>OX376164.1:2789818-5544637 GCA_947363495.1 Euzophera pinguis
GAGGGCTGCCGGCGAAGAGACGAGAGAGAGAGTTGTCAGATAAACTCTTGATATATCTTTTTTGTAGTGTTCTTGCGTCCTTTTTTAACATTTTCTAAGCTACATCCTTAGCCGGCGACTTTGCATCAACCAGCATGACATTTATAACAGTCTACACGACGAAATTCTGAAACTTTATTCATTTGATATCTCTTCCTTTTCAGCATTTTTAATGTGACTTTCTTTCGTTCTTTTCAGCGGTTTCTAGGGTACAATCTAAATTGGACACTTCGTGCTTCTTTCCACACCAAACAGCCTGACATTTGAGACATTCTCCACCACGAAATTCTATCTAGTGTCTCTTACATTTTAGCATGTTTTAGCTTAAATCCTCACTTTAGAATACTGCGTTCTGCATCAATCAGCATCCTTTTGTGATTGAAAAAATCATTTAATACATCCCACGGAGCATTTATTAAGAAGAGATGCCGTTTGAAATGGCGCAGTGATGTGATCATTGGCGCCTCACCGCTCACAAAAGTGGGCGGAGCTTGTCACTACTCGTTCAAAGGCGTACCGAGAAACAGATCGCGAGCTCCTAAGTGCATCACGACTTTCCACGACTTTTTTACAAATTTAGCATTGAATAATTGGTTTCTGTTAAATAAGATATATTTACGGCTCTAAAAGCTTATACCTAATATTTAAAACCCTGATGTGGTTAATATGTGCATAAAATCGACCGGGTCGTGAACAATAGTGACATCTAGTGTCGGGTGTCTGAAGTACTTGATAATTTGTAAATAACGTAGTACTGCTACTTTCCGTAAGATGGATATCATTATGTGTGGAGCCACGGCCGAAACCAAGCACCCCGCACGTCTGCCTTCCGCCCCGCGTAGCCTCACAAATACTTTTTTACAAAATGCTTATTAAGGCATCTCCTCTTTGTAATTGCTCCGTGATACATCCACACCTCGCGGGACCATTTTTCCTCGATAGGATCCCATCGGCACCGACAGCTTTCCATTCTTTACGCGGCATTCTTCCGCCGTGATGATGATTTTGGAAAATACTAATACTACTACTGTGCTATTAAATCAAAGTTTAATTTTTTTCAGGTGGCGGCATGGGACGACCACTCCGAAATGTGTTCCGGCTAGATCACACATAATGTTTCAGCCGGGGAGCGTTCACAAAGCTCTGTATATGTATGTAGTTGGCCTTATATAGCAGAGAATCTCGAGGCACTGAGGCACCGTTCCTAACGAGACGTGAGGTGTGAATTGGTAGGGGTATTTGGTCGAAAAGATACATTTGCAAGTGTACAAACAAAAATATCCGCAACATGCTTCGTTGAAATATTTTTTAATCTAATAGACTTCGCATCGCACCTGGCTCAAAGGTTCCCATTATATATTTATCAAAACATAACTTATCCCTATTAGGGATAAGTCTGCCTCTTGTTGTGTTCTATTTTGTCGTAACAATGTTCTTTCTATACTATATTTTTTTAACATACATACTACTTTATTGTTCCACAAAAGATATATATAACAATTGGTAGATGTGGTGGTAAGAGCATTCTCTACCAGTTTAGCCATTGGGAGAAACGTCGAGCTATCCACGTAACAATAAAGTTGTATGTATGTAAAAAAATTATAGTTACAAAAGGTAGTTAAAAAAATTACAGTCGAAGACAGATAAAGGTGTGATTCTGAAACGGACCGCAGGCTGGAATCGCAGGAATCACACCTTATTTCAATTTATAATATTGCTTACTTGCGGTGGTATGTAATGGTACTTATCCATTCCTCATAACAATTTAAAATTACATTAATAGTCTACTTGACTGTATTCATACTTGGTTAATATTGTTATACTAAACAAAATATACACTAAAAAGTAACCGATTCTGAAAACAACAACAAAATTGGTTGTTAATTAAGCCAGTAATACGATTTTAAAGTTTTTCCTAAAAGAAAAGTGGGAGCGTCTTGCTATCTCTTTTGTACACACGAAACCGAGTGGCAGTGACGTCACAGCTCACACAGTGCATCCTTTTCTTGTTTTTTGACAGTTTCCCCTTCCACCGAATTTCAAAGGCTTATAACTTATTTAATTTTATAACGGATTACAAAATTTCTTTGATAATTCTGTTTCTGGAAATAAAAATATTGATATGAAAGAAAAAATAAAAATTTGTAGAATACCCAATTCTACTTAGTAATGTTTGCCCTACTAAATACTAGTTGATCATTATCTTGTCGTGTGGGTTACATGGTAAATCGAACATGCAAATTTTGGTGTTTGGAACCGCCTCTTGGCCTTCCATGTTGACTGGTTGATGAGTTTAAAGTTTATTTATTTATCGGTGAAAGAAAATATATCTTTTTGACCAATAATCCCTTAAGTATGATGTTCCAAATTTTTTTTGCTAAAACTATATTTAGTGAAAGCTGTGTCATAACGCCTACTTTTATATTTTTAGTCTAAGAATTTCATATGTAACATATGAATCAAATATATTCGTTTCTTTATGGCAACTATTTATTTGAACACACAAAAAGAGAAAACAATCAAGTTGTGTAAAGACTAGTAAGGGCGGATCCAAAAGGGGTTAAGGGTGCGTCTCCACTGATCAAACTTTAAATTAACCTATCAATTAATTCTACAGTCTAATTCACAGTCCGTCCCGCCTAGCTCCGCTTCAGTTCGTGATTAGGAGAGAGAGGTCATGATCCCAATAAACGTGTGTTTATTTGGATCAGTACCACTCTAAAAAATTTACAAAATAAGAAGTCACATTTTAGTTCTGTTAAACATCTGTCATTGGGCATAAAATGTTACTTAGAAAGAATTCAACAAAATCATAATTGATCGAGATTTTATATAAAAAATGCTATTGTCTTATTATCTCTTTGTTAAAGTTCCCTTAAATCAGACGTACTGTACCCGACTGTAAATATTGCAAATCGACTTTTCGGCTTTGTAGAGCGCTATCTCTGTCACACCTCGTTTGTGTGATAATTGCCAAGGTACAAAATTTAACGCCGTGTACTGTATGACTAACGTCCAATCACACGATTTGATTCTGAAGTTATAGAACTATTTTTAACGGGAGTTCCTTGATTGATAATTATTCATATTAAATTTAAGTTATTGTTACATTAATTCTCGTATTAATCGTTAAATTTGTTATTATTCTTTCGTTTACATCACCCACCATAATGGTGTCATTGCGCGGGATAATTGATAAAATGGCATGAATTTAATTCGCAGAATTACTATAGGTTGCACCCCACCCTTGACTTGAGATGGATCCGCCCAGACCACGTCTTTCATCTGATCTCCGTGCCGGGGTTACAATTTTTATACTCTTTTTGTATTTTATCCATATTTTTCATTTCTTATACTAGTAAAATTTCTTCCGTCTGAATTCATAGATGATGATTTTTAATCATTTAAGTATCGTATGTCTCTGTCTATATGCGTTAGACAGAAAGGGACAGCACTATATTTAAGGATTGCATTAGCGTTTGGATATTCCTTAAGAAATTCGTTCCTAAAATTTTGAAATTAAAAGTACCCTGAAGTAAGGTATATTTTGTTTATTGACAGAAAATGCATAATAATTTAGTTTTTGCTGGTTGTGGATATAATATCAGTTTATATATTATTGTGAATTCCCCTTTTTGGGGCATAAAACAGTTTTATAAATCCAATTTTGTAAAGTCTCAAACGTTTGAATCAATTTACGATCTTTATATTCAAATAGAACAACGATTTTTTTTTTTATTAGTTCATTCCCTTTGAATGTGTATGATAAGTGGCGTAGAACGGAATACGTTAAGACTACAAGTATATTTACGAGCGATATACAAATAGATAATGTGTATGTTTGTATGAAAGTTCTGAATTACGCCTGAAAGTAAATGTAAAGAATTTTTTTAGGCAATGAAATGTGGATTATATTATTCTTTTTTTTTTGTTTCTACAGAACAAGTGTATTTTTTTTCTTTAATTTACAAATGAAATCGGTGTAACTCAGAACATTGCGTGCCTGACGAGTGTATTAAAATATGCAAAACTAATTATAGTTAAGTTATTTAATAGTATACATACAATATATTGTATAGTTGCGAAGGAAAATCAATTTGGTAAACAGCCTACGCTTCGCCAGGTTATTTAGGCACTGGAATCATGGAATTTGGTAAACCATACTCACAAACATTACCAAGGACACCCCTGTCCTTACTGTCGTTACTATGACCTCTTAATTCCATCGCATTGCGAGTAAGCGAGATGGCGAAATACGCGATGTAAGACGACGTCTCGCTTACTCACCCGCATTTGGGTCGAATTAAGAGATTGTGTGCTAAATTATGCGCCGATAAATCTATGGCTATATTTTAAGATCGTCTAAATATGCAAATAAATTATTTGATAACACACTTTGAATACAATGAACCTCCTCTTGTTTGTAGTAGATATTAAAATAAAAAAATATATATAACAAAAATCTTTTAACTCTCACATGTTCATCAAAATGCATTATAGAAGACATCTTTATAGAAGAAACTCAACTGTCAATTTGAATTAGTGTGGACATGACCCTTAACTTTGAGAAAAAATATCTTAATATTGAACTGTTACTAAAGCAACTAACTCCTTCTATTTAACTTTTAATTTCTCCTTTATAATTTACTTATTTCCCTCATTTCAATATTATAATTTAGGAGGACCAAAAACCAAGCGTCTATAATTTTTTTTTATTTGAGTCACAAGACACATGCACATTAACACAAGAAAGTGACAGGTCTTCTTGAGTGAACACAACATGGTACTTTTGGTGGGAAGCTGTCAAGAGCAGTATCGGCGCTGTGTTTTATTTTCCAAAATTTGTGTTTTTTTTTGAGTGTTTGTGCTTAATTTGTTTTCGATAACAAGCGTGAGTGTTGGGAAGTGATACAGTGTTTGATTTATGTGATTTTCATGCTTGTTGCCAAAAGCTCTTAGTAATCGCTAAGTGCAGTTTTTCTACCACTTCACTTAGGCTGATTCTTCTGACTAGTCTTGACTACGGACTAGACTTTAAGACTTGACGAAACCACACTGTAGAACTGAAGAAGATTGAAAAATTAGGAAGGGCTAATAAACGACTTGTATCCATGGCCGTAAAACGCATTAATAAAAAAAAAATAACACAGCATGCACATTAAAGTACCCGTTTTGTTTTTTACAGATTATAATAGAAACTAAACTTACCTCTTGATACAATACTCTTGATTTTCTTCTGAAATAAATCTGTTAGCACTAATAAATTTATATTCCCAAAATGTTTGTGAATATGGTCCTGAACTAAATTATGTATTGCGATATGTAAAAATATGATTTGATTTGTTTTAACAAATGTTTAAGTTGACTCAATAAGGTGATTGAGTGAAGTGCCTGGTTACAGATTTTAAAGACGTAGTGACAACTTAATGATGGAATTTTTACAAGACTAGTTCCGCCTGTGCTCACAAGGCTCAATAGTAGAGATATGGGATGGAATATCAAAAAATTTAAACACAAATAAAATATTTGGGTATGAAGCTAGTTACAAATAAAAATTGTTGTTTTTTTTAACAATTGATTTGTTAGCATGTCATTTTTATGAAATAACTAAATTGTCAATTCTTTTCAATGAAAAACAAATGAATGGCGACTGAAATTATTGAAATGCATCATATAATTTGTCACTATTAAAATATATAATTATTTTTGCAATAGAAACTGTAATATATGAATAAATTATATATAAACATTCTACCTTTCTATACACGCTGTGCCAAAACAAACGACCATACATGACTCACTTCAAGTGTCCCCCCCCCCCCCCCTCATTTGTAAAAATATACAGTAACTATGTAAACGTTGTGATTTTCTATAGTTATTTTCGAATACTCTCGTGATTTTTTATTTTTTTTAACATGGCCTACGAACGTGTGAGCAAAAGACATGCAATCTATAATGAGATAATAAAATTTGATTTTTACACTTTTTTGCTTAATATACAGTCGGTTGTTTGGGAGAAATCAACATTAGGAAATTCGGCTAACGTTTTAATTTACATGTTTTTGTACGATGTCCAGTAAAAATATGATTAAAAAAATGGAAGCAAATCTCATAAAATGTTTAATTTTACGTAGGTACTTATTATTTGATGCATTAGTTGTACCTAATAAAAAAAATATATAAAATTTTGTAATAACGCGTCCACAGATTCGGAATCGGAACGTACTAAACCGAAAAGTGCTTGTTAATAGTTTAAATTAGTGAACACCACAAAAAATT
The DNA here is from genome assembly GCA_947363495.1 of Euzophera pinguis. Lineage (NCBI taxonomy): Eukaryota > Metazoa > Arthropoda > Insecta > Lepidoptera > Pyralidae > Euzophera > Euzophera pinguis. The sequence goes on from OX376164.1 coordinate 2,796,137, forward strand.
TAAAGTTCCGTACGATCCGATAACGAGGCAATGAATTCGAAGCTCGAAAATGATTTGTAAAATCTCGTAGGCCATGGATTCATCCTAAAACAAAGCTTACTGTTGGGAGTCTGCGTGACAGCTCGTCGCAATCTACTGCAACGCTAGTCACGAGTTTTGTTACCTATATAACTGTTTATGTATTATGTAACTTATATGATGTTATATAAGAATGTATTAAAGCAGTACTTTGATTTGTGGATTTTTATTTCAACGATAAGTTTAACAACTTGTTTGTTGGATTATCAACCTTATTCCATTCGGATAGAGATGTGAAAATAGCATGATATCACTTTAAATTTGCTCGAACATTTTTGCATCCGATGTTGATTGATGACGAAATTTTATTATTTCATCAATTATTATTATATATCACATACATTTTTTCAAAATAACACAACATTACTAAGAAATTCATTTAATGAGTCGCTTATACACGAAATAACATTGAACATAATATTTGTCGATACATTAAAACTTCGCCGAGATACAGTCAACTGAACAAATGCGGTGATAATTTCTCAACAATAATATAATAATAAGACTTATCAAAAATCATACAAACAAGATTAAGGCACAAAGATTAAGCCGACTAGTCAAATTATAACAAAATAAGTTAGATACGTACACACGGTCTTTGCATAAATATTTTTAAGATATTTGTTAAGGGAAAATGATTAGTTTTAGACTAAGCAAGCCGTGCTAAATTTTTTAATATAATAGCCCTGGAGTGTACTTACGCAAAATTGGCGAGTCGAATAATTTGTGGTTCGATATCGAAGGATTTTTGTTCAATATCGAAAAATTGTCATACATCAGAAATAGCGCTCCTGATGTTCAAAAATAAAAACTGCATTATTAGTACCAGTATATACTCACCTATTATACATGCGTGTGCGCAATTAAAAGTCAAATACCATGTGTACCATGCTAACCTTAATATCCTGAACAAACAACAAATGGAGACAGAAATATAGTACTAAATTAATGGTTTTACGAACAGAGATGGGCATCTACCAGGGTAAATACCCATTTTTAATATAGGGTGTATAAATGGGAATTTAGCATAAGTCCCGAGTTTTTGCCGGGTAGATCCATCTCTATTTACGACTAGATCGCACAAATGACGCAATCCACGATTCGAATTTAAAATTCCCGCGATTAACTAAAATCTGAAACCTAAAGGCTAATCGTGCTAATTTTAACGCTATTATTAAAACTAAACCACGACCCAGAGTGCTATGTTTAAGAATTCAAAATTGGCGAGTCGATTGAAAATCGTTCGACTCGCCTATTATGTCGAATGAAAATTTTGACTCGCCGATTATGTTGGATGAAAATTTAGACTCGCCGATTTTGGTTTGGTCACTCGGTTGTGGTTTAGTTTTGGTCGGCACGATTTAACAATTAAAGTTGTTTCCTAACTCGCTCATTATTGTATATATAGTCCGAGGCCTTGGCAGTGCTTTGTGGCTTAAGGCCTGGTGTAAATGGTCCAATAAGTAATTAATTGATGATCTAAAAATTATTAAAGAATAAAAAATGATACAGAATGTTACAAAAACTGACTCAAAACTGTAATTTTCTTGTGTCCAGCTGTATTTACTGTTTTATCCCGTAAAAATATAATTATGTTTTTATTCCGAATTCGGTGGGTCCTCTAATATTTGGCTGCTAACTATTTTACACGATACAAAATTACGAAGTCTACTAATAGCACCTTTATAGACATTTACATTAATTGTACATCATTATCAAATAAAATCTTAAATTATGAATATTGAGCAGTTTGAAATATTTACTGATTTATTCACAAAAAATAACTGTACAAAATATGTTCCGTATCATTTTTTCAACATTAAATATTGAAAATAAAAACAAAATTTATTTCATGGGGTGTTATTTTTCTATGAATAAAGCAGTGATAATATGACTTACAAAATTTACAATAATAAGAACTTTCATATATCTTCTCTGTATAAATTCAACAAAATGATTCAAAAATAGACGAACTAGCTTTCTATAGATGGGAAGCAATATTTAATAAAATTTAAATTCTAACAGTTCCTAAGGCGTATACTAACTACCGGTAAAAAAATCTCCTTTTAAACGTCCTTGGGATGACTGTTTGTAATCTATTTGTGGCGGGCATGCTGGGCTCCAACTTATAACTTGGTCCAATTTCAATAAAAAAAATAAGTGTACACCGAGAAAATATTTTTAACCTCCCATACAAAATCGTGTCAGCTGATCACTCACTCGATTTGTATACAGCTGACGATATACGGAAAAACGAAGGAAGAAATTTATTTAAACTGTATTACAAATAACCGGTAGTTAGTATCGTCTAAGCAAATCTTACAATAACAGGTTATACCGTCAAGTTCTAATTCTTATCCTAAGAATAAAATATACAACTTTGATTATAACAGCCAGCAAAGAGCTTAATCTCAGTGTGAGCGAGACAAAATTATAAGCAAAAATTATTTGTCCCGCTTACACTTTGATCAAATTATTTGCCGATACAGTATCCGGTGATTATTATGTACATCGGCCTTTAGGCTTCGTAGAGCGTTGTCTCTGTCGCACATTACCTATATGACGTTTGTTGCGATAGCGATATTTTTGCTATTGATAGTTGATCTTGACAAATAGGCGACAGAGCAACTAGGACTATCGAAATTTCGGAATAATAATGAAATGAGACGATAGTCACGATAGTATCGATATTTTCAATCCTCATCTATTACTAACTTTTAGCTATCGATAGTATCGAAAATATCGTCAAGGTTCGATAATTATCGACAGTTACATTGATTTTTAATGCTACTATGACTATCGTTATCATTGTTATAAGTGTGTGTACCACGAAGCAATTACAAAGAGGAGATGTCATATTAAGCGTTTTGTAAGAAAGTATTTGTGAGTGCTTGGTTTCGGCCGTGGCTCCACCCATAATGATATCTTACGGAAAGTAGCAGTACTACGTTATTTACAAATTATCAAGTAATTCAGACACACGATACTAGATGCCACTAATGTTCACGACCCGGTCGATATCATCCCCGTATCAACCATATCAGGGTTGTCAATAATTTATTGGGTCGAAGTTATTTATATTTTTTAGCACTTACCAAATTATTTTTCGTGCTTGTATATTATTTAATTTCAAATTTCAAGAAAAAAATAATAAAATTAATATATTTCCATAGATATACAAGGTGATCAAACAAATAGCCAAATGTTTACAGTGAGTTATAAAAGAGTACATGGAACCACAAATCCAATGATCGGTTGATAGGTTTTTTCAATTTTGACTAGATAAAGAATCTTTGTGATATTTCATAAATTATGAATGTTTAAATATTAGGTATAATTTTACTATATCATACTATATCATATTTAACAGAAACCAAAGAAAAGTAATTATTCAATGCTAAATTCGTAAAAAGCCGTGGAAAATCGTGATGCACTTAGGAGCTCGCGATCTATTTCTCGGTACACTGTTGAACGAGAAATGACAACCACCGCCCACTTTTGTGAGCGGCGCTGCGCCAATGATCGCATCACTGCGCCATTTGAAACGCCATCTCCTCTTTGTAATTGCTCCGTGATGTGTACTTTGTGAAACAATAAAGTTTTAATAAATAATAAACAACATTATTCTGTGCTACATTTACCACCGGGCACTGTTTACTTATATTGATATTGTCTTTAAACTAAAATAGATTACAACAGATGTTTTGGTACTTTTGACTATATTATATGCACATATAAAAATATTCTTCGTTTTGTCTTTTCGTTAGATTTTTCCTTAGAATTAAGTTATTTGTATCTCTTACACAGTATCTCTAGTAAAAGAAGTTAAGATTTTAAATCATTAGTGTAAAAATATTAATTTTGCGCGGTATTGCAAGTTTTAGTCCATTGCAATATTTTAAAACAAATGAGATCTTATGATTTGTGCTTAACTTATGAAATATTGCCGGACTAGAACTATTTATAACATGTATAGTGCTCCATTTTTCACATGAATACAGATCAGAGGAAGAGATCGTAGGTATGTATAATAAAACAGATATATTTTGTCATATAATCTCCTCCCTTGCACAAATATCACGGAACCGACTGATAAAGCACTACATACATTGGGAATACGAACTTACTTAGAAATATTGCTCCGAATTCCGAAGGAGAGTCAATAATTTGTGTGAATTACTTAGTGATGTTTTTACTTAGAACTTAATAAATTTATCAGAAAAGTGTACAAAGATATATAATTCATTTTAAAATTAGGCTTGTGGCATATAAAAAGAAGCACATTTTTGTCAAAATCGCAATGACCTTAGGTTCTCTCAATGTCAAAATATATGTATGATGATGACGTCATCACGCTTGACACATGTTTGAATGAAATTTTCATTATGAAGTTATCACATACAATACAACCGAATTAAGAACCTCCTTCTTTTCTGTAGTCGGTCAGAACATGAAACATTTAAGGATACATCGTTATATGAAAACTGTGATTTCATAACTTTGTTTGAAATCCGCTAACGTTATTCATACAAAATATTCAATCATGTGTAGTCTTACACTGACTTTTCAAAGACTAAAAGAACCTTAAAACATGCTTCAACTGAAAATGCGAGCACATTTGGCGAACACACAACAATACAGCCGTCCCTCTCATTTGACTATAAAGACGACATTGCTATCCCTTTCCAACTGTTCCTCCAATTGCCCCGCAGAGAGTCCCCCTTGGCAACATAGCTCGTCTAGGCAAACTAGTCCATTGTATGTGCGGACTAATGGTTGGCTGTGGTCATGTCTTATTGAGGATACGTCGTCGTTGTGCAGTGTTATTGGATACTGGAAATAAAATTATAAAAAAATCGTAAGCCCTGTTTTTTATGCCGTTGTATATTATTTAATTCGGTATTTCTAATTGTACATTAATGATATTACAAACAAACAAATGTTTGTTAAGCCAACTTGAATGTGTTCTGTCTCGTTGTTTCGCATACTATCGTTGGTTAACTATTATAATTGTTTAGAATAAAGTGAAAGAACCAAGTAATGGAAATATCGTGAACGTTTCCATAGAATTATTAATAGTACTAACGTACAGAACGGACACCAACTTCCGCCCATACAAACATATACCGCACCTCACCGCGCAGATTACGGGTAAAAATCAAGAGCAAAACAATGCAAGGATGACACTTCGGCGCGCGGCCGCGACGGACAAATATAACGCAGACACGGTAAATAACCAACCCTACGAATTGAGTGACACACAAATAGACGTGACGCGCGTGCGTACACGAACGAATCGTAGTAGTAGTAATCTCGGCGCTGTTGTATGGAGTGTCGGGGGTGCGACGTTACGTATTTCTTGACTAGCGTTGCCAGGCGTCCGGATAAATCCGGACATAGTTAGGCTTTTTGATTGCGTGTCCGGCAAAAATAAACGGTGTCCAGCTTGTCCGGCTTTTGTTAGGCTTTTTACATGTTATTTAATTTAACAAGATTTATGGTAAAAATTAGAAAAGCTTTAAATACTGAGGCACAAAATCCTCAATAATGTAGGGTGTCCGGCCGTTTTAGCCAAATGTCCGGCCAAACTGGCTGATCTGTCCGGCTATTAGGTTTGGCGACCTGGCAACCCTATCCTTGATACTGTCGTTTCTCCCTTTGCAGTGAGTTAATTATCAACAATTTAAACATCTGGTTTTAAACAAAATATTATGGTCTTGGATTTTTGGAAAAATTTAACACATAATTTGAATTTAGTACGAGGCTTTCAACCGTGGTTTATTTATGTAGTATGTAATTAACCAATAATTGAAAACCCTATAATTCTAATTCTTAGCGCTTTCTCTATCCCTCTCCCTGTCTCAGCGTATCTCTTTATACCACCAGAGCTTATCTTTAAGAAATAAACGATTTACGTACCTTATAGACTCTCCGTATCAGCCCCTCAAGCACTCCAAACAACACCAGCATCCTCTCATTTATAGCCAGGTCTTGCGGCTTCATCTACATTAGAAAGAACATCTCTTACCCTCATTATTTTAGGATGGAAAACGGCAGTAACACGCGTTTCCATACTTGTTTTGCCCATTTCATTACTAAATTCGGCTGAATGGAAAACCTGGCATTATGTGACTGTAGGCCTAGGCCGCTTCCATCATTTTGAAAAGCATTAGGAGGCCTTAATCCAGCTGTCGACTGACTGCGGCTGAAATGATGATGTGGGCCTATCCCGTATCAGCACCCCAAACAATACCAGCTTCCTCCAATTAATAGCCAGGACTTGCGGCTTCACCTACAAATAAGAGAAAAAGAGAGAGCGTCTCTTACCATCCATTTACACTCAGCCCCTGACACTACTCCTACCGCTGTCTTCAATATTATTGTATGTGACTTACGGTAGTTACAACGGGAGTGATGTGTTTACATACTCGTTTGGCACACTTCCCTATCTGAATGCAAACCTGGAGTTATGTTTCATCTGTGGCCCTACCTTATAGACTCTCCGTATCAGTCCCTCCAGGACTCCAAACAACACCAGCTTCCTCTCATTAATAGCCAGGTCTTGCGGCTTCATCCGCCGGCAGAGGTCCCTGACAGTGCTCCCGTACGTCATGCCGGCGTACATCCGGAAGATGTCGCTCACTTTCGGCTGTTGCCGAGCTGCAAGAGACGTAATGCAGAATAATTAAAAGTGTACTTGATTTCTGAAAGTTTTAGTTTCTACTCACAAAAAAATCTACGTAAATCTATGGTTTTTACTGACATGAAATATAAATAAATCTTTATTAAATCAATCAGTTCATTTATTTATCAGACAAATACATTAAATAGGTCCACACTCAGATGATACAATTGAATTAGATCACAGGGACGTAAAATTTTAGCCTGACAATCGCCAGAATCCGGGATCGGTTTGGGTACAGTACCCTAAGATCAACCTCTGGTCTAAAATCCGAACAGAATTCAATGTTAATAGAAAGTGGTAAGGTTAACGCTTTGTATGTATTCAACCTCACATCATAGAATTAGGTAATAGTACTGCGAATAGCGGCATGTACAAATATTTAAAAGAAAATATTTTTTATAAACAAATAAATTTTAGTTTATATACGTTCAAATAGCCCACCGTCAATTGAAATATGGTCCTTTCAGATAAAAATACCCAAAGAAGTATATATTTTCACATACTTATTTACTACAATAATAAATGATTGTTTATTATTATTTATCTTCGCTTGGGATTCACGGGTTGCCCCGGTCCTTTGAGAGGCTTGCGCGGGGATATTGATCCAACGCGTAGAGGCCCATGGAGAAGTTGATGTCATGTGGTGCTCCTGCCAAAACCCGTTCTCGGCTATATCAATAGTAGACATTTCCATGAACAGGTCTCGGCAGGAGGAGGAACTATTTCTAATGAGTGAAAAGAATAAATGGGCTATGGTGATGAAGTTTGGTTTAAATCTGGGTTATTGTCATAGAAAATCGAGCACCTGCCATAATCATGATTACTGACTATTAGTGGCAGGTGGTGACTTGCCACACAGTAAATGGGCCTCCCAAATGTGATGAGCGGCTAAGGGTGCCGAGAGGTGCGGCTCCGGCTTCGCCATCGTGAGTTGCCTTGTGAGCGGGTTCCCCCGTTATTACGCCTTTACGTGTAATACACTTCCACCCTCGACCATATAGCTCTTGCGACTCCACTCTGACCGGCCGGCAAAGGCAAGCCAGGGCTAGGGGTCCTGTCCCTCATCGGTGTCCACTCCGACCTTGGCTGCTAATGGTCAGAGGCGAGGGACGGACGCCTCCCCTGGGAGCACTCACCAACAGCTTGCCACAAGCTGGCCTGATTGATCACACTGAGAAGAAAACCCAGTGGGCGATGGGGTCGTCACATCCCTACGCCTTTTTATATTATTACAAAATGTATGATTTGTTAGATACTTTAAGTCGGCCATTTACATTCTTTGTAATAAGATAAATAAACACCTATTTCGCTATAAGTACCGCTTACTTTAGTATGCATTTGTGAAAAATATCTTTTAGTGCAAATATTGTGCAGATGTACAAATATAAGGTGTTTGTTGACTTAAAATTTCCACATTAGTGTATCTTAAGTTGTTATGTACCGACAAAAAAAACAATGTTTAATCATATCTACACGCTAGAATATTTTGAAGCAAAAGGAGTAGTGGATCGATTAAAGCAGTTTTTTTGCAAATGATTAATTGCCATTCGATTTACTCGATTAGAATCGATCGTGACTAGGCTCTTAGGCTTATTCATTAGCCTCGCTATGTGAACAATGTTCGTTATGAAATATTTAAGTTGATTGATTTACTTGTACAGGAGATGACCTCCTGGTATCCACTAATATTTTGTTGGGTTCGATTTCTACGAGAAGCATACGTTGTTGTTTCCACAAACTAATTAGTTAGGACATTCCAGACTGGAGTCACTTGAAAGTCTGATAATAATGATGATTCCGTGTTTTGGAAGGTAGGTTAGGGTCCGTTCACACACCGTTAAAAATAGTAATCTTGAAACATTGTAATAAGGTTCATTTTTATATTTAATTTATTTTGTTAAAATTAAATAAATGTAAAAATAAACCTTATTACAATTACTCAAGATTTTTATTTAAACGTGATAAAAATCAGCTTTCTCTCCGAGCCGGTCTGTATTAACGGACTCTTAGGCAGTTGGTACCAGCTGCCATCCGGTTGGATTTTTAAGGAACCACGTCAAAGTCAATAAAATATCAAAATCAAACTTACAAGATCTCGCACAGAATTCAATGCACTGCCGCTGTAGACCTGCGCACCGTGTCAGCTGCCTCAATTTTGGAGTTGCGCTGTACACCTGGAAAATAGGGGTGAAGACTTATTGCCTACTGTACTTCGCAGTTTTACCAGCCAGTGATGTTTATGTACAATGGTGACCCATAGATAAATATACTGAAGACTGAGGGCCCATTGCCTAAGAAAAAGTTTTAGTTCCCCAATCGCACAATAGATGACGCCTAAAGAAAGAATTATTTTAAGTTAAGTATTGTCGTCGTTATTTGGCGACTTACAAACTGAATTATTAATTACAACACTATTTTTTTACATACTGAGATTCAATCACAAGTCGATTAAGTACAATATTTAAAAAGTTAAAAATTAAGGAAAACAATGTCTCATGTTTTCGGTAGATGGCGTAGATAACAACGATTTTGTATGAGGGTGCCCAAGGAGTAACCAAGAACACAGGGGGTTGAATATCTGTTTAGCATATTCTGTAATCTGTGCTAAAGATAAAATAAAACATAATTTTATTTTATAGAACTTGATAAGAACATACAAGCTAACTTAGTAGCTTCCTCGACTTTAAAATACGTTACAAAATAATGTTTAATGTATCATTTTGTTTAAATAAAATCATATCAAACAGATGCGTTAAAGCGTACCCTAGGCTGCAACTGAAAGACACGCTCGAGCGAAGAAGAGATAAAACCGAAGAAATTGCACCATTGAGAAATTATATTTGCCTAATTTATGAGCAAGGTAATACGGGGGGAACGGCTTGTAAAATAATAGATGCTTCTTTTTGTATAGTTTACAGACTATTATAACAACTACTTACCAAATTATTTTGCGTGCTTCCGCCACCAATTAGTTCATGCAAACTATTGCCGGCCGGCACCCACCCACTACTATTAGTCCCAACATGCCCACCAACATTAGTTTGCAGCAAGCTGGCAATAGTTTGCATGAACTAACTGGTGGCGGAAGCACGCAAAATAATTTGGTAAGTGCTTGTAACTTTAACTTCCGCAAAGTAACGCCTGAATCAAATAAATAGACTACTATTACTAGTAGATATACATATGTTGAATCCCGTATCTACAAAGAAAATGCAAATGCAAATGAAATTTTGCATCAAGCCCTAATAACCAATTTCTGTAAGTAAGAGTGTCATTTATCTATACCTACCGAGCTATAAAATGTTATATAACTATGTTGATATATAAAAAAATAAAAATGTTGTTTATTGCCACACAATCACACGTTTATACAATTACAATTAATTAGTTAAAAATCTAGAGTTAAGTGTATATAGTTAACAATACTTAGGTCAATGCACTTCAATTTGACCGTTGACATTTAACCGCATGCTATGATATAATTGCAAACTAAACAAAGGCGCCGCAACTGGTATAGTTAATGATTTTTAATATGCGTCATAGAATGACATTGATGGTAATGGCTTAGTTACACTGACCTACACATAAAAAACTAGTTATGTTCGAATTGAACTCTCAAGGAGAGGTACGTCGAATAACTAATTTTTATTTCCTGATTTTATTATAATTTTATTTTTTATTAATACTAGGTACTTTATATTATTAAATAAACATAATTTTTAATTAAACACTAAACTTAAGTAAGGAAAAACACTTGCAACAAAAAAATTAAGTACAAAGAAATATTGTCTTCGTGGCTTCTTTTATGAAAGGATTAATATAGACTTGGCCGGTGGTGTATAGAGGAATCCAAACAGAAAACAAAAAATACGCAAAACAGCAAGATTTAAGGATAATAATATACTTACATACGTGGACTAAACTGATATCTACCTACGTTAAATAGAATACAAGGACACTGTAAGAGACTAACCTTCAGCTAGATGGGCGAATAACGTGAGGAAAGAAAGGCATAATCTGTGACCTGTTAGCAATCTTGAAAAACTAAAGACAACAGACGACGCCCGAAAATGAGTGCATTGTCGCGTCGCCGATACCTAGCGTAATAACACTGACGCGTTATCCATTGAGTTGAGACGTGGTCGGATCACGCTTATGTTTATGGACTAAGTAATGTAGTGATTTTTTTTTTACTTGTGTAATTATAATCATGTCATATTAACGATAGTCTGTTCTTAAGAAGGTAAAATAGAAGAAGGAACTTACAGCGCAGTACTGGAAGATGGGCACAAGCGTCACCACGCCGTAGTAGACGAGGTTCTGGACGCATGCGCGGACTAAACTAATCTCCACATCGGTGAGGGCTGCTATCTTCGACACGTGGTTGAAGCCGTCGATGTAGGGGAGGATCTGGAACAAGAGAACGTAGAAAATGAATATTCATTACTGAAACCAGAGGTAGAAAACGGACATTCACACCCTCCCACCCGAAACAGATACTGGACCTCCCCGTGCAGATTTAGGGTTAAAATCTAGAGCAAACCAATACAAGGATGACGCTTTAGCCACCCGGGTATCGAGCTCGCCGCTATTGTTGTATAGAGTGTCCGGGGTGTGTCTTAGTATAAAGAAATATCGCCCGTTGTTGATGTCCATGTTTCTGCCGCCTAATAGCAGTGGGCATTGTTGTGTTCAGGATTGAAGGGTGATAAAGTGGCATAAAATGTTAGGAGTTGGGAGCCATGGAGCCCACCACTAGTGATACACATTACATGCACTAGACACACACGCACATGACTAGAATAAGCTGAGGTGACTGACGGCGGCCGTCTTAGGGAGTATATGATACACGAGGTTCCATATGTCTATCTGTTACCCTTTCACACTAACAATAGACAATGCTGACGAAATTTGGTACAGACATATACTTGTTATTAGTGAATTAAGATATTTGTGTGAGTGACATTCGCGTAACCTGTTAAAAATTAGTGGACAAAAGGTCGTGTCGTTTACAACTTTTACAAGGCGATGTCGGTAATTATCTAACTTTCTACTATTCTATTTCACCTTTTACCACGTCTTTTGCACACTGCTTGCCTGGTTTGAGTACACTCCACTTACTACATACATACAATATTTAATAATTTTTATTCCCGTTCAAGTAGGTAGTTCAATTTAAGGTTAGGTCCGTTGGTTACATACTGGTTTTATTACAAATAATTTGTTCATTGTGTTCCTTACATTCTAAATCTGTACTTTATTGCCTAAAATGTCCACATCAAGCAGAGCCGTGACTACCCCCGTCAAGTGGAAATGCAGCTCAAGTCGGCTTTATTAGAACTTAAGGCTTTAAAAGAAGAAAATAACAATATTTTATTGGAAAGGGAACAGAATGAACAAGAATTTCAATCCATTCTGGAATCGAATTCAAGCTTAAAACTTGAGCTCTCAGCTAGTGAATTAGACAATGATGAGTTGAATGACCGGATAAACCAACTGATAATTCTAATAGATTCTTTCCGCCAATGCAGTGATACATTTGAGGAAACCCTCACACGTAACACTGAGTTACAGAGGGCGCTGGAGAAGGCAGTAAAGCAAATTCAGATATACGAACAAGATAATCAGTCACGTCAGTCGCTGGAGGTGAACAACCTCTATGACCAGCTTATGCCGACTGACCCTGTGCCTCCTCCAGCCAACTCTTTAATAATTGATCTCACTAATGACACATCTTTTGTTAATATTACCACTCCTCAAACACAAATTAGCCACAAAAAATGTAAAAAAATTAAAAGATTAAATAAAATTATTAAGAAAAATAAAATTAAAATCGGGAATGAATTAAAAAAATCATGTTTAATAAAAATAAAGAAGGGTATAGACATGTATTACAATCTATACTCAGATTTAGAAATAAGTAAAAAACAATTGGCGGAAAGTCAGGAAATGTACAGTGTCGACACCAGTGAACTTAAATTATTTATTAATAGACTAAGCGAGGACTTTTCCTGCCTAAAAGATATGTATGACTCGGTGCAAAAACAAATCGCTCAGCATGAGCTGGCTACGGAGCAACTGATCGAAGACAGCAGGTACATCGAAGACAAACTCACTTCAGCTGCCAAACTATGTACCTGTGGGACTTTTAAGGAACCCACAATCAGTGGCTCCGGGTCCGTACTCTCTTCATGTGATGGTGATTTGTTAGGGTCTGCTGTTTCAATTTATGCCGCTGGTGACGACCCTACACATGGAACTATTATATTTTCTGACAGCTTAGGTCTCAATATGGGTAGAATTTTCAATAACCATCTTGATAATTGTATTAGCTATTGTTTTCCAAACGCATCATTTATGCAAATAATGCAAACAATTCAGAAAACTGAACTGAATAAAAACTCAACCATTGTACTACTAGTCGGTAACAGTAAAAAATTATGCAAAAAAGATATATTGACTAGTATGGAAACCTTGAATAATTTGAATGTGTTTAAAGTTATTATTTGTGCATTCCCTTATATACGTTGCCAGCCTCCAAATTTATATATGAACATTAAATCCTTAAATAATTACATTCATACTTTGACATGTAGTCATAATGAAAAATTGATTTATTTTGACACTAATAACTTTATTAGTGGATGTTCGCTGACGAAAGATAAGTATTATCTTTCAAACTTTTATAAGCATAAGATTGCTACACTTGTAGCTTTTACTATTAACTTCTGGACGAGTTTACATGGTAAACAATTATCTAGTTGTAAGACAAAATCTACCAAGTTGCCACTTACATGTAATGGTGATTCGGGAGACGCAATGGCAGTTTTAAACTGCAAACACTGACAACAGGAAATCCTCAAGAATTAAGATTAGTACATCAAAATATAGAAGGACTTCCTGGCAAAGAACTCATTGTTGAGTTATTTTTAGAATCTTTAAATATAGATATTTTATGTTTGACTGAGCATTGGATTAAAGAGAGTGAGATGATGCTTAGCCTAAACAATTTTGATATTGCAAGCTGTTTCAGGAGAAAGTCTGCTATCAGAGGCGGTTCAGCTATTTATATTAAGAATGGTTTATCCTATAAAGAGCGGCCAGACATTTCTAGACTTTCTGTTGAACGCTGTGCTGAGGTCTCCTGCGTCGAGCTTGAGGAATATATAGATGTTTGTGTGTACAGTCCACCCAATAGCAGTTTCAAAGATTTTTTAAAGGTTGTTGATGGTGTTCTATCAATAGCATCAAAAAGTAATAAAGGATTAACATTTTGTGGTGACTTTAATATTGACATCTTAGTACATTCGGCAACAAGTACCCAATTTTTAAACCTTTTTAGCAGCTACAATTTGGAGAATGTTTTTTTTTGAACCAACTCGATTTACCGATACATCTGCTAAATGTATTGATAATTTTTTCTGTAGCCAAACACCATTAAATAAATCGGTTTTTAGTAAATTACCGTCTGACCACTGCGGTCAATTGATAACTTTAAAGAAAAATACCCATGTGCATGAAGTTAATATTACTTGCAGACCTGTCACAGATCAAAAAATTCATAATTTCAAAAATTCGATCGAAAATACTTTATGCTCAGTGACTTATACAGGTAATAATCCTGATAATCATTACAATAAACTATTTGGTGTCATCTCCGACAGCTTTTCAAAGAATTTCAAACAGAAAAAACTTAAACGTAGTAACAAATTAAAATTCAATGAATGGGCTACTACAGGTATTCACAAGAGTAGACAAAAATTGTTTGACCTGTATGCCCAAAAACAATACACGTTTGATAGCAGTTTTGTTAATCATGTCAAAAATTATTCAAAAACATTCAAAAAAGTGTGTAAGGTGGCTAAAGCCAATTATATTAGGAAAAAGATAAATAACGCTCCTAACAAAATGAAAGAGACTTGGAGGGTTATTAGCAAAGAAACCGGTAAATGTAAAAATAAAGAAAATATACAAGAAATTAAATTTCAGGATAGTATAATTTCTTCCCCTAACGAAATAGCCAATTCTTTTGAAAATTATTTTTCGAATATTCCACTAGAATTAACTTCAAATATAAATTCAAGCCCTCAGACTGCTGAAACACTACTTAAAACAAATGTCACCCCTTGTGAGTCCAACTTTAAATTTTCGCATATTGATCCCAGTGATATTATTAAAACATTTAAACAGCTTAACCTGAAAAAATCTGAAGATCACTGGGGTATGTCTGTTAGTGTAATTTATCACATCATTGGTATTGTTGCTCCTGACTTGGCTTATATATTCAATGAATGTATTGATCAAGGCATCTTCCCAAATTTAATGAAGTATAGTAAATTAATCCCATTATTTAAAAAAGGAGAGAAGTTGGAGCCTGGCAATTATAGACCTATCTCTATATTGCCCGTATTGAGTAAAATATTCGAAAAGATTATGCTCAATCAAATGCTGCGGCACTTTAAGGTCTATGATATTTTTCATAGGCAACAGTTTGGTTTTACTGCCGGCAAATCAACAACCGATGCGGGAGTGGCTCTCATCACTCATATTTACACCGCTTGGGAGGAGTCTCAGGATGCTATTGGAGTGTTCTGTGACCTTTCCAAGGCATTCGACTGTGTTGATCATGAGACACTTCTGCTCAAGCTTGCACATTATGGTTTTGACGCTAAAGCAATAAAGTTATTGAATTCATATTTAAATGATAGGCGTCAGACTGTTGACATAAATAACGTTAAGTCAGGCGGTTCAACGGTAAAGATAGGCGTACCCCAAGGCTCGATACTAGGACCCTTACTCTTTTTGATTTACGTCAATGACTTGCCTTACGCGGTTGAAAAAAAGGCTGGCATAGTTTTGTTTGCAGACGATACGTCTTTGATTGATCGCCATAGCGGAAATGTCGACCATGTGAATGATGCACTGTCTACAATATCAAATTGATTCTCCGCCAACAACTTAATGCTGAATGCTAATAAGACCCAATGCATTAAATTTTCTTTACCAAATGTGAGACAGACGCAAGTGGACGTAATGTTAAATGGAGGAAAGTTAGTTCTTGTAGATGACACCACCTTTCTAGGAATCAAAATTGATTCAAAATTGCAATGGGGTTCACACGTTTCAGCTCTCTCCAAAAAACTTAGCTCTGCGGCATATGCTGTCAGAAAAATTAGACAAATAACAGATGTGGCAACTGCTAAGCTAGTCTACTTTAGTTACTTTCATAGCTTAATGTCTTATGGTTTACTGCTTTGGGGAAGGGCAAGTGACATACAGACAATATTTATCTTACAAAAGCGAGCAGTTCGTGCCATCTATGGTTTAGCCCCAAGGGAATCTCTTAGGGAGTTGTTTAAAGAAATAAATATCTTAACAGTAGCTTCTCAATATATATTTGAAGTTATCATGTATACGAGGAAAAATATTACTACTTTTAGAAAGAACTCGGATATAACTGATAGACCCTTGCGCAATAAAGATAAATTATTTTTACCTTCTTATAGACTGTGTAGGGTTAAAGACTCTTTTGTGGGGAACTGTATACGTTTCTACAATAAGCTTCCTGAATCGATCACTAGTTTGCCTAATGGACAATTTAAAGCCCATGTTAAAGATCTACTTTGTAAAAAGGCTTATTATAGTACTGGTGATTTTCTTAATGACAGGAATGTTGAACTTAAGCTTGGTGCAGAGTCCTCAGCAAATTGACATATCATTATATGTTCTGACATTTCTGTTCTTTTGACATTTTTTTTTAAATTTATAATCAAATTTTATTAAATTTTTATTTAATTAAATAATCTGAAATAACCATTGTGCTAAATGTTGACAAACATGTGAATTCGTTCATTTAACTAGGTAATTAAGGAAAGTTTTTTCTTATTTGTAAATTGACGTTTTCAAGAAAATGCTGCAGTGGAGTTTGTGGCGCCGCTTCTTCTCCACTTGCGCTTTGGAAGTGGTGGTAAACTTAATATAAGTAAATTGACGTCAATAAGTGATATTTATATCCTATATTGAAAATAAACAATTTCATTTCATTTCATTTCATTTCACTAACATGTATCTAATTGCTTTAGGAGTCGAATGAACGAGTCGGGCTATTGTTTTTCTAAATCGGGACCGTGACATTACAACAAACAGTCGAATTACACGGTATCCAAGCCAGTCTGTGTATGACTACGTCGCTGGTTGCTACCCAACCAGTTTGGAGCCATTGTGTCGGGTCAGCTGAGCCCCAAAATAGCCATGGACCTTAAGTGGTGTTATCGAGGTCAGCAGACGCCAACTGCGTGGGCGCATGTGATATTACAACTAAAGTAAGTTACGGAGGCAAAATAAAGAAAGTTTCCCCGGAATTTTAAAATATTCATAATTTATTTGTACGAGTTTTTGACAACATCACTAAAGGAGTTGTATTTTTGTGTTCTAGGACTAACTCAAAACCGAAGTGATTCGAAGGATTTCCTTTCGATCTCTAATGATTTTCATTCGATATAATTGATGAGTCGAACGGGTTTTCTCTCTCTCCACTCTATTCTATTTTTATATGTATACTTATGGAGGCTTCTAAGGAGTACTAATGGTCTTACTTGGCCTTTGCTGACAGAGCAGTCTAGGAAGCTTGTTTCTGGGCTGACAGGATATAACGCACTGTTGTTTAACCCAAAGGTTGGCTGTTAGATTAGACAATACTCCTAACTTTGGTACTGTTGTAATATCTTAAGATTAACAAAAATAATTTATTACGTCAAACTATCGTATCACAATTTTCTAGACTGACGCGTATTTTAAAAAATCCAAGTTGGCAAACAATGACCTAATCTAAAACCTAAGCCAAAAATCACACGGAAAATTTAAAAAAATACTATTTCAACTTGAAGCCAACTCATTCAATGCGACATAACAACAGTGGGAAATCTTTGAAATATAAATAGCCTTGATAAAATCAAAATAAAGTCATCGCAGCGGACCGGCAGTAACCTCGTCTGCTTTCGATAAAGCATGTCAAACAGTATTCGCACTCATAGCATTGTAATAGGTATAATATTTATATTCATAAATATTAAATTTTGCCCGCGACTTTGTCCGAGTGGCTTTGCAAAAACCGTTTTTCGAAATTTCGCAACTGCAGTTAACTAGCTATATGTCATAATTTTGTTTATAAAAATAAACATATTTTATTGTATGAATTTGGGACAAAAATTTGGAATATGGCCAATAAGCATCAAACCCCTACAAATAAGTTCCTTTCTCAATGAATATGACTAAATGTTCGCCTATATTCTAAACCGAAGAGCTTAGATTATTAATTGGTCTTCGCGGCGCTACCGTGAGACCAATTTATTAATTTTTTTATTCACAGCTACTCACTACACTTAATTAATTATTAATCTAAGCCAAAGAGAATATAATCCCTTGTTCTAAACCTGAGTGATATTGGCTTGGTGTCAACTATAACATTTAAATAGTACTTAATTAAGGTTCCTGGAAATTCCGTATTTTCAAAACGTTATGTTTTTGATTTTTCTTTTTTTTAAAGTACGCTTTGATTAAATTAAACTATTTTAATACGGTTTTATCGCGTTTATTACTTATTTATTTACACCTGACGTTTCAAACACTTTACAGCGTTCATGGTCGCAGGCAGACTAAGTTAACATTTCTCTTTGATGTCATAAGATTACAAACTACCGCCTGAAATTTTTATTGGGAGCTATTCCGATTCACGCAGTATTGGCTCACAGTATCTAAGGGTATTGCAGTCTGCTTCCGAATTTGCGATTTTATTAAGTTAATGACTGGGTCCCAAGCTGGCGGTACCTGCCATCCATCCTCTCTATTGAAATTAGGATGTTTTTTAATTTCAATAGCTTCACGTAACATCCTTGGAATGAATCTGTTTTCCTTTGCAAGGACTTGAGGAGTATCAAAACGCATATAGAAATGCGAAAACATAAGAAATCAGTACGCTTTGGTGTCACATGTTCACTGGTGGCTTAGTATGTTTCGCCATAGTCTCCTTATCAATCTGTCATCAACCAAACCGACAAACAAAAAAGCAAGCACAGCTGTTTTTATTTAATGTTAGTTAGTTGTAGTGCACTTCTTCATCCTAGCGTGTATTCCTAGTTGCATCGTACTGGTTATTGAAGCGACTGCCGTCTGACCTCCGTTACCCTTCTTTTTTAGTAGGAAAACCAGACCAATAGGATCATGATGTTCTTTAACGACCACTAAATGGCAGACGGGACCAACGGCTTTACGTGCCTTCAGAAGCACGGAATCATCTTTGTGATCAGACAATTAGGTGATTCAAGCCATGTTCTAACCGTGGGAATCGAACCCGCGACCTCTGGGTAAAAGGCAGACACTTTAACCACTGGACCTGGCTGGACCAGAGAGTTGTAGTGCACATGTGTTTGAAATAGCCATTATAAGCGAGTTAAACCATTAGGCATAGCTAGTACAATATTCAAATATAAATTATTTCTGTCTCAACAGGTAACAGTGAACTCGTCTAACATCGAGGACCTTGAGATCTACCTTTTCAATAAAACCTGATTTGCCTCTGTTTCAAAGGGATTCCGTCGTGATTGTTATTTCTTTGTTAGTACAATATTTAAAATAAGTTCCTTCAAGGTTCCTGTAAGGTCTCGTTTACCGCGGAAGACTTTTTCTGTTGCAAAAAAAAAAGAATATTAGAGATCATAAATTCCCCTCTGAACATGGCCCGATAGCGTAAATACATACCCAATAGGTATAGTCTGTTCGTACCCAGCTGCAACACAGAGCGTCTGTCTGTAGTGCGTTAGTTAGATAATTAGATTAGTTAGATAATTTTTCAACTGACTTCCCAAAATCAATAAGGTTTTATTTATATTTGGCAACACATAAATCAGTCATTTCTGAATAAAAATAAAACTAAATTAGATTGATTTAAAAAAATATTTTTTGCTCGAAACTATGTGCTCTCAATTAGGTCCCATTAAAATTTTATTAAAATTGGTACATAGTCTGCTAAAAATTATTGAAAATAGGTAAAAATATTTTCTTTAAAGTCAATTAAGTAGCAAAAAGGCATACGGCCCATCCAAACATTTCAATATTTTTAATCATTTATGCCTTGTCAAATCGAGTTTCAATCGAGTTTAAAATAGTTTTCTAAGACAAATCGACCTCATATACCCTGTTGTTTACCCGAAAAGACTCTTCTTGTCCCTGTTCAAAATTAAGTGTTGTATAATCAACTAGACTCATAATTAAGAAAGTAGTTCTTTTTATTAAACTGATATTTACGCACGCACCCACCTGTCGCTAGATCAAATACAAACTAAAATCAAAATTAGGTAATTAATTATTATCCGCGAAGCTGCTGCATAATTGTGCGACGTTGCCTTACCAAACATTAGTTAGCGAATAGGTAACGAGCAGCTGTGTATTGCAGACGTCATTGTGAAAACAATATCATTCGAATCCGATCACAACACAACGCAGTCAGTTTACCAATGTCTGTGGTGTAGTCGCGTTTGTATTTAATTACTTAAACGCACGTATACGGACCCGTCTGGACTACAGAGCAGCGCTTGTATGTGTTGTAATCGGGTTTGTATTTACGAGGCCCGACAGCTTATTCTGATAGATTGCTTATATACTTTTTTCCAAATAGTCCGAATTCCTTGTGTTGACGTTTCTTTCCAAGACGATAATTTGTATCTTGTGGTTTTAGTCAAGCATGTATTTGGCTTAGGATGCAATCAAGAAAATCTATTAAATTAAATGAGAAAGAAAGTGGGTGACTTGGTTCTTTGTTGATATCTGTCTTCTACTACAGAGTATCCTGACAATATCCTGGCATCTGGAAGAGAGAGAATAGATTTATGATCAACATATGACTGCCTTCGCGGCCAAGTGGTCTAAGAGTTTGCCTTTAAATTTAGTTAGGGTAACATTTTAAGTGTATGTGAACGGCTTGGAATGCCACGTGGAAAACTCTTGGAACATGATAGCCGCCATGTCTCCATTGTATAACCAATGCCACTAAAGAAAGAATTCTAGTTTATTTATCTAATCAGGGAATCACAGCCTTAGATCACAGCAAACAAGGCATATTAGGGTACCCCTGCCAACTTAACGAAAAGAAGATCAGCGTCATGGTTAACACCAATTTTTGTACATACCTATTTAGTTAATTATATTGTAAAAATTTTGCTCTACCAAATTAATATCTTTTCTTTCGTTCTTCTCACAGAAATAATCGAGTCGACTCGCGATGAAGATTCATACCCTGGGCTAAGGATGCAAATGAGGTAACACCATGGAGTAATTACAAAGAGGAGATGCCGTTTGAAATGGCGCAGTGATGTGATCATTGGCGCCTCGCCGAAACAAAAGTAGGCGGAGCTTGTCATTGCTCATGCTCCATGATTTGAGCCACGGCCGAAACCAAGCACCCCGCACGTCTGCCTTCCGCCCCGTGTAGCCTCACAAACACTTTCTTACAAAACGCTTATTATGGCATCTCCTCTTTGAAATTACTCCATTGGTAACACGCTCAGACGACAACAGTTTTAAAGACCGTCTGTTTATATGAACCTACAACACACATAGTAAGTGCATAAGTGCAAAACACGTACATTTAACACCGTTGGTGTGCAGTGAGGCGCGTCTGCTAATTGATGAGGCTACATTGTAGGTTTTACTGTTTTCACACGAAGGCGCCATGTTGCCGAGTAATAACTTGATTGCATTGGGTTTTCAACGATTGAGGTCTTGGAAATATCGATACAAAGCGATATAGTTTTTGTAAAAGGGGTAAAGGTTGATGCGCGCTTTTAAATGGCGAAGGGCCGGATATAATTATTGCAGACTAGCTGACCTGGCGAACTTCGTTCCGCCTAACAGTCGATTCTTTAATTTTTAGTTTTTTTTACTTTATTTTTCTAAAATAAAAGTTTTTTTTCTTGAATAAACGTAGCCTAAGTTACTCCTTATTACATTAGATACCTGCCAATAAAAGTCCCGTCAAAATCGGTCCAGCCATTTCAGAGATTAGCCGGAACAAACAGACAGACAGACAAAAATTGAAAAAAATGTTATTTTGGTGTATGTACCGTATATATATTCATATGCATGTAGTACAAAACGGTAAAATATTACAAACAGTCACTTCAATTTTATTGATATGTATAGATGTATATATTTAATGTGAAATGAAGTCAATAAAGCTCAATATGTAAGTGGAAAATAAGCCCAGAAAAATGGTTAATGTAGAAAATGTACTATCAGCCCGATGGAACCCAATATATATTTACCGTTCATAAGAGGCTTCTGGTAGTCTGGTAGTTAGTTCTGATAGAAAGACTGGTAATAGAGAAGGAGTAAATACTGATATTTTCCAATATTTAGTAGCTATTATGTGTCCCACTGCTAGGCAAAAGGCTCTTCCACGCATTTTCGTTATTTGAGTATTTTTAAAAATACTTTTTCTCTAAGTCTGTGCGAGATGGTAGACTCGTAAGGCATTACAAAAATGTGAGAAAAATCAATTACAAAATAGACGCCGCTGAAGAAATCGCCAATACATACCGGTTTACATATTGTCTGTCCGTCTGTCCTTGTGTCGCTGATTGTTATGCGCGGAACTGAATAGAGGACTACAAATACTGGTCATAATATACACTTATTTATACAGTATTGGGGTACAGAATACAGTAGGTGTTGAGTGAGGTATTAGAAACAATCTATTCTTTACTTCGTGCCATTCTGGCCTGCTTTTCAACGGAATCCTGGGCTATGAAGAAACCAAACTGTAATCTAATTTAACCGGTGAGCATAAGCACGTTCCCGGGAAATCGCTATGACGAGAGTGTTATTTGCTTCCCTTAACATGCAACTATAGAAAAACTATGATTAACTAGTTCATGAAAAAAATCATAAAACAATCAAATTTTAATTTACGGTCGAATGGCACGGTACATTTAATTTGGACATTTCAGATTGCCCATCAAATTCCGAAAATGGGTTAGAATTTGAATGATGAATGGCTACAACAACCGCTTCTTAGCTTCTGACGTATGGCCACTGGCCAAACAAGGCCAATGGTCAGTGTATTGTATCTACTTTATCGTATCTCTTGTACTAGTAGATACTGTCCGCTGTCTCACAATCACAGCCAAGTCTGACACACGTCTGCACTCGATGGTGTCTCGCACGCGACTACCCCACCGTTGCACTGCGACCGCCATTGTCAGTTTGTTATCAACTTGTGTGAGTGAGACAACGGACAATATCTACTAAGTAGATACAGTACAGCCAGTAAACAAAAAGATTATAACTAGCAAGTATATCCAGCAAGGTAGACCAAGGCATAGCCTACACGAAGTAAAGAAAGGAGAAAGTAAACGTCGTGTCGTATCAAAAACTAAAGGATCTCGCTGTTAATCGAGAGGAATGGAACAAGCTCCAACGACAATAGCCCGGCTCTTAAATTTATGATGATGAAGTATATCTATTTATAATAAGCGGACGAATAAATAAACAGTTTACATTCCCCTAATTTTATTGGCCCAAGCCCAGCTGTCGTCACAGCCAGTAAACCTATTCCGATATGCTTGATCAAACATTTCTCGACTTGGTTGTCAACAAAGGTGGCCCTTAAGCTATCGAGAGGCCTACGATGTGGATTGATTGTGTTGACTCGATTATGATTGTTGGTTCTCGATTCAGGAGCACTCGATTTAGTGGACAAACAAACGTCAACGTTTCCACTTTCTTTACTCGTATGAAAAAAGAGGAATAAACTACTACACTGTCTCTGTAATACGGTTTGCCTGAAGACCAGAAAGCCATGGGTTCGATGCCGACGAGAAGAATACTTGGGTTGAGGGTTGGGATATTGCAGGTTTGAATCACCCGATTTGGATGGAATCAAGAAATCATAGTAAGGTGCAAAACGAATTCGTGAGCAGCACATAGCTAGTTCTACAATAAAATCCACTCTCAAACACCCAACAATACTTTGTTTACAAGTGCAAACACGTGTCTGAGAGCTGTGTTTCAATAGTAACATTTTAATTGCGTACACGAGCTGCCAGCTATTCGATCATTCATTATTAGTAATTAGCCCACCAGTTCTATGGGGTTTTGTTACTTTCACTCAAAATTCAAATCCCAGCGAGAGCAAATACTTTTCAATTTTCTACACACGTTTTCAATGCTTAGCCCTAGTGAATAGTTTATCATCATGTGGAGTCTTTCACACTTCTTCTTTACCTACTCCCACTTTGTTATGTGTGGCACAGTATTATGTTAGTTCCTTTCACTTTACTCTATCTCTAGCCATTTCCTTCTCAACATCCTTCCTACTCATGTTCTCCCTGATACAATCCAGCCATATCTTTTTTGGTCTTCCTCTATTTCTTGCTCCCGAAAACTACAATTCAGCAGTATAAAAACATGAGATAATGCACGTAGCTCTGCAGTAGTGTGCAGTCGACACCACAGATTATACATATAATGATAGCTACTACTGACACGTGTGAGTTCCAAGGCCATGAAATTAATTGATAACAACAATGATGACATTCTCCAATATATTATCACATAGCGTTTATTAGTATTAAATTTATTTTGTCTTTTGTGTTCCAATTGGAGTTGAAAAAAATGAGGTGGTGGTTGGCCAATACTTGGCACAGACACACTTTGTGTCTTGTACTCTACTTGAGCGGTAACTTCATGTCGTGGATATGAAAAAGTACATTATTAAAAAAAATGTGAATTCCAACTGGCTTAAACTGGCATCTAAAGGTAACATTTACGTTGAAATCCATAAAACCGTTTAGACTAGAGATTCGACAAAGAAACAGACAGTATGCAAATACTCTCAAACAACGTTGCTCTAGAAAATCGCCGTGTTCGTAAAATTCTGTGACCAGAACCTAAAAGCAATCAGTTAAAGAAGCAATTGGGGTAAGTAAATAATTAACTTTCAAAAAAATTATTAATGGGAGAGAGTCAGTCGCTTTTCTTCCTATAGGTGCTGTATAGTATTAGGTAGGTATAGAAATTTATTTATTTATTTATTATTGAAGTACACCAACAGTGCTTATATACGAAATGAGAGAAAGTATATGAAAATGTAGTCATATTTGCACTTGAACTTGAAATAACTGAGAACGCTGACCTTGGATCACCACGTGTCGGATATCTGTATGCGCAGGAGTGCATGTGTGCGCATTGTTTTTATAAAGACGGACAGTTGTGCATATAAACGTCCAGCTACGTCAAAAAATGGCAAGACGATATCTACAGTTACAGAGTCGCTGAAATGACGTAACCTAATATGAAAGTGAGATAATAATAATATGTTTGTTTATCTAACTACTGGAGTTCATTTAAAAATAAATGGAAAAAGAACAGATTTATTATCAGAGTTTGAAGAATTTGCTAAAGTAGTCATAAAAGACTTTGAGAGACAAGGATTGACAAGATTTGCGAACGAAGCGTAATAGATGTATATGTCGATACTCGGTAAAGAAACATACAAAAATAAAAAGATATGCTCGAAATACATAAAAATAGTGTAAAAAGAGAGTTCCTACTAAAAATAACCAAGGAAGTAACAGTCGGGTTGGCGCCATATTAAAACAGGCAAAAAAATGACATCATACCGAACAATAAGACTAATGAGTAAACACGTGGTAATTACCATAAACATATTGTTTTTTTTTTCTGTTCGGTGGTGTGTGTGACCTTGGGTTCCGCGGATACCGAAATCTAAGGCTAATCTACATCACAACTACGGAATTATTTTGATTTTATTGCGTTGCTGTGCGAAACGGAAGAAACCTAGCAGAGCATGCTCGTTTATTGCGATCGTGTATGTCAAGCGACGGCAAGCGTGCTCTGACTTGCATTGAGCCATATATTTGAACACTTATATGCGTATTATTAAAATTCCGTTTATTTGTTGTTGTTTTTAAATGATGAAAATTGGTATGGATATAATTTAAGTTTTAATTTAAGTTTAACAATAAAACAGAAATGAAACCGGGGTCATGAGATAGTCAAAACCAGAAAAAACAACTCGGAACTCAATTCAAACTTCTGGTCGAAATAGCTATGGCCTACAATTCCAAAGTGGGTTAAAAATAGTATCGTCCAAGCCATCAAATGGTTTATTGTGTTCCATAGCCTGCGAGGTCACTTCACCCACACGGGACCAACGCTGATTTTTTATGAGCCAGTTGTTTACTTCAAAATCCATCTGATGACCTTTGGATTAGTTCATTAAGGCGACGCCGCGGTAAACTAAAAATCTAGAATCCAGCGTTCCACACCCCTCAGTCTGCACCCCGCACGAACCGTCTCTGACAAGTCTTGTGCGGACTGCGCGGGCAGAGCGGGGCCGATCTCTCATAAAAAACCCGCACAAACGAAAAAGACGTATGTCACAAAATGGTTAAAATCGTGTAATTCAAAAACTACAAAGTTATTTTATACAACCTAAGTACCGATTAAAGTGTCAGGTTCAATGAATATATGTAGAAATTTTGGAATCTTAAATCATTCCTCAATGTAGGTAAAACTGGAATCTCTAATTTTATAGAGGTCTTTTTGATTAATTATATTGTGTTACAAAAATTGTCCAATCGTGTTTTGCACAGGACCAAATAAAGTCAAAGAGATGATGAATCCTGACAATAAATATAATTCAGTTCACTTCAGTCATTGTTGAGAAAAATCGGTATCCTTACAACCAAAATCAATTCATCAATTCAATTCGTCATCTTAAAGCCGTTTCGTGGATGAGTTTAGGATAGAGACTATGTTTCTCACTCATGTAACGTGCGGGTGATAAGATCAATTGACTCTGAACACATGGTTGTTTTTCGGAACTGCGACTTGACTTCTGATGCCAGCGAACACCATCCAAAGTGCGATTTCATCTTTATTATCAGACAATGAGAACGATCTTTCTCTTCCCGAACTTTTAGAAGATGCAACCTGTATAGTAGGACTAGATTAATGACGACAATTTAGACTATTTTGGTCATACTCAAGAATAGCTACTTAAGTAAACCCTCTTATTCTGGGCAGTATTATTGTCCGTGACGTGATATAGCACATCTCTGATGAAGTCGTGAAGGGCCCGGAAGCCCTCCGTAGAAGCGACAGACCAAGAAGACCTCTTTGGGTCGCTGAGCTATTTAGTACTAATAATAATTCAGTGCCATCGCAGTGAGAAAGTTAACTTGTTTCTGCCAATGACGCTGAAAATCAAGCAAGTGAAGAAAAAAAGGAAAGTGCAAGGCTAAGTCGTACAAGAGACAAGGATGGTTACATCAAACTAGAATTTCCCCATCAACATAAAATTACGGTCTTAAATCAATTTCCATAAATGAGGTACGGACAAAATGGTCTTAATTTTAAACATTCAATATAATCGAGCTGTTCATTAGTGAGTTTGTTTAGTTGTTGACCTAAATTTGAGTGAGCATGCAAATGATACGATTGTTAATTGCTCGAAGGTCGGCGAAGATATTATCATTTTATTCGAGAATTATTTATGCCAGTCTCTATAAAATGTTTATTTAACTGAGGATAGGATTACGATGAAAATCTCAGTTTCATGTGATTTTATTATTATTATTTGGGAAAAGTTATGATCACAAGTTTAAAGTGGCGTGCAGTGTGCACAGGAATGTGCAATAAGAAAGACAAACTTGTCTTATATGGTATACTTTACATAAAAAATAAGTATCATTCACACATCTTTAACATACATTATTGGCCGTATTGTGGTGTTCTATTTTGTTCATCCATTATATATATTGTGCATTAAAATTATATTTAAAAGTTTTATCTTCGTCCTAATTTTTAGTTACTACTTGACCACGAAGACAGTCTTGTTGTTTCTCATGGTCCTGTTCTAAATATTTAGTCACCCATATGCCTACTTCCACCACTTAAAGGAAGGACACAATGTAATGAAAATTCTAATCATGACTTTCTTTTGTTTCGCTTATTACTTTGGCTGGTTCAAAAATTCAAAGTTTCATAATTCGGCCAAAACAAACCTCCAAACCCTGCTTATCACAGTACCAACAGAACAACAAGGAAGTGGGTTACAAGGTCTTTCGGGCCCGCGTGAGCCAGTAATGGTTGTTATGTAGGGACACCTGTTATTAACCAAACGTGTTAAAAAGATTATACAATTGTGTCAATAGTAACACGTTAAGTTTAAAAGCTATTTAAAAAATGTGTTCGCTATTTGGTAATGTGTATTTGTTTTGCATGCACACTAAAGTTATTACACACAAATTAAATTTTAGACAAATTCTCAAAATGCTATGGTACAATGCCCATGTATTATGATGGCAGAAGACTAGAAACGCTAATCTTCAGTTAGGATTAGGACCACATTATGTCCATAAGCATAAAATTTGATGTTATAAAGACTTATCAAAAAGTCTCTGAATTGGATGTCAATGCTTTCGTAAACGATAGCCCTTCCTGTTTACAAGCAAAGATGCTTTTAATCTAACGGTAAAAGTACCAAGATGCTCCATTTTGTTTGCCAGATCGAGAATTATGCCCGTGAAGACTGAATGGCAGTTGTTTACGAGTTATAAACTTGTCGACGAACCATTGAACTGTTTATGGTAGAGATCATTGAGCTGTGTCGAAAGAGGCTATTCCTCTTAAATGATTTTTATCATTCATATCAAATGTATCATTACCAGAAACCGACAACAGAAACAATTACTGCTTTAATTAACAACCAATTTTGATGCTACTTTTAATTGAACATAATGTTTCGCATAAATAACTTGTCCAGGTATGAACACAGTCAAGTAGCCTATTGTGATTTGAATACAGATTATGAGGGGGTCGTGCCTGTTGCAGTTGAGGATGCCGGGGAGGAGCTAAGATCAGAAAGAGAGATACATCAATGGATCTTTAAGGAGAATATCTTCTTCTTTGCGTTCCGGTGGTATTATAACTCTCCCAACCCAGAAACAAGTCAAGTGGGTTGTTAAGAGAACAGCTCTGCCAGAGCTAACTTAACAAGTATAAGCCATTCATAGTACCTACAGGTGTTTGGGCACCTAGCACACGACAGTAGATGCGCTATAATTTGAGGAGAGACCACACTCGTACTGGTTTTGCATGTTTTCAGTAACAAGCAGCCCGTCTCGTCTTCGTCCTAGCCTTCCTCGATAAATAGGCTATCCAACACTGAAAAAAATTTCTAATCGGTGTAAACAAACAAACTCTTCAGCTTTATAATATTAGTACAGATTCCCCACTTGCTTAGGTCGTATAAATTTATGAGGATATAATAGGACATTAGAGTATTTTTGTATCCACACTTGTGTGAAGAGGAAATATTTTATTTTTATCAATCCATCGGTAGATCGAAGAGAAAAAAGTTAAAGGTTATACTGGTGGATCTAGGAGGCATGAAGGTAATTTGAGGACCGGGATCCGGGGATCTGGGCCCGTGTTATTTCCTTAGTTCTTACGTCATCCCCGAGAAGATGGGCATAATTGATGAGTCCGCCTTTGTAGCTAATACCTTCATTATTAATTTGGTGAATTATAAACATACA
This sequence comes from Euzophera pinguis, assembly GCA_947363495.1. Lineage (NCBI taxonomy): Eukaryota > Metazoa > Arthropoda > Insecta > Lepidoptera > Pyralidae > Euzophera > Euzophera pinguis. Next base: position 2,825,519 of record OX376164.1, read on the forward strand.
GACAGACAGAGTATGGTACATAAGTATTATAATGTCCTAACCTGCCTAATTTCAACCTAAGGAATGTAGTGTCTGGTTAAATTCACCACGAATCAATATCTAAAGCAATTCTAGTGTATTCAAAACAATGACACATTCCAAAGATGCCAAATAAATTGCATTCATAACATCATACTAAATAAATACTAATGGCGGACTTATCTCATAAACGGAAATAAGTGTGAAAAATCAAATTTCTAAATAAAGCTGTTTTTATTACTTTACATAACATGTTATAAAGCCACTCAACTAAATATCAAAGTACTCGGGTAATATCAAATGATAAGCCGCTCTCTAGACTGTCTGTCGTTATTTTTCGGCCAAATATTTATCAGCTTTTATCAATTTACATATTATAATATCAGTGTTGTGGAGTATCGGTTTCCTCATTTACTTGTTTGAGATACATTGCAAATGTTTGACTGTTGCCAAGTGTAAATAAGATATAAAAAACTAGGACCCGATAACGCGCATAACAAGTATATATATAGAATAATAACTTCTAGTAACTATATTTTTAAAAATATACATTCGACATGCATTAAAAAAACTGTTTTAATTTTTAATTTCAAACAGTTGTCCACATGAGCGTATAACCATCGGTGAATCAAAAATATTATGTTAAAATTCGTATGATGGGCATACATATGTATGAAAAAGTCTTGTTGTTGTATTTAAAATAAATATTTTATCAAAACACATTGCGTAGAAGTAGGAAAAATAATTAAAAAGCCTAGACGTGTGAAAACGAAGAGCTAATTATCTTATCTACCTACAAGATAATAAAAAATTGTCTACTAATATTCACCTCTATCATATTTCAATTTGTTATAAAATATAGTATCGTTGAGTCAGTGTCCCATAAATAAGTTTATTTGTTTATAATACTTTAATTGTAAAAAAAAAATTAAGAAGTTTCGAACTTCAAAGTGAGTAAGGGCCTCAATCATTGTGATTTGTCCCAATATCCAGGGTCATTTTGAAATAACTGGCCAAATTTTTACAGTGTGTTTTGCACGTGAAAGTAAACCACTTGTATGTGTAAAATATGTGACAAAATCTTGTCAGCCGATCACTAGATTTCTATACGTCGAAATTTTTTGACAGTTTTCACTTATTTCCATCATTGAAATTGGTTTTCTTTCAAGTACGAGTACTAACCAGTAACCACACTGTAAAAATTTGACTGTAATTTGATTTCTGGCAAGAGGTGGCGCAGGATAAATCGAAGTGGAGATTCTTATTATAAAAGGCCAAGACTCAGTTTGGGTATCCATCTTAGTAAAACCCTTTATTCACCTCACAATTGTTGGGACAATCTATTATGAAAGAGTGGGGATGGCGTCAGACGGAAAATTGGCAAACAAAGGTGAAGAAACGAGACGACATGATACTATCCCCACTATTTCATACTAGATTGTCCCAATTTCTTTAAGGTGTGTAGAGGGCTTATGTAAGATATATTTAATTAAATGATTAAATACGTTGATTATTGTTAAATGATGTAAATCTTGGGAGAGGCCTATGTCCAGCAGTGGACTGACTGCGGCTGAAATGATGATAATGATGATTATTGTTTTATTATCGTACAAATACCGTCGCAGGATACGAGGACCTTGAGGAGTCTGCGATCGTAATAAAAATAATAGTGCGTGCCGGTTGCCAACTACATTTCTGTGGTGCGAATGACTAGCTATTGTATTTGTAAAGACATAACTTAATAGTGACGATGAACAGCGAAATTTTTCTAAAAATTATAGCTAACTAAATACGAGTAAATTCAATTTTTGCATTGTTTTCGTAAAAAGTTATTCGAAGGAAAAATACGTGGCTGCTCAAGAAATTACAACGAATCTAAAACTAAATATGTTGAAAGATGTAGTGATATGTTTTAAATCCATATCCATACTTAATATTATAAATGCGAAAGTCTGTCTGTCTGTCACGCTTTCACGGCCAAACCGCTGAACGGATTTTGATGAAATTTGTTATGAATATAGTTTAAGCCCCGGGATCAAACATAGGCTTCTTTTTGACGCAGGCGGAGCTGCAGGAAACAGCTAGTTGAAAAATAAAATGCATCAAAACCTGCAAAACAACAGATTTTTATTAGCGTTGTATTGTAAACTTATCAATAAATTTAATTATTTAAGAATTTAGTTTGTCTCACACTCGTAAATTGTGCCTAGAAATTGCGACATTTTAATACAAAGTAAATTTTATGTTTAGACTAAACTCGTAAATAAAAATAATCGACATGTCTATTATACTTATTGTAAAATTTTCTTTTCTTGTTTGAATTTTATTCTATTTTCATTACCCGCTATCGCTTGTAACTTGCTCCACAACTAAACAAACCAGTGTTTTGACTCGACGCCGCGCTAACAAACTGACTACTCTTTAACTCATTATGTAATACTTTTAAATAGCTCATTCGATAACAGTCTCTTTATCACTCTTATTGTAATGACAATAAAGATGAGAATAGTATGTTAAGTTCGGAAGATCATGTGCAAGCGGCCTCGATGGGACTTTTTGTAAATAAAATGTTATTGAACTCTTACGGTGTTATCATTTCACTTATCAGTATTGTAAATCTAGAGGAGCTTGATGGTATCCGTAGCGAATGCTCGTGTCAAGCGACGGCGAGACGCGACTCGTATTTGATTGGATTTAGTGGCATTTCCTATTTCGAGCTACTCCGTGCTTCGAAAGACACGATAAGCTCTTTGTCTGTCCGGGTGGTATCGATAGACGGCTGTCGTTAGCCTTTTTTTTTTTAACGTTTGGAAAAGGCCTTCGCCTACCACCCAGCCAATGAACGGGAAGCTGGGTGGTTATGTGGGACTTGGACCCACTAAAAACCACACGGTGTCTACATCATAACCGCTAATTGCCGAGGCCTAGTGCTTCTTCATGCTCCACAGCCCCGGCGCGGTGGCCGCTACCTCGGCAGCCTCGTCTCGGCTCGCTCCGTTTGGGAGCGGCCAGCGGGACGACCCACCGGTCTTCAATTTACCCGCATTGGATAAAGGCGCGCTAGACACCAACGCGCCTTCCACCAAAATATTTTTTTTTACAATTTTTGTCTGTCTGTCTGTCTGTTTGTTTGTTTCGGCTAATCTCTGAAATGGCTGGACCGAATTTGACGGGACTTTTATTGGCAGGTAGCTGATGTAATAAGGAGTAACTTAGGCTACGTTTATTTTAGAAAAATCTTTTATTTTAGAAATATAAAGTAATGTTGCAATGTCACCTACACTACTAAATTTTAATTGTTTTCTTGTTGTCTATCTGTCTTAACATTGGTTAGGAAATAAAGCCGATTTTATATATTTGTGATTTATTTTTTACTAGCTGACCCGGGGAACTTCGTTCCGCCTAACAGTCGATTCTTTGATTATTTTTTTTATGTGACAATAAACAAGTCTTATAGGTATTTAAGACAGATACCATCATGATTTGATGAATCTGTCGAACGAATGAATGGCAAAAATTATCACAATAATGAGTTTAGAACTCTTTAGTTTAATCAACTTACGATAAATAATTCTTTTATATTTATCTATTCTATTATTTTTTATATAAATATATAAATATGTTTGACCCCGAGTCTTCAACTATATTCATACCAAATTTCATCAAAATCCGTTCAGCGGTTTGGCCGTGAAAGCGTAACAGACAGACAGACAGACTTTCGTATTTATAATATTAGTGTGGATTCAGCTAATCTAATACAAAGTCTGTTTTATTTTGTGTGAGATAGAAAATAAACATAAAAATCTTAAAAATTTTGACGCAACAATTATTAATACATTCATAAGCATGTATTATTTTTTTTGCCTACATGACAAAATAATTAAGTAATTTTGTCTCGATTTCAATTCAAAGGAAAACTCTCCAGTTACCTTTAAGTAATTTTAATTTTCTAAAGAAACGGAATGCTATTTTCCTTATTTATTTCAACAATACGCATTATTAATCAGAACGTGCTAAATTATTTACAACTAATATTCGACACCGTGAGTGAACTTACCTATGAGCTTATATTTATACTAGCTGTTTCCCGCAGCTCCACCTGCGTCAAAAAGTAGCCTATGTTTGACCCCGGGTCGTCAACTATATTCATAACAAATTTCATCAAAATCCGTTTAGCGGTTTGGCCGTGAAAGCGTGACAGACAGACAGACAAACAGACAGACTTTCACATTTATAAAATTTGTATGGATACTTAGTTTATGAAAAGCATACTTTGTTTAGTTGTTTCCAGTTTGGTTAGGACATTGCAGGCTTGAATCACCTGATTATCTGATATTTTTTTTTTTTTTTTTTTTTTGGAAAACCAACAGCGTACAAACATTTCTTAAACAAAAATTCAACAATTACCACAATAAGGCCAAAAAAGGTTTTCACAGATAGGTACAATATAAACACATCTGTTGATTGTAATTATATACATGCATGCATAAAGTGTGCTATTCAGTACACAATTAGTAATTACAAAATTAATTAATAAAGGAAAAGTATAGAAAAGAAAGGAATTGGGGAACATCAATTTTTATTTTTATGTAACTTAACAAGCTCGTTTTTTAATTGTGATTTTGACAAATTGAACAAATCTAATTCTGAGTAATTTTTATTATTTGATTCGACCAGTCGACACAGCACAGAATTTTGGGAGTAATTAGTATTACTGTGAGGCACATTCAGCAAAGGGGTGTGACGCGTGCGGTACGAAGGCACCCTAAAGGTTACTGCAGCAAGGAGATCGGGACAGTCTATTTGACCTGTAATTATGGAGTGTAGAAAAATCAGATCGTATCTGGCACGCCTCAATTCCAAGCTATCCATCTTATAATTCAGACATGCTTCAGCATAACAGTCAAATTTTTTAATTCCTTGAATGAAAGAAATTTAAGGAATTTCTTTTGTATAGACTCTATTCTTTGTTTATGTGTAGAATATTGAGGAGACCAAATACTACAGGCATACTCTAACATTGTTCTCACAAAAGTAAAGTACAAAACTTTAATACAACCTATATCCTTAAAATCGCAACATACTCGTTTAATAAAGCCGAGTTGTCTGTAAGCTTTACTTAAAATAGAATCGATGTGGTCCGTCAGGAGCATTTTTGAGTCTAGGATGACTCCTAAATCTCTCACAGAAGAAGTTTTTTTAATAACGGAGCCACATAAAATATAATCATAACTGATAGGACTAGTTTTACGCGTAAATGTTATTTGCATGCATTTTTTGACATTAACAGAGATTTTATTCTTTTTATAATACCTTGCCAGCGAATTTAGATCTTCTTGAACTAGTTTACAGTCGTCAATGCTATCAATACTCATATATATTTTTTTGTCATCAGCAAACATGAGAAATTTGGTATGCTTGAAGCAGTTATCTATATCATATAAATAGGCATTGTATAGTAATGGTCCCAAGATCGAGCCCTGGGGCACGCCCGATGGTACAATGATATAATCACTTCTAGCTCCTCCTATCACAACAGCTTGTCTGCGGTTGGATACATATGATGTAAACCATCTAAGCAGATCGCCTCGTATACCAAGAGCATATAATTTAATAAGCAGAATGTTGTGATCAACACGGTCGAAAGCCTTTTCGAAATCTGTGTAGATCACATCTACCTGCTGGCGCTGATCCATACTTCGAAGAACATAGTTTGTAAATATAGCGAGATTAGTAACTGTTGAACGTCTATTCATGAAACCATGTTGCTCATTCGGAATCGATCTGTGAATGATGGGACCAATTTGTCTGTTGACTAATATTTCGAATATCTTGCATATCGCGTTCAGTATAGATATCCCTCGATAATTCTCCATATATAATCTAGACCCATTTTTATGTACAGGAACTATTAAAGCCTCTTTCCATTTTGACGGAAAAGTACCTTTTATAATGGATGCGTTAAATAATATGGCTAAAGGCTTCGCCAAATTTATTGAACATTTATTGTAAAATATATTAGGGATATTATCGCTGCCTGGCCCCTTCTTGATGTTTAATTTTAATAGAATATCTACTATTTCTTTTTCCGAAAAATGCAATTTATTGATGATTTCGCAAGAATCAACAGAAGGGATGTCAACATTATGAGAGCTTGAAGGTTGGACATAAACACTTTCAAAGAACCTACCAAAACCCTTACATGCCTCAGTTTCACCATGATATTCTTGATCTTGCAGTATTAAAGTATTGGGATAACCAGAATTATTTTTTCGAAGTGTCTTTATATGACTCCAAAGTAGCTTAGGGTCCCTACGAATCGACTCCTGTAATCGAACAATGTGATCCTGATAACACTGTTTTTGAATAATTTTTTGACGTGCACGATATAGGGAAAATTCGTCATAATCCCGAGGATTATGGTGTTTTCTCCATCGTTTATGTGCACGTTCTTTATCTTTTATTATATGTATTAGTGCAGTAGAATACCAGGCTGGATAGCGAACATTATTTTGCTTAGTTTTTAAAGGTACGAATTCTTTTATAGCATTATTTAAAATAGCATAGAAGACTTCAACCAATTCATCCATTGAATAATTATTATCAGTAAATATGCCAAGACTAATGTCCCAGTCGATTTTTGATAAATGATTGTTTATTAGTTCATAATTAGCCTTAAAGAAGTTATATTTTTTAACGGGTTTTGTGCTTAATGGGGGTAAAAATAAGTCAGGAAAACCTATAACAAGAGGGGGATGAGCAGGGTCCTCTCTGACAAGGCCATCCAGGCTGCGGGACAAGTCGACAATTGATTCACTAAAAACAAGATCCAATACATTATTAGAAACGTTTGTAACGCTATTGTATTGCTTTAATTCGGCCATGTCGCAAATATCTAACAGCTCAATTGACGCTTCCTGAATGTCCGTATTACATGTTCTGTGAAATGTGGGAATGGATGGCAAGGACTTAGACCATGTTATATTAGGCAAGTTGAAGTCTCCCACTATAGTGAAGTGATCGTTTGGATTATTTGCGTGTACGATTGTGAAGTGGTCGATAAACGCTTTGATTCGTAATGCTTTATTTTTATCAGGAGGTATGTATACCAAACAAATGTGTAAATTGCGTTTATCAGAAGTGACTTTATGACCGGAAACAGTTATCCATAGACATTCAACATCAGGGCAGTCCCACGACGACCTCTCCCGAACCTCAAGCGTCGTCTTTGACAAGATCATAACCCCACCGCCAAGTTTTTTTGCTGACTTATTCGGTCCGCGATCGGACCGAAACATATCATAGCGGTCATCACAGAGTTCTCCTTTGTAGAAGCCAGCAGTCAACCAGGATTCAGTTAATACGTGGGGCGCACTATAAGTTTCCGGAATCAATATGAAAAAATACTATTAAAGGTACAAAATTAATTTATTGTTTTTCAAAATAATCTTCCTTGACGTCTATGCACTTTTTCATTCGATGAAACCAGTTTTGAAAACTTTTGTGCCACTCCTCTGTGGTGACCTCTGAAACGTGTTTTTCATACTCCTCGACAGCCTCTTCTGGTGATGAAAATCGTTGACCGCGTAATTGGTTCTTAATTTTTGGGAACAGAAAAAAGTCACAAGGTGCCAGGTCGGGACTGTATGCAGGATGACTCATGAGTTCTACATTTTTCGCCTTCAAAAAGTCGTTTGTCTGTCTGGCCGTGTGAGAACTAGCATTGTCGTGGTGCAGGATGATACGGCGTTTACGGTTATTTTTACGAAGTTCGTCAATAACTTCCGGCAAACAAATGGTCGTGTACCAGTCACTATTCACTGTACGACGATTCTCTAAAGCAACAGTAGCCACGTGTCCAGTTTTATTAAAAAAAGAAGCAATCATCCGCTTAGATGCACTTTTCACGCGCGCCACTTTGGTTGGTTTCGGCTCATCTTGAAAGACCCATACGCTCGATTGCTGCTTTGTTTTGGGATCGTAGCAATAAATCCATGTTTCGTCACCTGTTACTATGTCCCACACCAAATTTGACGCACCTTCGTTGAATCTGGTAAGCATGGCACTGCACCAAGTGACGCGGTCCGTTTTTTGAGCCTCGGTCAAGTTGTGCGGGATCCACCGCGAGCACAGCTTTCTGACACCCAAATGTTTGTGTAGGATTAATTGTATTTGACTCATGCCTATTTCTAAGGATGCGCGAATTTCATGGTAGGTCACATGCCTGTCTGTTTCAATCATACGGCGCACAGCATTGATGTTTTTGTTGGTCACAGCGGTGGACGGCCGACCATCGCGAGATTCGTCACTGAGATTGATACGACCACGCTTGAATTCTGCAAACCAGCTATAAACAGTTGTCTTGCATGGTGCTTCATTGCCAAAAGCTGTTTCAAGCCGAGCGATGCTCTGTTGAGCTGTCAAATTACACTTAAAATCGTAGAAAATCATACTACGAAAATTTTCCCGAGTTAAATCCATGTTGATGCAGACACACAATTTTTTAAATGGCGCCACAAGGTAAAAACAAAAGACAGTCAGATGAAACAAACTGCATTCTACAGCCAAAGAGTTCTATTTTCAAATGTTGCAATAAATTTTTAAATATTGTTTATGTAAGTGGCCAGTTCCGGAAACTTACAGTGCGCCCTATGTAGTATAATGTCAAAATCCTGCATTAGTACGTTTTGCCTTAGTTCTTTAGTTTTAGTACGTAAGCCGCGAGTGTTCTGGTAGAATATTTTAAGACTTTTATCCATGATCATCTAACGGCAAAGTACAAAGATATAGGTGTTTATTATGTGTACTGTTTATTTTATTATGCGGCTTAAAATTAAAGACATTTTCAGACATTTTTAGACAGATGAGAATAAAGATGATTCCGTGCTACGGAAGGCACGCTAAACCGTTGGTCCCGGCCACCATCTGGCGGTCGTCAAAGGAATCACGTCAGAGACCGAGAGGCGGTTCCTCACAACTCTGACACCAGGGTGTACATGGTCGATTGACAATGTAACCTACTCGAAATGATGATATATTTGGTAGCATTTAGTCTTTATCTAGTATTTATCGTTAGTACAAAAAATTAAACTAAAAATAAAATCCATTTATTTCAGGCCCATAGTGCACATACAATTAAATGGTACATGAGTCGGTACATGAGTCACCCGGAAATATATATAAAAAAACATACTTTACATAAGATATTAACCAATAAAATATGAATGTCAAAGAAAATAATAATTGATTCATTGCAGTTTTCTTCTATATGGGCTACACGATAAGTGCGCATTATTGCGTAAAGTATAAACTTGGGATATACTTATATGGCGATAAAACACAAAAACATAACCCTTAGTTAAGTTTCGTGTTTATTTCAATAACAAATGTAAGTCTTGTTTTTTTTGTTTTATCATAACACCTTGAACTTGCGCCATTTCCTTGTTTATATTAACGGTAGGCAGAGAATTTAAAAAAAAAAAAAGGATTTTTTTGGAACGTATTGTGTATGGTTGCTCAGTATTCTTATTCTTTCGTGCCTTATCTTTTAACTTGTTCAATATCATAATAATATTAGGATAAATGATAATTTATATATAAAAAAAGCTAAAGAATTTCTTTGTTTGACCGATTATAACTTTTAAAACTTTGCGGTTAAGATAAAATATTTCTGCATATGGCAAACGCCACGTATGGTAGAAACCACAGGGAAAATTTTGTTAAAGTAAGCTTTCAAGTAAATTTAGTAAGCATTATATTTGATAGATATACATACATATTTGATATCACAAACATATGATCATTTATTTTAAGGTTTAGATATAAAATAAATTAGTTTTTCATTTGCCTATCGCACTCTGGTAAACAGAACAGCTGGCATCGATTGCACAATGTTACGATATAAAAAGCAAGATATTTCAATTTACATTTAAAATATCTGTGACAACAAAAACATTTACATAAAGATATAAAACATACTACTTAATGCATAGATGCTTTAGTGTTTAAGAATGTCTACTTGTAGTCCAATTATAACCTTATAGGTTACTTCACTATATACATACTATAAGTACTAATTTATACATCTATACATATAAATAAAATTGGAGTGTCTGTTTGTAATATTGAAATAACCGTTGTTTACTACATACATATGAATATATATACGGTATATGCACCAAAATATTTTTTTTTACAATTTTTGTTTGTCTATCTGTTTGTTCCGGCTAATCTCTGAAATGGCTGGACCGATTTTGACTGGACTTTTATTGGCAGGTAGCTGATGTAATAAGGAGTAACTTAGGCTACGTTCATTTTAGAAAAAATCTTTTATTTTAGAAAAATAAAGTAAAAAACTAAAAAAATAAAGAATCGACTGTTAGGCGGAACGAAGTTCGCCGGGTCAGATAGTCTTTAGTCTTATATACAAATACAGAGTGCGCCTAAGGCGGCATGGTATAGGTAAGGAAGGACCAATTTTTTAAACTTATATTGATATGTTATTGAAAATATATGTTAATTTGAGACCGTTAATAATCAATTAGGATTTTGAAGCAAAATTATTACAAATTTAATTTATTCATATTTTATTATTACTAATTTTCTTTGCATACCTAATAAGGTTGATTGTGCGGCCATATTGTTATGTAACACCAGACTGTACCACTTTCATTGCAAATAAACTATTTCTTTCTTTCTTTATACCATTCTGAAGTTTGAAAATAATTGTAATATTATTTGAAACTATATATTTGAATTCAACGTCCAAATGATGAAAGAAGAATCTCCTACAAGTATAATTAAAGTATTTTTTAAATTTCATGACACATCTGATAAACGTATAAGAATTGTTCGTCGCGTCGTAGTTCATTCCACATGAGGCCAATTATGCTTAACTTCATCTAATTTATTGGCACTTAAAAAATAACGACATACACAACCACTATGAAATGAATTATAAACTGGTATAATTAAACATTTTGTATAATTTAGAATTTGGAGATGTCCAAATTATTATGACGCCACAAATACCTTTCGGAATTTATCCATTGGACTTGTATTGGACACGTAAATGGGAATCTGAGACTGTGATGTCTTCTATTATCCTATCGACACAAGTTTGGAGGATCAATGGGAAGGATTATTTTTTAGGGTTCCATACTTAAAGGGTAAATATGGGACTTCACAGTCTCTCTGTCTATTACCAGGTTGTATCTCATGAACTGTGATAGCGATATAACATACTCGTACTGAATAACTATATATGTAATAAATGTAATAAATATTTATGTGGGTCTACCGAACAACAAATGCGATTTTTAAGTTGTAAAGAATTGGCTTTAATTCTTTACCACTTCATGAAAAAATCGAATCATTAACTCTGTGCAACTGTACATGGGCTGCTGTAATCTCATATCCCAGAAATAGCTGACCCGACAGACGTTGTGAACCTTCTTCTGACAGTAATAAACACAACAGAAAAGAAAACTTAATCGTTCCAATCGTTCACGCGTGATGCGATGACCAAGGGTAATAAAGATTAATTTTTATTTATTAGATTACATCACACCAAATTCTCAAATTTCTTTCGAATAAATGAAAATTCGTGCATCTATCTAACTAAAGAAAAAATATATAACTTTGTCGCTATATCCTAAATCAATGATCTAGCTAGGCGATTTATAGCAAATTTTTGTTTCCTTACAATTGGAGCCTAAAGTTATTAGCATTCATACTTAAGACTATGAGCTATTCTGTGATAACAGTTTGCTCATATAAAGCATAGCAACAACGGGAACCACTGTCACCAAACTATAAATAAAGGATGAGGGACGTCGCTCATTGATCCGAATATCTTCGATTTTATCTCGGATCATTTATCTTTACGCTCGCCCTAGGCTCCCGTTGCCATAGTAAAAGATGTCAAGGACGAAAGAAAAAAAACAGTCTATACAAATCGAATTGGTTTGTGTTCGCGATTTTTATTCCAAACTAATAGTGATAATCAAACAAATAGGGTATCGTTGAAAAGGCGTTAGTTATGTGGGTTACATAAGCTATGCCACGTGATGATAAAACTGAAACAGCGCCCTCTAGAGGACAAAAAGTTAAGGCAAAAATATAAATATACGAATCGCGATTTACTTCCAAATTACTAGTGATAATTAAACAAATGGAGTATCGTTGGAAATATATTAGTTATCCGCTAGTTCTGGCTATGTGACATCATATTAAATTTGAAAAAGCGCCATCTAGCGGGCATAAATTGCGGGCGTGAAAAAAAAACTTATTTGTTGATGCCGTGTCAAATAAAAGGACTTAATGTTAAAAATATACTACTGAAACTATATCTGATATGTTTAATAAATTACTGTCTTGTTTACATTTTAGAGCGTGATTTTGCAGTAGTCTGATTTTAGTTTTTGAACTTATTTTTATTTATCTATACTGAGGAGTTGCTCATGCTTTGAATCAATAAAAATTCTCTGAATTAAAAAAAAATCACACTCTTCTACACACTAAAACTAGTTAGTCTAGAGTGCGGATGTCAGAGTCGCCTTTAATAACATTACTTATTTGCATCCTACAGTTTTAACCAAAGACCCATTTTATAGCCCGTTGACCGTAACTGTGCACCGTCCGATATGCCGTCTCCTCTTAGTTACTGCTCCGTGATACAAGACTAAATACTTGGTTAGTTTACAGTGAAATTTACCAGCCGAAAGCCCATACTCTGTGACTAATGAGAATTCCTGATCATTAATATACAACTCAAAGAGCACCTGTGAATCTGAACAATTTGTAGAGGTAAGAAGAACAGGTTAGTTTTTAAACAAGTTATAAAAAATAGAAAATTTCATCGACAATAAGAGATTAGTGCAAAGGCGGACTAACAGCCGTTTCGTTTTATCCGATTTCTATCTATTATTTATTCAAATCAAGTTATTTACATCGCATTAGTGTATATTTAGCTGTTTTCAGCATGCAAAACAAAATTACAAATTTAGACACATTGCAAAATGCTTTTTCGATAAGCCAGTCATAAAGTTATATGGAGTGGGTTACATGGTCAATCGACCCTGTGCTCTCTGGTGTATAGTGTGACTGGCATGATTGTGACAGATATGAGGAGCGTTTCACGTCATACCTAAACCATAACCCGTTTTTTCGCCGCAGTCGGTCAAGAGACAAATATTTTATCGCATTCGTCCAGAAATAAGCCGTGATACGGGGTCAACGTACTGTTTATCGTCAATATGTTTCCAACGATGTTATTTTACAATAAATTGCTAACATATATAACCAGTGTGTCCAAAAGTGTTTTAATAGAACAGAAAGTTGGCTTGGGTATATTGTTTTTAAATTACCCTCTTGAAATCTAGATTCTACTCGTATCTAACCACTGTATTATGAAGCGTTAGTGTAGCCTGTTTTAACTAAAATATGCTCCCTCTAACGATATTTAATAATAAAGATCAAAATTTTCTATTTTCATACGGTTTTTATTGCGTTTATTACTTATTTATTAAAACACGGTTTATTAACATGGACTTAACAAATGTTTCTTAAAATGGGGGTAGAACTTTACTACAATGTTAACGTACAACATGGTAGCAACAAGAATTATGTGATGACGATGCAGATACGAAGAACCGATATGGCCGGTATGGGGCAGAAAGGTTCTCGAATGGCAACATTGGCAACCAGCGGCAAGCGCAACGTTGGATTGGACATCCACCGCCCAAATGGTCACACGACCTGAAGAAGGTCGCAGGCAAGCGCCGCTATCAACCGATTATTTTGGAGGAATACAAGATAACTATATAGTCTACCAGTGGACTTGATTGGACTGGCTGAAATGATGATGACGTCGATGCCGAGAGGCGATCCCGAAAAACTCTGACACCAATGTCTAAATGGTCATGTGACCCACTCGATATGAATAAATGAGCAACCATATATTCTGTCTTTCCTCTGCCCCAGATCACAAAAACAAGTTGGTAAAGTACAAAAAATTCTAAATCTATGGTGCTGAACTCATTTACATGAAAATTCAGAGACAGATATAACCCAGAGAAAAGTCAAATGCGATCGCTATTTAAACATGAATATTTAGAATTGATAGCTGAGCTATTTTTACCCACCACCTACACTCTTTTACCACATCAGGAGTCAGGACGAATTCACATCATTTTGCCGGATCACTGGTCCGCGTTATGAATGTAGATTTCCAAGCTTTTGGCACAAAATATATAATATTTTTACGACCAAACGGCACGACACAGAAATCTTAATAATAAGTACTCTTGAGAAAATAAAGTTTATTTTCCGAGAATGCGTAGTAGAAATAAACTTCGTATATATCAGGCAACCATACAATTACAGACCGACAAAAGTCACTTGGATCAAAATCACAATAATCCCCATAAAAATAAATTAGTAAATGGCAATAAGTCCGCATTTTCTCCATAAGTTTAAGCAATTGTTATTGTACAATTATTTGTACCTGGGCAATGAATGTGGGCAATAAAGATATTTTGTGTTATAAAAAAAATAGTGTTTTGCTCGCTCCTTCTACCATACCCTGTGCCCTTACTATGAGATTTTATCATGGAGTAATTACAAAGAGGAGATGCCGTAATACGCGTTTTGTAAGAAAGTTTTTGTGAGGCTACACGGGGCGGAAGGCAGACGTGCGGGGTGCTTGGTTTCGGCCGTGGCTCCAATCATGGAGCAAGAGCAATGACAAGCTCCGCCCACTGCAATGTCGGCGAGGCGCCAATGATCACGTCACTGCGCCATTTCAAACAGCATCTCCTCTTTGTAATTACTCCACGGATTTTATTAACGTAGACGCTAGCTATGGAATGTCTTGATAAAGTAATTATCCGCCAGAGGCGCTGTACAGGGTTGCCATACTAAATTGTTGACGCAGTCACTAGCGTCTGCGTTAATAAAATCTCATAATAGAGGCACTGGAGGAGTGGCATACACATCTTGACATCGTGCGTGAGTGCAACTTTATTGTATATGACATTATTGTATAAAATTAAATTATCCCTTAGTATGAATAATGTTAAATTTACTTACCATAATTATCTGCCCAGCCATCAGATAAGAGCTTACTTTGATAAATGCTGCTATTGATAGTAAATTACTAATAGAATGAATGACATTGGCGAAATTTAGTTTTATTCTCTATTTTTCTTTTCTCCGTGGTCACACCCGCCGTGTTGTTTAATCTTGTCTTAAGAATCAGGCATAATTTCTTTTTAAAATCCGTTTGGAAGTTCTAGCTAGAGTAAAAGGCGTCGTCCGCGTTTCAGAGCCTTTGAAGAGTATGGAAGAATCCTAGTAAGGATGTACTGAGAACAAAGGGGACCCTTGTTCTCAGTAGATTCTTTGAAGGAACTATCGAGACTTGTTCACCACAAAATATTTATGATTTAATTTTTTCTGCTTGATCCCAAGCTAGTCCTAGGTTTCACTGGCAGAAAACGCCTGAACGATATTTTTTTTCGTTGAATTTCAATAAAGATTAAATAAATAAATAGGTATGTTGGGCGGATTCGCAAGCGATAAACTGCAACTGAAAACTATGTTGAAAACAAATCATAAAGGTGAAGACTTTGTTTGAATCACAAATCTCAGGAACCCGTCGGATTTGGAAAATCACTCTTCAACGAACCCACAGAGGGACACCACATAGCCAAGCCAGGTGCACAAAACTGCAACTACCGCAAGCAACGCCGGGTCGCATCGTTAGCACGAGTTCATCGACCCCGCACTTTTACATTGGCACAAGTGTAACCGCATGTACTGTTTCACGCTTGTGCGGGTGTGAGATATTGTTGTAGGAGAAAATATTCAGCTGAACGAAACTAGTTCAAGGCGGTTCGGGCCGGTTTGATTTGTTTTGTTTCAGATATTATACTGGTTTCAAAGAAAATAATTTAATTTGCATTTTTGTTAGCGAATCGCCTCTGGCAAATTGATTTTGGTGAGGACCGAAACTTCGCCATTGACAATAAGCAACAGTGTTTTTTGTAATACAGCCCGTGCAGATCACAGTATATACAAGTTCCCTGTGATTCAAGTAATTGTAGTTATAACTTTCAAGTACAGTTATTTTGTATTAAAAACCTAACTCTTTGTCGAAAATTTGTTAATGAACTAAGAAACTTTTCTTATAAATTGCAGTACATTTATTTTATGCAGATTTTAGTCTAAAAGGAAATCGTTTATTTTCAATATCCATACTAATATTATAAATGCGAAAGTCTGTCTGTTACGCTTTCACGGCCAAACCGCTAAACGGATTTTGATGAAATTTGGTATGAATATAGTTGAAGACCCGGGGTCAAACATAGGCTACTTTTTGACGCAGGCGGAGCTGCGGGAAAAAGCTATTAGGATATAAATATCACTTATTGACGTCAATTTACTCGAATTAAGTTTACCACCACTTCCAAAGCGCAAGTGGAGAAGAAGCGGCGCCACAAACTCCACTACAATTTACAAATAAGAAAATAAAAGTATCTAGAAATTAATACTTAACAAATATATTATGACATTATAGTTAACAACAGATTAAAAAGAATAGTTTTATCAAGATTTTTTTTTCTTTGAATTAATCTTTTATCAAGATTATACATAGTTTCTAAATCTGCTTAAAAATGATGAAGTTCTGAGGCAACTAACTCTTTTTGAAAGTCGGTTTAAAATAAATGGGTTTTGATGTAAATTCGAGCGGTTAGGCTTGTAATGTAAAGGCCTTTACACACTTTCACAAAGATATTGGGACATCTAGTATGAAAGATTGGGGGATATCATGTCCACTCGTTTCTTCGCACTTGCCTGCCAATTTTCCGTCTGACGCCATCCCCACCCTTCTAGATTGTCCCAACAATTGTGAGGTGAGTAGGGGGCCTTTAGGATGTAATGTAAATGTGAGCAATTTGTGTCGGCTCCGGGCGGAACCACGAATTCGTTTGTGTCGGGAGATAAACAAAATCCAATAAAACCCTTTTATCTCAAATCGACTGTGGACTGTCTGACTGACTGTGAGTGTTGAATACAGGCACGTGCTGAATTTGTAATATCATCATACATTTGCATAACACAATTGTTAAAGTCTAAGACTTCTTCGTTCTAGTTTTTCCCAGTTGCATCTTCAGCTTGCGCTTTTGAGTCTAGGGTACGCTTTAATCACGGTATACCAGATTTCCCGGTAATGATTATGATGATGTTGAGACAATCAGGTGATTCAACCTGCTATGTAAGACTTTGTTTAGTTCTTACCAGACTGGTAAGAACTAAACAAAGTATGCTTTCCGTGGGAATCGAACCCACGACCTCCAGGTCTTCATGCAGTTCATATTTTAGAGCAGTTTAAAATATAGTAGAATAGAATATATCTTTATTGAGAAAGCTATCACGTAGGTACAGCAAAGGTCTTATACTTAAACTTGTGCTACATGTTTATAATGTACGTGAAAGACGTCTCAATAGGTGGCGACTCAATGAAATACGCTAGACATGCAGGCATGACTAGCACTGATTTTCAGCCACCACTTTCTGAGGAGTCAGGGAACAAGTGATCCTAAAACAAAGATTTTAACCTAAACTTAGTGAATATAATCCTTGACTGGTGTCTTACTACCATCTCACACCCCCATCCAAATTTGAGATCCAAATTCAAGCAAGTGAGCGAGATATCGCCTTACACACAGTACATGGAAGATACGTAGTACTTTTCTTTTCCTAGCCTGTAGAGCCTAGCTTGTGTCCCACCTTTGGACAAACTCATCAAGTATTATATTCATTATCTATTCTGTGTATAGTAATGTTTTTAACTGTCATCGCGTCAACAGAGTGAGTCATTAATTGAACTGTTTACTTGTTTGATTTACCATGTGCATTTTAAGTATTTTGCGATTATTATTAGAGGGATTGAGTTACGACGAGCGGGAGGACTTTATCAGTCGTATCCCTATATAGGGATATTATTGATTCTGGGCTGTGCACGCCGTACCCTGGTCTTTTTGGCTGGGTCTTCACGGTAGATTTGTGTTCTGAGTGCGATTTACTATGGAGTACTAGTACATCTATATAGTAATGAAATACAAAAAAAAAAAATTATGTTATCATACATTAGTAATTTAAGAAATTAGTAACTAGATTTAGTATTAGGTATAAATCATAGAAACTGTTATGAAAGAGCGGAGCCTCCTGGGACAGACGTATTTATGCTTAAAAGGAGGTTCCAACAACGAAGTTGTAAACTCATTAATTACCTAATAAACAATTTTTATATTTTTATATTCTATATTTATTTACACACTGCATCGTTCCGAGGCAAGTGGAGAAAAACAGAAATGTGGATCCAGGGCTCTGAAGCTGTTAATGAAACCAAGAATTGGATAAGATTCAGGTGGTCATAACACTGCACTATTGCGTAAAAGTGTATTTGGGATGGCACCAGTCATCCATACTTCCATACTAATATTATAAATGCGATAGTCTGTCTGTCTTTCTGTCTGTCTGTTACGCTTTCACGGCCAAACCGCTGAACGGATTTCGATGAAATTTGGTATGAATATAGTTGAAGACCCGGGGTCAACGTAGGCTACTTTGTGACGCAGGCGGAGCTGCGGGAAACAGCTAGTTAATAATAATTATCTATACTAGTATTATAAATGCGAAAGTCTGTCTGTCTGTCTGTTACACTTTCACGGCCAAACAGCTGAACGGATTTTTAAGAAATTTGGTAAAAATATAGTTGAAGACCCGGGGTTAATAGGCTACTATTTGACGCAGGCGGAGCTGCGGAAAAAAGCCAGTATAAAATTTAATTGACAAATTTTTTTATTATGAGATAAACAATTATTCAAATGACAATTAACATGCCTGGAAATTAGATTAAGTAATATTAATTCTAGATAATTTTATAAATGGTATTATTTTGTGATGCGAACTCAGCATGTTTTAAACAAATATATTATTGTACGTCCTTGTTAGGCAGATCACAGTGGTACAAGCCTTTTTATTATAGCCCGACCAGGAAAATAGCAGCCTTGGCCATATTGCGGAAAAATATTAGAACTTATTACTTTTACTGGCAACTAGGTATTTAAGTAACATTCCGTCATCTCAATGTCATCTGCCAAAAACAGACAGGAGTGGACGTTGTGTATTTTGGGATTATCAAATAAAAATATTTATTAAAATGGTAAAAATAATATATAGTCCTTAATCATAGAAAAGTGATATAAAAGACGTTATCATATTTGATGCGAATGAAAACGAAGAATTCATTTTTTATCTCATTAAATGACATTGTCAATTTTGTTGTTGACATGACACATACAACATGTTGCCACCTGAAGGCGATCAGTAGCGGCGCAAATGCAGGATTTTTATTTTCCTGGTCGGGCTATACATGTACAACTTTTCACTTGTGTTTCACAATAAAGTATTTTGATTTGATATGATTTTAAGATAAGAGAAAACTTAGTAAATTAGTAAATAAAAAACTACAGGATTAAGCGCGTAAAATACCTTCAAACTTCCGACGTTTCAACCGTGTCACAACAGCCGTGGTCACGGAACGACTGGCTCAGCATTTCTACAGCTCCATATTGAAGGTGTTTTACGCGCATAATTATGTAATTTTATATTTTAAGTATGCAGTGCGTTAGTTTCAAAGTCAACTTAGTAAATATCTCAATCGCTCTTATTTTATCTGTATAAATTTGCTCCTAATAAGCTATTTACTGATACGTAAACGTTAATTGATGAATGAATTTAATTATAAATATGTATGGCAAAAGGTACAAAATGTGTAAAGGTTTACGAATTCACGAAGTTCAAAAGGTAATTCGTCAATTAAGGGTGCTTTCGTACAGTAAATTCTCAGAGTAGGGACAGGTGTCCCTTTTATCCTTGTCACCATTAGTGAATGTGATTTAAGTATTTTTGTGTTTGTAACCGTAAAATTCAATAACTTCGTACGTATCATAGGAGATAAGGAAATAATCTAACATCTCCACACATTTTCTTGTTATTTTTGAATGACACAACTTTGCTATAAATATCATTCCATTTTTTCTACCTGATTCTTTCCTTTAGGATGGATTTTGAAGTATGAATTTTTTTTATAGAATCGTGTTTTCAACAAATAATGGTTTATGAGATAAATCTAAGCCTCATTTGTGTGTAGTGGTATTATTAAAAAAAATTTCAAGAAAACCTGTATAGAAGATGTATTCAGATAGATTTAGAAAAAAAATCACGTCCGATCAATCGGATAAGGCTGTCGGACCAAGTGTTCAGAGGGGTATGCACATTTAGATATGCAAAACCCCCTCCTTTACAAATCAATGACTTACCTGGTTGGTGGTAAGGTCCCACTGGTCGGCCACGAAAGAGTGCCTGCTGTAGAGAAACACTGGAACTTGGTGGTCTTTCACCGGAGCAGGGTCCGTGTTCACCCTGACCACGGTCAGGTGAGTGGTGGTCGTGCCAACTGGGGACAAAATAACAATGCAATTCTTCATCTTTATCTTTTTCTAATTTAGTTCTTAATGGTAATATTATTCCTTTTTCTCCAAGTGTTAAAAACTTGGGCATTATATTTGATCAAACCCTGTCCTGGTTACCACAAATTAATGATGTTAGTCGTAAAATGTTTGTAGCTCTACATTCATTACGACGTCTGCAAAATTTTCTCCCTTTTCAAACCAAAACATTATTAGCGCAGTCTTTGTTGATAGCTATCTTAGATTATGCTGACGTTGCTTACTTGGATCCAACGGAAGAACTTTTAAACAAATTGGAGCGGCTGCAGAATCAGTGCATTAGATTTATATTTGGATTGCGTAAATTTGACCATATTTCGGAATTCCGTAATAAGCTAAAGTGGTTGCCTTTAGATTACGTAGAAACGTTCATATCTTGTATCTTCTTTTTAAAGTTCTCTTTATCACTTCTTCTCCTATTTATTTAAATGAAAAAAAATTTCTTTCGTCGGATTGATGACCGGTTACGCTCTGCCGGTAACCCAACCCTTGACGTGCCGCCTTGTTCGTCACACTCTTACTCAAAATCGTTTGCTGTTGTGGCAGCTAAGCTTTGGAATTCACTTCCTGTGGAAGTAAGGTTGTCACAAAGTTTGAACGCTTTTAAAATAAATCTTTCAAACTCTCCTTTGCTATACTTAGACATTTAAAGTATAAGCTAGTTACATAAGTGTATGTATGTTTATTTATATGTATTTATGTTTATTCTATATAGGTATGTAGGTTTATTTAATGTATATCCTTTATAATAATATTATATTGTACACACTTCTACACTCCTGGTAAGCAAATCTTCTCCTGCCACTCGCTGGTTGACTGTAAGAGATCCTTAAGTGGGATAAGTCCGCCATTGTACTTATTGTCTTTTCATGCTTGTGTATGTAAATTATTTGTTTTATTTTGTACAATAAAGATATTACAAACAAACAAACAAACAAATACTCGCGCACCAAAAAAAAGAAAATATTATAGAATCATAGTAACAAAATACAATCGCCTAGGCAATGGTCCGGTGGTCAAGGCGTTAGTCTGCGGACTCGGAGTTCGTTGGTTCGATTTCCAAGGGAAGCACACTTTGTTTAGTCGTTTTCAGTTTGGTTAGGACATTGCAGGTTTAAAACACTTGATTGTCTGATAATAAAGATGATTCCGTGCTTCGGAAGGCACGTTAAGCCGTTGGTCCCGACCGCCAGCTGGGGGTCGTTAATTCTTCTTTTGCTTCAAGTCTTCAGTACTGAAGGTTGGCTGTCAGCTCCCTAAATTTCTTCATGTCCATGGTGAGTCTGATTTACGTCAGGTCAAAGGCCTAGAGGCGCTTTCGAACAACTCAAACACCAGGATGTACAGTGTCAATTGACCATGTAACCTACTTGAAATGAATGAATGATTCCAAAATCATGGTTTTCCTGAGCGACAATTACTATAACATGTGGGTCTTCAAAATGGGCGCGAAAAGATTTTTTCCCTTGAAAAAAGTCAGTCTTGCAGTCGTCTTATAGCAACATGATAACCGCTTCACGTCAGGTGGGCTGTAGGTCTGTTTGTCTAATAGATAGTTTAAAAAAATGTATTTCTAGAATAGATTGAAGTGGACAAAGGCATCCTTATTATCGGAATCCAAGGCTCACTTTGGAATACTGCGCCATCTTAATAAGTAGTATTTCTTAGCGCTTTGTTTTATAAAAAAATCAAAATCATTTTTTTTTCGGTTCCGCGTCTTATTTAAACACGACTTGCCATATCATGTTAAACATATAAATAGCATAGCAAATAAGTTAAATAAGAGCCGAACAGGAAATATCATGCATTCGAAACAATTTGTATGTAAATTGTGGCACAGTTGAGACTGAAACAAGATTTTAAGTGAGGCTGGCGTGTTTATAACGCACATAATTGCCGAGTAATTCATATAATAATGTCAGAATAATTATAATACTTTATATACATGTTATTTAGTTATCTCAGTGCTTGCATTTGTATTTCAGTTCGATTGAAGGGTGTGATGAAAGACACGGTAGTTGAAGACTTGATTCTTTTCGATTTTCGGCATTACATGAAATCTTTTAAGTACATTTGTAATACCATAGAGTAGAAAATATTATTTTATTATTAGGTTGGGGGAAAAGAATTTTCGCATATAGTATGTATGAACTTGTAATAAAATCTTTGTCTATACTATTTGTTATCTAGCTGGTTTTGGTATCATTAAGTTTAAATGTTAAAGATAATTCCACATTAAAATTGGGAAAATGTGTGATGTCAAGTTGAGTGAATTTAATGAAGAAATTCATTCATTTTTGAAGAAACTGATAACTGGTGATGAAAAGTGGATCACGTACGACAAGAACGTGCGAAAAAGGTAGTGGTCAAAGGCCGGTCAGGCTTCACAGACTGTGGCGAAACCCGGGTTAACTCGCAACAAGGTGATGCTGTGTGTGTGGTGGGATTGGAAGGGCATCATTCATTATGAGCTGTTACCATCAGGCAGAACCATCGATTCTGAACTCTACTGCGAACAACTGATGAGATTAAAGCAAGAAGTTGAAAGAAAGCGGCCGGAATTAATCAACAGAAAGGGTGTGGTTTTTCATCATGATAACGCTAGACCTTCGAGAGAGATTTCCACCTGTTTCGGTCTCTTCAGAATTATTTAGGCAGTGTCAGGTTAACATCACGAGAGGACTGCTACTTACTTGTTGCGGTATTTTGATCAGAAGCCTCAAAATTTCTATAGCAATTGGATCATGCCCCTACCTACAAGATGGCAAAAAGTAATCGAACAAAATGGCGCCTACATACTTTAGTTAAATGTAAATAAACTATATTAAAAAATGTTTTGAATTTTCTTAATCAATATATATCCGACGAAACTTTTCCCCCAACCTTATTACGTTATACTAGAATCGACGCGAACTATTATAAAAGCTAAATTGAGTTTGTATTTAGTTTGTTCTTTAAGCCACGTACCCACTAGGCGACATTTGTCGCCCGACAGTGTGCGAAGTGTGGCAACGTCGCGTGTTCACCCACCAACTTCAGGACAGGAGTCGCGCGATAAATGTCGCCTAGTAGGTACGCGGCTTTACGCTTCATTTACTGAACCAATTTTAAGAAAATTTCGCATGCTACAGTAGTACTATGTGATAAGGACAAAGGGTACCTTTCAACCTGGAAATCGTACTGTTCCCGCAGGATTATTCTACGCGAGAATGTTTTACTTAGCCTGTATTACTTATTCTAAAGTCGGAAATTTCGGAGTCGGCCTGTAGAAATAGGCACGTTGTATACCTGTACACATTAGTTTAGATTAAAGTCCTCTTGTTATCTCCGCATAGAAGAATATTAATGAACTCTATTGTGACACACATCATTCAATCCGAATTGACCTCTGTTTTCGCCTTTATTCCCGAACAAATAAAGGCGAATTTGCTCCAAAGATTAGAAATAGAATTGTTTTATACGCGCGCCTTTTGCTTGAATATGATTGTTTAAATTCTGAAAATGTGGTGTTGTTTATTTTGTCATTTTTTTCTATTTTGGTAGGTAGGGTCTTTGGCCACCGGGAAGGTGGTTACCGCAACATTCAGGATGATCACAAAGGAATTACTGTTTTTTTTTTTTTTAATCAAGCATATTTTTTCTATTGAGAACGAAAACATCCTTATTTAATGGCATTTTACAATAAAAAAACTTTGATGAATGAAATGAGTGCATGAACGCAGTTTTTTCCTATGTCTAATTTACTTTTAAAACATTTCGCGATTTTCGTATTTCTGTTCTATGGTAGACCAAAAAAGGCGCACAGGATGGGTAGATAATTTTACGCTCTTTTTAAAGCACCACATAAAACCATGGGAGTGAAGATTTCAGAGAACAGGAATGTGGTCGCTTCGCATGGAATAGTTACTATAAAGCCCTGGACTTTGAAACAAGACAGTGTTGGCCACTAACACACCTCGGGTAATGTTCCTGTTGGTCTGGTTTCCCTTTAAACATTCTGCCGCCAAATTAAGGACCATGATTTACAACAGCGTACCCTAGGCTCCGAAGCGTAAGCTGAGGACGCAACTAGGAAAGCACGCTTGGACGAGAGTAAAGAGTTTATTACATAATCCCAGCTTACGCGGGAGAAAATGTCATCAAAGGGTGATGTGTCGAAAAGGGCTAAACCTTCTTGTTTACACTAATCCCCTGCTTATCCCCAAGACATTGATAGGCTTAATTTCGCTCTAAAGAACAGTATTAAATGTTTCAAGGAAATTATGAAGCGAATTATAATTTATGTTTGCTCTGTTTAATATTACTTTTAGGTCGTGGACACACCTACTCTCATTTATTGAGCAAACTCATTATTGTAATTAATCTCCTGAAAATATTGCTAATGTTTGTTTCGGTTTCACGTATAAACTACTCAACGAACTTATGTACTAAATAAAATAAATAAAAAATGAAATTTTGAAGTGGAGATAGTGTGAATCTCGGAACCCAATAGACTATAGAGGGCAAATTTCGTGCTTATGGTAGGTAGATTTACGGAATAACTCGAAAGAAAAGCCTAGTTCTAGTATACATTTTGGGAAATAGAGGTGGAAAAGTGATAATAGAGGTAGAAAAGTGCGTGTTCAACAGCCATTTTCACTAGAAGTATAAAGTACTTCCTTAACTCTTTTGTGGCGCACTATCTCTCTGTTTTTTCCAATTGTTGACTGGTAGAGAATATTCTTAGCATTAAAGTATATTTTACTTGTCATCCTCATCATAAATTTAAGAGCTTTAGCCTTATTTTTGAAATGTATGACTTACTAGCCGTTTCCCGCAGCTCCACCTGCGGTATATAGCCTATGTTACTCAGGGTGAATGTAGCTTTCCAATGGTGAAAGAATTTTTGAAATCGGCACAGTAGTTTTTGAGTTTATTCATTACAAACATACACACAAAAATACAAATCTTTACTATTATAATATTAGTGTAGATAGTGTAGATGTAAATTAGTGTAGATATGTCGATAGAAAAATCGTTCGACATCGAACAAAAATTATTCGACTCGCCGATTTTGCCTAGTCACACTTTTCAAAAATAGCACTCCTTGGCTCTTCTCGGTAGATTCCCATCCCATTCCTCTTAATTATTAGCGAGATCTTATCCATACTTACTTAATATTATAAATGTGAAAGTGTGTTTGTTTGTTTCGTTCACGTTAAAACTGAGCAACGCATTGATGTGTTTTTTTGTGTGGAGATAGTTGGAGACCTGGAGAGTGACATAGGCTACTTTTTTCCGTGACACAAACGGAATTCCACGCGGGCGAACCCGCGGGTACAGCTAGTAGATAGATAGTTTTTACTTGTGGAAATTCAATTTTAAAATGAATAGAATAGACACGTTAACGTATTAATTAATACTTGACGTCGATATTCATAATGATGGAGGTATGGACACGTGTATGTTTGTTTATGACATAAGATCTCGAAACATGTTCAGATTATAGATTAGCGCTAATGTTAGGTGCTAAGCATTCGCAAGCTTCGTGATAAATATTAATACAAGTGATTTTGTTACTTACTTTAAGTAGCTGAAGTTTTATAATTGAATATAGGTTTTCACAATGGGTCAGATATCGAATAATGTGAAGATATTAGAATAATTATATTCTAGCAATTCTAGTAAAACGAGTTACATAGATTAATAATTGGTCTCGCGCGCTCGACTAGATACCGTCGGCATACTAGAAAAATGCGCAACTAAAACCATGCCGAATTCGGCATACTTGCGGCATACCCGCGTCAGTCACGCCGCGACCGATGAGTGAGTTGATTGTTTAGATAAATTTAAAATTTAATGTAAAAGCAGACACAAAATGTGCAGTTGGCGTAGTCAAACTGTGTAAGAATAATACTAAAAGAAATAAGAAAGATACTGGTATTACATACCATCAATAAGTATTGTATAATTTCGAAATATGAACATAAATTACTCACGAAAATAATATAACCCTAAAATATGGCGCGAAGTACCGCTCAGTGCTCAATGTTGCCGTGTATTAAAAAATCCCAAATTCCCCGAGGTTTCGATTTTTATTACTTAGATATTTTGTTTTATAACTCCCGACCCCAAAAGAGGGATGTTGTAATTTTGACTTTTTCTGACAATTTTGTCTGTCTTTAACATCTTATTTCTTTAATGCTGGTCTAGGAGAAAAATAAATACGTGGAATGTACTAGCTGCTTCTCTTCCCGCGCAGACCATATAATCCGGCCGAGGGAGTGGGCGAAAATCGAAGAACCATACCTATCAGTAGGCGATGCGACATACGATGATCGTACATACGACGATATATGCGACGATAGATGGACCTATCACTATTTTGATTCCATTTCCACTTTACGCCCACCAACATTCTAAATATGGCCTTTGGGTAGTTAGGGTATTGTTGCCGGATAATCGATTAATCGAATTTGGTTTTTTTTTTACATGTATATAAAAATATATATCGAAAGTATTGATATAATAAATTTAATCAATTTTTGACAATTAATCGAAAATAATCGATTATTAACTGCAATACCAAACAATTAGTCGATTTAATCAACATAGGTAATCATTTGTATCTATAGTATCGATATAATCTA
This sequence comes from Euzophera pinguis, assembly GCA_947363495.1. Classification (NCBI taxonomy): domain Eukaryota; kingdom Metazoa; phylum Arthropoda; class Insecta; order Lepidoptera; family Pyralidae; genus Euzophera; species Euzophera pinguis. The sequence goes on from OX376164.1 coordinate 2,852,745, forward strand.
ATCTGTAGTATTGATTTTTGAGAATTTATGAAACTAAATCGATTAATGGATTAACAATAATACCAAGCATTTCATTGCCGGTACTATACAGATATACCGGAACTCGGCGGCGCGGCGGCGGGATGTACAGCGGGCATACCTAACACAAATCATCGTCATTCAACTCATACAGAAAAAATATTGTACTTACAGAAATATATCATCGATAGTATAAATATCGTATCGTATAAACATGATCACTATCGATACCTTAGATTATATTTTCAACTATCAAAGAATCGATTATTATATTTATTCGTAAGCAACACTACTGTATGGAAAAAGGCCGTGATAATAAATAAATCAATTCAGCGGTTTAGTTGTGAAAGAGTAACAAACATCCATCCATTCTTACAAACTTTCGCGTTTATAGTAGGATGTGTATGTTTATTTATTTATTTGTATTTAAACCCGGGTTACAACTAAAAAGAGGTCAGTAATCAATTAGCTCCAAGCTAAATAGAAAATTAAAGTAACGTTTAACATACTGTACTGTGTAATAATAAATCAAATGAAAGTTTTTTTGCATTTTTAGGATTCTATATTAGAATTATAAAATAAAGTAGACAAAAATTAACCATTTCCCCTACCTTATCTCCGAAACTATCGATTCCAGAAATTCGATGCATAAATTACAGGAAAACCTATGAGATAATTTTAAATTTGTTTAGGAGGTCCAAATGGAGAAATATAAAAAATCGTACAGAACCCTCTCCACGCGAGCCGACTCGCATTTGGCCAGTTTTATTTTAATTTCATTTTAAAGGATTTTCTGAGCTACTTTTTATAATACGTAACAAGACCACAGCAATAAAATATTTACCCATTGGCCGGGCACCAGTCAAGTAGCTGGCAACACCATAATCGACGCTAGTGTGCGTCTTTGCACATTGTTTTACACACACTTTCCTATTAAGTGGCCGCATTCTGGAAACTGATTTTTCTTCACAGCGCGGTATCTAGTCGTAGCGCCGCGGAGACCAATTATTAATCTATGACGAGTTATTATAAATCTTTTGAAATGTGTGTACGGAAACGGTCAAAACCACAAAGTTTAAAAAGTCCCTGCCTAAGTTTCCTGAAACTAAGGCAATTTTTTTTACCTCACGAACTTCCTACAACCAACTTTATAAAAAATAAGTTAACAGGAATAATATTCTTTTCGCGTTCAAAAGTTGTTCCGCGAGAATTTCTGAATAAAACGTGGTCTGTGGTAATGTAGATCATACTCTACACTATCCTTCCTTGAATATGTATAAAATGCAATTCAAAATGCTAATAAAAATTATGTTTCGAAGGGTCTGCTGTAAGAAATTTCTTTAGAACCTTTGTACCAAGTTTTCCTATCTTAAGTTTCCAATGTATATATTACAACGTGTACATGGAATAAATCAATAAATGCCTTCCTCACCAGTAAGCGTGCACATCCTCCGGCTGTTGATGTCCTGCATGACCTGCGTCATCAGCCCGCTGAGCTGCTTCGCGTCCCCAGACGTCGACTGCTTGGACAGCCATTCCGTCTCCAATTCCATTGATAGCTAGTGGAAACAGAATTACAACAAGGAATTACATGGTGCCTTCTTGACCTAATATGTTAGACAAAGATGGACATAGTTATTATACATTAATATCATCTTTATACATGTATGTCAGAGCCTATTCCACGTGTCAATCAAATGCCGCTTCCCTCTTTTCCCGTGGTATGAGACAGACAGAATGCACAATTTCAACTTGCCTGGATTTTTAGCAGGTGTAAGGTGTGTGTGAGTGAAGTTCCATCATTCCGCCGGGAAAACAGCAAAGACTGCATTCGTTTACCATCTCAGAATTAGAATAGATCAGTTCGAGAGCTTGATAGCTTGCGCGCTCGTGTCAAGCGACGCGACGGCGTGGCCTAACATGGATTGACATGTATTAGTTACCTCTAAATCTAGGATCTGGGCTCTGAAATGTAAGCTGTAGACGTTTCTGGGAAACGCGCAAGGATGATGAATATTTAAATAACTATATATCTATACTAATCTATACTATCTATACTAATCTATACTAATATTATAAAGAGGAAAGATTTGATTGTTTGTTTGTTTGAATTGAATAGGCTCCGAAAATACTAGACCGATTTAAAAAATTCTTTCACCGTTGGAAAGCTACATTAATCCCGGTGAACATAGGCTATATTTTATTTTCAAAAACATTAGGGATCCTTAAAAAAACTGCAATAATGTAACCCACGGTGCAAAAAAAGACCTAAAAATTGCTTACATCGATAGAACAAAATAATGTACTACAACTTTGCAGAACACATCATTATCTACAAAAAATGTCGCGACAGCTGACTATTATATTTAAGTCACAATAAGTGGTTTTTATTTTAAAAATTTAATTAAATTGCCGCCGTTAGAAAAGGTTCTTTATTTCTACCTTCGTATTAATCCTTATCAAAATAAATAACTTCATATTTAAGAATGCTTCAATTATCACCTTTAAATATCACGAAAGATATCACGAGTTCAAAAAACTATTAGAAAAAAGTCGCGTGGTCGCCGCGCGGTCGCCTCCCTACACAGCGATCGTGTGCGGAATCGAATAATTTTCGCTTGAAAATATTTTGGATTCGTTTAGTAGGTAATTAAATACAACAAAAAAGATGTTTTAAAACTAAACAAAAGTTTTTTTCAGAACTAAACCCATTTTTTCAGTAAATACTAGCTGATAATAAATATATATATATTGTACATTTAACTTACAACTTAACAGCAGTTTAATTTTTTTTATCCTTTTAAAATGCCCAAAAGATCATATGGTATAACTTTGTCAAGCAAAAAGTTATATAACGTTTTTGTCAAATGATTGCTCGTCAAACGTTTTTTATCTCAGGATATCGACGCGTAAGTGTCGTTAAATGTATGATTATATCTAACTGTACATTCTGTGTTCCCAAGGAAGGTTAACGTAGGTAGGCGGCCGATCGTAAAACATGCCAAAATAACAATAGGAATGGAAACACCAAGAAGAGAAAGCGTCATGGAAGCGGGAGCTGAGGACGAAACTGGGAGAATGCTAAGAATTTTTGTAGTATATTATAGATTAGTATTTCAAGAGTTTAATTTTACGTACACTATACACTCCTTTTACCCCGTGGAGGGAACTAATGAAAATTATTGATACCTTGATTATTTTTCTGGTGAAAGAATAAGGTTTCTTTTTATTCGAAAAGATATCAGATTTTTAGGATCAGCCAATTAATTTTTAAAAATAATCACATTTAATTCCCCTGAAAAATTGATCTTCATGGCTCTATGGGCATATGCCTATACTTTCGATCTTCCTTGGAAATACATTCGTACATTATTTATAGGTTACTAGCTTTTTCCTGCAGCTCCGCCTGCGTCTTTAAGTAGCCTATGTTTGACCCCGGGTCTTCAACTATATTCATACTTTGGAGCACGGCGGGAGCGATGGTGTTATGCTCGACCGCCGCAAAGGGAATTACTTCCCGCCAGGCGAGGTGTTATGCCTGGGGAACCGCGGCTCCGACGGTGTTCTGTCGGACGTTGTATATATGCTCCAATTCTTTAGAAACTCTGATATCGCGTTTCAGTCCGCCGTACTAATTAGGCTTCTTGTATGGCAATTTTGAATTAGTCGCTTTAAGCGCCATCTGTTGCGTTGTGTTGTAACTTTTTACTGTGCGATTGTGTCGCCACAGGACTCCCTCCCAAGACCGAAGGTCTGATAATCTTGATGTGCAGTCTGTGCTTCAGATGTAGCTTGCAAGTGCCAGTTGCTTGATGTCCCAGTGGGTCGGGAGTGTAGTTGCTCGATAATCCCAGTGAGTCGGGTGTGAGCGATTGCGTGCTCGTAGTCTGCGGTGAGTCGAGACTGTAAGTTGAGCGATGCTGACTTGTTGGCGCCGGTGGATGTCTTGTGCAGAAACTGCCACGCTGGTGTGCGGTGGCCGGCCGTGAGTACCAGACGTGGGCTGCGGTGGATGTACCGGTCGCTGAAGTCCTTTGAGTTGTGAGGGTGGTTGCAGGACCAGGAAGCTCAGTGAGTCGGCTGCGATGGACCTGGAGATACCCTTGTAGTTGGCTTGCTGTGAAACTGCTTGCTGCTGACCAGAAGATGGATGAGGCTTGAGAGGATGAGAGATGTTCAAGATTGGAGAATGATGTTGTTGAAGAATGCTGCATCACGTCGGAGAAGGCTGCTTTCAATCACGTCGGGGTCACCACTTTGGAGCACGGCGGGAGCGATGGTGTTATGCTTGACCGCCGCAAAGGGAATTACTTCCCGCCAGGCGAGGTGTTATGCCTGGGGAACCGCGGCTCCGACGGTGTTCTGTCGGACGTTGTATATATGCTCCAATTCTTTAGAAACTCTGATATCGCGTTTCAGTCCGCCGTAATAATTAGGCTTCTTGTATGGCAATTTTGAATTAGTCGCTTTAAGCGCCATCTGTTGCGTTGTGTTGTAACTTTTTACTGTGCGATTGTGTCGCCACAATACCAAATTTCATCTAAATCCATTCAGCGGTTTGGCCGTGAAAGCGTAACAGACAGACAGACTTTCGCATTTATAATATGGATAAGTATGGATTAGGAACTACTCGGCGCCAGAAAGATCTATGTAGCCGGTTTTGAAAGAGATGGATAATGAAGTGTTTATTTTTAACTTACTACATACTTTGTATAACCCGGACGAAGTCGGGGCGGGCTGCTAGTTAATATAATAAAGAAAAAAACTATTTCTATGCTATTAACCGTAATCTTTACTATCTATAATTCTTATTTACAAATATATACTTAAATTTGTATTACTAAGGTGTGAATAAATTTATGACTAAAATTTTCCTGTTTATTGTTGACAGTAGTAAGTGGACGTAGTTTACAATATCAGATAGACTGGAAACTTATTTGAATTAATCATCTTTTTCTGAGAAAATAAAAATTATGAATATGGAGGAACCTATTTAAATTTTCCTTTGCTAACAGTTAATGCTTCATGATGATGACATTAATATGTAAGAAAACTATTTAATTTAATTGTTTTTTAAGGTACAATAACGAGTTTTTACTATCCTACTTAATCAATGCTAACTGGTTTACTATTTTTCGTCAGCTTTCAGATATCAAATTATTCATATTATTTCAGTGTCATAAACTTATTCAAATCAAAATATACACATAAATTTTCTGTTTCTCCATTTGGTTGACTGGTAGAGAATGCTTTTGACCTGTTGTAACTTTAAGTTGGTTTTACTTCTCTCATCACCTCAGCGCCTTTCCGGTTGCGCCCTCAGCTGTTCGCCTCGGAGCCCAGTCAGCTTTTTTTTTATACAACTAAATAGGCAAACAGGCGTACGGCCCACCTGATGGTAAGTGGTTACCGTAGCCTATGAACGCTTGCAACACCGGAGATGTCACGAGCGCGTTGCCGACCTGTCCGCTGTCAGCACAGCGACCCCTCTGGAGCCTGGCGACCCTACTCACCAGCAGGAACACAACACTGCGTCACATTGTTATTTGGCTGCGGTCTTCTGTAGGGTGGAGGTACTTCCCCAGACGGACTACTCCTTACAAAATGTCCTACCTCTCTCTTAAAAGCTTTATTAAGTATGGTTTACTTGTGATACAATAAAGTTAATTAATAACAGCCTAGACCATGGAGCAATAATATACATTATTATTGCTCCGTGGCCTGGCTATTAGGCAACCAGCTAGGGATGCTGGAAAAGTGCTATGATAAGAAGAATAAAGATGTACAATACTTACAATATACTCTGTGAGTTTCTTGACCAACGGTTCCAGATGGACGGTCCTGGCCCAGTCATCACAGACAAAACAGAGGTTGAAGTAGAAAGCATTACGGGCATACTTCTTGTTGTCTATTCTGACGGGAAAGCCCAGGATTTTTGAACCTAATAGTGTTCTGAAAAACATATTTACTGGCTCAGTCATAAATCTTTCAAGTTATTTAATATAACATAATCAAATAATTTTCTTTCCTTCTAGTTATTCATTGATGAACTTAATAAATACATTTAACTACACAGTAATGTAATAAACTTTGATTAAATATGAACAAATTTCGGCTTTGCGTTTAAGCTTTACATAGGTACATGAAAACATTTTTTTGCTATTTAGTGATATTTGGTCTCACACATGAACAAATTATTTAAATATTATTTGTGACCATTGTTGTAACACAGAAAAAAAATATAATTATAATGCATGGCGCTGGTAACACTTAGTTTCACAGACATTTTTCATTTTCATTCATTTAGGCTTATTTTTCTGCAACATTAATACTTAGCTAGATAGTTAATAAAGGCAGTTCACAGGTTCATAATAAAGAAATCATGACTGAAGCCAAGTGGCGACTTCGAAAAACTTTGACACTAGGTTGTGCAGGATCAATGGGCCATGCTACCTTCACGGAATGAATGAATAGATATTTAAAGTATTGGCATATTAACATATGAGTATAGTGTGTGTTAAAAATATATTACGAAACGAATTGGAGCAGAAGAGGAATCCCGGCACAGCTCAATTGGCCATTTAGAAGACAGCTCTAGTAGAGATATAGATCGATTTTCACTGCGCGGGAAAACGAAGAAAGTAGTACCTACCTTTTTATTTGCTAAATAACTTTTTAAAACATAATTTTTCTCCTTTTACAGTTCAGAATGAAGAGATAATAAACGACTACTCAAAGGGGGTAGTTCAATGAACTTACACAGTCAGCGTGCATCGATGCAGTTGCACTTTCGGAATAATATAGTGACTGACCATGTCAAAAATATCTTTCGACACATGATCTTCCGGCACTTGGCATGTTATCTTCGGCCCTTGGGTGTGATGGAATTCACACAGAAATATACAACGAATTGGGCCTTCTTGTCCGCAGCCCTCGTAATATTTAGAATTCGCATCCATTGTAAACAACACAATTAATTTGTAATAACACTTATCACAAAATTCCTTTCGCTTAAATCAGACATAGTCTATTACCGCGCCGCGCCGTATACAAACAATATTAGTAATTTGACACACTAACACGATTCACATATCGTAAATAATAACGAATTCAATAAAAACTTTCAACACACCCTCCCTAACAACGTTTACCGATCGACTAATTTTTTTGCGATATTGAGATGACATTTTCAGACAGTGTTACCTGATTACTTTATAGTTTCCTTGACGTCTTTCCATTTCCCCATTTGCTTTGCATTATATTTTCTGTCACAAAAAAAAAACAAGTTTCGAACGACGCAATCTTGTGAACTCGAGTACATATATGTCAAAGAAAATGTGCCAGATGCAGGCAGGCGTGTTATATTCAATATGTGTATTCATTGCATTAATAAAGCTAAACCCACTTAACCAATTCTCATAATATAAGTGTTTGTAAAAACACCATTGTGCGTTTTTTTTTTAATCCAAAAGCAATAAAATTAAAAACAGACAAATCAAACAAAAACATAAATATCACAAATAAAAAAAATAGTCTTACAAACGCACCGCAGGAAAATAAATTGTAGAGTACATACTTTTCTATCCGACACTATTAAATAACTAGTAAATAAATACCCACATTAGCCACAAGCCCACACTAATATAATCGGCTAGCTGTCTACCCCCACTAGCCCATAACTCGCAACAGCCGCTACATGAAAGTTAGGGAAAGTTTTGATAATTGTGTGGTTATGTGTTAGATAATGGCAATTCTGTTCAAGCACCTGTCAGCAGTCTGCCAATGCCAGTTCCAGCAGCTGGCCTTCCGTACAACTTCAGTGTTATTTAAAAAAAATTGTAAACAAACAAAACAAATCATTTGCAAATGGATCTTTATTTTGATTTGTGAAATGGATTTCTTGTGATTTTCGATTTTTCTGTATTTAATTGAAAAGTAATATAAAATGGTTTTAACAAAAATATTAATAGGTGCAACGGGCAGTGTTGCATCTCTGAAAATACCTGTTTTGGCTAAATCATTACTGGATTTAAATGGCCAGGGGTTTGACTTTGAGGTAAGTGGATATCTTTTTTCTGTACCTAACCATCTATCTGCTGTTAATTAAGTTATGATGTTGAGCACTAATAATAAATTGGTCGTTATTTAGATTCGGATCATAGTAACAGAGAACGCGAAGCATTTCTTCGAGTTATCAGAGCTGCCTTCTTCAGTGTTTTTGTATGATGATGCTTCGGAATGGAAAGCTTGGAGTGGCCGAGGAGACCCAGTGCTGCATATCGAACTTGGAAAATGGGCCGACATAATGGTCGTCGCCCCTTTGGACGCTAACACTCTTGCAAAGATGGCACAGGTAATATTTTTACTTATTTATTGCATTTAAAAAAATGTACCAGTTCCTCGTCATCTTACTATGGTACAATCAACAGCAGGCTCCTGATTTTTAAAAAGTGTGACTAACGCAATATTATATTATAACATTGTTGATGAATGATTTTCGTTCAATATTGACATATACATTTCAAAAATAGGGTTCCAGGAAGACAATATTTTAAATGACGCAAACTTTCAAAGTAAAGCCAATTTCCGAACGCGAGGGCTATTATAGACTCACTCATTATGTCTAATGAATAACAGTAATTTGAAATCAAACTATTTCAAACGACAAAACCATTTTACATACTCAAAAATAGCCCTCGTAGGCTAAATGAGTCTAGTAAAAAACAGAAAATATAATTTTTATCATGAACTTTGTTGGCCTCATCACCAATAATAATAATAATAAATTTCTTTATTTTCGAAAATATTCTCAGTGTTGCAATGGTATCATGCTATTTTTTGGACAAAAGAAACGTACGAGCCACTACCAAAATAATGTTTGGAAAAAAGTTACTGTCCAGGAACTTTTTGGCATTTATAAACTAACTGTAAGGATTTTCAGAATAGGTTGTAAGTGACCAGGGCCCAAATCGCGGTAACTAAATAATGTATTTACCAAAAGCAAGTTCTGATCGTAACGTAATCGTACAACATTCGTGAGATTGTCAGACAAATATACTTGAATTTCATTAATTTTGATTAGTTTTTTTATTATTATAATTTGTTTAAATTCATTTCAATTCCTTAAAATTCAATTTTATTCCTTAAAATTCATTTGAATTAGTTGAAATTTGAATTTGTTAAATTAATTTTAATTCATTGTTTCAATTTGTTTCAAATTAAGTATTATTGCAATTTAATATAATAGATTATAAGCTATCATTTAAATCACTAATATTACGATCAGAACTTGCTTTTGGTAAATACATTATTTAGTTACCGCGATTTGGGCCCTGGTCACTTACAACCTATTCTGAAAATCCTTACAGTTAGTTTATAAATGCCTGTGGCTAGAATTGACGTGGTATAATGATGATGTCAACAAATCATAATAATGATTTGATTATTCATTTCTTAAAAAAAAAAATCTAATCATTCAATAACACTCTAGAAAAATATAAGTTTATTTTTCTTGAAGAAAAAAAATACCCTAAGTCTTATCTCTTTTATCTTAGCGGTTGCATCCTTAGCTGGTTGCTTCATAATCCATGTTTCACAAAAAAATAAAGCTTTTATAATTATGTTTAATTTTTCTTTCAGGGAATATGTGACAACCTACTTACCTGTACAACTCGAGCATGGGACCTGTCCAAGCCACTGTTATTTTGTCCAGCGATGAACACAAGGATGTGGGAACATCCCATCACAGCCAAACAAGTAACTACTCTGAAGGAGTGGGGCCATGTCGAGATTTCTCCTATAGAGAAAACATTGATGTGCGGAGACAGAGGAGTTGGGGCCATGGCAGAGGTTACAACTATTATTGAGAGGATAAAGTCTGTTGCAAGTTCTAAATTAAGTTGTCTTTTGACGCAATAATTTTACAAAATCTATGAGCATAGCTTTCCATTTATTAGTGGAGAACTAAAAACTAACTTCAAATTGGAAATCTCTTCTCCACAACATTGCTTGGTCTTTGGCATCCTTGGTTGTGAGACAATTATGACAGAAAAAGATATTGAAAGAGCGAACAATAAGTATAATATTAGCTTTCTAAAGCTAATTCTGACAACATTGGTGCCTTTAAATAAGATGTGTGGTTCTTTGTTAAACTGAACTTCTGTAAACAAAGTTTGTATTTTATACATTGTCTTTATTACTGTTAAATTTGAATTTATAAAGTTGTTAATAAATAAAATACTTTTTAATGTATTATTTCGTTTATTGCATCACTGAATACTGTGTCTAATGCTAGCATACATGCAATATAAACAGAATTAGATAAACCAATTATAACTCTCATATTGTATACATCACATACAAATAACTATTCAAAAAAACATTACAATAAATTTCTACTAAACTTAAAAACAACTGTCCAAATACAGAATACAGAAATATATTCTAAAATAGATTCAAAATTTTCAGTTTAACCTTTCAGTTTTATAATATTGCTTTTTCATAACAATCTATGGCTAAGCTCGCAAGTATATTTCTGTATTCGACAAATAGTAATTATTGAGTCGGGATCATTTCCATTGATGTGATGGTGAACAATGACACAAAGGATTTTAATGTTGATTATGAAATTAACGGATACGTTCAATCATAATGTTTAAACAATTTTGTGTGTTGCTATGTATGTATATTCAATTATAGGCCTTATCACTTATGATAGATATAGATTAAAAGAAAAAACAAATGACCAATTATTGCCGGGGTTCGGCACCACTGATGATCTTCATCGTAATAAAAACTATCTAGTTTAAAAAAATACGATCCTCAAAAGATATGATTTTTTTTAAGAGATTTGATTTGAACATTTCTATATTTTGTATTTGGATAGCAGCTATAGAACCAGAAACATCAAAATGATTTTACTCCGTAACATTTTGAACAATATTCCACATATTTCACTAATCACACCTTATTTGCGCGTGGTTGAGACAAATTGAAACCCTGTCTTACGTATGCAGATTCGACATAACAACAATAATAATAAAATTAACGTAGTATTGATATTATAAAAGCGTTTAGTGACTTTTTCATTAAATTATCAAAGAGATAATAACTGACAATATGCTAGTAAATAACAATTGATGAACAATTTATGTAATTGTTGGTAAATAAAGAACAACAAAAAGGTTTTATTATGTAAAATTGAATTACAGAAATTGTAGGACCAGTCCTACATTTTATATCATAACATTTTACTTATCGACGCTCTTTACATAATGAGATGTAGATAGTACAAAATGAACTAATTCGAACCTACAGGAGTCCTTTGAACCACTGAAATGTATTCCAGTCTTAGCCCGGACCATGTTTTTATTAAATGTACCCATTTGGACAAGAATTAGTCTCACACCATCAAAGTTGCTAAGTATTGAATATATTAAATTAACTCTCATTTTTACTTACAAATAAAAAAAATTACTGAAAAACTTAAATAACCGTAATAGTACCAGTGTTTCAGACAAACCATAAATACATACTTACAAAAAATACTTACTATATATTACTCAAGTATCTTGAGTGAATTATAAAAATACCATATTTACATCATATTTATGCGATTCTTAATAGAGATTGGGACTGGCAAAATAAAATTATTTACAAATAATTTAAAGAGCGTTATTGGCAACTAAATATGCGTATTCGTATAATGACGAATGTCAAACATAATAATTGCTAGGTTTAGGAGAAATTATTTATCAAGGCTTCATAGCTTTTCTATCGAATGTTCGATTTAATTAACTTTCGAATCTCTTAACATGTTAGTTGCCAAGACGCTCGAGTGACAAAAAAACAGAGATTCAATGTATTAAATATTTAATAGACCAATAGAAAAAGAACACATTTTTCTTCAAGAAATGAAATGCATGCTTATTGTGCAAAACTCAAACATCAATTTAAATAACTTAACATTATTGGAATTTAATTGTATAAATTACTATAGCTACGCGTGTCATGGATACATTGCATATACTAACAATTGCAAATAATTAATGTAAAATATCGAATATAGAACCATATGAACTATCACAAATATTGGTACGTAGAAAATGCTAAAATTGTATAAATGCTTGTTTTTTATACTGTATAATTACTTTAATGTTTTATACATATTGTTTCGGAGGTTCTCATCGTATTATTATTTTATTTTTTTTACATAGAAATATTGTTTAATTGATCTATTAATTTTGCCTTCGCGCATATTTGTAGGCGCCACTTTTTTGTAGAACTATTTATTACCAAAAAATAACCAACGTTTATTAAACATATTTCAACATCATATGTAACATATTTTAGTTAAAATTCGCTTATCAAACGTTTGTCAAGTATATATAAGGCGATTACTGTATAAACTGTGTTAACACCACAAAGTTTGACCTTAAATTAAACAATATTCCTATATATGACAATAAATATTTAAAGTTACATACGTATTATATATCGTATTAAGGACACTGTTAATTTATTATCTAAATACCTAGTACGTGTAAAATTACATTTCGAAAAACTTGGGGTAAAAACTGTGCGTTAAAATTCAAAGGCCGTACAAACTAGCGGTACTAAAATGCCCAACGAAATGCTCTGTCTCCCTCTTTCACTACTGAAGAAAGAGACAACAATATAGGCATCATAGATATAAAACTATAAAGCTAAGCTTTTTGTATACAAATAAAAATGTTGTAAATTGTTCGTAGCAAAATATTGCGTGGCATGGAATGGAATTATAGGCGTATTTAAAATAAGAGTGGCGTATATTGCATCTTTTTCCTTTAAAAAATATATGATGGCAAGATCTGCACCAAGTATCAGTTTATCCATAAAATTAAAAAAAAAAACACGCTTGCCTATTTTTCAATAAAAAAAATTTCAGTGTAAATTTAAAAGAGTGTGAATTTTATAGCTGTTTAAATATCATAATATATTTTTATTCAATATCGATAAAAACATATAAGACAGTGATCATCTCATCAGTCATCATTTTATCCGCAAGAAGTTCACTACTGGAATGGACCTAGGCATCTCTCATACATTTCCAATATGACCAATTTAAAGCGTAATAAAATTAGTTTAAAAATATGTTAATAAACAAAACAATCCAGCTACATTTCCAATTATAAATTAGGCAAGCATTTTATTTATGAATTCTTGATGCAATATACGTATAAATCACGAGTAGGCACATCGTTCAAACGACGGTTTCGTTTTTGTCGAACATAGCTCGCGTATACTTCGAAATAACATCATACGTGGACTTGATAATCTCACACCTCTCCTCTACCTCGCAGTCACTGGGGGCGACTCTATACGTCGACATTTTAGGCTTCTTGTAGTCTTCGTCGATACTAAATATCGATATCGGTTTCTTATAGTTGTGCACCATTTCCAAATCCTTGCGCCGTTTCGTTTCGCATCTCGCGTTGATCGATTTGACGGCGTTTTGGACGGGGGAGTCGAAACTTTGTATGGGAGGGATGAATGTTTGTATGGGGTTGTTCGGTTCCAGCGTGTCACTGGAAGGCTGGTATCATACGTCGAGTTCATCGAGTCCCTTGGAGAGGCGATGGGAGTTGATCCTGCGACGATGCGAGCGACGCACGGCGTCTGCGCGTCGGTAGGGCTCCGAGCGTAGCCCGTGCAGGATGTCTTCCAGGGCTCCGTTGTACACCTCGTCTTGGTGAAGTAGTTTCTTTTCGCCGACGGCTTGAGACTTCGTTTTTAGTTCGTTGATTACAGCCTCCTGGAATTTTCGATTGTTCGTTACAATGCTCGAATAATCTAAAGTTTTTAAGTGAAATGTGAACTAAATGGATATTCATTTTTGAAATTCTAAAAAAACTATTGTTTATGGTGATCTCTCTCTTTAACTAACAAAATGTTTTATGTAATAAATATACAGAAAGTGAATACAAAGCGCTACATCACAACATTGCGTTTATGTAAGTGAATATTAATCAGGTAGAAGCGACACTACACTGTGAAGATTAATAAATAAAAAATGGAAGAGTATATAAAAAGCAGCTTGCATTTAAATTATAAAATGAATAATTACATGTAAGGATCATGTAATTATGTACGTTACAATGTATTTTTGCAAAAAATATAATAAAATAAGATAAAAAATATCCTCAACATGCTTCGTCAATTGTACGTTATTTCAAAAATAAATAACCTAAATCTACTAATTGTCATCGCGTGAACATTAAATGGCTATATTACTAAACTAATTTAGATAAAGTTAGAGGTATATTTATTTGTTTGAAAGATATAAATAATAAAAAAAATTGTATCAAACTAGGGGATGAAAAATAGGGCTTGTAATGTAGAAGGACAGCCAGTTAACTACGAGCGTGATAGCTTGCTACAGCCAATAAAAATAATATATTAGTAAATTTCACATTCCCTGTTAGGATTCCATGCACGGTGCAGCAAGGGGAGAAAAATATATACACTTTATACATTTTACATATATTCATATAACAATAAATATATAAAAGTGATTTCCAAGTCGAATGCGCCGACCCATCTTACAATTCAGGGGGCCGATTCTTGCTCATTCAGATATTATTGGAATTCGAAATTTCTCGAAGAAACATGCGGCTAACTACAGAAAAGCCGTCCGCCATATTTTTTTTACAAATCTCGCATTCGACTTGATCTCTTAAGGGGCGAGAATCCAGGGCCGTACGCTATAAACCTTAGATTTAAAACTAGAACATGCGTTTGATAACTGTCCAATTCTATTTAAACTCGACTAACTCTGTCTTTCTATACCATGAGTTTTGCGTTGTGTCGCAATCTCAGGTTTGTCAGCCAAAACCGATAGGCGCGCTAAAACGAAGCGGTGGAGATGAAAGTACTACCTTTTTTTACTAGTAACTATTTTTTTACTGTTTTATCTGGTGGTCGTTAAAGGAATCATGTCAGAGGCCGAGAGACGGTTTCGCGCAACTCTGACACCGGGTGTACATGGTCGATTGACAATGTAACCTACACGAAATGTTGATGACTGTTTCATCGCCTTCATCACTTATTTATTTTACACTTAGGTGCGTTAGCGTTTCAAACACTTTACAGCGTTCAAGGTGTAGACTGAACGCAAGTTTTTTAATATGTTAGGTGTGAAATAAATAAGTAATAAACGCAATAAATACTGTATTAAAATAGTTTAAATAGACGTCAAATATGCGATATCGTATGATATAATTATGTATTTAAACAATTTGTAGCATTTTCAGTCTTTGACGCGCTTATAGTTGTTGGCATGGAGAGACTATCTACATTCTAATGATTAAATAATCTAACGTTAAATAACATTATGCTGGTCAGGGCTAGCGATGACAGATTTAAAATAATTTATTACTCGGGTTAAATATTAAAAAATGTTTATTCAACCCTTTTTAATTATCATTCATTAAAAAATCCAAACGTCTGTTAAAACTTATTTCAACTAAAATATTTCTGTCTCGTTATTTCACGTCAAATTATTGATAAGAGAGAAAGTGTCTAAACATATTATAGTTAAAATGAGCTTAACAAACTTTTTTAATACGAAGGTCAGTTTTTTGCGGCTAAGGGACCTATTTAAAGTACCTATGTAAAGTTTGTGTAAATGTAAGAAAAGTCTGTGCATATGTGTGTAACATGCTCAAAACGCGTGGACGGTTATAATAAACTGTGTTTCAAACACAAAAATAAGATTAGGTAGAAGTGGCTTGTGGGCGTTACCTGCGTGCCACAGTTAAACCTCGCTGTATAAAGTCTTATCTGGCTCACAAATGGCACTTCTACCTAATCTTATTTCTGTGGTTTCGACCACGACAGAATCTGCGTCTATGTAACTTAAGATTTTTTTTGTGTTGTATAGGTTTCTATAGAACATCGCCCAGTAAATTGGTCTACAATGTATGTAGCAATACAGACAAATGAAGTGTCTATTTGTAATAACATAACCAGTACCCCAAGCACGAATATTTGCAAGTTTCGTAACGTAAACGTATCGAGTAGTCGACACGATAACGGAACACAATGAAAGGTGGAAGCACGAAGCACTATCGTAATCGTATCGAGACCTCGACACGATAACGTTAGTGACGTCATGCTAATGTAAATAAGGATGGGCAAAATCAAATGAAAGATCTAAAAATTGAATGAACATTTCGTTCAAAAACTATATCCGTATTTAATTAATAAAAAAGATTGTGATTTCAGGGTATATTTTATTTAGTCAGGTGGCTGACAGTGATGTTCATAAATGTATGCTATCAGTATCTTCAAATGCGGTTGGCACTGATGACATTAGTCGTAATATGATCCTGCCAATAATTGACATCCTTTTCCCTGTTATCACTCTCATCATGAATAATTCCCTGTCATCTGGTATATTTCCCTCAGCTTGGAAAAGTGCAAATATAACCCCTATTCCAAAAAAACCCAATCCCTCTTCAATGTCAGATTTTAGACCTATCTCTATACTCCCATTCCTTTCAAAAGTTCTTGAACGGTTAATCCAACAACAACTTAATTCCTTTCTGATCAAAAACAACCTTCTTAATCCATTTCAATCTGGATTCCGCGCAGGCCATAGTACGACTACTGCCTTGGTGAAAATCACAGACGACATCCGATACGGCCTTGAAAACTCACAGGTGACTGTATTAGCACTACTCGACTTCAGTAACGCCTTTAATACTGTCGATTTTGATGTACTTTTAGCTCTGATGCGAACATTGAACATATGTCCTTCAGCTATTGACTGGTTTCAGTCCTACCTATGTGGACGCCGACAACGAGTGCGCATTGAAAATGACTTCTCTTCCTGGAGTTTAACTTCTTCAGGTGTGCCACAAGGTGGCGTGCTCTCTCCTCTGTTATTCGCTTTATTTATCAATTCTATTTCCTTTCAGCTCCGCACTTCCTATCACCTCTATGCAGATGATCTACAGATATATTGCCATGCCAATCTAGATGATCTCCCCAATAATATAAGTAAAATAAATGAAGATCTTTCTCGGATCTCTGATTGGAGTAAAGCACATGGACTTATCGTCAATCCTGCTAAGACTCAAGCTATTATTCTGGGTGGTTCTTGGAATATGTCTAGAATAGATTGGCTTTCCCTTCCACCCATTATTTTTGATGGTGAGCAAATAGAGTATAGTGAGAAAGTCAGGAACCTTGGGATAGTCTTCGATAAACGTCTAACATGGTCTCCTCAGATTGCGGAAGTTAGTAGGAGGATATTTGCTTCGGCTCGATCACTTACGCGGCTTAAGAATTTTCTTCCTACTGCTACTAAAACCTCACTTGCACAGACCTTACTTCTCCCTATCTTAGACTATGCCGACTCATGTTATCTCGATCTCTCTGAAGAGCATTGCAATAAACTTGAGCGCCTTCAAAACTTCTGCATTAGATTCATATTTGGATTACGAAAGTATGATCATGTTTCTTCTTTCCGCGTGCAACTCAAGTGGCTCCCGATCAGACTTCGTCGTAATTATCATATTCTGTCGCTCCTGTTCACTATACTCTTTATTCCTTCGTCACCTCATTATCTAAAAGAGCGCTTCACCTTTCTCCATCAAGTCCGCCTTTGCTCATATTATGTTGAAGTCTTTGTAAATGTTATATTATTTGTTACTATGTGTGGGCAATAAAGATATTTTGTATTGTATTGTATTGTATATTAAACCTTAAAACTCGTCGAAATTTGATGCAATATGAAGAATTTGCAGTAAAAGTTTATATTCACATAAAAAAAAATGATTTCGTTGTTTAATTTATTATTTGAACTTTGTTTGGTGAGACTGCCGTGCCACGGGCCGTGCGTTTCTTAACGATCGACGCGGAGGTACCTAGCACTTGAGACGATAGCAAAGCTCATTCACTAATCACTTCAAGGACAACCTTTGCTTTGAAATGAACTTGTGTCGTGAAACTTGTGATTTATAAAAAGTTTGGACTTATTTTATTTACTTTAAATGGATTTTCAGTGGATATTTCTGTGGATATTTGGAATATGTTTTTTGTGTAGGTTATAAAAGTGCTAAAGTGTATATTCTGTAGAGGTACTCAATTAAAGAAATTAGGCTGGTCATATTTATTTATTTGTAAACAAAGTCATTTTTAAATAAACTGTGATGGCGTGTAAGTATGTGCCTTATTTTTGTCAAACTTCTTCATCCAAGCATATTTTCCCAGTTAAATATTCACCTTGCGCTTCAGAGTCTAGGGCACGTTTCAATCATATAACAATGGAGCGACTGCTGTTTGCCCTTCGTAAGCGTTATTAGGAGGCTAGGAGACTGTCTGCGGCTTAAATGATCACGATGATGATGAAGCCCTCGTGTCCTAACCAAACTAAAAACAACTAAACAGAGTATGCTTCCCGCGGGAATCGAACCCGCGACCTCGGGGTCCTCGGAAAAACGACTTTATTAACCACTAGACAACATAAGCAATTTTTGGCAAATTATATGCAAGTATAAAATAAGAAGATAAAATATTTTTCAAATAACCATTTCTACTATAAGAAGATATTGTGTTTGTACATGTGGAACAATAAAGTATTTTAATAAATAAATAAGATAGTATATAGTACAAAATACGATGTCGAGGGGTACTTCTTGTTTGAATGAATCATTCTATAACAAAATGTATCAATAAAATCACTTTTATTATTATTTTAAGCTTCCAATAAACTCTGACGAATGTTTTCTCACTGCAAAATTGTAAGTGACAAAACTTTCGAGAAACTCGCAAGCCAGCCTTCGACAATTACGATACCATACGTCATTTTAAGCATTCGTGCTCGCTATCTTCATACAAACGGCTTCAAGTTACGTTACCTATTCGATACGAAGACGATTCGAAACCTAATGTAAATATTTGTGCTTCGCAAACTAGTTCTAATTACGCACACTAGAGGCGCTGTTCAAGTGCCCATACTAAATGCTCACGTTAACGATACGAAAGTTTTTTCGATAGTGATTCGTGCTTGGGGTACAGGTGTTTTTACTTAAATGCAGTATATAAAACAAAAAAAGTTGTCAGTCTGTGTTCCCACTATATCATTTTAAAACAGCTTGACCAATTTTGACAGGATTTATCATTGGCAGTTAGCTTCATTATAAACTGTTAGTTATGAATTTTTATTTTATCTTTTTATTATTATTACACAAATATTTCACTTCTATTTCTACACTATATATTTTATCCATACAACAAAAAAAAATTCTTTCGTCCCGTAGGCGCCGATTCCGATTCAGTAGACACACAGCTTAAATCAGCTTCCCATAACAAGGATACCCATTCGTAATCAAACCCCGGACCAACCCAGCTCATGCTTCTATCTATGGAACCGTTAAAACACACTTTGACTCGAAACACTGCATTTAAAGACGATTTGGCCTAAATATATCATGCATGACTCTTAGTTCTGTGAACAGTAGACCTCGCGAATTTTTTTGCCTGTGATTTGAAGTCGGTTTGACTTATAATGTTTTCTCCAATATTGATCGAAATATGTTCATAAATAAAACTACAACTAACTTTACCCCTCATTTTCTTCCCAGTATAAAGCTCTCGACGAAAAATTTAAATGTTACGAGAGCCCCTACTCTTGGTAGATCAATTATGAACGACGCGCAGTGTTACACTTTTATTTCTGTTCACTTTAATTGAGTAGGTAGAGTGAATCTTTTTTTTTAGATAGGTGCTTTAAAAGTTTGATTCAATCCATTCTAACATACAAATGATTATTAATGTCCGAATAACGTCAACTTGTATTATGTACGTGTTTCGAGTCAATCCATCCACACACGCACACGCTACCATGTTAGTACACGCACACACGTAAAGGCCCCGTAACAACGTGTCAACGACTTACTCCTAGAGTCCTAGACTCGTTAGGGCCTAGTGTTCTCTAGATGGGATCTAGACTGTGCCTCAATTGAGACAAATGCTGCTGCAAAAGGCCAGCGCTCACCGCCGCGTAGTTAAACCTCTGTGACAAATTTTACGGTGTTACCATCACCTCTACTTTGTTTCGTGCGATGAGTGTGGCAACATTAATTTATTATGACAAAATTTTACCGATGGATCTACAAAAAATTTTGCTTATGACACCTATGTTTTAATATTTGAGTAGAGAAACATGTTTAACACATTCACATTTAGTGGTAATAAAGTAAGGCAGTCAGATCAATTACATCTGAGGGTAGGCTGATGTTGCTCCTTTTTAAATACTTTTTTAAGAAAGGAGTTTCCCAAAAACAAGTGAATTCACTGGATATTTTCCAGGCCCTAAGAATCGGATTTCGGAATTCTTCATTGGATTACTTGAAATCGATATGAGCAAGAAAAAATTTACTTTATACTACACTGGCTCGGAAGGTACTTGTCAAGGACGGGGTAGAATGTACGTCATTCTTCCCGCCAAAAAATGCGGGCGGAAAAGTTGTATGGAAATCCATTATTAACCTGCTATTTGATGTTTATTTGTCACTTTTGACATTGACAGATAAAAATCTCAAGAGTTAATGTCAGAATTAAAAAAAAACAAATTTCAAACAAAATGATACTGAATGTTCGATTCCTTTGCATTCATCGA
Source organism: Euzophera pinguis (assembly GCA_947363495.1). NCBI lineage: Eukaryota > Metazoa > Arthropoda > Insecta > Lepidoptera > Pyralidae > Euzophera > Euzophera pinguis. The sequence goes on from OX376164.1 coordinate 2,873,428, forward strand.
GGGAAGAAAGTGATCAATACCTAACTCAGGCTTATTAAGGCCTTCAGCTGCGCTTCGGGCCTTAAACTACGCCCTCGTTAGTAATCGGTCACTTTCTTCCCTCGGTGAACAATATACTATTATTTGCCTTATTTATAAAATGCATATAAAAGCAACTAGAAATTTTAAAAAAATACAAAAAGTTACGGTGGTCCATTTAAAATGTTTACAAATCGCCTCTAGATCCACTTTATCGAAAAAAAAGTATAAATATTAATGTTGCCATCTCCTCGCATAAAAATTACCATCACCAATATGATTTACACCAATATTTTCAGAAAAATATTGGTCTCCAGCCATAACCTCTCGAATACAATAAATATAAAAAAGAAAACATATATATGATATTTCACTCCGAAACGCGTAAAGCATAAAAATCAAGTGTAACTTGTTTGTCTGTGAGTGAAATAATAATAATTTTAAATAAAGAAGTACTACTGTCAGAAGCCAGGCTAAATAATTTAGCGACAAAATTAATAAGAATAATAGATAAAAAATTCGCCTTTCGTTAGATTCAATTATTGTATATGTTACAAAAAAGTTTGTATAAATAAATACAAGTTTTATTTTTGGCCAGTAGTACTTATTTCTCACCTCATCACCTCTGAGATAACCAAACGCACAACTTCGAATTTTTGATCAAATAAAAAATCTCGATTTGCTGTCAATGTGTTTGTAAAAGAATTGTTTGCGTGTTTGTTTCGCTTCAGCAGACGATCGTGACAAAAATTTATTTATACAAATTACGATTTCATAGTCTAGTAGCGTTGCCGCAAACTTCTATAAAATGAAAATTTAGAGTCACTAGGCATGCCCGCGTCTAATTTTTTACAAAATAGTTTCCTTTTAACTACAATAGTTATTTCAGAGGTGATGAAAGTTAACCGATATAAAATATTAAAAAGTCATTAGTGGAAAATGCAGCTCATTGCATTACAGCTCAGAATTCAGAACAAGTTTTGAGCCAGTGGCTACAACAGAGAATGCAGCAAAAAAAAATCTACAAAAAATAAAAACTGCACGCCTCCATTCACCGTCGAAGCAATATAAACAGAGCGGACGGCTAAAACATCTTCATTAAGCAATAAAAAATATTTTATACAAAAACCTCGCTTGTTTTCATAACCAAAGTGAGGTTGATTCTAAATCAAGTACAAATATTATAAATGCCAGTTCATGGTTTTGAGACGAATCTAATTAATAAATGAATATAAAAATCATGAAGTTTTCAATTCTTGTGACCGAAGGTCTAAATTGTTTCTACTTGATTTGAACAAAAAAAAACCGATATTTTTTTTCAGCCCTTGGCGTATTTTTTGTAAAAGTTTAGCCTTCGGTTTTAATAATTGAATTTCCAAATGATTATATCATAATTTTTGTTAAATGTTTTTGTTCACTGAGAACAGTCTCCCCATTTTTATACTGAGACTAAACTTGTTACAAAATGACGCATTGAAAAAAACAAAAAAACAATCTGCTCTATCCTCATTAGTTACACAAAATATTGGACATCATTATCATGCCAATAATATGTCTAAAAATTCCCGCTTGACGGCGCTGTAGTGTAGTAGACTGACCTTTAAATACGTCTACGTTTTATGCTTTATTGCCTAGTCGCAATAAAATTTATATTATTTATTAAAAAAATTACATAGAATAGACCAAGCTAATTTTAGTCAATATTTAAGATAAAAAAACGAGACACAAAACTTTTATATTGTTTTGCTTATTTACATAACAAAACTCAATTTTTAAAAACGCAATAAAGTTTACTACTAGACAACAATCCAACCTTTGACAGGTGTCCATCAGCCCCAGCGCCGCCATGTTGTCGTGACATGGAACTACAAAATGGCGGACATACCTGTTGTTTCTTCTGCACAAGTTTGGCCTTGTTGGGGTCGACAGAGTCTGCCTGCTGCGACGCTTGCTCCAGCCGTCGGCGTTGCTCGTTCTCTGTGTCCGCTTGCTGGAATATTATCACGTTGTTTTAACCCCCGAAGAAGAAAAAGGGTGCTTTATGTATGATCTGTCTATGTGGTTCTCTATCGTAGAATATAAACGGATAAGCCGATGCCGTTGTTTGTTGTGCTATGTGCCTCGCCCACTGCTACTTCAAAGAACTAATCTTATGGGTTATGTCGGTGACTTTGGTTCTCGTACGGATCTCCTCATTTCGATCTCATAGGGAAACACCGATCATCGCCCTCTCATAGCTGTTTGGAGCTCAATTACACTTGCTAATACAGTTCTTTCTATATACTTATCTGTTTCATACATATTATAAATGCAGAAGAAATCTTTTGTGCGTACATTTGGTATGTATTATATATGATAAAGTACTTTTTATTTTTATTTTTTTTATTTATCTTTTTCAAAGTAATCACCCGAGCAATCGATGCATCTTTATCAAACAAGCTAAAATCTGTATGAGACAAGTTAATGGTAATTTTAAAACTGAATAACCCGACTGTTTTTCTGTGTAATTTGCAAATGAAAAACCCAAAAACTTCCGCCACTTTTTTATTATTTTGATATTACCCAGTATCACTCTCACAGTAAATACGAATCTAATGACACCTCTCAAGCTAAAATCCATCGAGACGTTCGGGCTGCAGAGCGTGCCAAACAATAATACATAACTACATACATACTCTCGAAAAACATAACCCTTTTTCTGGCGCAGTCGTGTAAAAAGTTACTTAAATCGAGTAAGAATGTGACATAAACAGTAGTCAACCGACCTTGAACGCCCTCGTGAACCGCACGAGCAGCGAGAAGAAAGCATTCGCGTCGCAACCACGCGGCGCCTCGCCGAAGTATTCCACGCAGCTCGCGAACGAATCCTGGAGGAAACAGTTAGCTATGAAATATCTTGTTACGAAATTAGTGCGTGATAACTAGCAAAATCAGAGCACATTTCCATATTTTGGACGAGCGTACGATCCTGAATCCTGGAGGAAACAGTTAGCTACGAATGTCTTGTTACGTCATTATCTCCTTCGGTCAAAGTCATTGTTACGTCATCTATCGTAAATAAGCCTTGTTAAATACAGCGCTTAATCAACTTGTACTTGTGGTACTTAAGGAAATTATTTAAAAAATTCAGTTCCTTAATTCGCCTAAAAAAACTAAAAATTCTTAAAAATAAATAAGTGTGCTATTTTTAAAAGTGTGACTGAAGCAAAATCGGCGAGTCGAATAATTTTCATTCGGCATATATATACCATTGAGCAATTACAAAGAGGAGATGCCGTAATAAGCGTATTGTAAGAAAGTATTTGTTCAGCTACACGGGACGGAAGGCAGACGTGCGACATGCTTGGTTTCGGCCGTGGCTCCAACCATGGAGCACGAGCAATGACACCACTGCAGTGTCGGCGAGGCGCCAATCATCACATCACTGCGCCATTTTAAACGGCATCTCCTCTTTGTAATTGCTCCACTATATATATATACACTTCAAAAATAGGGCTCCAATACCATTTCCTTTTAAAGCGTCCCTTTACATCAAATTTCTATGCCGCAACTATATCTTCGAATCAAATTCTCGAGGAGTTTTTCAATAATGCTTTGGTGTTGGAGGCTGTAACTACAAACTTGTCGCTAATGCAATCTTAGCAAGAGGCTGGTTGCTGTAACCACAATCTGATGGCAAGCGGTGACCGCGACCACACCTGCATATGCTTGGTCTCGTGCCGCAGTTTCTCCACTGTGTTGTTCAGGACGTCCCTCAGTACGAGGCTGGTGGCTGTAACTACAATCTGATGGCAAGCTGTGACCGCGACCCATGGAGCAATTACAAAGAGGAGACGGCGTATCGACTGGTGCTCCGTTACGGTCACCGGAGAAGTGACGTCGGAAAAGGGGGCGGGGCTTACGTCATTTTTCGTTCAACTGTAAACGATGTGTAACATAGAGCGAGCGCTTATATTTTTCTAATTTACGTTTCGTTTCAGCTTAGAATATTTTCTAGACCATTTATTTAGTGTTAATTGTTTCAATACTGTACTGTTATGGGATCACAATAAACGTAAGTAAATAAAATCGAATTTATTTAATTGATTTAGTGTTACACAAAATATATGTCTGCAAATATTTGTAATAATAAGTTTTTTGTATTTTGTAATGTCTGTCTCGTCGATTTCAGATTTGCTAGCGACCACACCTGCGCATGCTTGGTCTCGTGCCGCAGTCGGCGCAGTTTCTCCACTGCGTTGTTGAGGAAGTCCCTCAATACGAGGCTGGTGGCTCGATGCTGGTCTCTCGCCTCGCATTCCTTCCTCACGGCTTCCATGCCCCGTTCGAGTTCGCAAACGTCTGATACTACGTTCTCTAGGGATACTGAAAATGAAAGAAAAAATAGTTTTATATTCTTTGTTTAAATGTGTTTTATTTTAATTTTACTTTTGTGATTGATACAATCAAGTGTACATCGACGAGTATCTATCTATCTCTCCAATTTGACTTGGAATCTGACAGTTTGCTTGTATCTACGCTGAGAGAATAAAATACCATCGACATTATAAGAGATCCGAAAGGGGGTACTTCAGGCGGGTAAAACTTATGATTTACCTCTATTAAAAATAATTTGTTAAGCCCACGTTAACTAAAATGTGTTGCGTTTTGTTTTTTCGCGCTAAATATCGAATAGAAGAGAAAGGGACGTAACATATTTGAGCTAACATGTGCTTGACAAATTATTCTTAATACGTTTGTAAAACGAAAACGTGTTTTGTAAACTTTTGTGGTCTTGAAGCAAATGAAAATAGTCTCTTCCACAGAGGGAAACAGGCGCGACGATATGTATGTATGTAATAAACGCTTTTAAAGCATTTTTATTTTATCTAAAATGTCGTGTCTCGTTCCTTCATTTAAATATCAATGTGAGGAAAAGGGTCTAAGTATATTTAAGTTAACATGTCGAGCAAAAATAAATTTTAACGACGAGGGAAAATAGTCTATTCTTAAACTATATTTTGTGTGTTGTGAATGATGACAGCCTCCTCCCTTTCACCATACAATTTCACTGCACCATAGGCAAAATAATAATCATAAATTAACGCAAATAACAACAAAAAGTGATTAATCAATTAAACCGTTTTCTCCTAGATTGATACCACATTACACTTTCCAATGTAAGCTTATTGACATAACTATTTTTACATTATACACAAACTTATAGAAATTATAAATAAACTCAAAATTATGTTACCTTGCGCGGCCTTATCAATATACAGTAGCTCCGTATCAAAATTCATCAGCTCGGGGAAATTCTGCCGTATCGTGCCCACGATATAATGCAACAGCGACATCCTCTTATCAGTCGACTTCGTGTCCATCAACGTATCCAAAGACTGCAATTTAAAACCATACGCCGGCCCGCGCTTACTGCTATTCAAATAATTGCCAAAAGCGAGAATAATTTCTAGAACGTTCCGTAATTTTTGTGAGGATTTCACAGACGAAGAACCTGATATTATCGCGTGAATTTGAGGCGTAATTAAATGTATGTTGTCAAAGAAATTGCCCATGTAACTCATGATTGAAAGCTTGGCGGATATTCTTTCAACTTTGGTTAGTTGCATGAGGAATTTGTCTTCTTCTGTCAGTAGGTTAATGTTTTTCTTCTCTGCGACGTATTCTTTGTACGCTTTTTGTTCAGCCTCGGTTGGTACCATTCGTTGGAGGATTTCTACACTCTCTAGAGGCAGTTGTTTGAGATCTAAGTTGTTGATTGCGGCTATCACTTTTTCTACGGGCGTGTCTAGTTTTCTTCTTGATATTGCTGTGAAAGAAAACAAGTCTTTAGTATAATATCAATTCATCGATTTACTCACACTACAAACTGAGGTAATAACATAGTTTAGCTTAAGGATTAGTAAGAGTGAAGGGAAGAAGTATGCCACTAGCGCCATCTATATCCCACAAATGTTGACTTTTGGCAGGAATCTGATAAGAGTATTTATTTTACTTTCCCAAGTTCATAATAATTATGGATTATTATTTAGAAAGTGTTCGTTAACAAGTGTGAGTGTTGGGAAGTGTTTTATTCATAACTAACTGTTTCCCGCAACTCCACCTGCGGTATATAGCCTATGTTACTCAGGGTGAATGTAGCTTTCCAATGGTGAAAGAATTTTTGAAATCGGCACAGTAGTTTTTGAGTTTATTTATTACAAATATACACACAAAAATACACATCTTTCCTCTTTATAATATTAGTGTAGATGTAGATAGTGTAGATGAAGATATGCGATTTTCTTGCTTGTTGCGAAAAGCTTTTAGAAATAGCTTAATGCGATTTTTCTATCATTTCACTCAGTGTGATTCATCTGACTAAACTAGATCTACATGCTTGACTAAACCACTCTAAAGCAAGACTGAAACTTAAAAACTTACCATACTGTATTTAAGCAAAGAAATTATTTAATTTGAAGGAGAAATCAAAATCAAGAATATTAACCCTTCTTAGAACTCGCATCCATGGCCGTAAAACAAACAAAAAAAAAAAACACACAACTCACCAATATTCCTGAGTCTCGTGTGCTCCAACAGGGATACAGTGTCAGGTTTCCGGAACCTCTTGCTTGGGAAGGATGCTAATGTATCTGTATCACTGTCAACATTGCCCGAGCCACTGGCGCCGCCGATCCGGAACTTCTCCTCGAACTCTGTAAAGTTTATTCTACGGCGAGGACGCTCTTCGTCTAGCTCGTTGAATATTGTGCCTCGGACCTATATAAATAATTCTTAATTAATGATAGGAATATCCCTAATCTACGAGCGTGTATGCCGAGAGTTATGAGCGAAGAGGAAGCGAGGGAGATCTATAAGAATCGTAGCAAATGGAAATCCGTGGTCTCTGCCTACCCCTACGGGAAACAGGCGTGATGATATGTATCTTCTTCTTCATCCTACCGCTTTCCCGGTTGCGTCGTCAGCGGTTTGCTTCGGAGCCAGGCTGAGCGTGATGATTTGTATGTATCTAATTAATGTCAAACGAGAATATTTATCTACCTTTTTTGCAAATAACAGTTATGACTTTGTATGAAAACTAGAAAATCCTCCATTTAAATAACATTATTAAGAGGATCGACCATGGAGTAATTACAAAGAGGAGATGCCGTAATAAGTGTTTTATAAGAAAGCGCTTGTGAGGCTACACGGGACGGAAGGCAGACGTGCGGTGTTTGGTTTCGGCCGTGGCTCCAACCATGTAGCACGAGCAATGACACCACGTTCAAAGGAGGCGAACGTAGTATGGAGAAAACACTTTTCCTATCTGTGCTATTTATTATGTTTCAAAATATTCGATTAGGTTCAAGCTGCATTGTATAAAATTTTCAGTGATGACTCGTTATAAGACAATCTTTTAAAGGTAAGTAACATGGATTTTTGAAAATCAAAATTCTTACAGTGAAACAGTATAGTATAAGTCAAAAAAAGAACCATGTGTGTATGAAGGTTAGTTCTCCTTTTCAATTTATACTTAAGCTCTATTCAAACTGACGCGAATTCCGCGCGACTTGTGGGACGCCCACAGAAATAAGAATATATAGGAGTGCCATTAGCAGGCCAGTTAACTTTGGCATATGCTATGGCATTTCTACCGATTCTTATGTCTGTGGGCGTCAGTTTAATTGGATCTTTATTCAACATACCTGGTTAGGTTTCAGCGCAATCCAATTCAAAGTAGGCAGCTTATACTTCGTGTCGACCTTCCTCTTTATCGTCATCGCATCGTGCTGGTGAGGGGGAGGCATTAGCCCCGGGGCGGGGGGAGCGGGCGGGGGAGGGGCGAACGAGGACAGAGGCGGCGGGGGAGGAGCAGGTGCCGGAGGAGGCGGGGGAGGAATGGGAGCTGCAGGGGGAGCGGGGGGAGGAGGAGGCTGAGGGGGAGGGGAGGGAGTGTGGTGGCCGTTAGGGATTGTGCCGTTGGTTATGTTACCGTTGCATAACGCGTGCGAGGATATTGCGCCCACTGGAAGGAAATATGTAAATTAAACCGACTACGAATATACTAGGCTCAGGCTCGATTTAGTGTGAATGATTTGGATTGACCCTACATCGTGACGTATGTAGGCTTGCAGTCACAAAATTAAGATTGGGTAGAAGTGCCATGCCTATGCCATATTAAAACTCAAAGAGGCTTAACTGGCCCACACATGACACTGCTACTTAATCTTAGTTCAGTGCTTGCAGGAGCTTGGAAATTGTCCCTGCAAGCCAACATATGACACGATCTATAGTCATCTTCAATTTTTCACCCTAAATCGGGTCTGCGGCTGGTATGCGAGTCTGAGCTAGAAATGTCTGATAGCCTGTTCGGCAGCAACTTGCAAATGAAAATACAAGATTTCATCTTGTAAGTAGACTGTCAGATATTTCTTTCAAGTGTAAACGTTATTTTAATCATTGCTAGACATTGGTCAATACAGTTTTCTGCGATATTGCAATGACCTTTCCGCTTTTGTTTCTTCATGATGCCATATGATATTGTTACAAGCAATTTGGAGAAAAACGCCTGATGACACAAAAAGGCGTTTATTCCCACAAGGATGGACGCCGACGTCATTTAACTTCACCGATCACTCACGATGTCCGAATCACTTGTTTACCTGTTTCTCTTCTGGATTGCTCTTGTAGCTCAACTCAACTTGAACTGGCCTTCTGTGTTTTTTTTTTACAGCGGGACAGTTTGAGGCGATGGCTATTAACCCTCAGCCTTTTCGGCAAATGCACAAGGGGCTCGCACAAGTTGCGACGAACCTCGGCCATGGGCTTTGCCTTTTATCAAGCGAGCAATGCAAACTCGCGAGCGGTAGCAGGCCTCCTGTGGCACCTTACGCTGTTTATATAGCCCGGGAACCGCGTTCGATAAGTTTCCAGAAAGATCTCAATAACTCCAGAAAGATAAGAGAGAGACAGCGATAATCTCGATCTCGTTCGTTCAGTATCACGAACACGTGAGAGTGAGACAAAGCAATATGCCAGAGCGAGACAACCAATGTACTAGATCGTTCGCGCAATTTTTCCCGTATGGAAAAACGCGCAGCGATTGTACGTGAAGTTTCCGCGGGCAGGGCTGCTCAATCTTTACCAGTGGTTGTCAACCGCGATTCGTAACAACACTTACAAATGTCGTGATTCTCAATCACTTGAATTTCACGACTACCCAATAAACAAGTATATCTCTAATATTAAAACATAGTTTTTGTGTCCATCTTGTTGTTGGCGTTCCTTACATCTTACAGTTGGGATTTTTATCTTCTGTGTCCACCAATTCGAGACACAGAAGGTTAAAATAACATTGAATAAATATTTTTAGTATTAAAATACTTACTGGAAGCCCCCCTCGGCAAGGACTTGGTGAGTGACTCTAACTCTTGCACCTTGGACTCCAACATAGACTGTCGGTTGCGAGAATCCTGTTGCGCGCGCCGTAGTGTTGATACCTGACAAATAAAACGCATAGATGGTACAATTCACCTATATATATTACTAGCTGTTTCCCGCAGCTCCGCCTGCTTCAAAAAGTAGCCTATGTTTGACTCCGGGTCTTCAACTATATTCGTACCAAATTTCATCAAAATCCGTTCAGCGGTTTGGCCGTAAGAGCGTAACAGACAGATAGACAGACTTTCGCATTTATAATATTAGTATGAATAGTATGAATTTAAGAGAGGTAGGACATTATGTAAGGAGTAGTCCGTCTAGGGAAGTACCTCCACCCTACAGAAGACCGCAGCCAAATAACACTGTGATGCAGTGTTGTGGTCCTGCTGGTGAGTAGGGTCGCCAGGCTCCAGAGGGGTCGCTGTGCTGATAGCGGACAGGTCGGCAACGCGCTCGTGACATCTCCGGTGTAGTGCAGGCGTTCATAGGCTATGGTAACCACTTACCATTAGGTGGGCTGTACGCCTGTTGGCCTACTTAGTTGTATAAAAAAAAATCGCAATTAATTCCGTTTACTTTACGATTGGTACATTGCGCAGATTTCGCATTCATTCAATTCAATTCGAACTTCAGACCAGTCTCGCCTAAAGAATTGGCTAGTTTACTAAATTTTAAAATATAGTATTATTATACGTCATTGAGTAGTATATTCAAAAAATGATGTATTTTTTTTTAATACTTTAATCTTAACATTATGTATTTTGTATTTAAAAAACACATTTTGAATATCGTGCGAAAACGCTCTGCACTGTCATGGCGATTCGAATGACGTCATAACTTTTTGTCGCTGTACACTCTTGCCGAGCTATACAGAAATAAGGTTAAGAAGTTATGTCGTTTGTGGGCCAGTTAAGCCTCTTGAGTCTCAACTTTATATGGACAGGCTGAACTGTCATATTAAGACTCGAGAGGTTTAATTAGTCCACATTCAGACGAGAGTGTACAGCCGCCATGAAACAAACATTAAGCCATTGAGAAACATGTGTCAATGTCAGATGGTCACATTTGTTTTCCTGATTTGACAGTTTTCTACGGAATGTGACTATTGTAAAACGTCGACATCAACAACAACAAAGATGTTTTATATGATATGACGTAATCGCTTCTGATTGGTGTTCAGTGTCTCGTAACGAAATGGCTATTTATACAACAACAATACAAACAATCTGTAATTTTCGTGATATAGTTTTTTTTTTTTTCAAACAAAATCTTAATGACTAGATAATGTTATTAGTTCTTAGTGGAAACTAGCCTATTAACGGACACATAATCTGGGTCGTTTTAAAGAACGCAGACAATAGTCAGTCAGTTAGATAATCAAAAAATATTGGAGACGTATTTTTTCTTTTGAAAATTAAACAAAGAATGGTAAAGATGTGGCGCGTTAAAGTTCTGTATGACGTCACAATGTGCTATACTTTTTCGCAATATGTGACGTCACGAGCCCCCACTCCTAAACTTTGATGCGTTATATCTTTTTAATTTACCGCTCAATCGACAAAAGAAAAAATACGTCAGTAATATATTTTGATTTCCTAAATGACGGACTTATTTTAATGTTAGTCGTTTGACTCTGGAAACTAGCCTATTTATTTAGCAATTATTGTGGCACTATTTTTAAACAAAGATGGAGTTTGCTCCATCAAAACATAGCATTTATTCAAATCAATCAAGCTTGATGTTAAAATTATCATAAGCGGTATCGTGAGCAATCGTTGTATATTATGCACATAAAAAATATAATTTAAATTTAAACTTAAGATCTTCCTGAAAATTTCGCATACATTAAGTCGAGAGTACTACGAGTAAGAAAGACATAGGGTACACCTTTTATCCCGTAAAAGTACTGTTAGCGATGGACGCATGCAAAGCCATGGCTATAATAAATCATTGATCCATCATTTCCCGGTTTCCGATTGATCTGCAATTTAGCATGTACATTTCAGCACAATAGAAAAATGTAAGTTAGATGATGAATATAATATGGTTACCTCTTCGACCACCTGTCTCCGAGCTTCAGCTAGTTGGTCCCGCTCGTGTCTCACGGCAGCTAGTTCTGACTCCAAAGTGGCCAGTTTCGCGATCGCTTCCCGTTCTAACGCCGCCATTCGTTCGTGCGCCTGAATAGAATAGTTTATTTTGCCAGAACACATTGAAGAAAAATCTTATTATAGTTTGACCGCAATCGCTGCCTTTAGTCTACATTGGACAGATCCTACTTTATTCTAATTTTGACAGATTCTATATTGGCCAATTATATTTAATTCTACATAAAGAGAATCTATATTGAACAGATTCTATTTTTACTTATTAAAATTCGCTTACTTTTTTCGAAATCTGTTCCATATAGAATCCGTCTAATACAGAATCTGCCAAATGTAGAATCTGTCGAAATTAAACTAAACGGTTTTATCTCATGTGCGTCTGACACTTAGCCTCGCCGTCTCGCCGACTTAGCAGTATCCTTGTACTAATGTTCTGTTCTATGTTGTATTCTGTTCGATTTACTGTGTACATGAATTTGGCAACTAAATAAATAATGAAAAAAATAAAATAACAAGAAATAAGCTAACGACCAGTAGGTGTCTCGAACTGAATCAAGAATGTATCGAGTGATTTTAATTCCTACTGAGCAAATCGAGTGTATTTAATGTTATTTTTAGATAATTTGATCAATAAATTAATTATGGATTATCTTTCGTGTTGTGGGATATATTTAAAGGTCTTTAAACATTTTTTGTATTGTATGTGATTTTCCATTACTCTTTTTTATTTTTTCCGATTTTCAATCACTTATTATTTAAGCAATAAAAATGGCAAAAATATAAGACGTCATTAAAAAAAAAACGAGAAATTTAAACAAAAAAAAGAAAGACATTTTTATTCTTATCTTTAACTTACTAAACAAATTAACCCAATATTCACTTACATGCCCAAGTTCATCTTCTAATTCGTTGACTTTCTCCAATGCAGCAGTCTTGGTCTCGCTGTCCTCCATCAGGGTTGCCACGTCGAACACGTTATCCAAATATGCCGATATTTGCACCTGTTGATGAATACAAAAATTGAAATTTCAGGGGTCAGATCCCAGTTTCAAAAATATTTCTACCTTGCTGTAAAAATTTTGGGTAGTTATCGACAAGTAACTTCGCGAAAACTACGGCATTCAAATTTTTGCCCTAATTTTTATCGAGGGGAAAACACAAAAGCAGGTTTATGATCCTCACGCCTTTAGAGATTAAGTAGAATGCTATATTTGTCGAAACAAAATATAGGACATATATGGTCTCCTGTAGTTGTCCACCATGTTTTTAAATTCGACTTATCTGTAAATGCGTGAGAATCATATCCCAGGGTTGAGAATTATACTCGTGCGAGGCACGACCTTAAAAAAGACATATTATCTTTTCTTTATACTATTCTCCTACGTGTATTTTAAACTTTCTGCATGTCTGCTTTCTTTAGCTGTTACTATCGTATAACTACTGTAAGTATTACCATAGATAATATACCTAAGATATACACCGTGAAATTTTAGTCGTTTTGGACCCATCGTCCAGTGACTCCATTCATGCAACTGAACAACTTTCTCCAAGATACATGGGTCGAAATATGGAGTAAATTTTTGGACTTCCCATAGTAAGTTAGGTCACGTGATGAGACATTTTGTATGGGAGGCCCAAAAATTTACTCCATATTTCGACCCATGTATCTTGGGGAAAGTTGTTCAGTTGCATGAATGGAGTCACTGGACAATGGGTCCAAAACGACTCAAATTTCACGGTGTAGTGAGTGTACCTGCAAGTCTTCGCTCTCACAATGCCGCAACCTCTCCAGATAGTCGTCAAGTTTGAGCGCCGTGAACTCATACTGGAGGTGAACCCTGAAGTTCATGTCCTCCACTGAGTGCACTATGATGTTTACGAACTGCATGCACGCCACCTGGTGGCAACAAAACAAATTATGTAAAAAAATAAATAATTGAAAATCTGTCCAAAATTTACAGAGTAATGGGTGAACATACAAAAAAATAAACTAACTTACTAAGATGGCGCAGCGACCCAAAGTGAGTCTTGGCCCCCGATAATAAATATACAAAAATATTAAGCGTATTTGTATTGTATTAGTAACATACACGAACGTAGAAAATCTTCCTTTTTTGAAGTCGGTAAAAAAACATAAATGTAACGTTAATATTATATCCTAAAATTTCTTTATGCCTGCTAGTTTTCCTACTTTTTATTCTCCACTTCGCAGGGTCTTCAAAATCCATGGTTGTAAGACCATTTTGTCGCTTGTTCTCCATTGTGTCGTCAAGTTTTTCTACCCTTCTACCATCTCCCGCATAAAATCCCTCATCAAGTCTGCCTAAAGGATGATTTGAAGACTACATTTGACAAGATATATTGCCAAGAGTTCTAAAACTAGGGCCTTTGGGATAAAATGGTAGACTAATAAGCAAGGATGCAAAAAATTCATAACTGTAAGTGCTATCAGTGTTTGTATTAAATAAATAATGTAACTTAAGAACTCACCATAAATTCAATATGAAAAGTGTCGTAGTTCATAAAATACTCCATCAGAGTATGAAACCTCCTGGGCTCCCCCACGACTTCCTTGAAGTTGTCGAACGCTGACAGTATGATCTGATGGCCGCCTTTGACCAGGCATATTGCTGCCAAGAGTTCCAGGACTAAAGCCTTGGTCCGGAGGGAATGGTGGACGAGTGAGAGAGCGATGCTGTTGATCGCTTCGCGGTGCTGGATCACCATGTTGAAGCCGTACTGCGAAAGACACAATTTTATTTTAATAATGAAATTGTCAAAAGAAAAATTGGCGTATTTCAGAAAAGGTACGTATTGGTTTTTAAAGTAGACACATACTGTTCTTAAGTTATTGAAGTAACGTCAATTTTTTTTACAATGCCTCAACAATTTCATTAGAATGTGGGCATGAACAAATCACAGTATATTTTAAAAGCATTTTGATTTTTTTATTTTGTCAATGTCATGTTCAGCTAGCGACGTGTCTAGTTCCATTTCTCGCCACGGCGAGGCCGGCAGCACTGTCGTCAAATTCAAATGACCTCACCAACAAACCTTTAAGACAACCTATTTATGATTCTCATAAGTGACCCACCTTATTGTTCATAATAGCCCGCATACACATAATGCACACATGTATATCGTCAGTGGACGCTCCCATGTTTAGCCTGGCGGCGTGTCTAGTTCGCCTCCTGGCCACCGCGGGGCTGGCAGCACCTTCTTCGGTATCAGACGACCTCGCTCGTCTTCTCCAAGAAGCGTTGAGTGTAGCGCTGGGGTCTGTTGGCGCGCTGCAATCGGACGTCGTTGTGTTCGCACCTGATAAATAATAAACAATAATAATAAACTATTTTTTTTTTTTAAGTAATGGGTTTACCGGCCATGGATACAAGTCCTTTACAGCCTCTTTTTAATTTTTCTATCTTCTTCAGTCCTACAGTGTGGTTTCGTCAAGTCCTAGTCAACTCTAAAAATCTAGTCGGTAGTCTAGTCAGAAGAATCAGGCTAAGTGAAGTGGTAGAAAAACTGCACTTAGCGATTACTAGGAGCTTTTGGCAACAAGCATGAAGATCACATAAATCAAACACTGTATCACTTCCCAACACTCACGCTTGTTATCGAACACTTTGCGAATAATAACCCACCATTATTATACACAAACACTAAAATAAAACACAAATATTGGAAAATAAAATACAGCGCCGATACTGCTCTTCACAGCTTCCTCCCGCCAAAAGTCGATAAATTAAAAGTTTCAGTTGAAAATTTATAAAGTATTTCTATATGGCCGGAACAGCTAAAGTCTGCCCGCTAAGGACCCGTGGCAACATTATATTCTACTTTGTGAAGTCAAGCCAGCTCATTTTGGATTTACCCCTTCTACCAGGCCCGTAGGCCATACACGTGTTTCCATCGTAGGTGATTTTCTTGTAGCTATTCAAGTATATCGCGTCAGGGCAGCCATCATGCCTGCCCCGAACGCATACTAAATACTATGCTGAAATAAAAAAGTAATTACATATGCTTCCGAACGTCTTTCGACAGTCATCATTATCCTAGCGTGTATTCCTAGTTACATCGTCGTTACAGCTTACGCTTCGGAGCCTAGGGTACGCTGTAAGTCATGGTCCTAGATTTGGCGGAACTGATTATTACAATGGAGCGACTGCCGTGTGACGTCCTTAACCCTTTTTACAGGGAAACCAGACCAACAGGAACATGACCCGAGGTGTGTTAGTGGCCAACACTGTCAGAATTTTTCAGGCTGCCCCAAGGCATCCGACACAGCCTAACAACTGTTATCTATCGATAACAACCGAGACCAACGGCTTAACGTGCCTTCTGAAGCACCGAGGAGCATAATATAGAAAATGCCACTAAATGGCGACCAATCCAATAGTGGTCGCGTCACGCCGCCGCTTGACATGCGCATTCGCTACAGATACGCGGACTCCTCAAACGTCTTTCGATAGTGTGATGAATGAATGTTCACTTTGTTGCACCATTCACAAACATGATAAATAGATAATTGAATCGGATTTTTAAAAAAAACTGGTACATGGGTGGACTTATCGCTCACGCAATCTCTTTTAGCCAACTTTAGTGTGATATTTACCGCTACTTAGTGGAACCTAGATAGTATGAAAATTTTGTAGGCACCTTGGTTGATCCCATCACTGGACTGACTCCGGGCAAGCGCAATTCTCTGCTCATGCCGCATCATGCTCAACCTGAAGCTCAGGTAGTCGATCAGCACATCTAAACCCTGGTTCTGTTCGTTTAGGAACTCCCGAACCCATCTGAAATAAGTAAGATATTGTATTGATTCTACTATATTTTTTGCCTGCGTTAAAAAATAGGCCCGGGTCTTCAACTACATTTTTACCAAATTTCATCAAAATCCGTTTAGCGGTTTGGCCGTAAAAGCGTAACAGACAGACAGATAGACAGACTTTCCCATTTATAATATTAGTATGGATTTATTTATTTATTTCAAGTACACGCTGAAAAATGTTAAGAAACGCCGTAATTATAGTGAGAAATTCGATGGAATTGGGCAAAATTTCGTTTGATACACATGTTTTCGCAACACATCGTTCTGTCTGTACAATAAAGATTTTTCATTCAAGATTCTCCTATATTTCTCAGTCGAGAAACATCTGAGGTACGGCGAGAAACACAGCAAATGAGATGAGAAACACATTAGAATGTAGCTAAATTAAGTTTCATACATATGTTTCTCGTATGCCCATGACGAGATATAATTACAATTACGATTTGATATCTTTATTGTCCTCAACATTCAAATATATACAATATTCTTTAAGATCCTAAACTAACAAACAACAAAAACATACAACTATGCGATGACGATGACAGCTCAGTATAACGCTACAATTAACTGCATAATTATTCTAACTTTGTAACCCAATCTCTAGTTAAAGATGAAATATTCATCTTAATGAGGTCTCAAGATCAAAGTCGCTACGGAATATCATCTTACGAATAGATTTGATGTATTTTTAACAAAAGTACATACCATGAGAATACACCCACGATTTTAAATTATTTTTAAATATTTTTTTTTTAAATTAATTGTAGCTGTAAAGTTATAACCTAAACTATTTATTTTGGAAGACAAGAGTGTCCACTGTACTGAAGTTCACCTGGGGTTCTCGTATCTTTAAAGACAAGTTAAATTCGAGATTCTTCGAAAAAACATGGCGGTTAAGTAAATAACTTTTTTTTTAATCTCGTTCGACATGTGCTACTACCACAGTATTTTATTGTAAACGTAGAATTTTATTTTATTTATTTATATAAGAATTTCATATAAAACTTTATGATCTAGGACACTAGGCCTCTGTAGTAGAGTCACTGAATTTTCAGTCTATATTTTATTCTATTTATGTGTTCTGTGTAAGTGGTATATTGTTTACTTACTCAATGTGATTGGTTCGGAGCGATATCTCCAAATCCCTGAGGACTTGGGTCGAAGTCGAGTCGCCTACCATTTTTCGTTTCTGTGAACAACAAAATATTTGCATTAAATAAAGCTCCATCTATTTCTCCTGTTTCCTCGCATAATTTTTTTTTTATATACAATTTTCCTGTTTTTCAAGCTGTCTAAATACTGACTTATAAATGTAAAATGTTATAACAAAAGAGTATTCAAATTTTACTGATTTGTTGATCTTGAAACTTACTCTATAATTCATACAAAACACGATAAGCATACACGAGACGGGACTCAAGATTATTTCCGTCCACAATGCGACCAAACGTTTGACCCTGAGTTCCAATAATTAAAAGGGCTCTTTGATGCCTCGGCGGCACGATAACGACACAACTTGGAAAGGCGACAATTACTTCTTAATGTGTTCATTACAAGGTGTTACATAAACTGCCAAGGTTATTTTTACGATGTGACTCATAAAGTTTGACCTGACCTTCCAATTGCGAATAAAAAGGGCTTGATTACTTGTAATGATAATCGTTTGGAGACGTAGTAACTCTTGTAATTTAGGTCGGTATCGGTGAGTCGTAATATAATTTAACAAGGTTGTTTTTGCGTAGATCAAGTTTTTGGTTTTTATTGTTTAGAGTTCTTTCCAAGGGAGATATTATGTCGATCAATTTTTCAGTTTCAGTACCTGTATCTAAGGTTGTTATTAATCCTAGCCTAGCTTTTTCGTATTTAACCTCTCATCTTCGAAGTCTAGGTTCAACTTTTCTACGCCATTTTTATCTCTGCTGTGATGTCAAAGACCGGATTTTTTTTAATTTGCCTCTTTTAACGTGAGCGACAAGCAATTCTTTTTCGTAAAACGTCGCATAAGTTGGTTATTTATGATGTCAGCTTATGCACTATGTCAGAAAAGCAGCAATGAATGCAGGGATATATAGTTATGTATTTGTCGATGGTACCAATAAGATTGTAAGGAACCTGCTAATGTATTGCGAGAGTGACGAGAGTGAGTCCTCCTGTATGTGATAAATAAGTTTAAGTTCTAATTACATTGTCTAGATACTGTAAGTGGTGAAACCCGTTGTATTTAGCTTTACAATAAATAAATAAATAGTATATCCTCAACCTTAACCATACAACTCACCATCCTAATTTCCGTGCTGCCTATTGCTTACTTATGCTTCCCATCGAACTCAAAGAGACGGCAAAGGGTATAAATAAAAATACTAGCGCTACCGGGGCGGAGCACTAGTAAGTCTGTATCCGGCAAACACAAAGACAATAAGAACATGAGACGAAGACATCCGATTACAACTTTCCCTGCACGTATTTATCTATTTTCTGCATCGGTTGCGTCTTGCGTCCTGCGCTTCCGTCGCGGAATGATAGAATCTCGCAAATTTCCTACACTTTTCCTGTGTAAATAAAAACGATCCGCACTTTTGTACGGACTATCTAAATTGCGATCAAAGACGAGTAGCATCTGATTAGTTCTTTTGTATAAACTCTAATCCGACTAAGTTTCCCGCGGAATACTTTCAGTATCACTATATAACATGTTTTTAGTATATAACATTTTTTTAAATCTTTTTTTCTAATATTAACATCTTTTTAGGTTTCTGCACTTTTGTGTCACAATCACTTGTTAGTCCTAAATTGTATGTTCTCAGGTCGTAAGAAAGAACTGTTTGCTAATCTCAATCTAAGATGGGCGGTAATTGTAATGATGCAGATAAAAGAATAACAAAAGCCATGTTTAGTAGAGTAGTTATGAACTAGCTAAATCTGAATTGGATTGGCACATTAACACATTCATCCCCAAAAGAAAATCAATGGTTGGTCGGGTCATCGGCGAACAATGTGTTGTGTAATAATCCGCCCATCTGTTTTTCGCCAACTTTCTTCAAATCAATCCGTCAACATGACATACGAGAGTGTAAGACCAGACAATCCGCCCACAGCGTCAATCTCAACTGTAATTACAGGTGGGCGGTAATCGTCGCTGATGTTAGACAACCGCGAAGACACCTCTGGCTGCTCAGCATCTTAAGTGGACCTGTCATTTGTAATATTAATATATGGATGTTGCGGTGCTTTATTTTAGATTGATGACGGTGGATATTACTGTCAATTTAAGTTAATTCACAATTATCAAGCGAAGTTTATGTTCTTACTCAAGGATTGTTTAGTGGTTAACGCATTCTTTTAGGACCATAACTTTCTCCGCTGAGGGTATGAAGGTATGCACATATTCAAAGAGGATTTAGTCTGTATGAAGCAGAATCAACCCAAAATCATTGTTTTGGCATACCGCATAATTACGGAAAATATAACAAAAGCGCTATTTACCCAATCCAAGAAATTTGCCACATTCTGTGGCTGAAGTAGATAAGGTCTATCTATTCTATCCGAATGACAGTCTCCGGGCAGGTTAACGTGTCCCACAAAACGGTACCACGGTACCATAGTTCACAGCCTGCGGGCTGCCTGTACCGTTACGGACACAATGAGCTATATATCACTGGCCATCGATAGCGCAGTCGATCCTAAGACAATTGGCCGTAACCATGGCGTAATTAGGCCTAATGGATCCCGGTTTCCTTCTTTGGATAAATGCGATGCTACTAAGAAATTTTATGATTGGTTTATGGCTTTGATCAGTTATGTCGTTTGTTTACTTTGTTTATGGACACTATTTCTAAACTATTCTATCCATACTAATATTATAATATGTACTAATATTATAAAACCGCTAAACGGAATTTGATGAAATTTGGTATGAATATAATTGAAGACCCGGGGTCAAACATAGGCTACTTTTTAACGCAGGCAGACTTGCAATATTATAGTCTGTTCTGTACTGTATAAATGCTTGTTAGATCAATATATAGCTATCTTAAAGATTAGCAAGACAGTGCTTTCTCTTTCATTACAGTTTTCCTTTTAATTTTTTTCGCGCTAACAAATACATGTCACTGACATGTATTAGTAAAAGTTGGTAAGAAGTACGAGCCCTTTTTCTCAAGTAGCTCAAACTGCAAACACCAAGGAACTCCCTTAAAAATATTCCCTAAAATTATGACCAAAAACAATAGCAGAAACCCAAACAATTAAATTTTAGACGTCATCGCATCGTAGGTCATTCGCATACACATGTACGATCACAATAGATAAGTGATGTAACCGATGTAACTCACTCGATAAGTTCAATCACCGACCTGTATGAATCATACTGTGAGATCATGTGTGTGTGACTGCGTGTGTGTGTACGATCGCGGTACGATTGTGCTGGGCGAAATATTATTTTATGAGATATTTTTTGTGGCTATTCCAAGGTTAAGTATTTGTCTAAAATTGATGAATGAATAAATGATATATTAATTCTGTGATCGTGAAAAGAACAAATATATCGAGCAATAAATGAGCGTTCCCGTTCCGTTCTTTGTACTTCTATGTATCTAATGTTTCATCAGATTTAGCTTTACGACTGTTAGCTATAATATCTGTTATAGATAATTAGCATGAAATGAAGATCATGATTACTTAGTTTTATTTTAATTAACTTTTTAATTGGTTGAATTCTCTTAGTAGTTTAAATATTTTTTTTCAATCATAGGTATATTCGTCGGTCAGCAGAAATTCTTTAGTTATTTCAATGACTGCCTACTTTTGTAGTATTTCTACATATATTGAGAAAGACAGTTTTCCGTACCCATAGAAAATTGAGCAACGACGTTTTGAAAACTTTTCTTCAACTATCTGCCAGAACTCCCATCAAAAACAGTCCACAATTTTGATGCAATGCTGGAACAATTGCCTCTGCGTGATACAACATGCTTAACATTTGTCGTCGCAAAACAACGACAATGGCCCAATAAACTAATGACACACGAGACCCAATTTAAAAAGGAACATTCTCAATTACTCTATTGAGTTAAATTATCTTCACGGCCATTTAGCTGCAAACATATATTATTCGTCACGGTAGGTTCTGTGGATGGTAAAGCTAAAAACTATTTAATTGGCATGCCCCACAGCTGTAAGAAGCTGATTCATATCTACTTATTCACTTAGAACTAATAAATTGTGAATAATATTAGTTAGATCAATGTAAGATTATTACCAAAACTGAACTACGACCAAAAGTGCTATTTTGAAACCTGAAATTCGTTTAAAACAGATAAATCGAATGAAAAATGTTTTACTCATCGAATATGTCGACTGAAAGTCATTCGAAAACTATTCGACCGACTCACGGTCGGAGGCCAATCGCGCTCATTTTAATATTATTAGCCAAACTACCTTCACGACCAATAGTGCTATTTTTAAGACTAATGATTAATTAAAAATTCGTCTCTGTTACCTATGTTTAAGAAATAAAGGATCGATTGATTGTGATTCGAATGAAAATCGTTCGCTCCAGTCAATCAAGCTATAATATAGTATATTAAAAAACTTCATTGCTCAAAGTAGTTTCATAGATGTTATTGGCTTCTGTAGTCAGCTGTAAAATATCTTCACACGTCTGTCAAACGCTTTTATTGCGCTGAACCGTTACACCGAGTTTTTGCTTGCCCCGAGCAAATTGCTTTTACATATCTAATAGAGTCAAAACAAGCCAATTTAGATTATCAATATACATACCGCTACAGCTACTTGTACTATTTATTACCGATATTTGTATGGATTCTATGACCAACACTAAAGTGGAGGGGGAAGAAAGAGCGCATCTGAATTATAATTATTAAGGGAGTAGGGGAAGGGAGATTAGTCAAGTTAATCTGTTCTCAAAGGAGTTACATTCCGCGGGGTTACACATACGCGGGGATACTTTCCTATTAACACACAGATCTTGCTACCTGTAGCAGAAAAGTTCTTGTGGTCGAGAACCTGAATAGTCAGCAAACTGGGCTAGATTTAGAAACAGCGACAAGCAAAAGAGACCAGTGCCTCTGCCAAGAGATGTTATAAACAAATACGTCAGCGACTGCGTAGAATGTCAGAAGATTGAAAGAGATGAAACTTCTTAATGGCCTTATTATCCGCCAGGGGTGTTTTATAGATTTTTCATGCACAATGTAGTCGCTAGAGTCTGCGTACAAATATCTTGGTAGAAGTACTGAAGCAGCCGTCACAGCGGTTACCAGTCTTATTACTGTGCAAATGGTGGGCGGTTCTTGCTTGACCTATGACTACGAGGCTCATGAAAATTTATATTCACTGTACTTACTAACCAGAGGTCGTATTTACGTACTTATGAGTTTTCAAAGATGGCTTCAAACTTTAAGCGAAGAGGATTGGTATTTAGCAAACTTTTGGGAATTAGCTGAACGTTTTGCAATCGAATTAATTCTACGTGTGATGAAGAAATTCGACTAGATGACCACCTTCATGGCTTTTTGGTCAATTGAATATTTTACATGGTATAATACTATGTATTTAGAAATCAACATAACAAACGCAATGAGAGTGAAAATGTATGTTTGTTGGCCCACGGGTATAACTACTATTTATGTGATCAAATTAGACTTTCACACTTGTAATCGTGGAATTAGATTCTTGGCATGAAGAAACGTAGGCGAGGCCCTATTCACTAAGTGTGATTGTATGTGTACTGCTTTAGGTTACATCTGAAAGTCGTCAATAGTTTTGGAGGTCAGAGTCCACTTAAAACAGAAACAGATGCCTTTTTTCTTCCGTGCAAGTAAATATATTTTTGGTTAAATTGGCCGACAGTTAATTTACGAGTATGTCCTTTAGTCGCCTACTACTATTCACGAAGAGAGACGACGGCTATTACACGAGGACAAAATTTAACATCGCCATTTCTATTTGAGGAAAATAGCCTAAATCTCCTTCATCGGACGGATTCGGAGATCCAGCGGAGTAAACGATTAAACTTAGATTAACTTACCCTATGACTTCTGGAGGCTTTAGGGTCGAGGTACGTCCGCAGTTTGTTGAGGTAGTGAGCCGGGGAGTCCTTCGCCTGCACCATGTCCTGGTCGCAGATGATCTCCCACTTCTTCTCCAGGTCGTAGTTGCGCAGCAGCTTCGCCTTGTCTGGGGGGAGGTCCATTGACGCCTGTGAATGAAGAAAATATTCTGTGATTGCTGTTTTCTTTTTGGATATTACGCTGTATCCAAAGGGAGTATGTTCCTCTATGTTTGAGGTGTTCCTCGAAGCGCAGCCATTTTAAAGTGCACTTTAAGGAGCGCTTTGATGAATAATAAGGGGGGAATAATATTATGATTTTATTCCTTGAAGCGCACCCACGTTAAAAATTAATGCAGCGTATGTAGGTTACGTCATTAATGTAATCGATAGATGTTTCAAAACTCGTTTGTGCTCACTAAATAAATCAACTATCATCCGAAGAACTAGGATAAAATACGTTATGAGGAGGTTCGCAAACATTTTCATTAAAATACCACCCCATATTGCGTGATTACGGTTTTTATATCTGTGAACCACCTCATAATTTCTTTAATCCTAGTACTTCAGCTTATGGTTAATGATACACAGACCATGTTCTTTCGAAATATAAATAATGTACCTTCTAAAAATCTCACAACACTAGATATTAATCTGTAGTAAGTGTTTAGGAATAGTTGTTTGTGGATATTTCTTGTATGACAACTATCTCGTAGTTATGTCATTCTAGTACGTCGGTTAATACTAAAAAACAAGAATTTCGAACAAATCTTCCTTCAAAAATTATTTTTAGTGGATTTACCATACTTTGGGAACCAGAAAGGCCATAATAATGCCTAATGCCAACAATAGGGAAAGAAAGATGTATTTGATAGCAGCTAGCAGATAGTGTTATATTTCGGAATAATGATGAAAACCGCATCAAATTCAGTTGTGGTTTAGAAGAAATTAGCGTACACGTCATTCACTTATATCAATCAATTTTCACTAAAGCAAAAACAAAACGGTGTTTTCCGTACATTTGGCTTTTAAAGCGAATACAGTCAAAGGTATTGTTATTAATCTTGTTAATCTTCATGCTAATATGAAAGCTTCTTAAGAAAACATAGGCTGTACAAAAGGTAGTTATGATAATGGTATTGCCAATAAATTTAGTATCACCTGCCCCGTTGCCTGTTTGTCGTTAAACTTGAAAAGGTAACTTCCTGGTTTGTCCATAGGATTGAAATTTTGCATATACATGTGAATCAGATAACAATGTACTGAATAATAGTACGATAGATTTTTTGTTCAGAGTATGTCCAGCGAATAACCACCTTATATTAAGTGTAGATGAGGTCCCAGGATCAATGGTAGAAGTAAAATTTAAATAAATGCTAGTGATATTTTTACTTAAAGGAAACTCAGTTGGCGGTACTTCCATATCTGATGATAATATTAACCTAAACATCCAATTAAAGTCAACTGTATTTAGAAATACTGAAACTCAAAAGTGTCCCCGAACAAATAAGGACAATTTTATAGCTTCTATCGCTGGTCAAAACGATCGTAGTACAAAAGTGTCATCCGAATACATGAATAAGTAATGCGTTTTATTCAAGCATACAATACAAAGTTGTATGACATAGTGATTATTCAAACACTGCAGTCCTGGCGGGTATCTAAACAAGAATCACGGCCTACGCTGGACCAGTTTCCAGATTAGGCTGATCGTGTTAACGGCACACAAATCCAAAGGCTTGTGGGGCTTGTTTCCGTAGAAATATATGTTTGGTTTCTTTAGGGAAATAACAATTAGGACAGGAGAACAAGTTCACTACGACGATGAACGAGTGTCTTTTAGCCCACTCCTTAATTACAGCATGGGAAAGAAGATTTGAGATACTTAAGTAAAATTAATCAATCATACGAAGATCATTCTTTTTATTTGATTAGAATGTACCAGATGATGACAGTCGCTCCATTGTAATAACTAGTGCCGCCATATCTAGAACCATACCATGACTTACAACGTACCCTAGACTCCGAAGCGTAAGCTGTCGACTCAACTAGGAAAAGTTTTCCTGGAAAACACGCTTGGACAAAGAAGAATGTACCAGTGTTTCACCCTCTGGTCAGTCACAGGTTGTATGAAATGCAAAAACAAAAAACTGTCTGTATTTCCCATGTATTTCCACATATTATAGCTTTCGAAAAGCTCTTCGGCTCTATAAGTTTCTAAATAAATCTCTTTACCTAAAAGCCTCATACTTACAAAATCTTTAAGTATTACGCGATCATATTACGCATTTATAAATCTTGCACTTTATGCTTTCATTTTCACATAAAATGTGAAGTGTAAAAATAACTTGTAGATAAGTTAATAACTAAGCTGGCGCGGCGTAACCACTAGACAAGTTTTTCAGCTTATTAAATTGCTAGCAATTATGAGATTTTATGAGATTTAATTTGTTCCAGTAAAGATTACGTTGTTACAAGTTCTTTATTAATTAGCCTAGGTATATTGTTCCACCGCTGGGCAAAGTTGTCCCCCATGTCCTTACAATTCTCAAAAGAATTATTGAAAATCCCTTTATAGCTCTCAATGTGTAATATTATTACTTCTTCCATTTTAGTTTCGGCTGTATTTGGCAATCGATTACTATTTTCTTTTTTGACGTATCAAAAACTATTTATATTAGTATCTTTTGCTGTTTTAAGTGTTTGAATATAACTTCTAACAATTTAAAATTAAACGTCAACTCATTGTAAACATGTATTTAAAATGCAAGAATGTACAAAAATACGAGTGGGCGTTGCCTAACAATTAGTATGGTCGATCAGACAAATCCAATATTTGCAGTTAGCTGGCGGTCATTCACCTGATGAAGTTAAGTTTTTACTTCAACGCACCATGTGGCACATTACGAAGGCTACAGCGATCTTGATTTCAAGATTAGAAAATCTCATTTGCGTGTTTAAGGTGTGGTTTGTAAAAAGTTTTTATCCAGAGGTGATACAATATCATGGTTTAGGTATACATAGCTTGGTTATTACGAATGTGTTAAAAGTATTCAACTAATCAAATATGATCAAATGACAATGGTTACTTCAAATAGAGTTTGACGTTTACAAAGGCATTGTGGAAATTCCAACAGTGATTAATTCCAATATAAGTAAAAACCTCAAAATTGTTTTTTTTCAATACAACAGCATTCGGAACCACGATGTATTACCGCTTCTCCTGCAACTTAATACTGCATGTGAAAGGGCACGCGTGGGCTCACGATACATCGTCATAATTGAGATGGTCATCTTTGTAGATCTATGCTAATGCGGGCTACATTACAGAGCACTTCTTCGACCTAAATTCCAAAGTACACAACAACACCATCCTTAATTACAATAACACGGGGAACATTACATTCGGCAGTGAAGAGCAACTTGTTAACTTAAATTAAATAATGACACATTTTTTCTAAGAGGCTTACTTACTGGGATGTCAGTACTGGTATTGCCGAATAGCAGTTCCTAAAGTTAATACTAATAGTGTCACGAGGTTGTGCTACGGGTAAGAAACGACACATCCAATAAGATTTGGATATGAAAATACATCAGTCACAATTTGTATTACAATGACATCATCCGTTTTATTATTTTTTAATAAGCTCTCGAGTAGTAAAGTTACTTTGATATGACAACATTAGAAAAGTCCAAGTCACCGAAATCTGAAGATGCTTAATGGAATAACCCGTATTGCGAGTTAAGCTAACTGATATTAGGGTATTAAAAGGATATTGGCGAAACAAGAAATATACCAATAATGACATAGACAAACTGCGATGTGGCCAACTGAAATAAAGGCATGGCATAGCGACTTAGACCTAACGCTAAATTAATTGTTGCTTCGCCAAAAAGCAATTCAGTCACTAAACTTAGGTGTACCATTTACAAAAATCGATTCAATCCTATAGAAACAGTAAAAGTTTTTAAGGTAGTTTGTATAGTAAAGAGTAGTTTGCCAACGAATTAAAATAAAGTAATTTATTCTTAACATGGGAAAACCACCTATTCAAGTTGATTCCTGTAAATCTTGGTAACCTAAGATGGTTATAAGTTCAAATGGCCTCTTCAGTGTTGGCAGCCATGTTTTTCTCGACTCAATATGGTTTTAATTGAGTTAAAGTTTTTATAATCGGAAATACTTAGACTTGTCAAAGAGAGGAATTTGGTTGTTGCAAACCTGAAGGTAATAAAAATATGTTAGAATTAAATACAATCTTAAAGAGAAGTAGTATGAATGTAACTACATCAGAAGTGACAGTTTGCATACAAATTAAACAAAAATAAGGTTGGCAAATGGTATTAAAGCCAGCAGACATGCTTTTGAACAGGCATTTTCTTATCAAAAATATCACATAATTGCGATTTTAATTGCAATTCAATATAATCTTTATAGCCCACATATGGAAAATCACATAATTGAATTTATCAACATTGTTTATTAGGAGCAAAGGTAGACTTAAGGCCAATCTCTTCCAGCCAACCTTTGGGTAACGAGAGGGCATGACGTATATGTGTAAGATTCAAAAATATGAGTTAGTTCCTCCTATACAAACGGTAAACGTAACATTTTTTGCGCCGCACTATCTTTCCGTGTGATCCTATGATGGACTGAATACTTGTGGGACAATAACTTTTTAATTAATATATAAATAATTCAGTAAGCTGTCGCAATGATTCATACGTACTCGTATAGAAATTGATAAATTACTGTACAAACTTGAAAAGGTTTCTCGTCGTCATAATAACGTCATCTAGTTAACCCAAATCCACAGCAAACAATGGCGTGACAATCAATTTGCCATTGACATCACCGGCTAATTTGCCATTCTATGCAGATAACTGATTTGGCCTCAGTCAATGAGGCTACTTAGTCATTCTAATACCCCATGGTATTATAATGACATAAAATAATCACACTAACGTTTTTGTTTTCTTATTTTACACTCACTTTTCTTACATATCGAGTAATAAAAATAAGTTCAAAAACTAAAACCCGACTGCTAAATCATGCTCTAAAATGTATGGAACAATACAATAATTTACTATTGATATTATATATTGTTTCAGGAGTTAGTAATGTGCAGAAGACAGCCGTGATTGTACGCCACGTTGCTCTCAAAGTCTTGTTTCATACATTTTAGAGCGTGATTTTGCAGTAGTCGAGTTTTAGTTTTTGAACCTATTTTTATTTAATTGGTTTTGGGGTCCGTCATTAAGACACGTTCTTTTGTCCACTGCTCATATGGAGAATCGCTAAAAAATAAACTATACAGCCAAATGACCAGCAAAACCCAAGACACATTATTTGGTTGTGCTCGATTTGAAGACAAATATTTATATTTATCGAATGAAAGCAGGTAAAACCACCGGCTAAAGCGAGCTATATATATTTTTTAAATGTGCTAATTAAGCTCTTTCATTTGATACCCCACACGGCCTCAAAAAAAAAAGATTTTTTTACTTTATGCCCGCTACATGACGCTGTTTAAATTTAATATGACGTCACATAGTCTAGAACTAACGGATAACTAAGACATTTCCAACGATACTCCATTTGTTTAATTATCACTAGTAATTTAGAAGTAAATCGAATCAGATGAACATACATACAAACCGGTCAAAATCATAACCCTCCTGGTGGCTTTGCCGCAGTCAGGTAATAATCACTAATTAAATTAAACTATTTTAATACGGTTTTATCGCGTTTATTACTTTTAATATTTTGCAGTTTTTGACAAATTTAATTTACATTATACAACAAATATACTTTGCTGCTTATGCTTTTCGCTAGAGATTTCTATCAGCTGAAGAAAATGATTTTATCGACAAATGCACATCCATCATTTATGGATTTAATTTTTAGGCTTCTCAATAATTTTAAAGAACCCCATGGCACTAATGGTACAGATGAAATCTAATTAGTTTTTCAAAAAGTTTAAATTGATTTTCTGGATAACGCCAGATTAAACTCTAGTGCCGCAAGTGTGACAAATCCTTATTTTAGCTCATATTTAGTTGTAAGTTCGGCTGCGACATAGTTACACACACATTGTCAACTCATCCATTATCATCCCACCCGAGTGGGTGAGCCCACGCGTGCTCGTTCTTATGCAGGCTAAGTTGCAGGAGTAGCGGTAATAAATCGTGGTTCAGAATGCTGTCGTATTGGGAAAAACATCTATATCTAGATTTTTCCCAATACTATAATTTGGAGAAAACACTCAGAAGTATTACATGGTGTTGTAGAGTCTATATTGTTTTCAGTAAATACAAGCTTATTCCCGCAGCTCCGCCTGCGTCAAAAGTGGCCTATGTTTGACCCTGGATATTCATACCAAATTTCATCAAAATCCCTTCAGTGGTTTGGCCGTGAAAGTGTAACAAATAGACAGAAAGACAGACACTTTCTTATTTATAATATTAGTGTGGATATAATTTTTTCCGATACCATTCATTGTATGTACTTTCTGTATATCCAAGAGAGTAACATTTCTTTAGAATTAGTTACTTTATTCTAGGTATTAGGATTTTATGACACACAATTAAATTCAAAAATACTATCTTGCAACGATTTGACCGCAACCAAATAACCTGTGATGCAGTGTTGTGTTCCTGCTGGTGAGCAGGGGTCGCCAGGCTCCAGAGGGGTCGCTGACGTTCTGACAGCGGACAGGTCGGTAACGCGGTCGTGACATCTCCGGTGTTGCAGGCGTTCATAGGCTACGGTAACCAATTACCATCAGGTGGGCCGTACGCCTGCTTGCCTACTTAGTTGTATATAAAAAAAAAAAATATTTAGACAATAGTTTTTAATTTTCATTCACGGATGCGTCACATCAATATGACAAATAGTTTAAGTTTCGGACCATGCCCCGAGTAAATTGCTATCAATTTTACTCTGATTGAAACTGACACGCGATCTTTTGTTTTTTCTTTCTTTGTGTGATTTCTAAATAGAGTTAAGTCGATATTACAAAGAATAAAAGAATGACGTCATTGTTTGTGTGGTTTTTCTAATTCTATAACTCAATACTTTTTATCTTCATTTTACTAATCCAAAATAATTGAATGCCTGGAAAATGGTACCATTTGATCTAAAGTGGTATTTAAAACAGTGACACAGTTTACTTATCGTGGGAAGCCTTCAACTTAAAATATTTGGGCATAAGCGGCTAAAAATACGCATAAATTATTATTGTGACCTAAATTCAAGATGGACAGTTAGACAAAGTCATTTGTCACCGTCAAGTGTGTCGGCACGCTAATTTACATTCACACGTTCGTAGATCCATCCATACATATGAATTTGAATTTGTTCTGACATAAAAATGGTTATGTCCAATAATGATGTCAACATTTTATTTGTTCACCTTTCCTACTCATATTCACCCTGATACATTCTAATCATATTTGTTTGATCTTTCTCTATTTCTTATTTATCGATTTATTT
The DNA here is from genome assembly GCA_947363495.1 of Euzophera pinguis. Classification (NCBI taxonomy): domain Eukaryota; kingdom Metazoa; phylum Arthropoda; class Insecta; order Lepidoptera; family Pyralidae; genus Euzophera; species Euzophera pinguis. The sequence goes on from OX376164.1 coordinate 2,904,369, forward strand.
GGATTATTGAGCAAAACTAACTGCATTCTACAGCCGTGAACAATTTGATATCTACTTTCTATTTGATCCGATCTGCCTCTAATTAACTATTCTATGTGTGGCTAATCATGTATGCTTGATTTACGACGATAAATGAAAAGCTTATTATTAGGATGGTAATGTTTGTATATGGATTGGTAACTACAAAGTGTAGTTAGAAGACACTCGCACAGACTTATTCAACGCGTTCAAAACTCATGTGTTAGTTATTGTTTCTCTGTCCCACCCAGAGAACATATAGCTCCATATCTTAATATTAATAACCTATTTAATGTCACGGCATCATCACAAACACGGGGTTAACTTAATTTTACAGTATTATGTTTGGTTTAGTAAAGAAAAGAATTCCTTCATATTTAGTTATTTGACTATTTACTTTCTATTTTCGTTTGTTTTTTCTCTAAGATTTTGATCTCTTGGCAGCTTTCAATTATGTCCCAGCACTTCCATGCACATAAATGTGTTAGACAATGATGGTTAATCACAGACAAAGCCTTGCCGCAATGCCACAAGTCCACAAATTATCTCCATTCGGTTTTATGGTCGTTTTATGGGATGCTAGCTGCGCTGCGCGGTTTTCTCCTTCAATGATAAAACCGCTGGACGGATACATCTTACAGCCAACATGGCTACAGCTATAAACTTTGTTCAGAAACGGGCTATCAACTTATATCAAATGAAAAAGGGGTTTTCGCAATTTGTACTGAATACCAGTTGTCGCCTTTTTAACGTGTTTTGTTACCTAATGGAATTGTGGTCCTGACAATTATCCGGCCATCGTTCAATTATTTCAACTTGGAAAATGTCAATCATCATCAAAAGTTCTAACATGTTTCCTATTCTATACTTACAAAAAAGCTTTCCATGTAAGCAAACTCTGCAAAACAAGCCGGTATTACGTCAAATAACCCTAACACACAGCTGAGTCACGGTCGAAGATATTTATGTTGTAGCGGCGTGAATGAAGTATTGTATCGACAAAAACTATATTTAGTGCGCTACGGATGTTTTAACGTCTTAGCTTATCGAGTTATCGATAAATTTCAATGAGATACAAATTGCAATTTCAAAGACAACCCCGCTTGAGGCCCTTCATCATGATTGTTATCTAGGAGAGGTCAATTTTATCAGAGACAAAATAGCTTTTCCTAGATAAATTCTCTCAAAGAGCCTTTGCTTGTATACATGTATAGTTAACTGACAGTGAATAAGTGATTATAAATGTGAAGGCTTGAATAGTTAGATTCTAACTAATCAAGCATTCACATTTCATCACCTTTTATATTTAAAAAAAAAACCCTTTTTTTAAATAAATAGATAAATAAATTAAAAACACAACATGCCGATTGCCACCTTAACTAGTTGTTAAAACATCTTCTAGTAAAGTAGAGCACCTTCAAGTAAAGAAGACGTGGAATATTAAAAAGAAATATATGATATGAAACTACACACATAAATAAATTTCTAAGAAATGTCTGCAACCTCCACATACTACAGTGATATTGCAAACAATCTAGTAAATCTTGTCATCGACGATGATTCACATAACAATGCAATGAGGAAACACGGCGCGATCAGAATGATAATGAGTCGTCAATAGCTGTTTCAATGTCAAACTACACTTTGTAATCCGGAGTTCGTATTCCACCTATGTCACGGCCAAATGACCATTCACGCCGACCGACGCCCATTCAGAAAGACAAAACTTCCTGTGGCTGTGAATCGTAAATGAATTGAGAATTTTTTTCAATACAATCAGTACAATGGTTCTTGTCAATATTGGTAATGAATGTATTCAAACAAAATGTTTAACTGAAACAACCTATGATCCACTCTAATCTACTAAAAAATCCATTGACGGAATGAATTCTAGTCCTGGGAATATTAGAAAAGCTGAAATTTGAATTTAATGAAATAATGTCAAAAACTTGATATTTGATCTCTATTTTTCATCTTTTGCTCTCATTTCTTCTATAGTAAACTGCTGTAAAGCTGTTCAGAAACGGGTAACAGAATATGTTAGTAATGATGATATAAATCAACGAATGATAGGGTCCCAGGGTCATTGTGTAATAAACAATACGCCTTTGTTACGAGAGCGATATGGAATGATCATATTTTCATTCTTGAATATAAAACACGGCTCGATGATGTGATGATGCAGTGTGTAAACTGGCATGAATCGTATACGCAACAGCAACGGTCATCTTAATCATGAGTTCATCAAAGAGTTTCATGCTTAACGCGAATACTTTTGTCTATTATAATATAGAAATGCCCTAAAAGTTTTAATTGCAATAATAAACAATGGTTGTTAAAAGACGTACCAATACGATTCCTATAGAATTGTTAGTTGAAAACAATTCAAGAGTAATTAGGCGTATCCTTTTAGTATATAGTAGCTCCTTCCTAAGGTGAATTACAACATGATTACAACACATCCGTCACAGATCATTAAAGCATCTATGAACAAACAGTTATAGATCATGAGAAAGATCAACAGCGGAAGTCGTTTAAAGTATTTGACACAAATATTACCTTAATTATGTCAATTACTAGTAATTACCTGCGCACGGTTGATCAATAATTTTCAATAGTATAACGATGACCGTAGTAAGTTAATCACAACAATTGAGCAACAAGACGTTGATCGATTGTCGATTTATAGACTTTTTTAAAAACGCTTACAACTGAATCAAACTCGGAAGAACAGTATTTTTCTACATTGTTTTCAGTAATGCTATGCGCACAATACACTTACACATTTAAATACGAAAAAAGATGATATTGAATTTAAGACTGCTACTTGGTCCTATCAAATTTTGTGATTGGATATACATTTTGTTGCAGTACCTAGTCCTTTAGTAAAAACCTTAAATACAATTCTTCTAATCTGATAATTAGTACTGCTCATTTTTAATGCTTGATGAAGAAACGCACAATTGAAGACATACATTAATCTCTCAACAGTAGGTTTCATCAATGAACATGGTCTGGTGGCTAGCGAACGGACTTATCAGATCGAGAAAGCAAGGAAGTAATACATGTAGGAATAGACGTATCCACTGGTGGGTGTAATTAGCTTGACGGCTATTGACTTTGAGAAAGTTTTCAATCAGATATAGGTAGATGCTCCAAAATCGATAGAAGCTGTCAGTAATGATACTACTGATCGTTAGAATGATATTAACGGATATAGGTGTGATGTGAATGCAAAATAGTTACTAGGTAAAGATTGCGTTCTTCGCTAAGGAACAAATTCACTCAGTTGATCTCATGCTTATCAAACGTCCACCCAACTTATAAAAACTAAAAGAGCTAGGTTAAGGTAAGAAATTAAGAATAGAAATATCGACAGCATCCCAACACTACTACTGTAATCTTCAATGATTCAGTTCAGGCAAAAAATATACAATCCCCGTAACCGAATATAGAGCGCGACCTTCGAATGAGTCGAACAAACCAGACGGACGGAACGATCTGATAAAATTAACTACGAATGGTCAGTCCACACACAAGTATTTGGGGCTAAATAACTATTTCAAAATGTTCTAAATAAAAATTTTGGTGGTCTTTAAAAAGTCATACATCTGTTGACTATTCTTTAATTATACATTGATTTATTCAACTTCCAATCAAAACATGCGCATTGCATCGACTGTAATAAGATAGTAGTGCGAATAGTCGATAATTTTAAATATTTCTCAGAACTTGCATGGTGGGTATTTTATTACTCGCACAAGAGACTTTCTGATTGATTTCCGTTGAACAATAATAAACCGTACTACCTTAGTTCTATTATGCATTCTGAGATACAAACGTATATTTATTACTAGCTTATGTATGATATAAATAATATATATTAGTTGTGTTTGCGCCTTTACCCACCGAGATTGTAGTATATTGTATCCGTCTTTTTTCAAAAACCAAAAAGATTATAAACATTAAGACACATACAATAAATCTGAAAACTTTATGTGGAAATATTTGAAATAATAAATTATAAACCAAAGAGATGATCATATTTATTTTAAACTTTATTAGCTAAAAAGATACAATGGGTGGACAACAATCACAACTTTGAAAGAGATAATAACTTTTATAATACAAATATTTCTGAAAGATAATTAGCCTTTTATAGAAACAGCATTAAAACATAAGCACTAGGTACACAATAATGAGCGTGACTAGAACTGAAGAACCTAAGCTATAAAATTACGTCATTTACAATTGGCTAGTAAACTTTTTCATGAAAATGTCTAATTCGTAAACCATTTCGAGGAATAGGCTTAGGGAACAGATTACATTAATCAGATCTTTAGATAAGCAAGTATTTTTTAAGAAAATCGCAGAAAACCCAATGACTTTCATTTTTTAGCAAGGTTGACGTATGACGTAGCCGGATAACTTCCGGCTATTCACATTTAATTTTTTAGGTTGGCAGCACACCGTAGTGAATAAATATTTTTTGTTTGGTAGCGCTAATTAAGCGCTTCACGTTGTCACCCATGTCAAATGTCATCTCTGTTCAAGTAAACATAACCCATAAATAACCTAATTACATCTTCATTACATTCATTCATACATTATAATGAAGAATCGGTGTCTAAATATTGAAAAATCAGATGTCAACGGATGAAGATACGGCAGTAAAGTCCAATAAACAGGCCAATATGCAATAGATACGAGAAATGGGGTAGGTACCTAAATATTTGGCGATTATAAACAAACAAGAAACAAACTCGCGGCTCAGGTCCATCCTGACTTTGACATTTGACACTGACATATATATTTTTTAATACCTTAGTAATTTTTGCTTTCTTGCAGTTCGAAATGGCCATTATAGCTGCGTGACGTCATCACTATAAAATCTTTAAAATTAAATAACAAAATAAATATAATTTTAAGAAATTTTTCGTTTAAATTGTATCTCCAAAATAGTCTATTCTATCAATAAAATATATAAAATACACAATTTATTTTTAGTTGACTAGCCAATTCTCATCACGCCGTGAGCAAGCTGACAGCTATTATGAAATTGATTGATGATTATTATAGATCAATAAACAGTAAATTAATTAATTACATTCTATTTAACTTTGATACCAACAACGATCTCGTTATTGAAGTTAATTCGTAGAATCATAAATTCACCCCTCCCTTAAATTTACTCCAAAATAGAATGAGTAATCATTCATCCATCCACAAGTTTCCATAACGTCTTTTTAAACAGCGAGGCGTAGTCCTACTTAAGTCCTCGCTGAAAATAGTCTACAACAACTAAGTTTAATGACTCACGTGGTCCCGAAATAGCATATCCTTAAATGTCTTGGCAGCCTTTGTTTACTATAGGGAACAGATGACCTGTCCCTTTGAATATTAGTGTGAATTCATTTATATTTTGTCCGCTTTTCATATTCAGTGTTTATTTTGAACAGTCACCGAATTAATTATTGTACTAACAAAGCCGTAAATAGTTTCATAACATCTTACGATTTACGTTGGTGATATTTCTGGCAAAGTTCAAGAGTTGTTGAATGAAATAAAGCGCATATCTAAACTTGAAAAGGAAACCATAGGTTATGCGCAAAAGTAATTTGGTCGTAACTCTTCGCATGTCATGTCACTGGTTCTGCACATAAATTGCGGCGGAGTTATATGACACAGTAATAAGCCCATGCGCCCGAGTGTGGGCCAGACATTACACCGGTAAAGTACCAGGATCACATGACACGGCGGGCGGTCGTCGTTATGTGTCTTGGCGAGAGTGATTATTGATTAATATGGGCAATGTGAGAGTTACCATGGTCATGACAGTACAGACTATCGACCATTGGGTATGGCAGAGATAAAGGAAAACTCAAATGTCTACAATCCTAGTCTGATTTTGAGGATCACTCTCACTCGTTCTGGGCGAAGTTTTATTGAGGATCATTCTCACTCGTTCTGGGCGAAGTTTTATGGAAGTTTTCTCAGTAATTCTATCGAAGTATGAATGGCATTGGAATAGAGATAATGAATCGGTCTAAGAAATCAAATGTTTACATTCGTAACATATTTTTAACGTTATCACTAAAATAACGGATGCTAAACAGAAACTGGATTGAGAATACACTAATATGACTATAGAAAGATATAGAAAGTTTGTTAAACAATGATGTCTTATAATATTCCATGTAACTCAAAGGTTCTAATTCGATATGAAACTTACTAGAAAATAGAAGTCTAGTGAATTTGTTTAACTACTATACTTACACCACCTTTAGGCTCTAGACCTCAGCAATCTCCTAGATCTTCGTAATAAACGATCCTTTGTAAACACGAGCCAAAACTTGATTAATATCAGACGGCTTGCCGCCTTTCTAAATGTCACGGGCAAGGCATGTTGTTAGCACAAACAGTATTCGCATACCAGGGTCCCATGACGCCGTGGGCGGTCGTCGTGAGTCGTGTGGACCCACCGTGACTGTGACCGCTTGGTTCACGGGTCATATGGTAGAAACTATTGAATTCTATGATGTTAATTTCTTGTTCTTGCAATTTTCTAAAGCCAATTCAGCTTCAAGATTAATGTTAACATCTGGAACGGTATCACATTTTTTTTTTTCATACCTGAAATCAATCACGATCGTCTGTAACCAAAGTAACAAACATTACACTAGCTTGGTGTGATTGAGTTACCGAAATAATTTTCCGGATGTATAGACGAACTGGCATTGTTCGTTCAACGTAAACAACATTACAAAAATGTTTGATAGCATCAATAACAGCCAAACACTGGCTATAACAAATCTAAACTACATTCATTATGTCATATTATGGAAACTTAGCATTTTTCTTAAATATTCGTCAAGGTTGAGAGATTCGCATTTTTTTTTATGACGTACATATATAAAAAATTATGAGTAGACAATCTTGTTTGGAAGGATATTCGAGTCGAATCACTACTTATTTCTTCATTATGTTATCGAACAGGGTTGCGTTAAAAAAACATGCAAAGACTAATAATATTCAAATCGTTACGATGCAGTCACTCTCAGGGCAGTACTGTAATTTCGGACCAGACAACAATACGGGAGGACATCCGCTACGAGTACGTGAAATTAAATAAAATTGATTTTTGCGTAGTTACTACTTACATTTGGATTGGTGGAAAAGATTACAGATTCTAAAGGAGCCATTGTTTTTACTAGAATGCAGCAAAGCCAAAAAGTAGTGTTGCCCTACGTATTCATTAAATCAAATCCAGTAGTCAAATAGTCCGTCTGGGGAAGTACCTACACCCTACGGAAGACCGCAGCCAAATAACACTGTGCTGTGATGCAGTGTTGTGTTACTGCTGGTGAGAAGAGTCGCCAGGCTCCAGAGGGGTCGCTGTGCTGACAGCGGGCAGGTCAGCAACACGCCGTGACATCTCCGGTGTTGCAGGCGTTCATAGGCTACGGTAACCACTTACTATCAGGTGGGCCGTACGCCTGTTTGCCTACTTAGGTGTATAAAAAAAAATCAAATTTTCTTTTGTCACCATTTCAAGCGCTACACCGTATAAATCCAATATGAAATGCATTATCTTCCTAATAGAAAATTACTTCCAGTTGATGCATTATTCATGGTTGGAATATGAAAGCTATCTAGCTACAGGAGAAGGGAATCTTTCACAAACAAATTATACGCTTATTATAATACTATTATTACGATGAAAAAGTATTTTTATTCCCTTTATTTCATCTAGTCCTACCAGTAGTTCGATAGTGGAACTGTTTGGACGAGATTTTACGCGAATTTAAATTACGTTTCCAAATAGTTCGATACGTCAGTATAACAATTTGGAATAAAAAAATCCAAACAGTTCGACTATCGAACTACTGGTAGGACTAGATGGAATAAAGGTGTTATTCCCTCTTAAAATTAAGCAGAATTATGACAAACATGATAGTGTTCATTAAATACTTTTTGTCTTAGAGCATACTATTTTGAAATATAACACGGCCTGTGTTTAGTGTGTGTGTGTGTGTTTCATGTAAAATGAAACACACACACACACACTAAACACGTGTTTCTGACACTCTTCGTTGAAAAAAGTTTTTTCAACGAAGAGTGTCAGAAAAGCAAGTTACCGTGTTTTCGTACGTTTGCTACCACTGACTATGATATTTTTTTTTTAAATGACCCCTACTATTTCTGACACATTAGTCTAAAAGTCTCTTTATTTTTTTCTCCCTAACGGTCAACATGTTAGGCTGTTTTTAGACTAGTGATGAAAGAGATTCAGTCTTTTAAGGCTTTTAATAAAGACTCGCCTTATTTTGACGCCTTACGACTGACTGAGTCTTTTAGTCCCCAAGTTTAAGTCAAAAGACTAGCCTTTTTATCGAAGTCTTTTATCGTAAACGACTGAGCTGTAGCTTAAATTGCTTTAACAGCTTAAACAGCTTAAAAGACTGGCAATTCATCGCCTGTAGAGTCGAAAGTCGTAAGACGTAAGTTGGTTGATGCAATAGTATCGCCTAGGAAATAAGTGTTCTCCCGGCTACAAAAATATAAAAGTACCTTCAGTTATTAATACTTAAAGTCATTTTGTATTTTTTCGTTTTTATGAGCAAGTTAAAAAAATATTATATCCAAAAATGAATCAATATACACGAACTATTTTTCCCCCAATTGGTACACAATTTGGGTCACTAAAAATTATAAGTTTACCGAATCCCGTAGATTGGGAGAAAATGGCTATGACAGACAGAGAACCGAGTGACGAAACACATGGATCGATCAGTAAGGGTTTTATCACACGGTGGTACGGAACCATAAAAAGGAATCTGATTTGTGCCTTTAGAGCTTTGATAACAGTTATCATGGTTTACTCTAACGCCAGGTCTTTTGTAAAGGACTGCAGTCGTTTAAGTCGTTGAAGTCTACTAGACCTGTATGTTAACCGACTGAGTCGTATTAATGAAGACTAACAGCTGCAGTCTTACTTTTGAAGCCAAGTCGTGTAAAAAAGGCTAAGTCTTATTTTAAATGACTTAAAAGCCACGAGTCGTTTCATCACTATTTTAGACTTAATTGAAAGATAGATTGGCAATCAAAATGGTTTAAATTAGATTTTAAATTCTGACCATTAAATATATCTAGGTTAATACTTTTCTATTAGTGTTAATGACGTTGATAAATGAATATTACTGAAAATATTTGTAAGAATTATAGTAAAATTTGATTGAGCTGCTGCTGTAAAATTTTAATAATAGAGCTATTAAAGATTTCAGAGCACTGTTAAAAGCTAAACTCCGTATAAAGTTTTTATTATGTGTGTGAAATGTATATTATTTCAATTTATTACTTGGTAGCATTGTAAACATTTCTTATAATTATCTTGTCAACTTGTTGTTTCTTTAAATATTGAGAAATATATGTTACTCAAATGATAAAACACATCTTCTTTTATCGGTCTTGTAGATCAAAAACCTTCATTTCCATATATATTCTTTTAGTATCAAAATTGTTAAAATTATAAAAATATTACCTGTAAGAATCTAATAAAATACTACATTTGCCTCAACCGACAACTCTACCTGATGGTCTAAAGTCTAGAGAATACAAAAGAGAAATTGAAAATGCAATCATATTCGCGTTTTATTGCAAACTTCTAAAATAATTAAAATACAAGCGGAAATAGCTTTAATAGAAAACCTGGAGGAGACTGTTATCATGGTCATGACGGCAGACCACATTATACACATTGCAAATGAAAATTGCGCAGAGCAATCCAGATAATCTGATGATCACCTGAAATAATCCACGTGATGGTAGATCCGCTTGGCTGGTCACCGGAACCGTGGTCATTTGGCTTTGTAGGCCTCGTATCTAACATGACAAATTGCTTGAATAGTTGTTGATAGTTTTCCATGTTTCCATCACTGTCAAATATAATTTGAAGCAGAAAGAAATACTGCTATATGCAAATAGGCGAAAAATGTTACGATGTCTACGAAACGAAGAAGGTCTACGAATCGTATAATTTATTCGAAGAAATATTAGTGATGAAGTTCATACTACATCCAAAAAAAACATACCCAAAAACAGTTTTTCAAATGTAATAATTTACTTTATTTAAAAGCTATTATTTAATAAAATAAATCTTAAGTATATAATCTAGACAATTTTATCAATAGCCATTTTGACTTGATAAAAAGGAGAAGAAGTAGCAGACGTAAAGTTGATTACTAGCAAAATGCATTACTCAAGGTAGCGTTTTAGGACCGTTTTTAAAGTTTTAATACATCTTCATCGTGATTTTACTATGATAACCTGAATTGAAAGTACACTACTTTTACGAAATAAGTGAGAGCAAAAGGGAAATAATTTTAACACGCTGAAGCCATTAGCAAACAAAACAATAAGTAATCAAAGAGCATTCTGAGCCGGAAGCTCGGGAGACTGGCGCATATGCCGCAGCGCAATCATAGGTTCGACGCCCGAGTATACATGTACACAAAAACTTAATGGTCGTTTGTTTGTCACATCACATCTTCAGAACGATCGTGTTATACTGGTAACTAACGTCGTGCATTGTGTGACCATATTGAGATGATGCTTTTGTGATTTATATCTAACGTCTTCGATTTTCAAAATAGATCGCCATAGCGGAAGTGTCAACCATGTGAATGATGCATTGTACACAATATCAAATTGGTTCTCCGCCAACAACTTAATGCTGAATGCTAATATGACCCAATGCATTAAATTTTCTGTATCAAATGTGAGATAGACTCAAGTGGATATAATGTTAAATGGTGGAAAGTTAGTTCTTGTAGATGATACCACCTTTCTAGGAATCAAAATTGATTCAAAATTGCAATGGGGTCGTCGCTCGTACATTTCAACTCTCTCTAAAAAACTTAGTTCTGCGGCATATGCTGTCAGAAAAATCTGACAAATAACAGATGTGGCAACTGCTAAGCTAGTCTACTTTAGTTACTTTCATAGCTTAATGCCCTATGGATTACTGCTTTGGGGAAGGGCAAGTGACATACAGACAATATTATCTTACAAAAGCGAGCAGTTCGTGCCATTTATGGTTTAGCCCCAAGGGAGTTGTTTTAAGAAATTAGTATCGTAACATTAGCTTCACAATATATATTTGAAGTTATCATGTATACGAGGAAAAATATTACTACTTTTAGAAAAAACTCTGATTTTACTGATAAACCTTTGCGCAATAAAGGCTAAATTATTTTTACCTTCTTATAGACTGTGTAGGGTTATGGACTCATTTGTGGGGAACTGTATACGCTTCTACAATAAGCTTTCTGAATCAATCACTAGTTTGCCTGATGGACAATTCAAAGCCCATGTTAAAGACCTACTTTGTAAAAAGGCTTATTAAAGTACTGGTGAAATTCTTTCTCTTCTCTTTCATTCTCTTAATGACAGGAATGTTGAAATTAAGCTTGGTGCAGAGTCCTCAATAAATTGACATATTATTATGTATTCTGTTTTCAAATTTGACATTTTTATTATTATCTCTTTATTTGTTCTCTTTTCTTTGTAAATACATTTTTAAATATTAATAAAACATAAACATTTAAAAATATATAAAAAAAGGGGCACCCATCGGCAGCGGAGTCAAGACCCAAGCTGCCGGTGGTCAGGGCTCCAAAGTGAGGAACCTCCTCACGATCCGTGCCGTGTCAAGGATGACTGCCTTCTGTATCCGACTCTTGATCCAACCACCTAGCGAGAGCCTAACTAGGTGTTGATTTAGACTCTTCGCTATTAGGCCGTTCGCAGATACTACTATCGGCACAATGCTAGTCGAATTAACATCCCACATGGCGGTAACCTCGTGGGCCAAGTCTAGATATTTTGACAACATTATCTTTCTCGGCCTTGACGAGATTCTCGGCATGCGGGATGGTAATATCAACGAGCACTGCACGGCGCTGTGAACGATCGACCAACACGATATCAGGCTTATTGGCTATAATAGTCCTATCCGTGATGATTGATCGATCCCAGTAGAGCAAAACACGACCATTTTCGAGAACTGGCGCTGGTGAGCACTGGTAGTACGGCACTTCAGATTCGATAAGACCGTATTGAAGAGCAAGTTGCTGGTGGATGATCCTGGTCACTTGGTTATGTTTGTGCAAGTAGTCGTCGTTAGCTAGATAAGAACACCCAGAAATAACATGTCGGAGAGAATCTCCGGGACGGAGGCATGCCCGACATATGTCGACCGTACCGTCCTTTATGATGTATTTCCGGTAGTTCCTAGTCTTGATAACCTCATCTGTAATTGCACAGGCAAAACCCTCAGTTTCCCCAAAGAGGTCACCGAAGCGTATCCAGTTCACCGACGCGAGCAGGTCTACATCAGGTCCTGTTAAGGCTCAATAGAACCGCCACAGCAACCATTTCACGATGCATCCCACATCTACTGCTACGGAAATAATTCCGGAGACTGCACACTACACGGTTGTGGAGGTTCTTAGCGTTTAAAAAGCCACGACCCCCCAACTTTCGTGGAATGTACAGTCTCATTACAGATGAACGTGGGTGAAGCATGCGATGAAATGTGAGCTGCTGACGGACTCTTCTATCCAAGGCGTCCAGTTCAGTCTGGGTCCATCTCAGTATGCCGAAGGAGTACATTAGTAGAGGCATCACCCACATATTGAAGGCACGTGTCTTGTTGCCACCAGACAAAAGACTATTAAGGACTTTTGACAGGCGACAAAAAAATCGTTCCTTCAATGTTTTTTTAACGTCATCTACTGATATACCTAAGGCTTCGGACATACCGAGATATTTATAGGTATCTCCTTCGGAGAGATCTGAGGGTCATTACTTCAGAAAGTTGTAAATTTGGAGAACGTACAACCTTCCCTCGCTTTACATGCATGACCGCGCATTTATCCACACTAAATTCCATTTTGACAACATTGCTAAAAACCTCTCTAGTTTTTAACAAGGACATCAAGTTTTGAGAATTTGGTAGTAATAGTTTTAGATCATCCATGTAGAGCAAGTGAGAAATGACCACACCCTCCCTACGAAGTCGGTACCCCAGTCCTGAATCCGTCAGCAATGTACTGAGGGGATTCAGGTTCAGACAAAACCATAAAGGACTTAAACTGTCACCTTGGGAGATGCCACGCTCAATCCTGATCAAGTCTGGCGAGATTCCGGAATTCCGTTGACAAAGAACCGTGGTCCACTGCCTCATACATGCACTCAAGAAAGATCTCAAAGTTGCATTAATTTTATACAACTCCAAAATCCTCCTAAGCCATGAATGAGGCACTGAATCATAGGCCTTTTTATAGTCAATCCAAGTAGTAGAGAGGGTTCCTTTACCTCGTCTGACTTTCTGGCTAATGGTCATGTCAATGAGGAGAAGGTCCTTAGTACCACGGGATCCAATCCTACATCCATTCTGAGCATGGGTCAAAATATTGTTCGCAAAAATATGTGAATTATTAAATTAAACTATTATAATACGGTTTTTATCGCTACTTATTTATACAATCGCGAAAACATTAGAAATCAATATGTGAATTAATTTTATTTCTCAGAATGGATGTAAGTAGCTTATAGATGGTAGGCAAGCATGTGATGGGGCTATAATTATTTGGATCCGTGGTACTACCGGACTTGTAGAGCAGAAAGGTGACCCCGGTTGTCATAAAGGTAGGCCAGAGAACCAAGCTCCAGGGCTTCTTGAAATTGTGTTGTGTTGCCAAGAATCCACTTTATCCAGAAGTTGTGCAATCCGTCCGGTCCAGGACTTTTCCAATTCTGGGCCGTACGGATGGCAGAACTAACGTCTGTGGAGTCTATTAAAACAGACTCCATGGGTTCGATAGCATCGCATTCACGCTCGACAACCTGACTCCAATCGCCCTCGGTGTGATCGACAGGCGCTGACCAGATACTACGCCAAAAATCATTCATAGTATTAGTATCTGGTATTTTTTATTTATCGGTCACACGCTGCTTAGTACCCTCCCACCCACGGTACACCTTTCTTTGATCACTTTGGAAAAGGTGATTTTGCCGGTATCTATTCACTCGTTCTCCGTAGCGACGAATACGGTTAGCCCATGCATAGACTTTCTGTTTTAAATAGTCAATGCGTTCCGTTACATTAGCTAAGTATTGCTGAGGCCCGATACCGGTCCCAGCAAAAGCCTGAGTAACGAAACGCATTATTCGAGGGCGATTATTGCCCCGGTTAAAACAGATCAGCTTTGCAATGAAAGTTCTGAATGTGTTAATACGCCTTTCAATCCTAACACGCCAAGCGGGTCTATCGCTAGTACACCGCGGTGCGCAGTCAGTGTCCCGGAATCTAACACGCGCAACGCGGCACACTGCGATAGCTCCGCAGGAAAGGATTGAATGGGTATCATACAAATCTGTGCTAGTCTGTAAATATGGAGCTAGCTAGTCATTCAAAACTTCCATCAGCGCTAAATTTTGTCTATGTGTAAGCAAACGTGGTAAACGTGGTCTAAAGTTGCGAGTAAATCTATAACAGGAAATAACATCTTCCAAAGTGCTCCTCATTTGCTCACGCACCTGGATGGATACACCACCTGTATCATCTCCCGTGTCTTCAAGATGGTCCACCACTGCTGCCGGCGTCACAACAAACGTCGGCTCTAAAGCTGGTGTCGGGGCAACGCGACTGCAGGCAATGGACGTCCCGCTGACTAGAGTAGACGGGCAAGTTATTATTTAAATAATCTAAAATCACAATAAAATATTGTGCAAAATGTTGACAATCGTGTGAATTCGTTTATTTTACTAGTTAATTAAGGAAAGTATTTTTCTTATTTGTAAATTGTTGTTTTGAAGAAAATGCTGGAGAGGAGTTTGTGGCGCCGCTTCTTCTCCACTTGCGCTTGGGTAGTAAACTTAATATGAGGAAATTGACGTCAATAAGTGATATTTATATCCTATATGGAAAATAAACGATTTCATTGCATTTCATTTCGAACTTCCCGCCCACGCTTTTGCCAGCTCGTAAATTTCAGGTATACATGTCAAGAAGTCAACTGCATGGGTGCCTTTGTTTCACATATTTCTATTATTAAAACGTAAGAAAGGACATTTCTTTCATGAAGTAGTTGATAATAGTTGCATGACAAAAAAACAAACACGTGGGCGTCGAGACGACAATCACTCTAATAAGACCTTACCTTACCCGGCACGGGCGTCGAACTCGCTCCCACATGGTAGGCATTACCGTTGCACAAGAACCTCTATGCTGATGAGTACTGAACTGTGGAGAATTTGGTTCCTATTTGAAATGTCTATCATTTCTAGCGTCTTAAAGTGTGATTGAATTACTATACTAATTATAGACTAACTAGTACTATATCATTTCAATTTATCCAGATGAAATTAGTGAACTTTAAATTGTTGGTGTCCAGAAAGGGACCATGGGCAAATACGAAGGTAGAGGGCATCGAACATTACGTTGGATGGACGATGTATAAGAAAGGATTTTTTTAAATTCAACCCCTAAGGGGGTCAACCGGGGGTCCAAAGAATATATGGGGGAAGGAGATTAGTTAGTCCAATTTATTCGAAACTTCACAAGATTATTTCTTTTGATAAATGATTAGATACGTGTTTCAGATCTTTTCAGAATTCACCTCCTTAAAGGGTAAAAAGGGGGACAACGTTGAAAATGCAAAACTTAAACGATCTCTGATCTGTTAATGAATTTTGGCATGTGGTTTCCCATTTAAGTCAAGAGGAGCAATAAGAATGAATCCGCCAAAATCCACCCCCGAAGGAGTTTAAACGGGGTCCAGAGATTGTATGGGGGAGGAGATTAGTTAGTCCGTTTCATTCGAAACATCATAAAATTATTTCTTTTGATAAATGATTTGTTACCTTTTTTAAGGTTTTTAGAATTCAGCTTCTGAATGGCATGGGTGTTATTTGTATGTTTTATCGCGTTAACAACCATTTAAAAATTCGACGTGCCAAATGTTTATATATATATATATAAACTATCTATCCTTATTGGGATCCGATGGGGTAGTCATCTTCTAAATACATAAAATGAAGATCCTGAGAGACCTGTGTATTATCTAAGTGATTCAAACATCATTGGAAATCCCTTATCACCCGGCGGGCGAAAACACGGGCAACAGCTAGTAAAAAAATAAAATATGCCCTTCGCTGTTCTTGTTGATAATCATGAAGCGACAAAGGAACCTATAAAACTCAAGTCTCGTCCTTTTGTGGGCGTTGCGGTAAAACCCAGCGCCTGCTAAAGGTTAAAAAATATCGAACGGTCGGAACCAGGTTACCGGGCTAATACCTAATGAGACGAAACGGTCGAATTTTTTGTTGCCCACTATAAAATAATTTGAAGATATAGCAAAAGTGACAACTTTTGAAAAAAAAAACTATTTTTATTTTGTTGCCGTAAATTTTCAGCAGGCGAAAAAGTTGGAGGCTCTCAAAATGGTTGTCTCTTTGTATGATTGTTTCAGAGCTTAGTATTTCATAAACATATACAAAGGTACTTTCCTGTAAACAAACATTAGCTATTGAAGAAAGAGCTCTCGTGGCTTACCTGTAACAAAAAAAATCTAAATTAGAAATAATAGAAGCAATAAGAAATAATTGTCACAGACTAGAATATTATTAATTGAAACGTTTATCAATTACGTAACAAACATTGACAGAAAATAAAGCTTTGCTGTCTTTTCCAGATAAAAAAATAGGTAATTTACAAGACCGCAAGGATCCTTGCTTAGTTCTTCCATTGGTTTACTATCGTCAATAGACCTAGCGTTGTCTTATGAAATCCTATATGATGATATTGTAGGCAGATACACGTGATCAATCGTCATGCAAGTGCACAGACATACTGACATACAGAGATATCTAAGACGTGCTATATCGCTTGTACACTTGTCTATTTATTGTAATAAAGTAAGCCTAGTTAGAATGCTTCTGATAAATGCTGCAACGCCATGCGGTTTCATAAATGCATATTTATGCTAATAGATTTGTAAGTTTGTTTGTTTGTTAGAGTAATTTGATCTGTTGAAGAACCGGTTGGATTAGAAAAATATTAGCAGCCTTGATCAAGATCTCATTTGAGTTTCTGCGCCATCGTAGTAAGTAAGCAGCCTTGAGGACTGTAGGGCTACCATCTACAGCGACCAGATTTATTGAAGATGATACCATGGACCAAATACAAAGAGACGGCGCGTCAACTGGTGCACGGTTACGGTCATTGGCGCAGTGACTTCGGCAATAGGCGTGGCTTACTTCATTTTGATGATACCGTGGTTAAAGTATAGTGTTATAATAACAAACCATTAACATTTTTGTCTACCTCTGTTTTTTTAGGTAACCTACTAAACTTTCTATCACGAAAAGGAACTTTGGCTTCTAAGCCTAGTCCAGTAAATATAATATATTACGAACGACGCCGCAGGCAGAAGCTGTATATATACTAGCTGTTTTTAATAATATATACTAGCTGTTTTTCGCGGGTCTGCTCTCGACAAAAAGAAGCCTATGTTTGACCCCGGGTCTTCAACTATATCCATACTAAGTTTCTTACATCAAAATAGATCGGTTTAACCGTGCGTAGTAAGTTAGTTTCCAGGGTCAAAAGAATATCATTAAAATTAGTCCGTCATTTAGGGAATCAAAATATATTAGTGACGTATTTTTTTCTTTTGTCAATTGAGCGATAAATTATAAAGATATTGCGAAAAAGTGTAGCAGATTGTGACGCCACACAGAACTTTAACGCGCCATATAATCTAATCTTTACTATTCTTTGTTTAATTTTCAAAAGAATCAATACGTCTCCAATATTTTTTGAGTATCTAATTGACGGACTAATTATATTTTTTTTAGGAAACTAGCCTATTAACAGACAGACAAACCTTCGCATATAAATATTGGTATGGAAGTATGGAATACTATAATAGGAAACCAATGAAAAGGACCACCCATGCGCCCACTATTGCTGGTAGACTGAAACAATTGATTCGTCAGCTGTCGACTGTCTCTGATCGTCCTAAGTTATCAGAATAAAGCGGATTCCATCTTTGACATTGGCAAAATTTTCCTTATACTTAATGAGGGAGCCATAAAAGTTAAAAACCGGTCAAGTGCGAGTACGACTCGCGTTAAGATGGTTCCGTACATTGAATTTATCTATTTTAATCCTCACTTATACCTACATCGCTAACCTATTAACAATACGGTGGAAAGGCGGACTTATAGTGAAGCAATCTCTGTCCCAGCCTATCGATACTTAGTCCATCGAAAGCAGACGAAGCGCAAGTCTTAACTTAATTATTTAATGAATAATTAAACGGCCGATAAAAAATATTTGACGATATACTGTTTAAATGACTTGAGCGAAATTAATTTTAGCCAATAATTAAATTACTAAGCTAAAGACTAACATTTGCATTGACAGTCACTCGTTTAATGAATACTCTTATATAATAAACTTCTTTACAAGACATGTAAAGGACGGAGTTTACCTTTTATCACCCTTTAAACAAATTGAGTGATCAGCCGACTGGATTTTGTATGTGAGGTCGACATGACAAAATTTCTTGAATATCACATTTTTTTAATTGTTATTTTAATTTCAGCATAATTTATCCTGTTATATGTGGTGTTTAATGTAACTTTAATCATAAATGTTTCAAAAAGTAGTGGCTAGATCGCTCCCGCCTATCACTCGGCCCACCATCCCGAGGTCGTCGGCCTGTGGAGTGGCCAAGCCTGAAACCGAGCTTTCAGCGGCACGCGCCGCTCCTGGTCAAGAGTCTAGCCAACACTTTGTACAGGTGGAAAGACAGTGTTCCGGTTAACGCAGCATATTGTGTAACTATCTATTTTATACAATAGAAATTCAGTGACAAAACAAAGATCAACACTTAAAACTGTGGGGAAAATGTACTTCAACTTCATTTTAGCTGGAATCTGTTCTCTTGGCCCTAGAAAAGCCTCTTTAGCATTTATTTTACAAGCACCCAACTTAGAGACATCATGAAGTTGGAGTTGTACTAATAATTGATGGGACGTTCCTGTGGAATTTTTTTTTTAATTTATACTTTATTGTACAAATACAATTGTAAAGCACAATAGGTGGACTTAATGCTAAAAGCATTATCTAACAGTCAAACTTTGGGTCAAGCAGAGAGCTTTATGTGGGTGTAAAAAAAAGTTAACTTAACAGAAAAGCATAAAAAAAAATATGCAATACATATATATGTCGCAGAGTGTAGAAGATTATGGAATGCCAAGCAATATTTTGTAATGATTATTAATTCTAGTTTATTTAACTGATTTGTTTAAGGCGGTAGTTTTAATTTGCTTGAGTGTGTTTAATTGTGTCGCGATCGTAGTTGACACTGACAGATATGGTTTGACGTTATACGTCAACCGTCAGTGACAGATGACAGTTGATATTCGACCGGTAGATTTGGAGGTACACACACAGGCTGGGAGCGCGAACGAACGGGTGTGTCGCGACACAGTTAACCTCACTGCATTCCATGTGTTTATTTCAAATCCTAGAAAATCTTAGATTATCTTAAGAATCCTTAATTAGTTTGTAACCAAGGTTGGGTTATGAATAAACGTTTGTGAAGTGATCAGTGTCGTGGTGTTATTTTAAGAACATCCTGATGTCTGACCATCATCAGAGTGACCATGATGATGATGATGCACAGCTCCCGCCGTCATATATATAGCATATACTTACATTTAATATAAACACGTATTGACAATATAACTACATAAACAATAAATATATACAATTATTAATGCAATGCAAAACAAACAACACAATACATGTGGCAACTAGATTCCCACATCACTCAGCTGTGCGAGAAAATGATCGTAAACAAGAGCTTTGAAACCCGCACGGCTGCGCGTTCTGACAACCGTGACGGCGAAGGAGTTGGAGTAAAACCCAGTATGGTGAGAGGGAGTGGCAAGAGTCAAATTTTTATTCTGATCATGTTCTCTTGCATAAGTATATTCTTAGTTTCCTGCTCGAAGTACAAGGATGCTAGGATAATGCGTTTAGAATTTGCTATTATATTATTATTGTGCTATAAAAATTATATTTTTTTAGAATATGTTTTATAAAAAAATTGTTACATAACATAAACACTTGTACGCTACAAGGGCGTGGTGTTTTTCGCGTGTTGCGTACTCGTATGACAAATAGGGTGAAGCCCCCGATTGTGTACACGGTACGGTAACTAACTACAATGTATGCTGTACAGTCAACAATACATCAAACTATACAAATTTATTCCAAAATCGCTACTGTCGCCGGTTTCATGTAGGATGGGTTGATATGATAGTGACTGTAGTTACTAGACTTGGGTTTACGAATACGATCAATATCACTGTTCTTTTAGTTCTAGACTAGTGTCTTGAGAAACATTGGTCATAGGCAGATCTTGATTCGGTAGATAATTAGTACTTTGTTTACCGAGTTAGGAATCGCACTTTCTACCGAGTGATACATAGTGCTTTATACTACACATGCGAGGGAAATAGGATATGTTTAAGTATCCATATTTAAAAATATTTGTTAGTGGAATTGGTCACTGGTATTATAATGTATGAAGAAAGTCTATGTCAATTAGGTATTCTACTTAATTTATTATTATAATTCATATCAAACATTTCACTACCAGAAATTGAAACCAGAAAAGTTTTTTTATATCCGTTCATAAATAAATAAGTTATAGGGCTTTGAAATGCGGTGGAAGGGAAACTGTCAAAACAAGAAAAGGATGCACTGTGTGTGCAGTGACGTCACTGCCACTTGGTTTAGTGCGTACAAAAGAGATAGCAAGACGTCCCCACCACGCTCCGACTTTTCTTCTTGAGAAAACCAATTTTGTTGTTGTTTTCGGAATCGGCTACTTTTTAGTATACATATTGTTTCATATGCAAATATTGCCCAAGTATGAATACAGTCAAGTAGCCTGCGCTATAAATAACGAAAGAATGAAAAAGTGTTGATTTCTCAAATCAGAAACACGTGCAATTAAACAGGGATTTAATAATATTAGGTATAGCCCGACCAGGAAAATAAAACCAATGCGACGCCAATGCATCCTGCATTCATCATCTCGTAGTTATGTGTAATGTCAACAACAAAATTGACAATGTCATTTAATGAAATAGAAATCAATCCTTCGTTTTCATTCGCATCAAATATGATATCATCTTTTATATCACTTTTCTCTCATTACTATATATAGTTTTAACCATTTTGAATTTTTTTTTATTTGATAATCACAAAATACACAAAGTCTACTCCTGTCTCATTTTGGCAGATGACATTGAGATGACGGAATGTTACTTGAATACTAAGTTGCCAGTAAAAGAAATTAGTTTTAATATTTTTCCGCAATATGGTAAAGCTGCTATTTTCTGGTACTATACTTTAATTTATCATAAAAATGTAGGTACAGAAAATCAACAATTGATAAGTAAATTAAAAATATAAAGGAATCCAGCATTCAGTATCATTTTGTTTGGAATTTGATTATTTATATTTTTTAATCCTGGCCTTCATTCTGAGATTTTTATCTGTCAATGACAGTCAGTAATGGATTTTCACACAACTTTTCCGCCCGCATTTTTGGCGGGAAGAATGACGTACTTTCTACCCCGTCCTTGAGTAAGTATAAGTGTACTTTCCGAGCAAGTGTAGTATAAAATTAATTTAATATCCCAGTCTGTTTAATTAATGGAGTGATCTTGAACGAGTGAGCAACTCTTTCACGCTCTAATAGCTGAAAAGAACCAAAATTCGCATATTCAGTCAGGACTGGCATAAAAAAATTCTCATTGGGGCAATGCCCTTGGATAAAGCTAGGCACTAAATAACCCACCACATGCTATCAACTTACTTTTCCTGCGATTACGATAAGGTATAACGAAGTAACAAACAAGATAAACTGCAAGAACCAGTTCCAGCAATCATGCAGCTCCAATATTAAGCATGCAAGTGTAAATAATCTGTAGTATGCGTATACCGGATTATGTTAATGCGTTTGTGGATAATATCTCAAGATATGAGCTTAATTGTTTGTGCTAAGAAACATATGATTCTTTTGTGTTGCAGCTCTATGATAAACCACATAAAATAATTATTTATTAGCATAAAATAGTGATCAATAATTCTATTCTTTCACAATAAAATGCATGTCGCCTTAAAATCTAAGGTATGATGGAATAATCAAGCTGCGATGAAACTCGAAAGCTCTCGATTATGTCTAAGATGGCATCATCTTAATACTGATCATCATCATAAATTTAAGACCTGGGCTCTTGTTGGTACAGCTCCTTCCATTCCTCTCGATTATAAGCGAGATCCTTTTGTTTTTAATATGACACGACATTTACTTTTTTCTTTATTTGCATTATGTAGCTAAGCCTTGGTTTACCCGGACCCCTTATCTTTTCTTGGATGATGTTCTTCACGAAGTCTTAGTGTCGTATCAAATGCCCAATCATGTTTCCTCTTCTATCTAGTTATCCTCAATCACACTCAAAATACTTCTCTTTTCTCCTACTGTTGTTAACACATCATTTAATCAGTTCATCTCAATACTATCAGAATTTAAAATGAAATGCATGAATTTATTTCGATAAAGATCTGACTAGCAGACGGTCAATAATATCTTTACCTGATAACGTACAAGGAGAGGCAATTATATGTTGGAAACAAAGCCATTCGCATAATAATTGGCAAACAAAGAATTGGTGATAAAACTACGTTTAGTTATCATGTAACTGGGTTAAGTAGAAATGGCAAATAATGGTGACGGTCCGAACCTGGTTCCTGTATCATTAAATTAATTTTTAGAAGCCTTTTGTGTTCAGATTTACTTTTCTTCTTTACTCATTGTTGAGGGCCAATGGTCCAAGTTCCTACCTAAGGATTCTCATATTTGTCTTTAGGGCAAAGCCCACTCAACTTTCATTAATTTAAGGTTAATCACAATTCCTTATTTTTGTTGATTGAGTTTTCTGACTTTTTGACTGATGAGCTGACCGGTATAGTGTATAGAAAACCCTCATTATTTTCTAACATTATGATGAAATATTTTGAAGTAAGCTGACGCAAAAACTGAAGTTTCAGTAGGAGACACTTGAGCACGTATCTGCCCTGAACTCAAGATGCCTGAACAATCTAACATCCTCTTTGATGCATATCTTTGATCTTTTTAGATAAGAACTTTTACAGAAAATACGTTAAAATTATATAAATCTGTGTATGTAAATTTTACTTTTCAATGAGCAAGCAAGCAATTAAAAAACATAGATGGGAAACTTCAAGAAATTTAAGTTTTAGACAACATACAAAAAAAATTTAAAAAGAGTTTAGAAGTCCGTTAAAATATGATTTTGAACGGTCCTTTAGGTAATATGCCTCAACATTTTGTGAGATAAATCAAAAATGATCGGGTAATTTGTGAAATTGCCAGTTTTTTATATATTCAAATTTTATGAACAATCATTACCCAAGGTAATAATGAACTGGGAATTGACCAATTTAGTATGACTATTTCCAAATTGCGCTGCATATAGTGCATAGTATTTTTGAAGGGATACCTTCTAGGCTGGAGAATATACCTACCATAATAAAAGGGGGCAAATGCCTGCATCGTCAGGGGGGCGTTTCATTAAATCATGCACGATTTACACATAAATTTCTGAGCGTATTAACTAGGCTTCAAATAGTTCCTTTTCTGCATTTCTCATCAAATCCGTCCATTCATAGTGTACCTACTTCTTAATTTTGTATTCACAGTTCTTATCATATAACGCTATTTTTTATATAGCCCTATGTGTCCCACTGCCAATCTATAACGCTTATAACAAAGGAACTATTTTATGAACACAAAAGTTTGTGTTAATGAGAGTCATATCATATCGGACCTGTATTTGCATACAGCTGACTGGTTACCACAATAAATGTTGAATAATTTCATATCTGCAATATACATTTTCTTGTATGTGCAAGTTTTTGCAATATTCAATCTTTTCTCTTTTAAATACATGTTTACAAATTGCAAAGATAGAGCAGCTGTGACACATTTTGTTTTATTATTTTTGCTCCCCGACCAGCATGGTAAGAATATTAATATGAAATTTCTCTATTATTGTAATATAAGATTTCTCGCCCCAGGGGCCGAATCGTCAGTCGGATCCCGCGACACTGGAAGGAAGCATGCACGTGCTTAGACTGCACAATTATACTTGCATTGTTTCATTAAACATAGTTATCACAATGAAATAAAACTAGTCGCAGGCCAAACGAGAACCGCTCAGTTCCGTTCTACATCTTCATGTCGAGTCATAATTTTATTCCCAAAAAACTAAGATATCATCCGTTACCGGGGCTGACTTGAAGATATTAGGAACCGTAGAGTAGAAGTTTAGTCTAATGCACTTCTTG
The DNA here is from genome assembly GCA_947363495.1 of Euzophera pinguis. Classification (NCBI taxonomy): domain Eukaryota; kingdom Metazoa; phylum Arthropoda; class Insecta; order Lepidoptera; family Pyralidae; genus Euzophera; species Euzophera pinguis. Next base: position 2,928,910 of record OX376164.1, read on the forward strand.
TTAGTGGCGCTGAATACAGAAGGTGGTAAACAGTAACTTATATTAACTACATATTGGGAAATCTGTCGCGCACTTTATCTGTCTAGTACCTTTGTCTGTAAGTCCTTTCTTGCGCGTGATGGATTTATCAATAAAGTTATTCTATTCTATTTCTATTCCAAATACTAACAAAACTATATGTATAGTTTTCATCCACCGAAAGTTACAAAATACCACGTTCAGTTCATGAATAAGGGCATAAATGTCACTCGGGTTTACAGTTTGTGATCGTGACAATCGTTTACCATCTAGCAGGCCGCGATTGTCAGTGATAGCAATTCGATTATATGCAGATTGTCTTGTACAACTCGTGTTCGAACCGTGCTATTACTATTTTTGATATATGGACGAGAGCGACAAGCGCCATTTATTTTCTTGCAACGTAAGGATTGGTATTCTTGTTCGAAATTATGTGTAGTTATGAAAAGACCAACCAGCCAGATGCAGCCCGCTTCCAACAGGTCATTTTGGAAACTATTAGTGGATGCCTATGCCCAGCAGTGGACTGACTGCGACTGAATGGATGATGATGAAAGTTTATTTTAAACAGGACTCTACCGCCAATCCGCTGAACAAACCCTCACCTTGCTTAGAAATTCAACACCCAGAGGCCATACACCTTACCATCACCTTACCCAGAATAGACCTGCCTGGAAGAAACCTAATTTGATTATGTTGATCACGACACCCAGCTATGAGGAAAACGACTTTGAAGACGAAGAAAAGTGAGCAACAATACTACGCTTGAAGATGCTATTAGACCCTGTAAAATTTGAGGAAAAGCAATGGCTTCTATGAAGCACCACCTCTAATTCTTCTAAGAAAATAAAAACAACGGAATGAAACGAATGCTAATTGGGGGATCGCCCCTAGATTAGAGAGAGAGTGAGATATGGCAGGTAAACCATAGTATTAGACCAATAACCACTCCAAACCAACACCACAACGTGTGTGGCTGTTAATAAATTCGTCTAACGGCAGTTCCTAGAAAAAGTTTAGTGTTCACGACCTCCAGTATCGATGAGCCCGGCTGTAACTATTTCGATTGGATTGAAACCTTTATTTACGAGTAACATAAATATTTTTTTCTGTTTAGATATGCTGTTACCATATCTGCGTAATGTGCATTTACGTAAAACAAGCCTGCGTCAAAAAGTAGCCTATGTTTGACCCCGGGTCTTCAACTATATTCATATCAAATTTCATCAAAATCCGTTCAGCTGTTTGGCCGTGAAAGCGCAACAGACATACAGTCAGACAGAAAGACAGACTTTCGCATTTATAATATTAGTATGGATTATTCGCTCTATGACACGAACAATTGATTGTTATTTTTTTTTCTGTGAACGATTGAATGATTTGAACCTATTCACATTTCTGACTGGGCATTAGTGACTGAATTACAAAATTTGCATGTCGTATGTATGTCATTGACGCAATTTCTAAACTCCATTCGCAATATTGCTTCCTACTATTGCAAGTTATGAACGCCATTCATATCTTACCAGCTTAGAAATCTATCGGTCAAACAATACAGCTTTCCAAGACTAAATCCTTGTGCCTGTTAATTATCCTTTGTCTTCAGGACTGCAATCTAAACGAGCCGGTGAGTCAGACGGTTGCGAAACGACCGACTGCATCGTCCCTTTTGAAACCCATATCTACCACATCAGTATTGCATATCGATGTCTACAAGCAATATATTGATTGTATCTGATGGCGCCGCGACATACTGCAAAGAGTGCGTTCCTTTTAAGAGTTCCTTGTCTCGAAATGTTTAAAGGAAACCCTTATTTTATGTTATAACGTCCTCTCATTCCACTTAAATCCACCACTACGATCCACCAGTGGATCCGAGGATACTTTTCGACTGACCACGATTGCGCCTGATGTTAAGTGCAAATGTGGTGAACTGGTCAAAGATAAAGCGCGCTGGCACAGAGATACAAAAATAAAAACCGATTTCCGAAAAACTTCCATATATATTTAAAGCGGCAAGGTATTAATTAACGCGTATACATATTGTATATGGAAAATTTTGGTCAATCTCTTACTAATTAACTACATTCAGGGGGGTTGGTGTAAGAATGAACTGGCTTGTGTAACATAGCAATACACAATACGTTTAAGTCTTTAGCAATATCAACCGTGAAGTAAACTCATATCTTTATATTCGTGTCGACCTTCTATTCAAATCTGATCATGTTCCTACGAAACCATATCTTATTTGCGAGAATTTCAACATCAACTGAATTCATTGTCGTAAACTTAAAGCATCATAACCGTGTCCTGGCATAACATCTCCACATAAACTGTAACGTGTAACGAATTTAAGTGTATTTTAGTCTCTATGGTTTGTTGACTCAGATGCCAGATAGATACATCACACACTCAATGCGTCAATACTGAAGGTCTGTTACTAATATCCCGAATGTTTCATTCGATTTCAGCTGTTATTCATTTCTAATCGACTGACTAACGCTGTTAATGTGTTTTCCAAGTAGGACTGGGGTAATAAAATGGTTTATCACTAGGGGAATTAGGGTTTCTCAATGTCTCGAAGCTTCGAATCACATCGGTCATTACTCACGAGATTTCTATTTCTATTCCATTATTAGAAATGTGTGTATTGTTGTGTAGCGACAAAATTCTAATAAATTTATTTCTAAAAGTTTTTAAGACTAAATATAATATATTATATAAAAATCAAAATATATATCAAAATAGGCTTAATCATTTTCATCCCCCGTATTTTACAGATCTTTACACTTCGCTCACCTCCTTCATTTTCCGTCATTGACATAACTGTTAATCAAGACCCATGTTTTAAAAACAATAGTTCTACCACATATTTGATACTGTAGTTTCTGAGATTAGCGCGTTCAAACAAACAAACTCTTCAGCTTTATAATATTAGTATAGATGTTTGGAATATACATTGATCTCAAATTTAAATTTACCTATTTAAATAAACAAGTTCTCGCCGTTTTAAGAAAAACAAAAAAATATTTTTCTTTTAACAATATCAAGCCAAGAACAATATGGATCTTGTGGCCGTGTGCGAAATGCGAGCTAGCAAAACAACTTCCTGCTTAGGACCAATCAGTTATAAAGCGATGCAGTTATTTGCAACCATTTACTTGTAGGAAACTTGCGTTTCCGTTGCGAAAAGTACAATGAATTCATGGTATTTTGCGCGGATCTTATTAAAAATTTAAGGTCAAGTTTAATACATTCTAGTAGTCTATTAGAAACTCGAAAATAACATTGTTCTAATCTCTTTCTCGATCATCTTTCTCCTCTATGAACGCAGTCTGCAAAAAGGAATCCAATATGTTCACTTTGAGTATATAAAGGAAGAATCCCCCTTCTTATACCAATGTGAACCCAGTGACTTCGCACAAATGATAAATAGCCCTAGAAAGAATGATATAAAGCTGACGTGACAAAATGTCAAGTTGCGTGTAGGAACACACTTGCGAAACCGGCAAGTGACATCAATTATAATCATCATGTTGTACATTAGTTTATAATGCCATGTGACGTAACAGTTACAAATAACAATGAATTTTGCGGTGTGGAGTGGCGCAATGCAGCGCGTATACAATAATGTAAGATTTTACAGTTTCACTTTCTGTACCAAGTGAGGTTAACAACCGTAACTGATACTCTATTTCGTTGGAGACGATGACACGATTCCAGTTTTACTTTTGTGAGATTAAGCTGTACGAGATTACAATGGTGTAACAGCATGATTATGTTGAACAGTTAATGTCGCCGTTGTAATAAAAACAGGGCAAATAAAAATGATATGATATTACAAAAAAAATGTCTAATTTAAAACAGAATTCCCTTTGAAATTTACTAAAAAGCTTAAGCATACAAATTTCTACGGTGTAATTTCAGACACAGGTTAAGAATATCAAAGTCTTAAAACACAGAGTTCAAGAATAAAATCAAACTGATCAAACAAAATTTATAATCGATTACATTGGGGACGATTGGGTTCCGACCCCTACCCTTAGCCCTGCCGATGACAGATGTCAACTCGTCAAGATAAAGATTATGATAAAAACATCACAGGAAGAAGTTGCTTTTGTTGATCGCAATTTGGTAGGGTTCCTTTAAGAGAAGACGCAACTGGACAAAAAATTGTGATTTGATAAAATAATGATCGGAAAATGATACGAAGAAAGAACCAGTTGAAACATGCTTTTGAACATAAAACAATATTCAGCTGCATGCCTTATGAGGTGCACAGTTCAAATACAGAACAAAGAGGACTTTTCAAAGTTGGAACAAAACGCATGGCGGCCACATGTGACCGTGACGTCAGCGGTGCAGTCAGCTGGCTTCCGCACAATTATTCTATTATGAGCTAAGCATTATAAAATAAAATTGATTGTATAATCATCAAAAAACAAAATGAATTCAGCAAATATTTAAAGTATTGATATAAAAAGCGTACGAATATTTACATTTTTTTTATCTTTGAAAAAAATTTGACATTTACTTACTCTAAAAGAAACGTTAATATTCTAAAAGGTTATATTTGTGACATTTCCAATACGCTGACATGGATGTGCAGACACCATGACAGAAAACATTCTAGGAGTACCACAGGGAACGATCATAGGACCAAAGCAATTTGTTTAGCATTTTGGAAATAATATTTGAATATGCGGATATTTCTCTTGGTAAACCAGTAACGGGAAGTTTAATCAAAACACACACGTGGTGGAAAATTACTTCGTACACATTTAAACTGTACTAGCTTTTTCCCGCAGCTCCGCCTGCGTCAACAAGTTGCCTATGTTTGACCCCAGGTCTTCAACTATATTTATACCAAATTTCATCAAAATCCGTTCAGCGGTTTGGCTGTGAAAGCGTAACAGACAGACAGACTTTCACATTTATAATATTATAGTATGGATATGGATTAAGAAAGGAAAATTAATACCTACTTACAGTTAGTTGAAAAAAACAATCAAAGAAGAAACATTGTTATTATATTGTTTGATGTTGTAAAATTTGGATGCTTACTAGAAATATTAGATTTTTTAAATGATTGAACTGTAAAATAAATATATTAATAAATAGGAAAGGTGTTAACAAAGGAAATGGCTAGCGGTAGAGCTAAGTAGAAGCTTACATACTTTGGCGACTCTACATAACAAAAGTATATTTTACTAGCTGTTTTCCGCACCTCCACCTGCGGTATATAGTCTATGTTACTCAGGGTGAATGTAGCTTTCCAATGGTGAAAGAATTTTTGAAATCGGCACAGTAGTTTTTGAGTTTATTCATTACAAAAATACAAATCTTTCCTCTTTATAATATTAGTGTAGATTAGTGTAGATCAGTGATTCCCAAAGTGGTCCAGGTGGACCCCCAGGGGTCCACGGGAGACTTGCTGGGGGTCTACGTAGGCGTGAACAAAAAATGGGGGTCCATAAGATGTTAATGGGGGTCCACGAAAATTTATCTGCTTTTGATAGTAAAGAGCAAAAATGTAAGCAGAGTTTTTATAAGGGCCTACCTACATTGTTTTAAGTACCTATCTAAGCAGATAATATTTTAATAAGGCAAGCGACTGTTACTTGTCCAAACTTGTGTATTCGATATTACGTACAATTTCGTGTACAGACTTGCAAAGCGCTATCCGCCCGACAATGCTTAATGCTTGTTCAGACATGAACTTGATCAACACTATAAATACTTGATGCCAAAGGCAACCAAACGCATTCATTTGTTTCCGGAATTTCGAAAACAAGGCGGAATTTGGAAAAAAGTTGTGAGAAAATTTATATCTGTGTTTGCTAGTGCCGGAGAAAAGTAAGTAACCTACCTTTTTTTGTTATAGTACTTAAGTATTTTGTTTACGTGTACTAGTCGGTTGATCACAACGGCCTGTATAGATAGGTAACTTAGTAACTTACAGATATTTTAATTGTCCTCTTTCGATTTGAAGACAAACACAGCACGTTTTATTCAATTGCTTTTTCACGAGAGAAGCACTGCCTCTCTAAAAAGGCCGAATAAGCAATATTGCAGAGCAATTAATTTTGTAATTTTTCTTGCAAATAACTACTAATTTTATAAAACAGTAATTTCATAATCATGTTAAATTGATTTTGAAGTAACTATTTTATCAAAACTATTCCTTTTCGGAAAGAGCGAGCGGTGCGCGGGCGACGGGAAAAGGGCGGGGCTTGAACTTCGATGCCTGTTTGTCACGTTTTAACAATGAAGCCGCAGACAAAAAATACGCAAATACACGGAGCGCGTGAACTCATTGATTTAATAAAATGTTAGTTATCGTTTTTATGGACAATTTTGGGATTTCGACGTTTATTTTTTCCTACACAAATATGATCAGTATTCGATACTGAGTACACTAATTTTTATTTATACTATTAAAAATTAGTGGTAAATTATGTACTTTAAAATTGATACCGTTTTGTGAAAACGTTTGTATTTGTCTCAGCGGTTTATTAGTTGGTCCCTTTACAAGCCGTAATTCTATTTCCGCGTGCTGACAAAGGCTGCGGTGTGATACCTATATTCAGAAAAAAACTTGGTTACTAAAACATTTTTTTTACAGGTAAGGTAACTGACACGAAACATGGCTACAGCAAAGAAAAAATGTCGACAATATAGTGTCGATTATTTGAAATATGGTTTTGTTCCATCAGAGGCAGACAAACAATTGCCCATGTGCCTATTATGCAACAAAGTTTTGAGCAATGACTCTATGAAACCATCAAAGCTCGAAGATCATCTAAAAAGGTGTCATACTGATAAAATAGGTAAAGATTTAAAATATTTTCAAACATTGAAAGAAAAATATGGAAAGAGACCCACCATGCACAGTATGTTCGCTTCAACATCTCAAAGTAACGATGATGGCTTGCGGGCATCTTACAATATCTCATTACTTATAGCAAAATCTGGAAAACCGCACACTATCGGAGAACAATTAATTTTACCCGCTGTTGAAGAGGTTTTAAAAACTGTTTTGCACAAATCTCCATTTGACGTACTAAAAAGAATTCCATTAAGTAACAATACTGTACAAAGACGCATTGATGAAATGAGCTCTGATATCGAAAGCTTTTTGTGCAATCATCTGCAAAAAACTCATTTTTCTATACAACTGGACGAGTCAACGTTACCCAGTAATGAAGCATTACTATTGGCATATGTCCGATTTATTGTTGAGGAAGAAATTCACGAAGAATTGCTATTTGCCAGAACTTTGGAGACTGACACTAAAGGCGAATCAATATTTAATGTCCTGAGTAATTTTTTTACGGAAAAATCGATCCCATTTACAAACATTATTTCAGTGGCAACAGACGGAGCTCCTGCAATGGTCGGGCGATATCGTGGGTTTATAAGTCATCTCAAAAGAATTATACCAGGACTTACAGCTATTCATTGCGTAATCCACCGACAACATCTTGTGGCAAAACAAAAGTGACAGGTTGAACCAATCTCTTCATTTTGTAATAAAAGCTGTCAACAAAATCAGAAGCAATGCATTGAATACACGTTTATTTGCTCAATTGTGCGACGAAAATGATGAAGACTTCCAACGACTGCTCTTACATACTGAAGTACGCTGGTTGTCGAAAGGTGCATGCTTAACGAGATTTTACTCTATTTTCGATTCCATATTAGAGTTCTTAGAAAGTAGAGATCCAGATTTAAAAGAAAACTTGATCAAATTCAAAGCAGACATTGCGTATTTGACAGATTTGTTTAAAAAATTTAATGATATTAACTTGCAGTTACAAGGGGACAGCCTGAATTTAATAAAAACAAAGGGGATAATTTCGGCTTTTCTTGGGAAATTGAAATTTATGAAGCAAAACATTAGTCGGCGCGAATTCTCTCAATTTCCAAACTTGTCGCAGGTAGAATGTATTGATGAGGATATCCATACCTACAGTCAACATTTAAGTGCCCTGCATGATGACTTCAAAACCAGGTTTGAAGATATACTGACGATGGATATACCACCATGGATAATAAATCCATTTGATGAAACGGAAGTGGCCAATGTTGTATTACAAGAGGAGCTGCTCGAGCTAAGCACTAATGAGGAGCTGAAGGTGAAATTTAGAAAAGGCTACCCAACATTTTGGCTGCAAGCAGAAATACCCGAAAAATATCCTGGACTGTGAGAAATCGCAAGGAAATTTTTAATAGCTTTTCCCTCGTCATATCTTGTCGAAAGGAGTTTTAGTGCCGTTACAAACCTCTTAACAAAAAAAAGGAGCAAATTAAACATCACAGAGCGGGGGGATTTGCGGTTATTGCTCACAAAAATAAAGCCAAACATTGATCGTTTGCTGACACTCCATCAGATACATCCTTCCCATTAATTAAAATTATGACCTGAACCTATATTACCTTAATATTTTTTTCTTGTAATTCTATTCTTTTAATAAATAAAGTGATATAAAATGTACCATTTTTCGTTTTTATTTTACATATCGAAATATAGGGACAGAACTCAGAAGTGACACAATTTTTATTTTTTGGCGACTTTAAGAATGTGGTAGAAATGTAGCAGCAGGGGGTCCACCGAAACCAGTAAAATTTTGAAAGTGGTCCACGAGAAAAATAAGTTTGGGAACTACTGGTGTAGATAAACTAATATTTGGATTGGTGTTTAAAGAACTTTCTCGCTCTTGCGGCCTTTACCTTCTAACCCCTAAGGCACGTTGTATACCAAAAAGCTACAGTAAAAAGTAAGTCGTAACAAATGAAAAAACTCTTGATCACATTGAAAATTTTACTAGGTACGGTCAGAAATACGGAAAATAGTCGCACTTTCGTCGAGATATGAATCAGTGGATAGAGTAATTACCAGGGAACATTCCACATACGCGTAGCAATTACTCGCAGGCTGACAACGCTGATGGCTAATGAGGCGTCACTAATTTGTGGGTCGGTACTGGATGACGCGAAACCATAGTGAAAACAGTAACTAGACCCGTTCTATTGGAAGAATCGTATTATTAATAAGGTGTCATAAAATATAATACTTGAAAAATATATATTGATCATTGAGGTACACAGAAATCGGCTCGTAATAACCGCATCGCATACAGCATAGAAATGTCATAAAAAATTATGGAAGAGTCGATAATTTAGATAGTGTCAGATACACTACTTTCAAAGTAGGAACTGTTAAAATTTGGACGGAAATCAGAGACTCAGATAAAATAACACTAACAATTACTTTCCTCCAGGGAACGTTGTTAATTGCCACTGATGTAAACAGTTTTGTTTGAGTTGATAATCACGAGTGTTTACATAATACTACACAATTGTGCACAGGAACCGTAGTTCAGTTGCATTCTCACACCAAAGTCTAGTTCTACATTAGACAATAACTAAGACAATGTCTTTGCCACCCATCATACTAAATGATGTGATTCGTTGGTAAGATAATGGACCGGATGAAGAGCTTTTGATATAATCGTGCGCGTTTTAGACATTGACGCTAGGTAGTGAAGGAATATGAAACATTGCAATCCTATTGAAAAACATTCTTTTAAAAAAAGTCAACGACATGGGTTTCTTTTAAAAGGGTGTAAAAAGATTAAAAAATATAAAGATTTCTTGATGGTAGACAACGCGCACGTGACACTCCTGGTGTTGCAGGCATACTTAGGTTCAATAAAGTATGAAGATTTTTATCTCACAAAGTCCAAACGGTACAGATGCAGAATAGTAAGGTTGATAAAGACTGAAAGTAAATAGATACTTAGTAAAGATATACTCGGAGCCATCTAAAAGCAAACCTTCATTGTCATGTATCTCATATTCTCACACTTGTTAGCTTATGTAACAGCTGATTGATAGATGAACAGGGCACGAGTGTTGATCGGGTTAAGGTCAGGAATCAGATGTCACGTTTAATTACTCGTTCTAAAGTACGTATGAAGCAATCATTAAGTTTTAAAATTCTGTAAAAGGAAACATCATCTATCAACATGAGGACAGTTCCTCACAGTAAGGTAAGAAAGGTTAAAACTAGCTTGTCCTGCCCCCTTTCCCCTAACACCTGCAATTGGGGCGACCTGATGGCGGCCACCGATGAGGCCGTAAAAGTAGCAGTACACTTTTCGGGAACAATTTGACCAATTCGTTGGAAAGGCATCGAGATGCCAAGAAGAAGATTGTTTTAATACAGTTCTTTAACCGATATAGATTTGGCGACATTTTTGTGATAAAATACGTTTGACAAGATGAAGCAGACAAATAAACTACTGTTTAAACAATATCTCCTGGTTAAACATGTCAGGCTTCGCATTCAACCAACATATTATAGATCTCATGTACACAATAGTTCCCCAAACTGTATTCTGAAGTTCAAAAATAAAAAATATACTTAGTAAATGTTCACGAGTTTATATCCAGTTTTGCACTCTAATCTGATTACTGACAAATCTATGATCCAAACTTCCGAGAAAACTTGAATCAAGCAGTATCTTATCTTTTATTTTGTTAATTTTGCCAATCGGAAATACGACATTTACCAAATTGTTGCATTTCCACCAGTCCTAAATGTACTAAAGAATCACCTAGTGAAATAGACCCAGTGGATGTTTGTACATTCATTCTATCATCAAAAATATTCTTAAGATTCCCACGCTGTAACCCAATAGGTACAGTTACCTGCGTAAGCGCATACTCCGTGACGGCCTAGGACGGCTGAAGGCCATGCGATGTCATGATATCAATTTATACAAACTGTCGAACATTTACTGACAGTCCAAGAAATATGTTTTATAGACTAACTACTTAACTAAGATTAACTATCATCCTAACCGTAAGAAGTCTTCTGTTGGACATAGCTATATTCCTCCCTGGCAGTTTGCCGCAAGGGCCAGAAGGAACATCTAATAAAAACAAATTATGAGAAGCGTCACAATAAATAATTTGTACCAAAGCAAAATAACGCATGTTAGTACGACGTTAACTACTACATTGTTTACTTCTGAATGTAATTAATGATCAGTCATTTTAATGTCAGAGCCACTATTATGTTATTTATTTATTTTAATTTAGTCCTATATGAACTTTTAGTAAAACACTTAAATGAATATATCAATGACAGGATAACTAGATAGGTAATCTCTTTCATCTCAGCGCTTTCTAATCACATCTTCAGCTTATTGATTCTGAACCCGCGCAGGGTCCGATACTCCAGAATTAGGCTTAAAAGGGAAACTTTTGCCATAAAAAAAATAAGCCTAATGACTTTATTGTTGGCTAACATTTTCGTTGCAATTGAGAATTGTGCAAAAGATCATTAAAGTTATTTAACGGTCGGTAATCGCTGTTACTTTTTTTTACAACATTTGACAGTCTGTTAACTGCGGCTGTTGCAGCACGAGCCGAGCAGTTTACGTGTTTGTTGTTATTGTGATCGTCAGCCGTGAAGTGAAAATGTTCAACAATGAAGCTGCTTGCTTTTTAGACATCACATTTTTCTGCTTTCCTATGAATGATAACAATCTAGGGAATGTTCAGTTTGATAATGTTGTTGAAATTGACGGTTACGGCGAGTATGTTAAATTCCTTTTTTTTACTAAAAGGCCCAACTTTTTGAGATAGTTAAAAACTTGCATGCTTATAGAATGGAGCTATTTTCTAATGTTGGTAATAAGCGGCATAAAAACACGAACAATACAGCTAAATCAGGATCCAACAATACAAAACATCATCACAGTTTTGGCGCAAAGGCTAAATTTAGACATAATATTACGTCATATTAATGTCGCAGCACTCAAGGTCCAACTAAAACAAGATCTAGCTCATAATTACCAACACGGACCTACAAAATGGCTGCTAACTACTAGCTCTGAGCACATCGCCGATCGTAATGACGCTGACGCAGTTTTATGCAGGAAATGCCGAATAAACGACCTGTGGGACAAATGGAAAATGAAGTATGCCAATTTGAACACCCCACAAATTGTAAAGCAAACTTGAGCAAACCTCTATTACTATTACAAAATATAATGTCCCATAATAGATACGATATTATGTTCTAGATCTGGCTTCTGTGGGATACATTTTGACAGAATTTTCTCTTACTAACAAGCCCTGTGGCCCTTGGGAACTTCTTACCCCCGATTAACTAACTACATTTTATTAGATTCTCTCTTCTTCTTACTTAATTAAACCTGTAAATTTCAACGTAAACGGAATCAATTAAAACGTCGACGTAACCTAGAACTCCATTGTTATTTAGGAAATGAAGAAGGAACTAAATGCGTAATTAGCCAAATTTTCTCACACCAATAAGTTTAGCGATAATTTTCGCACCTCGTCAAAGATGTATTGTTTGCGTGAAATTCTATTGGCACTTGATTTTCAAGGTGACGTCACTAACAATGAATGAATGGAAACAAAAACCAACAAATGGTGTTCCATTTAAAGTCAACAATCAGTATCAGGTAGCTTATTAACTTAGGAAAAACTTCAAAACCAAAACTCATTTTTTATTGAAAATCTTTTACAGCTAAAAAGCAAGAATAGAGTCTTGAAAACAATATCTCTTAAAGTTAATAAGCTTTTGCTGGAAAAATTGGAATGCCAACAAACTTATCAACTCAATTATCCGGAATATAGCGTGTCTGAATAAAGGCTAGCGCTTTCATTTGCCATTGGGAAGCTGGTATTTATTTAATCTGTGGTACGATACCAACTAATTGATAGCCTACGCGGCCTACGGCACATTACCATAGTTAACCGTTCACAAAGGCCCATGTTCAGACTGCGATCAATTAATATGTATCTTTCTTTGATACTCAGGGTAATGGCACAGTAATTTATCAGTCAATGGTATTCAACAATATCTTTTTTTTATCTTAAAGGCTGTTGTTTTATAAACATCACGATTCAAATGAGGCTTTCTTACGATTTAGGTACTAGTGCTAGAAATATATTAATTTTCCCCAATCTATTTATTTGTTTACTACACAACATTTGTATTTTAGATGTAACTCAGAAATTCATGCTAAAGTTAACTAATAGACAGAGTTACTGTCTCAATTTATTTGTATGGATGTCCTGTGCTCCCTACATATCCAAAGCCGTAAATCCGTCAGCGGATCAATCATTCGACACAGTTGGGTTCTGGCCATCATTGTCATGAGAACCTTGTTGTTACGGACAGGCGACCTATGTAGATAATAAATAGTAGTTTTAAACCAGGAAAGTAATGTTTTTATGTTGAGACGGTTACATAGTCAATCGACCTTGCACACAGTAATCTGTGTAGGTCGAGGGGCGTGGCCTAAATAAAAAATTTAAAATGTAAATAGTTTGTAAGGTAGTTTTTTTTGGTGCTTTCCACTTGTATTTCATTGGCTAGTGTACATGCAAAACTATGTTTGGAAAAAGTTTCTCAATACACACGATACGCCGATTATTGTAATACTTGATCATTTTGTGGCTTGGATTACACTCTTACAAAGCACAAAAATGTTTCACATCGACTGGCTGCTCCCCGTCAATATCTCCAGTCTCCAAGTTACAGTCTACATGTTAAGCGTGTGGAGAAGGCTGATGTCCAGCATTAGACAACTTGTGACTGCAAAGACGAATGCTCATTTTCAAATAACCTATAAAATACCATTATTTCAAAATCAATCTCATTCCATGTCTCCGTCGAATAAAACAAAGTAAAACCACTGATCACTCTTTGCTCACGCATCAACTGCCTTGTGTTGCAATATACAGCATTAACGCGCAAAAACATGCGTACAATAGCGCGAACGGTAATCACATTTCGCATGCATGCCGATAGATGCCATCAGCATCAGAATGCTCCAGTGATGCAGATTGTTGATGCCAATCCGTCGAATCCAATAGAGCAGTATAGAATTGATTTTATAATTTTAATGTTACAGGTTGGGCGCCAAAATCTAAATACATAATCAATAATTATGCCTGTTTCCTGTAGGGGTAACTAGGCAGACTACGGATTTCCATTTGCTACGATCCTTACAGACGTCCCTCGCTTCCTCTACGTTTATCACTCTCGTCATACACGCTCGTCGATAACGGGTACTCCTGACATCTCCCTTTTTTAATATGTCTGCGATTTGGTCGCAGTATGTTCTACGAGGCCGACCCTTACCAACTTTTCCTATCACCTCATCGAAAAAGTTTTAAACAGAATCATCATCGTCTGATATTCCCGGATGGGTATCGATGCTGACAAATTTGAATTGATCAAGGTGTTATAGAATAGCGGCTTCCGTGCAATAATCAAAGATAGGTAGTCAACCACATTGGAACAGAATGGAGAGTTTAGCAAAGACAGGAATAGATAACATAACAATATTATTTATTTTAATTTTATTAAAAACAGATGTAAACACCATAGTAGGCAAAAGGCAAGTGAAGCAAACAAAACAAAGCATATTTCTAAAGACTAGGATCCTATAAATAAGTAATCGATACTAATGATATCTACAAGTGGACTGAATATACGTCACACATCACGGAACGCAATTTTTTGCAGCCATCAATTATCTTGGCTCGACTTATAAATAAGTTAATGGGAAACTAAATAAAAAATGCCGCATTTGTATCATCTATTGTGTGCTGATGATTCATACCTGCTGAAAAAAACGTTTTGTTTTTACTATTCTTGGTTTGTAATGTAGTAACTTTATCAAAGAGTAATATTTAGTTAAGCACGTATTTCTTTCTTCAATACGTTGACTGTATATAAAACCAGAATTGACTATAGGTATGTCTTCAATGCCGGTGTGGATTTCTTAAACTTAAGGGCGGGTCTCCTGCGACCGTATTTTGTGTTTCCAAACATCGAACATTTAACAAAATGTGGGCGTGGCCTAGCAATTTTTACATACAAAATGTGATGCGCGACTGACATAAAACATGTTTTATTATTTTTTGGTGAACGAGACCCGGCTTAATAGTTATTAGGTAGGTAGACCATATTTCAGACCCTATTCTCAATTATATTTGAAGAATTATCGAAATTGTAAACATACTTATTATCATCGTGTTAGGACCATGTTTACTATAACTTCCCATCCCACCCATCCATAACCGCAAGTCTTTGAAAAAAAAACGTACAAACGGGAATGTCCGACCATCTCGCGTGCTCCGAGGTGCGGAGGAATGCAAACATGATTAATAGAAAACCTGTAAGCGACGGCGAGTGGAGATTACGGAATATCGCTTGATTTTATAGTGTAAAGGTATGTAAATTTACTAGCCGCCGCCCGAGGCTCTCCTTCTATTCCCGTGGGAATTTAGGAATAATCTTAGCTTACTTCTAAAATCAGCTTACAATATTCAGTTAAATAATAGCATAATAATGAGCTTGGTCAACAACGAATCACGATCCGGTGACATTTTTTTTACACATCCAAAGTGCCAGAAACGAAGGCGATCTGTAGACTGAAACAGGATAGAATTATCAGAAGTGAGGAACTTAGAAAGCAGAGTTAGAAACCAAAATACGTGTAGTTGAAGATGCTACTGCTGAATTAGTCACGTCAGACGCTGAGCTGAAAGGTTATGTGTTGCTACATCCAACGTTTATTTATTTACTTACATTTGGGAAACATACAGTTATGTAGTTGATATATATAATACATTTACAATACTACTCAAACCAATTAAGTTTCCTCAGATTACTTTTGCAAAAACAACGACAACACTAAAAATACTAAAATGAATACAATATAAAAATTTGGTAAACATAGAATACATTGGACTTTAGTGACTTTTATAGTGAAGCATTACGTGATTTAATATTACTTTTGAAAGAAGCAATAGTTAAATGGAAAATATCTACGTCATTATATTTAGTGTTGTAATTTTGACAAGTGCGATATAAATAGTATTCTTAACATAGTTAGTTTTGCAAAGGGGAATATGGAACAATGTCACAATTCTAGAATTGGGTCGATGGCATCTATAACAAATTTCACTGACAAGGAATGGTGATTCGATACTATTGTGAAGGAGCTTGTAAAGAAAAGTTTGATCTTTTTTCCATGCGGCGGCTTTTCAACGAGGGTAGAGGGTTGGTTTGTTTATTTTTAGCGTATTTCTCAAAGTATTGCAGATGTTTAGCAAATTTTTCCTGAATCCTATCAATCATACTTTTATATACATCGTATTGTGGATTCCAAACTGTGGATGCATACTCTACCACCGGTCTTACAAAAGAGTTATATAAAAGACGTTAGAAAACTCGTCTTGATAAGATTCCAATTTCCCATAAAACCGGTCATACAACGTTCAATTTCAACACTATTTAGTCAACATTAATTTATAATACCACTAAAAACTAAATGAGCAATAAATGCTGCCTTAAGATGAGGCAAGCTCTTTGACAGTTACTCAGTTACTTAAAAGATAAGATAAGATAAAAGATAAAAAGATATTTATTTTTTCTCCAACAATCTTAATAATATAAGGTGTGTACAATATATGTAATGGTTCCATCTCAGATTGGAGGAGACTGGAGCCTGTAAAAGGCAGGGCCTGTGCCACAGATCTCCAGTGCTCTCACTTCTGGATACAAGTATGGATTAGATATAAAAGATCTTAACTATAAAATTCTAACGCTTACAAACTATAGATATAATTCAAAAACAAAAATTATTGAATAGAAGACCTTTTATATTATATGTATATCTAATAAACATTTGGAATGTTATTTCAAATATGTTTGTGTGAGCATGGATTGAATAAATGAATTGGATGGAAGTAAATAAATAAATAAATAAATAGGGCCATATCAACGTTAGAAATTAATTATTAGATTAATGGTACAAGAAGGTTTTCCGTATCGTCGTAATTTAGAGGTTGGAGATATTTAGTGATAGTTAATTTGCAGGAATATTTAGGAAGAGAAAAGATGCTGAGCTCGCCGTGTAGATTATTGTACAGGAAAGGGCCTAAAAAGCAGAAAAACCGATGGGAGAATTCAGTATTTAGAATAGAGGCATTGACTACAAGTCGGTTCCTTCTTATCAAATTTGGATTGAAGACAGTGATGGCATGTTGCTGTAGGATGATATTTAAGATAAACAACTGACGAACAGTGAGAACTTCACAAAACTGGTAAAGATCATGAGTTGGAAATAAAAAAGGTTTAGATGTGCATACTTTGAGCAGTGCCCTCTGGGCCCTTTCAAGTTTTATTAAAGTGGTCTTACAAGTACCACCCCACGATGTGATACAATAAGTAAGTAGGGATTGACCGAGAGCTAGATATACCATTTTGACTACCTCAGGAAGAGCCACATGTCTAAGACGCTTGAAAATATATATTAACTTGCGGATTCGACCAGCGGTAACATTTATATGAGATTTGAAATTTAAATTCTTATCAATAACTACACCCAGATATTTCACCGATTCCACAGATGCTAGGGAAGGACAATCACAAGAGATATTTTCGAAGGAGGAGTGGGAGTGAGCAACAATAGACAGGTTTGCTAGAGTAGCGGTATTTGTTTGCAAATTGTAAATAGAAAAGTTGATAACATGTGATTTTTTAACATTTAGGGTAAGAAGGTTAAGACGAAGCCATTCAGATACATCATTCAGACCGTTTTGAGCCAGTTGATAAGTCTCATGCCAAGTTTTGCCAGTAAAAAGTAAAGCGGTGTCATCTGCATAAGATATAATTCTGCATTGAGGAATATTTATGGTAAAAAGGTCATTAACATAGACTAAAAACAGAGTGGGGCCCAGGATACTGCCTTGCGGCACGCCGTAATGAATAGGAAGTTCTGAACTAATGTGCCCATTTATAACTACACGTTGAGTGCGATCCGTAAGAAAACTCTCGAATAGCTTCAACTGAACACCTCTGACTCCAATAGCTTCAAGTTTTTGAATGATGATTTTTGTCGAAACGGTATCGAAAGCCTTCGTCAAGTCCAGAAAAATGGAAAGACATTTATTTCCTTCATCTAGATTGCGAGCAATAAAGTCAGTAAGTTTCAGAACAGCCCCATTTGTGGATCTTCCGGATCGAAAACCGTGTTGATTGTCAGCAAGAATTGAGAAAGTATTAAGATAAGAAGTTAAGCGAAGGTTAATAAGTCGTTCTAGTATTTTAGAAAGCGCAGGCAAGATGGAAATCGGACGATAATTGTTTGCTTGATTTCGCTCTCCAGCTTTGTAAATAGGATGAACCAGAGCTTTTTTCAAGGCAGCAGGAAAAATGCCTGTAGTGAGAGAGAGATTACAAATGTGGGTGATCAAGGGAACAAGTATATGCTTGTTACGTTTAATCAGAGACATTGAAATGTTGTCCCAACCTACTGCGCAATCTTCACGTGAAGTATTGATGATATTCTCAATTTCAACATCAGTAGCGTGAAGCATGGCAAGAGAGTGAAATTGTGAGGAATACGACTTGGGTTGTGTATTATCATTACTTTTATGAGAGAGGTTAGGATTTGATGATAAAATTTTATTTTGGTTTAAATTTTCAGCTAGTGATTTGCCCGTGTTTGCGAAAAAAGAGTTAACATGATTTAGAGAATCGCTAGTTGTGGGCATACAAGTAAGTAAGGGATTTGCTGGTGTGGGGGCTTTGGAAGAATTTGTAACATTTTTAATGGCATTCCACAATGTTTTGGGATTATTGCCAGCATTTTTAATTAACTCAGTATCGTATTTTTTCCTAATTGCCCTAAGTATGTTATTGCAGAACAAGCGATACCTAGAATATGTCTTGCGTAAGTTCTCATTTGCTGGGTCTTTCTTCAGTTTTTTATGAAGGTTATTCCTATTTCGAATGCACCTAAGAAGGCCTGGTGTAATCCAGGGTTTTAAAATTCTGTGCCTACGAGACGCATCAGTGGAAATAGAATGTTTGGTAACTAAGTATTGGAGAGTGGAAATTAATATATTCGTAGCAATTTCGGGGTCAGTAGCAGAAATAATGGGGGTAAAATCTGTAGATTCAATAGCGAATGTTAAAGTGTTGTGATCTATTCGAGTCGCAGGATAATTAGGCACTTCGGGTTTTTTAGTACACAAAGAAAGTAAGACTGCGTTATGGTCTGTAATTGTAGAATGAATTACAGCACAATGTGCAGGAAGAGAGCTTTTTAAAAATATATGGTCGAGGCAAGTGCTTTCGCGGGTGGGGTATGTATGTGTTGGTAATAAACCATGAAGTGCCAGAATATCGAGATAGTCGTCACTGTCTTCGTCCAATCGAGAGGAAGTGATATCAATGTTAATGTCTCCCGCAACTATTATGTTTTTAAACTTACGCAAGGTCTGAAGTATTACATTCAGAGATTGTGCAAATTTCAGGTAATTTCGAAAGGCACATGGACGATAAATGCCTAGTATAACAGTATCTGTACCTATTTGGATTTGCAAACAACTGGCATCATCAATTTCAGGTTCCGATATAATGACACCTGCTAATGAACTTTTATAGTACACTATTACGCCATCGTTCTGATTGGCAGGGCAAGTTGAACTGTGGGTTGAATAGCCCTGCAGAGGGGGATGGTATGGATTATTCGAGATCCAACATTCGGTAAAGACTAAAACGTCTAACTCAACATTTAAATCACACATTAGGACTTCAAAACTAGGCAGGTTCGCAGATAGACTACGAATATTTTGAGTTAATATATTAAGAGCTTTATTATGTGATGGGATCTGGGTCCTTACTTCATGGGGGTCACATGTGCAAGAAGTGGCATTGGAGATGTTATCGATGTTATTGACCAGATTAACGTCAAGAATCATTTTTAATTACGCTGTAAACAATTTTAGCTAAATATTAACAATAGCTTGATACTTAAATCACATAAATTGAGATGGCTCCAAAATAAATTTATTTGTATCATGGAATACCAACTCAAATATGCTATAGTTTGTATCTAATGCATTATGTATAATGTAACTAATAAAAATCTATATAATATTTCAGGTGAGATGTGTACATTGGGGTAGGAAAGGAATTTATAAACTTATTTTAGGTAGTATTTATTTGTTATTAAGGATCTCTTTTTATGTTAGTAACTTCAGGAATAAATTATGTACTTACATAATATTGGTAGCCAACAGACAATACCAAATGCATTGGAAAGCAGTTTCCTTTATAGTTATATAGTTAGTGTACATAATTAATTGGCCCTTTATATGTTCGGTTTTGATTTATTGAATATTAACCACGTAAATGTAATATAAAAATTAGACAAATAGCACATAAAAAGCCTTAGGTCCTCTATAGTAGTGTAGTTGTGTACTTGTGAAGTTGTGTACATAATAAACTTAGTTAATACTACAATTTTGAATCTCAATTTAATTGCAACTTATATTCTATTTAATTTTAACCTATTTAATATTAACCTATGTAAATGTAATACAAAAATTAGATATTTAGTTTTAATGTGGCGAGTTGTTCTTCCGAGCTGACAATTATATATTTGAAGTCGTCCTTCCGCAAGAAGACTCTGCCGGCGGAAGTCCAGCAGTGCTTATAATGGTGCTCGCGGGCCAGCTCGCGTGCCAGGTAATGTAGATGGCGGCAGGGGCGGTCAGGTTTTCCGATATGTATATTGGTTCACGGGGAACGTCTGATCCAAAAATAGAAGAATTGAAGCGGTTTCCGCCGTTTGATTTATCGTAGTGTCTATACGCTCTCAGCACATTATTTTTTAAAAGTACAGAGTTTAAGGATATAATTATTGTTTTTTTGTTATCAGTTTTAGACTTTATATGATGTATATCATAGACATCAGAGGTTAAAAGATCAATCGACAACTCCTTAAGCAATAATTTTTATTAAAATGCAATTATGTCTAAATTCTGACGATGGATATCATTCATAGACGTTTGAATGCAAGACAACGTTTAAACTTATCCATGCCATGTAGATAACTAACCAACTATATCTTATTTGTAGTAAAGTTCAATGCAATAATCATTTCTTAATCAATAACAGAAACAGGTTCTTCTGAAATCCCTAATCGAAATGTAAATAAAAATCTTTTGATGAAATATTTATGAAAGTTTTGGATAAAGTTTCCAAACCAAAAGTGCACTAATTTGACAAACTTTGTGGCGAATGCTTGACACGCTATATAGTCCGCTTATCTGGAGTTTCTGTAGTATCCCTAATTTTTTTACTTCTCATAGTAATCGTGTTGTGTCGCATTGAGCAACAAATAAGTCCCCACAATCGTAGTCCAAATTGGCAATTGCATTATTTTTGGCAAATCTAGGCATAACTAGTGTGTCTCGCTCGAACGTTGCATTTAGTCTAAAAACTAGTAAGTAAGGGGTGTTTTTTTTTAGAGGTATAGAACTTCTAGTTGGCATTACTGTTCAAGATGGCGACCGATTAACAGCTGTCAAGTGATTTATTCTCAGTTTGGTTTGGCAATTCATCATGAATAGACTCACGTCTGAACAACGCTTGCAAATAGTGCAATTTTATTTCGAAAATAATGGTTCTGTGCGGAATACGTATCGCGCACTACGTCCATTTTATCGTCGACAAAATCGTCCATCAGAGCAGTTAATTCGACTAACCATGGAACGTTTTCGCACCACGTTTACTCTTATTGATAACTTGCATCCCCAGAGATGCCGTACGGTGCGTACAGCAGAAGCTATTGCTACTGTAGAGCGTAGCATTGAGGAAGACCCGAATGAGTCCATCCGCCATCGAGCACAGGAATTGGATCTGTGTCCATCCACTTTATGGAAGATTTTGCGGAAGGATCTTGGTTTGCGTGCTTACAAAATCCAACTCGTGCAAGAATTGAAGCCATCGATCATCAAGCAAGGCGTAGATTTGTCGAATGGGCCCAAAACGAGATTGCCGTTGTTCCCGATTTTCATAAGCGAATTTTGTTTAGTGATGAAGCGCACTTCTGGTTGAATGGCTACGTCAACAAACAAAACTGCCGCATTTGGAGTGAAGCTAATCTTCAAGTGTATGTCGAAACACCGTTACATCCAGAAAAACTGACTGTTTGGTGCGCTTTATGGGCTGGTGGAATCATTGGTCAGTACTTCTTCAAAAACGATGATGGCCAGAACGTTACAGTCAATGGTGATCGGTATAGAGCCATGATTACTAACTTTTTCATTCCTGAATTGAACAACCATGATGTCCAGGAGCTGTGGTTCCAACAAGATGGCGCAACATGTCACACAGCTCGTGCCACAATCGATTTATTGAAAGACACGTTTGGTGACCGCCTAATTTCACGTTTTGGACCTGTGAATTGGCCTCCAAGATCTTGTGATTTAACACCGCTAGACTACTTTCTGTGGGGCTATGTAAAGTCATTGGTCTATACGGATAAGCTACAAACGCTTGACCATTTGGAAGACAACATTCGCCGTGTTATTGCCGATATACGGCCACAAATGTTGGAAAAAGTCATCGAAAATTGGACGTCCAGATTGGACTACATCCGAGCCAGCCGTGGCGGTCATATGCTAGAAATCATATTTAAAATGTAATGCCACAAGATTATTTTTCGGATAAATAACATTCATGCCAATCGAATAATCCATCGTTGTTTTATTGCAATTTAAAGTTCTATACCTCTAAAAAAACAACCTTTATAATATTTATGTCTGCAGCTGATACAGCTAAAAGTCCCCCATTCGATGATGTAAGCCAACCCATCACTTGATTTTATTGCAGTCAAGGCCCTGGTGACCGACGCACGACCAGGTTCAACCAATCATGACTCATGCTCCCGCAATTTACTCATTAACATTGGTGAGATGAGTGGCATTACTCAGATTTTTAGCAATAAATTTTTCATACTACAATGTAAATAGTAGAGCGTAATGCTGGAATTTCAGTGTTGAGATAAGACACTATACATTCGTCTTACTATAAAACAGTTAAACAAAGTATAGACATGGTTTTAAGCTATGTTAAACAGTAGACTAAGAGTACTTTAGGTTATAGATAAACGTAATTGTACGATTTCATTTTTTTTAGACACGCGTTGAACAGATGTCTAACTTTTTGTAGTAAGACGGTAAAGGCCTACTAGTTACGATTCATTTATTCTACCAATTTGTTAAAACGACCTATCAAATGATGTCAGTATTTTCTGTCAACCCGTGCATTTGACAGGTAACTTGGGATTTAAACAGTGGGATCAATCGAGGCTTGACTGTGACTACAGTTAAGTGCAGGGAAGGATCACGGCCCCAACCTAAGTTTACTTGATGAATTGATAAATAAGCTAGGTACTCTTTTGCTGTTACGCAACATGACTAACTAGTTATCCAAAACCAGGGTGTACAACAGTTTAGTATGCACAATTGCACATTACCGATAAAAAAAACATTGGACAATGACTATAAAGCGTATCCTGGGCTTTAAGGCACAATCAGGACAAAACTAAGAAACACGCTAGGTTGATGATGAGTGAGTCTGCACAATCCTGCGGGTTACAGAGTACCTATACCTAGGTCACAGATCCAGACCAGGTCATTTGCGTGACTCACTCGTAGCGTTCCAGTAATTTCCTCATTTAAATGTTGACGAGGGCGGGCCTCGGGCGACGTTCGTGCATCATGATAACTTTATGTTTGTCTGTTGTAGGCTGAACTAAAGCACACAGTAATACAGTATAGTGGAATATATCTGTACCTAGTTATACTGTAGTTTATTACATACAATTACATTTCCGTGACTACCACGCCATATAATCTCCAGATGATCCTGTCTGTAAGGATTGAAGGATTGACATTGATAGTTATTCCCACCACAGAGCATTTACGAAGAGGAGATGGCTTTTGAAATGGCGCAGTGATGCGATCATTGGCGCAGCGCCGCTCACAAAAGTGGGCGGAGCTTGTCATTTCCCGTTCAACAGTGTACCGAGAAACAGATTGCGAGCTCCTAAGTGCATTAAGATTTTCCACGACTTTTTTACGAATTTAGCATTGAATAATTGGTTTCTGTTAAAAAAGATATATTTACGGCTCTGAAAGTTATACCTAATATTTAAAACGTTTATAATTTATGAAATATTGCAATGCATCTGATTGAAATATTGCAATGCATTGACAAGTAGCTGAACTTTGGGCATCTATTGACAAGAAGCGGAACTTCGTCAATAATGGCCAGGCCAGGGCTGACAAAAGTTCAGGAACATTAAAACAATTATTCATATGCACGGTTCACATCACATCGATTTCCTTTTTACACTAAAAAGGAAGGGTTATGTTTTCAACAATCATGTATGTTTCTTTGGCGCAAGGTTTTTTCTTGTAATTGGCTAGTGAACTAAAAAATTAATTGTGTATTTTATATAATTTATTGATAGAATAGACTATTTCGGAGATACAATTTAAACTAAAAAATTCTTAAAATTAAGTTTTCTTAATTTGAGGTTCTATGTACTCCGTAAGCTATAATGTGCAAGTAGGTCTGCAACACGTATTTTTATCGTGGAGAGACGTTTTTAAAAACAACCTTCATTAAATTCAGAATTTCCTTCCATAAAGTGCCAAAATGGAATAAAATATCCAATGTTGTTTCCCTTCTTAATGTAATTACTTAACATAATATGGAATAACTAGATGAAAATTCCAAAAACGCTTGTTTTAAAAAAAAATCGAGGAAAGTATTTTCAATCTACGTACCTTATTGTCTGAGTAGACTTAAAAAGCTAGACTTTTTATTTCGAATTACACCCGTCGTATGTAATAGTTAGTTATGTATCGGGGAAAGAATAGAAAATAGTATTAACATATCCTAGATACTAGGTATAAGTATAGTCACAGACAATTATTTAAAGAATAGTTTTAAGACCCTTGGCGTTACGAACTACCCTTATTTGACGTCATTGAGCCGATACGCCGGCGTTGGTTGATAACAGCTGGTCGCCGGGACCGAAATAACTCGTGAATGGGGCTCTGTGATCCGATAAAATCGAGGACTTATTCACTTTGAAGATTTTATTTTACAGTAAGGATGAAATTATTAACATATTAGCTTTCGCCCGCTGCGGTTTTGACGGTTTTCCCATGGGACCCAATGATATTAGATTTTTCTAATATCATTGATGAGACCAGTAACTAGTTAATTTTCTTCCAAATGAAAGGTGCCCTTATGCCCATCTCTGTACTCATATCTGTAGTTAATTAAGAAGTTTCAGGAAGCTGTCGAACTAATGTTAACACAGATAAAGCGTAAAGAGGCAACATGGAGGAAACAAACAAAGTAATTTTTGAATAAAAGAAGTATAAAGGACCGTTTACACTGACGCGAATTCCGCTCGCGTGGCAGGACGCCCACAGAAATAAGAATATGTCGGCGTACTAGAAAAATGCGGCAACCACGCCGCAACCGATGAGTGACTTGGACGTCTAGATAAATTTAAAATTTAATGTAAAAGCAGGAACAAAATGGCAGTTTGCGTAGTCAAACTGTGTAAGAATAATACTAAAAGAAATAAGAAAGATAGTGGTATTACATACCATCAGTAAGTATTGTACAATTTCGAAATATAAATTAGTCATGAAAATAATAAAACCCCGTATCTAGTCGTAGCACTGCGGAGACCAATTATTAATCTAGGGAATAAAATATTATTTTCTAAAAGATTAGACAAATAGGCTTGTACAGTATTTATTAGGTGAGATAACAATATTGCAGTGGGCCCAGTTACCAAGGGACATGGACTTGGGCTTTGAAATAGAAGCTGAGGATGCAAATGGCAAACATTTTATTTAAGAAAGAAAGAAAGAAAATAATTTATTTTAGAAACACACAAAAAGAAAAAAAAATATACATAAAAGAAAAAGCATTAGGAAAAAGGTTGTGTGTTTCCAAAAAGGTCCTAACTCAGCATATTGCCGTCCGATGATATTGACAGCGCTGATATTCCGTTAGGACGGCAACCCGCGCACAGGAGTTGATTTGAGTTGTGTTGTGCTAAAAAATATTCAAAAAGTATATGGTATTGCAATGGAATTATGTCATAGGATATCATAAATCCGAAAGTCTGTTTGTGTCTGTCTATGTCTGTTTTGCTTTCATGGTCAAATCATAAGATCGGATTTAAGAGGTCACAATCAGGAGTATTTTGTATGAAAAATATATTGTTAACATATAAATTTATGATGTTGACCTCAGACAGGGCCGCAGGAAACATGTATTAGCTATATAAATAATCAAACTAACAATTTGACATTGAGTTCTAACATTTATTAGTACAAACATCCAATTAAATGGGGAATTTGATAATACTTATCACTTTTGTTCAACAAATGACATCATTTAGTAGCTACTGTTTTGAATTATATGTATTATGTACATTTGTAAAATGTTTTGGCTGTGGTAAGAAAACTGCTGTCGTTCACTGCAGTCCGAATAAATAAATAAAATTTTATGGTGTAAAAGAACCTATACAAAGAAGCTATGGAGCGATTTGGACTGTGGTAGGAAAGAAGCCCTTCAACAAGGGCTACGGGGCGATTGGCACCGCGGTCCGAAACGACTATTGACCCATTCAGACATTTACAAATCTTCATTCCTATAGAAATTTTAGGTTCAGAACTAACTGGTTTACGTGTCACGTGCCCAAACACCTGCACCATGAATGACTTGAGCTTGCTCTCCGACAGAGCTGTTCAGGAGTTTTATTTATGAATTGTCTGACATAACTATATATCGAATGAAAATAGTTTCATATCAAACAAACATTCTTTTCCAAAAATGATGCGAGTGCCAGTTTGGCGTGAGTCACCCTTTTCAAAATTAAATACTTAGTACTCCAAGTGGCTTCTTTCTGGGTTGGGAGAGTGTTATGCTATCAACACGCAAAGAAGAGATTTTACTCTTAGCAACACATTTAGTTATCGGACAATCGGGCACTTGTATATCTAAACTTCTTCCCTTGAAAGAATAATATAGAAATTCTTTCCTGAATTAATAAGTAACCGCATTCCCGGAATTGAATGATTTTGTTAAAACAACTTTATGTAACTTAATTATTCTTTTGTGGGGGCAAATTAAGTTTAGGTATATAAGCACCCAATTATTGGGATTATTAGTTATCAGTTTATTTTTATTTAATACTAGAGGTCCACCTTAGCTTCGCAGGGATGCTATAAAACTGTTGATTTTCTTAGGACTTCTTCATAGTTAAAATAATAATTTTTCATACAATTATTGAATTATCCATATCCATACTAAAATTATAAGTGTGAAAGCCTGGTCTGTCTGTTACACTTTCATAGCCAAACCGCCGCAGGATTTTGATTAAATTTGGTATTGTATTGAATATAGTTGAAGACCAAGGGAACCAGATTACCTGAACAAAGAAATCAATTTGATTACTCTGTTCAGGTAATCTGGTTAACCACATGTCTTTATGCTAATATAATAAAACTGAATAACTAGTTTGTTTCCTTTCAATGCATATCACCTGAAAACGCAAAAAGCCCAGACCTATATCTATGGCTAATTGCTTATTTAAGATTTTCTATTTTGCATACTTATGGCCAAATACACAATAAAAACAAATTACCAATAACGTAAATGCCAAAACATTTTTTTTGTTAAATGCCAATGGCTGGAGCTATAAGAATTCAAATAAATATTTTTTAAATTCATAATAGCCTGGTGTCTGAGGAAGTAGAAGGTAACTAACCACTGTGATATTGGAAAAGTAAAACCGCAGGGCACACTTAGTAATTGATATTTCCAATTGAGTAAACAAGGAAAACAGGTACTTTGCACGTGAAAAACAACTGTTATGATTCACGCAAACACAATTCAGTATTTAACACACTACATTCTAAGCATGAGACATTTTTAACTGTAAATATTGATATGTTATCAAAAATAACATATGAAAACAAAAGTACACAACAAAATAGATAAATAGAGGAAGCAGTGTTATGTTATCTATGTGTTTCATATGTCATTGAAACAGATAACTTTGTGTGGTAATAGGAAACAGAGAAACGGACATGCAATATTCCAGAGGATGCACTCCAGAGGAACTGAGAATGGGGTTACAATTACAACATTTCCTCTTACTATATGTACCTAGATAGATTTATCATTATTTATTAATTTATTCACAGCATATATCACTTAGTTCCCCAAAATGTGGATATAAATATTGTGTGGGTTTAGAGACAGTTGCATTAGTCTAGTAGATAGATTATTTGATATGTTTTGTTAATAATGATTAAGTATACTAATTTTTAGCAAATCGTCTCAGGTTCCTAATAAGAATTAACTCTTGTCTATTTCTTCCTGAAAATTCTGCATTGCAATAGTTTAAAAAGCACAAGATTTTGATGAGTTTTAATTTTATGATAGTATAACTAGTTCTTGAGCTAATCTAATAATGTATTATTAAGATAATTTTCTCAGATAGGTTTTTCTAATACATAATAATTAGAAACAGTTTTGATTTTAAAACAAACACTCTACTACAGATATCCAAATGTTATGTAGCTATAAACAATACCAGAAATAAGTACCTATAAGGTAATATTGATGGTAGGTAACTGCTGTACGATGGTAGGTACCTTCAGTTGGTTGTCTTGTAACTAATATTAAGGTTTAAAATAGAGTAATTCATGGCATATTCATCGAATTCACATGATTCTGCTAACCTACACCTACTTGATGCAATTTCCTCTCGTTCAAAGTTCACTAGTGGAAAAGTCGGAATTGCGCTTGAATGCGTAGGTAACGTGCCATAGGAATTTTAACGACAAAATTCATTAAAAACCAAGCCGAATGTACCTATTGATCGAATAAGAATTTTCAAGGCGAAGAGAGTAAACAAAAAATCAGAGTGTTTGTAAACAAAGAAACCGGTGAATTTCGGGATTCCCACTTACCAAAACTTTGACGAAGCGACTCTCCAGTTCATCCCGGTCCGGCATTGGAGGCTTCGTACGGGTCCGTGTCGACGGCTGCCGTACATGGTGGCTCTTCACCGACGCGACCGGTCCATCCAACATTGTCTGATCCCTCGACGTTATCAAACCCATTTTATAAAACTTAAACGGCACTATAGTAATCACATATTTATTCAAGTCATTTTATCACAGACAACATCACTATATTTAGAGCAGTTTTTAACACAAAAGATCTACATTCACATTAAAACAAAGCTCGCAGCGATAAACTAGTTTACGAACAAAATTAACGTGCAACAACAACGAAGCAAAGTAAGCGGACTGCACTGCAATGAAGTTTTTACGCGCCACACTACACAAATATCAGCATCGTGAAGTTGACAACAGTATGGGCCATTTACATTCTCGCGAACTTCTCAGCGAGAATTCGGGCGCGCTCACTTTGGATACGAATTTCCTTCGTACGTGAACGCACTAGACTGGTCGTCTTACGAATTGAGTGCTCTGGCTCACACTGAATACGTTTTTACTTGTCTCGTCCGCAGCGTTCCATTGATATTACATTCGTGAATTTCTCTATGATGAATAAGTTTTACTTTCAAGACAATTCTCAAATTTATTATATTTACTAGCTGTTGTCCGCGGCTTCGCTCGCCTGATAAAAAGGTATTTACAATGACATTTTATTTTTATGTATTTAGAAGATTACTGCCCTAGCGGATCCCAATACGGATTGATATTCTATCACTGTTAATTTCGTAGTCAGCAACCCGATTATACAAATGATATCCATGTCCCTCATTCAGGGGCTGAATTGTACAATACAACACCTACTTCTTCATCCTAGTGTGTATTTCTAGCTGCGTCGCGTCGTCAGCTCACGCTTCGGAGCCTAGGATATGCTGTAAGTCATGCTTCCAGATTTAGCGGCAATGGTTATTACAATGGAGCGACTGCTGTCTGACCTCCTTAACCCTTTTTACAGAGAATCCAGAACAACAGTAACATGACCCGAAGTGTGTAAGTGGCCAATACTGACAGAATTTTTCAAGCTTCCTAAAGGCATCTGACACAGCCTCACGACTGCTATCTATCGATAATACCCGGGACCAACGGCTTAACGTGCCTTCTGAAGCACCCCTGATTAAAAAAGGATTCCTCCCTGCTAAAGTAAACACAATCAATGATACACAACCTTTTTCCCCTTTTATTTATTTATTTGTTTTACATTTGACATGTAAATGGCGGACTTAAAGCCGTAGGCTTTTCTACCAGTCAACCAATCGGTGGTTAAGGATTAATGCAAATCCTGAAATAGGTATTTACTCATTCATCATAAGAAATAATTTTGTGAAGTTTTGAATAAAATTGTCATATTTCCCTATACATAATTTGGACCCCATTTCATCCTCTTAGCAGGTGAATTTAGAAAATATTTGCTTAGTGTTACCCTTGCTCACAAAAGAAACACATTTGCACTAAAATTCATTGACGATCAGTAATAGTACATAAAGGTATTTTTTTCTGATTTTGTCTAATTTTTTAAGAAAAATTTTTAAGATTTAGGTATCTGCAGTATTTTTTTTTTTTAAATAAATATATTTCTTTACCCCAAACATACTTTGGACCATATTTTATCCCCTTAAGATGTGCATTTAGAAAAAATTTTGGTTGACTAAACTCCTTAATCACAAAAGAACCACATGTCAAAATTCATTGGGATATCAATGATCGTTAAGTTTGTCAAGGGACACATTTCCCCCTTTAGAGGGTGAAATCTGTAAAATCTTGAAACAGGTAACTAATAATTTATCAAAATTAATAATCTTGTGAAGTTTCAAATGAAACGGACTAACTAATCCCCTTCCCCCAAACATATTTTGAAAAAGCCTTTCTTACCTGAGCACTATGTAATAAAATTTCACGTTTTTAGCTTTTACGGTTTAGGCTGGGGGTTGATGAATTAGTCAAGTTATAGATAGTATAAATTTGCAACCCTTAATGCACTCCAGGGGATGCAATGCAAAAATTTTAAAATCCAGATAATGAATTGTTATTTTTATTAACCATTAATTCAAATATGTTCAACCAAATATGCAACCACTATTTCACCCCTATAGAGATGTAGTTTTGAAAATCTAATTAATGCATTATTATTTTCTTCTAACTATATAATGATTTCTTAAGTTTTCGCGATTGTTATTCATTAAATTAAACTATTTTAACACGGTTCTTTATCGCGTTTATTACTTATTTATTTACACCTGACGTTTCAAACACTTTACAGGGTTCATGGTCGCAGGCAGACTAAGTTAACATTTGTCTTTGATGTCATAAGATTACAAACTACCGCCTGAAATTTTTATTGGGAACTATTCCGATTCACGCAGTATTGGCTCACAGTATCTAAGGGTCTTGCAGTCTGCTTCCGAGTTTGCGATTTTATTAAGTTAATGACTGGGTCCCAAGCTGGCGGTACCTGCCATCCATCCTCTCTATTGAAATTAGGATGTTTTTTAATTTCAATAGCTTCACGTAACATCCTTGGAATGAATCTGTTTTTTCTTTGCAAGGACTTGAGGATTATGAATTTTCCAGTGTGTTATTAAAAACAGGTGACGGTATCCTTCCTGAAGAAAAAGGCCAGATCATTATTCCGGTAACACTTGGCCGTGTCGTGTCTGCGGAGGATGAACTGGTAAGTTCGGTGTTCGGGAATGTTTCCGAGATAATAATTTTATTAGATCAAGGAAACTCTTGGTTGTGTGAACGTATTCGCACGTTCACATACTTTGCTCAAGAAACGACTAAGTCACTGCCATCAACAACGGTATACACATCATTTATCAGAGTAGTAAATCAGGCTGATGCTACAATTTAGGCAATGGAATTTTTAAGCTCTCTCACTGACAATGGTCTTCCTTCACACAAGATAAGGTTCAAAGGTAGGGTACCTGTGATGCTTTTGAGAAACCTTACACCGCCAAAACTGTGTAACGGTACTCGGCTAAAAGTAACAGATTTGCATAGACACATTATTCAGGCTGAGATTGTTACAGGGATATCCCAACAATTTTCCGTTTGAATTCAAACGCACTTAATTCCCTGTTGCAGTTTGCTTCGCCATGACCATCAATAAGCTGCAAGGTCAAACTTTATAAGCCGCTGGAGTGGATTTAAGATATAACTGTTTTTCCCACGGCCAACTTTACGTAGCTTGCTCACGGGTCAGGGCCCTTGTGAACGAGACAGCGCAATACAAGCTGTAAGGCGACATTTCGCTTGCTCTCTCGTTTCTGCCCTGCTATTAGAGTTGATGGTAAGGGCCCAGTAGTGCGGAGCATCTATTTTTATTAGCCCCTGAAGGGAAAGCTAATAATGTTGTATATAAAGAAATTCTTTGAGTTTACTAAATATTTTATTCGGTAATGTCACCTTTATCATTTAAGTAAGTATATTCATATGATTTGTATATTTATTTATTTTACATTATTATATATAATTTACGTGGACAAGTTCGCGGGCAACAGTAATTACTACTACTACAACTATTTAATTAATAATATATATATTAAACATACAAAAACCATGGTCCATCCAACATTGTCTGATCCCTCGACGTTATCAAACCCATTTTATAAAACTTAAACGGCACTATAGTAATCACATATTTATTCAAGTCATTTTATCACAGACAACATCACTATATTTAGAGCAGTTTTTAACACAAAAGATCTACATTCACATTAAAACAAAGCTCGTAGCGATAAACTAGTTTACGAACAAAATTAACGTGCAACAACAACGAAGCAAAGTAAGCGGACTGCACTGCAATGAAGTTTTTACGCGCCACACTACACAAATATCAGCATCGTGAAGTTGACAACTGGAGCTGGAGTGGATTTAAGATATAACTGTTTTTCCCACGGCCAACTTTACGTAGCTTGCTCACGGGTCAGGGCCCTTGTGAACGAGACAGCGCAATACAAGCTGTAAGGCGACATTTCGCTTGCTCTCTCGTTTCTGCCCTGCTATTAGAGTTGATGGTAAGGGCCCAGTAGTGCGGAGCATCTATTTTTATTAGCCCCTGAAGGGAAAGCTAATAATGTTGTATATAAAGAAATTATTTAAGTTTACTAAATATTTTATTCGGTAATGTCACTTATATCATTTAAGTAAGTATATTCATATGATTTGTATATTTATTTATTTTACATTATTATACATTCAACTCGAAATTTACGTGGACAAGTTCGCGGGCAACAGTAATTACTACTACTACAACTATTTAATTAATAATATATATATTAAACATACAAAAACGAATCTAAAAATGTCGAAAATATTAGGTAGGCTACTTGACTGTATTCGTACTTGGGCAATATTTGCATACGACACAATGTACACTAAAAAGTTACTGTTTCTAAAAACAACAACAAAAATGGTTGTTAATTGAGGCAATAATTGGCTTATTATGTTCTCGTCCGAGAAAGGCAAGAGTGTGGATAGCTTTCTTGAGTTTTCGCCCTTTCTCGCGAGAAAAATCAGAGAAGAGGGAAAAGTACCTAAACGGTGTCCACATTCATAGTTCTCGCGAGAAGTTCGCGAGAATGTGGACGGCCCATGAGATTGACAAGCTCACGGCCAATCGGAATTGAGGCGCGTTCAAACCGTAAGCCATGGCCGTAAGCCCATTCGACCACGGCGCTATGCGATTTGTGAGACGCGACTACGACGGGATGCGATGCAATTTGACCGAACGACCATGGCGTCCGACATATGACATGTAGCGTCGCGCGTCTGATTTTGTATGAAAGAAACTCTAGTAGTAAACGGCTAGCGTATCTCAAGTTTCATTGGAATAGCGCCGTGTGCGAACTGCACTTTTATGAGATTTGTCTGAAACACAGGTGGTATAAATCATAATTTAAATGTTTTAAAATAAGTAATAAACTAGTTTTTTCCGCAGCTATCCTATGTTTGACCCCGGGTCTTCAACTATATTCAATACAAAACAATACAATTACTGTTTATTGCACCAAAACAAAAAGTTATACCTCATTAAATTATATTATTATTCATAGATTAATAATTGGTCTCCGCTGCGCTACGACTAGATACCGTCGGCATACTACATAAATTCGCAACTAAAACCATGCCGAAATCGGCATGGTTGCGGCATACCCGCGTCAGTCATGCCGCGACCGATGAGTGAGTTGGATGTCTAGATAAATATAAAATTAAATGTAAAAGTAGACGCAAAATGTGCAGTTTGCGTAGTCAAACTGTGTAAGAATAATACTAAAAGAAATAAGGAAGATACTGGTATTACATACCATCAATAAGTATTGTATTATTTTGAAATATGGACATAAATTACTCACAAAAATAATATAACCCTAAAATATGGCGCGAAGTACCGCTCGGTGCTTAATGTTGCCGTGTATTACATACTCCCAAATTCCCCGAGGTTTCAGTTTTTATTATTTAGATATTTTATTTTTTAACTCCCGACTCCAAAAGAGGGATGTTGTAATTTTGACTTTTTCTGACAATTTTGTCTGTCTTTAACATCTTATTTCTTTAATGCTGATCTGGGAGAAAAGTAAATACGTGGAATGTACTACTGCTTTTGGTGGTGCGGGTGCGAAGCGGAAAAAAAGATGGTGGCGGCTGGCACGCGAACTCAGTCTGTGAAGCAAAAAGGGCCTTACCTTACAATCCACCAAGCGAGGCAGTATGTTGAATGCATGGGATAGCGTGCGTGCATGCAGAAGTGCGGTGTTAGGCTTAGGTGGAAACAGTTATAAGGAAGCACACAAACACAATTCACATTCGCGTAAGTTCTAAGCGCGGTTTGGCGAGCGGCGGCGGTTGAGTAATGAAGCGTGGAGTCACGTCAAGAGCGAATTTGCGACTGAAGACGCCAGCGCCGAGATCGGCGTAGCGCTCGCGCGGGGGGGTCGATAAGTCGATCGCACTCAAAACTCGCTGTGGACGGCAGCGACATCTATCGCGCCAGGCAGCCCTAAGCTAAACACACACAGAGTATACAAGCGCGCCAACAGCTTCTCTTCCCGCGCAGACAATATAAGCCGGCCGAGGAAGTGGGCGAAAATCGAAGAACCATACCTATCAGTAGGCGATGCGACTAGCAACCTATCACTATTTTGATTCCATTTCCACTTTACGCCCACCAACATTCTAAATATGGTCTTTAGGTAGTTGGTACCCCGTAAGGTATTGTTGCCGGATAATTGATTAATCGAATTTGTTTTTTTTTTAAATAATCTAGGATATCGAAAGTATTGATATAATTAATTTAATCGATTTTTGACAATTAATCGATTATTAACTGCAATATCAAAGAATCAGTCGATTATTGAAATGGGTTGATATAAATTATATCGATTTAATCAACAAAGGTAATCGTTTATATCAATGGTTATTAATCGATTATGTATCTGTGGTATCGATATAATCTAGTCTGTAGTATTGATTTTTGAGAATTTATGAAAAATAATCGATTAATGGATTAACAACAATACCAAGCATTTCAGGCACCGATACTATACATATATACCGGAACTCGGCGGCGGGATGTACAGCGGGCACAACACAAATCATCGTCATTCAACTCATACAGAAAAAAATTACAGAAATATATTATCAATAGTATCAATATCGATACTATCGATATATGATCACTATCGATACCTTAGATTATATTTTCAACTATCAAAGAATCGATTATTATTCGATGTGTAATGTATTTTTCGGCAACACTACTGTATGGAAAAAGGCCATGATAATATCTACTCGTATGTACAAGATGTTTACCGCAGCTCCGCCTGCGTCAAAAGGTAGCCTATGTTTGACTCCTGGTCTTGAACTATATCCGTACCAAATTTCATGAAAATCAATTCAGCGGTTTAGTTGTGAAAGAGTAACAAACAGCTATCCATACTTACAAACTTTCGCGTTTATAATATTAATAGGATGTGTATGTCTATTTATTTATCTGTATTTAAACCCGGGTTACAACTAAAAAGAGGTCAGTAATCAATTAGCTCCAAGCTAAATAGAAAATTAAAGTAACCTTTAACATACCATAGGAATAGGAATTTGCGGGGATCTCTTGAGGTGGTTCTCATCTTATATAGATCATCGTTCTCAGGCAGTTGTTGTTAAAAACTATATCTCCGGCTGGGTAGACATACCCAGTGGTGTACCTCAGGGTTCCTTGCTTGGGCCCTTACTCTTCAATGTTATGGTTAACGATATCGAAAACTGCTTACTCACGTCTCGATTGCTATGTTTTTCAGATGACATGAAAATTTTCTCCACTATATATTCTCAAAATGATGCATCTGCATTACAGGCTGACGTCTGTCGCTTGGAGCAGTACTGCTCTCGTAATGGTCTCGATCTTAATCCGGCTAAGTGCTGTGTAGTCACTTTTACCAGAAAAAGTAATATAATTCCTACGACATATACACTCAAACATCAAACCCTCCAGCGCTCCACAACAGTGCGTGATCTAGGAGTTCAGCATGATGCTAAACTTCTATTTGACAGCCATGTCGATAACATTGCGTCAAAGGCCTACAGAGCGCTCGGCTTTGTGTTGAGATGCTCCTCGTCTTTTAATGATATCAAAACATTAAAGATACTTTATTGCACATATGTGCGCCCCCACCTCGAATATGCTTCCCAGGTGTGGAATCCCATGTACAATGTGTATATCGATCGCATTGAGAGTATCCAGAAGAAGTTTGTAAGGTACCTATGTTATCGTCTTAAAATAAATTATAGCTCTCAAAACTACTTAGACCTTTGTAGGGTGCATCACTTAGTTCCACTGCGGGTGCGTCGTGACGTCGCTGATATAGTTTACATGATAAAAATAGCTTCTGGTGTTGTTGACTCGCCTGAACTTTTATCTAAATTAATGCTTAATGCACCGCCTAGAATATTAAGATTTAATCCCCCCATTTTTATACCAAACACATCCACTAATTATCGACAGAATTCGTTTATTTTGCGCGCAGGTAAGAATTTCAATATTATTTCTCGAACGGTGGATATTGACTTGTTCACTACAAGCATAGCGAGGGCTAAGTTACTTCTATATGACCATTTGTTCCAGCAGGGTAATGTTTAGGGTAGTTCGTTGATTTTTATTTTGATAATTTTTGGCTTTAAATTGTTTTCCTGTACTAAACTAAACGGTGTTGCTTCCAATTAATGGCAATATTTAAAAAAAAATAAAAAAATAATAATATAGATAATATTAAAATGCAGTGTGTTTGTTAGTTGTACTATTCTAGTTCTATCTGTGAGGACCTTTAATTGGCTTCTAAATTGCTTAAGTTTTTTACCTATTGTATAGATATAAGCTGTTGGTCTTCCTTATAATAAATAAATAAATAAATAAATACTGTACTGTGTAATATTAAATCAAAAGAAAGTTTTTTTGCAATTTTAGGATTCTATATTAGAATTATAAAATAAAGTAGACAAAACCTAACCATTTCCCCTACCTTATCTCCGAAACTATCGATTCCAGAATTTCGATTCATAAATTACAGGAAAACCTATGAGATAATATTATATTTGTTTAGGAGGTCCAAATGGAGAAAAATAAAAAATAGTGCAGAACTCTCTACATGCGAGCCGACTCACACTTGGCCAGTTTTATTTTATTTTCATTTTAAAGGTTTTTCTGAGCTTCTTTTTATAACACGTAACAAGACCGCAGCAATAAATAATTTTCCCATTGGTCGGGCACCAGTCAAGTAGCTGGCAACAACATAATCGACGCTAGTGTGCGTCTTTGCACATTGTTTTACACACACTTTCCTATTATGTGGCCGCATTCTGGAAACTGATTTTTCTTCACAGCGCGGTATCTAGTCGAGCGCGCGAGACCAATTATTAATCTATGTTATT
This sequence comes from Euzophera pinguis, assembly GCA_947363495.1. NCBI lineage: Eukaryota > Metazoa > Arthropoda > Insecta > Lepidoptera > Pyralidae > Euzophera > Euzophera pinguis. The sequence goes on from OX376164.1 coordinate 2,966,839, forward strand.
ATTATTATATTCATACCAAATTTCATCAAAATCCGTTCAGCTGTTTGGACAGACAGACAGAAAGATAGACAGACTTCGGATTTATATATTACTAGCAGCCCGTTCCGACTTCGTCCGGGTTATATAAATTATGTAGGTTGAAGCTAACCTCTTCGTTTACCATTTCTTTCAAAACCGGCTACATAGATACCGGCTACGTTCGATATCGAACACAAAACTTTCGATATCGAACGAAACGAAACACAATGTACTATCTGGAGAAGAAGACCTTGTAACAGTGCCAAATTACCATCTCGTCGCATCCTACTGTCAAAACAGCAAAAGAAGAGGTGGTTCATGTATCTTAATAAGAACCTGTTTACAGGTTCTGGATCTACCGGAAGTATCTAAACAATCTGTCCCAAACTGCTTCGAATGCTGTGGTATAAAGTTAATTCCAGAAGATATTGTATTTATATGCATATATAGAACACCGGTATCTAGCAATTTAAATATGTTTTGTGATAAATTGGGAATTGCACTCAAACAATTGTATGATAAGTTTGCGGAGACTTTAATATTGACAGATTGAAGAGAAATAATGTAAAATTGAATTTTGAATACCTTCTTCTTAATTATAATTTGAAATTGATGATAAATCAACCAACTCGACTTGCTAGTATGACATGTATTGATAACTGTGCACACAATATGAAAAAAAATGTAAACATGAAGTGTTTGATTTTGATATGTCAGATCATACAGCACAACTATTGACAATTCCAGTAAAGAAAAGTAATCACTTTCAATTTTGGCAAATTAAGAAACGCGACTTTTCAACTGAAAATATGCTTAAATTCAAAAATCACATCGGCAGTTTGACTTTTTTCAGAAATGTATAACATGAGAGATGCAAACGAATCATGCAATTATTTTATACACTATTTTCGCTTGCTATATGACCTTTGCTTTCCATTTAAAACTATTAAAGCAAACGCAAACAAAAAAGTAAAATGGTTATCGCGTGGTATAAAGACATGTAGCAAAAAGCAAAGACAACTTTTGTGGCTGTATAGACATTCCCCTACATCATCAAATAAACTTAAGCTTAAAACCTACTCAAAGCTTTTTAAAAGAATTATTAAAATGACTGAGAAATCTCAAAATAACTACTACATAAATACTGCTCTAAACAAAAATAAAGCTACATGGAAAGTTATAAAGAAATGTAGGTCTCGTTTATTAAAAGAACAAATTCTAAAATTAGAATATGAGGAAAAATCTATTACAGACCCAGTGGAAATTGCAAAACTTCAACTAATGACAATACTAACTACAGCTCAACAATACCTGAAAATCGTACTTTACACTCTATGTTCATGCCACCAGTTACATCAGATGATATATTAAGAGCTATTAAATCACTTAAAAATACAAGTAGTGTGGGTATTGACGATGTCTTAACAAAAATTGGTAAATATGTTGCGGTTAATATAGCAGAACCCCTTACCTTTATATTAAATTTATGCGTAGAACAAGGTATTTATCCTGATGAATTAAAAAAAAACATCATAAAACCACTTTTAAAAAAAAATGATAAAAGCGATGTAAACAATTTTAGACCAATTGCTATTCCAACGATATTTTCAAAAATATTTGAAAAGTGCATACATAAAGGTTTAATTAGTTACATTAAAAATATTATATCCTTAGAAACGAGCAAAATGGTTTTAGAAAAAATAAATCAATAAATATGGCAATTTTTGATTTCTTAAATATAATTTCGACAAGTATTAATAATAAAGAACCTGTTAGTGCTGTCTTTACAGACATGACCAAAGCATTTGACTATGTAAATCATGAGAAGCTGCTTAAGAAACTTGAAGCATATGGTATAAGGGGCAATGTGCTGAATCTTATAAAATCATATTTAAGTGATAGACAACAAGTTACAGAAATAATAAGAATTTATCCTAAAAGTAAAATGGAAACTAAATACACTTCCGATATTCGGACTATGGTTAGTGGAGTGCCACAAGGAAGTGTCTTGGGACCGTTGCTTTTTATACTTCATATTAACGATCTGCCAGGTATAACAAATCAGCCTATGATACTCTTTGCTAACGACAGTACTATTTGTATAAAGAGTAGAACCCAAAATGACCAAGAAAAAAATATAAATGATGCTCTAAGTAATGTAATGAATTGGCTTGACATGAATAATCTATATATATAAAAGAAGGAACTGACTGGCTGACATAGATAGATAGTGACTGATCGATCAACGCACAGCTGAAACCACAGGGTCTAGAAGCATGAAATTTTGCACAAACGTTCCTTGAATACCGTTAGTGTGCACTAAGAAGGGATTTTTGGAAATTCATCCCCTAAGAGGTAGAAATGAGGGTTGAAAGTTTGTATGAAACTTGGTCATTTTTGAAGTAAGAAAAGTAAAAATTGCCATCTGAGCTACAGTTTGAAACAAAAGTTTACAGTATCACTATTTAAAAAAAAACATTCTCTAAAGGGGTAAAATGGGGGGTGAAAGTTTGTATGAAAATTAGTCAATTGAAAGTTCGGTACAAGTAGTAAGTAAGTTTAAAAAAAAAAGTGATACAGTATACTTTTATTTCTTACCATACATTGGATCATCTACTAATCTATCTATCTATATACAGTAAAAGCTCCCTATTCGCGCTTCCGTCATTCGCGTTTTCACTATTCGCGGATTAAAAAAATGCAACCCAATTTCTTTATTCGCGGCAAAAAATTTCTTTATTCGCGGATCTAAAATTTCATACAAAATTCCAATAGGTGTTTAACGCAATATCTTTTGCAAGTGCCGTCAAATGGTACCGCCGAGCACTTTGACCTAAGCCGCCTTTGTCGCATTTGCCGCAAACACCGCGGTCGGCGTTTTTGAAAATGTAAACAAACAGAAGAAAGCAACCTTATTTCTGAAGGAATAAAGTATATTTTAAAATGTTGCTGTTCCGTTCTTTGGTAAAAGCCGCTTTGCCTATTTTATTGTTTTATCTTTCACATTCGTTACAAAAATTGTGATCGAGTAACACGTCTCTACTGCTCTCTTCGTTCTTCGTAATTAATAATGTCAACTAAAAAAATTGAGAAACGCGTTTCGACACGAAAAAAATCTGTGTTACCGCTTAAAGTGAAAATAGAAATGCTTGATCGTTTACGCCTTGGAGAGTCATTTGCATCCATATCACGCTCATTCAATGTCAACGAATCAACTGTACGATCAATAAAAAAATCCGAAGATAAAATAAGATCATCTATAGCTTCAACTTCATTGTCGGCGAAAATTGTTCGTGATCCAGCAAAAGAAAAAATGGAAGTGGCGTTGTCATTATGGATAGAAGACCGCAACCAAAAAAGGGTTCCCCTGAGTGGTCCATTGATCCGGGAGAAGGCAAAGCGTCTTTACGCTCATTTTAAAGAACCTGATGGTAGTTGTAGTGGTGAATGTACAGATGGAGGATTTCAGGCATCGGAAGGTTGGTTCAATAAATTTAAAGTAAGACAATCATTGCATAACATTAAAATTGTAGGAGAAGCTGCATCAGCAGATACTGCTGCAGCAGAACGGTATCCAGAAGACTTTGCAAACCTAGTAGCTGATGGAGGATACAAACCTGAGCAAGTATTTAATGCAGACGAAACTGCACTGTTTTGGAAGAGAATGCCGAACAAAACATTCATTTCTAAAAGCGAAAAGTCTGCTCCTGGATTTAAGGCAGCAAAGGATAGAGTTACACTGCTGCTATGTTCTAATGCATCTGGAGATTGTGTCATTAAGCCACTGATGCTTTACAGATCGCTAAATCCACGTGCTTTAAAAAATCAAAACAAGGACAACCTGCCAGTGTTTTGGAGTGCTAATAAGAAAGCGTGGGTAACAAGCGCTGTATTTTGTGACTGGTTTCGGAATTGTTTTGTTAAGGAAGTTGAAATTTACTTGAAAAAAAAGAATTTAGACTTTAAGGCACTTCTAGTTTTGGACAATGCACCAGGTCATCCTCGCGAACTTGAAGCTATGCATCCAAATATAAAAGTGTCATTTTTACCTCCAAACACGACGGCTTTGCTTCAACCTATGGACCAAGGAATAATCCAGGCCTTTAAGCTCTATTACATTAGACGAACCTTCAAATAATGGATTTTAACCGTATTGGATAATATGGAGTGTAATCCTGATATGAATGTTATGGAATGCTGGAAGAAATTTGACATAGCAAAATGCATCGTAAACATAAAAGAATCATTGGAAGAACTGAAACCACACACATTGAAGTCATGCTGGAAAAATCTATGGCCTGCTCTGATTGCGGAAAATGACGAAGAATCCGTGCAAGTTCAAACTTTGACTGCAAACATAGCCGAAATTGCAAATGGAATAGGACGAGATGGGTTCGAACAGATAGAATCAAGTGACATTCAGGAATTGCTTGAATCGCAAGATGAAGATTTGACTGAAACCGACTTGGAGGAAATGTTAAATTCACAGCCCATTGAAGAAGAGGCTTCCACTAGCACTGAAAATGTGACATTTACTCTTAAAAACTTAGTGAAGGTTTAAGAATGGCAAATGAGCTTTGCGATTTCTTTGTGAACATTGATCCATCTATGGAACGAAGTCTTAATTTTAAGAGGCAAATTGCTAATGCGACTGCTGAGTATCAGTCTGAATTGTTGGAGCTATCAAAAACTGCCAAGCAAGAGAAAATAACAAAATTCTTCAAACCATTGCCCAAGCCTGAGGATAATGATTAATCAAAATGTTCAATAACATCAATAAAATTGATTTTCTTATATATTTGTGTTTTTTATTTTGGCACCCAGGAACGTATCCCCTATAAACCCATATAAATTACCATTCTGTATTCACGGTTTCTGTATTCGCGGCATATTTATGGAACATATACCCCGCGAATAAAGAGATTTTACTATAAATAAAAGAAGGAACTGACTGGCTGACATAGATAGATAGTGACTGATCGATCAACGCACAGCTGAAACCACAGGGTCTAGAAGCATGAAATTTTGCACAAACGTTCCTTGAATACCGTTAGTGTGCACTAAGAAGGGATTTTTGGAAATTCATCCCCTAAGAGGTTGAAATGAGGGTTGAAAGTTTGTATGACTCTGGTCATTTTTGAAATAAGAAACGTAAAAATTGCCATCTGAGTTCACAGTTTGAAACAAAAGTTTACAGTATCACTATTTAAAAGAAACATTCTCTAAGGGGGTAAAATAGGGGGTAAACGTTTGTAAGTTCGGTACAAGTAGTAAGTAAGTTTTTAAAAAAAGTGATACAGTATACTTTTATTTACTTACCATTGGATCAAATACCAATTTTTTAAATTGTAATTTCAAAGATGATAATATTATTACTCAATTTTATTCTTCAATCCAAGTTTTTAAAATACCTCACTTTTTTGAATACCCTTTTATTTTTAACTTATTTTATCTGTAGTACATATTTACGTCATTAATAAGTCATTGAAACTTCATGATTCTAGAACAAACGGTTTCATCTATCTATCTATATATATATATAAAAGCGAAAATCACTCACTCACTCACTCATCACGAAATCTCGAAAACTACTTAGCCAACGAAATCGAAATTTGGCAGAAAGGTAGATTGTGACTAGGAGACGTCCGCTAGGAAAGGATTTTTGGAAATTCCACCTCTAAGGGGGTGAAATAGGGGTTGCCGGTTTGTATGAAACTTCGTAATTTTTAAAGTGAAACACACGAAATTTTTTAATTTATTTTAGTAGTTAGTAGAAAATAATAATGCATTTGAAAATTACATCCCTATAGGGTTGAAATAGGGGTTGCAAGTTTGTTTGAATTTAGGAAGCGAGACACATGAAATTTTTAATTTATACGTGGGGCGCACTATAAGTTTCCGGAATGAATATGAAAAAATACTATTAAAGGTACAAAATTAATTTATTGTTTTTCAAAATAATCTCCCTTGGCGTCTATGCACTTTTTCATTCGATGAAACCAGTTTTGAAAACTTTTGTGCCGCTCCTCTGTGGTGACCTCTGAAACGTGTTTTTCATACTCCTCGACAGCCTCTTCTGGTGATGAAAATCGTTGACCGCGTAATTGGTTCTTAATTTTTGGGAACAGAAAAAAGTCACAAGGTGCCAGGTCGGGACTGTATGCAGGATGACTCATAAGTTCTACATTTTTCGCCTTCAAAAAGTCGTTTGTCTGTCTGGCCGTGTGAGAACTAGCATTGTCGTGGTGCAGGATGATACGGCGTTTACGGTTATTTTTACGGAGTTCGTCAATAACTTCCGGCAAACAAATGGTCGTGTACCAGTCACTATTCACTGTACGACGATTCTCTAAAGCAACAGTAGCCACGTGTCCAGTTTTATTAAAAAAGAAGCAATCATCCGCTTAGATGCACTTTTCACGCGCGCCACTTTGGTTGGTTTCGGCTCATCGTGAAAGACCCATACGCTCGATTGCTGCTTTGTTTTGGGATCGTAGCAATAAATCCATGTTTCGTCACCTGTTACTATGTCCCACACCAAATTTGACGCACCTTCGTTGAATCTGGTAAGCATGGCACTGCACCAAGTGACGCGGTCCGTTTTTTGAGCCTCGGTCAAGTTGTGTGGGATCCACCGCGAGCACAGCTTTCTCACACCCAAATGTTTGTGTAGGATTAATTGTATTTGACTCATGCCTATTTCTAAGGATGCGCGAATTTCATGGTAGGTCACATGCCTGCCTGTTTCAATCATACGGCGCACAGCATTGATGTTTTTGTTGGTCACAGCGGTGGACGGCCGACCATCGCGAGATTCGTCACTGAGATTGATACGACCACGCTTGAATTCTGCAAACCCGCTACAAACAGTTGTCTTGCATGGTGCTTCATTGCCAAAAGCTGTTTCAAGCCGAGCGATGCTCTGTTGAGCTGTCAAATTACACTTAAAATCGTAGAATATCATACTACGAAAATTTTCCCGAGTTAAATCCATGTTGATGCAGACACACAATTTTTTAAATGGCGCCACAAGGTAAAAACAAAAGACAGTCAGATGAAACAAACTGCATTCTACAGCCAAAGAGTTCTATTTTCAAATGTTGCAATAAATTTTTAAATATTGTTTATGTAAGTGGCCAGTTCCGGAAACTTACAGTGCGCCCTATGTATTAGTAGTTAGAAGAAAATAATAACGCATTTATTAGATTTTGGAAACTACATCTCTATATGGGGTGAAATAGTGGTTGCATATTTGGATGAATCTTTGTCATTCTTGAAGCGAGAATGCATTATGGTTGCAAATTTATATTATCTATATATTGACTGATTCATCAACACCCAGCCTAAACCGTAAAAGCTAAAAACGTGAAATTTTGTTACATAGTGCTCAGGTAAGAAAGGCTTTTTTAAAATACACGTTAAACCCCCTTAGGGGGTGACCCTAAGGGGTCAAACGGGGGTCCAAAATATGTTTGGGGGAAGGAGATTAGTTAGTCTGTTTCATTTGAAACTTCACAAGATTATTACTTTTGATAAATTATTTTATTACCTGTTTGAAGATTTTTCAGATTTCATCCTCTAAAGGGGGAAATGTCTCCCTTGACAAACTTAACGATCACTGATATCCCAATTTATTTTGACATGTGGTTCTTTTGTGATTAAGGAATTTAGTCAAGCATATTTTTTTCTAAATGCACATCTTATGGGGATAAAATATGGTCCAAAGTATGATTGGGGTAAAGAGATATATTTATTTTTAATAAATTACTGCAGATAACTAAATCTTGATATTTTTTTTTTTAATTGGATAAAATCAGAATAAAATACCTATAAGTATTATCATTGATCGTCAATGAATTTTAGTGCAAGTGGGTTTCTTTTGTGAGCAAGAGGAACACTAAGCAAATATTTTCCAAATTCCCCTGCTAAGAGGGTGAAATGGGGTCCAAATTATGTATAGGGAAATATGAAAATTTTATTCAAAACTTCACAAAAGAGATTTACTCATTCGTCATAAGAAATAATTCTTATGAGGAATGAGTAAATACCTATTTCAGGACTAGCATTAACCCATAACCACCGATTGGTTGACTGGTAGAAAAACCTACGGCTTTAAGTCCGCCATTTACATGTCATGTAATAAATTTAAATAAATAAATAAAAGGGGGAAAAGATTGTGTATCATTGATTGTGTTTATTTTAGCAGGGAGGAATCCTTTTTTAATCAGGGGGTGCTTCAGAAGGCACGTTAAGCCGTTGGTCCCGAGTATTATCGGTAGATAGCAGTCGTGAGGCTGTGTCAGTGAAAATTTCTGTCAGTATTGGCCACTTACACACTTTGGCTCATGTTACTGTTGTTCTGGATTCTCTGTAAAAAGGGTTAAGGAGGTCAGACAGCAGTCGCTCCATTGTAATAACCATTGCCGCTAAATCTAGGAGCATGACTTACAGCATACCCTAGCCTTCGAGAGTGAGCTGACGACGCGACACAGCTAGAAATACACACTAGGATGAAGAAGTAGGTATTTTATTGTACAATTCAGCCCCTGAATGGGGGACATGGGTGTTATTTGTATAATTATCGGGTTGCTGACTATGAAATTAACAGTGATATAATATCAATCCGTATTGGGATCTGCTAGGGCAGTAATCTTCTAAATACATAAAAATAAAATCCTAAGAGACCTGCCATAAATAATCTATGTAATTCAAGTGTCATTGGAAATACCTTTTGAGCAGGCGGGCGAAGCCGCGGGCAACAGCTAGTTTAGTATAAAACTTAAAAAAGACTTGCATTATGCATTTTAAACCTGGAAATTCTAATTCAGTAATAAACATTAAATATGATAACACAAAATTAGACGTAGTAAAAGAAACAAAATTTCTAGGGATCGCTATTGACAATCAACTTAAATGGTCTGAACATATTAAAATTATTAGTAAAAAACTTAATAAATCTGCCTTTGCGCTTTATAAATTACTTAAAGGTGCAAAAAGAGATGCTGTATTGACTGCCTACCATGGGCTAGTCTCATCAATATTTCGATACGGAATCATATTTTGGGGAAACTGTACCGACTGGGAGACTGTATTTATAACACAAAAACGCTGCATACGTGCCATGTATGGTTTGAAGACCAGAGATAGTTGTATACCGATTTTAAAACAATATAAAAAACTGACTTTTCCTTCACTATACATATATGAAATGGCTACATTTGTTAGACTGAATTTAGGATTGTTTGTAAAGTTATCAACACTGAAAAAGAATCCGACACAGTCCGTTCACAGGCACACATTATGCAGTCAAAAATTAAATTTTAAATTAGTCAAGAAAAATGTTCTGGGTATGGCGGTAGGAATTTATAATAAGCTACCAAATGACCTGAAGGATTTAAATACTTATCTGTTTAAGGAACAACTTCTACAGAAATTTATTGACAAATGTTACTACAGCGTTAATGATTTTTTTAATGACAATATAAAAGTATTGACATCACTAAATTAAACTATTTTAATACGGTTTAAAAAAAAAAGTAATAATAATAAATTCAGGCGGTAGTTTTGTAACCTTATGACATCAAAGACAAATGTTAACTTAGTCTGCCTGCGACCATGAACGCTGTAAAGTGTTTGAAACGTCAGGTGTAAATAAATAAGTAATAAACGCGATAAAACCGTATTAAAATAGTTTAATTTAATGAATAACAATCGCGAAAACATAAGAAAACATTATTGACATCACTATTGCATAATTAATTAACTAGGTATATGACATGTTTATTAATCGCCTATAATCACCTTAATTGTTATATTGTTTGTGCATGAAATTTATATTTTTGCCTTTAAATTTGGAATTGTTTTGGCTGTGAGCCTGTAACCATATTAGTATTAAATACTTATTTGTTTGCTGTGCAAAAATACCAAAACATAGTGCGTCTTATACTCTGTAAAACATCTAAATTATGTACCTCTGTTTAACAAATAAATAAATGATTGATGAAAATGAAATGAAAATCATTCGATATTATACGAAAATTATTCAACTCGCCGAATTTGCGTTAGTCACACTTTAAAAAAAAAGCACTCCTGATTCTATTCCTATTATTTTAGCCTGTTTTACAACTGGCCGCCTGCCTAACGCCAATCTTAATTGGGAACGCAGAATGTACGTTTAGATTGATACCACTGGTTTTTTCCTCATCGTATTTGACGACACCTAAGCGCCACGGGAAGAAAGCGTGTACTTTGTACCGTTTCACCATGCGAAGGGAAACAAAATCCGTAATATCTTTGGAATGGAATGTCCGATTTCAATTTCAAAGAGTAATTTACAGGTATTATACCGCCCTTGAATATGAAATGATTTCTTTGGATAAGGATCACTACCAAGAAACGAATAATATGGCCTAGTTTATACCGGCGTTACTATTGCAAATTTTAACATGAAAAAGTAGTTGTTGTGACGTAACTAAATTAGTTAGACTAAACAGACTTTTTTGTAGATCTTTTTAAGATGTACAATACTGTAGTACATCGTTTTGAACTATCTCTTATGTTATAGCCAGCGTTTGCAATGTAAGAGCAAAAAATGTCTCAATTTACGACATCACATTAGAAACCTCTTAAATTATAAGTGTTCCTCTACTAAACTGTGCATGTATTATACATATAAACCTTCCTCTTGAACCACCCTATCTATTAAAATAAACCCGATCTAAATCCGATGCGTAGTTTTAAAGATTTAAACATACATAGGGACAGACAGACAGGAAAGCGACTTTGTTTTATACTATGTAGTGATAATGATGATGATGATGATAATGATTTTATTATATTAGTATGGAAGTATGGATTCGAAGCATATCTCAGATATATCAACAAAAATGTAATAGGTACAGCTAGAGATGGGCGCCTTCCCGGAAATTTTCCCTTTTACTCCAGGAATGTTTAAAATCTCCCGGGAATAAATGGTTTTATTTGTTCGGTTGCATGGATGGAGTCACTGGACGATGGGTCCAAAATGACTAAAATTTCACGGTGTATATATAGATCAGCTACCAGTAGTGCAGTCAGTCAGCGTCATTAGTCTTTGAGTATTGCCTTAGCCGTTGTGTCACGGATAACTATTGAGAAAATGAAATACCAGTTGTCCCCTCAGGCTCTCGATTTTCGCTCCTTTAGAGATAATTCGAATTCGAGATTTCTCGAAAAACAAAAGGCGGAGAATCGGCGACCTAGTCTTAAAAAGTATGTTTATTTATTATTTTAGTAATAATATTTTAATATTACTTTCATTGAGATTACCTTCAAAATGGTTAATTTACCTACTTAGTAAATTAACAATTTTGAAGGTAAGGAAAATAAAAAACGAATCTCGAGTTATATAATTTTATTGGTTTATGTAGGTATAAAATAATAACAGAAATGAGACTAAGTTAATTACCCGTGTCCGATTATAATATTATACAATACACCAACATTTTGTTGGCACTATTTATTATTACATTTCTTGACATATTTCTACAAACATACATACCTTAAGCTACGAATACTTAATAACGAAAAGTTTCATGGTCTTTTTTTTTCAACTTTCTTCATATTTTGTGACCACTTACCATCAGGCCTTTTTTTGCCTACTCAATTGTATAAAAAAAAATATATATTAAAAATGACTATAACACAATAGTCTATTACTAAATGAACATAATATAACTGACGAGTATACATTTCAATCACTATGACCAGACAGAGGTTGAAACCATACAAGGCTATTTGGTCCAGCTTCAACGAATTAACATTATTTATTTGTTAATTTGAGTGCTATTTTTGAAAACTGTGACTCAAGCAAAATCGGTGAGTCCAATAAGTTTTGATCGATATCGAATGATTTTCATTCGTTAACGAAGGATTTTTGTTCGGTATATATGTGACACATTTCAAAAATAGGACTCCAGTACTTTCTTTGGTTACGATGTTAGGACAAGACATAGGAAGACATAATAATATTGCTTAAATTTAAAATATCACAAGCATTTACACAGAAACAATTCATTTCAGTATTAACTTTAGTCAATAAAATTAAAATAAATTTGAAACCAAGCACAATTTTATAACAGCGCATACTTCCGTGTATTTGGTAAAATAAATAATTTGTTTAATCTCAATACCAGAGTGCATCAATATGAGTGAATGGTGAATTTATAAACAAACTAGAACAAAGAGATATCATTATGATGAGCAAAAATTAGGAGCTACAGAAACGGCAAAACAAAGTAAGACAATGTGCCAAAGGATACACGAAGTATTTATGCGAAGCTCGTACAGTAATGAACATCGTTTATTTGTCCTAACTACGTACAGTACGTTTTAAAACTTTTTAGGCATAACTCGCTTGAACTTAATCCATCTTGAGCTAATATACTAATTCCTTAATTTACAGATAATGTCATCCTTTCAAATAAAAAATATTGAAACTTAAAAATAATGAAGTTAAAACTATCATATTAGAATATTCCATGGCACAATCAATAAGCTTATGGCAGCTTCAAAGGCAGAATAATAACGACTTCTGTACATCTAACGCAATACTATCTTCTTAAGCACAGAAATGAAATTATGACATAAGAAATGCTTATAACCTTCTTATAGTAGTAATTCGCACGTACATAGGAAACCCATGTTCGAGAACCTACTTAATACAATATGATCTTCCCTTCTTCATACGTTTTACGTCATATCTCATGGAAATATATACCGACTTTACGTACGATTTTCACCAGCTTGAAAATCAACACTGAAGTTTATATCAATTCCATTTAGTATAAGATTTAAAATTACAAAGTATGAGCAATTTGGATTAGGTAAAAGTATATCAAGATATAAAATATAGCTCTGATTAGATTTTATCCGAAATAAATTTTTGTATACCTGGATGACATCACAAAAAAAATATCAATAATTTTATATTCATTCATGTGAAATTAGTCCTTGATCCAGATTTGTTTTCAACTGACATCAATTGTCATGAACTATGTATAATTTTGCATTTGTAATTATTAGAAAAGTTGAAGCTGTTATGTACCTAGCAAAGCAAAGTATCAAAATTGCTGTCAAAATCTGCAAGGAAAAGTGATCTTTACTACTAAAAGGTTGGCTGGAACTGCTGGAAGAGATTGCTAGTAGTAGTCGACTTTGTTCCATAGTTTTTGAGTATCATTCATATTTATATGAATTTAACATTACTTCACGATATTTATTGTAATATGGGCAATAAAGATATATTGTATTGTATGCATAAAGCATGGAAATAAGATCTTTGATATTTGACTGCTCTTACGATTCTTTACTGTTGAATAGGTACAAAAATCAGTTACGCGCATAACTTAAGCTATTAGTTGTTTATGACAAACAGGTATACAATTTACCTCTCTGCAAAGTTTACTTAGAAGGGTAGTAATACAACGCAGCGCAGCCCGGCAGTTGCCAGCGGGAGGCGTGTAATTCTATCATCTGAAGTAGAGTGCGGCGAATGGATGGAGCGACGGCCGTGTTGAGGAAGGCGTCCCTCACGACAGTTAGCAGTCGCTCCAGTTGGCCGGGTAATTGGGATTCCAGATCGCGGCCGATATGTGTCAGCACGAAGGACAGGTGTTTCGTCTGGAAAATTGTTTGATATTAACTCAACATAAAAGGTTTCAGGTTTATATCACTACATATTCAATATAAAACCAGGTCGGAATATTTAGTTTAAATCAAAGGTAGATGCTGCAAACAGGATTGCTTTCAGTCGGTAAGTGAGAGATCAACTGTTAAGCTAGACCAATCTTCAGAGAGGCATTAGGGTTGGCTCCTGCGTTATACTCGTATGGACGACATGACACTTAGTGACATTTATTTGACATTAAATTTATTTACTATATGATTTTTTTTATTACCACCCATACACCATTAACTAACTAGTTAGTTATGCCTAGGCATATACACTACAAAACAAGAAGTATTGCAAACACACACACACACATATATATATATATATATATATATATATATATATATATAGAATAATAATAAAAAAATAGCGTCGTAGAATTCATCCACATCAATGTCTACCGGGAAAGTGCCTTTGAGCCAAGTATAGTCCAGCCTTTCGGTTACTTGAGGCTTCGATTATGCGCTTCGTTAAATCTCTGTACAGCGAACGAGCACTTGGACCCCATGGACTAATTTCCGATGAGATTACTATTGGCAGAACATTGGCGATTGTCTTGGAAATAGCTTAACTAAAGGTTACGTCTTAAACTTACGTCGCTAGCAGAAGGCACGGGTTGCCTGATGCAGTCCTCGCAGCATTTGCAGATCAGCGTCAACAACACTTGTCCAGGCTCAGCTGAAGCGCTCCTGAGTTGTGTGGCGCGGCGTCGTAGCTGGCAGTAAATCTCCAGGAGGAACGACATAAACGCCATAAAGCGGGGGCGGCCTCCACCAACTACTGTGTCTAGCAACTGGAAAATAAAAATAAAACATGATAAGACCTACAAAGCGCTGAGAAGAGGCTGAGGAATTTTTGTTTAACATGGCCCAGTTTTGTACGCCAAAAAGCCAGGTAGTAGGTATTTGATGTTACCACAAATAATGAACCTAATCAGTAAACGGCAACAACTACCATTCAAAGGTTATTGAATGATACTTATCGGTCATTTCAAATGCTTTGCTTGGTTTTTAAGCCTAGATCCTAGAGTCTATTTACCTTCTCACGGTCTTGGTACCACTGCTGGCAGATGTTCAGCAGCGATTCGAGGAATGTCTTGGTCTGCTCACGCTCCACCACGGCGATACAGCGGCGCGCGGCTGGCTGCGCGTACCGCGGGGACTCCACCGCGCGCGACACCAAGTGCTCGGCCGCGTCCATCAGAGTGCGAGCACACACGGAAATCGGATCTGAAATAAAAACCACGTCCTTTTTATGATGACAAATTTTGGAATAGGTACAATTTTATGACTGGACCGTCAATACGGTTGCGTTGACTGACAGTCAAGCTTACGGCTTTCGGTTTCGTGGCCTATACGCGGTTAAGAGTAACACTATCGCGCTGTCAATGCCAACGTGTGGCCTAGTAACTTCTTAAAACAATAAGATACTGTGTCTAGACTCTAGGTAGGCAAACTAATTCGTAGCATCTAAACTACCACGAGAGACATTCCGCCAGCTTCGCAGATATATGTCAAATATACAAAATTGTTAACTCATTCACTAGTGACTAAAAAACCATTAAAGGTTTGGTTTGTTTCGTAAAGATTTATTGAAAAGCAGCATTGGCATTAATGCAATGCCAATCCTGTGGCAGGGCCCACCTCAAGGACCCGGCCGCAACAAGGGTCGCCACCCCTCCCCGTGCCCATACAGGTATTAGATGAAAAGCCTAATCTCACAATTTTGTAAATTAAGAACATGAATAGGCGTAGGAATCTGAAACCTATGAGTGTGACGAAAGACAAACCGGCGCCGCATGTAGGTAACTCGAAGTAATATATTGTCAGGTAGTGAGTGACAGCACTCATTATCAAAATGTGTATTTTTTGTTGCTCTGATTGAACCTATTCTATGAGCTTTGCTATGACTCACCAATGAGCATGTAATAACGCTTTCGGATAATCGATAAACAAATAAAACATTTGGTACATTCTCTAGACAGATGGGCTAGACTTTGTTGTCTTGTTAAATACAGAGGAAATAATTTTACTTAGATACTATAAATAAATAAAATCGGTAGGTAAACTCTCTACTAATTAAATAGTAAGACTTAACGTCAATCGTATACATGTTTTCAATGTTGGTATTTAATCGTTGGTACAATACCATCATCGTATGCAAGTTTAGATAAAAAGTAGATATTTTCGAAATCCTTTGAATAAGGTATAAATCAAATGGAATTGATTTTACTTAGAGAGCTAAATAAGCAAAATCAAACTAAAGAAAAAGGCACACTGCTATGCAATGGTGCCAAAATATCGGACGGATAAGTACCTATATATTTTTTAAAGGCCTCGCCATTTCCATTTTCGGTCAATTTAAAACAAAGAACCCCACAATATTTTTTTCATGTAATTTTGAAGTTTTATGCGAAGGATGAACTTCACTTCAAATTCCTGCAGCCGGTGTTGATAGAATTAGCACTAACTTAGTAGTTTTACAGTGGTAGACATACTGATGTACTTAAGGTTTAATGAAAGTAATAAATTAAGAAATAAAATTTAAATTAGGTAGTTACCATCAGAATCATGATGTGAACGGTCAAACTAAAAAAGAGTCGAATGAAAAATCATTCGGAATCGAATGAAAATAGAGCTCGACGTAGAGTTCGTAGCCAAAAGCTACATAGAAGTTCTGTGGCTTTTGCATTCTCTTCAAAATATTTAAGGTAGGTACTTACTGTCGTAAAGAGCGTCCCAGGGGCTGCACCGTCGGCAGGATCTAATGAAGACTGGCGGAGTTGGTGCGATGACATCTATTAGCCAAAATTCGTTGTCAGAATTCCAATCTTCCGTTGGCTTCTCCCAGCCATATGTACCGGTGACACATGGCTCCAATGAAAGCAATTCAGATGTTTCCGAGGACGGTAATTTAGCTGGAGTAGTCACTATGGTAGGTGAAAGTGATTGCTGTGCAAGCCTCTCGAGCACGCAATCCAGTACTCGACGCCCTTGAACGGGGGCCTGCAGCGGCGGCACCTCATCTTCTGTTTCATCCGCAGAATCAGTTTCTTCACTGGAGTCACTGACGTCGTAGTTGTTAGCAACGTCGTCATTCTCGTTGATTGATGAGTTGGTGCTAAGTGTTGAATCCAATGCCGGCATTTTTAATTCCCAACTATCTGCAGCTTACAGTCTCACAGAGGTAATATTTTCGAAAACTAGGTACACGAAAGACTCAGCTCAAGACACGACTGCTCCGAGGAGTGTTAAAAAGGTTACTACTGGCTATGGTGTTACCCCGTAGTAAAATTCTGCACTGTACTTCGTTTCTTCGTAAAAATGGGAGGGATGCACCAAAAGTGCATTTGTCAAATTATGTGCGCGTGAGCAGCAAGCGCCATGATTGGCCGGGGACCCTAATGGGCGTGATTTAGCTCGATGACTGATAAGGTTTTAAAAAGTCGATAGAAATTAACTTTAGTCTTGAATCTTTTGACATTTTATAATTTTATCTGTGTAGACATTATTATTATTTTCTTTTTTATGTCATACATTCAATTAATTCTTGTGGCAATTTAAATTTGACTTTCAATTTTGTATTTTGCTTTCATGTAAAAATTTAATTTAATTGTACCATGTAATTAGTCAATTTTATAATTTTAACACTCTCAAGTCTCTAGAGAATTCTAGAGACTTCGGAACACCCAGTCTGGGTACATGTACTTACAAAAATTGTCCTAACTCCATATAATGTACATGTAAGCGAGAAAAAATCTACACTAATAATATTATAAAGAGGAAAGATTTTTGTGTGTGTTTGTAATGAATAAACTCAAAAACTACTGTGCCGATTTCAAAAATTCTTTCACCATTGGAAAGCTACATTCACCCTGAGTAACATAGGCTATATACCGCAGGTGGAGCTGCGGGAAACAGCTAGTAAATAAATAAAATAACTCCTCGAAACAAAGGCATAACAAATTTTTATTAATTTGTACAAAGCGTTTAGAATAAAAAAAATAATAGATGATGCATATTTACATCTTACAAAATCACAAGGTGTTACAGAATTAAATTAGGTAATTTAAGTAAATCACCTACCTAGCCAGGTGATTTTAAGTCAATGGTCAAGCAGTAGAGTACCTAAATACCTACTTATTTACATAGAAATAGGGTTTCATCAATTATGTATTACGTTATTTTATTAATATTATGAAATAAGTACTTAGAATAAATGACTTACTATCATTGACATAATTAAGAGTATATTAATTACTTCGATTCTAACTATTAACTAAATGATTCTAAAAGTTTAGCTCAAATATTTATCACAGACTCCCTTTTATTTCTTACACACTTAAAATTCGCTAAAATCACGTAAAAGTCTAATCTAAGTAAATGTTCTATTTCTTAATCACAGCAGCTCTGGAGTGCTATTTTTGATAAGTGTGACTCACGCAAATTCAAGTCAAATAATTTTTGTTCGAAATCTAATGATTTTTGTTCGATACCTAAGAATTTTTGTTCATTCGACATATATGTCATAAATTTCAAAAATAGCTACCCTGTAAACGTTAAACATTAGTAAACTATTTTATAATGAACTCTTTTCTATTGTAAGTATCTCAGTTATTAAAAGTAATTTGCTAATAACTTGAGCATAACAAATTTGTTAAATATAACAAATTACCGAAATAAAACAAATTACTTAAATTTGTTATCAAAATTGATATGGCCAAGGATGTAAACATAGAGTCAATGGAAAAGTGTCAACATATCCAAAAATGTTACAGCTAAGTACTGTTTTGTCTGCCATTTCACATCCATCTGTACTTAGTCTAAAAGTAATTGTAAAAAAAACCTAGTTTTACATTAAGTTAAACTATTTTAATACGGTTTTTATCGCGTTAACTACTTGTTTATTTATACCTAACCTCCATCACAGAATTATTTCTCTACCATCATGTCTACCTGTGACCATGAACGCTGTAAAGTGTTTGAAACGTTTTTAGGTGTTATCGAACAAGTAATAAAAGAGACAAAAAAACGTATTTAATAGTTCAATTTCATGTGTAACAATCGAGAAAACATACGCAAGAATTCATGAACCTCGTTTTATCTTACAACTGCTACGAAGCGACGATCTTAACATTTACTTGTAAATGTAACAACTATGCGATATTATTATTCAGAGGATTCTGTTCGTTGTTATCTTGATTCATGACTATTATCATTGCTACATTTATAAGTTCCTATGTTAGCGTTTTGAAGTTTTCTAAATTCATTCGAAATAGAAAGTTGCTATGAATATTTAAGAAAGTTAAAATTTTAACGAAATTTTATCTCTTGTAAGTATAATCCAAAAAATATCAAATAGCCTATCGTTACTCTAGCTACAGATACTATTAGATATAAATGAAATCACACCTTTATTCATTTTATTGTCAGTCTCTTCTGCGATCAATTCTGACTTACTCGTATTCTAAGGTTTTGTTATTTATATTGTCTTCAGTTAATATTGGTGGTGTAAAATGCTTTGTGGTCACTTCCCTTTTGTGCACAGTCTACCTGAAAAGCATTCAAAGTGCCGACATAGGTATTTCTAGTTCTTGTTATCTTAATCTTTTTATGGTCTTTTACGATAAAGACCAACTGACCCTTTTGAAAATGCATTTTTCTCACGTCTCTTTTGTTAACAGTCTTCCTGCTAGCGCAAATGCATTCTGACAGTAATAAAATATTTCAAAATCTTATTATAGAAATAGCCTGACTCATTGTCAAAACACGCTAGGCATGCGGCCAGCTTCAAAGAAAGTGGTTATCACAGCCTACGGACGCCAGAACACGTGCGCCGAAAGAAGATATCTTTTAGCGATATTTTAGAAAATCACAACAGATATAGTTTTCTGGTATTTATTACGGATCGTAGATTCTAATTACAATCGCGTGGAAGTAGTCTCTACATTATCGTCATCAACCATTCTAGTTCTTATAATACTTAGCAGATGTATCATTATATTTAATTTAATAAAAATTACACATACATAGTAAAATATTATATAATTTTTTCTACAATTCCACCATCAAACTGTTTAAGATAGATATTAGATAGATATAATGCTTTATTAAGATCACACACACACATAAAATGATTTAAAAAAACAGAACTTTGCTACACAAACATATACCTAACTTGACAGAAAATGATCATTAGCATGTGTGCTACAGCGATCTC
This sequence comes from Euzophera pinguis, assembly GCA_947363495.1. NCBI lineage: Eukaryota > Metazoa > Arthropoda > Insecta > Lepidoptera > Pyralidae > Euzophera > Euzophera pinguis. The sequence continues at coordinate 2,986,787 of OX376164.1, forward strand.
AAAGGAAGCTATATAAATATAAATGTTATGTTTATGTTTCTGTGTTTCATCCGTTTGTAATTTATATTAGTTGCGATATCATGTAACCTATCTCTACAACTATATGTAAAGCGGATTTTCAGAGGTAGTCACCAGAGCAACTGAGACTGGTGAGATAAGATTTTTGACTTTCTAAAATTAAAGACTTCATATGTTTTTTAAAAGAGTTTTTGGTCGTGATGCATCTAATTGGAGGTAGAATATTATTCCCGCACATAGTAGCCTGGTTTTGCGCGGTATTTTTCAGTTTCAGGTGTTATTTTGCCTGCGGTCTCTAGAATTGTCGTTTACTTGTCTTTGACGCTAATATACGGGGTTGAACCTCCAGGTCACTAAGCTGTGATGCTCAAACGACGGATAAGTTCAGTTTTTAGGGTTCCGTACCTCAGAAGGTAAAAAAGAACCCTTATCACTCATGTCGTCTGTCCGTCTGTCACAGTCGATTTTCTCCAAATCTACCTGACCGATCAAGTTGAAATCACGACAAACAAAATGAACTTATAAAATAGATTTAAAAGTTCTATATTCATGTAGTTGTTTTAAAAGAGCATGCATTATGACAATATATCTTATAATGGCACATTATAAGAAGATTTGGCTAATACTTATAACCTTTGTTCTTATAATTTGGCCGGTTAAATGTTTTTTAATCCTTATAATACGGCTATAACAAGGGTTGACAATGTGCTTTCTTTTTAAAAGCCATATAAAGCCTTTTAATATGGCTAATTAATCCTATAAATAAAAGGTACAATGTAACTATGAAGCTTTTTAACTTGTAGGAGCATTTTATAGAATGCCTACAAACGAAACAAAACATTGAAAATGATCTTTATGAGAATAAAAACATTCCATGGTCACTTAGATAGTAATTATAAAGGTATTGGTAATAATACCTTTATAATTACTATCTAAGTGAGTGTAAAACAATAAGTACCTTAAAATATTTTTTCTTAAACATGCGCGGAAATATTGTCATTACTTTTGAATAAAGAACACGCGAAGTAACATATTTACGTAGACTGAAAATCAAATTCACTTCCCGGCGTGTTTTTCTTCGTGTTTGAAAATTAAATATTTTTATTAGTAATCATTTCAGATCTAGAAATTTGTCAGCAAGTAATCAAAAATTTAGTTGTAAATAACAAATTATAATCACTTGTCGCGGTATTTTGATCAGAAGCCTAAAATCTTCTATAGCAATGGGATCATGTCCCTACCTACGAGATGGCAAAAAGTAATCGAACAAAATGGCACCTACATATTTTAGTTAAATGTAAATAAACAATATTAAAAAATGTTTTTAATTTTCTAACTAATGCGAAGAAACTTATTCCCCAACCTATTATTTGGTGGTGAAACTCTTTTTTGGCCGATTCTGTCGCCTAAAAGATTTTCTCTTAGTATTGCAGTTGTGTAAGTTTGTAATACTTTTAATATAAGGTTTTAACTAAGGTAATATAATATTGTTAAGGTTATATGATACACTATATATTTAAATAAACTGAGGAGCTCGATAGTCGTTGGCGACGCGCGTATCAGTAGCGAATGCGCGTGTCAAGCGGCGGCGAGACGCGACCACTATTTGATTGGTCGCTATTTAGTGACATTTTCTATCTCGAGCCCCTACGTGCTTTGGAAGGCACGTTAAGCCGTTGGTCCCGGTTGTTATCGATGGATAGCATAGTCGTGAGGCTGTGTCAGATGCCTTTGGGCAGCCTGAAAATTACTGACTGTGTTGGCCACTAACACACCTCGGGTCATGTTCCTGTTGGTCTGGTTTCCCTGTAAAAAGGGTTACGGAGGTCCACGGCAGTCGCTTCATTGTAATAACCAGTCCCGCCAAATCTAGGACCATGTCTTACAGCGTTACCTAAGCTCCGAAATGTAAGCTGACGACGCAACTAGAAATACACTCTAAGATGTAGAAGGTCTAATAAAATGAAAATCGTCGTAGATACCCAAGTATTAATGAAAATTAATGGTAAAGGCAGCGGTCCGACCCGGGGGTAGTTGGTATTGGGTTCGATTCCCACGGGACGGGAAGCATATTTTGTTTGGTTGTTTCCAGTTTGGTTGGTCCCGGCTTCCATCTGGTGGTCGTTAAAGGAACCACCTCAGAGGCCGCGAGTCGATCCCGAACTGTAACATAAGTACACAAAGTTATGATGATGATGATGAGCGGTGAAATTGCTTCAGATCACATCTATAAGCAATGACCCCGAAGCCTGCTATTATTGTTATGTACCATAGGTAAGTATTTTACTTAGTTGTTCAGTAAACACATTAAATTTCCAATTCTTTTTAAACAAGGGTATTTTTATTATAAGCAATATTAAATGAAATACATATATTATGTTAAAATGTATCAAATGTATATTAGGAAAAAAGTTTTATTTACAAATACAAACTAAGTAATTACGTTTACATACATTTCTTACTAAAAAAGACCTAAGATTACAATGAAAATAGAAATAATCACAACTTATGTACTTACTATTGTTTCTTATACTAATTTATTAATAAATATTTACAATATAAAAAGGTATCGTATATTTGTTATTATTTTTGTTTAGTATTTCCATAATATGCAAAAAATAGATAAAATTCAGTAAAGTAACCATATGAAACTGTAGTGCGGATTGATAGAAAAACAAAATATATTTTTTCATTTCCATACACTGATGTAGATCTGCATTTTTGGTATGTTATGTGGGTCTGTAAGGATAGTGTAAATTCAAATTTGCAACTTCGAAAAACTAGTGGACATTGAGAAAATCGAAAAAAATCTTCGAAATTTTGGGACTTTTTGTAAGCTACTTTCTCTCCTGGACTAAAACTAGTTATACATTTTATGAGAACTATGTCCTACATGCTTCTCATAAAATGCATTGATTGCAGATTTGATAGATGCAAATGATTGCAGCTCTTAAGACCCCAAAGGAACCAAGCTATGGCACTTCGAAAATGACAAATTTTTGGTAAAGTCACTAAAAATAGTTTAATGTATTAATAATATAATGAGCTTTCATTAGAGCCTTAAATAAAGTTTATGAGACTAATAGTTCACCCACAATTTCGAAATGTAGGTGAAATGGTTGACAGAGGCAGAAGTCTCAATGGACAAATGAATGGATTCATGCAAAGTTTTGCGACAGACTGGCATTTATAATATTAGTATGGAATAGTATGGATGGATTGCAACAAAATTGGCATCAAAATAAATTTTCTCTGTTCATAGCAAAACCACTGGCATAGTCTCAGAAAAGTAATTTGTATTATAATCATATTAAATATATGATAAACTACTTTCAGTAACTTTCCTCGTAGATCAAGTGGTTTTGCTCATATTTCGCGAAATAATTGGCAAAACCCGGAAATTTTTTAACATTCGACAAAAATTCGCCATCTTCAAAGGGTCTAATGAGCTGCAATTAGACTCAAATTGTATGTAGATAATTTACTGCAGTTTATAAATCTAGAAGACACAATTCGCATAAGATGCATACCTAGTTTTGGTACTGGAGAGCATATAGCGAAAATAGTTATACATACCAAAAATGCAGAACTACATTACACTTTGCGAATTTAATGTCTAATTCCAATAACCTGGAAGTCAACCCTGTAGAAATCTCCTGCACTGCGCCTCCCTCCTTAAAAAGTCGGAGGGACGCACCAAAAGAGGCTTACCAAACTGTGTGCGCGTGAGCAGCAAGCGCTATGATTGGCCGGGCGAGACCTCTCTCCTCCTCCTCCTCTTATAACTGGATATGGGAAAATAAATTTATTATTTATCGATAAAGCATTTGATAAGACTTTATAAGACATTGTTCTTGTAATTTTATTAAATTACTTATTTTAACACATACACCTTGTCAGAAGTCTGCTTAAAAACAGCCTAAACTACTTATCTAAACGAAACATATATATTGATGTTTCCAAAAATACACGTACCTACGTAGTTTAATATCTTTTTTAATAAACTCATTAAAAACTAATGAGTCATTATCACTCATCTAGTTAAAAATAATTTGTTAAATATAAGAAATCAATATTTTTAATTAATTTTTTACTATTTTATTTTATTAGGCTTATTAACTTTCGGTCCTTGCGCCACGCACACCTAATAGCACAGAATTATTAATAGAACTACTAATAGTGAAACACCTGATGAACCATGTCAAAGGCCGAGAGTCGATTCCGAACAACTCTGACACCAGGGTGTACATGGTCGATTGACAAAATGACATACGCAAAATGATGATGATGATGAGCGGTGAAATTGCTTCAGATCACGTCTTGCAATGACCCCGAAGCCTGCTAGTATTGTTATGTACCATAGGTAAGTATTTTACTTAGTTGTTCAGTAAACACGTTAAATTTCCAATTCTTTTTAAACAAGGGCATTTGTATTAAAGGCAATATTAAATGAAATAATATGTTATGTTAAAATATATCAAATGTAAATATTAGGAAAAAAGTTTTATTTACAAATACAAACTAAGTTATTACGTTATAAAGATACATTTCTTACTAAAATATCCTAAAATTACAATGAATTGTTTCTTATATTAACTTATTTATAAATATTTACAATATATAAAGATATCGTTCGATTATATTTGTTATAATTTTTGTTAAGTATTTCCATAATATGCAAAAATAGATAAAATTCAGTAAAGTAACAATATGAAACTGTATTGATTGATAGAATAACAAAATATATTTTTTTCATTTCTATACAATGATGTAGTTCTGTATTTTTGGTATTATATGGGTCTGTAAGGATAGCGTAAATTCAAATTTGCATCTAGTGGAAATTGAGAAAATCGAGAAAAATCTTCGAAATTTTGGGACTTTTTTTACTACTTTCTCTCCTGGGCTAAAATTATGTAAGAACTGTGTCTAACGTATTTATAAACTGCATTAAATTACCTACAAGTTGAGTCTGATTGCAGCTCTTAAGACCCCATAGGAACCAAGCTATGGCACTTCCAAAATGTAAATTATTTAGTAAAGTCAATAAAAATAGTTTGTTATATATATAATGCTTTCATTAGAGCCTAAAATAAAGTTTATGAGACTAATAGTTCACCCACAATCTCGAAATGTAGGTGAAATAGTTGACAAAGGCAATAGTCTCAATGGACAAATGAATGGATTCATGCAAAGTTTTGCGTAAATGTGATCACTAGGTTTTAGGTCTAAAAGTAGCCTATGTTTGACCCCGGGTCTTCAATTATATTCATACCAAATTTGGCCGTGAAAGCGTAACACTAATCTATAAAGAGAAATGATTGAAGAATGGCCCCCAGGCGTATCACGTATCTACCCATTTCTGACCCTGAAGATACATTGGATGGCTGAATGAAAGAAAAAGACAAACCATCACTTAGATTTATTATGTAGCTGAGTTTAAATAATACTAGTAGTACTAGTAGTAACCTAGTAGTAGTTTTTAGCATACATAGTCTGTTGCAAACAACATATATAAGTAAAATTACGATTCTAGAGAATCGTCACAGCCGCAGGCGCAATTACATCTGAAACTGAAAAGCACCACGCACAATAGTTACCTACATGATTGAATTGTAGAAAAAATACAAGACTAGGACGATTATTTAGCTACCTTTGTATCTGCAATTGTTATGAATTTAATAATTAGACATCTGCCAAGTATTTTAAGGACCTGAATGGGTGACGACGATAATGTAGAGACTAACTTACACGCAATCATAACCAGAATCTACGATCCGTATATCATTACAATACAATTTCTGTGGTGATTTACTAAAATATCGTTAAAAGATGTCTATTTTCTACAATGCGCACGTGTTGCTGGCGTCCATAGGCTGCGGTAACCGCTTTCTATGAGGCGGGCCGCGTGGCTTTAGGTTTAGCGTGTTTTGGCAATGAGTCAGACTGTTTCTAATCCCTTCGCTTGCGGAAAATTAGATAACAATAAAAAATCGAATTTAAAGAACCAAATATGGTTTAGGTAAACGCCGGTGAAGGGTAAGGGGAATAAGATATTTTATTACTTTTGAATGCATTCACTCTAGCAGGAAGATGGTTAACAAAAGAGTCGTGTCTTTAAAAGCATTTTTTAAAGTGGATAGCTCGTCTTTATTGTACATGGCCATAAAAAGATTGCGATAACACGACCTTGAAATACCTATGTCGGAACTCTTTTAACTAATGCGAATCAGGTATAGATACGGTTGACAAAAGGGCCGTGCCAATAAAGTAGCAATAAAGGCATTTTTTAGGCGAATATTACCTGAAGACAATAAAGACACTTTCAAAAACAAAACTTGTAAAAAAACTTACTTAGTTGTACTGCCGTAAAAAGTTGTAAGATCCATGTAATACCAAGTCGGTTTATTTATTCAAAACATAATTTCAAAAAACATGTAAAAATTAAACACATGAAACAAGGTTTGATATGTACATTACTTTTAGAAAGACACTTTGGTGAAATTACTGACAAGAGAGAACATAGCTGTTAAATTTTGGATATGTTGACATTTTCAATACACGGCTTATCCATTGATTAACACAATTATCGATGTTCATACCCCTAGCCATATCAATCATACCAATTTTGGTAATAACCGAATGGCGGGCCCAATACCCAAGTCCTAACCTTCCAGTCCTAAACAGAAAAAATGGGATGACATGTTTGCGAAGACTTACGGAAGAGTTTGCTATGACCCCGGAAACGGGTGCGTGGCTACTGCTTTGTCGTCTCCTCAACTTTGTACTTTAATTGACAACAACATATTAAGAGTATTTGTGTATTAAATTAAGAATGTTTATATTACAATGATTTTATTAAATTTGTACCTAGGTAATTAGGTAAAGTCTTCACTTTTCCTTACTTTTTTCTATACGTTAATTACCCTTTTCTTGTCATTTTCTCTCTTGGGTCTGCTGGAAGAAATTTCTTTAGAAATAAGCAGCTCCCTTGTACTGTCTTGTCCTCTTATGTTTAATCCTTTGCATTTTATTGTGTACATGAATAAAGTAAATAAATTAATAAGAATAGCCGCTGCTCTGAGAATAAGGCGGTAATATTTACGAGCAAAATCAGTGTATTTGTGGAGCGCTTGTGAATTGCTAGGGGACTTCATGGATTAAGATTAAGAATGTCTTCGAAGTGCTAGGAGATTTCCTAGGCACCATGCACTAAATGACATTATTCCGAGAGCAATGGTGTTTGCCAATATACCTTGTGTTTTGGAGCCCTAGGAGGCTTAAGTCGTACCGATGGCAAGCGTCCTAATGGCTTGGTTCTATATGGTATACAGGTCTCTGCTTACTATGGGATGCAACTTGTGTATGCACTTTTGCTGCATCACATACTCGTATGGACAAAGTCTTTTCGCATATAGTATGTATGAACTTGTAATCTCTTTGGCTGCTATTTGGCTGGTTTTAGTATCATTAAAATTCCAAATTCAAATTAGGAAAATGTGTGATTTCAATTTGTTTGTCTTCAGGATGAGCGACTCTAATGAATTACAAAATGAAGCCTCAAAATTTCTATAACAATGGGATCATGTCCCTACCTGCAAGATGGTAAAAAGTAATCGAACAAAATGGTACCTACATAGGGTCATTCGGCCGGTTGACGATCAGTTAGTGGATTTTTCGACTTTAAAGCATTATAACTAAAAAAATCAACGCTATTCAAATCAGATGTAGTATTTTTCTAATAAAAAAACTTTTCAGCTTACTTTATGCACCTAAATATTTAGTAATATTTGAATAAATTAAATAGAAATTCTAAAAATAATAAAAATGTACGTATTTTTCAATTCACGATCAATTTTCATCAGTTTACGTCCACATAGAAAGGCCAGTTTACGATCGTTAACGGTGATTGAAAAATAAGCTATAATGGTGTAGAAATAAAGCACAGATCACTTTGAGTGTTATATTGAGAAAAAAAATAGCAAGAGAATATATTTTTTAGGAAAAATTAGATCTTTAACGACTTCAAAATAAGATTTCAGGACACTCACTAATCATCAAATCATCATATTTTTGTAGTTTTTTTTTGTTATATTATTTTTTAATTTTTTTATTTCTTTTTCCCTTTCATTTGTTGTTTCCTTTTTTTCTCAACTGCAGATTTTCTTTATCTTCTTTAATTTTCTTAAAATGATTGTACTAAGCTAAGAATGATTTGGTACTTGAAAATCGATACCGTAGATTAAAATATATTCAACTCTTCATCGATGTCATTTATTGCGATTTCAGGACACTCACTACTTACGTATCAAATCATCTTTCTTTATGGTTTTATTTGGTAAGTTCTTCTTTTTCTGCTTTTTTTCTTTTATTTTTTCAGCTTTTTCTCTCTTTTTTTTCTTTTTCTTCCTCTCTCATTTGTTGTTTACGTTTTTTCTCTAACTGTAGATTTTCTTTGTCTTCTTCCTTTTTCTAGTGATGATTTTGTCAAGCTGAGGACGATATTGCGCTTGGAAAATTAGGGCCGCGACGCCTTACAGGGTTTTCGGGTGGTTCTGTAACTGGAAAATATAAATGCTTCTCAAATACATCATCAAAAGAAATTGTTTCTTCAATAGTTGGCACTTGTGTATTTTCTTGATTATGGATATCTGCCATCACTGTCAAATTAAGACATTCTTCTTCAGATTTTTGACTTATTGCTGAAACATCCTTTGCCAGCTCAATATCTTCCAGTGGGGTTAGTGAAATATTGTTTAATGAGATAAATGACCCTGGGTCCGGTAGGTCTATACTTTCAGCAAACGTTTCGTCAATGTTAATATTGTGAGGTTTTTGCGTTTCATGTAAATTATTTGTCTCAAGAATAGATGTGCTTCGCGTCGAAGCTGCAGTATTGCGAGGCGTTTTTGACTTAGATCGCCTCTTTTGGATATAGGACTCTTTAACATTTTCAATTTCTACCACAATAAGCTCTGAATCTATATTGTGTTTGGCCAAATCATTTTTGAGCATTGATATTATTTTGATTGCTGCGTTAAATTCTTTTTCTGTTGCTCTTTTATTTTCATTGGAATTGGTTTCTCTTCTTTTTTGAAAATCTTTCACGCATTTTGTGTAATCTACGTTATCTTCGTTTAGCGGATATAAGCCGCATTTTCTAAACCCATTTTTAATAGTGTTTGTCAAGTCTGTCTGAGATAAAGTGTTGTTAAGTGTTGGTCAGAAATTAATTTTTGTAATAACTTTGTTTGAATGCTTGACAGCGTTTCTCCAATTTTGTTTTAATGGTTTAAACACACTTACATCTGCTGATTAAAGCATATGAGTGCTATTTGGTGGCAATGCATAGATAATTATGCCATTTTCACTTTAGGCATTATAATACTGTGCAAGAATGATAAAATTCCTCGCCATATTGGGTGGCAGGCTACCGTTTGAAAATTCGATATGTAGCTGCCGCGATCAAGACCCCGTAACCAGAACAAGAAATAGCTCACCTCCAGTCACGTACGCCTTGTCCAAAAGCAAGCTAACATGCTCCACTTCTGGAATGATGAACTTGATCTTCTGATTTTCGCACCTTTGAAAAATCACAGCTCAAGAGTCTACGAAAAGTAGCTTTATCACAAACACAATAGTTTTAGATCAAATTGTCTTAAATTTCGTATTATTACACGACTCCACGTCACACGGAACACACGACTTTCTCTCGCGAAGAGAATCCGACCGGGCACAGTCTCCTTGTGCAGAGCTGCAGGGCAGAGATGCGAGAGAGATCCAGAATTTTCTACACTGTGGTTCGGCGGTGATTGGTCGACGAGGCGTATGAACGATTGAACGTTTCGTTCGACATTCGGTGATTCAAATTTCTGCTCCGATGGCGGGAAACTTGAACGCAGCATCAAATTCGATTTTCGATGGGTTTGGTGCCGAGATAACAATAAGAAAATTACGATAGAACTCTTAACCTAATAAATTAAGAAAACGATTTATGATTACGAAACATACCGCCCACCAAAATACACTTGTGTATTTTCTTACTTAGAAAACAGTTAAACTAATAAAACTATGTAAACGAAACGAATGCATATGACTTAAACTAAATAGAGTTTACGATAATGTTTTAACTAAAATACGAACTGAATAAATTAATCGATATGATTAGGTAAAGGGCAAAGTTTTGCCAATGGTCTCGTTAGGTGAGAGCCATCAACTGTACGTACAGTTGCCACGCGAACTACTCCGTCCGGGCCAGGGTAAAGTTTTTCAACGCGCGCAAGAGGCCAGTGTAACGGGACTGAGTTATCGGTTTTTATTATAACAATCGACCCTACGTCCAGTGGTTTCGATTGTTTGGTCCACTTTGCTCGCTGAGTTAGAGTTTGTAAATATTCTTGCTTCCAACGAGTCCAAAAGTCTTGTTGAAAACGTTGTATTAACTGCCATCGACCGAGACGGTTTAGATTAATGGGAGTTAAATCTTCATCAGGCACGGAGGTAAGCGGCTCTAACGTTAAGAAGTGGCCCGGAGTAAGAACGTTCAAGTCATTTGGATCTGAACTCAGCGGGCAGAGTGGTCGAGAATTAAGCATCGATTCGATTTGAACAAAGACAGTACTTAACTCCTCGAACGTAAGGGCTTGTTCCCCTATGATACGATACAAGTGAGATTTGACGGATTTGATTTGAATTTCCCACACTCCACCGAAGTGGGGGCTTGAAGGTGCATTGAATCGAAATTCAATATTTTCCGCATGAGCAGCAGTTTGCATAAGAGCATTTAGTTGATTGCTTGCGCCTACGTAATTAGTTCCGCAATCAGAGTGAATTATGCTAACCCTACCACGACGGCCGACTAAACGACGGAGAGCTGCAAGGAAAGCGTCAGATGACAAGTCCGAGACAGTCTCGAGATGAAGAGCTTTAGTGCTAAAGCAAATGAATAGGCAAAGATAAGCTTTTCCGATTTTAGCACCACGATGTTTTCCAAGTTTTATCTTAAAAGGACCGCCATAATCCGTTCCTACAATAGAAAAGGGCTTAACTTGATTAACACGAACAGCGGGTAGATCGCTCATAAATGGCTCTAAGGGCATAGGGTTGGTTTTATAACACTGTAAGCATTTAGATAAGCAATGACGAATTGCGCGTTTGGGAGAAAGTATCCAGAATTGTTGAGTTAACAGGTAATGCAGTGTATTAACACCAGCATGACAATTTTCACGATGGAACGCTTCAATTATCATGTAGGTGAGTCTTGAATCACGCGGAAGAAGAGCAGGATGTTTGTGTTCAAATTCAAGACCCGATCTCGACAGCCTGCCGCCCACCCTGAGCACACCGTGTATATCCAAGAATGGATTGAGCTTACGCATTTGCTTGGACAAGAGCCTTCCCGTTTGAAGTTGTTGGATTGCAGTAGCGAAATAACTGGACTGGATATGCTTGACGACAATCAAGAGAGACTTATGAAGCTCTATTTGATTAAACGCCGCGTCCCAGCGAGCTGTACGTTTACTACGAATGAAATAAATGAACTTAATCCAAACGCATATAACGCGTTGGATTTTTCGAATCGAAGAATAACGTTCAAGTAATAGATCTAAGAAAGATGTAGAAGCTGCGTCCTGAGCAAGCAAAGAATGTGGACTCTTTTCCTCCATATTTAATGTAGTTGGATCCAGTACTTCGTCAGAACGAGGTCAAGGAAGAACTGGTTGAGAAAGCCACGAGGGACCCGCCCACCATAAACGATTGTTGGCAAGAGCTGACGGAAGCTGACCTCGAGACACTACATCTGCCGGATTATTCTCGGAATTCACGTGATTCCAAGTAACATCTGGAATGACGTCTAGAATGTGACTTACGCGATTCGCGACAAAAGTTTTCCAACGGGATGGATGAGAGCGAATCCACGCAAGCACTACGGTGGAGTCAGACCAAGCGTATACGCCATCGAATGAAAAAATGGAAGAGTACGATTCTTTGACGAATCTCAAAAGATCAGCAAGGAGTACTGCGGCACAAAGCTCAAGTCGCGGCAATGATGTGGACTTTACAGGAGCTACTCGGCCCTTCGAGCATACGAAAAATACGTGGACAGTTTGATTTTCATCAACGATGCGTAGATAGACCACAGCACCGTAACCAGTTTCCGAGCTATCAGAAAATCCATGTAGTTCACAAGATTGGATATCTCTCACTGAAACACAGCGAGGAATACGCAGAGAATGCAACAAAGGAAGTTCATCCAAGTATAGGTCCCAAAGATTAACAACTTCCTTAGGAGGATCGTCGTCCCAACCCACTTTAAGAAGCCACAGACGCTGTACCAGAACCTTGGCGATAAAAGCTAAAGGCGAGAGGAAGCCCAAGGGATCAAATACGCGCGCTAGTTCACTTAGAATGTTCCTCTTCGTGCACTTCTTTTGTTGCGGAACAACTGAAAAGAAGAAACAGTCAGTCACAGGATCCCACCTTAAACCGAGAACTTTGAGTGTCGAACTCTCCTTATCATCTAACGTCACCGATGCAGTCAAACAATGGTCCGAAGGCAAACCAGAGAGAAGCGCAGGAGTGTTGGTCGCCCATTTTCGAAGTTCAAAGTTTCCTTTACCAAGTAATTCAATGATTTCATTTCGTGCTTGCAAAGCGATCTCAAGATTTTCAAAACCAGTCACTACATCATCGATATACAAGTCAGAAGATAAAACCCTACTAGCGATTGGCAACTCACGACCCTCATCCAAAATCAGCTGTTTGATCGTACGACATGCTAGAAAGGGAGCCGAAGACACGCCGTAAGTCACAGTATTAAGCCGATACTCCTGGACGGATTCGTTTGTATCAAACCGCCAAAAGATGCGTTGGTATTCACGATCAGTATCCGAAATTCGAATCATGCGATACATTTGCCGCATATCAGCTGTAAATACAACAAAATGAGTACGAAAATTGAGAAGAATTGTTGCAATGTTAGTTTGAAGCTTGGGACCGATTAGAAGAGTATCGTTAAGAGAAGTTCCCGTAGCATCAGGATAACTTGCATTGAAAACAACGCGCAACTTCGTGGAAGCAGAATCGGGGCGAAGCACACAATGATGAGGAAGATAATACCTTCCAGCATTCAGCTCATCAATCGGAACACCACTCATATGACCGCTATCTAGATAATCCCTCATAAACTCACTATATTTCTTGTATAATTCTGGATCCTTAACTAATCTTCGTTCCATAGAATGAAAATAACGTAAAGCAGTTTCGCGAGAACCTGGAAAGTGTAGATCCTGTTTATCCTCCTTAAACGGCAAGGTAACAATATACCTACCTATGATATCACGTGAGTGTTGCGTTGCAAATATTTCTTCACAACGATGTTCGTCGGGAGTTAGAGGAGGAGTTCCATCAAAAGATTCCAATTCCCATAGGCGCTTGACTTCACTATGAAGGCAATCAGCCTCATTTACAAAAAATGTCTGCACCTTATCCTTTCGATTGGCACAGCCGAGCAAGATCCAACCGAATACCGAATTAAGCGCTGCTGGTTGCTTAGATCCTCCACTTACACTACCCGGAAGAAGTAATGAAGCGAAGATCTCAGCACCGAGAAGGACATCGATAGATCCAGGCGAGTGACAATCTGGATCAGCCAGTTTTAGGCTCTGTAAATGTGACCATGAGGAGCGATCGATACGAGCTGATGGCATTTCGCCACATATACTGGGCAAGATGAGCGCCTCAATCTTAAACAGACTTTGGTCATTGACCCCAAGTTCGATCTGTACTGTACCGGAAACAGAAGCAGATGACTCGGCCAGGCCACTGACTCGCCGAGAAGTGAAGTCACTCTTCAAACCAAGTCGCTTTAATGATTTCTCACAAATAAAGTGCGCCATGCTACCAGAATCTATAAGGGCTCGAAATGACTGAAAGTTGCCTGAGGAATCTCGGATTTGAACTCTGGCTGTAGATAGAAGCACCACAGGTTGGGATTCGAGACTTGTAAGAACCTGAGTTTGATTTTTGCTTTGGGAACCAGAAGTAGGTTGAGTCGATGAGGAATCAGCGATATTGGGATTATCCAGGTGAAGAAGTGTGTGATGACGCTTATGACATTTCTGACATCTAAAAATAGATCTACATTCAGATAGACGATGTGACGGCCTCAGACAGTTGAAACACCAACGATTAGTTTTCGCATGTTCCATCCGTTCGGCTACAGAAATCTGAGCAAATTGTTTACAATGATTAACTGAATGATTTTCAGAACAAAACGAACATTTAAGAATGGGTACCGTAGATGAAGAGGTTGAGTTTGAACTGACGGATTGTGATGTCGGAGGGTTGGGCTTGGACCTCTCCTCAGTGCTAGAAAGAAAAACTGTAGTTTTGGACCTCGAAGAATTATCTAATTTGTTTTGAGCGTGGGATTTGAATTGATTATGATTATTAGAAACGTTAGATCGATTTTGACGTGAGAAGTGAGTGTCTCGAATGAGGGCCTCACTTTTGGTGTACACGAATTCCAATAATTCTTCGAAATTCGGTAACTCAGTAGATATGTGTTTTCTTTCATAAGCGCAACGCGTTTGTGAATCTAGCTTCGACAAGAAAAGATAACTAAGTACGAAACTCCATTCGGTAGTAGGTAATCCAAGACCTCTCAAAACATTTAAATTTTCTTTTGTATGGTCGAGCGCACGACGAAGCTCATCAGGTGAGTTAAAGTTTAAATTTATATCTAGTATTTCCTTCCAACACGTAAATGCCAGCTCACGTTTATCTTGGTACCTCTTCGTCAATGTCTGATATGCCTCACGATAAAAAGTACCTTCTGGAGGGTACGAACGTATAAGAGTAAGAGCGTCTCCTGAAAGACTTGAGAAAAGATAATGCATGCGTTCAGCATCCGAAAGTGACAAATTATGATGTATTAACGAATTATATAGGCTATAAAATTGAGGCCATTCTTTAATTTTCCCATTAAATATAGGAATATTAATTTTAGGTAGCTTTACGTTAGAGATACAAGAGCGGTCGACAGCGATTGTATTTGAATTAGAATCTCCTGTACCAGTAGGAATTAGCTGCCTATAAATGGTCATGATATCGAAATATATTTGATCGAAGTCTGCTCGGACCTCATCCTCTTGATCCTCGGAATCGCTATCTACAATGCAGAGGATATCAGAATGGGAATCCTCAAAACTGCTACAAAGCTTTTGCACAGACGTAAAATGGGCTAAAAACGCGTCTAGATGAGAAAGATCCTTTTGGGCTAATTCAGCAACTTCAAGTGTCTTCCTCAAACGATTTAAAGCGAGAGTGCGTTTGCGCCGCAATATGGGTAAGTCTCGAGCAGTAAGAGCAGGTTCATCGTCAACCATACTTAAAGATTTTCTTTTCTTAGATGGATCAAGCTTCTGTTTTCGTTTTGTGTTGTAAGACATTTTTACTAAAAAATAAGGTGTAAATTTAGTATTTAATTTACAAACGAATATTAATGATGGTTTGGTAAAATGTATTTATTTAAATTCACCTTATATTTAACTATTACTTCGGTTGCAATATGCAACTAATACAAATACACTTTATATTTATCTATCACTTTGTTTGAAAATTTGTAACTGATATGAACACCCCTTATAATTTACTTGTCATACATGAAGTTACAATTCGGATGACGATAAAACAATGAAACGAAAAAATGCAACCGTTTTGTCACTGATCACCAACGAATACGAATCTGTCTGTACTCCGAACACTTTTACGGTAGGTATATTGCGCGAGTATATTGATATATATTAGCCTGGACACGAATGAGCACTATACAAGAGAATGAGAAACGAATAATTGTATAGTGCGAGAATTCCAAACTAATATTCAATGTAGGACGAGTGGATGATATACCTACTTGCTAGGAATATTGGAGAAAATGAAAAATACCTAACACAATCATAGCACGATCGTTGAGAATCGAATTGGGTACGAATATGCACTATACAAGAGAATGAAAACGAGTAATTGTATAGTACGAGATTCCAAAACAATACACGAAAAGGCTAAGTTTTTTTTTATTTTATTTTTTATTAGGTATTTATTCAATCGATGTGTAAGATGTCGTATTTATAAGTCGATACGTAAAATACTTATAGGTAGTTGACGATAGGATACAGCGAAAAGAAACGTGTACGTACGTTAAATTCGTGTTGACGCATTGAATGCTACCTATAAATCGATGTAGGTACAAATTACCTACTTACTTGAGATTTGTAACGTGTGCGTGGTGTTATTTGAACGAAAATGTTTATTTTATAAAACGAAATTTACGCATTAAAACACTTTGGTGGAGGCAAATATGTAGGTAGTTACGTACGGAGTTAATAAATTCCGAAGCAAAATATAAAATGTGCAGAAGTGACCTCTCGTGTAAACTTACACGGAACGTTATTATCTTTGTTCTTTTTATGAATTACCTATTTTAACTGAACTCGGAATATGTATTGTCCAACATTAAAACAAGAAACAATATCTAGCTAGTTCATATGCATTCGAAAGTCAAAGATAAAAGTTACCACACAAATTGCAAGTTTCACATCTAGATAATTTTTATTTTGTGATGATCACAAAAAATTCACAAGAAACTACCTACACTTCGGGCGTGTTTAATAATGAGAAAAAAAGGAAATTAGACAAATTCTAACCTGATAAATAGAATTTTATTCCCGGGTTTCGGCACCAAAAAATATGTGCAAGAATGATAAAATTCCTCGCCATATTGGGTGGCAGGCTACCGTTTGAAAATTCGATATGTAGCTGCCGCGATCAAGACCCCGTAACCAGAACAAGAAATAGCTCACCTCCAGTCACGTACGCCTTGTCCAAAAGCAAGCTAACATGCTCCACTTCTGGAATGATGAACTTGATCTTCTGATTTTCGCACCTTTGAAAAATCACAGCTCAAGAGTCTACGAAAAGTAGCTTTATCACAAACACAATAGTTTTAGATCAAATTGTCTTAAATTTCGTATTATTACACGACTCCACGTCACACGGAACACACGACTTTCTCTCGCGAAGAAAATCCGACCGGGCACAGTCTCCTTGTGCAGAGCTGCAGGGCAGAGATGCGAGAGAGATCCAGAATTTTCTACACTGTGGTTCGGCGGTGATTGGTCGACGAGGCGTATGAACGATTGAACGTTTCGTTCGACATTCGGTGATTCAAATTTCTGCTCCGATGGCGGGAAACTTGAACGCAGCATCAAATTCGATTTTCGATGGGTTTGGTGCCGAGATAACAATAAGAAAATTACGATAGAACTCTTAACCTAATAAATTAAGAAAACGATTTATGATTACGAAACAAATACACACTATAAATAGAAGAATGGGCATCTTGATGTTATTATTTTGTAGCCAATATTAAAATCATTAGAAATATATTCAAAGAATACGTCACTTTTCGTCCAGCCACTTTCAAATCGGCCAAGAACCCATGATTCTGGTATACTGTCTACTAATGTTTTAGGGGGTCTTATGTATAGAAAAATTACCAACGGCGGACATAATGTTCCACTTGCGGAAAATACCAACAGTACTGTGATATTTTCTTTTTAATTTTCTTGATAATGTATAGGTTTTTATAACCTTTTGGCCCTAAAACTTTTCCACTTTAAGGGCATAACGAAAATTCTGTCTCATCCCCATTGAAGATCCTGTTTGGTTTTTCAAAGATATATGTCGCATTAATGGATGTTATATAATCTCGCAGTTCCTTAAACCAGTGCCTAATACGATTCTCTGTAATGGCAGCACTTGCATTATTAATACATTCTGCCTCACGGATACTAATTTCAGGATGCCTTTTGAGAAACTTTTGGTACCTATATCCCCTGGCATTCAGTCCTTAAACGGAGTCCTGATTCCTGACTTTGTCACTATTTTTGAGACGCTTTCTAACAGGCTTTGTTTATTCAAAGGAAACCCACATTTGCCATGTCTAAAATCCACTTCGTTAATTTTTCCTCTCCTTCTATTCCCAAAACAGGTTCTGGACCCACTTTGGGTGGTTTATTAAATGCTACTTTACCGCTGAGACGATCATGCACAGTAGCAAACGGCACACCATTAAGGCGTTTAGTTGTCTTTTTTTTTACTTTTTCAAGTTTGTCAGTAGTTTTTTTCGACTTAATTTTTCTTGAATTAGGTGTAGGAGCCATCTGAAATAAATATGAAAAACACATGCAAACATAATGCACATACACATACCAAGCATTTAGCCCCGTATTAGTATTATAGGCTTGGTCTATCAAAATCCTCTGGTAATTTTATCAATATCCGTTCATCAAATAAATGCAACTAAAAGCACAAAATAATATCTTCAGATTACTCATAACATTTTCATACATGTCATAAAATATAGCGAGCAGCTGACAGGACTTTGTATAGAAAGCCGAAATGTTTTTTACGTTTTTGAATTTCTTTTTCATTCAAAGTGAAAAATTTTGGTAGTTTTCCAAAATCAACCTGTATTATAGTATTTCTTTTGTTTTTACTCAAAAATACGTATTTACATTTTAAAAAAAGTTTTTTAGTTTCACATACAAACACACTGTTTAAATATAGCTGGTTTTGAAAAAATCATCCTGTATCATCATTTCACAATCACATGTCATAGTTTTGTATAGTTTTCGAGAACATGTTGGTTCTCGATCATAGTTTGGGTTGCCACTTTTATATGGCCGTAAATTATTTAATTTACGATCACTAATTCTATGCCAAAATAATCGAAATTAACGTTTGATCGTCAACTAGTCAATTAACATCCATACAAAATCCATATTTTTTTAAAGAAAAATATATTGGCCGGAAACAGTTTATTTCACGATCACTTGATTTTCTATCAATAATACTTGCATAAATTGCTGGCTGATTTAAAACTTAAGCTGATCGCCATCTGACATGGCAATGAAATATATTTTTCAACATTAAAATCAATATCATTAACTGCATTATTAGCATACATTATTTTAGAAAACCAAGACAAACGCAAAATTAAAAAAGCCCGTTTACGATCAGGCGATCGTAAAATGAAAGTTGTCTGTTATTACAATGCCCAATACCGATCACCATATATTTTAGCAAATTCAATATATTTATGGTTAAATTAAGCATCAAAAGAAACTATAACTGTAATTTAGTACCACACATACAAATGCAAAGCTTACATTACACTAAAAACATGTTTTACTTACCATTCAAACGAGTCGTCCCGCTATTTTTATCTTAAGATTTTGCACAAAATTTGACACTAGCACTACGGTTCTATTTCATCGGCTTACTGACCGACAATTAACGTACATAGTTAGCGAGAAAGATGGTACAAAGGAAAAGGATAAACGGATGTTGTTGTTTCATGCAATAATAATACTCAACTCACATTAATATGGCTATTTTAACTGATTTTCTAAAGAGTGATCGTGATCAGGTGGTGATCGGATAACGGGCCTAATCACCCTACTTTAGTTAAATGTAAATAAACTATATACAAAAATGGTTTTGAATTTCTAAAAAAATGCGAAGAATCTATTTCCCCAACCTGTTATAAAAGACACTGAAAAAGCTGCTGGAGCTGCGGCTCAGAATGCTGCAAGAGTTAAAGCATTCTAAATATGACGGCTTAAAATCAGCGTATTGCTTGTATTTGACAATGTATCCTTGTTGTGCAATAAAGAGTTTTTGTATTGTATATTTTTGTTCCTGTAGCCTTTTGAAACAACAGGCGCCTGGGGTTCTGAGGCCAGTGCTTTCATCAAGGATTTAGGTAAACTCATTGGGGAGCGGGTGAACGACATGACATTCATTCTGTGACGTATTTGGTTCAAAGGCTTTCCATCGCCATTCAGATGAGCGGGGAATGTCGCGAGCATCGTGGAAACCTTTAGGCCAACAACGAGAAGGAATGGAATTTTATGACCATCGATTTGACGGCACTGGTGGTTGAAAAAAAATTTTACCACATAATTATGGGCTGGCGCCCGGCTGGCGCTTCTGCGGCCGCTGCCGCTCGTTGCCTCGCGCGTTTTTTTTTCATGTTGTACCTAACGCTCGTCGCTTATTTGCTCCTCCCAACATAACTCTAGAGTTGGGTGCAATTAGAAATGTCATACAAATTCATTATTACAAATAAAAGTTGTTGCAGTTCTTATGTTTTTCATAAATCTCTACAATAAACTATTTTTTGGCAATTTTAGTTATCCTTATAATTTATATTTTTGTATTTAAAAACACTTTATAAAGTAGCTTTACTCCTCGCAACCTAACTCTTGTTTTGACCTCAAAGATAAATGTCAAACATTGGACAACATTTTTATTGGAAAAATTGGTTATTATTCTTTTTTAATTACTCTTTTGTTTTATATAAGTTTTATCTAATTTTATGTAAGTTATTCAATCTAGGATATTGTGTACTTAAATATTATGTCTGTAGATATTTTGAACCATTAGATAATTTGGACATTAAGAATTACAAATATTGGTGTTGTGTAGATCGGTGTTACGTCTTTAGAATAAGTATTTGAAATAAATATATTAAATTTATTTTTTCTTATGTTTTCGCGATTGTTATTCATTAAATTAAACTATTTTAATACGGTTTTATCGCGTTTATTACTTATTTATTTACACCTGACGTTTCAAACACTTTACAGCGTTCATGGTCGCAGGCAGACTAAGTTAACATTTATAGAATTTATAAAAGTTACTTAGGCGAGCTTCAATCAAGACCTATTACAAGCCGCATAAGAAAATAAACCAATTTTTAAGACCTGTAAAATCCAATATCCCATTGCAAGATGCTGGAGTTTATAAAATTGACTGTGACTGTGGTTTATCATACATTGGGCAAACAAAGAGAAGCATTAATACTCGTATAAAAGAACATATTGCTGACATGAAAAATAGACGCTCAACCAAGTCTGCAGTCTGTGAACATGCTCTAGACAAACCCAACCACTATATGCGTTTTGATAATCCTCAAGTCCTTGCAAAGGAAAACAGATTCATTCCAAGGATGTTACGTGAAGCTATTGAAATTAAAAAACATCCTAATTTCAATAGAGAGGATGGATGGCAGGTACCGCCAGCTTGGGACCCAGTCATTAACTTAATAAAATCGCAAACTCGGAAGCAGACTGCAAGACCCTTAGATACTGTGAGCCAATACTGCGTGAATCGGAATAGTTCCCAATAAAAATTTCAGGCGGTAGTTTTGTAATCTTATGACATCAAAGACAAATGTTAACTTAGTCTGCCTGCGACCATGAACGCTGTAAAGTGTTTGAAACGTCAGGTGTAAATAAATAAGTAATAAACGCGATAAAACCGTATTAAAATAGTTTAATTTAATAAATTTATTTTTCTCCACAAATCAATGTCATACAAAAGGTCTTAAATAATGAGAAAATAGGCACAATCTAAGTGATAACTACAAATTTAACATATTATGTAATGTAAAGAACTAGTGCCCGTGCAAGGTTCTACCCAACTAGATACTAGATAAAACCTGTGACAACGGGTCACCAGGGTTCTTCATACATTAAATATTTAGTTATAAAACTGCTAAGGCTAAATTAAATCATTAAATACTAACAAACTTTAGAACGCTATTTGATAATTAGATCAAATTTAACCAAATTTTTACTTAAGTACTTTTTAGGTATGTTTTTAGAGAACTGATGGAGCCCATGCTAAGTTTCCGAAGAACCTGTGATTACGTGCCTCACTCGTCACAACATAATCTAAACCCAAGCATTTACAAATTAGAACATTTTTGAAATAGTAAATACCTCCTTGACATTAACAGTTCACCTTATTTATTACAAAACAAAATTCAGCAATTTATTACGTCAATCAATACAACGACCTAAGATATGTGACTCAGCTTAATATTTACATTGTGTTCAAATGCTTAATGTCTGCAATTAATTTATCTATTATTTTAATGCCACTATTTAACTTCTTATGTACTAAGATTACAAATAAGTCTATTATAATTTGGAGTATGGAGTTTTAAGTGTACCATAATCAACCGGGTCAATGAATCTCTTTTCGGCCAAGATTTTAGCAGGGCATTGAACATCAACTGTTTTATGATTAGACGGCTTCTTGAAATGCAAACATGTTGCGCATTTCGGTGTGTGACCGCACGTGGAATTTTCTGCTCGACATGATTTGGCGGAATGTCCATAGTTTTGGCATTTGTAACATCTTGTCACCAAGTAAAGTCCCTGACAGGGCAAGATGACCAGTTAATAAACACCCGTTATTGCGTAATGAAGTAAGTACTCCTATTATGATTATTCTAGGCTTTCGTTTGAAGGTCTTGTCAACGGTTAGTTTGATGTTTTAAGCTGAACAGATTTCTTCAGCTTTTCGATGTCATCCTTGGTGTCGGTACTGATGACGCAATGAATAAGACAAGGGGTCTTACGCATCCCTTGCACATGTAATTTCATTTCATCCGGCTTGATAATTTTCTGGACGAGATAATTTGAGACCTCGCTAGATTTTATTTTGTCTGTAGGATAGATTGCTACAGAGCTGAACTTGTTTTGCTGGAAAAACTTCTGGTCTGACTTCTTAACCTTGTCGGCGAAGGTTACAGATCCCGTCACAGGTTTTAAGGACTCTTCAATGCTTTCTTCAAGCTTTGCAATTTCGCACACAAGGCCTTCTTCTTCCTTTAGGACTTGGATGGGCGAGTGGGCATGAATGGCTTTCTGTTTTAGCGATTGATATTGGACGGCCAACTGCGAAGTTTCATGTCTTATTTTACGACACAGAATGCTGATCTTAACCTTCTGGTTGGTGTTTAATTTCCCTTCTGAGGAAATCATACATACCTAGTTCAGATACTGCTCAATAGAAGACGTCCACTGCTGAAATTCAGGCGTAGAGATAATAAGCTCAGGAGAGTCGTCCTCTCGTTGGACAGGCCTTTGCGGAGGGCGTTGAGTCGAAGGTGTAGATGTTGATAGAGGACTGCGGCGCGTCAAGGCGCTGCTCTTAAAGAGACTTCCATCCATTTTCCAAATTAATTTATAATCACGTACATGTTCGTAACTAACACTTATGTAGAAAATATCAAATAAATTGGCGCAGCTAAATTGCCGTCAATGTTTTACTAGGTCACAGAATGACGAGTGTCGTTTACATTAATAAAATAATATGTATAACACGTCTGATCGGATTACATACCGAATAAACAATCAAAATATAAGGTACTTATTTAAAATTTTGGGGTTTTGAAGGTATTTAGCTTTAGATATTTTAATTTTACGTATTCTAATACGTACCCAGCGAGTGAGTGGAATGCTCTTCCAGCTGACATATTTCCGGACATTTATAACCTGGGTATTTTTAAGGTTGGAGTGAATAAGTCGGCTATTAATGAATCAGCTAGCTCCACCATAGACCACATCTAGACTTAACACCAGGTGGAATCGTAATCAATCGCTGGTCTTTTGTAAATAATTTTATAAAAATGTGATTTTAGACGTTGTTATTTGATGATAGTTTATAAACAAACTAAATGTTTTATAGATTTTTTGTTTATTTGACTGTTAACAGTTAAATGTTTATTATTGAAATGTGTGACTCATATGTAGAATGAAAATGGTTCGATATTGAACAAAATTCATTCGACTCACCGATTTTGCTTGAGTATAAAGTTATAACAGGTATAATGACTCTACCTATACTATACTCATCAATGTTTTTGGCCAATATAAAAAGACTTATTGTTTTGTTAAGTACATTTAACAAATCACTTTAAATGACTCAGATGTATAACAATGACTCATAAGTTTTTAATGAGTCAGCAAAAAATAATGAACTAAGTATTAGAAACATCAATATATTAGGTTGTGTTGTGTAGCAGACTCTGTCAAGGTGTATCAATAAAATTTCAAGAATAATAAGCCACATCAAATGCTATTGTGTTCCGATAAATATTGAATTAATTTTTTAAATCTCCAACTAAACCACGCCTATAAGAGTTTCGAGATATCGCCCGGCCAATCATAGCGCTTGCTGCTCACGCGCACCATTTCAAGCCACTTTTGGTGCGTCCCTCCGACTTTTTAAGGTGTGGGGGAGGCACAGTGCAGGAGTTGTTTACAGGGTTAATACAATTTCTGTGGCAAATTTCCAAAATATCGTTAAAAGATATCTTTTTGGGCGAAGCCCCCGCGTTGCTGACGTCGCATGGCGGGCCGCATGCCTATAAGCTTAGCGTGTTTTGGCAATGAGTCAGACTGTTTCTATAATAAGATCTAGGAATATTTTATTACCCCTAAATGCATTTCCGCTAACAAGAAGACGGTTAACAAAGGAGACGTGAGAAAGAGGCATTTTTTAAAGGATCAGTTGGCCTTTATCGTAAAAGACCATAAAAAGATTAAGATAACAAGAACTAGAAATACCTATGTCGGCACTCTGAATGCTTTTCAGGTAGACTGTGCACAAAAGGGAAGTGACCACAAAGCATTTTACACCACCAATATTACAAGACAATATAAATAACAAGACCTAAGAATACAAGTACCTAAGTCAGAATTGATCACAGGAGAGACTGAGAGACAAAAGAGACTGTCTTTACCAAATGGTACCTGATTTCATTTATATCTAATAGTATCTGTTGCTAGAGTAACGATAGGCTATTTGATTTGTTTTTATGTACTGATACTTATCTATTTATAAGAAGGACCATAAAGGAATAGATACAAGAGATAAATTACTTTACTACTAATTAAAACTTACAATAAATTAATTCTTACAACTTTCTCTTAGATTAATAATTAGTCTCGCGCGTCGCGGAGACAGAGTTGTTACATCTATAAGTAAATATTAAGATCGTCGCTTCGTAGCAGTTGTTAGATAAACTAGGTTAATGATTTTGTATGTTTTCGCGATTGTTTCACATTAAATTAAACTATTTAAATATGTTTTTATCGCGTTTATTACTACTTTATTTACACCTAACGTTTCAAATACTTTATACAGCGTTCATGGTACCAGGTAGACATTAGGTATAAATAAATAAGAAATTTATAAACGCGATAAAAACCTTATTAAAATAGTTTAACTTGATGCAAAACTAGGTTTCGTTTACAATTATTGTTTTTAGAACGACAGATTAGAATGTGAAATGACAGACAAAACCTACATACTTAGCTGTAAAATTTTGGATATGTTGACATTTTCAATACTTGACGTTCCATTGATTAACACAATTCTCGATGTTTACGCTCTTAGTCATATTAATTTTAATAACAAATTCAAGTAATTTGTTATATTTAACAAATTTGTTATATTTAACTAATTTGTTATATTTAACTAATTTGTTATATTTAACTAATTACTTTTAATAACTCAGATGCTTACAAGAGAAATGAGTTCATTAAAATGTAGTTTACTAATGATTTTAACGTTAACAGAGCTGCTGTTTTGAAGGACTTACGTGATTTTAGCGAATTTTAAGTTAATCAAATGAAAAGTGTGTACAAGACAATTGTGTCATAAATATTTGGGCTAAATTTTTGGAATTATTTATACTTACTTATATCGAAGTAATATGCTCTTATAGGAAAGCGTCCCGACGGTACAACTCTAATACCATGGCAGAGAGGACGTTGTCTCCTTTGGGACGCGACTTGTGTCAGCACGTTGGCGGCGTCCTATGTCTCTAACACAATGCGATCTCCTGGTGCTGCTGCTAAAGTAGCAGCTGGACTTAAAGTAGCGAAGTACTCAATTTTGACCAGCCAGTACGAGTTTGTACCATTTGCCGTAGAAACGGCTGGTCCGTGGTGTACAGAGGCTAAGAAATTTGTTAGTGAGATAGGGCGACGGTTAAAAAGACGTGGATTCGACAATCGCTCCGGTTGGTACCTGGTTCAAAGGCTATCCAAAGCAATTCAAAGAGGAAATGCAGCAAGCGTTATGGGTACCTTTGAGCCCCGGCTCAAACAGTACCCGTACTGTTCGGGGTGGGATTTTAGATTAATTTTTATTATTTTTACATTATTATTTACAAAACTGTTGTAATCTAAGCATTTTTAAATAATAAACAATTATACTTTCGATGACTCTTTTTGCTCTTATATGTCAATGATAGTAAAGTTATTCATTTTCGTCAAGTCGTATCTACTTATTTCATTATGTGTTATAAATAACGTTTTGATGAAACTATATTTGAACTACCTATATGGAAATCCGTAGTCTCTGCCTACCCCTACGGGAAAAAGGTGTGATGGTATGATGTATGTATGTATGTATGAAACTATATTTCTATACGTAGTAGGGTAGACACTACTGCTTACTGCTGACTTTAAATAACTTGGCCTAGGTAGGAATTATAATTTTATAACGTTTTGTTCAAATTAATAAAAAAATATTAAGTCGTTGTTATGAAGAGTTAATTTCTGTCTACTTTCTAAAACCTTATCAGTCATCGTGCTAAACCACGCCTATTAGGATCGCCCGGCCAATCATGGCGCTTGTTGCTCACGCGCACACAATTAGGCAAGTGAACTTTTGGTGCATCCCTCCCATTTTTATGAAGAAGGGACGTACAGTGCAGAATTTGACTACGGGATAACACCATAGCCAGTAACCTTTTTAACACTCCTCGGAGCGGTCGTGTCTTCAGCTGAGTGTTTCGTGTACCTACTTTTCGAAAATATTACCTCTGTGAGTGTGTAAGCTGCAGATAATTCGGAATTAAAAATGCCGGCATTGGATTCAACACTTAGCGCCAACTCATCAATCAACGAGAATGACGACGTCGTCAACAACAACGTCAGCGACTCCAGTGAAGAAACTGATTCTGCGGATGAAACAGAAGATGAGGTTCCGCCGCCGCCGCCAGCCCCCGTTCAAGAGCGTCGAGTACTGGATTGCGTGCTCGAAAGGCTTCCACAGCAGTCACTTTCACCAACCATAGTGACTACTCCAGCTGAATTACCATCATCGGAAACATCTGAATTGCCTTCATGGGAGCCATCTATCACTGGCACTGGCTGGGAGATACCAACTGAAGATTGGAATTCTGACAACGAAATTTGGCTAGTAGATACCATCGCACCAACTCCGCCCGTCTTCATTAGATCCTGCCGACGGTGCAGCCCCTGGGACGCTATTTACGACAGTAAGTACTTATTTATCTACTTTAAAATATTTCCAATTCAATGTAGCTTTTGGCTACAAACTCTATGACAAGCTCTATAATTTCGTTCGATGTCGAATGATTTTTCATGAGTTGATCGACTTATTCGACTTTTTTATAGTTTTGCCGTTCTCATTATGTTTCTGATGTTTACCTACCCAATTCAGATTATTATTAATTAATTAATTTCTTGTGCCTACCACTGTCGAAACTACTAAGTTAGTGATAATTCTATCAATACCGGCTACAGGATATGGAAAAATATTGTGTTCTTCAGTCTAAATCGTCTGCAGGACATAGGCCTTCTCTAATGCACGCCAGTCATCCCGGTCTTGTGATTGATTGTCTTCTTTATAGCGGACCCGCCACTCTGGTGATGATGCCCCTCCAACGAGTAATTGGTCTGCCACGGTTTCTGTGGCCCTGCCATGGTTTGCAGTCCATGATCATATGGCTCCATCTTCGAATAGAATAGAATAATTTTATTTGCATAAAATATGGTTACAGGGATGTTACATGTTACAGTTTAATTTGGATCCACATATTTCACCATACATGGCATGCAAAATAATGTTATCACACACATTAATAAATCTTCCGTCCTCCCTGCGACTTATGTGACCTACCCATTTCCACATCAAGTTGGTAAACTTCAAAATTATATCAATATTGTAGGGTTCTTTATTTTAAATTCACCAAAAAAGGTCATGCCGTGGAGGAATTCCGTTTGTGTCACAGAAAAAAGGAGCCTATGTCACTCTAGGTCTCCAACTATCTCCACACAAAATATCACATCAATCCGTTGCTCCGTTTTAACGTGAAAGAAGTGTGTCCTTCTAACAAACAAACAAACACACTTTTACATTTATAATATTAGTATGGAAGTATGGATAGGTAAAACAATTGCATTTGATTTATACCTATTCAAAGGATTTCAAATATATATTGGTTATCACATTATCTACGCAAATTTTTTGTATCCAAACTTGCATACCATCATTGATTTAAACAATATTGAAAACATGTATATACGATTGTCGTTAAGTCTTACTATATATATAGTAAACATAACTAGTATACCTAACGTTTTTATTTAATTACTAGCAGCCTGTCTCGACTTCGTCCTAGCCTATAGCCTTCCTCGATAAATACGCTTGTGGCGGGCTCGGCTGTCCCTGCATGAGACTAATATAGGGGCCCTACCACACGAAGTAGATGATAGGAGTAATGTGATAGGATTCTTCAGTGAAATGCACAAATCTTCTTAGACTTCACAAAACTTTTTTTTAATTATAGATTTCCACACTTTAATCAAATTAATAAACCTGAAGTTAGGTACTTAGAAAATATAAATAGAGCTTTTGCTCTTACGAGATGAATATGTAAAGTGATGAGATGACGTATAAACAATGTGGATAATAAATGATGATTCGAAAAATGAAATGATTTTAAAATGAAAATGTGGCGGAGGATGGTTATGAAATAAAAAGTATTTATGAAATGAGGAACGATGCATGCTCATCGTTACAGGCTAAGTCCAACACTGAAAGAATTTTACAAATCGGACCAGTAGTTCCTGAAATTAGAGCGTTCAAACAAACAAACTCATAAGCTTTATAATATTAGTTTAGATAGTATACCTAAAATTATTTCCGTTGTATTTAACAAGACAAGTAAGTCTAGCCCACCTGCCTAGAAAATGTACCAAATGTTTTAATTGTTTATCGATAACTTGAAAGCGTAATTAGATACATATCCAGTCATAGTAGGTTCAATAAAACGACAAAAAATTACACATTTCGAAAATGAGTACTGTCACTACCTGACAATTTATTACTTCGGGTTGCGGCAGCGGTTTCTCTTTCGTCACATTCGTAGATTTCAGATTCCTACGCCTATTCATGTTCTTAATTTAAGAAATTGAGGGGCTAGGCTGTTCACTATGGGCACATACGCCGTCCGTTGATGCGGCCGGGTCCTTGGGGTGGGCACTGCCACAAGATTCTCATTGCCTTATTTCCAATACAGCTTTTCAAATAGATACCTTTACAAAACAAACCAACCTTTAATGGTTTTCTAGTTACTAGTGAGTAAACAATTTTGTAAATGTCAAAACTGCAAAGCAGGCGGATAATGTCTTTCGTGTACCTAGTAACAGGCTCTTTTTGTTAAAGAAGTTACAAGGGCACGCGTTGGCTTTGGAAGTGCCATATTGATACCCTTGAGGTATTATGAGCGTATAGATTACGGACCCGAAAGCCGTATGTTTGACTGTCAATCACTGCAACCGTATTATCAGTCAAATCATAAAATTGTACCTATTCCAAAATTTGTTATCATATAAAGCACGTGGTTTTTATTCCAGATCCGAATTCCGTATGCGCGCGCTCTCTGATGGACGCGGCCGAGCACTTGGTATCGCGCGCGGTGGAGTCTCCGCGGTACGCGCTGCCGGCCGCGCGCCGTTGCATCGCCGTGGTCGAGCGGCAGCAGACCGAGACATTCCTCGAATCACTGCAGAACGCCTGCCAGCAGTGGTACCACGACCGTGAGAAGGTAAATAGACTCTAGGATCTAAGCTTAACAACCAAACAAAGCATTTAGAAATGACCGATATTGACATTAATTCCATTCAATGACCCTTGAATGGCAGTTGTTGCCGTTTACTGATTAGGTTCATTATTTCTCAAATAGGAACATTTGTCGTGATATCAAATACTGCCTAGCATCTTTGGCGCACAAAACTGCGCCATGTTAAACCAAACTCTTATGTCTCTTCTCAGTGCTTTAGCGGTATTTTTGACTTCGCTTGAGACTAGAGTTCCTTTCTCCAATTTTCTGGACTATATTCTTTTACGGGTTTCACTGTTGACGCGTAAATTGGAGGTTTTATCATATTTGTTTTTTAATTTCCAGTTGCTCAACTCAATAGTTGACGGAGGCCGCCCCCGCTTTATGGCGTTTATGTCGTTTCTCCTGGAAATGTACTGCCAGCTGCGACGCCGCGCCATACAACTCAGGAGCTCTTCAGCTCAGCTTGGACAAGTGTTGGTGACGCTGATCTTCAAATGCTGCGAGGACTGCATCAGACAGCCCGTGCCTTCTGCTAGCGACGTAAGTTACATATCTACCATTAGTTACTATTCCTTCAAGTCAGATAATAGTTAACGTACTGCCAATTGGATATCACGCCATTTATCGCAGCAGGTCTAGCTTGACAGTTGATCTCTCAATTCCCGACCGAAAACAATTCTGTTTTCAGCATTTTTCATTTCAGTAACTTTGATCTAAACTAAATATACCGACCTGGTTTTATATTGAATCTGTAGTAATATAAATCTGAAACCTCTTCTATTGAGTTAATCTTATGTTCTAAATAATTTTCCAGACGGAACACATGTCCTACGTGCTGACACAGATCGGCCGCGATCTGGAATCCCAATTACCCGGCGAACTGGAGCGACTGATGACTGCCGTGAGGGACGCCTTCCTCAACACGTCCGCCGCTCCATCCATTCGCCGCACTCTACTTCAGCTGATAGAACTACACGCTTCCCGCTGGCAACTGCCGGGCTGCGCTGCGCTGTATTACTACCCTTCTTCTAAGTGAACTTGAAACCTACAAAAATCACTTCCACGCATAATTATGTATGGAAGTGATTTTTGTACCTTTTAACAGTAAGGAATCGTAAGAGCAGTCGTATTACATTTTGTGATGTCATCCAGGTATACAAAAATGTCGGGTAAAATCTATTAAGAGCTATATTTTATATCATGATAATTTTTGTCTAATCCAAATAATCATACTTTAAAATTTTAGATCGAATACTTAACGAAATTGATGTAAACTTTAATGTTAATCTACCATGATAAGCTGGTGAAAATCGTACATGAAGCCGGTATATTTTACCAAGAGACTGACGCGAAACTTTTAAATAATATTGTATTAAGTAGAAGGACATAGATTTAGAGTTACTATACAATGGTTATAAGCATTTCTTATGTCATCATTTCATTTCTTTGCTTTAGAAGTTATATTGCGTTAGATGTACAGAGGCCGTTATTTTTCTGTCCTTGTTGCGTAATGCAGGTTTGAAGCTGACATAAGCTTATTGGTTGTGCTATGGAATATTCTATTATGATAGTTTTAAGTTCATCATTTTCAAGTTTCAATATTTTACTAAAACTTTGAATTATGAAATTATCGGTAAATTAAGGAATTAATTTGTTTACTTTGTTCTGCCATCTCAGTAGCTCCTAATGTATGCTTATCATATATTTTTGTTCTGCTTTGTTTATAAATTCAGCATTTACTCATATTGATGCACTTTTGTACTGATATTAAGCAAATTAAGTATTTATTTTACCAAATACACTTAAGGTATGCACTATTATCAAATTGTGCTTGATTTTAAATTTATTTTACTTTTAATGACTAAGGTTAATGCTAAAATGTTTTTTTTCTATGTAAATGCTTGTGATATTATTAATTTAAGTAATAAGTGTTCCGATGTCTTCTGTGTTCTAACCAAAGAATGTACTGATGTGGAGATTTCAATTTTAATTAAGAAGTAAACAATGGTAATGCGTTGAAGCTAGACCAAAAAGCCTTGTATGGTCAATCTCTGTCCCATAATAGTGATTAAAATATAAGTAATATTAAGATCATTTAGTGATAGCCTGTTGTGAGTACAAATCAGATTAATTATTATATAAATACTAATTTATATATAAATGTTAGTCATATAATATGAAGAAAGTGAATATCACGACCATGAAACGTTTCGGTATTTATTTGATATAATGTTAAGTTTGTAGAAAATGTCAAGAATATGTAAAAAAATGGCGCCAACAAAATGTTGGTGTATTGTATAACTTTTTAATCCTACACGAGCAATAACTTAGTCTCTCTCGTTTCTGCTATTATTTTATACCTCCAATAAAATTATATATCTCAAGATAAGTTTTTTTATTTTCTATGTAGTACTTAGCGCTATCTTTAGATAATGTCAAGAATATGTAAAAAAATGGCGCCAACAAAATGTTGGTGTATTGTATAACTTTTTAATCCTACACGGGCAATAACTTAGTCTCGTTTCTGCTATTATTTTATACCTCCAATAAAATTATATAACTCAAGATAAGTTTTTTTATTTTCTAAGTAGTACCTACTTACTTAGAGCCATCTTTTGTTAATTTACTACTAATAATATTTAAAATCTCAATAAAAGTAATATTAAAATAATCATCATCATCATTTCGAGTAGGTTACATTGTCAATCGACCATGTACACCCTTGTGTCAGAGTTCTGACGTGTTTCCTTTAACAACCATCATATGGCAACCGGGACCAACAGCTTATCGTGCCTTCCGAAGCACGGAATCATCTTTATTTTTTAAGACAATTAGGTGATTCGAGGCTGCAATGTCCTAATCAAACTGAAAACAACTAAACAAAGTATGCTTCCCGTGGGAATAGAACCCGCGAACTCTGGGTCAAAGGCAGTTTTCTCAATTGCCATCCATGAGCGTGACTGGCCTTACGAACAGTCCAAAAATTGACATGATACCGTGGTATGTTTAGAAGATAAATGGTCATTCAAATACTTATTTCTAGAGCTGAAAACGAAATAAAAAAACATTTCGATGACTGATATCGTACATGGAATAGAGCCGGTCTGCTTAAAAAATGTAACTTCGTTGTCACCACTGAAATTCTTTAAATGGCCATATCTTCGAAATGCACCAAGGTATCATGTCAGTTTTTGGACTGTTGGCATGGCTACATGGTGTAGAAAACTCGTATTATCAATCAATCAATCAATCAATCAATCATTTATTTCATTGTGGATCATATGTTGTACAAGGTGGAAATAGTAAATATATAAGATCGATATGTCCTACCGCTAGGGTTTACAATGATAAAAGGTCAAAAGTTACATTTCATTACATGCATTCATTACAAAATATAATTAGTCAAATTCAGGAATTGTTGCAAATAGACGCATCACAAACTTAAGCTACGATTGAGCTTGATAATAAATCAGACTTTCCAAATCATCACTAAAGTAGTCTTTTAAGCTATAATAGCATTTATCAATAAGCAAATTATAAAGAGCTATCTTGAATAGCTTTATATCATCCAGTGTACGCAGGTATTTTGGAAGTTTATTGTAAATCTGTGGTGCTTTTGCAAAGACAGATTCTCTCATTAACTTTGTCTTATATGTAGTTACACATAGTTTGTCAGAGCTGCGAGCACGCTCACGATGTTTGAATTGATTTATGTTATTCTTAGCAAACTATTATATTATTCTTAAATCAGTCGGTCTAAATATTTTTTACTTTACTAACCTATTGACCTCATAATCTATTACGGTGAGCCGTCATTTTTTATTTTTGAATGCACTTATTGTCACTTTACTTGGTTGACCGTCAATCTGCGGTCCGACATACCTACATAGATCTACCAGATCTTGTCTGACATTAGTGATATATGTTTTTAGTATAATATATAATTTAAAAAATATATATATAATGGTGTAATATTTTCTTACATAGCTACGTTTTTAGATTTTTTTTTAAAACAGAAATTTTGAAAATGGAATCCATTGCTGATTTTGATCGCGTCTACACATTATGTAGGACCATGGAGGTTGTGAAATGTACAATTTTATGAGATTAGATAAAATAGTGTATGAAAGTGCACAAATTTGGTTTTACAATACTCGTGTAATGCTATTAGTGATTCTGTGAGAACAGTAGACCTCACGAGCCCATACAACCACGAAATAATCGATATTTTACCGATTCCCTGGCTTAGCAAAGCCATTTAAAAGTTCTGAAACCAACCTACCAATGCTGGAAAGACAGTAGAAAGACCCATATTTTACCCAAAAGCGCCACCGTATTGTATTACCCCTCCTTACTTCCCTTTGCTCACCACTTACATTTACAAGCTTTAATCGCTTCTCCTCTATTCTTAAAAGAATAAGTTTTATTATACATAATCTGGTGAGGTGGTCTAAACTAAAAGGCTCCAAGTGTGGCATTTTTTAAAAGTGTAAATAACGCAAAATGGGCGAGTCGAATAACTTTTTGTTTTTATTTTTATTTTTGTTTGACACATACATTTCAAAAATATGGCTCCATGACTATGTCCGGTAGCCGGCGAAATCGAGCGAGGGCAACATACGAACATCCCGCTGATAACTCACGAGTTTCTATATCTACAATCACCCTTGGCAGTGTCAAAACTTGCGATTTGTGTATATGGTCACTGCCCATGCTAATATAAAAGGAAACTGTGTTCTGGAGCAAGTGATGCCGCTATAGGCACTGAATTGTTAATATTTGGCCCAGTGTAGGTGGTGCGCAATTTGAAGGGCAAATTTATTGATTAACAGCCCGTAATAAACCATTTACCAAGTCCTTTTTAACTCACAGATTGGTCTTAAGCATGATTCTGCCGCTGACACATGTAAACGTAGTAGGTCGAGCGCGCGAGACTAATTATTAATCTAAGACAATGCCTATGGATAGATGACAATTCCGGTGTTTAGATGGCGCTATCTAAACTTGATACGCGGTGTGGTAACGTGATACGCGCTGTGGTTTCGTTTTAGACTTGTTTTTATATGCAAAACTTTTTTTACAAGATTTTCTCTCATTGATCCCGATGATCCTTTAATAACGATGACGAACTGCCACTTTCTCTCTGCTCACCTTAATGAGACAAGTATTCTCAATACATACCAACATTTTTTATAGTAATCTAACTTACGGTAGTCATGAGGGTTCTATACTCGTGCTACTAGATTACTCACGTGCTTTTGACACAATCAATTCCATCATGCTTATGGCCAAGCTCACGTATTATGGAGTCAATAGCCTCACATTAAAGTGGTTCTCAAACTATCTGACCGGACGTCATCAAAGGGTTTCAATCACCAGAAATGATGGCAATAAATTTATTTCAACAAATAAGCCAATAAGTAATCCTTTACTCAGGGTTCAATATTAGGGCCAATATTATTTATACTCTATACTGCCGATCTACCAAACGTAATAAAAAATAGTGAACATCATCTGTATGCAGATAACCTTCAAATATACAAAAGTTTTAAGCAGTATGATACGAATGATGCCATCAATAAGTTAAACGAAGATCTTGGACGAGAGGCAAAGGTTAATAATTTAGTTTTAAACCCTAATAAATAAAAGTATATTGTCATAGGCACAAATAAAAAACAGATAGAGAATATTAAAAAACCCACCATAGAAATTAAACTTAATGGGAATAATATTCAAGAAGTTAGCGAAGCAAAAAATCTTGGCGTGTTATTGGACTGCAATCTTAAATTTGAAAAGTATATGCTAGAGACTGTGAGACATTGCTATTATCGATTAAAAGTATTGTATCAGATGAGGGAGTATCTTAGTGTGGAATCAAGAATCTATTTATGTGAGACACTAATTTTGTCTAAGTTAAATTATGCTGATGTTGTTACTGCAAATTGTTTATTAACCAGAACAAAGAAATTAATTCAACGAGTTCAAAACTCTTGTGCAAGATACTGCTTTTTCATGCCACGTAGAGCTCATATTACTTCTTATCTTAACCAAAATGATCTCCTTAATATGGAATCCCGGCGTACTCTACACTTCTCGTCACTTCTTTTTGGTGTAATTAAGAACAAGAACCCATAGTATCTGTTCGAAAAAATAAAATTTAGGTAAAAAATAATATTTAACACGAATAACTGAACTTTTAATATATCCAAAATATAAAACTGCTGCCTTTCGGGGTATATACTGCGACAAAGTGCTGGAACACTATACCACCTTCGATCAAGAGTTTATCTTCTGTTAAAACATTTAAAGTTCAATTAAAAAGATATATGTTTAGTGCTCAAAAAAGTAAAAAATCGCAGTAAATATTTACAATTATTTTATACATCTCACTAAACACAAGAACATTCCTAGACAATTATATGTCATCACTGATCGCCAGCGAGGTAACACAATTATTGTTATTTTTACAAACATTTTTTGATTTTATTATATTAGTACATAAGAAATAGATATTTAAGCATGGCATCCGCGGAAGACCAGCGTCATGGTCCACACCATGACATTATGCTGAGCGGATACCATTTTGGTACATACAAAAATACTTTTTTATATTCTTTTCTCAACTTGCAGAATAGTAATGTATCAAATAAAGACTTTCTTTCTTTCTTTCTTTCAATGTTTAGTCCTGCTTGATCAAAAAAATACTGTAGTGTTTAGCTTTTTATTATTCTAGTATCTCGTAGCTAACCTAACATCTAGTTGGATCAGTTTAGAGTTTCAATACATTCGTAACGTTACCAATGCGGCGTTCCTGCTGAATGAAAATTTCTTCTTCGACCAATCGTGTTTCCCAATTTTTTGCATTGTAAGCTTTCGTTTCAGAGCGGGAGATCGATAATCGCTTGAACCTATTCTGTTCAATACAAGATCGTCAAACAAGCCTTTTCCGACTTTTTTTTCGTTTTCCCGGCATTCATTTGTATCTCTGACATGACATTCATTTGTTTTACCGACATTCACTTGTTTTTTAACATTTAATCGCTGAATAAACGGGTACATATTGGAATGCCAAAAACAAAATGCCTTTACTTAAAATGTACAAGCCCAAAATACCCGAAATCAAAATACCTTAAGGTTTAAAATACCCGAACCGATTACACCCTATTGTACAATGCCAGAATTAGAAATACCAAAACATTAATATGTCAGATTTTTGACTACCAAAACTAACCAATTTTCAAATAACCTTATATTACAATTCGAAATTGTGGAATGCAATAAATAAATATTACTTGATTTATTGTAAAGCTGTGTAAAATGTAACGCAACATTTTATTATACCGTGTGAGGGTATCTAATACATAAAGCTAAGTTACAGAAGGTAGGTTGGGTTGTAGGTTATGCACTGACCAAAATATGAGCTAGCGAACGTCGATCCAATACGTATAGCTAATTTAGCCTTCTATAACTAAGTCGGAGTATGTATTAATCCTTTCGTAGTACTATGATACAGAACGTATGTTAGGTTATGGTAATGCAGTAGCCATATTGAAATCTAGAATACTTATTTTGAATTTATAAAATCAGATAAATTAGGCTAAGTTTTTTTAAATTCGGGTATTTATGGATAAAGTCATAGATTAATAATTGGTCTCGCGCGCGCTCGACTAGATACCGTCGGCGTACTAGACAAATGCGGCAACTAAAACTACGCGAATTCGGCGTACTTGCGGCATACCCGCATCAGTCACGTCACGCCGCAACCGTTATGTGAGTTGGAAGTCGTGATAAATTAAAAATTTTAGTTTAAAAATAGGAGCAAAATGCCAGTTTGCGTATTCAAACTATGTGAGAATAATAGTACAAAAAATAACTCTTTCTCGTTTCGTCTTTGCACATTGTCTTACACACACTACAATATAAAGTTGCCGCATTCTGGAAACTGATTTTTTTTTTCATAGCGCGGTATCTGGTCGAGCGCGCGCGAGACCAATTATTAATCTAAGGATGAAGTATTCCGAAATAAGTTGTTTCGAGTTTGAGCTATTCAACCATAAGGTATTTCAAATATTTTGCATTTGAATACTTTGAATTTTAAATATGTGTGCCGGACTTTTAAAAAATCCTGAAAAGTCCTTGTGGACATTTTTAAATAGTAAAACATATTAGGTTGGGGAAATATAGTAAAATACTATATAATATAGTACGGTTGGCAACCCTATTCCAATCCCACCACACACGTACAGTATCACCTTGGTTCGCGAAACCCGGGTTAACTCGACCATCGATTCTGAGAGCAAGAAGTTAAAAGAAAGCGGCCGGAATTAATCAACAGAAAGGGTGTGGTTTTTCATCATGATAACGCTAGACCTCACACATCTTTAGACACGCGGCAAAAATTAAGAGAGTTTGACTGGGAGGATTAATGCATCCGCCGTATAGTCCTGACCTTGCACCTTCAGATTTCCACCTGTTTAGGTCTCTTCAGAATTCTTTAGGCAGTGTCAGGGTATTTACTAATGTAAATAATCGTGGATATGATTATATCGAAGAAACAACCCTGCTTCTTCTTATTTTTATAGGAATTTTGGTCACCAAAATGATTTGTCCGTCACAGCGGACTTTGTCAAATTCATAGTATTGTAGTATCATTATTCTATGTCCGCTGTGGTGTACAATAATTTCGTTTATTTTCCATCGTCTACAGACTAAATGCGCTAGCAAAAATATTGTTTTAGTGCCAAATAAAAATGCACCTTCCGATGCTAGTGAAATTTCTTACTCTGAAACAAAAATGCACGAAGAAAGTGTTAATGCCGCTCTTTCTGATGCCCCACTTTCTTTAGATTTGTAAGGTTTTCAAGAGAAGATGCAGTTGACGGTGCATCTCCCTCCTCTCTTCCTCCCTCTTTTTTGTTTTCATAATACCTGGTGTCGAATATAAAATAGACGAATTCATATTCAATAAAACAGTCTGGTACCTTAGTCAATAGTCGTATCAGAAGAAGATTTGGTAGATTTTATTGCTATCTACTTATTTAGTAGTTTGCGCACCACCCTATTTCTTACTTAAAACATGTTTTTTTCTGTTTTTTTCTATTTTTCATTTTTCTATTTTTTTACAATGAAATACGTATAAAACTGGCTTTTAGATTTACCATATTTATGTTTTGTTTACCTAACTATTTGGCAATGTCCACTAAGGCGGACATTTTAAAACTACTAAGTTATTGGCAATATGCGCTATGACGGACATGAATTTTCTCAACAATGGGAAATACGGGATTTTCTTTTACATTTTTTCAACAATCCTTGGCACACCCATAACGTCATACAATAACTAAAAATATGTATTTTGATATATTTTTTTTTTTGCCAAATAAAGGGTTAAGTAAAGGCGTTATGATTTTTGCCATTTTAATTTGTCCCCGAATAAAGTTATTTCGACATTCTTTTGTTTTCCCGATATTCACTTGTTTTTTGCTGTCATTTATTTTCCCCACATTTGTTTTCCTTGTTCTATAATGCTTACCTCAATATGTTTAAATAGTGTTGCAGACGATTGTACTTAGATATATTTACGATTATACTTGATTGCCTATGGGAATAATTTTCAAAAAATATTCCTAATGAAAAAACTAGTTGTGTATACCCGTTGGCCCATGAGGAAATCGTGGAAATCGTGCACCTTAGGTCTTATTACCGGAATATCCAGTCGGTTTCTCAACTCCATTTCCTTGAACGTCCATTCCCTGAATGTCAATTTCTTTGATTGTCCCTTTCCCCGAGTGTCTACTTCCCCGAATGTCTCCTTCCCACATGTGTTGTAATGTCGTAAAAAAGAGTGAATATCGGTAAAACAAAAGAATTTCAGAGAAACTAGTGAATGCCGGATAAATAAGTGAATGTCGGAAAAACAAAAGAAACTCGGTAAAGGCTTGTTTGACGGTCGTGTATTGAAAAAAACAGGTTCAGACGATTATCCCCTTATTACCCTTCCTTACTATGTCACAACTTAGGGCTCGTTTAATCTGAAAGTCAACAGAACAGAACTAGTGGGAATCACTAAGTCTCACTAGGTCGGTAAACAGGATGTTGTTTTTGCCAACAGAACTTTGGAGTATAGCGGGAGCGATAGTGTTATGCCTGGGGAACCACGGCTCCGACGGTGTTCTGTCGGAGGTTGTATATTTTGCTCCAATCCTCAGAAACTCCAATTGCGCGATTTAGTCTTTCCATGCTGATTAGACGTTTTGTTTGGGAATTTCGAATTAGTCTCTTTAGCGCCATCTGTTGCGTTGTGTTGTAACTATTTACTGTGCAATTGTGTCGCCACAACTATTGGGAATGAAAATGACCTACTAGTTCTGCGTACAGAACTACTCAACAGAACTAGTGGGATTATGGGTGATTATCGACCACTTGACAACAAATGGCTTGAAATGAACAAATTCAAAAAATGGCATAGAAGTCGATAATACCTTGAACCTCTTTTTTAGTTTCTCTGACTTTCATTTTTTTACCGACATTCACTTGTTTCTTCAACATATAATCGCTAAGTAAACCTATGGCTTTTTGGCGGGAAGCTGTGAAGAGCAGTATCGGCGCTGGATTTTTGTTTTTATGAGTGTTTAATAATGGTGGATTATATTCGCAAAATGTTCAAGAACAAACGTGAGTGTTAGGGAGTGATACAGTGTTCGATTTATGTGATTTCCTTGCTTATTGCCAAAAGCTCTTGGAAATAAGTGAAGTTTTTCTACCACTTAGCCGGACTCGTCTCGACTTGACTATGACTTAACTACTGACTTAATAAACAACTTTATTTAAAAAAGAAAACTAACGTGTTACTGGCTAAATACGAAAGTAAGAGCCATATAAAAAAATTAAACCTATTTAGACTTTTATTTTCCAATGTTCACTTGTTTTTATAACTCATTTATTTTCACACATTTGTCAAAATAAAATCTGTTTGTGCCATTTTAACATTGTGATCCAGGTGGGAAATTCAAGGAAGTGTATGTCCAGGAAAGTGAAAATTGAGGCCACCCACTTACCTCAATTTTCACTTTCCTGGACATTCAGTGAAGTGGACGTTCAGGGAAATAAGACTAATGGAAACGACTGAACATTCCAGTAATAAGTAATATAAGTATATATAGATATTTATATAATGTATTCAAGTTTATTTTAATGATGATTGAAATTACATATTCCAAGTATATT
Organism: Euzophera pinguis; assembly: GCA_947363495.1. Classification (NCBI taxonomy): domain Eukaryota; kingdom Metazoa; phylum Arthropoda; class Insecta; order Lepidoptera; family Pyralidae; genus Euzophera; species Euzophera pinguis. Next base: position 3,027,834 of record OX376164.1, read on the forward strand.
AACAATTTTAAAGGAGCTAGGTACTACATAGAAAATAAAAAATCTCGAGTTATATAATTTTATTATGTAGGTATAAAATAATAGCAGAAACGAGACTAAGTAATTGCCCGTATCCGATTACAATATTATACAATACACCAACATTTTGTTAGCACCATTTTTTTTTCATTTTCTTGACATTTTTCTACAAACATGCCATTACCTTAAACTACGAATGCATAATAACGAAAAGTTTCATGGTCTTTTTAACTTTTTCCATATTATTCTAACATTTAACTAAGTATACAATTATTAATTTTATTTGATCTCACAACAATCTATTACTAAATGAACTTAATATAACTGACGAGTATACATTCCAATCACTATCACCAGACAGAGGTTGAAACAATACAAGGCAATTTGGTCCAGCTTCAACGAATGAACATTATTTCTTTGTTAATTTAAAGTGAAATCTCCACATCAGTACAGTCTTTGGTTAGGACAGAAAAGACATAGGAAGACATATTACTTAAATTTATAATATCACAAGCATTTACACAGAAACAATTCATTTTAGCATTAACTTCAGTCATTAAAAGTAAAATAAATTTGAAATCAAGCACGATTTGATAACAGTGCTTTCCTTACGTTTATTTAGTGAAATAAATAATTTGCTTAATCTCAATACCAGAGTGCGTCAATATGAGTAATATAATGGTGAATTTCTAAACAAAGCAACAGTAGAAGATAATCCTAAGAAATATAATAATCAAACATAAGGAGCTTCTAGAGATGGCAAAACAAAGTTAGACAATTTGACAAAGGATACAATGCACGAAATACTATGCGAAGCTCGTACAGTAATGTACATCGTTAATTTGTCCTAACTACATATGATACAAGTACATTTTTAATACTTTTAAGGCATATCTCGCTTCAACTTTATCCATCTTAAGCTAGTATACAAATCCCTTAATTTAAAGACAATGTCAAAATTTCAAGTTTCAGTAAAACATTGAAACTTGAAAATGATGAAATTGAAACTATCCTAATAGAATATTTCAAGGCACAATCAATGAGCTTATGGCAGCTTCAAGCCTGTATTACGCAACAAGGACAGTATAATAATGACCTCTGTACATCTAACGCAATACTTAAGCTTAATTCTTAAGCATAGAAATCAAATGAAGATATTTGAAATGCTTGTAACCTTTGTATATTAATTCTAAATTTAAGTTCACCTACTAATTACAATATTATCCACCCTTCTTCATTATTTTCGCGTCACTTCTCATGGAAATATATATCGAATTCACGTACGCTTTTCATCAGCTTATCATAGTAAATCAAAGCTGAAGTTTACATCAATTCCGTTTAGTATTTGATCTTAAATTTCAAAATATGACCATTTTGGATTGGGCAAAAGTATATAATAATCTATACATATGTATAGCTCTGATTACATTTCCCAGAAATCAATTTTTGTTTACTCGGATGATATCATAGAAAAAATAATTATGTTAATTCACATGAAATTAGTCCCGAAATCAGATTTCAACCTACATCAATTGTCACAAACTTAGTTTGACATTTACTCTGTACTATTTAGCATGCCGAGTCATTAGAAAAGATGAACTTGATGTAACTACCTAGTGAAGCAAAGAATCAAAACTGCTGTCAGAATCTGCAAGTTAAATATTTTTATCTTTGAAGTATGACTGCACTTACGATCCTTTACACAGGTACAAAAATCACCTCCGCGCACAATTTTAGTTTTTAGATATGACGAAAAGAGTACACAAATTTCATGTCTGCACAAGTTTCTAGTTTACTTAGAAGAAGGGTAGTAATACAGCACAGCACAGCCCGGTAGTTGCCAGCGGGAAGCGTGTAGTTCTATCAGCTGAAGTAAAGTGCGGCGAATAGACGGAGCGGCGGACGTGTTGAGGAAGGCGTCCCTCACGGCAGTCAGCAGGCGCTCCAGTTCGCCGGGTAATTGGGATTCCAGATCGCGGCCGATGTACGTCAGCACAAAGAACAGGTTTTCCGTCTAAAAAAATTAATTGCATAAATTATTGGTTGTTTAAAACAAAGATAAGACATACAGAAATAAGTGTAGTGACAGTGTAGGCTCAGGATAACATGGCTACAGAATGTAATATAAAACCATGTCGGAATATTATAGATAGTTCAAAGGTAGATGCTGAAAACGAGGTTGTTTGCAGCTGGTAAATCTTAATCTTCAGAGAGGCATAAATACTTAAGAGAACTTAAACTTTAGTTAAACATAAATCAAGTTGCCCTGTCCTGTTGAGGCTGAAGCACTCATGTGTTGTATGAATTGGAAGTGCATTACTCTCTTCAAATGTAACTCACGTCGCTGGCAGAAGGCACGGGCTGCCTGATGCAGTCCTCGCAGCATTTGCAGATCAGCGTCAGCAACACTTGTCCGGGCTGAGCTGAAGCGCTCCTGCGTTGTATGGCTCGGCGTCGCAGCTGGCAGTACATCTCCAGCAGGAACGACATGAACGCCATAAGGCGGGGGCGACCTCCACCCACCATTGTGCCTAGCAACTGAAAATATTCAAACATAATAAGACCTCCGTTTTACGCGAAACGTGAGAATGGTTCAGAAAAATTGAAGAAAGATACTTAAATATACTTAATAATTAATTTATGATTATAAACTAATTATTTTATTTTAATTTTTAATTGTAATAAAATATTTTTCTTTTTATTTTACTTTTAGAACTATAATTTCCATTAGTCTCTTGCGAAGGCAAAAATACCACTAAAGCGGTGAGAAGAGTTTGAAATTTAACATGGAAGCCAGTATATTAATATTACGACAAATGTAATTATATTAGGTTGGGGAAAAAGTCTTTTCGCATATAGTATGTATGAACTTGTTAAAAAAATCTCTTTGGCTATACTATTTGTATCTGACTGATTTTGGTATCATTAAAAGTTTAAATTTTAAAGAAGATACCTAATTCCAAATTAAAATTAGGAAAATGTGTGATTTTCATTTGTTTTTTTTACTGTCAAGATGAGTGAATCTAATGAAGAAATGCGATACATTTTAAAATTTTACTACAAAAAGGTAAAATGCAACGCAAGCCGAGAAAAAAATTGCGATGTTAATGGACCTAGTGCAGTGTCTGTGAGAGTAGCACAAATTTGGTTTAAGCGTTTTCAATCCGGAAATTTTGATGGATGCCATTTTTGCAAAAGTGAAGCAAGATCGGCATATCAGTAGTTACGACGAAGCTGAAGAACTGGGAATTGACCACAAAACAGTTTTACCGCATTTGAAAAAAACTGGGTACACAAAAAGGCTCGATATTTGGGTACCTCACGAGCTCACTGAAAGAAACCGAATGAACCGTGTACTCATTTGTGATTCTTTATTACAACGTAATGAAACCGAACCATTTTTGAAGAAGCTAATAACTGGTGAAGTAAAGTGGATCACGTACGACAAGAACGTGTGAAAAAGGTCGTGGTCAAAGGCCGGTCAGGCTTCACAGACTGTGGGCAAAACCCGGGTTTACTCGCAACAAGGTGATGCTGTGTGTGTGTGGTGGGATTGGCAGGGCATTATTCATTATGAGCTGTTACCACCAGGCAGGACCACCGATTTTGAACTCTACTGCGAACAACTGATGAGATTAAAGCAAGAAGTTGAAAGAAAAAAGGTGAGGTCTAGCGTTATTATGATGAAAATCATAATAACGCTAGACCTCACACATTTTTAGCCACTCAGCAAAAATTAAGATAGTTTGGCTGGGAGGTGTTAATGCATCCGCCGTATAGTTCTGACCATGCATCTTTAGATTTCTACCTGTTTCGGTCTCTTGAGAATTCTTTAGACAGTGTCAGGTTAACATCACGAGAGGACTGCCAAAACCACTTGTCGCGGTATTTTGATCAAAAGCCCCAAAATTTCTATAGCAATAGGAGCATGTCCCTACCTACAAGATGGCAAAAAGTAATCGAACAAAATGGCACCTAAGTACTTTAGTTAAATGTAAATATACTATTTTAAAAAATGTTTTGAATTTTCTTAAAAAATGCGAAGAAACTTTTCCCTAATCTATTATCACAAATAATGAACCTAATCAGTAAACGACACGCCCAACATTCAAGTGCCATTGAATGGAACTAATGTCAAACATTGGTCATTTCCATGGATCTAACCTTTAGTTCCATGGTCATTCCAAATCCTTTGCTTGGTTTAACCTATAGTATTTACCTTCTCACGGTCGTGGTACCACTGCTGGCAGGTGTTCAGCAGCGACTCGAGGAATGTCTCGGTCTGCTCCCGCTCTACCACGGCGATACAGCGGCGCGCGGCCGGCAGCGCGTACCGCGGAGACTCCACCGCGCGCGACACCAAGTGCCCGACCGCGTCCATAAGAGTGCGCGCGCACACGGAATTCGGATCTGGCATAAATGATGAATGGGAACGGCTTCAGGATGGACATGATGTCAGGTTGCGAAATACATAGGGCGCACTGTAAGTTTCCGGAACTGGCCACTTACATAAACAATATTTAAAAATTTATTGCAACATTTGAAAATAGAACTCTTTGGCTGTAGAATGCAGTTTGTTTCATCTGACTGTCTTTTGTTTTTACCTTGTGGCGCCATTTAAAAAATTCATCAACATGGATTTAACTCGGGAAAATTTTCGTAGTATGATTTTCTACGATTTTAAGTGTAATTTGACAGCTCAACAGAGCATCGCTCGGCTTGAAACAGCTTTTGGCAATGAAGCACCATGCAAGACAACTGTTTATAGCTGGTTTGCAGAATTCAAGCGTGGTCGTATCAATCTCAGTGACGAATCTCGCGATGGTCGGCCGTCCACCGCTGTGACCAACAAAAACATCAATGCTGTGCGCCGTATGATTGAAACAGGCAGGCATGTGACCTACCATGAAATTCGCGCATCCTTAGAAATAGGCATGAGTCAAATACAATTAATCCTACACAAACATTTGGGTGTGAGAAAGCTGTGCTCGCGGTGGATCCCACACAACTTGACCGAGGCTCAAAAAACGGACCGCGTCACTTGGTGCAGTGCCATGCTTACCAGATTCAACGAAGGTGCGTCAAATTTGGTGTGGGACATAGTAACAGGTGACGAAACATGGATTTATTGCTACGATCCCAAAACAAAGCAGCAATCGAGCGTATGGGTCTTTCACGATGAGCCGAAACCAACCAAAGTGGCGCGCGTGAAAAGTGCATCTAAGCGGATGATTGCTTCTTTTTTAATAAAACTGGACACGTGGCTACTGTTGCTTTAGAGAATCGTCGTACAGTGAATAGTGACTGGTACACGACCATTTGTTTGCCGGAAGTTATTGACGAACTCCGTAAAAATAACCGTAAACGCCGTATCATCCTGCACCACGACAATGCTAGTTCTCACACGGCCAGACAGACAAACGACTTTTTGAAGGCGAAAAATGTAGAACTCATGAGTCATCCTGCATACAGTCCCGACCTGGCACCTTGTGACTTTTTTCTGTTCCCAAAAATTAAGAACCAATTACGCGGTCAACGATTTTCATCACCAGAAGAGGCTGTCGAGGAGTATGAAAAACACGTTTCAGAGGTCACCACAGAGGAGTGGCACAAAAGTTTTCAAAACTGGTTTCATCGAATGAAAAAGTGCATAGACGCCAAGGGAGATTATTTTGAAAAACAATAAATTAATTTTGTATCTTTAATAGTATTTTTTCATATTCATTCCGGAAACTTATAGTGCGCCCCACGTAGATACAATTTTTTTCTTAAACATGCGCGGAAATATGTCCTTACTTTTGAATATAGAACACGCGAAGTAACATATTTACGTAGACTGAAAATCTAATTCACTTCCCGGCGCGTTCTTTGAATTTGGAACGAAGAGCGCGCCGGCAATGTTGTATGAAACGGTGTGCTGTTTGAATTTAGAACTTTTTCATCTATCGTACACATTGCGTTCTCGTGGCTGTATAGCCATAGATGCGTTTACCTTTCGGCACAAACTGTAAAATAAATTAAATTTATTATATGTAAAAGGCCCTTTTTTATTTCCTTGCATTTTTTTAAGAAAAGCACTATATATGCCTCGGCCGAAATGGCAATTGCAGGTCGAGTATGAGTTTGAAGTCCTCGCCTGCGGCTCGGCCTTCAAACTCATACTCGACCTGCAATTGCCTATTTCGCTGCGTTTGCAATAATGTACTAATAACGCTGACTGGCAGTCAAGAAAACGGCTTTCGGGTCCGTAGCCTATGAGCTAGTGATACCTCGAAGGTAATACCGTGACACTGGCAACTCGTGGCCTAGGTAACACCTAAAATAATAAAAGAGATAGTGTCTTGGTGTCCAAACTCGCCAAACCAATTCGTGGCTTCTACTCTATCACGAGAAACATTATAAACATTGCTTATTATAACTTTATTATTATTTTAATACAAAAATTTTGCTTTGTATATTTGCCATTATACAAAATTGTTAACGCATTTACTGGCGACTGGAAATCCATTTAAGTTTGGCTGGTTTAATTTTTGTTTTTTTTTTTATGCGCGGTGTTATTGTGGGCATTTATCAAAGGGCGCTAGGTCGTCGGTGCGTGCCGCGTAGCAGAGCGAGTGGCCGACAAAACAATTTGAATCTATGTTTATCCGGATAATGCAAATGTTTTGTGTATTTCGTTAATAGTTCAAAGTTCGTGTTTTAACATGTAGATTTGGAAATGTGACGTCACGAAATTTAGGACCCCTCCCACCCCTCAGTCACACAATGTCACACTTCGTCATAGTCAACCCCCTTCCTGCCCTTTAAAGTGTGACGTAATTTATGGATGGTCCCTTTTAAGATACTCTATAGCCCAAAAGTATAAGATTACACTCTGCTTTTCGGAGGATAATCACACGTGTCCGAGGTGAGGGTTGAAATAACTTTCTTTCAAAAAACAAATAAGAATCGTTTATTAATCAAAAACATTACAACATTTACATGTTCAGCAGTTGATCCCACACTAAGATGAGCCTGACTGAAAGTATATCCAAAGATATTGGCGCAACTTGTATTCTATCTACTTACAAATATTTTAAAAAAGTAGACTGAAAGATTGGTGAGCCTTCCTGGACGGATACGAAACCAAAATATATGAAAAAAAAACATGTCTGCTGTACGGGAGTCCCCTTTCATATTTATTTTATTCTTTACTAGCTGTTTCCCACAGCTTCACCTGCGGTATATAGCCTATATATGTTACTCAGGGTGAATGTAGCTTTTCAATGGTGAAAGAATTTTTAAAATCGGCACAGTAGTTTTTAAATTTATTCATTACAAACATACACACAAAAATACAAATCTTTCCTCTTTATAATATTAGTGTAGATGATATAGCGACAATATTTTGTTGTGAATTTTTACTTTTCATTTGAACGCACAGACTTCAACATATCTGGCCTAGAACTAACAAATATTAAAAAAAAACTCTTTGCAGTCCATATCGAAATTGAAGACCGTTTTGATTTCCGCCTTGACATGGTCTTCTGAAGTTCTGACCAGCAGACCGCTGCTGCGCCGACGCGCGATTGCGAAATTCCGGGAGAGGTGGCAACGCTACCAACAATCCGAGAACAGTCTAGCAAATAGGCTGACATTGCTCAGATTCGACAAAAAATGTCATTTGCGATGTAAATGCGACAATTTTACTGATACATGAAATTAATTGTATTTTTTGACGTGACAACGTCTAATAACTCGATACTACGGGCTGCATTCACGAAAAAGATGACGTCATTGTCCCGTTACGCTCATTGTCGCGTTCCGCAAGCGAGAGCGGGGAACGAACGAGAGAGAGGCATGATCATGTGTAATAAACTACTGTAATGTTTGACGTTATCACGTCAAACTACCGTCCGTAAAGCGACTTAACAGACAACCATTTTTTTTTTATTTATTGAAAAAGAAGTAAACTAAAATCTTACCTTCGAGAGCCTTGTCGATACACTCTTGTATATCAGGCGGGAAGTTCCCCAAGTCGCCAGCGTCCGCCGCCAGGCCCAACGCCGCCATGCCGCTGGCCAGGGTATCCGCAGAGGTCAATGACTTCGACCTCTTCAACCCTGGAGTGAAGGCTTGCGGTCGAATGCTCTTCCCGTTGCCGTTGATGAGCGAAGACGGCGGGGATTTCTTCTTCTCCGGCATGTTTTGCGGTTGGAGTTTAAAATGAACGCGTGGGCCCTGGAAACGAAATAATATGCTTGCATTTTTTGTTAAATTCGTGTGGTCTTGGATAAAAGTGCTGGATTGAAGTCGCAGGGGCGGATATGCATGTTACAAACTTCATTATCTACTTAAAATTAGTACGAACTGATTGCAAAATCTTAACATGTTTCGATCGCATTCGGTTGTCTCACAACTAGGGATGCAAAATGGAAGAGAAAGAGCAGGAAAGCAGGACCCTGGGCTTCGAGCCCCTGCTTAATTTTCTATATAAGATCGTTAACACAGTCGCTAGCTTCTGCGTCAATAAATCTCATAGTAAAGGTATTGAATAATGGAAGTGGTCTAATTTTAACCAAGACCTCTCTCATCTCAGTGCCTTCCCGGATGCTTGCTCTGCTGGTTGCTTCGGGGTCCAGAGCCCACTTTCCAACTTTTTCTCCTTCATTTCGTCCGACTACCTCTGATACGAACCTCCTCCTCAACATATGAATTGTGTCCATGTATGAAGACTGACTCTACATTAATGCTAAAACTGCATTATTCACCTGTGGGCGACGTACGTAAGAAATGGCGCATTTTAATGTCGGAGGTCAAGAAGATTCCTGCGCCATCGTAGTAAGTATAGTGCACCTGCAACATGTCTGACAGTACTGACCGTATGCTGCGCCGGCTCGCACGAGTTGAGCACCGCGCTAGATGGCAGCACGGGCCGGTAGTGCGGCGGCACCTGAGCATGCAGCACGGCTGACCGCGAGTGCTGCAGACCCACGCTCGCGTACCCGAGCCCCATTGCCGACCTGCAATACATGTCGTCAATTTGTAATTATGAAATCGTTCTTCAGGGAGTAGAAAAACAGTTCGACTTTCGAAATGCATGACTCATATGTCGAATTAAAATCATTGGACTTACCGATTATGACAAAAATAAAAATTATTCGATTTACGTGAGTCACATTTAAAAAAAAATAGAAACTGTATACATTACAACAATGTTAACTGATATTGATCACTAATTAGTCAACTTGGCTAATGGAATGTCAGAATGGTTTCGTGGTAACAACTTGGTCAAACGGAACCAATTTAAATTGTTGTACATAGTATGTGAAAGAAATCTGAAAAATTGCTATTCAAGATGCTATATACAGGGTGACTTTTTGATCACCAGCCAATGTTTTACAATGTGTTTAAAACGTGAAACTAAACCGCACTCAATTTATGAGGTTGAAATATTTTAGAGTCACTTATTTTTTTTGACATTTACTTGTTTTCAATAAATTGTAACGATTTCCTATCATAAAATGAAGACTGATTAGCTAAATGATGACATTTGGTCATAATATTTAAGAAAAAAAAATGAAAATCCAGTACTTCTACCACGAGATTATATTAACACTTTCACGGACAGTCAAGAAAATAACAATGGCACTCAATTGTTATCTACGTCGAGAGACGTTACTGTCCGCGAAAGTGTTAACGGAGAGGCTGGAGACAGCGTTTACATTATTTAGGCAAAGATGGTAAGGTAACTAAGAAATTCCATACAAAATCTTGTGTATTAAATTTATTAATATAAAATCTCGTAATACAATAGTGGAACAGTAAAAATGCTCCCATATTCAACTTTATAGCCATCATGATCATGACTCGAGAGACTATTGGATTGGTCACCATTTTAGTGGCATTTTCTATCTTGAGCTCCTCCGTGCTTCGGAAAGCACATTAGGCCGTTGGTCCCAGCCGTGGTGATGCTGTGGCAGATGCCTTAGGGTAGCTAGAAAAATTATGACAGTGTTGGCCACTAACATACCCTGAGGTTATGTTCCTGTTGTTCTGGTTTCCCTGTAAAAAGGGTTACGGAGGTCAGACGGCAGTAGTTTCGCCAAATCTAGGACCATAACTTACAGCGTACCCTAGGCTCCGAAGCGTAAGCTGCTATGACGCAACTAGGAATACACGCTAAAATGATAATGATGGTGATGATCATGACTCGAAAGAAGAAGAGGAATAGCAGTCAAATCTAATGCTGTTGTCTAATTAAATTGTCCGCGATTGTGTAATCCATAACTACTTAATTACAAATTAATTTCCGTCCAACAAGTATAGTATTGTTCTCAATAATCTAGTCCATAGACTATAGAATCGTCCATAAAACCTAACACAATAGCGGCACGTCGCAATTCGCGTGCTCGCCACTCATGATCATAAATTTAAACTAATCAATGCTTGAATGCTACTCGCATACGCATGACCTATTACGGAGGTTCTGCTGAAGTGTGCAATGAATGCATATATTTTAATGTTATAAGCTAAATACAATAAGTAGCAAGGTACTACCTAACAACAACGCACGAAGCAAGCGGCCAAAAGAGACCATTCTTTTCAAATGTATAATTCATTTATGTCGATTATAAATCGTTGAACTCACCGATTATGACGAATGAAAATCCGTTATCTAACGCAAATAATTCGGCTCAACGATTGGGCGTGTGTCACACTTTTCAAAAATAGCACTCCAGACCCAAAAAGCGTTGGAGTGATGACCTGAAGGATTTGCAAAGGCGGTAGTTGGAGTTGGCTTTGGATAGACGCGAGGAGGGAGATGAGGGGAGATCTTTGCTCAGCAGTGGGACGAGAATGGTTAAAAAAACAGAAATGGTAAAGCTTCATTTCAGCGACCTACCATGCCATGCATGAATGCTATTTCCAGCATTTTCCCCAAAGGTGTGTCTTATCCAATAGAAAGCCTATCATTTCAAGGTGGAGGTAGAGGTACACAACTTTAATGCCTGCCGCTGCAAAACCAACAAACTTATGTATCAAACCAATACTTGCGTATCTCAAATATAAATTTTCAGCCTTCTACCTAATGATGATGACTTGGTTTCGATTTAAAGCCAAATTATTTTCTGTAGATTGTCACATTTTCTGTAGCCCTTGTTACCTATTAGAAGTGTATGTTTATTATAGAGACTGAATTTTTGTTTAGATACCTAAACAGTTCAGGGAAAATTATTTCAGATCGATCCAGATGTTTGATATTGGCTTCGAAGATATGCACTCCGAGATTGCATTAATGTTGTCTGTCAATCAGGAAGCTATCGCTGGCCAGAATCAAATTCAGGGCATCATCGGTTGCCAATCGATGGAGCATTTTTGCAACTGTTTCAATTTAATAAATAATATAAAAGATACATTTAAAAACAAATCAAGACGTTCTCTTTTATTTCCCGCTGTTAATAATAAAACTACTACTACTTTTAGAATATAATGTTGTACGTATTTTGTCTATTAATTGGTAAATCGTCAGTCTGAAAATATAGTTTGCTCATAACGGATCTGCCTATTTTTATTTTATTCATTTACACCCGCCAAAAGGCATACAAATATGTATTAACTTCATAAAGAATTGTAGAGACCTGTTGATACAAAAGTAAACAAACTAAGTAAACAAATTGGCACGAAAGTATTTTTTTAACTTTGGTAAAAAATTACCTACTTAATTTGACTTTAAAAACACACTTTTGATATGTAAAAAATTTTGGAATATCTAAAAATATCATAAGAACAATAGAGGGAAGTCGACAACAAGGAGAACGTTTGGGTTCAGCAGACTGCGGGGCCGCCCACGCAACATTGTATACCTATCTAATATTACGATGCGTCACTAAAGTATTCAAACCGATGATAAAATAATTAACAGAACTTAACTTTTGTTCGAATCTTGGTAGGATTTAAATTTCAGGCCAAACACTTTTGACTATAATGCCCATATTTGCATGATTCATTTTAATCTCTCTTCTTTACCTTATCCCACAGTGTTATGTAGGGTCGGCACAGTATGTCAGTTCTTTCCACTTTCACTTTCTGTCTCTAGCCATTTCCATCTCAGCACCTTTCCTACTCAGTCTCTGATACAATCCAGCCATCTCTTTTATGATCTTCCTCTATTTTTTTTTTCCCGTGACCTTCAAATGTATCACGTAAGACTTTATAATATAATCATAGGTGCAACTTTCATGCATCTTACTTAAGTACTCAATTCGTATTTTATTTAGTCTCCACACGTCCATCTCGTACATGCATGAGCATAATATGAGTTCTTTTAACATGATAAGTAACGTATAAAGTATTCAAAGCAAACAAAATGTGACTGTAATTCGTTACCCTAGTATTTATATTAAGAAAGTAAATTTTTCGATTTCCAACTATATATAAGCAAAATAACAAAATCTAAAGAAGCACGAAACGAAACACTAAGTTAAAATAAAATTCATGAAGTTATAACACCTAACAGTGCATTAATAGAACACAATATTCCGCTTCACATACTAATTCAGAACATGCAAATACGCATACGGAATATTGTGCACTTGTCTGGCAAATTAACGTTCACATGCCATGTTTGCCGCAATGAGTGGTCAGGTTTTATACCCTGACTCATCGTCTATCGATGATTGCAGAGATGGTCGATGTTTTCAGCATATCAAGCAATGGAACTTGATTTCATAATGTTCCAATTAAATAACAAATACGAGTCCGTGGGTATTTCGAAGAGAATATTAATCTAGACTTTCCCCGGCCATCTAAAGAATTTCAGCCGTTTCTGTTTGACCGTTAGAGCGTGGAGTAGTAAGTAAAACGAGAATGCATCCATGTATCTCAATAATATAAATTTTGAAGGAGTTATTACTGTCAGGAACATGACTGACATATGTAAAAGGTATAAAAGCTAATATACTGTTAATAACAACCTTTTTCTTAGCGGGTCGACTCTGGTAAGTATATTTGTGAGGACCAAAACACCGCCACCGACAAGGCAACCGATTTGTATTGACAAGTCTAGTGACAGATTCATTCATATCAAGTGGTTTACATAGTCAATCGACCATATACACCATGTTCTTTTCTGTAGTTAGTTATAGATGAAATCAGACACTGAAAAAAATCCCCAATATCCTGAAATTCATTAATTTCAGTCATGCACACATTATACACTCACTATCATTATGTAGGTAAAGAGCTATTCAAGCATGCATGCGCGATTGTCTCTTCACAAATCAGAAAATTTAACACAAAATTTAGATACTGATATGTCTACTGATTTAAATTTAGACATGGAAAACAAGCTGTAAGTGAAGTTGTTTTTATTCGTTGGAGATGACCTTAAGGTCAAAAAAATACGTCATCGGCAAAACAAAGAACTTTTCTATGTTTCTATTCAAATATGGACGGAAAAGCAAATCAACATAATGAATTCTGTAAGTTTGACATCCCCTGACTAACAAGCTACAAAACAAGACAGACTCGCATTTGTTTATGTCAAATGATTCAGCGTCCAACGCTATGCTAGCAATTATTGAAAATGTTAAACTTATACGAACGAATGAAGTCACTGTTTTAAATGGACGGTCAAGTATCAAAACTTCACAGTGTGACCTTGATGAGTAATAACATTGACAACACAAACCCACATATTTTAAGTACTAGCTTTTTCCCGCAGCTCCGCCTGCGTCAAAAAGTAGGCTATGTTTGACACCGGGCCTTCAACTATATTCGTACCAAATTTCATCAAAATCTGTCCTGCGGTTTGGACGTGAAAGCGTAACAGACAGACAGACAGACTTTCGCATTATAATATTAGTATGGATAGGCGAGACTAAGATACCTATAGACAATACAAAACCTGCAAAATTGGATCAACACCTTGGATTTGATAAATAAATTGTACTACTTTTGTTGTGTGTACTTAATTTAGTTGATATCTATGTTGATCCTGTAGAGCGACGCGACGTAGCGGAACTAAATAATTAAGCAGGTACCTTACTACATTACAACATACATTTTCCAACTGATTAAACAAGCCAGCTTCATCCACGTGTTGACGGATGTCCTGGTCTGTGGTTAGTGGAACTTCAAGACTCATAATAAAGAAAATAATGAGTACTTTAATATCCCTGTCTAATGGAAAGAGAAACTTCGTAACGCGTAATCTTATTCCTTTACTATTATTCCTCTACTATTATTTATAATGCTATCAACATGACATGAGATTAGCGAAATTATCTAATGTTGTTTGGTTGTTCGTAGGCGTAACCACTATTGTCCACTTACATATCAGAAGTGGAGTATCTCCCTCGAACCATTTTCAAAGCACAACCATTCAGTTCAGACTAGAAATCACTAGATGTATATTTAAGCGCTATCACAGTTGTCATCTCACAGTTTTATTGTGCTCAGATAAAGTTGCTAATGTTTATTCGGCCCACAATAAAATTTATCACAATCTCACAGAGCGAGCCTCGAATCACAAATCCCAGTGCAAACTTGGCAATGTTGCCGACAAATTACGCTTCATTTCCCTCATAGCATCGGGAATTATTAATAGAATCCAGAATCCGGCAACATGCGGGTGAGTAAACTGAGCAACTGCGTACAAGTAAGCGTCTGGGAGGGAATCACTCAGGCGGCACTGTTGTGACTCGTCAAAAATACCGAGTGTTTGATCAAGTTAGTGAGTTTCGTTCGATGTCGTTCGCAATTCGCAATGTTTATTTCGAAATGCGTCGAGTCGTCGGGACTCCACGCGTGTCCCGGTGCGCGCGCGGACTGTGGGTCTTTGCGAACTTCGCGTCCGTCAGCCCGTTTAGACTTGCGCGGGCGTCTCCACGTCACCGCTGTCAAGAACAAAGTGATAACAAAAACTGTACGATTGATACTACTCCACATGTGCGCGTCTTCCTACCTACGCGACGGAAGCATCATCGGTCGCACATTATCATCGAGATTTTCGTTTTGCCATCATTGGACGAACGCCAACGACGTCGATTGCAGTTACGTTAGTAGTATTGCTCTTGATGAGAAACAAACTTCTCTGCAAGGTCAAGATGGGAAATGTAAAAACGTTCAAATGTTAGATAATTTTCTCTAGTCTGGATGATATTGAACATAAACAAACATATAGAAGGACCGAAGATTCCGAATGATGGAATCGAAACGTGAGTTGAAAAGATGAGGGCTTGAAAACATTTTCAAATTACAATGATTAAAGACAAGAATCTATTTCCATCTACATGCACATGACGAACAATGATGAAGCCTGACATAATGTATCTACTCATCCGTTACATCACAGATCATTAGTGTGTTCTGCCTACACCTAGGTATGTCGTCTGTCAAAATTCTGGCGTTTTATGTGAAGTAGCTCTACTAGGAAAGATGGGTTGGTGTAAGGTGGGCTATCATAGTATATTTTTGAATTTCAACCTTTTGGCATTTTTGGTCAAACAGAATAATGTTCCTATTTAGCCTCTCTACCTCTACGTTTTTACTGCTTTAACTTCGGATGTCACCAATTTTGTTATTGACGTTCTGAAATTAAATGTGTCCTTACTACTAAGATTTATTCAAACGAATGCTAGTGTCTGTGAGTCTACAGATTCTTATTTCTATAGGCGTCCCGCCAGTCGCGCGGGATTAGCGTCAGTTTGAACGGTTCTTTAACGGGTCTATCCGTCAGGGGCGGTTTATTCGATGCAACAAACAATTTTCGTTCGTTTTTTTTTAGTAATAGGTTTTACGGCCATGGATGCAAGTCCTTTAAAGCCCTTCTTAATTTTTCTATCTTCTTCAGTCCAACAGTGTGGTTTCGTCAAGTCCTAGTCAAGTCTAAAAGTCTCTAGTCGGTAGTCAAGTCTAGGAAGTGGTAGAAAAACTGCACTTAGCGATTACTATGACCTTTTGGCAACAAGCATAAAAATCACATAAATCAAACACTGTATCACTTTTCAACACTTACGCTTGTTATCGAACACTTTGCGAATAATAATCCACCATTATTATGCACAAACACTCAAAAACACATGAATTTCGGAAAATAAAATACAGCGCCGATACTGCTCTTCACAGCTTCCCGCCTTAAGTCCTTATTTTCGTTCGACTTACTGATTTTAAGTCAGTCCTACTTTTTAAAAATAGGGCTCCAGAACTTAGTTGACGGTGTTCCCAACAATTTCTTCTTTCGTGTCAATAGCTTTCGGCCCAGTAGGACGCAAACAGTTTTGGCAACGTTCACAATTAAGAAAGTTCAAGTTACTAATTTTATAAGTCTCTCACCTATTATGAAGATCGACGGGCTTGGCCATGGTGAACTCCTTCGCGTGGACATTCAGCTTGTTGCTCGGAGCCGAGGAGTTCCCCGCACCCGTTGTGGTCGCCACGCCTTCTGTGCGGACACCTGGTGGTCAACGGTGGTCGTCAAGAGAAGAGGATAGGACAGAGTGGGTTAGTCGGAAAGTGCGTGTGCTTATGTTTGTAGCGAGGGTTAGTTGATGTGGGTGTTTGGTTGGCTTTGTAATGGACCCTCAATATGGTCAGGGTCTCGATTCTGTAGAAAGGGTTACGAAGGTCAGACAGCAGTTGTTTTATTACAAAAACCAGTAAAAAGGAATCTGATAAAAAGTAACGATAAAACACAATACTTATTAGAAACCCATGATAAATTGGCCCATAATAAAACCTAGGACAATTGGTGTAAAAGTCTATTAACTACGCCGAATAATCAATCAGTCTCATTTCAAAATAAAGGTAAAGGCTGACAAAAATGAGCTCTACTCTACCAATAAGAGGACTTAAGTAGACATGTCCCAGCCGTGAGGTCCAAATTTTAGTAATACTGATATCAGTTAGTGACAGTTACAGGTCTCCTAATTTTACCATCAACAAAATCGAAAAATGATTTCCAATTGAAACCGCTAGAATGATGAAGCTTATTCCAATTATTAGCATTGACTCGTTAATATTATTGGTGAGACTAAAGTATGAAGAATAGAGATAGGCATAAGTTATCGCAGGTAGGCTTTCATTCCTGTAAAAAAATTTTTGGGTCTTATCATAAAAGGTTAACTTACCATGATTACGACAAAAACAAAACGATGGAAGGGAAATTCTACCCGATCAAAAGAAAAGAAGAAATTCTACTCGAAATTATGCATTCACTGATTTTGGTGATAATATAACATATGAGCTTGTAAGAAAGGTAGATGTCAGGAGTAACCGTAATCGACGACCGTGTGTGACGAGAGTGATGAGCGTAAAGGAAGTGAGGGAAGTCTGTAAGGATCGTAGCAAAATCGATAGTCTCTGCCTACCCCTACGAGAAAGAGGCGTGATGTAAGTGTAAGTAAGTGTTTACAAAGTTCGGTCTCTTCACCACTTGTCGGACTTTCACGAAACTGTACGGGCAAAAACCCAAGAAGCCCTATTACACACAGTTTGTATTAATTTCCAGACGTTTTGGAAATAGTGAAATAACCATTGCTTTGTATACTAATATGATCTACTTAATAGCTTAATAGATAAAGAGCTCATTGCATCATGTTGCTTTTGTTAACCACCGATGCTGGGAACTCGGATGTATGCGGAATAAGTATTTAAAAATCTTTTTTTATTAAGTATTATAATTTTTATCATCGTAGTATCAATATATGCTTTCTTGTTTGCATTTTAATGTTTATAAAAGAATCATTTTAAAAAAATATGTATTTGGTATTATTTTACTTATTACCTCAAATTTTTACATAGTTTCCTACTGAATATCTCAAAATGTTTAGATATCAAATGCCTAAAAGTGTGATATATCGTTGAACGTGTTTTTTGATTTAAATAACATACGATATATTGCATTTCGTTTTGCGCTCCACGCCCATGCAACTTTTTCCGAAAATCATAAAAAAGTCACGTTTTTAGTTTAATTCAATACAATTCGTTTATTGTCTCCATGGTATTACAATTGGTCTTATCTACACTAATATTATAAAGAGGTAAGATTTGTATTTTTGTGTGTATGTTTGTAATGAATAAACTCAAAAACTACTGTGCCGATTTCAAAAATTATTTCACCATTGGAAAGCTACATTCACCCTTAGTAACATAGGCTATATACCGCATGCGGAGCTGCGAGAAACAGCAAGTAATTAATAAACAGAACGTCATGGATGTACTGCACTGCCCTGGCTGGGCAGTACATCCATGTTTTAATTTTACGATCTTATGACCTCAATGTTACTTTGAAATTATTAAGAGCATGCAAAAAAATTTCGTGTGCCACAGAAATTATTATTAGTCATGTCAATAAAATTGATCAGGAAATTACAAATGTCAATTATTAAATAATCGATTACAATTAATGTCAAATTTAATTTGTTTATGGTAGATTTCATGGCTCCGCGTCGTTTGAACTATTTGTCGACTTCATCGGACAAAAAATACGCATGAAATCCTTAATTTTCTGCGTTGTGGCCGGCCGTAAAGAAACCGCCTGACTTTGCAAACGCCTCCTAAAATCAGCGGCAGAATGTGATTTGGTGTTTGTATGAGTCCTGCCTCATCGCCTAAATGTGGTTTCGTCCACAAGGATTATAGGTATTTTCACGGTCAAAACTCCACCTACAAAAACAGTCTGGTTTTCCAAACACTTCCCTTAAAACGACTGAAAATTAATACAAACTGTCCGTAACGATGCCGGCAAGGATCCTAAAAAGAAATTTTTCAAAACATTTTTTGGACTTTTCATAGTCCAAAAAATGCTATGTATCCTATATTCCAGTAGCTTCCTGATCCGCGCTGCAGACTTCGATATTTAGGTGCCACAAACAAAAACGGTGAGTCGAACGTAAATCATTAGATTCACCGATTATGAGTGTTCAATTTAACTTTTCCCAAAAATAGGGCTCCAGATCCTACGAATACGACTTTGTTTCTTGTTATTCAAACAAAAATTACTTTATACTTTGTGCAAGCAATGTAGAGGTAGAGACTTTATCAACAAATAATATTTTTTTCATAAACCTGCGTAGTTATTCAGCAGCAATTTAGCATATGATTTAGCAGTAGGTATCGAGTAGGTATTTCGTTTGAAGAATCTACATATTTCTCATTATGTGCAACGTTAGTAGTGCTTCGCGTGTGGCAGCCGTTACGCTCAAATGGAGAACTTTCACGATTGTTACTCCAAATATATTATATTTTACAATAGTATCAGGTTAACAAAAGACTTTCCTAATTAATTTAATTTAGCAAAAGACAACCAAAGGAACAACGAGTGATCTGAATTTTCTTGTAGCTTGACTAGTAAAGGATTCCACCGGCCCTGAAGGTTTGCTGATTCAAAATGACGTTAGGCAGGGGGCCAGTCAAAGTTACGCCGAATCTTTTCACGTTTTGATAGCTCAATGAGGTTCTTTATCGTACTTACGTTACTTTATGTCTACCGTAAAAATACTCATGATTAAGATCGGTAAATATTACCGAGGTAACTACAACTAATACCTCGTCAATAGTTATGCAATCTAGATGTGACATAACTGCCTATAAAGTACAAAAGAACCCAGAGGTTCGACGTGCTTCCTGAGTATAGGACCCCTTATGCAAGATAAGAACTGCTTATATGTATTGCGCGCCTTTTTAAATCTTAGAGAACGAACCTGAAGTTTCAGTGACCGGCTGAGCTGAAGTCACGGCCGTTTCTGCTGCAGATACCGGTGTCACTGCTTTTTCTGTTACACAAACCGATGCCGGTGTTATGGCCGGAGGTGAAACAGACACCGAAACCTGAGCCACCGGCGCCACAGCCACTGGCTGGCTTAACGACTGCTTTACAATACACCTCGACATAATCCTTAGAACACAAACCACTAATCACATCGAATAAAAACGGCGAAAATAGGCAAACCATGGACAAACACAACGCGCTCCGCAACAAATAAACATGAGACTGTTGACGCGTTCCAAATATGAAGTTTTGTTTATTTTTAATTTTGGCGCCACATTTCGCTATGACGCTTGCCAACCAAACACTCCACATGCAATACAGATAATAAATACGATTTTAATCGATGGAAATGAATCGATTAGTAAATTTTTATATTATTAACTGACCTGGGGGTCTGTATATCTCCAGCGTAGGTTTTCCTTTGGCGTTCGTAAGAATCATACTCCGCCGTTTCCCATTGTTTGGAAACTGAAATTAATGTAAAATGTCTATTATCTAAGCATAGGCAATATGAATCAACATTTAGCGTCAGATGAACTGTCATGATTTATTTTTGGAAGAATATTATACATACATCGAATGAACTGCAAACTTTACATCATCGCTTAATATGAAATTTTATGAATAAATACTATAGCTATGTAACGCTGAAATTCTAGGCGGGCATGCTTTAACAGTAATAATGTAAACGCGTGACTTTACACCCTATATCTATTGCTAAGTTGGCATACTTATTGACTTGTAGACTCAGTCTGAGCTAAGACGTAATTCTAAATAAA
Source organism: Euzophera pinguis (assembly GCA_947363495.1). Classification (NCBI taxonomy): domain Eukaryota; kingdom Metazoa; phylum Arthropoda; class Insecta; order Lepidoptera; family Pyralidae; genus Euzophera; species Euzophera pinguis. The sequence continues at coordinate 3,048,384 of OX376164.1, forward strand.
TATAACCAAGGCCGTTCAAATCAAAGTAGAGCTCTACTCAAATAAAACCAAGTTTGTACCGTACCTACTATAATTCAAAACGAACGGGTTAAGTACTTAGATTGTTGCATGCACTCTTCGTTAATAAATTTTATTTATCATCTATTGAGATGTCATCGCTTTGCTTAGCCTGCTTGTTAGTACCATGTTCGCTGTTGGCAAAATTAATGTAGAGCACAGTCACAGAAGCTTTTCATTTGAAAGATGCTGTAGCTCATTGACAGATTTTACCTATTTAATTTTACTCGTGTAGATGATTATCCATCCATCCAGCCATCATTATTGGGATCCATAATTAGGTCTATTAAAAAATATTTGAGTAATTCAAAATATCAAGTCTCAAGTATTATAATGTAAATGCTCCATAGCAGAGAGACAAAAAGTAGATGTAAATAGTAGATACACACATGTGTCTTAATAATATTATATAATATAATAATTAAGTAATATGGCTTAAATATGATTTATTGCATCAAATAAATTTTAATTATAAAATATTAGTGATTTCGAAATCATGCAAGGCTGCATCAACTCAAGTGTAATGTGTGGGTGTAGACTAGATTGTGCAGTTCGCCTACGTATATGTTACAATAGAATTTATTTTATGCTAATCATAATTACAAAATAATCCATAATGCACAAAAAAAAATTAGAAACTTATTAATCAAATCGGCCAAGTAAGTGACAGAATAGCGAACGAAGGATTCCGTACCATAATTTCATCAATATTTCAAGAGTCTATATCTGTTCGTTGCATGGGAGTCCCATGTATATTTTACTATCACGATTCAGAAAATAGGTACATACATACAGTGCACTCTTAGTGTTTTTTTGCCCTTTGGGTATGAAACACTAAGAATTATACCTACCTGGTTATGATGATGCATGTTGTGATGAGACTGCGGCCGTATGAAACTGCGCTCCCGCATGATGACGCCGGGCGATGCGAAGTCCTGCATCCTGTAGCTCCTCTGCAGCTCATTTCCAACCCCTATTTGAGTCTGCATCTTGATTACGATGTATCGATTTATTTTTATAACCGTTCTCTTCACTAGCTTTGTTTTGTTAATGTGAGGTTAGATTATCTGTGCCCCAAATTGTCTATTTGATTTTTCGATTTAGTTAGAAAAATTTAGATTAAGTATTATTTTTCAACCAGCAGAAATTATTTTTTTGTAAAATTGGGATGACGTTAAATAAACTTACTCTTTGGTAATTAGTGCGCTCTGGCATTAATTTATAAATATTTTTAATGTTTTTTTCAGGATATAATTTAATTTATTACAGTTTAGAAATATACAAAATAAATACACTAGATGAATGACTAGTATTAAAGTTACTTTTACAAAATGTCAAAACTTATTTTTTATTATTTTTCTTTTAAATTATGTACACCTTCGAGATATAAATAAACAATTAACTAAAACGGGCAATACACTTAAAATGCGAGTAAACAAAGCTTTATATAAATTAGTTTATTAATCACAATAAGTATTGTGACGTCACAAGAGATCTTTCCCAAGAATTTATATATGCATATATAAATTTTATGTACAATTTAACCCTTCTGTCGTGGCCACTGATAGAGGGTGTTATTTTCGTAGTTTTCGTTTTTTTATACGACTAATGTACAAGAGCAGTGCAGGATTGTATATTAGTGCCTGACAGCCACCGAGCGATTTACAGTTTTTCGAGGGGCCGAAGATAATCACGTTTTCTCGGCACCGGTCTCGAGTCGTTTCGTAGGGGGTTATTTGAACCCAATCTGTAACAAACCGAACAAAAGCTTATAATATTTGAATATTTATAAAATAGTTGGTAAACATTTCAACATAGATAAATATTCACACAGATTATGGAATGAACTCCCTGCCATGGTTTTCCCTAGTGACTATGGCATGGGAGCCTTCAAAAAAGGCGTGAAAAAATTCCTTCAGGATCGGCAACGCGCTCGTGATATATTCAGTGATGCAGGCGTTCATAGGCTACAGTAACAACTTACCATCAGGTGGGCCGTACGCCTGTTTGCCTACTTAGTTGTATTTAAAAAAACATACATATTCACACAGATTGAGTTAGCCCCAAAGTAAGTTCAAGACACAAATCTCGAAATTACTCTGGGGCTACTCAACGATACTATATTTTATAACAAATACACATATAGATAACCATCTAAGATCCAGGGCTTAGGATAATCAGAAAAAGATAATTTTCCATCTTGATCCTTGACCGAGGATCGAACCCGGGACTTATAATTGGGCTGGCATGTTTATCTATGCCACAGAGGTTAACATTAACCACTTAATTACTATACAGTGCAGGCTGTCCGCCTCTGGAATGCCATCCCCCCCCCCCCTTCCTATTCGGTGTGCTCAAACACTTAAGTCTTTTAAAGAGCAGGTAAAGTCTCATTATCTTGAAACTGAAGACAATCAATAATTATTTTTATCTTTTATATTTTGTTCCTCAATTAGACATTGTAACTTAGCATAGTGTTTCCCCGGAGAACCGATGGCCGATGGGGCAGAAAGGTTCTCGAATGGCGACCGCGTACCGGTAAGCGCAGCGTTGCACATCCACCGACCAGATGGTCAGATGACCTGAAAAAGGTCGCTGGCAAACGCTGGATGCAGACTGCTGCCAACCGATCACTTTGAAAACCATTGGGAGAGGCCTATGTCCAGCAGTTTGGGGACTAACTGCGGGTGAAATGATGATGATGATGATGATATTTGTATTTATGTATGTGCGTATGTGTATGTATGTATTTATGTATGTATATGTTACGGGCAACATGATTAACAGGGCTGTATTAATAAGAGCCGAGTATTATGAATAGTTCCCAAGAGCTTTGGGCTATTTGATAAATTTTAGTATTTTAATTACTTAGACCGGTCCATATTATAATGCCCGACAGCCCATGGTCCTTAACTTAATGAAATGAAATATTAAGCATAGTATTAAAAGGCTGTCTACCTCGGGTGGTCGCAGTTCTAACATAACCTAACCTATTTTTTATGTTGACCAACAATAGTATAGATTTTAATGATTATGGTTTATTTATTATGCTTTTTAATTTTTATTGCAAATGAAATTATGCCATCTTCTTAGACGGTCAAAAAAAATACTAAATAAATGTTACACTAATGAAACACTTCATTTAATTTGTTTATTTTGCCCAAAACGTATTTGCCCTTATTCATACTGACCGGGAAAAGTGATTAGGCATTAAATTTTAATCAAATTGCCCATGTGACATGGGCATTAAGTATACAAGTTGCCCGTAACATATATACATATTGACATTTGCAATATATATCTACTATCTTGCTGTTTTATATATTTTTTGTTCTCTGTTTGGATTCGTATGCAATGCAGAACTGTCTTTTTTTTTCTTATGGTAAAGGTAGCTTGGAAGAGATTGCACAGCGATAAGGCCTCCCATTATAGATCTTTGTCACAGACAACATATCTTTGTAATTATTGATGGTGCAATAAATTGTTTTTTCTTGCTTACTTCCTTATTTATGAATAACAAACGTTTTTCTGAATATCGATGGGCTTCGGAGACCACTTTGTATTTTTTTGCTTACTAATTTGTATAGAAATAATTAAATTAATAACAAAACAAATTTCCAAGTAATTCGTCCATTACATAACTAAAGTTTAACCACCCTATAGAGATATGTTTATACATCGTAAACAAACGTAGAAAACTAACAGAAACAGTTTTTCAGTAACAGCATTCGTTGCATGAACCGGAACTGTTTTAGAAATTGGCTACATGCCAGACCATTTATGTAGTTAGAAAAACATATTTTTAAACTAATTTCAAAAATGAACTGTTGATGATTATAATGAGAGGAGCTCGAAAGCGTAGCGGGACATGCGTGTTCAGTACAATAGTGCGTGGTGACCTGCCTTGATGGGTCGCCATCGCCACTAGTGATAGGTAATTTTACCATGAGCTTCGTACTTAGAAGTGCACTTTAAGCCGTTGGTGGCAACCACAGATTCCGAATGTTATCGGTAAATGACAGTGGTTAGGCAGTGACAGATGGCAGCCTGAAAATTCTGACAGTTTTGGCCATTATCAAAGCGGACCACGATCTTATTGGTCTAATTTCGCTGAAAAGAGGGTCAGAAACTGACGGTAGTCACTTTATCGTCTTATCCAAATACCCTGGGCCCTGAAGCGTAAGCTGAGGATGCAACTTCATACTTTTCTAGTGGATTATCGACCCTGTTCACCCTGGTAGGATGCAAGTGAGAAACACGCTCGGATGAAGAAGGAGATGATGAAACTCACCGCTCTCTCGCAGTGCGCTGTCTGTCGTTGTCTCTGCACTTGAGACTCGTTCACTTTTCTCGTATTTATTTCTCTGAAACAACATGAAATAACGTGAATTCAAAATACAAAATTGCTTGAAAAATATTATAAAAAGTTTTTACGTTCATTTTTTATAGTAGCAAAATAGATTAATAGTACAAAAGGTAAAGCTCTGGTAGGTAAGGAAGGCGCATCATTTTGATTTTGACAACATTTTAGAACGTTTAACTTAAGGTGAATGGAAGAAGCTAGCTGTGCTAAGAATAGCTAGAGAGTTAAACACGTCTAGACACTTTTAGCTTTCCAAATATAATGAAAGAAAATTAAACTGTAAACAAGGAAAGGAAGATCGACAAGCTTTTTCTTCTATTATTCGGTAACTTTACTCTCAAGTCCTGTCTAAGAAATATATCCCAATCTTTTAAAGGAACCTGTAAAAGTAACTAAGGAATCTCACACAATTTTAATTCGGTATTGAAAAACTTTTTGTTTAACTAAACTAAATCACCGCGTTACAAATGGTAGAAAATACAGATGAACCCAACTTGGGATTGATCTGTGGTAGAGACCCAGGAGCCCTTTTTTGAAAAGTATAACTTACCATAAACGTGCGTTTCACCAATTATATCGAAAGAAAATCATTGGATATCGACCCAAAATCATTCGACTCACCAGTTTTGTATGAGTCATACTTTTCAAGAGCTCCTCGATGCAGAAGAATGCAATAATGACAATGAGGGAGCGAAGATGTTTGCACGAATAGCTCAAAGGCTGTCAGCTTATTAACATCCATTAGGTACGTCGACCTTGGCGATAAGAGCTCGGCAAACATGCAAAATACAACATTTTGCAAACGCAAGGTGTAATGCACTTTACCGGTGTAGTCAGTCCTAGTCGAATCTTAGGAGTACCGACGCATTCTGTGCTGACAACCTTTAAAAAAACAAACATGGCCGCTTCTCTTTCTGTGCAGATTTTTCTCTTATTTCTTTCTCTCTAAGTTAACCCTAACCCTGGTATTTCTTCAGAGAACGATGTCCGAATTTATCGGATTGTTAATCGGCGATTAAAACCTTCAGAATAATGTTGCTGTTTACATCAGTTTTCTACTAGCTTCATGGAATTTAAACCATCAATCCACCTATCCATAAATAGAATTATATATACGATATCCTCGGGACGAGAAATATTGGTTAGGCAGTGTCAGATGCCTTAGCCTAAAAATCCGATGGTGTTGGCCACTAACACTGCTTGGGTCATGTACCTGTTGGTCTGGTTTCCCTGCACCAAAGTGGTTACAGAGGACAGACAGCAATCGCTCTATTATAATAACCAATACTGTCAAACATATAAACCACTCAGGAGTGCTACCTAGGCTCTGTCTGAGGCGTAAGCTGAAGGCGCAAAGAAGTCCACCTTTGAACAAATTGAATTTCAAATACGACATCTCATCCACGAGACGAGAGGGAGAGTAGTCTATTCTTAAGCCGGAAACCAACCGGCAAGTCGTAAAACTGTGGAAGAAACGTAGTCAATGTAGGCGTTTCTGTATGACATCATCTGCTCTATGGTGGTTCGGTAGTGTGGTCCTCATCACACTTGCGTAATCACATACTTTATAGTCATTGTAATTTCGACTTTATTACATAGACATGGATATCATTTTTGTGTTTTGTGTAGAGATATGGCCGGGACATTTGTGTACATATTGACATGACATAAGTCTGGGTTCTAGGTCATTAGGCACTATGCTTTGTTTTCCTTTGTTTTTGAGTAGACTATCAATGTGTTATAATTTATAAACAATGGTATGATAATGATTTTGCAAATAAAGCGTCGTATTTGTAGTAAAAAAAACATCACAGTGCAATGCAAATTCTGTATAAATAAAATTGATTTTTCTTTGATAAAATTGTTATTTGGCCATTTTGAGAAAGATGGAGCGAAGCCGTAGATGTAAGGCTATCCACTACTGGTATGAAAAGTATTTTGTTAGCAATCTTAAAATTATATAAAGGAAATAAAAAATATTGATTCTGAAGTAAACCATGTGCATGAGAAATGGATGAACTGCGAAAACCTAATAGTAAATACGTACTAACACCCGCTTACAACTTATAAAAACTCTTGTCTGTGTCTATGTTAATTCATTTGATAACAACAATGATATACTTAGTGAAACTATTAAAATATGCTACTGATAGTTCTCCACATCTAAGAGTTCTCACATCAGTCACTGGATGTGACCGCCATCCATCGATTTCGTTGTTCTTGCAGTCGGCTTGCATATAGAGCCATAGACAAACAGACGTTTACAATGTGAAAGGATCCTTGCTCGGATTGTCAGGGTTTCCCGCCCACTGGTAGAACAATGACCCAATAAAACTTATTTAGTGCCAGTTAATTCTACTCTCACTTGGTATTGATTGGTTTATGACGAATTCGGTCTCCAAAATCTCTTCATGTAGGTAGCCTAGATATTAAGTAAAACGTTGTAGATATTAGTGAGGAAAACTTATCTACAACATGTGGATTACTTTCGTAGATATAGGTACCTAAATGAAGTACGTAAAATTGTGAGAGCGACAATTTAATACCATACGACAGTTTGAATAATTTCTCAGAGCATTTAAGAACTTACAACCTGTATTCAGCGGTTTCTCTAAAGACGGATAAAACCGCGGTATCGCGCAAATTATGAAGTCAGTCACAGTCTTACAGCTTTATAGTCGTCTTGAACTACGTATATATTAGTAGGTATTATTAGTTGTTTATGGCTGCGATGATTCACAGGCTTGCTTGTTCAATAAAAACTGCTTGCCTTTGTACCGTTTTAGCAAAAAATGATCAGAGATAATTGAATTGCTTGCTCTTAGAAGATTATGTAACAGTCAAATCAAGGAAGGAAACATTATCTCTCTTTAATTGAAGTTGATTTTGCTTATCGTGAGTCACTTTTTTTATTTTTTTTTTATTTTTATTATTGTATTTTGTATGTAAGTATATGATATGTATATATTCATTAAAGGTATAATAATTATGTATTAATTGATTGTAGGTTTATTTATTGACTGTTATGTAAGTATGATAGTTTTAGTATTTTATTACTGTACCGCCTTTTGTTTGTTTTCACTTTTTATTCTATCTACCCTAAGGTAGGCTGGAAGAAATTGCAATAGCGATAAGTCCGCCTTTGTACTCAATTTTCTAAATGTATATCTTTTAATCTGAAATTTTTGATTGGTACAATAAAGTGTATATCTATCTATCTTCAGGAACTACGAGAGCGCAATTAACAATTTTCCACCATAGTTAGTCTTTAGCATAGAATCGATAATAGTAGGTACTAGAGTAACCTAGAAGAAAAGTATAAGCAGCTTATTGGCCTATCTTCCGTATCCGGAGCCAAAGAGACCATTTTATGGCAATAATGAAGTTTCAATATAAATAAATAATAAACAAATTAATTTCGTATACATGGACGATGTAATGTTTATCGGGCCCAACATACAAACCTTTGTTTTTATTATTTTTATAAGTTTATACCCGACAATTCAAGCCGCGCATTTGCGCTTCCATGGTCGCCGGGCCGTGCCCAATTCGCGCCTTTTTTGCTACCCACACAATGGCCACCGACGCGCTACGTGATCTTACTAATCAAAGATATGTCAAAGGTTCGAGATCGATTTGCGCTTTAACTATTGCTCGTCGACTTAATGTTTGAAATAAACTCTAGCAATTTAATGAAGCAACCTATACTGCACAAGTCAGACGATTGATCGAAAATGGTAGTCAGTACAAGGGAATACCAAACTGTTGACGACGCCGTAGAGAACTGCAATTAGCATTCAAATGAATACGTAAGTGATGTACAAGGTAGCATAATACTGAATAGGTGGACAAAGAATGAGAAATTTTTCAGTTTACTTAATTTGCGAAATGTTTTCCGAGAATTTTGGTATTACTCACTTCTTCTCTGGAAGTTCAGTATGAAATAGTTGTTCAAGGACATAATGTCTACTTAGATTTAAGTGTCGATGACTACATCTTTTATTTAGATTTAACATTCTAAAGCAATGAGAAATAAATACATTCACACACAGTACACAGTTATACACAGACAGTTAAAATAGCTTAGTTTTAACCGAAGAACTTCACGATCTTGGTTAGTCGTTAGCTACATCTAGTAGTTATTTTCTAGTCTTGATTGATCAGTTTCTGTGATTTTCCACATTGCTGTCAATTCCGCCAATAAACTTTAAAAGACCATGCAACTGATATTCAATTACGATGCATTTTTGATATGCTCAATATTGGTATTCTGCTAACACAATTTTGAATCTCAATTTAATTGCAACTAAAACGTAATTGAATGGTAATAGTAGAAAAAATGTAAATAAAATAAATAACTAAAATTATCCATATGGACCTCTATCGCTAATAAATGTTTGATTAGAAAACTCCCCGGTCACTTTTGCCATACGTTACAACTATGCATTTATCTCGATTAAATAATTTCTTCTATGGGTGTTCCTTCAAAAAATAAAGGTTTCCACCAACGAATGATTATCCTGTTACATGTATTGGGCAAATTTTATATAGTGTAGTCAATAGCCATTTTGACCCGAAAGGAGAAGATTCACTAAATCATCAACAGCTCATCTTGGTCAACATTGTTAACGATATCAGCGCTTGTTCTCTCTATGGATGATCTATGGATCTCATTTTCACCCCCTAAAGTTTTTCCGACAATGTTTTTTCATTGTGTTCTATAATATCACATATTACAGAATGCTTTACGGGAAATAGCAGTAATTGCTACATTTTGTCGACTAAATCATCAGAGTTGATTGTATCAACCAAATCTGATAGGTACCGATGAGTGTAGTCTGTGGCACGAGGTGAGTGACCTGGCTCAATAGCCTGCGTCCATTGCTCGGTTGGTAACTCTCATTACCTAACGCCGAATTGCAACTTGTGATGAAGCGTGTACTCGTGTACGGCATTGTCTCTTTTTAATTTTCAGTATCAAATTTTGAAAATATTTTCAATATCGGAAAAATATAAAATATAGCATTAATCCCCGCTCGTTCTCCTAAAATGTAGTTAAATAAAAAAAATAAAAATACTAGTTAAAATTTTTTTGAAAATTAACTGATAGGTCAAATGTTAAGAAAAAACACGCAGAATGTGTGGAATCCAAAAGAGACCCTCGTAATATTGCTAAATCTGTAATTTCAACACAGAACATACTAGAATAGTACCTATATCCACAGAGTATATCCTCCCTAGTGAAACATACTTCGTATTTGTAAGCATAATATAGTTTATTGTATAAAAACTACAGCCGTAAATGTAGTTTACGAAGTTAAAGACAGATATGATCATATGTGTAAATAAAATGCTAAATAAAAAAACCTTTTAAAAATAAATCATGCTGTCGTTTAATATCTGTTCACTGCAATTAACAAATCATAATTAAGCAAACGCTAATTAACGTTACAAATTTTGACAGTGAAAGTTATTATTTACTTAGGTTTTCTAAAAATGGCATTGCTGCATTTTTTTATTTTAAAATAAAAGTGACAGTGACTGCAAGTTAATTCACGAATATTAGATAATTGTATGATAGACACATCATAACTAATGCTGGAATGAGTATTTGAAATTTATTTTTGGCTAATTAAACTGTTTTGGTGATTAAGTTTTGACATTTTAGGAAAATACTAGATGATCAGGAAGACATTTTATAGACCGGAGATACTTTATTTGTAGAAAAAGAAAAACACGAAAGCGAATGCAAGACAATAGATAGACAATAGTAAGTTAAGTATGCGTGTAACCATGCCATGTAAAAAGACTTACTGCACCGATCCCAATTATGGGACAAATGATATGATAAAGGATGTTGATTAACATATTCAAAGGGTAAGTCTCTAACAAAGGGTAAGTCTCTAACAAAGGGTAAGGAGTTAATTACCGGATAAAAACGAAGGGAAATTAACTGCTCCTAGCAAACATCTTATTGTTTTGAGCTGAAGTAGCCAAACAAGATGAACTGCCGGAAGCTGATATATTACCTATGTTTTCCAGTCATTCATTCGATTCGAGAACAATCCCATACAAACGTATTTTATTATTGTTAAGGTACCGGCATTTCCGGAAACCAACGTCATCGGACGCCTTGTTCATGCAACATTACTGTCATGTTCCGCCAAATGTTTGAGCAAAACACTAATGTTTTATAAAATTAGATGGATGGCTGGAAATAGAATCGTTATTATTCTTCCTACCAAGGTTATGAAAAATATTATCTGGGGCCACATTTTACGGCACCCGGCCGTTTCGATTGATAATGCAAAATACAAGGGAAAAGACGTGCTGCAAGAAGGAGAAATCATGGCTGAAGAACATTTAAAGTGGGATTAGAATTATCAAAGTCGAAGAACTTTTTAAACTGGAATAATATTGAGTGAAATTTGTAGTTGATAGCGAACCTACAGTCTACAGTAATGGAGAGGCACTTGAAGAATAAAAAAGGTTATAGAATAGGCAGGCTTAATGTTTTTACTGGTGTGAATTTACTATGAGATAATTCGAATGACTCGCGTCGAATTGCAATCTCATACAAAAATTACATTTAGCCTTGCAGATATATTTTTCAAGACACTTCAGTAAGGTTGAGGGATGGCCAGCTTAGGTTACCAGTGGAATCAACAATTGGAAACTGGTTTGCTGAAATAGTTAAGTACTATGTAAATGGTGTCTTGATGAGGTTATGCCTTATAAGTCATCATCATCACCGGAAGTGGAAAACTTAGAATAAAATGTGACATCGAATGGATGTCCATTGATGGATAAGCTGAAGATAATGATAAGAAAGACGACCAGCTGTTTTTAGTATACATAAACTATAGATAATTAACTAAACCGAACTCAACATTGAACACATGGGTTGCCCGAGTTCCGACACGGCACGAGATGCTACCAGAGCAGTGTAAATTGTCGGTATTTAGGCCATCAGAGTGCCGCCTATGGAGAACGCACACAAGAAAATCTATTTTTTATCTCGACCGTAATAAGTAGAAATCGGCTTTTGGCCACTTCCTCGGCCCACCAAATAATGCAGCTTGCACTTTCCATTTGCTTATTTGAGTTAGCGAAACCCACATACGACCACGCATATATAAGCCTAATTGATCGAGTAACATTGTTAAATTATTTTTCACGCGGGAAAATGTTGCTAGTGAACGCTCTCCCCGATGCAGGAGTACGAAAATACGATCCCTAAATATAGCTTAGGGGAAATCTAGGCGCAGATTAGTTTTTGATTGGAGTTAATTAGTGCTCTTACCAGAATCGTGCGCTCGCATGATACTTCGTTGGCGAATGCGTGTTTATTTCACTGAAATTATATATTTCGCGACGCGTGCGCAGACTCCGGTCGTGTGGCGCCCGCCCGGGCGGTGTGCCTACTGACTCGCGCGCAGCTCTAGCGCTCCGCTGACGGCCCGATTTTACTTGGATGCAAAAGTGGGTTTTGTTTTTCGATCGGATATGTTTGCTGTTGAGTTCTTTATCTCGCAACACTATTAGTGATTTCATTTATTAGTTTGTTAGGACAAGTTGAGCCTGGCTTAGTGGATCTTCTAGCAATCTATCAGGCTTGGACGGATTCAATTTTCCTTCAGCTGATCAGATAAACGATATCTGCAGATTTCCAGAATTTAAACAAAACTAACGATTTGTATCTTATAAAGCTCTCTTTCGGTGATGGTGATATTTCTCTCCAATGCACTTACGACCCACTTGGATCTTAAACTGTTAATAATAACAGAATACTGCGGCCTGCAACTACAATGAAACGCAATCGCGATCAATGAAGCGTTGACTCGGCGCTTTGCATGTTGAGAAGGTACATCATTTGAATAAACTACAATTCAGTGGGGATGTCAGTCTTTTCTTGTTCAGATCACGCTCTGCGACTTAACCGCATCGTCATTTCACTTTTTACTACCTTATCTTCGTTTAACCCTTCGCCTGCGTCAAACTAGATAACAATAAAAATTCCATTGTTAAGAACCATAATATGGTTTCGGTAATTAACAGCGAGAGAATTTTCTTATTTTTCATCGGAGGGCCAAGAGTTCTAATAGAACAATGGAGATACTTCACGAGTTGTCCCGTGGGACAAGTGGGACATTATTTTAAAAATATATTAGTGTCAGTATCCAGTTAGCGAAGGACCAATATTTGAGGCACAAATTGAAAACTCGAAGTGCAAACACAACACAAAAATCTCTCTTCACTAGCGTCATCCATTCCCTTACAGCTCTGAAGTACTGCCTCCACCTCCCATGGCTCTACCAATCCATTGATGAATTTGACCAGTAGATTAAAGTGGAACAAGGCACCTTCCGGTAATACGAGCCGAATCTAGGGAAAGTGCGTTATACTGGAGGCTCTTGCTAGTCCCACCAGCTTCATCACCTTACAAATTCTCTGATGTAACCTCAATCTCTGTCATGTCATGACTATCCCCTGGGCGTCACTCGCTAAACTTCTGGCGAGCATGTAGGTCGTCACCAGTTTTCTTTTCTCATTCAACCTTATTGGATTCTAATCTCCGTTTGCCAGACTTGGTAACAAGGCCTATCTCGAGGCCGCTCCTGTTTCTTTACATCAGATCCTACTACGTAAAAAATACAACTACTACGTGGAGGTATTCCTGATAAATTGAAGATTAAATAAAGACTATGTAACAACAGAAAATATAAACGAATCAAAAGTCTCGCTTTAAAATGGCGCCCAACGTGTGACTCTCTCGTCGAACGTTTATTACTAGTATCACAGAATGAATAATAGTATACTAACGTAATAGTATATTGCAATGTTACTTTTAACAGTTAACTTTTAAGAAAATTGTAGTTATCTCGCTATATTTATATATACGCTATATACGTGAGAGAACGAGACAAACACGTATGATATAGTATGGAAATGAAGATTGTAAAATTTTATGAATACCGAAAGTGATACCATGTAGATCTATAAGAGTGCTTTCACAACAATAATGGTTTCTTAACCACCTGTCTAAGCGTAGATGGCGCTAGTGATAATGGTGTGAGGGTAGCAGTGTATTACAGGTGGTCTCAAAATGCGAATGAATTAACGTACACTTTATTGCACCATTTACAAACAAAAGAAACACATAGTTAAATCCAATACAACTAAATGGGTACAAAGGCGGACTTATATTATAATGCAATTTCTTCCACTTCTTGTGCTTCTATCTTTATAAAGTTTATAAGATCTGCGCTCTAGTAGGTGGAGTCCTTTTCAAATTTATCTTTCTATTTTATTTGGCCTTTAATCACGACTACGAAGAACCATTTTGTCTCAAAAAGATTTGATATTTCACACGGAATATTATGATAGATAGATAGATAAAAACTTTATTCACTTTCACTTTTACAGTAGGTAGGTAACAACATAAATCTAGCGTTGAAAATATATATAAAATATTACAATATTAATAGCTAAAGATTATATCTAGAGAAAGAAAATACAATTTAACAGCTACAAAAAATGTAATGAGACAGTGAAAAGGCTCTGACTCAGCATAATGTCACAGTTCGACAGGTCGAGCCGTGACGCTGTTTATTCTGCCAGAACCTAGGATGAGATCGGCACAGCGACCCGATTAACAAAAGAATAAATAAAAGTAGCAAGAGGTGCAAGGCTACACGAAGCCACTCTTAGCTCAATACCAGCGTTCACCTGGTTGCGTGCAGTTATCGTTTATAAATGTTTTAATAATCACTGTACACATAACAGAAGAATTGAGTAGGTAACAAAAAAGAAAACAAGAAACTTAGATCCAAAAGATGTTTCACATACCAAAACAAGTGCCATAAAAATACAGTCAGATCCTTTTGAAGTTTTTAGGGTCAAAGTTTTGTGACAAAATGTGTTCCTTAAATTTACGTTTAAATGAAAAGATTGAATTTAAGTTTCGAATGGGAGGCGGAATATTATTCCAGATTTTGGTAGCGTTGTACTTAAAACTGCTTCTAAAAGCAGCCGTCCTGTGTCGAGGCACGATAAGGGGAGGGACGCATGTTCTTAGCTCTCTGTCCGCCTTCGGACTCCGCCATTTCAACTTGTCGTACAAGTAGAGAGGAGAATTCGCCTTAATTATACCAAAAAGAAGGGTTCCCCATGTACAGTTTCTGGCGATCCCTCATTTTCAAAAGTTTAGAGGAGTATAGATATGGAGTAACACTAGTCCGTGGTGGAATCTTAAAACAGTATCTCGCGCAAGCGTTTTGAATACGCTGTAATGATTTTTGCGACTTTGCCAGGAGACAAGGCCCATAGACAGTAATACAATAGTTGAGTTTGGACAAAACCCACGCATCGCACAAAGCTATTCTCAGATCCACACTTATAAAATTTCGAATCTTGTATAAAACTTTTAATCTGTAAAAACAATTTCGAACTATTTCACCAATATAGTTTTCAAACCGAAGTCTCCCAGTCCATCAAAATACCCAAATTTCTAGCCTCTTCAACTCGCTCCACCGCCTTTCCATACACTGTAACGCTCGGATTTCTTAATAGGCGCATCAAATTAGCTTAACCCGGACATAATTCTATAACTGTAATTTTCTTTTTCTATAGCATTAAGCATTTTTATTTTTAATGTAATTAAGAAAAATTAAACATTTTTAAAATGCGCGTCAATGCAAAAAAAATAAAAAACTTAATTCCAAGTAAGTTTAATTTCATATCTACAGCATAATAAATAACTCTGTCGAAATACTTATCTTATGTTATATATCTTGCATTCTATTTATATAAATCAAAATTAAACTAATTAATCATCCGGTACTACCATTAATCAAGTGGGTTCACAAAATTTCAGATTTTTTGGTTTACCTAACTAGACATTATAGATAACTGCAGTTTTACAACTTATTCAGGACAATGTTTTATTTATCTAAACAAATAAAAAAAAATTAAATAGATTCACTTTGCAGGTTTTTGCGAGAAAAATATTCGTAATTTTGGGAGAAACCAAAATATGTAACTATTTCAAAAATGTTTAATTTAGGCTTTGAAAATAATACTATTACCATGGAAATCAAATTAAACAATAATTGTTTACAGAGATTCATTTGTACATATTTTTTTTCAGTTACATTTTAATATAGACGTTATTCCTTGGGCCATAAAGCCGTAATTGGTTTGTTTGCATGCATATACTGTCGAGATGCGACGCGACTAGCTAGACGCACAACTCGCCCGCCACTTAGTTACGCGGGCATATTTTATACCTACTAAAAGTATAACTAGTTACGTTTATAAATATAAGCAAAGCATATTACATAGATACAAATCCATCGCAACGCTCATAAATGATATGTCCGTATTTATTATAGTATGTTTGCTATATCACTGTGTAAAATATTTTTATTTCTTATACTACACAGTCCTTATTGAACCCATATTACGCTCTCTGCATAATCCCAAGGTGGACTATCAGATAATGCTTCTAGCATTCGCTTTTTAATTTGTAAATCTATACTATCTATACTAATATTATAAAGCTGAAGAGTTTGTTTGTTTGAACGCGCTAATCCAAGGAACTACCTACTGAATCGATTAAATAAAATCTTTCACCAATGGATAGCTAAGATGTCCCCGAGTGCTATAGTCTATGTATGTACCACAGACCACGGACGAAGCCGGGGCGGACCGCTAGTAAAAGAATATTTATTTGTAAGTAACTGTATGTGTAAGTAACAATAATAGGCGTGACGAATGGGTCAAAAAAATGAAATTCTGTTTAGTCCGTCAATCAGATAATGCAAAAATATTACATACATATTTTTTATTTTCTTTGATAAACCAATAAAGACCAAGTTAAAACGTGTTAAAGTTTGAGAGTGGGGATAAAAACGTCACGAGTAGGCATAAAACGCAGCTAGACGTGACGTCATGCGTCTTTTCAACTCATTATATCTCTGTAATTTTTAGAGTATATGAAAAAACAAAAAATACGTATCCAATATTTTTAAATAATCTATCTGATGGGCTAAGAATCAAAAATCATTCGTCATACCTAAATAGGTCTGAAAACAAATAAAACTCCTTACTCCTTAGAAATGTGTTTATTTATATAACATTTTCTTAAATTCGAGTATACATTTTAGGCAAGAAATGTTAAATAAGACGTGGACATGAATGCATCTAAATAAAATTAATTTTAGAAACTAAAACCTAAAACCCCGACGGACCCGGCTAACGTCGTGGTGTATGTGCCTTCACTGGGGAATGGGCGTCACCCCTGGTGCGACTTTATACTTCGGCCGTACTCGTGGTAACAGTTTATGGATACTAATAACGAAAAAACCCAATCCAATGAAATAAAAAAAACATCAAACCTAATACAGCAGACTTTTCACAAAAGTATGTTCACGCACTTTAGGAGTAACTCCACGCCTTCTCTGTCAACAATGTCTGATGATTGTATCACTGACAAGCAAAATACACCCATATTTGACCAAAAAATGGCACACCCCTCAACGATAATCAAACCGCCAGACTGACAGACCATACCTATACCAAGAGCAAAAAGGCCTCGTAAATCTGACTCACCTCCACCACAACAGCAAGTACTGCTCACCAACAGATTTGAACAGCTACCTGTTGATGAAACTGAAACAACATTAAAGCAGATTGACGCAACTGGAGAGAAAAGGAGAAATAAACCTCCTCCGCTAATATTGTATGGGATCACTGACGTCAACAAACTTCTAGAAACAGTTGAGACTGTTTTAGTGAAAACAGATTATGTAATTAAAATTGTTACAAAAAATCAACTCAAAGTAAACTGCGCATCAGCTGAAGCTTATAAAAATCTTATGACACTGGTAAGGCAGAAAGGACTTATAGGCCATACATTCACACACAAGGATGAAAAGTGTTACCGAATTGTAATCAAGAATCTGCATCACACTACACCACATGAGGAAATTGTTAAAGAAATTGAGCAAACTGGGAACAAGGTATTTGGAGAAATCATAAATGCTCGCTACGGCCCCAATAAGATACCAACTTCAACATTTTTTGTGAACTTAGATGTGTTTGAAAATAACAGTGCAAATAACAAAGATGTAAAGAAACTGAAATACATATATAACACTTGCATAACAATCGAAGATCCTCGGAAACGCAAGACAATTGTGCAATGCTCTATTTAAAATGGCGAATTAAAAAAGCTGTCAAGTCTTCCAGGAAATAACTGCAAGAAGAGATAAAAGAAATGTAAAGACGAAGGAACAAAGAATAGTAGAAAATAAGAACCCACAACCAACCGAAGAAGTAAATACTAAGCTGACTATACAAAAAAAATACTATCTTGACACTGGTAAAGAACCAACAAATTCCACAACAACTTAAGCTAATGTTCTTAATAAAGGTAATCTAGAAAATCTAAATGCCGAGCCAACCCTGGTGTTACAAGATATACTCATAAAACAATCTGAAAAGATAGATATGCTCCTTCAACAAATCAGCACTCTTATGGGTCTGATGACTAAAGTGATTGACAAACTTTTATAATGACTGCACTAAAGATTGGTGCTTGGAACATTAATGGACTGGCGCCAAATAATGAAGAGGCAATAATGGTCCTAGATTTGCACAAACTTGACATCCTGCTTATATCCGAAACCCCACTTCACAGAGTTTTTCGAAAGTCTAGGACCACGTTTCGTAGCAGGAGGTGGCTGGAATGCGAAACACACTCATTGGGGCTCTAGGCTTATTAATACAAATGGTAGAGAACTTAAGTGCTCTATAGATAAGGGTAAGCTTACAACCTTATCAACAAAAGAACCTACTCATTGGCCTACAAATCCAAAAAAGCAACCGGATTTAATTGATTTTTTCATAGCTGGAGGGCAATTGGGAATGGACTTCAGAGTTCAGTCCTGTCTGGATGGCTCGTCTAATCATGTTCCAATAATTTTATCACTAAGCGCAACAGTATTATATAATGACACATTTTCTCCTCTGTATAATAATAAAACTGACTGGACTAGCTTCAGAGAACTAATAGAGTCAAACTTGTAATTAAAAACCCCTTTAAAAACAGCCCTAGACATTGACAATGCTGCACAACATTTTGCCACAGTTATCCAGACTGCCTGTTGGCAATGTACACCAGTGAATAATCCTCCAGGTGAAAAGTCTAAAATTCCATTCGAAATAAGAGAAATGATTAGAGAGAAACGTAGGCTTCGCAGAGTCTGGCACATAAGTCGATGCCAGGAAGATAAGTCCGCTCTCAATAAAATGATAAAGAAGGTGAGAGAAGCTCTTGTTGAAGCCGGAAATGCAGCCGTTAAAGCAAGGCTCAAATCACTCACGGCTAGTAGGACTACGGATTATTCACTTTGGAAAGCCACTCGAAACATGAACCAGCCACAAAAATCGAAACCACCCTTAAAAAACAGTGACGGAACATGGTGCCGAACAAGTAAGGAGAAAGCCGACTATTTGCTAAACACCTGCCACAGGTCTTTACTCCTAATGTAAGTAATGCTGATGATCAAGACATAGACCTTGTACTGCAACAAGAATTAAAGCTGGGGGACCCCATAAAACATATTACTCCTACGGAAGTTATTAGGGCAATCAACAAACTTGAAAATAAAAAAGCACCAGGGTTCGACCTAATAACTAAAGGAGTGCTCCGAGAGTTACCGCGGAAAGCAGAAGTATACCTAACATCATTATACAATGGAATACTGAGAACTAAATACTACCCACAACTCTGGAAAGTGTCGTAGATAGTTATGGTACACAAAGAAGGTAAACCAACATCTGATGTCACCTACAGACCTATTAGCCTATTACCAATAGTGTCGAAACTCTTTGAAAAACTTCTGCTTCAAAGAATCCTTCCTATACTTGTCGAGAAATCCATAATACCCGATCATCAGCTTGGGTTTCGAACAGAGCATGGCACAATTGAACAGGTATATAGAGTATACGAAACCATAAGGAAGTCTCTAGAGGACAAAAAGTACCGCTGTTCCGCATTCCTTGACATCAAGCAGGCCTTTGATAAGGTGTGGCACATGGACTCCTATTCAAAATTAAGCAATGGCTTCCTCACACATTCTTCGAACTTCTGAAATCTTACCTGTCCGATAGAATATTTCAAGTGAGAGAAGGAGATAGCACATCTGAGTTCTACGACATCCTGGCAGGTGTACCACAGGGCTCTGTACTTGGACCCGTTCTGTATACAATTTTCACAGCGGGCCTACCCGTGAGGCAAGGAGTTACCACAGCAACATATGCAGATGACACAGCCATTCTTGCAAGCGACAGTAACCCAGCCACGGCTTCTAGAAAAGTACAGGATAGCCTAAATGATATACAGAGCTGGTTGGAAAAGTGGAGGATAAAGATCAGCACAACTAAATCTGTGCAGGTAACATTCTCGTTGCGACATGGAAACTGCCCTCCCATCAAGCTTGGCCAAGAAGAACTGCCCCACACGGACACTGTTAAGTATCTGGGAGTGCATCTCGACCGGAAACTAACCTGGAAACACCACATTCAAACTAAAAGAGATCAAATTAACCTTAAAATGAGAAATCTGCAGTGGCTGCTGGGTAGAAATTCTGTGCTCAGCACTGACAACAAACTACTGGTGTATAAGACAATATTGAAGCCGGTATGGACCTACGGGATCCAACTCTGGGGCTCTGCTGCCGCCTCTAACATAAATATCGTCCAGAGGGCACAAAATGCTATCCTTAAGACCATTGCAAATGCACCATGATTCATTATGAACTCAGAGGTTCATGAATACCTGAGAATAAAAACGGTGAAGGAGGAAGTAACTGTAGCTGTAAACCGTTACAAACGAAGGTTGGAAAGGCACCCTAATCAACTGGCCATCTGCCTAACTAAGTCAGCTCATAGGAGGCGCTTGAGGAGACATGCTATAATTGATTCTGCAACTGACAACAATACTTAAAAAAGTTAATATCGAGAGAGAAGAGGTTCCCACTGGGGAACCCCCCGACAAGCAACCATTCCATTAACACGTCTGCTTATAGTCTTATGACTGACTGCAAGATTTTGAAAATAAAGAAAACTTACTACTGCAAAATTAAACTGTTATCGATGACTTTAGCTGCTTTAAAGCTAATTATGAATTTTTATTATTTATTTTTTAACAATTTGAGTTCAAAATGTGAAGCAAAAGTGATAAAGGTATATGAGATCAACACTATATGAGTAATTTTTAGAAATTAGTCCTAAATTCCTGTAGTAATTGTGCGAGGAGACAATCTAATAAAAACCATCAAAATATTTAGAAAACAAGTGGTATATTCAAAAATATTATATTTGAATGATTTAAATGTAAAATTCTGTAAGTAATATTTATAATTATTAAATTAAGTATATAAGTACTTAAAAATTTTTAATCACATCTTTTTTCTATAAAATCTGAAGTTTCTGATTTTTCTACAGAAACTTGGTCGCTGTCAGATTCTAATTCTAACTCTATGAGAAGTTTTGTAGTCTGTGCCGAGTCATTCGCATTTTCAAGTTTAAACCTTTTCGGGCTGTCTACATCTGAATCGTAATCAGTTTCTTCTGAAAATGTATTGTCATCATCTTTTAAAACATCATCGGTGTCTACTGGGTTTCCATCGGAGGTGCATCCAGTCAGATTTTGAATCGAAAAATCGTCATTAATATCAGTGTCATCAATTCCATGACACACCTTTCCGTCACAATTGGTACAAAGCACCGAGCAATTCAGTCCGAATTTTTTGCAGGTGCAGTTATGTTTGCAGATTGTTTACTGGAAATCATATTCAAAATATGTTTGGGTGCGGGATCAGCTAGAGTCATAACTGGTTCTAAGTTTTTATCAATTAATTGCCAGCCCCATTCATTTGGTGGTTTTTCGATCGAAAACCATTTTTGGATTTGGTGGTATGGTCTGTAAATATGTTGATAAGCCGATGGTAGTAAGCATGCTAAATTGAATTTGCTTTTGGTCATAGATTTAGTAATATTGTAGTATCGTATCTGATTTAGTTTGTTTTGTGTCTCCATATAAATGCCGTAAAAACTGTTCTCCTGCGACCGCTAGATCTCGCGGATTTGCATTATGGTTTTTGAAAATTGAGATCAGTTGTTGTACGGTTGCATCGCTTTTGATTAAATTGGCAATTTGTTTTTCCCTTGTCGAAAAATCGGTGACGTAAGGTCACATCCGCTAATAGCATGAATGAAGAAAATGTTACTTTTGATCTCTTCGTTGTTGAAGCAATCAGTCGCATAATATTTTGTGTTGATTTTCCTTCGACCTGGCTTCATAAGGTATACATTTCGTTCTTTCGAAAGTCCACAAAGTATAACTAGCCAATCGACGTCTTCACCAACTTACGACATATCTTGCACTTGGGGTACTCCATTTTTTTGTCATAAATAAGTAAATAAACACGCGAGCGATTGACCGAATTATGACGAATGGGTCGGCGGCGGCGCGGGCGGTAGCAGAGCGCGCCACCGCTCCGTCTCCCCGCCCCGCACCCACCGCATGTACCCCGTTCACAACCCGCGCTCGCGCGTATTTTATGTTTTTTTATAAATTTCATAAACGCGACACTAAACTGTATAATTTTAGTGAAAACATAATTGAGGCATCCCAAATTCTATAATTAAACAAAAATTCCGCAGTTAGGATTTTTTTCTAGCGAGAAATATGTTTTGATTGAAACGTTAAAAAAAATGTTTAATTTTTGTGTAATGTATCTATAAAGACTTTATTAAGCTTATCAGAGACATAACATCATAGTTATTATTTTTGCTTAATGATATATAGGCATAAAATGAATATTGCTAAAAAAAACAGACATGCGAAATAAGATTTTGTTTAATTTCGATTTTAAGTGATAGACTTTAACTACAGCTTAAAATTATACTTACAAGGTTTTCGGTTACGTATTATACTTTTACGATAAAGTTGGATGATTAACAAAATCGTGTGATTTCCATAAAAAAACATTACCACCCCGGAGTTTTTACAACTCGGTATTAATTTATATTTGATACTTAATATAAATATCCAAAAAAAAAAAAAAACATCGAGTTTATGAATTATGTCCAGGTTAAGCTAATTTGACGCGCCTATAAAGCGGTCTTAGCTATTTGACGTTGTGATCCTAAAATCATATATTTGCTTTTAAATGGATTAAGAACCAAACAATTTCTCTTAGACCATGCTGCCACTCTGTCGAGATCCTTATTAAGATCGGCAATAGTACTGTCAAAAGTTTCATCAGAAAATGATACATATATTTGCAGATCGTCAGCGTACAGGTGATATTTACTAGTTTTAATACAATCCGTAACATCGGCAGTATATAAAATAAACAACAGAGAGCCCAAGATTGAGCCTTGCGGAACTCCTCTGCTCACAGGGCAGTTATTGGATTTAAGCGTTATACCGTTTGAAGCTACGAATTCTATGTGACATCGCTAGTCAGAGTCGGAACCGCAAAAATGTTAGTAACATAAAATGTTATAAATTGAATAAAACGATCGAATTGTTCGGAATGTGTCTATTCTATAAAATTAACTAGTTTACATCAAATAAATTAATTAAAAAAACGGAACATAGGTTGTATAGAAACTAAGTTTGTAACTTTGGCGGTGCAACCGTTATAACACAGAAACTTTTCATGTTTTTTTCACTCATATATTTACTATCTCAAAGAAACATACTAACAGTTTGTTAAGCAAAATCATTATAAATTCCCAAACGTATAGAATTATTCAGGATCGTAAGTATTACATAATATTCGACGTAACCTCGTTGCAAGGTACGTAATAATTTAATAGAAAATACTAACTTATTTGCTAATAGTTTAAGTAATTAACATACAATTAAATTTCCACGTATACTTTCACAAAATTTCATCAGTAGCATTTCTACAGCGAAAATCTATTCACAATTGTTTCTATTTAATTTTAATCTTCGCCAAATATACTTCAAAACATAGATGTGAGAGTTGATACCATGGAGCAAATACAAAGAGACGGTGATCGACTGGTGCACAGTTACGATCATTGGCGCAGTGACGTGTCAAAAGTGGGCGGAGCTTACATCATTTTTAGTTCAACTGTGAACGATGCGTGACGTGGAGCGACCTCTTATGTTTTTCTTATTTCTCTTGTTTACGTTTCGTTTAAGCCTAGAATATTTTGTGAAATATTTTAACCATCTAGTTTTGTGTTTCAAAAATGCACTGTAATCGGATCACAATAAACGTAAGTAAATAAAATATTTTCGAATTTATTTGATTGATTTAGTGTTAGACAAAATAAATGTGTTTTTAATGTTCAAAATATCTGTAATACAAAAAATACAACTCTATTTTTTATGTTGAAATCTTCTATTTGCTAGCGACATCTATTGGTAAGTGGAGGGGATTGACAATAGGGGCGGAGCCACGGCCAAACCGAACTCCCCTCACGTCTGTCTTCCGCCTCGCGTAGCCTCACACAATTTTTGTAAGGAAGCTCTCGATATGCCATCACCTATTTGTTATTACTCCGTGGTTAATATTTATATGATCATAAAAAATTACTACTAATATACTTGCACGAATAATTATTTCTATTCGTATTAGATTTAATTGTCACATCATAAGCTTAATGAAGCCTTTGGAGTGGCCATACTTTGAATAAACGAAAAACCACAACAAAAAATCTAAAAAGTGCTAAATGTATGAAAAAAAAATCAGATGGCCGGCAGATTTAATATGACAAGAATATGTTCAAATTAATAATATTGGCGTAGCAACATAGTATTAGGTTATAGTTACAATTTTTTCGGCTTTTTGCAATTTTTGTCCATAATTGTTTAGAGAAATAATGGTTTAAGTAATTATTTCTATTATATAAAAATATTGCATTTATAAAATAGACAGGATTAGTATGTATAACAGGATGGGCGTTATCCATTAAATAATCCAAGCAAATTTACAAGCCTATTAGCACTTTTTTATATTAATTATTGAGAAACTACCGAGATATACAATATACATAAATCATGATTCCTTCAGTCATACTGCTTTTTCGGTATATATATATTTATACATGTTCTAAACTAGTTTATATGCATTGTAATCGCGTCTATTAAGTGTAACTCAGTTCTGTTCCTACTGTATTTAAATGTATTTTATTTTTACATTTCGTTAGTTCATACATTCAATAATTTACAAAAAGATAAACTAAGCAATTCTGAATCAAAATAGTTTAATTTAATGTGTAACAATCGCGAAAACATACGACATAATTAAGCAATTCTGACCTTTATATTCGTAGGAGAATTTCATATTGAAAAGCAAATAATGTATTTAATAAAATTGTTTTTGTTTAACATTGTTAATTTAATATTATGAGTTAGATACAAATGCAATACAAATACTGTTATTATATAATACAGGTGTATATTTTACTATACTATCTGAAACATTTGCTCAGCGATAAATAACTTGCATACCTAAACCAAAAGCATTTGCCTATGAAAAATTATTAAAAAAAAAAACCTTAAGAACAATAGTTTGCTTTTGGCTTCGTAGATCCTTTTTCTTATCGGAGGAATATTTATGAGTAATAGTCCAAACAAAATCATACGTTATTTAGAAATAACCACATGTGACTGCCTGAGGATCTAAAATGGCCACTTTGCACGAATTACAATATGATCACATTATGAATCATTGCAAATCTTTAAATAGCCACATTTTGGCAGTTCATGAAATGAATCATTTCATGGCAATTCTGCTGTTTGACGGAAAGTCGCAAAATGGCTTACTTTTCGTGAATTGAAAAAACCTTATTGCCAGGCGTAAAAATAATCTTTATTTTTGCATAGCGTACAGTAAAAGTACGCTTTTACGATTTTTTTGTGAAATAAGTTTATCTAACCAATAATGTTGATTTACTATCATAAATTAACTGTAGAATTGTAAATATCAATAAAAATATTAAAATTATAAAATCTATTTTTATTTTATTACTATAGCAACACTTACATGAGAAGTGATTCAGGAAATGAATCACGAAATGAATTGAATTAAGAGTTGAAACGTCAATGTCAAAATTTGCAGAATTGCTAAGCTTCGCAATTCATGAAATGATTCATTTTGATGAATTGCTCAAAGTGGCCATTTTAGACCTGCTGATGTCAATCAGGTGGGATTGTGATCATCAATGAATATTGTTAGATCTATATCTATGTAAATACACATGTTTTAACCATCGATATAGTACAGTCACGAAGAAAAGCCAGTGAAAATGTGTCCTAAAGGAACTGTAGCAGTTATTTACACACACATACATACTTGCTACAGTGTTTGCCTTAAATGTAAACAGTATTACTTTTATAGTCAGGATGAGAATTCTAAAACATCATACACACAATTAGCTCGCATTAACGGTAGTAAAAAATAGACTGTAAAAATTTCACTTTTCTCAAACTGCCCATCGGCGAAATGGGCACTTTTGGCTGGGACACTTTTCGAGCGCGATTGTGTATCTAGTTGTTATCCTATATCGATAATATCATCATAACAAATAAACTCGAATGGAAAACAATCAACATAAAAAAAAAAGTAAAAAGGTAAGGTTAGACCGATGTCAGGAGTGGAAAAATGGGAATTTTCCCATCTGATCACGAAACATCATAAATACATAAATTGTTGAATTACCTAATCAATCACAGTCCATGCTTATCGAACCACAGTGCAAAACCTATTAATTTTCATCATCAGTAAATTCGCACTTCTTTGCATTTTTATTCACATGAAAACTCACATTGTAATCAGTGTTACTATCAAACATAATATGCACATTTTACTATATTTTTCTCGCACTTAAGTAATATTTGAGCCAATTACCTTTCATCGATCAAGTAAAATGCTTAATTCTGGTGACTGGTCTACATTAGGGTAATTACGAACAGGGGGTAATTGGAAAAAATCATTATAACTCCATGTTAGGAATAAAAATCAAATGATTTCGATTGTTTTTAGAACAGTTACTACAAAATTTCTTCATTTTTATTTACATAACGTACTAAGTTTTGGTAAATGTTCCTAATTGTCTTTTAACCTGGTCAAAAATTTAATAAAAGCTTCTAAAGGCAATTTGTTGAAAGAAATTTAGAATAAACAAAGACACTTTCAATGGATTATTTTACGTTACTAATTCACATTTATCAATTCCATGTCTAAACGATTTTGTTGCTTAGCTATTGCACAAAAAAATATTGTATTGCACAATAAGGAAAGAACAATGTGGCACTGCAGAAAATATGAAAAATATTTTGCTGTATGTATCGCATGACAAAAACATGTTACCGATCCCAGAATTTAAAAAAAAAACGTTGGTAGAACACTACTGGCCATTTCAATAAGATCTAGATTTTTATCAAACCGCCCGTGTAAATTAATGTCTCCTAACAATAATTTAATTATAGCCCGACCAGGAAAATAGCAGCCTTGGCCATATTGCGGAAAAATATTAGAACTGATTTCTTTTACTGGCAATTAGTATTGTAATTACCAGTTCCGCCAAATCTAGGACCATGACTTACAGCGTACCCTAGGCTCCGAAGCGTAAGCTGACGACGCAACTAGGAATACACGCTAGGATGATGGAGTATTCAAGAAACATTCCGATGGAGTATTCAAGAAACATTCCGTCATCTGCCAAAAGGAGACAGGAGTGGACGTCGTGTATTTTGTGATTATCAAATAAAAATATTTATCAAAATGTTAAATATAATACATAAAAATGAGAGAAAAGTGATATAAAAGATGTAATCATATTTGATGCGAATGAAAACGAAGGATTAATTTCTATTTCATTAAATAACACTGTCAATTTTGTTGTTGACATGACACATACGACATGTTGCTACCTAAAGGCGACGCCAATGCAGATATTTTATTGTCCTGGTCGGGCTTATACATTTTTTATATTGATATTTATGCAGGTAGTTTTTAATATACTTATAGTTTTTATTACATTAATGAGTGACCTTAATTTCAATGTTTATTATCTAGTTTCTCACAATTATTCACATGTTTTTAAATCTTAGTCACAGTTTCTCACACTTAGTCGTTTAGTTTCTCGCACTTAGTCGCTGTTTCTCACACTAAGTCGCTGTTTCTCACACTTAGCCACCAAGTTCAACACTAAACACGTGTTCCGAAGCCGTCACTAGTCGATTACGATGGCCCCGTCTGAGGCATTGAATCATTTGTTTGGCGACGTGAGACCTAAAGCTGCTGATAGTAGACGAACTACGTTCTTCTGCTCCGTGGATTCGTTTTCTGTAAATTAAAATAATAGAAAGAGGCTGTAGTTGATCTTCTTGGTGTAATGGCTAACACGCTAATCCATTAATAGGTAAGTTCGATTCCCAAAAAAAATATATAAGCAGAAATAAAAGGACAACTATCTGTCAGACTTGATGAAAGTGATAACATGATACCAGGGCATGCAGGGTAACATGTAAACAAGTCCTTACCATCCTCCCCGGTGACGTGTTTCTCCAGGTTCAGCTTCTCCTGCGCCACCTGGTATATTCCCTCCTCGATAGTGCCAGCACTAAGGAGCCTATATATCGTTACTGGCCTGGTTTGGCCCATCCGGTGACACCTGGAATTAATGGTTGGGGTTTTTACAAAGGTATTATAATATGAAGGATTGGTCTGTTAACTCTTATGATGTGTGGAAAGATGGTTTAAGAAACTCGTGGCAGAGAAATCCTTCATGTTCGTGACATGTCGAAATAAAATGGCAGCCATTTCTGTAGTTAACCGCCATTTTTTGACAAATCTCGAATTCGACTTTATCTCGAAGAATCAAAAAATCATACCGAGGTCATCTATGATGGTACGAAACGAAAAATTACCTGGTGAACAAGTGTCTAGAAAAAGGGCATGTCCTAAAATAGGCATATGCTAGCAAAAGTCTGCAGAAGAGTATATCAAAGAGAGAATCTTAAGACTGCAAATGCAACCGGAAATTGTCTAGAATGAGAGGTGTACAAATGGTGTCTGTTTCATGAGAGAGCTGTACAAACCTGTCCTCTGCCTGTTTGTCGTTGTATGGGTTGAAGTCTATGTCGTGTATGATGACGGTGTCCGCCGCCGTCAGGTTGATGCCAAGACCGCCCGCGCGAGTCGACAGTAGGAACACGAAGATGTCTTCAGTGTTGTACTGGTCTATTAACTCTTGTCTGGAAATGGAAACAATGTTTAAATGTTTTGTCCACGTATCAATCAATTTAGATAAACCCATGTTAACTAAAATATGTTATGTTCCTTTCCCTCCTATCAATATTCAACTTTCAAAAATACTGCTCATATCTAATCAGCGTAAACGGAGAATACTGATGAATGATGGAGCGACTGCACTCCATAGCCCACCGCAGGCTTGAATGGCTTCCGAAGAACAGAATCGCTTTTATTATGAATCAGGTGATTGAATATCCTACACAAATCTCGAGACAACTAAAAAAGTATGCTTCCTGTGGGAATCAAACCCAATATTTTGTACAGTATACGGACCGGTCGTTGACGGCAGTGCTGCCATCTAGTCTCAAGTAGCGGTGATTGCGAGCTCGAAGGTAAGGCTCCAGTACGTCCAGCATTATAGTAAACTGACTGAACACTAAAACCCTGCGGCCGCCTACTTTTATCTTGTATTATCTGTTTCCCACGGTTATGCTTGCAAGAATGTTACATACATTGTTATAGCTAATAATCTTCCCCAAAACTAGAGCTATCTTTTGCAATAAGATTTTTAAAATCAGACCAGTAGTTTAAGAGTTATACGCGTACAAACAAACACACTTTTCAGCGTTATAATACAAGTATGTAACAATCTACAGATACGAGTAATTCAGAGTAGGTTACATGATTTATCGATCTTGCACAACCTGGTGCCAGGTGTTTTAGGAGCCATCTATCAGGCTCTGAGCCCTTACAATCAACTCTAATAGCAGGGCAGAAACGAGTGAGCAAGCGAGATGTCGCCTTACAGCTTGTATTGCGCCGTCTCGTTCACTCACTCGTTTCTGCCCTGCGTTTAGAGTTGATGGTAAGGGCCCTGACATGGTTCGTTATACACACATACATAGAACAAAGATAGTATAGTAACCAGACCGGTCGTTGACGGCAGTGCTGCCATCTAGTCTGCGAGCTCCAAAGTAAGGCTCCAGTACGTCTAGCATCATCATGAACTGACTGAACACCAGTCATGTATGTCCGCCTACTTTAGCTGTTCCCCACGGTTTTGCTCGCCCGTGGTATTTATGTACTATAGCTAATAATCTTCCCGAAGATGCAGACTATCATTTGCAATAAGAATTTTTCAAAACAGGCCAGTAGTTTTGAAGTTATAAGCGTACAACCAAACACACTCTTCAGCATTATAATACAAGTATATATTAACAATCTATAGATGAGTAGGTTACATGGTTAACCGATCCTGTACACCCTGGTGTCAGAGTTTTTAATCTATCGGGCACTAACGTGGTTACTTATAGAATATAGATGGTATAGTATACTGACCGGTCGTTGACGGCAGTGCTGCCATCTAGTCTCAAGTAGCGGTGATTACGAGCTCGAAGGTAAGGCTCCAGTACGTCCAACATCATAGTAAACTGACTGAACACCAAAACTCTATGGCCGCCTGCTTTCAGCTTCGGCAGCATTTCGTCTAGCTTCTTGAATTTTCCAGAGTCCAGGATAAAGTGGTCGGGTAGACTAAAGGAACTGATACACTGAAAATATTAATGATGTTTTAGAAAAAAAAATGTATGATAGGCTGATGAATGCAGAGAAACCTGACTTTCTTCAAAATACTTAAGAAACTTTATATTATTTAGTATACCTACTAAATCAAATAAAATTAGAAAAAAACATACATATGTTCAAAATATTCAATACTAGCTGTTTCCCGCAACTCCACCTGCGGTATATAGCCTATGTTACTCAGGATGAATGTAGCTTTCCAATGGTGAAAGAATTTTTGAAATCGGCACAGTAGCTTTTGAGTTTATTCATTAGAAACATACACACAAAAATACTAATCTTTCCTCTTTATAATATTAGTGTAGAGATGTTGGGTCTTCGAAAATCCATATTAGGGACCTATCAAAAAGGAAATTTTAAAAGTAGTTATTAAAAATACAGGGTGTTTCAATAAAACTATCAATTGATTAAAATTAAATTCTGAATTTTCATACAAATACAGTAAGTAATAAATACTAACAATTTAATGAGTTCACATTATCAGATAAATAAGACTTTACAAGAAAAGGAAACTTACATTATGGTTAAGCGTGAGCTGGTGTATTTGGAAGTCAGAAAGGCACATGAGGTCTTCATAAATATATTGTTCATTCTTCTCTTTGTAAGTCGGGTCTCTCGCCAGACGAGTCGCCATTTTTCGAACCTGGAATAAAAGTATTTATATATTTTGTCTTTTATTGTAGAGCTAGATAGCTAAGCGGGACATTTTACAGCCACCTCTCGTCATCGTCTGGAATCTCTACCCCATACCTTGAATCCCATGTTATCGCGTACAGCAGGTCTAAAATGGCCACTTTGAGCAATTCATCAAAACGAATCATTTCGTGAATTGCGAAGCTTAGCAATTCTGCAAATTTTGACATTGACGTTTCAACTCTAATTCAATTAATTTCGTGATTCATTTCTTGAATCACTTCTCGTTTGAGTATTGCTATATTAATAAAACAAAAATAGATTTTAAAATTTTAATATTTTTATTGATATTTATAATTCTACAGTAAATTAATGATGGTAAATCAACATTATTGGTTAGAAAAACTTATTTAACTAAAAACATCGTAAAGGTACGCACGCTATGCAAAAATAAAAATTATTTTTACGCCTGGCAATAAGGTAAAGCAATTCACGAAAAGTAAGCCATTTTGCGACTTTCCGTCAAACAGCAGAATTGCCATGAAATGATTCATTTCATGAACTGCCAAAATGTGGCTATTTTAAGATTTGCAATGATTCATAATATGATCATATTGTAATTCGTGCAAAGTGGCCATTTTAGATCCACTGTACGCTTCAAACGGAATTTCCTCCCTCGTACATTGCGATTATGGAATGAGTCACTAGGGAAAACCATGCAGGACCCCCTGCAATTGAATTGACTATAACATGGGAGCATTCAAAAAGGGCGTAAAAAAATTCCTTCAGGGTCGGCAACGCGCTCGTGATACCTCCGGTGTTGCAGGCGTTCATAGGCTACGGTAACCACTTACCATCAGATAGGCCATATGCCTGTTTGCCTACTTAGTTGTATAAAAAAAAGGATGCATAGTTGACCGAAGGTCGACAGGCCGAATTGGAAGAGAACTAGTGAAATTTCATGTATTTCTTTTCACAAGAACATTGTTGGAACTTTTCACTGACCTAAAGTAACGTATTCTGTTTTTTTATATGTGTGGTTACAGCGGCAACAGAGTTAAAGCCTGGTGACAAATGGGCGGACAGCGGACTCTTAGTAATAGGGTCTTACCCTTTGGGCACGGAACCCTTAAAATGAGTAAAATACCCTATTCTTAAATATGTTTAGTTTACCTGGTCCTGTTGATAGTAGTATCGCAATAGGACGGGGTGGTTGGCCAGTTTCCGCATGTCCATCATCATCGACATGCCAGATTGCTCGGTCGTCGCGTGGACCTGCAGACAAATTATAATAAAATAATTATTTTAACAAACCAATTATTATGCAGCGATCATCATCATTTCGTGTAGGTTACACTGTCATTTGACCATGAACACCCTGGTGTCAAAGATGTGCGGAACCGCCTCTCGGCCTCTGACGTGCGTCTAGCGACCACCAGATGGCGGCCAATACTACATTCATACCCGTAGTATTTTCTATCTCGAGCTCCTCCGTGCTTCGGAAGGCACGTTAAGCCGTTGGTCCCGGTTGTTATCGATGGATAGCAGTCGTTAGGCTGTGTCAGATGCCTTTGGGCAGCCTTAAAAATTCTGACACTGTTGGCCATTAACACACCTCGGGTCATGTTCCTGTTGGTCTGGTTTCCCTGTAAAAGGGGTTACGGAGATCAGACGGCAGTCGCTCCATTGTAATAACCAGTGCCGTCAAATCTAAGACCATGACTTGCAAGCCTAGGCTCTGAAGCGTAAGCTGACGACGCAACTAGGAATATACGCTAGGATAATGACGACTTTCATACATATCATCACGCCTTTTTCCCGTAGGGGTGTTGAATTATGAAAATAATAAAATGTACCCGACTAGTTTTAATGTAAAAAACACGACAATACAAATAAATTTTAACTTTACCACATATTTCTAAACCAAATCATTATAGCTGATTTTGAGTTTTTGCGATACTAACACAAGTCAATAAAAATATTCTTAACGTAGTCTAAGTCTTTCTAAATACTACAAACTCAAAAAATAGCTGTTCAAAGTTTTAATTTTCTAATATAATAATGGAAAGATGACATTAAGGCCTGGACCAGGAAAGCAGGAGACAGGGAAGAGTGGATAAGATTGGAGGAGGCCTTTGTCTATGGACAAACGGACAAAAACAAAGATTAAATTGAAAAAAATTTAAACTATATAATTTTCATTAGTGGATTTTTATTTTTTACTGCTGAAAAATTAATTGTAAATGTAATTTTGTAAATTGTGTCCGAAATAAAGGCTTTTATTACAACGTAATCATTAAAGCCTCCGAGTGCAGCTTTGAAATATTTTATATCAATCAATCAAGGAGTATAACGACTTACCAATCCATCGTTAGCGGAGAAGCCAGCAATCAAAGCCTTATACAACTGCTGCTGTCTATCAGACATAGGACACACCTCCATGTGGTTAGTTTTCTTCGGCAAATCTTGTAATACATCTTTCTTTAATCTTCTCAATACGAATGGCTTCATTATCCTTTTAGCTTGAGTAATTTGAGTCTTTTCGAAAGCTGGCTCATCGTCTTCTGTTTTGCCGTCCTTCTTTTGATTAGTTGTTTTCGATTTCTGTGAGCGAAGTGAAGAGTATAAATTATAAATGAAGAAGGGACAAGAAATATGATGAAATTTAAATATTTATTTAAACTTGATTGTACTAATATCCAATTGTATATCATAATAGGCAGACTTGATGCTAAAAGCATTATCTATCAACCTTTGGGTTAAGCAGATATTAAAAATCAGTATTTAAAAAACACAATCGGACTGCCAATTAGAAATCAAATTATCACGTCTCAAAACACTTTCAAACTATAAGTCCATACTAATATTATAAATGCGAAAGTCTATGTGTCTGTCTGTTACGCTTTCACGGCCAAACCGCTAAACGGATTTTGATAAAATTTGGTATGAATATAGATGACGACCCGGGGTCAAACTTTTTGACGTCGTCGGAGCTGCGGGAAAAAGCTAGTTGTGTATATTTTTGTAACAGTCTTCGAAAACCATTTTAAAATGTTGATACCATTTGATCAATTTACAGATTAGCAGCATAAGCTGATGAATAGAATAGAATATATCTTTATTGAGAAAGCTATCACGTAGGTACAGCAAAGGTCTTATAAACTTATGCTACATGTTTATAATGTACGTGACAGACGTCTCAATAGGTGATGGCTCAGTGATACGCTAGACATGCAGGCATGCCTAGCACTGATTTTCAGCCACCACCTTCTGAGGAGTCACGGAACAAGTGATCCTAAAACAAAGATTTTGTGAATATAATCCTTGACTGATGTCTTACTATCATCTCACACCCCCATCCAAATCTGAGATCCAAATTCAAGGAAGTGAGCGTGTAGGTATACCATGCAATTGGTTATTAAAGTTTTTAAGTGTTCATCAAGTCTATGTTTGAAGCTGTTCACACTTTGAACACTTATCACTGTGTGTTTCTTACGGTCGCTAGCACATAGAGGTTTGCTAAACATTATAGAATTTCCTTGGATACGAGTGTTTTGGTTATAACAAAGTCCAGTAACAAGAAAAAACCCCCAACTGTGTAATTAGAAATGCTTAAATCTGTCCAGCCGTTCAGGCGGCAGAGCGTGCCAAACTATTAAAAATACACATTCATGGTGTATAAGGATTCGTGGCAGTCGAAGACCGGGCGAAGTGAAAAATAAATATATGAAAACAACTGAGATGTTAAAATTAAAAAGAAGTAATTTCACATGGAACTTACGGAATTCTTCTGGAACAAGCTTTTCAGATCGTCCGTCTTCCCCGAAAACATGTGTGGCATTACAAAGCATAATAACGACATTAATTCTAGAAGATTGTTCTGTAGAGGCGTGCCCGTCAGTAGCAGGCGATGTTTCGACTGAAAACAAATAGAATTAAATTGTAAATACAAAGATTTTTTATTTGATTTGATTTTGATTTGTTTTGCGACCATGGACGCTGCAAAGTTTTTAAGACAAGGAATAGATGATGTAGGGGTATATCCCTGATGTGTAAGGATATCACTGTAGATGTTGTATGTAGGAGCACAAGAGAAACGATGTTATTAGGTAGAAGTCGCATATTGCACTAAATTATGTAAATTGTTAAGTATGTGACCGCAGCGCGCACGCAGGTGATGATAAGTAAGCAATTTGTATAGATATACGTTTGCACGTCGAGTTTGACCGTACACGCGATAAAAACCGTATTCAAATAGTTTTATTAATTTTTATACAGGCAGCTGTTACAGATAACGCATCTAAGTTATTTATTTTCTGCCTCCGTGATGCAGTGGTAAAAGCGTTGACCTTAGACTGCAAAAGGCCTTAGATTCTCGCGGGATGCAAATTTAGTTGTTTCCAGTTTGGTTATGACATTGCAGGCTTGTTTCACCCGATTGTCTGATAATAATGATGATTCACGTTAAGCCGTTGTTCCCAAGGCGGTTTCGAGAAAACTTTGACACCAGGGAGTCAATTCCGCTAATAAACTTTAAAAGACCATGCAACTGTTATTCGTTTACGACTCAGTTACGATGCATTTTTGATATGTTCAATGTCGGTATTCTGCTAACACAATTTTGAATCCCAAATTAATTGCAACTTAAACGTATTTGAATGGTAATAGTAGAAAAAATTTATATAAAAAAAACAGAGTGCCGATTGTTGATAAAATGTATGACAGTGTTGGCCACTAACACACCTCGGGTCATATTCCTGTTGGTCTGGTTTACCTGTAAAAAGGGCTACGAAGGTCAGACGGCAGTAGCTCCATTGTAATAACCAGTTCCGCCAAATCTAGGACCATGACTTACAGCGTACCCTAGGCTCCGAAGCGTAAGCTGACGACGCAACTAGGATTACACGCTAGGATGATAATCATCATCTTAATACATCACCTTCTTCCCACTAGTTGAACACGACGTGAATTTATGTATCAGTTAAATATTAACAAGGAATTTTCATTACGAAAAGGTTATTAACTCAAGTTTAGTATAAAGCTAACTGGAAGTAGTAAACGGGGAGTTACCTTAATCTTTAGCAAGTTGTCGTATCTCTGCGTGGACATATTTTTGAGCATGTGCGCCTCGTCGTAAATGACGTAGTGCATCGGCGTGATTCGGAACATTTTGCGCTCCTCCGGACAACTGCTTACCA
The DNA here is from genome assembly GCA_947363495.1 of Euzophera pinguis. NCBI lineage: Eukaryota > Metazoa > Arthropoda > Insecta > Lepidoptera > Pyralidae > Euzophera > Euzophera pinguis. Next base: position 3,084,527 of record OX376164.1, read on the forward strand.
TTGTATACCTAAAAACAATTTTAAATTAGTGTTTGAAACGTAAAGTGTAAAATAAAGGGTCGAAAATGGCCCGAATTGCTTCGAGAAAAGGATGGGTACGGCCGTGCCGCTTTTTTTGCTCGACTTGACTAATCGCAATGGAACCATAATAAATTGCTTGATTCAATGTAAAAGCAAATTTTCTATTTGATTTGTAGCTGAAATTAACAAGGATCTGTTAGGCTTGCTGTGGTTTATTTTGTAGACGAAATACGAAGATATTAGGTACTACTAGTAGTTCTGTGAACAGTAGATTTCGCGACCAGCATTATTACCGTGACATTCTAATACGCACTCTGAATTTGATCGCGGATAGGATAGATATCTTCCAGTGTACTCAGTGTAAATTTACAAAGGTTGCTGTTTATGTAATAAGTTATGTTTATTTATTTATTTATTAAAACTTTATTGTTCACAAAGTACACATATACTTATAACAATTAGCGGACTTAATGCTAAGAGCATTCTCTACCAGTCAACCATTGTGAAGAAACGGAAAGATAGTTTGGCGCAAAAAAAAGTTAAGGGAGGAAAAAATGTATTACTTATAGAGCAAATTTTATTAAAAGCTTAAGTTCATACACTGCGTAAACATACATAAAACATACACAAATACTGTTTCATTTTAAATATATACCTATATATATATATATATATATATATATATATATATATATATATATATATATATATATATACATACATATACCTACCCAAATACAAATGATGAAGTCAAGTCACATATGTTATAAATAATTGATAAATACTTAAGTGCTTTTCTATTTTATTGGGTACAAACCTGTAAAAATAAAATAAGTTGTTTGCAGAATAAATAAATAATAACGCTAGCGACTGTGTCCAATTTCTTTTTTAATAACAGTAAAGCGCCCCTGGCGGATAGTAGAAATACGTTACAAACTTTACTGTTAGATAATCTCCAACTATTCTGCTTTACAATTTAGTAATAAAGATTTAATATATAAAAAAAAAAAAAAAAAAATGTAACGCTGACAGTAAACTCACGTGGTTAGAACGACGTCGTAATTGCTAAGGTTCTTCGCATATTCAATCCGCAGTTGCCGTCGCTCCTCGGGATGTCCATAATACTTGCTGACGCGCAAAGTCGGGCACCAACGGGCTAGTTCGCCGCTCCAATTGTCTGAAATACATACATTACATTTAGCACTTTCTTTTTATTATTCATCGTCCTGTGTGAATTTCGGGAAGACAAGTACTTTTTCTTCATAATAACCTTCATAGATTTAAGGATTATAGAAAAATCCAGTAAATATGTCCAGCCTTTCTCGATTATACAATCAGATTGTTTATGCTAACCCGTATAGTTAGCCTGTTTTTAACCTGCAAAACTTCAATTACATGCATGCCAAATTTCATTAAAATCGGCCTATTAACTATCGGTTTGACCATTCTTTCGCATTTATAATACTAAGTATGGAAAAGCCGCATTCTAACAATCTGCAAGTAAAAAAAAAAAAAAAAAACATGCTTCATCTTCCTAAAAGTAAGTTTGGTACTTCCCCACTCACATTTACGACTAAAAAGCCTCAGGTGCCCACTGCTGGGCGAAGCACTGCCTCCCATCTCCTACAATTCGGTGGCATACACTGTCCAATTCGTCCAGGTCATCCCGCCAGTGAAACGAATGTTCCACTCACCCAAAGTAGAAGCAGGAACGACAATGAGATGCGTTCCCTTAGCCTGCTGCGTCTCCTTCAAGTGAGCAAGGAAAGCGATCACTTGCACAGTCTTTCCCAGACCCATCTCGTCCGCTAAGATGCCGGAGACAGCCTGCTTGTGCAGCACTGCGAGCCAATTCAGACCAACTAGCTGGTACGGGGCTAGTGTTAAGCTGAAAGAGAAACATTCTTTTTTTAATCATCCATTATTTTTCAAATAATTAAAATATCCTTCATTAAATATATTCAAAAAAGTGCCAGTGAATGACAACAGCCGCACTCGGAAATTCTTCAAACTCAATAAAAAATCGCTGTCAGGTGAATTATTAAATTTATACTCATAAGGGGTATGTTAATTTGGTCTTATTGAATGTTTGTTTATTTTTTATGAATAAAGGGGATAGCCATTACATTAATATAGATAGATTTATATAAACAACTTCTTAGTTTTTTTTTGTTTTTGAACCACTAGCAATATCTTTATTCTTAGTTTTTTTATTGTTACCTCTTCCCCATTATTTACTGAATCAACTTTCCCGAAATTTCGCGAACACATACTTAGAAGTACCAAAAAGAACGTAGGATACCTTACATCCGTGTAAAACGCAATAATCTCGTAGTAAAATCTAGTATATAAGAAACAAAATAATAATCTTATATCGTGTGATTTGTGGACGTTACTTTGAAAAATAAAAATATGCCAGTTGAAGACGATTCCGCTGGAAGTAAGAGCTGTAGAAATGCTGAGCCAGTTGTTCCCCGACAACAGCCATATTATATTAACCTGTAATTTTATGTTTGAAATGAGTCAATATCCGTTTCGTACCTGGAATCCAATATGTTTGGCTGCTTCAACCTGCCGGCGCCGGCTGCTACAGCTGCCTCGAGTTGCTGAGCCAGACCTACGCACTTCTTCATCAGTCTTTGGATGTTATTTCTGGTGGACAGCAACTCCTGGGTGGAATTTAGTAGCTCTGTGCTTAGACCCTTGTTGCTGTTGAATTTTTCTACCTGTAAGACAAGAATAAGGAATCTTCTTAAGGAGTAGACTACCTAAAAGTGTATAGTGGTTTCATATTTATTTGTATTTTAGTGGTGGTGGAAATGTAAGGCAAGACAAAAAATAAGCCTTGGTTTCGGGAATAGAAACTAACATAGATTTTTACCCGACTGCGCCAGAAGGAGGGTTATTAGTTTGAAAAATTTGCCTCTTAACTCTTAAGAGCAACTGCAAAAATTAGTTAACAATATATTAAATAGGGATTCCCAGTAGATTTGGTTTGGTATGAGCATCTTTATTGCCATGATGTTAAAGGCAACTTAGACAAATTTTTAGAATAATTAACTCCACCAACAACAACATACAATACAAAGACAGACACACAGAAAAAATATTATTTATTTATTTGAACTACATTGGACTTCAAACAAAAAACTACAAAAGGTGGACTTAATCTCTGCCAGTAAAAAAAATATTTTTCCTTTGAGTTTTTGGACTAACCAGCTTGGTTCCAACAAGCAGAGGAGGAATTTAATAAAATTGGATACTAACCATATCAAGCCATCCCTTGAAAGGCCTCAAGGATATAATAGCTTCCGCCTTTTTCTGCGAGCAACCGCTTAGAAGTGACAGCTCGTTCATGTTGCTGGTGTTCAGAAACTCAAACACCTTCCGCTTGTCTCCTACCAGATCGTCGGTGATCTCGTTGTCAGAGTCATCACTGTAAAATTAACAAAATAAATTTAAAAAAAATGAATAAAAAACCCAAAAGTTCTATGAGCCTGCTAGTAACTCCTATTTCCGGTTCACACTTTTCTCTGTGTAAACAGGTTTTAAAAGTACATTTTCTCTACATAGACAATTAAATAAATATATATGTATTACTAATCTTCTTTGGGAATGCTCTTTGTTCGGAAATTTAATGATGAGAATCTTTACAAAATATCTTGTGAAGTTTATTTAAAACATTATTTACAATAACAACAAACCAAGTCAAATGAGAAGGTGAAATCTATGTACCTGTCATAAACCCTATCATCCTTCCCTTTCTTGACTCCATAGTCATCATCTTCACTACCACTGCTGCCTCTCCGCGCTCTCCCTCCACTAGCATTCAAAGATTTCTTAACCACAACCATGCCAGGCCTTGTAGGAATAGCTGAAGACCCACTGATCACTCGTACTGGCATCCCGTTGCTACCAGAGAAGCCGGGACGCTGGCCGCTGTAGGATTTCCCACTGGTCCTGTCGTTACTTTCTGGGTCATGTTTTAGAAGCTCGTCTCTTGTGCGCTCTTCGCTCCAGCCGTTTTTGTGTAGAACAGTTTTGACAAACTGGAAAAATGTTATTATCGATTAAATTAGTGCTAAAAGCAGTATTTATTATAATGCCCTTTTTTCCATTGAGGGTGGTTTATGTAGGTGGACAGAAGTGACTTGAGTAGATTGCCTCCTTTTCAACATTGGAATTTGCTGCAAACCATAGCAAATAATTATAATACTAATAAATAATCTTGTTTTTTCTATGAATTTGAAGACAGGCAGCTGTTACCGCTGATGTATCTAAATCAGACAATAAAATGTTAATTCAGTCATTCATTCAATGTTGATCCTAATTAATGTCCCTTCATAGTTTATTGTTAAATTTTGTATAGTTTATTCATTTTGTTAAATGATGTCCATGAGTATTCTTTATTTAAAAATATATTTTTAGGGGGATACCAAAAACATCTTAGCTAATATTACCCACCATCTACATCTATACATATAAATAAAATTGGAGTGTCTGTTTGTAATATTAAAATAACCATTTTTTACTACAAGCATATGAATATATATACGGTACATGCACCAAAATAACATTTTTTACAATTTTTGTCTGTCTGTCTGTTTGTTCCGGCTAATCTCTGAAATGGCTGGACCGATTTTGACAGGACTTTTATTGGCAGGTAGCTGATGTAATAAAGAGTAACTTAGGCTACGTTTATTTTTTAAAAATTCTTTTATTTTAGAAAAATAAAGTAATGTTGCAATGTCCACGTACTGTCCAGTACCGCGCAGAGCTCACGCGCATGCCACCACATTAAAAAAAAAAACTAAATAATAAAAGAATCGACTGTTAGGCGGAACGAAATTCGCCGGGTCAGCTAGTCTACGCTAATAATATTATAAAGTGGAAAGATTTGTATTTTTGTGTGTATGTTTGTAATGAATAAACTCAAAAACTACTGTGCCGATTTCAAAAATTCTTTCACCATTGGAAAGCTACATTCACCCTGAGTAACATAGGCTATATACCGCAGGCGGAGCTGCGGGAAACAGATAAAGAACACAAGCATAATTTGCATTCCTAAAGACATTTTTCTAATAAGAATAGCACTTTTTGTCTAATTAATTTTTTCTAAAATTTGCACTGGGCTCTTGCCAGTAGAACTTCTTCTATTAAACACATATAATGAATAGCCATTTCGACTCACAAAGAAGAAGTAGGACATACCAAAGGAGGCAAATCGGGGAACATTTCCAGCATGTTTTTGAATCTTCTCTCTTTGATGGCAGTGGTGAGCTCCGTTTGGGGTTGGGCTGGAGCCTGCGCTGAGCCTTGAGTCGGAGCTTGAGCCGAGCCCTGGGTCAGAGCTGTTGGCTTTTGGATAACCAATAATGTGGGTTTCTTTGGAGGAGTAGGGGCATCATCTGAATCCGAATCTGGAAGTCTGATCCGTTTGTACACTACAGGACCATTGCGGTTTACGACTTGTGGATTATTTCGGTTTATTGCTGAAGGTGCCGGCATCCTTATGGTTTCTGTAACAAAAGTCAGTGTCTTCATATGTACCACATTATTTTAGTTGTTTAATGCTTTTACACACTAGCAGCTGCTCTTGTATACTATAGCTGATATTTATAGCGCGCATCTTGAAATTGGGAGAGTATAAACTCACCCAATTTCAACTTGATTTAAAAATCATAAAATAATAATAATTAATAATTTATCTATACATGTATTTGTTACAAAAAATTGTATTGTTGCATTAGTATCGCATAACAAAAACCGCTCGCTCAAGTTTTTTTTTAATTCTCTGCTCCTTTCTACCCTAAGGTTGGCTGGAAAATATTGCATTAGCGATAAGTCCGCCTTTGTACTCATTACTCTTAATGTTAATTGGTTTCAATGCTGTATCTTTTCTTAAATGTATGTAAATGGTGCAATAAAGTGTTCATTCATTCATTCAAAAGTTTCAAAATTACTTTAACTTAATTTGTACGATCTGTCCATATTTATTTCTTTATTCAGAATGCATGTTAAATCATTGTTATCTGAATAAGCAATGGTGTGATAATCATGAAAAAGGCAGAGTCAGGTTAGAAAAAAAACCTGCATGAATGGTTAATTGGTCTTGTAACCCGCACAATGTAAATGACTATAAAATCAAATTCTATATTTCTACATAAACTAATAAGAAAGGTCAAGAGGTTTGTTGTTTCAGTTTTATACTCTGGAGCTACCAGACAAATTAAATTTTTATGTTTGCATTTGCCAACCTGATTCTTGGAAATGGTCCATACACATAAAGGGGGTGATACCGCGGACATGGCTATTATTTAAAAAAAACGTAATTATGAACACCAAAGTTGGTTCACAAACCTAACCAATTTAAAAAAATCATAGGTACTGTACATCAATCTTGTTAGTATCAAAAAGAGCCAAGCAATAGAACCCATGTAACCTAGGTCTTACTTGTTACGAGTTCATACATAGAAACCAAAGATCAGGCAAAAAAGAAACCTTGAAATCTGGGGGTCACTGATCATGGGCATAACTCCTCGTGGTTGTACTTATGTTGCATGTCATTGACACGTGTCAACATCATTAGAAAGAAATTTGATAGTTATGCAGAAAAACAGTTTACTCACGAGATCCCGAAGGATTGTTTGTGACAACCACACCGCTGGAACCAGCGGCGGTTGGTTTCCTTTGAAACCTGTACTGTCTCAAGTAACTTATCACACTAGGACTGTTACCATCCGACATCTTGACACAAAATACGCAGAGTCAACCAATGATTTAAACTGTTTAGCCTAAAAAGTCCGGAGGAATAAAACTTTCACACAACAAAGTCAAGAATTAAACGGAGCAACCACAGAAATCAACAGCACGGCCATTTTTATCCGCGAGACTGCTGAAAATGTTAAAAAAGCCGGCAATAGCCAATCAAATTCATGCTTGATTTTGACATATGAATCATTAACCAATAGAAATTACTGAAAAATATCGTCGAACAATAGGATTGTCTAGAAAAAATTTTATCCACTAATCATGACATGACGCAAACGTGTCAGACAGTAGGACTAGTGATGTGCGATAACTATCAAATAAACAAAACAACACTAGTCTATCGATAGTTTCGTGACTTACGTGATATTATCGTGAGTCGTAGTCAGCTACTAACCAGGGGGCTTACTACCACTCTAAAAGCATGATAGAAACGACCGAGTAAACGAGATGGCGCAATAGAAGCTGTTATGCAGGCAGTACACTCACAGACGACGTCGAAAGAGATTGTAACGGCTACGTATATAGCTACAAAATTGTAGCCTGTGTTTTATGTCTAAGTAAATGAATAAAAAAAGTCAGGGGTGTTATTTCCAAACATCTGTCGATCATCGATGGGTTAGATTCATAGCACACGGGTATGCGAACCCGACTTACCAAAGCTGCTACTGAGTCAACCCATTGTTATGTATTGGTTAAGGCTTTATGTCACTGCGTAATGCGGGTGGCCAAATAAATACTCAGTCTGCATTCAACCGTCGTTTTATTGTCACGTATATAACAATGTTAAGAGTGGAGGCTGCATTTAAATAGGGTGTTATTCGACTTCTGGGGGAATGTTGTAACAGAAGCGACAGCAGACGTTTTGGACTCTTTGGATCAGACGACGCGTTTTACACAACATTCGAGGACCGTAAATTAGGTATCCGTAGTTAAGGCGTGATACAATCAGAGATTCACATAGCTTGACTCTAATGTTTTGGGATAAGAGGTGTCGAATTCGGTAAAGCATCTTAAGTCGATAAAAGCAGGACTTAACTAGGTTTCCTACATGTTTTTTAAAGCGTAACTGATAAGAAGGATAGAAGAAAATAAAGAAAACTATATATTTAACCGATTCAGGCGTTACTTTGCGGAAGTTAAAGCCGGCAATAGTTTGCATGAACTAACTGGTGGCGGAAGCACGCAAAATAATTTATTAAGTGCTTGAAAACTATATAACAATCCAATAATTCGTTGTCTAAACAAATATGAATTTTATTTAAAAACACGACTTAGATCAGACTCCGTACGTATGCGGTGCCGAGGCACATCAGGACCCAAGTGCTGCCTCGCAAATATCTTGCCGTCTCGAGTCCACACAAACCTCCAGTTGTGACGTTCCTTGAGCTCTCGGGCTTTTTGAAATAAAACACGATTGATGCGTGTTAGCCTCTCATTCACGTAGAAACGGCGTTCCGGTCCCGGGACCCCAGCACCCTCGGTCGTGGCGCCCCGCCGCACCCTCGCTGCCTTCAGTAGCTGGTCTTTCATAGTTCTTCGCGCCAGCCGGACCACAATAAGTCGTGGCCGTGGCGTCACTGCCATTGGGTCCTCTGAAACGGGTGCACGCCCCACCCGCACAGCACTAACCAGATCGTGCTCATTGAGCGTAACTCCAAGTTTTTGCCCTAAAGTGGTAACTATATGATGCACGTTCTCCCCTTTTTGCTCAGGGACGCATGAGATCTCGACGTCGTTAAGCAAGCACTCTTGATCTCTGTCGTTTATCTCTGACCTTAGCTGGGAAATGGTTTCTAGTAAGTTTCCTTCTGCGTTGTGGCCAAATCAGGAATCAAATCTGCGCTCAATAGTGTCCATACGGTCGTTCAGGCTATCTATGCGGGAGTCGCAGGCATCCACCCTGGCCACCAAACCTTCTACGCTGGTTGAAATGTTGTGCATCTCACGACGTATGCCCTGGAGTTCCTCTCTCACCTCTTCTCTCATACGACGTAACTCGGCCACAAGTGATTGGACCGTTGCTATCTCTATTGTATCATCCAGTGCGGTGTTATTGAGGGCCCGTGGATTATCGCCGAAAGACAGATCCATGTCCATTGAAGCCCTAGCTAAACCCCTATGTACAGTGACATTTTCAACGGGGGTGTTCGTATTGTCGTGTGTAGGCCGCTTAAACATTCAACGCACTTCCATTTATCTCTATGGTCGGGTGTCATAGTGTTGTAAAATCTACTTTCGGAAACACCAGCACAATAAATCATAATGTTTTTTACATATAGTGCAGATTAAATACCTGCGGTCCTCAATTGAATTCCGGCAGCCTGCGCACGTCATCGGACTTAAGTTAGTCGACGACATCTTAAAATGAACCTTAACGTGTTGAACTTGAATGACACAAAGAGCACACTGACAGGAATTATGCGTCAGCTGATTGCAAACTTTATAAATTAATACTTCTCTCGATGTAAAATAAATATTGCGTGATTTCTTTTTCCACTAAAATGATTTATAAAAACAAATTGCACAGTTCGATAGTTACTTTTACGAGCTTTAAAATGATATGCGATTTGCGAATAAGTATTAGATATTTACACTTAAGTGCGATTATTTGTAAAGAGCAAAAAAACTATTCTGAAACCGACGTCGGACTACCACGAGGTTCTCGCCTCAAATGAGGGGTCATTTGAGGCGAGGTGAACCGAAGCGCGCAAACGTCGCGCAACTCGTAACGTTGCCGCTTCTTACTGAATGAGTGAGGGAGTCGGTCGACATAGAGGGAGCCAAATTTCGGCCGCCCGTCTAAAATTTGCACAGAAAAGTTGAATGCTAATTAAATGTTATTATAGTTCATATAATATTTTATGTGAAATGAATTACGTACCTGTTGATTTTGTTTGATGAATGACAGAAATACGTTGGAATAGTTTAGTTTACCTATATAGTTTATTTATATAGTTTCGATTATAATTTAATATGGAGGCTAAAGAAGTCGTATCTCCAAAAAACTACGATATAACATTATATTCGGGTTCTACATAACCGAAAGTTATAAGACATAAATATGATTTAAACGTATGTCTGGCAACGCCCCCTGACTCACTTCAAAGGTATTTAATGTGCGTGCATCAGTGAGTAAATAGTAAATAAATGTGCACGCGCCTCGCCTTGGACTAGTCCCTCGACTAAAATGAGGTGTTTTCTTATGTTTTCGCGATTGTTATTCATTAAATTAAACTATTTTAATACGGTTTTATCGCGTTTATTACTTATTTATTTACACCTGACGTTTCAAACACTTTACAGCGTTCATGGTCGCAGGCAGACTAAGTTAACATTTGTCTTTGATGTCATAAGATTACAAAACTACCGCCTGAAATTTTTATTGGGAACTATTCCGATTCACGCAGTATTGGCTCACAGTATCTAAGGGTCTTGCAGTCTGCTTCCGAGTTTGCGATTTTATTAAGTTAATGACTGGGTCCCAAGCTGGCGGTACCTGCCATCCATCCTCTCTATTGAAATTAGGATGTTTTTTAATTTCAATAGCTTCACGTAACATCCTTGGAATGAATCTGTTTTCCTTTGCAAGGACTTGAGGATTATCAATTTCCCATTGCAAGATGCTGGACTTTATAAAATTGACTGTGACTGTGGTTTATCATACATTGGGCAAACAAAGAGAAGCATTAATACTCGTATAAAAGAACATATTGCTGACATGAAAAATAGACGCTCAACCAAGTCTGCAGTCTGTGAACATGCTCTAGACAAACCCAACCACTATATGCGTTTTGATAATCCTCAAGTCCTTGCAAAGGAAAACAGATTCATTCCAAGGATGTTACGTGAAGCTATTGAAATTAAAAAACATCCTAATTTCAATAGAGAGGATGGATGGCAGGTACCGCCAGCTTGGGACCCAGTCATTAACTTAATAAAATCGCAAACTCGGAAGTAGACTGCAAGACCCTTAGATACTGTGAGCCAATACTGCGTGAATCGGAATAGTTCCCAATAAAAATTTCAGGCGGTAGTTTTGTAATCTTATGACATCAAAGACAAATGTTAACTTAGTCTGCCTGCGACCATGAACGCTGTAAAGTGTTTGAAACGTCAGGTGTAAATAAATAAGTAATAAACGCGATAAAACCGTATTAAAATAGTTTAATTTAATAAAATGAGGTGGTTCAAAGTTGAAAAACGAGGACTCCCTCAATCTGTCCTGTGTGTGCCACAGTTAAGCCTCACGAGTCTTTACTGGCTCCTAGAGCCTTATTTTTGAAAAGTGTGGTTTGAATGTCGAAGGAAAATCGTTCGGTATCGAACAAAAATCCTACGTTAATGAAATCACACATGACAAAAATACCCTATTTTTGCCTCCTGCAAAATATGAATACATAGAAGTGCAATTTATGTAGATCATAGTATAATATCAGCTTCAAGTTTGAAAAAAGCAATTTTTATAAATTAGTTTTTGCCCAGCTAAAGGGAATTTTAGGGTGGAAACTAGATTTTATACCACTTTTCCATATCAAATTTTAATGGAAATAAGAGGTAATGGTAACTCTTTGTCGACAGTAGCAAAATTGTGCATTGCACTTCACTATGTATTGTCTATAGAGTCTGTGACACTGCTGCTGTCGCTGTCAGATTATTAGTAGGTGCGGCCATGTTGATCTGTTGCGAATAAAATCAAGTTATTTTGCTTTTAGGGAATTAAAATTGACACAATATGCCCAAATGCGACCTAAAAACGAGATATCTCCCAGCAACATTCGCCTGGACTTTACTGTTGGGCACAACATCACTATTTTTTTATTATCCGTGAGTATTGAAACAGCTTTGATTGATACAAATTCACATTTTAGGTTTGACAACTTTCACACAAGATTGTAGGAGTGTTTCTATTAATATCTTGAAGATGCACCTTTGCCCAGAAAACCTAAGTACCTTCAGCTTAGTCCGTGTATGTTCAAAAGTATGAATAAATCTACACATTGTTTGTCTTCAGACTCTTTGGTACACGATTCTGTCACACATAACAATTGCTATTTATCACTATCTCTATAATGTGCAGCTTAAAAAATACAGTTTTTTTACGAATAATTGTTGGCATGCATTCAGGTCGTTTGTATTAAAGGAAAGTTTTAAGTTAAAATAGGTAATAAAAATCTTATAAGCCACCTAGTCAAATTTGCAACTTGTCCCTATAACTACATGCTGTCAGATGTTATATCTAATTAAGCTAATTGTTATTTAATTAAAGTCTTGTCATTACTTAATGTAAGTGTTGATAATTTATAATGTTTTATAATCAAATTGTATTTCTAGATGTAATCAATTTGTTAGTGACATAGGTCAGTGTTTATCATAGGGAATTGCTACCAGGAGATATACCTATGTTATTGTTCTGAGTATTGATGTAATTTCACACAAGTAAAACCCTTTATATATTGTGCATATAAATACTACATTATAACATCTTTGGGAGAGGCCTTTGTCCAGCAGCGGACTGTCTAATAATGATGATAAATCTATTCTACATTTGTATTTATTTTCGTGTACAGTCACTAGCATTAACATGTAAACACATTTTTTAAAGTAATTGAAACAAGGTTTAAAATGAATACAATTGTATAAATAGATAGATAGATAAAAACTTTATTCACTTTTACAGTAGGTATCAACATAAATCCAACGTTGAAAATTAATACAAAATATTACAATATTAATAGCCAAAGATTATATCTAGAGAAAAAAATACAACAGCTAATGAGACAGTGAATAGGCTCCGACTCAGCATAATGTCACAGTTCGAAAGGTTGAGCCATGACGCTGTTTATTCTGCCAGAACCTAGGGTGAGATCGGCACAGCGACCCAAAATGTTAATAAAAATACTCTTCATTGCACCAAAATATAAATTTTACAATAACTATTTATCTACATAAAAATTGAGGTACAAAGGCAGACTTAACACTTGTGACTGTACAATAAAGAGTAAACTACCACTTTGCGATATGATATTGCAAAATTATGTAGATCTGTATAGTGGGATACCTATTCACTCCCAAACTGCTTCACTCTTCAGATGACATTTTGTTATGGAACACAATAAATTTCTTTATTGCATCAAGTTCAAGTTTGTATAAAAACATAAAATAAACAATTTATTAGGTACAGCCTTTGTACCTACCTTTGAGTCCCGAGTAAGGATATACTTTCAATTAAACTATTTTAATATGGTTTTTATTGCCTTTATTACTTATTTATTTACACCTGACGTTTCAAACACTTTACAGCGTTCATGGTCGCAGGCAGACTAAGTTAACATTTGTCTTTGATGTCATAAGATTACAAACTACCGCCTGAAATTTTTATTGGGAACTATTCCGATTCACGCAGTATTGGCTCACAGTATCTAAGGGTCTTGCAGTCTGCTTCCGAGTTTGCGATTTTATTAAGTTAATGACTGGGTCCCAAGCTGGTGGTACCTGCCATCCATCCTCTCTATTGAAATTAGGATGTTTTTTAATTTCAATAGCTTCACGTAACATCCTTGGAATGAATCTGTTTTCCTTTGCAAGGACTTGAGGATTATCAAAACGCATATAGTGGTTGGGTTTGTCTAGAGTGTGTTCACAGACTGCAGACTTGGTTGAGTGTCTATTTTTCATGTCAGCAATATGTTCTTTTATACGGGTATTAATGCTTCTCTTTGTTTGCCCAATGTATGATAAACCACAGTCACAGTCAATTTTATAAACTCCAGCATCTTGCAATGGGATATTGGATTTTACAGGTCTTAAAAATTGGTTTATTTTCTTATGCGGCTTGTAATAGGTCTTGATTGAAGCTCGTCTAAGTATGTTACCAATCTTGTCCGTGACTCCCTTTATGTATGGTAAGATGGCAGGAAAACGATCAACTGTGTACAGCTTGGGTCGACTTCTGTGACATATGTCACAGAAGTATACTACAAAATAATGATCCAAAAGATAATAAGATAGATTTGAATTGATGATGTCATATTGGAGATTAATAAAGTTTATGCCAGTTTTTAGAAAGTCATTGCTGCTGGAAATGATAATGAAAATTTTTGCCCCTTCTACAACACAAAGCCTGACTTGTGTTGTGTTGACATGGCAAATATGAACCCCATAATGAGGTGTCGGGCCACTGCTACATAAACACCTAACTATATTAAAATCAATTTGTAGAGTAAGAACTATCTTTAAGATAGTTCTTACTCTACAAATTGATTTTGACGTGATGACGTCTAATAACTCGATACTACGGGCTGCATGCACGAAAAAGATGACGTCATTGTCCCGTTACGCTCATTTTCGCGTTCCGCAAGCGAGAGCGCGGCACGAACGAGAGAGAGGCATGATCATGTGTATTATACTACTGTAATGTTTGACGTTGTCACGTCAAACTACAGTCCGTAAACCGACTTTACAGACAACCAATATTTTTATCTAAGGTCCTGACTCATATCTCAAAATGAGACATTAGATTAGATATTACTCGGAATGTATTTATTGCAGCACAGAAAATTAAAAAGTGATGAGTATGTCACATTCTTTTACAAATTAATCTGTTTGTCTCATGTTTTTTCCAAAATAAAAGTATGTCTAAAAACTTTAATTTCATTGTATAAAAAATAAGTTTTGTACATTGATTTATTTATAGCTGTTATCTGGAACATGCTTAATGTCATTACTTTACAGAATATCAACCCTGTAAGCCTAATATGTCCGCTAGTAGGGCCTGAATGAAACTAAAGTAATCAAAAATTTCAGGTGTCAATATTACTTACACAAGTACCCATGGGTGCCGGCGTATCAAGGAGTTGTGACGTTTTTTGTCTTGGCCAATTTCACACTGGCCACTTTCATGGACCCGGGGGTGATACCAAAAGGTAAGAATTTTATCATTAAATCATAGCATAGAATAAGATGTTATTGGAAGACAGTCGCAAGAGACCGAAGAGAATGGGGGGACCCGCATTGGAGTAGGCTTAAGTCTTGCAGTGGATGAAATGATTTGAAGATGAAGTGATCATCTTCATCATGTCGAGTGGTTTACATGGTCAATTGACCATATACACCCTAGTGTCTGTTTTTTGAAACTGTATTTCGGCCTCTGACATGCTTCTTAAACAACTGCCAAGTTCGGTAATGAAGCAATGTTTCATCAATAAACCATAAGTGCTAGTACTGACGCCTCACGACCTAAAGCGGCAACCGGCTGTCGCGTACCATTATGAATTTTATTGTTCCCTATGGTAGCAGACAGATTAATCTTGAAAAGTCCAAGTTCAAGGTGTTCTTTATCTTTATTTGTTAAACATGTGTTTAATTTGTATGTAAGTAATGTATGTTGTTTGTACAAATTTCTACAGATATTTTTTTCTAGCTTTTTCCGGTTGAATTTAAACAAATTGCAAATATTATATATTACATAGGGCGCACTGTAAATTTCCGGAACTGGCCACTTACATAAACAATATTTAAAAATCTATTGCAACATTTGAAAATAGAACTCTTTGGCTGTAGAATGCAGTTTGTTTCATCTGACTGTCTTTTGTTTTTACCTTGTGGCGCCATTTAAAAAATTGTGTGTCTGCATCAACATGGATTTAACTCGGGAAAATTTTCGTAGTATGATTTTCTACGATTTTAAGTGTAATTTGACAGCTCAACAGAGCATCGCTCGGCTTGAAACAGCTTTTGGCAATGAAGCACCATGCAAGACAACTGTTTATAGCTGGTTTGCAGAATTCAAGCGTGGTCGTATCAATCTCAGTGACGAATCTCGCGATGGTCGGCCGTCCACCGCTGTGACCAACAAAAACATCAATGCTGTGCGCCGTATGATTGAAACAGACAGGCATGTGACCTACCATGAAATTCGCGCATCCTTAGAAATAGGCATGAGTCAAATACAATTAATCCTACACAAACATTTGGGTGTGAGAAAGCTGTGCTCGCGGTGGATCCCACACAACTTGACCGAGGCTCAAAAAACGGGCCGCGTCACTTGGTGCAGTGCCATGCTTACCAGATTCAACGAAGGTGCGTCAAATTTGGTGTGGGACATAGTAACAGGTGACGAAACATGGATTTATTGCTACGATCCCAAAACAAAGCAGCAATCGAGCGTATGGGTCTTTCAAGATGAGCCGAAACCAACCAAAGTGGCGCGCGTGAAAAGTGCATCTAGGCGGATGATTGCTTCTTTTTTTAATAAAACTGGACACGTGGCTACTGTTGCTTTAGAGAATCGTCGTACAGTGAATAGTGACTGGTACACGACCATTTGTTTGCCGGAAGTTATTGACGAACTCCGTAAAAATAACCGTAAACGCCGTATCATCCTGCACCACGACAATGCTAGTTCTCACACGGCCAGACAGACAAACGACTTTTTGAAGGCGAAAAATGTAGAACTCATGAGTCATCCTGCATACAGTCCCGACCTGGCACCTTGTGACTTTTTTCTGTTCCCAAAAATTAAGAACCAATTACGCGGTCAACGATTTTCATCACCAGAAGAGGCTGTCGAGGAGTATGAAAAACACGTTTCAGAGGTCACCACAGAGGAGTGGCACAAAAGTTTTCAAAACTGGTTTCATCGAATGAAAAAGTGCATAGACGCCAAGGGAGATTATTTTGAAAAACAATAAATTAATTTTGTACCTTTAATAGTATTTTTTCATATTCATTCCGGAAACTTATAGTGCGCCCCACGTATAATTGTGCAATAAAAATATGTATTAAAGTTGGCTCTGAAGACTGTTATCATAATCTGCACTAGCACAAAACTGGTAAACCATGCTACTTACGGCTGGCTACTCACCTACCTGCCCCTGCGTATTTAGGCTTACAGGATGCTTGCAGGGGCAATATCGGAGCTCCTGCAAGCCTACAGACGTCACGATCTAGGAAACGATTCAAGGCCATACCCACTCTTTCACCCTAAATCGGGCCTGTGGTAGCGTGCGAGTAGCAAATGGCTTTTACGATGTGAGGCTGTTTAAACTCTGACACCTGGATTTCAAGGTCAATAGACATTGCAACCCAATCAAAAACGAGTAACGAATCCAGTCCAGTGGTGTCTTTTGTTGCTATTATGATTTTGTTACCAATGAACAGCAATAGTAATGTCCTGATAACGTTATCAGATAAGGATTTAACATATCAATAATTATGTCACATTCTGAACTGCATTAAAAACCGATACTGAGATAAAATAAAGCTGGGACGATAACTGCCGGCACCTGCGGCATATTATGTGTTTGACCTGAATGTATGTTAAACCGGTTTTTCATCCCTCGAGAGGAGCTACCACCTGGTCACGACCTGACTTGGCCTGTTTGGAGGACGCTCAATAGGATGCGGACCCAAGTTGGCCGGTGTTATGATAGCCTGGTTCATACATTCCTCACAAAATGTGTGGGAATGTGGTGTCTCTCCCCAAACGATGAAGCACTTGTTGTCCTGCCTGCCCCCTGTGCCCTTACACCTGCACTCGGGACGATCTAATGGCGGCTACCGATTTGACCGTGAATGTGACAGAACACTTCTCGGGAAAATTTTTATTTATTTCGTTTGAAGGACATCGACACGCATAGAAACCGATTTTGATAAATAATTTGTCGTTAAATTCGTCTTTCTTGAGCATTAT
Source organism: Euzophera pinguis (assembly GCA_947363495.1). Lineage (NCBI taxonomy): Eukaryota > Metazoa > Arthropoda > Insecta > Lepidoptera > Pyralidae > Euzophera > Euzophera pinguis. The sequence continues at coordinate 3,102,009 of OX376164.1, forward strand.
CAAATGATGTATTTTTGGCACGAAAAAATGCATCTTTAAAATGTTTATTTCTCCTAAACTCTTCAAAGTGTGATATCAAAATAAAGTGATTACTCGTTTACAATTTGTTTCGATGTATACATAGGGCGCACTGTAAGTTTCCGGAACTGGCCACTTACATAAACAATATTTAAAAATTTATTGCAACATTTGAAAATAGAACTCTTTGGCTGTAGAATGCAGTTTGTTTCATCTGACTGTCTTTTGTTTTTACCTTGTGGCGCCATTTAAAAAATTGTGTGTCTGCATCAACATGGATTTAACTCGGGAAAATTTTCGTAGTATGATTTTCTACGATTTTAAGTGTAATTTGACAGCTCAACAGAGCATCGCTCGGCTTGAAACAGCTTTTGGCAATGAAGCACCATGCAAGACAACTGTTTATAGCTGGTTTGCAGAATTCAAGCGTGGTCGTATCAATCTCAGTGACGAATCTCGCGATGGTCGGCCGTCCACCGCTGTGACCAACAAAAACATCAATGCTGTGCGCCGTATGATTGAAACAGACAGGCATGTGACCTACCATGAAATTTGCGCATCCTTGGAAATAGGCATGAGTCAAATACAATTAATCCTACACAAACATTTGGGTGTGAGAAAGCTGTGCTCGCGGTGGATCCCACACAACTTGACCGAGGCTCAAAAAACGGACCGCGTCACTTGGTGCAGTGCCATGCTTACCAGATTCAACGAAGGTGCGTCAAATTTGGTGTGGGACATAGTAACAGGTGACGAAACATGGATTTATTGCTACGATCCCAAAACAAAGCAGCAATCGAGCGTATGGGTCTTTCAAGATGAGCCGAAACCAACCAAAGTGGCGCGCGTGAAAAGTGCATCTAAGCGGATGATTGCTTCTTTTTTTAATAAAACTGGACACGTGGCTACTGTTGCTTTAGAGAATCGTCGTACAGTGAATAGTGACTGGTACACGACCATTTGTTTGCCGGAAGTTATTGACGAACTCCGTAAAAATAACCGTAAACGCCGTATCATCCTGCACCACGACAATGCTAGTTCTCACACGGCCAGACAGACAAACGACTTTTTGAAGGCGAAAAATGTAGAACTCATGAGTCATCCTGCATACAGTCCCGACCTGGCACCTTGTGACTTTTTCCTGTTCCCAAAAATTAAGAACCAATTACGCGGTCAACGATTTTCATCACCAGAAGAGGCTGTCGAGGAGTATGAAATACACGTTTCAGAGGTCACCACAGAGGAGTGGCACAAAAGTTTTCAAAACTGGTTTCATCGAATGAAAAAGTGCATAGACGCCAAGGAAGATTATTTTGAAAAACAATAAATTAATTTTGTACCTTTAATAGTATTTTTTCATATTCATTCCGGAAACTTATAGTGCGCCCCACGTATCATATGTCATAGGTTGATAGGTGGCTCCAAAAATACTGTCACGCGATTGTACAGGACCAACACCAACTCTATATGAATTAATGAATATAGGAAGGACATTCGCTTAATACGGGCACACGGTGATTACTATAGATAGGTACAGATTAACCCTAATCAAATGGAATCCACCGATGAGAATTGAAACGCGTTGGACTATGAAACCGGTTAAGTTGTACTGACCTTTCGTTTCCCGTGATAATTGGTTTGAGGACCAATCCGCCTCGCACCTATAATTGTGTCCACCCAACCCCAACGTTTGTTGTTATGTGTTATATCTCTGTGTTATGTTGTTTTAAATGATTAGGGCCTGTTTGTTAGTTTGATAAATGTTTTAAACGATTAATTTCGGCTTAACATCAAGCCAGGGTTGTCCCTTCTACCACATGACCAGAGTACCAGACACTTATTCCACACGCCTGACTGAAAACAGCCTCCGTGGTCCCACGGGAAGCGTACATTGTAGTTTTTTTCAGTTTGGTTACGTTCCAGTGTTGAATCACCTGATTGTCTGATAATAAAGATGATTCCGTGCTTTAGAAGGCAAGTTAAGCGGTGAGTCCCGGCTGCTATTAAGTGGTCCTTAAAGGAACCACGTCAGAAGCCGACAGGCGGTCCCGAACAACTCTGACACTAGAGTGGTCATGTCCGATTGACAACGTAACCTTCACGAAATGATGATGGTGTTCCAAACGTACGGTCAGCTGCCAATGTCCATGCAATTTCTGTAGTATATTTTATACGTAAAAACTATGCAATCACTTTTGCTTCTGACTGTACATTGAAATGTTCCTTAAATAGTCGACGGTAAACTAGGCCTTCAAAGAAATAATAGATGTGAAAGGCGGACTTAAAGACAACTATATTATTTAATTTTGGTTTGGATTTCACGGGTTTCCTCGGTCCTTTGGGAGGCTTGCACTGGGATATTGATCCAACGCGTAGAGGCCCTTTTTATTTCATTTATTATGACATCAAATCAAAATCAAATCATTCATTTGCCAAAAATACAGTACAGTAGGTCCTTTAAAACGGTAAAGTCGCTCAATGTATTATTTCCTTCATTTTTTTATGATGAATTTCCTACATGTAAATAGTCTCAAAGCCAGACTCTTTTGTTATTGTCTGTGGTGGCTGCAATACCTAACATGTTTAGGTACGTTGGTTTAACGAAAACGCTATTTCTGTGCGTCTGTTTGTAGAAAGATAACAATAGATTTCGATGAGATTTAACTATGGCGCGTATAATTCGCCCGTACTGATTGACATGAGACAATCTGTGACGGTGATCTGATCATATACACCGTGAAATTTAAGTCGTTTTGGACCCATCGTCCAATGACTCCATTCACGCAACTAAACAACTTTCCCCAAGATACATGGGTCGAAATATGGAGTAAATTTTTGGACCTCCCATACAAAATGTCTCATCACGTGACCTAACTTACTATGGGAAGTCCAAATTTGTTTTTCATGTTTCTATCTATGTTCCTTAGGGAAATTTGTTCGGTTGCATGAATGGAGTCACTGGACGATGGGTCTAAAACGACTAAAATTTGAAATAAATAAATCCTTGAATGAGTAATATAAGCGATTAAAACATTATTAAAAGTTTGAATTAAAATAAATCTTGTTTTTCTCACCGCTTTTTTCATTAAATAAAAAAAGTAAAACAGTTATATAAACCCATTTTAACTTTGTTTTGTCTCGGACGGAGCATATTTCACTTAAAATTATATTCATTAAATTTAACTATTAATGCGATAAAACCGGTTTTAAATAGTTTAATTCAATGTGCAACAATCGCGGAAACTTAAGACATCATTGAAATTATATTGATTGCGACCCCCGTATTCTTAAACATAACCATAAGGACGTCCTTCACTCAAAACTCATTCGAGGGCCGTCTTAAGGAAGTTCTCGAATTTTCCTTTAAAACGACATTCTTAATTGGTTGCTTGAGCAAACTCCAATGAGGGTCATCACAGGTTATAATAACAATTATAAACATGAAAATTGAAAAATACCATAAAATTACAAAAGAATAGAGTATAAAATAAAGTAAGTAGATACCGAGGCCAAAAGTGGCAAAAAACTTTATTTCATTTCGAAGACGCCTCAAGGTACCTCTCGACCAACCTTATATTTGACAGTTCGATTACCTTCAATGAGAATCACCTTAAGTCAAGGAAGTTTGTGACGACTAATCATACCAATGAGATGGAGTAAGGTTGAGTCGAGTTTGGTGTGGGTGTGAGATCCCTTTTACACTCCAATCTCCATAACTTATACGATATCCAATTACGTGTCATGGGTGTAAACAGTAAATAGTCGGGAAGCACACGGCTAATAATACCCTGAAAATATCGACCGCTAGAAGTGCCCACAGAGTACTTTGTTTAATGGACTCTGCCTAACTTTGACCAGCTAACAAGTTAACGTAGTTAGGAATAGTTCTAATACTAAGCTACAAATTCTTACTTATATAGTTTTCTTCATGAAATTGAGAGTTTATTCAATTCAGATTTAAAAGTATTTCGCAAGTCCATAAAGAAACTAACAAAGATTTTTGTGACATAAATTTTACTGGTGGTGGTTACATTTAATTACTATATTATTTCTAAGCTTCCCGCATATTGTTGGAAAATGCGGAACGTTATTTAAGCCCATTTTAACAAAATTATCCAAGCCAAGCCAAGATCCTATCATCATTATCTAAGATGTAAGTAATCTAAGGTGTAAGTATCTAAGGTGTAAGTTCAAGTATCTTTCTGACGGTCACGATAGGCAACTTAGATCTTCCAAAAAACTTACACTTTGTACTCCCCTATTTCGGTCCAGTTTTATGTCTAATTCATTTACCTTACAAGCCACACGGCTCTGGAATGCTCTACCCGATGACATCAAAGAGACCATTACTAAATTCGCTTTCAAAAGAAAAGTCAAAATTCACCTCACTAGCATAATATCACCCTAAATCGTCATCTTTTTCCGTTTTCACCTCTTCTTTTATGTATGTTTATGTATGTATATGTATAGTTATGAATATTGTATGTAAATCTATGTATGTTTATTTAGCAGTTAAGTGTTTTTTTTGTTTTTTTTTTTTCTCTCATTGTATTCTAAAATAATTCGCGCCGCACATAACTTTTCTGTTTTTCCTAATGGTTGACTGGGAGAGAATGCTTTATGCATTAAGTCCGCCAATTGTAAACTTGTGGTACAATAAAGATTTATAAATAAATAAATTATCATTTCGAGTAGGATACATTGTCAATCGACCATGTTCAGAGTTGTTCGGATTACCTCTCGATCCTATTTGGGTCGCTGAGCCAATCACAGAAAGTAAGTATTTTATGTGTCTCTTTCTTTCATATCAAACATCGGTAAGAGAAATAGGGACTAATCATATTTTATTTTAAAGTAAGCTTGGCGGCTGTAAGTCTTATAATTCATGCAATGTAAAATAGTTAGATCAAAGTTTGTACAGCCATACAGAGATCGAATTTGCACTTAAAACGAGCTCTACTGTTATAGAAATAGAGTGTCGATTGGATCAGTTGTTGGTGAAGGTTAATAGCACAAGTTTTAATTAGCTTATCGAATCCTAGGAGCATATAAAGTTGGTGGTGACATGCAACACGTGCTCGGTCGTCTGTTTTGTCATAAATTAGTATATATATATTATGGAACTCAAAAGCTTGACCGAGCATGCTTCTTCGTAACGATCGTGCTTTCTAGAGCGCTGTCTGTCTTGGATTGGTCACTCGCTACCGCAGATATGTTGTATTTTCTATGATGTGTTTTTTGAAAAATAAATTTATTCTTATTCTTAGGTAAAAGAATGTAGATAGAAGTGCCATGTGCAGGCCAGTTAAATTCTCTCGAGTCTTAACTTGTATGGCGAAGCTGAACTTTGCCACCTGGTATGGAACTTCTACCTAATCTTTCCTGTGGTCGGTACTAGTGGCAATTCTTTCTTAAGATCCTTCATGTTCTAGTTGGCACATTAAGCGGTCAGTCCCGCCCGTTATTGCTCGATGGTAGTCCTTAGGTTGTGTCAGTTGCCTGTACGTAGCCTGAAAAATTGGACAGTGTTGCTGTCGGAACGAATAAACTAAATTTGGGTTTTCTGAATTGTTCTGTTGAATTTCGTTGGTCTTTAAATAACCGGACACACTTAATTTAAAATATATATTTTTTTCCAGCACCACCTGACGAGGACCGAGAGGATGATTTCAGAGCGCCGTTGTACAGAAGTGTTGACATAAACGGCATCACGGTGCGGATGAAATGGTGTGTCACCTGCAAGTTTTACAGACCGCCGCGGTGCAGCCATTGTTCGGTCTGCAATCATTGCATAGAGGTGAGTGCGAAACAGACTAATTTTTAGGAACGACGGATGTATTTTGCGTACTAACATTGTGGATTCCCAAAGCTTCTCCAAAACGAGGCTTCCGAATGGGATATGATGGGATATGTTAAATAAATTCTTAGGTTTGTATGAGAAGTCGGATTATAAAAAGCATACAATGCGCATTTGTATCACGTGAAAGTCGCGGTGCAGCCAATAATCTGTCTACAATAATTGCATTGAAATCTGTCAAAACAGTGACTTTAGAGCGTTTGAAATGAAGTCGAGTGCAGCATTGGACATCCCGGTGGATCCGATCGGTATCGGAAGATAGTAACAGGCAATCGCTGGATGCAGGCCGCTTTTAACTAGATATTTTGCGATTGTAAACTAACAAGAAGAGACCAACTCGCGGGTCGCGATCCATCCTGACTTTGACACTGACATATATATTTTTAATGCCTTAGTAATTTTTCTTTATACCTTGCTGTTTGAGATGACCATTATAGCTACGTGAAGTTACGAATATCACTATGAAATCTTAAAAATTAAATAAAAAAATAATAATATAATTTTTAGAATGTTTTCGTTCAAATTGTATCTCAGAAATAGTCTATTCTATCAATAAAATAGATAAAATACACAATTCATTTTTTCGTTGACTAGCCAATTATGTTTTTTAATTCCAGACATTTGACCACCACTGCCCGTGGGTGAACAACTGCATCGGGCGTCGTAACTACAGATTTTTCTTCTTCTTCCTCATATCGCTGAGTATACACATGCTTAGTATATTCGGCTTCAGTTTATACTACATCATGAATATTAACAAGACTTTGACGCAAGTTGAGCCAATTTTGTCGTATCCTTTTAAAACTTTTTTTTTTTTTTGCTTATTAGAAAATATGGGATATAGTGTACTTTAGCAGTGTCCACAGCTTAAGCCTGATAGTTAAAAACGTGGTGAATATTTATTTTGCAAGCTTTTAGCTTTAAGTGACGTTAATTAATGAATTAATTAAATTCTGTAACCAAGGATATATCACATGACGTAACATCAAATTAGATATACAACATTCAATACTTATCACTCTTTAATCTCTTCTAGTCACCTAATAATCGAGTAAAATCCTTAACGAATCACCCAGAATGGTGATAATGGGCATAATCGGCCTCCTAGCGATCCCCATATTCGGTCTGACCGGGTTCCACATGGTTCTGGTTTCCCGCGGACGGACCACCAATGAGCAAGTGACGGGCAAGTTCACTGGAGGCTACAACCCCTTCTCCAAGGGTTGTTGGAACAATTGCTGTTATACACAGTTCGGGCCACAGTACCCTAGGTAAGTTCACTTCTTAGTGTCAGTTCAGACCAAGAGGAGCGCAGCGGAGAGTATTTTTAAAGGCAATCAAAAATCAACTTTAAAACTATTACTATAAAGTGTCCACGACGACTCGCGTATCCACGAGAACGCGCGAGCATTTTTTGTCTTGTTCAAGCATGTATGCACTTTATTCGAGTGCCTTTAAAAAATCCTCTCCTCTGCGCTCCTCTTGGTCTGAACTGACCTTTATTGAATCATATTTGAAGTAATCTTTAGTCATTAGTAGTATCTGATAACTAAGGAAAATTATTCAAGCTTAATACACAATTGTGGTTAAAATACACTAAGTTAACTGGCTTTAGAACTTATAGCTTCATTATTGTGCAAGGGAGGAGAGTACTTTTGCGTCGTGGACGTATTTTAACGTTTACGTGTGTTTTTATGCTGTGTTCCACACTCGTACGAATAAGGGAAAGCTAGTTGAAATAATACAATACAGCTAATTTATCTGTCCATTAATTTTAACAACGGCCGTTATCCTCACTGTTTCGCTCGGCCGGTTTCTATCCAAAAATAACGGTATTTATCTATCAGGTATTTAGTTCGCGCAAATCGACAAAATACCTAAAGGTAAAGTTCGTTGTTTATGGATTGGAAAACTCGAATAGATAACATGCAAATTCGTTTGGAGTATCGTTAACAACCGCTATTCTTAAAATTATTTCATGAACAGTCTCGTCTCTTGTTGTTGTATGTATTTCATTTCCATACTCTGTTTCGTTTTCATTATCGTTTTATTAAAATCCTGTTAATTATCGATTAATTGTTTCAAAAATAAGTTACAAAGACTTTTATTCGTCCACAGTTTTATCAAACCAAGAAAGTATCTATACGTTGGAGAGATCAGTTGATCGCTATACTGGATAGAATAATTATAAAAATGTTAGTACAAATACATTATAGTTTAATTTTTATTTCATCCTTTATAGCGATCATCTTTACTTTACAGTAGTGTAAGTTAAAATCATAATTGATGTAGCAAAAAATTCAAGTACATCATATAGATGTTTTACTTATTTGTATTTCGTTTCCAATGTATTTTATTTAACGTATTAGAGAATACCACGATATGTATGTGTATGTTAAGTGTACATAGCTGTTTTTTTATATGTCGAAATGACGAAAATGGTAGGCTGTCATCAAGTGACAGGAAAGGATAGCTCTCTTTAATGAGAGATGTATCATTAGGTTATCAACAATCAATTATCATTAAGATCTTATTAAATTGGACAGAGGGCCTGTTCGTCCCGATAGCGGGTCGGTATCCCAAATCATGGTTATAGCAGACGCACACGACTCCCCGCATTTGTCAAATCAACCTTTGTCTCTCTCTCTCTCACTCTCTTCTCAGTTGCAATCTAGGTGTTATCCGTAGGGTCGGTTATTTACCGTATCTCCGTCATAGTCATCATCATGCATTATTTTGCTCTCGATTTTTTAACCTAAATCTGCGCGGTGTGATGCGGTATCTGTTTCGTGTGCGAGGGCGTGAGTGACCGTTCTTTACATACGTTCGTTAGTACTATTCATAATTCCGTGGACGAGGTTTTTTCAAAAGCTCCCTTTTTTAACAGCCTTGTCCGTCCGTCGAAGTACATCTACAAGGGCGGCAAGAAACGTCGGGAGTTACCTCCGGGCATGCTCTCGGCATCAGCCATTTCAACGATCGCGACGGACACGCAGCAGGTAAAGACGTACACGGCTGACAACGGAGCCGCGCATCGACTTCAGGGGACCGGCCCGCACGCGCTTTATAACAAGGTGAGAGCCAGACGCTTGAAGCTGTTTTGTGGTTTGTCTGAATCCGCTCCTGTGCTGTACAATGTTATCGACTTTTTTTTTTTTTTTTTTTTTTTTTCTCAACATTAGTCTTCGCACGGAATATGTTCCGGACAAAATCGAATTAGGCTAGACGATTAGAAAGTAACGATTTCGAGTAGTCCGTATCAGGGAGGCGTCATTCGAACTGTTGTTTTATTTATACGCAAATAGTAATATTAAACAAATTTACACAAAAAAAAAAACTTATAAACCTAACAATACCGAAATATAAACTTTAATAATACTTAATATAGGTAAGTATTTCATTTTGTTTCAAAAGAAAATTTTCATGTCACCACAGTATTAGACCACCCGATATGAATGAATGAAATGTCTACACAGGAACGGATTCAGTTAAAGCTAGCTAGAGCTACTTTTGGTCACTTGTTTTACATTTGATTTTTATGATTTTTAATGAGTCTTACATATATATAACCCAATAGTAATTTCCTAAACCTTAGCTAATAAAAATGTTAAAACATGTGAGCCTACATCACCGAAGCTAATTTATATTTTAACTCCATTGGCGAAAGTAAAATTTTCGTTAAAATGTTCTCAACTTATGTTGCTGTTTTTATCAGGTCAAAAACATTTTTAGAAAATTGATTAAACATAATATACTAATTAATTTATATATTACTTACATTCATATCACTATAAGTATAAAGTCGACAAATTATTTCCCAAATCCCCATTGTAAATCCATATGAATAGGGAGTATGATAAGTAGAGTAAGCGAACGCAACCGGGAAGGCGTTACGATGGGAGACTAATGGGCAGTAGGCATACAAACTCGAGCTATAGCTATAAAAAAGCTTAATCACCTTATTCATAAAAGTTTATAAGGTCTGTTGAAAATATGTTTAGTCCTTTCCTTTCATCGATTTTTGATGTGAAAAACGAGACAAAACACTTTTTAGAATAGTTCTGACAAATGCTTGTTATTTTTATGGATAAGAGTTGCCCCTTATGAACTTTATGTGAAGTTTTAAATATATTTGCCTAATTGTATTTATTTATGTTGTTTATTACATATCACAATTTGACATAATTTGTAATGTTTTTATACGTATTTAGTTTCATGCCCGCTGATTTAAACGATATGTATAATATGGCTCATAGTTTAGATATAGCAAGCCATTTTGTATGTGCAGCATATTTAATTTAATTAAAAAATCGCTTGACGAACACCCTTTATGAGTAGATCAGAACTCTCATTTAGTTTTCACGCTTTTAGAGCAAACGAATACATACCTTCAATTCACGATTATTAAGTATATTTTTGAAGATGCACTGTTATTTCATTAGTGAATTGAAGACATGGATGTGTCTGGCTCTCTAATTTTCTTTTTCTATTATTATATTTTATAGATTTCAGGTGGTTATTTGTATATTATCTTACCATTTTACTCGTAAAAATTTATCATTAACAATGTATACCTACGTATTATACTTAGATTTTTACTATACTTATTATATTACAAAAAATAAAAATAGTTTGAATTCACTTAAGTGTAAGTATTATATTAGATTTACTCACTGTCATTATTCTAACACAATTTGCACATATTCTTTTAAAATTAACATCTACTTTGTAAATTATTCCATCAAACATAATAAAGTATCTTTAACAAAGACGTTATTCATCACCAAACTCAATATATTGAAACTTTTTTTTAGATGATTCTACATATTCATATTAAATTAATATTGAAATTAATAAAAAAAAATTGGGCTAGCATAAAAAAACCTAACACATCAGTCAAGATGAGTCAGTTAGTGCATCACCAAAATAATGTTTTACCAATCAATGAATATGAATATGACTAAAAGGGTAGGCTGTCATCAAGTGGCAGGACAGGATAGCGGTAATGAAAGCTCTCTTTAATGAGAGATATATGATTAGGTTAACAATCAATTAACATTAAGATCTTATTTAAATGGACAGAGGGCCTGTTCGTCCCGATTGAGGGACGGTATCCCAAATCATGGTTAAAGCAGACGCACACGACTCCCCGCGTCATACGATGATCCACAACCAACAGTCTACCTGGATCTCTCCCATGCTTACATTTAGGAGACAACTCATCAAGGGTCAGAGTTAAACAAGGATATTGCATCGAAGTGCACCTCACCAAGTCAGAGCCGCACGTGTTGTTTACAACGACGCGTCATTTTACTTTCTATATTAAATTATATATAAGTTAGGTTTAGTCATATGCCGACAAATACATGTCATACCATATCTTAAAACAATAAGGAAATACCTTAAAAATATACCATTTCGGTTCTATTTGTTTTTTTTTTTCTATTTCTTATACTGTTTACCTATAACCAAATAGGCACACTAGTAGGTTTACCCTTGTCTCCAGCTGTCTCCGGGTCGGGAAGAACACGAGGGCGATATGGAAGGCCCTGGGGCTTCGCAGAGCGCGGACTGCGAACCCACGCCCCCTCTCATACAAAGGAGGGGGTCCTCGGCCAATCTGTTCCCCCCTGCGGAACCCCATCTTCACTTGCCGCCGAGACCGCATAACTACCCGCGGTTAAGTCCGCTTTCCAGAAATACAAGGTTGGTAATTTGTCTTTTTGTAATTTTGGTCCTAGTCTTTGCGAGACGAACCCATAGAAATAAATACATCATACAAAGAAGGGGGTCTAGGCCAATCTGTTCCTCCCTGTGGAATCCCATCATCATATGCCGTCGAGGCCGCATAACTACCCACGGTTAAGTGCGCTTTCAAGAAATACAAGTTTTGTATTTTATTATTAACTAACTTTAGCTCATAAATAGCCTGTGTTCATACTTGGTTAATATTGTTATACTAAACAAAATATATACTAAAAAGTAACCTATTCTGAAAATAACAATAAATTTGGTTGTTAATTCTAGCAGTAATTAGCATTTAAAATTTTCGCATGACAAAAAGTGGGAGCGTGGTGGGGACGTATTGCCATCTTATTTGTACGCACGAAATCAAGTGGCAGTGACGTCACTGCACACTCAATGCATCCTTTTCTTGTTTTTTGACAGTTACTCCTTCCTCCGAATTTCAAAGGCTTATAAATTATTTATTTTTGAACGGATTACAAAAATTCTTTCTTACTCCTGTTTCTGGTACTAAAAATATTGATATGAAAGAGATAATAAAAATTAGTAAAATACCCAATTCTTTCTTAGTCCTAATTTTTTTTAGCCACCATTTGGTCCAACTTCCTTCTTTTGACGTCGTTTAATAACAGACATCTTTGAGCGTATCGAAATCTAGTACGTAAAGAAATAAAATGTATAGGTTCCATATCTCATTTTATCACAAGTTAGCAAATTCTAATAACTATTGTTATCGTTTTATGTCATATGTTCATCAGTTTAAAACAACAAATAACATTTAAAAAATGCAAATTCCAGTCACACGGGTAACTCGGCGCCATCCGGCTACCGGGTGGTAATTGAGCCGTTGCGCTACGACTCGGGCTCCAACGGCGCTCGGCCTTCGCCCACCATGCAGCAACGGATCAAGGCAATAGGAGTCCCCACTCCTTTGGCAGTCAGCAGTCCTGTCCGGAGGTATGTTTGGGATAGTTTTTTATAGGTTTTGCAGCGGTCACTGAAAGATTTCATATACTTTTGCAGCTGAAACTTTAAGCTGGATTTTATACTTTTCTATAATTGCAGATTTGTCACTCACATAGTCATCTTATTTGACGGTTACTACTATGACACAACGATCCCAAGTGAATAATTATCGTTATAAAACCGAAAAATATTTTATATAAAATACTTATATTTCCTCTAAGTAAATCTATTTAATGTTCTTAAGTGCCCAAAATGGACCTCTTGTATGTGGTTGTAGTGTGTGGAAGCAAATACTAAGCGCAGTATACAGAATATATACGCATATTGCGCATCAAACGCGCTTTGTTTATCAAATGTATATCTTTTCCCCTGGCATAATCATATAATACTCTTATACATAAATAAATCATAAGTAAAAATGTTCAACGTCACACACAACTTATAATAATTGAAAACTATGTGAATTATGACGAAATAATCTTTCAGTGACCAGTTATTTTTCTTAATAAAATGTATAAAATGATGTTACCACAAAAATGTTAGTAAATGTTGGGTGTTACACTTCTCAACTTTACACTCTGCTTACATGTTATTAGCTCAAAAATTTATAAAGGACCAATTGGCGATAGATACAACAGAAGATTAGTCCCATATGTATAGGTATTTATATTGATTTCCCATCGTATCATGGCCTGTTCCCATCATGACTAACAAAACGACTACCTACTGATTATCCCCTCACCAACCGAAATGCATTGCTTTTGTGTTTTTCTTTTAACTGGAGTGTTTATTTGCATGTAAAATGGTTTGCGTACTCACAAATGTTTAGCCGTGACTCCGGTAACACTACGTCTTTATTTTATCGTTCATTGTTGTATAAATTTTTGCTTCTAGAATGTTACGAGATTTACTTATTATTATCGTTTACATTATGTCGTAATTTAAATTGAGGAAACCTTTACAAAACCGTCCAATTTGTTTTGACTCCTAAAGTATTATTTAGCGTTTAAAATATAGACTAATCTGTAGTAACATTCAAGAAGTTATATAGGCCACTGTACTTATACCAAATCAATAACACAGAGATGGCTTTAAAACTGAGTATGTCTTAAAAGAAGTACTAGTTACAAGAAAAAATCCTGAAGTATTTAAAGTCCATACTTAATAGCTCAGTTTCATTGCGTCATCATTCACAAGCATAATAATCAATTAAATCTATCCCCTTCTACCTCTCTATCCTAATCCCGAATGAATAAGTCTTCAGAAAGCATCAATTGTTCGCCGCATAAAATGTTCGTCGTGTCTAACCAGTATTAATTATGACATTTTAAATGCTTATCCATCTAATGATGAACAAGTGTAGACATTGTGGTATTTGTCAAACAAAAGCAGCCAGTAACTCCATAACTTATGCCATCACCGTCGAACAAAACATACAGTCACTGGTGCATTCAATTAACTAACACATATCAATTACTACAATATCAGGTTTCAGGATGCTAGTGTTTGATACAACTAAAATGTTTACTTTTGTTTAACGCCTAATCCCGCAATAATCAGATATTTGACTACTAAGGACGCAGTACAGTACGACTACAGATAAAAACATAGAAAAGTAATTGGATTGTATAGATTCGTTCTACAGATTCCACCATATTCTCATAAGAATGCAAATATAATTTAAATGTGCAAAGATATTTGAAAACTTGTATTTGTTTGTTTATTTGCAAAATGTCCGGTAGAATAAATAACAAAATGTTGAGGATTGTCTTGTCATGCGACGTCTCTGCAATATCTAATTAAAGATTTGTATTAATTTTGTGTATCTAGATGATTACTTCATACATAGTGCAATCTCCGGTTTAAAAATTGTTTTTTTTTTAAACGTAGTTTTGCCTTTATATTTGTCGTCGTACTGTTCTAATAATTGAGAATATAAATTGTGACCGTTTACCGCTTACCACGCGGCAGGTGGACCTAACGCATAGAGCCGACGTGTCGACGGTAACTCGTAATGTTTGGTTTTTGTGTGTTTGTTGTTACCAGCCGTGAATTGGTGGAGTATATTTTTATTTAAATTTGCGTGACAAAAGCTTAATGTGACAACCTTTACATTAAAATTATTAGCTGCTAGCTAGCTTTAATAGATTTTTTACCACGTAATAGTTAGAATTTCGACAGATGATATAAAATTAACTTTCTAATAACCCATAGGCTAAAATAAATATAGAAGCTCAGAGTGGTATGTCAGGAGTAATCTGAAACATAATTGCTACCTAGATCATCTTTATATTTATGAGGGAAACAATCTAAGGTTAAATATTACTACGTGTAGTAAAGTTGTACGAATACGAATGTTCTATTTTAGATTTAATTCTACTCCTATTTATATACATAGATACATGGTATATTTATATATTTATAATCATAAAGACATAAGTACATTTACATTCACCTTGATAACTTTGAATTGTATTTTTCAAGCTTATTTACTGATGGGAACGCAAGTTATTGTAAGAATGGATATGATAGAAGACGGCTTTACGTTCAAAATTCCATCAATTCATGGCACTTTGTAAATAGGATTTGATTCATGTGGCTGCACTCCTGGGTTGTTTTTGCTAAATTCGTCAAGTACCTATTTGACAGGTAAAAACAAATGCAATAGGTTCAATTCTTGGACTTTAGCATAATATACCACAATGCTTTTTGTGCTTATTTAAAGATCAGTTATCAGTTTTTCTTTTCTTTTTCAAGTACGAACAGCATTGATTTAATCTAACGAATCGAACTAACAGGTTTAATCTATGGATAATAGGGGGCATTTGTTATGCCTATGCATTTACTGCGATGACGCTTTTTTCTGTAGATATGATTCACAACATAAGGATCTGTTAGTTTCATTCGATCGACGAAAAAAAAAAACTAGCAATAAGCGATTTTTGTTTTATTTAGCATGTTGTGGTATTATTGGTATTTTTATTTATGGATGCAGTGTAAGTTCTTAAAACCCCTAGTTGAAAAGTTACAACGAACTTATTCTGTGTCGTATATACAAAATTATTGTATTATATTTTTTTTATTTGCAAGCTGTTGTCACAAAACGGACCGAAGGCGTAACGCGACGCACTATACAATGGCGGGTAATGGATACCATCCCTTGTCTATGGTCGAATTATGATCACAGACTAACGTTTAAATGGTAAAGGGATTAAATTTGATGTTTTTCAGCCCGTATCATTTCACCATTCTTTCAAACTCTTTTCTATACTGTGGTCATTTTTATTTGATAAATTTATATTATGTGACTTTTGGCTGTCATTTCAAATTGCTAATTGTAGTTTGTTTTAAGCACTCAATTACTATGCACTGCAGTTGGATGTTCTCAATGGAATTTAAGATTGCTTGATATACGTTCCTCATTTCCACGTGTACATTTGTACATACATATCGGCCATTGTAAGTGTATGTCGCCTACGTTTCCGGTTTTATTTGCATGTCTGTCGAAATGAGTTTTAGTACCTTCAGGATGTTTAAATTTAAATAGGATTTTCTCACCATTAATATGAACTTTGATTAGAATATGTTTTATTGATAAAAATCTAGCTCATACAAAGTCTTGATTTAGTCTGGAAATAAGTATAAAAAATCCTCTATAAAAAAGTTGCGCGTTCAAGCGCAAACTTGAGATAGTTTACTGCTCTACTCTTAATTAGAGATGAGCGTCTACTCAAGGTACAAGATGAGTATTTACTCAAAGTGTCGAGTTTTTACCGGGTAAGCAAATTCATCATTATTGCGTGCGTATGTTCTCCATGTGTGTATCAAACTTCGAAATCAAGGGTTCTCAACCAACTTGTAGCAAATTGTAATCAGTCAGTAGTCTCTGCCTACCCCTACGGGAAACAGGCGTGATGATGTATGTAAGTAAATGGCCATCTTTACTCGATGTCAAAGATTCAATAAGATATTATTTTTAAACTACTTTAATTAAGACACTTCAATGTTCAAATTAACGGATAAGATAATCTCTGTTTAACAACGAGGGAACAACTAAGCATACGACAAATAACATGTGATTAAGCGGATTTCTAATTGTACTTAATTGGTTTTGCAAAAGAAAGACATGTTTAATGGATTGTGAGATAAGAAATAAAATGGCAGGTTAGAAAACTTAGCTAGTGGAAAAGGATGAAACAGAATATTTCTGACTATGCTCAAAGGTAGGTTGATAAAGAGTCACACGTTATTTGTATACATCAGTATTATTTATTAAGGTAATAAAATTCCAGTTTTTGATTAGGTGTAAAAGCGGATAAGTTTCTATAAAAATATTTTTGTTGCGATTCAAGAAAGAAACTAACTAAAGGATAACGTTTTTCCATCTACTCCCAAAAACGGATTTTCAATATTTTTGTTATTCTCATTTCGCCAGAAGTATTCTTGCAATACAAAGCTTGCTGTAGTATTTAGTAGTGTGTATCATAGTGTAACATATTGTATAGTGAGGCATGTGGCGTTGGCATGCTCCCCGCAACCGTAGCAGGCGACCGCCGCCGACGGACTCGTTCGCCGAACGTTCAGAACTCTAGCGATCACTGTTTGTAAATATTTTATAAGTAACTTAGTGTAGTTGAACATATTATAAATACGAGATTGGTGAATTTTTGAAAAATTATTAAGTATAAAAATGTCGTTAACGTAATATAGAAAATGACTGTTCTGAACGCGAGCGTCCGAGGGCGGCGGCGCGTATGGCGCGATCGCACGTGCAAACGCTTCGCCCCGCAGCTCCCTTCTCCTTCTGTCCGTAGGCCGTACGATAACGATAGCGAGGGCTCGGACGAGCTCGCGCGATTAAACCCCTGACGTGAGCGCCGCGCACAGGTCCAACCCCGGCACGCCCACGCAGCCGCGCCGGCCCGACTTCATCGGCGTCGGTGTCGGGGGACGTGCCTCGCCGCAGCGACGCTTCCTGTCCGAGGGCGAGCTGCTGCGACCCGAGCCCGCCCCGCACCGCCCCACCGCCGACGACATCCGAGAGCTGGCCGCGTCTCCCCAGCGCGGCAACTACCTGTGGGCCGAGCGAGCGCACGCTCGAGGCGCGCCCGCGTCTCCGTTGCCGCGCCGCCGGCCGCCGGTCGCGCCGCCGGCCGCACCGCTCGCCGCGCCGCCTCGTCCCGCGCGACCGCTCTCGTTCGTGCGCGCGCTCGAGGTGCAGGATCAACTGGAGCTGCGAGCGCCTCAGCAGGAACCACCCGATCGCGCCTCCGTGTACGACTGCAACTACGAGATCTCGGTGTGAGACCCGCAAGCGGCCCGGCGTGCGCTCTCGAGGTGACCCCGACCCGCTCCCGCGATACACCCGTCGAACGCTTCGACAGTTTGACGATTTGTCTCCTCCGGCTCGATCGTGTCCGAACGATGACGACGAGCGGACCGCGTGATTCCAAAGAAAGTTTGTTATGTTTGTTTATAAATTATGACGCACAATATATCGACATGTAAGATTTGATTTCGATCGATACCTAACCGTGTGAGATGTGAAGTAACCTTGTAATTATAGAAATTGCATTTTATACCCTCATGCCATAGTGCGAGTCGGTTACGGAAGTGATCGCGTAACTTAGTGTTAAACCGTAAGACTCGGGTTATTGCTCGTAAGTTGTAATTAAAGTTTTATATTTATGTATATTTGTGAGCAGTTTGTGTCGTTGATTATACTTAACTGAATATTTGTTGAAAGAGAATGTACATAGTCCCCCAGTGTTGTGATTCCGAGTTGACATAATAATATAGAACTATATAAAATGTATCAGCACTTCAGTGTCTCAATTATTGTATAAAAAGATATATTTATAAAATATTTTCCTGGAGCTGTTGTATGTTTTTCAAGGAACTATGAATAATAAGGAATTGACTCTTTTATTTTGGTATAAAGTAAAACAAATCACGGCAGGGTTCATAAACAGGCTGCGAATGAATGGAATTATTATAAAATTGTGCCAAATATTACGTAGACAGCGAACATATGGAGAACAGTTTCAGTTCCTAAATTATTTCTTCCTCTTGTACATATCGGTTATAGAAAAGTACTGGAAACGGCGGCACTTCTATTTACCTCTCGCTCGCACTTAACAAGTACGACAGACAGAAATAGTTGAGTGAGAGAGAGGTGAAATAGCCGCCATTGCCAGCCACTGTCTTCAATTGACCACTTTGTGTTCCTTTACTGTTTGATACCAGAAATAGTGTGCTATTCTAGTCTATACTCCATTTAGCAAGCATACTGCATAGAAACCCAATCCGTCCTAGATGATTTGTTCCAATTTAGACATATCTTGATACATCTATTTATTTTACATCGATTCAATATAGACAAATAGATCAATACTTAGCTATTTGTTTTACTATAAAGCAATATTGATCTGATGGTAAGCGGTCACCGTAGCCTATGGGTGTGGTGTAGTGCGAGAAATTGCAGTTATAATGATACTATTATAATAAGAAAAATACTGGCAGTCGTCAAATGAATGAAATCTAATCATAACACAAGAGAAAAGAAAAAAATTGACTTTACAACACCTTACTGTAATCATAAAAAAATCAAGCATTTGTTAAGTCCATTTTAACTAAAATATGTATAGAGTGTCTTAAAACGATCCGACTATTTCATGAGTGAGCGAGACGCAACTAGTGCGCGGGGGAGGGATAAAGCGTATGTCGTTTACAAGAGCGTTCCTTAAATTTTTAGTTGCCATCATGCCGTTAATGGGCGAGAAAAGCTCGTTTTACGTGTGTGCGTATTTCGAGAACAATTGATCGCTCATTCGTGTTCGACGTTTATTTCGATTGCGCAAAATTTCGGAAATTCCAAGCAATGCTACAATCCTAGCGTGGATCCAGACATTCAACAATATTGGAAACACCGAAGGTGATACCCATCATGGTCGTCCAAGGACAGCAAGAACACCTGGAAACATTCTGTTAGTTGCGGATTCTGCAAGACTCGTGACTCTGTCAGCCTCGTCTTAGCGTCAGGAAGCGCGAGTCATAACTGGGATTACCTAAAGCGATCATCGCATATTACGATCTGATCCTTACAAGATTCAAATTGTGCAGGCTCTTAATGAAGACGATTATGTTACAAGACTGAATCGTGTAACGTTAGAAAAAACGAATCCGCAGTCATTACATAAACGCCCTTTGCATAGCCCCAAAGTGACTGTGTGGGTCGCTATGTTGGCAAATTGCATTATTGGCCCGTACTTTTATGAGAATCACAGAGGGAAGCAGTGATTGTAACGCTATATCAAAATGATATGTGGTTATTTTGCTCCTCAACTGCAACAATGTGAGCATTATAATCGGTTGACATGACCCCAACTGCATGGAGCCACATCGCACACTACTAACAATTCTTTGGCTGCATTGCACGAGTTGTTTCCGGAAAAAGTGATTTTACGAAGAGGTTACATTGAGTGGCCTCTCTGAGCCCTGACTTAACCCCACCTGATTTTTTCTTGTGGGGCTATCTAAAGAGTGTAGTCATTGAGAATAATCCGAAAAGTTTAACTGATTTAATTAACAATGTTGAAGGAAAGATCAAGGGTATTTATTCCTCGACAACTTCTTCAAAAAGTTTTTGTCAGTTTTCGCAAACTGTTCGAAGAGTGTTAGGAACGTGATAGAAATATCTTGAATATTTTTTATTTTTAATCAAAGCAGTTGGATCGTTCTGAGACACCCTGTACTATCCCTTTCCCTCTAATCGAATTTTAAAGTGAAAGAAAGAGACAAAACACATTTTTAGCTAAAATAGGCATAACAGGCGCATGATATTGTTACGAGCTCGGGGTTCGCAATTTGGAGAAAAACACCTGATGACTCTTAAAAACGTTTATTCCCACAAGGATGGTCGCCGACGTCACTTCACTTCACTTATCACTAACAATGTCCAAAACACTTGCTAATCACAGTCACTATAACTTGCCGAGGTCGCTTGTATCACTTGTTATTCGCTCCGGATATCGCTTCTTGATCGCACTTGTAGCTCAGTTAAATTAGAACTGCCCTCCTGAGGCACCTTCCGATATTTATATGGCCCGGGAAACCCGCTCCATAAGTTTCTAGAAAGATCACAACTACTCCGGAATAGAGAGAGAGGGATACTCTCTGTCTCGTTCCCTTAGTACATACTAGAAGTGCGAGAGCGAGACAAAGCAATATGTCAGAGCGAGATAATCGATGTACTAGATCGTTCGCGATATTATTCCCGTATGGAAACACGCGACGATTGTACGAGAATTTTCCGCGGACAGCGCTACTCAAACTTCCGCGGGCCGCATTTTATTTTTATTTATTTTTGATTTCGTAACACTGCCCCCTTCTTAGAGATGCTCGTCCCGAGCATCATCATTTCTTCCGTGATATTTCGCCAAGCGGTCGATGTGAACAATCTTCATTGCTCCTCTTGGTTGACGCTGTATCCGATACGTCACATCATTTAGTCGCGTTACCACCTTGTATGGGCCCTCCCACTTGGTTTGTAACTTTGGCGATTTCCCTTTCCGGCGAGTCGGGTTGTGAAGCCAGACTAGAGCGCCTTCCTCGAAGCCATTTGTATTCGACATTCTGTCGTATCTGGTCTTCATGTTCTGACTCGACTGCAACCCGTTTTCTCGAACTGCGGCGTGTATTTCTCGCATTCGGTCACGCAGATCAGAAACGTAGTCTTGAACACTTTGAGGTTCATCTGGTGAGCCTCCTGTTAGGAGGTCCACTGGTAACCGCAGCTCACGACCGTAGTTGACATATGCCGGAGTTGCCTTTATGCTTTCATGTTCTGCTGTTCTGTACGCTAGCAGGAACAGTGAAATGTACTTGTCCCAGTCCCTTTGATGGCTTTCCACTATTTTTGCCAGATGTCTCTCGATCGTCTGATTAAACCGTTCGACCATCCCGTCTGACTGAGGATGGTAAGCCGTGGTTCGGGTTTTGTTCATTCCCATAATCCTGCAAACTTCTTGAAAAACCTGTGACTCAAAATTCCTGCCTTGGTCGGAATGGATTTCCAAGGGCACGCCAAAGCGACAAATCACTTCTTCCACTATCTTGGTTGCAACTGTCGTAGCTTCTTGGTTTGGTATGGCGAACACTTCCGGCCACTTAGTGAAGTAGTCCATGACAACCATGAAATACTTGTTCCCTGAGTCAGTGACAGGAAATGGTCCAGCTACGTCGACTGCAATGCGTTCCCAAGGTGCACCGACGTTGTACAGTCGTAGATTCCCTCGGCTCCTGGTATGTGGCCCTTTTACGGCAGCACAAGTTGTACACTTGCGGCACCAGTCCTCCACATCCTCCCGACAATGGAGCCAGTAGAACCTTTCGCGGATTTTCGTTAGCGTCCTCTTGACTCCCAAATGTCCACCGGACACGCCGTCGTGTACTTCCCGAAGAACATCACGTATTTTTGTTCTTGGAACCACAATTTGCAGTTGAAACTCTCTGCCGTTAGGTTTATCCCATTTCCGGTAGAGTATTCCGTTTTGTACAACGAGGCTATCCCATTGCGCCCAGTACGCCTTGGAAACAGTGCCTGTCGGTGCAACTTCACTCCATTTTGGCTTATCATTACTTTGTGCCTTCCACCTGATGATGTGCCGTAGGTCATCATCGTTCTCTTGCTCCTTTCTCATCGCATCGTTCTCCCAGGTCTCTAATGGTTCTGTCCGAGTTAGCTTTACTGTGATTTCTTTTAACTCCTGCCTGATACAGTGCTTACAATCTTCTGGGCAGGGTCTGCGTGACAGCGCATCCGCGTTTCCATGGGCCTGTCCTCGACGGTGTTCGATAATGAAGTCATATTCCTGAAGTTGTTCAATCCATCGAGCAACTTGACCTTCTGGGTTCTTAAATTGCAACAGCCATTTTAACGCTGCATGATCCGTGCGAAGTAAAAACTGCCTACCGATGAGGTATTTGCTGAAGTGTTGTAGCGTCTTCACTACTGCCAGTAGCTCCCTTCTTGTCACACAATAATTCCTTTCCGGTTTAGACAGCGACTTACTGAAGTACGCTATAACAACTTCCCTGTCTTCCTGCTTTTGAGATAGTACCCCACCGATTGCGGTATTACTTGCATCCGTATCCACTATAAATTGACCTTCTGGTTGAGGGTATCCCAAGACTGGTGTTTCGCACAGATGTTTCTTCAGTTTTTCGAAGGCAATTTTGCAAGCTTCATCCCAACTAAATTGACGTTTGTCTTCAGTTAGTCGGTGTAATGGCTTTGCAATCTCCGAGAATCCCTTCACGAAACGTCTATAGTACGAGCAAAGGCCAAGGAATGCCCGTACTTCTGTCTTGTCCTTGGGGGTAGGCCACTTCTGAACGGCTTCCACTTTCTCCGGGTCAGTCAGGATTCCTTCACTGGTAATGACATGGCCTAGATAGCTCACTTCGTTCCTGAATAAGCGGCACTTTTTCGGATTCAATTTTAGGTTGGCTCCATGAATTTTCTCGAAGACTTGCTCCAAGTTCCGCAAGTGGTCCTCAAAGTCTCGGCCAACGATGATAACGTCATCCAAATATACTAGACAGGCTTCTCCTACCAATCCTGCTAGTACACATTCCATCAGTCGCTCGAAGGTAGCTGGCGCGTTACATAATCCGAATGGCATGACGTTGAACTGCCATAATCCCTTGCCCGTCGAGAATGCAGTCTTCTCCTTATCCTTCGGATGGATTTCCACTTGCCAGTACCCAGATTTTAAGTCCAATGTTGAAAACCATTTCATGCCACTAAGGGTATCCAAGGTGTCATCAATTCGAGGCAGCGGGTAACTGTCCTTCTTGGTGATGTCATTAAGTCGTCTGTAGTCAACACAGAACCGCGTGCTTCCGTCCTTCTTCTTTACTAGCACGACTGGTGAACACCATGGACTTGCTGATGGTTCAATAATTTTATTCCTTTCCATATCCGCCAGCAGCTCTTTGACTTCTATTTCTTTGGCTATAGGGATTCTTCTCGCTCGCTGTCGGATGGGTCTCTCATTTCCGGTGTCAATCCTGTGTTGTACTAGCGACGTTCTTCCTAAGTCTCCTTCTTGGCTGGTGAAGATGTCGGCGTAGCGCAGTAGAAACTTCTTAGCTTTAATGCTCTGCGAGTACGTTAGATTGCTTTTGCAGTTACTTAGAAGCTCCTTGACTGTAGAATCACTGGTACTCGTTGTATCTGAGCTTTGTGTTGTACTGCACTTTTTCAGCCAGACAACTTCCTCACATTTTCCAATGATGTCGCCTTTGTTTAAGGTCCTCTCTTGGTCGCCTAGATTAAGTACTCTTACTACTGCGGTGTTTCTTCCTTTCACGAGAGTCCTCGCGGTCATGAGTCCTCGAGCCGCAGGTTTATTAGCTATCTCCTCAATCAACACGCATCCGGTAGATTTCTTGTTCCTTGTTACTGGTAACTTTACTAGTACTTGGGCTTCTGCTTTCCCAGGTATGACCGTTTGCTTTAAACATGTCACTCTCCCGTTAATGCCTCCTAGGATGATGATCTCTTCTTCACCACTCTTGAATACACCACTAGCAACGTCTATTCTACAGTTGTACTTTTCATGAAATCTAATCCCAATACACAATCGTCCATAATTTCAGCCACGATGACGTTGTGGGTATATGTGGCTTCTCCCATAGACATTTTTACAGACACTTCTCCCAGGACGGGTATTGGCTGGCCGGAGGCAGAAAGAAGCTGACAGTCCAGTTTCCTCATGCTTCTCATTATGGTCCTTACTAAGTGAGGTCGGACTATTGTTCTTGATGCTCCGGTATCCAGCGTCATCCTGCAGTTGATCCCATTTACAGTTCCAGATATTACGAGACTATTTCCGTTGCATGCCTGAGAGATAATAGTTGTCGGGGCTTCCTCCGCGCCAGCCAGTACTCGCCCCCTAGTCCTGGCTCTTACTCGTTTCTCCGATAATGAAGCCTCCTGCTTCATCTTCAGTTCCTTCACGTCGTCTTCAAGCTTCTTGATCTTTGGGCAATTCATTTGTAGGTGCCCTCGGTCGCCGCACCTATAGCACATGGATCCAGGTCTCTTCCTTAGCGGAGCTTTTATTTCCCTAACTTCCTCCACTACTTCGCGCACTTTGTGAGTCACGGAATGACGAATGTCATGTCTGACGGCTTCCACCTCCAAAGCGTGGGCCAGTGCATCTTTTAATGAGGCATGATGGTTTAGCCTTACTGCAGCTCTGACTTCCGAATCCTTGATGCCGTCGACGAACGCCTGCACGGTGTTGGACTCAAGCATCTTCAAATCGGCCCCTGGATACGCCTTGCGGACGAGTTTTTCTATTTCCAGCGCCCATTGCTGCAGACCCTCTCCTGAGCGCTGGACTCTGTCGCGGAGTTGAGCGCGGAAGACGTGCTCCAAATGCCGTTCCCCGTATCGCGATTCCAGTGCCTCCAGCAGGTCCTTGAATCCACTGCCCGACGGAAGAACTTCCAAGACCGTCAGAGCCTGTCCTCGGAGTGCGACGGTGAGAGCTGTCAGGCACTGTTCATTTGTCCATCCGTTAGCAGCTGCGATGGTCTGGAACTGTTGACGGTATGCGGTCCAGGACGAGGTTCCGTCATATGGCGGCAATTTCACGCTGGGTCCGTGGTGGGCAATGACTGTTCCGCCAGATGCAACTGCTACTCCCGTTGTTTCAAGGCGCACGAACTTCTTCTGTAATGTGGAAAGGTCCGTCTTCATATTTTCCATGTCGTTCCCCAGAGTCGTGACGCGTTCCTCCACCAAATCAACATCCTTGCGTAATTTGGTAACCACGCCACTAACTTCACCAATAGCTGACAGGAGTTGTTGTTGAGCCTTTTGTTGAAGCTTCTCCTGCATTGTAAATTTGTTGTCCAGCATTGTAAATTTGTTGTCCAGCATTCGCATCAATTCCCCAAAATCAAAGATAGGCGCAGCCTGGTGGGCGTTGGACTTGTCCTGGTGGGCGTTGGACGTGGCCTGGTTGGTGTTGGACGTGGCCTGGTGAGTGTTGGGCATGGCCTGGTGGGCGTTGGACGTGTCCTGGCAGGCGTTGGACGTGGCCTGGTTGGTGTTGGACGTGGCCTGGTGGGTGTTGGACATGGCCTGGTGGGCGTTGGACGTGTCCTGGTAGGCGTTGGACGTAGCCTGGTTGGCGTTGGACGTGACCTGGTGGCCGGTGGCCGCGGTGGGAGCGGCCTGGTCAGCAGATCCAGTAGAACTGGCTTCCGCAGCACGCTTCGCCCTCGTCTTCACACCCTCACTGGTGACGTCTTCTCTCGGAGTCAATGGCATCTCCAAATCCACTTATGACACCAATTGTTACGAGCTCGGGGTTCGCAATTTGGAGAAAAACACCTGATGACTCTTAAAAACGTTTATTCCCACAAGGATGGTCGCCGACGTCACTTCACTTCACTTATCACTAACAATGTCCAAAACACTTGCTAATCACAGTCACTATAACTTGCCGAGGTCGCTTGTATCACTTGTTATTCGCTCCGGATATCGCTTCTTGATCGCACTTGTAGCTCAGTTAAATTAGAACTGCCCTCCTGAGGCACCTTCCGATATTTATATGGCCCGGGAAACCCGCTCCATAAGTTTCTAGAAAGATCACAACTACTCCGGAATAGAGAGAGAGGGATACTCTCTGTCTCGTTCCCTTAGTACATACTAGAAGTGCGAGAGCGAGACAAAGCAATATGTCAGAGCGAGATAATCGATGTACTAGATCGTTCGCGATATTATTCCCGTATGGAAACACGCGACGATTGTACGAGAATTTTCCGCGGACAGCGCTACTCAAACTTCCGCGGGCCGCATTTTATTTTTATTTATTTTTGATTTCGTAACAATATTTATTTAATAAGGTATAATTCTATATCGACTACTGCCAGCAAATATAGCAGATAAAGAGTTGTGACTTGTGACTTATGTATTTTAGAATGAAATTGAACAATATATGTCTATTTTGGACCGCAGTATGACCTAAAAACATTGCACTTGTAACTTCTGGTGGTAGACATTATTTTGGGGTTGTGAGAAAGGTTTGAAAAGTTGATCGGTAGAGATGATAAAATAAGATTGTATGAAGGCTAAGATTAAATAAGAAATTGGAGCTGACATATTTGATTTTAATTACTTTAAACTATATATATACTTCTTTGTATTTTTTTAGTATTGAATATATAAGTTATGGTTACAGGCGGGTTACCACGGTCTCTTAAGTCCATCCAAATGCGAGTTAGTAAGAGAGATGTCGCTTTACATCCCGTGTTGCGCTGTCTCGCTTACTCACTCGCATTTAGATGGGAAGAGACTGTGGTAATCCCCCAGTGCAATTGACTGCAAGTTCGCACAATAGAAAAAAATGTTGCTAAAATACGCTCTTATATGGCTTGTTGGACATGAGATTATGAATGTCTCTGGCACAATTGGTAGTGCTAAAGAGTACATCAGTTCCTCAAAACTGTAACCAGTAGTGTCACGCGTGGTAAGAAACTATCTGATTTTTGTGTTATGTTTTATCGCACGGTTACCAGTACAGGGCTTTACCAATCTCTTAATTCCATTCAAATTCGAATAAGCGAGATGGAGCAATACGGGATGTAGGGCGATATCTCGCTTACTCTCATTTGGATGGAATTAAAAGATCAGGGTAACCCATCAGAGAAGTTACTATCACCTCTAACAGCAGGGCAGAAATGAGGGGCCCTATTTCTGAAATGTATGACATATATATCGAACAAAACATATTCGACTCGCCGATTTTGCGTGACTCACTCTTAGTACTTCAGTAAGCGAAATATCGCTTTATATGTAGTAGCGTGCCATCTCGTTTACTCGTTTCTGCCCTACTACTAGAGTTGTAACCCACCATTTGTTAGCAATGCTATAAATGTATGTATGTTATGGTGTATACCGAACCTTATGCACCTATATCTCTTTACTTAACACCATGCTCAATCTCAGTAGGTAGCTTTTTGATAAGTTTACTTTATAAGAAAGTTTGAGGAAATTTCACTGCTCCAAGAAAAAAAATCATAAACTTTTATTCTACCATAATTTGAATTTATAATATAATTGTTTGTGATACATATTTACTATATAAATATATGTTATAAATAGATCTCATCACTTCGATTGTTCACGACATCGGTACTTAGACTTCTCGTGTTGTATCGAGATATATCTAAAGATATATAACTATATGTCACTTAGGAATGCAGCAGTTGAGATTATCTTTGTACATAATATAAATTATATGTTTATTTACACGTTTGTAACAAACATTGTAATGTATTTAAAACGTATCAAGCGATTAATAGATAATAGATAAATATATTGACTGCACATATGGAGCTCTAAGCTTGTGTGTGTTAAAACTGATTTTCTGATTAATTACCTTTATATCATTGTGACGACAATCAAAACGGATCTGACGTCATTATTGTCATTACTCACACAGAAAACTTGAAAATAATAATAAATCTAATAAAAGAATAATAAAAAAATCACACAGAACTATTAGAGATGGCACCACTGTTTTGACAAGAGTTTATTGTGAGTTTAATACATAAATATGCAGGATCTGATGAATCCCACTGGTGAGTTACCATGTTCTCTTAATTCCATTCAAATGCGAGTGAGTAAGCGAGATGTCACCTTACATCCCGTATCGCGCTGTCTCGCTTACTCATTGGCTACCCCCAAAATATAACAATGCCACGATATAATTTTATGTGTCACTAATGTAATAGCAACTTAGTACGAAAGCGCTTGATATGTTTTATTGTATATAACCTGTCATTATTTATTAAGGTTAAGCATGTAAATATCACACTGTAAAACTAAAATGAAAACAAAACTAAGGATAATTTTGTATAGGATGTGTTACAGTATTTGTTGTGGGTGTATGTATATTTTAATTTCCAAGTATTTATTTTTATTACATAAGGAAATCTGCAACAGTATTTTTTTTTATTTGCAGACAACAGACATATCAGCAGCGATTATTTGTTCAATCCATTATTCTATTAATAATACTGGTCTCACGTGTTTGCTTTTCGAATGCGATAAGTAGAATTGTTTTTTATTTTGGTATAAACTTATTCGAAATATTGAATTTCATTTTTCATAAATCAAATTCTGAAAAACAAATGTGTGTGGCCAGTGAGGTTGAACGGCCTACTGTTGAAGCATTATAATAGAATGTTGCCGAATTTCTTGTTTTCTCACATTCCGCAATATCGTGTCAAATTAAACAGTAGTCTGAAGCCTTCTAGGTCTCCAATTACAATTTCTCATGGAGGTAGATACTGTTGGCGGCGTCGAGCAAAATTGAACATTACTTGTTTAAAATAAGTGCCCAATTCGGTTACAGATTGTACGTTATACTTAAGTATGTACGTGTTTCCGTGCAAATTTCGGAGTTCCTAGCTCATGATGGAGTGTACTTAATATGGATTGTCACATCGAAACGACATTGTTAGAAATTGAATATTAAAGGGGTTGAATTTAAACAACTCTGATCAAGGTCTTTCGCGTATTTCCTACTCGGTTTATTCAAAAAGGACGTTTGTTAAAAATAAATTATTTCTTATTGGTATTGTAAGTAATTGTGATTGAATATAGCGCATTTTAATGAGAAATCCGAATCTACCCTTGTTACACGAATAAAAATTTTGTAAAGTAATTTAAAAAGTGTTACCATTCCATAGGTGCACGATAATAATGCCAAATCTATGGCAGCAATGCTGGATAGATATTGCTAGGTGGCGCCATTCATAAAACGTGTTTGAGAGCCCACACAAAAAAAAAATGTTTTTTAAATGGCTCTTTATTGAACTAACGACTTTTATTTTTATTGAAAAATATTTCATTGGATGTGATCTATGGGTGAGATAGATATACAATTAGGTGGTGATTTTAGATATCTTATGCGTTAGATGGCGCTAGTGAGGTAGGGCTTAAAAAACGTCGAAGGGCCTTAGTCCTTATAAATCCTATGGACTAAAGGAAATCTAGGAAAGCTACTACAGAGGGTAGATAAGTAATTCAGTCAGGCTATACACTGTCAAATCTTTGACCTGGAGGCTTACCAATATTTAATATAATTGGGCAAAAACGAGTAAGCAAGCCAGATGTCGCCTATCAGTACAGCTTGTATTCCGCCGTCTCGTTTACTTACTCGTTGTCTTATGCTTTAAGAGATGGTGGTAAAGCTTGAGGGATTGTCGCAGGAAAATATGAATTAACATATAAAATGTGGTTTTTTCAACAAAAGTAGTCTGGGATATTTTCGAACCACATATTTAGGCCAATAAAGGGTTAACCACGACATCAATTCACACAAAGTCACCGAGAGCTGGAGCCCTATTTTTGAAAGTGTGGTTCATGCAAAATCGAGGAGTCGAATAATTTTTATTTGATATCGAATAATTTTTATTCGTTAACGAAGGATTTTTTGTTCGATAACGAAGTGTTTTTGTTCGACATATATGTCATACATTTCAAAAATAGCGCTCCTGGTTTGCATTTGCACTAGGATTCATACACAACGGCACTGCAAAAAGTGTTTTATTTTCGTGTGTCGGATAAAACTCGCTATACGAAAACTTCGCCATCATAAAATAAACCACACAATTAATTCTAGGTTTTAACAAGCCTTTATAGTCCTCATTTTGTTTGTGTTTAGTGAGCACCACTGTGAAGTGATATCCTTGATTCATCAGGGCGCGGATTCTCGCACCAAAAAAACAGGCGCGAAAATCTGACCTCATGCTGCTAAGTTTGTCTAATATCAAAAATGTTTAGTACCTCCTCAGAGATCGTTATTGCCTACCTGTTTGTATGTGACAGTGTTTTATTTTTGTATTTTGATAAAACTTGTGTAAATAATTTTCTTATTTTATTGATATTAAACTCAATTAATCGAGCTTTGATATTTTATTTATCTTTTTTCTACGTCTGAAAGATGCAAAGTACAAAATAGAATCATCATAGATCGAATGAAAATCGTTCCATATCGAACAAAAATTCTTCTTTAACGAACGAAAATCATTCGATATTGAACAAAAAATTACTTCTTCGACTCGCCGACTTTGCGTGAGTCAGACTTAAAAATTTACATCTTTTTTGCACTCCCTGTTTAAGAAAATTTTCTGTGATTGTAATCCAATAGCAATAAATAATTCTGTACTCGTAGTTTTGTCGACACTACTTAGACCATAGTTTAGGGTTGCCACCTCTCCCGGAATTCCGGGAGTCTCGCGGAATGCAGCATTGAAAATGTATATGACACCCATAGCTTTAAAACTTTTTTGACTACACCCATATTCTTAATCCTTCACTCAAACTCGACTCAACCTTACAAAAACAAAATCAAAAAAATAATTTGGTAAGTGCTTGTTACTTTATTTATTTATTTTTTTATTTATTTTATTTCTTGGCACACTATACAGTTTTACAACAAAACATGACTTAATAAATATAACATGGGTTCATGGGCTAGTTGGAAAAACAAGAGATTAGCGCGCACAGCATGTTTAACTTTAGCGCTTGACAAAACTATAAATACATACAAATGAGAACACTACAAATGAGTTGAAATTTATATCAAACGGTGGAAACATGTATATGTGTAAACACAGGACAGCATGTATATGTGTATCAATGAATCAATTCATAAATTTTGTATTTAAAAGTATTCAGTGATAAGCTATAGATGTCAGGTACCTGATCAGAATTATGAAGTCTATATAAATTATTATATTCACGGCATATTCTTAGAATCGGATTGTGGAAGGAAACATTATTGTTACACGAGTCTATGGAGAAGGGAATAATAATGCGAACTGACCTGTTAGGAATTCTAAACTGCACACTCGATATTAAAGAAGTAGAAAGTTGGGCGTGTATTATTTTAAAAAGGTAAATAAAATTTTGTAGGAAACGTCTCTTTTCTATACTATCTAATTTAAACAATGCAAGACGATCCTCGTACGTACAAAGTTTTCTTATGTAGCCATAGCGCCTAGATAGTAAACGAAGAAAGCGTCTCTGTACAGATTCAAGCAAGTCCACCGATACTGCATACTGTGGAGACCATATTATTGAGGCATACTCTAATCTACTCACCACAAAAGATCTGAAGAGATAAACTAGACTGCTGGGCTGCTTGAAGTTACTAGCCGTGCGCAAAATAAAACCCATCAATTGGTTGCATTTTTTTGAAACCATAGCATAGTGTTTATTGAAGCTGAGATGGCTGTCGAAAATGACACCGAGATCCTTAACTTCAGAATTTCTTGACAACATTTCTCCACCAACACAGTAATCAAAGATAACTGGATATTTCTTGCGAGTAAATAACAGAGCATTTATTAACTCCAAGGCTCATGTTATTCTCAGAACACCACGACGCCAGTTCATCAAGGTCTCTTTGTAGAGAAATGCAATCTCTCACCGTATTAACAGTGGAAAAAATTTTTAGGTCATCTGCGAATAATAAAGTACAATTATGCAATCGAGGAATTAGGTCATTTATATAGATGATAAAGAATAAGGGGCCCAAGTGGGAGCCCTGTGGAACTCCAGATGGCACAGCAACAGGTTCCGAGCAAAACCCCTTTAAAGTCACGAGTTGACTACGACATTCCATGTATGACATTTCATGTACTCCACCTCATTGGTATGATTAGTCGTCACATCACAAGGTTCCTTGACTTGAGATTATTTATTATTGGAGGTGAGTGTCGCACTGTCCTTGAAATGAAATAAAGTGGATATATATCGGGATTTTGCCTCTTTTGGCCTACTTAGGTATTTACTTAACTTTATTTTAATTTTTACTCTATTCTTTTGTAATTTTCAATTTGGTGTTTAGAATTGTTATTATAACCTGTGACGTTCCTCATTGGAGTTTGCTCAAGTAACCAAATAAAATGAGTTTGCGTCAATACGGGTGTCAATTTCCCGGCTTCCGGAAGAAAAATTAAAAAAAAACAGTTTCCTTGTTTTACTTTTTTCCGGATTTAGAGTAATCAGAGGTGGCAACTCTTAGAAGACCATAGGACCGTATGTTTTGAATTTTCGTAAGACCTACCTTTAGTTTTTGCAAACGCATTTGCTCATGTACATCTATAATAAACGCGATACAAACCGTATCAAAATAATTTATGAGTTTCAAGTATAAACTCTGTTATTTAAATGTACCAACTTTGATGGTAGTGCCAAGTAACCTAGCTTAGAAGATACTAGTGTCCTACACTAAGGACCGAATATTAGGTTGGGGAAAAAGTCTTTTCGCATATAGTATGTATGAACTTGTAATAAAATCTCTTTGGCTATACTATTTGTATCTGGCTGGTTTTGGTATCAGTACAAATTTTAATTTTAAGATGATAATTCCAAATTCAAATTAGGAAAATGTGTGATTTAATTTGTTTTACTGTCAAGATGAGTAAATCTAATGAAGAAATTCGATACATTTTAAAATTTTCCTACAAATATGGTAAAAATGCAACGCAAGCCGCGAAAAAAAATTTGCGATCTTTATGGACCTAGTGCAGTAACTGGTCCGGAAATTTTGATATTAAAGTTGCACGTCGCTCTGGTCGCCCTATTATGGATAAAATGGGAGCCGTTTTTGAAAAAGTGGAGCAAGATCGGCGGCATATCAATAGTTACGACGTAGCTGAAGAACTGGGAATTGACCACAAAACAGTTTTGGCGCATTTAAAAAAAAAATAGGGTACACAAAAAAATCTCGATATTTGGGGACCTCACGAGCTCACTGAAAGAAACCATATAAACCGTGTACTCATTTGTGATTCTTTAATACGACGTAATAAAACCGAACCATTTTTGAAGAAGCTGATAACTTGTGATGATAAGTCGATCACGTATGACAAGACCGTGCGAAAAAGGTTGTGGTCAAAGGCCGGTCAGGCTTTACAGACTGTGGCGAAATCCAGGTAACTCGCAACAAGGTGATGCTGTGTGTCTGGTGGGATTGGAAGGGAATTATTCATTATGAGCTGTTACCACCAGACAGGACCATCGATTAGAATAGCATAGAATATATCTTTATTGAGAAAGCTATCACGTAACGATTCTGAACTTTACTGCGAACAACTGATGGGTGTGGTTTTTCATCATGATAACGCACCTCACACATTTTTAGCCACTCAGCAAAAATTAAGAGACTTTGGCTGGGAGGTGATAATGCATCCGCCGTATAGTCAAGTCCTTCCCGCAGCTCCGCCTGCGTCAAAAAGTAGCCTATGTTTGACCCCGGGTCTTCAACTATATTCATACAAAATTTCATCAAAATCCGTTTAGCTTAGTAAACAAAGAGAAGCATTAATACTCGTATAAAAGAACATATTGCTGACATGAAAAATAGACGCTCAACCAAGTCTGCAGTCTATGAACATGCTCTAGACAAACCCAACCACTATATGCGTTTTGATAATCCTCAAGTCCTTGCAAAGGAAAACAGATTCATTCCAACGATGTTACGTGAAGCTATTGAAATTAAAAAAACATCCTAATTTCAATAGAGAGGATGGATAGCAGGTACCGCCAGCTTGAGACCCAGTCATTAACTTAATAAAATCGCAAACTCGGAAGCAGACTGCAAGACCCTTAGATACTGTGAGCCAATACTGCGTGAATCGGAATAGTTCCCAATAAAAATTTCAGGCGGTAGTTTTGTAATCTTATGACATCAAAGACAAAATGTTAACTTAGTCTGCCTGCGACCATGAACGCTGTAAAGTGTTTGAAACGTCAGGTGTAAATAAATAAGTAGATAATAAACGCGATAAAACCGTATTAAAATAGTTTAATTTAATGAATAACAATCGCGAAAACATAAAAAAACATTATTCCGTTCAGCGGTTTGGCCGTGAAAGCGTAACAGACAGACTTTCGCATATATTAGTATGGATTAAACAATTAAAATACAGCGCCGATACTGCGATTTAACGAAAAATTAATAGATAATATTATTTATTGATGAGGATCGATAGTATCAGCAGAATGAGGATTGATTGTATCGATTAATTGTTATTAATTATAACATTATCCACAGACATTTTCCGAAAGTCATAACGCTAAGAAATATTCCCAGACGATATTATTCATTATAAAAAAAAAAGAGATCACTATCCATTTAGCGCTGAATTTCTATGGGCACTTCGCACACGGCGCTATTTCAATGAAACTTGAATAAACTACCAGTCGCACGAGAGTATATTTCTTACAAAATCAGCTTGTACGCCGCAGACGACGCGACTCGTGCGACGCTACCCTGTCTTACGTCGTACGCAACTCAAGTTGCATGGCAGTCGCGTCTCACGAATCGCATAGCCCCGTGTGCAAACTGCCATAGCCCTATT
Source organism: Euzophera pinguis (assembly GCA_947363495.1). Taxonomy (NCBI): domain Eukaryota; kingdom Metazoa; phylum Arthropoda; class Insecta; order Lepidoptera; family Pyralidae; genus Euzophera; species Euzophera pinguis. Next base: position 3,137,056 of record OX376164.1, read on the forward strand.
TGAACTATCGACTATCACATCACTATCGCAACAACACGATGCCCTAATACGTCAAGTAAAAGCCATATTGAAATGAAAAAATGTTGCCATTATGAAAATATTGGACTTGACTTATGTCAAGACTGTCAAGGAACATTGGCAAACTTCTGGCAACAGTGGCAATCTAGTGTCTTTTTTATGTCAACGGGCAAAAGGAATGTGAGTTTCGTGAAATTTTAGAAAAGTATCTATAAAAATCTAGCATAAATTCATATCTATAAATTAAAAATTTTCACGCTAAATAATCTTCGTAAATCTTTCAACTCGACTTTAAGTGTATTTTTGTGCCAAGCCGCAAAAATATTGATGAAAATCTAAATTGAAGTTTGTGATGTTCACACAGTTTTCAGTGATTGTTTATTAGTTGCAACTCCAATTTATTGTTGAATAAATCTAAAGTGTGGGGCAGCAGTGCATTTAGAGTCAGACAAACAAATAAATTTTATATTTATCTAAATTTTAAGAGGTTAGTTCCGAATCAAAATATTGTTTTTGAAGGTTAGTTTCTTTCCGCAGATCCATCAAAGATGGGTAAGATAATGAAACCTGGAAGAGTAGTGCTGGTCCTGAGCGGCCGGTACGCGGGCCGTAAAGCCATAGTAGTCAAGAACTACGACGAGGGCACTTCGGATAAGCCATATGGACATGCTTTCGTCACCGGCATCGACAGATATCCACGCAAGGTCCACAAAAGGATGGGCAAAAACAAAATCCATCAGCGTTCGAAGATAAAGCCTTTTGTCAAGGTAAGGATTTGTTTACCATTAATACACACATGTATGTAAGAATTTCTGCTGAGTGAGAGACAATCTTGATAAAGTCTATGGACACCAAGTTGTAGTCTTCAAAAAACTTTTATCATAATGTATATTAAGTTGGACAGTTACCTCACTGTTGTCTGAGAGGCAGTTAACAAAGAAGCTTTAAATGGTACTGATCATTTTGTTGCAATTTTTTGTTAAAGAATTTTGTAACCTGTTTTTCATATTCAAACAGTGAAGTTAATTTCAAGCAGTAAAACTTACTAGTTAAAGTGAACGAGCTCAAATTTCTATAAAATTAATTTAAAGAAACCTTTTCTTTTTGTATACTGCCAAGTTTTACAATGTTCTAAAATCCTTTTTGTTAATAATTGCTTTTCTCATATCCAATCTCATCTCATCTCATTAGCCAAACTGTTATAAAGACAATTAGGTTTTTTTTCACATCATTAATTTAGTTCTAGTGGGTTACATGGGCAATCGACCCTGTACTGTCACTGGTCTCAAGAGTTTTTAGAATTGGCCTTTTGGCCACTGATATGGTTCCTTCTACATCATCATTCTCTCACTGTTTAGGATTATAACCAAATAAGTTTTCAAGCAATCCTCTCTGTATATTAGTTAGTGTTGTTTTTATTTGGGAATAAACACATTATCTTATTGTATGAAAAAATGTTGGCTGACAAAATTTTTGAGGGCCAGTACTCCAACTCCACCACTAGTGTAGTATCAATGGCCGAATGCTGTAATAGTTTTTTTTGTTATATTTCAGCTTGTGAACTACAACCACCTGATGCCCACTCGTTACTCAGTTGACTTCAGCTTCGAAAAGTTCAGCGCGAAAGACCTTAAAGACCCCGCCAAGCGTAAGAAGCTCCGTTTCAACACAAGAGTCCGCTTTGAAGAGAGGTACAAGAGCGGGAAGAACAAGTGGTTCTTCCAAAAGCTTAGGTTCTAAGGTGTAATTTTAAAAATAAACATTACTTGTGTAATGATTCTTTCGTTTCATTTTCGGTCTGATATATGGATTAGGTTTATACATTTTTATCATCATAACCTTATTTACAAAGCTAGTTTGTCTACTAAAAAATCTCATTACTTGACTCTAAACTATACTGTTTAACCTTAGCTACAGCTTGTCGACTAAAAAGGACACATGCACTCAAAATACTCTCCCTTTTTATGTAAATTTGCCCATTGTAGACACATCCTCTCTCTCTTTCATCTTACACATTCTGCTTCTCTCTCGACTTAGCATTCTTTTATGGTTGCATCCTTAGCAGAGGTTGCTTAGTTTGTACTTAATAAAATAAATTTTTTAGGGCTAAACGTTTCTGTCACTGTTAGTCACACTGGTGAAATATGGTGTTGGGGAAATAACAAATATTAAAAAGCACAATAAAATATTTGAGAGGCACTCATATAGAGATGGGCAGCGGGAAGAAATTCAAGAGGAAAAAAATGAAATGCAAGGGGCAGAAATGGGAAAAAATAATTAATTCCCTTTACGCGCCCATCTCTACTCTCATACAATAGATATGACATTTATTAGGTTTTTTTTTTTTTTTTTTTTTTTTTTTGCGGTTTTTATAGATAACTAGCTGTTTCCCGCAGCTTTGCCTGTCTGCGTCAAAAAGTAGCCTATGATTGACCCCGGGTCTTTAACTATATTTGTACCAAATGAGACTCGATTTATAATATTAGTATGGATGGATGGAGTCCAACTCGCACTTGACTGGTTTTCATCATACAAGTGTTGGGCAAAATTACTAATATCAATACCAATTTAAATTCGAAAGAAATTCCAATTACTAATTCATTTGTTGTAAATAACATATTCTCAATGTGACTTGACTTCATCATTGGTATTTGTGTAGGTATATGTATATATATATATATATATATATGTGTAGGTATATATTTAAAATGAAACAGTATTTGTGTATGTTTTATGTATGTTTACGTAGTCTATGAACTTAAGCTTTTGATAAAATTTGCTCTATAAGTAATACATTTTTTCCCCCTTAACTTTTTTGCGCCAAACTATCTTTCCGTTTCTCCCAATGGTTGACTGGTAGAGAATGCTCTTAGCATTAAGTTCGCCAATTGTTATAAGTATATGTGTACTTTGTGGAACAATAAAGTTTTAATAAATAAATAAATAAACATATCCAACTTAGACAAATTAGTCAATTGTTTGCATTTAAGACTAATCACTGCAAGGATATCACCAACTCCACTACCTCAAGTGTACCAGTCTTATCCATACTATGATATAATCCTCACCATCCACTGACATAGGGTATTCTACACCATAGTTCTACACATACATTGATGTATTACTAAATGCAAGTACAGATTCATGAAGTTAATAAAACAAAAAAATAGTAATAATTATAGCTTTATTTATAAATTATTCATAAGCAGTCTACCTAATGATCTCGAAATAAAAATTAATATGGAAATAGATTACAATAACTTACATTGAGAACTGGGAAAAACATGTTACCATAATAAAAATTTCTTATTTTTTATGAATACAGGAGTAAGTTACAAAAGGTGAACGATTAAATCCTAACTAATTAAATAGCAAGTGAATTTGTATATTTTATTGCTCTTCTAGCTATATCTCCTGAACCAATCTTCCTGAGATTTTAATACGGGTAAAAGCTGGTATTATCTTCATCGTGAAATGTTTGTTATAAATATCCTGCAGACTGAAATTAAGCAATTAAGCATTGATTTGAATCATAAATGTAAATGCAAATTCGACGGGAAATAAAGTTGTTGGCGTAGGACATTGCAGTGCAAAATTTTAGGCCTCAGAATAGATAAAAGCTTACTTACAAACTTACAGTTTGTTTCTCGCAAATTGATAACTTATCGTATTGCCAACTTCCTGAAACGCCAAATGCCTCCAATGGCAACTGTTCATAGTGAGAGCTAAAAATAAAACTCAACAGGGCAACAATAATGCTGCTAGGATCATGTAAAATAATTAAAAACATGATTACACAATTTGTTTACGTTTTTGCACATATTTGCTTATTTAAATATTTTTAACTAGATTTCACAAAAAATAATTATGTAATCATGTTTTTACTTAATTTCCATGATCCTGGCAGCTGTATTGTTGCAATGTGTTATTTTTAGTTGTCATTTTGAGAAGTTGACATTATGAGCTTGTAGGTACGTGCGCAAGGCAACTTACTACTAATACATAACAGTACAATTATTTCATAACGAACACCGACAGCATGTGCGAATTCATCTTACATTCATAATAACAGAAAAGATATCAAAAATTCGACTACAAAAACGCGAAATTCATAACGTACAAAAATGCACTATTTTGCCCCCATATAAAGTTGTTCAGAAAGCGAAATTACCGGAATTTGAATAAGATAAGACAAAACTATAATGATGTTCGAAAAGTAACATTATTGTCCCGCTTATACTTAGATCACGAGTGCTATTTTTTACCCACGCAAAATTGGCGAGTCGACAAATTTTTTGAATTTTTTTGTAGAAAACGAATAATGTTCGTTCGATATCGAAGGATTTCATGCGACATATGTGTTACACATTTCGAAGATACAGCTCCATGAGTGCTATTTTTGAAAAGTGTGACTCACGCAAAGTCGGCGAGTCGACTTATTTTAAAATTATTCGACTCACCGATTCCCTTTACAAAAATAGCCCTCCAGGTTGTTTATTACGCGAGGGTCAAATAAGTGGAAGCGTGTTTATATTTCGTAGCTACAATGTACAGTGCGCCACACTAAAAGTATACTACCTAAGATGTAAGTTTAACAGTGTGGTAGTATACATTTCTTAGCGGGCCACTGTACCTGCGCGGGGTGAGCCGCAGCATACTCGAGCAACATCACGCCGCGACTAGTTTCCCGATCCTCTCGTCTAACTTCTTGATTTCCTTCTGTAGGCTGTCGACGTTGTGAGCGAACACTTCTTGTACGCCCTGCAGGAGCTCCTTGTTGTTCTGCACGCCGCTCGCTATCGTACTTTGTAGGGTTTCCAACTCGGTTAGGGATTTCCCGAAATTGCTTGCTGTAATTGAAATTAAAATATTGATTACAAATATAAAAATTAACAAACGATTATTAAGGCTTATTTGTTTGCGACTAAATTGTGTTTTGTCTCGTTCTTTCACATTGGAAATTGAAATTGCGCAAAGAGAGAGAGAGAGAGGGACACATATTTTTTGTTAAAATGTGTTTAATAATCGTTTGATAACGTTGATCGTTGCAAAAGTTTCTCAGTGAAACGAAAAGTGCTTTTGTCGCAGTTGAAAATTATGAAAAATGAAAAATTTCAAACTGCTTGGATTTCGTCTGAATGTCAACAACCCAAGAGATGGCGCTAGTCGTATCAAAATCTATAGATTCAGTTGATATTTAAATAATTTTGAACTACCCTCGCACAATCGCATTTTACTCTATGATTAGATTGTAGTGAATTCGTTCATTTACCTAGGTCAGTAGTTCCCAAACTTATTTTTCTCGTGGACCACTTTCAAAATTTTACTGGTTTCGGTGGACCCCCTGCTGCTACATTTCTACCACATTCTTAAAGTCGCCAAAAAATAAAAATTGTGTCACTTCTGAGTTCTGTCCCTATATTTCGATATGTAAAATAAAAACGAAAAATGGTACATTTTATATCACTTTATTTATTAAAAGAATAGAATTACAAGAAAAAAATATTAAGGTAATATAGGTTCAGGTCATAATTTTAATTAATGGGAAGGATGTATCTTATGGAGTGTCAGCAAACGATCAATGTTTGGCTTTATTTTTGTGAGCAATAACCGCAAATCCCCCCGCTCTGTGATGTTTAATTTGCTCCTTTTTTTTGTTAAGAGGTTTGTAACGGCACTAAAACTCCTTTCGACAAGATATGACGAGGGAAAAGCTATTAAAAATTTCCTTGCGATTTCCCACAGTCCAGGATATTTTTCGGGTATTTCTGCTTGCAGCCAAAATGTTGGGTAGCCTTTTCTAAATTTCACCTTCAGCTCCTCATTAGTGCTTAGCTCGAGCAGCTCCTCTTGTAATACAACATTGGCCACTTCCGTTTCATCAAATGGATTTATTATCCATGGTGGTATATCCATCGTCAGTATATCTTCAAACCTGGTTTTGAAGTCATCATGCAGGGCACTTAAATGTTGACTGTAGGTATGGATATCCTCATCAATACATTCTACCTGCGACAAGTTTGGAAATTGAGAGAATTCGCGCCGACTAATGTTTTGCTTCATAAATTTCAATTTCCCAAGAAAAGCCGAAATTATCCCCTTTGTTTTTATTAAATTCAGGCTGTCCCCTTGTAACTGCAAGTTAATATCATTAAATTTTTTAAACAAATCTGTCAAATACGCAATGTCTGCTTTGAATTTGATCAAGTTTTCTTTTAAATCTGGATCTCTACTTTCTAAGAACTCTAATATGGAATCGAAAACAGAGTAAAATCTCGTTAAGCATGCACCTTTCGACAACCAGCGTACTTCAGTATGTAAGAGCAGTCGTTGGAAGTCTTCATCATTTTCGTCGCACAATTGAGCAAATAAACGTGTATTCAATGCATTGCTTCTGATTTTGTTGACAGCTTTTATTACAAAATGAAGAGATTGGTTCAACCTGTCACTTAAATGTTTTGCCACAAGATGTTGCCGGTGGATTACGCAATGAATAGCTGTAAGTCCTGGTATAATTCTTTTGAGATGACTTATAAACCCACGATATCGCCCGACCATTGCAGGAGCTCCGTCTGTTGCCACTCAAATAATGTTTGTAAATGGGATCGATTTTTCCGTAAAAAAATTACTCAGGACATTAAATATTGATTCGCCTTTAGTGTCAGTCTCCAAAGTTCTGGCAAATAGCAATTCTTCGTGAATTTCTTCCTCAACAATAAATCGGACATATGCCAATAGTAATGCTTCATTACTGGGTAACGTTGACTCGTCCAGTTGTATAGAAAAATGAGTTTTTTGCAGATGATTGCACAAAAAGCTTTCGATATCAGAGCTCATTTCATCAATGCGTCTTTGTACAGTATTGTTACTTAATGGAATTCTTTTTAGTACGTCAAATGGAGATTTGTGCAAAACAGTTTTTAAAACCTCTTCAACAGCGGGTAAAATTAATTGTTCTCCGATAGTGTGCGGTTTTCCAGATTTTGCTATAAGTAATGAGATATTGTAAGATGCCCGCAAGCCATCATCGTTACTTTGAGATGTTGAAGCGAACATACTGTGCATGGTAGGGTCTCTTTCCATATTTTTCTTTCAATGTTTGAAAATATTTTAAATCTTTACCTATTTTATCAGTATGACACCTTTTTAGATGATCTTCGAGCTTTGATGGTTTCATAGAGTCATTGCTCAAAACTTTGTTGCATAATAGGCACATGGGCAATTGTTTGTCTGCCTCTGATGGAACAAAACCATATTTCAAATAATCGACACTATATTGTCGACATTTTTTCTTTGCTGTAGCCATGTTTCGTGTCAGTTACCTTACCTGTAAAAAAAATGTTTTAGTAACCAAGTTTTTTTCTGAATATAGGTATCACACCGCAGCCTTTGTCAGCACGCGGAAATAGAATTACGGCTTGTAAAGGGACCAACTAATAAACCGCTGAGACAAATACAAACGTTTTCACAAAACGGTATCAATTTTAAAGTACATAATTTACCACTAATTTTTAATAGTATAAATAAAAATTAGTGTACTCAGTATCGAATACTGATCATATTTGTGTAGGAAAAAATAAACGTCGAAATCCCAAAATTGTCCATAAAAACGATAACTAACATTTTATTAAATCAATGAGTTCACGCGCTCCGTGTATTTGCGTATTTTTTGTCTGCGGCTTCATTGTTAAAACGTGACAAACAGGCATCGAAGTTCAAGCCCCGCCCTTTTCCCGTCGCCCGCGCACCGCTCGCTCTTTCCGAAAAGGAATAGTTTTGATAAAATAGTTACTTCAAAATCAATTTAACATGATTATGAAATTACTGTTTTATAAAATTAGTAGTTATTTGCAAGAAAAATTACAAAATTAATTGCTCTGCAATATTGCTTATTCGGCCTTTTTAGAGAGGCAGTGCTTCTCTCGTGAAAAAACAATTGAATAAAACGTGCTGTGTTTGTCTTCAAATCGAAAGAGGACAATTAAAATATCTGTAAGTTACTAAGTTACTTATCTATACAGGCCGTTGTGATCAACCGACTAGTACACGTAAACAAAATACTTAAGTACTATAACAAAAAAAGGTAGGTTACTTACTTTTCTCCGGCACTAGCAAACACAGATATAAATTTTCTCACAACTTTTTTCCAAATTCCGCCTTGTTTTCGAAATTCCGGAAACAAATGAATGCGTTTGGTTGCCTTTGGCATCAAGTATTTATAGTGTTGATCAAGTTCATGTCTGAACAAGCATTAAGCATTGTCGGGCGGATAGCGCTTTGCAAGTCTGTACACGAAATTGTACGTAATATCGAATACACAAGTTTGGACAAGTAACAGTCGCTTGCCTTATTAAAATATTATCTGCTTAGATAGGTACTTAAAACAATGTAGGTAGGCCCTTATAAAAACTATGCTTACATTTTTGCTCTTTACTATCAAAAGCAGATAAATTTTCGTGGACCCCCATTAACATCTTATGGACCCCCATTTTTTGTTCACGCCTACGTAGACCCCCAGCAAGTCTCCCGTGGACCCCTGGGGGTCCACCTGGACCACTTTGGGAATCACTGACCTAGGTAATTAAGCAAAGTTTTTCTTATTTGTAAATTGAAGTTTTGAAGAAAATGCTGCAGTGGAGTTTGTGGCGCCGCTTCTTCTCCACTTGCGCTTTGGAAGTGGTGGTAAACTTAATATAAGTAAATTGACGTCAATAAGTGATATTTATATCCTACATTGAAAATAAACAATTTCATTTCATTTCAGATTTTTTTTCAGTCGTGGTCCGGTCACATATTAAACTGGCGCGCGCCACTTTTCGTGTTTTTTTTTTTGTCCTTGGGACCGTCACGCTGGCATCTCTATGTGCTAACTGGAATGTCAGTTGTAAAGTGGTTGTGAACTTTTGGTTTGGTACCGGCCGTGATACAATATCTATACCCTAGAGTTGCTAGTTTTTTTGAGTACGGCCTGTTAGCATGCAGCAGTTTTTGGACCTGCAGAAGACGAGAATGCCGAGATACCAAGTCAGTGTCAGTTGGTTTTTTATGTTGTTCACAAACCAAAACAGTTTTGTTTTTTTAATTTTCATACCTTCGTTGGAGTATTTACAATAAAATTATATTTTGTTCGGCTGAAACAATGTTTCATAACTTTACAATGCAATACTTTATAATTGTTTAGGTTTGTGTACGTACCTTGGTTATGTAATGCTTCTAACGCCTCCATGCGTTCTAATATCTCCGAATGTGATATTCCGTCTATTTGTTTCAATAATTTGTACAGCTCGTTAACCTGAAACAATATTTTTTTTAGAGTGCTAAACATATTATTAATACTTTTTTTTTTCAATATGGCTCTTACTTTCGTATTTAGCCAGTAACAAGTAAAATTTTTTAATTAAGTTGTTTAGTCAAGCAAGTCTAAAGTCACGTCAGTAGTTAAGTGAAGTCAAGTCGAGACAGAAGAGTCAGGCTAAGTGGTAGAAAAACTGCACTTAGCTAGAAATCGCTAGCTTTTGACAACAAGCAAGGAAATCACATAAATCGAACACTGAATCACTTCCCAACACTCACGCTTGTTCTTGAACACTGCGAATAATAATCTACCATTATTAAGCACAAACACTCAAAAAAACACAAATTTTGGAAAATGAAATACAGCGCCGATACTGCTATTCACAGCTTCCCGCCAAAAGTCCATAATAATACTTATATAGTATGTCAAAACCGGTTGCCAATATAGATAAAATAACGGCCATTGTTAGTTAGCTTTGTGACGGTACTTACGACGTCACGGTATTCCGGATATTATACACTGCTCTACGGCAAACCAACGTGTTAATGGCTGTTGGTCACATTTCTAAGGCTGTCCAAAAGGTATTTGAAGCAGAAAGGCAGCCGAACGCCTTCTTCTATATCCTAGCGCTTTCCCGGTTGCATCCTCAGCGGTTTGCTTCGGAGATCAGGGTCCGCTATTCTGCTTTACGACGTCAAGCCCGCCGTAAAGGCAGCCGAACGTCTACCATACGGTAACAGCCTGGTAGATATATTTACCTTAGCACCGAGCTCGGGGTTTCAAAGTCTGCCATCTAGCGGCAACAGTCTGAAATATAGTTACCTTAGTATCGAGCTCAGGGTCTGAAGGTCTGACGGCGGCCTTGAGCGCGTCGACGTTGGAAAGTAAAGCGGTGACCCGCGCCTCCGCAGCAGCCATGTCGTGTGATCGTAACAGAGACGCTTGTGCCGCTAAAGTCGATGCTGCGCCGCATAGTGTGGCCTGAAATTATATATTTGGTACTAGCTGACCCGAAAGCCTAGCTGCCTCTATGGTCCAGTGTTTAAGGCGTCTGCCTTTCATCCAGAGGTCGCGGATTCGATTCCCAAGGTAAGCATACTTTGTTTAGTTGTTTCCAGTTTGGTTAGGACATTGCAGACTTGAATCACCTGATTGTCAGGTAATAAAGATGATTCCGTGCTTCAGAAGGCACGTTAAGCCGTTGGTCCCGATTGCTCATTAGTGGTCGTTAAAAAACATAATGATCCTATTGTTCGGGTTTCTCTATTAAAAAGGGATACGGAGAGCTCTAATGTAATAAACAGTACTGCCAAATCTAGGACCATGATTTAAGCGTACCCTGCTCCGCAGCGTAATCTGACGACGCAACTATGCATACACGTTAGGACGAAAGAAAAAAATTGATCCGAAAGACATTGTCCTTTCTTTAAACTTTCAAAATTACTAAAACAATTTTAAAAATTCTATATATGGTCACCTGATTCAACCATCCTTATCAAATCAGCATTCAAATATATAAAAAAAAATAGCATCGAAGACAGATACACAGTCTCTTCTTTGTCGAAGCGGTTTTTTTATTTCCTTTCTCAACTTACACTTTGGAGCCTAGGGTACGCTGTAAGTCATGGTCGTAGATTTAACGGCACTGGTTATAACAATGGGGTGACTACCGTCTGACCTCCATAACCACCAACAGGAACATGACCCGAGGTGTGTTAGTGGCCAACACTGTCACATTTTTCAGGCTGCCTAAAGGCATCTGACACAGCCTAACGACTGCCATCTATAAAAAACAACCGGGCGGGACCAACGGCTTAACGTGCCTTCAGAAGCCCGAAAGGAGCTGGACATAGAGCCACTAAATGGCGACCAAACCAAATTTGGGTCGCGTCACGCCGTATCTTGACACGCGCATTTCTCTACACAGTCACATCGTACTTATAATACCCCTCTTTTTTCGCTGGGGATTAAAAATGGAGAAGAGAAGATCAATGATTGAACGAATGAATTCTTTATTTGTCGCTACAATCAAACACACATGCAAAATTTAAATTTGACATAAAAATTGTGTCACCACATGTTGAAAACACAAATGGGGGATGATGTTTAAAACGATGCTTGTATGCGCTGCAGCAATACAAAAAGGGCGATAGCTCAGTGATATTATTAAATATATTATTATATACAAATATTATTAAAAAAACAATACACTGATTTTCAGCTATAGCCTGAAGTAAAAGGTGCAAATCGGCAGAGGCAATTATTTACCAAGTTAAAGTAAGAGAGTACAACGTAAACCCACCTGTCCAGTAGCTGCCTGCAGTCTTCTGAATGCTTCCTCGTCTCTTACGCCTGCCGCTTGTTCTAGTTTGTGTAACCTGTGTAAAAGGATCCCAAATGATTGGTCAAATGATTAATGATAATGACTCATATATTTTTTAACCTATTGCCCTATGCTGGGCAAAAGTCTCCCCCATGGAGCAATTACAAAGAGATGCCGTTTGAAGTTTAAAATGGCGCAGTGATGTGATCATTGGCGCCTCGCCGACACAAAGTGGGCGGAGCTTGTTATTGGTCGGTGCTCCATCGTCTGCCTTCCGCCCCGTGTAGCCTCACAAATACTTTCTTACAAAACGCTTGTTACGGCATCTCCTCTTTGTAATTGCTCCATGGTCTCCCCCAACTCCTTCTAAACCATATATATCGTTCGACTCATCGATTTTACGACGAATGAAAATCATCCAATGTCGAATGAAAATCATTCGACTCATCGATATTTCGCGAGTCGCATAGCAAGCGTCCTTAAAATAACACTCCAGATGGAGAAGATGCATTGATTTAATATTAATCTCAATTAAATATATCATTTACAGTTTGGGGGTAAATGAAGACCCTATCACAATGACAACAATTTTAAAACAATTACATGTAAATAAATTTACAAAGTGTTACACAATGTTATTCCCAACCATGACATTGGCAAAATCATCTTTGACTAAACGATGGAGCCATAAAAATAAAAATTTGATTGAATTTTAAATAAATTCAATGGGATATGTCAAACATTACAGATTCTCATTGAAACTTTTGATAAATAAGAGAATAAGCAAAAGGTTGTTGAATAATAATAAATTGTATTGTATAAAGTATATAATCACATATACGAAGTTTGCTGTTTTAAAATAGCAAAATAGGCCGCACTGAACTCGTACTCGAACACGAAAATAAATAAATTCTAGAAAAAAAAGGATAAAATTTCTTAATTATTTATATTATACATACGTATTACTATGTAAGTATGTCTATATGTATGTATAATTGTTTGGCACGCTCTGCAGCCTGAAAGAGTCGATGGATTTTAGCTGAGGCGTCGTTAAATTTGTATTGACTGTGCCAGTGAAACAGGATATCAAAATATTTAAAAAGAAAAACAAAATGGCGGATATTTTCGGGGTTTTTCATATCCAAATTACACAGAAACACAGTCTGGTATTTAGTTCCTTAAATTACCGTTATCTTATTTTAAAAACCTACCTATGTTCTAGTTGAGCTATCCTGGTAGTCTGCCCGAGATTGACCTCTGGCTTCAGCTTCAGATGTGTGGTGACCATGTCGCCTTTTTTCCGGCTTTGGGTAGCCAGGTATTCCCTGAACATTGGGAAATCACATGTTGTAAACAATAATATTTTTCGTACAATTTACTAGATGAAAAGGCATACACGGTCAAAATAAATAAGTAACACATTAAAAATGCAAATTATTTACTTTCCTCATATGTGTAAGAAAAGTATCATGCAAGCCTTAGGCAAAACAGTAATTCACATTGAAATTTAATTTACAAAATATTAGATGCTCAGTCAGAAATTTATTAGATTGTTTACAACGAAATAAACAAGTGTTTGTTAACTGTAATGTGTTTTGTTTCGTTCTTTTACATAAAAATAATTGATTGAAAAAATAATTTTCATAAACATGGGCTAAAAAAAAAGTGTTTCAATAGATGTTTCTATTAAAAGAATTTGTAGAAAGAAAATTCTTTCTATCTATAATTTTCGTAAAAATTGGTGGTGATTGAATATCAATTGTAAAACATAAAAACAACATACTTTAGCTTCTCAGCTTTGGGATCTATTTGTTCCCCCTCTTCCAGTTTGAGCTCCTCCAGGAGTTTCTTTGTGGAGTTAATCTGAGCTGCCAACTTGACATATTCATCCTGCAATGAATTTTAAAACTCAGTTATTACGAAACATGAAAGACTAGATGTTTCGCGCAGCTCCGAATGCGTCAAAAAGTAGCCTATGTTTGACTCCGGGTCTTCAACTTTATTCATACCAAATTTCATCTAAATCTGTTCAGCGCTTTGGCCATGAAAGCAAACAGACTTTCAGCTTATTAATTTGAATCAGAGTTGGTCACTAACACATCTCTGATCATATTCCTGTTGGTCTGGCTGTAAAAAGAGTGGAAGGTCAGACGGCAGTCACTCCATAGGATGAACCAGTCCGGCAAATCTAAGTTGATTAAAAGCATAAAGCATAGCAAAAATACTATACTGATAGATTACTACAGAAGTAAAAAATGGGGAAATCCTTAATTTTATTTAAAAAAAAACCTTTTCACTCTCAGTAGCCTTGTTCTGTTGCTCCGTAACTTGCTCCAGAAGTTCAGAGAACTCGCAGCGAAGACGGTTGTACTTCTCTAGAGGGGTCTCTGCTTCTCCCTCAGCTGCTAACTCCCATTCCCCAGACCTATTGGTATAATATTACAAATTTACATCACATTTATTTGATAATTTATTTTTCTATTATGGAAAGTTGTAGGTATATATTTTATAAGATGCTGATTAGAATTCCATTTATTTATTTAAACTTCATTGTTCCATAAGTAAAAGTAGGTACTTATTAGGGTTAATGCTAGAAGCATTTTTTATCAATATAGTATTAATAAAATAGAATACTAGGTATGTAAGTAAGTAAACCCAATCAATATACACACTAGTATATAGTGTACACACCCATGGGCCTATCATTCCCAATAGTATCATTAACCTTTTCAAACCAGTATGATATTGTGACAATTCAAAACAACCACCAATTTTAACACTTTCGCTGACTGTTAGGAAATAACAATAGCAGTTCGATTGTTATCTATGTCGAGAAACATTACTGTTTGCAAAAGTGTTAATTAACCCTAACAGAATAAGTACTTATAGAACTGTTCATCCTTAAGAAGTTTTCTTTTAAATTCCACAATGGTTTTTCTTTAAATCATCCATTTTGTTACACTACTCATAGGTAGGCTGCAAGAGATTGCTTAGCAATAAGTCCCCCTTTGCTCCATGTTATGAACTGTAATTTTAAATGAACAGTTACCTGTACCCAATTCTTGTCTTCCGACTCAGCCTGTCCGAGAAATCGACGTTTCCAGTCAAGAATTTCCCTTTGAACTTATTGAAGGAATCTTTAACGGAAAGGTGCAACTGTTCGATGCAGTCATTTTCTTCTTCTTCAAACGTGTCCGGCTGGTCAGCCTCCGGCAAATCGCCAGTTTCGTACACATCAGGCTGATCGTAAGCCTTTAAAAACAGATTATTTGTCATGAAAAATCAATAATTTATCAGTTAGGACGGAAATGCTGATACATACTATACCGGGGAGGTTCTCGTATTTTGGATCAGCCATGGCAATTGAAAAGCTTTTGTAATTTAAATTGATAATCAGTTCAGTGAATCTACAAACAAAATATTGTTGAACAAAATTACGTCAACTAAATGCAATGCAAGTACCTACTACCTAGCAATAGCAAACACAAAATTGGTCATCACCGAATCGCATACGTTAAATGACAATGACATTTCCTGCCATCAAAACAAAATTCTTTCTTGTTTCTGTTGCTTTTTCTCGTAGTGTTGTAGTAATAGGCTACTTGACTGTATTCATACTTGGTTAATATTGTTATACTAAACAAAATATACACTAAAAAGTAACCGATTCTGAAAACAACAACAAAATTGGTTGTTAATTAAGGCAGTAATTGGCTAGTAAACTTTTTCATGAGAATGTCTAATTCGTAAACCATTTCGAGAAATAGGCATAAAGAACAGATTACATTAATCAGATCTTTAGATAAGCAAGTGTTTTTAAAGAAAATCGCAGAAAACCCAATGACTTTCATTTTTTAGCAAAGTTAACGTATGACGTAGCCGGTAACTTCCGGCTATTCACATTTAATTTTTTAGGTTGGTAGCACAGGGTAGTGAATAAATATTTTTTGTTTGGTAGCGCTAATTAGGCGCTTCACGTACTTGTCACCCATGTCAAATGTCATCTCTGTTCAAATAAACATAACCCCTACATAACCTAACTACATCTTCATTACATTCATTCATACATTTTATTATAGAATCGGTGTCCAATTATTGAAAAATCAGATGTCAACGGATGAAGGGACGCCAGTAAAGTCCATTATACAGGCCAATATGCAATAGATACGAGAAATGGGGTAGATACCTAGATATTTGGCGATTGTAAACAAACAAGAACCAACTCGCGGCTCGCGGTCCATCTTGACTTTGACATTTGACACTGACATTCATATTTTTTAATATCTTAGTAATTTTTGCTTTCTGGCAGTTCGAGATAGCCATTATCGTTGCGTGACGTCATCACTATAGAATCTTTAAAATTAAATAACAAAATAAATATAATTTTAAGAATTTTTTCGTTTAAATTGTATCTCCGAAATAGTCTATTCTATCAATAAAATATATAAAATACACAATTTATTTTTTAGTTGACTAGCCAATTCGATTTTAAAGTTTTCTCTAAAGGAAAAGTGGGAGCGTGGTGGGGACGTCTTGCTATCTCTCTTGTACGCACGAAACCGAGTGGCAGTGACGTCACATCACACACAGTGCATCCTTTTCTTGTTTTTTGACAGTTTCCCCTTCCACCGAATTTCAAAGGCTTATAACTTATTTATTTTTGAACGGATTACAAAAATTCTTTCATAATTCTGTTTCTGCAAATAAAAATATTGATATGAAAGAAAAACAAAAATTAGTAGAATACTCAATTGTAAATTAGAGCTGTTGCGATAGCGATTGTTTTACTATCTTAGTAGTTGAACTTGAAAAGTTGTCTAAAAAATAAATTGTTTTTTATATTTAATTGATAGAATAGACTATTTCGGAACTTGAACGAAAAAATTATAAAAATTATATTTTTTTAAAATTATTTTTTAAAGATTTTTTAGTGATGACGTCACGTACCTATAATGTCCATATCGAACTGCAAGAAAGCAAAATTTACTAAGGTATTAAAAAATATGTATGTCAGTGTCAAATGTCAAAGTCAGGATGAACCGCGAGTCGCTCGCGAGTTGGTCTCTTGTTTGTTTACAATCGCCAAATATCTAGGTACCTACGTGATTTCCCAATTTCTCGTATATCTATTGCATATTGGCCTGTTTATTGGACTTTACTGCCGTTTCTTCATCCGTCGACATCTGATTTTTCATCAATTGTTGATTTTTCAACTGGCTATCGAAACTATTGAAATTCAGTGATAGTTTCGCTGTCAATAGTATTGATAGTGAAATTATGAGGATAGTATGTATCGAAATTAGCTAGTCAACTAAAAAAATAAATTGTGTTTTTTATATATTTAATTGATAGAATAGACTATTTCGGAACTTGAACGAACAAATTATAAAAAATATATTTCTTTTTTTATTTAATTTTAAATATTTTATAGTGATGACGTCACGTAGCTATAATGGCCATCTCGAAGTGCAAGAAAGCAAAAATTATTAAGGCATTAAAAATATGTATGTCAGTGTCAAATGTCAAAGTCAGGATGGACCGCGAGCTCTCTTGTTTGTTTACGATCGCAAAATATAAAACCCCATTTCTCGTATATGATATATATTGCTTATTGGCCTGTTTATTGGATTTTACTGCCGTCTCTTCATCCGTTGACATCCGGTTTTCATCAATTGGACACCTATGAATGAATGTAACGAAGATGTAGTCAGGTTATGGGTTATGTTTACTTACTCGAACAGAGATGACATTTGACATAAGTAACAAGTATGTGCTGCCAACATAAAAAAATATTTGAAAGCCGGGAGTGGTCCGGCTACGTCACACGTTAACCTTTTTAAACAATGAAAATCATTGGGTTTTCTGCGATTTGCTTAAAAAATTGTTGCTTTTCTAAAGATCTGATCAATGTAATCTGTTCCCTAACCCTATTCCTCGAAATTGTTTACGAATTAGACATTTTCGTGTAAAACTTTACCTACAACCCGAGCAGCAAAAGATATATATATATATATATAAATAGTGGAGGAATCTCTCTCTTTTTTAATAGGATAACCATGATTATGTTTTTAATTCGGACAACCCGACAAACTATTTTTAACTTCGTAAATACTGCACATAAGTAGAAGTGTATAGCACAGTGCTAGCTGGCTAGATAGCTTAGCGGGGCGTGATTGTTAGTGACGATTACGCGAGTTAAGCAACAGCAGGTGCGACCTTACTTAAAGTGGCCAACACTTGGCGTATTACGTTCATCCGTTAGTCCTGCTTGTCTAGTGTAGCCAAGACCACTAGTAAAGTTTTCTTGTCTTCCCTGAGGGAACTAATAGGGGAGACATGTCTACGAAACGTTATTTTCAACTAGAATTAAACTTTCTTAAAGTCTGCACGGAACTACTTGGGAGGAGATTAGCTTTTAACTCGGGAAATTTGATTCCGCCGGAAAAAAATTTGCATAAAGTATATACCACCTTTCCCCTTATTTCCAGAGGAGCGTGGTCACCCTTTTTGCACAAGTACCAACGTGATAAAGCTTGTATTTGCTAGAAAGCGATAGGTTCCTCCACTATTTCCATCTCGCTTGGCTCGGCCTTGCCCCTATGCAAATTTGCAGAAGTACTCAGTCCTGTCCAGTAATCCAGTCCATGATTGTAATCTACAACTAGGTCAACAAGTCAACAAAAATCAAATCAAGCAAAGACATAACATTTTTTTTATGACTAATTACTATTTTTTGAGTTTAATTACTATTTGTTATTTAATTGACAATACAATTAATACCGATACATACTGTCTGCCAGCTTTGCTTTAACTATTTATATAGATAGTTTGTCATTTTTTGTTGTACTTTATAACAACACGTGTTGCCTGTCGCTGGACTATCGGCACAGATTGTGATAGCGAAAATTATACTATTGATAGTAGAATTGATAAGTGTCAATCTGCCGGTTTCGAACTTTTAGAAGAGCAGCTTACAATTGTAATTCAAACGACCTGCTGTCCAGATCTGGAGAAGTGTCACTGCCTCTAGATCTTTCGCAAGGGATTTAAACCAGATGCTTTCCGTATTTGGCCTGGTTCTCTAATACTAGGTATTCCGGCAGTGTATGTTAAGAGAGCCCTGCTTTCGATACGCACCATTTGTTACTATCGAATTACGTAAGACTATCGGAAATATTGTTAAATTATGATAGTGACGATAACTCTATCGAAACGGCATCGCATAATCGCTTTAGCATTTGCAAC
Source organism: Euzophera pinguis (assembly GCA_947363495.1). NCBI lineage: Eukaryota > Metazoa > Arthropoda > Insecta > Lepidoptera > Pyralidae > Euzophera > Euzophera pinguis. The sequence continues at coordinate 3,155,937 of OX376164.1, forward strand.
AACAACAACTACCATGGCACAACACTAGTGTCGTAATCATAAACACACACGTCATCTTTGACTTTTGTATTCGTGAGTCACCTATAATTTTGTTCTTCTGACTGCATTTCATCACCTTAATTCGTCAGAAAGGAGTACATTTTGTTGCCGGTTTTGATCAGTTTCCAGTGCAGACACAAACAAAGCCACGATGAGTCTACAGTGGACAATAATTGCTACGTTTTTATACGCGGAGATTGCGGTGGTGCTTCTCTTGGCTTTGCCGATTGCGAGTCCATCGAGATGGCAGAAGTTCTTCAAGTCGAAGTTTCTGGCTTACGTAAGTAACCAAGCGTCTATTTACTTCCTCGTGCTGGTCGGCGTGCTGATATTATGCCTGCTGGATGCAATTCGCGAGATGCAAAAGTATTCGAGCATCGAGCCAACTGATCATCAGCATTTGGATGCAGAAATGCAAGGAAACATGCGTTTGTTCCGCGCTCAGAGAAACTTCTATATTTCTGGGTTTGCTTTGTTCCTTCTCATTGTGATTCGTCGGATGGTGCAGATGATTTCGGAGTTGGCGACTCTGCTGGCTCAGTGCGAAGCTAATTTCAAACAAGCGCAAAGTGCGACTGTTGCCGCCAGGTCTCTTATTAACCAACAAGGCGCTGGAGACGAGAAAGCCAAGAAAGAGATAGAGGAACTCAATAACAAAATTGAGTTATTGGAAAAAGAGTTGACAAGGGAGAAGAAGGATAAGGAAGCCGTAAAATCTCAAGCTGAGAGTCTAAACAAGGAGTATGATCGTCTTGCAGAGGAGCACAGCAAGTTGCAGAAGAAGATAACTGTTGCAGGTGGTGACAAGAAAGATGATTAGAGATTGTGAAATATTTGGTTTGTGTGTTTAAATGATTGTCACTGGAGATCAAAACATGAGAATAAACATAATGGATATGGAAGAAAACCCAAGATTTAAGTAAAACATAGATCTATTATGTGTAAACAGACTTGAAATTTGCATAATTTTTTAATTGAATAGATAGTACAGGAACAAACAATATCTCTGTGTGGAACAAATTAACAAACTTAAGTGAAAGTTTCAGAGTAATTTTGAGGGTTTTTGATAGACATCATTAAAGGCTGTGATACATATCACTGCTTAAATTATCATATTAAAAGCAGGTAGATCCTGCTGTTAACACGAATGTTTTAAGGTTTACTCTTGTTTACTGAACAAATATCAAGTCTGTATACTCATACTTACCCCTGTATTCTTAAATATAACCATAAGGACGTCCTTCACTAAAACTCATTGAAGGGTCTTAAGGAAGTCCTCGAACTTTCCTTGAAAATGACATTCCTAATTGGTTGCTTGAGCAAACTCCGATGAGCAAAGACACAAGTTATATTAATCCGAAGCACAAAAATTAAAAAATATACAAGAATAGAGTAAAAAATAAACAAATTAAGTAGTGAACTGGGCAAAAAATGATAAAAACTGATCTATAACCACTTTCCGAGACTGCCTCAAGGTACTTCTCAACCAACCTTACATTTGACAGTTCGAAACTCGCCTCCAATGAGGAATCTCCGTATGTCAAGGAAGCTAGTAATGACTAATACCAATGAGGAGTAAAGTTGAGTCGAGTTTGAGGATACTTTGAGAATATGGGTGTTAGTCTGTGAATAATGCTTAGCTAATATTCATGCAGCACTTTTTTATCCTTAACTGCATTTTGTCTATTTCAACTTAAATCGTCTCATACGTTATCAAAGTCCATTAGCTATTACTATAAATCAATGATAACAAACGGACCTCTAATCTTAAAGTAATGTTCACTTTATGTAATATCTGTGTAATCTTTCAGATTTTATTATTTTTGCCAATGACACTAAAAGCAGTGTTGTCTACTGGAAGTACTGTTTGCTACTATGACAGACATGAGTTGAATTCGAGGTTTCTCAAAATAACATGGTAGCTAAAGAAAATCATATAGGTCAGCCATTTTACATTCGACAAATCTCGCATTTGACCTTATCTCTTCACGATTTATTCAATTTTGATGTTAAACTTCTTCATAAAAAGTTGTAATATTTATTTGAATATTTTTTTTTTAATTTGTTAAAGTATATTTAAGTTTTGATATTTTGTGTGTGGTAGTGGTAGGAGTAAAATATTATAGACTGAGGTTAATGTGATGATTGAAAAAAGATGGAAATATTATTAAATATATTGGATATTAGCAAAGATTTTTATTATATACTTAAGGCAAAATTTTTTTTTAATAAGTAAAACTGAAACTTGAAACATGTTCTACATTGGTAATGTATTTATAAATGAAATAGAATTGCTTACAACATAAAATGACTAGTTTTATGTTTTTCATTTCTGTTTAGTTGAACTGTAAGTTATTTTTTTTAAAGTCAATGTGCTTTTAACACTGCTTTATGTAAACATATTTTGTTGGTCCATCCTTGGAATCTAATTATAGCTGTTAAATCATTATTTGCACTAGGTACCATTTTAAAATTCATCTCGAGTATTCAACTGCCAAGTTTTATAATGTGTCTAATATGACTACTAATTGTCTATCATAAATTGAAATTCAAAATTTTTGAATTTCAATTAACCATAACATCATTTTGCATCATTTAACACCATAACAACATAACATCATTTTGCATTATAACTGCACCTATTCCCATGTGGCAAAAAAAAAAAAATTTTTGCTTTTTATAAGTGAATGATTTGGTACATAATAACTTATTGTTTTCATGCATATCCCGGTGATCCTAGTAACTAAAACAAAAGCGCTTAGTCACACGGGTATGTTACTAGGACATTCAACGGGATATTTATGAATTATTTGTTTCCAAGTCCTTGGTGTGCATTTTTTGAAATGGTTCATTGTATACATACATATATGTTTTGTTCATTGTATATATTTATTTAAGTATATGAAATTTTGGTTAGTATATGGGTAGGAGTCATGCTACACCTCACTGACATGGACAAAGTAGCTGTGTATAATTACTATACCCTTCATTCCTTCATATTGAGCGGGTTAAAAGGTCAATCGACCCTGTACACTCAGGTGTCAGAATCAGTCGGAACTGCATTTTTGGGTTCAGTGGTTCCTGTAAGGAACACCAGGTCCGAAACAACGGCTTAACGTGCCTTCCGAAGCACGGCACTGTACCATAATAGGTTCAAGGCATTAAGCAGTTTTTTTTTCCTATGGTGTTTGTAGAGCAAGAAAATTTTCGCTCAGGCATTTAGCAGTTAGGGCCCTGATTTTTTAGAATATGGTTTAAAGCTCTATTCAAACTGACGCGAATCCTGCGCGACTGGCGAGACGCCCACAGAAATAAGAATTTGAATTGAATTGCCATTAGCAGGCCAGTTAACTTTGGCACACGCAACGGCACTTCTACCGATTCTTATTTCTGTGGGCGTCGCGACAATCACGCGGGATTTGCGTCAGTTTGAATGGACCATAATACTAGTTTGATTTATTATAAAGTCATTTGTCGGATTTTGTTTTTTAATGTAAAATGTTATTAAGCATATGCCACTAAGTTCATGTTAACTAGGCTTTATTGTAAGTGGTGGTTTCTAACTTTCTAACATTAAAGCATTTTTTATATCTTCGCGGAGTGTTAAATATATGTTTTTATTTACCTAAACTGTTGTTTTATTTTTTCTCAGACCCATTTATTGTACACCCTTATCAGTTTAGTATCAATTATTTAAAAAAAAAGGTACTGATTATGTAGATAACCCTGTTTAGGTCGTTGTATAATGTAAATATCCTTATGGGCAATCATCATCATAATCATTTCGTGTAGGTTAGGTTACATTGTCTATCGACTATGTACACCCTGGTGTCAGAGTTGGACGGAACCGCCTCTCGGCCTCTGACATGTTCCTTTAACGACTACCAAATGGCAGCCGAGAACAACGGCTTAACGTGCCTACCGAAGCACGGAATCATCTTTATTATCAGACAATCAGGTGATTCAAGCCTGCAAATTCCTAACCAAACTGGAAAGAACTAAAAAAATAACTTCCGGTGGGAATCGAACCCACCACCCCCGGGTCGAAGGCGAACGCCTTAACCACTGGACCATGGAGGCAGTTATCTTACTAGTACTTACTATATATACTACGCCAATTACTATATGGCGGGACACGGAGCCCCATTTTTTAAACGTATGACTCATAAATCAATATAAAGTGTTCGACTCACAGATTATGACGAACTAGCTATTTCCCGCAGCTCCGCCTGCGTCAAAAAGTAGCCTATCTTTGACCCCGGTTCGTCAACTATATCCATACCAAATTTCATCAAAATCCGTTCAGCGGTTTGGCCGTGAAAGCGTAACAGAAAGTCAGACAAACTTTCGCATTTATAATATTAGTATGGATGAAAACCATTTTGCGTGAATCAAAATTGCAAAAATAGTACATCCTCTGTTCAGTCGATTAGGCCCCGTGACACAGATTTACGAAATTCACTTTGTGGGGTAGGTTTAATGGAGTGATTTTAATTGTGGGACCTACAATAAAGTTTTAAAAATAAATAAATACAAACTCGTTACACACTTAAATTGGCAAACTGATAATATCGGATTTTAAATAAATTGAACAAAATAACTAACATAACATTAAAAAATGTGAAATAAAACAAAAGTATAAGTAATACAATTTTTAATAGAAAAAAACGTCGAAATGATACGACAGCGGAGTCAGCGGACACGTACGTAGTTACCTCCAAAATCCGATATGAAATTTTTGGGACTGCTGCGAAAGCCGAAGGCGCTAAAACTGGTGTAAAATTGGTGACTGCGAAGGAGTACATCCTTAATCCAAATGAAAGTAGTCATTTTTCTATTTAAAACACCAGCTAATAAACCTTTAAGTATTATTTGTATACTTTGTAATTTAATTTTTTTTTCAGTGACAATTCGGACACTAATTTTTGTACAGTAAGAAAAATTGTTTTTAATTTATTAGTCATCGTGAGTTTTGAACCTTTTTTACGCATGATGACCAAATTATTATTTAGTGTACTTTTTTGCAATATTCCTTAGTTGTACCCCGGGCCCTTAAGGCCCGCGGGGTCAGACGGACTTCCGCATTGAATGGATATTTCTTTCCGTAGAATAACTCTCGAAAATATATTGTTCTAACCGAATCGTACGGTCGGTTTTTTTGTTTAATTTTTTCAAGAGAAAGAGAATATGGCTGATCCAACTATCCGCCGAAGTACTAGGATTGAAAAAATACTGAGGAGGTTCGCTGAACTTTTTTTTAAACTACATGACTACTGAATACAATTTAGATTTTTTTGAGAGAACATACCAAAAAAAGCTTTTTATTCATTATTTTCGACCACGTATATAATACTTAAAGAAACATGACTACTTTTAGTAGGTACATCCTCAATTATTGTAGAAAAAATATTTCTTAAACTTAAGTACCCTACTAATGTCTTTTATTAAAAACGATACGTACATAGTGTAGGTATTGAAGGTTAAGTAGATATGTCACCAAATAAATTTTAAAATGAGCACTTGCTCGTTGGTTGTGGTTATAAAGAAAGTTTGTAAGTTATAGATACAAAGTAAGATATAAAATCATAGAAAAAACATTACCTCATAGAATAATAAAAGAAAGAGTTAATCTAAATAGTATTTTACAATAAGTACTATGAATTGTAAATAGTAACTAAAAATGAATACCAAATAGATTATTCAACGTTATACGAATCTAGGACATAACTGTATTATGCATAGATTTAGATTTTTTTGACTACGTGTTAAAAGTGTATATTTTAGATCTATGGAACGTACATGGTGAAAATATGAACAATTGCATACGTTTCAACTTTCATCTGAATCTGTGGAAAATAGAATTTTCTTTGACTTCCATTTTTAAATTTCGGCGGCCAAACTCTTCATTGCGACAATGCAAGTAATAAACGCGATAAAACCGTATTAAAATAGTTTAATTTAATGAATGCAATGCTTTTAAAGTAAACAAATTCGAGCCTTCTACAGCTCATCTCTAATGTGCATTTGGTATCTGTCGTTTTCCACAAATCCTAGACTATCCCAGAAGGACCTCTGTCCGAAGTCAGTGCTAGTTTTCATCTCTAAAGTGGTGGGCGAGGAGATGTCCATGAAATTTAGTTCAGGAGAGCCGGGCTTCACTGCAGTCCATTCCGGACCACCACTTAGTTTTGGTACTCTGAAATAAAATATATATTTTTTTTTAAAGAAGCAATTATAGGAGCATTCATGGGTACCCTGGTGATAAAGTTGTTCGGAATTTTCGATCTCTGACGTGGTTTTAGATGGCTAGGCTACAGTGCCCAACGGCTGAAGGCGCAACCAGAAGCACGAAATCATCTTTATTTTCATACAATTATGTGATTCAATACTGACACTACTTACTAAACAAAGTATGTTTCCCATGGGAATCGAACGCTTAACCTCCGGCACTGCAGGCAAACTCTTGAACCAAAGAACTAAAGAATTTTGTGCCGATTCTGTTGTCGCATTCTGTTGTGACAAACTTAGTCGAAGTGAAACGATAGAAAAAACTTCGCGAAAGTGGATCTAGGTTCAAACAATAATTTGATTTTAGTGATCAAGGATTTGGAAAAAAGCCTGACATACGGTCAACGAGACAAATGAATGAATGCCTGTAAAAATCCTTTTTTATACACATACGACTTACCCAGTAGTAGCGTAACTGTAAACCATGTCTATGAGGACATTTCGCATCTTCTTGTCTTCGGAAGAGTCTAAGGCTAATCCTTCGTAATTAAAGATTTGCATGATGTCGTCTGCGTGGCTGACACCTGTGTAATGAACAAGTCATAATCATTACTATAATCAATGGTCTAAGTACCTTAAGAAAATGTTAAAGAGTTCTTGAAGAGTAGTTGTTTTGCATACCCTGCGAGGGTCAAACTGAAGTTCTTAGAAAATCAAAAACTGAGCACACTAGCAAGTTATTCCTTTTATTATATCTTTTCAAAATAGTGTCCTTTCACGTCAATACATCTCTGCATCCGATGGAACCACTGAGAAAAGCACTTTGCCCACTCGTCTTTAGGGGTCTCTTCGACGGCGTTTTGAAACGCAGCCACTGCTTCCTCGGCTTCCATAAAACGTTTTCCTCGAAGTTTTTCTTTTATTTTCGGGAATAAATAAAAATCGCAAGGTGCGAGGTCGGGGCTATATGGCGGGTGACCTAGTAATTCCACGTTTGATGTCGCCAAATAGTCGATCGTTCGCCTGGCGGTGTACGACGAGGCGTTGCGTTGTCGTGGTGAAGGAGGATCCTACTACGAGGTCGTTTTTCCCGAACTTTTTCCAAGACAAGTGGCAAACAACTGTTAGTATACCACTCTGCAGTAACTGTTTTTCGATACTCTAAAACAATTGTCACGTAATGTCCGGTCCTTCCGAAGAACGAGGCCACCATCTTTTTTCCCACGTTTCGACCTCTCTTCACTTTAGTTGGCAACTCCTCGGAAGGAAACGCCCACTGAGCAGATTGTCTTTTGGTTTCAGGATCATAACAGTAAATCCAGCTTTCGTAACCCGTAAGTATGTCAAACACAGCATTTGAGTCACCTCCGTTAAATATTTGAACCATTTCACGGCACCAATCAACACGACGGATTTTTTGGGCCTCGGTCAAATCGTGAGGTATCCACCGTAACAAATGCACAAAGCTTCCTGACCGCTAAATGTTCATGCAGGATTTTGTGCACTTGGCTCATACCGATGCCTAAACTTGCCCGAATCTGCTGATAGGTCACTCTTTTGTCAGTCTCTATCATACGCCGCACAACACTGATGTTATCTTCAGTCGTCGCCGTAGAAGGTCGTCCCTCACGCAGATCATCGGTGAGATTAGTGCGACCACGTTTGAACTCATTAAACAAGTTGTAAACAGTGGCACGAGATGGGGCTTCATCGTGAAAGGCCATCGAAGTCTATCATAACTTACTTGTTGACTTAAATGACAACAAAAGTCATAAAAAATCATTGCACGAAAATTTTCTCGCTTTAAATTCATGCTGACGTGACACAGACAATTTTCTATTTGCCGCCAAATCGTAAAACATTGACTTAAATGACAACAAAAGTCATAAAAAATCATTGCACGAAAATTTTCTCGCTTTAAATTCATGCTGACGTGACACAGACAATTTTCTATTTGCCGCCAAATCGTAAAACAAACTACAAATTAATAAAATACATACTCAATAATATTGGCAAAGAGTTCCATTTTCAAAATTTAAACTTATTTTTTTATTATACTGTTTACAAGTGGTCAGTTCTAAAGACTTTCAGTGTCGCCCTCGTATAAAAATATCTAGGTATGCACGTCACTGAGGTGACCACTCTCTATAATCAAATAAGGTTCTTAGCCGTGATATCAGGCTTCTGATCTCTCTGTTTTTGCAAAGGTTTGGTCAAACAGAGGTTATGTATCCAGCAATGGGTCTTTTTAATTGATTAAATATTTGTAATAGGACCAAGAGAAACATCTAGAAAACATGTGGATCAACTCATTATGGGTCTTGGCTTCCCCCAAAATCTCCTTCCACTCCGCCCTCCCATCTCCAAAGTGCCTATTCTCTTCAGGTCCTCCTCCAGAAAATTTCTAGGTCTTTCTAGGGGGTTTTGTCTGTTGTCTTTGGAATGACTTTGGGAGATCTGGTATTCATTCTTTCCAGGTGGCCCATCCGTCTTAGCCTTCGTCTCTCGCCATACGATGATTTCTTTTAGTATCAGGTCCTCCAGTAACCAAGTATTGGATACAATCCGAAAAACGCTGTGATCGATTTACAATTATCACAGATAGGTAGTAGGAAAATAATACGATTCTCACCGTAATTGTTGTCGTTATGCGCCATCAGCTCTGAAAGGCTTTTGGATCCGCGGTTGCTGTAGCGGTACACGTAAACCGGTTGTCCAGACCTCAGCGCGTGCAACTGTACCAACCTCCCCACGTCCGCTGCGAATAGACGGTCGCCTAGAGCCTGTGAACACAGAACGATTAATAGTGGGTACTAACGTACAGAACGGACACTCACACCCTCCCGCCCGAAACAGATATCGTGACGTGCCATATTTGACGTAGAACAGCATTTCGGATAAATAACGAAAACAAAAGCAAGTATGACGCTTCGATCGCCTGGCCGCTGCGACGACTTTCACGCTACCAACACCTAGTGCCCGTGAGCCGTAAGTTAAGTTTCAGTTTGAAGGATGAGAGACGCATTGAAATTTCTGGGTATGCGTAGGCGAAAGAAATGGCATTATCTACCTGTTTCTGTTTTCCCACCATACATCAATCAGAGACAAGATCAAAGCGACCTACGTCTTGACTAGGTACACTCAATATCAGGTGGGATCGTGATCAATCGCTATCATATTCATTGAGTAAGTACGTTTCAGCACAGATTACAGAATGCTATACTAGCAGTTTTAGTCTCTCATACTATCTTTTGTAGAGTTGGTGCTGGTCACAAAGCTCAATTTAGTCTTTGGCGGTTGGCGACAGACTGTCATAAAAACATAAATTTAAAAAAATACGGTGGCATTCTTACAGCCTAACCTATAATCTAGCAACTGTTGTTCACAACTTACTTGAACTAAACGGTTGAAGGTGGTCTGCGAGACAGGTTGTCCTCCCAGATAGTGCTGCTTGATCTTCCCGGCCACCTCAGGGCGCAGGGTGAGGGGCAGGGTGTCGTTGTATTCGAAGATATTGCTGGCCAGTTCGTCCCAGCGAGATTCCAGCTCTGAGAGGAGATTCGGGTCGGATTGGTATGCTGAGGAATAAAGTATAATTGTATTATTTTTTTTAGTTTAAATGTGTTTTACCAGTTGCTTTTTCAGTTTGCACCAGATGCAGCCATAGAGTCCAGGGTACGCTTTTATTGTGGTCCTAGTTTTTTTTTTATTTGCTCACTGTTAAACAAAGGTCTCCCCTATTTCTCTCCAAACATCTCTGTCCAAGGCCAACTCTAATTACCGCTGTTGAAAGCCCTACAGGTCGTTGCTCCAGCGCTTTCGTTCTAGATTATGACATATTTTAAAAATCTTTTACTATATTTCCATTACGTATTCTCTTTTATTAGAACTATTCATACATTTCTATGGCTGAAAGTACCTTAATGAGAGACAAATCGAAAATACTAAGAAAATCAATTCTTTCTTTTTAGTCTATTCGTATGCCTTATTAGTCTCGTTATATTTAATGAGTTGTTATATTTAGCAAGTACTTTTTTTTCTTCATTTCTTAAAGAAACGTATTTCATAGGTGTTTTATATTTTTAAATTAAAATTAGTATACGAAACTTATCAAGGTACACTCGTCGTCAAACATCCATTGATACTTTACCATACAAAATTTGTGCCCAATAGTTGCTAAATAAAAAGAAAAAAAAAAATTAGAATGGTTCGGCCTTCTGTTGATAATGACCTACCTGCAGCAGGATAAAGTCCTTCCTCGGAAGTGACTGACGTCATCAGAGGCACCCTCTGCATGGCTCCTGTTTGAGCAGCATGGTATGGATATTGGGTCAGGAATGGATCCCTCACAGATGATGGTTCAGCTGTTGGTGTGAACGGCGTGAACATGTGGACCTTCCAGTCCTGAAAATAATTAATACTTATGTTGAAAAACCAAAAGAAAGGAAACATCGTGAGAACATCCAAAATCTTGAACTAAATGAAACCTGATTTATGATCATCATGGTATTCCCGGTTCATAGACAATTGAATTCCACAATTTTGATCATGGAAGTAATAAGTACCTCCTTCTTTTAAAACTTTGGTGCTGTAATGAAAAGACGCAAAGAGCGTCAAAACCGCTCAAATAAACGTTCCTTTCTCAATGAGTGTAGTAACATGTTCCAATGTCATCGTTGAAAGAAATACAAGTCAAAATTTTTAGACAAAGTTTCTCAAAATCAATCAATTTTAAAAAACAAAAATATATACCAAAACCAATTGATTCAATACCTTTCTAAGTCGCAAACAGAGATGACCACGTACAAAGATAACGCAGAAAAACTAGCGTGGCCATATATAGAACTTATGAGAAAAATTACGAAAGCTCATCAAATAAAATGTAAGTCGGATGTCACTCGACATGAGAAAGACCCTACGTCTAGCGAAACGTTTCCCGACTGGCTCCACATACGAAGGCTATTGGGATTCTTTGGGTATAAACGGCATTGGGAGATTTAAGTTCCCTAATGGAGTAATCTATGAAGGGGAATTTGAACATGGGAAATTCCACGGCAAAGGACAGTTGCTATATCCCGAGGGCTTTCCCTCGTTCTTATGGGCAAATTTCGTCACGGAAGAGTAATGGAACGTATTTCAATTTTTGCCGATGGATTATACTACAATGACAACTGGATGTACTGTCAAAAGCCTGATAGAAGGTACACAATTGAGTACGAGAAAGGATTGAAACCAGCTAATCAATCTTATATGACTGCAGGACTGCCCAGCAGGAAGATTCCGCCAGGTTACAACGATACTGAAAACGGTTTTTACGATCGTAAGACGAAAACAGTGTACACGTATGAAGACCTTAATACTATAAAACGATGTTTGTCTGTTCGTGAACAAAAATGGACTGAGGAAAATTGTCGTGTTGATAAAATTTAAAATGTTGGTCCTAAAAAAGATTTATACGAAGAATGGCTTCAGCCTGAAGTAAAACCTTCCAAAGAGCCTCTACCAGCAGCTATGTCCAGAGCTACGGAGCATATGCACGATTCTTTTGATACACTTGCCACAATGGACGATATTAGTGAAATTGGAACATTCTCGTGGGTATGCGATCAACATTGCGCTTCTGTGCAAACAATAAACTTGAGATTGGATTAGTAAGATTCTCTCTTTATAGTAACAATATATTTAGTTCAATTATCTCTGATAAGAATAAGTTTATCGAGACTCGCATTATATTTATCTAAAAAGTAGTTTTATCGACCGTTGTTACTATTTTTATGAGTTTAATTAATAAAATATTATAATTATTGCTGCACTGATCAAACTTTTTCTTATTATTTTTCCATCGAAGGCAAATCCGCTTCAGTGCCTATACTGTACAGTACAATACAAAACGAAAAATTAACAATTTTGAACTTGTTCAATTCTATTATTTACCCATACGACATCGGCGCTGATAATAGCCTTTTTTGTGCCCAAACCAAAGTTAATCCTGGGATCCACTGGTGGATCGTAGTGGTGGATTCAAGTGGAATGAGGGACGTTTCTGTGCTACGTGGAATGTCAGAGGTAACTGTGGGGAATTCCTACGAAATACGTATTCCCAAAGAAAGTAATAACATCTTTTACATATAGTGCCTCGTGATGGAGAAAAAAACTAGCCTACAGCTCTGAAGCTACACCGGGATAACTTTTGAGGCTTTTCTTTGTCCTAGCGTTTTCCCAATTGTATATTCAGTTGGCTGCTTTGGAGGTCAGGGTCTGCTTTCTTCATTTTACGTCTCCGATCGATCTTCGGCATCCTTGACAGAGACTCCACTAGCACGCATATCCTGCGTTGTGACGTCAAGTCTTCATTTACATGCTCTCAATCTCTCATAACTTACAAACATCTCAATTTGTGCGTTGACGATTACTTCTCCGGGCCTGTACTTTAAGCAGTCCACCATCTCCCGGCTAGTGGTGGTAGGGCAGCCAACGATAGCTGCTAAGGTCTTGGCCTTCTGGGCTGGTTTGACGGCGTGGGTCCAGGAGGCAAATGCTGAGCCGCTGAATGCTATGCCTCGAGCGAATGTACCTGGAATCATGGAGAGAATTCAACGGGAGAAATTAAACTAGTCATGTGCGAGTCGGACTCGCTGAATGCTACATTCTTGAGCGAATGTGCCTAGAAACAGAGGATGGGAAAAAAATGGGGAAAAAATACCGGTCAAGTGAGAGTCTCGAACACAAAGAGAAAAAAAGCGTATACCATCCATCCATACTAATATTATAAATGTGAAAGTGTTTGTTTGTTTGTCCTTCTTTCACGTTCAAACGGAGCAACGGATTGATGTTATTTTTTTTGAGATAGTTGGAGACCTGGAGAGTGACATAGGCTACTTTTTTCAGTGACACAAACGGAATCCCACGCGGGCGAAGCCGCGGGCCAGCTAGTCATCTATAAAAACCGCAAAAGATCATGTCTGTTGTAATGGGATCCTCTTAAATATTGATTTTATTCTGTTTTTAGTATTTGTTTTTAGAGCAGCAACAGAAATACATCATCTGTGTAGATTTTAACTGTCTAACTATCAATCATGAGATAGAGCCTGGTGACAGACGGACAGTGGAGTCTTAGTTCCGCCCATTTTATGTTTATCAATTCTGTGCCATACCACTGTAGGCCGTTGGTCCCGGCTACCGTCTAGTGGTCGTTATGGACAATCAGAGTTGTGCGAAACCGCCTCTCGACCTCTGACGTGGGTCGAGAGGCGGTTTCGCACAACTCTGACTTCAGGGTGTACATGGTCGATTGACAATGTAACCTACACGAAATGATGATGATGACGCTTTAGGGAAACCCCGGAAAACCTATAAAGGCCACAACGCAAAATTCGCATGCATGTGAATTTAAGTAAATATGTACCTAGGGTACATATGTCTTATCTTCCATGATGTATAAATCTAAGCCAACGACCTACTTATCAAACCGTAAATATGTGCAATTTCAGCACAAAGGACTGCTAGTTATTTATCTTAAGTCTCTTCCATTGTCTTCAAGTGTATGCTATAAAAATAATGTTAACAACGTTGCAACAGATAGAACAAACATGTATCTAATGCTGGAAACCTATCTTTGAAAGTGTGACACACGAAAAACGATTTTCGTTCGACTCACCGATTGTGGGTGAGTCATATTTATCAAAAATAGGGCTCCTGAACTCGATTTACATCAGACTGGAACGTCGAAGCAAAGTTACACTAGGTATGGCTTAATGTCATAGCACACTAACAGGACTCTGCTTCAAGCGGAGAAGAAGACACATTTTTAAGCCTATATTATAAACTCATTAAAACCGTATAAATTTTTGTCCGATTTCGAATGGTGATTTTTTTTTTATTTTAATCATTGAGAAAGGAACGATTTTAAAAGTAGCACGCCGGAATCCTTTAGGCAGCTTGAAAAATCTCGGTGGTCTGGTTTTTTTGTAAAAAGAGATTCAGACGTCAGACAGCAGTACATGTAATAATACCGCCAAATCTCGGATTATCATTATTCCGAAGGATAAGCTAACAGTGCAACTTTTTCGAGGTTCGAGGCAATTAATGAAATTAGGTCCTTTTATCGTTTTTACGTAACATTTTTCAGGAAAATAAAACACAAAAGTGTAAAACGAGACGAAACCGTCGAGAAGGACTTTGATTTCCAAAATCTGCCAATTAAAACGGATCACGCTTCCAATTTGCAAACGATGTTGCCAAGCGTCATTTCTATGGTTTTCATGTTTTCGCAAATACAAGAATACGAAAGCGGATTATACATTTTCTGGGTTCCGTAACAACCATGGGGCAAATACAAAGAGGAGACGGCGTATTGACTGGTGCATCGTTACGATCATTGAAGCAGCGGGCGTGGCTTACGTCATTTTTTATTCAACTGTGAAAGATGAGTCTAATTTTTCTTATTTTTCTAATTTACGTTTCGTTTCAGCTTAGAATATTTTGTAAAATATTTTAAACCATTTAGTTTTAAGTGTTTCATTTCAATGCTGTACCGTTATGGGATCACAAAACGTATTTTCATAACATATTTTCGAATTAATTTGATTGTTTTAGTGTTACACAAAATATGTGTCTGTTTTTAATGTTCAAAATATCTGTAATACATATTTTTATGTGTTGAAATCCTCGATTTGCTAGCGACATCTATTGTTAAGTAAAGGGGATCGTCAATAGGGGCGGAGCCACGGCCAAACCGAGCTCCCCGTCACGTCTGCCTTCCGCCCCACGTAGCTTCACACAATTTTTGTAAGGAAGCTCTCGATACGCCATCTCCTCTTTTTTATGGTAATAACCAAATGCGCTGGCGGAAGTCGGTCACAGTAACGACCGAAATAGCGCCTATATACAATCGGCTGTCCGCAAAGAGCATCTGAACACGGGAAAAACGTATCTATACTGAATTTCGTATATTTAGTGAATTTTGAGCGTAGTCGTAAGCCACATTGCTCTCAAAATATTTTTAATTATTCTTGTGTGGCAAACGACTACGGCTGTCTTCTGTTCATTACTAACTACTGAAACAATTTATGATATCAATAATAATTTGATGACTTGTTTCATACTTTTTAGAGCGTTATTTCGCAGTAGTCTGGTTTTAGTTTTTGAACTTATTTTTATTTAGTTTGTTTTGAGGTCATTAAGATACATTATTTTGTGCTCATATAGAGAACCGCTTAAAATTTGAATAAACTATACAGCCAAATGACTACCAAAAACCAAGACACATTATTTGGTTTGGCTCGATTTGAAGACAAATATTTCTAATTATCGATTGAAAGCATGTGAAACCACTAGCAAAAGCTGCTAACTATATTTCATCATCATCATTTCAGCCGCAGTTAGTTCACTGCTGGACATAGGCCTCTCCCAATGATTTCCAAAATGATCGGTTGGCAGCAGTCTGCATCCAGCGTTTGCCTGCGACCTTTTTCAGGTCATCTGACCATCTGGTCGGTGGATGTGCGCAGCGTTGGGCGCTTACCGGTACGTGGTCGCCATTCGAGAACCTTTCTGCCTCATCGGCCATCAGTTCTCCGCGCTATGTGCCCCGCCCACTGCCACTCCAAAGAACTAATCCACTGGGCTATGTCGGTGACTTTTGTTCTCCTACGGATCTCTTCATTTCTGATTCGATCTCGTAGGGAAACACCAAGCATCGCCCTCTCCATAGCTCTCTGGGCGACCTTGAGCTTTCTTACGAGGCCCATAGTCAAAGACCACGTTTCGGACCCATATGTCATCACTGGTAACACACACTGGTCGAAGACCTTAGTTTTAAGGGACTGAGGAATTTTGGACGAGAAGACGCTACGTAGCTTCCCGAACGCCGCCCAGCCGAGTCGGATTCGACGAAAGACCTCGTCCTCGAAGCTGGAGTTGCCAGCCTGGATCATCTGACCCTGGTAGACATACTGGTCTACAACTTCAAGGGTGTGGCTCCCGACAGAAACCGGTGATGGCGTAACATGGACATTACACATTGCCTTGGTTTGGCCATGTTCATTTTAAGGCCCACCTGTTGGGAGATCACGTTGAGGTCGCTGAGCATGGTACTTAAGTCCTCCAGCGACTCAGCCATGACCACGATATCGTCGGCAAAACAAAGGTAAGTGATATACTCGCCATTGATGTTGATGCCAACTCCTTCCCATTCGAGGAGTTTGAAGGCATCTTCCAGAGCAGCGGTAAACAGTTTCGGAGAAATGACGTCTCCCTGTCTTACACCTCTCTGCAATGGAATAACCCCCGTGCTCTGCTCCTGTACTCGGACTGACATGGTGGCGTGGCGTTGCTGTACAAACACTTTAACACTTCGATGTACCGATGGTCAATGCGGCACCGCTGGAGAGACTGAAGCACCGCCCACGTTTCGATCGAATCAAAGGCCTTCTCATAGTCCACAAACGCTAGGCATAGTGGCCGGTTATACTCTTTGGTCTTCTGTATATCCTGCCGAAGCGTATGGATGTGGTCTATGGTACTAAACCCTTTTTGGAAACCGGCTTGTTCGGGAGGCTTCGGGAGATTCGTGATTACCCTCGAAAACAGCTTATAGATGTGGCTCAGAAGCGTGATGGGTCTATAGTTCTTCAATAGGTATTGTCACCTTTTTTGAAGAACAAAACTACCACGCCCCCATTCCACGCCTCTGTCGTCACGCCCTTGAGCAAACGGAATTAAAGAGCTTCTAAAGGATTTTCAGTATCCGCTTTCAGAAGCTCTGCTGTGATTCCGTCTTCGCCCGGCGCCTTGTTGTTCTTGAGCTGTTTGAGGGCAATCCTAATCTCGTACAGGCTGATGTCCGGGATATCTTCGGTATAGTGTCGGGTAAGCTTGGCTCTTGGGTCTTTGGCCAAGTTTTTTACGGGTTTGGCTACTGAAGTGTAGAGTTGTCCGTAAAACCTCTCGATCTCCCTCAGCACCTCGGCTTTCTTCGATATCACGTTGCCGTCCTCCGTCTTCAGCTTGGTCCCTCGGCTCTGTCCAATAGACTCCACCTTTGTGAACACTTTGGAGCCTTTGTTTTGCTCTATCGTCTCCTTAATACGTTCTGTATTGAAGGAGCGAGTATAGTTCCGCAAAGATTTCCGGATTTGTCTATTGAGCTGCTGGTAGACGTCGGCGTCTTCGGAGGTCTGCAGCACCATGGACCGTCGCTTAGCCATCTAGGGCAGATCTAGGGTCTGAGGTGAGAATTTTTGTGGTTTATTTTTAAGGCGGGATTTAAAGATCTTCTTTCCCACCGCCTGGACAACTTCTACGAATCCGTTATTAGTCTCGTCCACGGAAACGCAATCCTCAAGGCATGCAAAGCGATTTGAGAGCTCTAGCTGGAAGGATTCGTGCCTTAACTATATATATATATATATTTGAAATGTGCCAATTAAGGCCTTAGAGTTGATTTGATATCTTGAACCAATAGCAACACATATTTTTTGCTATATAATATTATAAATGCGAAAGTCTGTCTGTCTGTTACGCTTTCACGGCTAAAGCGCTGAACGGATTTTGATGAAATTTGGTATGAATATAGTTAAAGACCCGGGGTCAAACATAGGCTACTTTTCCACGAAGGCGGAGCTGCGGGAAATAGCTAGTACTGAATAAAAAGAATCATATAGTATTTAAGAGGGCTCCCATACAACAAACGGGTGTATCCCACTATTTCCATGGAAATACAAAATGGAAATAGCATGACTAACGTTTTTAAAAATTATATCCCATTATTTCCATTGCTACAAAAAACGCAGTTGTATTATTTGAGAATCTGTTTCCACTTCAACATATATGACGGCCTGAATATATTACTGATTAATAAAATTACTTGAAAATAAACGGTAGCAAAACCTTATTCCACCATATCAGTCAATGAATCAATAACGCAATACCTAGTGCAATAATAGAACTGCAATGATAAAGGCAGCTTTCATTCAATATGTTCAAGAGGTTTTATCTAAATAGGAAATAAATAGTTTCTATGGAAATAGTGGGTGATTCCACTATTTCCATCAATGCAAATACAAAACGGAAATAGTGGAATCTACCGCAATAAACGTTTATTTTTTGCTTATTATTGTTCGATGTTGATAACGTCATTATTTAGATATTTATTCAGTTTAAAAATAAATAATTAAAATAATACAAAGATATTCAAGGGGTTTCTCTTACAACAACCGTGTTTTTTGCGGTTTTCATAGATAATCGTACGGAACCCTTCGTGCGCGCATTTATATACAAATTTGTTGACTAGCGCCTACGTTATTACATTATCTTGGTAGTGGCACCATTCACGAGGTCTACTGTTCATAGAACTACTAGGAATAATAGATCCTTTATACAATACAATATAACTTTATTGCGCACATCTGGGAAATCACAAAACTGAAATTATAACATTGTTAACAATATGGAGCAAAGGCGGACTTATTGCTAAGCAATCTCTTCCAGCCAAGCTTTGTACAATAAGAGAATATGATGTAAGGACGTCTTTATCATCATAGAATCATTGAGAAAGGACGTAATCTGTTCGGTTTCAATGCTCTTTGCATAAAATTGATTTTTTTCGCAATTGTCATTTTGAGTAAAGGAATACGGAGCCCACATAAATTAAATCCCTTTTATTACGGAGAGCGTAAAATATATTTTTCCGAGTGGAACTTGATTTGGACTATTGTCACGGGATTTTGAATGCATTCCATTTATATACATATCCCATTTCTGCATTTCTATGTATTTCTGTTGCATACGAGATAGGTCTTGTATAGTCTGTGGCCTTGAATATAAATCATTGAAAATACTGGCTCTGTGGCAAGGAGTTTGCCTGTAGACACGGAACTCATGGGATCAATTCCCAAGGGAAGCATTTTTGAAAAGTGACACACAAAAATGTGTTCGTTCTATCTACACTAATCTACACTTCTACACTATCTACACTAATATTATAAAGAGGAAAGATTTGTATTTTTGTGTGTATGTTTGTAATAAATAAACTCAAAAACTACTGTGCCGATTTAAAAAATTCTTTCACCATTGGAAAGCTACATTCACCCTGGAAACAGCTAGCAGCTATCGAAATATTTTCATTCGGTGAGTGTAAAGTTTTAAGGTGCATCATACTTTTAAAAAATTGGGCTCCTGGTGGTTGTTAAAGAACCCACATTAGAGGCAGTGAGGTGATTCCGAAAAACTTTGACACCGTAGTATGAACTTTATCTTCTGTAGAGAATTCACCACAGTGTTTCTACTAGCCAGCCGTGTGGACATACCTTTTGACATTGGAGACAGATAATGATAATGCACACTAGCGCCTCCCGCGGAGCAACCGGTAAGCGTGACGCTGTCAGGGCTGCCACCAAACATCATTATGTTGTTTTGAATCCAGCGCAGTGCAAAAGACTGGTCCTTCAGGCCGGCATTGCCTGGAGCGAACTCGTCGCCTGTGCTCAGGAAACCTGGGAAGGATGTCAAAAACTAATAAAAATCTAATAAAGCAACTTACATTACGTATGATACCGAAATTCCCGCAGGACTGAGCGGTTTTTTCAACTATAGTCAACTTGGATGACAAGTAATTACCCGACTGAGCAAAACCAAAAAAGAGGGTTATGTGTTTGACCTGTATAATATCTTCTTTTTTTATTTATTTATTTACTTAGACATAAAAGACATGTTACAATTTTGTAGCTTTATACGATGTCATTACAATCTCCTTTAAGATTTTACGTGCATCGGATGTTGCCAACTTAAAAATTTAACAAGTTAATATATATTATATATAAGTACAAATAATAGTAGGTATACGTATATTTCATAAGTACAAAATTAAAGCATCTAATAATCCATAACCGATGTGAGACTGACATCTCGTCGTCGCCCGGTGAATCCAACTACCTACTTGGCTGCATCGGACGCGTATTGCAAAACCAGTTATAATTAACTCGTAAACAACTTATTTAAGAGAATGATCATTTTATCTACACTTTTTTAGATTTGGGTGCTAACGTTTACCTTATCATGTATTTTAAAGTTCAGTTGTAAAGATTCACGTTTAAAATTAAATTGGTATATTTAGTACGAAATATTTTTTTAGTTTATTTTTAATGTTTTTCTTAGTAATTTCTGTTTTTAAATGATCTGGCAAATTATTTATAAGATCGAGTATTATGTACTGCAATGTTCTTTTTCGTATAAATTATTAAATTTAGGTAATATTAGTTTATTACTTAGCATATTTCTTGTATTTATTCTGTTTGTTAAAGTTTTTCGTTCCTTCTTTAGTTCATCTTTAAAATATTCTTCTTTCAGTAAAGTTAATGTTATTTTATACTGTATAGTTATTATTTTAAAAATAGAAAAAAAATTATAATACTCTCCGTTACATTTAATTTTCATTTCCCAAAGTACATTTTTTTTTAGGTTTCGCAGTTGTAAATAAATTCAATGTTAGTTTTACAAGTTCTGTCATAACTTGACAATCCAAATGCAATTTGAGATTCCGCTAGCAATTTGTAAAGCATTATAAGAGCTTTGAATGGAATATTATGGAGAATTTAGCTAATATACTTCTTAATTTATTACATACGTGTTTGATATGCTCTTTCTAATTAGCTCAATTATCAAACACAAGCCCTAAGTAAGTGTGTTTATCCACTACTTCTATTTCTTCACTATTACCAGAACATGAAGCGTTTCTGATTAGGTTGTGCATGCAGTCATGACTATGTGCTATTAACCTAGGCTTTTCCGTAAGTCTATTTTGTCCAGAGCTAATATACATAAATTTTGTTATAGTTGCATTAAGTACTAGGCCATTGTCGTGAGACCATTGTGATAAACTATCGAAATCTTTCTGTATTTTACCCATAGCATCTTTTAAATCGCTTCCTACTGTCATTAAGCAAGTATCGTCTGCAAATTGATATATTTCTGTATTTTTAATAACATTTGGAAGACTGTTAACTTACGCAAGATAGTGAAGGGGTTCTAACACTGAACCCTGTGCAGTACCCTCTGTTGCGCTCATCACGTTGCTTACCTCATCTCCGATCTTAACTACGTAACTTCTATCCCTTAAATAATCCTTACACCATTCAAGAATCTTTCCGTCAATACCAGTATCACGCAGACTTTGTATCAGTGTCTCATGCCTAAGAGTATCAAACGCTTTGCTGTAATTGATAAATACCACATGGATATGTTTTTTAGCGTCTATATGTTTATATATGCTGTCTGTACAGCAGACAAAAGCTGCGTGGTACTCTTTCTTGGCTGGAAACCATACTGTTGTTTGTTTAAGATTTGGTTTTGTTCATAATACTCGTGTATTTGTTTGCTTATGTGTTTTGCAATGCTATTGTTTATAAATCTAGGTAAAATTACTCTCATCTTTTCTATAAGACGTTTGATATCTAAAGATCTAATGCCATCTAATCCTGCAGATTTTTTCGAACTTAAGGAACTTATAATTTTGTCCACAGACTCTTAGTAGCCGGTTTATATCTCATACTTACATTAGCTTTTGTAATGTAATTCGATTCTTTCAGCAAGGGTGCAGGCAACTAGGCAGAACTTTTTTTACATTTTTATTAAATTTATTGTATGTATGTATGTATGTAAAAATCTTTATTGTACACAAAGAACATAGTATCAGAAATTCCGAATACAGGTTACAACAAAAGGCGACTTATCCCAAATAGGGATCTCTTCCAGTCAACCAAACTAACACAGAACATAGACATATGGGCACAGAAGAGGGCACAACACGCAAAGAAATCTTAGGTGCATAGACTTACATCTAACATACAAATTTAATTACACATAAAAACAGTAAGCTCAGCTCAAGTCCGATCGTACGTAGTATTCCCTAACCCGAGATCTGAAAGAGTGAGAAGACAGCTCATTTATCTCCAAATGAAGCTTGTTCCAGAGATTTGCAGCGAGAATTGAGAACGAGTTGGCGTAACACAGTGAGGAGTATACAGGTATGTTCAACTTTAGGTGGTGAGATGCTCGCAGACGGGGATCAAGATCCCGGAAGGAGAAATTTGATCTGAGATATTCAGGGGGAGAAGGATTAAACAAGACATTATAAAGAAAATACACAATATGTAGTTTACGACGTATTCTTATTGGCAACCAGTTCAGACGCTTGCGAAACTCTGAGATATGGTTATATTTCCTTAGCCCAAATACGTAACGAATGCACGAGTTCTGTAGTCGCTCTAGTTTAGCAGTGAGTTTGTCTGTAAGGTCCAGGAACGTGACATCATCATAATCCAGAACAGGTATAAGGAGCGAGCGAGCCAGTAGTGCTTTAGTATCAGTGGGTAGAAAATTTTGCAAACGTCTTAAGGAGTGCAAAGATACAAAGATTATTCGGCTCAGCTCATTGACATGAGGAGACCATGATAGAGTTTTGTCCACAACAATACCCAAATTGTTGACTTTAGATGAGAAAGGAATTATGTTATTGTCTAGAACTACAGAAGGAAAGGGCGTGAATTTAAATTTTAAAATAAAATAGGTACTTCCAATAATGATTGCTTGTGACTTAGCAGCATTGACCCTCAGTCCAAAGCTATGAGACCAACGAGCGATGGATTCAAGATCAGAGTTGATGACGTTTATGGCATGGTTGAAGTTTTCGAAAGTAGTGGCCGAATAGATCTGGAGGTCATCGGCGTACAGATGAAAGAAGACGACAGCGAGGCAGTAATTCCATCGATAAAAATAGAAAAGAGAATAGGTGAAAGAATCCCACCCTGATGCAGAGAGAGTACGCCAATCAGACTTGCAGTCAACGACCTTCACCAACTGCCGTCGGCCCTTCAAGTAGGACCGAAACCATGAAAGTGTATTCGGGGAGAAGTTTAACGAAGACAAAATAGCAAGAAGTATATCAAAGTCGACTGTATTAAAAGCGTTTGTGAAGTCAAGCAGTACAAGAAGAGTCAGGTTTTTATTATCTATATTTATTATTAATATATCTGTCCCTTTATTCCCTCGTAGGCAAAAAACGATTGAACTGATTTTGTTAAATGATATGTCGTAAGATTCGCAACGCTCACCTGACACTTGGTGTTGTAGGCGTCGGTAACCACTTACCGTCTGGTGGACCATAGGTCTGTTTATAAGTAAGGCAAAACACTTTATCGCACCAAAGAAAATTGCCCACACGCTTTTAGCATTAAGTCGGCCAATTTCAAATTATTTTTACATGTGGTACAATAAAGAATCATAAAGTAAAAAAAATATTTCACATTTTATTATGATTCCCAGTGAGCGCAATATAGGACGTGCTTACAAATAAATGACACCAGCACAGTAAAACATGCAAGCAATTTTCTAAATAGCGACAAAGTTATGAAAGGCTTAAACTAACTGAAATAACCGAGCAACATTAAACATGAGCTTCATTAGAGCTTAAATTATTCCTTTGACGTGAGTCGTTTTAAAATACATTTGGGACATGCAAATGTTAGGTATTTAATTTCCCGGATATTCACAGGGCCTCAATAAATAAAAGCAATTGAAATCATTGCCATCTACCAAGCATCTTCCCGGAGAGAATCGCAAGTCTTGATCTGTTGAGAGGCTTGTGGTGATATTGATCACGAAAAAGGTATTTTAATGAGGAAAAGCTTATCAAAATTGATGGCGTGTCTCCACTCTCGTTCGATTTCGAATGATTGAAATTCGACATAGCATACAATAC
The DNA here is from genome assembly GCA_947363495.1 of Euzophera pinguis. Lineage (NCBI taxonomy): Eukaryota > Metazoa > Arthropoda > Insecta > Lepidoptera > Pyralidae > Euzophera > Euzophera pinguis. The sequence continues at coordinate 3,179,959 of OX376164.1, forward strand.
AATAAAAATACTCTTTATTGCACCAAAAAATAAAACAATACAGAAACAGATGAATAAATAAAGACACAAAGGCGGACTTATTGCCAAGACAATCTCGTCCAGTCAACCTAGTTTTTTTTTAATTTCTCGCTTACGTGTACATTATTATATGAATAGATGGAGTTCGGACTATTTTATGTTGCGATTTGCGAAGTCTCTAAGAGAATGAGTGTTGAAATTATAACATAGACAAATTAGGTACAATTGAATTAAACTTTTACATGAAGGAAAATACAAAATTGAATGTCAAATTTAAATTGTCACAAGAATTGATTAAATGAATGACATAAAAAAAGAAAATAATAATAATAATGTCTACATGTTTACAAAGGTAAAATTATAAAATGTCAAAAGATTCAAGACTGAGAAATCCTCAAAACGCCGGAGGTAGCCATTAAAGTAACACCTAAGTATTTTGTTTCCCCGAAAACCCAAGTCTTAGATTATTAATTGGTTTCCGCGGCGCTACGACGAGCGCGCGATACCAATCACCAATACAAGTCCCAAGTGTTCACGACGAACTAGGAATTAAGTTACAAACCTGTAAATAAAATGTTGTTTTCCCTGTCTTTCAATTAGAATAAGTTAGATTAAGTTGTTAGAAATAGGTATCATATAGTAGATAAACATCTGCATGACGGTTAGCAACCGCCAACAGGCCGGCGCCGAGAGACCGTTGTAACGGCTCCGCGGGGTCGGGCCGGCGGGGAGGGGTCAGCCCATATACAAAGCGGAAAAATGGTTATATATGGAATACGGGGCGACCTACCTCGAACGAACGGGTGCAGATGGTTAGTCTAATTAAATATTCACCATAAAATGTACAAAAGAACAGCACAAAATGTAATTAGACTAAGGAAAAACGGAAATAAAGAGTGGAGGAGGGGGGGGGGGGGGCTCTAGGCGCCATAGATTTCGGATAAATTGTCGGCCGATGGGCGGCCATGTTCAGTTTACCCACAGCATCCGCGGCGCCCTCGACTCTGCGAGACGGGAAATGCCGGCCGGCACCAAATCAAATCCGTTGCCGGCCGACATCATCCAATTAATCCAGAAGAAGAGGAAGCTGCGGCGGCAGTGGCAATCCACCCGCTGCCCAACCATGAAAGCGGAACTAAATCGCCTGGCGGAGAACATTAAAGATCGCCTGGAGGAACATACAGCCAGATCGTGGGAGAACCATCTGCTCGCAGTGGGCGGTGATATTCCCTCCGTTCACCGCCTCTGCCGGCGGCTGTCAAAGGAACCAGAACCTGTCCGACCGCTGCTGGCGGCGGATGGTCTCCCACGATTTCTCGCCCAGGACCGCGCGGAGATATTCGCAGATCATCTGGAGCGTCAATTTACACCAAACCCAATAAAGGATCAGGAACACCAAGACCAAGTGATCGAACACCTTCGGAAGTACCTCGCAGAACCAGTGCCAGAAGAAGATGCAGCGTTCTTCTCTCCAGGACAAGTGCAGCGGGTGATCCGAAGCCTGAAACCCAGGAAAGCCCCGGGCGCAGACCAAGTCACGAACGAGGCGCTCCGCCACCTGCCGCCGATCTACATAGCGGCGCTGACGCGCCTCTTCAATGGCATACTGCGCTCGGGCCACTACCCCGAAGAATGGAAGACTGGTCGGGTCATCATGCTGCCGAAACCGAACAAGGACCTGCGCAAACCAGACAGCTACCGGCCCATAACACTCCTGAGTGCCCTTTCGAAGGTGTTCGAGAAGCTCCTGCTGGAACTCCTGCTCCCACACATCTCTCCACGTGCGGAGCAATTTGGTTTTCGGCCGGAACATTCGACGACGCTCCAGATCGCGAGGCTTCTGCACTGTATCTCCGCTGCGGCCAACCGAAAGGAGCACTGGGCTGTCGTGCTCCTGGATAACGAGAAGGCGTTCGACAGGGTGTGGCATGAGGGGCTGCTACACAAACTGTCGACGTCCACAACACCCCGGAAGATCCTACAAGTGGTGGCGTCATTCCTGGAGAATAGGAAGATCAGGGTGGCGGTCGAAGACGCCACATCATCAGAACGCCCAGTTAGAGCGGGTGTTCCCCAGGGAAGCTGTCTCTCGCCTGCGCTATACGCACGGTACACTGACGACATCCCTGCACCCAGTCAGGCCCAATTAGCGTTGTATGCCGACGATGCGGCATACTACGCTACAAGCATGAACGCTAAACACGCAGTGAAGAAACTCCAAACCGCACTTGACGCCCTGCCTGACTGGCTCTCTAAATGGAGGTTGTCAGTTAACGTCGCGAAGACGCAGGCACTGATATCGGGGAACACCCTGCTCCCGCCACCCCTGAAACTCTACGGTAAGGACGTCCCGTGGCAGCCACACGTGACCTACCTGGGGGTGAAGATCGACCGGCGCTTAAGCTTGAAGCAACACGTCGACTCGGTGGTGGCGACAACGAAGATGGCGCGAGGGAAGCTGCGTCCGCTACTCTCCTCGCGACTCCCGCTGCGAACCAGGTTAGGGATTTACAAGACCTACATAAGATCCCGCCTCACATACGCGGCCCCCGCCTGGTATGCATACTGCTCGGAGACTAACAAGCGCAGACTCCGAGCCCAAGATAACCTCAGTCTCCGAGTGGTAGTCGGGGCCCCGCGCTATGTGAGGAACTCGACTATCCAGCGGGACGTCAATTGGGAAGGCCTGGACGCATTTGTCTCGCGCCTGGCCCGAAACATGTACGGCAGAGCGGATCGTTCGGTGCACCCCCATCTCAGGGGGATCGCACCACTGCACGCACGCCCGCCGGACACAACCAACAAGCCTTCGCCACGGAATGCCGTCACCGAATGGACTACCAGCCAGGGGCCCGCCACAGCAGCGGTCCCACACCCGAACCCCCAGGATTAAGTCCCTAGGAAACCAGTGGCCGCCACGGCCACACAAAAGAAAATCCCGCCTGTTGAAGCAGGCGGCGGAAGACTCCGCTGAAAAGGGCTCACCAGCCCTGAACAGCTCCTCCAACTCCGGCTTCGCCGGAGTTTGAGAATCACCAGCAGTCGGCCATGTTCAGTTCGACACGCGGCTCTCTTAGAACAACAAGAAGTACGGAATCTCTGGTGGCTGGCCTCCCTCTCCTCATCGTTTGGCTTCAATTACTGTGTGTTTTTCTTCGCGATTCCGTCACCTTCACCCTACTACAGTCCACTGGAGCTGCTGAACACCCCGTCGCGTTTCAGGACGAATCGAAGGGTCCAAGGAAACCAAGTATTCATAATTTGTCGCTAAAATATTCTTCGACTGAATAATATAATAAAATATTCAACTGAATAATAATGACTGGAAAAAGTAAGTTTTTTAGGTTTTTAAAGAATGTTTTATCATTTACCTCTAGACGTAATTCTTTGGGTATTTTATTATATATACTTTTATTGCACTAACATACGGGCTATTACTATGCATTTTCAAGTTGAATTTTGGAAGCAATAATCTGACTTTATGTCGCGTGTTTCGATTGTGTACGTCTTGTAGTTGTGTAAAAAAAATTGGTTGTCTGTAAAGTCGGTTTACGGACGGTAGTTTGACGTGACAACGTCAAACATTACAGTAGTATAATACACATGATCATGCCTCTCTCTCGTTCGTGCCGCGCTCTCGCTTGCGGAACGCGACAATGAGCGTAACGGGACAATGACGTCATCTTTTTCGTGCATGCAGCCCGTAGTATCGAGTTATTAGACGTTGTCACGTCAAAAGATTTCTTTTTCTTACAAATGTGCATAACTCGAGTATATAAATTGAAGGTAAGGTGAGAATTTTATGATTTGTGATTTTCTCTTATTAGGTACACGAGAATCTTGAGCAACCTAGCAACAGATAGAGCACAGAGGGAGCCATGGCATTGGTTTACTTGTCAAATCTTTGTTTTTTGTTCTGTGATATACTTACCCAGTGGTCCCAATCGGTAATTGAAAGTGACAACGACCATGTCCCTATCCATGAGTTTCTCTGGTCTGTAGACTGCAGCTCCTCCGTACATGAACGCCCCGCCATGGATATACGCAAGCACTGGCAAGTTGGCCCCAGGAGTCAGTTTCGGAGTGTATACGTTGATGAATAGGCAGTTTTCGTCACCTGGAATGTCATAAATTTTACTTATCCGAGCGTGATTCCCAGTTGCGAAGATTAAGGTTGTCAATACAAATACAAGGTGTTTTAGCAAAAAAAAAAAAGCCATCAGCGATCAGCCTGCCCGATTTTTTTTTTTTTTGGACGGACCTACAATTTTAGCTCGTGTGAGCTTTTAAATTTACAGCGGGACCAGCCTGCCCGACTGCAGTACAATAATATATTACTTACTTACTTACTGCGATGGCTCAACGACTCAAAGAGGATCCTAGCCTCCGTTACAATAGATCTCCACTGTTCCCTGTTCAGCGCCACCTTCAGCCTGTCGGCTCTTGAAGGAAGTTCTTGCGGAAATTTCTGGGCCCAGTCAGGATGGACGGTGGGATGGAGAATGCGGACGAACAAGGATGTGGAGGACCACCTAGTGCAGGAATCAAATATTATGGGTGAGACTAACCCCCTTCGCAAACGGTGTTGTAATACTTGTAATTGTCGTCATGACGCTAATACACGCTTACGCGCGCACTACGAGCGCATACATGTTCAAACGAAGCGTTGTTGCAGCGTATCGTAAAGGCTGGTTTACACACGTTTTGTTTGTATGTGTTTCCGTGAAACCACTGGATTGCCGCCACTGGATCGTGTGTAAACCAGCCATAAGAGACGCGTATAGGCATTACGACAGGCGTAGCGTACTGGCGTAAAAAAACCCAAGCGTATAAAATATATTTTTCATTACTTTATTTAAAAAAATCCTGAATTCGAACAATCGAATTTCGATTTCATATGACTTAACTTATTACGGCTTTTAGTTTTAATATGGCCAAAATATTGTTGAATTCGTCAAACCAAGTCAATGGGGTTTCGGCAAATAAATGACGTTCCTTTCTCAATGGTTTTCGGATATCAGGTTGTGTGAATTCCGCGGGTTAGTCGAGTTATGGCACACGAGCTTTTGCACAGTGGTGTTAATTGTGCATAAACCATTCGACCGATATAGATGAAATCATTAATTCTGTAACCGCAGGGCACAGTTAGTTTCAGATAAACAGGGTCATTCGTTAGGGAGGATAAGATGATAAAGATTTATTATTATTGGCATCAAGTTGGCATCAAAATAAACTTTGATCCCCTTATCTACTAAGTTATGAGGCTTGAATAATGGGCAAAACAAGGTTACGAGTGGGGCAGGTCAAGTAGGTAAACAAACATTGTTTATTTATGGAAACAGTATTTTTACCTACTCGTATAATAATTTAGTACGAGTAGGTACTAAGTAAGTAGTTGTAACGTAGCGATTACAAAAAATGCACATGACTTAAAATATGCTCAAAAGTATTTTGGTATGCGACATCCCAAATTTGATATCTTACTCTGCAGACGGGTAATTTTTAGGGTTCCGTAACTTTAAAGTTAACAAAAGCACCCGCAATAGTTTGAAAAAAAAAAAAAACGTGTGGCACTCGGAGACTGCCGCGGTAAAGCTATTGCATAGCATTTTTATCAACTTATGCAATTATAATTATTTATTTATTTTTTATTTATGCAGTATTTTTTTTTCTTTGATATTAATTCAAGTTACACTTTTTGAGCTTGGTGACCAATAAGAAAACAATTTTTTTTCTTTTATTGAATAAATGACAAGTTAATATCGCTTAAAATATTTTTATTATCTTACAATACATGTAGGTTATTCAGGAATTTTTATCATTGAAACTATAGGTAACTGAAATAAGAAAAATAAGCTTGAGACTTGATATCCTCTAAATATCTGGAAAATACCGCGTCTATGGTGGTCCCATATTTTGTTGTGGATTCTTGTGGATTCATTTTCAAATTCAATTTTTCCGAAAGAAAAGTTCTCAACCGCTCTGATTTTTTATCAGCAAAGTTGATGTTGAAATCGCCAGCCAAGATAAGTGGAAATTTATTACCATTTGTACCAAGTATTTTCGACCCTTCTTGAGTGTACTCCAGTAAAGTGCGATGAATAAAATGCTCTACCTCGTCCAATTTTGGATTCGGAGAAATGTAAATTGCTACCATGACTATGTGTAGGCCATTTCTAAGTTTGTATAAGCACGCACAAATATCTTTAACAAATGAGCGCCTAACATTAACATCGCTAACTTGTGCAATATTTATTTCAATCTTCGGAGTCATAATATTAGTGACATAATTATTATTTTGGTAAATAGCTACCCCACCTTTTGGAACAATATCTCGTTTGAATATTTTTAACATATAAAACATAAATCATGACCACCGGGGAAAACTAAACATAATAAATAAGCAATCTATCTAATAGGTGACGTAAAAGCCCGCCGCCGCCTACTACTTTAGTACGAGTTTGTAGTTTGCTAACGTTTCTCGGCAACCGGCGACCGGCACAGCGGCGCGGCGTTGAAAGCTGTGCATCGTCTAACGTCGTTTCAGTTCGGCAGACTTCGGCACGGTGTTTGTGTGCGTGCGACTAGACGTATGCGTGTAGACTAGCTGCTAATTGCTCATAACTGATTCTATCTCTTTTAGACACGATGTGAGTGTGAGTGAGTAGCGGGTGTTAGGTTTTATTTTCGTGACGGAATTTCTTGATTCGGTCGCCGCGCTGAAAGCCTGAGATAAAAGCTATGCAATAGCTTAAACACAGTTAAATACTTTCCTGGGACAAATCACTTGAACAGTTCTATCAGAGGAGAGGTCACCAGGTCATCATTGTGATGAATAGTTACTTACTCCGCCAGCTCAGCGACACAAACTTGATATTGGCCTTCGAAATGAGAGAGCGCCAGTGTTCTATTGGTGAGAGCATCCAGCAGTTAATTATCTCGAGTTACATTGTCTCAGCTCCCATCATTCGCAGATCAGCCTACACAGCATCGCTTGAGCGGTATCTGGGGCTATCTACTGGTGTTCTACCTGATATCTTCCCCTGATAAGCTGCTTTGACGCAACCATTGGTCCGTTTAAGGACGTATTCGTTTTCAGACAGAATCGCTTACACAGCAGAAGTACAGTTATGTCGATATGGATAATCTTCCAGCGAATATACAGCAACAACAAAAAAAGGCCAAGTGCGAGTCGGACTCGCGCACGAAGGGGCATGAGGATGGTGATGTTCTTGCTTACCCATAGAAAATTGATGTTGCAATAATAATTCTTATCCTTAATTTTGGTAACCAACTTACCCACAATTTGGCCGATAAAGGGGTCGTATTGAAGACACGACGAGAGCGCTCTCGTGGCGTCCCAGGTCCCGGTCCAGGGCTTCACTTGTTGAGGCTCCTGTAGTGGAAACATAGTTTTATTCAATACCATATCTGGCAGGAGGGTGCTTGTTAGGAGATTTATGGAAGGCGAGCGGAAAGGCTTTTGCCCTGCAATGGCTAAATAAAATAAATAAATGGGGCATACATAGTACAAAAATAGATCTGTTCCGCACAACTCTGACACAAGGGCGAACGTGGTCGCTTGACAAAGTAACCTACACGAAATGATGCATAGACCTGTTTAGCTAGCAGACCCTGAGGTAATGAGGAATTATACTTTTTTAGTAGTTTGCAGTTTTTTTTAATACATCTAAGTTGGCAAACTGGCGTACGGGCCTCCTGATGGTAAGTGGTTACCGTAGCCTATGAACGCCTGCAACACCGGAGATGTCACGAGCGTGTGGCAACACGCTCGTGGTCGGCAGACCTTGAAGGAATTTTTTCACTCCCTTTGGTTAGAGAATTGCAGGCTAGACTCGTATGATTGTCTCATAATAAAGATGATTTAGTGATTCGGAAGACATTTCAAGCCGTTGGTCCCGGCTGCTATATGATGCACATCGTGGTGTTATTAGTCTGGTTTTTCTATTTTTAAAAAAAGTTACAGAGGACTGAGGAGAGATAGCTTCATTCATTGTAATAACTAGTAAGGCCAAATCTAGCACCCGTATTCTTAAACCTTCACTCAAACTCGACTCAACCTTACTCCACCTCATTGATATGATTAGTCGTTACAAGCTTCCTTGACTTGAGATGATTTCTCATTGGAGGCGAGTATCGAACTGTCAAATTTAAGGTTGGTTGAGAACTCGAGAGGTACCTTGAGGCATCCTTGAAATGAAATAAAGTGAATATAAATCAGTTTTTTGCCACTTTTGGCCTAGATATCCATTATTTTATTTTAATTTTTACTCTGTTCTTTTGTAATTTTCAATTTTTGTGTTTGGAATTGATATAATAACCTGTGACGTTCCTCATTGGAGTTTGCTTAAGCAACCAACTAAGAATGTCGTTTTCAAGGAAAGTTCGAGGACTTCCTTGAGGCGCCCTCCAATGAGTTTGAGTGACGGTCGTTCTTAAGGTTATGTTTAAGAATACGGGGGTAGGACCATGAAAGCGTACCCCGGGTTCAAAAGTAAAATGTTAGATGCAACTGAGACAACACTGCTAGAGAATGCTGTACTTGTGAAATAATAAAGTTAAAATGAATAAAAAATTAAAGAAGTCAAGACGAAGAAGACATGTTTCTGCAAAATCCGTATAATTTTGAACACCAATACTCTGTTATTGCATTGCAGTGCGTATCGTTTGTCACAGCGGGAGCTACCTAGTAATTAGGTATGTCAACGGCGAGAGAACATTTCAATTTAATTAGTGTGTACAAAACCGTAGATAATTGATGGCAGTTGGCATTTAACAAAACTAGGACCAGGAGTGATATCTTTAAAAAGCGTGACTCACTTACTATTATTCTACATCTAATGTTATAACTACATCTACACTAATATTATAAAGAGGGAAGATTTGTATTTTTGTGTGTATGTTTGTAATGAATAAACTCAAAAACTACTGTGCCGATTTAAAAAAATATTTCACCATTGGAAAGCTACATTCACCCTGAGTAACATAGGCTATATGCCGCAGGCGAAGCTGCGGGAAACAGCTAGTATGTCATATATTTCAAAAATAGGTCTCCAGCTATTTTGCCGATCAATTGTAACTGGGTGAATTTTGAGTGATCATAGAATGGTAAGAAAATAGACAGGAAAGGCATTTACTTAATTCTACTAGTGCCTTCACAAAGATAGGAAGATAAGGAAGTGAGATAAGTAAGTACATATATTTGTGTATTGCTGATTTCTACAAGGGCTTTTGCGATCTACGGTTCGCAGCTAAGTACCGTTTAGTAGTTTAATAGTTAGTATATTGCATCTTTTCACGAGTCTTTTCAAAATATCTTTGTCTGAGGAACTGGCCGCCTTGTTTTCGCTTGCCATCCTCCAGTTCTGAAAAGAAAACATCAATTCAACAACCAAGGTGTCAATTCCGCTAATAAACTTTAAAAGACCATGCAACTGTTATTCAATTACGATGCATTTTTGATATTATGCTCAATATTGGTATTCTGCTAACACAGTTTTGAATCTCAATTTAATTGCAACTAAAACGTAATTAAATGGTAATAGTAGAAAAAAATTTAATATAATAAATAACAGAATACCGATTATTGCAAAAATTTGTGATTTTGATGATTTTATGATTAGCAAAATTTTCCAGTTGGCATGCCGATGGAATACGATTGGTCTTTTAAATTAGTACAGAATACCAGAAACGTCAAAAATTGCCATTGCAATCCAATTACGATTCAATTGTGCACTACGTAAAATAAGAAAATTGGCACACTGGCCACGACATAATACCGTTTAGGAAAGCTACCCATTGGAACTATACGGAGGCTCTCATAGTTATAGTAGATAATTGGGGAACATGTGCGCAATTCTTCTTTGCGTCGAATAAGATAGATCCACTGTTCTGTAATAAAATGTTGGCTTCCTTTCGTCAAATAAGGATAGACCCACTGTTCTGCAATAAATGTTTGGTGGACTTAAGTCATGTTTATAAGTGCACGCATTTGCGTAACCACGTAAATTCTGTGAGTCGGCTGAAAAACGTTCAACTCATCGACTTTATCAATTGGGTATTCTCTTCATTTTTATGTTTTCTTTCGTATCAATATTTTTAGTACCAGAAACAGAAATAAGAAAGGAATTTTGTAATCCGTTCGTTAATATTATTGAACGGATTACAGAGAATACCCAATTGATAAAGTCGATGAGTTGAACGTTTTAAGCCTTTGAAATTCGGAGGAAGGACAACTGTCAAAAAACAAGAAAAGGATGCACTGTGTGTGCAGTGACGTCATTGCACTTGATTTCGTGCGTACAAATGAGATAGTAATACGTCCCCACCACGCTCCCACTTTTTTCCCATTTGATAATTTTAAATGCTAATTACTGCTATAATTAACAACCAATTTTGTTGTTATTTTCAAAATCGGTTACTTTTTAGTGTATATTTTGTTTAGTACATGGACTTAATATTATACTAAGTCCATGGTATATTAACCAAGTATGAACTGCAGATGAACGGATGATTCAGGGCAGCAGTAAGAGAAAATAGGGAGGGTATTTATCACACGAAATGAAAAATACTAGGATTGTTGTCTTTTGATTTATATATTGCTATAGTGATAAGGCCGCCATTGTACATTGCAAATCTCTTATGTAATTTTGTAATTTTAATTTCTTGGTGCAATAAAGAGTTATATTATTATTATTATTGACTGAACCTTGGTATGCAGAAATATGGTTAATTACCTACCAACAAGCCACATCGTTAATTGGAAGCCATTACAGACAGACGCACTATGTTTTGCGCGATCTATTGAACAAAAGGCAATTCGTTTCAAATGATCCCTTTGTAATATTGACACGTTGTTGTTGTTTTGACAAGAGGGCGCAATTACCAAAACCAAACCACGACCGCAAGAACTGTTTTTGAGAATACAAAACTAGTGAATCCAATGATTTTCGTTCGATGTCGAATAATTTTCATTCGAGATTAGAACGAATTTCAATCGACTCACCTATTTTACATACTCAAAAATGTACTTATATATGGCTATGAACCATGGAGCAGTTACGAATTTGTAATTGCTCCATGCTATGAACTCAGACTACTTATGTGAAAAGAGATGGATGATTTATAGTAATGCTAGTTCTTGGCACAAACAATATATTTAGGTAGTTGGGTAAGTATATTCCATAGACTTAAAAGAACTACAGAATGAATCTCGCGAAGCATCCGAACTCTGGCCCTTTCTTTTGTCACATACGGGTTTCACTCAATCAAATAAGTTACAAACTCTGTGACACCGAAACTATGACATTCACAAATAGCGACTATTCGTTTATACGACTACGATTCGTCTGTATTTCTTTTAAAATCTGTGACTATTGTTGACGCAGATAATGATTGACAGTGATGAGGTTAAGGTTATTTATCTTGTCATTAAAATTGAAAACGCTAGATGTGCATGTCTTGAAAATAAAGGTGTTCTTAACTAAAACAAAAACTACTGTTTTTGTAAGCACGGTCCAAGGAACTTACCCTAAATCTATATTTTCCGACAGGAGGCCGAGCATACGGGACTCCTTGGAAACTAGCGTAAGTTCTACCATTCGTAGACACCTTCCACGCTCCACGGAGAATTCCTTGAGACACCCGGACTATTGGATCCGAGCTTTGGCCCAAAGCGGAATAGACAAAGAAAAAAAACAGAAAAATTCTCAATGCGTCCATTTTAAAATTAGAACTCATTTAAAAATAGCGCGTGTGTTCGCGCTGCTTTCTGCGTCCGACTGAAGACGGCAAAGAGAATTTTATCATTACGTTTGAAGACAGGCCGGTAATATTGTGTTTTGTTTGTTGTGTTGTGACACGTATTAGTGAAGGCGAATTGGATTAGATACCATTTTTTTTTTTATTATCATAGGTGCTAGTGATGCTACGCAAAAGATTCTAAATTCAATCATTTTTCTCACCCCCACCGTAGCGTTTTCTCGGTTGCATTAATTTTTATTTTTTTTTGTTTCTGTTAATGGCTACACCATCAATAACAGGGTGTATATTTTTCTTAATGTTTAGTTTTACAATAAGTTTAATTATAAAAATTATATTTGCTTTATCTTAATTCATGTTTCACTTATGATTTACTTACAATTTACATAAATATATATTACTAAGAGATGGTCCTGCAATTGGATACAAGCCCGAAGGGTGTTAGAGTTAATGACGTCTGTCTTTTGTGATTAAAATCTAGTTTACTATTACTAAAGGAGTATTTACATCAGGTGCCATTAAACTTTTTTAAAGTGGATATGATGTGTGTTACTGTTATATGAGTGAGAAACGTGTCGATTGTACTTGTTTTTTTAATTTCGGTTAGATTGTAAGGGTTAATTTTGAGGTTGTAGTGCTTCGGAGCAGGACGCCGTTGACGGGGTGTTGATTTTAAATTTCTTGCTGTCAGTTTGTACTTCTTCTTTTCGTGCCAAAGACCAGTACTTGGTCACCTCCACCGCTCGGTCGTATGCCTCTCTTAGGTCCATTGTACAAGAGACAGGGCAACTAGGGCACGGCAGAAGAAGAGTCATTGACCGTACCTCCACAATCGCACAGGTTGTTGGCGAAACTCCACCTACCTAGGCTCTCTGGACATCTTCCAACACCAGAGTTTGTTTAGTGACTTCCAGATAGGCCAGGGAATGAATGAATTTTATTGGCAAGTGAGTAATGTACAAAATTTTCATTTTTTTCAACTACATATACTTAAATAGCATGCAAAAATGTTGACAAGTACATATTTTAGAAGGTCCCCAGTACCAGGTTCAGGTTTCTTTGCTGGTTGTATGCATCATAAAGAAACGTATACATGTCACCTTATGCGATGAATGTGTAGAACAAATAACGGCTAAACCTGGCAAAGCGGTAACTACTTGAAACACAGCGACACAAGCTTTGCTTAGTGCAGGGTCTTATGGAAAATATTAAAAATGTACCGTGTAATCGTATTTTGAAATTTGTTTTTGGTTGTAGCAAAATTGTATGGTTAAAAATATAGATTTATATTTATTTATTAAGATGGGGTTGGAACCCCTCCATCTCTGTATTTGTACTAACTCTGCACTTTGCTCCGTTTGTAGTAACCACGGGTAGTATTAGTATCGCTTTGAAATCCGAGGTCCTTAGATTATTGAGGCTTCACTTCGGTGGTTAGAAACTAGCTTGTATCCGTGACAATAGTTATCTATGCCCTTGACTTTTCTACTGTAAACTCACGGGCATAATATTTTTCCGAGATTGGTACCCTATGGTCTTCTCAGTATTCTCTTACTAGGTACTTACATTTAAAAGAATAAATAAAACTAGCATTCTGTAATCTGTGATTGATACACAACACAACCGAATTTTTCGTCAGGGATAAAAGCACACCCTATTTTTAAATGTATGACCTAAATGTCGTATGAAAATCGTTCGATATCGAACAAAAATTATTTATCTAGCAAATTTTACGTGAGTCACCCTTTTGAAAATAGCACTTTTGGAATTTCAGTATTTTCGTCCAGAGATCTACAAAAATCTCGTCCAATTAACACCCTATTCCCACGTCAATGTCGACCATTCCGTTTCATTACGGATTAAATTTGACAAGTGGGGCGAACTTCTGGCGGGAAGCTGTGATGAGCAGTATCGGCGCTGTATTATATTTTCCAAAATTTGTGTTTTCTTGAGTGTTTGTGCGTAATAATGGTGGATTATTATTCGCGAAGAGTTTGATAACAAGCTTGAGTGTTGAGAAGTGATACAGTGTTTGATTTATATGATGTTCATGCTTGTTGCCAAAAGCTCCTAGTAATCGCTAAGTGCAGTTTTTCTACCACTTCACTTAGCCTGATTCTTCTGACTAGACTTGACTACCGACTAGACTTTCAGACTTGACTAGGACTTGAAGAAACCACACTGTAGGACTGAAGAAGATTGAAAAAATTAATAAGGGCTATAAAGGACTTGTATATTATCTATGGCCGTAAGACATTACTAAAAAAAACACAAGTGGGGCTGATGGCCTCTTACCAAAATCAATGGCCTTTTTACACGATTGACCAAAAAAGAAATTTTATATTAGGAATTTACGTTAACAGTATTTTATATGTATTGTCGTCGGTTGTGTTTTTCTATTTTTTTATTATTTGTTTGGTTCGTTCGTTATAGCCGCAATCGGTCCACTGCTGGACCAGGCCTCCCCCAAATTGAGGGGTTATTGCCATACTCGCCACGCTTGGGAGGCGGGTTGGCGAGCGCAGTTCTAGCGGCTTGTCGCACTTCTGACGCTGCTGCCCATCGGAAGGGTGGGATGTGGTTGGATTTGGGGAAAGGATGAGGTAATGCTACTGACTCGGGTGGACATAGATTGACTCAGTAGCAGCTCGAGTAAGTCGCACTCGCGTAAGTACCTGTGTGCTATGTTTACAAGCACGCAGAACATAGAAAACAGTTTTTTTTTGTGTTCTGTATTTCCAAGCCATCGCACCGATGCTTGGAAATTACACCCCTGACCAAAATTAATACTGAATTCGTTAGTTAGTTACCTACGCTCTAAACTGAACTTCAATGATTCCAAGAAGTATGTACCCACAGAAGGTTTAAGATTTTCAGAGTTCCGTAGTACCTCAAAAGGTACGTGGGGCGTACTATAAGTTTCCGGAATGAATATGAAAAAATACTATTAAAGGTACAAAATTAATTTATTGTTTTTCAAAATAATCTCCCTTGGCGTCTATGCACTTTTTCATTCGATGAAACCAGTTTTGAAAACTTTTGTGCCACTCCTCTGTGGTGACCTCTGAAACGTGTTGTTCATACTCCTCGACAGCCTCTTCTGGTGATGAAAATCGTTGACCGCGTAATTGGTTCTTAATTTTTGGGAACAGAAAAAAGTCACAAGATGCCAGGTCGGGACTGTATGCAGGATGACTCATGAGTTCTACATTTTTCGCCTTCAAAAAGTCGTTTGTCTGTCTGGCCGTGTGAGAACTAGCATTGTCGTGGTGCAGGATGATACGGCGTTTACGGTTATTTTTACGGAGTTCGTCAATAACTTCCGGCAAACAAATGGTTGTGTACCAGTTACTATTCACTGTACGACAATTCTCAAAAGCAACAGTAGCCACGTGTCCAGTTTTATTAAAAAAAGAAGCAATCATCCGCTTAGATGCACTTTTCACGCGCGCCACTTTGGTTGGTTTCGGCTCATCTTGAAAGACCCATACGCTCTATTGCTGCTTTGTTTTGGGATCGTAGCAATAAATCCATGTTTCGTCACCTGTTACTATGTCCCACACCAAATTTGACGCACCTTCGTTGAATCTGGTAAGCATGGCACTGCACCAAGTGACGCGGTCCGTTTTTTGAGCCTCGGTCAAGTTGTGTGGGATCCACCGCGAGCACAGCTTTCTCACACCCAAATGTTTGTGTAGGATTAATTGTATTTGACTCATGCCTATTTCTAAGGATGCGCGAATTTCATGGTAGGTCACATGCCTGTCTGTTTCAATCATACGGCGCACAGCATTGATGTTTTTGTTGGTCACAGCGGTGGACGGCCGACCATCGCGAGATTCGTCACTGAGATTGATACGACCACGCTTGAATTCTGCAAACCAGCTATAAACAGTTGTCTTGCATGGTGCTTCATTGCCAAAAGCTGTTTCAAGCCGAGCGATGCTCTGTTGAGCTGTCAAATTACACTTAAAATCGTAGAAAATCATACTACGAAAATTTTCCCGAGTTAAATCCATGTTGATGCAGACACACAATTTTTTAAATGGCGCCACATGGTAAAAACAAAAGACAGTCAGATGAAACAAACTGCATTCTACAGCCAAAGAGTTCTATTTTCAAATGTTGCAATGAATTTTTAAATATTGTTTATGTAAGTGGCCAGTTCCGGAAACTTACAGTGCGCCCTATGTAAAAGGAACCCTTTCACTCATTTGTCCGTCTGTCACAGTCCATTTTCTTCGCATTTATACCTGACCGTTTCAAGTTGAAATTTGTTACGCATATGTTTGTCTGTAATCCCTACGAATGCTGATGAAGTGAAGAAATACATTATTATACAATACGGACAGCCAGCCCATAATTCAAAAATAATTAATATTTATCAAAACAAATAGTATTGGAAAGATATATCAAACGTTACACCTGCGATGTTGCAGTTTCCAGCACAACAAAGTCTAGGGAATTGGAGGCCAGCCAAATACTAATCGCTGAGTTACGAGGTGAAAACAATACTGAGTACCTAGCACTAAAATACTAGATAACTTCAGTGGAGCGGTGTTTGTGCATTTGCAAATTAAGAGGAATTGTTTTTTTTAAGGTCCATTGAAAATGTCGCGGATCCCGCGTGGGACGCGGGACGCCCACAGAAATAAGAATACGTAGCGTAGAACTGCCAGTTAACTTTGCACACGCTATGGCACTTCTACCTACCTAATCTTATTTCTGTGGGAGTCCCGCGTCCCGCGCAGAATTCGCTTCAGTTTGAATGGAGCTTTAGCACTCTCTGGTTCATTCATCCCGTTCCGAATGGAATCATTCATTGGTGTCCTATAGGTTACATGGTCAATCGACCCTGTAAACCAAAGTGTCAGAGTTTTTCAGTACCGCCTTTCGACCTCTAACGTGGTTCCTTTAACTACCACCAAATGGTAGTTGGGATCATGGGCTTAACAAGACTTCCAAAGTACGAAATAATAATTATTATCAGACAATCAGGTGATTCAAGCCTGTAATGCCAGTCAGAACCAAACTGGAAACAAAGGAAGTGTGTTTCAGATGCAGTTGAAATGTGAGACTAAACCAAGAACTTAAGACATTAAGTCAACCCTAAATAATCTAAGGTCAACCTTTTGTATTTTTTAAGAAATTCCATTATTATGATTGTGTTTTTGATTCAATCAACAAACCATTATTAAGCCGAAGAGGTGTAGGTACATGGAACTTTTTCATCGAAATTCGTCATTATCTTAGATTAATAATTGGTCTCACGCGCGCTCGACTAGATACCGCGCTATGAAGAAAAACTTTATATTGTAGTGTGTGTGTAAGACAATATGCAATGACGAAACGAGAAAGAGTTATTTCTTGTACTATTATTCTTACATAATTTGAATACGCAAACTGGCGTTTTGCTTCTGTTTTTAAACTAAAATTTTAAATTTATCTCGACGTCCAACTCACATAACGGTTGCGGCATGACTGACGCGGGTATGCCGCAAATACGTCGAATTTGCGTAGTTTTAGTTGCCGCATTTGCCTAGTATGCCGACATGGTATCTAGTCGAGCGCGCGCGAGACCAATTATTAATCTATGGTCATAACAATGTCTACATGAATCTGACTGGTGCAGGCTGGCTGCTGGCGTTCCGCAGGGTGGCGTACTATCTCCTATCCTTTTCTCTATTTTCATTGATGGTGTTACATCTCTTATATCCTCCACTTTCCATCTATATGCTGACGATCTGCAAATTTACTCATCTGCCCCTTTCGAAAATCTTCACGAAGCCATCAAAGCTATCAATTTTGACCTTGCCGTTATTGATGAATGGTCCCGTAGTTATGGGTTAACTATTAACGCGGCTAAATCGCAAGCAATTATTATTGGAAGTCCACATTTTATTGCTAGAGCTCATTCCGTTTTGCTTCCCAATGTTGTACTTGACGGTACTGTCATTCCCTTTTCTTCTAAAGTTAAAAACTTGGGAATCATCGTGGATGAAACGCTTTCATGGGTTCCACAAATAAATGAAGTGAGCCGGAAGGTTTTCTTTTCCCTACACTCCTTGAGAAGATTGCAAAATTTTCTTCCAATTAAAACTCGGGCCATGCTAGCGCGTTCTCTCTTGCTCCCCATTCTGGATTATGCCGATGTTGCGTATTTGGATCCTTCTGAAGAACTCCTCAATAAATTGGATCGAATCCAGAATGTATGTATAAGATATGTCTTTGGACTTCGCAAGTTTGATCACATTTCGGAATTTCGTGAGAAGCTTGGCTGGCTTCCGATAAGAGCACGGAGAAACGTGCATATTCTAACTCTTCTCTTTAATGTCCTTTTTAATCCTACTTCTCCTAATTATCTTAGTGAACAATTCTCTTTCCTCAAAATTGATAACAGGTTACGATCTTCTAATAAGCTTATTCTTTGTATTCCTCTATTTTCTTCATTTTCCTATTCTAAATCTTTCTCTGTCAGAGCGTGCAAATTGTGGAACTCACTCCCCGTTGACATTAAAATGTCTCCTTCTCTTCCCTCCTTCAAATCTCATGTTTTAAAATTCTACTCCGATTCTTAATTGAGCACAGCCTTGAACTATTATATTTTTTGTAGCTATTAATATGTATTATTGTTTTTTCTTTATTATTCTAAGAATATGTATGTATCTAAGTATTTATGTAGCATATTTGTATGTAGTTTATGTCATTATAAGTATTATTTTTGTTTAATATTTAATAAATAGAGTTCTGTTCTGGTTGCACAACTTCTACCATCTGTTTCTTTTACTGTATTCCTTTATCGTCCCGGTTGACTGGAAGAGATCTCTTTATGGGATAAGTCCGCCGTTGCAATTATTTTTAGTTTTGTATTTACTGTAATGTATTTTTCTGTGCAATAAAGTTATTACAAACAAACAAACACTTTGTTGAAATTAATTGGAGGTAAAATGTAAAATGGCGTCACGCGACCAGGCACGTCTCTTCCAAGTCTATCCAGTCGCAAATTCTAATTTAAAACATTTTAATGAAAATAACTACTTGTTTTTAACAATGAAGTAGGGGTTCCGATATGGCTATGGCCATAACTTTAAATAATCTAATAACAACTTATGAGTTTGCTTTTCGTGGAATTCCAACCCACGATTCCCGGATCGAAAGGCTACCATTTAATCCACTACACTTCGCGGATCTTTGTAATATGTACTTTAGTTAATTATTAAATTAGGCCTCGGGCAGGAGGTTCACTGGCAAGGTATTGCTTTATGACGCTATAAATATTGTATTTATAATGGCTGTAAAATTATTTAGAATTGGTTAGGGCCAATATTTGTAAATTTTAATGAACAGGTTTATGGGTAGATTGCTTATAGATTTATAACCCCAGTTTAGGGTCGTACTTAGGGCCTTAATGTAGATAGTGTAGGCAGAAACCAGAGTTCAAAATTGTATAATCTCCAATTATTAAACCTACATAAAAATGTTAACGTTTTAGGTCTTTTCCGTTAATCACGTTTATCGCTATTCAGTGGCTTCGCACTTATCAGTGCTTTCGCGATAGCGGGCATCGCAGTAACATTCATCGAGGTTTTGTTGATCGCGATTACCTACTTTACACGGCATTACTGTATTTTTTATTATTTAAATTCTATAATCTGTGCCTATATTGCCCCACTGCTGGGTAAAGGTCTCTCTCCCAACTCCTTTCAAACCTTTTTCTGTTCCACCACCGACCACCTGGCCCCGAATCTGCCCAAGTCGTGGCTCCATCGCATCCTCGGCTTTCCTTTCTTTCGGGCGCCACTTAGTGGATATTTGAGCCCAAAGATTATTATTACATTAGACGCATCAGACGTGACCCGATAATAGTTACTTAGGTTCCTTACGATACGATGAGTTAATGACGAACATATTTATTAGAAGGAAAGGTAAAAGGAAACAGGGGTCCAGATAGACCAAGGCACAGGGATGGCAAGGGATAGGACAGAATGGAAAAAAACTTCACCTACAAGAGCCCAGCTCTCAAATTTATACATTCCAACACTTACATAGGTAAGTATCTTATTTTAATAATAATTAAGTAAGTACTTCTAGTTATGTTATTTATTTATTTTATATGAACGCATCGTTGGTTTGTGATCGTAATCAATTTTTTTCTTGTTTTTTATTTTATTATTTTACTAGCTGTTTCCCGCAGCTCCGCCTGCGTCAAAAAATAGCCTATGTTTGACCCCGGGTCTTCAAATATATTCATAACAATTTTATCAAAATCCGTTCAGCGGTTTGTCAGAGAAAGCGTAACAGACAGACAGACAGACAGACGGACAGACAGACGGACATACAGACTTTGGATTTATAATATTAAGTATGGATACTACGGATTACGAAGATTACGCATTGACCTTACAATACCCGTCTTTCACGGTGATTGCTAAAAAAATTACATGCTGAAGTTTGATATTGCTCTTAAAATTAAAAAGTGAGTGATGGAGGTAGTGGCTTGGATTGTACAATAAAATAATGTTCTCGAAGCAATTGTATGAATTTCATTGCCTTATTAATAGTATTAGGTACGTACGCCAGGTGATTATATAAAGCCGACTTTAAACGACTTTAACAGCCGCACTCACGTTAATGACATTGTTTTTAATGTACATTAAGGCGTGTATATAAATAATTATAGGCAAATTCTACGAAATAAAAATATAGGTTTATATTTTGCCACAAGACAACATTGAGAAACTTATCGTAACAGGAAAAGTGGAAGGCAAGAGACTGAGAGGGAAAAGCCCATTACGGTGGTCGGACCAGATAAAGAGCCAACTGGGTAACTCTGTAGTGACAGCAGTCAGATATGCTCAAGTGGCGAAAACTTGTTCAAAAAGTTATTCTACGGGGCCACGATCCTTATTTACGAGGGGAACGCATTACAAAGAGAGAGAGGTTTATATTTTGTAAAAAAACATAGTTAAATCTGTCCTACTTCTACTTAGCTAGCTAGTAGCTCTTAGTGTACAGGTTACAAAAAAAAAAACAACGGGCGAACCTTTTAACGATCGCAAATGTGTGTCGCATATATACATATAGTGAAACTTCTACAAATAAACATTCCTTTCTCAATGGGTCCCTGGTAAATAGTTTTTCGCCTCGCTTCAAGAAGTTAGAGTCTGAAAATCAAAAACCTGAGCTTCGTTTCTTTTAGTAGCCAGTTTAATTCTCGGTTAAATTTAAATAATTCTAAATCGTTGAATTGGATGAATTAGTGTTATGAAGTTTGAAATTCAAATCAAATTAAATCCCCAGCGAATACTCGTAGGAACACGCGCATCCAAACGTGGGTATTTTCCAACAATTAGGGTGAAGCCTGACTAGCGTAATTTTGTGAGTTCTGCTGTATTCGGTTTCATACAAAAGCCCTTTTTGCCACAAGGCGCCGTAAGAGCTTTTGTATGAAACTGAATACAGCAGAAATTCTGCAACTCACTACTACAAAATGATGCTCGTCTGGCTTCACCCATAATAACCAGAGGCTAATAATGGGTCATTTTAGGTGGAGATTATACTATTACATGATATAAAATTTCAGTATACGTAATGAGTAAGTAATAAGTACCTACCGACAGGTACGAGAGACCACTTTCAATAAATAAATTAAATATACCAAAACCAGATAAAAATTTCGACATCCTATACATATTATATAGATGACTATTGCTGTTTGTTTGACTTTTTAAACATTAGCCAAATAACATAAAACAAAAGTACATATAAACCAGTCATGACAGTTGATCATTGAGTTTATATGAGAATTTTACATACATACATACATACCATCACGCATTTTTCCCGTAGGTAGGCAGAGACTACGGATTTCCATTGGCTACGATCCTTCCGAGTCTTCGAGACTTCCCTCGCGTCTTCTACGTTTATCACTCTCGTCATACTCGTACACGCTCGTCGATTACGGGTAGTCCTGACATCTCCCTTTTTTAATATGTCTGCGATTAGGTCGCAGTACGAGAGCTTTGAGAGGTCGAAAACGTTTTCAGGGTTTTCATTATTTTTATTTTACCAAACACGCTGTAAAACTGACGTTTAAAATTGTATCATGTATTTAAATTTAACTATTGATTTATCATGGAAGATAATAAACCATATAATGCAGTTCTGAAAATGCAGATTGCCTATTTGGCGAACTTGCGAAGGGTTGCACATTACAGCTACACATTCAGATCAGAGTAAACAAACAATGCTATTTTTATCAACGTTGAGGTGTAAATATTAGATACTTGATATCGATTCATTGTTGTTAGATATGGTTATCAAGTTTCTGTTCTGGACGATTTTCATTCGACTCACCAATTTTACGTGAGTCACACTTTTCAAAAATAGGGCTCTTGAGCCGTTATTAAATGTCCATGTAATGGATCTCGTTCGTATTCGTAATAAGAAAGTTTTGTTAGTATGGCTGTTGTGCGAAGTGATGTATTTCCCGTCAAAGCCAAGCATAGGCTTTTGTTTTAAAAACTAGCGCAATGACGTAGAAATGTAAATTATTTTTAATTTTTGTTGAGTTGTGAGAGTTGTGAGTTACGATGCGAGTAATGACAAGGAGTGATAATTAAATTATCCATATCCATACTATCCATACTTCCATACTAATATTATAAATGCGAAAGTCTGTCTGTTTTTCTGTCTGTCTGTTACGCTTTCTTGGCCAAACAGCTGAACGGATTTTGATGAAATTTGGTATGAATATAGTTGAAGACCAGAAGTCAAACATACTTTTTGACGCAGGCGAAGCTGCGGGAAACAGCTAGTTAAGAAATAAAGGAGATATATGTCTCATTGCAGGGCTTTTATCGCTTCTTTGTTTTCTAATGAATGAATGAACTCTTTATTGCACCATTTACAAACAAAAGAAACACATAGCCAATCAAGTCGGTTGTCACGTTTACTTGTTGTATTTTAGCCTTTATCAAAATCTTTGAGCCCATCCCAGATTAAAGTCTTCCACTCAATACCATTTCCATTTAGACGCTTTCATTACAACATCCTTTACTTTCGCAGAGGAACGTCATGTAGTATTTATTCCATACAATGGCCGACGCGACGCTACTCAAATTGAAACACAAGGGGCAGAAAATGAAAAAGTTCAAAGACTTTTCTGTTATACAAAGTAACATCAGCTTATAATTTACTGCTATGCTACGGTCGGCTTTACGAAAATAGCACATGTACATACATATTATATATTTTGTGTTACTCTAGATGCGACCCTGCGTAACCAGACGTAGCTGCGTTGCTGTTGCTGAACGTCAGTTTGGCTCCGAGTTTTCGGTCAGGCGCTTGTGTGTGATCGCCCGAGGAAATTCCGAATTTCAACCCAGAAAATTTAATAATAAATACACGTATTTAAGTTATGATGAAAATAAACATCGTTTCGTTAACTATTTTCTGTTATTGCACATACAAATTCATAAAATTGGGCGTGACAAGAGAATCACATGTTCTCATCAAAATTTAAAGACCGTTAGAATTATTTAATGTGAATAGTTTGAACTGAATTTTCGCGTTGTGTTGATTATATTGATACGATTTACTTGAATTTTATGAAAATCTACAGTGAACTAGCTGGAAGGTAAGAAGATATTTTTTTATTAAGAATTTTTGTTGCTAAGATTACCTTCTTTTGAGATTTGTTTTAATGAAGATTGTTTATACAGATTCTATTTACTTAAGTCAAAGTTTGATGGAAAACACCATACGTAAACATAATATTAATAACTTGCTATGATAATATAAATTACTAGCTGTTTTCCGCAGTTCCGCCAGCGTTAAAAAGTAGACTTTGTATGACCCCGGGTTTTCAACTACTTTCATACCTAATTTCATTAAAACCCATTTAGCCGTTTGGCCGTAAAAGCTTAACAGACAGATAGAAAGACAGACTTTCGCACTTATAATATATAAAAGTTTGGAAGTATGGATTCGTCTTTCAGATGGGACAACTTACATCAAGCAATAAGTAAAAATATCTAAAAGAGACAGATTCATAATAAGTAAATAATAATTAAAAAAGTAAGGATATTGCATGTATGTATATGAAATAAATAAATAAATAAATAAGTGAGATGAGGCATAGGCATAGGTAAACTAACAACAATATTAATGAAGTATAGGAAAGAAATAGAAAAACTAGGATAGGAAAGGAAGGACGGAAAATTAACCAATACAATTATTAAATTATTGAATAAATTATATACCTACTTAATACATTAAATAACCAAAAATTAAAACGTGAAATAAAAAAAGACTTATTTTGGAAATGTAACTTATTCGGGATTGTTATTTTGAAAGCATTGGCCAATTAGCTACAGTGTAGTGTCTCGAATTCAAGACTATATGAATTCAAGTCCTATTCAAGACAACACTAGGTAGAGGAAGCGTGGGAGGTCTGTCTAAGGATCCTAGTAAGTAGAGATGGGTCGAGTACTACATTTACCAAGTAACCGAATACCGAGTATTACTCGGCTTTGCCTTCATTAAACGCCGAATAACTCGGTTCAGTAAAATGAACCGAAAAGACGAAAATGAAGCTAATGCGAATGTGACCATTTCAAGACAAGGAGCTGCTACGAGAAACTGGCTTCTACCAAACAACCGAACGTCTTCACGTTCGTCTTCATCTAAGAAGTCTAGAGTTAGGTCGCTATGCAAGCGAGACCTTTTTGCCCTGAGATTAGAGTCCATTTCAGTGGTGGGCAGCACATGAAACCCTCATACTGTACTCATTTAGCACCTTTAGACTGACTACTATATTATTAAAGTTGTTTTTATTAGTTACTTATGATCCCTTTGAACGCCAATTTGAACGTATATAACAGACGTCTTTAGTACTCCTACATGATGCCATTTAAATCAGATATGCCGTTGAAAAGATTAGGAAATATTTGGCACCAACACTCAGCAGTTAAACAGAGTTAATCGGCGGAGTACGAGTACTGAAAAAGGTACCTAGTGTGCCGAGTACCAACTGTACCGAGTAACGGCCGAGTACTTGGCCCATCTCTAGTCGTAAGTGGTTTGTTTCTCTCTAAGCACCCTTGGGCGATCAGGCGTAAGGCGAAATCGTTTGTAAATTATTTAGACAATTTATTAGATGCTACAGAACCTTTACTATTTCATGAAAGAAATACCTAAAAATGTAATTAAATATGTATTTTTTATTTAACAATGTTTCTCCCAATAAAAAAATTAATTACATCTGTGAACAATTTTTCGACGTCCCTTACAAAATCCATGTGTCGGCTGGAGCTCTATTTTTGAAATGTATCACATATATGTCGAATGAAAATCGTTAGATATCGAACAAAAATCCTTCGACTCGCCGATTTTGCGTGAATCACACTTTTCAAAAATAGCACTCCTGGTCACTAGATTTGTGTGGGAGTTCGAAAAAATTTTCACGGTTTTCAGATATTTTTCACTAAGAGCAATCTTGTTTCATCTGAAACCATTAATATAAGTATAACAATGTTAAATAAGTATTTACATAATGTTTCAGATCTTTTTACTGAGATGCTGAGTGAAAGTACTGAGTAGTCTATTTTCACGTAATGGAGCACCGGTGATTCGATTTTGTTTTCGTTCGTTAGGGAATGATTTTTATTCGACATAATGGGTTAGACCCACTCGTCACCTTGCGTTGTCCACATTGGTGACGAATTGATTTCACCTAGGAAACATTTCAGTCGTCGCCCCTAATAAAATAAAAAGTAAATGTTTAGACTTCAAATGGAGGTGTATTGTTATTGAAATGTAAAAAAAAGAAAATTTAAAATCAAACAACCATAACTTCTTTCAAAATCAACAGGTTTTATTGTATTTTAAAAGATTACAGCCTATTCGAAGTAAAATTTTCAGTTATTCACTCGTATCAGACATTAGTATTAACAGTAAGTTGCCTAGTGTAAATATACTTATAGTTTTAAATTTTATTTATTAGGGGTTCCCATTTGTCCCCAGTAGGAACAAAAAATTTTTTTAGAAAAATCTCATTCGTCCCCTGTGGTAAAACACTGGTGGTGACGAGTGGCACTTAACCTGGAGACAACGCTGGTGGTGACGAGTGCGACTTACCCTGGACGCAACGCTGGTAGTGAAAAGCGGGACTAACCCAAAATCAGTGGGTCGAAAGATTTTATTCATTTAAACTTTATTGTACAAATACAATTGTAAAGCACAATAGCAGGACTTCATTTGCCTTACCGGATTTGGGTGAGATACTTTTAAACATCTAAACGCACTGATAATTTGCCTGGTTTGTTAAGTCTATAAAAGAGAGAGTTATAGATAAAGATAGATATACCTACGTCCCCTATAGCTGTTATGAAAGGTATCTAAACGCACTGATAATTTGCCTGGTTTGTAAAGTCAATAAAAGAGAGAGATAAAGATAGATATACCATCCCCTTTAGCTGTTATGAAAATGTCAATACCTTACTCAGTTGTCGAAACCACGGTTTTGTCATGCAATCTTACGAAGATTATAAGGGCCAGACGTAGCTATTAAAATATATTTTATAGCAAGACTTTTCTATGCTTTTTGGGTGACCGCACACGCAGCTATAATATAAAATACTAGCTGTGCCCGCGGCTTCGCCCGCATGGAATTCCGTTTGTGTCACGGAAAAAGCCTATGTCACTCTCCAGGTCTCCAACAATCTCCACACAAAAAATCACATCAATCCGTTGCTCCGTTTTTACGTGAAAGAAGGGCAAACAAACAAACAAACAAACACACTTTCACATTTATAATATTAGTATGGATTTTTGTGACGTCATCAAGCTAAACCGTAATTTATAATTGCATATTACTGAATAGATCAATAAGACAAGAAACGGTAATTTAAAAAATTAAAACCGACAACGTTTCTGTGTAATTTGAAAATGAACAAACCCAAAAAAAAACTCCGGCATTTTTTTATATACATATTAACAAAACATGTAAAAAAACCAAGTCTCGCAACTTAGTTCTTTTCCCGTAAAAAGTTGAGATCCATGTTATACCAAGTCGGTTTATTTATTCAATCCCTATTACCGAGGGGCTTCTGGCGTAAGATAATACATAATTAGCTAATCTAAAAACATCTTATAGTGACCATATCAATATTAAATATCTCCTTTGTTTTTAATAAAATAGATTGACTTGGTCATCGCATGAATACACAATGTATCTCACCACACAAGTAATACGTAATATATTAATTATCAGATTTCAGTGCGATTGCCAAGTCAATCTATTTTATTTTAAACATAGAAGATATTGAATATTGATATCGGATTATAAAGTTATTTATGCAGTTGGCGTATCTAGAAAACTGGACCGAAACTGGATAAAATATTAGTTTTTCCTTGAGTTAAATACTAAACATTAAATGTATTCTTTGAAGCTTCTATGTGTGCTAGAAGTGCCTTAGAATTTTGATGATCGGTCAGTCATCAAGATAAAATCCATCGAAGCCGTTCAGGCTGCAGAGCGTGTCAAACATAATTGTTGTACATACATACTCTCGAAAAACATAACCCTTGTTACGGACGAAACGCTACGTCGGACGCCCACAGGCAGAGAGGGGAAGCGCGGGGCGAGGGAACCCGCAGAACAAAGAAAACAGCGCTTCCCCCACCACTAACTCGCGCAAGAGTCACCGCTTGTACGCGTCGTAGGCTTAAGTTTTAGCATATATTAGCATAAGTTTTGATTGTAAAATATAGTTGGTTGTCAGTAAATCGTGAAAATTAATTGTGAATTGTGAACTGTGAATAAACCTGTGGAATCAAGAACCGGGAATTTTATTTGTGGGAAAAATACAGTCCTCAACCCCTGACTATCAAGAACAAGTGGTCCTTTGAGCCTTAGTGCCGTCGCCGTCGAGAACCGCGGCGCCGTCGCCAGTGGAAGCCGCGTCGCGAGTGATAACCGTAGTGCCGCCATGACGAGTCGCGTCGCAGCTACTGGCAGTGAAAAACGGGAAGTGCGCGTTCCAACGATGGAGCTTGTTGACGTTACCGCGGATCCTGCAGTTGTACCTCCGAACTATGAGGCCACTGCACAACCGAGTGTCGCGCTACCGCAGCGCTTGATTCGCCTCGGACCACCCGCGTCGCCGTCTACGTTACCGCGAGACACGTACAGCAGCAGTCTTGCTACGGTGCATGCTGCGCAGATCCAGCCGCAGCCCAGCCCTACGCGTTCCGCCGCATCGAACCGCACCGGACGCTCGAGTGCGACCGCCGCCCGTATCAGACGACTGGAGTTGGAAACCGCGGAGCGTTTGTCGGAGATACGCCAACAACAGCTAGAGATCCAAGCAGAGAACTTATGAAGACGACTGCAATTCAGCATCGCAGAAATCGAGCAAGAAGGCAGCCTGGCAGACCCCGATGAAAGCAGATCCAGAGTGGACCAATGGCTGCAGTCTATTCCACCGCGAGGCACAGTGATCGAGCAAGACCCCAGCGTCCAATTACGGGAGGAGTCTACCTGCCGCATCGTGCCACGAATCACCGAGCCACAGGAGGATGAACGCGACACAGAACGCCGTGTCGACAATTCACAACCACCGCCGACTCATCGCTACGAACGACGCGAAGAGGACCACGGCCAGACTCATCGCTACGAACGACGCGAAGAGGATCACGTCCAGACCGAGACCCGTCGAGCCAGAATCGAAGCTCCGGCTCCACACACTCTTGGCTACGAACGACGCCAAGAAGAACGACCGTGCTGTAGTCACACACAGCAAGCGAGGCTGGAACGATCGCCCTCGCCGACGTATCATCAACGAAGAAAATCGCTGTCCCCGAACGAGAGACGACGGCGATCGATAACACCGTCGAACAACCGCACTCGAGGCATCGAGCAACTCGCCGAGGCCATCGAAAGAATGTCCAGAAGCCGACCGCCGCCGAGACAAGCAATCGACCTTCCTGTTTTCTCCGGCGCGGTTATCGAGTGGATGCCATTCAAAGCAGCATGGCGTGACTCATCGGCCATATACAAGTTTACGCAAGCTGAGAATATGGCAAGACTACGAAACTGCCTGCGTGGGGAAGCACGACAAGCCGTGGCAGCCCTACTACACACTGCGACCGATCCAGACGTCGTGATGAAGACGCTACAACAGTGTTTCGGGCGGCCTGAAGTCATCGTCCACCAAACGCTTGAGGATCTTCGCCGCTTGCCCCGACCGGGCCCCGCTGCCAACGATATCAACCAATTGGCAGTGCGGCTACAGAACATAGTGCAAGTTTTGGAGAACGTCGATCAGCGAGGCTACCTCTACAACCCCACGCTGACACAAGAAGTGCTTGAGAAGCTAAGCCCGCACCTCAGATCGAGATGGTGCGACTACGCGGAGGATAACGGCAGCGCGAGTGAACCAACAATTATCACGCTGTCCCGTTTTCTCACGCAAGAGGCTGACCGTGCTCTACGACACGCCTTCGCGAGCAACACTGCCTACGCATCGACGACCTCAGCACCCACGAAACCCAGAGGCAGCAACATCAACAAGCCTGTGCAACGAAACGAACGAGCTAATCTGCACAAAACAACTGTGTACGCTACGATGGAAGACGCCCCGGGGTCCCACAACAAGAAACCGGAATCATGCATCTGCTGTGGGGATCAACACGCAGTGTCAACGTGCCGCAAGCTACGCAACATGCCCGTGAACGAACGATGGAACTGGGCTAAGGACGCTCGCCTGTGTTTCAATTGCATCGAGAGCCAACATCGACGTACAACGTGTAGAGCCCCGCGGTGCGGCGTAAACAACTGCAACCGACCGCACCACTCGCTGCTACACACCGACGGAGCTCAGACCGAGAGCCGAATACAACCCACTGAGACTGAAACGGAAGCCGCAGTGATGTCAATAGCCAACGAGAACCCTACAGTGTTGCTGAAAGTCTGCAGTGTCGTGATCACCGGGCCTGCAGGGAAAATAAACACGTACGCCTTATTGGATGAAGGCTCCACCGTTACTCTGATCGACGAGAAACTGGCCGACAAAATCGGCGCGGTTGGAAACCCAGCACCATTGAGAATACAGGGCGTAAATTCGGCGAAGAGGCGTGAAAACAGCCGAAGAGTCAGCATCGCAGTTCGAGGGCGACATGAACGGATCGCCCACCAAATCACGGCCCGAACAATCCCTGATTTGGAACTTCGACAACAGAGCGCACCCCGCAATATTACACAGCGGTACGCTCACCTCCGAGACCTCAACAACGCCTGCTTCGAGAACGCGAGACCGCAGCTTCTCATTGGGGCCGATCACTGGCAACTAATGACGTCCCAACTACGTGTCGGAAAAAAGAACGAGCCTGCCGCGTCAAGAACGGACCTAGGATGGGTGATATACGGATCGGTGCCCCATCTACTACACCGACGCGGAGAAGACACAGTGCTACACGTACAAATAACGGACGAAGAACGAGGCGAACCGTCCGCGAACAAGAACGACGAGCAACTTCACGAAATCGTCAAACATCATTTCGCAATCGACGCATTGGCTGTTTCACTCAGAACGAAAGTGAAGCCCGAAGATCAACGCGCTGTCGACATTTTCAACAAGACAGCTCGCCGCGTCAACAACCAATTCGAAGTCGGCCTGCCATGGAAGAGCGATGACGTCGTCCTGCCACCTAGCTACTCGGACGCACTCACACGGCTCCGAGGGATTGAAAAGAAAATGGACAAGGACGCCAAATTCAAAGAAGAATACAGGCAGCAAGTTCAAAACTTACTCGACAAAGGCTACGCGAGAAAATGCGACGGCAGCGAGAGGGACAGCAAGAGAGAATGGTTCATGCCTCACTTTGCGGTCAAGAACCCGAACAAACCAGGCAAGATTCGCCTGGTCTTTGACGCCGCTCACAAATCGCAAGGGGTCAGCCTAAACGACCACTTGCTAATGGGGCCCGACATGCTACAATCACTGCCTGGAATACTGCTGCGATTTCGAGAACGACCGATCGCCGTGACAGCCGATATAGCCGAGATGTTTCTGAGGATCAAAATCAGAACAGAAGATCAAACATCTCAGAAGTTTCTATGGAGAGATGACGACAGAAAGAAGCAGCCAGAGCACTACAAGATGACGTCGATGTTCTTTGGGGCAGCCAGCTCTCCGTTCCTGGCTCATAGCGTGCGAAACAGAAACGCGCTTGATTACGCGGAAACACATCCACGAGCCTTAGAGATCATCACGAAAAGCCATTATATGGATGACTTGGTGCACAGCTTCGCCACGACCGAGGAAGCGAAGCAGACCGTCCACGAAGTCATTGAAGTTCACAGCAGAGCTAACTTCACACTCCGGAGCTGGAATTCTAACTGTCCGCGAGTGTTAAGCACCATTCCCGAGACGCTGCGAGCCAGAGAACCGACCGCCCTAATCTCCAGCGAAGATTTCAAAACACTGGGAATGCTGTGGGATTCCGTAAACGACGAGATGGGCTTCAACACCACACTGGCCCGTGTCCCTGAAGCGGTGCGAGAACGACGACGAGCGCGGACCAAACGAGAAGCCTTAGCGACCGTTATGTCAATCTTCGATCCGCTGGGCTGCTACGTAATCACAGTCAAGATCCTGCTTCAAGATTTATGGCGGATTCAACTAGCGTGGGATGAACCTCTACCACCAGAACACGCCGCGAGATTTGATCAGTGGATGGAGACACTGAACGACGTGTCACGTCTACGACTTGCGCGCCGCTACGGACCAAACGAAGAAGACGTCAAGCGGCAACTTCACATATTCGTAGACGCCAGTGAACAAGCCTACGCCGCAGCAGCATATTGGCGTCTAGCTCATCCCGATGGAAGAATCACGGTCGCCTTGGTCGCAGCTAAAGCCAAGGTAGCACCGTTACGACCACACACAATCCCGAGGCTGGAACTACAAGCAGCGGTGGCCGGAGTCAGACTGGCCGACATGATAATAAGGGAACACCGCTGGAAGGCCGACCGAGTGACATACTGGAGTGACTCCCGAACCGTCCTCCAGTGGATCCGAACAGACGCCCGCCGCTATACCCCATTCGTAGCGCACAGGCTCGGAGAAATCGCGGAACTAACGGACAGCCGCCAATGGAGATGGGTGCCGACCGCAGACAACGTAGCGGACGACGCCACCCGAGCAGATAACGCTACAAGAGGACGTTATGATCGATGGTTCACCGGCCCCACCTTCTTGTACGAACCCGAAGAAACCTGGCCTCAAGAACAGACGAACCGAGAAACAGAGGACATCGAGGTCGTTCATCACACAACTCAAGCAGATGAACTCAGCGTGTTGCCAGACATAAGCCGTTTCTCCTCATACGAACGGCTTATAAGAGCGACGGCATCTGCCTTGTGCTTCATAGACAGATGCCAAAAGAAAGCAACCAAACTGGAAATACGACACCTAGAACGAGCGGAACAACTTTGGGTGTCGCAATCACAAAAAGAAAGTTTCGGCGAGGAGATCGCGCGTCTGCAAGCTGGCCGACCGTTGCCAGCCGCTAGCCGTCTCGCCAAACTGGACCCGATGTTAGAAGAGGGACTACTACGCGTCCGCGGCCGGATCGACGCCGCCCGCGTGCCCACAACTACCAAGAGGCCTTTAATCCTAGACGGCCGACACCGTTTGACACAACTCATCGTGTTAAAGGCACACATCGCCTTCGTTGAATCTGGTAAGCATGGCACTGCACCAAGTGACGCGGTCCGTTTTTTGAGCCTCGGTCAAGTTGTGTGGGATCCACCGCGAGCACAGCTTTCTCACACCCAAATGTTTGTGTAGGATTAATTGTATTTGACTCATGCCTATTTCTAAGGATGCGCGAATTTCATGGTAGGTCACATGCCTGTCTGTTTCAATCATACGGCGCACAGCATTGATGTTTTTGTTGGTCACAGCGGTGGACGGCCGACCATCGCGAGATTCGTCACTGAGATTGATACGACCACGCTTGAATAGGCTACTTGACTGTGTTCACATTTTGTCAAAATTTTTATACGGAACAATACATACACTAAAAAGTAACCGATATCGAAAACAGCAATAAAATTGGTAATTAATTAAAGCAGTAATTAGCATTTAAAGTTTTCTAATGAAGAAAAGTGGGAGCGCGGTGGGGACGTCTTGCTATCTCTTTTGTACGCACGAAATCAAGTGGCAGTGACGTCACTCGCCATTAAGTGCGTCCTTTTCTTGTTTCTTGACAGTTTCCCCTTCCACAGGATTTCAAAGGCTTATAACTTATTTAATATTGAACGGATACAAGAAATTCTTTCTGTTTTCGAATTCACGGACTGAAATTTGTGATATGAAATATAAAAAAAAATTGAGTCAAGTAGCCTATTCTGCAAACCAGCTATAAACAGTTGTCTTGCATGGTGCTTCATTGCCAAAAGCTGTTTCCAGCCGAGCGATGCTCTGTTGAGCTGTCAAATTACACTTAAAATCGTAGAAAATCATACTACGAAAATTTTCCCGAGTTAAATCCATGTTGATGCAGACACACAATTTTTTAAATGGCGCCACAAGGTAAAAACAAAAGACAGTCAGATGAAACAAACTGCATTCTACAGCCAAAGAGTTCTATTTTCAAATGTTGCAATAAATTTTTAAATATTGTTTATGTAAGTGGCCAGTTCCGGAAACTTACAGTGCGCCCTATGTATATATACGGTACATGCACCAAAATAACATTTGCAAAATAACAGTCTGTCTGTTTGTTCCGGGTAATCTCTGAATGGTTGGACCGATTTTGACAGGATTTTTATTGGCAGGTAGCTGATGTAATAAGGAGTAACTTAGGCTACGTTTATTTTAGATTTTTTATTTTATTTTAGGAAAAAAGTAATAATGTTTTCTTATGTTTTCGCGATTGTTATTCATTAAATTAAACTATTTTAATACGGTTTTATCGCGTTTATTACTTATTTATTTACACCTGACGTTTCAAACACTTTACAGCGTTCATGGTCGCAGGCAGACTAAGTTAACATTTGTCTTTGATGTCATAAGATTACAAAACTACCGCCTGAAATTTTTATTGGGAACTATTCCGATTCACGCAGTATTGGCTCACAGTATCTAAGGGTCTTGCAGTCTGCTTCCGAGTTTGCAATTTTATTAAGTTAATGACTGGGTCCCAAGCTGGCGGTACCTGCCATCCATCCTCTCTATTGAAATTAGGATGTTTTTTAATTTCAATAGCTTCACGTAACATC
The DNA here is from genome assembly GCA_947363495.1 of Euzophera pinguis. Classification (NCBI taxonomy): domain Eukaryota; kingdom Metazoa; phylum Arthropoda; class Insecta; order Lepidoptera; family Pyralidae; genus Euzophera; species Euzophera pinguis. The sequence continues at coordinate 3,214,049 of OX376164.1, forward strand.
CTTGGAATGAATCTGTTTTCCTTTGCAAGGACTTGAGGATTATCAAAACGCATATAGTGGTTGGGTTTGTCTAGAGCATGTTCACAGACTGCAGACTTGGTTGAGCGTCTATTTTTCATGTCAGCAATATGTTCTTTTATACGAGTATTAATGCTTCTCTTTGTTTGCCACAGAAGTCGACCCAAGCCACACACAGTTGATCGTTTTCCTGCCATCTTACCATACATAAAGGGAGTCACGGACAAGATTGGTAACATACTTAGGCGAGCTTCAATCAAGACCTATTACAAGCCGCATAAGAAAATAAACCAATTTTTAAGACCTGTAAAATCCAATATCCCATTGCAAGATGCTGGAGTTTATAAAATTGACTGTGACTGTGGTTTATCATACATTGGGCAAACAAAGAGAAGCATTAATACTCGTATAAAAGAACATATTGCTGACATGAAAAATAGACGCTCAACCAAGTCTGCAGTCTGTGAACATGCTCTAGACAAACCCAACCACTATATGCGTTTTGATAATCCTCAAGTCCTTGCAAAGGAAAACAGATTCATTCCAAGGATGTTACGTGAAGCTATTGAAATTAAAAAACATCCTAATTTCAATAGAGAGGATGGATGGCAGGTACCGCCAGCTTGGGACCCAGTCATTAACTTAATAAAATTGCAAACTCGGAAGCAGACTGCAAGACCCTTAGATACTGTGAGCCAATACTGCGTGAATCGGAATAGTTCCCAATAAAAATTTCAGGCGGTAGTTTTGTAATCTTATGACATCAAAGACAAATGTTAACTTAGTCTGCCTGCGACCATGAACGCTGTAAAGTGTTTGAAACGTCAGGTGTAAATAAATAAGTAATAAACGCGATAAAACCGTATTAAAATAGTTTAATTTAATGAAAAAAGTAATGTTGCGATGTCCAAGTACTGTCCAGTACCGCGCGCAGCTCACGCGCATGCCACCACATAAAAAAAAACGTAAAAATTAAAGTTTCGACTGTTAGGCGGACCGAAGTTCGCCGGGTCAGCTAGTAGTAATATAATATTATAACTACATCTACATCTGTGACGACGACCGTATAGATTTCCCGCTACATGCCCTTCATCATTCATGCTAATTCATCGGTTTTTTATGAAATACCAAAAAGTTTTTAATTTTTTTCGACTGGAAAAAGATAGGGCGTTTTTAATCGTTGGGTGATTTTTGACATAGCCAAAAGCGCCTAGATCCTATACAGGGTGGATTCAAATTCATTGGCATCCTTTTAACCGTCGACTATCCCCGTGATTGATAATTAGTAGGTACTTAGACTCATAGAACGTATTGATGTTACAACGTCATTTTCAAATAATAAAAAAATCCTAACTTGCATTATCATACGCTTTAATAGAAACCATAATTGCAAAAAACTAAACATCAAAATGTACATAAACAACAAATATGTGCTGGACCCTTGGGCTGGCTCGATAACGAATAACTATTATTCGACATAATCGGTGAGTTGAAAGATTTTCATTCGACTTATCGATTTCGGGTGAGTCTTTTCAAAAACAGGGCCCCTGATAGTGATCCTACACGAAATTCAAAAAATCATTTGAAATGTTCGGTATGACTGGTATAAGTGGCTGCTCGGAAAAAACAAAAAATTTGACACCGAAATGCGGCCGAGCTTTAACACGCTCTAGTATATTGTCACAACTTTCAAAGTATGTTATGGCACATTCGTTTAAACTATTTAAATACAGATTTTTTTACTCGTATATGGCGAAACATTGCTAGAAATAGCTTTCAAATATGGTGTTACTGTAACACCCATTTTCTTAAACCTTCACTCAAACTCGACTCAACCTTACTCCACGTCATTGGTATGATTAGTCGTCACTAGCTTCCTGGACTTAAGGAGTTTCCTCATTGTTGGTGAGTATCGAACTGTCAAATATATGGTTGGTCGAGAGGTACCTTGAAAATGGCGGTCTCAAAAGTGGTTATGAACAGGGCCCGATCTAAGGGGGGGCAAGCCGGGCATTTGCCCAGAGCGGCAAAAAATGAGGGGCGGCAAAATTAACTTATTCCTATCTTCCAACCTAGCCATTAGCCATCCACCACCCGAGTTTGAGAATTTTATGCGCCACCTTCCAACCGACTTCAGGTTAGATAGTGGAAATATTTAAGTATTTTACATAACTGAATTATTTTAGTTCGAAAGAAAGAAAGAGTAGGGATCCGCAAAAAGTACCGATACCTGAGTAGTATTGTTGGAATAAACACAACCTCTCTTGTGTTTTGATAGATTTTATTTATAAAAAGTGGATGATTTTGTCATCTGTCCGTCTGAAATTTACATTCTAATAAACCGAGTTCAATTTAAACAATCTACTTTATTCCGGGTATTTTCTACAGGTTATGGGCCTACAACCTTTCTTCTACAAGTATCGACGACCTCCGTGGTCGAGTAGTGTGTACACCGGTTTTCATGGGCACGCCACTCCGAGGTCCCGGGTTCGATTCCCGGCCGTGTCGATGTAGAAAAAGTTCATTAGTTTTCTATGTTGTCTTGGGTCTGGGTGTTTGTGGTACCGTCGTTATTTCTGATTTTCCATAACACAAGTGCTTTAGCTACTTACATTGGGATCAGAGTAATGTATGTGATGTTGTCCAATATTTATAATATATTTATTTATTTATCGATACTTTCATTCCGATACTAAGTATATTTGGACACGATATTTTTGTTTCGATATTTTTGAGGTATCGATACTTTTAAAAGTACTCGATACTTTTAACAAAATTTTAGTCGCATTATTAGATTTGGGTCGTAGCGGATTACCCTTCTATAGACAATAGCTTATGTATAGAGCGTGTGTTGCCAGTTTCTCGTGATTGGTACCTATTTTCCTATTTAGTCGATTTATTTTTATCAATAAATGCAAAAAATGATTTAATACAGTTTAATACTTATTTACTTTTTTAAGTTTTAAAAATAAATTGAAAAGTACTTGATACCTAACAATGTCGACACTTTTCTTTTCGTTACTTTCGTTACTTTTCTCGGTATCGATAAATCTGATACGATACTGGTATCGAGTAAAGTATCGATACTTTTGAAATTTTGTGGAACACTAAGAAGAAGAAATACCTAAATAGGAAATAAGGAACCAACTAGACTAGAACTTAGAATTTCTAAGTTCGGATGAAGTTATTAATTTTCTGCCGATTTTACATTTCTGAACTGCCAACCCTTTCAGTCTGTTTATGTTTGATGGGGATTCCCCTCAAATTTTCGGAGGAATACCCTTTAGCTAGATTCGTACAGCGCGATATTTTAGGGGAATCCCTTAAATATCATATATAAGCAAAATATTGTACTATTTTTCCGTTACTTATTTAAAAGACTCCTAGTAAAAATGTTTTGCCCTAGAGACAAATTTTCGTCATATTCGTGAATAATGTAGTGGTTAATAAGTGATACAGAATTAAAATGTTTCATCTATTTACTCGTTTGTTAAATATATGCTAAGTCAGCTTCTAAATAAAATAGATTAAAAAAAAAGTTGGTTCTATTCTTAGATTTAAAAGTGAAGTGGTTTTCTGTATGTAAAGGGCGGCAAAAGTGATCTATGAGCCCAGAGCGGCTAAATAGCTAGATCGGGCCCTGGTTATGAATCTTTTTTTTTTGTCACTTTTTGCCTAGTTATCTACTTACTTTGTTTATTTTTTACTCTATTCTTTTGTATTTTTTAATTTTTGTGCTTTGAATTGTTATTATAACCTGTGTTCCTCATTGGAGTTTGCTCAAGCAACCAACTAAGAATATCGTTTTCAAGGATAGACCGCACTCACAAATAATGCGGCACTTTGTGAAGGACACCATGTCTGTAGCATTGCATGGGGAGATATAAATAATCTTAGCCCCCATACATACCAATATTTAATTATTAGTTGAGACAGCACCTACTAACATTAGTCGTAAGTTTTTTTTTTTCAATCATGTACTAACACAATGTGGATCACAATATCTGAAATAAAGAAATTTTATTATTATTATTTATCTCCGCTTAGGATTCACGGGTTGCCCCGGTCCTTTGAGAGGCTTGCGCGGGGATATGGAACCAACGCGTAGAGGCCCTTTGGAGAAGTTGATGTCATGTGGTGCTCCTGCCAAAACTTGTCCTCTGCTGCTATATCAATAGATGACATGTCCATGAACAGATCTTGGCAGGAGTAGGAACTATTTTTAATGTATGAAAAGTATTTATGGGATATAGTGATGAAGTTTGGGTGGAGATAAAACTGGGCTATTGTAATAGAGATTCGGACACCTGCCATAATCATGATTACTGACTATTAGTGGCAGGCGGTGACTCGCCAATCAGTGAATGGGCCCCCCAAATAGTCGCCGCGTTTGGCAACAGAGGGACAACATTGGAATGAGCGGCTAAGGGTGCCGGGAGGTGCGGCTCCGGTTTCGCCATCGCGAGTTATTATTATTATAAGTATTTACTTTCAGATGGAAAAAATAACAAAAGCAAACATATTGTTTATGAGATTATTGATATTGGATATTAAATGATTTCCATCGTATCATAAGTAAACACTGGGGGTGATTATGATACGGTTTATGTTTTATCCTAAAGTAGGTAGGTTCTGCGAAGGAAAATCATTCATCATTTATGTTTTTATCTAACCAAAGGGAAGTTACAAAGTACTACTCTCCTCCTACCTTCCACGAATGATACTTCTTCATCCTAGCGTTATCCCGGTTGCATCCTCAGCTGTTTGCTTCGGAGTCCAGGGTTCATTTTTACTGCTCCACTTCGCCCGGTCTTCAGCAACCTTGGCAGAGTCCATTAGCACGCATATCGTGCTTTGCGACATCAGGAGCCATTTTTGAAAAGTATGAAATTAAGTAAATTAAATTAAGTATGTACAAACGTAGAAGTATGTACTTCGATATCAAACGAAAATCTTTTTTTTTTATTATTCAACTCACCGATATTGCGTCAGTCACACTTTTCAAAAAAAAAATTCCTGCTCTTTTTGGGGGCGCTCTACCAGGTCCTGGTGGAGGCGGCATGGCATTTCCCTCCTCGAATGTAATTAATATTAATAAGAGGTTGCATTATTTTTATCACCGGTCGTAAAAGCACTGCAGGAGGCATGTTTGATGGAGGCCTGGGTCGATGGTCTATTCACTTTGATACTTCACGAATAAAACAAAACGTACTTGAAAAAATAATTGTAGTCTCGCAAAAACTTATCTACCCAAGGCATTGAGAAACGAATGTCATCGGTTTCGATGCCCTTTGACCCAACGTAATATATTACCTAGTTGAGTAAGTTTCGTAACTGTAAATGAAAATAACCATTTATTTATTTATTTATTTATTTATTTATTAAAACTTTATTGTTCCACATTAGGTAACAATTGGCAGACTTAATGCTAAGAGCATTCTCTACCAGTCAACCATTGGGAGAAACGGAAAGATAGTTTGGCGCAAAAAAGTTAAGGGGGAAAAATGTATTACTTATAAAGCAAATTTTATCAAAAGCTTAAGTTCATACACTACGTAAACATACATAAAACATACACAAATACTGTTTCATTTTAAATATATACCTATATAACCAAATTTTTTTGGTTATATAGGTATACACTGTAACTAGTTGTGACTGTAACTAGTCACAACTAGTTACAGTTAGACAAAAAATCTTATTTAAAAAAGTAAAAGTATATTTTTTTATTTTAATTAATCCTGACTAACCAAAGAATTAAGAAGTGTTGCCTAGATTTTACGTCTTTTTTTGTTTTAATCCATTTACAATTAATTCTATTTAGTAAGTATAATCCAGGTATAATCTTATGGCTTAGCGACAGTCGGTTCTTATTTACAACTAACTGTTTGCAAGAACACATTTATGTGTTGTTCATATTAACTATCACACCCCATTATTCTTTCATCTCTTTATATTTTTGATGTAGCTGTATTTGTTACAAGCAATCCCGAATTGTTTCGACGTTTATGTGATGTTGCACAAAGAAACAGACGGAATGGTGAAAGACTTTCATTTTTCTAACACGTCTCTTCTTAGTAACAGTATTGTGAGCATGGCACCAAAAATATTGAACAAAATTCCAAATGATTGTAAAGATTTAAATCTAAATCTGTTCAAACTAAGCTCAAAAAATTCTTAGTTCAAAAATGTTTATTTTTAATTTACAATTACAATGTCAATGTCAATGATTTTTTATCAGATAGCTTTAAATATTTTTTTTTTTTATTTCAACAAACAGTTTCACAATACAATTTGTAAACCATATTACAATCAAAAACAAACTACAATCAAAGTGAAACCAACATCGTAAACCACAGGTTAATCTAAGGAAAGAAAATAAAAATTGAGAGAAAACATAGTATAGATGTCCATGTAACATAAAAGATATTTACAATTTATCCAATGAGCATAACACTATACAATACAATGTGATGAAAATTGTGTCACTGAATCAATTACAAATTACTTATCAATATTCTTGAATTTTTCACTTACTAACCTTTTATAAGAGCCAACTCGAGTCGCAATTATATCTATATCATTCAAATATTTATTATATAAATTAAATAATTGGTACATAGGCGCACGTTTACCTGCATTAGAATGGATTATATAAATAAAGACATAGAACGACATGCTCGTCTGCGTGGTTTAGTTGCTACGCGAAGGATTTGTTATTAATAGTAAGCTTTAAGAATTTGTGAATATGCATGCACCTTACTAGAAACTGACTAATTTTTGCACGCCCTTATGGGTAAAACATGATGAGACATTATTTTAAACCCTATTGTAAACATTAAATTGTACCTACACATGTTTAGCAAATAAAAATTACTTACTATTACAATACGAGGATTTGATTTTAAAAAAAAAAACAAAATTGCTTATGTTTTACCCCGTGCCCCTTGTACCATAATTCATACCATCAACATTTTCATCATGAAAGGTTTAGCGGTCTAGCCCAGATGGCGTAACAGACAGACTTTTAACTTTTATAATATTAAGTATGGATTAAGACGTTATTTTTATTACTGTACGAAAAAAAATACTTTTAAAACTAAGAGTTAATATTTTAGAGAGTAATGTTGCTGTAGAATTTTTTTATTCTACACTGTGAAGTTAAGTACCGTTCAAACTGACGCGAATCCCGGGATTCGCGTCTGGCGGGACGCCCATAGAAATAAGAACATATAGAAGTGTCATTAGCGGGCCAGTTAAATTTGGCATACGCTACGGCACTTCTACCGATTCGTATTTCTGTGGGCGTCCCGCCACGCGAGCGGGATTCGCGTTAGTGTGAACTGTCCTTTACTAACAGAATGGATGAGCAATAATTTTGTTTTCTTACAAGAAAATATTTTATGGCGCCATACAATCTGCAATAAAGACTCCGCAGACACTATAATTATAAAGCGGAAACTGTCTGATGTTTAGCATTAATATTTATTTATCTAAGGCAGGCTTAAAAATTTGTGTTCACTGTTCGCCATTATCTAACGACATAGATACATATTATTTAACAGAATAGGTTCAGCCGTGTTTTGGCTCATCATCATCCTAGCGCTTTCCCGGTTGCGTCCTCAGTGGTTTGCTTCGGAGACCAGGGTCCGCTTTCCTGCTTTTACGTCTTCACTTCGCTCGCTGTTCGGCTTCCTTTACAGACAGTCCATTGGCACCACTTGGCACGCATATCCTGCTTTACGACGTCAAGCCAACTCTTTTTAGGCCCCTTCTACCAGGCCCTGGCGGAGGCGGCATGGCCAGACACTTGTTCCCAACGTATGTTGCCGGTTTCCTCAAGACGTGACCGTACCATCGCAGATAGGGTTGCCAGGTCGCCAAGCCAGACAGACCAGCCAGTTTGGCCGGACATTTGGCTAAAACGGCCGGACACCCTACATTATTGAGGATTTTGTGTCTCAGTATTTAAAGCTTTTCTGATTATTACCATAAATCTTGTTAAATTAAATGAAATGTAAAAAGCCTAACAAAAGCCGGACACCGTTTATTTTGGCCGGACACGCAATCAAAAAGCCTAACTATGTCCGGCTTTATCCGGACGCCGGGCAACGCTAATTGCAGACGATTTTCATAAAGCTTATCTACTATGAAACGGACATGAAGGCTACCCCGAATGCGAGAGTTTCTTATGCGGTCCTTCCGACGCGACGCAGCATCTTCATCTTCGTGACACGCAGCTCTTGCTTGTGCCTCTCAAGCACGGGCCACGCCTCGCTATCGTGCAGTAGGGCAGGTCTTATGATGGATTTATAGACCTGGCCTCTCGATAGTCACCTCACGTCACTTTGCCCATGCCGCCGTAATACGACGTCGCTATCGATGTCTCCGGACGCGTCGAGTACAGACCCCAGGTGTTTGGATTGGTCCCTATGGTCGACCAAATCTACGCCTATGCGTACAGGTTGGGTATCTGTGGTGTTGCAGGCAATGTACTCTGTCTTCGCCACGTTAAGTTTCAGTCCACCGTTCTTAAGTGACACCTTCCAATTGGTTGCCCGTCGTGTCAGTCTCCCCTTGTCCGCATCCGTCAGTGCGATATCATCAGCATACATGAGCAGCCACGGCAGTTGCTCGTGTGTGTCTAGTGGGGCTGCCTGACACTTCGTCTAGTACTACACTCAACAGGTAGGGACTGAGGACAGAGCCCTGATGGACCCCAACAGTGACGGGCAAGGGTTTGATGTCACCAACAGCAGTCCTAACTATAGAATGAGAATCCAAGTACATGTCTCGGATAATCTCAATATAGATTTCTGGAACCCCTTTGGACCTCAGTGCCCACCAGATCATCGACCGAGGAATACAGTCAAAGGCCTTCTGTATATCTAAGAATAAGAAATGAAGAGGCGTATTCTTTCTCCTGTACTTCTCTATGACGGTCCTTAGGGCAAAAACAGGGTCGATGGCCCCGTGACCATATCGACAAATCCATATTGACACTCCGAGACTGCACTCTCCTGTCGGATTCGAAAATCCACTATACGCTTCATAGTGTGGGACATGACCTTTATGCCGCGATAGTTTTTGCACTCCTGCACCGATCCCTTCCCTTTGAAAACTGGAGTAATGATACTCGGCCTCCATTGGTCAGGGATCCTTCCCCTGAAGAGAATGCAGTTAAAGAGGCCAGTCAGTATGTCCACACCACGCGGGCCCATCGCTTTCAGCCGTGTTTTGGCTATGAAGAAACAGACATATATGCAGGTCAAACACATAACCCTCCTTTTTTGGCTTCGCAGTCGGGTGACGCCCCCGAAGGATTACGACGACTATAGGAAATCGCCCAAATCAACACGAGGAAAAACGCTACCAAAAAGTATTTTGCCTGTTTGGGCCAACCTACGGGTTCTAAGCCGAGATTATGATCTATAAAAATATACCTACCTAATGATTAATAAAATTCCAGGCAAACTAGGTGTCGGCCGAGGATTTATCTCATTAAATCCGAGATATATTCTTTTCCAAATAAACTCCCATTCTCTCAGAAAGGGTATAAAAATAACAAATCTATTGCATAACTTGTTGTTGGAAAGGTAGACTTTTGTACAATTGTTATTTCGCTAAGTATATGTTGTAATTTGTTTTTACATTTGTAAATCGAGGCGAAAAGTGAAAAGGCTATTATACAAGACTAAAGGTCTAAATAATAATTTTGTCACGGCTTGATTGGATGCGTGAACCATTCCCCGCACGTATCTGTCGTCACAACCATGATCAATTTGACGTCCACCGTGCTCACTACAAACCATTTACAACAACAAATTTTGCATCTAACTGACATTATGTCAACTATGAGCTATCCACGCTTGTTGAGCAAAGACTAGTTCACATTTTTACTAACGATGTAAGACCCCGAGTCTTCAACTTATATCCATACCAAATTTGAAAATTTCGTCATCATTCACCAGAGGTTTAGCACGAAAGCGTAAAAGACAGACAGACAGACTTTCGCATTTATAGCATTAAGTATGGAAGTATGGATATGGACCTATCATGACAAATATTATATTTATAATATATTTGAAAAACAATCAGTAGTTCCTCCGCAGGAATTGAAGGAACTACTGAGACGAAAAAGTTCCTTCAGAGGAACTACTGAGAACAAAGGAGATTATTGACGTTTTCCCAGCTTTAAGTCTCGGCTCAAAAATAGTACCTAGTGTAATTTCTATATTCTATCCTTCGTTTAATAAAATTGTCGAAGAAGCTATGAACCGCTGTGCACTAGTTAACAAGTTCTGACATCATTTAGTCTGATAAATAAATTCTTCACGGAGGATATAGAATGTAATAAAAATTCCAAGAAGACGTTATACAACTTAATATTTGGCGTAAAAATTACCCTTAGATTAAAAATTGGTCTCGCGCGAGCGAAGCGGGGCCAATTAATAATCTATGAAATTACCTAAATACTACCATTTTGTAATCTCATCTCATTGAGATAATAAGTACTAAAGGCACTTTATAAATATTACTTATTTTTTTTTCTTCTTCCTTACTTTGTGCTAAAGGCAAAGCTACTATTCTGTGATTGTTTGTACCTAAATTCTAGTCACGGGCGCGTGTGACGTTCGTATTCCTAGCACGTTAGAATCACATATGGAAAGATTATACTGTATAGCTATTAACTTTATGTAAAGTTATTTTTAAATTAAGGTACGTATTTAAACAATTATAAAACAAAATAAGTACAATGGTACGGAATGGCAATGGCAATGCTGCCAGCCTCTTGGGCACGCTACCTCAGGGTGCCGATCTGTCGGGACTTGCGATTTTGTAAACTTTTAGGTATTAAGCATTTTTTTTCTTTCTTTCTCCCTCTTTTTAAATAAGTACAAACATTCGAGCTCTCTCGTATCTTTTTTTAAGAATAACCATATTTATTTTAAGACTAGCTGTCCCAGGGAACTTCGTAACACCACCACTGGATTGCATGGGGAACTAAAGTTACTTTTCTACTGCAACTTTCACCATCGACAGGAAATATCTCATAATACTCATAGCTATTACCTCAAAATTTATAGAATAATGCGTTTTCGTGAGATTTTCAACCGACTCCCAAAATCCAAAAACGACGGAGGTTTTCAATTAGAGTGTTTTTGTGTTTGTTACCGCATAACTCCGTCATTTACAAACTGATTTCAGAAATTCTTTTTTTGTTTGAAAGTACATGCTTTCAATTAAATTTCATGGAAATTTTATTAAAATCGGTACAGTAGTTTAATTGTAAAATCAAAATGCCGGTAAAATGAGAATGGACAATGATGTCATCCGATTAGACACAATTCAACATTTTTGATATTTTATTTATTTTCAAGCCGCTTGCATGAGTTAAAAATAGTTATTTAAGGCCAACTGACCATATAAGGCCCTGGTGTCAGTACTATCTGACCATCCCCTGACTATTATAATGGTATTTTTGAGGTCAGTCTTACTTGGGTAAAATCCGTGTGGTATGGCGTTAACTCAAACGGCAACGATCAGGCTGCTCAAAGGCATTTGTCACAGCCTAACAATGTATCTCCCTGATGTATGAACATCTTGGGTTCAGAATATCTTCAAGATGGCCCCAGTAATCGGAAGTAGGTTTTAGTTTTTGCGATAAAAGATTATTTCTGCGATAGGATTGTGAAATAAACTTCCTGCTATGGTTTTTCTAAATTACTACAATAATATTGCTATCAAAAAGGGCGTGAAAATATCTTCAGTGTCATCAACGCGCCCGGTGTTACCTTTGATATTGCAGGCGTCCATAGGTTACGGTAGCCGCTTTTCATCAGGGTGGCAAATACTCGTTCGCCTACTAAATAGTTGTAGTTAAAAAAAAATGTTATCACTTTTTTATTTCTTCTTTTGCAATTTCGACAATGTTTGTCAGTCATTTAAATTAAATAAAAAAAAAAACGGTTTTCATGATGTTTTTTAAAATGAACAAATGCCTTAAAATATCTTATCCAGGGCCTCTTATACTCTTATTGAAATTTCTGATCGCAGCAAAAGGTACTTATTATTGCTATGGAAAAAACATAACAATGACTTTAAACAACACGTATTCAGGTCCGTAAAACTCGTGAAAAAATTTGGCCCCTGCCTCCATTTTTAAAAATTTTCTATAGTGCATCCAGTTTGTATGGAAAAATAATATTGTTGTTTTTACTTATTTCCTTGCAATATCTTAATATTTTCTTACCACATAAACCTTCTGTTAGCTTCTACAAATTTTTCAAAACTCAATTTAGCCAAATCGGACCAGAGCCGTGCCGTGCGTAACATTTACAATATTTTTATATATATATATATATATATATATATATGTTTTATTTATTTTAAGATAAATATTGAGGTAGCTCGTGACGTAAAAGAACGTGACAAAACATACTTTAGTTAACTTAGACTTATCGAACGTTCGTTATTTTTTATGAATAAGGGGATCAGTAGCTAGTTTTATGTATTTTAGTTAAGATCTACATTAGTTAATAATAGAATTGAATAACATAAACTCATATAATTATAAATAAAATAGAGTCGAACGGCCTTCTTTAATGTATTCATTAATTTTGCTTCTAACAAGATGAATTTATAATTAGCAATTTCAAATGACAACATTTAAAAGGACCCTTAATTAAAATTTCCATTTCTTTATTAGCCCAAGGTCTGAAAATATTGACTGATACATTTCAAAGGAATAATAACTGAAACCGTGCTAAATTACGTCATAGTTGCTACAGTCTAAACATAATTTGCATTTTCATCTTATTCTCATGCACTCGGATTACAATAACATTGTCTCATGAGTAGACAAACAAACACTTGGACAATATTACCCCTCAATTTCACTTGCGAAAATGCAAATTCAAATATAAATAATATAGGACAGGGTTCGACTAGGGAAGCATGTTTAGTTTAGTTGTTTCCACTTAGATTAATAATTGGTCTCCGCGACGCTACGACACCAATTATTAATCCGTGTTTCCAGTTTGGTTAGCAAATTGGAAAGGACTTGAATCACCTGATTGTCTGATAGTAATGATGATTCTGCGCTTCGGAAGGCACGTAAAGCCGTTGGTCCTGGATGTCATTTGGTGAACGTCAAAAGCGGTTTTGAAAAATTGACACTAGCGTGTACAGGGTCGATTGACAATATAACCGACTTGATGTGAAATAATGTGAATTAATGACAAAGATAGAGCTGTCAGTGCTGTGTGTGTGTAATGTATTTTTTTTAGTACTGAATTTTACGGCCATGGTTATAAGTCCTATAAAGCTCTTCTTATTTTTTTATCTTCATCAGTCCTACAGTGTGGTTTCGTCAAGTCCTAGTCAAGTCTAAAAGTCAATTCGGTAGTCAAGTCTAGTCAGAAGAATCAGGCTAAGTAAAGTGGAAAAACTGCACTTAGCGATTACTAGGAGCTTTTGGCAACAAGCATGAAAATTACATAAATCAAACACTGTATCACTTCCCAACACTCACGCTTGTTATCGAACAATTTGCCAATAATAATCCACAATTATTATGCACAGACACTCAAAAATACACAAATTTTGGAAAATATAATACAGCGCCGATACTGCTCTTCACAGCTTCCCGCCAAAAGTCCCCAATGATATCAGAATAAACAAGCCTGTCACGCACGCACTACATTAAATTTCATGATCGATCTTAAAACAAAAAGCGTCGAGATATCTAGTATTCGCGTTGTTGTTCGATACTTCTTCCTGACAGTCATTCGATATTTTAATGCATCATCAATTTTGTTCGTTATAATGGCACTCAAGATAAATCAATATATATATATATATTAAGTACTATGAACGCTGTAAAGGTAAAGTGATGAAACGTTTGGTGTAAAATAAATCCATATCCATACTAATATTATAAATGCAAAAGTCTGTCTTTCTGCCTGTCACGCTTTCACGGCCAAACCGCTGAACGGATTTTAATGAAATTTGGTATGAATATAGTTGAAGACCCGGGGTCAAACATAGGCTACTTTTGAACGCAGTCGGAGCTGCGGGAAACAGCTAGTGAGTAATAAAGGCAATAAAACCCGTACTAAATTGTTTAATATTATTATAAAATAAATAAATAATTTTTTTACTGATATATTAATATAATACAAAACAAAACTCTTTATTGAATGAATGAATAGTATTGTGTTTATAAAACTGTTGCATAATAAGGGTTCTTACAATAAGTCCGCCATTGTACATAAATATTTATGATTTTTTATCTGTTCATGTTGTATTAACTGTTTTCTTTTATGAACAATAAAGAATTTTACATACATACGAGTGTAAGTTGCAAAAACGAGTTTCTTTATAGCATAACATGAGTGTTGTAAGACCATAGGCTAGTTTCCAGGGTCAAAAGACTAACATTAAATCTAGTCCGTCATTTAGGGAATCAAAATATATTAGTGACGTATTTTTTCTTTCGTCAATTGAGCGATAAATTATAAAGAAGTAAGAAGTTTAGGAGGGACTGTGACGTCACACGGAACTTTAACGCGCCATATCTTTACCATTCTTTGTTTAATTTTCAAAAGAAAAAGTACGTCTCCAATATTTTTTGATTATCTAACTGACGGACTAATTATATTTTTTTAGGAAACTAGCCTATTATGTGCAGTTTCATACACTATGTCTAATATCATTAAGTTAGAAAAAAAAAAAATATTGTGTAAATTTTCTTCAACATCACTACGATTTCAGACATTTTTTTAAAACTGGAAACCGATTTGAAATTGGAATCCTTTGCTCATTGACAAAGAGCATCATTGACAAACAGTGACAAAGAAAATGGAATCCATCGCTGGTCCTGATCGCGCACGCGTGTTGGCCGCGTCCACAGATTATAGGATGTCGCGATGTAGAAAAACTGCATTCCAACCTGGTCCAGATCAAGCTGTACTTTAATGGGGAAAAAGTTATATTATGATACAGTTGTCCATACAAGAGCTGTATTATAATTGGCTAGTAAACTTTTTCATGAAAATGTCTAATTCGTAAACCATTTAGAGGAATAGGCTTAGGGAACAGATTACATTAATCAGATCTTTAGATAAGCATGTATTTTTCAAGAAAATCGCAGAAAACCCAATGACTTTCATTTTTTAGCAAGGTTAACGCGTGACGTAGCCGGACAACTTTCGGCTTTCAAATTTTTTTTTTAGGTTGGCAGCACAGTGTAGTGAATAAATATTTATTGTTTGGTAGCGCTAATTAGGCGCTTCACGTACTTGTCACCTATGTCAAATGTTATCTCTGTTCAAGTAAACATAACAACATAACCCTTAAATTACCTAACTACATCTTAATTACATTATAATGAAGAATCGGTGTCCAATTATTGAAAAATCAGATGTCAACGGATGAAGAGACGGCAGTAAAGTCCAATAAACAGGCCAATATGCAATAGATATGAGACGAGAAATGGGGTAGGTACCTAGATATTTAGCGATCGTAAACAAACAAGAGACTAAACTCGCGGCTCGCGGTCCATCCTGACTTTGACATTTGACACTGACATACATATTTTTTAATACCTTATTAATTTTTGCTTTCTTGCAGTTCGAGATGGCCATTATAGCTGCGTCACGTCATCACTATAAAATCTTTAAAATTAAATAACATGATAAATATAATTTTAAGAATTTTTTCGTTTAAATTGTATCTTCAAAATAGTCTATTCTATCAATAAAATATATAAAATACACAATTTATTTTTTAGTTGACTAGCCAATTACATTTTATTATGAGATTAGATAAAATATTTTTCATATTTTTTTTTTCGCAGAACTGTAAAATAAAATTATGGATAATATTTTTTTTCAATACCAAATTTTAGCTTTCTAGGTCTAATAGCCTCTGAGAAAAACGTAGGACAGACAGACATGATGAAATTATAAAGGTTCCTCGTGTTTACTACGGAATCCTAAAAAGGACTAAGGAGGTTGAAAAACTGCATTGGTCCAGCTCAACCGGTATCTTAATGGAAAAAAAGTTATATTATTATACAGTTGTTTATACAAGAGCAGGGCCCGTAGACAACTTACAATTTGAAAAAGGATAACGACAATCTTGTTCGCGATCTTTCGAAATTAGTATATAAATCGAACACGTGATTTAGCGCGGCTAATGTCAATCCCATACATTTTATGTTTTCGAATGTAGTTATCGTTTTTCAAATTGTAACTTCTCCACGGGCCCTGTATCATATTTTTTTTTTTTTATTCTATTTCGATGGCATGTGTGTGTATCATGGAGTAATTACAAAGAGGAGATGCCGTAATAAGCGTTTTGTAAGAAAGCGTTTGTGAGGCTACACGGGGCGGAAGGCAGACGTGCGGGGTGCTCGGTTTCGGCCGTGGCTCCAATCATAGAGCACGAGCAATGACAAGCTCCGCCCACTGCAGTGTAGGCGAGGCGCCAATGAGCACGTCACTGCGCCATTTCAAACGGCATCTCCTCTTTGTAATTACTCCATGGTGTGTATAATGATGACTGACATTTATCCTCCTCGACATCAACCTCTCGACGTAGATAACACTTGAGTGCCATTGTTATTTCCTTCACAGTCAGCGAAAGTGTTAAGTATGTACTGTTTATAATTTTTTAATCATTACATTAAAATGTATGTGTTTTTGCACCATTTAATAATGAGATAATACTAAATTATTTTTTTAGCGTAGGTAGGGAATCTGTAGCCTTATTTTTGTATGACTGTATGACTTATTTCTCGAACAAAAATTCTTCGTTAAAGAAAGACAATCATTCGATATCGATCAAAAATTATTTCGACTCGTTTTGAGATAAGGACATTTAGAGAACAGGACATTTTGTAAAAAGGACATTCTGAGAAAGGACATTCTGAGAAAGGACATTTTGATAAAGGACATGTCGAGAAAAGGACATCATGCGCTGAGACGGACTCGCCGATTTTGCGTGAGTCACACTTTCAAAGATAGGCCTTCTGGGCTCCTAGGGTAAGCTGGCAACGCAACTAGGATACACGCTAGGATGAAGAAGATATTAGTCATAAACAAATAAATTTAAAAAATATAAACAATATATACTTATATTTTTTTAAAGTCGGTAAAGGCCTGCCTCGGAGTACATACTGCAACCAAATCGCAGACACATTAAAAAAGGGAAATGTCGGGAGTACCCGTAATCGACGAGCGTGTGTGACGAGAGTGATGAGCGTAGAAGAAGCAATTCAATTCAAATCATTTATTGCGTTTCATATAGTACCTTTTTTTTTGTTAACGGACACGTAAATGCATTTACGCACTGAGTGTGGGACTCCCAGGCAGAGTGCCTGGACTACCCACTAAAACCCCTCCGGCGTTTCCGCACCGGCTGTTGATGGCGCCATGGGGTCGCGTTAGCATTCTACTTCGACGCCCTCCAGCCATGGCCTTTCGGCCCCGACCATTGGCCCTTCGGCCACCCCCCCAAATCAGACAGTGGCCCATAAATGGACCACACCCGTCCCCCAGACGCACATCCGTTCACCGTCTCATCATAGACGGCGATGGAGTGGTCTGTTGGCAGAAATTGGCCGACAGTCAACAAGACCCCGACTACCAGGGAGTTATTAACTGTCACCCAGGGTGCACCGTCCCGAATCCCTTGTCAGCCCGCCCTCTCACCGGATCCTTGGGATCAAGTGAGAATGCAAAGCTTTCAAAGGACCGGGTACTCGAGGAGGTTCCCTACCCTGCACCCCTTCATATAGTACCTACACCAACAGTTCCCAACTAGGTACACACACTGTTTTTATAATATAAGTACAATACGAACCCTGTCTGGCATTGCAACTTTAGGAAAAACTTTAGAAAGCGAGGGAAGTCTGTAAGGATCGTAGCAAATGGAAATCCGTAGGCTCTGCCTACCCCTTCGGGAAAAAGGCGTGATGGTATGTATGCACTCGTATGTATGTAAAATGTTTTGCACATCTTACGAATTGACTCAGTATTTTTATTACGTCGTAGGTTTTGAGTCTTTTACAATAAAAATACGAGTATGAGTAGGTAGCTATATTACGTGCTTTGAATTTCCCATTTAGAAATGCGTGACAACTGTTTTATTCTAACAGTGTTAAAAGATAATATATGTAATAACATACACAGCATGGATTCAAATTAATTGGCATGCTTTTAACCATCGACGGTAGCCATGATTTATACTCGTAGTAATTTAAGACTAATAAAACTTCAATTAAACGTCGTCATGCATGATGCTTCGATAGAAACCATTACTGCAATTTTAAAAAATAATATCAAAAAGGTACTTAATCAAAATCTAGTATTTTTTTATACAACTAAGTAGGCAAACAGGCGTACGGCCCTATTATAAGTACGTATTGCAGAAATTATTACCGTGAAAACTATCCTTTACGAGTATGTACAAGGTAAATTTATGCCAATGAATTTGAATTCACTTGTAGGTACCACGTACATGTGCTGATTTTTTTATTAAACTTTTTTGTATTTTTTTGGATACGATGGAAAATATTTTCGTCAGTCAAATTCAAAGGGGGTGTTAAGATGAAAACACCCCGCCTTGGGTGTTAAGATGAAATTCCGATAAATTTATTACACTCTGAAAAAGAATTGAGAAAAATCAATTCAATTTCATGGAAAAAGGATAAAGAGATTAATAAATGGACAGCAATAGGTTATTATATTAACAGTAAAAGAATTAGGTCAATAAAAGTGAAAGTGTTACGTCACATTTTATCTCCTGAATTCCAGAACCAACCTTCATCATCATTATTTTTCGAATTGATGAATTAAAATTTATAAGATAATACAGCTTTGGTAACAAGAAATGATTAGGTAGACACATCTATCAGAATACCTAACGCACTTTTTATCTGGCCGGCACTTATCACTTTATGAACCTATATGGATGATTTCTTTTGACATAAACATAGATAAGAGTACTGAGAAATACATAGGGGCCTTTCATCCCATAAAAACTATTGTTCGAATGGTACCCGTCCCCTAATTTTGCATATTTTTTACTTTCAGTCCAATAAATTGAGCGATATGAATGAACGGCTGAGAGTTATTTATTGAAGCGCAAGCACATCCTTACTCATATATATATACAGGTGTCTTTTTAAACACCAACTAAATTTAGTACGAAAATACTTTTTCCTCTCATAGTCAGATTTGACGACTAATTTGTATAAAAGTGGTTAAGTTTCACGTACCATTACGACATAAAAAATTGGGCTAGTCTTAGATTAGTAATTGGTCTCCGGCGGCGCTACGACTAGATACCGCGCTGTGAAGAAAAAACAAGTTTCCAGAATGCGGCAACTTATTAGGAAAGTGTGTGTAAAACAATGTGCAAAGATGCTAGTGTGCATCGATTTTGGTGTTGTCAGCTACTTGATTGGTGCCCGACCAATGGGAAAATTATTAATTACTGTGGTCTTGTTACGGATTACAAAATGTAGCTCAGAAAATCCTTTGAAATGGTTATGCACGATTTTTTATTTTTCCCCATTTGGACCTCCTAAACAAATTTAAAATTATCTCATAGGTTTTCCTGTAATTTATGCATCGAAATTCTGGAATCGATAGTTTCAGAGCTAAGATAGGGGAAATGGTTAATTTTTGTCTACTTTATTTAATAATTGTAATATGGAATCCTAAAATTGCAACAAGAACTTTCATTTGATTTATTATTACACAGTAGAGTATGTTAAACATTTATTTTTAATTTTCTAATTAGCTTGGAGCTAATTGATTACTAACCCCTTTTTAGTTGTGACCTGGGTTTAAATACAAATAAATAAATAGATACATATTTATTTATTTAGTTAAACTTTATTGTACAAATACAATTGTAAAGCACAATAGGTGGACTTGATGCTTTTTACAATATGGCTATATTCATATATATATATATATATATATATATGAATATAGCCATAAAGTTGTTCAGTTGCATGAATGGAGTCACTGCACGATGGGTCCAAAACGACTAAAATTTCACGGTGTGTAATATAAACACGTGTTTACAATATACCTACATAAACAATAAATATATACTTAATTGCAATGCAAAATAAATAACACATGTGACGTAAAACGGCAACTAGTTTCACATATAACTCAGCTGTGCGAGAAAATGCTCGTAAACAAGAGCTTTGAAACCAGCACGGCTGGAGGCTTTCCTAATTGATTGATATACATACATATAACCACGGCCTATTTCCATACGGTAGTATTGCCAGAAAATTGATTACACATCGAATACTAATAATCGATTCTTTGACAGTTGAAAAAATAATTTAAGGTATCGATAGTGATCATGCTCTGATTATCGATAATATATTTCTGTAAGCACAATATTTTTTTCTGTATGAGTTGAATGACGATGATTTGTGTAATGCCCGCTGTACACTCCCGCCGCCGAGTTCCGGTATATCTGCATAAGGTTGGCTGGAAGAAATTGCATTAGCGATAAGTCCGCCTTTGTACCCATTTAGTTATATTGAATTTAACTGTCTTTCTTTTGTTTGTACATGATGCAATAAAGTGTTCATTCATTCATAGTACCTTTCAATTGATAATCCAATAATAGATTATTTTCGATAAATTGTCAAAAATCTATAAATACTACAGATTAGATTACATCGATACTATTGATACATAATCCATATATAACCATCGATATATACGATTTCCTATGTCGATTAAATCGATCCATTTCAACCATCGAATTTTTCTAGTACGCCGACGGCATAGATTAATAATTGGTCTCGCGCGCTCGACTAGATACCGCGCTGTGAAGAAAAATCAGTTTCCAGAATGCGGCCACTTAATAGGAAAGTGTGGGTAAAACAATGTGCAAAGACGCACACTAGCGTCGATAATGGTGTTGCCAGCTACTTGACTGGTGCCCGACCAATGGGAAAATTATTAATTGCTGCGGTCTTGTTACGTATTATAAAAAGTAGCTCAGAAAAACCTTTAAAATGAAATTAAAATAAAACTGGCCAAGTTTGAGTCGGCTCGCGTGTAGAGGGTTCTGTACTATTTTTTACTTTTCTCTATTTGGACCTCCTAAACAAATTTAAAATTATCTCATAGGTTTTCCTGTAATTTATGAATCGAAATTCTGGAATCGATAGTTTCGGAGATAAGGTAGGGGAAATGGTTAGTTTTTGTCTACTTTATTTTATAATTCTAATATTGAATCCTAAAATTGCAGAAAAACTTTCTTTTGATTTATTATTACACAGTACAGTATGTTAAACGTTACTTAATTTTGGAGCTAATTGATTACTGACCTCTTTTTAGTTGTAACCCGGGTTTAAATACAGATAAATAAATAGACATACACATCCTATTAATATTATAAACGTTTGTAAGTATTAATGGATGTTTGTTACTCTTTCACAACTAAACCGCTGAATTGATTTTCATGAAATTTGGTACGGATATAGTTCAAGACCCGGAGTCAAACATAGGCTACCTTTTGACGCAGGCGGAGCTGCGGTAAACATCTTGTACATACGAGTAGTTATTATCATGGCCTTTTTCCATACAGTAGTGTTGCCGGAAAATACATTACACATCGAATAATAATCGATTCTTTGATAGTTGAAAATATAATCTAAGGTATCTTAAGTGATCATATATCGATAGTATCGATATTGATACTATTGATAATATATTTCTGTAATTTTTTTCTGTATGAGTTGAATGACGATTATTTGTGTTATGCCCGCTGTACATCCCGCCGCCGAGTTCCGGTATATCTGTATAGTATCGGTGCCTGAAATGCTTGGTATTGTTGTTAATCCATTAATCGATTATTTTTCATAAATTCTCAAAAATCAATACTACAGATTAGATTATATCGATACTACAGATACATAATCGATTAATAACCATTGATATAAACGATTACCTTTGTTGATTAAATCGATATAATTTTTATCAACCCATTTCAATAATCGACTAATTGTTTGATATTGCAGTTAATAATCAATTAATAGTCAAAATACGATTAAATTAATTATATCAATACTTTCGATATCATAGATTATTTAAAAAAAAACCAAATTCGATTAATCAATTATCCGGCAACAATACCCTACGGGGTACCAACTACCTAAAGGCCATATTTAGAATGTTGGTCGGCGTAAAGTGGAAATGGAATCAAAATAGTGATAGGTTGCTAGTCGCATCGCCTACTGATAGGTATGGTTCTTCGATTTTCGCCCACTTCCTCGGCCGGCTTATATGGTCTGCGCAGGAAGAGGAGCAGTAGTACATTTCACGTATTTACTTTTCTCCCAGATCAGCATTAAAGAAATAAGATGTTTGTGGCGTGCGTCCACGTCTTTTAATTAAAAAGTAAGCTATAGTTTTATTAAGTTGTATAGTATTAGTATTATAAGTTTTTTATTTTGATAATTACTTTTAAATATTTTAAATAAACTGCAATACTAAAACTTGTTAATTTTAGATAATTTAACTTAAAAATTTGTATATTTTTAATGTCAACGAACAAGCTGACAAGTGTTGTTGTTTTATATAGATAGCGAATGCGATGCGCGCGCATGCATGCCAGCCGCTGCGATCGGCTCGGACGATGCGCGCGCAGCCCACGCCACGGCGATCCGTAATTCCGAACGTTTCGCCGGCTCGCTCGCCAGTCCGAATACCATCTTGAGACTGAACGCACGTTGCTTGCGCTCGCATTCGCGCGCTTACGTAAACTCATTTCCCGCTTGATCCGTTCCTTCACTTTTCTCACCTGTATTTTGTGCTTATCATAACCTTCTGTTAATCTTTAAGTTGTCGGTGTGCTTGTATTGTATTTGTTCTATTTAATTGTGCTGAACTTTTAATTATAGTGTTAAATTAGATATTGACTTTATTTAAATATCCCGCCTCATAGCACAATAGCCTAACACTTATCATACACATTACGCACGCACCCCGCTTTATGTTAAAGACAGACAAAATTGTCAGAAAAAGTCAAAATACAACATCTCTCTTTTGGAGTCGGGAGTTAAAAAACAAAATATCTAAATAATAAAAATCGAAACCTCGGGGAATTTGGGATTATTTAATACACGGCAACATTGAGCACCGAGCGGTACTTCGCGCCATATTTTAGGGTTATATTATTTTCGTGAGTAATTTATGTCAATATTTCGAAATAATACAATACTTATTGATGGTATGTAATACCAGTATTATTCTTACACAGTTTGACTACGCAAACTGCACATTTTGCTTCTACTTTTACATTAAATTTTATATTTATCTAGACATCCAACTCACTCATCGGTCGCGGCATGACTGACGCGGGTATGCCGCAACCAAGCCGGTTTCGGCATGGTTTTAGTTGCGAATTTATGTAGTATGCCGACGGTATCTAGTCGTAGCGCAGCGGAGACCAATTATTAATCTATGGCCGACGGTATCTAGCCGAGCGCGTGAGACCAATTATAAAAAATATACTAAGGGGCTAGTATTTTAAAAGTCACCACGTATCTTAATGCTAGCGTGTTTAGGCTTTGCTTCAGAGCCTTATCAGCACTCGTCAACACTATTTCTTTTTTTACTTTTATGACCAAGACCGCTGTAAATTGTTTGAAACTTTAGGTGTTTATGTACACTACAGTTTCAAACAATTTACAGCATAAGTAAAAACCGTATATAAAAGGTTAATTTAATGTGTGATGTACGGACACTAGGATTCTGACTTCTAAATTGTGCAGTCGGTTATGGAGTTGTATTCGTACCTAACCTCCGCCGACGGCACAAATATTTACTACCTATAAAACTTTATGGTTATTTTTTGTGTCATGACGTGTTTGTCAGATGGAATTCTTGCATTGTAAAAGACTGAGAGAAATAAATTCATTCTAAAACTTCGACTTTGGAGATATTTATTATTATACTTCGCCACATTTTTCCATATGTAACAATCGTTAAAATATAAAAAAAAATCATTAACGCCTTTTTTGTGTTGTGTTTTAGGTCAATTTATACCTATTGTCAAACCACACCTCCTTGGCCCTGGTAAACTGATATTTTTTGCATCAGTGTATCAATACTTTTGTTTTATAATTTCAGACGTTTTACTAGTAGACATAATTACTTTAAAACATGGAATTATGAGTCCAATCAAATGATTTTAGTTAGAAAAAGTCGTTCGTAAAGTTATCTACTTACAACAGTTGAATACAAAGTTATAATCAGTAAAACTCATCTGAATACACAATTTAAATAAAGGACGTTAAGGCTTATCAGCATGTTTCGGAACATCGAATTTCAGCGATTTTATGTCGATCCCGATTAGCATTTAATTTTAAATAACATTGCATTGCAAAAGCTGACACATTTTATCTTACAAGCCTATTAAATATGTTTAAACTCATCATTACATATATAGTAATATTAGTCACATCACATATTATTTTATATTACTATAAAACAAAGTAGCTTTCCTGTCTGTCTGTCCCCCTATGTATGCTTTAGTCTTATAAACTACGCATCGGATTTAGATGGAGTTTGTTTTAATAGATAGGGTGTTCAAGAGGAAGGTTTATATGTATAATACATGCATAATATAGTAGAGGAACACTGATAATTTAAGAGGTTTCTAATGTGATGTTGTAAATTGATACATTTTTTGCTCTTACATTGCAAACGCTGGCTATAACATAGGAGATAGATCAAAATAATGTGCTACAGTACTACTACAGTATTGTACATCCTAAAAAGTACCATATGTGTAACTATTTTAGTTACGTCACAACAACTACTGTTTCATGTTAAAATTTGCAATAGTATTGCCGGTACAAACAAGGCCATATTATTCGTCTCTCGGTATTGATCCTTATCCAAATAAATCATTCCATATTCAAGGATGGTTTAATACCTGTTAATTACTCTTTGAATGAATGAAATCAGACATTCTATTCCAAAGATATTACGGATTTTGTTTTGTGTTACAATCCCTACGCGTGGCGAAACGGTACAAAGTACACGCTCACTTCCCGTGGCGCTTAGGTGTCGTGAAATACAATGAGGAAAAAAACCAGTGGTATCAATCTAAACGTTCTGCGTTCCCAATGAAGATTGACGTTAGGCAGGCGGCCAGTCGTAAAACAGGTCAATATAATAGGAATGGAATCATTAAGGAGTGCTTTTTTTAAAAGTGTGACTTACGCAAAATCGGCGAGTCGAATAATTTCTGTACGATATCGAAGGTTTTTTGTTCGATATCGAACGATTTTTATTCGACACACATTTCAAAAATCAAATCATTTATTCATTTAATTTTTTTACAAAAATAAACAGGTAGTAGGTGCTCACTATTAAGTAAATAAAAAGCTGTATTAAAAATAGGGCTCCATAAGGGAAAGCGTCATGGAAGCGGGAGCTGAGGACGCATTCCTAAGGAGGGTTGACGTTAGGCAGGCGGCCAGTCGTAAAAACATGCCAAGATTTATAATAATAGGAATGGAAGCAACCGGAAGGCATGCGTCATGGAAACGGGAACTGATGACGAAACTGAGGAGTGTTAAAAAATTGTAGTAAATATTTACGATTTAATTTTACGTGTTCTCCCCGTGGATGTTAAGAGAGTGTACACGGGACGACTAAGTGGAAAGCGATCGTCCTAGGTACCGTTGGAGAAACGAAGTTGTAAACGACTTGGAATTTAAAAAAAATCACATTTGATTTCCCTGAAAGTGAACTTGAAAAATCGATCTTGACTGCTCTATGGGGCACATCGGTAGACGTACCTATCAAACATTTAATCGTTTCGATAGTTAGACACTGACATTTACTTTTTTAAAATTTTGATATGCCTACCGAAGTGACAGAGGCATATGCCCATAGAGCCAAAAGATAGATTATTTTATGTTGCGATCTTCCTTGGAAATAAATACTTTCGGTGGCGGGATTCACCACCACATCATGAGATGAATACATACGGTATTCATCGGTTAATAGGACTACTTGACTCGGCCTTAGGGAGATCTATGTAGCCGGTTTTGAAAGAAATGCTAAATGAAGAGGTTAGCTTCAACCTGCTACTACATAATTTGTATAACCCGGACGAAGTCGGGACGGGCTGCTAGTTGTTTATATAACACAATTTGATGAACTTCACTGTTCGTTTTATTAATTGTTACATGTAATAATTACATACACATATCAAATTAATACACATATCAAAGTAGAACAGTTTTCAACCCTGTACGTTTACAGAACACAAATAGGGAATATAGGGAATATGCATGAATTTTAAAAATCGTTATTTTATTTTTTTGTAATCTACTATATTAGACCTAGATAATGCCTGTGTTTTTTTTATTTTTGTGTCAGTTGGCTATTTATTTAGATATTAATTATTGAAAAGTGCAAAAAATGAGCGCCCAATTCAAACAACAAAAAACGGGATAGGAGTGGGCATAATACTGGTGACGTCATGCGTTTCAGGGGCTGCCAGTCAAAGAAATAATTTTACTATGTAATGTTGACTTATTACTTCCATGGACGAAATAAGACTCGAAATCCATTCACGGGTTTAATTAGGATAGAATAAATCAACAATTGATTAGAAACAATTAAAAATAGCTCGGATGAAAACAGATTACTTGCAGAGAGCGGTGAAGTCAGTTAGACAACCACGTCAGGCGGCTTACTATCATCTCTTGTCGCGGACTGTATAAGATGTATGTAGGCCTGGTTGCTAGTATCTCCCAAATAAAATGACTATTTAGAAAATAATAAAATATTATTGGCAAAGACAAAGAGATCGTAAGGAAGGAATGTACGCAAGTGTGGCGACGTGAAGTAAAGCTCGTTGCTTTTGCTATGTTCGACTCATTGGTAGTGGTGGGATCCGCTGGCCGCCAATCAACGGATTTAAACTTGTACATACTGCCGCCCGTTGAAGAGTTTGCTCTTCAAACATTTATTGGAAGAGGATATAAACGCGTGTATGCCCGTCTGAGTGCCCCTTTCTTGGTAAGTACGTCAGCGACGCGTGCCACACCATCGTTGCCGACGTGAAGATTTGTGATCCGTCCCAAGAGCCAGTGGAGCGGGGGAAGATCCTTTTCTTGGACAAGAACCAGCTGTCCCAGTGTAAGCTCGCCTGTGGAATGGTACCACTTCTGCTTCTGCTGGAGTAGAGATATATATATTCATGTGAAAAGCGTGACCAGAAATGTTGCCTCAGTTTTTCGATGCGTTCGTGGCTTTGAAGACAATTTATGTTCTTCTTAGATGTCTGGGCCTGAGGCACAGGTAGCAGTGGCCGTCCAATCAGAAAATGTGCCCATCACATTTTTTGATTGGATGGACGACCCCAGTAAGGCATGTTAAGTCTGATGGATCTGATGAAAGAGGTGTTAGGGACGCGAATTCAATATAGCTTCGATTTGGATCAAACAAGTACACATCTCCTCGTACGTTAGATGCGTTAGACCTAAGACTCTTCTCAAGTGATGCTTTACGGATTTTACCGAGGCCTCCCAAAGACCTCCAAAGTTAGGGGAATAAGGCGGAATTGGTTTAAAATCTATACCTGTTTCTGCAATGTCAATCTCAGACTCTTAAGTTCACTAAAATATTTGCGAGTTCATTAAAAGCCCCAACAAATGTAGTGCCATTGTCAGAGTAGATGGTCTGTGGTTTTCCTCGCCGTGATATGACTCGATATAGAGCTGCAAGGAACGCTTCCTTTATAAGGTCCGTGACCAGTTCCCGGTGACATGCTTTCACTGAAAAACATACAAATATGCAAATATAAGATTTGTGTAAACGACGCAATAGCATCGTGATAGGATGTAATAGAATGCGTGCATAAGCCTTTTGTGTTCTGACTCAAAAATAGATTTAGTGGTATGATGATTTGAGTCTAAAATTATCGGATGCTTTATATTATACGAATAATATGAGTTATGAAGCCTTCCGCCCACGCGCAAGAGCTTTTCTTCATCGATAAAAGGAGATAAAGATATGAGCCTGTTCTTTTTATGTAGGGATTGCCATTTTTGAAGTTTAAAATGAGCTGACTGTAAAACGCTGGTAACTTCATTACATAGTTCGATTACCGAATCTATTGAGTCCCCACCAGTCAACCAATCATCAACATACCAATCTCTGGTCAAGGCACTTCTGGCTGAAGCAGAGGCGCATTGATCAGGAGGTTGAAGGGAGGAGGTAGACTTAGTGGCTAAGCTGATGCCGTACCGTACGTCACCGTATTTAATGTATAAGATTTTATAGGCTCATTTGTGTTAAATCTAAAAAGTATTTGTTGTAGCGAACGTTGTTTAGGTTCGACAAAAATACATCGATACATTTTCTCTATGTCGCTCGCTACGACATATTTATGCTGTCTGTATCGTAACAAAATTGAAAAAAGATCTTCCTGTACGACTGGACCTACCATCTGGATGTCATTGAACAATTTGCCAGAACTGGTGACGGCGGAAGCATCGTACACTACCCTTAGTTTCGTAGTTGTACTATCTTCACGAATAACGCCGTGATGAGGTAAAAAATAATTGATTCCCTGTTGAAATAAGGATGGGTTCTCGGTCATGTGGCCTAAGTCTATGTATTCTTTTAAGAAACTATGATACTTATCTTTGAACTGAGTGTCGCGCTCGAATCTGCGCTCTAAAGATAAAAGTCGGCGTTTGGCAAGATGATAAGAATCACCTAAAACAGTAGGAGGTTCTTTTAGTGGTATTGTGACAACAAAATGACCATCATCGGCCCGCCTAGTATTTTGTATGAAATTTTGTTCACAGGAACGTTCTTCTTGTGAAAAATTATGTATAGATGGCACTGAATCCAATTCCCAAAAACGAGTTATTTGTACATCGTCGTTCTGAATAAAATGACATGATGACGTCATATTTTTATTATATTTATTATGAAATAAGGTACCTGACATGATCAAAACCGAATTTTTATTGATGTAATTTCGGATGATTCTTGAGGCAAGAAGGCATGTTAAAAGACGGGTCAGCCAGTTGTACGCCTTTGGGTAATGAAATGCTGTCAAGTTAATGTGACTAGTAGGCAATTAATTCGTAATTTGAGGTAAAATGTAATAATGTATACTAGTATTGTATTTATTATATAAGGATTTGATTGTAAGATTGCATGACTCTGCACTAAAAGATACATGACCATTGATGCCGGTCACAGTGGAGCCGCAGGTACGTGTTACCAAGCCGAGTTTGTCGCACAGCGCCCGTGTTGCGTAGTTCGAGTTGCTGGCATTGTCAAGCAAAAGACGGGCGGTATGAAAGACCCCGTTTGCGCCTTGTACTTTCACCAACGTTGTGGAAAGTAAGACACAACGATTACTGTCGTGGTGTGATGATGAAGCTCGCGGATAAGGGCCACGGCGGCTTCCTCAGGTATGGCAGCTGACGAATTTATGTTATGCTTGTGTAATAAAGTGATATGCTTTGATTTACAATATTTGCAATGTGTCAAAGTACATTTCTTACTGACATGACCGGGTCGTAAGTAATTATGACATACTTTGAACCCAGAAACCTTTGAAAGACGCTCATCAACACAAGAAAAAAGAAAATGTGATTATTTACACATTGGACAACATAAGACCTGAATTATTGTCATTATTATTGTACTATTGTTGCCTGAAGCTACTATAAAACTCTTAGAATTGTTTGTAAATGATTGTTGCTCACTATTGTTGCTATACTTTGTGTTCTCCATTATTTCTAGTAATTGTGATTTATTGTTTAAAAATTTAAGGAACTCTGATAAGGTAGGTAATCCATTTTTAATACCTTTTAACTCCTCCCAATCGCGTGTAGTTTTGAATCTAATTTAGAAGAAATTAAATAAATAATTAGAGTGTCCCAGTGGTCGGTTGGTTGTTGGCTAAAGCCCGTAAATTTTTATTAGTACATCTATACTAATATTATAAAGCTGAAGAGTTTGTTTGTTTGTTTGAACGCGCTAATCTCACGAACTACTAGTTCGAATTGAAAAATTCTTTTTGTGTTGGATAGATCATTTATCGAGGAAGGCTTTAGGCTATATAACATCACATTGCGACTAATAGGAGCGAAGAAACAGTCGAAAATGTGGAAAAAACGGGGAAATTTTTTCATCTTTGAGGGCTTCCGTTGTGTGCGCTGCGAAAACCGTTCGAGATACCCAAAAATATATATGAAAGAATTATTCCTCTTAAAATTATCTAAAAAAATGTCCGCTAAAGTATATTATCGGCCTTAGAATCAAGCGCTGAACGTTCTCAACGTTTAGCTTCACAGAATGTAACTAAATCGTCTATAATAAGTCGTGGGTAACAGCTATAGGTAATTTATAATAAAGCAGAGGAGGTAGGTTTGTAAACAAAAAATAAATATGATTCCCAAAATAACTATTCCACGCGGACGAAGTCGCGGGCACAGCTAGTCTACAATATTACGGAGACCACTGGTTGTTTCTTTTTTAAGACATTCGAAGTCAAACAACGCTTTGATGTGGTTATTCACTAGTAAACGTTCGTTGTCGAACCTTTCTGTTAACAATTGCCAGGCTATCTTGTAATTACTTGAAGTAAACTCTAAACTTTGAATAACCAATGAGGCATTGCCCGTTAAGGCGGCACGTAAATAATGGAATTTATTTATGTCACTAATCCGGGAATTATCATGCACTAAAGATAAATAGGTATCTCTAAATTCGAGCCAGTGTTGATAGTTACCGTCAAAGCTAGGTAGGGTGATGTTTGGCAAACGCACAAAATCATTCTGAATTTGCCGTCCACTGTTGGAACTTGACACAGAACCTGAACGAGCGCGGTGTCCAGGAGATAGCTGGGCCTCCTCGTTCTCGGATAACAGCGTACGAGCCACAGCAATCAGCTCGTAATATTGGCACTCCATTTGCTCCCGCTCTTCTAATAATTGTTTGGGATCCTCGACCAATACTTCCAACTCCGTCTGTAACGCGTCGAAATCGGCAATTAAGGGCTCAAATTTTTCAAGGCGCCACTTTAACTCTGTTGTTTGTACTGCATGGTCACGCGCTGCGAATAAGTATATAGATAAATTAACTGTGCTGTGTTGTTATGCAACATAGGTATGCATGCGCTGAGTTAGCAATGAAACCTGTTCGAAGCGCGATGATAAACAGGTGTAGGCCGGAATATAATAGATCCAGTAGATAAGTACAAGTAAGTAGCTATAACGCGATGATGTTATTGCTACGTTGGAAAGATTTATTTCTGAGTAGATGCAAATAAGATGGAATGAATTTATTGCATAGGTAAGCAAAAAAAAAAAAACTGAATGTTTTGTATGTATTTGAAATCTGTTTTTAATTTAATTGCGATAGTAAATAGGCAAGATTTATGTAAGCAATGTATTTGAATAGTGCTATAGGACTAAGTAACTAGGTATTTGTCATATCCAAGCTAAGGCTATTCGAAAATACAAAAGGGGGAAAATTTAAGAGGAAAGGAAGACAGATTGGAACGAACTCACTGTTTCGTGCTATTCCCGTCTTCGAAGAGGCCTGGATACTAGAAATCCTGGAGTTTTGTGCATAGGTGGACTTTGATCGACCTCTAATTGACCACACGGCTTGTCCGAACGAAATGGTGTCTTTCCAATTCCGACGTAGATGTTCCTTGCATTCCAAAAGGAGACTCCTTGCGCCTTTAGTGGTTAAAGGACCAATTTGTCGCGGACAGTATAAGATGTATGTAGGTCTGGTTGCTAGTATCTCCCAAATAAAAGGACTATTTAGAAAATAATAAAATATTATTGGCAAATATTATAGGCGATCGTAGTAAGCCACCCGTAGGATTAGATGCATGAAAATATTGGTATTGATTTTTTTAATGAAAAAAAAAATAAAAAGAAAAAAAAATAATAAAAATAAAAAAAAGTTCAGGCGGTAGTTTTGTAATCTTATGACATCAAAGACAAATGTTAACTTAGTCTGACTGCGACCATGAACGCTGTAAAGTGTTTGAAACGTCAGGTGTAAATAAATAAGTAATAAACGCGATAAAACCGTATTAAAATAGTTTAATTTAATTGGTATTGATTGTCAGACGAGACGATTCCACCATGACCTCG
Organism: Euzophera pinguis; assembly: GCA_947363495.1. Taxonomy (NCBI): domain Eukaryota; kingdom Metazoa; phylum Arthropoda; class Insecta; order Lepidoptera; family Pyralidae; genus Euzophera; species Euzophera pinguis. Next base: position 3,246,279 of record OX376164.1, read on the forward strand.
AAATAAGACTCGAAATCCACTCGTAGGTTTGATTAGAATACATTAAATTCTTATTTCATCAAAAACAATCACACACTGCCCGGATGGAAACAGATTATCTACTTTAGAAAATTATTTTCATTTACATCGGTGATTGACTACTCAACTGCAATCTTAATTCCCTAACTTTTAGGGAATGAAACTGACATTGACAGTTGCATCGTACTTTGATTTTAATTTTTTTTTTGTTTTTCATTTTGACTCTTACTTTCGTATTTAGCCAGTAACAAGGAAAATATTTTTTAAAAAGTTGTATAATTAAACAAGTATAAAGTCAAGTCAGTAGTTGAGTCAAGTCAAGTCATAATCAAGTCGAGTCAGAAGAGTCAGGCTAAGTGAAGTGGTAGAAAAACTGCACCTAGCGATTTCCAGGAGCTTTTGACAACAAGCGAGGAAATCACATAAATCGAACACTGTATCACTTCCCAACACTTACGCTTGTTCTTGAACACATTGCGAATAATAATCTAACATTATTATGCACAAACACTCAAAAAATGCACAAACACTCAAAAAAACACAAATTTTGGAAAACAAAATACAGCGCCGATACTGCTCTTTACAGCTTCCCGCCAAAAGTCCTGCATCGTACTTGTGTGTGTTCGTGTGATCATACCAGTGACGTGATCGTGACACGCGAAAAATGGTGGCGTTTGAAATCCGATATTGAAGATCATATTTTATGATTTTTACAACTCGCTAATTTTTTTTCAATTTTGCGAATTTTTTTTGTGGACATTTAATGATGTTTTCTAACATTTAAAAATATAAAAAAAAAACATGCATATACCCTATTATAGAAAAAAAATATATGCCTGCGTAAGCGGCGTTCCTTTTACAAAACTAAAACTATTATGAGAAGTTGTTTTTTCAATATGCTTTTACTACCGTATTTAGCCAGTATCATGTAAAAATGATTGAAATTAAGTTGTTTAGTCAAGCAAATCTAAGTAAAGTCAGTAGTTAAGACAAGTTAAGTCAGAAGAATCAGGCTGAGAGAAGTGGCAGAAAAACGGCACTTAGCGATTTCTAGGAGCTTTCGGCAACAAGTAAGAAAATCAAATAAATCGATCATTATGCCACTTCCCAACACTGACGCTTGTTCTCGAACACTTTGCGAATAATAATCCACCATAATTATGCACGAATACTAAAAAAATACAAATTTTGGAAAACAAAATACATCGCCGAAACTGCTCTTCTCTGCTTCCCGCCAAAGATTCACAAATAGTGATCATACTAAATCTGAATTCCTTATGGAAACAAAATTTATACATTCTGAAAATTCTCCGGAATGCAGCAAACAAACCTTCAGTTTACACTGCTCACACTCCTAATTAGTGGAAATCTGTAGTTAGTTATCGTTCATATTAGTACCTATAGTTAAAATTTAATACTAAATTTTACCGAATAGAGGCACATGCGTCAGACAAAATTAAAATTTGTTATTTATTATATTAAAGGTCAAGGATTTAAGGTAAATAAATTACTAACATGGGTTTATAATGATTCCTCTATTCTGAGAATTTCGAATTTATAATTAGAAAGTTTATTACTGTAAAAGTTATAAAGCAATAACGAGTCGATTCTGGGAAGCGGACATACTGTTTTTCGTCAAATCATTTTAGTTTATACGCTTTAGGATTTTTATTGACGCATAAAAACCTGATGGTCTTAAAAGATATTCTCTTCTAGACAAGTTCACGTATTTTTTAAGTAAATGTTTTGATTTCAAAGGTACTTTTCCTCCATAGAAAAAATAAAAAAACTTTCTCGTTGAAACGAACCGATGGCCGACGGGCAGAAAGGTTCTCGAATTGCGACAATGAACAGCGTTGGACATATCACATACACCGATATTGTCAGATGAACTGAAAAAGGAAGAAAATGAAAGTCGCAGACCGCTTCCAACCGAAAGTTGAAATTTTGAAGTTTGGTTGTTGAATACAGTTTGAGTATGTATTGCTTTTTATTTAATCGTCTTTCTACTTCCACATATAATATTTCCTTTCTTTTTTCTCTCTCTCCTTTGTAATTACTTTTTAAGATGCATCTGTCTTCGCTACAGGCGCTTTAGCGTATACCCTCAGGCAGGGACTTTTGCTCCATGCGCGGGCAATACTTGCACTGGGTTGCTGCCTTTTTGGCACACACTCTCACAGTTCTCTGTATTTTTTGTAGTTATTTTATTTCTTTTGTATTGATTGTGTATGTATTTGATGTAAATAAACGTTATACCTATCTATCTATCAATCGTGTTACAACGGCCATGGTCACGGAACGATCCAAATCGTGTAATTTTATGTTTTAGATACGCAATGCGTTATTTTAAAAGTTAATTATCTTCACAATTACTTGTTTTATTTGTTGCCAGGATGCCGGCGAACACCCTGAAGGTGGACCATTGCTCGTCACACTGCACCACGCCGTCTGAGATGGTCGAGCGACCCGTCACTGTCAAAGTGGGCTGTCTGCATATCAACCCAGCTTCAAAGTTAGTAGTGAGCACCCCTTTAGCTTTTACGAAAAAAATTAAAAAAGGTATGTATAGTATAAACTAAAGGGTTATTTAGAAAATACTGGCCAAATTTTAATATAATATTATACACGACAATAATCAACATTTGCCAAGGTTTATTTACATTACTAACTAAATGTTATAATTATAATAGTAGATTATGATACAAGTGTGCGAAATTGGTCATTACATACGAGGCGGTATTGAAGCCGAGTATGTAGGACCAATTTCAACATTTGTGAGGAAAAACACACTTTTAATATTAACTTTTTATTATTAACACAATAAATTAAAGTACTCAAGCGATATGAAAACGTTTCTTCACATAACTTTTGTTGGTACACAGTGAACACTTTTTACAGTTAACACTATTGGGCTTGTGTGTTTGTTAATGTATCTCCAAATAGTTCTCGATTCCACAATTTCAAAGTTTCGTCGTTATTACCTCTTTTGAAGATTTACATAGCTATAGTCAGCCTGCTTAGTCAGTTTTCAACATTCGATCTTTGCCTGGATTAGTATAATTTGGCGGAGTCAAAGTTACGTATTCTTCCATAAATTAACGACTTTTGTTGTTAATAATTAAATTAAATACAAAAACAAAAGGTATAAAAATGGCGCTACAGACAGAGCATGCCCGTTTCACTCCCATACTACGATGTTCAGTAGTTCAAGCGTTAGCATTTGACTCTTTCACTCATTCCTTTTGTTCATTCCTACTCTTTCTATTACGACCCTGCCCATCAGATTCTCAGAAGGATCACTTTCTGAGGGTTCCATGCTAATTCTGGCGTAATTCTAGACTGACAGTCTGCTCAGAATGATGGAAAAATAAGCATGTAACCCACTTGACTGACGGACTGATGATCCAGAATTACGAAAATCAAATATTCGTTGTGAATTACGCCATAATGATGCCAGAATAAACAACACAAAGTCTCCCATAATTCACGGGGTTGAAGGTGGAGGGAGGGGATGGGCGATCAAGAACACGTGTACCCCGCCCGCTCAGGCCTCATCACTTGACCACCATCCAGTGTGACCACTTGTGAAACAGAAAACTACCAATTAGCAGGAATTAATCTGCTATAGGTATATACAAAATTTTACTTTATTGAAAACGAATAAAATAAGATGGAACAGACGTAGATTTTAATGACAAGTTAAAAACACACACAAAAACACGCTTAGATAAAAAGACGCGACCGGACAACACGCTATAATGTAAAAGAGTTTTTTGACAACTTGAGGAAGCAGGGAAAGGGAAACACGATTAGATGAAGAAGGCGCACGTTTTTTGACAAGCTGAAAACGCAACCAGGAACACGCTAAGATGAAAAAGTGATTTTTGACAAGCTGAGGATACAACTGGGAACAGGACTAGATGAAAATGACCCACGTTGATTTGACAAACTGAGGACGCAACCGGGAAACACACTAAGATGAAAAAGACGTACGTTGTTTGAAAAGCTAAAGAAAGATGCAACTGGAAAACACGCTTACATGAAAATACTTACTTACTTTATTTTGACAAACTGAGAACGCAACCGGGAGACATTCTAAGATTAAAAAGAATTATTTGACAAGCTATGGATGCAACCGGGAAACACGCTAAAATGAAGAAGACGCAAGTTTATTTGTAAAGTTGGTTATATTTTGTAGTTTGGGCCTAAATATCCTACGGTTAAAATTTAAGCGCTAAATCTGCCTAAATAGCAGGAATCTACAAATGATAGATAGATAGATAATAAATTTATTTTGTTCAACTGTTACACACAATAACACAGCATCATACAAACAATGAAAATAAATACATAAATTTCTTAACCTAATTAGCATGCAATGATTTATGTGTGCCACAGCAGCACAAATAGGCTACAGCTCAGCGATATGTTGCTCCAGAGAAGCAACCGCTGATTTTCAGCTGTCACCTCTTGGACAACACGAACAAGCGCAGCCACACTAGCAATTTGAGGCTCAGAAACAGACAAAAAAAGCACTCAAACAGTAAGATCAACAATAATAATACACCCTAGAAATCACATCAACCTCATTTAAATCAATTACACAATCGACCCCCGTATAAGACTGTAAGTATTGAAGCACTAGAAACGCAATGGAGTTCTATGCACACGGCAAACAAAGCAGATAGAAAATTCATTTTTGAGTTGTTCTAAAACATATAATTTGTACTTTTTTATAAACGTGTACTTGGAGTTTATGCTTCTTATAGGAGGTGGAATGTTGTTCCAGCACTTTGTTGCCGCGTACCTAAAACTTCCCTTAAAAGCGACAGTTCGATGTTTGGGTACAGACAGGGTAGGACGTGCCAATCGAAAGCGACGTTGTGATATAAATTTTAATTTAGTGTACAAATACTCTGGACTTTTAAATTTAATAGTGTCGAACAGCAACCCCGCAAGGTGCAGCTTTCTACGTGATTCCATATCAAGTACAGAAGCATTTACCAAAAAAGGTGTTACGTGACTTCGAGGAGGGATGTTGTAACAAAAACGCATACATGCATTCTGTACCCTTTGAACCAACCGTTTTGTTTTACATAAGAGACGCGGTCCATAAACCAAGTCTCCATAATTAAGCCTGGATAAGACAAGAGATTCACATATTATTTTCCTCGAAGCCTCTGAGAGCTGATCACGTATCTTGTAAAGAAGACTTAGGCGATAGAAGCTGTTCTTTACTAAGCCCAACAAGTGAGTCTCAAATCTAAGCTGACCATCCATTACCAAACCCAAATTTCTGGCCTCTTCGACCCTTGACAGTGTTTGCCCATTAATTTCCACGATTGGTTCAGCGCTCACCAATCGAGCAATCTGTAGTTTGCTACCAAGGACCAGATATTTAGATTTATTTGGATTCAGTACCATATCATTACGTTGAGCCCAATCGGCAACATTAGATAGGTCTTCGTTCATAAGTTGGACTGCCTGAGATACTTTTTTAGGGTTAGAACTAATATACAATTGCACATCATCAGCGTAACAATGATAATTACAGTTCTTAATTACCGAAGGCAAATCAGCACAGTAAATAAACAGAAGTGGGCCCAGTATTGAGCCTTGCGGCACCCCTCGTTCTAGTGTTTTAGGGCTTGATGTAGCAAAACTGCCATCGCTATTTTGAGTTTTCACTGATTGTGCTTTTAAACCAAGACAGAGTCTGTGAATCCAATCCGTAGTAGGATAGTTTGGCAAGCAGAAGAGGAATATTCAAGCAGTCAAACGCTCTTGAATAATCCAAAAGTGAGAGAATAGTGCCACAACCCCGGTCCTGTTCATACAACACATTATCAACCACATCAAGCAAAGCTGTCACTGTTCCACGCCCCTTACGAAACCCAGACTGAAGTATAGGAAGTATATTATTATCTTCCACAAAACTAGTAAATTGAGTTGAAACCGCTCGTTCTAGTATTTTGGAGAGGTACGGTAATACGCTTAACGGTCTTAGATCTTTGAAATCAGTAGGTGCACCAATTTTAGGTACAGGAGTTACAATAGCTTCTTTCCAACATTTTGGCACCATGCCTGTGGTTAAAGACTTGTTGATCATATAAGTAATTACATCTAAGGTGTTAGGCACGGTCAAAAGGATCATATCCTTGCTAATGCCATCACAACCTGTAGCGTCGGATTTTATTGTCAAAATATGTTTAGCAATTACAGCACTACTTACCGCTTTGAGAGCAAAAGTAGCAGGAGAAAATTTATTATTTTCAAAAGCAGATATTTCAGCTGAGATGTTACCATTGCAATCTGGAAGACGGAGGAAAAAGTCATTGATTTTAGTAGGATCACTCAGATGTCTCGGCAACAGTCTGTTCTTTTCATGATGTGGCAGAACCCTGTCCTTTAGGTTTTTCCAGAATTTCTTGCTATCTTTAACTTTGGTATTAATAAGGTTATCTATATAAGCGCGTTTTTCACCAGCTATTCCCAACTCTACCATTTTCTTCAACTCTTTATAGTAATGTTTGTCACTCTCCGATTTAGATTTACGATATCTTTCATGAGCTTTGTTGCGTTCCTCAATCATACTCTTACATACATCCGTAATCCAAGGTAAAGAATCTTCCCTTATGACGACTCTTTTCAAAGGAGCATGTCTATCGAAAAGGGCAGTAACAAGTTGATTAAATTTATTAACCATAAGATCGACCGTTGCCGACTCCGTGACATCCGACCAATCAATCCCACTGAGATCCCTGTTGAATTCATCTAAGTTTATCTTATCTAATGGCCTATAGGTGAAGTGTCAAATGCTCACACTGCCTACCGCTCAGACATCACCCCCGTGACTGATGGAAATTTCATTCTGGCGTCATTCAAGGGGGTGAGGGCTGAGCGCGGGGGTCAAAATGCTGCAGCACCTACCCCCTTTTACGTTTTTCACCCCTGAGTTTCATCAGTCCGTGAATGAGCATGTAATCATATACCATTCTGGTAAAATTCTGAGCAGACTGTCAGTTCATAATTACGTCAGAATTAGCATGTAACCTCTGTATGAGAATGGCGCTGCACAGATTGTTTAAACAGTGTATACATGAAAAAGCTTTGTAGGAAGTGCGCCGTCTGATACTAGACATATTATCGCCTCTGTAGTTTGTGAGCATTGTGAGACAGAGCAGACCTTGATAGTCGATTTTTTATGGGGTTTACGGCCATGGATACAAGTCTTTTATCACTTCTTCATTTTTCTAAACAAATTAATATTTGGAGTCCAATACGGCTAATGTTAAGTAAAATAAATATAAATATGAAATTTAGTATTGATTTATCATTTTGAAGCTAAAATAGTTGATTTTTGCAAAAGCGATAAATTGATTTGAGACTTAAAATCCTAATGATTTCTTATGTTTTCGCGCTTGTTATTCATTAAATTAAACTATTTTAATACGGTTTTATCGCGGTTATTACTTATTTATTTACACCTGACGTTTCAAACACTTTACAGCGTTCATGGTCGCAGGCAGACTAAGTTAACATTTGTCTTTGATGTTATAAGATTACAAACTACCGCCTGAAATTTTTATTGGGAACTATTCCGATTCACGCAGTATTGGCTCACAGTATCTAAGGGTCTTGCAGTCTGCTTCCGAGTTTGCGATTTTATTAAGTTAATGACTGGGTCCCAAGCTGGCGGTACCTGCCATCCATCCTTCCTATTGAAATTAGGATGTTTTTTAATTTCAATAGCTTCACGTAACATCCTTGGAATGAATCTGTTTTCCCAAAACAAAACACATTGTTTGTATGTATATGTATATATGTATGTATGTATGTTTATACCGCGATAACACACGAGCCGTTAGTCCGATTTCGATAAAATTCAAAGTGTGTAGAGCAGGCATGTATAGAATTTTTAAGTTCGTTTGGCATCAAAATCGGTTAAGTAGTTTTTTAGATATTGGTATTAATGTAGAAATATATATTTATTGATAACTTCAAAGCTGTAAGTCCGTTTTCATTAATAATCAGAATGTATGTATGAAACGTTATAATACGTATGATATCAAAATAGATTTAGTGATATTAAACCAACTTTCAAAAAAAGGGGATCTAATGATTTTTTCGTATTTGTTACATAATAACTCCGTTATTACTGAAGCGATTGAAAAAACTATTTTTAAGTACGATAAGGCATATTTTCAGTTTAGTCCAGTAATTTTTTTAAAGCAATTGGTTCAGTAGTTTAGTAATAAAATAATAATAACTGTAAAACACCTAGAAAGTAAACTAATCATCTTTTTTCCAAATCACAAAAATAATGTTTTCTCTCAAATTAGTGGGGCCATCGTGAAAATATTTTGAAGTCTGGATATTTTTTTAAAGTATGGATCTACAAGGGTGAGAGTAGTACGATCAATGGACCTTATAGTCTAAAGGACTAAAAATTAACGATTACAGAAGGAGGTGCTTTTTAAATAATTATGCCAGGGCAAACCGAGAAGATAAATCAGAGATATGCCAGGGCTAGGTTCTCAGCCCTTATCTGTTCTGTGTGGTATTAGACGAAGTATCAAGCAGCAACAGGGGCACACACGAGCAACCTCCGTGGCTGCTCATGTATGCGGATGATATCGCACCGACGGACGCAGACAGGTGGAGACTGGTGCGACGTGCAAACACGTGGAAGAAGTCACTGGAGAACTGAGGTCTAAAGCTGAATGTGACGAAGACCGAGTACATGGCCTGTAACACCAGAGATCCCCAACCGGTACGCATAGGTGAGGACTTGGTCGAGCGTACGGACCAGGTCAAATACCTGGGATCTGTACTTGAGTCGTCTGGGGACATTGATGGCGACGCTAAAGCCCGAATAGCAGCAGCTTGGTCAAAATGGCGCGAGGCGACCGGTGTAGTAATATTATATTTTATATTTTTAATAAGTATACCGTCGCAGTGCATGATGTAGGTAGTTAAGGATAGCTATTGAATAAACCAGTCTTGTACCAACCGGCTTGTTTCATTCACGTGTCCGCTCTAATAACTAATAAAACATGAATTCACATTTCTGCATCATCATGGGTGCATCGCTGTATTTTTGTCTGTAAGCGGGTTGCTAGCAGATATCTGACAAACCTGGGCCTGTGCGTCTAGATGATCGCGGGGGGCGGTGTCCTCACTGCCGGCCGGCGCCGGCGCCGGTGCAACTGCACGCGACAGTGCATCGGCGATAAACAGATATTTGGCTGGCTTGGAAACAAGTGTGAATGAATAAGGTTGTAATCTCATCAGCATTCGTTGCAACCGTGGCGGGGCACTGGCTAACGGTTTGTTTATTATGTTTACTAGAGGCTTATGATCTGTCTCAATAGTAATGTCTGACCTGCCATATATGTACATGTAGAATCTTTCGCACGCGAAGACGCAAGCGTATAATTCTTTTTCTATTTGGGCATGATTTTGTTCAGTTTTACTTAAAGATTTAGATGCGTAACAGACTGGCAAATTGTCTTGTAGTAAACAGGCCCCAAGGCCATTTTTACTGGCATCGACGGTGGATTTATCAAGGTCATAATACTTTAGAATGGGAGGGTTACTTAATTGATTTTTTTATCATTTTAAAACATTCTTCGTGTTTACTTTCCCAGTGCCATGCTATATCTTTTTTTAACAATTCTCTTAGCGGGAACGTTTTCTCAGAAAAATTTGAAATAAAACTACTGACATATGTAACTATACCTAGAAATCGCTCAACATCTTTTACTTTTTGAAGTCTAGGCATCTTTTTAATGGCTGAAACATGCTATTCATCTGGAAATATACCATCTTTTGTTATTTTGTGGCCTAAATAAGTTAACTCACTAAGACCTATTTTGCATTTTTCTTTATTTAATTTGATATTTATTTCTTGACATTTCTTTAAAACTGTACGTAATATATAATAAACGTTCTGTCGTGAGTTTCCTTATTTTCTGCAAATATTAAAATATCATGTATAAATTGAATTACACCTTCCATATTTTCAAAGTGTTCATATAATCTTTTATAAAATACTGTATTGAACATACATAGGTCCGTGCTACTATTTTCCAATATAACATGCCAAAAACCTTGCATCTAATGTGCTGAAGTATTTAGCCCCAGACAAGTTTGAAGTTATTTCTTCAAGAGTAGGTAACTTAAAATGTTCTCGTTTTATAGCTTTGTTTAAGTCCCGAGGATCTAAGCAAATACGCAAGTCGCCGCTGCGTTTTTTTACAACTGTCATACTGTTAACCCAATCAGTTGGTCCCTGAACCTTTTCTATTATACCTTCATTCTCCATTTCTAGCTATTTATTTTTAACCCGATCTTTTAAAGCTACAGGCAACTTCCTAGGGGCATGTACCACGGGCTGGACGTTACTTTTTAGCTGTATTTTGTAACTTCCTGGCAAACAACCTATACCTACGAATAAATCTGGAAGTTCATCAAGAATTGATTTACTACTGCTACTTGTTTGTTTAACATTTAATATTCTTTTAATCAATTTCATTTCTTGACATGATTGTTTACCCAAAATCGGAGGGGAACAAGTATCTACTATTATAATTTCCCTCTATCTGATCTCCATGTAGCCATTGACGCTGTAGGTGACTTTTATATGTATAAATTTATAGTTGTATAATTGTCTAATTCATAATATTAAGTTTATTAGAGTAAGTATTTTTGTTTTCCAAGTGAAAGACTACTACGCTGTACGTAAATAGAATTAGCGGTTTTGTCGCTATGGTTATTTTTTCAATAGTTTATAAGATCAAAATTAAAGTTGGCATAAGTTTTTAAGATCATTCAAACTTACGAATAAAGGTCACTACTATACTGTGTGAATTGTTTCATTAGTTGAATACATCTCCAGCTATAAGTAGATTTTTGAAGCCCAGGTACCTCGCTTGATATTGGTCCATCGTAGACGGATTTTAAGGTCGAGTGTTGTACTACACACTCCTAAGTGACAGCAGATTGCTGGAGAAAAGGAGTGTTGCCCTATATCAGCACAGCAGGCGGCGACGCATAGACAAGGTCGGACTGACGACGTCGGATATCGGACCGTCTTTAGCAGACTTGCAGACAACGTCGTGTGGTGTGGTCTAGTGGAACTCAACCCTTTCCATGCACCCTACCTGTTGTCAAGTAGGCCGGAAGTGAACGAGCTGTCGAAAGGAACAACGTAACATCACTGTTTTTGTTGTGTGAGTGAGGTGCCGTGCAACAGTAGTTCAAACCTGTTTGAGTGATTAAAAAAGAAAGGACCGAACCGTGAGTACATTAAATTGAGTAATAGGAAGATCAACCTTATTAACAAGAAACTTTTAACTTGTGTTAAATCAGTAGAATTTATGGACTTGTAAACATTTCTTTAATATTTTAGACTTGTAAAATTTTATGTAGTAGTAGTTAGAACTTAGAATTGTAAGTTAAAAAAACGAAGGTACGGGGAACCTATGCCCGACTTTGGCCCCGGTGTATTTAATTTAAAAAGACTTAGAATATTTATGAGATACGGGCTAGATATTTAGTTACATAGTACGAAGAGTACATAATTTTTTAAATTTGTTTTCTTGCTAGTTAACCATTACTCTTTGGTAAAGGTACTATTAAAAAAATTATACATTCATTTTGTTTAAATTGTTGAGTGGTTTATATTTTGTTAAAAGATAATGGAATCTCATATTAATGTGCAAATGGATCTTCATGTACGCATCAAAAAGGCAAAGATTAATTTTAAAAAGTCTCCTAAGGCTAGAATAAGTAAAGAATACGTTGAAAGTAGATTAGAATCGCTTGAAAAATTGTGGTCTGAGTTCTCGCTTGGTCATACAAAATTAGTAGGTGTATCTGATCCCATTGAATTGCAAAATAAGACCTATATGACTGAGGAAATTTACGACATAACCGAGGATGTCTATATAGAACTTAAATGCGAATTACTTATTTTATCGAAGGGGTTTGCAACTGATTGTTCTGGTTCAATATGTAATGATAGCTCAAGTGCAAGTGGTAGTACTAGGCCGAGCCATGCTGTAAAGTTACCAAAAATATGTATACCAGCTTTCAGTGGCAAATATACGGAGTGGACAACCTTTAGAGATATGTTCTTGTCGATGATCCATAATAATGTATATTTAGATAAAGTACAAAAGTTACACTACCTCAAGGGTTATTTAAGTGGTGAGGCTGAGCAACTCATACGACATATACCTGTGTCCGAATCAAATTATGATCTTTGTTGGAAGCAACTTGAAGAACGATATAATAATAAAAAATACTTGTCACATTGTATTCTTAAAAGATTTTTGTCACAAAGAAGCGCAGCATTTGAGTCGGCAGGATATCTTAAGGAGTTGTTGGACACGTCAACTGAATGTCTGAGCGCTTTGTCTAATATCGGTATAAATGTCTCAACATGGGACATAATTGTAATTCATGTTCTAACTCAAAAATTAGATCCAGAATCCAGAAAACAGTGGGAATTGAGTGTGACAACGAACACTTCTTCAGATGACCTGCCTACTTTCCAACAATTCAAGGAATTTATTACGGGAAGGTATAGGGCGCTTGAATTTTTGGAGCCCGTTAATAGAAGGACTGTGTTTCCACAAAATACTGTAAAGGCAAGGGCTTTGCATGCTTCTGATGGTTCTGGTTTGCTTTGCGAATACTGTTCCGGTAATCACAAACTATGTTTTTGCAAAAAATTTATCGCTGAAAATTATAATAAAAGACACGAGTTTGTTGCCAATAATCGCATCTGCTTTAATTGTTTGGGTGGCAATCACTCAGTAAAATTTTGCCAAAAATCTACTAATTGCCAGATATGTAACCGACGACACCATTCTCTTCTTCACCCGGAGAATGCTGTTGCTCTAGTAGTGAATCAGGAAAGCTCTGTGCAAGTCGTCGATGACAATCCTTCCACAGATAATACAAATACCGATGAACCCGTAGTAACCTGTTTCAGTCGGAATATCGTGCACAAACAAATATTGTTAGCCACAGCTTTGATCAGAGCTCAAGGCCGATCAGGTGAACATCTCGTTGTTCGAGCGTTAATAGATCAAGGCTCACAAGCCTCATTCATCACAGAAGCAACGGCACAGAGGTTGGGTTTGAAGAGAATCCCAATTAAAGGTATCATATCAGGGTTGGGAGACCATGGTTCAGTGCTTTCAAATTATATGGTTTTATTAAAGTTTCAATCTATTTCGCAGCCAGACTTTGAACTTGAAATTAGTGCGTATGTATTGAAACAGATTACGACTTACCTTCCGACGAAACGAGTAGCTATGCTGGATTGTCTTGAATTCAAAAATATAAAGCTGGCAGATCCAGGTTATGATACTCCTAACAGAATTGATGTCTTGCTGGGTGCAGATGTTTACAGTCAGATAATCCAGGATGGCTTGATCAAAGGAACATCAGGATCTACTGTGGCACAGTGTACCTCACTGGGTTGGATCCTGTCCGGCAAGGTAAATATTCCGGATGTTAATCACAGCTTAGTTGTTATGCATACTCATGTAGAAGACGAAATATTAAAACGTTTTTGGGAAATTGAATCGGACACCTTTTTATCAAGTAAGTTTTTTACTCCAGAAGAAGAGAAATGCGAAGCGTTTTATACAACCACAACTCGGAGAGACGATGAAGGTCGGTATGTTGTAAAGCTGCCATTTCGTGACGACAATCCTACCTGTAAAGGCGGGAATTCTCGGGAGATAGCAATTAAGCGGTTGAGGCATTTAGAAAGAAGGTTTACTAAAGACTTAAAGTTAAAGAATGATTATGTTAAGGTTATGAATGAATACTTATCCTTAGGTCACATGGAGTTGGTCAAGGAAATGGATAACGAAGTTGAGGAATCTGTTTATTTACCACATCATGCAGTTGTGCGCGAAGATAAATTAACGTCTAAGACAAGGGTAGTATTTGATGGATCCTGTAAAAACGAGAAAGGGATTTCGTTGAATGACTGCCTAATGGTTGGACCTACACTACAACTAGATTTACGATATCTTATCATGCGTTGGAGATCGTATCCAGTATGCATTACAGCAGACATTGTGAAAATGTATCGGATGATCAAGATCGCCGAAGAAGATGCAAATTTCCAGCGCATAGTCTGGCGTAAAAATTGTGATGATGAAATGCAAGATTATAAACTACTAACAGTTACATTTGGTTCATCATCTGCACCTTATTTGGCAGTGCGAACCTTAAATCAAGTTGCTATCGATGAGGTAGGTGATTATCCTGTAGCTGCAAGTAGAATACCGACTGATTTCTATATGGATGATTTAATGAGTGGTGGGCAGTCGGTAAACGAAGTTCTAGAGATCTATAGAGAAATGACAGGAGCATTGGAAAGAGGTGGATTTGTATTACAAAAATGGGCAAGTAATAGAGACGAGGTAATTGAAGAAATCAATAGGACACGTGAAAGATTAGAAGAACAAACGGATAGCATGGAAATAAAAATGGATAATGTGGTTAAAATACTAGGTCTTACTTGGTGCAGAAGAGAGGATGAATTTCAGTACTCTGTTGTATTACCTCCGCTTTCTACCCCGGTAACAAAAAGGAAGATAATATCTGACATAGCCCGGTTGTATGACCCGTTGGGATGGATAGCACCGTGCGTAATTGTGGCAAAAATACTCATTCAAAAGCTCTGGTTAGCGGGAATAGCATGGGACGAAGAGGCACCCGAACCTATACTAAAAGAATGGTTGACCTACCGGACTGAGTTGATGCAACTACAAAACTTTTGTATCCCAAGATGGTTGCACATGGAAGGTAGTGCTTCTTACACAGAGTTGCATGGGTTTTGTGATGCATCTCAAGCAGCCTATTCAGCAGTGGTCTATGTGAGAGTTATTGATAGTTCCGGAGAGGTCAGCGTATCTATAGTTGCAGCAAAAACAAAGGTAGCACCAATAAAACAGGTTAGTATACCACGCTTGGAGCTGTGTGGATCAGTACTTTTAACTAAATTAATAATAGAAGTTGCGAACGTTTTAAACATACCAGTTATTGATTGCAAGGCATGGACTGATTCAACAGTAGTATTGGCATGGTTGAATAAACATCCTAGTAATTGGAAGACATTCGTAGCTAACAGGGTCTCAAAAATATTGACATTTCTCGATTCATCCCATTGGCATCACGTGAGCAGTGAAAAAAATCCGGCCGATTGTGCATCGCGAGGAATCAATCCCACCGCACTTATTCAAAATGATTTATGGAAATATGGACCAGATTTTTTAAGAAAAAACAAAATCGATTATAAAAAACTTAAGGATAATATCACACAATTAGAAGAGTCAGTCAAGGTTCGAGCACATTTTGCTTCGCTCGATGACTCAATTTTGGAAAAATATTCGAAACTTAATAAATTGTTGAGAGTTGTTGCATATTGTCGACGTTTTCTTCGGCGTTCTTACTCAAGTTATATTGAGAAGGAAGAACTCGATGAGGCTTTGATATGTTGTTTAAGAATATGCCAATCAAAATATTTCCAAATGGAGATAGAGGATATAACAAAACAATGGACAAATAGTTTGTAAGACTAGTAAAATACTTTCCCTGTCACCATTTATTGATGATAAGGGTATACTGAGAGTTGGAGGGAGGATAGAGAAATCTGATTTCGACAGAGATTTTGTGCACCCAATAATTTTGCCTTATAATTCTCCCTTTACCAAGCTGATCGTAGAAAATGCGCATCAAAAAACTTTACACGGTGGACCTGCGCTTATGCTTCATTATTTGCGTACTGCATATTGGGTAATTAAAGCTAAAGACATGGTAAAGTACCATGTGCGTAAGTGCATAAGTTGTATAAGACAAAAGGCCAAAACTCGTACCCCATTTATGGGATCCTTACCATCCGTACGGGTTACACCAGCGCGTGCATTTTTTAGATGTGGAGTCGATTATGCTGGTCCTATAAATTTGAGAACTTCAAAAGGACGTGGTCATCATGCTTACAAGGGTTATATTTGTCTCTTCGTGTGTATGGTAACTAAAGCCGTACACATCGAAGTTGTGAGTGACCTGACATCTAGAGGTTTTATAGATGCCTTTAGACGATTTGTTGCAAGAAGAGGACACTGCTCAGAGGTATATAGTGATAATGGTACAAATTTTATTGGTGCAGCAAAGGAGTTGAAGATCTTATTTAATAGTGAAAAGTCATCAATGATTCATGAAGTCGTTGAAAGTCTAGCAGCTAATAATACTACCTGGCATTTTATACCTCCTAGAGCTCCCAATTTTGGAGGTTTATGAGAAGCGGGCGTGAAGGCCACTAAATTTCATATCAAAAGAGTTATTGGCGATACAACTTTGACATACGAAGAGATGTCAACCCTGCTGTGTCAAATAGAGGCATGTCTTAATTCACGCCCAATATCGGTGATGAGAAATGAACCTGGTGAGGAGTTGCCATTAACACCAGGTCACTTTTTAATAGGAGAACCCATACTGAGCGTTCCGTCATTTAATTATGAAAATACTAATATCACTTGTTTATGAAGATGGCAACTAATTCAAGGGATGTTGCAAAACTTTTGGCGAAGGTGGTCAAATGAGTATTTGACACATTGCATGCAAAGATATAAATGGGCTAACAAGAGTCCGGAACCGGAAGTGGGTAGTATTGTTTTAATTAAGGAAGATGATTTACCTCCATCTAGGTGGCTTTTTGGCAAAATTAGTCAAAAACACACAGGTCATGACAATATTACTCGGGTTGTGACGTTAAAGTGCGGTAACTCATATTTAAAACGCCCTATTTCCAAACTGTGTTTCTTGCCGGTTAACGAAAGCGTTTGAATTGAAGAGGCATGCTGGTCGTTGCATTTATATTTTTTAATATTATTTTGATATAAGTATTGTATCATTTATGTTTTTTTTTTATGATTATATAAATTTATAGTTTAACTCATCAGTCGCCGCTACCCAAGTAAGAATTTAAACTTAAAACTACCGCTCCACGGTGGGCGGCATGGAAAAGGACATTCTGTCCTTGGTGGGCGGCATGTCTAATTCATAATATTAAGTTTATTAGAGTAAGTATTTTTGTTTTCCAAGTGAAAGACTAGATGGCGCTGTACGTAAATAGAATTAGCGGTTTTGTCGCTATGGTTATTTTTTCAATAGTTTATAAGATCAAAATTAAAGTTGGCATAAGTTTTTAAGATCATTCAAACTTACGAATAAAGGTCACTACTATACTGTGTGAATTGTTTCATTAGTTGAATACATCTCCAGCTATAAGTAGATTTTTGAAGCCCAGGTACCTCGCTTGATAATAATATTTATATAATTATAATAATATTTTATATATAATTATTTACACTACACAAATACAACTTAATACTATAACTTAATTATATTTACACTTGTAACTATTTATATTTATGTTTATAACCATTGTAAATCATATATATAAATTATACATTAAATATAAGCGAAGTACTTGCTCGGTCGGATAATGTCGTGACGTGCCGTACCAAGCGCAAGAATAAAGTGTGCGCCCCATCGCATTATCTTCGTTGCATACAAAATGTAGGTAGATTCACAGGCCGCGCCCTGTGTGCAAGCGCAATGCTCAGCCGACAGTCGAGATTTGCTACCGACGCGAAATCATATTCTTATGCGCTTTGAATTTTTCTATCGTTTCCTTTGTGCTTGTTGTGCTATAAACTTTCTCTTTACTATTCTCCTTACTCCTTCTGACTTTGCTTTTGTTGCCACTTCACAAAAGCCACACGCTTTTGTGAAGTGGTGAATAAACCTTGCGTCCTACATAACTGGATTTCATTATCACCTACATTCCTCTGGACTGACCGCTCGAACAGGAGCTTTGGATACTGCAAGGTAGGATTGCTTTATACCTATACGTCTGCCTTGTCTATACTGGTGACCCCTATTGAAAAGAACAATGGAGAAGGAATTCAGAGATGCCAATGATGGCGAGTCTAGTAGAAGATCGATTTTTGCCAGCGATTCGGAAACGGACGAGAAAAATGACGGACGACATTCTCGTGCCGGCATCTGCAAGGTAGCAGTACGCGTCCCACCCTTCTGGCCTGAAGAGCCTGAGATTTGGTTTGCCCAAGTAGAGGGTCAATTTACTATTTCCGGTATAACAAACGACTCCACTAAATTTAATTATGTCATCAGCCAGCTTGAGAACAAGTATTCCAGGGAAGTAAAAGACATCAATAACAATCCTCCTGCTACTGATAAATATGACAAGCTTAAAGCTGAGTTTATTAAGCGTCTGACAGCATCAAATGAGAACAAATTAAAGCAATTGCTGATGCATGAAGAGCTTGGAGATAGGAAGCCGTCACAATTCCTGCGGCACCTAAAGGGACTGGCTGGTCACGATGTTCCAGACGACTTCTTGAAGACGATCTGGATTAGCCGCCTCCCACATGGCATACAGACGGTTCTTGCTGGACAGCCTGCTGCAGCTCATCTAGATGACTTAGCTGATTTGGCGGATCGCATTAACGACCTGACGAGCACGATGCCTAAGGTCGCTTCTATGTCTCAGCCCAGCCAGAACTCCGAGGTTCTTGAGCTCAAAAGAGAAGTTGCTGAACTCCGGAGAAGACTACAGGACATGTCGACAAGGGATGGCCGATCTCACCAGCGATCCTCTCGACGTACCAACCGTAGCACATCCCGATCGAGGCGTCGGTCGCAATCTAATTACCGCAAGTTTCCGTTATGCTGGTACCACGCCAAATTCGGACAGAAAGCCAGCAGTTGTATCCAGCCCTGCGACTACCAGGCGGGAAAAGCCAGAGGCGGTCGGTAATGCCGACTGACGATTGCCCATCCTCATCTTCTGGTCGCCTGTTCGTCATTGACCGATCATCGAAGTTGCAATTTCTGGTCGACACCGGTAGCGACCTATGCGTCTTCCCCCTATCGGCTCTGCGTGATCGTCGTGCGAAAACTAATTTTGATTTATGTGCAGCTAATGGTACCAATATTTCTACTTATGGTTATATTAATTTTAATTTAGATCTAGGACTACGTAGAAGCTATACCTGGCGTTTTATAGTTGCTGACGTAACCAAGCCTATAATTGGAGTAGACTTTCTAAATTTTTACAATTTAATTGTTGATTGCCGTAATAAAAGATTGACAGACAATACAACTTCTATTTCTTCTATGGCCAGTATAGCAGATTGTAAAAACATATTTTCTGTAAAAGTCTCGACTGGCGAATCCCAGTATCATAAAATTCTTAACGAATTTCCCGAGATTGCCCGACCAGCTGGTATACATCGAACTACACCACACAATACTTTGCACCACATTCGCACGACACCAGGTCCTCCAATATCTTGTACTCCACGTCGTCTAGCCCCGGACAAGCTGAAGATAGCTCGTGAGGATTTCCAAGCTATGTTGGCCAACGGCACAGCGCGTCCTTCTGAGAGCCCGTGGTCTTCGCCTTTGCATCTAGCGTCCAAAAAGGACAATGGTTGGCGTCCCTGCGGAGACTACCGTCTTCTCAACGCTCGTACCGTACCGGACAGGTATCCAATCAGGCATATTCACGACTTTGCTCATAGTATTTCTGGATGTAAAGTATTTAGCACCCTTGATTTACTTAAGGCGTACAATCAGATTCCTGTCCACACGGACGATATTCAGAAGACCGTTATTACGACACCATTCGGTTTATTCGAATTCCCGTTTATGACCTTTGGCCTACGTAATGCGGGACAAACCTTCCAAAGATTTGTTGACGAGATCACACGAGGACTCGATTTTGTCTACTGTTATCTCGACGATTTTTTAATTTTCAGCAGGAATGAGACAGCGCATGAGGAGCATCTCCGTATTATCTTCCAGAGGCTGAAAGACTACGGAATGTTATTAAACGCGTCCAAGTGTGTCTTCGGTGTTTCACAGGTAACCTTTCTAGGATACCATATTTCAGAAAAAGGCACCAAACCGCTTGACTCGAAGGTACAAGCCATCAAGGACTTTCCTCCCCCCACTAACGTTCGTCAGCTTAGAAGGTTTCTAGGCATGCTCAATTTTTATAGGAGATTTCTTCCACGGGCTGCCTCTATACAAGCTCCTTTAAATGCTTTGCTGACGGGCTCAGTAAAGGGATCCCATCCAATCACTTTATCCGGTGATACTTTATCAGCTTTTGAGGCTTGTAAGAATGCTCTTTCTAGCGCCGCAATGCTCGCTCATCCCGATTGCTCTGCCAAACTTGCTCTGGTGACCGATGCATCCGACAAAGCAATCGGTGGTGTGGTTCAACAGCTGAAAGACGGCGTATTGGAACCACTAGCTTTCTTTTCCCGCAAGCTTAGCCCATCACAGGTAAAGTATTCACCATATGATAGGGAGTTGCTTGCCATTTACGAGGCAGTAAAATACTTCCGGCACATGATCGAGGCCAGGCATTTCGTTATCTATACTGACCATAAGCCAATCAGTTTCGCTTTTCACGAACGTAAAACTAACTATTCGCCTAGGCAGTATAGACATCTAGACTTTATCGCTCAATTCACCACCGATATTCGTCATATTTCCGGAAAGGATAATGTTGTGGCGGATACTTTGTCGTGTATAGAGGAGTTGAGCGCGCCAGTTGACCTCGATCATCTAGCCAAGAGCCAATCTTCCGATCCAGAACTAGATAAATTACTTGAAGGCGGCTCATCACTGCGTCTGGAAAAGTTACAAGTACCTGGAAGTCGTGTGCCCATGTACTGCGACGTCAGTACCCCGACCTCTAGGCCTTTTGTACCCAAATTCTATCGCAAACGAATTTTTGATAGTTTGCATTCCTTGAGCCATCCTGGTGCCAACGCATCCGCCAAATTAGTAGCGGAACGCTTTGTCTGGTCTGGCATGAGAAAGGACTGCAGGGAGTGGGCACGAGCTTGTATCTCTTGTCAACGTGCAAAAGTTACAAGGCACGTCAACGCTCCATTTGGGACATACAAACTACCTCGTGCGAGATTTACACAAATCCACGTCGATCTGGTAGGTCCCCTTCCTCTCTCGCAAGGCTATCGCTATTGTCTTACTGCTATTGATCGCTTCACGCGATGGCCAGAGGCAATACCGATAGAAGACATCACCGCTGAGACCGTTGCAAAGGCCTTGCTGACTTCTTGGATAGCCCGTTTTGGTTGTCCAACAGTCATCACTACCGACCGTGGCCGCCAATTTGGCTTCGAACATAGGCGCACTACGGCTTACCACCCGGCTTGCAACGGCCTCGTCGAGCGTTTTCATAAACAGCTCAAGGCAGCAATCGTTTGCCATACAAATAACAACTGGACTGAGTCATTACCATGGGTCTTGCTTGGCGTTAGGACAGCGTTCAAAGAAGACTTGCAGACCTCATCGGCTGAACTGGTCTACGGAGAGCCTTTAAGACTGCCTGGCGAGTTCTTTGAAGCTAATGTCCCTAACACTACAGACGTGACACAGTTTACTGCCCGTCTGAGAAACATTGCCGAACGAATTCGACCTATGCCCGCTTCCAGACACAATTCTTCCCAAAATACATATATATTTAAGGAACTTGCAACCAGTGATCATGTCTTCCTTCGCGATGATACTGTACGTGGTTCTCTCCAACCAGCCTACTCTGGACCCCACAAGGTCATAAGTAGGGGCGACAAGGTTTTTAAAATCCTGGTAAATAACAAGGAAGTCACAGTGTCTATAGACCGGCTTAAACCAGCTTTTATTCTATCTGATCCGATTTCCCAGTCTAACACACCCTTACCCAGTATTAAAAAAGATTACGTCACCCGTTCTGGGCGACGAGTAAAATTTCCAGATTTTTATCGCCCTTGACGGTCTCTGGAGGGGGGTGATGTAGGTGACTTTTATATGTATAAATTTATAGTTGTATAATATTTATATAATTATAATAATATTTTATATATAATTATTTACACTACACAAATACAACTTAATACTATAACTTAATTATATTTACACTTATAACTATTTATATTTACGTTTATAACCATTGTAAATCATATATATAAATTATACAATATATATAAGCGAAGTACTTGCTCGGTCGGATAATGTCGTGACGTGCCGTACCAAGCGCAAGAATAAAGTGTGCGCCCCATCGCATTATCTTCGTTGCATACAAAATGTAGGTAGATTCACAGGCCGCGCCCTGTGCGCAAGCGCAATGCTCAGCCGACAGTCGAGATTTGCTACCGACGCGAAATCATATTCTTATGCGCTTTGAATTTTTCTATCGTTTCCTTTGTGCTTGTTGTGCTATAAACTTTCTCTTTACTATTCTCCTTACTCCTTCTGACTTTGCTTTTGTTGCCACTTCACAAAAGCCACACGCTTTTGTGAAGTGGTGAATAAACCTTGCGTCCTACATAACTGGATTTCATTATCACCTACATTCCTCTGGACTGACCGCTCGAACAGGAGCTTTGGATACTGCAAGGTAGGATTGCTTTATACCTATACGCCTGCCTTGTCTATAACGCCATGAATAATGACTTCAAAACAGTCAGCGAGTGGGCTATATCATTTGGTCTTAAGATTAATCCCAAAAAATCCCAGGCTTTGCTCGTGGGCAGTACATACATGGGTAGAATGATTGATCTTTCTTCACTTCCTCCTCTAATTATCGATAATTATCCTATTGCTTATACAGAAACAGCCAAAAACTTAGGGATAATTATGGATTCGTCATTGAGTTGGACTGCACATGTATCTGATATTAGTCGTAAAATATTTTACTCTCTTCATTCTCTAAAATGTCTTCAATATTTCTTACCTTTTCAAACTAAAATTTCACTCTGTCACTCTCTTTTATTACCTTTGCTAGACTATGCAGACGTGTGTTATCTTGATGCCACTGAGGAGCAGCTTAATAAACTGGAAAGACTGCAAATCCTCTGTATCCGCTTCATTTTCGGTCTTAGGAAATATGACCACGTCTCTGAGTTCCGCAAACAACTCGGTTGGCTCCCAATCCGATATCGTCGGAATACTAGAATCCTCTGTCTTCTTTTTAATGTTCTCTTCAATCCCTTATACCCTTCCTATCTTCATGAGCGTTTTTCCTTTTTTCGTCCTGCAGGAGAACTTTGTAGATCGCACCGTAAATTTATCCTTACTTTTCCTCCTCATAGCACTGCCTCATATTCTCATTCTTTTTCTGTTCAAGCAGTCAGGTTATGGAATACTTTACCACCTAGCGTTCAAGAGTCCCAAACTTTGTCCACATTTAAGAAGCGAGTAAGAGATCATTATTTCTCCTTAAACTCATAAATCGTATTATATATATATATATATTATTTATATATATTAGTAGGTATATTTATTGTATTTATTATTTAGTTTATTATACATATAGTATTATAAAATAGGTTTAAATTGTGCTTATTATATTATTGTACGCCACTTTGCCTCTTTCTTTCGTAGTTCTTGTCGCGGGTCTGCTGGAAGAAATTTCTCCATTCACCATTTTGTTCCGTAACCACGTTGCGAATAATTTTTAGAAGTACCCCGTACATAATGTAGATGATTATTATCTGATACTGATGCAACCGCATGAATTTCCTGTTCATGTTCTGTTTTTATACAGTTTGCTTGTACGCGAGACATTTCCGCCAATCTGCAAATATCGAGAGCCTTCGACAGTGTTAATTCTGGTTCCCTTAATAATCGCTCTCGTAACGTTCCATCTCTAATGCCACAAATCATTTTGTCACGTACCAACTCACTGGACAATTCTTTAAACTCACAATTAACGGCTATCTTTTTCAATTCAAAAACGTATTGTTCAGTTGACTCCATTTCTTTCTGTTCACGAGTAAAAAATCTATGCCTCTCAGTTGTAAGATTTTTTCTTGGCAGAAAGAATTTGTCGAATTCTTTGATTAAATTCTCTATAGTTTTAAATTCTCCTTTAAACTGTGAGTGGACCTCCCGACATTTTTCTCCGATAACATGCAGCAAAATATTCACTTGTACCTTGTTGTCCTTTTTGTGCAGCTCGCGCCTCATGATATATTAGACAAGAGCTTTTCCATTTTTCCCACTCTTTACTCAAATTTCCGGATGTAACGTTTACCAAATCATTATCAAAGACAAATGGCGGAGGTGGCTGTAAAATGGCTTCTATCTTGAAAATTTTACTGGGATTTCACTTTATTCAGTTTGGTATTTTAAATATTTATAATTAAAATTTTTGTTTCTTTTATTTTATTAATAATAATGATAATTTTTATCACTTTATTTCGGCTGCGCCATGTTTTATTAGTTATTAGAGTGGACACGTGAATGAAACAAGCCGGTTGGTACCAGACTGGTTTATTCAATAGCCATCCTTAACTACCTACATCATGCACTGCGACGGTATACTTATTAAAAATATAAAATATAATATTACTACGACCGGTGTCGTCTGTGACCCAAAAATACCAATTAGACTTAAAGGACAGGTCTATTAAACAATGATTAGGCCTGCCCTTGGCAATGAGTCGTGGCCGGTGCTCGAGCGGCATAAGCAAGTGTTGCATGTCACGGAGATGAAGATGTTGCGGTGGATGTGTGGAGTGTCGCGGAAAGATCGTATACGAAACTCCCGTATCCGGGGCAGTCTTCGTGTTCGTGACATAGCGGACAAACTTCAGGAGTGCCGCTTAAGATGGTACGGCCACGTCTTGCGAAAACCGGCTAATTATGTGGGGAACAAGCGTCTAGCCATGCCGCCTCCGTCGGGTCGGGGCAGAAGACTAACAACCAGGGATGCCGAAGACCGTGTGAAATGGAGAAGAAAAAGTAGGAAAGCGGAACCTGGGCTCCGAGGAGAGGATATATTACTTTCAATGAGATTCCATAGAAATTCCAAATTCCGTAGAAACAAACAACTTTAATAAAATCGTTTAATACGGGTTTACCGTATTAAAAAACTATTTTAATACGGTTTTTAGCGCGTTTATTACTTACTAGCTGTTTCCCGCAGCTCCGCCTACGTCAAAAAGTTAGGCTACTTTTTTTTACCCCGAGTCTTCAACTATAATCATACCAAATTTAATCAAAATCCGTCCAGAGGTTTGGCCGTGAAAGCGTCTCAGACAGACAGACAGACTTTCGCATTTATAATATTATATTATATATTAATAGTATTATCATACTTCATTCTTTATACTATCATACATGTGAAAGTGTGTTTGTTTGTTTGTCCTTCTTTCACGTTAAAACGGAGCAACGGATTGATGTGATTTTTTTGTGTGGAGATAGTTGGAGTCCTGGAGAGTGACATAGGCTACTTATTTCCGTGGCACAAACGGAATTCCACGCGGGCGAAGCCGCGGGCACAGCTAGTAGTATATAGTATGGAAGTATGGATGGATAGTATAGTATGGAGTATGGATTAATAATATATTAATAACTAGCTGTTTCCCGCAGCTCCGCCTGCGTCAAAAAGTAGCCTATGTTTGACCTCAGGTCCTCAACTATATTCATACCAAATTAACAACCCCTCTAAAAACAGCAGCTAAACTAATTTAAAATAGTTTAATTTAATGTGTAAAAAATCATTAATTCGTAGAAAGTCAGTATGACTGGCATATGAAAGAACGATAATACAATCATCCAAATAAACTGAATTCAACATTTTTGATCTTTCATATTTTTAAATTCACTTTTTTGATCTTAAAATATTTTTATTAATGTTTTCTAAGGCTTATCGACCCCATATACTACGAAATCAATTCACGGCAATTAAAATGCTATTTTTGGTAGGTCTTATTTGGGTAAAATCCATGTAGCATAGATAAATAATTGGTCTCCGCTGCGCTACGACTAGATACCGTCGGCATGCTACATAAATTCGCAACTAAAACCATGCCGAAATCGGCATGGTTGCGGCATACCCGCGTCAGTCATGCCGCGACTGATGAGTGAGTTGGATGTCTAGATAAATATAAAATTTGATGTAAAAGTAGACGCAAAATGTGCAGTTTGCGTAGTCAAAGTGTGTAAGAATAATACTAAAAGAAATAAGGAAGATACTGGTATTACATACCATCAATAAGTATTGTATTATTTGGATATATGGACATAAATTACTCACGAAAATAATATAACCCTAAAATATGGCGCGAAGTACCGCTCGGTGCTCAATGTTGCCGTGTATTAAATAATCCCAAATTCCCCGCGGTTTCGATTTTTATTATTTAGATATTCTGTTTTTTAACTCCCGACTCCAAAAGAGGGATGTTGTAATTTTGACTTTTTCTGACAATTTTGTCTGTCTTTAACATCTTATTTCTTTAATGCTAATCTGGGAGAAAAGTAAATACGTGGAATGTACTACTGCTTCTCTTCCCGCGCAGACCATATAAGCCAGCCGAGGAAGTGGGCGATAATCAAAGAACCATACCTATCAGTAGGCGACGCGACTAGCAACCTATCACTATTTTGATTCCATTTCCACTTTACGCCCACCAACATTCTAAATATGGCCTTTAGGTAGTTGGCACCCCGTAGGGTATTTTTGCCGGATAATTGATTAATCGAATTTGTTTTTTTTTAAAATTATCTAGGATATCGAAAGTATTGATATAATAAATTTAATCGATTTTTGACAATTAATCGATTATTAACTGCAATATTAAACAATTAGTCGATTATTGAAATGGATTGTTATAAATTATATCGATTTAATCAACAAAGGTAATCGTTTATATCAATGGTTATTAATCGATTATGTATCTGTAGTATCGATATAATCTAATCTGTAGTATTGATTTTTGAGAATTTATGAAAAATAATCGAATAATGGATTAACAACAATACCAAGCATTTCAGGCACTGATACTATACAGATATACCGGAACTCGGCGGCGGGATGTACAGTGGGCATAACACAAATCATCGTCATTCAACTCATACAGAAAAAAATTACAGAAATATATTATCAATAGTATCAACATCGATACTATCGATATATGATCACTATCGATACCTTAGATTATATTTTCATCTATCAAAGAATCGATTATTATTCGATGTGTAATGTATTTTCCGGCAACACTACTGTATGGAAAAAGGCCATGATAATATCTACTCGTATGTACAAGATGTTTACCGCAGCTCCGCCTGCGTCAAAAGGTAGCCTATGTTTGACTCCGGGTCTTGAACTATATCCGTACCAAATTTCATGAAAATCAATTCAGCGGTTTAGTTGTGAAAGAGTAACAAACATCCATCCATACTTACAAACTTTCGCGTTTATAATATGAATAGGATGTGTATGTCTATTTATTTATTTAAACCCGGGTTACAACTAAAAAGGGGTCAGTAATCAATTAGCTCCAAGCTAAATAGAAAATTAAAGTAACGTTTAACATACTGTACTGTGTAATAATAAATCAAAAGAAAGTTTTTTTGCAATTTTAGGATTCTATATTAGAATTATAAAATAAAGTAGACAAAAACTAACCATTTCCCCTACCTTATCTCCGAAACTATCGATTCCAGAATTTCGATTCATAAATTACAGGAAAACCTATGAGATAATATTAAATTTGTTTAGGAGGTCCAAATGGAGAAAAATAAAAAATAGTACAGAATCCTCTACATGCGAGCCGACTCACACTTAGCCAGTTTTATTTTAATTTCATTTTCAAGATTTTTCTGAGCTACTTTTTATAATACGTAACAAGACCGCAGCAATTAATAATTTTCCCATTGGTCGGGCACCATTCAAGTAGCTGGCAACACCATAATCGACGCTAGTGTACGTCTTTGCACATTGTTTTTCTTCACAGCGCGGTATCTAGTCGAGCGCGCGAGACCAATTTTAAATCTATGCCATGTAGCTTAAACTCCAATGGTCAATCAATAGTTTTCACCCTGGTTAGAGAGGTTAATTGACTCTTGTTTGCCTTGGTCTACTTATATTTATCCTCTTCGTCTAAGCGTATTTTCCAATCGCGTCCTGAGCTTAAACTTCGGAACGTAAGGTATGCTGATAATGGTGTTCCTAGATTTGGCAGTACTGGTTATTCCCATAGAGCCTTCTGATCTTCGGGATGAACAGAAACATGGTCAGAGGTGTTAAAGTGGCTGACACTGTCAGATTTTTCAGAATGTCTAAGGTCATCTGACATAGGATTACGATAAATCTCTCCCTGGTGTATGAAACTTTTGGGTTCAGAATATCTTTAATATGACCCCAGTAAATGATGGGAAGTTTTATTTTTATTTTTGTTTCTAAACTTTATTGAGTATAATTCGCGAGGTTTATGTTCGCGCCAAAACAACTAGTTAAGTTACTAGTACTAACTTTACTCTTTCGAGACAAATCGTTGTTCTAATTTTGAGACCCGTAGTCGATTCTTGCGCCGTTTTTCCAAAGGTGGCTGAAAACTGTATAGAAGAAGTGCTTTTATTATAATACATTTTTTTCCTGCACCTCCGCCTGCATCAAAAAGTAGCCTATGTTTGACCCTGGGTCTTTAACTATATTCATACCAAATTTCATCAAAATCCGTTCAGCGGTTTGACCGTTAAAGCGTAACAGAAAGACAGACAGATAGACTTTCGCATTTATAATATTAGTATGGATTACAATTAGGTTTTCAAATTAGATTAATAAGAATAAGAAGTTTTCAGTAGATATCCGCCATGTTTTTCACGATATCTACAATTCGACTTTATCTCTAAAGGCGTGAGAATCGCCCTCCTGTAGTGTAGTTAGCCGCCATGTTTTTTCGAGAAATCTCGAATTCGACTTATCTCTAGAGACGCGTGACCCGGGTTCGTAGCAAGACGTGACCGTACCATCGCAGGCGATTTTCCTGAATCAAACAGTCAGTCCCTAAACTTCAAGAATTAGGTTGCAAATTGTGAAAATTCATGTATTTATTTTTCTCCACAATTGAATTCCTATGCATTCTAATCATTTATGTGATAAATCTACATGATATTTATTATATTTTAGTGCAGAAGACTATTGAAATAATTATGAAATCGTGGATTTATACAGTGATAAACTTTGGTGGTGTTTGCGTGTAAAATGTGAAATTATGTGGGTTTTCTTTCTTAGTTGAATAACATTTAGCTACTGCATATTTATGCGCTTCTACTGAACACTTTTTTAACACTTACAACTCGATACTTTGGTTAATATTTTCAATATTTGTTTTTGGCAAGAAATTCGTATAGCCGCTTTGGGCCAATAGTGTGTATATGAAATGGTCTCGCTCTTTATCTCGTTCTAACATACGCATTTCCTATATATTTTTCTTCCGCATTTCCCGTCTATTAGATTCATACCCCCTTATTGAAAAAAAACGTTCAATAAGACCAAATTAACTAATTTTATGTTTCGTCTCGTTCTTTCACGTCAAAAATAGATAAGGCGGAAAGGGACTAAAGGGGGATATTCTAAGGTAGAAGCTAACAGAAGATTTAAGTGGTTAGAAAATATTAAGAAGGAAATTATGTAGTAAAAACAACAATATTATTTTCCATACAAACTGGATGTACCATGGATTTTTTTTAAATGGAGTGAGAGTCTAACCCCCGTATTCTTAAACATAACCTTATGAAATTCATTGGAGGGCGCCTTAAGGAAGTCCTCGAACTTCCCTTGAAAACGACATACTTAGTTGATTGCTTGAGCAAATCCCAATGAGGTTATAATAACAATTTTAAACACAAAAATTAAAAATTACAAAATAATAGAGTAAAAAATTAAATGAAGTAAGTAAATACCTTGGCCAAAAGTGGCAAAAACCCGTTTTTTATCTACTTTAATTCATTTCAAGGACGCCTCAAGGTACCTTTCGACCAACCTTATAATTGACAGTTCGATACTCACCTCCAATGAGAAATCATCTCAAGTCAAGGAAGCTTGTGACAACTAATCATACCAATGAGGTGGAGTAAGGTTGAGTCGAGTTTGAGTGAAGGTTTAAGAATACGGGTGTAAATTTTGTCACGAGTGTAACGGACCTGGACGCGAGTTCTTTAAGGCTTTTGTTATTTTTCTTCAGGGAAGTAATACATGGCATGTACCGATGATTTTTTCATACCTATTTGTTAATTACGGGTTTCAAATGCTGCGTCCAGAAATTAATTAGACATTTTAACCGACTTACAAAAAAAATAGGCTCAGTTGTATTTTTTTTTTCAAATGTTAAACGGTACGTAGGTAGTTTATAGTTCGTCATTTTGGGCAGCATTTTTTTTGTAGGAGCTGCCGGATACTTTTTCCAATATGTTTAACGGCCCTGGATACGAGTCTCGGCCTTTGTTAGTTTTTTCATCTTTTGAGTCATAAATAATAGACAAGTATGATTATCGAACTCTGTGTTCAGAAAATGTCGGTTAATTTTAACCGACTTTTATAAGAGATGATTAAGTTCTTAGCTCGAGTGTATTTTTTAAATGTTGTTACCGTTTAATGTTCGTTATTTTTGGAGCGAATTAATTTTTTTGTAACTAGGATTTTTTAAACGTTTTACGGCCCTGGATAAAAGTCCTTCAAGGCCTTCCTTATTTTTTAATTTTATTTAAGTAGTTTTAGACAAATATAAGTACCATAGCGGCCCATCTGATTGTAAGCGGTTACCGCACCAATAGACGCCACTGGGAGCATTGCCGACACTACAGAAATACTTTCACGACCTTTTTGAAAAACCCCAAATTGTAGTCTCTCCGGAAAATAGTAATATAGAGCACATTACTGTACGCAATCCTTTGTATTAGGATGATATACATTCTCAGAGGATGAATTCCCTGTCGATGACGAGAAGTGCGAAGACAGAAGGTTTTAAGAATTTAAAGTTTTACTTTCGTCAAGTCTGAAATAATAAATATAGATTGTTGTCAAACTATGCGTTTATAAATTAATTGGAGATAATTCAACCGGCTTTCTAAAATGCATGGTTATGTTCTTAATTAGGATGTTTTTACTATAGATTGTTATAATTAATTG
This sequence comes from Euzophera pinguis, assembly GCA_947363495.1. Classification (NCBI taxonomy): domain Eukaryota; kingdom Metazoa; phylum Arthropoda; class Insecta; order Lepidoptera; family Pyralidae; genus Euzophera; species Euzophera pinguis. The sequence continues at coordinate 3,277,351 of OX376164.1, forward strand.
ATCTGTAATTTATTTGATGACTCCATGGAGCAATTACAAATAGGAGATGCCGTTTGAAATGGCGCAGTGATGTGATCATTGGCGCCTCGCCGACACAAAGTGGGCGGAGCTTGTCATTGCTCGTGCCCTATGGTTGGAGCCACGGCCGAAACCAAGCACCCCGCACGTCTGCCTTCTGCCCCGCGTAGCCTCACAAATACTGTCTTATCACGCTTATTACGGCATCTCCTCTTTGTAATTGCTCCATGGATGACTCCGTCAATTTGAGATTAATTAAAAATTCCAAAGTATTACTGAACAATTATTAATATCGTTTTAAAATGATTCACTAGAAAGGTGTCTATTCTGTAGTAGGTACTGTGTTGAAATTGCAAAGGAAGTCAAAAACAGTTTTATTTTTACAACCACTATTTCGTAGGCAAACGAGTATTTGGCGTTCTGATGGCGAGCGGTACAGTCTGCAATGTCAGATGAATTTCCAAATCGATGGCGAGGGTTGCGGTGATAGAAGAATGATATTATCATGCAACTTTTATTGGCGGCGGTACGAAGTTTGCCGTGTCAGCTAGTCCTTCCTACTAATATTATAAACGTGAAAGTTTGTAAGTATGGATGGATGTTTTTTACTCTTTCACGTAAAAACTAATAAATGAATTTTAATGAAACTTTACAATAGTATAGCTTATACATCAGAATAACACATAGGCTACAATTTATAAAGATATTGTGTGAATTGTCCAAAATATGACGATAAGTGTCAAGTAAGGAAAAGATCTACAATCTGCAAGCTTTTTTGGCGAGCGCTGCCAAAGCCGCTAGAGTAACACATATGTAATGTATGATGGGAATGTTTATCTTAAATAGTCCTACAAAAAAGCCTGCCACAGTATTTATCTATATCTTATGTGTAAGCCATTATAGCCAAAATAGTAAACCATAACTACAATAAAAATTGATAATTTATTTCAAATGCACATTTGGTAGTAATAAATTGATTCCTAAATGAAAATAGATACTTTTATAGCTTCTGGTATTTAAAGTTGTTAAAAATGTATTGACAAATATTATTTTAGTAGTTATGGCGATGACAAACCGAGTGCGCGATACTACGGTGCGGTCCAGCAGAACGGCGCCGCCGGCGGTGGCGGGCGAACGAACTAGGGAGGCACATTGTGAAGGCCACAATTTTAACTGGAGAAGCCAAGGGAGACAATGTTCTTATACCGCGCATCCCAATCATACCCAACAACTTGCCATTCAATTTTAAACGCCTGCAGTTCCCATTAAAAGTCGCATTTTCAATGACGATCAACAAATCGCAGGGTCAAAACCTTGAAGGTAGCAGGCATACACACGCCATGTTTTTCTGCCGGTCAGCGAAGCGAAAAATCTGCTGCTGAAGGAAAAAAAAATCGTTAAATATAGTTTATAGGAGCATACTGCAGTAGCTACCTATGATTAGGGCTCTGCAGTGCTTAGTTACCGTATTTCTTATGTTGACAATATTGTTATGTTATTATAGTGCGACTGTAACATCTCAATATTGTCAGGCTGTTATATTTTTCAAATGCGACCCAACAATTATATAAGTGTTAATTTTAATGTAATAATGTTAGTTCTTTTCTACGCCACGCTAATATAAGCTACTCGAAATACTAATCCTGCGCAGACAAAGTCGCAGGCACTAGCTAGTTTAAAAAAAAATGTACCATATCCATGGAAACCATTACTTTACAATTGCGATTATAATATAAACAACGTGTTGTTCACAACCCCCATTATGGGCCTACTTACAATGAAATAAAAGAAGCTTTACGAGCAAATGTGTTGTGTTGTTGGTACTTTATACCAAAATTTATGAGAGAATATGAAGTGCGCGCCGCATGGAGGCAGGCGTGGTGCGTGCCGCGGGGGCGCGGGGTGGATTTTTGATCATCGTGCATACGACCGAATAAGGTGACAACACTTTATTTTATTATTAGGTGGAGATTTCATTTTACCAAATCGTTATATAAGTAATAAAGATTACAAAATTTGGCCAGTAGTTTCAATAAGCCTGTGTAATAGCCGAATGGCACAATGTTGCACCGAATGGGAGGAGACTTTACTGACACACTATTATCAGCTTTACCTCACTACTGCAGTGCGCCATTCGTCTTATTTTTTTACATCCTTTCTCCACGTCTATTGTTTACAGACGCGGTAGAAGAATGTTCTTCGCGCAAATGTTAATTCTCTGCTTCGTGCCTCACGCTGCTCTCATACTCCAGAACTGTGCCATCATATCACAGCTGTCCAGAACTTTGGACTCATCCCTATTTTTAAATTCAGAGGTAAGGCGTTTTCTGCACCATTTTATTTGTTTTTCGTTTTATAATTTATTTTTGGGCTTTTGCTCGCGCTATCGCATGCTTATATATAAAATCTGAATATGTATTCAGTGCCGGAAAAACACATAGGTATGTCCGGAATTTGAATTTGAAAAGTTATATTTTAATGGCTAATTTTTACTTGGTTAAAGATCAAATTATAATTTTATTATATTCACGACATTTTATGAAATGTATCCTATGTTTTTCTTAGTATTCTTAAGTATGATTTTGTACAATTTCAGGAAGTTTGGTTGAGTAGAAAAAGCGTGAAGTGTATAAGCACACTGTAAATATTATCTGACGAGAGAGATCAAATTTAATATATAGAGATAAATTTCTCACAGCACCATCAAGGGAAAGAATTTCTAGACCAGTAGTTCTGTAAACAGTAGACTTCGCGAACTACCTCCAAATACCAGATTTATTCATAAAACGCAGCTAAGAACTTCCCCATTGCCCCTCTTTTTTGAGTTTTTTTTACAGTACTTTATTCTCTTCAAGTATACAATGCTATTAACAAATAAGTATGTATGATTAAAATCCGTTAAATATTGTCATCAAACTTTTCCCCTTTTTGCCTTCATTTTTCCCTTAGTCAATAATATCCCTCGATTTTTTAAATAAATCAAGGAAGTTTCGTAAGCACTCGTTCAGAAATGCGACCTCTCAATTGACCGGAACATACATTTTTCCGTATAAAAGCAAAATTGGCCAGTCTCGTAATGGAGACTTCGCTTGAGTGTAAGTCTTTATTTCGTCAGTCAATTACAATAAAATACTTACAAAATATCTTCTTAGCCCACATACAGTAACAAATAGTTAGTATAGTTAGTTATTATAGTCATTAGTACGCATTAATTTCCGTACCAACAACAAATATGGAAACTTCGTTAGTAAGTTAGTTCTAACACTGGGTAGTCTATTTTCAACAATATGTTAGTGGTTTCAAGTTGCATGGAGAATGTGTGTTGACGGCTTCCCATTAAAAGTTGGGGCAAGTATTACAATTAAATACTTGGGTATACGTGTTACGTAAGAGAGTTATTAATTAGAATTACTTACAATAGCTTACAAAGAGCGATACTTAGGTAATAGCATATCTAGGACACTGTGTGAGTGTCGGTCGCCGCCATTAGGAAAGGTTATTTATTGCGGTGTCACAATTGGTATATTTGTGATTGTAACAAACGCAAGAGCCAGAGTTTGGATGCTTCATTCGCGATATACAGGGATTTTTTAAAACAACTGGCCAAATTTTGACAAATTTTGTTGTTAATTCGTAATCGACATAACAAAAAAATTGTTTTTTTTTTATTATTTCGATTAAAATCCCACCAAATAATAAATAAAGTATGGTCACCTTATTCGATCGTATGCACGATGATCAAAAACCACCGCGCATCCCCGCCATAGAATACACCACACACATACACACCATGGACCACGGCGCGCACTCCATGGACCACGGCGCGCACTCCATGGACCACGGCGCGCACTCCATGGACCACGGCGCGCACTCCATGGACCACGGCGCGCACTCCATGGATCACGGCGCGCACTCCATGTTCGTGTTTTTAAAATAAATAAAACGTCGCAAATTTTGATTATTACAGTCTAGAATATCATATTAAAATTTGGCCAGTAGTTTCAAAATAACCGTGTATCTGAGGTGACATTACGGTGTGATCAGGGATGACTTTTTAAATACCCGACAATTTCGACCTCTCTTGCAAAATTATCATTTATTATTTTTATTGAAGGGTAATTTCCCTAGTTTCTCTGGTACACTGTAAAAATTTGGTAAAAAAATCACGTAAGTAAGTACATGTTGATACTTTAATTGAAGCGATGCATTGCGTTTGTTATCATAACACCAATTCGCCATACAAAAGCGTGTTTTCTAGTTACCTATCAAAAGATTTAATGAAATTCAGACATACTTACTAGGGTTGCCAACATTTACTTGGAAAAATATAAAAATTTTCGAAATACGCTATCAAAAATATAATACTCGTCTTAAAAATATAGTACTTACTTAATGGAAAAATTAAAAAATAGTCTAATATATAATTGTTACTTATCTATTTATATAAAACTACACTGTATACTTCTTGCGTTATTAACAATATTTTGTATAAAACCTTTATGAGATTTACTAAATTAATGTTTGCTACATTTTTGGTATAGATAGCCCTTATCCTTTTCACGTTGTCCTAATTCTCTTACATATATATTTTATTTTATTTGGGCCCTTAGCTTCTCTTAAGAAACAACTAATAATAAAAAATAACATAATTACCAAAATTCAAAAACTAAAATACTCACCAAAAAAATATTTTGTCGTTGTCAATTTAACATTGAAAAATTCGGATCCAAATAATATATTTCTCTCACTTATTTATTTATTCCTATGGCAATACATAAACGTATGAGTTTCAAAAAGATAAACCTGAATAGTTATTATAAAGACTTTAAAAAAAAATTAAACAAGTTCGCTATATATTTCTTCAACAGTATATAGTACGCTGACCCGAAATGTACCCTCGGCATAAGAAACATGCTAAGCTTATGTTGACTTAAATATATTCTGTCCCTTTACCTCCTATAGAGACTCATTGTGAAAGAACGAGACAGAACACATTCGGTAATGTGTTCACGAGACGTTACGAGCATATTGCAGTTAAGGGCTCCAGGGGACAATCTAGTATGAAAGAGTGGGGATGGATATCATGACGTCTCGTTTCTTCACACTTGCCTACCAATTAATATTTTCCGTCTTACGTCATCCCCACTCTTTCTTACTAGATGTAGTGTTGTAAAAACGGAGTCAGCGCTCCAGTCGGATCTAAAACGCTCGAGTTGGGCTTGAAAAGCTCACTCAGAGCGTCCAAACTCGACGCTTCGACGCTCGATTCGGGCTCGAGAGCGAGCGTCAAGCATAAAGTACTAGTAATACATAACGCATAATTTTAAAACGAGATTCCTATTTATGTTACACTAGCCATTTTTCTGCGACCTACCTAGTTTTTTTTAATTAGCTGGCCGGGGTCGAACCCGGGGCTTCCTAAATAGAAGACTGAGCGCTTAACGCTAAGAGGTGACGAATTAGTCAATAATCCGTTACAGCAAACTTTCCCATTTTTGCCCTCTTTAATTCTCCAATCAAAAACATCCAACCACAATAAAAAAAAAAACAAATGCTTCGACTCTTGAGTTGGAAACTCGAGCGTTAAATTAACGCTCGCGAGCGTTTAACGTTCGAGCTTTCAACGCTCAAAAGTTTCGACCCAGCGCTCAACGCTCGACTCAAAGCGTTCATTTTTACAAAACTAACTAAATGTAAGGTGATTAGAGGGTCTTACTTAGTAACAATAGTTTGTCAATAACGAAATGCCAGCCCTGTGTCGTTTGCCATATTGTGAAGATTGAATTCCCGTACATGTTCGTTCTACGGTTCTTATTGCTAAAGTTTTAAAATATGGCTGGATGAATATTGTATGAGCACTACTGTAATTAAATTCCCTAAAAAACCTTACTTGTTATTCCCAACCATGACCATGCTCAATACAAACGATGTTGAGTCATTCATATAGTGTGGTCAATCGACCATGTACAACCTGGTGTCAGCGATTTCAGAACCGCCTTTCAGACCTGACGTGGTTCCTTTTAACAACTAAATGGCAGACGGGATCTACGTCTTAACATGCCTTCCGAAGCACGGAATTGGGTACATCAAAGGATCAGTGCTATACTACATTTTTGGCAAGGAAAATGGATCCCAAAAAACGGTGGCCGTGGGGTTTATAACTTTGAAAACAGGGTATAAATAAATAAATATTGTTTTCTTGGATAATCTCATTACCAAAACCATACCAATACAGCGAGGGCTATTTTTTATTATTGTAAAACGGGTTGTGGTTTGGTTTTGGTAATAACGTTAAAGTAATTGCAGATCGTCTAATAATACTTAAAAATGATTCCGTGTTTCGGTATGGTGCCATTCGCCAATTGGTGGTCAATAAAGATACCTTGTCAAAGGCCTGAAGGCGGTTCTCAAAAACCTGACGTCAGTGTCAGTCGATTGATCATGTAACCCACAATTTAAAGTCACTGTTGTAGTTAAAGTCTTATCAACAGGTTATCACAACTCTTCTGGTCGAAAGCACGGTGGTGACGATGCAGGAGGAGAGGTACCAGATAGTTAATTATACATTCATGGAAGTGTCAAGCAGGTAAGTATTGTGCCATTTCTAAGTTTGCATAAGCACGCACAAATATCTCCAACAAATGAACGCCTAACATTAACATCGTGTGCAATATTTATTTCAATATTCGGAGTCATATTATTAGTAACATTATTATTATTTTGGTAAATAGCTACCCCACCTTTTGGAACAGTATCTCGTTTGAATATTTATAACATTTAAAACATAAACCATGACCACCGGGGAAAACTAAACATAATAAATAAGCAATCTATCTAATAGGTGACATAAAAGCCCGCCGCCGCCTACTACTTTAGTACGAGTTTGTAGTTTGCTAACGTTTCTCGGCAACCAGCGACCGGCACAGCAGCGGCGCGGCGTTGAAAGCCGTGCATCGTCTCGTCGTTTTAGTTCGGCAGACTTCGGCACGGTGTTTGCGTGCGTGCGACTAGACGTATGCGTGTAGACTAGCTGCTAACTGCTCATAACTGATTCTATCTCTTTTAGACACGATGTAAGTAGCGGGTGTTAGGTTTTATTTTCGTTACGGAATTTCTTGATTCGGCCGCGCTCAAAGCCCGCGATAAAAGCTATGCAATAGCTTAATTAGCTGGCCGGGGTCGAACCCGGGGCTTCCTAAATAGAAGACTGAGCGCTTAACGGTAAGAGGTGACGAATTCGTCAATAATCCGTTACAGCAAACGTTCCCATTTTTGCCCTCATTAATTCTCCAATCAAAACATCTATTGACCTAAAATTTTGAATAATTTTTCGATCCAAAAGCAAAATTGCATAAAATAGAGATGCTTCGCTCGCTCGCTCAATTAATAATAAGTAAATTACCTACGAAAGTGTACTTACATAAGTACTGGATTGGTCGCCATTTCGTGGCATTTTTGTCTCGAGCTTCTCCTTGCTTCGGAAGGCACGCTAAGCCGTTGGTCCCGGTTGGGGTTGTTACCGATAATTATGGCAGTCGTTATGCTGTGTCAGATGTCTTAAGGCAGCCTGAAAAAATCGGACAGTATTGGCCACTAACACTCCTTGGGGTCACGTTCCTGTTGTTCTGGTTTCCTTATAAATGTTAAGGAAGTTAGACGGCAGTCGCTCCATTTTTATAACCAGTGCCACCAAATCTAGGACCATGTGAATTACAGCTTACCCTAGGCTTCGTAGCGTACTCTACGGGCATGGCTGCTTTGGGGGGTATCTGTGTCGTGTTGCTGGTCGTGAGCCGTCAGCAGTTTGCCACCACTGTGACGGCTGCCTAGACGAAGATGCCCAGCATACGCTGGAACACTGCTCAGCTTGGGTGGTGGAAAGAGATTTGCTACGGACGCTAATGGGGGACGACCTCTCGCTCTCGACTGTCATTGAGTGCATGGTCGATAGCGAGACGTCGTGGACAGCGGTGCAGGCCTTTGCGGAGTCTGTTATGCTCCGCAAAGAGGAGGCGGAGAGGGAAAGGGAGCGAACCTCCGACCATCCCATCCGCCGCAGACGCACAGGGCGCAGACGGGCCTATGGCCTGCACCTGCAGCTCCCACAATAAGGCCGGCCGGGTAACGGAACAAACGGGATTCCGTTGCCCGACCCTAACGGCCTTGGGTTGAAAGGCGCGCCCGTGTCAAGCGTGCCTTTACCCTTGCGGAAAAGAAGACCGTAGGCCAAACCTGCAGGCCGCTCCGATGGGGAGCGGCATGCAGGTTTGGCACACGAAAAAAAAAATGCTTCGTAGCGTAAGTGAGGACACAACTAGTTACGTGACTCAAACGTAATTACCAAAACCAAACCACGACGCGACGGCTACTTTTGACCATTGAGAAAGGAATTTGACGATCCTTTCTCAATGATTTTGACCATAAATTAACAATTGGTCTCGCGCGTAGCGCCGCAGAGACCAATTATTAATCTAAGACTTTTGACAATGCAAAACCGCTGAGTCTAACTCACCGATAATATCGAATATAAATCATTCGAAATAGAACGAAAATGACAACCTTCCATCTGTTAGTGTGGGATGAGTGCACAATGTCTCACAGAAAGGCAATTGAGGCTCTTAACAAAACTCTACATGGTATTAAAGACAAAAGAGATATCATGGGAGGAATGGTGGTACTACTGGCTGGTGACTTCCACCAAACTCTACCAGTGATCCAGAGGGGCACACCTGCGGGACTTTTGTAACGTGGTACAGAATGATGTGGAACTGATTGGCAGCGTTTACCCTGATCTACAGAGTAATATAAATGAAGATTCGTGGCTATGTCAAAGAGTAATACTTGCTCCAAAAATGACACTGTTATCCACATTAATAATGTCATTCTCAAAGAGATTCCTGGTGAAATGACAGAGTATTTGTCAGTAGACACCGTCATGGATACAGAACAGAGCACTTCATATCCTGTTGAGTTCTTGAATTCCTTAGAGCCGTCAGGTGTGCCCTCACATAAGCTGCAATTGAAATTAGGCGTTCCGGATATGCTCATGCGTAATTTAGCGATTATGCAACGGAACAAGGCTTCGCGTCACACAACTCGGCGAGAATGTGATGATCCCCCGGATCCCCTATAATTCCCACGGACCTTCCATTCCAGTTCAAAAGGCTGCAGTTCCCCCTCAAGCTCAGTTTTGCCATCACTATCAACAAGGTACAAGGCCAGACACAGCAGGTAGCCGGGGTACACTTCGCACATGGCCAGCTCTGCGTGGCATGTTTGCGAGTGTCCAATGCTAGAAATTTACATATCATAGCAGTTAATGGAAAGCCACACAACATTGTTTACACTAGCGTCCTTAAATAGTGCTCTGTTCTGTATACATGATCGGTGTCGTTTTCCTCCTGGAAAAGATTTTCAAATTCCACGCGTGCGAAGCCGCGGGTTAAAAGCTAGTATATATATATATATATATATATTATGACATGAGTACGTACGGTAATAATCGGATAAATGAACTACTCGGCCTCAGGGAGATCTATGTAGCCGGTTTAGACAGAGATCCTAATTGAAGAGGTTAGCGTCAACCTAACTACTACGTAGGTACATAATTTGTAAAACCCGGACGAAGTCGGGGTGGGCTGCTAGTTACTTATTTATTTACACCTAACGTTTTATGGTCGCAGGTAGACTAAGTTAACATTTGTTTGTGATGTCATAAGTATACAAAACAACAATATTTTTTTTAAATTTTAAAGTCAAGTTAATTTGAAGGGTATATACAATTTTTAAATACATTTTTATCATTTTACTTTTCAGGTTTCATCTTGAACACATATTTTCTAAGTCAGATGCCAAATTGGATGCACTTGATGGACTCGTAGAAAACCGTAGCAAATTCAACTTGTAGTAAGTACCTCATTATTTGTAAGATAAGAGTTTACAGTTTCAAAGGCATTGACTTATACAGGGTGGATTAAAATTCATTGGCGTCTTTTTACCTATCGACTGTATATTTACTTAGTATATATATACTATAGTATACTTTATTGTAATTTAAGACTAATAAAACATTATTAAACATCTTCATTTTCATATTAAAAAACGTCTAAACATGCATTAGATTCTTTGATAGAAACCATAACTGTAATAAACAAAAAATACTAAACATCAAATATAATCAAAATACTTATATCATAAAAACAAATTAATTAAAATATTAAATGCCGCGTCGTCGTATACCTGCATGCCGGCCGGCCGCGCCGCGTATTGTAGTGACAGGGCCATTGCTCCCAATGTCAGCGCAAATAATTTGACAAATACAAATCGATACTTTCTTCTTTTTAGTAACTTTTTGATGCTTTTTAAATACTGCATTAATCGTAGAATTATTACCTTACAAAATATCCTTTACATGTACAATAGGTAAATAAATTTATACCAATGAATTTTAATGCAACCTGTATATGTTATTTTTTGTGTCAAACTTATAACACCACTTTTTATGGTCGTGGTTTAAAAATTATTTCGTGTTGTATGTTTTAACTCAAACCAGCCAATTATTATTTCTTTTAACATTTTGCTGCATGTTTCCTAAAAGTTTTTCTATTAAATTAACTTTATTTACCTTATAATGCAGCCATTTAAGAGAGGATATTTTAAGTAACAGGTGAGTGAAAATATATTATACAGGTTGGATTTAATTTTATTGGCATCCTTTTAACCATCGACTGTACCCATAATTTATAGTAATTTAAGACGACTAAAACGTCAATAAAACATCGTAATTTCATATAAAAAAACGTTTAAACATGCATTAGATGCTTTGATAGAAACCATTAATGCAATAAAAAAATATTATTATACTAAACATCAACAATAATTAATTAAAATATCAATTAATGCTGCGTCGTCGTATACCTGCATGCCGGCCGGCCGCGCCGCGTATTGTATTGTAGCTCACTACTCTCAACGCCGCGCGAATTGATAAAAAGTATCAAAAATAAGAAAGTATCGATTTGACGTTGAGAGCAATGACCTACAATACAATAAACACTGCATGAATTGCATTATTATTATCGCTCAAAATATCCGTATGTACAACGTTGAGCGTTCGGATGTGAGTTGACTTAGGTTTAGGTTAAGTTAGTTTGTTTTATATTTATATCTATCGTATCTATTGTACGGTACATTCTTCGATGCCCATGTACTGCTTTTTTCCTTTGGTCCACGGATTGACTGGAAGAAATCCCATATAGCCAATTCCGGTCACTGCGACTTGAATTACGGTAACAAAATATTTTACTGGTCACTATGTCGCGTAACTACTACTACGCTTTGTGTCTGTGTGAGGTTTAGCCACAAAATGGTGTAACATAGTGTACACTTCGGGACCATGTGTTAGTTCAGTTTTTGATAACAATGTACAATAAATTCAATATAGTAATTCCAGGAGAGATGGACCACGTTTTGTTGCGGATCCATAACTTTTGAAAGGAAGTAAATCTTTATATTTGGCGCAGCTTTCGTGAGACCAGCGTTCGCAAACTGTACATTGCAAACAACTATCTTTGCTCAAAGTGTCACCATAGTTTTCATAGGTTTCACAGCCAGCACAATCATCGTCATTCCATTCTTCTATCTCAGGGCTGTCACGGAGAGCAATAACTTCTGAATCTGATTCACCTAAATCATCAGAACTCTCTTCTCGTTTCTTCTTTAAATTTTTGATGGCGACATTTTCCTTTTTCTGTTTTTTACTTACTGTACCTTGTATTTCTTTGTTGCTCTTCTTACCTTCTCCATTCTTGAAGCTTTTTATGTTTCCAGAAGAGATTACTTGAGTCACTTGCTTCCTTTTCTTGCCTTTTATTTTATTCTTTAAGTTTTGTATATTTTCAGTCGAGTTTAAAACCTTAGCCACTTGCCTCGAACTTTTAAGTACACCGCACGTCTTCTCCACACAAGGGATGGGAGAAATAATATCCAAGATCTTCCCTGGTGTTTAAGTCCTTACTGGTTGACTCTGCTTGATTGGACGTAAAAGGCTGATGGCTGAAGGACGCTGTTTGGTTGGCGGTAAAAGGCTGGAGGTTAATGAACTCTACTTGGTTAGATGTAGAAGGCTGTGAGCTGAAGGATGCGGCTTGATCAGATGCAGATGACTGAACGCTGATGGACACTGCTTGGCTGGACCTGGACGTAGAAGGCTGGGAGCTGGTTTCTTTAGAGGGCTAAAAGCTGGTTGAAGGCTGGTTAAGTGTGCTAGGAGTAAGCTGTTGGATTGATTCATTGCTAAGCGGGTTAGTTATCATCTTACTAAAAATGCATAATCTGGAATAGCATTTTTATTAAAAGGTATTATCCCAGTAGATGAAAACCCTCCTATCGCAATATTCACACATGCAGACTTGTACCATGCAGATGCTAGGAGTTTCTCAAACTGCAAACGAGATAGTTTTCATGATGGATTCATTATCATGAATCTGTTGCATTCATTGTGGTAAAATGTTTTCAAGGATTTGAAAAAAGTTCTATCCAATGGTTGCAAGTAGTAGGTAGTGTGACTGGGCAAACAAATAATAATGATGTCATGTTGATCAGCATATTCCAGCATTTCTACATCACTACAGTGAGAAGAATGACCATCCAGGATAAGAACATATTTGCCTTCTGGTTTGCGAGGGACGAAATGATTTTTAAGCCAGTCAAAAAATATGTCAGAGGTAACATATGCCGACTTGTGTGACATTTTAACAACGGAATCAGGTGGCATTCCGTCTTCGAATTCAACTTTTTTGTGCTTTCCTTTCATAATACAATAAGGCGGAAGAAATATGAAATGAAATGAAATGAAATATTTATTTTGCTAAAACATGGTAACAGTAATTTTATGTTAGATGTAATAAGTAGTGAAGGATCTACATGTTTCGCCATTACTGGCATGCAAAATTTTTAAATGTGATGATTATGACTTTACGGAGTAATTCAGCAATGAACGAGCAGATGATCAATTTTGTTTGTGATTACAATTTAATTAATGTCGTTTTATAATGCCTAGATACAATAATGTCAGTGTTATATTTGATGAAAGTCAATTTTTATTTATTTATTTTTTACCTTGCACAAAATACCAGTTGCATTGAAATGTCATTTTGTTATTTAAATTAAATAAATTAAGTAGTTGTCATGTCAATTTTTATTCTAATTCATTAATGCTGTAAAAACAACCCTGTACTCTCTTCACAAATTCGTCGTCTGGCAATTCTCTTAATTCGACTGGAATTTTGTTATAAATATTTGATGTCATTGCATAACAATTCTTTTTGAAAAGGGCACTACTATGTGTCGGTGCTTTTATTCGATGTACATCTAATGGTCGGAGTTTTTGACATCTTTCTAATTTCTCAAAAAATGTGGGATGGTCCCTTACGAAATATGCAATGTCCAGTATATACAGTCCAGTTAATGTTAAAATATTAAATTTTTTGAATAAGCCCTCACCGCTGCAGCAAGCGATCACAAATATAGTCTCACCTTTCTCAGAAGTTATCTTAGGAACACTTTTTCATCCCTTTGCAGCCACCACCATTCCTGGTCTGTTATTTAATTGTAAACCAGTTTCATCCATATTGAAGATGGACCCTGGTTTATTGAATAAGCCGTATTCATGCAACACATTTTTCAAAAGATAAAAGTACCTGTCCACGCATGCACTCTTTATCCATACCCTTAGCCCGAGCCTGAGACACTCCTTCCGACTTTCTGATAGAGAGTTAAGGGTTTCTACGTAAAAAGCTTTCTAACCAGCCAAAACCAGCCATTTCTTTTTCGCAGTTGAAAGTATGCTTGATTTGGAGTTCCTCAGCTAAATTATAGGCTATTTTTTTACCCCTTTCTTGAAGGAGTAAATCCTCTTTGCTGCAGCTTAATAATATGTGCCACAATCTTTTTTTAATTTTCAGCAGTCAACACACCACAAGGCCCAAGAACATCTGATTTTGTTAACTTATTATTTTTCAGTCTTCTTTTGAATGTAGACTTTGGTATACCATATATATTTGCTGCCTCATTGACCCCTATGCCGTCAGAATGAGCTTGAACAGCTCTCTTTTAATCAGATTCCGTCCATTTTCCTCTTAAAACACCGCTTTTCCTCTTATATTGTAAAGGCATTGCCGAAAATAAAAATAAACAATACTAAATATACTGAGAAATGATTTTTGTAAGTAATTTCACCTATATTAAACATTAAATTACTATGAATATGTACAATAAGTTAAAGTGGTCCGTCTCTCCTTTAAAAAAGTGGTTCATCTATCCCTAAACTTCAAGGATAGATGGACTAGCTTACAAAAAAAAGTAGCGAGCATAATCAAAAAGTTTTGAGGTTATAAATACAGTTTCATAAATACAAAGTTACAATAACGCCATGATTATGAAAACACAAAATCGTGTACATACCTAACACTGGCTGAAAAAATCTGTGACTGAACACTGATAAAACGAAAATATTAACAAAAACACATCGTTGTTTACAATCATATGAAAGAAATGGTTGACAAAAACATTTTAGTGTTGCCATTTCACAAAAATGCCTGTCTCTCCCACTGGTCCATCTCTCCCGGAATTACCCTATAATATGCAAAATGTTTTAAATAATTTATTTAGTAACAAACAACCCAAGAAATAACAAACAAATCATTTCACAAAATTTGCGAAAATATTAATCGTCGTTTCAGCCGCAGTCAGTCCAGTGTTGGACTTAGGCCTCCCCATTAATTGAGGGTTGTTGCCATACTCGCCACGCTTGGCGGGTGGGTTGGCGAGTGCAGTTTCAGCGGCTTATCGTATTTTCGACGCTGCTGCCCATCGGAGTATTCTTAAGCTAAGGAAGGGTGGGAAGTGTTTGAGTTTAGGGAAAGGATGAGGTACTAGGATGCTACTGACTCGGATGGACATGAGTTGACTCAGTAGCAGCTCGGGTAAGTCGGGCTCGCGTACCCGTGTGGAAATAACACCCCTGACTGATAAAATATTAATGTTTTACCTTTTTCCCCCATAAACCCCAGGCGCCTTTGTTTTTTAGAACTATCTTCTAAATTCCCTCGACAAACTGGCTTGCGCACTTCATATAGCACTATACACACGCTTAAAATGACTTTTTAAGTTTAAACTTTCATCAACATAGTCAACATAGTTTAACATGCAAAGATTGATAAAATTATAATTATTTGTAATGGCTGACATTGACATTTAAAGTAACAATGACAGCTGTATTCGTTTTAAGTTCGTTCGTCGTTCATCCACAAACCTGGAACAATCTGGTAAGAATCTTACTACAATGTTACGTAACATAGTTTCTAAAATAAAACCACTTTTCTGTTTCGTAAATTCCCCACTTTTAGTCGCGGAGTCGAAGCAAGGAAGACACAGCTACTATATTTGTTACTTGTTTCGTGTCTTAAATTAGTAACAGTTACTACACTGCAACCGGAATGGCTATATGGGATCCCTATTAGGGATAAGTCCGATTCTTGTTGTGTTATGTTCTTTCTGTACAATAAAATATTTACATGCATACATACAATAGGTTAATTTATACCAATGAATTTGAATGCACCCTGTATATGTATAGTAGAAGAAGCGAGGCAGGTCTGTAAGGATTGAAGCAAGTGGAAAAGAAATCCGTTGTCTCTGCTGTCGTATGTCGAATATTTTGGTACAATACCAGCAGAACAAATGCGCCTACCTATTTACTAATTACGTTCACGTTATTTGTGATTAGCGCGATTGCTCGTCAGAGAGTTTAACCGTTGAGAATTCACTCACTGTTTCAGAGCCCTTAGGGTTCTTGCACTGATATTAGTATAACTACTACATACACAGTCACGAATAAACTCCAGTGAAAAAGTGCCCTAAGGGGAGGATACTAACACACAAATACATGCATGCTTTGCTACGGTCATTGCCTCAAATGTGAAAAGTATTACTTCCACAGTAAGGATGAGAATTCTAAAAAATGACACATACCATATACTCGCACTTACGTTAGGAAAACATAGACTGTTTTCAAACTCTGTTTTTCGGCGAAATGGGCAGACTTTTGGCTGGGATTCTATTCGAGCGCAATTGTGCATCTAGTTGTTATCCTATGTCCATGGGTTCTTGTTAACATATAACCTGATTTCAGGGACTCGAAGAAGTTGGACTTTTTTAAGAGGTTGACAGTATACGAAGAAATAAATTCATTATTACTTTTCTATTTAATGAAGAATTTAAAATACGCTACAACGTCGTTGTGGAGGTATGGAACTTTCTGCCGCATTCAGAGTTGTAAAGGCTTAGCTTAAATTATGGACTCAACTCACCTTAAAGCTGCTGGGGCAATCTAGTATGAAATAATGCAAAATCATGTCGTCTCGTTTCTTGACACTTGCCCGCCAATCTAGATTCTATTTTCTAGATCTAAATTGCCCCTGCAGCTTTGAGGCGTGTAAAGGGCATTATAGAAATAATTTACAATACAAAGGATTATAAATTTAGAAATTCTTCACTCACGAACGATGATTTTATTTATTTGAGTTTAAAGAATTTGTTTTAATGGTTATTAACACTTAGTGTGGATAAATTATTTGTTTTAAGTAATTAAAACTTTAATTTCATATTTATTTAAATTAATAATCATACGTTAAAATAATTCAACGTGAAATGTTTTTCCTATCGTTTTGATTAAAGCGGACTTCTGGACTTAATAATACGAAGTGTTTATAACATTAAATTAACATGCGAATGTGCATAGTACCTTTAATAGTTTTTAGGCGTCATAGCTCATGCTTTAAGTAGGTACTATATTATGCATACAAGTAAATATAATAGGGCGTAGTAAAAGTAGTGAAAAGAAATAACATTAATTTCGATCTCAATCTCAAAGTGGTGTTTCTTATTTCAGTTTTAATTAATTGTTTGATTACGTAAACCTGTTTTGTAACGAGCCAATTATATTTTGTTTTCGCAGTTTGCTTAGTGTCAAGAAAATTTTATGGAGTCGTATTTTATACATTATTTCTACTCATTGTGCAAATCCATTAATTTGTTTCAAATTTTGTTACACACGTAATCATTACTATTAGTCTATTAGTTGCTAAAATCCTCCAAATTGGTACGAAATATATTTATAAAACGCTACTGCAATTTTATCTTTATACTACATTTTCTCGGAATAGACTCACTTGATCAAGGACGGGGTAGAAAGTACGTCATTCTTTCCCGCCAAAACACGCGGGCGGAAAAGTTGTATGGAAATCCATTATTGACCTGCAATTTTTTTTATGTCGCTTTTGACATTGGCAGATAAAAATCTTAAGAGTTAATGCCAGAATTTAAAAAAATAAATAAATTTGATACAAATAGATACTGAATGTTCGATTTTGATTAGCATGATAGATTTCTTGGAACCGAGTCTTTGTTTACGTACATTGCTTTGGTAAATGAATTTAAATACCTAATATTTTTTATACTTAGTTCCATGTTTCTGACTTGAGAATCGAAAACTCCTATTTATTTATTCTTTAAAAAAGCGATTAATGCGTCAATTAATTGACATGTAATTTCTTCATACATTTACACTTATAGTGACCAATTCCACTAACAAACATTTTCAAATATGGATTTCGTTTATACATGTCTTATTTTCCTCGCATGTGTAGTTTAAAGCACTATGTATCACTCGGTAGAAATTGCGATTCCTAACCCGTTAGCAATCGGCCACTTTCTTCTCTCGGTGAACAATGTACTATTTTTCACCTCTTTTTCGAGTTTTTTTTTTTGCACCTGTAGCAAACCCGTACTCGACATACGATGTCGCTACCAAATATGATTGAAATCCGTTAATAAATAACAGAAAACTTCCCCCGTTTTGCCCTCATTTTCCACCAATCAAAAAGCTCTCGACAAAGAAATTTCAATTGATCAAGAAACGCGTGTGCATAGATTCATAAAGATCCATTCAGAAATGTTGCCTATGGCTCGGAATATACATTAACTACCCTACAAAAGCAAAATTGGCCAGTCTCGAACTGGACAGGTTACTTGACACTAAAAAGTAAGCGATTCCAAAAATAACAACATGATTGGTTGTTAATTAAAGCAGTAATTAGCATTCAAAGTTTTCTTTAGAGGAAAAGTTGGAGCGTGGGACTTGCTATCTCTTTTGTATGCACTAAATCAAGTAGTAGGTAGTGACGTCACTGCACACATAGTGCGACCTTTTCTTGTTTTTCGATAGTTACTCCATCCATCGGATTTCAAAGGCCTATAACTTATTTAGTTATGAACGGATTAAAAACTTTCTGTTTTCGGTTTCTGGTACTAAATATTGATATGAAAGATAAATAGTACATTATTGCAAGGGAGCGAAATAGGCAATTGCAGGTCGAGTATGAGTTTGAAGGCCGAGCCGCAGGCGAGAACTTCAATGATACGAGACAGGCAATTGCCATTTCCGCCGAGGCATATACAGTGCTTTTCTTAAAAAAAATGCAAGGAAATAAAAAAGGGCGTTTACATAATAAATTTAATTTATTTTACAATTTGTACCGAAAGGTAAACGCATCTATGGCTATACAGCCACGAGAACGCAATGTGTACGATTGATAAAAGAGTTCTAAATTCAAACAGCACACCGTTTCATACAACATTGCCGGCGCGCTCTTCGTTCCAAATTCAAAGAACGCGCCGGGAAGTGAATTTGGTTTTTCAGATACAGCCATGAGAACGCAATGTGTACGATAGATGAAAAAGTTCTAAATTCAAACAGCACACCGTTTCATACAACATTGCCGGCGCGCTCTTCGTTCCAAATTCAAAGAACGCGCCGGGAAGTGAATTTGATTTTCAGTCTACGTAAATATGTTACTTCGCGTGTTCTTTATTCAAAAGTAATGACATATTGATGTACGCATGTTTAAGAAAAATTAATTGTCGGTTAAAAACCCTGTACCCTTACCCTATGAACCATTTTTGAAGAAGCTGATAACTTGTGATGAAAAGTGGATAACGTACGACAAGAACGTGCGAAAAAGGTCGTGGTCAAAGGCCGGTCAGGCTTCACAGACTGTGAGTGAAACCCGGGTTAACTCGCAACAAGGTGATGCTGTGTGTGTGGTGGGATTGGAAGGGCATTATTCATTATGAACTGTTACCACCAGGCATCCCATCGATTCTGAACTCTACTGCGAACAACTGATGAGATTAAAGCAAGAAGTTGAAAGAAAGCGGCCGGAATTAATCAACAGAAAGGGTGTGGTTTTTCAGCATGATAACGCTAGACCTCACATATTTTTGGCCACTCAGCAAAAATTAAAAGAGTTTGGCTGGGAGGTGTTAATGCATCTGCCTTGCACCTTCAGATTTCCACCTGTTTCGATCTCTTCAGAATTCTTTAGGCAGTGTCAGGTTAACATCACGAGAGGACTGCCAAAACCACTTGTCGCGGTATTTCGATCAGAAGCCTCAAAATTTCTATAGCAATGGGATCATGTCCCTACCTACAAGATGGCAAAAAGTAATCGAACAAAATGGCGCCTACATACTTTAGTTAAATACATTTAAAAATAAACTATATTAGAAAATGCGAAGAAACTTTTTCCTTAACCTATTATAATGAAGAAACACGCGCGGACAAAGTTAATCAGAAAAGTTATATAAAGCTGCAAGGCTTGAAGGGCGATACGCCACCGATAGGTTCTTAGTAGGCCCTTCAGGCACAATAGTGTCGGCCCTTATGGCATTGAGCGTTTGCTACCGGTCGCGAGTTTGCATCGCTCGCTTGATCAAAGGCAAAGCCCATGGCCGAGGTTCGTCTCAACTGGGAGCCCCTTGCGCATTTGCCGAAAAGGCTGAGTGGTTAATAGCCCTCGCCTAAAACTGTCCCGCTGTAAATTTTAAAGCTCACAGGAGCTAAAATTGTAGGTCCAAGACAAAAAAAGAAAAAAAAAAAAAGAAGGGCGATATTGTGAAATCGTGATTACACCCGTATGGATTTTAATTGAAGAATACTTAGAAATACTTCGAATACCTGCGCAATCAGCCGCCAGTCTTTGACTAAGTTAGATTACAGAATACTTAGTTGACTTCATTCTACTACTGAAACTTAGTTCATTATGCAAATTGACTGGTTTGTAGTTTAAACTTATCTCTGCAAAAGTTAATGCAAGTAAGACCACAGAATATGGTTAGAATTTAAATAAAATATCTCTCTTCCTTAGCTAGTTTTAAATTATACTGCACCGATTTTGATGAATGTTGGCGAAGACAGGGTGAATTAAAGTCTACATTGTCCTAGCTAAATTGGACACAACTAAACCTTTTTGTGAGGAAAAAGCAATTCACTGCTCTAAGGGTTTAAGGGTGGTAGGAGTAGTAGTTAATTGGTTAGGACTTAGGAAGTTGACTAACCTACTTGACAAGAAAAAGAAGTGTGTCTCCTCCAATCGAAAAGGCACAATTTTGTATCTGTTAATTCATGTACCTACTTATGGAGGTATTAAAGGTGTTTTTTTTGTGTTTTGTTTTGTTGATATACCTAAACGAACAACGTATTTTTAATGGTAAAAAAACTCTGTTACTAAAAACTTAATTAGATATTTTATATAACATATTAGTTTAGGTACTTAAAAAGTATGATTTTATTATTTCGGTCATAACACAACAAATGCTACATAGCTTTATGTTATACTAACTTGTTATCCCGGACATCTTCTCTCCTTGCCTAATGCCTATACAGAGCCCGTAATACACTGTTTCACCATTTTTGACGATGATTTGTATTAGAGAATATTTATGCTGCCCATCTTTAGAGGAAAAAGTGTTCGAAGCACGAAACTGGGGCTTGATCATTTAAACATTTTTCAGACAACTATCAACATGTTACGAGCTACTGAAAAGCATGGAAGAGTTATCATTATCTTACGTATCCATGGCTCAGCTTCAAATTTATTCGGCAGACCTGGAAGTCCAGGCGTTTTTTCAGAATCGCCAGCTGTCAGTTCTGGAACATCTGGAGATCGTGTTGCAGTACATGCAGGTGGAAAGGATGATGGTGGAAATAAATATGGTCGAAGAGGTCATGGATTTGTAAGTATTTTTTATATTTTAAAAGCATTATTCTAGTGTGAGCTTAGAAGCTCATTCATTCATACCGAGTGAGTTATATAATCAATCGATCCTGAATACCCTGGTGTCGGTACCGCCTTTCGGCCTCTGAAGTGGTTCCTTTAACGTCCGCCAAAAGACAGTCACCAACGGCTTCAGGTGCCTTTCGAAGCACGGAATTATCACTATTATCAAACAACCAGGTAATTCTAGTCTGGAACATCTTAACCGAACTGGAAACAACTAATGAATGTTTATGCTTCCCTTGCAAATCGAACCCACGACCGGCGGGTCTGAGACAAACACCTTAACTACTGGACTACGGAGGCAGTTGCAGCATATGCGTGCTATAATGGACTTACTGCCAAGATAACCGAAGACCGGAAAAGTAGTAAAGAAAAGAGGACTTCCAAACAACCTGAGAATGAAACCGGAATAGCGCTAGGATTGAGAAGTTAGCTGAGAAGTATGTTATCGGGCTTCAGATTAGACCACTCTACCTCAACTAAACTGGCAATGTACGTCTATTATTTATGCTAATGACATTTCCTCCCTTAAAATTAACACCAAGTCTGGCTGTCTCCTTAGGTGATGGCTAAAAATCAGTAGTTAAATACAGTGTATTTTTGCGACTTCACATTTAATTGTTACCTATTAACTGCCCATGTGGTTTCCAGTTTAAAACCTATCCTCCCTTAGCAGTAGGTACCACAAGTGGTAATTAAGCTTCAATATATTTTAATTTGAATTAAAATCTCCTCATTGCGGAAGTCGATTGTCCATATTGTCTCTATTTCACCAGAAAACCAAATACAAATGGGCAAGTACTAAAATTCCATTCTTCTTTATAAAACCTGTTCAATAAGGGTTGTATTCCCAAAGCTATTTATCCTTTGTTCCGGGCATGACAGCTCCATTATATATAACCGTATTAACGTCGCTTTAGTCTTAAACAATTTTATTGTTTACTCTACACGAGAATTTAGTGCTACAGCAGTTCTTTAGTTGCCTTAGACCCTGAGGTCATAGGTCCGATTCAAACAGGAGGCATACTTTATTTAGTTGTTTCCAGTTTGGTTAGGACATTGCAGGCTTGATTCACCTGATTGTCTGATAATAATGACGATTCCGTGCTTCGGAAGGCACATTAAACCGTTGGTCCCTGCCATCTAGTGGTCGTTAAAAGAACCACATCAGAGGCCAAAAAGATATTCCGTAAAACTCTGACACCAGGGTGTACAGGGTCGAATGATCATGTAACACACTCGATTTAAATGAAATTTATTTGCCTTTGGGGTGAAAATTTAATCTTTTCAGTCTCTTTTTTCAGATCCTTAGCAGCAGACTTCGGTCTTATTACAACATCGCGTCTATCCAAGGCTACATTTCCTTGCTCGTCTACGCTATATGAGGAACTGTATAGCCTTGCTTGAGGCCTGACTTGGATTTGTCACGTCTAATGGTGCTTTAGGCACGTTAAGCAGTTGGCTCCGGCGGCGGTTATGGTCAGCCATTAGGCTTTTTCAGATGCCTTTAGGCAGCATGAAAAGTCTGACAGTACTGGTCACTACTGGTAGTGCTACCAAAACCTTTTGGTATGTTTCCCTTGTAACATTTTAACAATGGATTTTAAACGAATCTTGGACTCTGATGTATAAGTTTAGGATGTCAAAGGTCAAATGTCTGAGTAAACCTTTTGTTTATATGCATCATATTTTTTTTCTAACTGCCTCCCTGTTAAGTCATTTGTTTTCGAACCTGAGGTCGTGGGTTTGATTCCCACTAGAAGCATACTTTGTTTAGTTGTTTCCAGTTTGGTTAGGACATTGCAGGCTTGATTGGCCTGATTGTCTGATAATGATGACGATACCGTGCTTCGGAAGGCACGTTAAGCTGTTGGTTCTGGCTACCGATATTAATTAAAATTATCTTTCTTAACAGCTTTTTCTTGTTTTTTCAAATTTCAGTTATGAACAAATAAAAGTTCCATCACGCATAGACAATGTCAATGGCATAAAAAACTTTACAACAGAGGAAGTTGAAACATATGCCGGTCATGTGAGATTCTGTGTGGAGCGACTGAAGAATGTTCAAGCCAGCTTGTGGAACATCGTAAGGTATTTTTAAACCCTTTTGACGTAATTGCTCTTTCCTCACTTCATGCGTCCCTCGCGTCATTTATAAAGGCAACATCAATCAGAGCTCACTCTTCGCTTCGTGTCTTGAGTTTAACACCAATTATACTTGTACTTAATTGGTGTTGTTTGATTATCTGCTAGGTCCTGACTTTGTGCTCATTCTCTAGACCCCAGATTTTGCTTATATCCTTCTATTTATGTCCGTCACCGTCTATCTGTCATTATATATCAAACAAATACGTGTAGTTCATATAATACGTCAATACAGAATTTCATCAAATTTTAGGGATTCGATGTGTGTGTGTGATTTGATGTAAAAGTCCGTAGCTATCGCAGGCTTTTTAAAACTAGCAATTTAAAATATATTTCTTGCTACTTTTCTTCTGTAAACACGGAAATTGCTTCTTATAGGGATATTTAGGGTGTAACAGACGTGAAATGGGATTAAAGACAGACATTTCGGGTATTTGTTTGAAATCAATGTCGCACCCTACTCTTGATTGAACAAATATTGGAAGTGATGCCCCTATTGGCATGTACATTTACACGTTTTGCCTATTAAAAGTGTCAACATCAACGGTGCAAATTCTTTGATTTTTATTCACAATCTTTGATAAGAAAATTGCTCAAAAAACTTTTGCCTAGAACCCCAGAGATCGAGATTCCTGCGGAAAGCATAATTTGTTATTTGTGAAAACATAATTTATTAACTGACTGCATTGAAAAAGAAAAGTTTATTCGTGTGTAGTTACTATGCTCTTTGCCTGACTGTAATCAGATAATAACATTGAGAAAGGACGTCTTTGTAGGTTTCGTAGGCGGTTTCGATGATCTTTAGATAAAACAGATAATTCCGTACTTCGTAAGGCACGTTCAAATTTTCTTTGTGGTACAAGATTAAATAAATAAGATGTCATTGCTTGACATGTTATTTTTTTATTGATATGATTTACGTTGAATTTGTTAAGAAAAAAGTTAAGAAAGAAAAAAAAAGATAAAAGGCAATGTGAAAATTTATCAACATTAAATATCCTTTTGAATGGAATCCGGTCACGGTCGCACTTGTTGCCCGATCGGTACGGATACGGTCGCCACCTGGCATCATTTTTACCATCACATCCCTTTATTCTGCACTCTGTTGAGCGTTTGGTCTCTTTTCATTTATGCCTGGTACATATTTAAAAGGGGTTAACCGTAATACGCCACGCAGGGTTATTCGTGTTGAATTTCACGATATCAAATTGAGTTAAAAAATTAGAAGTACCTTTGAAGTATAGGATACATTGCATATGAATTAGAATCTTACATAAACTTTTACAGTGATACAGTAAGACAGGAGATCTGGTCGGCGAGGAGGACTTTGGGTATTGGGATTACAGTACTAAGCATTGTGCTGCTGGCATCACCTGTACTAGTATTGTTATTAAGACATACTGTGCAGACTATACAAGTAAGACTTCTTATAATATCTCTCTCATTAAAACATTTTCCAGGGTTATCTCATGCTGTAATAAAAATTTGATGCTTGATCAAATTTTATTTGCTTTTAGAGTCGAGGATTTTTCATGTAGAAATTTCAGTTTCCTGCTATAGGCCACTATATTCTTGCCGTTGCACAGTGTGAGAAAGCCACAATCTAGCAGGATTTTATTATTTGCCATAAGAAATACGTATTTTGTATGGGAATAGCTAAATTATGATTCAAAATGAACCTAAAATATGATTAGGGAATTATATTTTTTTTCACATTCGCCCGTGGCTTCGCTCACGTCATTTCAGCTGCAATTAGTCCACTGCTGGAAATAACACTTCCCATGATATAAAGAATGGCCTGGCTTGCATGAAGCGCTTGCATACGACATTTTTCAGGTCATCTGACCATCTTGGCGCCGCATATTTGAGCCTCTTGTTGGTCTCTACCATCGCATTCGCTCTGCAGGTAGTCGCTCGTAAGTGTGTTGTGCTACTGTATCCACACAACCAGCTTTCTTCCATGGAATGAGCGTCATACTATCGGGCTTACTATCTCGAGTGATGCCTGCAGGTTCCGGCCCTTCAGGCACACTAACACCGGCGGTAGGACTTCCGTACTCTATGCTCAAGCAAAACACAAACTTCTACGTTTCCAGACTTTCACGAATTCCATCGACCTGAGCACACAAAAACTGATGGCTGAGAAGCAAAAGAGTGATCTGCTCTTGTCCAGAATGCTACCAGCACCGGTCCTTCGAAGACTACGAGCCCAGAGAACCGTGCCAGCGGAGTCTTATGATGCTGTGACGATATTCTTTAGTGATATTGTTGGGTTCACTACTATATCGGCTTCAAGTACCCCGATGGAGGTTATTAATATGCTCAATATGTTATACAGGTATGGTTTTAGCTATATTAATAACCATGTATGTATGGGGAATGAAAATGTGGAGGAGGTGAGGGAAACCTTAAGGATTTCAACCGCTGGATCTCCCCATAGATTTCCAATGTGGGTTGTGGAAAATAGACCGACCTGGAGGGGTCTATTTTGTTTAATTTTCTAAAGTAAGGAAGAAAGGTGCTAGAATGGCGACCATTTAAACGTACCATTGGGACATATAGCAGATGATCAAACGAACATTAGGATATACCAAGACAGGATATTCTAGGATTTTTGAATTAGTAGTTTATGTTAAAACGAACAGCAATTGTTTTTTATATAAATAGATTATGATACTAAATTTTTGAATTAGTTTTTGTTTGAATGATATTGTGTCTAATAATGTTCCTATTGCAGGTTGTTCGATGAAAAAATAATGCAATACAACGTCTACAAAGTGGAAACTATTGGAGACGCTTACATGGTTGTGTCTGGGTTGCCGCAGAGAAACGGTACGAAGAAATACAATTTTGCACTTTGCATATTTTATTTAAGACATCATTTAATAAGTAGTACGTAGCGGTAAACACTTGTGGTGTGTATTCCCCATAAATTGAGCTATCAAGTGCAAAAAAATATTCCGAATTTGATCAGTTATTCGAGAGATTTTGTTTAGTAGATGAAACTACACAATTTTCTGATATCTTCAGAGTTCAAGGTGGAAGGAAGATTATTACACATTTAAGATCTCTGCTTCACCCTAAAGTTGGCTGTTAGATAATGGTTTTAGCATTAAGTCCACCCATTGTGATATTGTATATTTGCACCTACAATAAAGTTTAAATGAATAAATTTCACCATGTTGCGTATACTTCCAGGCAATCGCCATGCATCAGAGATAGCAGACATGTCATTATCCCTGATGAGAAGCCTCGATGAAGCTCGAGTTCCACATCGGCCTGAGGAGCTGTTGAGGATACGAGCCGGAGTGAACACCGGGCCTTGCGTGGCTGGGGTCGTGGGCACCACGATGCCAAGATATTGTTTGTTTGGAGATACTATTAACACTGCCAGCAGGATGGAGAGTACGGGTGAAGGTAGGGTGTTGTGTAAGAAGGTTCTTATGTTACTGTCATCATCATCCTAGCATGTATTCCTAGTTGCGTTATCAGCTTACGCTTCGGAGCCTAGGGTACGCTGTAAGTCATGGTCCTAGATTTGGCGGAACTGGTAATTATAATGGAGCGACAGCCGTCTGACCTCCGTAATCCTTTTTACAGGGAAACCAGACCAACAGGCACATGACCTGAAGTATGTTAGTGGCCAACACTGCCAGAATTTTTCAGGCTGCCTTAAGGCATCTGTCACAGCCTCACGACGGCTATCTATCGATAATAACCGGGACCGGCTTAACGTGCCTTCCGAAGTACGGAGGAGCTCAAGATAGCAAATGCCACTAAAACGGCGACCAATCCAATAGTGGTCGGGTCACGTCGTCGCTTGACACGCGTATTCGCTACGGATACGCGGGTTGCGCTCGACTAACGAGCTCCTCATGTTATTGTATTAGCGCTTATAACATCTTGGGTATTATAGGCGTATCCCTGCAGGGATTCAAATATCTCTTCTCGAGAGTTCTTTAAAGGCACCTTCGAAGCTCTTATCATGATAAATAATGATGATGATGAAGGTGCCTTTAAAGAACTCTCGAGGATAGGAGTTGGAGTAAACACCGGATTTTGCGTAGCTGAGGTTGTTGGGATCACGATGCCAAGATAGGATCGTGATACTATCAATATTGCTAACAGAATGGAATGCACTGGAGAAGTTGGGTATGTGATAGTGTTGGCAAAGCCCGAGATATTCCTGGTGTCAACAGACCACGGCAACCAATTTCTATTATGTAGACCTGTCGGAGATAGCTGACTTATTCTTATACCTGCCTTTGAAAAAATATGGATACGAGCTGGAGTAAACATAGGGTCTTGCGTTGCTGGGGTTGTGGGAACCAAGATGCCAAGGTACTGTCTTTTACCCAAAAGAAGGTAAGAGGCGGTTAATAGCCGGAAACGCGCACTTGACTCCCAGTATTTCTAAAGAAAGCTGTGAATAGTGAGTTTATCAGAATGGAATGCTTGACGTTATGTTTTATCAAGCAACTTTTAAAATCAATACCCGTAGAAGCTTTTCCACAATTTTTACCGAATATTATAATGAAAGATGATCTTTTATCACCTTCATCAACAACCGAGTTTGTTTCACAGTTTCTTCTTACGATTTTTGAATTGGTAATTTTTTTCTTACAGCTATGAAAATTCACATATCATATACGACGAAGGAAGCACTGGACGAGATTGGCAACTATGAAATTGAATCTAGAGGAATAATGGATGTAGCTGTAAGTGCTGTAGACTTTAGCCCAAATTACTAAGCAAGTAATACATAAAACGCTACTACGAACTTCCCCCTTTCCCCCTTTTTTGAGTTTTTTTTTACACATATGACATAACGCTACAGCAATCTTTCTCCCTTTTGCTCTCATTTTTACCATGCTAGTAGAGAAAGTCAGGCTTTAACCAAAAAGCATCGAAACCGAAGTTTAAACTTCCTTTCTCTGTGGGCTTTTACACATTTCTTTATAATATTTTCAGGGAAAAGGTTGCATGGAGACATTTTGGCTTCTGGGCAAAACTGGCAACATAGAGCAGGAGAGCCCGCGTTGTCGCTTACGCGACTACGACCAGAACCTTTTGGAACTCATCATAAGGTCCTAATTTAGCTAGCATCAAATGTAAATTAGGGCTATGGTTTAGACTGATCCAGTGCTGGCAATCTAGTAGTGTTTATGGACAACACACACAAGCGTGTTTTACTACATTGACAAATTCGCTACTGGATTGCAAGCCCTAGATCCGTGCGATTCCAATCTACTAAAAGACTCTTTTAATAAAAATTCGAATTTAAACTTGGAACAATATGTCGGTATAGGTACGTCTCTTCTTTTGTTTATTTACGAAACGTGGCTCAAAACTCTCGACAACTCAGACATGAATATTCGTGTGAAATTTGATGTCACGAAAAATTACAGTTTGACATAATGCAGTCAGCAGAAATAAGTCATCGTTCGTGAACTGTGACGTAATAAATAGGCTCTGGCGGGCAATTGAGTGCATCTGATAAAGAAAGTAAGAGTGAATTTATTAATTTTACCATTTACAATGGCAAATAAATGATTTATCAATTTCAAACTGAAAAATAAATACTTAATGTGTTGAAATTGTAATAAGGTACTTGCCCAAAATAAAGAAATCGGTCATTTTAGTGTAAATAATCTTTATTGCACAAAAAAAACTGTGACTTATATCACACGATTTTCATTCGACATATATGTTGTATGCATTGCAAAAATGGGCTTCTGGCCACGACAAATATTTATATGTCGGAGGGAGGAGTGGATTGGATATTTACTGGTAGGCAATGGTAGGATGTCAGGATTGTCAGGATGATGGCTTAAAGCAAAACTTCAACAGGGTAATTTTACATAGGTAGTATCACGAAGGATAAGCGAGGGCATAATTGTCCGGACAGGGAGACGTATCCCTTATTTCATGGTTAAAGCAGACGCCCATGACACCCCGCGTCATGCGATGATCCACAACCGATAGTCTACTTGGATCCCTTTCATGCTAACTCATGAAACACCAATATCAAGTGGTAAACAAGGGTCAAGGGTACACAATCACTTGCGCATCTCAGCGCCACTATGAACTTCAGGCCCAATGCCCACTAGATAACATGGATTAGCTAGCTTTCGGGATTTCTCTATACAAATAGTCACAAACATGTATAATGACAATACAAAATAACATCACGGGCCAAATCACGTCCCAATTTATGAACGTTTTTTAGTAATGGGTTTTACGGCCATAGATATATAAGTCTTTTATAGCCCTTCTTAATTTTTCTATCTTATTCAGTCCTACAGTGTGGTTTCGTCAAATCTAAAAGTCTAGTCGGTAGTCAAGTATTGTCAGAAGAATGAAATGGTAGAAAAATTGCACTTAGCGAATACTAGGAGCTTTTGGCAACAAGCATGAAAATCACATAATTCAAACTTCCCAAAACTCACGCTTGTTATCGAACACTTTGCGAATAATAATCCACCATTATTATGCACAAACATTCAAAAAAACATGAATTTTCGAAAATAAAATACAGCACCGATACTGCTCTTCACAGCTTCCCGCCAAACGTCCGTGAATTAACGTCTCGAATCTTATCTCGAATTAGTGTTTACATTCCACAACAATGTGCATTAAAAATTTAAAATTTAGAAGAAAAATAATAAGTGGTGCTCTTATTGACTTTTAAATTAATTTAACGAAACCAGTGTTTGCAATTATACAATTAATCTTAATAATTAATTAATAATGTTCTATATTTTCGCGATTGTTACACATTGCCACTGCGTGAATCGAGATTTGGTTTCAATAAAATTAAAGGTGGTAGTTTTGTATTCATAAGACATCACAGACAAATGTTAACTTAGTCTACCTGCGACCATGAAGTGTTTGAAAAGTTAGGTGTAAAATAAACAAGTAATAAATAACACGATAAAAACCCGTGTTTAAATAGTTTAATGCATAACAGGTAACTTTCTCAAGGTGTTGTTGTCACATTCAGTACGAACTAATCTTATATTTGTCGACTATGCCATAAATTTTGCCAAACTGTGCCAAATGTGCTAATTTAAGACTATTTTATCAATACTTTGACTGTTTAATGAGAAACTGTTATTGTAAATAAGAAATTTTACAGATTGTTCTATGTCATAAAGTGTGTACTGGTGTGCTGGAAAAAATAAGTATATTTAATTCTGAAATTTATTTTTATGTAGAATTATGTTAATTTTCCTGTGTACATATATAGTAAATAAATATTTTATATTAAATTAAAAATATTTTTTCTTTGTTTATAAACATTCTAACACTAATGTACTAACTTAAAACTTTTCGAGTCTTTTACTTCTGTAAGACTACAATTTTTTACCAAATATACACTTAGATAGAATGTCAATTAAATATTGTTATTGAAGATTCCTTTTAGACTTTTATTTTTCTATTTGCACCCGGTTTCATCTGCCCGTGTGTACGTACTAGTTAGCACATAACCTAAAATTCAGCCTAAATTTTGCAAAAGAAATCATTATAACCCAATGAAAATTATAAACTTTTCCTACTACGTTACGAAGGAAGGGATAAAATCCGAAAAAATATAATACCTCTTCCCACCTTCTGTTCTTATACCAATTACATTATGACGTATTGAATTTCAAAATTGAATTATTTCTTTCTACCCTCTCAGGAAGTCCCACGATGCGTAGGCCCTTTGTCAATTGTGATGTTGGAAGTCGTTTCCTCTTACTCACACATTACAATAGCGTTTTCAACACATTTGCTTAGTGTGTCTTTTATTTCATTGTAATTAATTATGGTTTTGTTGTTTAACACGTTGTTTATAATATAATCGCACTTGTAAAGTTATGGTTTCCATGGATCCGGTACATTTTTTTAAATGTGCCGTACATATGCTTATATATAGCTTCCAAGTGATAAATCAACACTAAATTATATTTTTTATTATGAATGTAAGCCGTATTGGACTACAAATTAGAAAAATTAAGAATGTCAAAATGGACTTGTATCCATGGCCGTATAATCCATTGCTGAAAAAATTACTATCAGGGCCTGCTCGGTCTGCATAAATGTCGTCATTTTTAAATCTATTTGTTATTGTATTTAATTTACTATTAATAACAAATGTCGATTGTCAATTTAGTGAAGAATACCTAAATTTGACTCCGCCAGGTATATCCAGGAGAAAATCAAATGTTGATAACTGACTAAGTAGGCTGACTATAGCTACTTAACTGAAATCTTCCAAGGAAGAAATAAGGACGAAGCGTGGACGAAGCTTTAAAACAGAATCAAGAACTACTTATCTTATTTATTTATAGATACCTAGCAATGTATTAACAAACACAAGCCCAATTTTACTCTAATGGTGTATCTAATTGTGAAAAGTATTCTAAGTGTACCAACTAAAGTTAATGTGAAGAAATGTTTTGATATCGCTTGAGAACTTTTATTTATTGTGTAAATAATAAAAAGTTAATAATATAAGTGTGTTTTTTCTCGCAAATGTGTTGAAAATCGTCGTATGACAACTCGTGAGCGAAGTTGGTCATATACTCGGCTTCTATAGTCATTCATATCACCTTGAAATAATGAACAACTTCGCACCCTTGTATCATAATCTAGAATACTATAATAATGCGAGTAAGAGAGGGAGTGATTTCTCTCGTTCCGTTTCTTTTTTGACATGGCTTATAACTTCTTGAACCCTCTGTTTTCCTGGTAACATGGGGAGAGTTACCACGTTGCGAAGGCGCTATGATAAGATTAAATCCAAAAGTTTTTAAATTAAATTACTCTTCCCATCCTCTGTTCTCTTGGTAAATTGTATCGCAATGCAAAGTAATTTGCACGAGATTGAATTTAAAATAAAATAATCCTTCTACCCTCTGTTATCCTGGTAACATGGGGAAATCCTACGATGCGTAGGCGCTTTGTCGAGATAGAATTTGAAAATTATAACTCCTTGAACCCTCTGTTGTCCTGGTAACATGAGGAGAGTTACCACGTTGCTAAGACGCTGCTGTGATGAAGTAAAATCCGAAAATTTATAATAACTCTTCTAAACCTCTGTTCGCCTGGTAGCTTGTACCACGATGATAATATATAATTCGGAGCAATAAAGATACGAATCCAATTGTAGTGATTGAAGTCGTTCCCTCTTACTCGCACGTTATAATTTCGTTTATGGTGCGAGTGAGAATGAGTGATTTCTCGTTTCTTTTTTGACACGGCTTATAACTCCTTAAACCCTCTGTTTTCCTGGTAATATGGGGAAGGTGGTCCCACGTGTGTAGGCTCTTTTTATTTCAATAATAATAACTTCTTTAACTTTTGTTTTCCTGGTAACATGGGGAGAGTTTCCACGTTACGAAGGCGGTATAAGATTAAATTCGAATATTATAATAACTCTTCCCATCCTCTGTTCTCCTGGTAACTTGCACTACGGCGCGAAGGCATTATGACTAGATTGAATTTGAAAATTATAATATCCCTTTTTACTCTCTGTTATCCTGGTAACATGAAAAGGAGATTCCATCCCACGATATAGGTGCTTTGTCGAAATATAATTTGAAAATATATATAACGGGTCAATAAAGATACGAATCCAATTGTAGTGATTGAAGTCGTTCCCTCCCACTCGCACATTTTAATTTCGTTTATTGTGCGAGTGTGAGAGAGTGATTTCTCTCGTTACTTTTTTGACACGGCTTACAACTTCTTAAAACCTCTGTTTTCCTGGTAACATGGGTATAGGTTACCACGTTGCGATGGTAATATGATAAGATTAAATCCGAAAATTATAGAAAACTTCCCATCTTCTGTTCTCCTGGTAACTTGTACCACGATGCGAAGACGCTATGAGAAGATTGATTTTGAAAATTATAAATTAATAACTCTTCCTACCCTCTAATCTCCTGGTAACACGGGGAGCAGTCCACGTGGATAAGTCGCCGTATTTTTTTTTTTAAATTATAGTAACTCTAAACTTCTTATCTCCTAGTAACTTGGGGAGAGGTCCTACGATGCCAACGGTTATATTTCGAGATAGAATTTGAAAATTGTATGAACTCTCTGTGTTTCTTTTGTCTGTAAATGGTGGAAAGTGATCAGTTCCATGAAAATTTTGAGTATAGTAATATCATACCCTGTTTTCCTAGTCATGCATTTATACCGAGTGGGTTACATGATCAATCGACCCTTTACACCCTGATGTCAGTTTTACGGATCGCTTTTCGGTCTCTGACGTGGTTCCTTTATCGGCCACCAGATGGTAGACAGGACCAACGGCTAACGTGCCTTCCCATCCAATGCACGATATCATCAAACCTTATCAATTATATTATCAGACAATCAGGTGATTCAAGTCTGCGATCTTCTCAAACTGAATACAACTAAACAAAGTAGGCTTCCCGTCTAAAAGGTTGGATCATACATCACGCACAATTTGGTACTCCTAGCATAATCAATCAATCAACTTTATTGCGTATTATGGGTGTACAATGACGTTAAATATAGCAATTACAAGATCTTAGACCACAAACAGCCGTACGCACAACTCCTACACTGCTGTTAGAAAATGTTTAGTAACGTTGTAAACATTTGTTTACAAACATTTGACATACATTATAATTATATGTTTTACTAAAATGTTTGTAAACATTTTCTGACGGTAGTGTAGGAGCACCAATATAAATCCATCTATACTAATATTATAAATGCGAAAGTCTGTCTGTCTATCTATTACAGTTTGTCCGTTCAAATGGTTTGCGCGCTTTGTCAAGGCGTCGGCTTCGCCGGCACCCGCCAAAGCCGCTATCGGCAACTACAAAGACTCGGCACGCGCCGTACAGGCGCAGTACGTCGTCCTTGGGAGGATAAAGGCGGTTCTTCGCAAGAGGAAGTTTTATTATTTTCCCATACTTTTCAAAATCTCTTGTTGGTGTACTGAAAACCATTTGCCCGGACAGACTGTACGCTTTCACTGCCAAACCGCTAAACGGATTTTCATGAAATTTGGTATGAATATAGATAAATACCCCGGGGTCAAACATAGGCTTCTATTTCACGCAGGCGGAGCTGCGGGAAACGGGTTGTAGAAAATAAAAGAAAACAATAACCAAGACGTTTTATTTTTCTTAAAGTAGGCCGATCATTGACTGCCAGTCTTATAGTATTATTTTTCTAACATTCAGATACATGTTACAATCATCTAATGCCCAATAGGACTAAACTCGTCAATAGACAAAATTGCAAACATTTAATTAAGCATATTTTATTCTAAGAGTCAACAGACACCAACCGCGGCTACAACCGCGTCATATTATTTTATATGCGTGTATTTGGAGCACGTCACACAAAAAGCGTGCTTGCTGCGTGTGCAGGTTTAGGGGTTCCGGTTCACAAGGAACCTTTATAGGTTCGTTATGTCTGTCTGTCCTCATTTTTAGGCATTGTTGTGGCTGCTGCCCGCAACTAACCTACCAAGACACATTTAACAAATGAGAAAAAAATATTTATTATTTCAGGGGATTGAAATAACACTATTTCCAAAAATATTGTATTAGTCCTATATAAATTAATAAAATGATTTCAAATGTTTTCTCGATTCGTTCATATTAAATGAAACTATTTTAATTAGGTTTTAATCGCGTTTACATAATTATTTACACCCATAGATTAATAATTGGTCTCGCGCGCTCGACTAGATACCGCGCTGTGAAGAAAAATCAGTTTCCAAAATGCGGCCGGTTAATAGGAAAGTGTGTGTAAAACAATGTGCAAAGACGCACACTAGCGTCGATTATGGTGTTGCCAGCTATTTGACTGGTGCCCGACCAATGGGAAAATTATTAATTGCTGCGGTCTTGTTACGTGTTATAAAAAGTAGCTCAGAAAAACCTTTAAAATGAAAATAAAATAAAACTGGCCAAGTGTGAGTCGGCTCGCATGTAGAGGGTTCTGTACTATTTTTTATTTTTCTCCATTTGGACCTCCTAAACAAATTTAATATTATCTCATAGGTTTTCCTGTAATTTATGAATCGAAATTCTGGAATCGATAGTTTCGGAGATAAGGTAGGGGAAATGGTTAGGTTTTGTCTACTTTATTTTATAATTCTAATATAGAATCCTAAAATTGCAAAAAAAATTTCTTTTGATTTATTATTACACAGTACAGTATGTTAAACGTTACTTTAATTTTCTATTTAGCTTGGAGCTAATTGATTACTGACCTCTTTTTAGTTGTAACCCGGGTTTAAATACAGATAAATAAATAGACATACACATCCTATTAATATTATAAACGCAGTACGAATAAGTACGCAGAACGCATAAGTATAGATGGCTGTTTGTTACTCTTTCACAACTAAACCGCTGAATAGATTTTCATGAAATTTGGTACGGATATAGTTCAAGACCCGGAGTCAAACATAGGCTATCTTTTGACGCAGGCGGAGCTGCGGTAAACATCTTGTACATACGAGTAGATATTATCATGGCCTTTTCCCATACAGTAGTGTTGCCGGAAAATACATTACACATCGAATAATAATCGATTCTTTGATAGTTGTAAATATAATCTAAGGTATCGATAGTGATCATATATCGATAGTATCGATATTGATACTATTGATAATATATTTCTGTAAATTTTTTCTATATGAGTTGAATGACGATGATTTGTGTTGTGCCCGCTGTACATCCCGCCGCCGAGTTCCAGTATATATGTATAGTATCGGTGCCTGAAATGCTTGGTATTGTTGTTAATCCATTAACCGATTATTTTTCATAAATTCTCAAAAATCAATACTACAGATTAGATTATATCGATACCACAGATACATAATCGATTAATAACCATTGATATAAACGATTACCTTTGTTGATTAAATCGATATAATTTATATCAACCCATTTCAATAATCGACTGATTCTTTGATATTGCAGTTAATAATCGATTAATTGTCAAAAATCGATAAAATTTATTATATCAATACTTTCGATATCCTAGATTATTAAAAAAAAAACCAAATTCGATTAATCAATTATCCGGCAACAATACCTTACGGGGTACCAACTACCTAAAGGCCATATTTAGAATGTTGGTGGGCGTAAAGTGGAAATGGAATCAAAATAGTGATAGGTTGCTAGTCGCATCGCCTACTGATAGGTATGGTTCTTCGATTTTCGCCCACTTCCTAAGCCGGCTTATATGGTCTGCGCGGGAAAAGAAGCTGTTGGCGCGCTTGTATACTCTCTGTATGTTTAGCTTAGGGCTGCCTGGCGCGATAGATGTCGCTGCCGTCCACAGCGAGTTTTGAGTGCGATCGACTTATCGACCCCCCCGGGCGAGCGCTACGCCGATCTCAGCGCTGGCGTTTTCAGTCGCAAATTCGCTCTTGACGTGACTCCACGCTTCATTACTCAACCGCCGCCGCTCGCCAAACCGCGCTTAGAACTTACGCGAATGTGAATTGTGTTTGTGTGCTTCCTTATAACTGTTTCCACCTAACACCGCACTTCTGCATGCACGCACGCTATCCTATGCATTCAACATACTGCCTCGCTTGGTGGATTGTAGGGTAAGGCCCTTTTTGCTTCACACACTGAGTTTGCGTGCCAGCCGCCACCATCTTTTGTCCGCTTCGCACCACCAGAAGCAGTAGTACATTCCACGTATTTACTTTTCTCCCAGATCAGCATTAAAGAAATAAGATGTTAAAGACAGACAAAATTGTCAGAAAAAGTCAAAATTACATCATCCCTCTTTTGGAGTCGGGAGTTAAAAAACAAAATATCTAAATAATAAAAACTGAAACCTCGGGGAATTTGGGATTATTTAATACACGGCAACATTGAGCACCGAGCGGTACTTCGCGCCATATTTTAGGGTTATATTATTTTCGTGAGTAATTTATGTCCATATTTCGAAATAATACAATACTTATTGATGGTATGTAATACCAGTATCTTCCTTATTTCTTTTAGTATTATTCTTACACAGTTTGACTACGCAAACTGCACATTTTGCGTCTACTTTTACATTAAATTTTATATTTATCTAGACATCCAACTCACTCATCGGTCGCGGCATGACTGACGCGGGTATGCCGCAACCATGCCAATTTCGGCATGGTTTTAGTTGCGAATTTATGTAGTATGTCGACGGTATCTAGTCGTAGCGCAGCGGAGACCAATTATTAATCTATGTTTACACCCTAAAGTTTCAAACACTTCACTTTGCAGTAACATTTGTCTGCGATGTCATAAGAAAATAAAACTACCGCCTATTTTATATTGAAAAAAAAAACACTTCTCCAAATAAGTATGGCTTATTTATATTTATAACGCGATCAAAACCGTCCTAATATAGTTTAATTTAATAAGAATTTCTATGACCACTAAATTTTCAC
Source organism: Euzophera pinguis (assembly GCA_947363495.1). Taxonomy (NCBI): domain Eukaryota; kingdom Metazoa; phylum Arthropoda; class Insecta; order Lepidoptera; family Pyralidae; genus Euzophera; species Euzophera pinguis. The sequence continues at coordinate 3,315,121 of OX376164.1, forward strand.
TATTATATATTAAATATTCTCTCGTAAAGTGGATACATTCAGGGTCCATGGTACATACAGTGCCCATTTGTCTAGTCTCTTCTTCCTAGCGTGTATTCTTAGTTGCATCGTCACCTTACGCTTCGGAGCCTAGGGTACGCTGCAAGTCATGGTCCTAGATTTGGCGGCACTGGTTACAATGAAGCCACTGCCGTCTGACCTCCGTAACTCTTTTTACAGGGAAATCAGAGATGAACAGGAACATGACCTCAGGTGTGTTAGTGGCCAACACTGTCAGAATTTTTCAGGCTGCTCAAAGGCATCTGACACAGTCTAACGACTGCTATCTATCGATAACAACCGACAACAACAGCTTAACGTGCCTACCGAAGCACGGAGGAGCTCGAGATAAGAAATGCCGCCAAATGGCGACCAATCTAATAATGGTCGCGTCTCGTCGTCGCTTGACACGCGCATTCACTACCGATACGCGCGTCGCTCCTCAATGTCTAGTCCATTTGTCTAGTCTAGAACCCAATAAACCAAACCCAATAGGTGTTGAAATAACAGCTTTACCTTTCATGGAAAATAACACAAGCTAGCTTATTTTATTTTACCGGTTTGATCATATTTTCTGGTCGTGGTTATTTAGATTACCCAGGTTCGAACAAGAATGGGTCAACAAGTAGCTGTACCCTTACAGCCAGGCCACGGGGGAATTCGCTACAGCGAATTTTCGCGCGGAGCTACCGACGACTAAACCAAATACGTTGTTGTGTAATGTAATCGTTACTACTCGCCATTAGCATCCCCAGACGCCAGTGCTCGTGGCTTGGTTGGTGCATTTTATCGTCGGTAGATTCGCGCGAAATTTCGCCACGGCGAATTCTCCCGTGGTCAGGCTGAGCACCAGATAGGCTATCAACATTCATTTTCGATGAAAAAAAAAAACATAACTATCAACATACAAATAGTCACATATTTTTTATGTATTTCGTTTGGATACATTTATCTAAAAAACGATGTGTTACATATTTACATAATTTTTTTTTTAACATACATTTAGGTAAAAAGAAGCCTGGCGATCAATCAGTCATACAAGATAATTTATTTTAAGTATCTCCTCTTTGTAATTGCTCCATGATTTAAACTTAGTTATAAAAAGAGTAAGTAAAAGACAGACAGATACATCACATAATATCACCATCTAATTAACGCACTCGAAAGAATTAGGTAGAAGTGCCTTGTTAAGGCGAGAGGCTGGTTTAAACGCGATCCAGTACTTTCACGGAAACGAAATCCACCCCACACACGCAAACAATTTACTCACACATTTAATTTGTTTCATTAAAAGATTTGTTTGTATGTGTGTGACCGTGAAAGCACTGGATTGCCGCACTGGATCGTAAGTAAACCAGCTAAAAAGGCTTTATGGCATGTATATTCGGATCCAGCGCGGGCAATCCAGTAGAGAATTTCTAGACGCGCTTGTGTGTGTGCACACATAAACAATTTCGTGTTCATGAACGTTACTGGATTGTGATGACTGGATCCGTATAAGCCGGCTCCTGGTTTACACACGATCCAATGCGGCGATCCAGTGCTTTTACGGACATACTCCACAACAGTTATTTAAATGTGTGAGTAAATTATTTGCGTATGTGGGGTGGATTTCGTGTCCGTGAAAGCACTGGGTCCGTAGACAAGTTACAATTTGAAAAACGATGACGACATTTGAAAACATAAAATGTATGGGATTGACATTAGCCGCGCTAAATCACGTGGTCGGTTTTCATACTAATACCGAAAGATCGCGAAGGGCCTTGGATTGCCGCACTGAATCGTGTGTGTAAGCCAGCCAAAAAGCATCTCGAGGCTAAATACGACGCTGGAACCAGAGTGATCTAGGGACAAAAGTGTGTTGCTGAGAAAATTAAGGAAACGCGCTACGCGTTCTTATTAGAAATCTATCAGCCTTTTATTTTTATTTTTTATTTAATGTACTTCTAATGAGTTTTTAATAAAAAATAACAATTTTTACCAGTATTCATCATCATCCTAGCGTGTATAGTTGCGTCGTCAGTTTACGCTTCGGAGCCTAGGGTACGCTTTAAGTCATGGTCCTAGATTTGGGTTGTTACAATGGAGCGACTGCCGTCTGACCTCCGTAACCTTTTTACAGGGAAGCCAGACCAACAGGAATATGACCCGAGGTGTGTTAGTGGCCAACACTGTCAGAATTTTTCAGGCTGCCCCAAGGCATCTGACAGAGCCTAAAAACTGCTATCAATCAACAACAACCGGGACCAACGGCTTAACGTGTTTTCCGAAGCACGGAGGAGCTCAAGATAGAAAATGCCACTAAATGGCGACCAATCCAATAGTGGTCGCGTCAAGCCGTCGCTTGACATGCATTCGCTACGGATACGCGGGTCGCGCTCGACTAACGAGCTCCTCCTAATTTTTACTAGTGTTATTAGCTATTATTGCTAAATTTATTAATATAAATGTAAATAAATATATAAATGCTAATATTATTAATTTAAAAAATATATCACTTAGATCACTATAGCAGGTCAAAGTTTTAAAATAACCTTTTTATTATTAAAAACAATAATTGTGTAAAAAAAAACGGGGTGTGGCTGTGTTATGGACACGGCCGATTGTTGTACGCGAATACGTCTCGTACGGCAAAATGACATTCAAAATGGCGGGACGCTATGTCTTACAGTCCTTCGTTTTTTTGATTTGCGTCCCTATGGAAGCAATTTTAAAGACGTATTCACGTCAAAACTCATTTTAGTCAAAAATGTCACTCATATCACTCTGATTCTAACGTCGTTTGTGAATTTGGTAAATGAATAAAATGACGGACAACTACTTAAAACCATCACTTATACGAGAGCCATTTTTTTTTTTGATAGAACACGGCTTTTACTCTTAAGTCTAAAAGATACATGATTAGGTATATGTATCAAAAACACATTCATGCAAAACGCAACTTAATACATCTTGAAAGAAATCAAAATTTGTCTAATGATTTCTCTTCGATTCTGGTTGGTATCTAGGTGAGGTTTTGTTCTTTTGCGAGTGAATCCTGGTGAGGAAGCAAGGAGTGCAGTCCAATGATGATGTTGTGGGTCTGACAGGAGAAGGGCCCGTCCTGCCTTCGAGCCAGTGGGTCATCATTTCTCCTTTACCCTAAAAAAAGGCATTCACAATGCATACAAATGTGATATTGGGCAACACTGTCAGATTCTTTAGACTAACTTAAGGCATCGGACTTTTGGCGGGAAGCTGAAAAGAGTAATATCGGCGCTGTATTTTATTTTTCAAAATTTGTGTTTTTTGAGTGTTTGTGTTTAATAATGGTGGATTATTATTCGCAAAGTATTCGAGAATAAGCGTGAGTGTTGGTAAGTGATACAGTGTTCGATTTATGTGATTTAACCGCACCAAATAGTTTTAGTTAATATAAAATCTATGTTAATCGTACGCGTATACCGATAATGATATTGTTGTTATTTGGATTTATTTGTGTTGTTCTCATGCGAAGTGAATTTGTAATTCTTAATGAGAATAAATATCTTAAACCTTCTTGCTTATTGCTAACAGCTCCTCGAAATCGCTAAGTGCAGTTTTTCTACCACTTCACTTAACCTGACTCTTCAGACTCGACTTGACTTAACTATCGACCTGACTTTATACTTGCTTGACTAAATAACTTAAAAAAAAAAACATGTTACTGGCTAAATACGAAAGTAAGAGCCATATTACATTAAGACGCATATATAGTATATAATATGCGTTTTTAGAGTGGCCCACCCACCCAGTACTCCAAAGTACTCGGGCCAGCGCGTTGCCACCTCTGAAGAGGCCAGTAATATCGCACTAGAGGTTCTGGACTCTCTAGCGACCTTGGACTTCGACGTACTCGAAGAGTTGGGGTACGCCCTCACCGCCGCCGGCAACGATTGGCTTGCACGTGCGAAGGTGGTGAGGCAGTCCGACGTTAGAAGGATGATGCAAGCGGCCCAGATACCCGCGCATCTCCTGCCCGCTGGCCGTCCGTGATGGGTAGTACAACGCAGAGGAACAAACCCCGATCGCTGACATTGGCATTTTACAATGCCAATGGAACCCTCCGCGACCAAAGGACTGAAATCGCTCAGTACCTCACCCAACATCAGGTGGACATACTCCTCGTACAGGAGACCTTCCTGAAGCCCGCTCATAGGGATCCCAAAATTGCGAACTACAACATCATTCGCAATGATAGATGAGGCAGGCCGAAAGGCGGAACGCTAATCTATCACAAGAGGTCCCTACACTGCTGCCAACTAGATCCGCCAACTCTAACGAATATGGAATGTTCAATACTCCGCTTAGCGGTGACTGGCCACTCGCCAATCAATATCGCATCCATTTACCTCAGTCCCTCCAAATCTTTGCTTGAGAGTGACCTCCAAGCCCTGTTTGCTATGGGAAACGCTACCATTCTGGCTGGCGACTTCAATAGCAAACACACCACGTGGAATTCGCTGACCAACTCGACGAATAGAGAAATCCTACAGAGGCTCGAAGAGACTCTAGATTTCAACGTCATAGCGCCCCTGGCTCCGACCCGATACCCAATTGTGGATGATCAAAATCCCAGTGTCCTGGACTTTGCCCTACTAAAGAATATCACCCTTCAAGTGTGTTCTATAGAGGTGCATTCAGACCTGAATTCGGACCACAGACCGGTCCTCCTACAACTAGGACAGACAGACAATGGGCGTCCCGCCCATACTAGAATACAAACAGACTGGAAGAAACTCGCAAGAGTATTTGACGAATCCTCCCCGGACTTGGACGCTATCCCCGACAGGATAACGTCCACCGAACAGACAGACTTGGCGATCTCGTCACTCACCAACCACTTGCAAGCAGCCATCAAGGACTGCTCCAGGCAGGTCCCTTCCGTGGATCCTAACCACAGATTTGAACTGCCTGATGACGCAAGGAGGTTGCTGACGGAGAAAAACGCCGCGACAAGAGTTCACGACCTATACCCCACCGATGAAGCCCGTTCCAGACTTCGTTACTTACAACGTCGAGTTAAGGAGCGAATGAAGGAACTAAGGGACGAACGGTGGGGCGAATTTCTCTCAGAACTTAAACCGTCACATGTCACTTACTGGCGTGTGGCTCGAAGCCTGAAGTGCGATCAGATATCTTCTACTCCTCCTCTTAACAGACCAGACGGCTGCATCGCCTTTGATGATGACGAAAAAGCTGAATGCCTTGCAGACAGCTTGGAGAGCCAATGCTCTTCTAGTCGTGAGCGAGTAGACCTCGAACATGTAGAACGTATGGAAACGCATGTAGAGAGCATAGCCGCCTCTGCATCGAGTCCTCCCGTTATCGCACTCCCCCCGACGACGATTGAAGAGGTACAATCGATCATAAAGTCCCTTAAACCCCGAAAAGCTGCCGGTGCTGACGGGGTGTCCAATGGCCTACTCAAATGCCTCCCTCAGACCCTACTACTGCTGCTAGTGAGCATCTTCAATGCTTGCCTAGCAAATTGCACGTTTCCAGACGCCTGGAAACAAGCAACAGTAATAGGCATCCCCAAACCAGGCAAAGACCTGAAAAACCCGTTCTCATATCGGCCGATCAGTCTCCTGAGCTGCATCGGTAAGATATACGAGAGAATCATTTCAGCCAGACTCAAGGATTATATTGAATCCATGAAGCTGATTCCCGACGAGCAAATGGGCACCGCCTAACCGAACACATCCTAGGCAACCGCCGACGCGGAAGACCCACAGGAGCACTCTTCTTCGATGTAGCGAAAGCTTTCGACAAAGTCTGGCATGTTAGCTTGGTAGCCAAGCTGGCCATAATAGGCCTGCCAGACAGTCTCGTGCGCATCATACGGGACTTCTTGTCGAACAGATCTTTCCGCTACAAAGTTGAGGGTACGCTGTCTAGTCCCAGACCCCTAAGAGCCGCAAGGCTCCGTGCTGTCCCCGACCCTATACTCGTTGTACACCAACGACGTACCCCGCACCCCGCACGTGGAGCTCGCTATATTCGCCGACGACACTGCGCTGTACACGTCCTACAATCGGAAAGACATCATTTCCCAACGCCTCCAACAAGCAGTCGATTCCCTCGGCGCTTGGTTCCGAAAGTGGCGCATCGAAGTAAATCTTAAAAAGAGCGCAGCAGTGTTCTTTTCAAAGGATTCACGCGGTGCAACACGCCCTCCTCCATGGAGTACCTTCTCACTCCTAAAGACGGTAACGATGTTTGGCAAGCCTATTCCATGGGTAAACCAAGCAAAGTACCTGAGCGTAATTTTTGACAGCAAGATGACGTTTGGACCTCACATCCAAAAAGTTCGCAATAGAGCAGCCTTCTATCTCAGCAGACTCTCACCTATGATCAGCAACGTAAAGATGTCGCTTAGAAATAAGCTGACTCTCTACAAGCTAAGCATCAGACCTGTCAAGACTTACGCCAGCGTGATTTTCGCACACGCGGCCCCATCCCTCCTAAATAGGCTACAATTAATTTAGAATAGGTTCACACGCAGAGCCACGGGATCACCCCCGGGACTGCGAACTCGTGACCTACACAGAGACCTAGAACTTCCGTCCTTGAAGCGCTTCATCAAAGAAACGTCACAACGTTACTTTGAGAGTTGCCCTTCCCATCCCGAGAGATGCCCCCCTGCGGCACAGACGCCCGAGGAATGTTCTCTCTGACTCTGACGACCCCATCACGGTGGCCAACAAACCCTTCGAAAATTTTCAGACTCGCCGGAGTCCGGGATTTTCCATAGGTACATACAACCGTACTCGCCGGCGAGTACGACGTAGTAGGAACAGTAGCTCGTTTTCCAGGTACCGAAATGTACCAGGGCGCTTCACTACCGATAGGTTCTTAGTAGGCCCTTCAGGCACAATAGTGTCGGCTCTTATGGCATTGAGCGTTTGCTACCGCTAGCGAGTTTGCATTGCTCGCTAGATCAAAGGCAAAGCCCATGGCCGAGGTTCGTCCCAACTGGGAGCCCCTTGTGCATTTGCCGAAAAGGCTGAGGGTTAATAGCCCTCGCCTCAAACTGTCCCGCTGTAAATTTTAAAGCTCACAGGAGCTAAAATTGTAGATCATTATCAAAAAAAAAAAAAAAAAAATTTAGGCATGTAAATTTAACTTTCTGCACCGCTCACGCAAGTGTTTTTTTACCGCAGCTCATTTCTACCCTAAGGTTGGCTGAAAGAAATTGCATTAGCGATAAGTCCGCCTTTGTACCCATTTAGTTGTATTGGATTTAACTGTGTATTTCTTTTGTTTGTAAATGGTGCAATAAAGTGTTTTTTCATTTATCCAATCATTCATATTGAAAAAAAAAAACCTAACGTCTAACGCGCCTTCCAAAGCAAGGAGCTCAAGATATAAACGCTACTAGCGGCGACCGATCCAACATGATGTCGCACTCGCTAATGCTTGCCATGAGCAAACGTTACAAACGCGGTCGGCAAAGTTAGCTTCTTATTGGTATCCAGACATTGGACTTATCGTCAATTTTTGAAATATGAATTGATAATCTTAATTAATTACCTTCACATCAACCACACCTCGGGGAGTCGTCACAAATTTTCCAGATTTATCTAAAGCCTTCTTCACATCTTCTGAGATCTGAATCTTCATCGCTGAAACCAATAAAACGGGCTTAAGAAAGTAACCTTCTCTACCTATTTTTATACACACCTAATTTGACACCCGTATTCTTAAACATAACCTTAAGGACGTCCTTCACTCAAACTCATTGGAGGACGCCTCAAGGACGTCAGCGAACTTCCCTTAAAAACGATTAACGATATTCTAAGTTGATTGCTTGAGCAAACTCCAATGGGGAACGTCACAGGTTATAATATTTTAAACACAAAAATTTTAAATTTTAAAAGAGATCTAAAACAGTAAACATAAAATAAAGTAAGTAGAAGGCCAAGTGTGTCTAGGCCAAAAGTGGCAAAAACACTTATTTTCATTTCAAGGACGCCTCCAGGTACCTGTCGACCAACCTATACTTGACAGTTCGATACTCACCTCCAATGAGAAATCATCTCAAGTCAAGGAAGCCAGTATCGACTAATCATACCAATGAGTTGGAGTGAGGTTGAGTGGAGTTTGAGGGAACGTTTGAGAAAATGGGGGCGAGTGTTTTTATGGTATAAACTAACTGCCTTTGTGTTCAGTGACGTTTGTCAGGACCAGAGATCGCGGGTTCGATTCCCACGGGAAGCATACTTTTTTAATTGTTTCCAGTTAGGCATTGTAAGTCTGACCTCTGCAACTCTTTCCCGGTGAAGCAAATTAAAAGGATCATGGGACAATCTCTTCCAGTCAACCCTTACGAGGTGAAAGAGAAACAGTTAAGTTAGGATGGGTACAGCAACAGATATAGTTTAAAAATTATAAACATACACAAATATTGCATATAAAATAAACATACATAAATAACTTACATATCTAAGCGAAAATAACAGCAGTATCAAGTCAAAGTGAGAGGTAGTATTTTTTAGGATTTATTGGACGCTTTATTCCCTGGACCAGGGAGGCAGGTGAAGGAGGCAGAGAAGTCTATTGTTATATCTGACTTACGTTCTCCAGTGCTCTCCATCCGGCTAGCAGTGTTGATGGTGTCTCCAAAAAGGCAATACCTTGGCATCTTGCTGCCCACGATACCAGCTACGCAAGGCCCTGTGTGGATTCCACTCCTCATACAAAGTGTCTGAGGAGGCAAAAATAGGTTTAGTAGAGATGTTTAATAAGGTAATGTTAGGCAATCAAGCATGCTAAAGGGCGCTATGGAAAGTTGTCATGCAAGGTGTTGAGTGTTGCTACAAATCAGATTGGATATCTGTTAGGGAGGCCTATGCCCAACAGTGGACGTTATATGGCCGAGACAAAGAGCAACGAAATCAAACACGTAAAACGTTTCTTTCTCAATGACTAAATTAAACTATTTTAAAACGGTTTTTATCGCGTTTATTACTTATTTATTTACACCTGACGTTTCAAACACTTTACAGCGTTCATGGTCGCAGGCAGACTAAGTTAACATTTGTCTTTGATGTCATAAGATTACAAACTACCGCCTGAAATTTTTATTGGCAACTATTCCGATTCACGCAGTATTGGCTCACAGTATCTAAGGGTCTAAGTCTGCCTACGACCATGAACGCTGTAAAGTGTTTGAAACGTCAGGTTTAAAATAGTTTAATTTAATGAATAACAATCGCGAAAACATAAGAAATCATTCCTTAGTTTATATCATAGGTCGCCACGAAATCAATGAAGGAATACACATACAGTTTTAAGATTTTCAATTTCACCGCGTCTGTCGCGAGTTCTTGAATGACCACTAGATGGCAGCCTAGATAATATACGAAATAATGCTCAGCGGGCACCATAGAAAAAATATTACGTAGAAGTGCCGTGCTGGCGTTATCTGCGTGCCACAGTCAAACCTCGCCATATTAAGACACGAGTGACTTCACTTAACTGGTCCACTAATGCCCCTATACCTAATCTTATTTCTGTAGCGTGTACATCTCTCTCGTACCTATGGCGTTCAAAATATTCTTTTAAACTTTCATTTAAGGTTTACCTAGCTAAAAAGTATTGGTTTTTGTAAAGCAAAAATGTCGTGCAAAGCGGAGTGAACACTGAGATAGTTTACCTAAGTAGGTACCTGATCTGGCCGGTGGGGTAGTCGGCACATGGAGGTAGCTTCCAGCAACTCTAAAGCCATGCTGGCTATCTCTATAGCGTGCTTGTTGCCTGAAACAGTAATACACTATGGAAATATAACCCTATCTCACGTGATAAACGAATGCACTATGCTATTTTACCGGTGGAATGTCAAGTGAGCTATTTCTAAAAGTGTGAGTCACGCAAATGTCGGCGAGTCGAATAATTTTTGTTCGATATCGAACAATTTTCGTTTGAACGATTTTTATTCGACATATATGTCAAACATTTCAAAAATAGGGCTCCGGAACTTTAACAACTTACTTGGAGGTTTCATCCATGCATCTACAGAACTGAGTAATGCGATAGAGAATGCTGTTAGCCTATTATTTATAATGTACTATTATTGTCTGTCTATTTTAAAAGTATGTTTACTTGTGGTATACGTAATATAAAGTTTTATTAAATAAATAACTTTTATCAGAAGGCGAACAATTATGAAAATACGTTCTCAAAATAATTCTAAGTCTAACAGTTCACTACAGTTCAGTTCAATTCGTATAACATCGAATAAACATGACACCACATGACGATATCTGTTTAACCCAAAGGTTGACTGTTAGATAATGCTTTTAGCATTAAGTTCGCCTATTGTGCTATACAATTGTTTAAACATCTATACATATAAATAAAATTGGAGTGTCTGTTTGTAATATTGAAATAACCGCTTTTTACTACATACATATGAAAAACTAACATAACATTTTTTACAATTTTTGTCTGTCTGTCTGTTTGTTCCGGCTAATATCTGAAATGGCTGGACCGATTTTGACGGGACTTTTTTGCAGGTAGCTGATGTAATAAAGAGTAACTTACGTTAGGCTACGTTTATTTTAGAAAGAATCTTTTATTTTAGAAAAATAAAGTAAAAAACTAAAAAATTAAAGAATCGACTGTTAGGCGGAACGAAGTTCGCCGGGTCAGCTAGTGGACAATAAAGTTTATATAAATAAATAAATTTTATCAATTGGGACTAAAACACATTTTTTTTTTAAATATTTTGAAAAAGTATACCATTACCATTTCTAACTGGCAACCCCGAAGCCACCATATAAGAATCTCCAATGGTTTCAATCTTGTAGACGTCGTAACACTCAATTCGCTCATCGAACAACTTGTAGACCGAGTTGAGAAAACTTATCACCTGAAAAAGAGAAAAATGTACACTTTACGGCTTGTTACGCACGTTTTCTAGAAAGTAATGTTGTCTACCCTGTACACCCTGGTCAGAGCTTTTCGGAACCTTCTTTCGGCCTCTGACGTGGATCGCCTAATGGCAGGCGGAATCAACGGCTTACTGTGCCTTCCGAAGAACGGAATCGTTATTATTGTCAGATTCAAGCCTGTAATGTTCTAATCAAACTAGAAGCAACTTATGTTTCCCGTGAGAATAGGCATGGCAAATAATTTTTGATTTCATGTTTAAATGAAAGACCTCACTCTAATAGGCACATTGGTAAATAAACACGTCGATAAAACTTAAACTAACTGAGATATGACAAAGTTAAACTCACGTGCATTTTGGACGATACCAAGCGCTCCATACTAATGGATACCTAGCGGTGACGTCACGCCTAGGTAATTTACAAGGGTGAGACTAAATTTTGTTAGACAACTACCTTAAATGTTGCGTTTATAAATAGTTCCTAAAAAAAGTTTCTTTGCCTTTTATGTGTTCATCGATTATAATATATTTTTTTAGTAATTTCAAAATGGAGTTTCCTAAATTTAAAAAACTATATAAATAAAAATTTGTTAAAAAGTGTCCTGTGCAAAAATTCAACATGTTAATTTTAAACACATGTATGCTATCTTGAAATATCATTAGTTTTTCAATTTTTGAACCTTGTCGTCATCCCAATTGAACCCACGACACGATCTCCGGGTCTAAGACAAACGCTTTGACCAAAAAAACAGAATATTTCTATTCTTGTAACAGTGTGTATCTCTGAAAGTATTTGTAGATTTATGGTGTCTGTAGGAATTACCTGATAAGGCGTCGACACTGCAGCAATGGCCGTGAAGCCGACAATGTCACTGAAGTAAACAGTGACGGAGGCGAAGAACTCAGCAGGCACCTGAAATGGTTAAAGGTATCCTTAAAAAGGACATTTTAGTCAGGTTATATAGCATTCTGTAAACTGTGGTCAGGAATGAAACGAGTCCTTAGGTTGCTTATCATAACTACTGGCTTCTCCTTAGTTCGGAAGGTATATATCGCTATCGCCACCATAGACGGCTTCCATCGCTAGATAGTAATCATTAAGATATTATGTGAGCTAAATATGAAGATATTAGGTTCCAGCAGTATTGGCCATAACACTCTCGATAAGTTAGAAAATGCCCTTGTTATTCTTCTGCTACCAGTCGTGTTAAAGGGATTTACGATTAAGCAACCCCTTTAACAACCTTCCGGCTATAAAGTAGGATAGGTCGGTAGACCTTGACTGTCATTATACTTTGATGACCGCATAAATTAGGTTGATTAGGGTAGTAAACACAGCTGCAGAGTTCAATTATCACCCTGTTCTACACGAATATATGGTTGGCTGTTTGTATATAGAAATCTGTAGAAGTCTATTAAAGTAAAAAAAAAACTAATTTTAACGCGTGAAAAATTTGCTGGCAATAATATTGGACATAAATAGCGGTGGGAGTGTAATAAATCTATAAAGCATACCCGTTACAGCCTGGCCACGAAGCAATACACCACGGCGAATTTCGCCGCAATGACTGTTAGTAAAAGTGGGGGCTAGTCTTTGCTCGACAGGTGTGGCATTAGCATAGGTCTTAGCAGACAAAATGTCAGTTAGTTGCATAATTTACCGGCGTAGTAAATAAAATATGGCCATGTAGTATAAGTTAGTTAGCACGGTGGACATCAAATTGACCAAGGTTGTGATGACAGATACGTGCGGGGAATGGTGCACGTATCCAATAGCCGTGATAAATAATAATTTACCTATTTAGTGGAGTTCTTAAATTCCTTCTTAATTTCATCGTAGTGCTAGAAGTGGGTAGTTTTTTCTTAGTTGTAATGGAATCGATTCGAGTCTTCAGTCGCATTCAGGTAAATTATAGCCTGAGTCAAAAGTTTCTTAAAGGATAAGAGGTAGGGCGTACATAATGCGGGTGTTCGTTCATAGATCACGGTACCACCTTACCTGTTGTGTTTGTTTAAGCTGTTTAGCTACACTGGTCGGCAGCATCTGATACAGCAGAGAATCACTTAGCTCTTTCTCGTATTCCAACTCTCGTGCTTTTTCAGATAGATTTCTGGCGTAAACCTGAAAATTATGTAATGGCTTTTAAATTGCATATTTTTTAAAGTAAAGTGTGTGACGAAAGAAGGACTATACACTGTTAGAATTAGAATGGATATAGAGAAGATGTAGATAGCCACCTTTATTAATAAGTCCGCCTTTTGTATTTTGTTGTATAAAGAAAGTGCAATAAAGATTAAATAAATAAATAAATAACCTCTATTATTGTGCATAATAGGGAAGATTGGCATGGGATGAAATGGGAAAGGGCTAAGATGTGAAAGAGGGATAAGATGATGTTGATGATAACGAAAGAAAGATCAAAAAGATAAATAGATAATACATTTTTATAAACTAACGGATTCACCTACCTTACACAAACTAACTCATTAGGTTAATCAGTGTAGTGGGCATTTTGTAAGTATTTACACGCCCCAAATTAGAGTCTTAACTTTCTTCAGAGGACCTCTTAACACGAAGAACATAAAATTATTATCTATGCCCCATATTAACTTAAAATCGACTTTACCTGTATAGTATTAACAGCGTTGGTGACCAAAGCAATGATGATAGGTGACACCACACACACTAGGACCAGAATAGCTGCACATACGGCCTCGCTTCGACGTGCTTCTCTTAGGCTTTCGTTGACACCATCCCTGAAAAAGTTAGTACATGATGCTCATTATCATCTTCTTAGCTGAAGATAATTTCGTTTCGTCCTGATTGCCCATAATGAGGCACTGCCTGTTGAGGCAGATTGATCAGTCAATTAATTATAATTTGTTCTAACATAATAATCAAATCAAATTGTTACTAGTCTATGTAGAATTTGACCGAAATAAATGTATTTAGCAATTATTATTGGCGCATCAAAGTTCTGTGTAGTTTCGAATAAAAAGTTTTAAAACAACAAACTTGGAAACATTTTAATAGTTTTTGGGGCCTGTGTCACGCAGTTGTTAAGCCTACACTGCCCTCAGTTTGTAAAACAGTGTGTTCCTCTGGTTGATTCCAGTATGGCTGGCTGGTTCCAGTATTTCTGAACACACCTGATGTACTCCCGCAGCTGTTTCTGCATCGCCCTAAGTTTGTCTAGCCTTGTGTCCATCTGATTGGTTCCAGTATTTCTGACTAACCTGATGTACTCCCGTAGTTGTTTCTGCACCGCCCTCAGTTTGTAAAGTAGTGTGTTCCTCTGGTTGATTATAGTATGGTAAGCTGGTTACAGTGTGTCTAGATGTACCTGATGTACTCCCGCAGTTGTTTCTGCACCGCCCTCAGTTTGTCCAACAGTGTGGCCGTCTGGTCATAGTACTCGATCGCGTCACTCACGCTGCCCGCCTGGTGTCTGTTGTCCACTATTTGCTGATTCCTGTATTTTATAGACAATTCTGTTAAAAATTGATACTACAAAAGAAAAAAGGATTTTTTGGGCATATAACAGACAGCTTAACGCTAAACGCGTTCCATCGACTTTCTATTCAGGTAAGTAAGGTCTTTAAATCATAGAATTTGTAATGTTCCTGGCAACCGAGATTGTGTGGCAAGTGAGATTCTTGGTACCTATCTACGATAATCACCCACTATTTTTGTGACCTCGGTTGCTCCCTTAACTGCAGCCATAGCTTTAGAGCCCTGCTTCTGGGAATAGGAAATTCCAATCACGAATCTGTTACCATATAGTATAGGCACCAAATTAAGATTTTTGTATTTACATTAATATTGGAATCCACCAATAGTCGAGCTTAATGTGGACTTTTCGTATAGATGTCCTAACACTCAACAAGTGCTTATCAACGATAGGAGAAGCATGAAGCTAAAATATACTTACTTCTTCTCTAGGACTTGATATTCAGGACTGTCTTCTTTGATATCCTTGTGAAGGGGTATCAAGGATGGCACCAAGTTCAATGTATTGTCCAGGAGATCTCTACCAAGCACCGTATGAGCTATGTATCTGAGAAGCAATGTAATAACTTTGAGGATATATGTAACAACTAGATTGCTAGCGGTTTCACCAGCGTGGTTGTCTGTTATATCGTTATAAAAATATTCATGTTGTCTCTGAGTGAGATTACAATACTTATTAAGCCTAAATACATGGAGGTTTTTGAAATACCCGACACGCGTGGCAGGCGGGTTGGCAAGCGCAATTTTGACGGCTTAGGGCTGGTTTAGACGGATCCAGTGCCGGCAATACAAACAATTCGGGTAGAGCGCGCCTACAAAGACAATTTCGCCACTGGATCCATCTAAACCAGCCATTATCGTAATTCCGATGTTGCCGCCCATCGAAAGAGTTTATAATCAAAGGATGGGTGGGATTTGATTGGATTTGGCACGGGAAAATGTATTGGGGCACTACTAACTCGGACGAATTGGAGTTGAGTACGTAGCAGCTCGGGTAAGTCGGGTTTGCGTACCCGTATGCCATTTTTCAAACATCAGGCAAAATTTTGAGCATGAACGTACAACCCTGACTATCCATGAGAGAGACCTATTTTCAGCATTGGACGTCTTGTGGCTGAGATGGTGATGTCGAAATAATCCAAATTGTTTCAGCGAATTAAGCGTGACGTATCAGACAGAAATGAAAATGTCTTAAGTGATAGAGTTACGAGATTAACAAAAGTGATGCTAACACCCAGAGCAAAATTAAATCAAATTCTGAATATAAAATCTAATTTCACCTTTCATGAGCTCTAGATTGCAGAGATCCTCTTGCGAAGTAATTGATGCCCAGAACAGAAGCTATTCCTTTACACTCGATGCTTCGTAACAAATTCTTGAATCCCACCAGATATCTGTAAATAATATGGTCATGATAACTCAAAGAGAATAAAAAATAAAGCAAGAAAGAGAAAATAATGAATCTATAGAATTTAGTACAGGAAGTTAATACGCTTCCAATAGGTCATTCTGCAAATCATTGGGATAGACCTATATCCAGCAGTGGACTGACTGCAGCTGAAATGATGATGTTGATAGATAGTAGTTCGTGTAGCTTGGTAGCCCCTCAAGCAACTCATTTCTCCTCTTTCATGAGAAATGAGTTCACACACTACTAACTTTAAACATCAACCATCGCCTTAGAATTGCTTAAATGGTGATATTAGAAAAGAGTAAGTAGTTTGATATCAACCCAAGAATCATAGCTCTACTATTAATAATAGCAAAACCTCTTAGTAAAATCTTCAAGTTCACCCATTTATCTAATATAGTGGCATATAACCGAAGTGAAGCATAAAATATAATGACATCGCCACTCCCTCTCAGTAGGGTTCACTTAGATTAATTGGCAAGTCGAGTTTCATATCAATAGCATACAAATATGCACCACTGTTTTCTAAAAACTAACAGACATTATGATCTAATTTATTCAAATGGAGTGGGTTATATTATCAATCCTGTAAATCCTAGTGCCGGAGATTTACGTTAACGACTACCAGCAGCTGTGACCAACGGGTTAACATGCTTTCCGAAGCACGGTGTACGAGTATGGATTGTTACTAATTTTCTAATAAAACCACGGTGTAGTGGCAAGAACATGAACTATTTTAAAATATTATTTTTATAATATTATTTTATTTGCTAAAATTAAAAACAAAACGAAACGGAACGGGCTTGGGAGGTTGAAATTTGGTATAAATTGAATTATGCGAAAGACATCCTACTTTTTGGCGCTATAAGAGGACATGCGATGTGGCATCAACTCATTTTTCCCCACTGCCCAACTAATTGCTCAATTCAGTTGCACAAGTTGAGCAGAAAGTCATTCGTTATTTATTACACAAGAAGTCCTTTTTAAAGGCCAGCAGACATCAATTTACAATTTTTGGGATAATCATATATAATCTCAGGTCAATTCTCTTTTCTCTTATAAAAAATCGACTACTCCTATAACCGTTCACTTTTATTTTTACATTTTTCAAAAAAAAAAATCCATTGTTATCCACAAGCCCAGGCCAATTTCAAATGTAATTCTGAAGCGAAACCAGTGATTTAAAAGTAAACCTTTAAAATGTGATAGGTCCTTCGCATCCCATATTTGATACGTTAGTTGCACTGAACTTGTGCACTGCAGTGCGAATATTGATTTTACACGAAGATTTGTTTTCCCTAAGCTTCGCTCCCGAAGGAATTCTGAGGAATAGCAGGAGCTTGCTTGCAGAAACTTAGTAGGTTACTAATATACTTACCATAAGATAATATGTCTGGGCTTCAAGTGGGATTATCGTTTGGGTTACACAAGTCTACCACTTTATTCATATTCCCTTTTTACTTAAAATTTACGAACATTTAATCATTACTTATTTGAAATGTGTTTAATTTAAACGTAATGAAATTATTAAATGACAATAAATAGTTTATTTCACGTGTAATAAAAATAATAATTAGCTTTTTATAACAGGTAAGTAATTTTTTTTTATTTTAAGTTTTTATTGTTAGTGTAGTTTTATAAGTTTAGTTTAAATTATTTGTAATAATTATTGTTATTAAAACAAAATTTATAATAATTTTAAAATATACATAAAAAATCCCATCTGTTCAATAAATTGTCCTTAAGGTCGATTGTAATTAACTTAGGATTTATGTTACAAACAATATATTTAATCAGAAAGGCTTAGTGGCATTTTACCGGCAGGACCATTTTGGTAAAGTTTTAATTGTTTACATTTATAAGGATAACTTAAATTTAAAGGGTTAAGATGTTAACAATATTAACCCGTATATTTAATAATATACAATACTAATCGGAATGGTTATCTGATATTTCAAAACATATTGAATATTTCAAATTTGTTATGAATATATAACCATAAATTGAAAAAAATATCTGATTTGTTTTCAATTTTACAGGGAGGAAAGGCTATTTCTTCATGTTTTCAGTAGATATAATACAAATGTAAAGATTATAGATTATTATAAGATATTACAAGAAATACTTTATTTTATAAAATAGTAAGCAATTAACTGAATATTACATCGTACGATCCGCAACGTGCTTCGTCAAAATATATATTGAAAATTATCCGCACAATGCTGCGTCAAAAAGTGTACAGAAAATAGACAAGTAATCTCTCATATTGAACTTTGAAAATAATCTATATATCTAAAAATAGAGTTATAAAGTGGAACGTTAGTTAAAATTCAAAGTAAAGTCCAATAAACCTGAACCTTTTAGAAATAATAAATAAAATGTTATCCTTTTACTTTCTCGAAGTAACT
Organism: Euzophera pinguis; assembly: GCA_947363495.1. NCBI lineage: Eukaryota > Metazoa > Arthropoda > Insecta > Lepidoptera > Pyralidae > Euzophera > Euzophera pinguis. The sequence goes on from OX376164.1 coordinate 3,333,405, forward strand.
GAGATTCCGCGAACCTCAGCAACTTTTAAAAGTGTTTCAAATAACAGTAAAATTGTTCTAAAATGTTTGAAATTTCCAAGAATTAAACAGCAATTGTTAGTTGAGAGGAATTTTGGATCCTTTTTCATAATTTCTCGGTCTTATAAATTTCGATACTTACACGATTTCGGTACGACGATTTATGAATTGTACGGAACGTTAGAATACGAATTTTTATACAAAATGTTTTCAAACATTTCGTTAATTTTATGTCATAGGTTTGTTTCTCACGTAGATTTTTCTGCATAAACGAGTTTTATGAGGTTTTTATGTCATCGTAACACAAATGAGAATATTATTCGAAGGCAAACGAAAATAACGTTTTCAAATAAATGGCCTTATTAACTTGTAACATATGTCACCATTTTAGTGGCATTTTCTATCTTGAGCTCCTCCGTGCTTCGGAAGGCACGTTAAGCCGTTGGTCCCGGTTGTTATCGAAGGATAGCAGTCGTGAGGCTGTGTCAGCTGCCCCCAGATGCCTTAGGGCAGCCTGAAAAAATTTGGACAGTGTTGGCCATTAACACACCTCAGGTCATTTTCCTGTTGGTCTGGTTTCCCTGTAAAAAGGGTTACGGAGGTCAAACGGCAGTCGCTCCATTGTAATTACCAGTTCTGCCAAATTTAGTACCATGACTTACAGCGTACTCTAGGCTCCGAAGCGTAAGCTGACGACGCAACTAGGAATACACGCTAGGATGATGAGATGATTAACTTGTAACATAAATTAAACAATGATTATAAAATAACTGAATAGGCTAGTTTCCAGGCTCAAAAGACAAACATTAAAATTAGTCCATCATTTAGGGAATCAAAATATATTAGTGACGTATTTTCTCTTTAGTCAATTGAGCGATAAATTGTAAAGATTTAACGCATCAAAATTTATTAATGGAGGCTCGTGACGTCACATATTGCAAAAAAGTGTAGCACACTGTGACGTCACACAGAACTTTAACGCGCCATATCTTTACCATTCTTTGTTTAATTAAAAAAAAAAAAATACGACTCTAATATTTTTTGATTATCTAACTGACGGACTAATTATATTTTTTTAGGAAACTAGCCTATTAACACGAATTGGGAACGATTTTGAGATGTGGCAATTTAATAAAAGCACGAAAATAGGATTTATAGATCCGAAGACACTTTCAATCAAAAACATGTCATAATCGCTCGAATGGCGACCACGAACCGGCGCAGCGTTGGACATCCATCAACCAGATGGTCAAATAACCTGAAAAAGGTTCCTATCCTAACAAAGGCCATTTTGGATATCATTAGGCTATCCAACAATGGACTAACTGCAGCTGAAATGGTGATGAATCGCATTTAAAACCCTTTAATTGCAAACCTCACAACCTCAACGGGGTTTTCCCCCAAACCGGTTAGGGATACTATCCCCGTTTGGGGTTCCCTATATGAATGCAAAAGTTCTTTAACACACAGAGAGCCCATCGTAAGACCTTACCGCCAGATGGTGCTGCTGTCAGTATCCTTGATCTCCTTGGTGAGGTGGCTCAGGAAGGCTGCATTGGCGCTCGTGTACCACTCCACCACTTCTGTCATCGATGTGCCGTCATTTATGCTTGCTCTGAAAAATAATAATTTGTTTGGTACTCTTATATTCTATCAAGTAACTGAATAGCAATAAATAAATAATAAATAGCAAAGTTTTTTGATTTGTATCGAGCGAAAACTGGCCATAAACTTATAAAACAGATTTATAGTCTATGTTATGTTCCTGGCAATATTTTTGGTCATGAGGTGGAGGTAGTGAAAAAAAGACTGTACCGCATTCGTCTCTTATTGCCATTGTTAGGTCTAATGGTTTGTACCTGGACTGCAGACTTACGTGGCAGAAGCATATTAAAATTAAACGGGAAGAAATCAATTTGAAATACAGGGGACTTTATTGGCTCATGGGACGAAACTCGAAACTGACTGTGGATAACAAGTTGCTAATATATAAGTCTATTTTGAAACCAATCTGGACATATGGCATCCAGCTCTGGGGATCTGCTAGTGCCTCAAACATTATGATAGTCCAAAGAGTACAGAACTGCATACTGAAACAGATATCAAGTGCACCATGGTTTATCAGAAATATAGAGGTCCATGAAAATCTATGTATGCCTACAATAAAGGAGGAAATAGCTGGTCATGGAGATACATACAAAAAGAGACTGGAAAGACATCCAAATCCCCTGGCGGGCCAGCTCACAATCCCTGAAACCATCCGTCGGCTGAAACGGACATTTTCGACCAAAACTTATGATGAATAGTGTTGAAAAATAGTGGGCTGACTCCAATGGGAGCAGCGCCAGGCATGCTAAGAAGCACACACCACATTTGCTTATTATAGTCTGAAGTGACTGATTGCAAATTTAGAATACAAAAAAACGGTCTAATGGTAGAGTGACAGAAAATGTTCTTGGCTTAGATTAATAATTAGTCACGGCCGCGGAGACCAATTATTAATATACGGTTCTTGGATTCATTATTTATTTATTTAATTCTACTACTTTATTACAGATTTTGTCACGTTTATTACTTATTTATTCTACAACGTTTCAAACACTTACAGCGCCGATCTGCGACTATGAACTCTGAAAAGTGTTTGCAACGTTAGGTGTAAAGTAATTAGTTAGATAAAAAAAGTTTTACAATAGTCTAATTTAATTTGTAACGATCACGAAAACATAAGACATCAAATTATTCTTGGGTTAAGTCGGCTAATTGGTTTTTAACGCATATACTCGTGGAGCTACAAAGTAAAATAAAAATAGATGAGAACGAGACAAAGATTTTCATTCGCACAAACAGTCGTGTCGAGCCAGTTTAATTAGAACTGAGCGTACGTTGTTTGTGGTAAATATTTGTATGAAACCGACGACAAGAAAATTAAATGTACAGAAGTGTTACTCAAAAAACTACTCGTGGTCTTACGAACAATTTTCTACCTTAATTCATATCCATACTTCCATAATAAGTGCGAAAATCTGTCTGTCTGTCTGTTAGCTTTCACGGCCAAACGGAGGTACGGGAAAATTATAAAGTTCATAGTAATTTCCTTTTTGCCAGTTAGTTGTAGTATAAGATATTACATAATTATTTTTTAGTCACACTTACAAATATGGCATGTGATTTTAATCTAAAACTTTATGTGATTATTGAGTTTATGCAGGTGATTCTTTAAACACTGGCCAAATTTTTACAGTGTTATAAGTATGTAAAACTAAATCACTTCCAATAATAAAATTAGAGAAAATCGAGAAAATGTTTCAAACCTTCCTTACAAGAAAAAACTTTTCAACCACCTATCTATACAAATCTAGTGATCAGCTGACAGGATTTTGTGTGGAAGATTTGAAACATTTTCTCGGTTTTCTCTAATTTTATTATTGGAAGTGATTTAGTTTTACATATTTATACTAGTAACACTGAAAATTTGGCCAGTATTTAAGATTTTTTTATATATATATATTAGTATACTACCGACTAAGTATATCTAAAACGATAAAGTGTAATTAGTATCCGTGATAATATAGCAAAGCGTACATAGTTCGCGTTTGTATCGATATTTTACATAAGGAGCTACTTCTCTGCTTACTTTATTTTTTGCCAATAAAGAATAATGCAAGTGGGATTTTGCAAGTGCTGGAGTTTATTGGGTATAAAATACCGACAGATTAAATACAATAAAATATAAAAAGATAGCAAGGTTTATCCGTTTATGGTGAAGCAAAAAAAGGAGGGTGTTGTGTTTGACCTGTATGTGTGTATGTCAGAACACTTTGTTCACTCGTAGCCAAAAAACGGCTGAACCGATTCTGATAAATTATACGTGGTCTCACTGAGTAGGTCATCATTGTAGAAAAGGTATATTTCTGGCGCCAAAAAGTACATCTTCAAAATTATTTTTCCTCCTAAACCTATGTGTGGTATTAAAATAAAGGGGTTTCAAAGGAAATTACAATAATAAACGCGAAATCCTAAATTTAATGTCTTTCTCCGCAATCGGGTTGTTGTTTGCTACAACGATACTAAGCAAAGGTATTATATATATATATTGCGGAAAAATATTAGAACTAATTTATTTTACTGGCAACTAGGTATTCAAGTAAAATTCCGTCATCTCAATGTCATCTGTCAAAAAGAGACAGGAGTGGACGTTGTGTATTTTGGAATTTTTAAATAAAAATATTTATCAAAATTGTAAAAATAATATATAAGTAGTATTGGGAGAAAAGTGATATAAAAGATGTTATCATATCTGATGCGAATGAAAACCCTAAAGGCGATCAGTAGCGACGCCAATGCAGGGTTTTTATTTTCCTGGTCGGGCTATATATGTTATATAAATATAGTTTAAGTATAAACTATTAAGAACTTGTTTAACTTTTAGAAGACGACTAGAGATGGGCGCCTTCCCGGAAAATTTCTAATTTACTTCCAGAATTAAAAAAAAATCCAGGATATAAATGGGAAATAATTATTTTTTCCCTCTTCATCCCCTTGCATTTAATTTTTTCCCTCTTGAATTTCTTTCCGCTGCCCATCTCTAGGGACGACACATTTGTCCTACCAAGAAACCGGGTCAAATGGAAAAAATAAATATATATCGAAGTATACTGCATAGTGATCCTTAACAATAGCAGATATCAATCTGTCATAATGCTATGGGAATATCAGCAGATTGAATAGCAAACAACTTTACTGTTACATTTCAAAATGTTTTCATGTTTATCAATGTATGGATTGCCATACATTGATAAACGTATGTATTGTATGTATATATTTTATATATTTATGTATAATATGTAATCTTATGTATTATTACTTTTCTTTTGTAAGTTGATTTTATCATATTTTATCTTTCTCATAATTTCGTCTTTATCGCCAACTTTTCTTTCTCTGTTTGGTCCCATGGTTGACTGGTAGAGAATGCCACTTGGCATTAAGTCCACCATTTGTACAAATTTTTGTATTGTGCAATAAAGCTTAAATAAATAAACATGAAAAAAATACATATTGTCCATTAAAATACACTTTAATTTGGGTACTTAAACGAAATTTAAAGTCAATTATTAGATCTAACAAATTCTTCAAATTGTTTGTAAGTTTCCTTTCTGAGTGTTTTACTAGACTTTTCAGATTTCTTTTTAATTAAGATAAATATCGATCGATTGTAATTATCGATGTCCGTCGTGATCCAGCCCAAAGAGCATCGAAACCGATACAGGGTACAAAGTTCCTTTGTCAATGGTCCAGCCCAAGCCCATATTAAGTAAGTATACGACAGAAAATAAATGCATACGAACCTATGTTCGAAATTCAAAATTATCATTCAGGCAGTATGTGAAAAATTTGAACTCTAAAAATTTTGGTTCTACCCTCGATAAACTAAAGGTTAAATTTTCTTTTTAACCATTTAATTTGAAATTTTATAAATTTTCCAACACGTTTTCTCAATCACTTAACAACTTGTATTTTTCCAATGGATATGACGTGAGTCATCAAGCGAACGACGACCTTTAGCAATAATTAAAATATGAATATGGATGGATGTTCATCGATTTGGTAGCTTGTTCCTATTCGCTATAGTTCTGATTCGCCATATAACAAATTATAACTGGCAATGTCAGCCTCTTTGGTTTCTTACAAGTATTGAAATTGTCGAAACTTTTGTACAAATCATCTCTCAATGTCTCAATTGTTCGTTTAATTTATCACAATTAAGGTGTCGTACCGGCCAGTGATATCATCTTTCGATTCAAGCGTGTAATGTCTGAACCTAACAGGCAACCATTTTCACAAAGTATATAATCCTGTGGGACATTCCCAGCCATCATCATCATCATAAGTTCAAGAGCTAGACTCTTGTTGGTAGAGATTTTTTCATTATTGCCTGTCATTAGCTAGTTTCTAAATTTCTTGATATGAAATGACGCTTACTGACTTATTGCTTGATGCCTTGCTCTACCTTGACTCCTTCGTTCTCAGAAAGTTATTGTATCGTATCAAATGTCTCATCATAGGAAATTAACAAATAAAACGAAAAAGAAAATGGCGATGAGAGCATATATCTTTCAGCATGACGAGAAAGAACCGTAGCCAAAAGGGAATAAGATTTGATGGACATAAAGTAATAATAGCATCGTGCTCCATTTTACAATTTTTATATGCATACGAATACTAGGAAAACACAAAGACGTAAACAATGACATATTTGTAGACAGAATTTGAGTGGGAGTTAGGCCTGGTTAATTGGCGGAAACTCAAGTATTTTCACTTTCCCAGCTTGAAAACAACCATGAATTCGAAACATAATTCATTCATAAACTTCCGACGTTTCAACCGTGTTATAGCGGTAGTGGTCACGGAACGACTGGAAAACGATTCCGCTGGAAGTACGGAGCTATAGAAGAACGTTGACTTACAACGTACCTACCCTATGCTTCGAAGCTTAAGCTCAACACACGCTTGGACGAAGAAGAAAAGAAGAAGGGGTTACATGGTCAATCGATCCTGTACACCCTGGTGTCAGAGTTTTTCAAAACCGCCTGTCAGCCTTTGACGTGGTTCCTTTAACTACCATCAAATGAGTCGGGTCTAACGGCTTGAACTCTTCCGAAGCACGTAATCATTGTTATTATCAGACAATCAGGCGAATCAAGCCTGCAATGTCCTAACCAAACTAGAATCAACTAAACAAAGTATGCTCCCCATCAGAATCGAACCATGACCTCCAGGTCGGCAGGTAAATAACCACAGGATCATAGAAATCCTACTTCCTACTAATATTATAAACGCGAAAGTTTGTAAGCATGGATGGATGTTTGTTACTCTTTCACAACTACACCGCTGAATTGATTTTCATAAAATTCGGTACGGATATAGTTCAAGACCCGGAGTCAAACATAGGCTGCTTTTTGACGCAGGCGGAGCTGCGGGAAATAGTTAGTCCATACTAATATTATAAATGCGAAAGTCTGTCTGTCTGTCTGTCCGTTACGCTTTCACGGCCAAACCGCTGAACGGATTTTGATGAAATTTAGTATGAATATAGTTTAAGACCCGGGGTCAAACATGGGCTACTTTATGACGCAGGCGGAGCTGCGGGAAACAGCTAGTAGTTATATAAATTTATAATCAATTAGTCTGACAGTAAAAACAAGAACGTATGCCGTAGAATTATTGCATCCACTTGTATAGGTACATACCTTTTCAAATAAATGTTTTACTCAAAAATTGCAGGTTTTATTTTCTTGTTTTATTACACTAGAGCTCTCTTTCAATGTAATTGAAATAAAGTTCGATGACCCGTTTGAGGTAAAAACATTAATCAAGCTGAAACATCTTTCCTCCGAAACACGATGTCCATTAACATTTTTTGTCATAAATGAATTGTTCGTAATCAAGCATAGAGTAACGCAAAATATAAGGCCTTTTATGCATTGATATTTATAACATCCTAGCTGTTTATAGCCTATGTTACTCAGGGTGAATGTGGCTTTCTAATGCTGAAAGAATTTTTGAAATCGGCGCAGTAGTTTTTGAGTTTATTCATTACAAACATACACACAAAGATACACAAAAGTACAAAGTGTAGATGTAGATGTAGACTGAGTTTACTTCTATAATTACCTACCTTGGTTCTATAATTACCTACCTATATTGGTGATTTTCACTCGACATACATGTCATACATTTCAAAGATAGGGCTCCTAGACTACTATTTTTAAATGGTTGGCTTATGTCGAATGAAAATTGTTCGGCTCACTGATTGTGTCGAATAATTCGACTCACCGATTTTGAATGAGTCGTAGATTTCAAAAATAGAACTCCTAGTATTTTTTACTTAGTGTTCAGTAAGATAATTCTTTTCCTTTTTTCACTTACTAGGCATATTTTTCCAACTTCTACATAAACTGATCAGCTGACTACTATATGGGAGATCGAGAATTAAAGTTGTTTATGGAATATATAGTCTATCATGTATACAATATTAGGATGATATATCGCCAAAGGTAAACGGTACATTATGTTCCTAAACACACAAATCACAAAAAACTTTTCATCAATAACTTTTTCCGTAAAATGACCAAAATCCAGCCCAAAGTAAACATTTACCTGTGGATGTTGCCATTTTACGATTTGGCTATAAATTGTCAATAAAATGTATGATGAGTCTTTTATGGAGTCGCAGTTCGCTGTCCTATAAAGCAAGGTATTTCAAGGTCGCAAATTATATCAAAGGAGATCTTCAAGGTTATTTTATTACATAGATACTGTTCGAAATTGTCAATGTTCGCAAAAGGTAAATGGCACATCCTACTGTACTAAGGTATATAAATATTATGAGAACTACGGTAGAGTGTGGAAACAAATAAGGAGGCATTTGGCCAGCAGTGGAACTTAGATAGGTATAAAAAAAAAGGAAGGGTATGGTCGGTACAGAGAAGCTTGACAGACGTATCCGTAGCGAATGCGCATGTTTAGCTATGGCGAGACGCGACCCGTATTGGATTGGTCGCCATTAGGGGCATTTTCTGTCTCTTTTTCTATCTCCTCCGTGGTTCAGAGGGCACGTTAAGCCGTAGCTCCACGCTGTTATCGATAGATTGCAGTCGTTATCGATAGGCGCCTTAATACTACGTGAATCGGAATAGTTCCCAATAAAAATTTCAGGCGGTAGTTTGTAATCTTATGACATCAAAGACAAATTTTAACTTAGTCTGCCTGCGACCATGAACGCTGTAAAGTGTTTGAAACGTCAGGTGTAAATAAGTAATAAACGCGATAAAACAGTATTAAAATAGTTTAATTTAATGAATAACTATCGCGAAAACATAAGAAAACAAAGAGCCTTTATTCCCATAATATGAGATTCTCCGAATTTATTGAGTCTACTTACGAAATCTATGGCGGTGTAGCAGTATACAGAATCGATGAGGTCGTATGGCAAAGTTTAATTGGACTTAGGAATAGATCTAATAAAGACGAGCAAATACCTCGTATTGTCATTCGACAAGATTAATCGCTTTTGATTGTACCTACTATACGAGTTTACGGGCTCTTACTCTCGGTGTTATGACAGAAGAAAAGAAAATTGTGTAAAATCGGTAGTAAAAATAGAAAAAAATATTAACTTAGCCTACCTGCGACCATGAACACTGAAATGTGTTTGAAACATTAAATTAAACTATTTTAATATGGTTTTATCGCGTTTATTACTTATTTATTTACACCTGACGTTTCAAACACTTTACAGCGTTCATGGTCGCAGGCAGTCTGCCTAGTTTAATTTAATGAATAACAATAGCGAAAACATAAGAAATCATTAAGTTTTTGAAACGTTATATTAGGTGTAAAATAAATGTAAAACATTATAAAACTATAATTAAATAGTTTAATTTTATTTGTAACAAACGGGAGAACGACATTATGGAAGTCTTTTTTTTTAATTTTTTAATATGGATTATTTACTAGACGTAGTGAGTAAGTAGCTTGTAAAATTTAACCAAGTGGTTAAGTCAAGTCAAAGTTAAGTCGGTAGTTAAATAACGACTTAATAAAACAATATATTATTTCCGTACTGGAACTGGCTTTTTTTATTTATTTATTGAAACTTTATTGTTCACAAAGTACACATATACTTATAACAATTGGCGGACTTAATGCTGAGAGCATTCTCTACCAGTCAACCATTGGGAGAAACAGAAAGATAGTTTGGCGCAAAAAAGTTAAGGGGGAAAAATGTACTACTTATAGAGCAAATTTTATCAAAAGCTTAAGCTTTGATTAACTTAACTTCATACACTACGTAAACATACATATTAAGGGGGGAAAATGTACTACTTATAGAGCAAATTTTATGAAAAGCTTAAGCTTTTGATTAACTTAAGTTCATACACTACGTAAACATACATAAAACATACACAAATACGGTTTCATTTTAAATATATACCTATATATACATACATAAATACCAATGATGAAGTCAAATCACATGGAAAAGTTTTGATTGACTGAGTGAGTCCAAAATGTGCCCCCCGCTTTTTAAATAAAAATTTGTTAGGACTTTCCTTAATATCAGCAGGCAAAGCATTCCAAAGTCGAGTAGATTGTAAAATGAAGGAATTAGCCATAAAACTGGTGCGTAATAGAGGAGTACTTAGTAAGAGAGAATTAGAACAACGAAGGTGACGGTCATGAGAGTCGGATAGATATTTGAAATTACATTTTAAATATTCAGGAGATTGAGGATTCATTAGAATCGAAAAGAGTGTACAGAGAAGCCTAAGCTCTCTGCGTTGACGAATTTGTAGCCATCTAAGCTCGGAGCGGTAAGGCGATATGTGATCATACTTACGGAGGCAAAATATGAAGCGTATGCAGTTATTTACTAGACGATCTAGCTAATTTAGAGGTGTTGTTTGTCATAGATACATACTTACATTTAATACTAGTTATCAAAAAAACTGATTATGCTTATTAATAATCCTTATTCCTTAGTCCTTGCATATTTATTTATTTAATGTAAATTTATTAATTAAAAAATAAAGGTACCCCTTACAATTATCTATTTTTTTTTAAATCTGTCCAATATAGAATCTGTTTTATGCAGAATCTGTCCAAAAAGAATCTGTCAAATGTAGAATCTGTCGAAAAAAAACTGTGATGTCAAAAGCAGAATCTGTCCAATGTAGACTAAACGAAATTTTCGCTATATCGGACTATAAGGAAAAATCCTGGTTCGATCAAAAGCAATCGGGCTATATTCAGAGGGAAATTTTCACGCTGTATGTAGGTAGGTTGTTTGGTTTGTACCTGCTTCAAAAGGTGTATTATACTCTGTGTATATTTCGGAATACAGTGGGCGGTAATAAAATAGATTTAAATTTTGTATGAACGTTCTACTGTACGTGAAAGGCGCAAAGCGGGAACACTATGATTCGTTTGTAAACAGCTCTAGTTTTAACAGAAAACAAATTACCAACTAGGTACGGCTTTAGTTAGCTATTATTCGAATAGATACTTCGACATAAGTGGCCATAAATCTGCCCGTAATCATAGTCATATTGTGCGCGCATCTGCGGGCATATTTTATGTTCGCTTCGGTTTTCTTAGAAAACTGTCTGTTGATTTTTAATATTATACTGGCAACTTAGGAATAATTAGTTTTTAGAACAAAAATTATTAACAAATAGTTTGTTTAATTTTTCTTTGTGTTTTAGTGATTTTAAATTATTTTTGCTTGTCTCTTTCTTCTTCTTCGATTCTAAAATAAATTTAATCTTTTCAAAAAATGTAATAAATCGCTATGTACAATGTTTTATAGCCCCGTGTGATCAAATTAATAAGATATCAAAAACATTGTCGTTTTTTTTTCTTCACATTTTTTATTTAGTAAATAAAACTATTTTAATGCGGATTATATCACTTATGTTTTCACACACAAACAACAATCGTAAAAACACGAGACATTTTTTATTTAAAAAAAGAATTTTTCAATTTTCTTAATTCGTCTGCACCAAATATCCCCAATAAAATATTTTGCTGCTATGCATTATCCCCATTTTCCTTTCACCATTACTTGAATTAAGTTTTTTCATAAAGCCGTCGTGAAAACTGACAAGGAAAACATAATCACATATCCCGTAATTGCATTTCTTCCATTACATGTGTCTATACCATAGATATGTATAATGTAATTTTATTATAATGTTACACCCGAAATTCCCGGGAACGGCTAGGGTTTTTCGTGTAACTATTTCAATATTTTCGGAAAATTTGGTAAATTGACGAAAACATTGGAATATATTTTAGTAACTTTACGGGAAATTGGGAATCATATTTTTTTTTCCTAGCCTATAGATGTTGCGACCCACTGCTGGGCAAAGGCCTTTTTTAAATCCAAAAGGTGATTTACAGTGAAAAAAATTCCATTTTACAAAGAGTTTAGCGACAAATCACTATAGGTAGACATATATTTTACCAATTACACAGTTAATTGTACCATTCACAAAAATTAAACATATAAATAATATGTACAAAGGCGGACTTATCGCCATTGCAATTTCTTCTAGTCAAACTGACTAAACAAAAGATGCGTGAATTAAATGTCATAGTAGAGGCAACACAAACGATAATACTCTAAATGCATGCAACAGTCATAATGGATGGATACTACCATGGGGGGGGGGGGGGGGCCCATTGCCTAATAAAAAGAATCAGTTTCGTTATTTGATGTAAGATGGCGCTTCAAAAAGAAAAAATATTTATTAAAGTACTGATCTCGCTTATTTTTGGCGAAAAAAAGAACTAACTTTTTGAAACATTATTTTTTACTTACATAAACTCTATAACAAGTTAATTAAAGTATTTCAAAGGTTATAAGACTTAAATTGTAACTTCTTATATTTTCGATAGATGGCGTAACAATGAGTTTGTATTGAGAGTAACCAGGAGTAACCAGGAAAGTTGGCGCGTTTCAATGTATGGCGATTGAATATCTGTATAGCATATATTATGTAATCTGTGATACGACGCACCCAGCTATTGTTTGCTGGCTCGTTAAGGATAGGGTCGTTTGGCTATAAAGTGGAAAAAGGACTCAATTAGTTGGGCGTGTTAGTTGTTTCCGGATTAAGCTCTATTACTTAACTACACAATGTAAAAATTGTTAATGATTAAATAAATAAATATTCAAACTGACGCGAATCCGCGTCTTTTGTGTATGCGTGAATACGTAAAAGTGCCGTAAGCAGGCCAGTTAACTTTGCCATACGCTGCGGCACTTCTACCGAATCTTATTTCTGTGGGCGTCCCGCAAGTCGCGCGGGATTCGCGTTAGTTTGAATAGTGCTTAAGGAGGTACTCGCAGCGCATCTCCTAAAGTAGCGCATATATATTTTTATATCTAGGTATATTGCTATATTTAGCTCTTGGTCAATCTTTGCTACTATACCGTCTCTCATCTTGGGGTGGAGCTTGTAAAACAAATTTAATCAAACTTAAACGAGCTCAATGAGCCCTTTTTAAAGGTTTGAACCTTCAAACCTTTTATTTTCGCCTTTTATTTAAGTCCTTTCTGTGCATAAATTATACATCGTAAATTCTATAATGTAACAACACAAGGCTACTCCTTTCGATCCTAAAGCCCAAATAATTAACAGACTTTTAGCAACCTCTTTTTCCTTCAATACTGAATTTTCACATCAATTTTTTCTGTTTCCTGGGTTCATTTTTGTACAACAGACCTATGGCGAACTTGATATTTTTCCACTCCCTAACCATTCATGTAAAGTGTTAAATATATATGCATCTTCAGTCACTCAATTATGATGAAACCGAAAGTTTGCTTATTCCGATTCAATGATTCTTTATGACCCCAATCCTCACACAAAGACTAAGTATTTGCAAATTTGCTTGTGGACTAAATGCCTATCATATTGAAAAAAAAATCTTTGTAAAATTTATTATATTATTATGTTTAGATAAATAATTGTTATGCTCAACTGATTTTGTTATGTAACATCTTCGTTACACTCAAAAATTGTTAGTTACCTATATCAATTGATATCATATCAATAGATCTTGGGGAACTGTGTAACACAGGCTCGACCTACATCAGTCTCCAATCACCTTCTTCCGGTGTTGGTTACATTACAACTTGTTCACATACCTTTTTAGTGAAGAAAGTAAATTATTTTTTTATTTTTCTCCGAACCATATTTAAATATGCTCCAAAAATAAAATAATACTAATTATATTCCTCGAAGCGCAACAAACAAGCACATCCAAGTCTATGATCACCTGCGATACCAGCGGCATAATTGTGCTTAAATATATATGTGAAACTAGCTTTTTCCCGCAGCTCCGCCTGCGTCAAAAAGTAGCCTATGTTTGACCCCGGGTCTTCAACTATATTCATACCAAATTTCATCAAAATCCGTTCGGCGGTTTGGCCGTGAAAGCTTCAATGACAGACAGACTTTCGCATTTATAATATTAGTATGGATGTATGGATGCTTAGTTAATAGATACTATGCGAAAAAAATGACTTGATTTAATATGTACGTTTATTACAAGTAGCGACTGCCGTGGATCTCCGTGATCTTTTGGAAATTAGAAGAAAAGGCTTAAGTAAGTACTAATGAATAACATAAATATAGGACTTTCCCTTCCCGCAGCTTTTCCTGTTGTTAAATACCTATTTATTTTCCAGTGTTAATCTATAGTAAAAGTGACACATAACCTAGTTACGAGGTCAAGTGTTATAAAGTGGGTGTGGCATAAACAATAATTATACTGAGTGCACCCACTTGTCTGATGTGCATCCATTTGTGCATTATTATGCAAACCCTAGAGAATTCACTATTATATTATTAAGTAGGTTAAAGATAATAGGGTTAACTTTTTATATTTATAATTAAACAAATGCATTTTCGACTCTAGCTAAGCAAATCAACTAAGTATTTTTCCGTTGTCAGTGACTAGTACCATTGATGCGATATAACATTGTATCCTTCCTTAGTTAGCCAATGGTGAATGGTACGAGTGACACTTATTTAGGACAAGATCGGCGAGTTGCTTAAAACGAGTCCGACTCGTCGATTATGTCGAATTAAAATAATTTGAAATCGAAAGAAAATGATTTGATTTTGTATTCTCAAAAATAGGCGTGGTTTGGTTTTGATAATAGGCTAGTTTCCTAAAAAAATATAATTATTAGACAGACGTATTTTTTCTTTTGGAAATTAAACAAAGAATGGTAAAGTTATGGCGCGGTAAAGTTCCGTGTGACGTCACAGTGTGCTACACTTTTTCGCAATATGTGACGTCACGAGCCCCCACTCTTAAACTTTGATGCGTTATTTTTTTATTATTTATCGCTCAATTGAAAAAAGAAAAAAATACCTCACTAATATATTTTGATTTCCTAAATGGCGGACTAATTTTAATGTTAGTCTTTTGACCCTGGAAACTAGCGTATTACGATAACGTTATTTGAAATTAGCGCGATTGCCCTGCAGGTGAGCTATAGATACGTCCACAAGAAAAACCTGTATAGTCATTTATTGTAGATCTCCAATTTTCTCGACTCCTGATATAGTCGGAATTATGTATTTACAAGTCAGTATAGTAGCCCTTATGCCTACAAGAAGAAAACATTTCTAAAAGGTCATCGTAAAAGTAATTAAGAAGAGTAAACCGCCGCATTAAAAAGCTAATATTTTCGTATTCTTAGATCGTCCTACTGGAAATAGCTGTTAAAATCGGACTTTGATTACGGGACTTTGATTACGGCAGTAAATCACGTCTGCAGGTGACAATAGGGAAAATAAACACAGCAATAGATTAGATAGGATAGCGCTACATCAACATAGCTATGCTATCAATACTAACATATTAAGCAAGCAATTCTGTGACAAAAACTGACACTACACACACACACATGCACATACACAGGTGCACATGGTCGATTGACTTGATATTGAATGCTCTGCATCTAACCTAAACTTGGTAAACTTACAAATGGGCTATTGAGTTTTGTTTTCTTACCCGCAGCTTTGCTCGCGTAATTAAATCAAGTTGTGATCCTGCGAGCACAGTACTTTATTTCTGTGATAAATAAAATGTAAAATGTCCTTATCAGATCTCCTAAATAATGAAATGAACACAAATCTTCAGCAAAATTGGTAAGCAAGAAAAAACAATCAACCAAATAGATTGGTTCGTCGTTCAGACAACATTCATAGTCACAATTTATAGATTTTAAAATTTTCCAATCATATCTTATCATATATTAACTTAGCTGTGGAGCCGGAACCAAGAGTGTGGCTTTTTCCAAAATGAGGTAAAATTCATAACTAAAAAAAAACAATGAAATTAGACATTTATCCATGATGATGTTGGTATTAAAATTTATCAGGTTACTCGTCTAAAAGCAACTACCTACTGCAAGACTCACAAAACTACAAGGGCTATATCTTGTTTTTAAGGCTCCATAAGTACACAGTTTTAAAAAGGGGTCTGTATTACTCTCTATACGAGTATACAAATAAAGTCCTTTTTTTTTTTTTTGCGGCGGTTTTGCAAAATTTACTGGTTCGGTTGCCAATAAAGTATTTAACTTTTGGAATATATCTCAAGTAACTTGTATTTTTATCTCTTTGACTGTGCACATGCCTAACCTCTAGCGGCCACTGCAAACTAAGATTAATTGCTAGATGTACCACTGTTTAACTGTAAGCATTTTATTAAACATTTAATGAACGCATTCAATAGACTTTACTTTTTTTATTTTTTTTTATACAATTAAGTAGGCAAACAGGCGTACGGCCCACCTGATGGTAAGTGGTTACCATAGCCTATGAACGCCTGCAACACTGGAGATGACACAAGCGCGTTGCCGACCTTGAAGTAATTTTTTTACGCCCTTTTCGAAGGCTCCCATGTTATGGTCACTAGGGAAAACCATGGCAGGTGTGTGTCTCTTTTATATAACCTAATTTAATAAATAATTTAATTCAGGCCTTTATAGGTAAGTATTTGAACACTAGTCGAGTAAAAGAAATTTCGATTTTATAAACTGGTAAGAATAATCGGATATGTTCTATAAATAAATCACATTTTTTACCTCCCAATTTACTTATTAGTGTTTATTTTTGTCTGACTGTAACGAAATTCCATGCACGTATTCGGTCCCTGTTTGGTTTAGATTCAGAAATGGAAAGAGATAGAAGCGTTGACAGGCCAACGTGAAAATACAAAAATATCTGATTTAATGACTAATATGTCTTTTGTTTTCGCGATTGTTACACATTATGGAATGTTAGTAGGTACTGATTTAATAGCTAATTTGTTTTCTTCAAAAATTTATGAAATAGATAGATAGATATCCACTTTTTTGTACCAATCACAAAAATTAAAATTAAAAGTAATACATTTAGAAAATTGAGTACAAAGGCGGACTTATCGCTATTGCAATTTCTTCCAGCCAACCTTAGAGAGATAGGATAAAAAGTGAAAACAAACAAAAGGCGGTACAGTAATAAAATACTAAAACTATCATCCTGACATAAAAATCAATAAATAAACCTACAATCAAATAACACATACTATACCTTTAATGAATATATACATATCATATATACCTACATATAACATACAATAATAAAAATAAAGGAAGAGAAAAAAATGACTAACGATGAGCAAGATCAGCTTATAATTATTGAAATTCACATCATGCGCTAGACGCGTAGTGAGTTCGTCGCAATTGTAGCGTACGGGACGTCAGAACTTGTCGTGTTTAGCGTTGCCAGGCGCCCGGATAAAGCCGGACATAGTTAGGCTTTTTGCTTGCGTGTCAGGCCCAAATAAACGGTGTCCAGCTTTTCCGGCTTTTGTTACGCTTTTTATATTTTATTTAATTTAACAAAATGTTTGGTAATAATCAGAAAAGCTTTAAATACTGAGACACAAAATCCTCAATAATGTAGGGTGTCTGGCCGTTTTAGCCAAATGTCCGGTCAAACTGGCTGGTTTGTCCGGCTATTAGGTTTGGCGACCTGGCAACCCTTGTAGTGTTGTATGCTGCATCCATTGTTTGTGGGTGCATTATTATGTCTGTCATTCAGTACCTAATTCGTGCCTATGGTTTAAGGAGTCATTATATGTGGCGTTTACAGGAACGGAGGTATCTTTGGATGGGTAGAGGTGCCATGTTACCTAATTTGGCAATGCTTAACCTTGGCATACAGGCTACGCCCACATGGCACTTCTGCCTTATCTTGCCTTATATTTGTGTCCAAAGTATGACATGTGCGCGGGTTGTCGTGTCGTCAACCGAGGTCCGTTAGGACCTCGTGTCAATTTCATCGGATGACAATATGCAGAGTTAGAACCTTTTTTTGGGAACATACATCCTTTTTTCTAATGCTTTTTTCTTTTATGTTTCTTTTTTTTTTGTGTGTTTCTAAAATAAATTATTTTCTTTCTCATTTCTTTCTTTAATTTCGAGTGGGTTACATGGTCATCGACTTTACACTAGCTGTTTGTGAATTGTTGGTCTGTCAGTCAATTTTTATTATGTATTCCTGAATAAAAAATAATGGTAGAGATTTCTGTACTAAAATTTAATCCACGGAACCCATAGTGATAATGTGACTATTTTTATATCAGAAATAGCAGGAAACTCTTTATGATCGTAATATGAAGTGAGATTGCTTGTAAATTGTCGAGTCATCATCACTTAAATTCGAGATTTTTCCGCGTAGACGTTGCGTCATTCATTCATAAATTTAAGAGCTTGGATCATATCGCTGGAGAAGAATGGAAAAATTTCCCTGTCACTTGCCAGGAAACAGATGAAAATTTCAAAAGCGCTTGATTATTTTCTGGTGGTAGGAATAAGTTTCCACTTTATCCATCAAAATAATATCAGATTTTTAGGATCAGCCTAACATAACACAACAAATAAATACTTAAACTTATTCTTATCACTACAAAAATAATCAAGCGTTTTTTATTGTTCATCTTTATCATTATTTTTTGTATTTATTATTTTAAGATAGGATAGTTAGTTTTAATTATTATATGTTTATTTGTGATATACCAATAAATATTAATGTAATTTACACAATATACATATATATTTTCCTATTTTACCACATACGTACATACATATTTACATTTTGCAAGGAGTAGCCCGTCTGGATAAGTACCTCCACTCTACAGAAGACCGCAGCCAAATAACAGTGTTATGCAGTGTTGTGTTCCTGCTGGTGTGTAGGATCCAGGCTCCAGAGGGGTCGCTGTGCTGACAGCGCACAGGTGGGCAACGCGCTCGTGACATCTTCGGTGTTGCAGGCGTTCATAGGCTACGGTAACCACTTACCATCAGGTGGGCCGTACGCCTGTTTGCCTACTTAGTTGTATAAAAAAAAACTATTTTCCTCACTCTTGTGTCGAAATCTAGTTGGTCGTGAAAGAAGCTAACATATCCGGATGTTTTCTACTTACGAATATGGTACATAGTTCTATCCTCCATATTTTTGCAGGAAATTTGAATTCTATGGCTTTATATAGTTTTACTTTTAGTGCAATTTATGTAGTTGTACAAAAAGGTGGAGCGAAAATACTTTTTTTTTTAAATTTTCGTTTTCCTGTGTTGCCAATCAGTGACATAAAGTTATAAGATGATTCATGAAAAAAATTCAGCTTTCTAAATAAATATCGTGAGGTGGCGCCCTAGACTTGAAGTTTTCAAAAATGCGGATATTTAGATCGCAAGTGTTTTACGCATATTTCTTACACCCATGCCTTCCGAAGCAAGGAGGAACGCGAGATAGAAAATGCCACTAATGGCGGCCAATCCAAGTCGCGTCTCGCCGTCGTTTGCCACGTGTTTTCTCTAGTGATACACGTAACTATCAAGCTCCTCAAATGAGTTATATTTCTATTATTTAGTTATTTTGTAATGGTGACATTGCCAGAGATCGTTACCGTAATAACGCCCTCAGATTAGCAAATTTTACACGAAGCAGACATTTTAGGATGCCCATAAAATTATATATTCTACAGCTGTACATATAATAGCGCTTTAAAGGCATTAAGTGCCAATTTAGTAACATATGTATTTACCTTTTTACCCGAATTTAAGGACGGCTATGTGTTTGACTTGTATGTATGATTGTTTTACGTATTTACGCTCTAGCGTCTATGTTGCTAAGCTGATTTCAATCGATTCTTATAATTATGATCCGGGTGACAATAGACATATTTTGTTAGGATATTGCATGCAATCCTGCGGCTCTCCTGAAGTTTGTCCCCTATATCACGAACATGAAGGCTGCCCCGGATACGGGAGTTTCGTATGCGATCTTTCCGCGACACTCCACACATCCATCGCAGCATCTTCATTTCCGTGACACGCAACACTTGCTTATGCCGCTCGAGCACCGGCCACGACTCGTTGCCATGTAGAAGGGCAGGCCTGATCATGGTTTTATAGACCTGTTCTTTAAGCCTGACAGGAATTTTTGGGTCACAGGTGACACCAGTCACCTTACGCCACTTTGACCATGCTGCTGTCGCAGTCAATGTCCCCGGACGAGTCAAGTACAGATCCCAGGTATTTGACCTGGTCCGTACGCTCGACCAAGTAGAGAAAAAAGTAAAGACCGATTATGACGAATGAAAAATTACACTCTAGGAGTGGTATTTTTGAAAAATGTTTTTTTTTCTATATCGAACAATTTTCATTCGACATATTATGTCATTTTAAATATAGGGCTTAAGGTCTTGTTTCTAAAAGAGATTGTAAGAAAGTAGTACTTACCTAAGGTCCAAGAGTTCATTTTTGAAACTTTCTCCGTCGACAGGTTTGGATCTGTTCTTGAAGGTGAGGTTTGGAAGGTCACCCATCTGCTGAATGGCACTGTCCGTGTCAGCGAAACGCTGGTATAAGTTTGATCTATGGACAATATAATACATTATGTCTTTATTGCAAAATTGCAAACAACATTGTTTACAGTATGGAGTAAAGGCGGAGTTATTGCTAAGCAATCCTCTTTGACAAATAATTTTCATCTCTATCATAAATTTAATAAATATTTTTACTAGCTGTTAACCGCGGCTTCACACTTGTGGCCAAGGGACATTTCTAATAATTACCTGCTTGAATCCTTTTAAAAGTCATCATCATCATCATTTCGTGTAGGATACATTGTCTATCGACCATGTACACCCTGTTGTCAGAGTTGTTCGGAATCGCCTCTCGGCCTCTGACGTGGTTCCTTTACCGACTACGAAATGGCAGCCGGGACCAACGGCTTAACGTGCCTACCGAAGCACGGAATCATCTCTATTATTAGACAATAAGGTGATTCAAGCCTGCAAAGTCCTAACCAAACTGGGAACTACTAAACGAAGTATGCTTCCGGTGGAAATCGAACCCACCACTCCCGGGTCGAAGGCGAATGCCTTAACCACTGGACGACGGAGGCACTTTGAAACCACTCCATCTCATCAGCAGGCATTCGAAAATGGGTTCACCTGTGAAAGTAATCCACATTTGGATTTGAAATGCGTTACAAATAGGATATGTTAGGCGAGTTTTCAGTGAACGAACGTGATATATCACAGGAAAGGGTTTGTAGTGAGAATTTTAAATAGTTTTGCAATAAGTATACT
The DNA here is from genome assembly GCA_947363495.1 of Euzophera pinguis. Lineage (NCBI taxonomy): Eukaryota > Metazoa > Arthropoda > Insecta > Lepidoptera > Pyralidae > Euzophera > Euzophera pinguis. The sequence goes on from OX376164.1 coordinate 3,354,651, forward strand.
TTTTTTTAGCCTATAGGTAGACGTTATTTTCCACTGCCAGTTGCAGACTTGAATCCGAATTCCGTACTTAGGAATGCACGTCCTGGCTGCCATCGGAGGTATCACATCAAAGGCGGCAAAGTTGTTTCGAAAATCTCTAGGACATCACTAGGATGTGCAGGTTTGATTGACAATTTAACCCACTCATATGAATGAATGTTTGATTGGCAAAGTCCTCATATTGTCTCCACTAGTCTATACTCAGAGCAAAATGCATCCAATCCTGCAGAAAACGGTCTATCGTCACGCCATCTCAAAAAAAAATACAATTACCTACCTATAAACAGTAAATTTACAAAATCTACCCAACAGTATCAAGTATCGAACAGATAGACATACAGACAAAATTATCTAATATATGTGACATTATCTACTGAACACTTTTGCTTGGACATAGTTCATAATGAGCCCGAACACGCTAAATATGCTGCAAGTTGGCGAGGACTTGAGCATCTCGCAGAGTTTCTCATATATTTTAGAAATAATTGTAAAACAATTTTTAATATAAATAGGATGTGTTAAAGATCAAGATTGAGGATATGGCCACATACTTGCACAAAAAACAAAATAAATAGAACTCGAAGAATAAAAACAAGAGATGGGGGAGACTTTTGCCCAGTAGTGGAATAACAAAAGTTAATGAAAAGGGTACCTCAAGGTACTGCCATTAGTGAATATGAAGAAAGCCACTTCGGATCTCTCCTGCTGGAGCCTGGTCACCAGCTTGCCCAGTTCTGTAGCTCTACTGACCTGGATATAAGAAAGGATATTTAAATATGTTTTTATTGTTACTTGTCAGTGTTAAATATACACGTAAAGAGAGAATATCGGGAGATCTGTTACAATAAATGACGTCTTTTATCTTTAACTAGCAGCCCGTCGCGACTTCGCTTAGGCCTATAGCCTTCCTCGATAAATAGGCTATCAAACACTGAAAGAATTTTTCAAATCGGACCTTAGATTAGCACGTTCAAACAAACAAACTCTTCAGCTTTATAATATTAAGTATAGATAGATTGTCATTGAAAAGGAAAGTTTAGTGTGCGGTTTCGATGCTCTTAGTTCATTGTCGATTTACCAAATTTCAGATTCATAAATCCATTTATAAGATTTTTTATATCATACAAAAGTGAGTGGGGACTTATCCCTTTTATTTAAATTTATGTGGTTAAGTACGTGTATATACTATCTGCACCCGTATGTACACACCCGCATAAATATCTGAATGCAATTTTTTCAAATCGAACATTAATAAAACTGACTTAAAGAATGACAAGAAATAACTATTTAACTTGTTTGAATAAGTATTTGTTATTAAAATGGCTACAGTATTTTGGAATGTAAAGTTCGTGGACTTATTAACGTTTATCTTATTATCTTCAGATTTTTTGGAACAACGAACGGCACGTGAATACAAATTATTGTACGGTACGGCGGCTATTTCTTAGCTGTTATTTTTATTAATACTAGCTTTTGCTATGCGGCTTCGCACGCATACTTATATCCCACGGGATCATACATTCTCTACTATTCTGTTGATCTAATGAACGTTGATTCCATGATTGATACAATGAATAGTTGACATGAGAAGCGTTTTACATTTGAAAAAAATATATAAAATACTACCTGTTTCCCGCAGGTCCTCCTGCGTCAAAAAGTGGCCTATGTTTGACCCTGGGTCTTCAACTAAATTCATAGGAAATTTCATCAAACTCCGTTCAGCGGTTTGGCCGTGTAAGCGTAACAGACAGACAGACAGACAGACTTTCACATTTATAATATTAGTATGGATTAGTATGGATATATGGAATGTTTATGTTAGGTACCAATCCCGTGTTTCACATGTGTATGCAAAATTTAGGTTTGTTAAGTACGATTGGTTGAGTAGGTAGATGAAACGTGAAAAAACTCACTTTCACTTGTATGATTTACTAGCTGTTTCTCGCAGCTTTTCCTGCGTAAAAGTAGGCTATGTTTAACCCGGGGTCATCAACGATATTCATGCCTAATTTCATCAAAATCCGTTAAGTGGGTTGGCCGTGAAAGCGTGACAGACAAACAGACAGATCTATCGCACATATAATATTAGTTTGTATACATAAACATCCAAGACCCAGGCTAATCAGAAAAAGATATTTTTTCATCTTGACTTGACCGGGGATCGAACCCGGGGCCCGGGACCTTCTAAGTGGCGGACAGGTATGTTAACCATTACACCATAGAATTCAAAATATTCTTATAGCAAAATAATTTCATTAATATAAAAATTATAATTTCATTTAAAACGTTAAAAAACTTATTGAAGAAAGCATTTAATTTTGGTATAACTAAATAAGGTATGGTACTATGTGGGTCTAAACCAAAGAAATCACAAACTTTAGGCCTTTGCAAATTGACAAAATGTAAGTTCAATTCGCGTGAAATAATTTTATGCTTCATTTACCTAAGTGCCAAGCGGTAAATTTTTTACGTTATTCACAAGAATTACTCCATTTACAAAGAAAAAGGAAAAACATAATTAAACTTACGAATCAATGGAATTCATAATGTCTGTACGTAGTGTTTTGTTACTTCCATGAAATGTCTAATTTATGTTGATATTTTTTTCTTAAGGAAAAATAGAAAATAATAAACTGTCCAAAATATTACAAAGAGACATTACAAATGACAAACATACAGACAGATAGACATTAAGACAGACAGACAGCCAAAAAATCTAAAAATGATTGTTTTGTCTTCTGTTGGTCCAATAATGACCCCTCATATTGATTTTTCTTAGACATCTTCAATGTCTAGAATTCGACCTGTTACAATTTTATTATATGTATAGTTAACAGCAAATAGTCATTTTAAAACGTCAGTTTTCTTGAAATGAGTTTTCGCGAGTAATTGAATTACGTGATATCGAATGTTTTTCATTCGACATAATCGACGAGTCTAACAATTTTCATTAGTTCCACCGGTTTTCAGTGACTCACAAATCCAAAATAGAACCCCTCGATAAGTAAACTTTAATCGTTCGGCTCCCCGATTATGTCTAATGAAAATCACTCGATATCGAACGATAATAATTAGATCCACCGATTTTGCGTGATTCATACTTTCAAAAATAGGGCTCTCTATCCTGAAGGGAAAACACCGTCCTTTATTATTTTTTTTAACTTGGAGGGCGTATCGAGACAAGGTACACATACAGCAACGTTTTAAAAAAATAACTTTTAGAAATGTAAATAAACTTCATGTAAGTAGAGTTAACAATAAACTGACAAATTGCTCTACCTATTTGAAGTCTGTGCTCCGTACCGAAAAAATACCCAATTAAAGGTAATACCACTGACCCGAAATACTGCATTAATTTTAATTGCCATGTCTAAAGGTCCATCGGTACCTTTTTTATCTATATTAAGTGAAAATACAAAAAGAGTGTATTACACAAACAATTTCAAAATCAACACAAGATTTATTTAGATGGATTTTGCGAAGGGTAACACAAACGCAATTAATTCTTTTTTACACATAATAATATACAATATGAGTTCCACGCAACTGAAGCTACTTTTGTAATTCTTCACAGTCATTATTTAAATCCAGCCAGAATTATTCCTATTTGTGATTCTACATAATATGAGTTCCACGCAACTACAGACTACATACATAATTCTTCACAGTCATTATTTAAATCCAGCCAGAATTATTCCTATTTGTGATTCTACACAATATGAGTTCCACGCAACTACAGACTACATACATAATTCTTCACAGTCATTATTTAAATCCAGCCAGAATTATTCCTATTTGTGATTCTACACAATATGAGTTCCACGCAACTACAGACTACATACATAATTCTTCACAGTCATTATTTCAATCCAGCCAGAATTATTCCTATTTGTGATTCTACACAACATGAGTTCCACGCAACTACAGACTACATACATAATTCTTCACAGTCATTATTTAAATCCAGCCAGAATTATTCCTATTTGTGATTCTACACAATATGAGTTCCACGCAACTACAGACTACATACATAATTCTTCACAGTCATTATTTAAATCCAGCCAGAATTATTCCTATTTGTGATTCTACACAATATGAGTTCCACGCAACTACAGACTACATACATAATTCTTCACAGTCATTATTTCAATCCAGCCAGAATTATTCCTATTTGTGATTCTACACAACATGAGTTCCACGCAACTACAGACTACATACATAATTCTTCACAGTCATTATTTCAATCCAGCCAGAATTATTCCTATTTGTGATTATACACAATATGAGTTACAATACAGTACATTACAAAAACTCTTTATTGCACAACAAGGATACATTGTTAAATACAAGCAATTACAAGAAAAATTACCTTGCGCATAGGCGGCCTTATCGCAATAACAATATCTTCCAGACAACCTTTCGGAAAATTGAATAAAGACTACACTTCCACGCAACTACAGACTACATACGTAATTCTTCACAGCCATTATTTCAATACAGCCAGAATTATTCCTATTTGTGATTCTATACAATATAAGTTCCAAGCTCGTACGGGTTTCACGCAACCGAATTTTAATACATACTTAATGTAATTCTCACGAAAGTCATCACTTTTCAAATATATCATACATGCTTTCTGAAGTAACATAACAAAGGAGTATTCTTTATCAATAGACTATTTAACACTATAAAACGTTTTATTGCACTCAAGGAAATATTTGTATAATACAAGCAATCACAAGAAAAAAACATGCGCAAAAGGCGGCCTAATCTCAATAGCAATTTCCTTCATGGAAGCCTTCAACTTAGTCAACTTAGTTTTAATTTAGTTTAGCTCTTTTCTTTTTCAAATGCTTATAAAATTGTGATGTTACATTATTTTTCAGCAATCTTAATTCTAACATTGAAGTATAATTTAATTTAAAAAATGCTTTCAAAATACCATTTAGTGTCGATTTATACATGTTTTGCCTCCCTTCGATAGTTTAGTATAATTTGTAGAAGACAATTCGTCTTTTGTGTCTGCGTGATACCAAATGTGACACATGTGTTAATTTAAGGTCTCATCCCATTCGACCGACCGCACTCTCGTAACTTGATATTTTCAATTATTTTTAACGTTAGCCCTACCTTTTTAGGGTTTGACAACCGGTACATCATTTTAGGGACTTTAGTGGGATAAAAACGTAGGTAATTTTTATATAAAAAAATACATGACATTGCTTTATGTATAAAAACATAGAACAAATAATTCTGTTTAAAGATATAAAATAAACCCTGCTAAGTTTTTGCGTTTCAGTAACGGGCGGGTCAATCCCAATGTCTAAGAAAAATAATTGGTTCCACTATCCGATGATAGAAGGCGCTTCAAAAAAATATTTAAATTATATACTGGAGGCCTATTTTTGAAAAGTATGACTTTTACCTACCAAAAATCGGTGAGTTGAATGAAATTGTTGGACTCACCAAATATGTCTAATGAAAATCATTCAATATCGAATGGTGTAAGTCATAGGTACTTTTCAAAAATCTGATCTCGTTTAGTTTTGGCAAAATAAAAAACTGAATTTTATAAATACAGTTTCTTATTTCGGAATATGAGTATATTACATAACGTGCCTATGAAATAATGAATGAAAGAACACACGAATGATGATTAAATAGCAAATGAACGAATAACGAATAAAAAATTTCCTTCATTCAATCATTTTCTCTATCATTCGCTTGAATGATGAAAAGTGATATAAATAAATGAATCATCGAACAAAATGATTAATTATCAAATCTTTGTCATATTACCTGTTCTTCAACATCAGCCACCTCCCTACCATTGGTAAGGCTGTTCCTCAAAGACAACGTGGTCTGTATGATGAGGGCCAGGATTGGGATGAAGGGGAGCAGCAGTAGTCGCCACAGCTGAGCCCGGCGACTTCGGCACCAGCGTCTGAACTTGCCACATTTGTCTCGCTTTTCTTTTGGGGAGGCTAGATAAACAAGAAAACGGCAATTTAAACAAGGTAACGGTAAACAAAACAAAAATCCGCCATTTTGTTCTTTTAAATCGAGCCGTTCAGTCTGCAGAGCGTGAAAAACAATTTAACATACACACATACATACTCTTGAAAAACATAACCTTCTTTTTAGCAATCGGTTAAAAAGGTGTTGTTATTAATTACATCCCACAACTTGTTAATGTATTTTGTTTTTTATTATTTTAAACACATTGTGTGTCTGTCTTTATTTGTTAAATTTTTCTGTAAGTTTGTCACACGTAACAACTGTAAGACTTAGTTTTAGGTTATGTTAATAGATTAGATCTCAGTCTACAGCTTTAGACTGAGATCTAATGGTCTAGATTTCATACCATAGTGGCACAGATCAGTCACAGACTATAAACTGTAAATTTTTGCCACCCATACTAATATTATAAATGCGAAAGTCTGTCTGCCTATCTGTCTGTCTGTCTGTTACGCTTTCACGGCCAAACCGCTGAACGGATTTTAATGAAATTTGGTATGGATATAGTTGAAGACCCGGGGTCAAAAATAGGCTACTTTTTGATTCAGGCGGAGCTGCGGGAAACAGCTAGTAGATTATATATAGGTAACAGTATTGAACAGGTGGATTACTATCATCTCTTGTTTCCGACCGGGGGCGAGTGTGTGGGATTTGCAATATGGTGTGTAAGGTGATATCTTGCTCACTTGCTTGAATTTGAATCTCAGACTTGGATGGGGGTGTGAGATGGTAGTAAGACACCAGTCAAGGATTATGTTATTTGGGTGATAAATCTTTGTTCCGGAACTCCTCAGAAGGTGGTGACTGAAAATCAGTGCTAGTCATGCCTGCATGTCTAGCGTATCACTGAGCCGCCATCTATTGAGACGTTTGTCACGTACATTATAAACATGTAGCTCAGTGATTCCCAAAGTGGTCCAGGTGGACCCCCAGGGGTCCACGGGAGACTTGCTGGGGGTCTACGTAGGCGTGAACAAAAAATGGGGGTCCATAAGATGTTAATGGGGGTCCACGAAAATTTATCTGCTTTTGATAGTAAAGAGCAAAAATGTAAGCATAGTTTTTATAAGGGCCTACCTACATTGTTTTAAGTACCTATCTAAGCAGATAATATTTTAATAAGGCAAGCGACTGTTAGTTGTCCAAACTTGTGTATTCGATATTACGTACAATTTCGTGTACAGACTTGCAAAGCGCTATCCGCCCGACAATGCTTAATGCTTGTTCAGACATGAACTTGATCAACACTATAAATACTTGATGCCAAAGGCAACCAAACGCATTCATTTGTTTCCGGAATTTCGAAAACAAGGCGGAATTTGGAAAAAAGTTGTGAGAAAATTTATATCTGTGTTTGCTAGTGCCGGAGAAAAGTAAGTAACCTACCTTTTTTTGTTATAGTACTTAAGTATTTTGTTTACGTGTACTAGTCGGTTGATCACAACGGCCTGTATAGATAGGTAACTTAGTAACTTACAGATATTTTAATTGTCCTCTTTCGATTTGAAGACAAACACAGCACGTTTTATTCAATTGTTTTTTCACGAGAGAAGCACTGCCTCTCTAAAAAGGCCGAATAAGCAATATTGCAGAGCAATTAATTTTGTAATTTTTCTTGCAAATAACTACTAATTTTATAAAACAGTAATTTCATAATCATGTTAAATTGATTTTGAAGTAACTATTTTATCAAAACTATTCCTTTTCGGAAAGAGCGAGCGGTGCGCGGGCGACGGGAAAAGGGCGGGGCTTGAACTTCGATGCCTGTTTGTCACGTTTTAACAATGAAGCCGCAGACAAAAAATACGCAAATACACGGAGCGCGTGAACTCATTGATTTAATAAAATGTTAGTTATCGTTTTTATGGACAATTTTGGGATTTCGACGTTTATTTTTTCCTACACAAATATGATCAGTATTCGATACTGAGTACACTAATTTTTATTTATACTATTAAAAATTAGTGGTAAATTATGTACTTTAAAATTGATACCGTTTTGTGAAAACGTTTGTATTTGTCTCAGCGGTTTATTAGTTGGTCCCTTTACAAGCCGTAATTCTATTTCCGCGTGCTGACAAAGGCTGCGGTGTGATACCTATATTCAGAAAAAAACTTGGTTACTAAAACATTTTTTTTACAGGTAAGGTAACTGACACGAAACATGGCTACAGCAAAGAAAAAATGTCGACAATATAGTGTCGATTATTTGAAATATGGTTTTGTTCCATCAGAGGCAGACAAACAATTGCCCATGTGCCTATTATGCAACAAAGTTTTGAGCAATGACTCTATGAAACCATCAAAGCTCGAAGATCATCTAAAAAGGTGTCATACTGATAAAATAGGTAAAGATTTAAAATATTTTCAAACATTGAAAGAAAAATATGGAAAGAGACCCACCATGCACAGTATGTTCGCTTCAACATCTCAAAGTAACGATGATGGCTTGCGGGCATCTTACAATATCTCATTACTTATAGCAAAATCTGGAAAACCGCACACTATCGGAGAACAATTAATTTTACCCGCTGTTGAAGAGGTTTTAAAAACTGTTTTGCACAAATCTCCATTTGACGTACTAAAAAGAATTCCATTAAGTAACAATACTGTACAAAGACGCATTGATGAAATGAGCTCTGATATCGAAAGCTTTTTGTGCAATCATCTGCAAAAAACTCATTTTTCTATACAACTGGGCGAGTCAACGTTACCCAGTAATGAAGCATTACTATTGGCATATGTCCGATTTATTGTTGAGGAAGAAATTCACGAAGAATTGCTATTTGCCAGAACTTTGGAGACTGACACTAAAGGCGAATCAATATTTAATGTCCTGAGTAATTTTTTTACGGAAAAATCGATCCCATTTACAAACATTATTTCAGTGGCAACAGACGGAGCTCCTGCAATGGTCGGGCGATATCGTGGGTTTATAAGTCATCTCAAAAGAATTATACCAGGACTTACAGCTATTCATTGCGTAATCCACCGACAACATCTTGTGGCAAAACATTTAAGTGACAGGTTGAACCAATCTCTTCATTTTGTAATAAAAGCTGTCAACAAAATCAGAAGCAATGCATTGAATACACGTTTATTTGCTCAATTGTGCGACGAAAATGATGAAGACTTCCAACGACTGCTCTTACATACTGAAGTACGCTGGTTGTCGAAAGGTGCATGCTTAACGAGATTTTACTCTGTTTTCGATTCCATATTAGAGTTCTTAGAAAGTAGAGATCCAGATTTAAAAGAAAACTTGATCAAATTCAAAGCAGACATTGCGTATTTGACAGATTTGTTTAAAAAATTTAATGATATTAACTTGCAGTTACAAGGGGACAGCCTGAATTTAATAAAAACAAAGGGGATAATTTCGGCTTTTCTTGGGAAATTGAAATTTATGAAGCAAAACATTAGTCGGCGCGAATTCTCTCAATTTCCAAACTTGTCGCAGGTAGAATGTATTGATGAGGATATCCATACCTACAGTCAACATTTAAGTGCCCTGCATGATGACTTCAAAACCAGGTTTGAAGATATACTGACGATGGATATACCACCATGGATAATAAATCCATTTGATGAAACGGAAGTGGCCAATGTTGTATTACAAGAGGAGCTGCTCGAGCTAAGCACTAATGAGGAGCTGAAGGTGAAATTTAGAAAAGGCTACCCAACATTTTGGCTGCAAGCAGAAATACCCGAAAAATATCCTGGACTGTGGGAAATCGCAAGGAAATTTTTAATAGCTTTTCCCTCGTGATATCTTGTCGAAAGGAGTTTTAGTGCCGTTACAAACCTCTTAACAAAAAAAAGGAGCAAATTAAACATCACAGAGCGGGGGGATTTGCGGTTATTGCTCACAAAAATAAAGCCAAACATTGATCGTTTGCTGACACTCCATCAGATACATCCTTCCCATTAATTAAAATTATGACCTGAACCTATATTACCTTAATATTTTTTTCTTGTAATTCTATTCTTTTAATAAATAAAGTGATATAAAATGTACCATTTTTCGTTTTTATTTTACATATCGAAATATAGGGACAGAACTCAGAAGTGACACAATTTTTAATTTTTGGCGACTTTAAGAATGTGGTAGAAATGTAGCAGCAGGGGGTCCACCGAAACCAGTAAAATTTTGAAAGTGGTCCACGAGAAAAATAAGTTTGGGAACTACTGATGTAGCTTATGCTTTAGTCCTTTGCTGTACCTACGTGATAGCTTTCTCAATAAAGATATATTCTATTCTATTATATATATTTTAACTTTGGTTGGTTAGAACAGGTTTAAGTCACCTGATTGTCTGATAATAATGACTTCATGCAACGGAAGGCAAGTAAAGCCGTTGGTCCTGGCTGCCATTTGATGGTCGTTATAGAAACCAGGCTCAAAGCCGAAAGATGGTTCTGAAAAAACTTTGAAACCATGGTCGATTAACCATGTAACCCTTTCGATATGAATGAATCTTGCAACAAAGTAGTTCCCTATTGGAAACTTTATTTGGCTTCTCTGCAGTCGGATTAAAAATTGTCCTCAACTAATTACTCCAGTATTGTCCGCAAACTAAAAACAACATATGAAAAATAGACGCTCAACCAAGTCTGCAGTCTGTGAACATGCTCTAGACAATAATCCTCAAGTCCTTGCAAAGGAAAACAGATTCATTCCAAGGATGTTACGTGAAGCTATTGAAATTAAAAAACATCCTAATTTCAATAGAGAGGATGGATGGCAGGTACCGCCAGCTTGGGACCCAGTCATTAACTTAATGAAATCGCAAACTCGGAAGCAGACTGCAAGACCCTTAGATATTGTGAGCCAATACTGCGTGAATCGGAATAGTTCCCAATAAAAATTTCAGGCGGTAGTTTGTAATCTTATGACATCAAAGACAAATGTTAAGTTAGTCTGCCTGCGACCATGAACGCTGTAAAGTGTTTGAAACGTCAGGTGTAAATAAATAAGTAATAAATGCGATAAAACCGTATTAAAATAGTTTAATTTAATAAAAACAACAACTTTAACAGGGAGGTTATCAATACATGCTATGTCGTAAAACAAAAAAAAATCATCATAATATGAAGATTAATGATAAGAAAAATACATGTCTATTTACTTTATGACACCTGAAAGTCTAACTTGGCAACAAATCAGATTAGTATTCTTATAAAAACTTAACGAGCACTGAAATTATTTCCACTCAACAACACTCAAAACTTTAGCTCAAGTTTGATGTAAATTCTGAATGATGGATAACGCCTGTTAGAAAAGAAAATTTTAATAATTCTCATATCTTCCAACTTCTAATATACTTACAAATAATTAAGTAATGACAAAGTTAGTAAAATATTCATCTTGCTTATTTAATTAAGTTTACTTTTTTTTTAATCTGTTAAATTAATAATACTCAAAGTCAAAATAATTTTTCTCTTATTTGTTCGAGCGTGTGCAACTTTAGAGCTCTGGGTACTGTTTGACAACCAGCTGGCAGTAGAGACCGACGGCTTGTGCTTTCCGAAACACGGAATCAGCTTTATTATCAGACGGTGATTCAAGCCTGCAATGCCCTAACCAAACTGGGTGTCAATTCTCTTATTTTACCGGACTGAGTAATTCTGCAAATTTGCATAGAGGCAAAGGCCGAGCCAAGCGAGATAGAAGTAGTGGAGGAACCTATCTCTTTCTAGCAAGTTTTCAGACGCAATCAAATGTTCCGAGTTACGAGGTGCCAACCTCCTCCCAAGTAGTTCTGTGCAGACTTTAAGGAGTTGGAGTCTAGTCGAAAGTAACGTTTCGTAGACATATCTCCCGTATTGGCACCCTCGGGGAAGACAAGGGAACTTTACTAGTGGCCTTGGCTCCACTAGACAAGCAGGACAAACGGTTAAACGTAATACGCCAAGTGTTGTCCACACCAAGTTAGGTCGCAACTGCTGTTGCCTTACTTGTGTAATCGTCACCAACATTCACGTTCCGCTAAGCTATCTAGCCAGCTAGCTATAAGTAGCTATTTATGTGCAGTATTTATGAAGCTTAAAATATTTTGTCCCAATTAAAAACATTATCATGGTTACCCTATTAAAAAGAGATAGATTCCTCCACTATTTCTATCTTTTTCTGCTCTAGTATTAGGTCAAAGAGCTCAGTCCTATGTATTTTACATAGTGCACAATTGAATCGTAATTGGATCGCAATGGTGATTTTTTCTGGTATTCTGTTACTTATTTTACAATATTAGCATGCCATTCAACTGCGACTGGAAAATTTTGCTAATCAAAAAATTATCACATTCATAAATTTTTTCAACAATTGGCACTCTGCTATTTGTTATAATTACATTTTTACTACTATTAACGTTCAACCACGTTTCAGTTGCAATTAAATTGAGATTCAAAATTGTGTAAGGGGAATACCATATAGCATTTCAAAAATGAATTGTAATTGAGTCGCAATTGAATATCAGTTGCATGGTCTTTCAAAGTTTATTAGCGGAATTGATACAATGGAAACAACGTAACAAAGCATGTTTGCTGTGGGAATCGAACTCGCCACCTCTGGGCTTTAAGACAAGGACCTTAACCACCAGAGCACAGAGACAGTGAATGATTTTTATTTAGGTAGGTACATAATTAATTTGTCTTCAACAAAATCATCAAATTCTGAGGACTCTGATGTTTTTTTTATACAATTAAGTAGGCAAACAGGCGTACTGCCCACCTGATGGTAAGTGGTTACCGTAGCCTGCTGGCCACGAATGTCAAATTATATAATTTCTAGGAAAAAGAGAAATACCTCAATTCCTACAATAATTTTCTGAAGTCTGTATTTTATTCAGGATATTCCGAGAATATATGTTTTTGCCTGCTCGGATTTTAACTACAAAGGTGTTACAAATTAAAAAATGTTTCATAGCTTCTAAACATCTGACTAGCCACGGGAGGGAAAAGCACTAACCAAGCCAAGTGACAAGCAAGTAGGGATTACTGCTCTACGTAGAACAAATGTAAATATGTATTTGATTTAGACTTCGGTAGCTTCGCGCAAAAATTCGTCGTGACGAATTCCTCCGTAATAAAAAGTATTCTCATATGTCGACTCACTAATTATGATGATTGAAAATCAAAAATCATTCATTGTCGAAGGAAAATCACTATCTCACCGATTTTGCGTGAGCGGCGAAATTAAGTGTTTTTCGTATTTACCTTTTAAAGCACGGATTGAAAAAGAAAGCCGAGAAGATCATTAGATGATTAATGTTCCTTAATAAACAATATTCTCAAATTACATCTGACAAACAAAAGCTGAAATGGTCATGTTTGTAGAAGATTTGGCTGGTTGCCCAAAATAAAAAACCTAGAATTTATGCTCTGAAATTTACGATTCTTTGTTGTTTTCAACGATATATTAATACTCTTTGTTAAAGTGGTTGAACATACTTGGGCACTGTTTTGTGCCTGAAATGTTTTTAAAAATAAAGAGAGAACTATTGGATTAGACGCCATTAGTGGCAATAGTGGCATTTTCTAGCCCGAGATTTATATTATCCGTGGATGTATGGGTTACACAACGAGTTCGTTTGTTCACACGAGCTCCAGTTACCTCACTCTAAAAATATTTTTATCATTTTATCCATATATGTTTACCTTAGAGTTTGTGAAGATGATGGAGCGAATGTTTTGCATATAAAAAGAGAAATCGATAGATTATTGGCTGAAAGACGGTAAATATGCCAAGATTTTATTTTTAGACGCGCTTTTTGTGTTAAGATTTAAGTTCTCAGAGTTTATTCATGACTTCTTCTGTTAAAAAAACATCTTTGTAAAAATCATCGAAGCGGGCTATCCAGTTACCTTTTCTGCTCACACTTCAGAAACCCTATTTTTAAAGTTTAAGTCACCCAAAAACAGTGTGTCGAACGACTTCCAGCCGACTCAATTGTTTTGCGTGAATTTCAAAAATAGAGTTCCAGATTTAATAGAGCTCTTTTTTTTCATAGACGTTTTTTAGGGATTTTGTCACACTGCGTTTTGGTCTAAACCATTCAATATAAATAAAATCAGGGCAATAGGATCATATTCCGGTTATGTCTAAAACTGTCCCTGTCTAAAGCATATGACGCAAATTAATTCTACATACGTCATCTTTTCTTTAAATATGATTGAAATCCGTTCATAACGTTACAGCCCTATAGCAAACTTCTCTCATTTTTGCTCTCAATCAAATTAAAAAAAAAATTGGAAAAAATCAAATAAATCGGGGCACACGTATGCTTTGTAAGGATCAAACATAATTTCGTATTCAACTATCTCCACAAAAGTAAAATTGGCCAGTCTCGAGAGTCTCGACTTGTGCTCGCTTCGATCGCTCAGTCAAAAATAATTTACACAGCCTATACATATAAAAATCAATTGCTGTTCGTTAGTCTCGCTAAAACTCGAGAACGGCTGGACCGATTTGGCTATTTTTGGTTTTTAATTATTTGTGGAAGTCCAGGGATGGTTTAAAAGGTGAGTAAATATGAACAAAATGCTTGGATTATATTAAAAACAACAATTTTGCTTTCTTTGGTTTTGAATGTCAAATTTGACACTAGGCATTGACAACCAACAATTCCCGATATTGTAGTCTCTCGGGAAAACAGTGTTATGGAGTACATTATTGTACGCAATCCTTTGTTTTAGGATGATATACATAAATGAGGATAAATTCCCTGTCGATGACGAGAAGTGCGAAGCTTATAAGAATTTAAAGTTGTACTTTCGTCAAGTCTGAATTAATAAATATGTATTATTGTCAAACTCTGTGTTTATAAATTAATTAGAGATATTTAAACAGACTTTTTAAAAATGTATGGTTAGAATCTTAATTTGGATGTATTTACTTTAGTTTGCTACAATTAATTCATGACTCCGTCAATTTGAGATCAATTTATTATTCCAAAGTATCACAATCGTTAATATTGTTTGAAAATGGTACACTAGAAAGGTGTATATTCTGTAATGTGTTGAAATTGCAAAGGAAATTAAAACTGTTTTATTTTTAACCGACTTCATTACAAGAACTATTTAGTTGGTAAACGAGTATTTGGCATTCTAATTACCATTAGAATGCCATTAGAATTGCAGTCTGTACGCTACGGCAACCGCTTACCAACGGTTGCCGTAGCGTACAGACTGCAATGTCAGATGAACTTCCAAATCGACTGCGAGGGTTGCGGTGATAGCAGTAGAAGAATGATAATTACCATGCAGGTTTTACTGGCAGTAGTACGAAGTTGCCGGGTCAGAATAAATAGCAACAAGTTTAAGTAAATTCAATTTAATAATTTAGTTTTTTTTTGTAGTATTCTTCCCCTTGTATACAAACATTCTATTTGAAATAGAGGCATCACGTAACGCTGAGCCAGGCCACCCACTTCCAGGCCAACCGTTTCCAGGATTTGCAGCCCATGAATTCCTAGGCCAGTTACCTGTCAAGCCACTGCCAGGCCACTGTTGGTTTTGCTGTATAGGCCATTGTTGTCCAGGATTCATGTTTCCATGCCAATGAGGAACAGCTGCATGACTTCCTGCAGGATTCATGTTCCCATGCCAATGAGGTACTGCAGCATGGTTTTCTGTAGGGTTCATATTTCCGTGCCAATGAGGTACTGCAGCATGGTTTTCTGCAGGGTTCATATTTCCATGCCAATGTGGTACCGCTCCGTGACTTGCCGGCCATTGATGTCCAGGCAATTGGCTTTCAGGCCACTGTACCCCAGGCTGATTAGCAGGCCATTGTACAGCACCTTGGCTTTCAGACCACTGAGATCTTGGACTTCCATTCCATTGTTTCACTTCTTCATTATTCTCGAAAGGTAAAAGAAGGATGTTTTCCACTGGATTTGCTGGCATTGGTACTGCATGACCTTTACTTGCATACTTAGAGCATCCATTACAAGACCCTGCTTCTTTCTGTCTTCTCTTCGAGTGGTGATGGCGATGGTACTGTATCAAGTGACCAGCCTTCTCAAGGCTGTTATCAATGTTATCTATACGGTTAAGGTTAACCTTGTAGTCGGAGACATCGTCTTCATATGAGGATAGCTCTAAGCTGTGGTGGATTAAGATGAAGATCAAGGGAATGCTCGGAAGCTGAAAAAATTATTTTGAAATGTTTAAACTTGAAAAAGATATTTTTGGAAGGAGGTAAGATGTTGAATGCAGGTGTCCAATTTGTACATGTAATGTAAAGAGGGAATTATGCTACTCGTATCTTAACATAATTTTATTGTGTTTCGTGGTAATATTCATTCATATCGAGAGGGGTTCATGTTTATTCAAGTTTGCACACCCTGGTCAGCTCCGTTTTTCTTTCTTGAATTACCACCAGATTATAGCCGGGGTGAACGGCATAACGTGCCTTATGAAGCACTTGAAAAAGCTGAAAACCGACGAAAATTTTTCGACCTCCCATACAAAAGTAGTGTAATCATCTGACAAGATTTGTTATTTTTTTTATTAAAATAATGTATAAAACACAGTGCAAAAAATTGGCCAGTTGTTTCAAATAGGGAACTGATGAAAATTTCAACAATGCTTGGTGGTTTCTGGTGGTTTCTGGTGGTAGGAATGCGGTTTTGTTGGTACTTATTAGCCTTATACCTACCTACCACCAGTAAAATAATCTAGCGTTATTGAAATATCAACTGATCCCTTTACCCCTGGATGAATTAGGAAGATTTTTAGATTAGATTTGGTATAGAGGGATGAAAATGGCCCATTTGTCAAGAGATTTTTGCCACTAGAACAAAAAGGAAGCGCCAATAAATCGAGTCAGAAATTGAGTATATTCCCTCATAACCATAACTCATCTACGAGTCATATGACCAACCAATGCGAAAAGCCCTTTACAAATTATATTAATATTGTGTGTTGTTCTGTGGTTTTTAAAAAGTCTAAATGAAATATGTCATCAAATCAAGGTGACTCCAACAACATCATGGACTGGTCGCCAATTTTCCGAGCTCTTTGTGCTTTGGAAACAAAGAGAATATAATCAATACGTTTTAAATTGACGTAGTCAAAGAAATTCCAAATGTATTGTTTTAAATGTCCCGGTTTTTATTAATAAATGATAGCTGTCAGACTGTGTCAGATGCCTTTTTGGGAGCCTGAAAAATCTGACGGTATTGGTCACCTCGGGTCATGTTCCTATTGGTCTGCTTACGGAGGGAGCACAGCAGTCGCTCCATTGCAATAACCAGTACTTCCAATCTAAGGCATGATTTACAGCGTACCCTAGGTTCTGAAGTAAACTGAGGACCCAACTAGGAAACACGCTTTGACTTTGCAGAAGAAAAGCCGCGGGAAAAAGGTAATATCGTATTATTTAAGTTTAAAATTTTACTTACTGACCAATTTCATTTCTGAATATTTGAGAATTTGACTTATTGTAATATTGAGTAAAACATTTTATAGTACAAATATAAACCCTGAGAGCTGATAAAACTTGTTTCCTTTATGTTTTTTGGCAGTAAAAAATTAAGTGAAGTGGCGCAATTTTTTATTGGCATACCTATTTGTCGTGATACGGAACGTGTTTTATTTAAATTAGAAAGAAGTACTAGTATGTTGTGTCATTCATTCAATGAATCGTGAATGAATGAAACAAATTTACCGATTACGGGTACTGGTAAATTATAATCTATACTCCATACTAATATTATAAATGCGAAGGTCTGTCTGTCTTTCTGTCTGTCTGTTACGCTTTCAAGGCTAAACCGCTGAACGGATTTTGATGAAATTTGGTATGAGTCGTTTTCAAAAAGTTGAGGACTACTTTTTGACGCAGGCGGAGCTGCAGGAAAAATCTAGTACAAAATATCTGTGAATGTATGAAGGTTTCACGGATCCATCATTTTATATTTATGTGGACATAAGAGTCCCTTGTGTAGTTTATTGTTTTTTTTTTTTGTTGTAATATTTGTAATTGTTCATTATCATCACAAAATTATCATCTGTGTTGACACGCCGATGTAAATATATTCATGTAATTAGTGAAATAGAGCACTTGCGCTTTGGAAGTGGTGGTAGACTTATTTAAAATAATAATTGAAGTTATTAAGTGGATATCATATTGAAAATAAATGATTTCATTTCGTCCACAGATACACAATACAATACAATACAAACACTCCTTATTGCAGCATAATACAAATTTCACAAAACAACGTAACGTAACGTTTTACGTACATAAAAATTGAGGTGAAATACACCTATTGGTGTTAGAGGATATGAAAGTTTATATCGTTTTACCTGATGATCAAAGGGAAGAAAGAAAATATCCAAGGATACATTAGTGGATCCTATGGTAGATCAAAATGGAATGAGGGATTAAGTACATTACTAACTAAGATTGCACACTTATCAACAGGTAGTTGATATTTAAATTCACCCAAGAAAAAAATATGTTTTATTTGAGAAAATTAAAAAGTAAAAAGTTTTACAAACGATCATAAGCCAAAAAAAAAAAACTCAATCATATATAGTTAGTAACATTTCCGTCCAACGCATTTAACAAATATACATTAAAACGTAAAAAGGTTAATAGTTTCTAGTTTATGATTTATGTTTTCGCGATTGTTACGACATAAAACCGTATCCAAATAGTTTAATTTAGTGTCTAGTTAGTCAAAGTAAAATTTTTTTTACGTAATTCTCCTCGGCAAACAAAAAATTACACAATTCAAATTAAAAAGAATTAACTCACCCATATTTAAAATTCACTACACGAAAAACGTCAGTTCAAACGTCGAACGCGACTCCCGTTAAGGGTGGCGCGCACCCCTAGCCACGTCTCACTCGATACTAAACACTGTGGGGGTTGAATCTGAAGGCTCTCTCATATCTTTATGAAGGCTTTTAGATAAACATTCGTCTATTTTTTCAACATTTTTCCCTGAGTGATAATGAATTGTCTTATTTTTTTTTTTACTTTACTGTGTGTATATTTGTGTATTCAGTTTAATGAGCGGTTGTAGGTAAGTGCAATGCAAGTACAACTTTTCTAACTTTTCACAGGTGGTGTGGGGAAAACATGAGGAATTATTTTTTGTGAATTTTTCACTTTTTTAATAGTTACAAATATTTAGAACGTTTAATCTGAAATTCAGAAATTTGTATAATAATAAGAAATAGTATCTTAAAGAAAATTGTTACCATTGCAGCACATGGACGCTTAATATAACAGAAAGTTCACAAGCACGTTGCCGGTCCTAAAAATATTTTTTTAATATGACATACTGAAATTATGCTTTTGTTATTGTCTTCTTCTTTGCATTTATCTCCTTCCGGAGGTTGGACTACATCCGCGATTTTCACTTTAGAAGCCGCTGCTCAATACAGCGAGGCTAACAGCAGTTCCTACGGCCGAATCAGGCCGGTTTTTCATTCAGGGGTGCTATTTTTGAAAAGTGTAACTCACGAAAATCGGCGTGTCGAAACATTTTTGTTCAATATTGATTGTTTTAAACATATTGGTTCGTTAACGAAGGATTTTTGTTTGATAACATTCCGAAAATAGGCCTCAAGGAGCGGCGCCTTCTCCTGGCGATCCTTCCACCAGGATTTTGCTCTGTATATTAATGTAATGAAAGATTTTTTTTAATTTCGAAAAAGGTATCGTGTAAGATATTCGTGTTATTGTAATTTTATATTATTTCAAAATTGAATTATCCATCGATTGTACATTACAAAAAACCTCTGTGTAAAATTTCAAAGAGAAATTTCGAACAATATAAATAAATAAAATAAAAAAAAATAAAAAATAATTTATTTTCTCAACACAATTGGCAAGTGCTTAATAGTAGGTACAATATAAAATCAACTGATAATACCAGTGTTGTGAGAGAGTGGTGTCTGAGATAGGTTTCCGAAGAAACCTGTATTACAGATCACCACAGCCTCTAGACACGAATTTATTATCTTTTGGTTGAGTCACACAAATAATGAACAGATGAGTAAAATTTAGGTAGAAATGTAATCCACTAAGTACTAAATTAAGCTAGGTAATGTAATTGCATGTGTGTGTTTAATACTGTAGAATTTCAAGACTTTGGATTATGTCAGTGTGTTCTTAATAATACATACTATTATACTCATTACATCATGGTGTGAGTAAAGGCTCGTGTGTGAATAGTAATGTGTAAGTTAGGTAAAGTGTAGATGTATTCCAAAATAAAAATAAAAAACAGTCACATTTCACATTTGCCGGCAGAAACAAGCAAAACGCTGTGTCATTGAACATCATGTTTTCACATTAACGATGGACTGACCCGACTGACCGGTGTGGGCTGTAGGTATTTTTAGTTAGTATTCAGTGGTTGACTAAATGGGCAGGCACTCAATTATATATTATCTTATAATTTTAAATTGTTATTGGTCAAGTGTCACCATTTTATGGTAAAGAAAAGACAATACCCACTTAGTACTTACTCAGATTGCACATGACTTAGATGATTTATACATATTATTATTCTACCCAATGTAGTTAACACATGTATTTATTTATGACATCACATTTTTCCTAATTTTGGACCTTGACAAACAACCCTTTTGTTAGTAAACAAAAACAAACAATCCAATTACATTAAAATGAGAATACATTCTCGCGAAAACAGTTCGACATAAATGGAAAATGCATGTGCGTGCATACATCTGGAAAAGTTCGAAAAATATCTGAAATGGTATTCAGGTGGGATTTGAAAACAAGCTGTTACTTAGCACAATACAAACCCGATACCTATGACTTGTGCGATAAAGTTAGAATTATAAAGTGGGTATTTTTTTAAACAACATAATTATACAGTGTATCTAAGTGAATGTGGAAAGTGAACAAAAGAATCACAACAAACAATCCTTGGTTAATAATTGGTAACGCGCGCTCGCGCGGAGACCAATTATTAATCTAAGCAAACAATTTTACATAAAAAAAAATCATTTTGAAAATTTACGTAGATAGGTTATATTGTGGTTTAAAAGTTATAGTCTGTTAGATTATAACTAATTTTTACATGAGCTCGTTCAGGGATAATGACCATTCAATTTTCACTACGTCAAAAATAAAAGAAAGAGTTATTGACCTGAGTTCGTAAAGTAAAATGTAGCCGATATAATAAGTTATACATAGTTTATCCGTTCTTATAGATACAATAATATATAACGTTCTGAACTTCTGACCATGGAGCAATTACAAAGAGGAGATGCCGTAATAAGCGTTTTGTAAAAAAGTATTTGTGAGACTACACGGGGTGGAAGGCAGACATGTGGGGTGCTTGGTTTCGGCCGTGGCTCCAACCATGGAGCACGAGCAATGACAAGCTCCGCCAACTTTTGTGTCGGCGAGGCGCCAATGATCACATCACTGCGCTATTTTAAACGGTATCTCCTCTTTGTAATTGCTTCATAGTTTTGACCATTAGTCTTATCGGACCCCAATGAAAGATACCTCACAATTAAAAAAGCAAAAACCGAAAGTAGGCCAATGAGGTCAAAACGAAATTACAAAATAAAAATGATACAGAAAGGATTTGAAAACAAGCTGTTACTTAGCACAAAACAGACCCGATACCTATGCTCTCTACATCAAATTTAGGATCAAGAAATAGAGGAAGACCAAAAAAGAGATGGTTGAACTGGGTCAGGGTAAATATTATGAGTAGAAAAGGAATAGACAGAGGTAGAAGTAAGTGGAGGGACCTGACATACTTTACCAACGCAACATAATTAAGTGGGACAAGGACAAAGAGAATATTAATTGCGAATCTTGAAATAGATTAAACCAGTTTAGTTTTATTCGATTTAACTATGTGTTTCTTTTGTTTTTAAATGGAACAATAATGTGTTCATTTATTCATTTATTAAAAAATAAACACCTCGATAGTCATATTTCAAACTGAGCTTTAAAATAAATGATTAGCCCACACAAAGCACTTCTACCCATTGTGAATGTTTCTACCTTATCTTATTTCTGTAATTTCCACCAACGCATCTATGTCACCTTAATGTTTTAAGGGACTCGACTAGTACCTATTCTAAAGTATATAAGTATATATAAGTGGTCGAGTGCCGTGTCAAGCCACTCGCAATGTAGGGTTGCGTAGTAGTAGTTCCAATAATAAAGAATTTAAACTTAAAATATGCGTGTGCTCTGAGCCACTCTTAGAATTCTTTGAAAACATGCTCAGGATTTAGTGAACATTCCCAAAGAATTGTGAAAGTTGAAACCAGATTTTGTGAAAATTAAATAAGCGAGTTATGGGATTTAAAGTTGGACCCTCAGTCCATACATAGAGGATTGAGGGTCCACTTATACCGGATAAACTAAGGGCACTAAAGAAAAAGTCTTTATGTAAGATAATGCCAAACAAAAATTGTGAAAATAAGATATCATAGCAAAACATTGTATTATTTTATACGTTAAGCGAAACAAAACGAAAACAAAAAAGTGAAGGTACTGAGGGCCCGAATTTTAACAAGGTGATAATTTTTAACCAACGTGATATCGGGATCTGTTTTGCTATGATATCTTGTTTCCACAATTTTTGTTTGGCATTATCTATCTTACATTTTCATTTTGCCCTAAAGACTTTTTCTTTAGTGCCCTTAGTTTATCCGGTACAAGTGGGCCCTCAATCCTCTATGTGTGGACTGAGAGTCCAACTTTAAATCCCATAACTCGCTTATTTGATTTTCACAAAATCTGGTTTCAACTTTCACAATTCTTTTAGAATGTTCACTAAATCCTGAGCATGTTTTCAAAGAGTTCTGAGAGAGTGGCCCTCAGAGCACACGCGTATAACTTAAAGCATACCTACATAATGTCCTTTAGCAGATATAAGAAGAAGCTCGATAACTGAGCGCGGCGAGCGTAGGTATTCGAAGTACGAATAGCTAATGCGCGTGTCAAACGACGGCGAGACGTGACTCGACCCGTATTGGATTGCTCCGTGCTTCAAAAGGCACGTTAAGTGGTTTGGTGTTGTCGATAGATAACAATCATTAGGCTGCGTCAGAAGCCTTTAGGCAGCTTGAAAAAATTCGACAGTTTTGGACACACCGGTTATTGTTGGCCTGATTTTCGAGTAAAAACGTTACGGAGGTTACAAAGCAGTTGTAGTAACCAACACCAAAATCAAAGTACGTCTCGAGTAAAATGCATTTCAGCTCCGAAAAGTAAGCTGAGAACGCAACTGGATAACACGCTTGGATGAAGACAAATTAGAATTTATTAATGATTTAATCTATTATTTAGTTACAGCCTTATCAACAAAAGGCAACCAAGGATGAACCTCGGGCGAAATACATTTGGCCAATACAGTATGAAAATTTATAAAATTAATGTAAATTTTTTAAATGTCATACTCAATAATAATTTTATTGTATTATCTGTGTTATTTTATGTACAATAAAGTTTATTTATTAATTAAAAAAATAAATAATCTAACTTAATAAAACTAAACTATATCTAAAACAAAAGAAAAAGAAAACTTAAAAACTAAATTTAATCTAAAGTGGGCCCCCTTGGCAGGGTTCCCATCACGCAGGCAGCATTCCCGCGCTGAATAGCGATGGCTATCCGTTGAGCGAGAAAGCTGCCCGCGCGAGGGTCGCCTGTTATCTCCTTTAGGCGTTTGCTGAGCTCCCTATGAAGCCCCTGTGCGCCTTTGCCCCATGAACCCAGTGTCTCGACACCAAAAGCTACAAATTCGTAGTGTGTGCCGAGACAACTGTATTTATTTATTTTAAAATGTTCCCGGGCGTCCGCCGCCGCACCAGCATGCCTGCTAGTACTCTGAAGGTATGAAGTCGCGAGCGTGTCGGAACAGGTAGCGTCCCAAACAAGCGCGCGACCCATCCTCCAGGGTATCAAGGACATCCCATCAGGGCGCTTGCCGTCATCCCGCACTATTTGTGGCTCGAGGGCCGCAGGGACACCAGCACTAATGAGCGCCCTTCGTAGGATGTCATTGAGCGCAGCATGACGGGATTGGCGACCGGCGCCCGAGGAGCAAGAAAGGCCATGATGGCCCAACCGGTCCACAGGGGTTCCACAGGCAGTGCAGCTGTGGTGTGCGCAAACTTCAGCACCGAGGCGGAGACCAACAGCAATACGAAGTGTGACTGGGTCGATGAAAGTTCCAAGTGCAGGCGAGGGATAGGCATGCAGCCAGTGACTAGACTCTGGCCGTGAAGCAGCTAACAGCCTCGCCCGATCCCTGCCCGATGATGAGTGTAATAATGTATGAAAGATTGATCCTGATTGTATGGAGTCCCAGGCCCTTTGTTTTTTAGGGGTAGAAGGGAAATTTGGACTCGGTCCAGAAAGCCAAGCGTTAGTGGCCTCAGCCAAGCACGCGATCTCGTAGTTTGTAGCTGTTGAAGCCTTAAGGATTTTACCTACGAGGTCGGACGTGCTGTGGATTGAGGACAAGAATGCTGGCAGAGCAACACTGAAAATTTTGCGAGTCCCCAAGCCCCCATGCCTTATGGGTAGAGAAGCTTGGGTCCAGGCCTGCTCGCTTAGACGAATATTTAAAATTAATTCAATTTTGGATTTTAAAACAAGGTCGATAGGATTAACTAGTTGGGGGAATTTCCAAATGGGGCAGCAACGGAGCAGGTAATTGAATTTTGGAACGAGTAAACAATATTTTAAAATGAACAGAGCAGAGTGGCTGCTAATTTTGACAAGACGGTCCGAATGATTGCTAAATTTTGATTTTGAATTACTCAGAGTGGAAGGTATGGCCTCCTCAAATATTGGTGACCCAAGTAGGTGGAAACTATCTTTTAGAATTATTTTAATGTTGGGAGCAATGTCCTTAAATTTTTGAATAATTTGAGATGCCAAAGAAGGGTTTAAACTGTCAGGTATGTACAGTTCACATTTATTAAAATTTAAATCTAAACCAATAGCACTAAAATTTTTAATGATTTCCAATAAATCCGCCAATACACTTTGAGAGTCTCCACCCAGGGTACCATCATCAAGATACCATACATTAAGTTTTGAATTTAGTTTCTGAATTATTGAATTTATAGCCAAACTAAAAATGGCTGGACCGAGGGGATCACCTTGCTGACAACCTACGGCCGAAAGGATCTCATTGTTTTTGTAGATTAATTTGGAAGGGCTATGATAGCATTGGAGCAAAAAGTTATATAATTCAGGTACGTGTAATTTGATTTCATTCAGCAAGGTATCCCTTTTGACCGAATTAAATGCATTTTTTACATCTAGTTTTAAAATAACTTCGCACAGGTCGGTTTGGGCAAATGTGCGTACGGCGTGTACCGCTGCTTCGCAGCCTCCGCGAGTACCAAAACCGACTTGTACGGGTTCAAAAAGATTTTGGAGTCTATTTCGAGTAAGCCGAACACAAATTTTGGCTGCCAAACGTCTAAAAGTTGACCCTACAGCTATCGGACGCACACCTCCATCCTTTTTTGTGAGAGCAATCAGATTGGCCCCGTAGATAATCGGCGTCAAATCTTGGCAGACATCTCCCAAGAGCATAAGATTCACCAGTCTAGTGATGCTGGTGGTTAGGTGTTTACCAGCGATCCCTGTGCAATGACTGGTGAGATCTATAAGATGCTGAGGGGATATGCCGTCCAAACCCGACGCCGATCCCTTTGGAAAAGAGGCGAGGGCCGCAAGCACGTCTTTTTCCGTGGCCTGGAGGCATGCGGAAGGATCCAACGGAGGGTCTACAAAATATGGAACAGAAGGGCCTGGCGGGTGTTTTGATTGTAAAGCTGCTACGGTCTCCGGCGTGTCAGGGGCGATGGAGTCATTGGAGAAAAGAAGTCGGCTGGCTCCTTTAAGGTCCCCGTCATGAATTTTCTCCTCGACCTTCCCAAACAAGTCGAAATTTATCTTCCTAAAATGAGATTGATTAGTGGTAATAGGAATAGATGATGAAAATGTGTTATTTTTAATTTTTTGAGTTAGCGAAATTTGAGGTTGTTTTTCAGGTACGTAAAAAGTTTTGTATGAAAAAGTAAGAAGATTGTACCATGAGACGTGATCATTGAGTAAAATGCATTTGGTGACCACGTCTGCGAGGGCTTCTGCTACCGTGACCCTAGCTCCTCGCGGCACACGTTTTATTAAAGGAGTCGACTGTTTGAGTTGGCCGAGGATCGTCTGAAGTGGAACTGATGGATTCGGTAAAGATGGATTATTGGTGTGCTGGTTTCCTAAAACTGATGTTGTGGACGGAATGGAATCGAGGATGCGGACTTGATGAGTTTTGGCTTGATGAATTCGTAAACCTCGAAGTGTGGTGAAAGATTTGCTACACACACAGCACTGCATAAAAGAGACAACAAACGTTTGCCCAGGAGCAATATAAAATATAAACCTTATCTATTATATATAAAACAAATTACGTATTGCCACAGAATTTGCTAAAAAGATGATCATATTCCATAAGTCGTTCTTGACAATCTCTTTGTAAACAAACAAACATGGGTGAAGTTGCTCTTGTAGCTTAGCAACCGCGTAGCAATGCCGCTTCTTGGCCAATAGCTGCACTGGAAAAGTCGGTTGCTGTGGGCGACGCCTTATAAATATGCCTCCTTGACTTCTTGTCAGATTTCACCACCAGTTAAATAAATAAAAACATGAAATAACAGCTGATCGGGGGCTTCCTAGGGCCCCTCCACACACAATGAAATAAATATGCTGTTTATTTATCCGCCAAGCAGAAAAAGAGCTTTATAAATCTATAGTGCAATTTTTAAAAATATTTTTTGTGGGAGCAGTGGCAAATACGTCAATTTTTGTGAAGTCCAATAATTAATAATTGTACTTCCACAAAACTTTTTGTATATTAAACATAGATTTTGAACAATTAGAGCAATGCAAACTCGCCGAGTGGCACAAACGCTCGATGCCATAGGGCCGACAGTATGGTGCCTGAAGGGCCTGCTAAGAGTGTGAATGGTCCCAAATGGTCTTGGTCATAAAACCTACTATAAAATTTTGATTCCATATTAAAACAAATCTGAAACGAAATCACGGCAAGTTTCATTAGTAGAGGTGCCATTTTGAAATCGGAAATGTCAAATGTCAAAATATGATAAACTATATCTTTACGTGAGATGCTTATTTCAATGGATTGGAATTTTACATGTTTTATCATTAATTAATTATTCCTCGTAATCTCATAAAAGCCTTACGGCAGTGATAATTTCCCTTTGAAATACTGTCATGAATTTTTCAGGTGTCCAAATGCAACGGGTTTTCCAAGAGCGGTTGGGTACACTCACCTTTGTTTTTTTTACGTTATAGCTAAATCTCGTAATCTCGTAAACGAAAAAGTTAATCGAAAAACACTTTGAGAGTACTCATAATGTTTTTTAGAGATCTATCAAATGATATTCCGTACAAATAGAAAGTAAAAAAATATAATTTCAACCCCCATTTTACATGTAGGGTATAGGTAAAAAACATTTTTCATAATTTTATTTCACAGTTCGCTCCGCGTAGTTAATATGCACAGGCCATGGTGTAATTACAAAGAGGAGATGCCGTTTGAAATGGCGCAGTGATGTGATCATTGGCGCCTAGCCGACACAAAAGTGGGCGGAGCTTGTCATTGCTCGTGCTCCATGGTTGGAGCCACGGCCGAAACCGAGCACCCCGCACGTCCGCCTTCCGCCCCTTGTAGCCTCACAAATACTTTCTTACAAAACGCTTATTACGGCATTTCCTCTTTGTAATTGCTCCATGGCATACCAAATTTTAGCTCTCTAGACGGACAGACGTGTAATATATGTGATTAGGCAGGTAGCTGGACAAATATTTATTATTTATCCGTGCGGGTATGTAACAACCGTTTCTGTCTTAGCAGTCTGGAAATAAATCTACGACGTAATAAGCGTGTTTTACTAATAGCTCTTCTTAGTTACCTTAATACCTAGTTCCTACTGTTAGTTAGGCTTAGGACATTTCAGTGGCGACGAGAATTATTGTGAACATACGTGTTGTGAAAAACTTAGAAAATGTCGATTGGTAAATAGCAGAATTTAATGTGCGGTCGGACAACTGGCGTTTATACGTATAACGACTAGAACAGTACTTTTTAGTTAATAAGATTGCAGATGAACTAAAAGTGCCTACGTTAATAACAGTCATTGGTTTAGAATGCTACGAATTATTGGTTGACTTGTGTACACCGGACAAACCGTCGGTGAAGACTTTTGAACAGTTAACAGGGACATTAGAACGACACTTACAGCCGAAACCGAGTATTCTGGCGGAGCGTTATAAATTTAGGCAGAGGAAGCAGGCGGTCGGCGAAACAGTGGCGGACTATGTCGAGGTGTTAAAAAAAATTTCTAAGACTTGTGAATTCGGGAACTGGTTAGAGGATAGCTTGAGAGATCAACTGTCACTGATCAGTGTGGTATAAAGTGTGAGTTGATTCGACAACGCTTATTTCAAGAGGACAAACTAGATTTTGCTAAGGCATATCGGTTAGCCGTCAACATGGAGGCTGCCGAAAAAGATGCAGCAGCGGTGGAAAGTCACACGGATGTGACCAGTGCGGTCACGGGTGTCGCGGCGACATGCCAGGCGGTTGCCTGGCGGCCGGTGGCGCGCTCGCGTCTCGGCTCGGCGGCGGCGGCGGCGCGACCCGGCTCGGCGGGGCAGCAGCGGTCGGCCGCGAAGGCATTCGCTGCACAGCATAGCTCGACAGGGGCGGCGCAGCCCGCGCGTACCACTTACAGACAACCAGGACGAGGGTGTAGCTCCTGTGGCGGCCAGCATGATCGTACGCAGTGCAAGTTTACCAGCTATGTGTGTAGGATGTGCAACCAGCGAGGACACCTGCGTCGTGTGTGCTCTAATGTTAGACGGCATCATAATGTGAACGCAACCGATACGACCTAAAATTGTACTTTAGATAGCGAAGACAGTGACGAGGTAAGAACGACAGAAATTAATCAACTATCATTAGATCGGTGCCAGCCTTTTATAGTGAAATTAAACGTACAGGGAAAGATAATTGATATGGAATGCGATACGGGGAGTGCAGTGTCGTGTATAAGTTTTGTTTGTTATAAAAAGCATTTCAACAAATTACAACTACAGGACTGTAAGTTAGTTTTAAAATATTATACGGGGGAGTTAGTTCGACCGGCGGGAATTTGAAGACCGTTAGTCATTTACGGTAATTGTAAAAAAAAGTTAGATTTATATGTAGTTAATGATGCCAAAACGGCATTGCTAGGAAGACAGTGGTTACTGGAACTGAACTTGAAACTACCGGAACTAGGAATAAATTCCGTAAACAATGTATATGACGAAAATTTTAATTTTTCCGAATTCAGTTCCAGATACTGTGAGGTGTTTGCCGATGGTTTGGGTCGGTACACGGGTGGGACGGTGAGCATCCACGTGCGGCCGGACGCGCAGCCCGTGTTCATGCGCGCGCGCCCGCTGGCCTATGCGCTGCGCGAGCCGGTGGAGCGTGCGCTGGCTCAGCTGGTGAGCGACGGCGTCCTCACTCCCGTCGATCGATCGGACTGGGCCACGCCGATTGTACCAGTCATGAAAAAGGACGGCAGTATTCGGATTTGTGCAGATTACAAATTGACCTTAAATAAGGTAATAGAGGTTGACCGTTACCCGCTTCCCCGCGTAGAAGACTTGTTAGCTCGTTTGCATGGAGGCGAAAAATTTAGCAAAATTGATCTTTCACAGGCGTACGCTCAATTCGAATTAGACGAAACAAAAAAATTCACAGTTATAAATACTCACAAAGACCTTTTTATGTATAATCGTTTAGTATTTGGTTTATCTTCTAGTCCCGGTATCTTTCAGAAACATTTAGAACAATTATTCGCTGATTTACCATATGTAGGAGTATTTTTGGATGATATCATAATAACTGGCCAGAATAATCATCAACACATAGAAAATTTACATAAAGTTTTCGAAAGATTAAAAAGTAATGGCTTGAAAGTAAAAAAAGAAAAGTGTGCTTTTTTCCAGAAGTCTATTAACTACCTAGGACACGTAATTAGTAAAAATGGTATAGAAACAAGCCCAGAAAAAGTAGAAGCAATTTTAGGTACTTCAGCGCCGACGACCGTATCCGAAGTAAGATCATTTTTAGGCATGGTAATGTACTACGCCAAATTTATTAGAAATGTTAGTACCATTTTGTTTCCGCTGTACAATTTGTTAAGAGCTAATGTTAAATTCAGATGGAGTAGTGAATGTGAGACTGCATTTAACATTATAAAAGAGCGCCTAAGCTCATCTGAAGTATTGGTACATTACTCGGGGGCTCTGCCTCTCATCCTAACGGCGGACGCGAGCAGCGTCGGCGTGGCCGCGGTAATCTCCCATGCTACACCCGATGGTGAGCGTCCGATCGCCTATGCGTCGCGGTCACTGACGACGGCTGAACGAGCCTACTCTCAGATAGACAGGGAAGCCCTAGGTATCATATTTGGTATCAGAAGATTCCATCAATACCTTTATGGTAGGCGTTTTATATTGAGAACGGATCATAAACCGTTGACTTATATTTTTGGCAATAAAACAGGAATACCCATTATGGCTGTCCAAGATGGGCCGTCTTATTATCAGGTTACAATTATGCAATAGAGTACGTATCGTCTCATAAAAATTGCGCCGATGCGTTATCACGACTACCGCGATCCGGGACCACGAATATTAGTGAAGTCAAAGAAAGTACATATTTAAATTTCGTGGAGCCATTCCTTCCCGTAACTAACGATGTCATAAGGAAGGAAACCAGTAAGGACTCTTTATTCAGTAAACTCATGTTGTTCGTACAGTCCGGGTGGCCACTAGCTCATTCACAGAATGAATTCAAACCTTATTATAATAAACGTAATGAATTATACCTAGATCGAGGTTGTTTAATGTGGGGCTATAGAATTATTATTCCTCAAACTCTGCGAAAATTAATATTAAAACAACTACATTCAGGCCACTTAGGCATCGTTAAAACTAAGTCACTCGCCAGGAGTTACGTGTGGTGGCCCAACATTGATGCTGATGTAGAATCAGAGTGTCAGCATTGTACTACTTGCGCAGCTGAGGCACAGGCACCACCTCGATCACATCCAAGTCCATGGCATTATGATTTGCGTCCCTGGAGTAGGATACACTTAGATTTTTTGGGCCCAATAGGAGGAAAAAAATTTCTAGTATTGATTGATTCCAGTACGAAATGGCTAGAAATATTTGAAATGTTTAGTACAAATGCAAAGTCCGTTGTTAAAGTGATAAGGGCAATTTCGCTCGTTTTGGGTTACCGACAGAGATAGTATCAGATCTTTCACAAGTAACGAGTTTACAGAATTTTTAAGAAAAAATGGAATTCGTCAGTCTTTTTCGCCTACGTACCACCCCTCTTCCAATAGTGCGGCAGAAAATGCGGTTAAACTATGCAAACGAGCTATCAAAAAGGCAATGAGGGAGGCAGTGGACATCGACGCTGCGCTCCAAACATTTCTTATGGCGTATCGTAATAGCATTCATAGCAGTACCGGGGAAAGCCCAGCCATGTTACTCCAGCGCCGAGCTCTCCGCTCGCGATTGGATTTATTGCGCAGCGAACGAGCTCGAGAGGAGTGCGTGCGCGACTCGCAGGCACGGCAGGTCGACAGCGCGGGCGGGGTGCAGCGTAAACTCAAACCGGGTGACCCGGTGTTGTCTAGATGTTTTAGTGGTAATGATAAATGGTCTCATGGTACTGTCATAGGTAATGAAGGCTCAAAAAGGTACATAATAGAAAACGGTAACGGTCAACATATACATAGACACATTGATCAGTTAAAGCGCAAATCCCGATACTCTGTAGCAGAATGCCCATGCCCAGAGAAGGATGAGGAGGCCGTCAGTTCACCGGTTTGTGGGAAGAGTAATGAGTATGAGAAAACGGGTATTAATATGGAGGAGAAGAATGTCTCATTTGAGTCAGCAAAAGATAACTCTGAAATTGAATCGGACTCCTCTACTCATTCCTCTCCCGACCGTCCCAAGCGAGTAGTAAAACCGGTGTTAAGATACGGCATTGATTATTAGTCTTAAGATACGGCATTGATTATTGGTACTACATAATTAGAATTAAGACTTATCGATACGAAAGTCATTTTTATTGTTTACATCTGTTACAAAAGTTGTATTGGTATCAACTTTGCATAATATATAAAACCACCTCACTATTAATAGTCCAAATTGAAATCTTACGGCTATAATGTAATATTTTCTGTATTGGGTTTAGTGTGTAATAATTGATTATCTTCATCTTCATTTCGGTAGGATTTATTAAGGCACATTGTGTTTTTATGTTCGTTCAACATTAAAGTATATTATAAATATAGTTGTACCTATATGTGTAGTATAAGTGGGGAGGTGTAATGTATGTGATTAGGCAGGTAGCTGGACAAATATTTATTATTTATCCGTGCGGGTATGTAACAACCGTTTCTGTCTTGGCAGTCTGGAAATAAATCTACGACGTAATAAGCGTGTTTTACTAATAGCTCTTCTTAGTTACCTTAATACCTAGTTCCTACTGTTAATTAGGCTTAGGACACTTCAAGACGGACAGACATGACGAAACTATAAGGGTTCCTACGGACCTTAAAATAGTAGGTATGTTTAGACTTATCATTCAAAGCAGTCACGGATTAAAACTTCGGAACCTTTTAAAAAGTTTGTTTCACTTAAATTTGGGCTTTCGGCTTACCTTAGTCTTTCAGGCCATAAAAATATTTTCAGCTAAAATTGCTGAATTCATCCAAGCAGCAGTTTTAAATCTTATAAATTGCCAGGAAGGTTAATACGTAACTTGCGCGATAAAGTTAGAATTATAAAGTGGGTACTTTTCAAAACAACATTCTAAGTGAACGTGGAAAGTGAACAAAAGAATCACGGCAAACAATTTTAATTAAAGAATATAACTAATTTTGACAGGAGCTCGTTTGAAACTCACTGAAGTGTTTCGTATTATTTTCATTCGAATTCTAAAATGGGGATAATCCATTCAATTCATTCAAATCTGGTTTTCGCACGATTGAAAATCATTCGTCAAAAATAAAAAATAGAGTTATTGACATGTGTTCGTAACGTAAAAAGTAGCCGATATTAAAAATACATAGTTCGTCCGTTCTTATAGATATAATAATATACTACGTTCTAACCATTAGTCTTATCAGATCCCAATGAAAGATACCTCACAATTAAAAAAGCAAAAACCGAAACTAGGCCAATGAGGTCAAAACCAAATTACAAAATAAAAATGATACAGAAAGTACCCATTTTACAATAGGTCGATTTTGATACGGCTACTTCGTTCTGTATCTGTGGCTGCCAGTAACGACTACTAACAATTTTTCCATTAACTCTTGTGTTTGGCGGATCCTATGAGAGAATTATATTTCTATAATACGCAAAAAGTACTCGACAACGGCTTGTCTGCAACCTTCTGTCGTTGGGTGTCCAACGCTGCGCTAGCCAGCTTGTGGTCGCCGTTCAAAAACCTTTCTGTTCCATCGGCCATCGGTTCGCACTCGCTATGTGCCCAGTCCGCTACTTCAATGAGCTAGCCTGCTGGGCTTCGGTGACTTGATTCGATCAAAACACCGAGCACCTCTTTCATACTTCACCGAAAAACTATAATTAGATAATACCTCAATATTGCCTGTAGCTAATTGTCTGCAGTTAGTAGGAATTTCTCCTATTAGTTTCTTTTCCAATGAATTTACAAATCTGCAAAAGTTTAGAAATAGATCTACTTAGTAAAAGCTCAAATAACTACAGACTATTCGATTTTGCTTGAGAATAAAACGATACTCATACAAATTATTAAAGATAATCTTCTATACTATCTCATTTTGTGCAGCAATTTCGCCCTGCTTGTCGTACCTACTACAAATTTTCCCACACTATTTACCTTCTCGAAGATTGTAAACCCTATTGACATAAGATTAAGGTACACAAAATTTAGACGTAATCGAACTTCGTTTTAATCCACCTTTAATGTAATCTACAGTCTTGCTATAGAATATTGAACTCAATTTACGTACTACGTACGTAGAAAAGTTAGGTTTTGTGTGAAAATTCAGTGATGTGAAAATCGTAACATAAAGCGAAAATGTTAGATGTCAATTGTTTTGACCTCGTAACAATTTGGCCGATATTTGCTATAATGTCGGCTTAGACAATAAACGCAGCCAAACGCTAAAGTTATTGCACTGAATTGGGTTCCGTAGTTTGTGTTTCAAATAAATTTAACCTCTACTATATATTAAGGAAGCAGCAAAAATTGGGGTAGGTGCGGTAACTATTGGTAACTGAGGAAGTAAAAAAGCTCGGATGGTGATGACGACATTAAATAAACAAAATACGAAATAAAATGCGGTCCACGTGAGTCCTGAAAACCAAGGAAAAGCCCCGATTCTGTTGAATTTTGAGACTTTATATCTAAAGGTGCGATAGCATTTTTAAAATCTATGTAACTCACTCACAAGATACCCGGTAAATCAAGCTACTTCCGTTCCATATTGTCTAATAAAAAAATTCGACTGACCGTTTGTGTGTGATTCTTATATATACTTCCATACTATCCATACTAATCATACTAAGATTATAAATGTGAATGTGTTTGTTTGTTTGTCCTTCTTTCACGTTAAAACGGAGCGACGGATTGATGTAATTTTTTGTGTGGAGATAGTTGGAGACCTGGAGAGTAACGTAAACGAGAGAGAGGCATAGGTCGTGACACAAACGGAATTCCACGCGGGCGAAGCCGCGGGCACAGCTAGTATTTATAAATGCGAAAGTCTATCTGTCTGTTACGCTTTCACGACCATACTGCTGAACAGATTTTAATGAAACTTGGTACGAATATAGCTGAAGACCCGGGTTTAAACAAAGGCTACTTTTTGACGCAGGCAGAGCTGTTGGAAACGGCTCATAATATGCAGGTTATACAAAGAGTTAATTAAATTTCGTTTGACCTGTAGAGATATCTGCACCTGTAATTGAATTTAGAATAAATAAAAATCCACCATGTTTTATTTGCAATAAAGATTCAAATAAAAAAAGTTCCGACTAATTATAGTTGCCATAGATTATGTTAAAAGGACAGGTCGGCTTTCGGTTTTATGTGAACACAATAAAACTATGGAGTATACAACCTCTATGAGGATAATACCAGTTGATGTGGGCCTTTGTCTAAAACAATATGTGGAATTCGGACACTGTTTTAGTTGTCTTGTGAAGATAATTGGGACATTTGGATTACAATATCATTAATTTATAGTAATTAAGACATTATGTAGCAAAATTTTAGTAGTTTTCTGCTACCTAATTTCTTAATTATCGAGGTTTTATGCTGGTCGATTATTGTTAATAAGTAGTTAGTAAGTTTTAAGTAAAAATATATAAACATGTTAACAAGTTTATCCTAGAAGTTGGTTAATATTATGTGGACAGTGGGTCCCATTGACAAAGATCCCCTATTTGTTAATAGATGGCACTTATGAATACGGATTTCGAATGTCTTTTTGTGAAATAAAAAACAGAATTCTAAAATACCATTTTTTACGTACCGACATTCTGTTACAAGTTAATTTAGTCTACATCTACACTAATATTATAAAGAGGAAAGATTTGTATTTTTGTGTGTATGTTTGTATCTATACTAATATTATAAAGCTGAAGAGTTTGTTTGTTTGTTTGAACGCGCTAATCTCAGGAACTACTGGTTCGAATTGAAAAATTCTTTTTGTGTTGGATAGATCATTTATCGAGAAAGGCTTTAGGCTATATAACATCACGTTGCGACTAATAGGAGCGAAGAAACAGCCGAAAATGTGGAAAAAACCGGGGAAAATTATTCATCTTTGAGGGCTTCCGTTGCGTGCGCTGCGAAAACCGTTCGAGATACCCAAAAAATATGTATGAAAGAATTTTTCCTCTTTAAATTATCTAAAAAAATGTCCGCGACAGTATATGTCTATCTTTTAAGATTAACTCACAATAACCGTTTTTTACAAATTATTTGTCAGAGTTGTATCAACATAATAATATTATTCTTTATCCAAATAAATATGTTATTGATTAAGAGTATTTAACTGTGAACAAAATTGTCTTTGACATCACTTAATTTCAATAAACATCTTATAAGATAATACAATTTTAAAATAACTCTGAAACAAAATTCACACGCGCCGCGTGATGAGCGCTCGCCCATGATTCCCAAAATAACTATTCCACGCGGACGAAGTCGCGGGCACAGCTAGTAATGAATAAACTCAAAAACTACTGTGCCGATTTCAAAAATTCTTTCACCATTGGAAAGCTACATTCACCCTCAGTAACATAGGCTATATACCGCAGGCGGAGCTGCGGGAAACAGCTAGTTGTTAATAATTTTAAAAGTTATAATTTAAAATAACATTTCTCATGTTTCTATAGATGGCGTAACAATGATATTGTATGAGAGTGCCCGAAAAGTAATCAAGATAGTTGGTGCGTTTCTATGAATAGTGGTTGTATATGTATAGCATAGGAGTATTTATTGTAATCTGTTGTAATGTTTATACATAACAGGGGAGAGGGTTATCTACGCTCAATATGATCTACGAGACCGTAGTCAAGATATGACGGAGAAAGCAGGGTACGGAATGATTGATTATAAGAGGATGCATAGTGAAAACAAAATACGAAAATAAATAGTTTATTTACACTTTGTACCTGCTAGGATGTCTTAAAATATTAAATTAAACTATTTTAATACGGTTTTTATCGCGTTTATTACTTATTATTAAAATAGTATTAAAATAGTTTAATTTAATGAATAACAATCGCGAAAACATAAGAAATCATTACGTCTTAAAATATTCATTTCTCTACATTTGTACATATTTATCTATCCTATTATACAATTTGTTTTCCTATTTATGTATTTTTATGTGTAATTCCTTACATTAAAGAGAGTTTAACATTAACGGTAAAAAAACTAAGGGTTTCAATATCTAAGGTCTTAGATATCAAGATCAAGTATTATTAATAATACACAATGTATGGTATGTATGGTCGATTGACAGTGTAACCTACACAAAATGATGATAAATACACAATCAAAGTATATTAACTAGTTTACTTTAAATTTAACTACCTCCGTGGCCCTGTGGTTAATACATTAAACCCTCGAATCCACGACGGATTCGATTTCCACTGGAAACGAACTCTGTTGAGTTGTTTCCAGTTTTCAATGAAATTATTACCAAGGAGGGTTTCTTTCTGCCACATTTGTTTGCCTCTAGATAGAGATCACAATAAAATAAACATACCCACCCACAGTCAGACACCAGGGTGCATAGGATCGCTTGCCCATGTAACCCACTCGATATGAATTAATTTAGGCGTTCGAGTTCTATCAGAATTTATCTCTGGAACTACTGATTTCTTAAATAGCGTTACACATAGCTCTGGCAGCAAACTGTGCAGCATAAAACACAAGTATGTAAACTCGTCTCTGTTACTGCCATTTTTCGCATACAAAAATATTCCCGACAGCGCGGCAGGAGCAGCGGTGGAACTGAATCAAAACCTGGCACAAATTATGGCCGAGGAAACCATACCAGGTTATTCTGAGTAAAATATTTACAGTGATAGACGGAATGGTTATGAATACATTCGTATTAAAAGACTGTTACTACCTGTATATTTTTTTTAGCTATTTAGGTCCTACTCTTGGGCAAAAGCTCTCCTATCTGTTTTCATACATCTCCATTCAATCATGTTATTTTCTCACTTACACATCCTGTATATATAGGAATAAATAAATAACTTATTCTTCTTCTTGTTAGCGAGTCGACTCCGGCAATTATTTTTGTGTGGACTAAAACGCCGCCATCGACAAGGCATTGTCAGTGGCTTCATGTTGGTCTCTGAGCGTGCAGGTATCTGGACACGTAGGGCAGGACAGGAGATGTGCCATGGTTTAAGGAGAGACACCATACTAATCCATATTCCATACTAATATTATAAATGCGAAAGTCTGTCTGTCTGTCTGTTATAGTTTCACGGCCGAACCGCTGAACGGATTTTGATGAAATTTGGTATTAATATAGTTGAAGATCCGGGGTCAATCATAGGCTACTTTTTGACGCAGGCGGAGCTGCGGGAAACAGCTAGTAAACAATAATCTAACTATTCTATATATTTGTATCATAGCTTACAACTAGTCAACCCATGACCTATGCAAGCAGCGTACGCTATAGCATGGGGTATGTAGTTCTGTTCATAATTCCCTGAGAACAGATGAGCCCAGGGTCCTTTCGCGAAGACCGCAACGTCTTCCCCTCCGTGGGTCTCTCTATGAATGGGCACTAAAGATGGGTATGTGAAGTTAGGGTTCTCTGAAAAAATAAATATTTAACCATTAAATCATTTGTTCAAATTAAACTATTTTAATACGGTTTTCTTAATGATGATGATTACTTATTTTACAGCTAATGTTTCAAAAACTTTACAGCATTTATTTTCGCAGGTATACAAGTTAAAATTTGCCTGTGATCACGGAGTAATAACAAAGAGGAGATGGCTTATCGAGAGCTATCTACAAATTGTGTGAGGCTAGGCGGGGCGGAAGGCGGGCGTGAGGGGAGCTCGGTTTGGCCGTGGCTCCGCCCCTATTGACGATATCATCTATTTACCAATAGATGTCGCTAGCAAATCGAAGATTTTAACATAAGAATATTCTCTTCTTTCTTTATATTACTGATATTTTGAACATTTTATGTGTAATACTAACAGACACATATTATGTGTAATACTAAATCAATTAAATAAATTGGAAAATATGTTATGTGATCCCAATACAGTACAGCATTGAAACACTTAAAACTAAGTGGTTTAAAGAAAGATAAGAAAACAGTTGAACGAAAATGACGTAAGCAACTCCCACTTCAACGTCACTGCGCCAATGACCGTAACGGTGCACCAGTCGATACGCCGTCTCCTCTTTGTGTTTGCTCCATGCCTAAGATGCCATAAAAGTACAAAACTACCGTCTATAATTTTATTGAAAACTTTCTTGATTTACACAGTATCCAAGGGTCTTGTAGTCTTCTTCCGAATTTGATATTTTATTAAATTAATTACTGGATCCCAAGCTGGTGGTTAAACTGCCAAACATCCTCTCTATTAAAAGTAGCATATTTTTATAATTTCTTATCTGTTTCTTTTTGCAAGGACTTGATGATTATTAAAACGCACAAAATCATTAGTGGTGTTCCAACCAAATCCCAGAAATGAAATCCATACTAATGTTTTAAATGCGAAAGTCTGTCTGTATGTCTGTTACGCTTACACGGCCAAACCGCTGAACGGATTTTGATGAAATTTGGTATGAATATAGCTGAAGATCCGGGGTTTAACATAGGCTGCTTTTTGACGCAGGCGGAACAGCGGGAAACAGCTAGTATTATATTAAGTAAATATATAATGACACACAGCTTTATCATACTTTGATCAACAGGTCACACTTTTATCCTAAAATAGCCCGATAATGTATTTATAATGGTATGCCATAACAGTTTTATACTTTGAGTGCATCAAAGTGTATTATCGTATAAGCAATATGCAACGTATTATATTATGGATATTGGGTTGTTCTGATATAGTCTGTAGAAGTAAAAACCGTGTAGGAAGCCCTTTCTTAAAATAAAAAAAAATACTATTTCGTAAAAGTATCCAAT
Source organism: Euzophera pinguis (assembly GCA_947363495.1). NCBI lineage: Eukaryota > Metazoa > Arthropoda > Insecta > Lepidoptera > Pyralidae > Euzophera > Euzophera pinguis. Next base: position 3,394,528 of record OX376164.1, read on the forward strand.
GAAAACCAAAGAAAAATTTAAAATAAATGTCTCTCTGTCTGTTTATTTAAAATAACATGATGCAAAATTTTCTACGTGGAATTCCTTTTACACTGAAATTAATCAAGTTTCAAAAAGCTATTTTTATCTCAGCTGGAATATAGCACATTGCTGCCCACACGCAAAAGCATATGCTGATGTATAGTTGATCACCATCATCATATCAACCGCAGGAAGTCCACTGCTGGACATAAACTATATCTATATATCCATAACATTTTTATTGTGTACATGAATAAAGTAAATAAATAAACCTCCCCAAAGATTTCAGTTCCAAAATGATCGATTAAAAGTGGCTTGCATTCTGAGCTTGCCTTTGACCTTCTTTCAAATCATCCGTCCATCTTTTTTAACAAAAATATTTACTTACTTAGATCTTCCAAATATATATCATGCCGTCTGAAGTTCTCGTGTGGCCTGTACCCGGGGCCGTTAGCGTAGCTCAGTGTAGTGTACGGAAGACTGTCTGATGCGTTCATCTGGAAGCAGATTGTACAAAAAAGAATATGTAGGAAAATCGACGGAAAGAAAATAAGACCATTTTTGAATGTTTATTCAGTTTTTGAAAAGAGAAGACCAAAGATTTCTTGAGTGTGTCCTGTTCCTACAACTATATTTGATAGAAATTATGAATCTACCTTTAACTTATGTTGCAAAAAGTATATTGTCTTTTCAAAGCATTGATTAACGGGGAGAAATCGTGTAGTTCTGAATCCAGAATACAAATGACGGCGGGGTCAGCACAACTTCTTGCTAGTGGACTCTTTGGAGGAAAACCTGCACGACTACATCTCTCCTGCCTCCATGGGACGTCGATACTCACTTTATTGGTAAATCCAAGTATGTCAGATCCCCTCTTGCTGTATCCGCTGTAAGTCATAGTGTGACTGTGGTCTGACGTCACTACCACCAGCGTCTCCTCAGGGTCCACCAGCCTCAAAGCTGCTTCCACGGCTTTTGCGAATTCTGCAGTCTCGTCCAGTGCCTTGCGCGCTTTGGTTTCGTGGTGGGCGGTGTCGATTCTTCCACCTAAGGACATTAACGAATCATATACCTATTTATACAAAAATAACTGAATAATACAAGGATGTTTTGTGATTTTACTATCCTTTTGTTTCCTTGGTGCAAAAGACTCAGGTATCTTAGTGTATTACGAAAATCCTCTCGAGAAACCTGGGGGTTGTAAAAGAAACCACATCAAAGGATGAGAGGCGGCTCCGAAAGACTACCTGATCCACAAGGGAATACTCATAGATTGATAATTGGTCTCGCGCTCGCTCGACTGGATACCGTCGGCGTACTAGACAAATGCGGCAACTAAAACTAAGCTAATTCGGCGTACTTGCGGCATACCCGCGTCAGTCACGCCGCAACCGATAAGTGAGTTGGACGTCGAGATAAATTTTAAATTTTAGTTTAAAAACAAAAGCAAAATGCCAGTTTGCGTATTCAAACAATATAAGAAGTATAGTACAAGAAATAACTCTTTCTCGTTTCGTCTTTGCACATTGTCTTACACACACTACAATATAAAGTTGCCGCATTCTGGAAACTGATTTTTTATCATAGCCCGGTATCTAGTCGAGCGCGCGCGAGACCAATTATTAATCTAAGGGAATACTCAATTTTTCGATAAAGCCGGCTTCGCTACCTCTGAGAAGATTCCTAAACCTTGTGTAAGAACTCTAATATAAAACATGACGAGCCTAGTAAGTATAATATGCCAGTTTTTCCCTTTCAAATTAATGCGAGCAACAGTTATTTCTAAAGATTTTGTTACAGACCTAATGACAAATTAATTATTTAAAAGTTGTTAAATTTACCTTCAACAAACAAAAAGAATCCTTCTTCTTTATTGGACAATAACTTGATAGCTGCTTGCGTCATCTCACTCAGGGTAGGGTCGTCACTTTGGGCGTCCAGGTGATAAGGCATGTGGTCAGGGGCAAAAAGACCCAGAATGTCTCTTTTTTCTGTAGCATCCAGGTGAAACAGGCCTTCTCTGTAAACATACAGGTACAATTGGCTACTTGACTGTGTTTATAATTGGACAATTAATCGAAACAATACATCACTAAAAAGTTTTATATGAAAAATTGAGTACAATATTGACTAGAATACCCTATTAGTGAAATCCCATTTAAGTCCCGGCATCCTCGATCAACCTTTCTCATCCTGATGTTTTACGATACCTACGTTTATCTTCATTGGTATCGTACGTCTATAAAATTAAAGGTTGATTTTAAGAGTAGATTATGTAAGAGAAGTGTACAACTTGTATACTTACCGATAGATACAAGAAAAACTCCGTCTTGAGAAAGAGTTTACATTTTTATGACCATAACATTTTGCAAATAAACATTTTCTAATTTCTACCTGTTGTAAATGAACTTGGCTGGAACTCCCAAAGTCGCCTTCTTGTTCAGCCACTCGCTTATCAGGTTTTTCCCGTCGGATCGTCGACCAAAGAAGCCTTCCACGTCTCTCTCTCTTTTAGGTGTAAAGTTCTTTCTTCCACCTCCAAAAACCACCTGATAAAATAAATAAATAAATTGGAGCAATTTTCATTTCTGTACCAATTTCAGCTTTTGCTTCGAAACTTAGTGTTTGATTTTATTCTGATTCTAGATAAGTTTGTATGCAACGGAGCGACTGCTATCTGACCACTGTAACACATTTAGTCAGAAATCTAGCCTAGCTTCATGGTACAGTTGGGTTAGTTTTTAACAATGTCAGATTTTTAAGACCCTGAAGAGTGCCGTCTGGCGTTTGTAAATTATGAAGAGACTAGAGAGGCCAATTATACTATGAATGTAAACTGTTCATAAAATGCTTACATTAATCTTGCTGCCCACGGAACCCTGGACCAGTTGTGTGGCGATATCCTCGCATTGTAACCCAAAACTTGGTACATCGGTGTCAGATTCCCACAGCCTGTCAGCTGAGTGCGCGTACGACGCCGCTGGAGTGGCGTGGGTCACTCGTGTGGTGGTGACCACTCCTGGAAAAGATGTTTGTTCATAATTTGATACTGCGGTTAAGAATTGTTACATTAAAACAACTGACTACGTGGTCGCTAAGGCCTAAGACATCGAGATAGTGGGTTCGATTCCCACGGAAAGCATACTTTGTTTAGTTGTTTCCAGTTTGGTTAGGATATTGTCTGATAATAATGATTGATAAAAGTCGGTTGACCATGAGCCTATTGACCCTTCACCTGCGTATATTTGGTTCTTAACAATGGAATTTTTATTGTTATCTCGTTTGACGCAGGTGAAGAGCATATTAGCATATCCAAGCACAACGACCCTTATAGAAAATGGGCCTAAAACACTTTTTTTCAATGAATCAAAGAGCAATCCGTTTCATTTTTACCTAAAACACAATAACTGATAAATGTCAGTTTTACTTGATTGGTTTACTAACTAGTTTACCTCCCAAGCCATGAATGAAGGCATATATTTATTAGCTGCTTCCAACGCACTTCTTCATCATTATCATTTCAGCAGCAGGCAGTCCACTGCTGGACATATGCCTCTCCTAATTATTTCCAAAATGATCGATTAGAAGCAGCCTGCATCCAGCGACTGCCTGCGACCTTTTTCAGGTCATCTGACCATCCTGTCGGTGGATGTCCAACGCAGAGCTTGCCGATTCGCCTTCGCGGTGGTGGCGGTTTTTTGGTGGCCCCCAGATACTGTACCTAATTAAGATAATCTCTACATACTGACCAGTACGTTTCCCTGCCTTCTGCGCCCAGTCCATCAGTCCAGTCACAGAGTACAGGCCATCTCTTTGGGCCTTACAGTCTCCTCTCTTGGCTCCAGCACTGAGGCCCACGGTCCCACTGTTGGCCTTAACTCCTGTGAGGTACGCAGTGCCACTGCAAGCTGAGTCTGCTACGTTATTGTCGACGCAGTATGGCTGAAAATAAGAAAAAAAAAGATTTAGGTTCGGCCATATTATAAAATTTTTCAAACTAAACATTTGATCACCCAGGTGACTCAAGTGGAATAAACCAAATTTTCTTTGTGTATTGTAATTTAGGTAGCTAGCAAAAGTTTTAGTTCTAACTAACCCTACAATTAGATTAATAAATCCCTATCAAAGAATACCTTAGAACCGCGTCAGAGGAAGAGAAATGGTTCTGAAAAATCTGACATCAAGTTGTAGGGTCTAAGGCCATATATCTCACTCGAAATAAATTAATGGCGTTAATGATATTTAAACTCTGACACCAGGATGTGCAGTGCAATGTCAAGGATTGACCATTTAAACTAGTCAATATAATTAAATGAATGAAATTCAAAATTATTGTGACAGTTCATCAACAGAAAAAAAATATCTTAAATATTAATGCACAATGGCGGAGCGGAGGGATCTCTTCCAGTCAACCACTATAATAGAGGAAATTCTGTGAGTGTAGTAGGAGTACAGATTATCGGATCCAACTTACATGTACAAAAAACAATATATAAAAGCAATATTACACTAGCTATTACCACCTATTCATAATTCTTAATGATGATTAAATGCAGTGCAAAAAAAAAAAAAATTATCAAATCACTATACGGACAATTTATAGACTTCCTTAATCCTTGAATGACTTGAGCGATGGCGACATCTTTACTTCAGATGGGAGTTTATTCCATAGTTTAGAAGCCAGAACAGAGAAGGAACGTGCATACGATTGGGAACTAGCTTCAGGAATCTGCAAGAGAGGACTGTTATTACCCCGAAGTCGAGGATCAATAATACAGAACTGAAATTTTTCTTTTAAATAAATAGGTGAGAAAGGATTAAAAAGAACATTGTATAACAGTGATACGATATGAATATTACGACGGAGTATTACCAGTTAAGTTGTGCGCGGAGGAGACGGAATATTACCAGTTAAGTTGTGCGCGGTATTCAGATATATAGTCAAACTTCCGTAGACCGAAAACATAACGAATACACATGTTTTGTAGTCGTTCTAGTTTCAACAACAGTTCCCCGGTCAAGTCAAGGTACGCTACGTCCGCATAGTCCAGTATCGGTACCAGGAGCGTGCGAGCCAGGAGCGCCTTCTTATCGGCCGGCAACAAAATTTTGCAGGCGCCTCAAAGAGTACAAAGAAGCAAATATCTTTCTGCTAAGCTCACCCACTTGAGCAGCCCAGGAAAGAGTTTCATCCATAATTATGCCCAAGTTATTGACCTTGGATGTAAAAGGTATAATATCATTGCCAAGAACAATGTTAGGAAATGCCATGGATTTAAATTTAGAGACAAAGTGATGACTACCTATTACAACAGCCTGAGACTTTGCTGCGTTAACCAAAAGACCAAAGTTATGGGACCATTCTTTAATATAAGCAAGATCGGAGTTGATAACGCTAATTGAGTTCTGAAAACTATCTAGACGAGCTGCCGAATAGATTTGCGCATACAGATGATAAGAGGAAGATAATGAGGAGGTTATGCCGTCAATGAAGATGGAAAAATGAATGGGTGACAGTATTCTCCCCTGTGGAACACCAGCCAAGAGGTCACACCAATCGGATCGGTTATCTTGAAGTTTCACCATCTGTTGTCTGCCTGTGAGATAGGATTGAAACCAGACAACAGTGAGAGAAGAGAAGTTTAAGCTTCGCATGACTGCCAGAAGCACATCAAAATCCACGGTGTTAAAAGCAATGGTGAAATTCAATATAGTGTAAGAACGATAAGTTTTTTATTTTCTATATTGAAACGGATATCATCAGTGATCATCACAGAACGGGAAATACGTCAAGGGAAATTTTTATTGTTACTTAATCTTTTATCTTTTATGTTGTTACTTTTTTAGGGTTCCGTAGTAAATACAAGGAACCTTTATAGTTTCATCATGTTTTTTCGTCTCTCTGTCCTACGTTTTCTCAGAGACTATCAGATCTAGTGAGCTACAATTTGCAAAATTACTGCTGTTTGAACTCCGTAACGCTTTTTACTCGAAAACCAGACCAACATTAACACGGGTGTCTAAAACTGTCAGATTTTTTCCGACGCAGCCTAATGATTGTTACTCGTATCTATCGACAACACCAAAAGACTTAACGTGCCTTCTGAAGCACAGAGGAGGTCGAGATAGAATATGCCACTAATGGTGACCAATCCGATACGGGTCGAGTCACGTCTCGCCGTCGTTTGACAGGCTAGCTACTCGTACTTCGGATACGCGCGCCGCGGTCGTTTACCTATAATATTATTATTATGCATCGTGTTTCGTAATCATAAATCGTTTTCTTAATTTATTAGGTTAAGAGTTCTATCGTAATTTTCTTATTGTTATCTCGGCACCAAACCCATCGAAAATCGAATTTGATGCTGCGTTCAAGTTTCCCGCCATCGGAGCAGAAATTTGAATCACCGAATGTCGAACGAAACGTTCAATCGTTCATACGCCTCGTCGACCAATCACCGCCGAGCTACAGTGTAGAAAATTCTGGATCTCTCTCGCATCTCGGCCCTGCAGCTCTGCACAAGGAGACTGTGCCGGTCGGATTCTCTTCGCGAGAGAAAGTCGTGTGTTCCGTGTGACGTGGAGTCGTGTAATAATACGAAATTTAAGACAATTTGATCTAAAACTATTGTGTTTGTGATAAAGCTACTTTTCGTAGACTCTTGAGCTGTGATTTTTCAAAGGTGCGAAAATCAGAAGATCAAGTTCATCATTCCAGAAGTGGAGCATGTTAGCTTGCTTTTGGACAAGGCGTACGTGACTGGAGGTGAGCTATTTCTTGTTCTGATTACGGGGTCTTGATCGCGGCAGCTACATATCGAATTTTCAAACGGTGGCCTGCCACCCAATATGGCGAGGAATTTTATCATTCTCGCACATATTTTTTGGTGCCGAAACCCGGGAATAAAATTCTATTTATCAGAATTTGTCTAATTTCCTTTTTTTCTCATTATTAAACACGCCCGAAGTGTAGGTAGTTTCTTGTGAATTTTTTGTGATCATCACAAAATAAAAATTATCTAGATGTGAAACTTGCAATTTGTGTGGTCACTTTTATCTTTGACTTTCGAATGCATATGAACTAGCTAGATATTGTTTCTTGTTTTAATGTTGGACAATACATATTCCGAGTTCAGTTAAAATAGGTAATTCATAAAAAGAACAAAGATAATAACGTTCCGTGTAAGTTTACACGAGAGGTCACTTCTGCACATTTTATATTTTGCTTCGGAATTTATTAACTCCGTACGTAACTACCTACATATTTGCCTCCACCAAAGTGTTTTAATGCGTAAATTTCGTTTTATAAAATAAACATTTTCGTTCAAATAACACCACGCACACGTTACAAATCTCAAGTAAGTAGGTAATTTGTACCTACATCGATTTATAGGTAGCATTCAATGCGTCAACACGAATTTAACGTACGTACACGTTTATTTTCGCTGTATCCTATCGTCAACTACCTATAAGTATTTTACGTATCGACTTATAAATACGACATCTTACACATCGATTGAATAAATACCTAATAAAAAATAAAATAAAAAAACTTAGCCTTTTCGTGTATTGTTTTGGAATCTCGTACTATACAATTACTCGTTTTCATTCTCTTGTATAGTGCATATTCGTACCCAATTCGATTCTCAACGATCGTGCTATGATTGTGTTAGGTATTTTTCATTTTCTCCAATATTCCTAGCAAGTAGGTATATCATCCACTCGTCCTACATTGAATATTAGTTTGGAATTCTCGCACTATACAATTATTCGTTTCTCATTCTCTTGTATAGTGCTCATTCGTGTCCAGGCTAATATATATCAATATACTCGCGCAATATACCTACCGTAAAAGTGTTCGGAGTACAGACAGATTCGTATTCGTTGGTGATCAGTGACAAAACGGTTGCATTTTTTCGTTTCATTGTTTTATCGTCATCCGAATTGTAACTTCATGTATGACAAGTAAATTATAAGGGGTGTTCATATCAGTTACAAATTTTCAAACAAAGTGATAGATAAATATAAAGTGTATTTGTATTAGTTGCATATTGCAACCGAAGTAATAGTTAAATATAAGGTGAATTTAAATAAATACATTTTACCAAACCATCATTAATATTCGTTTGTAAATTAAATACTAAATTTACACCTTATTTTTTAGTAAAAATGTCTTACAACACAAAACGAAAGCAAAAGCTTGATCCATCTAAGAAAAGAAAATCTTTCAGTATGGTTGACGATGAACCTGCTCTTACTGCTCGAGACTTACCCATATTGCGGCGCAAACGCACTCTCGCTTTAAATCGTTTGAGGAAGACACTTGAAGTTGCTGAATTAGCCCAAAAGGATCTTTCTCATCTAGACGCGTTTTTAGCCCATTTTACGTCTGTGCAAAAGCTTTGTAGCAGCTTTGAGGATACCCATTCTGATATTCTCTGTATTGTAGATAGAGATACAGAGGATCAAGAGGATGAGGTCCGAGCAGACTTCGATCAAATATATTTCGATATCATGACCATTTATAGGCAGCTAATTCCTACTGGTACAGGAGATTCTAATTCAAATACAATCGCTGTCGACCGCTCTTGTATCTCTAACGTAAAGCTACCTAAAATTAATATTCCTATATTTAATGGGAAAATTAAAGAATGGCCTCAATTTTATAGCCTATATAATTCGTTAATACATCATAATTTGTCACTTTCGGATGCTGAACGCATGCATTATCTTTTCTCAAGTCTTTCAGGAGACGCTCTTACTCTTATACGTTCGTACCCTCCAGAAGGTACTTTTTATCGTGAGGCATATCAGACATTAACGAAGAGGTACCAAGATAAACGTGAACTGGCATTTACGTGTTGGAAGGCAATACTAGATATAAATTTAAACTCTAACTCACCTGATGAGCTTCGTCGTGCGCTCGACCATACAAAAGAAAATTTAAATGTTTTAAGAGGTCTTGGATTACCTACTACCGAATGGAGTTTCGTACTTAGTTATCTTTTCTTGTCGAAGCTAGATTCACAAACGCGTTGCGCTTATGAAAGAAAACACATATCTACTGAGTTACCGAATTTCGAAGAATTGTTGGAATTCGTGTACACCAAAAGTGAGGCCCTCAATCGAGACACTCACTTCTCACGTCAAAATCGATCTAACGTTTCTAATAATCATAATCAATTCAAATCCCACGCTCAAAACAAATTAGATAATTCTTCGAGGTCCAAAACTACAGTTTTTCTTTCTAGCACTGAGGAGAGGTCCAAGCCCAACCCTCCGACATCACAATCCGTCAGTTCAAACTCAACCTCTTCATCTACGGTACCCATTCTTAAATGTTCGTTTTGTTCTGAAAATCATTCAGTTAATCATTGTAAACAATTTGCTCAGATTTCTGTAGCCGAACGGATGGAACATGCGAAAACTAATCGTTGGTGTTTCAACTGTCTGAGGCCGTCACATCGTCTATCTGAATGTAGATCTATTTTTAGATGTCAGAAATGTCATCAGCGTCATCACACACTTCTTCACCTGGATAATCCCAATATCGCTGATTCTTCATCGACTCAACCTACTTCTGGTTCCCAAAGCAAAAATCAAACTCAGGTTCTTACAAGTCTCGAATCCCAACCTGTGGTGCTTCTATCTACAGCCAGAGTTCAAATCCGAGATTCCTCAGGCAACTTTCAGTCATTTCGAGCCCTTATAGATTCTGGTAGCATGGCGCACTTTATTTGTGAGAAATCATTAAAGCGACTTGGTTTGAAGAGTGACTTCACTTCTCGGCGAGTCAGTGGCCTGGCCGAGTCATCTGCTTCTGTTTCCGGTACAGTACAGATCGAACTTGGGGTCAATGACCAAAGTCTGTTTAAGATTGAGGCGCTCATCTTGCCCAGTATATGTGGCGAAATGCCATCAGCTCGTATCGATCGCTCCTCATGGTCACATTTACAGAGCCTAAAACTGGCTGATCCAGATTGTCACTCGCCTGGATCTATCGATGTCCTTCTCGGTGCTGAGATCTTCGCTTCATTACTTCTTCCGGGTAGTGTAAGTGGAGGATCTAAGCAACCAGCAGCGCTTAATTCGGTATTCGGTTGGATCTTGCTCGGCTGTGCCAATCGAAAGGATAAGGTGCAGTCTTTTTTTGTAAATGAGGCTGATTGCCTTCATAGTGAAGTCAAGCGCCTATGGGAATTGGAATCTTTTGATGGAACTCCTCCTCTAACTCCCGACGAACATCGTTGTGAAGAAATATTTGCAACGCAACACTCACGTGATATCATAGGTAGGTATATTGTTACCTTGCCGTTTAAGGAGGATAAACAGGATCTACATTTTCCAGGTTCTCGCGAAACTGCTTTACGTTATTTTCATTCTATGGAACGAAGATAGAAAGATAGTTAAGGATCCAGAATTATACAAGAAATATAGTGAGTTTATGAGGGATTATCTAGATAGCGGTCATATGAATGGTGTTCCGATTGATGAGCTGAATGCTGGAAGGTATTATCTTCCTCATCATTGTGTGCTTCGCCCCGATTCTGCTTCCACGAAGTTGCGCGTTGTTTTCAATGCAAGTTATCCTGATGCTACGGGAACTTCTCTTAACGATACTCTTCTAATCGGTCCCAAGCTTCAAACTAACATTGCAACAATTCTTCTCAATTTTCGTACTCATTTTGTTGTATTTACAGCTGATATGCGGCAAATGTATCGCATGATTCGAATTTCGGATACTGATCGTGAATACCAACGCATCTTTTGGCGGTTTGATACAAACGAATCCGTCCAGGAGTATCGGCTTAATACTGTGACTTACGGCGTGTCTTCGGCTCCCTTTCTAGCATGTCGTACGATTAAACAGCTGATTTTGGATGAGGGTCGTGAGTTGCCAATCGCTAGTAGGGTTTTATCTTCTGACTTGTATATCGATGATGTAGTGACTGGTTTTGAAAATCTTGAGATCGCTTTGCAAGCACGAAATGAAATCATTGAATTACTTGGTAAAGGAAACTTTGAACTTCGAAAATGGGCGACCAACACTCCTGCGCTTCTCTCTGGTTTGCCTTCGGACCATTGTTTGACTGCATCGGTGACGTTGGATGATAAGGAGAGTTCAACACTCAAAGTTCTCGGTTTAAGGTGGGATCCTGTGACTGACTGTTTCTTCTTTTCAGTTGTTCCGCAACAAAAGAAGTGCACGAAGAGGAACATTCTAAGTGAACTAGCGCGCGTATTTGATCCCTTGGGCTTCCTCTCGCCTTTAACTTTTATCGCCAAGGTTCTGGTACAGCGTCTGTGGCTTCTTAAAGTGGGTTGGGACGACGATCCTCCTAAGGAAGTTGTTAATCTTTGGGACCTATACTTGGATGAACTTCCTTTGTTGCATTCTCTGCGTATTCCTCGCTGTGTTTCAGTGAGAGATATCCAATCTTGTGAACTACATGGATTTTCTGATAGCTCGGAAACTGGTTACGGTGCTGTGGTCTATCTACGCATCGTTGATGAAAATCAAACTGTCCACGTATTTTTCGTATGCTCGAAGGGCCGAGTAGCTCCTGTAAAGTCCACATCATTGCCGCGACTTGAGCTTTGTGCCGCAGTACTCCTTGCTGATCTTTTGAGATTCGTCAAAGAATCGTACTCTTCCATTTTTTCATTCGATGGCGTATACGCTTGGTCTGACTCCACCGTAGTGCTTGCGTGGATTCGCTCTCATCCATCCCGTTGGAAAACTTTTGTCGCGAATCGCGTAAGTCACATTCTAGACGTCATTCCAGATGTTACTTGGAATCACGTGAATTCCGAGAATAATCCGGCAGATGTAGTGTCTCGAGGTCAGCTTCCGTCAGCTCTTGCCAACAATCGTTTATGGTGGGCGGGTCCCTCGTGGCTTTCTCAACCAGTTCTTCCTTGGCCTCGTTCTGACGAAGTACTGGATCCAACTACATTAAATATGGAGGAAAAGAGTCCACATTCTTTGCTTGCTCAGGACGCAGCTTCTACATCTTTCTTAGATCTATTACTTGAACGTTATTCTTCGATTCGAAAAATCCAACGCGTTATATGCGTTTGGATTAAGTTCATTTATTTCATTCGTAGTAAACGTACAGCTCGCTGGGACGCGGCGTTTAATCAAATAGAGCTTCATAAGTCTCTCTTGATTGTCGTCAAGCATATCCAGTCCAGTTATTTCGCTACTGCAATCCAACAACTTCAAACGGGAAGGCTCTTGTCCAAGCAAATGCGTAAGCTCAATCCATTTTTGGATATACACGGTGTGCTCAGGGTGGGCGGCAGGCTGTCGAGATCGGGTCTTGAATTTGAACACAAACATCCTGCTCTTCTTCCGCGTGATTCAAGACTCACCTACATGATAATTGAAGCGTTCCATCGTGAAAATTGTCATGCTGGTGTTAATACACTGCATTACCTGTTAACTCAACAATTCTGGATACTTTCTCCCAAACGCGCAATTCGTCATTGTTTATCTAAATGCTTACAGTGTTATAAAACCAACCCTATGCCCTTAGAGCCATTTATGAGCGATCTACCCGCTGTTCGTGTTAATCAAGTTAAGCCCTTTTCTATTGTAGGAACGGATTATGGCGGTCCTTTTAAGATAAAACTTGGAAAACATCGTGGTGCTAAAATCGGAAAAGCTTATCTTTGCCTATTCATTTGCTTTAGCACTAAAGCTCTTCATCTCGAGACTGTCTCGGACTTGTCATCTGACGCTTTCCTTGCAGCTCTCCGTCGTTTAGTCGGCCGTCGTGGTAGGGTTAGCATAATTCACTCTGATTGCGGAACTAATTACGTAGGCGCAAGCAATCAACTAAATGCTCTTATGCAAACTGCTGCTCATGCGGAAAATATTGAATTTCGATTCAATGCACCTTCAAGCCCCCACTTCGGTGGAGTGTGGGAAATTCAAATCAAATCCGTCAAATCTCACTTGTATCGTATCATAGGGGAACAAGCCCTTACGTTCGAGGAGTTAAGTACTGTCTTTGTTCAAATCGAATCGATGCTTAATTCTCGACCACTCTGCCCGCTGAGTTCAGATCCAAATGACTTGAACGTTCTTACTCCGGGCCACTTCTTAACGTTAGAGCCGCTTACCTCCGTGCCTGATGAAGATTTAACTCCCATTAATCTAAACCGTCTCGGTCGATGGCAGTTAATACAACGTTTTCAACAAGACTTTTGGACTCGTTGGAAGCAAGAATATTTACAAACTCTAACTCAGCGAGCAAAGTGGACCAAACAATCGAAACCACTGGACGTAGGGTCGATTGTTATAATAAAAACCGATAACTCAGTCCCGTTACACTGGCCTCTTGCGCGCGTTGAAAAACTTTACCCTGGCCCGGACGGAGTAGTTCGCGTGGCAACTGTACGTACAGTTGATGGCTCTCACCTAACGAGACCATTGGCAAAACTTTGCCCTTTACCTAATCATATCGATTAATCTATTCAGTTCGTATTTTAGTTAAAACATTATCGTAAACTCTATTTAGTTTAAGTCATATGCATTCGTTTCGTTCACATAGTTTTATTAGTTTAACTGTTTTCTAAGTAAGAAAATACACAAGTGTATTTTGGTGGGCGGTATGTTTCGTAATCATAAATCGTTTTCTTAATTTATTAGGTTAAGAGTTCTATCGTAATTTTCTTATTGTTATCTCGGCACCAAACCCATCGAAAATCGAATTTGATGCTGCGTTCAAGTTTCCCGCCATCGGAGCAGAAATTTGAATCACCGAATGTCGAACGAAACGTTCAATCGTTCATACGCCTCGTCGACCAATCACCGCCGAGCTACAGTGTAGAAAATTCTGGATCTCTCTCGCATCTCGGCCCTGCAGCTCTGCACAAGGAGACTGTGCCGGTCGGATTCTCTTCGCGAGAGAAAGTCGTGTGTTCCGTGTGACGTGGAGTCGTGTAATAATACGAAATTTAAGACAATTTGATCTAAAACTATTGTGTTTGTGATAAAGCTACTTTTCGTAGACTCTTGAGCTGTGATTTTTCAAAGGTGCGAAAATCAGAAGATCAAGTTCATCATTCCAGAAGTGGAGCATGTTAGCTTGCTTTTGGACAAGGCGTACGTGACTGGAGGTGAGCTATTTCTTGTTCTGATTACGGGGTCTTGATCGCGGCAGCTACATATCGAATTTTCAAACGGTGGCCTGCCACCCAATATGGCGAGGAATTTTATCATTCTCGCACACATCGAAATTTTGGAATCGATAGTTTCGGAGCTAAGGTAGGAGAAATGGTTAATTTATTTAATAATTCTAATAAAGGATCCTTAAATTGCAACAAGAACTTTCATTTGATTTATTAGGTACTGCACAGTAATTAATTTGCATAGTAGTAGTTCAGTATGATAAACGTTACTTTTAATTTTCTATTTAGCTTGGAGCTAATTAGTTACTGACCCCGTTTTAGTTGTGACCCGGGTTTAAATACAAATAAATAAATACTTAGACATACACATAAATACATATTATATGTATAGTAAATATCTTATGAATAAAGAAAGTATAACTTTAACGTACAAATGTTCGTGAAAAATATATACATTCAATAATTAATAATCATACAATAATATAGCCACTCAAATAAAAAACTCATTAAATTAGATGTTACGAGCGCGTTGCCGACCTGTCCGCTATCAGCACAGTGACTGCTCAGGAGCCTGGCGATCCTACTCACCAGCAGGAACACAACACTGCATCACAGTGTTATTTGGCTGCGGTCTAATAATTAATTGAATAAATGCCACGTCGTTGCAGAGCTGTTATTGAATATAAGAGATACGCCACTAAATATTAATTATAACTATTGGTAGGCTGTGGATAGTAGCTATTTCATAAAAACCAATACTAATTACTAATACTTAAAAATATTGTTTTTTATACTTTTTTATTGTTGTTTCTTATTAGTTGACCATTTTTGTTCATACCTTAAAACTGATTTAAATGTTTGTCCGTAATGTAACATCGAAACTGCACTTGTGTAGTGGGATTTATATTGTTTTTCTAATAAATGATAAATCGTTGAACATATTGTTGTCCTATATATTGTTTAATTTCAAAATAAAAACGATTGCGGTGAAGTGTCTTACATAATGTCAAGGACCGTTGGTAGTGTTTCTAATTATACGACCTCAACTGTATATATATTAGTATTATATAGGGCATGGTACCAACTACCCACAGACCAAATTTAGAATGTTGGTGGGCGTAGGTAAAGGTGAAAAATGGAATCAAAATAGTGATAGGTTGCTAGTCGCTCCGCCTACTGATTATCGCATACTGGTTTCTTCGAATTTCGCCCACACTTGGCTTGCTTGTGTGGTCTGCGCGGGAAGAGAAGCAGCTAGTACATTCCACGTTTAAACTTTTCTCCCAGACCAGCATTGAAGAAATAAGGTGCCACAGACATCCCTCTTTTGGGGTCGGGAGTTAAAAAACAAAATATCCAAATAATAAAAATCGAAACCACGGGAAATTTGGGATTTATTTAACACACGGCAACATTGGGCAGCGGTACTTTGTGCCATATTTTAGTGTTTTATTATTTTCATTAGTAATTTATGTCTAAATTTCGAAATTTTGCAATACTTACTGATGGTATGTAATACCAATATCTTAATTTTTTTATTTTAGTATTATTCTTACACAGTTTGACTACGCAAACTGCCATTTTGCTTCTGCTTTTACATTAAATTTTAAATTTATCTGGACGTCCAACTCACTCATCGGTTGCGGCGTGACTGACGCGGGTATGCCGCGAGTACGCCGAATTCGGCGTAGTTTTAGTTGCCGCATTCTTCTAGTATGCCGACGGTATCTAGTCGAGCGCGCGAGACCAATTATTAATCTAAGGCCATGTCGTATCAAAAACTAAAGGATATCGCTTATAATCAAGAAGAATGGAAGAGTTACATCGACAAGAGCCCAGCTCTTATATTTATGATGATGATGGGTTACACGGTCAATCGACCATATAACCACCAAAATACCCAGTTGTTATTTAAACAAATGCGTACCTGTATTGTACTAATAACTCTTATTTATTGTTGCTTACCTTGCCCGTGCTTCGGGAAGCCCGTTAAGCCGTTGGTCCCGGTTGTTATGTGATAGATAGCAGTCGTGAGGCTATGTTAGATGCCATTAGGCAGTCAGTCATGTTCCTGTTGGTCTGGTTTTCCTGATAAAAGGGTTACGGAGGTCAGACTGCAGTCGCTCCATTGTAATAACCAGTGCCGCCAAATCTACGACCATGACTTACAGCGTACCTTAGGCTCCGAAGCGTAAGCTGACGACGCATTTGGGAATACACGCTAGGACGAAGAAGATCATTTTCGCTGCTTACCTTAGATAAACCAGTATACGGGAAGGCTTCAAAGCTTAGCCTCAATTCCTCTCCTAAATGCCCGTACTTCTGTCCAAGGTATACCCTGGTCGCAGCCAAGGTCGTGATGCTCATACCGTCTCCTAGGAACAGGATGACATTCCTGGCTACTTTCTTGTTCAGTGGTGTGAAGACCTGAAAAATAAAATGGTCACGTTGGTCCTTGGGTTTCACTGGTAGGTATGGTTTAATTTGTATTTTTCTTTGAAGTGCAATATATGCTTATAATACTTAATTTACGTTTAAGTATACTTTTTTCACCTGAAAATTACCTTAGTTTTGAGAGTCCATTGTGCTTGCATATTCCAATGATCTTTATTTCTTTCGTCGAATGTATCTTGTGGTAAATTATCTGGAAGGATAAAAAAATAAAATATTAAATCAAAATCATTAAATATTATAATAATTTAAGTAGCCTTTCGCCATTTTTTTCAAAATGCGAACACTAAGAATGGGTTTTGAAATATTTTAACTTTAAAGGGGTGAAATAGAGGTTGAAACTTTGTATGAAAAAATATTGAATTTGATCAAAATTGAGATTCATGCTTTGAAGAACATTTTATTGAACACGTGTTTCATGGTTTGTTAAAATTTACCCGCTAAGGGTGCAAAATAGGGGTCGAAAGTTATGTAAATTTATTATTGAAATGTATGTTCTTAAAAACATTTCATTGAATAAGTGTTTTATGTTTATTAGACTTTACTCCCTTGTTACCTTTTCAAAGGACTAGACAGAAATTTGACGTGAATTTGAACCATGTCGATGGACAAAGACTACGTGTGGTCGCGAAAACAAAATCCACGCGGGCGAAGCCGCGAGTGAAAAATTAGTATTTTCATATATTTGAAAACCGTGCAATGTAAGAGAAAATAAAGTAAGAGAAATAAAGAATATAAAGAGATACTTGCTCCGGAAGGCACGATAAATCGTTAGTCCTAGTTGTTATCGATAGATGTCAGCCGGAAGGCTGTGTCGGATGCCTTTAGGCAGCCTTGAAATTTACTGTGTTGGGGACAACAACACACCACACTAAGTTCCTGACAGTATGCTTTCTTTTATAAAGAGTTACGGAGATCAGATGGCAGTCTCTCCATTGTAATAACCAGTATCGCCAAATCCAGGATCTTGATTAATAGCGTATTCTAGGCTCTGATGCTTAGGACGCGACTGGGAAAACACGCTTGGACGAAGATAACATATTATTAATGAATCACATTTTCCCCGTAGGGCCCGCTTTTCACCCCCGCGAGAAATGAGACGTAATGAGTTGCGAACCGCATTGCCGCCATTTAGATTTTTGTTATTTCCCAAAATCATAGCATTCCCATGAGTGTAGGGGTACACAAACTGTCGCACCCAGCAGAGCCCCCTATGCCAGGTAAAGGCTAGCCTTTATCTGGTAGCGCCTCACCCCAGGGCAATTGCCACGCTTTTGACCAGGCTCGCCCGTAGCCACGCATCTCTCGGCACGGCTTACCTTAGATTGGCGGAAAGAGGAAGGTAGGGGCAATGAAATAGATAAAGGAAATAAATATATATATACAAACTTAAATTATGTAATTACAATAACATACATAACATAGAAGTTATACCTCATAACAACCTGCACCCTTTGAACCAAACTCATAAGACTGTAAGGGTAACCAGTACTTAATTGGCGGTTTGACGTGGCAATTATGAGAATCTAATTAACCCAAATGAAGTCAAGCAATTGGATAATTAAACATGCGACAGTATTTAAAGGTGACAATCGCATGGGAGCTAATATCTCCGTATATTTTTCTCAATTTTTTTTAATACTAATAATATGCGATTATGAACAACCCTGACTCCGTGTGTGAATCCGTACACATACTAATACTAATATAATATATACTAATTATACTAATATCCATACTAATATTATAAATGCGAAAGTCTGTCTGTCTGTTACGCTTTCACGGCTAATCCGCTAAACGGATTTTGATGAAATTTGGTATGAATATAGTTGAAAACCCGGGGTCAAACTTAGGCTACTTTTTGACGCAGGCGGAGCTGCGAGAAACAGCTAGTATACTAATATAATGCGAAAGTCTGTCTGTCTGTTACGTTTTTACGGCCAAACCGCTGAACGGATTTTGATGAAATTTAGTATGAATATAGTAGAAGACCCGGGGTTAAACATAGGCTACTTTTTGACGCAGGCGCAGCTGCGGGAAACAGCTAGTATTTTATATTCATATTTCTAAAATATTATTTTAAATGTTTTTTTTTATAGTTGAAGTACAAGACATTATTTTGTATTAAAGTATACTTTTGGAACCATAAAATACTTAACAATTATAAATATACTTACTAAATTAATACCGATAAACTAATCACGTTTCAAAGAAGAGGGCCGAGATGGCAAACCAAATATTACAATAACAGATCAAATACAATTAAATAACTCAATAAATAATCAGTTAAGCGTAACAATTACAATAAGATCGCGAACTTGAATTTACATTTGTTAAATGTAGCGGAACGATACTTTTGGGGTTCCGTAGTCTGGATTATAGGAAAAGAACGTTGGATTTAAAAACATGTCATCCACTCATCTACAGAAACGGATATTTAGCAGACTATTATGTATTTTTTAACCGTGGTTTACTTAGTCTAACAGTTTTCGTAAGGTTTCAAGTTTTTATTCATGGGATAAATTTTTCGGTCATGTGGGCCTTTAAAATAAGTGTCAAATAGATAAAATGAGTAGATTATATTTAAGTGATGGATATATTTATTTATTATATTGTGTAATTATCTAACTAGACCTGCGTTACATAATTATTATCTACTAATACTAAAGTACATATAAGTATATAAAGTATATATATTTTTTTTAAGTACTCTTCATCCCTATGTACTTAAGACAAATTTTTCATATCACTAATTCGAGTTCCTGAATTCATAAACAAAAAGAGTTTTTTGAATTCGTTTAAATTATATAATTATTAAGCCTTTGAAATCCTGTGGAAGGGGAAACTGTCAAGAAACAAGAAAAGGATGCACATAATGGTGGAGTGACGTCACTACTACTTGATTTCGAGCGTACAAAAGAGATAGCAAGTCCCCACCTCGCTCTCACTTTTCTTAATCGGTTAATTTTTAGTGTATGTATTGTTCCATATAAAAATCTTGTCAAAATATGAAGACAGTCCAGTAGCCTATACGGTGCAGCTCTATATTTACCACTCGCACTTGACCTTTTTTATAGAGCAAGGTCAAACTCGAAGATTGTTTAAGTTTCTAACTTAGTCATAAGTTACGTGTTGTTATGTTTATTTTTGAAAGTAACCGTGACATTGGCCTCCTGACCAGGTCATGGGGTCAACAAACTATTTATTTATTTTTGGGAAACACAGGTGACATTTTGGACACATTGAGCGCTATTTTTGTAAATGTTGAATGAAAATTGTTGCATATCGAAAAACAATTATCTCTCTCCGATTTTGCATGAGTCACAAATTTAAAAGATAGAACTACTCTTGCTCCTGGGCTACGAGTCTCCCTGTTCTTTTAGAGATATGTCATACTAGCAGCCCGCCTCGACTTCGCTCAGGGCTATAACCATCCTAGATAAATAGGCTATCAAACACTGAAAGAATTTTGCAAATCGGGGCAGTAGTTCCTAAGATTAGCGCGTTCAAACAAACAAACAAACACTTCAGCTTTATAATATTATATATTATAGTATAGATTCGACATGTCTCGATAAAAAAAAAAAAATTAAAATGCATAATGAATTTAATAAATTTTTTTTTTCCATAACACTTGCCACGATGACGAACTGACATGTGGCAGAATCGTATTATCTCATCGGCCAGAGTAAAAAAAAAAAACAATTAGACAAAAAAACAAGTGATTATAAAGTTTTTGTAGATGTTATTTACAGGCTCCAGTCTCCCCCAATCTGAGATGAAAAATTTACATGTATTGTTACACACCTTGTATTATTAAGATTGTTGGAGAAAAATAAATATCTTCTTATCTTTTATCTTTATCTGTTTGCTTCTCTTTTGATACAATTTTAAGATGGTACTATGGTAGTATCTATATTAAAATGTTAGTTTAAAAATAAAAACACTGACCACGATGAAGTAGTAGTAGACGTTAACACCCAAAAATCTGTCTATCTTGAAAATAGAAAAAAAAAATTGGGACTTCTTCTAGAAAGGCCCATTCAATCGCACAAATTCTCAAATGTGGGAAAAAATGGGACAGACAAAGTTGACGTCAGGTTTAAGTATTCTTTGCATTGTCAATTAACTAGCATGCTATTGCATAATATCGTGAATAATTTGTAGGAAGTATTTAATTTACTTATATCTGGGACAATTTTTGCATATCGATGTACGGTCAAGAAATACCGCTAATTGACTGAGCGTAAGCGAAGTCTCCATTACGAGACTGGCAAATTTTGCTTTTGTACGGAAATATGTTTGTTCCGGCCTAGAGATTTTATTTCTAGAAGGATCCTTAAGAAACTTGACACACGTTTTCCTGATTTTTTTTTGTGTAAAAATGAGCGCCAAACGGGAGAAAGTTTGTTGATTGTAACATTATTTTTAATGAAATAAAATAATTAAAAAATCGAAAAAGGGGCGTGGGGGCGGGATTAATAGCAGTATTTCATGAATTAATCTCGTACTTGGAGATATTTCGTGAAGTCCACTGTTCACAGGAACTGCTAGTTGTTTAAGTATCTTACTATACTATTATTAACTCGAAGGTTTACCATTTTATTTATTTAAATTATTTCACAGGAAGATAAATTTTAATATAAAATAATTCAATCAAAAATGCCGCCCCTGATTGTACCCGGCTCAAAAGTTCCCATAATACTTGCAGCATTACCTCTTTGGATAGTTATAGAAATCCTTTGAACCAGGTACCACCCTGAGCGGTAGTCATAACCGCAATCTTTTAAACGGCGCCCTATCTCTGCCACAAAATCTTTAGCTTCAGGACACCAAGGACCAGCCGTCTCGACTGCGACCGGAACAAAAATATATTGTGAAGAGAGATTAGAATATTTAAAACATTTTTGTCCGGCCGCCGCCCGTGCAGCCGCTCCCGGTGACCCTACTGTATGACCGAGATACGACGCCGCAAATGTACTAACACATGTGGCGTCCCATAATAAACTTTTTCCTCTCTGCCACGGTATCAATGTTAAACCGTCCGGCCTTTTACCATCCGTGCGGGAAAGTCCCGGGGGCTCCAACACGCAAGGCACATTGGCTGACATTAACGCGCGGCGAATTGTGTCATTAATTGCACTATGACGAGGCAAACGGCCTGCACAACGAGTACATGCTAGAGCATGATGCCCATCAGAAGTCACCATTACGCCACAAATGCAGCGATGAGGCTCGCACACAGCACAACCTAACCTAAGTGCTACAGCTATTCTTAAGGAATTGCTGTCTAGGTGGGTTCCCATATGGGGGCATGGAACCGCATGCAACCAAGCCCCAGATTCGGGCTGGACTGCAGCCCTAATTCGCGCCAAATCCACATCACTTGACTGACTCTCCAATTCCTTAAAATGTATTCGCACTCCCTCCTCATCCCACAACCTCTGTACCTCGGGCTTATCCGGAGGAGATGAATTTGGACATCTCGCCAACCAGGCCAACCGGGCATCACCCACATACGGCAAAACCAATCCATCGCCATTAGTTGACAAAATTTTAGCGACTAAATTGATCACCCCATGTGTGGACGACAAGAATGCCGGCAGCGAAACATCCTCCAAACGGCGAATACCAAGACCCCCATGACGTACAGGTAATGAAACCTGGATCCATTGTCGATCACTAAGTTTGACATTGAGCACCGTCTCTAAAGACATTCTCACAGCATTATCAAACTCATTGACTTCATTTTGGAATAACCAAGTCGGACTAGTTCTAATAATATAAGTCATTCGAGGAATCGCAAGGGAGTTACGGAGGAGTACCAACGCAACATGCGAAGATAAGCACTTAAGTCTATCTTGTGAAGCCACAAAAGATGAAATTTTTTCTCGGACTACCGAAGGCACAGCTTTCTCGCAAATTGGAGCTCCTAAAAGTGTAAAGTTTGAATCGTCAACTACCATCAAACCTGGTATCAAAGCTTGGAACAGCGGAACTGAAGTAAGAGCCTGTTCACCGCACAAAAATAACTCGCATTTTCTTGAATTTACCTTTAAACCAAGGTCTTTAAATTTATCATACAACGTTTGTACATCCGCAGCTACAACATCAGGAGGACCTCCCAAAGTACCGTCATCTAAGTACCAAACGTTAAGGGGAGATCTTAAACTGCTAATGGCTTTTTGGATGGCCAGACTAAAAATTAAAGGTCCCAAGGGATCCCCCTGCTGTGCACCGACTTTAGAGTCTATCGAAGTATCTTGAAAGAAAAGGTGACTAGGTGAGCTATAACATTGGTGCAGGAATGGAAAAAGATGTGGTGTATGTTCCAATACCTCGTTTAAAATTACGTCTCTTTCTACACTGTTAAACGCATTTTCCAAATCTAGTTTAACAATGACGCTGTTTGTATTTTTCTTTGTGGTAGAAAACCATCGAGTGGCATGTATGGCAGCTTCACAGCCTCCAGCAGTGCCAAAGCCCAATTGTTGAGGCTGCAGGTAGAGAGATGCGTCTCGCCTCACAGCACTACAAGCAATCTTTGAAACCAATCGTCGAATTGTGGATCCGATGGCGATTGGTCTAATCCCACCATCCCTCTTCTTTAAAGCACACAATGAAGCTCCGTATAAATATGGGCATACTATAGGATTGAGCAAACCTTTTAAAAGAAAATTACATAAACTGGTCAACGCCTCCACTAACCGATTCCCGTTGTCCCCAGCCGAGATCGAAATCAATTCCTTCAAATGGTCCGGACGCAGACCATCCAATCCCGACGCTGAACCAGTCTGGAATGATCCCAAAGCAGCCAGAACTTCCGAAGAATTGACTGTCAGAAAAACGCTGGCACGATTTGGCTCTGGTGGCAAACTCAAAGGACGAGATGGTGATGGATGTTTGCGTATCAAAGCATCCTGAGTTTCAGCGTTATTTGGTGCTACAGAACAATCCGATAACAACAACCGAATGGCACCTTTAAAATCACCATCATAAACCTTTCCCTCTATAGACTTGCGTAAAGAATGAGTCTTTCTTTGAATGTTGTGGCTACTCAGAATGCAAGCATCACCTGAACCACCAATGTTCTCTCTCACTTTGGAAGTCAACGACGAGTGCCCTTCCTTGCATGGAACTCTTAAAGCTGTGAAGGAGAAAGAAAGTAAAGCAAACCAAGCTTCAGGGCTGTTATCCGACAAACAATTTCTGATCAGTGCCACCAACCTTCCCGCAGCCAAGCATCTCGCTCCTTTCGGTATATGTTTTAGTACTCTGACTTTACATTTCAAAGTTGATAGTGTATCCAGATTGCCACTCAAATCTGGCCCTGAATCCTGCGATGGTGTAGCTAAGTTGAAACTCAGTTCATCCCGGTTAGCTCTGTGTTTTCGGCCTATATGCACAGCAAGACCTCTCGGAATAACAAATTGTCGTGTTGAACCCGGGCAAAAAGGACAAATACCGTAGCTCAAATTTTCTGACATAACTTACCTTTAAATTAAACATAAAACAAATTCGTATAAATAAAAATAATTCTTAAAAATTAGAGACAAAATTAATTTTATAAATAATAACAATCAATCAAACAAAAAACAATTCAAAATGTTATTTAAAGTTAATAAAATAAATTACAAGTTATAAAACAAATTAAAAGTCCAAAATAAAAACAACAATTAGAACTGGAAAATTATTTAACTATTATCATTACTTCAAACATTTAAAAGAATATAACCTATACTAAATATAAAAACTATGTCAAAAATTCAAAATAACTTAATGTCAAATTTAATACCTTACCATTATAAAATAATTAACTTTAAAACATAATGAAAAACAATAAAATAACTTAATAATTAAATTAATTAACATATCATTAAAAATTATTCATTTGCAAAATCCCAATAAAATTAAATATCTGGCAAAGAGGAAGGACGCCACAATATGCATGAAAATCGTTGTATAAAAAAAAATGTCACAAAAAATAAATTGTAAATACATAATAATAAAAATTAAAAAACAAAGGTCACAATATTAACATGCAAAATGTAAATACACCTAAATATTAGTCAATTAAAAAAAAAAACAAATTTACACAGTATTTAAAAATAATAAATGTCCATCCTTGGCTCGAACACTGGCGATGTTGAAAAAAGTTTTTGAAATTTATGTTTTCAAAAAGAAAAGAAAATAAAAGTCATTCAGTTTGTTTCATGACCAGGAATCGAACTTCTAACTCACGTACGGAAGGCGCGTTCTGCACCAAACACACCAAACAGCGTATGACGTCATTGGTAAAAATGATCCATCACTATCTTATTTTCGTAAAAGGAAATAGTGGTAAATGAAGGTATTGAGTTACATTAAATAAACACCTTCAACAATTATTTCACTAAGTTCACTTCATATTTATAACTTTTCTTGATAATTTATTTATCTCCTGTGCGGCGTTTGTATTCATTGTACGTAAGTATTTTTTTAAAATCCGAAAAAAGCTAGGAAGGAGTTTTGATTGTGTGATACTTAAAGATTATTTTCACATCATTGTAGGCACCACTATTCCAATAATTTGAAAGTAAATCTTGACACTAATTCAAAATAAGCAATATTTTTCCTTTACTGCACTCAAAAAATCATTTCCTTTTATTATTGAGTTGAAAATAAGCTCAAAACTATTTTTTTTCAATTAAAAATACACAGAGCTAATGTTTACATGGCCAGTGTTGCCAGTGTTGACCGAACTCGAAGGTTTGTATGTGTGGATGGATGGATGTTTGTTTTTCTTTCACGGCTAAACCGCAAAACCGATTTAGATGATATTCGGGCGCAGGTGGAGGCGCGGGAAACAGCTAGTAATTTAATATTTTTTTGAGGAGCTCGATAGCCGAGATTGATGTGTTTCCGTAACACGTGTCAAGCGACGGTTATACGCTATTGGATTGGTCGCCAATAATGGTATTTACTACGAGGAGCTAGTTAGTCGAGCGCGACCCGCGTATCTGTAGCCATGTCAAGCGACGGCTTGACGTCACCACTATTAGATTGGTCGCTATTTAGTGGCATTTTATATCTTGAGCTCCTCAGTGCTTCGGAAGGCACGTGAAACCGTTGGTCCCGGTTGTTATCGATAGATAACAGTCGTGAGGCTGTGTCAGATGCCTTAGGGCAGCCTGTAAAATTTTGGCAGTGTTGGCCACTAACACTCTTCGGGGTAATGTTCCTGTTGGTCTGGTTTCCTTGTAAATAGGGTTACGGAGGTCAGACGACAGTCCATGACTTACAGCGTACCCTAGGCTCCGAAGCGTAAGCTGACGACGCAACTAGGAAAACACGCTAGGATGATGAATGGTATTTACTATATGGAGCTCCTCCGTGCTTCGGAAGGCATGTCAAGCTTTAAGCCCCGGCTATTTACGATAGATAGCAGTCGTTATGCTATGTCAGATGCATTTGGGCAGCCTAATAGACCTGATATTGATAGCCACTAACTTACCTCGACTAAAGATCCTGCTGGTCTGGTTTTAAAAAGGGTAACCGAGTCAGACGGCAGTCGCTCCATTGAAAACTTAGTCGCACATGTGTAATCTAAGGCGCTAGTTGAGAATACAACAGGGAAACTCGCTCACAGAAAATAAAAGTTTTACTGAATTTATGTACGCGCCTTATGTCAGCCAAATTTTTTCAGTGTGCTTAGAATGTGAAGCTTATCCACTTTCAATAACAAAAAATAAGCGATAATAAAAGAAAAAAATATCTTCATGTATTTAATTTATTTATTAAAAGTTTATTGTTCCACAAAGTACACATATACTTATAACAATTGGCGGACTTAATGCTAAGAGCATCCTCTACCAGTTAACCATTGGGAAAAACGGATAGTTTGGTGCAAAAAAGTTAAGGGTGAAAAATGTATTAATTATAGAGCAAATTTTATCAAAAGCTTAAGTTCATGCACTACATAAACATACACAATACTATTTCATATTTTAGATAACTACCAATGATGAAGTTAAGTCACATTGAGAAATTTTTAAATAGAAATTTGTTAGGACTCCTCTATATCAGCAGGCAAAGCATTCCAGAGTCGAGTAGATTATAAAGTGAAGGAATTCGCTATAAAACTGGTGCGAAATAGATTATATTAGAAATATTCCCTGATTTTACCGTTTTGATTGGAAGTGGTTTAGTTATTATTATTTGTATTTTACACAATTAAAAAAATACAGACAAATGGAAAATACTACCATTGTTGACTGTACTTGTAAGTAGGTACGAACTCACGTGATAGAGTCAATGACCTTAAGAAATGAGGACGCTGCATGCGAATAAAATTGTAAAATTAAATTTATTTTTACTTATTTGTAATTTAAAACATATAAACAATTGAATTATTATTTCAAAACCAAAACTCAAAGGAAAAGATCCTAGACCAGAGGTAAGTCCGCCGTTTGTTACGTTCATGTATAATAAAACTATAAGTTCACCTTTTGTACAGCTCACAGGGCAAGCAGAAGCAGAGAAACGTTAGAAGGTGCTAAACAGTTTGGACAGGCTAGCCACACTGGCATTAACACCCATATATTCTTTCAAACTCGACTCAACCTTACTCCACCTCAATGGTATGATTAGTCGTCACTAGCTTCCTTGACTGAAGGAGTTCCTCATTGGAGTTGAGTATCGAACTGTCAAATATAAGGTTGGTCGAGAGATACCTTGAGGCGGCCTCAAAAGTGGTTATAAATTAGTTTTTTGTCACTTTTTGCCTAGTTATCTACTTACTTTGTTTATTTTTTACTCTATTCTTTTGTATTTTTCAATTTTTGTGCTTTGAAATGGTATTACAACCTGTGTCGTTCCTCATTGGAGTTTGCTCAAGCAACCAACTAAGAATATCGTTTTTAAGGAAAGTTCAAGGATTTTCTTCCAATGAGTTTGAGTGAAGGACGTTCTTAAGGTTATGTTTAAGAATACGGGTTTGAATCTCTGTCGGCTCTATGTAACCCCATCCACGGAACAGCCTACCTCAGTACGGAGGCGATTAATGGACGTCCATGAGCCACTGGTAATATTAAGTAGGTATTTCTTTTTTAAAAAAGTTTCCGTATAGTAATAAAATAAAATTAAAAATTAAACTAAATTAATCTAATACATAAAATACTAACAAAAACTAAAATAAAAACTATAATTAAAAATAAAACTGCCTATACATGAAAAAAGACTCGCAAACCAAATTGTTCAAACTGATTTGAAATTTAGGTGAGAATTATAATGGGATCAGAAAATATTGATGCATTTTCTAAATTAATTCATACTATTGAAAATTACAGTCTCCCATATGGAAGTTTCTAAATCGTCTTTATTTTTTTATATAAATAGTTGTAATTCTCTTACATATGTATTTTGCAAATTTATTAGTTTGTTTAATAAATGAAAAGGGAGGGATAACTAGAGTACGTACTAACAAATTCTGTTGTCAGCTGAAGGATAAAAATATACAGTTATGTTATGTTATATTTAATTTTACGAACAAAAAGAGGATGTGAATACAAATTACTCGTAAAACACATTAAGATATGTTTTAAATCGATTCTCTCATCGGCCATTGTGTGTATGAAAGAATGCTTCTTCATTATGTTATTGTAAATTCCATTTCAAAGGAAATTTTACACGGATACGGTACAATTTTGTCAAAAAAATAAATAGTTTTATATGTTTGTAAACTATATTGTAATGAGTTAATATATAATATTTTATTTATTCATATCTAGTGGGTTGCATTATCAATCGACCCTGTACACCCTGGTGTGTGGCCTTTGGGCCTCGGATGTAGTAATGGCAGCCGGGCTCAACGGAATTTTGTAATAGTTACCATCCTATCCGCCATCAAATTTACATACTTTAACAAAATTCACGGGGGCATTTTCATTTTTAATTTTCTGCTCTTCCATATGGTTACTGGAAGCGTGCGTCTACTTGTGATCCAATAAGTCGGTCACGAAAAATGCAACAAAAGTGGCGTGTTTCTGGAGTAACAAAATTTTTAATATTTTTTTACCTTTTTCGAACCGGAATTAATGCGAAAGTGTTTCTGTTTGATACGCTTTTAGAAAACCGCAGTCTGTTTTAATGAAATTAGGTATAAATACTTCAACTGTATTCATACTAAATTTCATCAGCATCAGTTTAGCGGTTTGGATGTGAAAGCGTAACAGATAGACAAACAGATTTTCACATTTATAATATTACTAGCAGTTTCCCGCAGCTCCGCCTGCGTCAAAAAGTAGTCTATGTCTGACCCCGGGTCTAACAATTTTCATCAAAATCCGTTTAGCGGTTTGGCCGTGAAAGCGTAACAGACAGACAAACAGAAAGACAGACAGGTTTATTATACATTAGTATGGATAGTTAGGTATGTAAATACTAATGTAGGTAGGTAAACTTACATTGTGGTATATATACTTGTTTACTTGAGATTTAATCAGTTTTAATGTGTCCCATGTATGACAGGCGTATAAATTGTGATTTACCGAAGCTTATTAAAAATACACGAGCGTTTTTAATACGTAAAATAAATAACTTTTTGTTTTTAAATTTATTTGCAAAATCATATTAGGCTATATTTAGAAAATACTTGCTGTTTCCCGCAGCTCCGCCTGCGTCAAAAAGTAACCTATGTTTGACCCCGGGTCTTCAACTATATTCATACCAAATTTTATCAAAATCCGTTCAGCGGTTTGGCCGTGAAAGCGTAACAGACAGACAGAAAGACAGACAGATTTTCGCATTTATAACATTAGTATGGAATAAAGTCATACGTAGAGTAAGGGTTGTAGGTCCTGTTACTAGATGATGATAAATAATAAGGGATCTGATATGATAAGAACCTACCGAATTAAGTGGTTTTATGTAATGTACTAATCTGTTAAGTTAAGACTTAAATATCGTGTATATAAGGTGATGTAAATGCCTCGTCAACTGTTGGGCAATAATGGTATGTTAAAATTTTATGGTTAAATAACTAATAGATGGTGTTTCAAAGTTAAGGGATACAAAGGAGGATTGTAGATCAGTTAACAGCCGCACGCAGAGTTGGTAATGAAAATTCTATAATATCCATTTAAATTTCTTCGTTATGAGATTTCAATTATTTTTTTTATTAATAAGTGTAGAACATGCAACTACTAATTATATATTTAACAATTCTCTCTCATTTTTTTGAGTTTGATTTACCTTAGTGGTCATTAGCGACTCTTAGTGCGGCGGTTAAGACTTTTGTATATGTTACGGGCAACGTGATTAACAGGGCTGTATTAATAAGGGCCGAGTATTATGAATAGTTCCCAAGAGAATCGGGCTATTTGATAAATTTTAGTATTTTTTATAGAGCAGCAGTTTGAAGCTATGTTAGGTCACAAGCCTTTTTTTTTTTTTTTTTTGATTTCGCAGGGGAATGCGTTTACGCACAGAGTGTGGGACTCCTGGGCCGAAGCCGGCCCAGACTACCCACTAAACCCCTGCGGGTGCCGTCGGCCGCATTGCAGGGAGGCGCCTCGGATCTGACTAGCACAAGACGCCTCTGCGACTGGCCGGTTTCTCACCAGAAACCGGACTCACCACTCTCAGAGGCCCTCCGACACCTGGAGGACCTCTGCCACCGGGTGGGACTGCTCCAGTCCCACCGCTTATGGGGGCGCTTCCAGGCGCGCCAAGTAGCGCCTGCGACGCACCCCCCCTCTTCGCCGTCGGATCGGGTCCGCGAGGGGATCGTCCTCGCGGTCCCTTTCCTCGGCCTCCCTCTGCGACATGACGAGTTAGGTCACAAGCCTAACCCAACCTAACCGAACTAAGCTACGGTTTAATTTACAGTATTTTGGGTAAATCAAATTGCCCATGTGACATGAGCATTATGTATACAGGCCGATCACTATTCATCACTTTTCAAGTTGCCCGTAACATATATATCTTTGAGTTAATACCGGAGAGAAAAATTAGCAAGAGCCCTATTTTTGAAATGTATGTAACATATAAAGTAAAATAAATAAAAAATGAAATATTTCGAATGCAAATCGTTCGATATCGAACAAAAGTCATTCGACTCGCCTATTTTTCGTCAAAGATAGCACTCCTAGTTATTATTTTAAGCAGGTTTCTAATCCCTGTCATTCTGGGATGCAAGTTGAACACTGAGATCCATACTAATATTATAAATGCGAAAGTTTGTCTGTCTGTCTGTTACGCTTTCACGGCCAAACCGCTGAACGGATTTTGATGAAATTTGGTATGAATATAGTTTAAGACCCGAGGTCAAACATAGGCTACTTTTTGACGCAGGTGGAGCTGCGGGGCGGGAAATAGCTAGTCATCTATGTATTTCATGCTTTTTCAAAGGTTTTGCACGAAGTCATTAATTACATCCGATCAGTATAAAGGTCTAAGGTTAGATTGGAAACAACATATTTGTCTTGGATTAATAATAAAAAAAAAATAATTAAAAAAACTTACATTTACTACTGGTAACACTCCTCGCATCAATACAACACATCACCACGAAAACACATATCATTCGAATCCCTTGAACATTCATTTTAGCACTTCACAAAATTTGAATTATTTAGAACTAAAATCGATAATCGATTTAAAATATAATCGATTATAACTTTATCACAACTCGGCTGTCAGCAAAGCACTGCACTGCATGTCTGTGCTCTGTCGTTTAACAGCATTTTGGAACAGAAAAGACACGGAGTCGCGTCAGTACAATTTTTGTCCTTGGTCTAGATTAAGTGACGAAAGTGAATTCGTATTATAATTAGACATATGATCGGTTTGTGTGTTAAATAAATGAAGTCAGTTTGAATAACTTGATGGCCTCCAATGCGTAGGAATGCTGGTTTTATTTTTTGTGTTTACAATAACGAATCAAAATACGTGAATGAATTTGCAATTTAGCAGATTTTGCGCGATGTAGTGTTTACCTATTTATTCTTAACTTAATCATCATCATTATTTCGTGTAGGTTACATTGTCAATCGACCATGTACACCCTGGTGTCAGAGTTGTTCGGAACCGCCTCTCGGCCTCTGACGTGGTCCCTTTAACGACCACCAAATGGCGGCCGGGACCAGCGGCTTAACGTGCCTTAATTCTGAAGCACGGAATCATCTTTATTATCTGACAATCAGATAATTTAAGCCTAGAATGTCCTAACCAAACTGGAAACAATTAAACAAAGTATGCTCCCAGTGGGAATCGAACCCACGATCTCCGGGTCAAAGGCAAACGCCTTAACCACTGGACCACGGAGGCAGTTTGGTTAACTTAATGAGATTATACATAAAGTTTGAAACATAGATAATGTCTTACACATTAACATAATGATGTCTTATTTTTTTGCGATTGTTACACACACACACACACACACACACAATTTAATACAATTTTATCGCGTTTTTAATGTAGGTTCTTAATTATTTTACACTTAATATTTCAAATACTTCACGGCGTTCTTCTTTGCGGGTAGACTTCAAATAAGTAACATGATAAAACCGTATTAAATTGTTAAATTCTA
Source organism: Euzophera pinguis (assembly GCA_947363495.1). Taxonomy (NCBI): domain Eukaryota; kingdom Metazoa; phylum Arthropoda; class Insecta; order Lepidoptera; family Pyralidae; genus Euzophera; species Euzophera pinguis. The sequence continues at coordinate 3,426,707 of OX376164.1, forward strand.
AATATTTAGACAGTTTAGTTTAAAATAGGCAATTTTTGTTTAATAAAATTTATTATATATTATTTTTATCCTAAAAATATACACATTCTCTATTGCTGACTGAGTGATACATACGTAAGGTAAAGTCTAGACTAACACATATATTTTTTTTTCATTATCACTTCATCGTAGGCAGCACGTAGTAAACGAGCAAAATAGCACGTACTTAACAAGAAAATTGGCTGTTTTTATATAAATATGCAATTTTTTACAATAAAGAGATTTTGTGGAAAAATAAATTACCCAAGCAATTTTGGGCACGTCTTACTAACTAGAGAACTTATGGTTATTACCTCTCAATGTGTGTTGTAATAATTGCAATTGCAAGTATTGCAACACAGAGATAATTAGGAAGTTGTAAAGTTTTTCTTTTTCTCATCCTAGCTTATTTTAATAAGGTCATTTTCTGAAAGTAAATAAAGTACTAAGCTATTTCCGGTTGTGTTTTATTATTTCGGAAGAAACATATTGTTTAACAAATTTTTAAATAAGTACTATTTATAGGCAATATAAATAGTATTTAAAAATTTGTGCCACTTTCCATTGTTTTGCCTGCCCTGTGGAGGTCATTGAAAATTGGCTAGGAAACGGTCGTATTTTAATTTCTTACGACTTACCTCGTTGTCACAGATGCATATCCCAGTGTGAAACTAGCTGTGCTCCGTGTCTTCACTTGTTTGTCGTTGACTTTCTAGCCGGAGCTTCCGAATTCTTCCAAACAAACAAATTCTTATTACCTACCTAGACATTAGAGTATATTGTTCTGTGTTTGTTGGAACTTGAATGAAAACATTAACTAACTGATTTCATTGAGGAGATATAACTGAAGATTTAGCCCATTTAATTCAAATAACTACTTGCTTCTGTAAAGTTTACAGTATGTGCTAATTGTAGTAAATTCTTTTATCAATTTTTCCAAAGTATTCTGTGGTCAAACTATTCTTGTAGCATAGATTAATATGTTATTCTAATACTAATGACATCGGCACTGCCTAATGCCGAATTAGGACCTTTTTTTGAACATCTCTCTTCGCTAGCTTACTCACGTATTGTTAACTTTTTTTTAGTTTTTCCAAAATAAATCATTATATTTGTTTTTTTTCTTTAAAGCAAAGAAAAATTTAAAACAATCTTCAGTGTAAAATAGTAGTAGAACTTACATAACTTTCGGGACTTTGATTGGGTAAGACACAAAAATAATTTGATTACTTGTAAAGTCGTATCCACAGATTCCCTGTCCACAGTCGATATGCCTCACAATCACTGCAGCTATTCAATATAAAGATTAACAAATGTCTGTGTTTATAATTATTTAATACAAGACGCCTTTCATTCAGCCTGAAGTGTTACCGAAGACCGCGTCATAAAAGTTGCGTTTTCAGTATAAACTTTCATAACGTTGGAAATTAGGGATCTTCTCATTGTATAAAAGATTTTTGATTGACTATTTTCTTTTATTATTAATATTTTAGTATGTTAGTCCAGTGCGTTTTTATTAAGTCAGGGGTGTTATGTCCAAGCATCTGTCCGATGGCTTGGATACATAGCACACGGGCACGCGAGCCCGACTTACCCGAGCTGCTACTGAGTCAACCCATGTCCATCCGAGTCAGTAGCATCCTAGTACCTCATCCTTTCCCCAAACTCAAACACTTCCCACCCTTCCTTAGCTTTAGAATACTTCCGATGGGCAGCAGCGTCGGAAGTACGGTAAGCCGCTGAAACTGCGCTCACCAACTCGCCGGCGCCGCCTGCCAAGCGTGGCGAGTATGGCAACAACCCTCAATTAATGGGGAGGCCCAAGTCCAGCAGTGGACTGACTGCGGCTGAAACGACGACTGTGTTAGTCGGTTATTCGTGTCTAGCTAACGACACACATATAACTTCTCTTTTTATTACACTTTTAGCTAGCCTTTAGCTACGTATTTTTTTATATTATTTTTAAGATAAAAGGCATCCTTGTATATTCTTCTCTCTACTTACTTCTCGGTATTTACTCCTAACTATGTGTATGTGAAATCTCGATAAGACTGATTTAATAGGTAGATATAGTGTGAAGTTACTAACAATATACAAAATCACTTTAACATCACTAGTCAGGGTTACACGATTGCATCTATTCTGCGTCGAGAATTATTCAGTAATACCTACTAACAACGATGGCTAGGATTAGGACAGGCATACAGACAACACGAAGTGTATGCAACTTATTGTCATAGTCATAGATTACTGATATAGTCAAATTCTATCGCTTATAATCAGATTTTCTTTAACAACCAAAATATACTTCCTATGGGAATGGAATCCACGACCTAGATATGGAGGCAAATGCACCACTCCATCACAGAGGCAGTTATTCAGAGTCTCTGAATTCGGCTGAAAAAAGATAAAACAACACATTTTGTATCATAGACATGCAAACTATTTTTTTTTTTTCGAAATTAATTATCTGTACGAGCAAAATTGTAACGCCATCTTTAGTAATTGTTGAGAATTAAAAATATATGACATGGCAAGTTATGAAGGCAAGAAAACTTGTATGTTTAGGCACCATCACGGCACCATCCTTCTAATTCAGACAGCTGCTCATAGATGGTGTTAAAAATAATCTTGTTTATATATATATTTTTTGTGTTTTGTTGTTGAAAAGGGGGAAAATAATTACTGTGTAAATTGTATATTTATTATTATTTTCATAAAACGAAATACAACAGTTGAATTTATTATTTCTGATATATAAAAATGGGTTGTCATCCAAAAATAATGCGAAATTACAGGTTTTTGTTCATAAATTAGTGTAATAATACCTTTAAACTTCCGACATTTTTAACCGTGTTAAGATACGTGGTAACGGAACGACTTAAAAAACTAAGTATAATTGTTTATACGCACTTAATCCTGTAAATTCATGTTATAAATGTGCAGTGCAAAAGTTAATAACACTTTGTCACTTATTTGTGTGTTATACTGACAAATAATCATTGCCACTTAATCCGATGTAATGTCAGAATTACGTCTTCAATATTTATGAATTATCTCTTTTTCAACTCACTAGCTATGGTCATACATAAACAAGGATTGCATAAATCACGCGTGCTTTGCGTAACGTAACTACACTAGTGCTTTTATTTTTCGTTTTGATTACAATCACAGCAAATATGCATTATGGTTTATTAATATTTACCTACTCATTTTTGCAATTACTTTCTATTTAGCTACAGTATAATGAAAAACTTATTTTTGATTTATTAACTTTTAACAGGCCTATCAAATATGAAGTTATGATTGTACAAAAAACGAATCAATTTTATAAGCATTTGCCTGTGGAAAACAGGAGTGTTTATATATATGTATGTGTTTGTACCATACAACTACAATAAAGAAGTTGGTCGCTCTAAATCTGTAGTTTAATATTTAAAAACCTAGTATGATAGAGCATTTTTCGAATGTATTAACAGCATTGCATAAAATTTGTATATTTACGGCACTTGTGTAATAATGAGCTTTTCGCAAAATTTTATTTAAATTATGCATAAATATCTCTTTCTTATTTTTGCTATTAATGTAAATAACTTTAAATATTACTACTCTGTACTTTCCGTTATTTTATAAATGCATGGGAGTTTTAAGGAAAGATTGAACAAGTCCATTTAACAACAAGAGCAGAACATACTCGTATAATAATACTATTTTAAGAAGAGCGAAAAAGTCAAAGACAAAATATGCAGTTTGTCATTTAGCTGCCAAAATCGACTTCATCTCGTAAAACAATGACTTGTTTTATATTACGTATTTACAATTTTATAAGTAACTATCCCTTTACATATTTATTCCTTATTTATAGATTAGGAACATCTTTTATTTATTATATTATATTCGCCAACAATAAACATTATTAAGATTATTGACATAGGCACCTATTATACATGATTCTCGTGCCCTGGAGGTTGGGGCGGGCCCTCGTGTGGAACGCGACTTGCGTCGACACGCTGGCGCCGTCCACCTCTTGGTCCCGGGGTCCACGGCTGGCGCGGCTGCGGCGTTTGCGGATAACCTCAAACGGCACAAATATGAAAACCTCTGAGGCAATTACATATTTGAGCTGTTTGGGGAGACCTTAGCCCCATGGGGACCCTCAATTCACAAAATCTATGACGTTATCGCCCGTAGATTGATTTGAGGTTACTGGTGACCAGAGGACTGGCTTATACTTCGCCCAAAAAATCAGCATTGTCATACAACGTGGTAATTCTGCCAGTCTTTTGGACACCCTACTTCAGGGCAACGTTTTGTCGGGACTGAATTTTATATAAGACTTTCATTGTTTAGTTTTGATTTAGTAGTTATATGTAAGTTAGCTTTAGTTTTTATTTATATTATAATGATACATAAATAATTAATTATATACAGTATGATATGATAAATTCGATGATTATTTTATTAAAAATGGAAATGGTTCAAGAAACAAAAGGAACGCGTCATGATCTTTAAATTTTACCTGTGTATTGTGTATATTATTGTTCCTTAAAGTAACTTTTTTATTTTATTTGATTGAAAGGTATTAGTCCCAAAATGGAAATACATATGTATAGAGTACAAGATTGGCACTTGTGTAGAAAAGCGTCATTATTCTACACCAATTCATTAATTAAATTCATTATTATTATTTTTTACACTTCATGTCCCATATTTTCTTTAAGTTCTGGATAAATCAGTTCTCTAGAGTGTTTGAATAGATTGCTCGCTCATTACAAGTGAATTATCAAGCCTATCCATACCTTTATTGTCCTTCGTTTCTTTTTACAAATTTTTTTCTTTAGATTATAAGATAGTGAGAGGTAAGATTATAAATAAACTATTAACCATAATGTTCTGAAACTCCTTTGTCCTTAGCTACTCAATTTTTAATTAATACTAACCGCGGTCACCCGCTACGTCACAACCTTTAATACTGTCCTACTCCTACCACAATAAACTAAATATCACAGTCAAAATTAAAACAATTGGAACTAAACTAGCTTTTTGTCCAGAATTCGAATGGAAGAATCCTTTTGGATGACAATTCTCGTGTTTGTTTTCCGATAGGCACATGGCATATGCCATTAGGTGGGGTAACACGTTTTGTTCGTAGCTGGAGGTGAAGAGGTGCTGCCAAGGTCCTGATGCGAAGACTGCGACGTCTTCACCGCCGTGGGTCTCGGAATCCAAAGGAACCAAGCTGGGGTAGGAGTAGTCTAAGTTTTCTGAAATTAAATAAAAACTTTGTTTAATTTTCAGAATGTTGGTTACGTCCCTAAGATGGAATTGGAATTCACCATCATCATTTCAGCCGCAGTCAGTCCACTGCTGGAAGTAGGCCTTTCCTAATGATTTCTAAAATGACCGGTTGGAAGCGACCTGCGTCCAGCGTTGCCTGCGACTTTTTTCGGGTCAACAGTAATTAGTATGAATGAATGAATGAACACTTTATTGCACCATTTATGTAAATGGTGCAATAAAGTGTTCATTTTATCAAAGGTACATACAAGATAAAGTTACAGCAAAGAAACCAATTAACATTAAGAGAAATGAGTACAATGGCGGAAGATCAATTTTTTATGGCAACACCACTAGATCAAACGCTTTTCTGGTCAACCATTCATTGTGTCATGTCATCCACTTCCGTGGTCTAGTTGTTAAGGTGTTTGCTTTAGACTCGGAGGTAGTGGGTTCCATGAGGCAAATACAAAGAGGAGATGGCGTATCGACTGGTGCACCATTACGGTCATCGGCGCAGTGACGTCAGAAAGTGGGCGGAGATTACGTCATTTTTCATTCCTGTAAACCACCTGTGAACGATGCGTGACGTGGAGCGAGCTCTTATGTTTTTCTTATTTTTATAATATATTTTGTAAAATAATTTAAACCATTTAGTTTTAAAGTGTTTCAATGTTCTACTGATATCCCTTACGACTGCCTTCTGCCCCGCGTAGTCTCACACAATTTTTGTAAAGAAACTCTCGATATGCCATCTCCTCTTTGTTATTATTTCGTGGTGGGTTTCATTCCCACGGGAAGCATACTTTGTTTAGTTGTTTCCAGTTCAGTTAGAACATTGCAGGCTTGAATCACCTAATAGTCTGATAATAATGATGATTTTTTCAATTGGTTGTCGTTAAGGGAACCATGTCGGCTGAAAGACGGCTCCGAAAAACTCTGACACCAGGATGTACATGGTCGACTGACCGTGTGATTCACTCGATATAAATGAATCATTATCATCCAATCGTTTGCATCCAAATCCGTGTTATTTTGAAACTTTTGGTCTGCTAACATGGTATATTTTAGAGCAATCTAAATAACAATTTCATTTAGCTTGTTTTCTCTATTTAATTAACGCCTTAGAAGTATTCTGTTTCCCATACGGTTGGCTAGTGTAGAATGCTTATAAAGGTAAGTTTTACTAGAGTAACAATTAAGTTTTAACAGATAAAAATTACATAACTACGACTTATGATAATGATGATCATTAATAACTTACTCGACATAAACTGCTGATGCAAGCTAACATCCACCCTCTTCCCATCAGCACCAATGGACGCCGCTTTACCATTAGCATAACTAATTGTCGTATACGGAATCCCGTCATCACCCTGTGCCGTATCCACTAGACCAAGAATATCATTCCCCCTTGAAGGATATCCTGCTACAGTCATAGTATGAGCGTGGTCAGAACTGACCACGATCAGGGTTTCCTCTTCATTGGTCATTTTCCTGGCTTTCTTGACGGCTTTGGAGTATTCCACTGTTTCGTCCAATGCTAGTTGAGCTAAGCTGTCGTGGTGCGCGTGGTCTATTCTCCCACCTGAAAAAGTAATGTTCATTTATATCGAGTGGGTTTTGTGCCCAATCGCCCTGCTGTATGTATGTATGTATTCTCTATCTATCTTCTGTATTCTATTGTGTGTGTGTGTGTGTGTGTAATCTGAATTTTGATTAGGTACTTGCTTGAAATGATTAGGCAGTCAAGCCAAGCCATATTTAGTTGTCAATGAGAAAATAATTAAATAATAAATTCATTACGTAGAGTTTTTCAGTTGACTATAGATTTTAATTTTCGGCAGGTAACTTGTGTATGAAGGTTTAGTAAAGTACGGAAAGCATGAATTTCTAAAATGATAATTTTCTATAGGGAATAAGTTCTTTGGTCATCTAGGGTTCAAGGTTTTTGGTATAAAAGAGTCAACGCATGCCAGAAAGACAATGGAGTAGGTAGAATTTAAAAAAATATTCATTTATCGCACGAAGGGGCAAAGAACCTCTGTATTTACATTTGACATTTTTTTATTATTAGGTATTATTATTTTTATTCAGTTTTTATTTCATTTAAATAATCTGAAATCACAATAAAATATTGTGCAAAATGTTGACAAACATGTGAATTCGTTTATTTAACTAATTAATTAAGGAAAGTTTTTTTCTTATTTGTAAATTGACGTTTTGAAGAAAATGCTGTAGTGGAGTTTGTGGCGTCGCTTCTTCTCCACTTGCGCTTTGGAAGTGGTGGTAAACTTAATATACCTAAGTAAATTGACGTCAAATATAAATAAAGTGATATTTATATCCTATATTGAAAATAAACGATTTTATTTAATTTCAACCGCGTCTGTACATCCTTAAAGTATTATTCAATTTTATCAATATATGGCAGCAATTTAGTTTTAAACCACAAAACCTACTAATTGAAAAAGATTGGTTTCCAATTCAATCATCACAGCTCATTGATGCAGCTTTATAGATCAGCCCAGAACCGCAAATCCACGTTATGCCGTCAATAAGAAAATGAGCGCCATTATTTAACAGTTTCATTATTTGTGCGCATGGATGTAAAAAATAGACGGATCTTCTTCAACCAAGCGTGTTTTCCTAGTTGCGTCGTCTGCTTAAGCTTCGGAGCCTAGGGTACCTTCGCTGTAGGTTATGATCCTAAATTTGGCGGTACTAATTATTACAATGGAGCGACTGCCGTCTGACCTCTGTAACCCTTTTTCACAGGGAAACCAGACCAACAGGAACATGACCCGAGGTGTGTTAGTGGCCAACACAGTCAGATTTTTCGGGCTGCCTAATAAAGCATCTGACACAGCCTAACGACAACCGAAAACAGACAGTTTTTGTTAACCCGTTAAAAAAAATATTGCTTTGATATTCAGTGAAAGGAGAAACTGTCAAAAACAAGAAAAGGACGCTTGTAGGGGACGGAATAAAAAAGATAAAAGAGATAAACAAAACGTCCCAACCACGCTCCCATTTTTCTTAAGAAATTTTTAAATGCTTAATACTGCTTTATTTAACAATTAATTTTGATGTTATTTTCAGAATCGGCTATTTTTACTATACATTTTGTTTCATATAAAAATCATGTCCAAATATGAACACAGTCAAGTAGCCTACATTGTAGTGCACCATCCGTCGATTTTAAACATCCATGTTCGTGTTGATAAAGCAAACGTGACTCCACTTGTTTTAGATCTGTTTGTATTAAATTGTGCCATATTTCGTGACTGTGAAATGAAAGAACAGGAAAACTAATAAACAATGCAAGTTTGTACCTACTTATTAAATGAGTAAAGGATCGTCCACACTGACGCGTATCCCGCTCGCCTGGCGGGACACCCACAGGAATAAGAATCGGTAGAAGAGCCGTAGCGTGTGCCAAAGTTAACTGGCCCGCTAATGATACTTCTATATGTTATTATTTCTATGGGCGTCCCGCCATTCAGTTTGAACGGTCTTTAATGCTCTTCTTCTTGAAACACTATTTCATTTCATGTTATTTAAGTAATGATTTCTAAAATTTAACCTCACTCACTCTAGAAGTTAAAACTAGGATGACTAATTCATTATAATCACAGACAGAAGTGCCCTATAAGCAGGCCAGTCAAGCGTTCCGAGTCTTAACTTAGGTACTATGGCGAGACTTAACTTTTGCGGACGTTATGTCACTTCTCTTATTTCTGTGATTATAATCGAAATACAAAAAAGTCGATATCACAGAGTGAACTTACACAAGTATTTGTTGTATTTCCAATGACCTCGTGTGAGCCAATTAATATATATAAATAAATTATGGTAAAGACTTATTTTTTTCCACCAAAATTGTAGCATGATATAAAATGTACACAATCTGCATAATTTCGCATAATAAAAATGTATTCTAGACATGAATTATGAGGTAAGTAATACTTTATCCTCATAAACTTAAGCACCAAAAAAATACTTATCTCAAAAGTAATTCCAAAAGGAAACCATGTAATCGCGTACAGTACGCTTCAAACGGAATTTCCTCCCTCGTACACTGCGAATATGGAATGAACTCCCTGCCATGGTTTTCCTTAGTGACTTTAAACATGAGAGCCTTCAAAAAGGGCGTGAAAAAATTCCTTCAGGGTTGGCAACGCGCTCGTAACATCTCCGGTGTTGCAGGCGTCCACTTACCATCATGTGGGCCGTACGCCTGTTTGCCTACTTAGTTGTGTGAAAAAATATATATATTTATATAAAAAAAGGAAAATCAAAAGAAAACCGGTACCAACCTTCAACAAACAGGAAATATCCTTTACTGCTGGTACTTAGTATTCTAATGGCGGCTTCTGTCATCTCTTCCAGGGTCGGCTGGCTGGCCTGGGACTTGAGGTGGTACTCCATGTGGTCATCATGGAACAGGCCTAGGAGGTACTCGGGCTGGTCTTCTGAGCTGAATACCTGGATAGGGATAAGAATTAAAATCATTCAATTTTTAATTTGATGCATGGAGTAATTACAAAGTGGAGATGCCGTTTGAAATGGCGCAGTGTTGTGATCATTGGCGCCTCGCCGACACAAAAGTGGGCGGAGCTTGTCATTGCTCGTGCTCCATGGTTGGAGCCACGGCCGAAACCAAGCACCCCGTACGTCTGCCTTCCGCCCCGTGTAGCCTCACAAATGCTTACTTACAAAACGCTTATTACGGCATCTCCTCTTTGTAATTACTCCATGATTTGTTGATAGATTTGAACTAAAACCCAAATTGATTCTATCTATATATCTTGTAAACTTGAGTAAAGGCACAATTATCAATAGTGATTTTAACACAGGTAGTCGTGTTTGTAGCGATAATACAAGTCAAGTAAATCAGGGTGAGACCGTAATTTGGATTAATCGCCATCACTAGTAGTATGATGTCAAGAGCTCCTTTGTAGTTTGGACAACACAAAAGTTTTCAGACTGGTCATTGTCGTCAAATTCCTTCTAAACACCTTGAAAGATCTGAGGCCCTTACATGCTCAATTAGACAGAAATCTTAGCGTTTTATCATGTTTGTAAACGGTGCAATAAAATGTTCTTTACTTTATTCATTCACATCGATTTTTCTTACTTTTTGTTTTCTTACTGAGGAGCTTAGAACTCCAGGACAGCTCATCAATATAAAAAAAAAATAGTTCTTACCCTCAAAAGTTCATGTCTGTCACTGACATACTGATGAGAGACACCCCTCTCAACTTTGTCTTTATGCCACTTCTCAATGAGGTCTACTCCGTCCAGTCTTCTACCAGTACTGTTGACAAGTGGGTTGGTGTTGTTTGGGAGAAACTCTTTGCGACCTCCGCCAAGTACAACCTAGGATAGGAAAAGATTTTCTTGCTAAATCATCATCATGTCAGCAAAATTAACCACTTTCAACAAAAAAATATAAATATACGAGAAAAAATTTGAACCTACCATAAAAATCAGCTGACAGGCTTTTGCTATGGGATGTATATTCACACATTTTTAGGGTTCCGTAACTCAAAAGGTAAAAAAGAACCCTTATAGTCTCACTCATGTCGCCTATCTGTCATCTGTCACAGTCGACCGATCAAGTTGAAATTTGGTACATACATATGTATATCTGTTACCCGAAGGTAGGCTGATGATTAAAATTAAATATTTTATTGAAAGTAGTTTAGATTCACGTACTAAATATACCGTAAAAATATATAAATATACTGTATTTGTTACGTTGTAAAAGTATAACCATTTTAAAGTATACTGAGTATTTTTATCCTGTTTCAAACAAAACCATAAAAAATATGTTAATTGGGCATGCGTAATGTTATCCGAAGGTGAAAACAGAGGGAAGCTAAAGATTTCCACTTACTATATCCTTACTGTATACCTTCCTCACTTTCGTGACACACGCTTATATCACAATTTAATTTTTTCTGTTTTACAATTGAATTACATTACAAAGAATTTTAAGAATACCACTTCCAACTACTCGTCTCGATAATGCTGGTTAATAAATTAATTAAATTGAGACTATAAAATTATTATTATCTTAACGATACGGAAGGTTTTGACTTTTACGGGGTCATTTGTTGCGTTTCAGGAAAACCTTTTACGATAAGATACGAGCCCAGTCAAGGATTCCAGGAAGTTTTGCATTTATTGGGAGTTTCATTTCTCATGACAACAGAACCGGCAAGTTATTTAATTAAAATTTACAGACCCCGAAAGCTCGCGAGCCGTTCGTTGTTTTGGGAACTGGACCTCGGATTCCCCATTTAATAAATAATAAATATTTTTTTGTTTGTTTGCATTAACTTCATTGGTTACTTTTTCAGGTCTTCTAACCATCTGGTCGGTGGATGTCCAGCGCTGCGCTTGCTGGTCGTGGTAGATATTTGAGAACCTTTCTGCCCCATCGGCCATCCGCTCCGTTATATGCCCCACCCACAGCCACTTCATAGAACTAATCCGCTGGGCTATGTCGGTGACTTTTGTTCTCCTACGGATCTCCTCATTTCTGGTTCGATCTCGTAGAGAAACACCGAACATCGCCCTCTCCATAGCTCTTTGAGCCGCTTTGAGCTTTCTTATGAGGCCAATAGTCAGGGATGTATAGAGTAAAATACCTTAAATCGTCTTCCAGTGTCACCGGTCACTAGCTGCTGAGCGATGTCCTGGCAGCCCAGGGCTTGGCAGTCATCAGGAATGTCAGCATCTGACTCCCAATTCCTCTCAGAAGTATGGGCGTACATGCCTGCTGGAGACGCGTGTGTAACCCTGGTTGTAGTCACTAGACCTGGAAGAAAATTATCTTCAGTTATTTATATTATCAGGCGTGTGGGACTTGGATTGGTTGCCGTTACTAGTGGCATATTGTTCTGAGTTCGTGGTTTTGAATTATGACTGTTTTATAATTTAAATTATTTTCAATGATATAGTCTGCCTGCGACCATGAACGCTGTAAAGTGTTTGAAACGTCAGGTGTAAATAAATAAGTAATAAACGCGATAAAACCATATTAAAATAGTTTAATTAAATTAAATTATTTTTATTAAATAATAAATAAAAAAAAAACACAAATATAAACTAACAAGAACAAGAAACCCGTTCCATAATCAATGCAAATGAAATTTCGTAATTAAATTTCTTAATCAGTCTCTTTCGTAGCACTACGTCTGTACTTTTTCTTCTTTCCAGTGATAATGGAATATAATTATTTGACCCTGCGATAGCACCGACTTAGGCTCCATTTTTTATTTAAGTTAAGATTTATTATTTATTTAACACTTCTTGCACACAGTAAAATAAAAATTAAGTATGTTACATAAAATGTGAACACAGTATGTATAAAAAAGGCGGCCTCAAAAATTATTTCGGATTTATTATAGTTTCGTAAGTATTTAGATTTAATTTGAATTATTTCTTAATATTTATGTACTTTTTATGTAATAAATACTATCATTGAACAAAAAACCGGCCAAGTGCGAGTCGGACTCGCGCACCGAGGGTTCCGTATAAATCTGTAGGTATCGCATCGCGTTCACGAGGAAAGGGATGTAACCAAAATTTTACGGTTTTCGCAATTTTTCCTTTATCCGTGCTATGAGACATTGCATCGTACCAAATTTCAAGATTCTGAGTTCACGGGAAGTAACCTGTAGGTTCTAATTCCCTTGCAAGAGTCGAAAATTTGCGGCTTAAACGGCTGTATCTTTTGATTGCGTTGGCTTAGAAGTTTGATTTTTTCAGTCCAACGAACAGTAGACCTGAGTATTTTATATAAATTCTAGCTTGATACCTTCACGTGCTCCTGAGAAAAGGGTCTTGACAAACAGACGGACGGACGGACAACAAAGTGATCCTATAAGGGTTCTGTTTTTTCCTTTCGAGGTACGGAACCACAAAAAGTAGAGACATTAAAAACTACTCGCAAAAGGACATACGTAGCACACGAAGATAGCATAATAGTATGAGCTATGAACGTAATTGTCAATTGTAAGTCCGTCTATAAATAAATACGGCTCTAAACTTGATCATAATTCATGCTACTGGATCACAATGTGCGTGGGCAGACACCGGAGTATGTATAAACTCGACGATAAATACAATATTTAGACTACTTACTTCCATATTTCAATATTAATATTAAAAGTGCGAAAGTCTGTCTGTCAGTCTAATATTCTGTTCATCATGGAATTCTTCTCTATGTTTGACCCCGGGTCTTCAACTATATTCATACCAAATTTCATCAAAATCCGTTCAGCGGTTTGGCCATGAAAGCGTAACAGACAGAAACACAGACAGACATACAGACTTTCGCATATCATATTAGTAGGGATAGGGATTGATAGATCTTAAGGAAATTAAAATTTGATTTAAGGCCGCACTCATTGTCGTTTATGATCATAAAAATTCCTCAAACTTAAATAAAAAATTGCAACTCTTAAGTATAGATTTAAAAATTCTCTCACTAAGGGAGTAAATATTTTGAGTTAAAAATTTGCTTATTTAGTCACTAACGTCTGTGAGTGTGGCGTTTAATCTTTTAATCGTTCATAAAATCCATGAGAAAGGACGACACAATCTGAGGAAACCATATTCTGAAGGTTATTGAAATTTCTCAAGGTTGCCTGGATGAAATTGCTTTTACGAGTAGCTATAAGGCCGCCTTTTGTGCATTAATTTTAAAAATGTATTCAATTTATCTTGTTATTTTCTTATGCAATAAAGTGTTTTGTATTGTCCAATACAATACAAAACAAAACCTTTCATTGGACTGTATTCTCAAGTTTTTAAATATCACTAAGTAGCACCTTGTTACAGTAAGAACCAAAAAATTTATTTGAAAATTTTCCTCGCGTAACTTATCAGTTTTTATTACTTCAGATGTTGTTTAAGATCGAATTTATTTATCTTCAACAATAGCCCATTAGTCCACAATGCGACTGAGGATGTAGATGGAAATGAACTGTCCTTTTGTACGTCTCTTGACGTCAGAACTACAGAGTTCAAGGATTTTGATGGACCGACGCCCTTTGCTCAAATCCTTACTTCATACTAATATTCCATGCGAAAGTCTTTCTGTCTTTCTGTCTATTGCGCTTTCATGGCCAACCCCCTGAATATGCCTGATAGTTCAAGACCCAGGGTCAAACATAGGCTACTTTTAGACGCGCGCGGAGCTGCGGTAAACATCTAGTGATAAAATATTGAGACAAATCCTGTAAAAAGTATATTATTTTACGTACGTAAATTGTTTTGTGAAATTTGTATTTTGGTGCAATAAAGAGTATTTGTATTGTATTGTATTGTAAAAAGGGTTACGGAGGTCAGACGGCAGTCGCTCCTTTGTAATAACCATTGCCCTAGGCTCGGAATCGTAAAGTGAAGCGCAACTAGGAAAGCACGCTTGGACGAAGAAGATGATATTGGGACAAATTACAAAGATTGAATTAGCTGGTTATTACAATAGAGCGACTGCCGTCTGACCTCCGTAACCCTTTTTACAGGAAAACCAGACCAGGAGCATGACACGAGGTGTGTTAGTAGCCAACAGACTGCCTAATGGCATCTGTCACAGCCTAAAGACTACCATCTATCGATAACAACCAGGATAAAACGGCTTAACGTTCCTTTCGAAGTACGAGCTCGAGATAGAAAATGCCACTAAATGGCGACCAATTCAATACGGGTCGCGTCACGTCGTCGCTTGACACGCGCATTCGCTACGGATACGCGTGTCGCGCTCGACTATCGAGCACCTCTAACGTTTCAAGCATGATAAATCCATACTTCCATACTAATATTATAAATGCGAAAGTCTGTCTGTCTTTCTGTCTGTCTGTTACGCTTTCACGGCCAAACCGCTGAACCGATTTTGATGAAATTTGGTATGAATATAGTTGAAGAACCCGGGGTCAAACATGGGCTACTTTTGACGCAGGCGGAGCTGCGGGAAACAGCTAGTAAGTAATACATATTGATAGTTTGACATCACTATACGCTAAACTAGTGGACTATAAATGAACTTCACTACTCGTGTCTACTCCATACATAATTAGTAATCCAATATCTATGAGTAACTTTCATTATACTGAGTATTACATATACAATTTCTGTCTTAAAAACAATTTTGGAATTAATTTTCACACTAGTGACTACAAAACCGTGTCGGTCGTATTATTTTGAATGTCACACTAAAGTGCATGAAAATTGTATTACAATAAAGTCAATGACTTGAAATTTATGTATTTTTGCGTACCATTTTGCTTACTAGTTTATTTATTTAAACTCTATTACAAAGGATGTTAATGGGGAGGCCAGCAGTGGACTGACTGCGGCTGAAAAAACAAAGAATGTATATGGCGGACCTAAAGCCGTGGGCTTTTTCTACCAGTCAACCAACAAGTGGTGTTGAGAGACAATAGTAAGTGCAATGTTATGTTATGTTAAAAATGTTGTTTTGATGTCAATAAAATCCTATTACGTGTATATTAATATTATAAGCGCGAAAGTGTGTCTGCCCGTCTACATGTCTGTCTGTCTGTTACGCTTTCACGGTCAAACCGCTAAATGGTATTTGATGAAATTTGGTATGAATACAGTTGAAGTCCCGGGGGCAAACATAGGCTACTTTTTCACGCAGGCGAAGCTGAGGAACACACCTAGTAAGAATCTTCTTCCGTGTCTTATCCCTTTATTTGGGGTTGGCCCTCCTCGTATACAGACTGTCCTACTTATAAATTTATTATTATTATTTTATTTCATAAAAAAATAAATGAAATAAAAAATACCGGAAGACTTTAAGAGATACACTTCTTCGTTAAGAAAAACAAAAAAAAATCGTCTTCCGATACAAATTTAATGATAAGCTGAGTACTTTGTATGTGAAATCGAAGTTTTTTCTTTATATACATTTTTTTATATATTTAAAATCTAGTTTCACGTATCTAGGTGCTAAAAACGTTGTAAATATTTGGTTGGTATTTAAAAAGTCCCTCTATTTATAATATTTACTATCAATATTATCCCCCTATTTTTGTGACTCTATACGATACAGATTGTATATTTTTAAAAGATTTTTTAACAAAAAAAAGTAATTTGGAGGGTTATTTAATACATTTAATAAATAAAGTAAATATTGACATTAATAATAAACAAAGTTTTTTCACTATAAAAAAAATGGAAGATCTCACTAAAATAAAGTAATAATCATAACGAAGGAAGTGCAATAAAATTATATTTTAATCGCTGGGAAAAAAGTTTTTCCTTGTAATAAAATCATCATAAAAATAAGAGTTAACAAGTCTTAAATTTCTTTAATCATAATTTAGTCCCGCGTTAACCTTGACAACGATTTTGTTTTTCATTTTAAATATAAATGCTTTTTATTTTGACGTCATTAAATGAACAAATATTAAATTATTTAAGTTCATTTATCATTATTGTTCGTGCAACATTTGAATACACATTGACTCAGGTGATTTTTACGACTGATGTGTGCAAAAAAAACTGCGTTTATTTTTTTTTTAACAAAAGGAAAGTGACTTTTGTAGCCATGTTTCAATTTCGCCTATAGAACCTAAGTAATAAGATGAAATTTTAAAAGTAATCTAAGTAAATCTTAGATCTGAAGATCGATCCTAAGATAGGCTAGAAGTGGTTAAGTCCAAGTCTAAATTAATTTAAGACTTTTTAATACAAATATTATGCCTCAAAAAAGGCTTGATGAATCGGATTTATAAAAAACAAATATTGTCTATGCTGTCTAGCGGTGAATCATAAAATAAGCTAAATCGTCTAGTCCAAGGGGCAACTTCTAAAAATATCGTAGTCCCCATTAAGAAATATGCATACATCGAATGAAAGTAGTTCGATTTATAATGTGAATTAGTAGCACAGATTTCAATAACAACACTACTGGGTTTCTCATACGGCTGGGAGTAGAAGGTTCGTCTGGTCACGTTGCCGTCCAGGCCGGCCAATGACCCCGTACTTGGTCTACGTTGGTAAACCATTCCGCTCCAGGAACCTGAGGTAAAGAAGTAATAAGGCACTTACCAACATCTAGACCTTAGTCCAATGCCCACTGGCCAATTGACTTGGCCCAGTTCTTCTCGTACAGCTGGGAGTAGCAGGATCCTCTGGTCACGTTGCCGTCTAGGCCGGCCAATGACCCCGTGCTTGGTCTTCAAGGCCGTGAGACCATTTCACTCCAGGAAACTGAGGTAAAGAAGTAAAAAGTTCTGGTAATAAGACACTTACCAACATCTAATCCTTGGTCCAATGCCCACTGGCCAATTGACTTGGCCCAGTTCTTCTCGTACAGCTGGGAGTAGCAGGATCCTCTGGTCACATTGCCGACAAGGCCGGCCAATGACCCCGTGCTTGGTCTTCAAGGCCGTGAGACCATTTCACTCCAGGAAACTGAGGTAAAGAAGTAAAAAGTTCTGGTAATAAGACACTTACCAACATCTAATCCTTGGTCCAATGCCCACTGGCCAATTGACTTGGCCCAGTTCTTCTCGTACAGCTGGGAGTAGCAGGATCCTCTGGTCACATTGCCGACAAGGCCGGCCAATGACCCCGTGCTTGGTCTTCAAGGCCGTGAGACCATTTCACTCCAGGAAACTGAGGTAAAGAAGTAAAAAGTTCTGGTAATAAGACACTTACCAACATCTAATCCTTGGTCCAATGCCCACTGGCCAATTGACTTGGCCCAGTTCTTCTCGTACAGCTGGGAGTAGCAGGATCCTCTGGTCACATTGCCGACAAGGCCGGCCAATGACCCCGTGCTTGGTCTTCAAGGCCGTGAGACCATTTCACTCCAGGAAACTGAGGTAAAGAAGTAAAAAGTTCTGGTAATAAGACACTTACCAACATCTAATCCTTGGTCCAATGCCCACTGGCCAATTGACTTGGCCCAGTTCTTCTCGTACAGCTGGGAGTAGCAGGATCCTCTGGTCACATTGCCGACAAGGCCGGCCAATGACCCCGTGCTTGGTCTTCAAGGCCGTGAGACCATTTCACTCCAGGAAACTGAGGTAAAGAAGTAAAAAGTTCTGGTAATAAGACACTTACCAACATCTAATCCTTGGTCCAATGCCCACTGGCCAATTGACTTGGCCCAGTTCTTCTCGTACAGCTGGGAGTAGCAGGATCCTCTGGTCACGTTGCCGTCCAAGCCAATGACCCCGTACTTGGTCTTCACGCCAGTGAGGTATGATGTCGCAGTGCAGGCGGAGTCGGGGACTTGAGCGTCTATGCAGTACGTCTAGAAAGAGAGGAGTTGGTTAGTTTGAGGAGTTCGATAGTGACCGTCGCTAAAGCCTGAAAAAGTTTAAGAGGATCTAGAACAAACAACGGCACGCAACGCGCTCGTGACATTTCCGGTGTTGCGTTCATAGGCTACGGTAACCACTTACCATCAGGTGGGTCGTACGCCTGTCTGCCTACTTAGTTGTATAAAAAACAAAAAAATCGCTGTGGAGTGCTATTTTTCATGCAAGATCGGCGAGTTGAATAATTTTTGTTCGATACTTATCGAATGATTTTTGTTCGTTATCGAAGGATTTTTGTTTCACATAGTATGTCATACATCCATACTAATATTATAAATGCGGAAGTCTGTATGTAACGCATTCACTGCCAAACCGCTGAACGGATTTTGATGAAATTCGGTACGAATATAGTTGAAGACCCGGGGTCAAACATAGGCTACTTTTCGACGCAGGCGGAGCTGCGGGAAACAGCTAGTTTTAAATAAAGGGCTTCTGATTTGCATTTAGACGAGTAGGGGAATCATCTATCTAGTCGATGACTTTTATTCAAACTGTATTACAAAGAATATAAATGGCGGATTTAAAGCCGTGGGCTTTTTCTACCAGTCAACCAACAGCTGGCGCTGAGAGACAAAAGTAAGTGCACAGATAAACAATGTCAAGAAGTATACTAATTAGTTAAAATGAGGAGACCGATTGGGACATGCGCTAGCGGTGCAAGCTAGCACTAGGAGCTATATACTAAGAATTCTTGATTATATCTCTGTCGGATAACGATAAGTTTACCATTGATTTAAATTTCCCTTCCAGGTTAAATAGAGCATAAATATATAATCACAAAACAATTATTTTGGACCTTTGCTGACATTGTTGAAGAGTTGCTCAACACGCAAAAAATGTGACCTCCAAAGGTGTTGTAAAGTTTTGTCATCTGACTATGGTAACGCACCCTTTGAAACGATAGCTGATGTAACTAGAACGAAGAATTCAGACTGCGTACTGGATTTTGCAGCTGATTGTACAATAAAAAAAAAATGCTAAATTCAAAACGAACCATCGCCTCATTTAAAGGCTACCTTTCTAAGGTTCAATAAGTTTGTCTCTTTTTTTTATTATGTCACTACTGTCCTACTCATTTTATGTATTTTATTTATTTAAGTATTTTATGTAGGTTTATATATACAAAAATATCTATGTAAGTTTATTCTCCGTTTTGTTGTAGACAACAGTTATTTTTTTAATTCTCAGCTCCTTTCTACCATAAGGTTGGCTGGAAGATATTGCATTAGCCCGCCTTTGTACACATTTATTTAAATTTTGATTGGTTTCAATGCTGTATCTATTCATAAATGTTTGTAAATGGTGCAATAAAGTGTAAAAAAGAGCAGTTATTAAATTATTGTCTGTCATTGCAATCGTTCCCGTGGAAAGACTAGAAAAAAAGCAGTTATAAAAAAAAAAAGAATTAGCATTCTTTTTTTCAGAAAACGAAAAGCTTGACCGCGTTCTGCATTCAATAATAGCTATTTAAAGGTAGTGATGTGTCACAGAAGTCAAATCGATCCCACCAGATACCGCAACCTTGGTCGTGAAGACTTACAATTAACTAGCTACTAGCACTGTGCATAATTTCCTATTTCCTTCCTCGCATTGTACCTTTGTTGACAAAATCGCGTGTCATACCTTCGTCTGAAGAATGCCGTGATGTACTGATATTTTAATTGAGTTATCTGACGTCAGAAACCAGGTTTGTAAGGAATTAAAAAAAAAAATATCTAGAATTTATTATGTATGGGCTGGTGTTGCGGGCGTTCATGGGCTACGGTGACCACTTACCATCAGGTGGGCCGTATGCCTTTTTCCTATTTAATTGTATAAAAAAAATGGGATAGACCCCGCAAATGTTTATATTATAAGGCATCAGGAATGTTTGCGGAAGAGGTATTGGTATTCGAATCGCAACCCTATGGCAAAGAATAGGAGACAAATAATTTTTGTTCGAAATCTATTGATTTTTATTCGTCAACAAAGGATTTTTGTTCGAATTCGAACTATTTTCATTCGAAATATCACACTTTTCAAAAATGGCACTTCAGCTCCAACCGTCTCCTGAGAGATTTGACAGTCCTTTTTTGCGCTAGACTGCTTCTCACGTACCGCCGACTTGCACGGCAAAATAAATAAATTGGCATGTAAATCCTACTAATATTGGATTACAAGTCTAACATTGTTCCTAATTTAATAGTGAAGTCCATACTTTCATCCATATCCATACTGAAATTATAAATGCGAAAGTCTGTTAATCTGTCTGTCTATCTGTTACGCTTTCACCGCCAAACCGCCGAACGGAATTTGATGAAATTTGGTATGACTATAGTTGAAGACCCGGGGTCAAACATAGGCTACTTTACGACGCAGGCGGAGCTGCAGAAAATAGCTAGTTTAATATAAATAACTGGATTTTGTAAATTATCAAAATATTTGTTATTTAATCAAATGTAAAGCTTTAACACAGTATATTATTTGTTAAATAATAGATCATACAGCCTCTAACTCATATATTCGTGTTCTCTGAAGCGGAACAAAATACCGCATAATTTTGCTAACTTGTTGACAGCTATTACGTATAGCAATAAGACTACTTTTACCACCTCATAGCTCATGCTTCAGAAATGACCATTAAGGTTTTTTTTTTACAAATTGTAAGGGGTTCCGTAATTAAAAGATGAAATCGGAACCCTTTCTCTTCCTTCTTGCGCACCTTCCCTATTTGTGATATCTATGTAGGTAGATACTATTGTCATAATAGCTTTCTCTGAATACATCTTTTTATTATACTTTTCAGATTTTGTTTTAAAATCTATCCCAAAAAATAAAAATATCCATAGATCTACAAAATAACATAAAATCCCATGGTATTTGGAAAAAACGAATCATATGGATACCTAAATACCTACCTATTACGTTTTTAGTTTTTTTACAGTTTTTTTTAGTTAATTTTATTAATACTATCTTCGGCCCTTTCTCTGTCTGGTCCGCAGAATAATGCCTAAGTGTATGCGATGTTATCAATAATAAGTATATAAAACGCTATCGCTCATACGCAAAACGCTTCAGTAAAGCTTTAGGCTGACCGCTATTCTCTAAGCCAATGTGTCACGTTCAAGGAAACTGAGTGGTCGTTGTGACGTCATATTTATTGTACTTTAGGCGATACAAAGTAAAAAATCATTTTCTTTTACAATTTTTTTTTATATCCTTAAGATATTGTGTTCCAATTTTTGGGCAAAGGCTTCCCCCCTTTCGTCTCCCCGTTCGTTCTCATTATGAACTACAGGCTTTAAAACATTTTTAGAGCCAACATTAAACAAAATTGTTTGTATAATAAAATTAATTCATTCCAATAATAAATAATCTAATAAAAAATAACTAACTTTACATAAATGATGTCTTTGTTGCAATAATCATTTTTTCCAAGTTATAATTACACACCGTGAAATTTTCGTTTTGGACCCATTGTCCAGTGACTCCATTCATGCAAGCGAACAAATTTCCCCAAGGAACATAGCTCGAAACATGAAAAACAAATTTGGACTTCCCATAGTAAGTTAGGTCACGTGATGATACATTTTGTATGGGAGGTCCAAAAATTTTATCTTGGGGAAAGTTGTTCAGTTGCATGAATGGAGTCACTGGACAATGGGTCCAAAACAATTTATCAATTTTTTTTCAAAAATCATAATAATACGGAAGCCATACTAAAAATATAAAACTTCTTTTTAGGTAGTTAGTAAACAAAATGAAAAATGGATCAGTTATTAACATAATTATTTATATGAGTTAAAATGCAACGAACACTTGTCACGACCAAAATTACGTTATTAGAAAGTAGGTAACTGCATCAAAACAAAATGAGATTAAGACAAACTGATCTTTATAACTACGTAGTTAAGGATGTAATCGTTAATATAACTTTGATCTATGATCCGACTGTAAAAAAATTACAAAAAGTTTAAAGACGTTTTGCGTAAGCGATTTGAACCAAATAACTTGTAAACATTTTTTTACGGTTAACTATTGTGTAACGAACAATGTTGAACTTCCTTATAAGTCGTGTTTCATAGTCCTCAGCTTACACTTCAAGCTTACAAGCCTAGGGTACGCTTTAAATTATCATGTCATGGTCCTAGATTTGATGTCGACCTTACCTACCCTGATAACTTTTATTTTTTCTTCGTTCAAGCAAGTTTCCTATTTGCGTCCTCAGTTTGCTATTCAAAGGCAAGGCTATAATACTATTTTGGTTATTACTATGGAGCGACTGCCGTCTGACTTTCCTAATCTTTTTTTGTAAGGAAACCAACAGGTTAATGATCTGAGGTGTGTAATAGGCTAGTTTACTAAAAAAATATAATTAGTCCGTCAGTTAGATAATCAAAAAATATTGGAGATGTATTTTTTCTTTTGAAATTTAAACAAAGAATGGTAAAGATATGGCGCGTTACAGTTCCGTGTGACGTCACAGTGTGCTACACTTTTTCGCAATATGTGACGTCACGAGCCCCCACTCCTAAACTTTGATGCGAAATATCTTTATAATTTAGCGCTCAAAAGAAAAAAATACATCTCTAATATATTTTGATTCCATAAAAGACGAACTAATTTTAATGTTAGTCTTTTGACCCTGGAAACTAGCCTATTGGCCTATATATACTGTCAGATTTTTATGACTGACTGACATCTGACTCAGAATAAAGAATGCTGACTAACGATAGTGCTCGGAACTTTGCAAAGTTCGAGTCCTAAGTACTTAACTGTTTTTTGTTGATGGGTTTCTGTAATGTTTTTTTTTTGGTGAAATAAAGAGCATTGTATTGTACCTACCCAAAGGCGCGTTGGACGTGGTACACACGATCTTACAATAACAATCGCATTTTCTGTTTGAATCTATGCTGTACTGGTGTACAATGCCATATGGCACTGAATCCACTTGTAGTATACCCCATAAGGAGATTGATATCCAAATTATCGGCACTCAGACACACGTGCCCACTCTACTCCATCGCGTACAGCTTATTGGGCTGTTTAAGGTCACACATGTGCTAGACTACACAGTACCATAGATCCTTCTTTTTACTTGCATACACTACACCACCACTTATAATGTACGTGACAGAGGTCTCAATAGGTGGTGGCGGTGGGCGAACATGCATGCCCTGCTACCAGTAATGCATTGCAGAAATGCTGTGCTGTTAGTTTAGTTTTACTGTACTTACTCTAGCTAATCCTATGACTGGGAACTTCTCGAACTCCAAGATGTTTTCTTCTCCATTGTAACCATATTCCACTTGACCGCCATATGTCCTGGCCGCCATGATGGTAGCCACCGACATACCGTCTCCAATGAACAGGATTCCGTTCCTAAAAAGTAAAACCTATTTTATTAAATCCTATAATAAACGAATCTAGAAAAATAAGAAAAAGGTACACCTACTTGCTATTGAACATATTTTTTCAGGGAACGTCAGGTTTTTAAAATAGAATTTAGCCATGAAAGTGTAACAAACAGAAATACTTTGGCATGTATACTAATGTTAGTGTGATAACATAAATTCTATTTAATTTACCGCAATTGGCAATGACCACCGACCAAATGGTCTGACGGCCTATGCAAGATCGAGGGACGACGCTGTATGCAGGCCGCTTAACGTATGTGATTTAAAATCTATGAGAGAGCTCTATGCCCAGCACTGGAGGCAAACTATGGCCTCTTATTTTCATGCACATGCAAACGAGTGAGCGAGATGGCGCAATGCGGGATGTAATGCGACATCTCGCTTACTCATTCCCATTATGGAATAAAGTGATGATAGTAAGCCACCTGGACATCTTGTGACTGAAATGATAATAAATTAGCTATACTACTAACTGACCTTGCTTTGTTTTTATTAGTGGTCTCCTGCAGTTTTCCTTGAAGAGTTTTCTCCGCTACCTGCCTCCATCGCCATCCATATGTTTCTTCCAGCGGCAAAACCTTTGGACTCATTACTGTGTCCAGCACCTTTGTTTTGGCCGAGGCATGTTCTGGAGGAGAAAAATAGAACTTTAGAAATCGATGGATTGAATTATACCATTAAAGTTTTGAACCAATCGGCCGTCTTCCTGAAGTTCCTTCAAGGAAATACTTCCAATAGGAAGAAACTTATGAACTTTGTATTTTAATCTTCTCTAACACATCGCTAAAAGAGAAAAGTTGTTCTATTTGTTTAAATTTTTAGATGGAAGAATGTAAAACAGGTACTATTTATGGGGATTACAGCTACTATTAAATAGAGACCATATAAATTAGACAAAGTCTAAAACGTTTGATTTAGTCAGAGTCCCTTGTTATATATTTATTTTACTACTTATCAGGCTTTATGGTAAAAGTTCAACTGCTAAGCAGATTAACGTTTTTTTTTTTTGTATTTCATCATGTCAAAGGTATACGAGAAGTTGAAAAAAATCGTTATCAACGACGCCCAACCAACCATATCGGAAGTGCATTAAGTTACGTGTCATTATAACTATTAGTTAACGCGTTTACGTTAATACTAGACCGTTGACCCAAACTGACCTCGGTTAAATTGTTTTTGTAGTACAAATGTTTAGTAACAATATTAAAAGATTTTGTTACACTGAGATCTCAACTAGATTTAGAAAAGATCAACTTGGTAATTAATATTGTACCTAATATTTTCCTGAATAAACAACTTTCTTTGAAAGCTGAATCAAGCTACTAAAGAATGTCTTCTCTAACAAATTAAAGAAAAGCCTAAAATAAATTTTATTTAATATACGGAACCCACTTTTCGAGTTCAACTTGCACTTGGCCTTAATAATTACTAGCTGTGCCCGCGGCTTCGCCCGTGTGGAATTCCGATTGTGTCACGGAAAAAAGTAGCCTATATCAGTCTCCACGTCTCCAACTATCTCCACACAAAAAAAACACATCAATCCGTTGCTCCGTTTTAACGTGAAAGAAGGACAAACAAACAAACACACTTTCACATTTATAATATTAGTATGGATTAGAAAGTTTTTAGCTCAAAAAGTACAAAAATGGAGCATCCCAAAAACATTGGCAACAGATAATTTTTGTTCGATTTTTAACATTGACAATTAAAGTCTGGTAAATATATATTTTTTTACATTTTACGTGACTTGAGTATACCGTTGAATCTTATCATACCAATAGAGTTTTCGTCGAAAACTTTTTATCTGAAAATGGCCGCCTAACTGTAGGCAATTTGACACGGCAGGAAGTCGGGTTGGGTTGGGCGAGTAGTGCATATTTTAAGGAAGTAAGTTTTAAATTGTATTTATCTATGTCTTTAGTATCATAAAAAAATCAAAGAATAGTTATACCATTTCCTGACCACAGAAAGAATTGAATTTAGTTGGTACTTGGCACCAATAGTTCCAATTTAATTTATTTTTTATAGATATTTTCGTTTAAAAACTATAATCATTACAATATTATTGTAACGACCGGTGTTGTACCTTATTTAAGACATCAGGCAGGTTACCATGATCTTTTAATTCCATCTAAATGAGAATAAGTTAGTGAGATATCGCCTTACATCCTGTTTTGCGCCATCTCGCTTACTCGCGTTTGCATAGGATTGAGAGGTCATAGTAAGCCAGTTTAAATTAGGTAGGTACACCGATGGTTTTTAAAAGAAAACCAAAGTTTTTAATGAAATGATTGTAGCGTCTGTGGTCATTACTATAAATACTGGCTATTTGAATCAGAAAAAAAGGAACGAAAAATAATGTTCCGTATTTGAATTTTGTGAGACTGCCTATTCTTCCCGCCTTGCTAATATAATGCTGTACATAGAAAATGTCGGTACTACCACGGCACTGCATGATTTTTTGAAATAGATTATAAACTTTTTTTTTTACTTTCATTAGTTTCGTTTTTGAAAACCAAAAGTATGCTGTTTTATATGGAATTAATTTTGTACTACGAAGTTATCAGTTACATTGCTTATGTATGACTAATAAGAAAAGTTGAGACATTATTTATGGAGCATTGTTTAAATAGATAGTGTTAATGGGTAAATAGAGGATTATTCTAAAAACAAAGGCAATGATTCAAGTAAATAAGCAGGCGTGGTTGATAAGTATGTTTTAGGTTAAAAAAATTAAATTACTTTTATTCAAAATTTTCATAATAATGTGGATAAAATGTAAAGTCTTTAAAATTGTGTTATAATAGCTGTAATTAACTACTTCTGTCAGGTCAGATGCTTGAAGTTTGAACAGACGTGTAGGCTAAGAAGAAAATGGTAATTTAATAAATTAAAACACCCGGACTGCCTTTATGTGTAATTTGGAAACTAAAAACCCAAACACAAAATCCGCCATTTTGTTTGTTTTTTTATTTTATGTACCCAATGTTACTCTCACAGTAAAGACGATTCTAGCAACACCTTTCAAGCTAAAATTCATTTTCATTCAATTGTACCTATGTTTAACAAATAAATAAATGATTGATTGATTGATTCATCGAGCTGTTCAGGCTGCAGGGCGGGCCAAACAATTTTACATAACTAACTACATACGTATATACATACATACTCTGAAAAACATAACCCTCCTTCTGGCGCAGTCGGGTAAAAATACCCAAGCTATATCGTAATGTAGAGCACCGATTAGGCCCGCGCTAATTAAAAGGTAATTGCTTACCTTAGTAGGTAGGTTGACTTACCTTGGTAGCTATTTTCGAAATATGTGATTTACTAAATATCGTTCTATGCAAGGACATCACATATGTTCAACACGTGTCTAAAAAAATCGTTAAATTACGTTTATCTATAACCTAAAGTACTCAGACTACTGTTTAACAAAGCTTAAAACCATGTCTACACTCTGTTTAACTTTAGACTATCGAAAAACGTAATTTAATTGTAGATGTTTTTATAAACACGTTGAACAGTTGTCTAACTTTTTTATAGTAAAACGGTTGGAGTTTATTTATTTATTAAAACTTCATTACGAAAGATTTTACCGTAGGCTCCATCTACCAATCAAACGATGATATTAAGAAAGATTTTTATGCCAGAAAGAGCGTACGTAGGTCAGAATTTTAAGATTTAAGCATTAGAAAATTACACTTCTTCTGAACTTCAAATTAATTTTAAACTTGATTATTGTGTATAAATAAGTCACAAAAAGTATTTAGAAATTTATTAATGTATACTTGTGTTTTTGTACAATTAAGATATTACGAACATTTATTTTTTACAATAAGATATACTTAGAATCCCTTTGTCACGTGAGTCTAATTCTTTCACACTTCGTTTGTCAACCAATTAATAATAATAAAAAAATAATTAGTAAATACAATAATTACGGTAAAGCTATACTTTTAATCACTTCCATATAGTTAATAATGACGATTCCGTACTTCGGAAGGCACATTAAGTCGTTGGTCCCGACTGCCATTAGGTGATCAATGAAACCACGTCAGAGACAGAAAGGCGGTTTTGAAAAACTCTGACACCAGGGTGTACAGGGTTGATTGACACGTTACCCACTCGAAATGAATGACTGAAGATCTTGACATACTCTCTTACAGATATGACAGGATTCCTGATTATTTACCTTGTTTATCGTAACATTGAAAATTATGTGACAAGACAACGATAAGGTCAACTATGTTTATTCATGCCATTTTTTTTTTTATTATTAAAGGATCATTTTTATTCCGCAAATGGTAGAAAAGTTTAAATTTATTTGTTTAAAAGTTGATATTGATCTATAAGTATATCAGCGGCTGATTTTTAAATAAAAGTGAAATTTAAACAGATTTTTTTGATTATTTTTTTAAATCATAAAACCCAGTCGCTTCACGATATCACCCTTCAAGACATACAGATCATAATAAGATGTTAAAAAAGATTTTTCTTCGTTTCATTTATTTCTTTAAGTGTTCATTCATTCATTTATTCTTTAATATTCCCAGTTACTTGTTACCTTGTTAGTCCTAGTAAAAAACATTTTGAACTTAAACAACAAAAAAATTAAATGTATTTCTAAATAAGTATATTCAAGTGTAAACTGAAATTGTAGTGGAGCTACGATAGTCTAATTAAAAAGATAACTGTCAATGCCAAAATCAATTGTCAGATTCAACTGACATCTGTCAGGTCCACAACATCAAACCTATTCGGAAATATTGCTCTCTTGATCAAGCGCCGGAGTCGTGAAGACACTAGAAGAAACTACCTAAGTCTATATACCATTCACTAAGAGTTGTAACTATAAAATTAAATATAATAAACCCCTTGAAGACCAAACAGGTGTTTGATTGAAACTCAACAACATTACATGGCGCAGTCGCAAAAGAACATCAGGACCAAAAAATAAGGTACGAAAACCGCATGGGACGCACGTGCTTGGGCGCATACCTACAGCTTGCAGCATCACAAACTTGCATCAATTATATACCAAAAACATCCGATTGAGGACTATTTAAAAGAAATTTTTACATATTATAATCAAAAATAATACTTAACAATGACCGAAGAAAATGCAAGTATTGCAAACAACGTGGGTGCGATTGAATACCGCATGCCACAAAGCCTGAATTTGGATGAAATTGAGCAATGCTGGCCACGTTGGCTGCGATTCAAGCAAGCTTTTAAAATATTTATATTGGCTGCAGGTTTTGAACGCTTGTCTGAGGCAAGAAAGGCAGCAATATTGTTGAATTGTGTGGGGCAACAGGCTCAGGACTTATACTTCAATGTACTTAGAAACAAAGAGACTGAAGATAAAGTCAGATTAGAAGAAATTATTACAGTCTTCGACGAATACTTTAAACCAAAGCAAAACGAGGTGATAAACAGCTACAACTTTAACAACAGGAAACAGGAAGATGGCGAAACTTTTGATGCCTTTTATACTCAGATAAGAAAGATGGCAGAAAATTGTAATTTTGAAACCCAAAAGGATAGGATGCTACGGGACAGGATAGTCATCGGCGTTAGGGACCAACGCCTACAACAAAAACTTCTGGAGGTTAAAGACCTGACTTTGAACAAGGCAGTGGACATCAGCAGGTCTATGGAGCTCTCAAAAGAATATATAAAGACGCTGGCCCACCTGGAGATCCACACTGTTCAGAAGACTACATCACAACATCGAGGCGGAGCATCTTCATCACCAACAACACACCGAGCTAAGTATTCTAATATTAACAATAGTAAGATTAATAATAATAGCTCAAAAAATATAAGTAAATTTAGCAGTAATAATTATGATATTAAAGACTTTTATTTATGTAAGAAATGTAATAATAAACATGGACCAAAGAGTTGTCCTGCCTTTGGAAAAAAGTGTAATAACTGTCACAAATTTAACCATTTCAGTGTTGGTTGTACATTTTCTAAAAGGGTTCACAATATTGTTGATGCTGAAAACTTATGACTAGTATGCTCCATAAATCTTAACAAAAATGAATGGACTGAGTCCATTATAGTCGAAAATAACATAATCAACTTCAAATGTGACACTGGGGCACAAATTAATGTCATAAGTATACACGACCTTAAAATGATAGTCGATGATGACGAACAAATAAAACTGTCTGAGACTAAAATAATTCTTGAGGTCTTCGGGGGTGCCAAAATAAAGCCATTGGGGATGGTTCAATTACATATCTCTCGTGTTGACAATGATCATAAGATTAAAACTGATTTTGTAATTATTAAAGAGAAAGTCAAGCCAATCCTGGGACTTAAGTCGTTAATAGCATTGGGGTTGCTAAATAATAGTAAAATTAAATTAAAGAAAACTGAGAGTATTACAACAACAAATTTTAATAACAAAGAAACCATTATTAACAATAATTATGAACTGTTCCAGGGTGTGGGTGAATTTAAAAATCCTCTTAAGCTGCGTGTTCAACCTGGAGTGGAGCCAGTGGTAAGACCGCCTCGGCGAGTACCACACGCACTGAGGAGTCGCCTTGCTGACAAGTTGGACGCTCTGGTGAAGCACAAAGTTATAGCAAAGGTAGATCACCCTAAGAATTTTGTAAGCAATTTAGTTATAGTAGAAAAAAAAGATGGTTCATTAAGAATTTGCCTAGATCCTAAAGATCTAAATAAAGTATTAATTAAAGAACATCATTTAATACCTACTATTGATGAAATAATACCTAAGCTCACAAATAAGAAAATTTTCTCAGTATTAGATATGTCTGAAGGATTTTATAATATAAAATTAGATGAGGAGTCTAGTGACTTATGTACGTTCAATACACCTTTTGGTTGTTACAAATTTTTAAGATTACCTTTTGGCATAGCTATAGCTTCAGAAATATTTCAAAAATACAGTGAAGATGCCTTTGGAGACATCCCGGGTGTTGTAATATACTGTGATGATATTTTAATATGTTCAGATAATGAGGAAAGTCATGATGCAATATTAAAGAAAGTATTTAAGAGAGCAAAAGAATATAATGTTCGTTTCAATATGGGTAAATTTCAGTATAAAGTAAAACAAGTCAAGTACTTTGGCCATATATTTTCAGAAATGGGGATGAAAATTGACCCTGAAAGAATAGAATCCATTATAAAAATTAAAAGTCCTGTAAATAAAAAGGAACTACAAACATTCCTAGGAATGGTAAATTATTTACGTAAATTTGTACCTAACATGGCTAATATTGCAACACCACTGCAATTGTTATTAAAAAAAGATGTTACTTGGTTATGGACTGAAGTTCATGAAAATGCATTTAAGAATATTAAGAAAATGATAAGTGAAGCACCAATTTTGCAAAATTTTGATTCTAATTTACCAATTGTAATTCAAAGTGATGCTTCTAAGGATGGCTTAGGATGTTGTCTCCTTCAAAATGGTAAACCGGTTTGTTTTGCATCTAGAAGTTTGACACCGGCGGAAATAAATTTTTCACAAATTGAAAAAGAATTATTAAGTATAGTATGGGCAACCCGTAAATTTCATTATTACATTTACGGACGGAAATTCACTGTAGTAAATGATCACAAGCCATTAGAAAGAATACTACAAAAGCATTTACATGAAATTCCTTCTCCAAGACTACAAAGATTAAAATTAAAATTGGCAAAATATAATTTTGAATTTCAATACTTGCAAGGTAAATTTATGTACATAGCAGATCTGTTATCACGCTCATATAAAGAATGTAAAAATGTAGATGAATCATATATGTATGAAGTAATCCACTGCATAGGACTTTCTAATTATTTAGAGTGTACTGAAGAACAAAAAACAATGCTCATTAAGGAAAGCGAGCAAGATTATGAGTTGTCACAACTAAGAGAATATATTAAAAATGGTTGGCCTGAAAATAATAAAAGTATTCCAGATAATTTACACTTTTATCATAAATTAAAATCAGATTTAATAGTTGACAACCATCTGATATTTTATAATGAAAGATTGATTGTTCCAAAAAATTTGAGATTGTCTTTTCTTAAAATGTTACATGAGGGCCATTTAGGAATGAATAAAATGAAACAGTTGGCTAGAAAACTGTATTACTGGCCCCAAATTGATTCACATATTGATGAATTTGTCAGAAAATGTTTTACCTGTCAGATGTACCATAATAATAATATAAAAGAACCAATGTTACCACATGATATACCAACTTTGCCATTTTTTAAATTAGGTATTGATATCATGGATTTCAAAAATAAAAGTTACTTAGTGATTTATGATTATTTTTCTAAATGGTTAGATATAAAATTCATATCAAATAAAAGTGCAAAGATAATAAATAACAAATTATTAGACATATTTTGTAATTTTGGCATACCTAATGAGATTGTGTCCGATCATATACCTTTTGATTCGAAGGAATGTAAAATGTTTGCTAAGGAATGGGGATTTAAATTTACATACAGCAGTCCTAGATATCCTCAGTCAAATGGAATGGCGGAAAAAGGAGTACAAATTGCTAAAAAAATACTATTAAAATGTCATGAAGATAAAACTGATTATCGCATAGCTTTACTGCAATACAGGGCCTCACCCGTATCTGGCACAAATTTTTCTCCTAGTGAATTATTAATGTGTAGAAATCTTAAAACAAAGCTAATTGTAAACCATAATTATTTGAAACAGAAACTGAATTATAATGTAGACAAACAATTCAATAAAACAATAAATAGAAATATTAGAAATTATAATAAAACAACTAGATACAAAGATAAGTTCTTTATTGGGCAAAACATATGGTTTAAAAAGAATGTGGATAAAAATGTATGGCAAGAAGGTATAATATCACAAATTAATGATTACAGATCATACACTGTACTAGATAAGTATAATGTTAAGTATATAAGAACTTCTTATCACATACGTCCAGCTTAACGCTTTGTGTGTCACCAGGTGTCCAGCTAAAAGGCACAATTCATCACTCCATGTTGAAATGTAGTTCTGGTAGATATTGTTAACATAATTCTTTATTGTATAATACATCTTGAAACAAAGATGAATAAAATGTCATAATCATAAGTAAAGGGCATTTACTTTAAAAGGGGATGAAGAGTTCATCTTTTGAAAAATATGTTTAAAATCACTATGTAACAATTAATAGTAGGAACTAGATAATTAGTTTTTGTTTATTTGTTTTTAGAATGTATGGTTATTTTAAAATCTAAGTTCTGTAATAAAATAGAAATGTGTATTCTTAGATGTGCAATGAGCACATGAATATTGTAATAGTTTTAAATTTTCTTTTAAAAGGGGATGATGTAGTGGAGCTACGATAGTCTAATTAAAAAGATAACTGTCAATGCCAAAATCAATTGTCAGATTCAACTGACATCTGTCAGGTCCACAACATCAAACCTATTCGGAAATATTGCTCTCTTGATCAAGCGCCGGAGTCGTGAAGACACTAGAAGAAACTACCTAAGTCTATATACCATTCACTAAGAGTTGTAACTATAAAATTAAATATAATAAACCCCTTGAAGACCAAACAGGTGTTTGATTGAAACTCAACAACATTACAGAAATATCACGGGCACGTTTCACGATAACAAAAAAAAAACTACTTACATTTAATCGATTAATCGATGTCACGTAACGTCACGATTTACCAAATCGATATTGAAATATTGTAATCGATGGCACTTACCAGTGATGCAATATTTGTCTCGATCTGAGACTTCGTATACGACGTAAGTATTACTACTACTACACATCTTAGCGTCTTCTCGGTTGCATTCTCGGCTGATTGCCTTGGAGCCTAGGGTCGGCTTATCCTAATTTTTCTCCTCCATTTCCCCCGTCTTCAAATCCTTGGTTGTAAGTCCATTAGCAAGCAAACCTTCCGTTGCGACGTCGAGCCAGCATTTTTTAGATACTCCCCTTCTACCCCGGCCCGGCGTAGCAAGCAATCAGTTGGTCAGAATCAGACTTTATAAGGTTTAACTGGTAGAGAATACATGAATTTCACCCATTGTACCGTTTTTAGAGTTTGAAATAAATAAAAAAAAAAGTATTTATTTATTAA
The DNA here is from genome assembly GCA_947363495.1 of Euzophera pinguis. Taxonomy (NCBI): domain Eukaryota; kingdom Metazoa; phylum Arthropoda; class Insecta; order Lepidoptera; family Pyralidae; genus Euzophera; species Euzophera pinguis. The sequence goes on from OX376164.1 coordinate 3,460,883, forward strand.
ACCTATTTATCTATTTCCTAGTTAAAATTAAATCATCCTTTTATTGCTTGCAATTAAACTGAAATACGTGACATATAAAATAATGGCATGTGGTAGAAAATTAAATATACTACCATTCGTCAAGCATTACATTTTTTCATTAAACATTATATTTTTGCGCATTTATTAAGCCTGCTACTTCGGAAATAGATCTTCCCTTTAAATTTTATTTAACTTTTTTATATGATTTATTTGTAAATTTTTGTAACCTCCCGGTAATTTAGTAGATTATTGTACCTGTCTAGTAGTTTTTGAGGTTTCGCGTTCCCAAAAGACTACAACATGGGATTAACAAAGAGGATGTGAAAAGATTTCTCTGTGGCTAGCAATACGCACGTAACTTCTGGTATTGTAGGCATCCATAAATTACGGCAACCACTTTCAATCAGGTGGGCCGTACGCCTGTTTGAAATAAGTCACATACCTCGATAGGTACGTTATTGTTGGTTTAATACTTCTTCACACTTCATTTACTGTACCAATCTTCCTGTAATTTCGTTTACATCTGTATACCACCTCTCACTTTGACTTGATACTGCTGTTATTTTAACTTAGATATTCATACAGTACGTATGAATGTTACGTTATGTAAGTTATTTATGTATGTTTATTTTATATGCAATATTCGACTATATCTGTTGCTGTACTCAGCCTAACTTAACTGTTTCTCTTTCACCTCGTAAGGGTTGACTGGAAGAGATTGCCTAGCAATAAGTCCGCCTTTGCTCATGTTATGTTGAAGTCTTTGTAAATGTTAAATTATTTGTTACTGTATGTGGGCAATAAAAATATTTTGTATTGTATTGTATTGTATTGTAAGAGTACCTTTCGTCCTAGAAAGATTTCCCGTGGGATTTAAGAACGCGTGTGAAGCCACGGGAACAAAGTAGTTCTTATATTTCTTACTTGTAAACTTGTTCTCAATGACTATTAAAGTTTTATCAGTATCAAGTAGCAATTAACTACTTACAATTTTAACATTCGCCGTGTCTGCATGCTAATCTTATGCACTTATGTCAAGTGACAATGATATTGTATTTTTATTTTCTATATTTTTATTACATTTATTAGTACTTAAATTCAGAGGATTATGATTATTCAACGAGAAAATTATATTTCTATGTACTGTTTTTAAAATATTAGTACCTATACCTAATCCCGAAATTTATTTAACATTAAATATTCTTTGAAACATACATTTTCTATTTGTTACTTCATATTAGTTTTTTTTTCAAATGATGAAGAAAAATATATTTTTTTAAACCCTTAAAAATTTTTTTTTCGATTTTCAACATTATAAAACACCTTAATTTTTCACAACACAAACACACCTGCGAACGACAAGACGACCGCGGCTCCGAGTAACACCAAACACCGCACTCGCTCCATTACTGCGGCAAGAATGCGCCCGCGCCGAATTATATCACAGCTACCATCTGTCACATTGTCATACTTGATGTTGATGAGCGCTTGACACGTGTTTGTTTTAAGGGAAATAAGTTAAACATGCCCATTTTATCTTAATTATTTTGATGTACTACAATGTGTAAGGCAATTTAAACAAGAATAAAAAAAAATACCTATGTTTTTAAATTGGACGATTTATGTGCGTCAACATCACGCCAATTTTAAATTTACTTAATTTAATTGTAGGTAAATGTTTTAAAAGGAGCTTTTTAGTGGAGAAAAAGACAACGCCTATGCGGAAACAGAGTTTCCTAGCTCGAAAAAAGCGGCAGATAATTCAACAATTAAGGCAAAAGTGAAGAGGAAAATTTGTGAATTTTTAATCTTATAATCCACATTTAATTTTTTAAATGGGATATTTCGACTATTTGTTACACTTCAATACAATACAAATAAGTACTTTTTATTGCACCAAAAGGAAAATATTACTGAAACACATCAACAAAAAAATTCAGGGCTTAACGGCGGATTTATCGCTAAAGTATTACTTCCCATTGCAGAGTTTGCTACTGCAGTATATAATTCGTGCCGTAAACTTATTTAATAAATATTTTTATGCTCTTCTTTTCCGGAAGTCGGTTAATACAACACTGAATTTTATCTTTAACTAATATTTAAACTAAGATAACTTGACGCGAGCCCATGTCCTTCTATTTGTTTCACAAAAAATTGGTTGGACAATTTTCATGAAATTGTGTAAGTAGTCAAAACATTTTAAATCCATGGTTGATATGATATTTAATGCAAAGATGTTGATCTACATCGTGTGTTTTTTTACAGGTCTGGCTAAATATACGAATATCCAAGACGAAAAAGAAAAAAATATGTATTTTTGAAATGTAGGTATGACATACTAGCTCGAGTATCGAAGATCTTTTTTTATTCTACATTATCCATACTTCCATACTTCATACTATAATACTATAATCCATCCATCCATATCCATACTAATATTATAATGAGAAAGTCTGTCTGTCTGTCTGTTACGCTTTCACGGCCAAACCGCTGCGGATTTTAATGAAATTTGGATTGGACCCGGGGTCAAACATAGTCTACTTTTTGACGCAGGCGGAGCTGCGGGGAAAAGCTAGTTATGTAATATTATTTATAGGTGCATTATGCTGACTTACAAAATTTATATAAATACATATATTTAGTACTGTTAGCTGTTTCCCGCAGCTCCGCCTGCGTCAAAAAGTAGCCTATGTTTGACCCCGGGTCTTCAACTATATTCATACCAAATTTCATCAAAATCCGTTCAGCTGTTTGGCCGTGAAAGCGTAACAGACAGACAGACAGACAGACAGACGGACAGACAGACTTTCGCATTTATAATATTAGTATGGATAGTATTGAACATAGAACCACATTTAAATTTATATACGTCCATTTGTTTCAATACGTCACATGTCTAAACCACTAGACCGCAGCGCCACTTATCAATAATTATTTTCTTAAGTAAATATTTTTTCTATTACCGAGAATAATATTAATATACACTTATGGATTTTGTGGTTAAACTACTTACGCACAATGGTGCAAATGTTCTCAGTTCACCGTAGCAAATTTTCCTATCGAAGAAAAACGTTTACGCAAAACGAGTTAACTATTTCGTAACATATTATATGTCTTTGAACGCGACCTGCCACATAACTTATGTTATTAAAACATTTTCAATGAACCATTAATACAGTACGCCATAGCAGTGACGTGCACAGAAGTTATCTCAAGGGCAGACAAAATAAAATCTTCATTTGATTAAAGACAAAATTGAGTTCAAATTCAAATAAAAAATTAAACATTAGAAAGAGAGCTTTTCAATAAGGAATTGCCGATGAAAATCTATTTATACTAAGGAGGTTAAATATAAAAATTCTCCATCTAACGGAGAATATTTTATTTGAATTTGAAATATTTACTTTAACGGTCATTATCGGCTCTGAGTGCAGCTGTAAGTGTATTTATGGGATACACATCACAGTGCCATAGCAACCGATTTTATTTCAATTTACATGACTTCATGTATGAAATAATAATATATTTCACCATAATAAACAATAGGCTACTTGACTGTATTCATACTTGGGCATTATTTGCATACGAAACTATAAGTACACTAAGAAGTAACCGATTCTGAAAACAACAACAAAATTGGTTGTTAATTAAGGCAATAATTGGATTTTAAAGATTTTTCAAGAAGAAAAGTGGGGGCGTGGTGGGGACTTCTTGCTATCTCTTTTGTACGCACGAAACCAAGTGGCAGTGACGTCACTGCACACTAAGTGCATCCTTTTCTTGTTTTTGACAGTTTCCCCTTCCACCGAATTTCAAAGGCTTTTGACTTATTTAAGAACGGATTAAAAAAAATATTATGTTTTCCGTTTCTGGTAGTGAAATATTTCATATAAATGATAACAATAAATTGAGTTTGACCCAATTGCATCATTTTATAACATTCAGTATTGGATATTACTTAGCGTTTCCAAGCTAGGATTTTCTTATTGTTTTAAAAGTAAAACAATGGGTGACAAAAATTAATGGTTTGTCCACTGATTGATCAAGGATGACAATTGTCTATGGTGTCATTGTCATTGCCATGCAGGGGATTCACTTATTTCCATGTTTATTTCTAGTTGTTCCTAAGTTTCATGACGATATTTTTTCCTTCTCACTTGCTTTTAAGTCAGATACATGTGACGTAAAAAGTTATTGTTTTTTTGCAATTTATGTATGTAATAACCAAATGTAGGAAGAACCATGTAACGGTGCGCTTGCATCATTCCTCATTTCTCCATATTTTTTCATTTCATAATCATCCTTCACCACATGTTCATTTTAAAATCATTTCATTTTTCGAATCATCTTCTTTGTTTTCAGGTCATCACATCACATTCCATATTCCTCTCGTAAGAGCAAGAGCTCCATTTCTATTTTGCGTATTTTTTATTTAAGGTAACTTAAATTTTATTAATTGATTATTGAATGAATCAATGAGTATTTATTCAAGTGACCAGGACTCATTTGTTAGTAAACTATATTAATGTGTGGAAATCATAAAATAAATATAGTTATGCATCGTTATGTAAATATAGTCATGTCTCGGATTTGTGCATTTTAACTGAAAATACCACTACAACACTCCTACCATCTACTTAGTGTGTCAGGGCCCTCATATATTAGTCTCAAGCAGACAGCAGAGCATGGAAGCCCGCCACAACCATAACCTAGGCTCCGAAGCGTATGTATGTATGTATGTAAAAACTTTATTGTACAGAAAGAACATTGTTACAACAAAATAGAACACAACAAGAGGCGGACTTATCCCTGATAGGGATCTCTTCCAGTCAACCCGAAAACCAAAGGAAAATAAGAGTACACGGGCATCAAAGAGCTTACAGTACAATAGATACGATAAATATAAATGTAAAACAAACTAACTTAACCTAAGCCTAAGTCAACTCAAGTCCGAACGCTCAGAGTATTCCCTAACCCGGAAGTCGAAGGTATGAAGAAAGGACGACTGTTTGATCTCCAGAGGAAGCTTGTTCCATAAACGTGCAGCAAGTATTGCAAAAGAGTTAGCGTAGTACTGTGAGGAGTATAAGGAGTAAGCGTAAGCTGAGAACTCAATTAGGAAAAACACGCTTGAAAGAAGAAGACTGTATTTAATAATAAAAGTGATTATTGAGTAGCGGTCCTCGTATTCATACTAGTTTTGTTACTAATTATTATTTTTTTAATTATCTAAAAACCACTCTGGATTTGAATTAATTTTGTTATTGATGGTTATCCCGTTTGTAGACTTTAATGGAAAAACTAATTTATATGTAACAACGATGACATTCTTAAACCATTAGAGAAAAATTGTAAAAAAAATTGACCTTTAAGGTAATTAGTCAGTCGCTATTTTTTTTAACTAAATTTTTACAGAAATACTTTATAAGAAATTTATAATACTCATTTTTTAAGATATCGACGGAAACATAGTGTATAAAAAAAAATTGCTCGCGGCATCGCATGCGTACTTAAATCCCATGGGAATATTTAAAAAATAAACGGGGATTCTTAATTTTAGATGGTTTCATTTGAAGAGGCAAGAAAAATAAATAAAATATATTTTTATCTTACATTTCTATCATTTTAATTCCAAGTTATTTACACGTAAGTAAGTATAGTAATTTAGAAAATATAGTGTCCGTGTCACGTGTTCTATTACGATCATCTAATCAATTGATCAAGGAAAAACTATCATGGTCTTATTTCCTGATTTCATTTCAATAATTTTGTTATATTTTCATGATATATCTGGTCTTAAAAAATTACAATTGGTATTCCCAACAACATTTTTTAGAAATAATGTATTTCTTTTTTATATTTCAAAAAATCGCCTATATTTGACCGGGGTCTTTAACTATATTCATACCAAATTTCATCAAAATCCGTTCAGCGATTTGGCCGTGAAAGCAAAACAGGCAAACAGACAGACTTTCACACTTATAATATTATATTAGATGGATGGATATAAAAGGAGGGATAATGAAAGTACGGATAAGATAAATATTTTAACATCATTTCAGCCGCAGTCAGTCCATTGCTGGACATAGGCCTCTCCCAATGATTTCCAAAATGATCGGTTGGCAGCAGTCTGCATCCAGCGTTTGCCTGCGACCTTTTTCAGGTCATCTGACCATCTGGTCGGTGGATGTCCAACGCTGCGCTAACCGGTACGTGGTCGCCATTCGAGAACCTTTCTGCCCCATGTATATATTACGACAAAAGAATTCTCTTTTTTGTCGTCTGTTAATATAATTATAATCTTTATTTGACACGTGCGCCTTACTGTCTACCGTTATCTTTAATGCAATAACAATATTACAAACATTGACTTGAAATAGAGTATTGAGTAAACACTTAATTACGAGTATAATCGGTATAATCGGTTTTATCTCAATCTGAAATTATTTCATTGACAATTAATTATTTTGTAATGATATTAGTTGGTAATAGCACAGATTACAGAATAGGTATATGATACAGATATTAAAGAGCCATCATATTGAATTGCTATGTTTAAAATTTATTTTCCCTCTACTTACTTCTATTATCTAACTTGACCCTTTTTTTCCATTTCTTCCTTCCCCCAAGTTTCTTAGAAAACACGTACAGTCGATTTCAGATAAACGTGACCTTACCGTACCCGCCGTAATCGATGAGGGGTCAAGTTCATCTTCGTCCAAGCGTGCTTTCCTAGTTGTGCCCCTCAGCTAACGCTTCGAGCCTAGTGTATACTGTAAGTCACGGTCCATGATTTAACAGCACTGGTTATTACAATGGAGCGACTGCCGTCTGACCTCCGCAACCCTTTACCAACCAGACTAACTGGAACATGCCCCGAGGTATGTTAGTGGCCAACACTGGCAGATTTTTTTAGGCTGCCTAAAGGCATCTGACACCGCCTAACGACTGCCATCTTACGGCTTGACGTGCCTTCCGAAGCACGCAGGAGCTCGAGATAGAAATTGCCACTGAATGGCGACCAATCCAGTACATGTCGCGAATTCCGTTGCTTATACACGCGCATTCGCTACGGATACGCGTGTTTCGCTCGTATGTTTCGAGCACCTCAATCGGCTATCGAGCTTCTCAATTTATCTGTCGTTGACTGTACCTTTACAATACAATGTGTCTGTTCGTCTACAACCTTGCACAGATTAAAGTATTGTGTGCCACTTGTCATCATAAAGGCACGTACACACAGGACGTAATGCGGTCACGGACAATGACCTCGGTAAAATTTGACCTTTTTATTTATTATTTAATACATTATTTGTTATTTTATGATTCTTCAGTTGATTCTGAAATATGCTTTTTGAGCGATATAAATAACCAATTGTTAAAATACTTAAAAGATAACCGATATACAGTCTCGCCTAGTGTGGCAGTCATAGATATTTCAATGAAGTTATGTACATATGACATTAAATTTTATTTCAGGAAAAAATCAAATATATTTTTTTTTCATTTATCTCGTACTTTGATTTTTGTTTGTGGGATATTGAAAAATTTGATATACAATGGCAAATACCGAAGCTACATAGCTTTTAAATATCGCATTATCAAATTTCTTGCCGACTGCCAAAGCAGGAGGGTTATGTAAAATGTATAGGTATCGGAAGCCGTACTGCCTGGGATACGACCAGAAAAACACTGGGATGATGACGATCCAGCGCTATTTTTTTCAAAGAAATTAAGTTTAATATAAATTGGATTGAAATAGCAGGAGATAGAGAATTGTGGAAAAAGAAAGCACTTATCATCAACTAGCATTTTTCCCGCAGCTCCGCCAGCGTCAAAAAGTAGTCTATGTTTGACCTCGGGACTTTAACTATATTCATACCAAATTTCATCAAAATCCGTTCAGCGGTATGGCCGTGAAAGCGTAACAGATATACAGAAAGACAGGCAGATTTTTACATTTATAATGTTAGTATGGATATGGATGGATGGAAGTATGGATGGTTAGAGGAACTGAAAAATTTTCGTTGAATGCAGGTCCCATATAACCAGTAAATCTGAAAATCCTTGGTTGAGGGCTATGTCCAGCAGTGGATTGTCTGCAGCTTGTAATAAGATGACATCATTTTTCACTTTGGTGAATACTACGAGGGGTCGGACTTGAGCTGAGCTTACTGTTTTTTAAGTGTAATTGAATTTGTATGTTAGATGTAAGTTTCTGTATACTTTGTACCTAAGATTTCTTTGCGTGTTGTACCCTCTTCTGTGCCCTTAAGTCTATATCCTATTTTTGTTTGGTTGACTGGAAAGATGCCTATTTGGGATAAGGCTGTAACCTGTATTCTGATACTATGTTCTTTGTGTGCAATAAAGATTTTTACATACATTCATTTCGTCTACAACAAATTGTTGTTTTTTCAACTTGACAAAGAATTAATATCACAATTTAAACAAGTTTTATGTACTTAAGACTCGTCGTTAATCGTTCGTTTATTCTTATAATAACATTTCCTAAAAAGTTGTTTGTGTTGTATTAAATTTTGTTTGAATTTTGATAGTGTATCACGGACTTAAATATTTTGAAATGCGTGATATTGAAATGATTTATTATGTATGAGATCATTTTATTTTGGCCTTTGTCTTTTTCGTTAGAGAGTGTTTTCCAGTGGTATCTTGAACCTAAACTTCTGACTTATATTGTTTGTTTGTTTGTTATACACAAGCATCAAAAAACAATAAGTACAATGGCGGACTTATCCCACTTAGGGATCTCTTACTGTCAACCAGCGAGTGGCAGGAAAAGATATGCTTACCAGAAGGGTAGAAGCGTGTACAATATAATATTATTAAGGAAATACATGAAATAAACCTACATATGTATATAAAACTAGCTGTTTCCCGCAGCTCCGCCTGCGTCAAAAAGTAGCATATGTTTGTCAACTATATTCATACCAAATTTCATCAAAATCGGTTCATCGGTTTGACCGTGAAAGCGTAACAGACAGACAGACAGACTTTCGCATTTATAATATTAGTATGGATAATTATACATACATATAAATAAACTTACATACACCCATGTAACTAGCTTATACTTTTAAATGTCGAAGTTCAGCAAAGGATAATTTGAAAGTTTTACTTTCAAACTATATATTTGTGATGTATTTTCTTTGGTGCAATAAAGTTTTTAATTACTTCATACGAAAATATATTATACTAGCTGTTTCCCGCAGCTCCGCCTGCGTCAAAAAGTAACTTTTGTTGGACCCCGGGTCTTCAACTGTATTCATGCCAAATTTCATCACAGTCCGTTCAGCGGTTTGGCCGTGAAAGCGTAACAGAAAGACAGACAGACTTTCGCATTTATAATATTAGTATGGATAACGGTAATTTAAAAAACCGAAAAACTACTAAGTTTTTGTGTAATTTGGAAATGAAAAAAAAAAACAAAAAAAACATCCGCATTTTATTTTTAATTTTGATATGTCCCGTCACTCTCGCCGTAAATATGAATCTAACGACACCTCTCAAGCTAATCCATGGGACCCTTCAGGCTGCAGAGTGTGCCAAACAATTGTATTTACAAACTTACATATACATACTCTCGAAAAACATAACCCTACTTCTGGCACAGTGGGGTAAAAACATTAACATACAAATATACACCCATCCAATTGACGTATTTTTTAAAATTACTTTGGACTTGATATTTTTAAATTACTTTAAGTACTATTATTTTTATATTTTTTCTTTCACCTTTTTTTATTTAGCTGGTTCATTATTTACCTTTTTTATTTTAAGTTTATATTAAGTTTAGGATAATAGTATCCTATAATATTATTTTGTTTCAATTAAAACAATAATAGTGTTTTTTGTATAATATTATTCAAAAATGCCACTCTGTAATAAATAAGATTTTTTTGTAAAGGACTAAAATTTATTTAATTAATTTTATTATATATTTAATTTGATTTACTTGGGAATAGTTATAAAACTATGACTACATTTAATTTAGTGATTTAAAACATAATTTTGCTACAGGAAAATAAAATAGTAAAAGAAAATTAGCCGCAGGTCATTAAAAAAAATGCAATTAATTGTTTCTGTTTACGAAACTTACCGGGACCACGAACTAACGCCGACAGAAGAAAAACAACTACTAGTAGCGCCATCTCTTGGGGCGTGGCGAATCGGACTTAGGTCGCGACTGGCCAGATTATCAACACGTCGCGCTTTATAGTTCATTAATTAAACTATACAGGATGCTCTATTTTGCGATTGTGCTCACACTTTGCTAGTAACTCATCATCAGAGTTAAAGTTTTATGGTTTTTTTTGCACCCGTATCTACGGACTAAAATAAGGGTTCGGCACCCAAAGGGTTAAAAGGGGCCCTATTAATAAGACTTCGCAGTCCGTTGGTCACTAGGCTGTATCTGATGAACCGTAATGGTTAATCATCAAAAACAGAAAAAAAAGTTAAGGGTGTTAAGTTTCCATACATTTTACGGGGACTTTTTTTTTTTGCTGTTTTTATAGATAATGGTACAGAACCCTTAGTGCGCGAAAGTATAAGGTATCTCAGTTGTATTGTTTCATGAAATAATGAGATCCATCTCATTGACCTAATTCTCAGTAAAAGAAAGTTTTGTTATGACTATAATCTTCAAAACAGAAAGTTATAAATAATTATTCTTGCTATAATCTTAAAGACAAAAAGTAAACACATTAATTGATAACAAAAATCAGTAATCGCAGCATCCTTTGAACTGCCACGCCCGTCTTCCGTGGGGTTGACGCACGAACTTTATCTTCCGGTTATCTTGTCGCCCAGTCAAACTTCACATTATCCCAGTAATTTTAATTTTTGGTTGTTGTGTGATGAGTATTCTTCTTAGCAAAGCGATGGTTAATCCAAATTTTCATGGGCCTTTTTAAAGCGTTTCTTTGGTTTCAAATGGTGTATTGAGATTTTTGAATTTCCCAGTTATAAAATCAAAATATTTTAACAGTTTCAAATGAATAATAAAAAAATTAACCGACAGAATTTTCCTTCTTAATTTTTCTATCTTCTTCAGTCCTACAGTACAAAACCATTGTCAATGTCAATGAAATCTGACAGATTTCAACTATATTTTTAATTTGGAAAGCCCACGGTCAATATAAATATTTTTTGCTTACCAACCTACTCCCCTATTTACTTCGAGTACTTTACTAGGCCAATGTGAAGTCAACATTCGTGATTGTTTTTATTAAGACGCTGAAATTTAATTGATGATGACTTTTGATATTTTTTTATGTTGCAATGAAAAATTTTGATAGTGTCTTTGATTATAAAAGAATTAAATAATAATAGTTAGTTAGCGTTTAATTCTTCTGTCTACTTACTCTAGGAATGATCTCTGAACCCTAAGTTGAACGTTTCAAAAAAAAATATTTTTTCCATCAAATTAAAAAAAAGTATGTTGGTATTTGGAACTTTTCAGAATTTCACGGAGTAGGGTATTATTCTATTTAATTTATTTTTATCTTTCATAACCAGAAACTGGAAACAGAAGGATTTTAAAAATCCATTCATAAATAAATAAGTTAAAAGCCTTTGAAATTTGGTGGAAGGGAAACTGTCAAAAAACAAGAAAAGGATGCACTGTATGTAAAGTGACGTCACTGCCACTTAATTCCGTGCGTACAAATGAGATAGCTATACGTCCCCACCACGCTCCCACTTTTTATCATGAGAAAATATTAAATGCTAATTACTGCTTTATTTAACAACCAATTTTGTTGTTATTTTCAGAATCAGTTACTATTTAGTGTACAATTTGCTGAGTATAACAATATTTATCAAGTATGAACACGGTCCAGTAGCCTATTAAAGTATTGGGACAATAGATGATATAAAGTAATTAAGTTACCTTTGAATCTCGGTAGTAAAGTTAAATCAAATCAAATCATCTTTATTTGTGAAAACAGGTCAAATAAGTAGACTTGCAATTAATAAATAAGTAGGTAGGTTATTAACTATAACTACGAGTAGAGCTAGTTTCTTTGAAGATTTCAATTTTATGATTATTTATTTAACTTTATAACATGACACGTAAATGGATTTCTTTGAGCGAAATATTTTTAAAAATTTGATTTTCCTGCTAATGACTTTTTTTTTATACAACTCAGTTGGCAAATAGGCGTACGGCCCATCTGATGGTAAGTGGTTACCGTAGCCTATGAACGCCTGCAACACCGGAGATGTCACGAACGCGTCGCCGACCTGTCCGCTGTCAGGACAGCGCTCCCTCTGGAGCCTGGCGACCCTACTCACCAGCAGGAACACAACACTGCATCACAGTGTTATTTGGCTGCGGTCTTCTGTAGGTACTTCCCCAGACGGACTACTCCTTACAAAGTGTCTCTCTTGACTTTTTTTACAAAGATTTATTTTAGTTGTGGCATTGGCATAGTACTTGTACATTTTACTTGTGGCATATGTATAGTATTTGTACATTTTACTTATGGCATAGGTATAGTATTTGTACATTTTACTTGTGGCATAGGTATAGTATTTGTACATTTTACTTGTGGCATAGGTATAGTACTTGTACATTTTACTTGTGGCATAGGTATAGTATTTGTACATTTTACTTGTGGCATAGGTATAGTACTTGTACATTTTGGTGAGTCACAAACCCCAAAAATAAACACTCCATGACTTCATGTACCTTTAACCCTGAAGCGATAAGCTTCAGACTACTTCTTTTTTATTAATTTATTAATTACTAGCTTTTTCTCGCAGCTCCGCCTGCGTCAAAAAGTAGCCTATGTTTGACCAAGGGTCTTCAACTATATTCATACCAAATTTCATCAAAATCCGTTCAGCGGTTTGGCCGTGAAAGCGTAACAGACAGACAGAAAGATGGACAGACAGACAGACTTTCGCATTTATAATATTAGTATGGATTCTGAGTATAATAGGAATTATAATGTTGATCCTATTCCATGAACCTAGGATTGATGTCGTAAATCAGGTCATGACTCATGCCCAAGACCTGGACGAAGAAGTTGGTCCTGTGCATAGAAGCAACCACTTGAGAATGCAACCGGTAAACACCTTGGGCTGATGGAAGAAAATTAATCAGCTCATTTTTCAGCTCTACATTTTACAGCTACTACGGTTCCACTGCAACCGGTATAAATCCTAAAATGACTCTCTCCAGGTTAATTTTCGAGTTCTAGTACTGGGTTCCGTCCCTTATCCTAAATATTGATTGGAGTGCTAGACCTACCACATGGTCGGGAACTTAAATATTTTGATGCGTACGCTTCCACTGAATAAGTCGTATTATTTGCTAACAAGGATATGACCAGTTTGCCAGATTGGGACTTTGGTTGTCAATATAAAGCTATATGCACACTGAATGATTTCGTTTTGCAGCCGCGCCATTTTTGATGCCAATTATTTCTACCTAGCTTTTTATACGCAGCTCCGCCTGCATCAAAAAGTAGCCTATGTTTGACCCCGGGTCTTCAACTATATTCATACGAAACTTCATCAAAATCCGTTCAGCGTGAAAGCGTAACAGACAGACAGACAGACCTTCGTATTTATAATATTAGTATGCACTTTTTGGGTGTACAGTTTTTACTTTTGGATTAAAGACAGTAGTATTTTAGTAGAGACTTTTACATGGCTCTTGGAGTACCAAGATACTTCCTGATAGCGCATTAAGCTTTAAGTATAATGTGGTGCTATCAGGAAGTATAGCTCCATTAAAGTTTATTTAAAAATTATTTTAATGGATATAGCTTGTTATTGAAGTTTAAAGTAAAATTAAATTCATATCATCGAAATTTAAATTTAAAATATAAAATAATTAAATTGCGGATCAGATTAAAATACATAATTTTGTTGAAGAGAGAGAAAGAGGGAGATGTGTGACTCTCATGGCCGTTAACTTCGTTCTTCTAATTCTCTCTTACTAAGTACTCCTCTATTTCACACCAGTTTTATGGCTAATTATCCTTCATTTTACAATTGACTCGACTTTGGAATGCTTTGCCTGCTGATATTAAGGAAAGTCCTAACAAATTTTTATTTATAAAGCTAATGAAAACTTCTCAATGTGACTTGACTTCATCATTGGTATTTATGATTTGTATATATATATATATAAATATACATATATATAGGTATATATTTAAAATGAAACAGTATTTGTGTATGTTTTATGTATGTTTACGTAGTGTATGAACTTAAGCTTTTGATAAAATTTGCTCTATCATATAATACATTTTCCCCCTTAACTTTTTTGCGCCAAACTATCTTTCCGTTTCTCCCAATGGTTGACTGGTAGAGAATGCTCTTAGCATTAAATCCGCCAATTGTTATAAGTACTCGTATATGTGTACTTTGTGGAACAATAAAATTTTAATAAATAAATAACATTGTTATTAAAAATAATTTTATTTAATGCAATTTGGAACCGTGCAATTCACATTATACCTATTATAAATAACTTGATTAAAAAGCCTATGGCTTTAAGTCCGTCATTTACATGTTTTTATAATGAAGTTTAATAAATAAATAAATAATTAAAGGATTATTTTTAAACAATTTCTACAGATAAAAAAAGGTGTATCTAAAGATTATTACAGGTCGCTAAACCGAAAATCGTGTATAGAACAATAAAAATATATTAACTAGATTAGAGATTAATTTCAAAAGTAAATATATAAATACAAGTCATCTAATTATCAGCATTATATGTTTGTACATACAAAGATATACATTCCAGTGATAAACAATGCAACTGCAGGTTAAACTACAATATCTCACGTTCAAAATTCTGATAAAGAATAAGAATATGTAGTATGTACTAATACACATATGCATACACAATATTACATACATATTCAAGTATGTATATGTTTTTATTAATTACATAACATTGTATAACATTGCTATTGCGATAAGGCCACCTTTGTGCAAGGTTATTTTTCTTGTAATTGCTTGTATTTAACAATGTATCCTTGTTGTGCAATAAAGAGTTTTTGTATTGTATTGTATAGTAATACAATGTTATGTAATTAATAAAAACTAGCTATTTCTCGTGGTTTTGCCTCGTTCTAGTCCCGTCGTCTACCCCCGCCGCGAATGGTGCCTGCTAAACAGAATAAGAACTGGTCAAAGCAGATCGTTCAAATTCCGATGCGGCTGGATTGACTCTCCGGCTTGCGAATGTGGTGCTCTCGTACAAGACATGTCACATATCATCAGTGAATGCCCACTCCAAACATGACGGCTACCGACGGCGGACTTGCTTATCCTGGATAACAACGCAATCCAACTCTATATATTGTAATAGTTATTAGGTAAGGATCCACGTAAATTTGGTCATACGATTAATAATAATAATTATCTCATTCTAGTTACCATATATAAGAATATTAAGGCAATCAGATGCAGAAACCTTACATTGCCGGATTTTGTTTGTTTTGTTGTCAATAAATTTATTTAGTTTACCTTGTTAAACAACCCTTCGCATGCGTCAAACAAGATAACAATAAAAATTCCATTGTTAAGATCCAAATATGGTTTCAACGCAGGTGAAGGGTAAAATAAAAATTGTAGAAATATTAAAGATGTTACGAGTGGTATAAAAAAACAAGATTAAATAATGTTTTGAAATCGGTTTAGTAGTTCTAATAGTACTTAAACTATTTTCATAAAAGTACTCAAAAATACTATCGCATAAATAGGTCAAAGCCATTTCAATGTCGCACGATTTTAATAAGAATGTGTATTGATGAACTAAAAGGTTTAACACGTTACATTAGAGTAACTGTGTTTATGATAGAGCGCGGGCAAAGGAGTTAACAATCGTAATAAAGATTGTTTTCCAACTGACTTTAAAAGGAGTTTCATATTATGTTCAAACCCGTATTAAAAAAGTTTAATTTAATGTTAAAAAACAATGATCTTCGCAAAGGTGTTGCTTATATGAATTTGGAGTTTTAAGAATTTGCTTAAGTAATCATAAACATTTCTAAGTGCGTCTGCTAGTTTGTTAGATACTGACCTTTTATTCCTTTGGCGTAGAAAATGCAACCGCAGCGGCTACTGATATATAGAACACACTGATATTCTGCCAATGTTGTTAGCCAACAATATTCACACGAGTGGAGATGCGGGCGTAAAAATGTATCCGCGGCAAATGAGCACCACAATATTTCATAACAACTTCGCAAAAAAAAAACTTTGTCATGTCTCATAATCTAGTCGACATCAACTTAATGTAAACAATTAACTTGCCACAGTATTTACATTTACAAGCAGCAGCTTGTTAGACAGCAGTCTAACAGACTGTCAGATATTTCTTGCAGATTTTTCTTGACCTTTCTCTCTCAGGAAATGCGGCCAGCATTTTCTTCCACTTAGATGGTCTGTGAAAGTTGGTCAAGTAAGAAGGCAAAAATTGTGTGTAAACCTACCTACATTTTCAGTCTTGTAAATATCACAGCGTCGTAAAATCAACTATAGTGACGTGGAAATAGGGTTTATGGGCTTTAAATTTATATTGCTGTAAACAATGTGCTAGACAATCATTCGTGATTTTTTTTGAAAGGGGAATGAGAAGTTTCTGTTAGGTCACATCAAAAATAAAACAGAGTACAAAAAAAAAGAATCCGCAGATAAAAGCCTGATTGAGTTTCATTTAAATGTGTTTTTAACACACGCCAAGAGCAAGTAAAATCAAAAAGATTTAAAAAAAATGTTTTCCGCCATGCTGCAATCCACTGCCGCTCGCTCTTTAGCACATTTTTTTTCTTAGCTTCAGAGAACTGCCAATTTCTGGTCAAGGCTAGGTCAAGTCACAAGTTGCAAAATTGATATGTACCTTTCAACCTACTGATAAATATAGCCCTTAATTTAGGAAATATTATTATACTAAAGAACTTTTTTTATAATAACTGACATGGTTAATTACTCGAACAGTGTTTCAGCCACAAATAAAAATATAAGTACTAGGTACAGCAGGAGTTGCAGGTGTTTATAGGCTGCAATTTTATCATCATCTTACTAGCGTATATATTCCTAGTTGTGTTGTCAGCTTATGCTTCGGTGCATAGGGTACGCTGTAAGTTATGGTTCTAGATTTGGTGGCACTGGTTAGTACAATGGAGCGACTGCCGTCCCCTTTTTACAGGGAATCTGACACAGGCTCACGACAGCTATCTATTGATAACAACCGGGACCAACAGCTTAACGTGCCTTCCGAAGCACAGAGGAGCTCGAAATAGAAAATGGCGACCAATCCAACAGTGGCCGCGTCACGCCGTCGCTTGACACGCGCATTCGCTACGGATAGGCAGGTCGCGCATGTTAGTGCCCTTTTCTATCTTGAGCTCCTCCGTGCTTCGGAAGGATGTTAAGCCGTTGGTCCTGGTTGTTATCGATAGATAGCAGTCGTGAGGCTGTGTCAGATGCCTTAGGGCAGCCTGAAAAATTCTGACAGTGTTGGCCACTAACACACATCGGGTCATGTTCCTGTTGGTCTGGTTTCCCTGTAAAAAAGGTTACGGAGGTCAGACGGCAGTCGCTCCATTGTAATAACCAGTTCCGCCAAATCTAGCGCCATGACTTACAGCCTACCCTAGGCTCAGAAGCGTTAGCTGACGACGCAACTAGGAACAGTCACGCTAGGATGATGAAGCTTACTGTCACTGCTGAGCAAAGGACTTTTCCATTCTTTTTCATAGATCTTGTTAACAACAAACAAACCTTGTAGTCGAATGCCGTCTATAGGACACCCCAGGGGAGCCAATTGGAACCTTCAGAAGACAATAAAATTTACTTCCTATTTCCCTTAGAAGCAGGTAAAAAAGTACAATATTGTACACAATTTTTATACAAACCTCTCTTTGATTGTTCCTAAAGGTAGCATTATTAAAATGGAGCGACTGCCGTTTGCCAAAAGCATTTGAAAAAAAAAGAATTTCTTTTGAAACAATGATAGATGGGGTTAGTAGTTATTCGAAGTTAATTTTTTTTAAGTGAATTACTATTTATTATGGGATAATTCTATTTCCATATTAATTATCAGAATTTCTTCCTCTTTCATTTGACAACACACTCCATACGAAAGCGTACAAAATTTGACCTATTTATTTAATTAACTTACAAACAATGCAATATCCTTACAAAATTGTAGGTAACCATTGTCATCCGTACCAAAATTACGAATTGATTGATACCTCATTCATTGAAATCGGCTTCTAGAGTGAAACATTCGCAAATACAAACACAAATACATACATCTATACAAACTTACATATAGATAGACTGCTAAACTCATAACCCTTCATTTTGGCTTTGCCCTAATAAACTTAAACTAAACTTCGAGCGTTAGATAAGTCTTCATTCCAAAGGAGCATCTCACGACATTAAAAACCAATCGTGGCGGCGACCAATCCAACTCGCAACCACTCCCTAGTTTGCTTAACTTATGTTAAGATTACCAAGGAGCGTGACTATCGAGCTCCTCATTATTATCAGATAACAAAATACAATACCAATCATTCAATTGACAGGCGAATGGAATTCTTCACCAGCCATTTTGGATCTTTTGTTCGAAGCCCCTTGAACTCATTCGTTGTTGGTGAGTTATTCGCAAAATTACTTGATGATTTATTTATCAAAGACATTTAGACCCTTCGCATACAAACATCCATACTAATATTATAAATGTGAAAGTCTGTCTGTTACGCTTTCACGGCCAAACCGCTGACCGGATTTTGATGAAATTTGGTACGAAGATAGTTGAAGACCCGGGGTCAAACATAGGCTAATTTTTGACGCAGGCGGAGCTGCGGAAAAAAGCTAGTTCTAAATAAATATAAGTACGTTCTAAATATAAAAAAAAACTATAGATTTATGTATAGATGTTATTTGCGATTTATTTATTTTTTTACCAAATTCATGTACTTACACAGTAAATCATAAAAAAAAAGATTTTTAGCCGAGCGTGTCCAAAAATATCCTCAGCTATCGATTTGGAGTTCACGGTACACATTAATCAGGGTCTTAGAGAGCGGCACTTTTGCGTACGCAACCGAATGGTAGTAGTCGTAATAGGTATCGCGCTCGCCGTTGTTGTATGGAGTGTCCATAGTGCAAGAGACGGGACTATTAGGGAACGACAGGAGGTGAGTCACTAAGCACCATCTCTGTATCATTTCATCCTGTATGTCAACCATAAGATTTTAGAACAAACCCTAGTTAGACTGCGTTGATAATTTAGTATGGCAAACCTATACAGCGCCCCTGGCGGATAGTAAGGTAACTAAGAAACTCCGTATTAAATCTTTACGCGGTCGCTAGCGTCCGCGATAATAAAATCTCGTGGTAGAGGTACTGTTGTCAAAATTGACCAATGTCTTAACAGAAACCAAAGTTACTGCCAACTTTGTCTGTGTAAAAGACAGACATCCAATTAGTTTACACTAGCTTATTCCCGCAGCGCCGTCTGCGTCAAAAAGTAGCCTATGTTGTTGACCCCTGGTCCTCAACTATATTCATGTCAAATTTCATTAAAATCCGTTCAGCGGTTTGGCCGTGAAAGCGTAACAGACAGACAGACAGACTTTCGCATTTATAATATTAGTATGGATTAGTAAGATAAGATAAAAATGACAAGATGACAACGCATATTTAAATTTTTTTTTTATTGTTTGCTTATTTTTTGTAATCAACAAATTATCTTTTTGGAGCAGAGGCGTGCCTTCCACTAGACTTTGATAGAATTATTGTTCAATAAGTAAGGAGTCGGATTTATTTATCATGCAAGAAAGCAGACAATAAGCGAGAAAGCGAACATCTAAGAACAAAACCAAGAAAATGCTTGAATGCAGCAGAAGTAAGGAGTCGGAATTAGGGATTTGAAATCAATTATTTAATAATCGACCACTAGCGGCCGCACTAGCTTCAAAAGGATGCTTTCAAGCGGCTGTGTTTTATTTCTGACATCATAAATGAAAAATTTTGCAAAATTTTTTTACATACAAGTATTCTGTTTCTTTCCCACATC
Organism: Euzophera pinguis; assembly: GCA_947363495.1. NCBI lineage: Eukaryota > Metazoa > Arthropoda > Insecta > Lepidoptera > Pyralidae > Euzophera > Euzophera pinguis. The sequence continues at coordinate 3,480,984 of OX376164.1, forward strand.
AGCGTGTTTATAACGGGAAATTAAACCACTTTCAATTAAAAGAAAATAAAATAAACATTCCACGTACTAAATATGCCGTAAAAATTTGGCTGATGTTGAAAATGTTACCTGTATAAATAACTAAGTATTTAAGTAAAAGTCTAAGACAATAATAGGACTAAGAAACACACATTTATGCTTTCCAAACAAAGCACATGCAATTTACTTTATTACCCAATGAATCCTACTCCACATTATAAATCATCTCACATCGCAGGCGCATGACGCGTGCCCAATGCGTGTGGTGTGTCTCTTTCTAGCGATGCTATTGGTCGGAAAGTGTACTGAATTGCATCATAAAATATATTCATAAAGGGGATATAAATAACACACATATACGTTATTCAAACAAAACATTTAAAGGTAAATGGGAATTACCATATTACCCAAAGAATCCTCTCCAGATTATCATCCCACATCGCAGGCGCATGACGCGTGCCCAATGCGTGTGGTGCGTCTCTTTCTAGCGATGCTATTGGTCGGAAAGTATTCTAAATTACGTCATAAAATATATCCATAAAGGGGATTTAACTAACACACATATACGTTATTCAAACAAAACATTTATAGGTAAATGGGAATTACCTTATTACCCAAAGAATCCTACTCTACATTATCATCACACATCGCAGGCGCATGACGCGTGCCCAACGCGTGTGGTGTGTCTCTGTCTAGCGATGCTATTGGTCGGAAAGTATACTGAATTGCGTCATAAAATATATCCATAAAGCGGATTTAAATAACACACATTTTCGTTATTCAAACAAAACACTTGATGATAAATGGGAATTATCTTATTGCCTAAAGAATTCTAATAGACAACAACCTGGCCACGAGTGAATTGGCCACGGCGAATTTCGCCTCGATGCTACCGGCGACTAAAAGAAACACATAACAAATGCAATAAAAAGCCACGGGAACTGGTGACTGGCGAGGCAAAATGAGGAGTAGTAACGATTAGTGCACAGAAACAAATGCATTTGTATGTATTTCTTTTAGTCGCCGGTGGCATCGCGGCCAAATTCGTCGTGGCGTATACCCCCTTGGTCAGGCTGTAAGACTATCCCACACCTCAGGCGCATGACGCGCGTGCTTGACGCGTGTGGTGTGTCTCTGTCTAGCGACGCTTATTGGTCGGGAGAATTTCCTCATCACATGTATATAAAAAGGCGGTATTTCTGTTTGTTTTTAGATTTTTTAATTAAAGTTATCATTGAATTACGGCTCTGAAACGTGGTGCTCGCGTTACTACATATATTAAAAGAGTTCCTAATCGCTAGGCTCAATGGAAAGAAAAATGCTCGGGTTTTCTCAACCAGAAGTGAATAAATACCTACTTATTTATCTATTTAACGGCCTCTGTGGTCCAGTAGTTAAGGCCTTTGACCCAGAGGTCGTGGGTTCGATTCATGGTTCAGAACATTGCAGGCTTAAATCACCTGATATTGTCTGATAATAAAGATGATTTCGTGCTTCGGAAGGCACGTCAAGCCGTTGGCCCCGGCTGCCATTAGGTGGTCGTTAAAGGAACCACATCAGAGGCCGAGAGGCGGTTCCGAACAACTCTGACACCAGGGAGTATGTACATGGTCGATTGACAATATAACCTGCACCCCCCTCTTCCTCGGTGAGCTGCATATAACAAGATTTCACGGCTACGAAAACAGGCAAAGACGTAGCGAATTTTTGGAATAACAAAAAGTTAATTTGAACTAATTCGACACGAAAAGAAGATGAAGATTAGAATTTTTTCATCGCGCATGTATAACTTAAACGCATTCTCGTCTTCGACCTTTGGAGAAACATGTACGTAATTTTCATCCATTTCCTCTTAGTTTCACCTAGAGGTTCTCTAGGTAAAGATAACTGCCTAAATAAATCTAGATTTAATTTAAATGCTAAAGGAGCAAAATGCACATGAAATGATTGCCTTTAACAAATAAAGTTCACGTCAGAGAAAAATGTAGTGTCTACATTTTATTTTCTTTGACTAAACCTAAACAAATACCTTGTAAAGTGTTACAATCAGTAATTAGTAAACATCGTCCAGATTACAACTTTACGGCTTATAATCTAGACTATACATTAGACAAACTTTGTTTTTTATTATAGTTACTTAATTGTTGAGTGAGTCCTGTGCTCTCAAAGACGTGTAGCTTGCGTGGTTGTCAACAATTGGATTTGTGATCCTTGTACTACGACATGAGGCAACGGTTGAAAAATACTAGTATAAACATAACCGCAATCTATTTTTAGACTAAATCCATACTAATATTATAAATGCGAAAGTCTGTCTGTCTGTCTTTCTGTCTGTTACGCTTTCACGGCCAAACCGCTGAACGGATTTAGATGAAATTTGGTATGAATATAGTTGAAGACCCGGGGTCAAACATAGGCTACTTTTTGAAGTAGGCGGAGCTGCGGAAAACAGCTAGTACTTTATAAAGACTTTATGTACCGCATTATTTATAACATCCAAATATCTGATAAGCCCATTTATACTAAAATGTGTTCTGTCTCGTTCTTTCACAATAAATAGACTACTTAACTGTGTTCAAATTTTTACATTATTTTTATACGGAACAACACACACACTAAACAGTAACCGATTCCGAAAACAAAAACAAAATTGGTAATTACTTAAAGCATTTAAAATTTTCCAATGAATAAAAGTGGGAGCGTGGTGGAGACATCTCGCTATCTCTTTTGTACCCACGTAATCAAGTGGCAGTCACGTCACTTCACCATTAATTGCGTCCTTTTCTTGTTTTTGTTCAGTTTCCCCTTCCACAGGATTTCAAAGGTCTATAACCTATTTAATATTGAACGAATTCAAAAAATTCTTTCTATTTTCGAATTTGGGTGCTCAAATTATGGATATGAACATTAAAAAAACAGGGAAATAGCCTATTATCGTTATGGAAGACGAAACATGCTTTAGTTAAAAGGGGCTAAATGGTCATTCCTTATTTTTTATGAATAAGGCGATTAGAACTTATTCAATTATTATATTATTAAAAACGATTAATTAGGTCAAACACAATACTAAATAATAATATACATAATACTAATATCAGCACATCTTTTCGTCCTAATCGAATGATCTTGAGTGGGATAAGCTAGTATAACCATTTTGATGATTAAAAACCTTCAAATAATAAAAAACGATATCATTATTATTCGATATACCTATTTATGTCTACAACAGTAACAAGAGGAAATAATAGAATATATAAAATCCATACTATAATATTATAAGTGCGAAAGTCTGTCTGTCTCTGTTTTTCACGGTGAAATTGCTAAATAAAACTACAACCAATTTCACATATCAATTTTATTAAAATTTCTTTTTCATACCAAGCTTGTATAATCATCTAGTTACATCGAATATCTAACTTGCATATACATATATAACTTGATTTTATATTTAACATTGTTTTATACATTTAATATGCCGTCAAATACATTCAATACCAACATTCAATAAATATAGGGTTGCCAATATATAAAAAATATTAATTAAACATTTTCAATAGTAAGAGCTTTTGTTTTCAGTAGAATTTCTAAGAAAAAGAACATTGAAATCTATAAGTTATTTCTATAAGTGATTTTGGTTTAAGATTATTATAATATAATTGACAACCCTTATAAACAATCTTCAACCATTCTACTCACAATACGTAATGCAAATTAATATTTTGAATTAACAAATTACTAATTAATTTACACAAAAATTTGCTGGTGGTCGAAATAATGATGACATTATAATGTCTTATACGTTAATTTTATCTCGCTAGGTTTTTTTCAACGGAATCATCGATTACCTCTTCCTTACAGGAATTAAAACTAATAAAAATTGAAACTCAACAAAATGTTTAAGTAATAGGTTTAGACTCGACAAAATTAGTATCCATCAGTCATAGTCTCAAAAAAAAAAAAAATCTGTGTGATTAATAAAATAATGCATGCTCATATATTTAATCTTATAGTTAGTATTCATTTCTTGGTTTCTTACCTTGGGGGATTCGTTTTTTCTTTGTATTTTACATACGTTACAGTTGTTATAATATTTAGAGAAGAATTGTCATAGTTATGAATTTCACTTTTACTCTAAATTTTATGTTCTGGATTTAGGTACTTCGTAGTTCTCATCAATAATGTAAAATAATATTTCATAACAATTTATATTTCTATAATGATAATAGACGCTTAAAAAGCTGCTTTGCCTAGTAAAATAAAATTGACAATTCATTAGAAAAGAGTATTAGAAGGAGCTGCAGAAATACATATAAATATGCACTTATAATAATATGTGTATTTAAATTATATGACTTCATTTTATAATATCTAAATTAATAAAAGTATATACATTTTTTCATGCAAGGCTGACTAGAAAAGGCATTTACTATATTTTTGGTACACATAAATCGATAAAATAAAATAAACAATGTAAATTAAAAGTACAAAACTTTTGTTTTTCTTTAACTCTGTATTAAACTGATAAATAATTATTTCTTTTAATAAATTAAATGAAGCTTTTATTCAGTATTAAATTATGCGAATGAATTTCATACAAATATTGAATTATATTTTTTTTTATGTTTACTTAAAATAATACATACTTTATAAGTTTATGTAAATTTCGAACAAATATATTTTTAGTAAATATTTTCCAAGTAAATGTACATTTAACCAAAATAGATTTCCTTTTAAATTTAAATATTGCTTTTGATATGTGAATGTTTATTTATTAAATAAATTGACCCAAAGTATTTACTGTTGTTGCAATATTATATATATTTCAAATACTTTATTGTCATTTACTGTAATTTTTTTTTTCAATTTAGGATGTTATAATTTATTTTGTAAAATTTAATTTATAGATGTGGCTAAATTAAAAGGAAGCCCATTATGTACTTTTTACAACAATAATTCAATATTTTTAAGTATATTAAAATTAATATACTTTATGGATAAAATTTCACATACCGTAAATTTAAAAATATAATTTGAGTATAGTATTTTTTATTTTATACTTGATAATAAAAAAAAACAACTACAACAATTTTGTTTAAAAAAAAATTAAACAACATTGTACCTATTAAAACATCATTAACTTGTTTTAACTATGCGCTTAAAAGCCCTAAAACCTAACTAAACAAACAGAAGATATTTTCAATATATTATATTTTATACCTCATTAATTTGAGCTTTGATTTATATAAATAAATAATAATGTTTAATTATAAAACTAAAAGATCGTCGGAAACAATAGATTTCCTTTTTGTAGACCAATTAGATGACGTTAGCCTTTCCCATATAGTGATAAAATTAATAAAATATTTATATTATGTTATATAATATATATAAAATTAACACTTTTGAAATGTGTTTAATATCAATAAATAAAAAAATATATTATTGCAATTAAATAAGTGGTTGAGTAGTTGACGTGTGTAATATTAAAAAATAAATATATTTCGTTTGTGTTGCATTATATTTTTTTCTCTATAAAATGTAAATGACTACAGTGACCCATTAAAAAACAATAATATTCCAATTACCATAACTATTTCAGCAGCAGTCACCCCACTGCTGGACATAGGCCTCCCCAAGGAATTCCAAAATTACCTGCTGGAAGCGCCTTGCAACTAGTCTGCGACATTTTTTAGATCCACTGACGACCCATCTGGTTGGTGGGTGTTCAGTCCAACGCTGCGCTTGCATGGTCGCCATTTTATCTATTGTCTCCATCGACCATCGGTTTTCCACGCTTTGTACCAAAATAATTACGCACGTTACATCAATTCATTAATCTCTGTGTTACATCAAATAATATATTGAGTTTATAAAACATCAGTTAAATTTTCAAATCCTAGTTTTAAAATCCCTTAATTTAGCCAAAAGCTGATTTTATTAAATCGAGAAATACCCTTGTGAATCTGTTACATTGTTAAAATTCCATTGCTTTTAATTAATTAAACAATTTACCCTATATTTTGCTAAGATTATATATATTTTTTTCGTTTCATCTAAATTTAATGAACTCGATACTTTGGCTCGACGTGTTCAGTCAACCTCCGATCTTGGAAGACTCACTGAAACCAATAGACATTCCCAATTCTATCTAAATTCATACGATGTGTATACGTATCGCAACTAGCTTAGAAGTTAGAAATATATAGAATCAGTTTGTAAGAGGAAAGAAGACGATAAAATAACAGTTAACGTTTCGTTATAGGTATGAAAAGATATTCCGAGACTATTATAAAAAATAATGAAACAATAACAAGCTAACAAACGATGTTCATTTTATTAAAAATAAAGTAATTACCTATCTAGATAAATCAAAAAATAAATTTTGTTGAGCAAACTCACTGGTTCCATATATTTTGTCTTCAGATTCTACGGGATCTAGGTTATTCATTATTATTTTATTAGTTACAAAAATGTCGACACAACCGAATTTTGTTTACATCTATTATTTCCAATTGGTTAGGTTAATTAGTTACTTATTTTATTTTCGCTATAATTTCTAAAATGTACACATATGCTGCCTAAATATTAATCAGAAATGAATTGATTTGAAGCTCAATTAAGAGTTCATGAAACATAAATTTCATATAAATGAAGTTATTTTAACGTTACTTAAAATATTATCCTTTTTTAATTATTTCGAACGTTTTATTAAATAATAAGTAATATTAAATGTATATAACTTTCACAATACATGCAAATTAAACTATTTTGGGTAATTAATTGTAATGCTTATATAGCTAGTTAATTTCAATAAATGATAGTTACAACTTCATTTTTACAAATTTATATTATGTAATTAGTGTTTATAGAATAAAAATCTAGGCACACAGAAGAATTGATAACCAAATACCAATCCCTGATTAATAATACATCGGATAAAATATCTATGAGTCTCTGCACACTCGATAACAAATTTCATTTTAATATTATTGTAAAAATATTCATCGTAAACTATTTTCAAATCAACTCAATTTTTTTTTTTTGCAATTAGTTAGATACTTAGTTGATAAATTATTATTTTTTTTACTATAAGTTCCTTTATTTAACTATAAGTTCAGTAATCTGTAAATGAATAATTAAAATTGAGATTGCAGCCAACCCTGCTTTCCGTGTATTATAAAAAAATGTAAAAATGTACACAATAGGATGCTTTATTTTTTATAAAAAGTTAATGTTATGAAACAATTTGCTTATCAGGTGCAATCAAGTGCATTTTAGTTAATTCTAGTTTGATGTGATTTTTTAGATTGACAAATCATTTCTACTTCGTAAGTGAATCAACATGACTATTAATGAGGGAAAATTAGCAAATTATTGTTTTTATGATTAAATATTTTAAGTATTTAATTTAAACTAGGTACATGGACGTTTAGAAAATAACTTAAATTTAATATAAAAGATTTGTGAACATAATAAAACAACATAACTTGCAACAGGCAATTACAATTACGATAGTTTTATCAAATTGTGATTTGATAAAAAAATCAATTTTAAAAACCAAATACATCTAAATACACGTACGTATACACTGCCACCATGCACGTTTTATTAATAACGGTTATAACGATACCGCCAACGAAATAACACGTTATTTAGCGGTTAACACTTCGTAACAGTTTGCCTGCCGTTAGCAACTAAATAAGAGTTTCTTTCCCTCCAAATTTGTATAAATCCTTGTAAGGACACTGTGGTATGGGCGGTGGGGGAGGATCTCTTTTCGGCTTTTGCTCGGCATACTAGTTTTTCGACGTCAATATTGTCACGAACTCTGAAAAGCAAATTAGGTATATTCGTCAATCACAAAATTTAAATTAATAATGCCAGCTTTAGGGTCAGATCAGTCAATAACCATTTTTCTCTCGGTGGTTTTGCTCTCAATGCAAGAGATTTTTCAGCACTTTTTGAAAGGATATCCATCATCAATTACCATAATTGACCAATGCCGATATGTTTGCTGTCATGGTCAGCTTCACGTCACTGTGACCATTCTGTTTTACCTTGTCTTACTCGTTCATTCATAAAAAAAAAAAACAAAGTAAATTATGTATGCCTAGTTTAACTGAAATATGTTTAGTTCCTTTCTCTCTTAGACAGACAGAACTTTTAGTTGGATTTTTTTATAAATCTCTATATATATAAATGAATGCCACTTTTCGTTGTAATTTTATAACACAAGAACGGGCTCACCTATCCAAACCAAATGTTTAGGCTTTGTTCGGACTATTTAGTAGATGGTTTATGTGAAGTTTGCACAAAATCGGTCGAGCGGTTCGTCATTTATCACTTTATACGTAGCGAAGCACGTACCGGGCCGCTAGTATGTTATAATACATGTTTTCAAATCTCAGTTTTGACAGAAAGATTATTAAACAAAGGCACCTACCATCGTAGTTGACCATGCCGTCACCATCAAGGTCAGCCTCGCGAATCATGTCATCCACCTCTTCTTCACTGAGTTTCTCGCCAAGATTCGTCATGACGTGGCGAAGCTCAACAGATGATATCAGTCCGTCGTTGTTCTTGTCAAATACCCTGGAAGTTTCATAATAGTTGATTAAATTCATGAAGTTTCGGACAGAGGGCAGTTTCAAAAAACTCTATTTTTTAAAGTTTAAAAAACTTATAACATGGGTTTCCATTTAATATACCAATCAATTATCTTTTGTGCCTATAGATGGTGCACAAGTTCACAAACAATATTCGAATTATATCGATTAGAAAAAAGCTAACGTTTTTTAATTAAGAAATTTATTTATTAAAACTTTATTGTTCCAAAGTACAAATACTTATAACAAACTAGCTATTTCCCGCAGCTCCGCTTGCATCAAAAAGTTGCCTATGTTTGACCCTGGGTCTTCAATTATATTCATACAAAATTTCATCAAAACCCGTTCAGCGGTTTGGCCGTGAAAGCGTAACAGACAGACAGACAGAAAGACAGACAGACAGACTTTCGCATTTATAATATTAGTATGGAAGTATGGATTTTTGTCTCACTTGTTTAGACTATTGACATCCGGTCAAAAGCTGATTTATTGCGTAAAAACTTAACAAGTTTAAAGACAATCAAGAGTCAATAGATGGCGTTGAAATTAATTTGAATTTTTGGGATTGAACATCTGTTCTAATATAGTAACCATGGACTTTCGTACCGATAGGTACTTATAACTTCTTCTTTGGGCTACAACCAAATGGGTCTAAGTATCGTCTTTATTCGCATTTAGACTAGCAACTTGATCTCTAATGACTCGACAAACAATGGATTTTGTTTTGCTGTGTCAGGTTATCCGAGATCATGATGTTAACTATTCTATAGTTTAGTCTAACCATAAAGCGAAATAATCACACTGTGTACTAGAGCAATACAGAGTAGAGGCACATTTTATTCAAACTTATTGTTTCACAAGTAAAAATATAATGCTGAGCTAACTCTCTACCATTTAACTATTGGGAGAAACAGAAAGGATCTACAATCTGAGAACAATGTTGACTGTTACCTGAATGCCTCTCTAAGCTCGTCTTCTCCATCGGACCCTCTCATCTTTTTGGACATCATCTGAAGAAATTCGTTGAACTCAATAGTACCGTTCCCGTCTTGGTCTACCTCCTTCACCATGTCTCGAAGCTCAGTCTCTGTAATGTGAATAATAAATCATAAGTAGGATTTTATACAATTTTATTTGGGGATGCCTGAAAAACAGCGTTACTCCCCCCGCCAAGGCTAGGGTTACACAAGCTGAGGCATTCCTTTGCTACTCTTTTCATATTTTTGTCTTTTATTTATCTCTTTTCTTCTTTTGTATGTTTATTGTAATTATTAAAAAAATGCAATTGTGTGGCAATAAACAACATTTTATTAACAATTATCATTGATGAATTCACGACTGACAGCGACACGCTCACTGGCAATACCGGAAGGAGCGGTGTAGCAACGAGCGACGGGTGCACCGGCCACTCTTTACACTTTACCTATTTATCATAAACGTTGAGGAATTGTAATAAATCTAATTATAATTACAGACAGCGCCCATTTTTATACATTTAACCATCAAATACATTGAGCATCAACTCTACCTCTCAACTCTCTATCTTCTTCGTCAGAAATTAATTTTTCAGTTACATCCTCAACAGAGCCAAACCTGAAGTCATTATGGATGTTATTACGACTGCCTTTTACTGTCCTTCTTCTTTTCGAGTCAAAATGGCGATTGACTGCACTAAATTAAATTTTCCCAATACTTTGCCACCTCTATTGCTCGATGATTCGCCTTATTTAAGTTTTCCATATTGTAGGAGGCTGACTAAATAGTGAGACTTGACTAGGCTAATGAGATGATCGGTAAAAATAATAATAATATAACACAATACAATGAATTCCGAGAAACATTTCCAGAAAATTGTTACTCAATGCCATCGCAAAATAGGTCGTCAATTAAATAGAAATGTATTCTTCAACAGCCGTATTTTACTTGCAAATTAAGCACAGCTTACACTTAATTAGTTTTCTGCAATTTCCTGACAAAAAAGAATAGCAAATATTTCATTCTACGCCGCCAGAATACTAAGCCCTATAAATTGCTCACAATAATAATCTTGAGGACAAAAAATATAAGGGTGGCCGTGAGGGACTTTGTAATTGAGCTATAAATAACTGAATGTGTATCCAGTCTTATTTCACATCCTATAAATAAACAAAATATACGTAATGTGATTCGGGACTTAACCTGTTACAATAATATGAATGGGTAAAAAAACTATTAGGTACTTAGATCGACGCGTTACCAGCTTTTTTAGAGTTCCGAACCGAAATACTGCTTAGTTAAATTCGTCGTTAACATTTTTTTAATTGTGGCTTTTTTAGGTCCAGTGCCATCATGTCTAGGATCAAGACGTACTTTATCGTTACTACGAAAACGAAACTACGATTGAGTGTTAAATTTGACATATTGTGTCACTAAAAATGGTCAAAGTCGAGTCGAATATTTTTTTTTCACTTACTGGTTATGTCAAATGAAAGTCATTCGAAATTGAACGCAAATAATTCGACTCACGGGTTTGAAGTGAGCTAAAGATTTCAGAAAAATCACTTTTACAGCCGCACTCAGAGTTATTAATGACCTTTCAAGCAAATCCTTCAACTCAAATAACATTTGTTTTTGTTAGAGAGATTTTAATTTATTTATTTTATTCTTTTAATTTATTTATTAACTTTTTTACTAACGAGTATAAATTTAAAAATCCTACATGTAGCTCCATAAAGTACAAATTTAAAATAATCTCTCTCCGGGATAGAGTTTTTATTTAGGTAAGTTTAGTATATCCATACTAATATTATAAATGTAACTCTCTCTGTCTGTCAGTCTCTCTGTCTGTCTGTCTGTCTTTCTTTCTGTCTGTCTGTCTGTCTGTTATGCTCTCACGGCTAAACCGCTTGTTGGGGGTGCGAGGGTTGCGGTGGTAGTGAAATGTCCGAAATTTATGTTAATAAGGTTTATTTAAAGTTCCACACTATAGTTTATAAAATACACACAAACAGTTTTAAAATAGTTTAAAATAATAAGGTTTTACGTTAAGTTGAATAAAAGTTATTGTTATGTTAGTTATATATTGTGAATGCACCCGGGCGTGCCGACGGTAAAATGTGCACTGATATTTAGTAACATGTTCGGCGGTGACACAATTAGGTAAAAAGTGTTTGGTTGCATTTATTGCACCGAACACCGCTGAACGGATTTTGATGAAATTTGGTACGAATATAGTTGAAGACCCGGGGTCAAACATAGGCTACTTTTTGATACAGGCGGAGCTGCGGGAAAAAGCTAGTTGGTAATAATTAATAAAATAGCGCAATTGAAATCCCGGCACACCCCGGACTCTGCATACAAGAGCGCTGAAATTAGAGATGGGCGCAAATTTATATTACCGGATTTTATTTTACCGGAAATTTTCCCAATAAATTCCCGGGAATAAATGGGAATTAATTATTTTTTCCCTTTTCTTACCGTTGCAATAAAATTAATTATTTCCCTCTTGAATTTCCCCCCGCTGCCCAACTCTACACAACTACTACGATTCGGTCGCGTTCGCACGCGCGTTAATGTGAGTGATGTGTGTGTCACCCGTAGTGTTGGTTATTTACCGTATCTGCGTCATAGTTGTCTCTTGCATTGTTTTGCTCTCGATTTTTACCCTTAATCTGCGCGGTGAGGTGCGGTATCTGTTTCGGGTGGGAAGGTGTGAGTGTCCGTTCTGTGCGTGAGTTATATTAATAATTCTATGATTCCGGTACAGGGCACACAAAAATCGTCTGCAATTGCTTCCTTGTTATATTATAATTTACTCTGATCATAACATGTCTCTCTATATTGACATTTAATACCATAGAATAGACAATGAAAGAAAATAAAGCATTTTTTTACAACTAACAATAGCCATCAGTACAACAACAATGGCCAGAGGGGTGGCTCAAGTTACGCTGGCGTTTACTGCTAAAAATTCATGAAATACCCATTCATCGTAACCGCAAATTGAAATGTCTACCCGCTCACGATTTATCCAGGGAACGTATTTTTTTTTTCATTTTAATTGAAACCTGAGGTGCTATTTTTGAACAGTGTAACCTAAGCAAAATCGGTGAGTCCAATAATTTTCATTGGATGTCGAATAATTTTGCAGTCAGATTTTTTTTTTTTAAATGTTAGACAAGTCACTAAATAATAATAAGTTTGTAAATATCTATTTTTTATTAATAATATCTAAATATATTTTTAATATATTTAATTGATTCAGGCGTTACTTTGCTGAAGTTAAAGTTACAAGCACTTACCAAATTATTTTGCGTGCTTCCGCCGCCAGTTAGTTCATGCAATAGTTCCAGTTAGTTCCGGCCGGCAATAGTTTGCATGAACTAACTGGTGGCGGAAGCACGCAAAATAATTTGGTAAGTGCTTATATTTTTAATAAAAATATAAATAAATAAGTACGTGCCCCTTTTTTCAAAACTTCTGAGGAGGCGACAAAAAGAACATTAGGATTAATATTTTTAAGCTAAAAAAATATTTTTCAAGTTCCGTAAATTATTTTTATTAACTATTTATTTAGTTTCCACTGCTGGGCAAACACCTACCTAGAATTTAATTTAGACTTAGGTGCATAACTAAGGTAAGTGTTTTATCATTGTTAATCGAAATACATTTCAAATAGATTAATCATTTTCTAATATTATTTATCTTTATTACATTACATTGTAAATAAAGCAATAACATAACAGGGGGTCAAATCCGCTAATAAACTTTAAAAGACCATCAATCAAATGAATCAAATCATTTATTTGCATAAAGTAGGGTAAGTTTACAATTTAAGTGGTACATAAATATAAGTAGCAATCTTATTTAGCCATTTTGAACAGCATGCAAATTTATTTCAACTTTATGCAACTGACATTCAATTACGACTCAATTACGATGCATTTTTGATATGCTCAAATTGCTCAATATTGGTATTCTGCTAACACAATTTTGAATCTCTATTTATTTGCAATTAAAACGTATTTGAATGGTAATAGTAGAAAAAATGTAAATAAAATAAATAACAGAGTACCGAAAAGTTGAAAGAATTGATGATTTTTTGATTAGCAAAACTTTCCAGTTGCAGTTCAATGGCATGCCAATGGAATACGATTGGTCTTAATTTTAGTAAGACCAGTACCAGAAACGTCAAAAGTTGTCATTGCGATCCAATTACTATTCAATTGTGAAATATGTAAAATAAAGAGAATTGACGCCCAGAACAGTTTTTACGTTTAAACAGCTTATCTCAAGGCACTCTATCGGCTACATAAAATGTTAGCTAATTTCGGCAAGCCATCCAACGGCGCCGTGGCTTAGTTGGTTAAAGCGCCTGTCTAGTAAACAGGAGATCACGAGTTCGAATCTCGTCGGGGCCTATGTGGATTTATTTTTGTAAATTTTTTTTGTTTTTTTTTCGTTACACAATATACATAACAAAACATTATTGCTGTTGATTGCATTTTTTAGCCGTATGTATGAAATTCATAATGGCCTAAATTTATACATTACAATAATATTGTGTTGAAAAATGGAAGAAAAAATAAATTTGTTGTATATAATTTTTTTTTTTTTTTGCATTTACCTTATACATTTTTGTCCCAGTCATTAAGTAGTCAAAGTATATTTTTTAATTATGGTAAGTACGTAAAAAATTTTTATTATTATGAGATGTCACTACTTACATATTTTCTTTTCGAAGCGCCATCTAGTAACAGATGGGGAAACTAATCCTTTTCCGAGGAACCCCATGCATTTGGGTAAATTTTTTACGCCTTCTGCAAAACCGGATTATGGCGGAATGAGGTATTTCGATTTATTCGAAGAAGATATGTATTTTTGGGCGTGTTTTCATTAATTGAGTTTAATAACCGCTGCCTGTAAATATAAACCTAGAGCACAGATTACATAATGCTATACAGATATTCAATTCTTATGTGACTTCTGACTCGGCTATGGGTGTAGCGTCCTATTGGGCCGAGTATATTTAGGTTGAGCCATTGACACAAAAGAAGACAGTCATACTTTGAAACGCGACAACTTTGGTCTGCCCGATATTTTTTTTCTTACTTAGAAATCGAGTTATTTTATAGATGAAATATTTCAAACTATTCAGCTGTAATTTGCATCAGTGATTCAGTGAAGTCTAATTAGCCTGCCTTGGTACATGTGGCACATGCCAATAATACCGTTGGCCGAGAACGAGAATATTTGAAATGTTTCCAAGATATTTCGTTGTTCATAGACAGACTCTACATCTGGTGTTTATTAAAAACAAAAGCCCTTTATTCTCTTTCTAAACGCGTATTGTTCTATTTGAGTAATTATAAAAATATATGTCCTGCCTACATTTTCCCCCTATATTTTAATGACCGATCATCTGAAGTCAATTCGTCTTGGAAATACAGTTCTACTGAAATTATTGCTAGTAGATGCCGCTACCAGTGGGTGGGAGTCATTTCTTTTGTCTTATTCTTACCTATTTATATTTAACGGGAGAGAACGAGACACAACTTGAGGTACCTCATTCTCACCTTTTTTACCGCCAAACAGTTATAGTGTTCAGATGTGAATGGTGAGAGAAACAGTAATACTGGGTGTTTTGGGGGAAAAAAGAGTTGGCAGCGCGTTATTGACACCCAGTTACCTTAAACTGTGACCGTGACCAAGTATCATTTGCCAGTTTTGTTTTTTTATTCCGCTTAGTACGTTACATCCATAGTTATACGGCCCACCTGTTAAAAAGTGTTTACCGTACCCTGTGGATGCAGAAATGTCGACTATATAAATCTTTACAGGTGCCTGTACGCTTGTCTCCCAAAGTATTATATTATTAAAAATCTCGGATCTTTTAGCGGCCAACGATAGGGCAGGTACCGTGGCCACTTATTGGTCTAGAAGTATCTGAAGTGTCAGCCATTTCGACTCAACAAGAAGAAGATTAGAAAAAAAACATAATATTCACCTGAAGGCCTTTGCCCCAGCGATCTCATAACGACTCCAAGTTCCGCCATCGTGATGGTCCCATCTTCATCTTTGTCAAACAGCATGAACGCTTCTTTGAACTCTGTAAAAGCGAAAAAAGCGAGCGTTAGGATTAAATCCTATATGAAAGCCTATCTGTGTATCTACAGCGAAATTTAATAAACGCAGACGTACGTTGCGACAGCGCTACATACAAACACAATGTAAACAATCAAATTGTGTGAGATACCCACATGTTTTGGCAAATAAATTATCTTTTTTATACATACAAATACATATATACATATCATCACGCCTGTTTCCCATTTGATAGGGGTAGGCAAAGACTACAGATTTCCATTAACTACGATCTTTACCAACTTCCCTCTCTTCCTCTACCCTCTTCACTTATCTATGTTTATACTGTCAAAAAATGTTGTTTGATGTTTACGATAATAATATGAAAATTAACAAAAGTCAAACATTTGTCACCGGTGAATAAATTAACGATATTTTGTGAGAAAGTTATCATCAGCTTACGCTTCGGAGCCCAGGGTACACTGTAAGTCATGGTCCTAGATTTGGCGGAACTGGTAATTACAATGGAGCGACTGCCGTCTGACCTCCGTAACCCTTTTTTACAGGGAAACCAGACCAACAGGAACATGACCTGAGATATGTAAGTGGCCAACAGATTTTTTCGGGCTGCCCGAAGCCATCTGACACAGCTTCACTACTGCTATCTATCGATAACAACCGGAACCAACGGCTTAACGTGCCTTCCAAAGCACGGAGGACTTCAAGAACAAAAAGAGTCACTAAAATGGCGACCAATCCAATAGTGGTCGCGTCACGCCGTCGCTTGACACGCGCATTTGCTACGGATACGCGGGTCGCGCTCGACTAACGAGCTCCTCGAGAGTTTGTTGAGAAAGTAAAGGTTTTCAAAGAAACAAAAAGATTTAACAAATACTCACCTGCAACTTGTTCCTCTGTGAGTCCGTACTCTGACTGCAACAAAAATTCACAAATTACAATACAATACTTAACTCTTTATTGCACAACAAGATACATTGTCAAATACAAGCAATTACAAGAAAATTAATTACCGAACTTCGAGATACACATGAAAACTAATATATTATTATACATATTGATAAAAATAATAAACAAAAACTAGGTAATAATTTATAAGTTCGAAAGTCTGTCGGTCTGTTACGCTTTCACGGCCAAACCGCCGAACGGATATTGATGAAAATAGTTGAAGACCCGGGGTCAAACATAAGCTACTTTTTAACGCAGACGGAGCTGCGGGACACAACTAGTCTATCAATAAAAGGCTTGGACAAAGAAAGGTGATCCCAAACAACTTTTTGTTATAATTTTTTAAGTTTTCATTATTGTTACACATTAAATGTTTGTTCCACCTTAACCATGAACGTTGCAAAGTGTTTGAATTGATAATAATAAATACTTAAATAACTTTTTGTTAACGCATGGTACCTAAGTACATAACATTGTACCTACGTACTTAGGTACAATGTTATTTTACTAATTACCTAGTGTTAGTAAAATGACAAGTAATAGGCAAGACAAATTGAGGTAAATTATAGAATGTGCTGACTCTACATCCTAAAACAATAAGATATATTAATAATATTTTGAATATTTGATTGATTGATTGATAAAACTAAAGATAAATTAGTTAATGAAGGCTAAAAAATCATGATGGTAATTTTCAAATCTTGAAAAACAAACAGTAACGGGTCAATTAGAATCTGATAATTTGTCATATTTCTGTTTAATTGGCGGAACATTTCGAAGTTTTTTTTTTAAGAAAACTTTTTGTTATTATTTTGAATGTTAGTAGAGAATTAGTAGGTTAAAAGTAATAAGTGATATAAAACAATATTATTATTTTAAGGTTGGTATTATCACAAAAACTAAATACCTACTGATACTTGTCTTATTGCAAAATCACTAGTGAGTCTTCTTAACCTTTTATATTCCTTCTTGTAAATATCGTCGGAAGCCACCGTCTTCGCCATTTTTTTATTACACTATTTAAAAAAAGATTGGAATAATATCAACGTGGTTTTATCACTATTCATTAAATTAATCGATTTTCAAATATTTCAAATTCTGGAATTCTTTTTAACACTTGCATGGCACACCACAAAATCATTGTCACACACACATATTTAAAAAATATCACTAGATGTTGACTGGCTTCAGAACTTTTGCTTTTTAGAAACTAACTATGAATTATCGATTTTAAAAATAATTTCGGATTGAATATCGAACGCTATCATAACAGACAGTGACAAGCGTGTCGCGTCATTGTCAGCTTGGATTTAAATGTAGAACTCTAAATTAAAATTAGATTTTTGTTCGCTATATTCTACGGAATGTTCCACAATGATGCAAGTTTATTTTTACGAACAAGTCAATAGGTTAAATATTCGTACCTACCAAATCTTATAAACAAAAACTATAAGTACTTATATAGGTACTGAATATGGAGAGTCAATTACTTATTTTACAAGCTTTAACGTGTGCTCTTTCATTTAAAAAAAATCTAGACATAAAATAATTAAAAACTGATTAACTGTCACTGAGAGAGACCGTGGGCTAAACATTTTTATTTAGCATAGTAACGTACTATATAACACCACATTTTAAAATCTATTACAGACATTATTGCGCGACAAAATGCATTTAAATGCTAAGAGTGCGGCTATTGTAGAACATGTCATAATTTCCCGGCAACTTGGCACGCCTGTATCATTTGGAGCGCTTCAGTTTTGGCGGGAAAGTTATGGTCTCATCAACATCTTTGATACATAGTTTATTTCGCGAATGCCACACTAATTCTACTTTTAGATAGCAAATATCTAGAGAAAAATAACGTTTAATTTGTTTATAAATTTATATATTTACTGAATTTATACGTTATAGAAGCCGCGAATGAATGCTAGTGTTAGTCTATACAGGGTCATTTTAATTGAAACAATTTTTTTTTTAAATAGGGAAGAGTTAAAAAAAATTTCGACGACCCATTCAAATCTGATGATATGCTGGCAGGATTTTGTATGGGAGGTCGAAAATTTTTTGTCAGTTTAAAATATATATTTTTTTATTATAAGAGAGATTGGCCAGTACCTAGATTCAAAATAATCATGTATAATGTAATGACATCGTTAAAATGTACAGTACAGCATTTTCTCATTCGATGGCTCGTAAAACTATTCTCAGGATGTGACGTCTCGTATATTAGCCAACTTCTTGCTTGTCAGGTGTGTCATGGTATCTCTAAATATATTGTGTTTGTTTTCAGTGTGAATTTAACCGACTACAGCGACGCTCAAACAGGAGGGTTATGTGTCTAACCTGTTTTTTTTTTTTCGTATGTTTTGTCATTATTATTTAGCTGCAGTCAGTCCACGGCTGGACATAGGCCTTTTCAATAAAACTTTATTAATTTGGCCCAGTAATATGCAACATCCACGGCCGAGGCCACAGCCAAATCAGCCCGCGTACATGCAGCAGGGCAAACCTAATGATATCCAAAATTACTGTTCTTAAAATAAAAATCTAGCAATACGAAAACGCTACAAAAACTTCAGAAGTTCTTTCAAATATAGGTCCTTACATATGAAATTGGCGTTTTGTATGGGAGGAACATAATGCCGAATATTTTTTAATTTAATATATTTATTTACTGTTAATATTTACTGAACAAATGATTAAAAAAAATAATAATCAAAGTATGAACCATTGTTATCTATGCACTTTTGCTATCTCATAGGTAGTTCATTGATCCCCTTACTAAAAAAACCATTCGGACGGGAATCAATAAAATCTTTGAAGGCGGTTTGGACTACCCAATCGGAGTTGAATTTTTTCCCTTGCAAGATATTATCCAAATTTCTAAAAAAATGGTAATCTGTTGGAGCAAAGTCCGGGGAGTACGGTGGGTGTCTTAGACATTCCAATTGAAGCTCTTCTAATTTGGTAGCCGTCTGTTGTGCAGTGTGTGGTCTAGCGTTGTTGTTAAGCAACAGTGGCGTAGAGTGATTGACCAGCCTCGGTTGTTTAGCATCTAGCTTATTCATCATGGTTTGCAATTGCTGACAATAGACGTCTGCCGTAATCGTCTGGCCAGATTTGAGAAAACTATAATGAACGACACCGGCACTAGTCCGCTACAAGTAACTTTTTTTGGGTAAATTTTCGCTTGGGGCAGGATTTGGCTGGCTTTCCAGGGTCCAGCCATTGCGATGAGCGCTTCCGATTATCGTAGAAAATCCATTTTTCATCACAGGTAATGATTCGATTATGAAACCCTTTATTATTGTGCCGGTCAAGTAATGTAACGCAGCAGTCGACGCGCGTTTGTCGGTTTGCTTCACTCAATTCGTGAGGAACCCACCTTTCAAGCTTTTTAATCTTCCTTATTTTGCGTCAAGTGGATTAAAACAGTTTTATCACTAACACCGCAGCTTGCAGCTAACTCGGACGTGGTTTGCGATGGATCCGCTTCCACAATAGCCTTCAATTCTTTATTGTCAACTTGGGTCTCCGGCCGTCCACGCGGCTTGTTCTGCAGGTCGAAATTTCTAGAACGAAAACGTTGGACCCAAAAACGCACTGTGTTTTCTTTTGCGACACGACCGCCATACACATCATTAACCCTTCAAGCCGTTTCCGCAGCACTGGTGCCACGGTGGAACTCGTACTCGTAAACAACTCGATATTTCAAGTTTTCCATTTTGTAAACTTTCGAAACATACATAAATACATGTGGAAATAGCTGTAAAAAATTTAATTTGGAATTCCTAACCAAAGAGGAGAAATTTGTGATTAAAGTGGCCAGTACGACAAAACGCCAATTTCATATAAGGATATATTACTCGATTACTAAAATGTCCTTTCAAATAGTATAAATCAGCTTAACTTTGGGTTCCGTCTGATGTACCTATATCCAATTAATGTCCATTGTCCGTCTTTACTCATGCTAAGATTTATTTCTACCTCAGATCTGTAGGGAACTATGGTGCCGAGATAGCATTATTCGATGTTATGTGACTGGAACTAAACGGTTTCCAACAGTGGTAAAGTTGAGTTGGCGTTTCGGAAGGAGATGGGGGAGACATTTGCCCAGCAGTGGAACGAAAAAATTACAATGCATCAAACAATGATCGGACTTAATCCGTTAACGACCCAAATGCGGTTTAGAATCTAGTTTGTAAATGTGTGGGAATCGAACAAACTACCTTCGGGTTTTCGGACAAACGCCTCAACTACTGGACCACAGAGTCAAGCTAACAGACAATATTCCGTAGTGTTTGTATTTTGTTTGTATTAAAGAGGGAGACTTTTGCCCAGCTGTGGGGCATACACACACTAAGCTAATAAAAAAAATGTATTCCATCATTATTTCTCAAACCTTTGTAATGGAAACAATTCGTCAGTATCCGATAATCCGTAATCCATTCGATGGGACTACGCTCAAAGATCCCTAAATTAGTGAAAGAGATAGCTATATTAATATTATCAGTTGGAAAGAGATGCCAATAGCAGTTAGAGGGAAGCTGGAATGAAGCCTGGTTTTGTTTAACAATACTTCGTTTTATCCGATTTTACAGTCCCTTCGCTGTTTGATGTTTTTATCTGCATTGTTGAGAGTGAAATGAAGAAATTGGCAAAATAGAAAAGTTCAATGACTTTTTGTAATATTTAAAAGTTGTAAAGGTCGCAGACGTGTAGAAAAGAGGGGAGGCTTTTGCCCAGTAGTGGGACACTCAAACAAGGAAAATAAATAAATTACATAAGGGAGGTTCATAGCAGCGGTTCATTATTACGGTTTGCGGATTAGTTCTTTGTACTAGTAAGGTACCGTGGTGGGGAACATAGCGCGGAGAACCGGTGGCAGATGGGCCAAAAGGTATTCTCTAATATCGACCACGAACCAGCAAGCGCGGTGTTGGACATCCACCGACCAGATGGTCAGATGACCTGAAAAAGGTCGCAGGCAAACGTCAAGCCACTTCAAACCGGTCTCTTTAGAAATCATTAGGTAAGGCTCCACGATGGACTAACTTCGGCTGAAATGATAATGATGATCCTCCCTTAAGAATTTCCAGATGAACCGGTTAAAAGCGACCTGCAACCTGCGACCTGTCGTCTGACGAAAGGCGGGAAATATCCGGCGCTTTCCTTGCTAGAGCGTGGTCGCCATTCGAGAAACTTCCTGTCGATCATCGGCCATCTGTTGAGCTACGTCGGCAACTTTTCTCCTACGACCTCACTTACCAAGTTAATAGTGACTATGAGCTCATACTGCTGATGTTTGTGGCCTTTCTTCTTCTTCCCCTGGGGCGTCTTGACTGCCGCAGCCGCCGCCGCTTGCTTGGGAGGCGCAGTCTTCGCAGCCCCCTTCTGGGCTGAAGGCTTGACTGGCGTTTTTGGACCACCTGGAATAGACACATAATTTGATACTCTGTGTCAACGTTGAAGGGTCGAATCTGACGACAAGCAACTTTAGCTGATTTTTTTTAAAATTTGATCAGGACATTGCAAGCTTGAATCCTCTATTTTACTGTAACCCGTATAATATTTATGGATTTCTATTAATAAACCAATTCACCTGTACCTCTAGGAGCTATTTTATTTGTTGTAATCACGTAACTATTTTGTATAACACATATGAAGCGCCCCTGAGAAGAGTAGGATACCTAAAGATACCACTCAGGAGCCCTATTTTAAGTATTTAAGTTATAATTTTTTAAAATTTGTATGTCGAATAAAAACCGTTCAATTCACAAAAATTGTCCTTACTCCATTCATTTAATGTTCATGTAAGCGAAAAAAAAAAACACTGAAATCGATATCGAAAAAAAAGAATCGATAACGAACCAAAATTATTCGACTCGCTGATTTTGCGTAAGTTACACAAATAACACTCCAAATCCTAACGCAGAAAACAGCAGACTTTCGAAAAATCTAACTTTCTGGAATTTTCAACGTTCACAATAAAGAGAGAAAGAAGAAGAAGAGAGAAAATGATACCTTTTTGACAAGGAGTTGTTGCCTTCTGTCCTGCCGCATTTTTCTGGTTGACGTGCCCACCACCGTCGGCTGGTTTGTTCCTAGCCTGAAACAAAAGTACACACTCTTAATAACAGATGGCGCTACTGTAACATAGATTTTTTTTTTGTTTTTCATATCCGTAGAGTTTGGCGTCCATTGTATTGGAATGGAAGTCTACGAAACGATTCAGTTTCTTATGTTGACAGTTGTGTCATTTAAATTGTTTATTCTGTTAAATCGGAGTATTATCTAAATGAGAAAACTTATTAAATGTTTTTATGGATATTTAACCTATTTCATGTGAATAATTAAGCTGTAAGCTATAACGGTTTTTCAAATAAATTAAATAACCTTAGTCAATCTATCAAAATAGGGAAATAAAAATCATATTAAATCAAAAATAGATATGTATAAGTATATTAATTTAATTCAGATAACAAAGACCCATTATGTGTTAGCTAAGGGATAGTCTATGTTTGTGTATTTATTTAACTAGGGATAAAATTGTTTTGATGAGGTGAGGCTCGCATTAATGGTTGCTAAATTAACGGAAAAAATTTACTTCCGTAAACTTCAAAAATCCATCTTCTCGTGCAACAAATAAACTTTTCTTTCTCAATGATCTCATGAAATAAACAGCTTCAAAATAGATACCGTCAATGTCGATACACTGTCCGACAAATGTCGGAAATTGGAGGAGCCAGTTCTACTTGGCACGACAGTGTACACAACATAATGCTTGACGTATGAGCTTCCTGCGACAACTGAGGAGCATAGAGAAGACGATGGAGTAGCCATGTTGTTTGTCCATACTATTATCTCTATCCATACTTCCATACTTATCAATACTTAATATTATAAATACGAAAGTGTGTCTGTCTGTTACGCTTTAACGGATAAACCTCCGGACCGATTTTGATGAAACTTGGTATGGATATATTTTAAGACCCGGGGTAAAAGTTAGGCTTGTATATAAGTTTTTTGGTTTTCGTGTGCAGGTCATTAATCCATACCGAGTGAGTTACATGGTCAATCGACCCTGTATATCATGGTGTTAGGGTTGGCCAAATGGCAGTCGGGACCAACGGCTCAACGTGCCTTTCGAAGCACGGAATCAGCATTATTGTAAGACAGTCGGGTGATTAAAGTTTGTAAGTAAAAGCCCTTTAATACGCCAAAGAAAATTACTTACAGCTGCAACAAAGATTTACAATAGCCAGAAATGTTCTTACCGAATGGAAACAACTAAGTACACAACAAATTAATCTTCCCGTGGGAGTCGAAGCCACTGACATTTATTCCGTTGACACAAAGTTTTTTCTGACCTGCTGAAGCTGATTGTGTGGTGTGTCGCTATCGACACATACCTAGGTGGCACCCTTATTGTGACTTTTCCTATTTCGGCTACGCAAAATATACGCTAACAACAACTCCATATATTTCTAACGTCTACGAGACCTTTGTTTGATACAACATGCACTTACACATGAAACTTGAAACCGGTGAGTAAGTATTACATCCATGCTTGAAATTGACAGATCTGATACTTTTACTATGACTGATCTTATACTTCTATATAGCCAGACCAGGAAAATAGCAGCCTTGGACATATTGCGGAAAAATATTAAAACTAATTTCTTTTACTGGCAACTAGGTATTCAAGTAGCATTCCGTCATCTCAATGTCCTCTGTCAAAAACAGACAGGAGTGGAAGCTGTGTATTTTGTGATTACCAAATAAAAATATTTATCAAAATGGTAAAAATAATACATAGTAATGAGAGAAAAGTGATTTAAACGATGTTATCATATTTGATGCGAATGAAAACGAAGGATTGATTTCTATTTCATTAAATGACATTGTCAATTTTGTTGTTGACATGACACATACAATATGTTGCCATCTAAAGGCGATCAGTAGCGACGCCAATGCAGGGTTTTTATTTTCCTGGTCGGGCTATACAAACTGCGCCGTCTACTGGCGCAGGCAGGGTTTCTGTTTGAAAGACTAAGCAGTTATAAGAAAAGAAAGATAAGCTTATAACTACTATTTATTCGTAACTATGTAATAATATTAGGTAACCGCAGTTAAAAAAAGGTGAAAAACATAATTTGTGTTATAAGTTCAGTGACATGAAAATAAGGAATACCCCCAAATTAAATTTTAAACTTTTAGAAAACTACACATCAATCACATTATCAGTCAGTTACTGTACTTATGTATGGTATGTAGGTCCTTCAGTAGCCTGAAAACTTTTCAAATATTAAGGTATTCATTAGTTTTTTAATTTAACCAGTATCAGATTATGTTATAAACAAACTGCAATTTTATACATACCTAACTACGTCAGATTGCTAACTTACAGTTAATTTATAGATTGAATATTGTTCTGTAGATTACAATAGGTACTTCAACTCTCATTAAGTTCGAATATTCTATAATCTTATTTCCTCTCTTTGGAAACAATATAAAAATATAAATCATCAAAAGATCGTGTAGGAACAAGACGCAATTTATCAAACCCTAGTCTACGGACCATTAGTTAGGCTGGAAAAGATGAAAAATATGATTATGCTATTTTACTGAGAGGCATAACGATGCAAATTCATTGTTAAGTTTTAATGTAATTTGTCTTTATTATTAATCAGGTTATGATGATAAATTAAAATGATTATTCTATAAATTACGTACCAGGGAGTTTTGCGCAAAAATCATGCTTATGCACCTGATTTCACCCTAAGATTGACTGGAAGAATTGCAATAGCGATAAGTCCGACTTACACTGTTCCAAGTAAATGTTCCCAATGCACCGTGAGTTAAACAGAGGTTTAATTAATTAGGACTATTAATTTGTATGTATGTATGTAAAAACTTTATTGTACAACAAGAGGCGGACTTATCCCTGATGCTGTAGCCTATGTTTCTAATAAATTTCTAGTAAATTTCATCAAAATTCTTTCAGCGATTTGGTCGTGAAAGTGTGACAGATAGACAGAAAGACAAACAGACAGACTTTCGCATTTATAATATTAAGTATGGATTATAGTATGGAACTATAGATTCTTTGCACCTACCCCTTCAAACCCTCTACATCGTTCATGGTGGTGCAAAATAAGTAATAAACGCGATAAAAACCGCATTAAAATAGCTTGATATAATGTGTAACAATCGCGAAAACTTGGAAAAACACGTGCCACACCCAACGAAGAGAAACATAAAATCTATTCTAATGTCAAAAATCAACAAAGTCTCATGAGTAATTGACGCCAACAAAGTTTACTACCTATCTGAACGTTTACACAAAGACACCGCGTTGTAAAGTTTAATCCGCTATACTCCATTGAGATGTTAAGGGGATATGTTCATTTTAGTCCTTTGACGTCAACTGCCACCCTGGTCCAGTGGTAAGGGCATTCGCCCTAGGCGCGGGGTCGTGGGTTCGATTCCCAGGGGAAGCAACAATTTGTTTGGTCGTTTCCAGTTTGGTTAGGACATTGCAGTCTTCATCAATCACCTGATTGTCTGATAATAAAGATGATTTCGTGCTTCAGAAGGCTGATTAAGCCGTTGGTCCCAGCTGTCATTTGGTGGTTGTTAAGGAATCATGTCACAGGCCGAGAGGCGGTTCCGCATAACTCTGACACCAGGGGTGTACATGGTCTAAGACAATGTAGCCTACACGAATTGATGATGAGTCCATTGATCATTTGTATTTTCCCCCGGGACACAAGCTACCCTGGCCCACCTGGAGACCGCTTAACCGTCTACAATCCCAGGTCGGCCGCTGCCAGTCCAACCTGCAGAAATGGGGGTTCACAAATGGGACAGAATGCCAGTGCGGAGAGCCAGTACAAGCGAGGCCTCACCTACTAGGTAGACAAAGAAGAAGAGTATATTGATAGACTTGTTGCCTTCAGGATGAAGAACAGTGGACAATCAAGTGCAAGTTTAAGACCCAACGCAAAGCAGGTCTTGACGCTAAGCGTGATGATTAGTTCAAAGCCCTTCAAGCTGCTGCCATTGACTATTTCTTTGTAGACGGCGTACTTACATGCCGTCAATGTGCACGGACGTTTCCTGCAAAGATAGTCTACATAAACCATCTCGGGGCACATGAGCGCCAAATAGGTTAGGTGCCGTCAGTAGTCGCCATGGTCGAAATCAGACGGATGTAATCATCTGGTTGTCGTCAACAACATCATGATCTTATTAGGGCAGATGTCAGTCGCTATATATAAGTATATACATATAATAAGTATCTTCTTCGTTCTTTTTCTTTCACTGAAGTTGACTAATTTCATTTGTATGGGATTAAACATCTATTACTCATATGAAGTCGCAGTATTCTATAAGTTAGTTAAAGAAGTCCTAAGTATGTTGACTATTTTGGCGATACTTAATATAAAAACTTAAATTAATAAATATAACATTGGTACTTATATTCTGCTTCAGATGAAATAATTCTTTATAGATTTTTAAAACTTATAAAAGTGAACATACTCGTACCATCTTAATTAAAAGTAAAGCGGTAACATCTTCACGTAACTGACTAGAAGCCTGAAACGAACTATAATGTACAACAAAAATGACAATGTACCGACGCAGTGACCTTGTAACAACGTCGAAACTTATAAACCTACTATACTATTGCTCGGATTTTAATAGCACCGAAATTTTACAAGAGGCCTATTCTAACTAGTGTTAAAAAGCAAAAGTGAGTTCTTGAATTTATTTCTGCATAACTAATCTCTCTAAAATTTCGCTTGGGTAACATAGATAGGAGTTTCTGTTCTCGTGGAATTTATACAGGCGTGAGGAGTCACGGAAGAAAGTTAGTATAGGTATAATGAACTTGTTACTAAAACTGCAAAAATAAAATGTTTTCTTATGTTTTCGCGGTTGTTATTCATTAAATTAAACTATTTTAATACGGTTTTATCGCGTTAACGGTTACGGTTTTATGCAAAAATATGTTAACACTTCAAATAAATCAATAAATAAATATGTTAATAATACCATACCAATTTATAAACGGACTATTATTTAGAACCAAGTTACATAGTCTCCAAAATGGTATTACTTACAAAGATCATTGTCTTAGACGAGCCTACGCATAAATTAAAAGACTTATATAATAAATATTAACTTTAAATCCCTAATTTAAATAACTGGTTTACATAGAGTCTTTACATATAAATGAAGAGTGGTCTGTATTATCAAACTGTTGGCACATTACAGCTGCATTCTTTATTTATGTGGTTCCAAAACCTATTTAAAAATATTTTTTATAACTACAACTGTTGAAGATTCGATTATATTATACTTATTTAAAAACTGCTTCCTATTATTTTAGTTTTTAGTGATTGAGTGGAAAAAGTAAAATGTATTTAAACACAAAACAGGTCAAAAAACAGGTTGTGATGAGGTTTATAGAATAAATAAAATAAACACTCTTGGTTTGTATTCACATGCTATGTGTATACAATATCTATACCTAGTTAATATTTAAAAAATCATGAAGCCGCCGCAACAAGATCACATCGACGATAAGTACAATAAATGTATCGCGCATTTTCCAAACATAATTCCAGCTTCCAGTAAACGTAGATGTAAAGAAGTGGCCAGTATCACATTTTCGGCGCGTGCGCATGGTTTGAGAATCTCGCGTTCCAATCTAAGTTTAAAATTACAAAATGGTGCGTTTACAAGAGATTTTTAAAAATGTTTTCATTAGACATTTTTTTTTATATAGAGTTAATACAATTTAAATTTTGTTTACATTATTGTTTACAGACTACAAATCAGATTGATGATGAACAAATCACAAGTAAGTATAAAAGTTATTTTAACACTGATAACAAAGTGAGACTAAGTTATATGAGAAAAGGCGATTTATCAAAGAAAATGAAGTATCGAGAAGTATAGGAGTATAAGAGTGAGGCAGTATAGGAAAAAAACCAGACTTTGCGTGTATTTCTTAAATGCAAACATTTTACTGGACGAGTCAAAAAACATGTTGGCATCACTTTTCACACATAAAAAATATATTTACAAGTATTTTAAAAAAATACGAATTCAAATCTCTTATTTCGTCTTAAAATTTGGCGCAATTTTTTTTTTTTTTTCACGACGCGTACAAACGTGTTTGATGGCTCTATCTGTAGTAATTTATTTAATCTAATGTACACAACATTTAATGTAGAGCCAAAATAATTGAAAAAAAAAATTGCCTGTTGCAAATACCTACTTTTGGCAGCAAAACAAAAGCCACTCCAAAACGCATTACTTATTTCAGTATACGCAAATTAATTGCCATAAACAATAAAAAGCGTACCAGTGTTGCCAAATGGAAAATTGCATGTGCACCGGAAATAAATTAAAATAGCGGGAAAGATATGCAGACCGCATGGCGCCATTTCATTAAAATTGTATTCACGCTAAAAGCAATTTTAAAATTCTGAAATACTTAGTTGTGGAAACATACTAAGCCTATTTCAGATTTATGTGGAGAACTCGTGCGTAGAAAGTTATTATATTCTTCTTCAGCTATATATAAGATTCTAAATAATTCAAATAAAGTTATATAATACGTTGGGGAAAAAGTTTTTTCGCATTTTTTAAGAAAATTTAAAACTAATTTATAATATAGTTTATTTATATTTAACTAAAGTATGAAGGTGCCATTTTGTTCGATTACTTTTTGCCATCTTGTAGGTAGGGGCATGATCCCATTGCTATAGAAATTTTGAGGCTTCTGATCAAAATACCGCGACAAGTGGTTTTGGCAGTCCTCTCGTGATGTTAACCTGACACTGCCTAAAGAATTCTGAAGAGACCGAAACAGGTGGAAATCTAGGTGCAAGGTCAGGTCCATACGGCGGATGCATTAACACCTCCCAGCCAAACTATCTTAATTTTTGCTTTGCTTTTGAAAGAGAGAAAGAAAAAATGTTTATTTGGTACTACTAAACATAAATACTTAAAATTTTAAAAGTACAGTAATATAAAAAATGGGTAGTACCAAAAAGGTCTCCGCTCAGCATAAGTTTACTGCCTCCGTGGTCAGTTGTAAAGATTTTAAATGAGTAACGCGATAAAAAACTAAATTAATTACTTTATTTTACGACATTACTTTTACGACAGAAATCAATGTTCTTGAGAATTTACTTTGCTAATGAAATAAACTGTGGAAATAACTATCAAAAATACCTTCTTTGTAATGGTTTTCCTTACAGTTGAGGGTCGCAACCATCCCAATTAAATTTAGCTGTTACCAAAGATCTATTTCTATTCTGTTAAAGTATATAACATGAATATTTAATGTGAATAAAGTATATCATGAGTATATTTATCTATTGATATACTAAGCCTCAAATATATTTTTAAGAGAGTTAAAACCGGTTCTACATTTCAACAAACATGTTCTTCACCTAAAATATTTAAAAAAAAAAATGTTTAACAAAAATTAGTTAATATATGTTAATTATAAAAACACCAAGCTGGCGTGAAAAGGTGATAAAATAAAATGTTTGCAAACATTTCAGGTTCTTCTTTATCATTGTGTACATTCCTGTAAGTTTTTTGAAACGTTATAAATTAGCTGACATCTGAAAACGTGATATTTTTCATTTTGTCCCAACTTTTGCCCACGGCAACGCACGCGTTTTAAATCTTAAAGGAAAGGAAATTAAACAAATACTTAATAGCAAACTAGAGTAGCAAAATGTAATTAAAATTCTATTCAAGCTTTGTAATAACGAAAAGGTTCGAATTCCCTTATGAATAGAAATTACAGTCACATCTGGAATCAATTAAATTCAATCGGCAATTCAGAACGCTGCAACGAAATTTACAATAAAATTGTAAATCGTACAATGGATAATTGTTAATAATTGGCGAACAGAATTTTATTATTAAATTATTACTAGCTGTTTACCGTGGCTCTGCATGCGTCAAAAAGTAGCTTATTTTTGACCCCGGGTCTTCAACTATAGAGGAGGGGGTGGTAATTTGGAACTCCACTTTGTTTTTTGAGTATTTTAAAAAAACGATTTGACTAATCATCACAAAACTGTCTCTCTATATTTAAAAACTTATTAACTTTTATATTAGAAACTAATTTATAAAAAATAATCACTTATTATAGGAAAAAAAATGCTTTATTGGAAAAATTTAAAAAAAATATTCGAAGCTCTGGTGCTGGTATTATGGAACCCGGGTTCCAAATTACAAGTATGAAATAAAATTACATACAAAAATCACAAATATAATACTCCGCGTCACATCCTGAGCATTCAATATGTGCCCACAACCTGGATGATTGGCACTGAATCCAGGTTTCACCCTGTTGATCGTTGGAGTAATTTTCTCCAACGATCAACAGGGTCATCTTGATTTTTTCAAGGGTCATCTTGATTTGTGGGCTGGGCATGCGCGGTAATATGTTCTGACATTACAGTGTAACTAAAGAAACAGAAGATTCAGAATCCGAAGAGGTAGAATACTGGCTTTTTAGAGGAGTTCTAAAAGACTTTGCAACACTCTGTCCACCACTATGCCCACGAGCTCTTCCCCGACTTCTTCCTCTCTGTTCTATAGAGTTAATTGACTCCTCAACTCCTGTTTTTAAGGAGACCCGGTCAATAAAGTAGCGCCAGATGACTTACGACCTCTGTTAGATCTTTTATTCTTTGGTGTCGGCACCGGTAAGATGTGTTCAGGAAGAACAACAGGATTGCTATCAATCACTTGCGGAGAAGACTGATTTGCCTGTCCACTAGGGCCTGGTTGAGGTTCTGGCTGTGTCATTTGAACAGCAATATGCGTACTGGTAGACGGTAGATGAGGGTCATCGTCAGTAGCTTGAGGTAGGAAAAAGAGGTATTAAATGCTTTGCGGGTAATTTGGAACCCGTTCCATATTACCTGCACCTATCGGGTTCCAAAATCAAAACCTTACTTTGTTACCAAATAATCAAGAAAACAAAAACTAGTTCAAATAAATCTTGAAACTTACCTCTGACAATGTGAACTTATGCGTATATACTTCTAGTAACACCTACTGTATTTTCTTTTAGACAGAAACAAAAGTTTTGACAGTATTAGGAAATAAAAGTAAAAAACATTTGCAGATGACACAAAATTTAAACTTCGTATGACAAGTCCAAACTCGATGCAAAAATGGCGCTAGTGGCGCTAATACGTTCAATGACATCAGTTCGACGTAATTTCATAGATTTTTAACAGATGTCGTTGTCCGTTTCTGGGATATTAAGGGGTTCCAAATTATCAGCAGGTTCCAAATTACCACCTCCTCCTCTACCAAATTTCATCAAAATTGGTCTAGATGTTTACCCATGAAAGTCTCATTTATAATATTAGGATGGGTGGATATGGCCGACAGCCGTCCTATTTTTTCCTTTATTATAATCCTTCTGGCAATAATATACACAATAAAAAAGTAGCATAAGCAAAATAGCAATACCAAAATTGTTCCAGCCATTCACGCGTGATGCGATGAGCAAGGAAAATAGAGAGTCGTTTATAAAGATAAAAATGTAAATAGACACCTACTTTTATTAATGAGCTACTAGTATGGTAAGACGGTAGTCGCTCCATTATATACGAATTAAAAGCGTTAAAATCCAATTCTTTTAAATAGTTACTTTTAATTTTTATTTTGTTTGCTGGCATTCTATTTAAGCGTTTCGGTTTAAAATTTCACATGAAATAAACGGTGATTCACGTTTATGTGCGCCATATTTCATGAAACATCTCTATGACATATAACAAAGTGTTGAAAGGTTTAATGGCTGAATTTCATCTTAGAATATCATTTGTGTTATTACTATGAAGACTTTGATGAGCTAAATCTAGAATACTTCATTTCATCTACTTATCACACTTTCAACGTAGTGTTTTCTGGATATAAAATAGCATTATTTATTATTTTATTCCTCACTAGCTGTTTACCGCAGCTCCGCCTGCGTCAAAAAGTAGCCTATGTTTGACCCCGGGTCTTCAACTATATTCATGCAAAATTTCATCAAAATCCGTCCAGCGGTTTGGCCGTGAAAGCGTGACAGACAGACAGACAGAAAGACAGACAGACAGGCAGACTTTCACATTTATAATATGAAGTATAGGATATAGGAAGTATAGGATTATAATCAAATCGTTTTCTGAAGCATAATATAAGAAGTAAAGGTCCTTTTTTAGCATTAGTTCAAGTCCTAGATTTGGCCATCAAGAATTCATTTTTCAGTGAGATAACTTCCCTTCTTTTAAAGATAAATACAATACAAAACCCTTTATTGCAATACGTACAGCTTCATAGACTCGTGTCATAAAATTATCATTTTTAGGGTTCCGTAGTAAACACAAGGAACCCTTAAAGTTTCGCCATGTCTGTCTGCCCGTCTGTCCGTCTGCCTTCCAAATGCTACTCGTAGTATTCCGGTTCGGTTTCCGGTTCCCATACATTTGTGTTAACCAAAACGGCGTTCCTGATGTAGGTTTTTTGGGCTTCTTTATCATTTGCGTTACTACGGAACCCTACCTTTCGCGTGACGTGGCCCGACACGTACTTGACCACCTATTTATATATGTCACTTCTGAAACTCGAATTCGGTCGAGAAACCTGAGATTCCTCCTGATCCTCAACTTTGGGTCGGCAACTTGTGGTACCCGCTTTTCATATCCTGTATCTTACTATTTGTATACCTACTCACTAATAGATAATGATAAACGCAAGAACTGGGAGAAAAAACTTTATTAAATGAAAGCTACCTTTAGCTCTAGCTGCGACCATGAACGCTAAAAAGCGTTTTAAAACGTTAATTACAAATAAATACGCCGTACGCCTGTTTGCCTACATAAATGTATTTAAAAAAACGCTATGCCTATTTGCCTACTTAAATGTTTAAAAAACGCGATAAAAACAGTATTAAAATCGTTTATTTTAAAGCTTTGTTAGAAATGTTACTTCAAATGTAATGTTCTTCCACATTTTGTTTAAATTAAACGCATTTTTATAACAGTGTTTGTTTGCTTGATACGAGTAATAACTCTGGAAATGCCGACGAACTCTAAAATTATGGCATACTTGTGTAAAATGTTTAATGAGAACATAATTATGAGTTAATTAGTAAACCCTCGTCAGAGTACAGGCTCAATGGTTTTCTTAATTTATGTGAAAACCGAAAGGCGTTTGTTAAGAAATTTAATAATAGATTCCGAAAATACTTCGAATTAAAATAGTCTGTTGAAATTAATAAAGTAAATTAAAATCCATACTTCCATACTAATATTATAAATGTCTGTTTGTCTGTTACACTTTCACGGCCAAACCGCTGTACGGATTTAGATGAAATTTGGTATGAATATAGTATAAGACCCGGGGTCAAACATAGGCTACTTTTTGACGCAGGCGGAGCCGCGGGAAACAGTCAGTTTTCTATAAAAACAATATTTATATGACTTTACTAATCTTATACGTTGATATATGGTTGATACGTTTATAGGTATTCTCATCAATATAGGATAATCAACTAGATGCACAATCGCATCACAAATCGCACCAGCCAATAGCCGGATCCTTTTTTACTCTATCTTCCTGACTGTGTAACTAATCGTTAACCTATATCGATGGATAGCCTAAAAGAAATTACACTAACTATCACGTCGCCATCTTGTTAGAGACAACATATTTCTTTTAAATACCTATCTATAACAACTTGCGGACTTAATGCGTCTAGTAGTAGTATACTATTAGTCAACCATTAGGAAGAACAGAATGATAGAGCGGCGCAAAAAAGTGGTGTTTAAAAAAAAAAGAAGATATTCATTCTGGTTATGTAACTAGATTTATTTCCCTGGTAGTTTTAGTGTTTGCATCTTGTATTCCCTGGCGCGTGTAAGTTCGAACTTATAGCGGATTTAGTAGTACTTTAGGGAATTTATTCCTCTAAAATCCAGCAATTGAGTAGATATATCTGTCTGTTACTGTGATTGACTATTTACACAATGCAATCTACTCGTAATAATGGTTACTTTATCATGTCTATATTTTAGATTTAATGGTAACTTTATTACGTCTATATTATTTTTAGAGTTATTTGGAATATATGTATGGATTTTTACCAAAATATCACCAGAACAGAGACCTCTTTTAAGAGAGGTAGGACATTTTGTAAGGAGTAGTCCGTCTGGGGAAGTACCTTCACCCTACAGAAGACCGCGGCCAAATAACACTGTGATGCAGTGTTGTGTTCCTGCTGGTGCTTCAAACTGAGCCCTTTTGTTTGATATATAATAAGGTACAAATAAACTACTTAAATTGACTACTTAACCCCCCAGAACTAGTCTTCATATTTGAAAATAATCTATTTTTTTTTAATTACTTCCTTACCTTCGGGTTACAGACACACATGTGTGTACCAAATTTCAACTTGCTCAGTCCAGTAGATTCAAAAACTTCAGGGTAAGCAAGGTCGATTGACCATGTCACCCACTGGATATAAATGAGTGAACCTTCTACACGATTTAGCAGTTCTTTTTTTATATACAACTAAGTAGACAAGCAGGCGTACGGCCCACCTGATGGTAAGTGGTTACCGTAGCCTATGAAAGCCTGCAACATCGGAGATGTCACGAGCGCGTTGTCGACCTGTCCGCTGTCAGCACAGCGACCCCTCTGGAGCCTGGCGACCCTACTCACCAGCAGGAACACAACACTGCATCACAGTGTTATTTGGCTGCGGTCTTCTGTAGGGTGGAGATAGGTACTTCCCCAGACGGACTACTCCTTACAAAATGTCCTACCTCTCTTACTGCTGTTCTATCCAAAATAAAAATCGAATCTAACCTAGATGATGATGATGATAAAATCTAGAAAACCTCAAAACTTTTTACAATGTAACAACATACATTTCTCAATTCGGCTATCGATTTTGAGTCGAGAGGGACCGGTACACTTGTGGCCGAGCGAAAATATACACAAAATCCTTCAAAAGCTCAATTTTTGAAATGTTTGACTCAAACAAAACCGATGACTCGAATGAAAAACGATCGATTCATCGATTATGTCGAATGAAAAACATTCAATATCGAACAAAATTTATTCGACTCCCCGGCTTTACGTCAGTCATATTTTTCAAAAATCGGCTCCAGTCCCTTCACAAACATCTGGAGCTTAAAGCTCCGATATTATAATTTGTGTCGGAAAATACCCCAAAGGTTTATTTATAGATCAAGAAAACAACCCTTCTTGGCTTGGAACGTATATGAATTTTGGGCTTATATAAAAGCGAAGGGTCACTCACTATATGTACTTAGTTAACACGAAATTTCAAAGAAAATACTGGTCCTACCAATTTGAAAATTTTCTGTGAATAGTGGAACGCATCCGCCACGAGTGAGAATGGATTTTCTAAGATAGGCTACTTGACTGTATTCATACTTAGGCAATATTTGCATACGAAACAATCTGTACACTAAAACGTAACCGATTCTGAAAACAACCACAACATTGGTTGTTAATTGAGGCAGTAATTGGATTTTAAAGTTTTTTCAAGAAGAAATGTGGATGCGTGGTGGCGACGTCTTGCTATCTCTTTTGTACACACGACACCAAGTGGCAGTGACGTCACAGCACACAGTGCAACCTTTTTTTGTTTTTTGTCAGTTTCCTCTTCCACCGAATTTTAAAGGCTTATAACTTGCTTATTTAAGACCGGATTTAAAATTATTTATAGTCTTTCCGCTTTCAGTTTCTGTTAGTGTACTGTTTCATATAAATAATAAAAATAAATTTTGTAGAAAACCCGTTTATTCGTGTGCAATTTCGACTCTCATTGTGTATCCTACATCTGATTAACAATTCACAAAATTCCAACTTTTCAAAATACCTACTCATCTTTTCAAAATTGGACAATAATTTTTATTTTATTACTATATTATAAATAAAAAGTCCTAACAATGCTATTTAATAAAAAATATAACTTTAGGTCTTCAGGTCAATTGTTGTTTTCTCGTTTTACCGATTATGAGGAATGAAAATCATTCAAACTTGAGTTAAACAATTTATACTTTTTAAAATAGCAATTCTGATTTTGAAAGTTAATATCAAAGAGACTCAACTAAGTGAAAAATATTACAAAGTTAAAAATCGTGCACTAAACATTCAGAATAAACATATCAGCGGGTCTAAAATCGCCACTTTGCGCGAATCATAATATGAATGACATTGCAAATCCTAAAATGGCCACATTTGTATAGTTCATAAAGTGAATCACGAACAATTCATTGCATGCAATTCTGTAGTATGACATTTTTCTATGGAAATACGTAAAATGGCTCACATATAAGGAATTGCTTTTATGTCAATCAGCAGAATCGGGTCTAAAATCGCCACTTAGCGCGAATCACAATATGAATGACATTGCAAATCCTAAAATGGTCATAATTTGGCAGTTCATAAAATGAATCACGACCAATTCATTTTATGCAAATCTGCTGTTTGACAGTTTTCTATGGAATTTCGTAAAATGGGTTACTTTTACGGAATTGCTTTACTGTCAAATAGCAGAATCATAAAAAGTTACTCTTCAGCAACATCTACAGTTCATTTCTCCAAATTTCACAAAAATTTGCTCAATTGTGGAGTAAGAATACTTTGTTATTTTGATTTTAGGGTAAAATTCGTCATGTTTTGAAACTGTTTTGATTCGTCAAGCGAATTTTTATCATATATTGTTGTTTAAATTCGTCAATTAAGTACTAATAAGATTTCGTATTAAATTGCAAAGAGAATTGTATTCACCAACGTTTGATTAAATTGTTATTATATCGTGTAAA
This sequence comes from Euzophera pinguis, assembly GCA_947363495.1. Lineage (NCBI taxonomy): Eukaryota > Metazoa > Arthropoda > Insecta > Lepidoptera > Pyralidae > Euzophera > Euzophera pinguis. The sequence continues at coordinate 3,518,539 of OX376164.1, forward strand.
GATCTCGGTTTGTCCGAATTTTTTTTTAGAACATGTGCTTTTATGAGGTAAGAACATATATTAAAGGTAGGAAAGACGCGTCTAGCTAGACGTCGCCGTCATCGCAGTGCGAATCTAACGACCAAACCGATACCTTTAGGGGGATTACCATGATATATAAAATTCGTCTAAATGCGAGAGTGAGTGGGCGTGATAGCGCTTTATAGGATGTAATGTAGGGCACACATCTCGCTTACTCACTCGCATTTGTTGGATAGAATTAAGAGATCATGGTAGCCCTTTTTTGGTGTGTGCTTCCTTTTCTTCATAAAAAGTTAAGACTTGAGAGGATTAACTGGCCGATACATGGCACTTCTTTTAACTAATCCTATTTCTGTGATCACACAAAAACAAAGCAACCGACTTGCCTTTACGAATTAACATCATATCACCATAAAATCATTACTAGTACTAACGATATCACAAAAATAAGTTATGGTATCATGTTTGTGTGCCAGTTAAGCCTCTTGAATCTTAATTTTATATGGCGATGCTAAACGTGGACTTCACGAGCGTGGCACGCGGGTAACGCCCACATTGTACTTCTATAGAGATGTACCTAGGTATCGCCTTCCTTAGTTATTTACACACTGTTGTGCGCTATTTATATAAAATAAAGAGTTGATAGTAAGACCCGACTAAAGAAGAACAAAAAATAAGAAGAGCCTAAAAGACTTGTATCCACGGCCGTAAAACCCATTTTTTGTTGACAGATGACTGCACTTTATTGACATTGACTGACTATTATAAATAATTATTCAAGTACATAGTCTCTATTTACTTAATTTTACTTTATTGCGTACTCAAATCCTAATGTACGCACGTCAAATAAACAATAATCTTAATTTCCTGTTTAACAGTACGTCTAACATCATTAATAACAAAGAATTATATAAAAAATAATGAATTAATTTCGTTTTTGAAGAATTGCTATGGCAATATTAACACGGCAAATGATTCACGAAATGAACTGAATTGCAAATGATGCGTGTCCATTTTACAAACAAAAATATTTTATGAGAAATATAATACTGTTATAGAAAGGGTACAGCGAAAATTCCTCCTCTCTGTAAATTACAGATGTTTTGGTTTCGGTTTGTCATACGATCAACTCCTCCGTAAATATGAGATGCACACATTAAATAAAAGGCGAATACTACTGCAGATGATGGTTTTGTACTCAGTTATAAATTGTAAATTTGATTGTAACTATCTTACCAGCAAAATTTGTTACAGTATACCCAGAGTACATCACAGGCGTTTTAAAAGAGCTTATCGACTATTTGCAACAAGTTTCTGTCGTACCAACGCTGGCAGGAGATCTCCGCTTTATAGGCTAGTTAACTTATTTAACAAAAACTTTGAAGACATAGACATTTTTAATTTATCAGTTTCTAGGTATAGGGCGGAGCTTCATGCTAAGCTTTGTAATGACGACGTGTCAAATGGTTAGATAAGATAAGATAATGTACCCACATCTTTCAATACTATTTTCTACTATAAAATCATTAATTATGCAACTGGAGTCTTGATACGGTAAGTGGGAACTAATGTCGACTGTATAATATTGTAAGTCCTCACAGATTCACACTTTCCAATATTTAATCTGTGGATAGTGTTGTAGACGTACAATTAAAAATCTTTTTATGTAAATTGTAAACTAGATTAAGTTACATATTGTACTGTTGTTTATTGTCCCAAATAAAATAAAAAAAAAAAAAAAAAAAAAAAAAGAAGAATTGCAGAGGAATTGCTAGGAATTCACGAAATGAATTCGTTTTGATGAATTGCTCAAAGTGGCGATTTTAGACCTACAGCAGTTATATCGAAACGTTTTTAGAGGTTTTATAATAACGACCCTTTCATATTATAAATAAAGTGTTTTATGATCACGAAACAGTTTTAAACCCAGTTATAAATCATTGAAAACTTAACATTTTAATCTATGCACACCTTAACATTTTAATGAGTTATAATTTTTTTATAACTATTTAAAAAAAACCTATGATATTCACTTCAAATATATCACTTCAAACGCAAGTGCTTTATTTATAGAAAAAGATGATGAAAATGAAATTTACTTAGAGCTTTGTCGGACCCGTGGTTTTAGGGTTTTGTCTCTATTTTATTTAAAATATAAAATATTTTGATTTAAGGGAAAAGATGGCTGGATGATCGGATCAATATAAGAGAATGGATGGCACACTAAGCAGGGATGCGTGGAAAATTACAAGGGCGGAATGCCCAGCAGTGGGAAACTTTTTCAAGTGTGTACATTTGCAAAAAATATATTGAGCATATCGTGAATAATACATGTAGATCAATTATTTTGTTCAGCATTGTAAAACTCTGAACAATTTAGTCAGTTTAAATTGTTTGAGCTTACAGAACGAAAAGCTCGCGGAGTTTTGCAACTGTTAAACCGCAGACGGAACACTTGAATTCTGATTCCTGATTGTGGTTTTATAATTAAATAAATTATTGCTTCGTTTGTTTATATTGCAATATAATAGCGATAAGTCCGCCTTTATGCACATTGCTTGAATTTGTATCAAAATGTAGCCTATGGACGCTAAGCGTTGTTAAAATATTTTTTTTCATCTATATATTTCCCTTGGTTATCGTGTAAACGTTTTATTGTCACGAGAAAGTTCTTATAAACAAAACAAAAAAATAAAGGAATTTTAGTGGACAATTTAAAAATTAAAAAAAACAGGTAAGTCAGGTCAACGTCTGTCTGGTGAGCGAGTCTTACTTTTTTACCTAATTCTAAACTTCTCCAAAACTTATTTCTACATATACAACGAAGGCCTGGTAATTGAAGAGGGTTCTTGTAGAGTCTCGGAAAAGGATACGACAGACCTAAGTAGTACTTAGATACAGATGTCGTACTTATCTCTGTTTCGCTCAAGATGATCGCTGTAGGCATATTTTGTTTCCCTTTGTCCGCATTTTCATTGAATTTATGTTTGAAGTTTTATTTTTACACAAACATGATTGTTTCACGCCTATTACCCTAACGGAATTGATAGAGCCTTAGTTCGTTTCCACAGTTTTAGAATTATTCGAGTTTGTCGACTAAAAAATGTTGGTTGCTAGTGAAAAACTACATAATGCGAATGGTGAAAATTACCTAACGCGAAGCGGTGGCGCGCGGTGGTTTTGATCATCGTGCATACGACAAAATAAGGTGACACACTTTATTAATTACGAGTATTTGGTAAGATTTAAATAGGAATAACAGTTTTTTTTTTGCTTCATTTAATTTTACCAAATGGTAATAATATAGTTATCGATTACAAATCTTATGACAAAATTTAGCCAGTAGTTCAAAAATAACCCTGTATGTATTACTGAGATGATCGTGTTATTTCACTCGACGAAATATCTCAGCGAGTGGTAGTTTCCTTTGATGTAAAGGAATACACGTTTGTACAGGTAAGTTCTTGGGTCCTTAGGGATAGATGGGGTCTAATAATTTTCCCCTTAGTTGAGTTCGTTTCCGCAAATTTCAGATTCATCCCAAGGGAGCTATCCGTAAGATTATTAATAGTTGCTGTAAAGTTCGATGAAGGGATTCACAATAAATACTGTAAACACGTTATACAAGGTGATTAAATTATGTAAATTTTATTGTATCATAACTGGATGTCTACCTAGTGTTTTAACGAATTATTAGGTAGAACCAAACTGACAAAATAAATGTCACATTTCTGAATCGTGTTCTGTGATTTTATTTTTGTCAAGAGCTTTTTCAAATGGGTAAAAAATGGATTAATAGAAGGAGGAAGTTTGCTGTCGCGTTATTTATGGGATTTCAATAATTTGAATCATAAGAGACTTCGCTTCCTTATGCGTGTTATACCGCTTGTATAATGGCCTATGCTTGGAGGAATTGTTTGGCATGATGTCAACAGCCACTTTTTACCATCGCACCTCTCGCTATCGTCAGGGATTTTATCCCCATACCTTGAAACCCATGTTATCGCTTACAGTACGCTTCAAACGGAATTTCCTCCCTCGTACACTGCGATTGTGGAATGAACTCCCTGCCATGGTTTTCCCTAGTGACTATAACAGGGGAGCCTTCAAAAAGGGCGTGAAAAAATTTCTTCAGGGTCGGCAACGCGCTCGTGACATCTCCGGTGTTGCAGGCGTTCATATGCTACGGTAACCACTTACCATCAGGTGGGCCGTACGCCTGTTTGCCTACTTAATTGTATAAAAAAAATTGGTGGCAACATCGTATGTCGGGTTCCCCACAGGTGCCGTGAAAAAATAATTCAAAAAAAGGAGATAAACGGGGGAAGTTAGTAGTAGCTTGGAGATTGTTCGCAAAGTTTACTGTTCACATAAATAGGTTTAGGTGGTTGCCGTTCTAGGTAAATAGCGCAACTATGATAAAGAGGTATTTATTCTCTAACATAACCATAAAAAATAAATTTTTAATAAAAAAAAATAATCCTTTTTTTGTTTTGGTAATTTTCATATTTTAATTAACTTTTGTAAGCATTCTTATGTGCATACTGTGTTCACTTTTAAAAGGTTATACAAATTGTTTGTTTTAATAGCCTATCCAATAACATAATTTGTAACAACCAGTTTGTGAACCAAATAAAAAAAACTATAAGGGGAATCTCGCTTACTCAACACCACATAAGGGTTCTTCACTTCACTTCACTAGTAGAAAAAAGCTTCGTGTTTAAGTCCGCCGTCTACATTATTGTATTCCTTCATCTTCATGCCAGCGTGTATTCCTAGTAGCGTCGTCATCTTACGCTTAGACATTATTGTATTGAAGTTAAATTAACCAGAGTTTAGTTCTCTGTATAAAATAAATTTTTTGAGTACCTATTATTATGAGATTCGTGATCAATTGTATATTGATTTATAATAAAAATAGTTTTATTCAAACATACATATAAGTCTTGAAACATGATACAGCACTTATTACTTATTGATTTGTTGACTAAGTATGTCATGAATAATTAAGTACATGCATTGTTGAATGGGCTAGGTTTCTAACGACATTTTTTTTTTGTTGTAGATATCATTAGTTTAATTATTATTTTTTTGTATACTCTAATAATGTTTTGGTATAGTATAAAGGTATTCTATATGGCACTGCCTGATTCGTTCAAACTTGGACAAGATTTTTATACGAAACATCATTAAAAAGAAGTTGATTCAGAAAACAACAACAAAATTGTTTGATAAAAAATCTCATGATAAAATTGGAAGCGTGGTAGGGACGTCTTGCTATCTCTTTTGTACGCACGAAACCAAGTAGCAATGACATCACTCTACCCCTATGTGCGTCCTTTTCTTGTTTTTTGACAGCTTCTCCGTCGACCGAATTTCAAAGTCTTCTAACTTATTTATTTTTATTCATTTATTTACTTTATTTATGTACGCAATAAAAATGCAAAGGATTATACTTATGAGAAAAAAACAGTACAAGGGAGGCAGCTCCCTTGCACTGTTAAATAAGCAGTTATTTCTAAAGATTTTTTTTCTAGCAGACCCAAGAGGGGAAATGACCAGAAAAGGGTAATTGCTATACCTAATTACCTAGGTATAAATTTCATAAAATCATTGTAATATAAACATACTTAGTTTAATACACAAATACCATTACAAATAATACATACTTATAAACTTACGTATAAAATCCATACGTATCCATATTATAGTATTATAAATGTCAAAGTGTATTTATTTGTTTGTCCTTCTTTCAACTTAAAACGGAGCAACGGATTGATGTGATTTTTTGTGTGGAGATAGTTGGAGACCTGGAGAGAGACATAGGCTTTTTTCCGAGACACAAACGGAATTCCTCGCGGGCGAAGCCGCAAGCACAGCTAGTACATACATAAATATCTATTGTGCTAAAGACAGATAATACTACTTAACTAATTTCTTAAATACTAAGATAGTTTTCGAGTCTCGTATATCAGCTGGCAATGAATTCCACAATCTTATTGCTTGGACTGAAAAGGAGTTAGAATCGGAAAGAAGAGTAAAAGAATTTTGAACGGATTAAAAATAATTTTTCTGTTATCGGTTTCTGCTACTTATATTTTTGATATGAATGATAAAGATAAGATTTAATAGAATGGCCTATTCAACGATCTGGCCACTACAGATACTGAGGTTTGGAGACATCCGCGGTGGAATCCGCAATTCATAAACAGAAAAATAATCGGTTTATTTATTTATTTAAACTTTATTGTACATAATACAATTGTATAGCACAATAGGCGAACTTAATGCTAACAGCATTATCTAACAGTCAACCTTTGAGTTAAACAGATATCGTCATGTGGGTATTAAAAAACGAGTATATAGCTATAAATTCAAAAAGTTGGAATGATAATAAACTAACTTATGGTACTTACATAATATACTTACATATATACGATGAAATAATAATCAAAATACAGTTAATTTTAAGAGTTATATAAACGAAATAATAGCAGCAACTCAAAATTTACTCGTGTTTAACTGCCTAAATTTGCTCCCGTAACCGCGAGAGTAGGAGCTCGTAGACAAGCCTTTTAAAGTTGGCACGGCTGGAGATTGTCTAATGGATTGACTAATGGACTCAGGAAGATTATTCCAGAGTCTAACAGGCGTCACGGCGAAGGAATTGGAGAAAACCCCAGTATGGTGAGAAGGAGTAGCGAGGGTCATGTTGTTGGAGGAACGCAGGATTCTTTCATGAGTGGAACTCAATAGTTTGAAATCAGTTTTGAGGTAATCATGGGACAGTGGATTGTAAAGAATATTATCAAGTTGGCATAATTTGTTCAGCTGTTCTTTGGTTAAGTCCAGATAATACACATCACCATAATCAATGAGGGGTAGAATAAGCGGTTTGTCCTTTACCATACTACTTATAGACAAGGAATGACAAGGAGTAGTAGATTATTAAACCTTTAGCTAAAAGAAGTGTTAATATAAGACGTGGCCTGCATCCAATGCTTTCCTGCGACCGTAACTAGGTCATCGGACGATGTCTCAGGTCATCGTCCTAAGCTGCCCTTGCCAATACGTGGTTGTGGCTAGGGTATTCCGACTTCTAAAGAGCTTCTTATTCTTTGCACAATGAAATACACGACTTTTTATAGCATGAAAAAACAAATATTTGTTAATAAAATTACCACGACGGCCTAATCGCAATAAGATCGCATATTTTTGTACAAAGTAAACTTTGGAACTATAAATCTATTTATAAAACGCTATCTCTCTCTTGCCAAAAATAAATTAAATAAATCAAGGAACACGTGTGCCAAGTTTCGTAAAGATCCATTCTGAAATGTGACCGCTATCTCGAAACAAACATATCCCGTGGCATACACAAATATCCCCACAAATTCAAATTTGTCAGTCATAAAATGGATACTTTCGCTCGCTTCGCTCGTTCAGTCATAAAAGCGAAAGAAGGTTTGCATATTTGTTAGTGACGTCTTCAGATCTTATCTACCGAACGGATCTTCTTGAAATTTCGTATCCACAGTTAGGAGTTCAAAGAGGAACATAGGGTACCATTTTCCCGAAAAAAGTACCTATTATTCTATTTCCATGAGAGTTAAATACGCGTTCAGAGCCATAAAAAACGTTAGTATCTAATAAAAACTTTTTTTTAGTGCTCCGGCGAGCGTTCAGCATGTTCGACTCCAGCAAGCAAGGTCGGATTGAAAAGGAGAAGGTGCGCACCATCCTGAACACCATGGTGCACAGTTACGATGACAACGAACTGGATCGTATGCTGGACGATGAAGATGTTGATGGTAAGAGATTGAACTCATCATCATTTCAGTGGAAGCTTAGTTGGGCAGGCTTTGCGTGTCAGCGTGCTTTGACTTGGGTTGGTCACATTTAGAATCTATTCTACCATTCTTCAGTAAACAGAGGCAGATATATACATATATATTTTTTTTGTATTTATAATTTATTTTTTATAAGTAAAATAAGTGGTGTGCCGTGTCAAGCCACGCGTAATGTAGGGTTCCGTAGTAGTAGTCCCAATAATAAAGAATTTAAACTTAAAGCACACCTACATAATGTCCTTTAGCAGAGTTAAAAAGAAGCTCGTTAACCGGCGCGGTAGAAAACACGCTTGGACGAAGACGAATAAGAATTTAATAATGATTTAATCTAATTTTGCTCACGAGTTGTCATACGACGATTTTCAACACATTTGCGAGGAAAAGCACTCGTATATTATTAACTTTTTATTATTTACACAATAAATAGTTCTCAAGCGATATCAAAACATTTCTTCACATTAACTTTTGTTGGTACACTTTAAACACTTTTTACATTTAGAAACACCATTTAAGTAAAATTAGGCTAGGTATCTCCAATTAAATAGTTCTAGATTCTGGTTTAAAGCTTCGTCCATAATTCTTTCTTTGAAGATTTAAATTAAGTATCTATAGTCAGCCTACTTAGTCAGTTATCAACATTATGTTTTTGCCTGGATTAATAAATCTGGCGGAGTCAAATTTAGGTATTCTTTCCCAAATTAAAACGACATTTGTTATAAATAGTAAATAAAATACTTACAAAAACAAATAAATTTAAAAATTGCACCACTGAAACACAAAGAGCAGACCCTGATAGTCAATTTTTTTCAGTAATGGGTTTTACGGCCATGGGTACAAACCTATATAGACCTTCCTTATTTTTCTTCACAAATTAATATTTTTAGTCCAATCGGCTTATGTTCAGTAAAATAAATATAAATATGAAAATAAGTGTTGATTTATGATATGGAATCTAAAATAACTTATATTTTTTGCAATAACAATAAATTGGTTTGAACTTAAAATCTTCTTGGCGTACATTTAAAAAAATGTACCTACCATAACCATGGCAACAATAACTTTACAAGAGCAATTATTACATTAACAACGTATTGTTTATAACCCTCATTATGGGCCTAATTACAATTAAATAAAATACACTTTATGAGCAAATGTGTTGAAAATACTTTTAAGTGCACCAAGAAAGAATAACATTACAAAAAGGCAAAAAAAATAATAACCACTAAGTATATTCTAAATAGTTTAAATATTAATGTTAATATAATCATAATTTTTCGCTTCACTAAAACCACTAAAATGAACCCGACTCCCGGACGCGTCCATTCAATTAGGGTGACATAAGACAGATATCTTCTCATCTTTGATGTTTGGGATATGCGATCATAAAACCGAGATTTAATGTTTTTATATAGTGACACAGCTCTTTAGGTATTAATAAAGGGCATATGCGAAAAACGTGAAATACTTTTTTAAGGATGCGATCATCCCAGAAATTCTAGGCTCTATGTCGATAGATTATAATAGGAATTTTTATTCCTATTATATAATTATATACATTCGGGCAAGCACCATCATTTTTCAAAAGTTACCATTTTACACAGCATAGATAATAGTCCTAAATATAACCATCGACGTTGACTTATAGTGATAAAATAAGGTCATATTTTCACAAAATACTAGGTCACAACACATAAAATCAAACAAATATCAATAAATATCTTGTAAACAATAAATGCTACATTAAACTGTCTAAACACTGACTTTAATAGTATACTCGATTTATGTACACTAAATGATAATAAAATCATATGATATACTCAATGCATCATAGTTCTAGTGGAATATAATAAATTATGTGTCGATACTGAGCTGTGCAAATCCGGGAGGAAGAGTAGTGATTTATTACAAGTCGTATGAATAGAATGAGCTTTGGCATGCGACCTTAGGACGCTGCGTTGTATGTGATACAATGAACACATTGTATGTGAAACTTAGTATCATTTTGGATGAGGGGTCAAAATACTCAAATTTAGTTTTTAAATATCTGTATTATTCTGCCATGATTTAGAATTGGGAAATTAGTAGATGGAAATTCAATCAATCAAATTATTTATTTATCAGACAAATACATTAAGTAGGTCCACACTATGTTCGTTTTTTATGTTAATGGCTACTCCACCAATAACAGGTGTTTATTTCTCTTAATATTTAGTTTTACAATAAGTTTAATAATAATTATATTTGCTTAATCTAAATAAATGTTTCATTTATGATTTACTTTGTAAATTAACTGTTCTATGTTAGTACCAATCAGTTAGATTAACATTCTAAGCTACAGCTAATATTTTTAGCCGAGTTTTTACATGAAGAGTTACTTTATGTGTCTTTTTTGTATTATTTATTTCGATAAGTTCGCTTAAATGTAGAAGTGTCCTTACCAAAACTTGCTACGCTTGAACTGCTGGTAAATGACCAAAAATTTATTCTCTAATATTTTTTCCCTAACTTTCTCTTTCTCCAAATGGTTGACTGGTAGAGTTTAAGTTCTTAGTATTAAATCCACCAATTAATACAAGTATTTTGTTTACTTGCGGAACAATAAAGTTGTTGTATAAATAAATATAGCTGTACTTTTCAGGGAACAGGATTTCCATTTTAGACTTTGTCCTATTTTATACTATGTAACCTGTGTTTTGACGAAGTGATTTTATAGTCTAACAAAATGTTTATTATTGAAAGTGCGTTCCTACTTAAAACTATATATAAAAAATCAATTTCTGTTTGTTAGTCTCGCTAAAACTCGAGAACGGCTGGACCGATTTGGCTAGTTTTGGTTTTGAATCATTTGTGGAAGTCCAGGGAAGGTTTAAAAGATGAATATATTCGGAGGCGGTACGAAGTTTGCCGGGTCAGTTAGTAAACTAATTTAAATAATTAAATGTATCTGGGTTAGCTTAAAACCAATATATTGAACAGATGTTTCGAAAGATTCAATATTGTAATGAAATTCACTCGGCGACTAAATATATCATGAGTTTTACTGGTTGCATACAGTATTCCTTCCTTCAACGCAATATCATAATCGTTTTAAGCAAATTGTGTTATTCTACTACCTACTTAAATAAAACTAAATTAAATACTATTTACTACAAAAAAAAACTACTTAAATAAAACAAAAATAAAAAATTAAAGAAATAAAATCATCCGCTATTTGCCTTGAAGCTCAGTGTCTGCTTGACGTTAAATTGATACCTTCTATTGTCAATGAATACCATTGTGAAAGGATTCTTTCATTCTAAAGGTTTGGTGTTTTTTTGTTGATACTGATAAATAACATTGACACAAAACATACCTACCTAAAAGAAAAGTACTTACTTAATTCAACCTAACAACGAGAACAATTTAGTGTCGAATGGTTTCGAATAGTGTGTAGTCTCAAAAATGGCGGGAAAACGCAATGCATATTTTGAAACTTTTACTCTATTCAAAACCATACTTTCATACTAATATTTATTACAAGTTTACAATTGGCGGACTTAATGCTAAAAGCATCCTCTCCCAGTCAACCATTAGGAAAAACAGAAAAGTTATGTGCGGCGCGAATTATTTAATATTATAAGTCTGTGTGTCTGTTACGCTTTCACGGCCAACCCGCTCAACGGATTTTGATGAAATTTGGTTAAACAAGGCTCCTTTTTGACGCAGGCGGAGCTGCAGGAAACAGCTAGTTAAGAATATATTTTTCAACACATTTGCTCATAAAGTGACTTTTATTTCATTATTATTAGGCCCTTAATGAGGGTCGTAAACAACACGTTGTTTATATTATAATCGCACTTATAAAGTAATGGTTTTCATGGTTACAATACATTTTTTTCTAAATGTACCTACGCCAAGAGAATTTTAAGCCTCAACCAATTCATTATTTTTACAAAAAATAAACTATTTTAGCTTCCAAATGATAACTAAACACTAAATTTCATATTTATAGTTATTTCACTGATTATTAGCCGTATTGGTCTACAAATATTAATCTGTGTAGAAGAAATAAGAAGGGCTATAAAGGACTTGTATCTATGGCCGTAAAGCCCATTGCTTAAAAAAATGAATATCGGGGTCTACCTGCTCTGCTCGGTCAATATCAAGTGGCGCCATTTTTAAATCGATTTTTTTTTAAGCCCAATTTTACTTTAATGATATTTCTAAATGTGAAAAGTGTTCAAAGTGTACCTACCTACCAACAAAAGTTAATGTGAAGAAATGTTTTGATATCGCTTGAGAACTTTTATTTATAGTGTGAATAATAAAAATTTAATAATGTAAGTGTGTTTTTCCTCGCAAATGTATTGAAAATCGTCGTATGACAACTCGTGGGCGAAGTTGTCATTATACTCGGCTTCTATAGGCATTCGCCTTCCTCGTAAATAATGACCAACTTCGCACCCTTGTATTATAATGTACTAAAGTAATATAAGTTCAGTTCATTGAAAACATGGAACAGATTTTAATAACATTAAATATTTGTAATGAACCAAAAATTAAATTTAAAAAAAACATTGCTTTATTAATTTACAACTACAAAATTTAAAAATTCCGAAAAATTACATTGCGATTCAATAATTTAAATTAAGAAAATTCTTTGCTAAACTAAAAACTGAGCGAAAGCTGCCAATCAGAAAGTTTGTTGGAGTGAAGCTTACCTACAAATTTAATATTATGAGATCGACGTGAAAGAGTGATGAATACGACGCGAGGCGACAGAAGGGGCATTCAAGCGAGTAATCGAAATCTCAAAATAAATTTGAATAATCGAACATCATTTTTATGTGACATTTAACAAGGTAGAATGAGTTTTAAAGTCACCTAGAAAAAAGATGATATGTTTTAAATTTGTAATAGTATTTTGTTGAACACTAGAAATTGAACGATTATATTCATCTTTACATATAAACTTTTCCAATTTCTTTGATCAAATGTATTTTGGTCAAAGTTATTTGATGAGAGTAATACTAGTCTTAGTAAAAAAAAACACTTTTTTTTTGATTGTTTTTAATAGTTTAACACTTTCGCTGGCAATAACCTCTCTCGACGTAGATAACAATTGAGTGCCATTGTTATTTCCTTAACTGTCAGCGAAAGTGTTAATTTTGATAGTTTCATTTTTAAATATTGGTATGACTTTCGAATAGGTATGGCAAAATCACAGAATTATTTACATAGACCAAGTAAATAAAACTAATATTTTTATATATTACGTAATAGAAAAATCAAACGTTTTTTCATAAGTCCATACTTCCATACTAATATTATAAATGCGAAAGTCTTTCTGTCTGTCTGTCTGTCTGTTACGCTTTCACGGCCAAATCGCTGAACGGATTTTGATGAAATTTGGTATGAATATAGTTGAAGACCCGGGGTCAAACATAGGCTACATTTTGACGCAGGCGGAGCCGCGGGAAACAGCTACTTCCACATTATCCAATACTCTATCCATATCCATACTAATATTATAATTAAGATTGTCTGTTACGCATTCACGACCAAACCGTTGAACGGATTTCGATAAAAATTGGTATGCTTATAGCAAAAGACCCGGGGCAAAGCGACGCGGGCACGCGGGCTATAAAGCACCGAACTTTATGAACTATATTATTCCTTATGGAATTGAGCGTTTGTTACCGCTCTCGAGTTTGCATTGTTCGCTTGATAAAAGGCAAAGCCCATGGCAGGTTCGTCCCAACTGGGAGCCCCTTGTGCATTTGCCGAAAAGGCTGAATGGTTAATAGCCCTCGCCTCAAACTGTCCCGCTGTAAATTTGAAAGCTCACAGGTATCAAAATTGTAGGTCCGTCAAAAAAAAAAGAACTATATTTATTCTTTTATAAAGGTACATAAACAATGTATTTAGTGATAACCTAAACAAATGTAACATCGCTAAGTTCGAACCGTACCCCATTCCAAGCGCGCATCAACTATTCGACAATGCAATGTAACACAAGAACTTCAAGCAAGAAGCTTCTACAGCTCCACCGTCTAATTGTCTATTTAATTAAATAGAACTAATTTAGTTTTAGGCTTTGTCTTGACAAAGTATTAAGTTTTCAATTTTCTTCTAAGTTATGCTTAGAGATTATTATCTTAGCTAGTAATTATAATAGATAATATTGAGACGGACCTTGCAACATAAAGTAGATGATAGGAGTGTTGTGGTGGGATTCTTCAATGAAATCTTCTGGGACCTCACAGAACTATATTTATTTTATTACAGATCTCCACACAATAATCAAATTGACAAAACTGAAGTTAGGTGCTTAAAAATAAAAAAAATAAAACATAAATAGAGCTCTTGCTCTTACGAGATGAATATGGAAAGTGATGAGTGACGTGAAAACAATTTGGATAAATAAAAAGATGAAAATATGGTGAAAGATGGTTATGAAATGAAAAGTATGGATAAAATAAGGGACGATGCTTGCGTTTTAAAATTAGCTAACTATATCTCAGTATAGATTATCAAGCATATGTCTTTTTTGACCAAAGAGTAGCAAAGCTATAGTAGAAGAGGCTGGTTATTTATTTATTTCAAGTGGGTCGGCTGTTGGAAACCATACGACCAGAAAAATCCCAGAAGAAGACCACAAATGAGATAGAAGTACGAAATACCTTGAGCTTTCATAAGAGGCCCATAGTCAAGAACCACATTTTAACCCATATTTCGTCACTCGTACATTCATATCTTACTTACTCCGTTGGCTCAGCGACCCGAAGTATATCTAAGTTGATTTATTTTTGATGCTGTATGACTGTGTTCATAAAAAAATTAAAGAATTTTACATACAAACAAACATCCAAACGACAGGTGCAACTAATACAAACATTTAGTAAAATGAACGTTTTAAAAAATAATCGAGAAAGCTTTAGTTGAATCGTATAGCTCTGACATAATTTTACGATGCCAAATCCTCAGCTGGGCACAAATTTACTGCATCCTAAGCGACGAACTCTCCGTTTACGACGCCTGTACCGACTGCAAATTACGTGCAATGACATAAAGATTTATTTATTTAGTGAACCAATGAATTTTCCTTAACGAGTTAAAAATCAAATCAGCTTTTTGAGGACGCGAAACGGAAATCCTAACCACCAGCTACATCAATTAGGGATTAAGGATAACACAATACAATAAAATACAAAACCCTCTTTATATTGAAAATTTGTGCAAAATTTACATGTTTTGAAATTAAACATTGAATCTTATCATTGAATACGGAAAAGGCGAACTTATCGCTAAAAGTAATTTGTTCTACCTGTAGTACATTTAAATTTGATCAAGGAGAGGGTAGTGACGGGAAGTAAAAACAAGGAATAAAATAATTTTACTGCAAAATAAATATACTCAAGTTAAATAAACTTACATAAAAAAAATACACATATAGTACTAGATCATGATACATACTTAAAATAATATATGTACATTTATATATATATATATCCATACTAATATTATAAAGTCTGTCTGTCTGTCTGTTACGCTTTCACGGCCAAACCGCTAAACGGATTTTAATGAAATTTGGTCTGAATATAGTTGAAGACCCGAGGTCAAACATAGGCTACTTTTTGACGTAGGCGGAGCTGCGGGAAACAGCTAGTAATTATATAATCTCGTACACATGCAAAGGGAAAGGGGTAGTTTTACAGATAGGAGAGAAAGAAGGAGTTAGAGGGAGAGGAAATGTGTTTTTACTTGTGGTTTAAAGTATTCCAAGGTATGCGCATAGTGAATGAAGACTCGTACGACGTACGCTTTAGGAGTGGGTGAAAAAATCCCCACATGTACCTACCAAAATCAAACTAGGACATTTTTTAGTGCCAATGTAAAATCGGTTAGTTTATTGAAAATTCGATTCACCTACTTATACCATTCGTCTAACCGGTTTTGCGTTCTCAAAAATAGCCCACGTGGTTGTAATTTGGTAAATATTACGTCATTTGTATTTAGCGCGATTGGGCTTCGGAGTTCTCACCGAATGATTTGTCCGCCTACAGAACATTTAAAAGTAGCTTTCAATGGTAAAATCATTTTATGACTAACTTTAAAATATATCTTGCTAACAGTAAAACGACATACAATATTTGCAACGCAATGCACTCAACATACCGCGAAATGATTACTGATGAAACCTCACATTTATGTCCAATGTGTATGGTTTCAGCGATCTCTATAATTGCACATCGTAAATGTTTTTTGCAATTGTAACATTGGAAGGAAAATATTTATATTCAGTTTTAAAACCGAGTTATTAATTTTTGAAATTCATTATCCGTAATTACCAAACGGAAGACCAGTGCGTCAATTCTCTTATTTTACATAGTGCACAATTGAATCGTAATTGGATCGCAATGACAACTTTTGAGGTTTCTGGTATTCTGTTACTAATTTCAAGACCAATCGTATTCCATTGACATGCGATTGAACTGCAATTGAAAAATTTTGCAAATCAAAAAAATCATCTATTTTTTCAATAATCGGTACTCTGTTATTTATTTTATTTACATTTTTTCTACTATTACCATTAAAATACGTTTTAGTTTCAATTAAATTGAGATGCAAAATTGTGTTAGCAGAATACCAATATTAAGCATAAAATGCATCGTAATTGAGTCGTAATTGAATATCAGTTGCTTTGGTCTCTTAAAATTTATTAGCGGAATAGGCTACTTGACTGTGTTCAAATTTTGACAATCTTTTTATACGGAACACTATACACAAAAAAGTAACCGGTTTTTATTTATTTATTTATTAAAACTTTATTGTTCCACAAAGTACACATATACTTATAACAATTGGCGGACTTAATGCTAAGAGCATTCTCTACTAGTCAACCATTGGGAGAAACGGAAAGATAGTTTGGCGCAAAAAAGTTAAGGGGGAGAAATGTATTACTTATAGAGCAAATTTTATCGAAAGCTTAAGTTTATACACTACGTAAACATACATAAAACATACACAAATACTATTTCATTTTAAATATATACCTATATATATACCTACACAAATATCAATGATGAAGTCAAGTCACATTGAGAAGTTTTCATTAACTGAGCGAGTCCAAAATGTGCACACGTGCCCGCTTTTTAAATAAAAATTTGTTAGAACTTTCCTTAATATCAGCAGGCAAAGCATTCCAAAGTCGAGTAGATTGTAAAGTGAAGGAATTAGCCATAAAACTGGTGCGAAAAAGAGGAGTACTTAGTAAGAGAGAATTAGAAGAGCGAAGTTGACGATCATGAGAGTCGGATAGATATTTAAAATTACATTTTATATAATCAGGAGATTGAGGATACGTTAGGATCGAAAAGAGTGTACAGAGAAGCCTAAGCTCTCTGCGTTGACGAATTTGTAGCCATCTAAGCTCGGAGCGGTAAGGCGATATGAGATCATACTCGTACTTACGGAGGCAAAATATGAAGCGGATGCAGTTATTTACTAGACGATCTAGCTTATTTAGAAGATCTTGATTAAGGTCCGGATAGCATACATCTGCATAGTCCAAAATTGGAAAAACTAAGGTTTGAACCAAAATAATCTTCGTTTTAATAGGTAGAAAATTTCTGAGACGATTCAGCTGTTGAAGAACAATATTAATAGAGCGGCTGATTTCAGCAACATGAGTAGTCCAACTGAGTGTGATATCAATATGGAGACCGGTTCCGAAAAAGAAACCCAAATCGGAAATTCATTTAAGCAGTAATCAACATTTAAAGTTTTCTGATGAAGAAAAGTGGGAGCGTTGTGGGGACGTCTTGCTATCTCTTTCGTACGCACGAAATCAAGTGGCAGTGACGTCACTCCACCATTAAGTGCGTCCTTTGCTTGTTTCTTGACAGTTTCCCCTTCCACAGGATTTCAAAAGCTTATAACTTACTAAATAATGAACGGATTTAAAAAAATCTTTCTGTTTTCGAATTCAGGTACTCAAATTGGTGAAATTAACAATTGAGAAAAATTGAGTAGAATAAATAGCCTATTGACCCCCAGGGCTGACTGTTTTGTCTTAATAGTTCTAACTCAAGATCACCAAGAAAGTTGAATGATATTTGTTTAGCTTTAATAAAACAGTCTGTCTGCAAATGTAGGCCAACAACGGGGTAATATTACATACTGAGTTAATAGTAAACACACATGGCATTGCTTATGTTTGCCAAATGATATTAATATTATTGTCGATTCTATGCAGTTTGTGTGTTGTTCTTACCCTTTAATTATGTGTTTCATTTTATTTTTATTTTTAATTCTATGTTCATTCCTTAACTAATACGAATCTAGGGTCTGCACCCATGGGATTTTTACCTTATTTTTTCTGATGCAATAAAGTCATTTAAAAAAAATATTTGTTGGATTTTCCATGGATACCAAAAATTTTTTTTTATCGGGTAGCAAAAATCCTCAGGTGACTTAGTGACTGAAGTTGTACTAAAAATTATAACAAAAATTTGCGTAAAATTTAAACACAAAAATTATGACTCCGTCAACGCACCACCATAGACAACACTTGATCATAGATTGTAGAGATTGTTATATAAAGGTACTTAGGTCCACCCTTACATCATGTTCTTGTACTACTTAAATACAAAAGTTGGCTGGAATAGATTGCTTACTCGTAGCAATAAGTCCGCTTTTGTAAACAATGATTTAATATCATTTACACTTATTAGAGAAAGACATTCCTAGATTTATGAATACTTTGACATCCATTTTAATTAATAAGGCCTACTACTCTGTGACTGATTTTTTTATTGACAAACAACTAATATCTATTAGTAAATCAAGGTGTACTTTATTTGATATGTGACATAATAAGTTCTTGCATGTATGATAATAATATTTCTTTATAAAATGTGAATTTGTACGCCTAAATAGTGGCAAAACATAGTGATACAATCTAAAAATTGCCAATTTATCTATGTTACCTATGTTTAACAAAATAACGAATTGATTGATTGATTACCAATTTTGTGATTTCGCAGATGTGGACAATAAAGTTATTGCGTATTGTATTGTGATTATATATTTATCCCCTATATTTAGTTATCTCTAGAAAAGAATGTTTATTCGATATTTTTTTTATACAACTAAGTAGGCAACCACTTACCATCAGGTGGGCCCACCTGATGGTAAGTGGTTGCCGTAGCCTGTAAACGCCTGCAACCGGAGATGTCACGATGCGCGTTGCCGACCTGTCCGACCCCTCTGGAGCCTGGCGACCCTACTCACCAGCAGGAACACAACACTGCATCACAGTGTTATTTGGCTTCGGTCTTCTGTAGGGTGGAGGTACTTCCCCAGACGGACTACTCCTTACAAAATGTCCTACCTCTCTTATGTTTTAAGTAATTTAGCTAAGTTGCAGACCGTACTTAAATTAAAGCTATATTTGGAGCGATAAATTTGCTGTAAGGCTTCGACAATCTCGGGTCAGGATAAGTTTTAATAGCACAGGGAGATTATATTTATCATTATCGTTAGAGGCTTAGATAGGATAGATACCACACTTAGTTCATCGCTTTAAAATGGTTTTACTTAATTTCTCAAAATAACATACACAGTTTACTTTATGTGATTCAAATATAATCAAAATTTCTCATAAGAACATACATAGTTTACTGAGATTTAAAAATAATATAATCAAAAACCATTTAAAAACAAAGGGCTGGATTGTATGAATTTGGGTAGAAGTACTGAATCCTCGATACTAAAGTAATCGTGGACGTGGGTACTTGAAGTAAGATCACATCAATCAATGACATATGAAAGAATATTATAAATTGAAAAAAGAAATAGTAGTTACATCAATTTTATCATCAATTTAATATAACAATTCTGTAAAACAACTAATAAAGATCGGTTATGAAATGATTAGTTTTGCCTATTATGGGCCGATTTCAACAAAATCGGCCAATTTTTATTCCAAGAATAATTACGCAATTTACTCTCGTATATTGAAATACATTTCACCACACGATTAACCCGAGAATATACTACTATACCATGTATAATTCCGGTACAAAGACTCGGTCTCTAGAAAAAAAAGTCTGCCATCCCATTTTATGCTTAGATTAATAAATTACTCTTGGATAGGAACGATGTTGGTGATATCGGCCTATGATAAGTTTTAATCTTTGTTTATGTAACTAATGGTTTTTTTTTTATCTAGGCTGAAAGATGTGTCCAAAAAGACCTTTTGTCTCTATTCGTTTCTTCAAAAAAAGGGCAAATTAATGTTTTATTTTCGAAAATTTATATAATTTCAGGCAGCGGCAAACTGAACTTCGATTCGTTTGTCCGTGTCGCTACTCACTTCCTGGATGAAGATGATGAGGCTTTGCAGAAAGAGCTGAAAGAAGCTTTCAGACTTTATGATAAAGAAGGTAAGGCATAATTAACTTCATCATAATTATAATACATTCATATCGCGTGGGTGACATGGTCAATTGACCATGTAAATCCTATTTCGGAGTTTTCGGAACCGACTTTCGGCCTCTGACGTGGTTCCTTTAAAGACCACCAAATGTCAGTCGGGACCAACGGCTAACACGGAATCATCATTATCTGACAATCAGGTGATTCAAGCATGCAAAGTCCTAATCGAACTCCGGGTCTAAGACATTTGTATTCCATACATGGAGACAGTTCATAATACGTCTTATAATAAATGCCAACCGGTGTGCGGTGGTTGTTCAAAATATGTTAAAAAAATCCTACTGGTCTGGTTTCCCTATAAAAAGGATTACGGAGATCAGACGGCAGTCGCTCCATTGTAATAACATATACCGCCGAATAAAGGACTCAATTCGACAGATCTGGGTAATTTTCAAAACTCTAAATTATTCAGTTTTTCCTGGAAAATGCTCGTCGTCAGTGGAAAAAATGAAATAAACATGGAAAATACGCAGGCAGTTGTCTCCCGGGAGAAGTTTATGCGTGTTTGGGATAAATATAACAGACATTTGATCTTTGTTTTGTTTGTCTACTTGTAAACAGTTGGATAATGTGATTCTCAAAGGATTTGTTTGGTTTCTCTGTTAATGGTTGTTTTAGAGTGTGGAATATATGTGTGAACGCAAAATAGTTTTTGGGGTTCCGTATACAAAGGGTAAAACGGGAGCCCATTACTAAGACTTCGCTGTCAGTCCGTCTGGCCTTTTACTAGCTGGCAGGCCGTTTGCTTGTGCGTACATAATTGTTTAAGGGTCGGCAACACGCAAGTGTCCCTTCTAGTCTTAGACCACTTGGATTCTATGTACTTGGAAAGGAGGTTAATCAAAAAATTTGGTTATAATAAATAGTAATATACGGTTAAAATAATCTTGCACCAAAGATTAGCCAACTGAGATCGTCTTTAACTAGGTTTTGCCGAAATGATGTCGGCTAAACTTAAGTCTAACCGAAGATAACAGATTATAAGTACTCAAGTTTAGCCAAATGTAGCCGCTCTTCGGTCATTAGCCGTAAGATATACTAACGTCACATATCTATCCCTAAGGTATATAAAATGAAAATCGAAACTTTCGACAAATAAATTGTATGGAATACTTTACTGCATTTTTGTAACAATACAACGATCCGATTCTGTAACGTAACCGAAATTAATATTCACTAAAAATCTTTTTTTCAATTTTCCCAATAAAGTAATTTATACTTGGAGAGATGCCAAAAACATTGATACGATCATTATTTAAAGTTTTTGTTTTGCATAAAATCCATCGTACATGAAAAATAATCTATTAACATTTATCACAGAATTACTAACGTTCAGAACGGACACTCACACCCTCCCACCCGAAACAGATACCGTACCTATTGTATGGAGTATCCGGATCGACAATATATATTAACAATAGCTGGCAACAACAAGACAGAGATGTTTGATAGGGGAAGGCTTATGCCCATCTGTGGGTAGAAAGCTGATGATAATGATAAAGACAAGTATTGGGAGATAAGAATTCAGAACGGATTACCGAAAATCCTAAGATAGCCTAAAATTTTGTCAAAACCTATCTTTTATATCCTGAACAATATCTACAGAAGCTGAATGAGAAGAGGTAGCCAAAAGTATCGAGCCTTAACAAATGCAATTAATATTACTCTAACGACTACACTCAGAGTCGTTTCTAACTGCTTATGCAAATTCTAAAACTCATGCCTATGTTCAGCTGTGGACTGACTGCTGAAATGATGATGATGAACAAAATCAAACAAAACCCGACTCAAATAGGTTCTGCAGAGTTTGCTTTGCCTACGATCAATAACAGGTGCCATGCTTGTCTTTTCACTTCCATCGCGCTGACTAAGCACATAAAATAATTCGTTTACAGGCAAATCACAAAAACCTTGCCAAAGACTTACACGCGACTTAAGACATCTAGCGAATCAATACGAGATACGGCACGGTGTTCAAATGTCATAAGCAAACGATAAAATATTATAGTAAACTAAAATGAATATAAAATTTTATAAAAAAATTACAACAAGCTTAATCTTCTTCAGCAGTTGTCCGAACTAACCCCCATATTTTCAAACGTTTCCTCAAACTCGACTCAACCTTACTCCAACTCATTGGTATGATTAGTTGTATGATTAGTCGACAATAGCTTCCTTGATTTACGGAGATTGCTCATTGGAGGTGAGTACCTTTCGAACTGTCAAATACTCGTTTAAGGTTGGTCGAGAGGTACCTTGAGGCGGCCTCGAAAGTGGTTATAAATCAGTTTTTTGTCACTTTATGCCAAGTTAGCTACTTGCTTTGTTTATTTTTTTCCCTATTCTTTTGTATTTTTTAATTTTTCTGCTTTGAATTGTTATTATAACCTGTGTCGTTCCTCATTAGACAAAGGCTGGCTGGAAGAGATTGCTTAGCAATAAGTCCGCCTTTGCTCCATATTGTTAACAATGTTATAATTTCAGTTTTGTGATTTCCCAGATGTGGGCAATAAAGTTATATTGTATTGGAGTTTGCTCAAGCAACCAATTAAGAATATCATTTTCAAGGAAAGTTCGAGGCCTTCGTTGAGGCGCCTTCAAATGAGTTTGAGTGAAGGACGTCCATAAGGTTATGTTTAAGAATTCGGGTGTAAGATATGCGAAGCATTTTTTTTACCACTTACAATACAACATGCACTTACAGTTGGTAACACTTACAGTTTGGAAAGGCACCTTTTCATGGTTGATCATTTTGGTAAATCTCCTGACAGCTATTATTTCATAGTGTGATGACAATTTACTGTACAGCTCCATAATTGATATGTTTATGGGAACATGTCGTATAGTACCTGGTTTTTCGATATAAGCCGCTGGTATAAATACCTTTGGATTATATTTTGATATAAAGGCAGTGTTGGCTAGAAATTATTAGCCGTGTTGAACTGTTTGATTATCTGCGATTTTGTTGGCATTAACTCGTTGACCGAAAACCACTTTTTTTATTTCTGTTGTAAATATATGAATAAAGTATTTTTTTCGTATTTAATAGAAGTTTTCACTTTGCACAAAGACTTTAAAATCCACATTTGCAGAGTTTTCTGGGTACATCCCTCTATAATTTGGTTTATACTCGTAGTAAGTGTTCTCTTCATCGTTACGCCGTTTTGCTCACTGGAAGGGTCCTGTACGGTGCAGGCCATGATGTTAGCCATAACACCATACATGAAGTGATGCTGATGTTAAGTTGATGATGGTGTGGAGATACAAGACCACGTCACATAGTAAACTGGTTTATTGTTCTTGATAAATGTCACATCTTGATACTTGGGTGTGACGGGTACTTTCTCGACGGCAGCTCGATAGTATCTCAGTTTGTATTGATAATTGATTTCAAATGAAAAGTAAAAACAGCTGACACCCGACCTGCATTTACGCGGCCGCGTGCCGGCGAAATGTGCGAGGTAAGCTCGTACAGGTCCAATGTCCTTTTTTTCTTGTCCGTTTTGGGGTCGAGGCCTTGGCCTCCTCCTCCTTTGTCATCCATACTTTATTTATAAATATTTACACATTACTATTATAATTTTATTATTTAAAAAAGGAATAAGCCAATTTTACTATTTCATTATTAAAATAAAGTTTCCAAAAAATTAATTTCGCCCGCGTCGCTTAAAAGTTCCTGCCAGAATCTCAGTGCGAAGCATTGTTTTGAAACAAATTATTCTAAAATACCTTAGCATTCTCTATCTCACTCTCTCTCTCTCTCTCTCTCTCTCTCTCTTTCTTAAATGCAATACATCGAACATCTATCCTACCTATCTCAATTGTTAAGGTAGCCTGGAAGAGATTGCTTGTGCGATAAGGCCGCCTTTTGTACCTCTACTGTACTAAAGTTAAGTAACTGTTAAATGCCCATTATTGTAGTGTACATTAAGGAGTTAATAAAAAAATAGCTAAATAAAAAAAAAAGAGCTATCCCGATTGTGTTCTCATCTTTTTGCTTCGGAGTTACTGCTTTTCTTCCTCCGATTCGCCCGGAATTTTGCACACGGATATCTCCATAAGCAAGGATATATTTCTGTGTCCTCAATATTCCGTACACGTAAACAGTGCTAATTGATTTTGTTAGAACGTTGTGTTTGTGTTGACGTTGAGACTCAAGTACTTTATTTAAATATGACCCATGAAGGGTGGCATGACGTAGGTTAACTGTTGGGAGTCTGAGATCATCACAAACGATATGTATCTATACTTCCATACACCATACTAAAATTAAAAGGATTTAGATGAAATTTAAGATACGGGGTCATCAAAAGGCTACTTTTTGACGCAAGCAAAAAAATGATGTATGATATGCTAGCTGTGTACCTCAGGTCTTGCGGTACACAGCTAGCATATCATACATCATTTATTTAAATAATAAAAACAAACATCTTAAATATACGTAACAGTACACTATAAACTTAAATTAAGTTTTTCCTGGCACTGATTATTCATCTCATTCTATGTGAGAGATTACAACAACACATATACCTATAAAAGTCTTAATAAATTTACGCTAAGATCACTGAATAAGTACATCGATGAGTTAGTATCGCCAACACTCGACTCGCCACCATGCGCTTTTCAGTCGGAACCGGTTTAGTAAGTAGGTAGTTAGTTGACAATAGGTGACCAAACAAATGCGTTTCAATACAGGATGTGTCATTTTAACATTTAATCTAGGTAAGTATTAAATAGTAAAATCAAATTTTATTGACCAATTTGTATTGAACGTCATCATAAGCTATTGGGTCTTCTCTTAATTTATTAGATTTTTAGGTAATTAGGTTAGGTTTGAGAGTTATCGTGTTGGAAGGTTTTGCCAGCTAGTCTCTGCGTTACCGAGATCTAGATGCTCAGGGTGTTGTATTAGGTAATGTGCTGTATTTTCACGCCGATTGTCGTAATCAGCTTAGCGTATGTAAGTAGTTTTGAAACAAAGATCAAGTTGGGTCTACGTGAATATCTTATTTCACCTTGTACTGCCTCTGTGTTCCAGTCGTTAAGGCGTTTGCCAGCAGCAGTTCCTGAGGTCATGATTTCAATTTTCATGGAAAGCATATTTTGTTTAGATGTTGCCAGTTCGGTTATGACATTGCAGGCTTGAATTACCTGATTGACTGACTATAAAGATAATACGGTGTTTTGGAAGGCACGTTAAACCGTTGGTCGCGGCCACTATCTGGTCATCGTTAAAGGAATCACGTCAAAGGTTCCTCCTCTGTGCTAATCCTTAAGACAAAAAAGCACCCAACCTTGATTAATAATTTCAGATATTACAGATATTTCAATATCAATATAATTTCAGGTAACGGCTACATCCCTACATCGAGCCTTCGAGAGATCCTGGCTGCCCTGGATGACCAGCTGACTCCAGATCAGCTCAACGAGATGATAGCTGAGATAGACACCGATGACTCCGGAACTGTTGACTTTGATGGTTTGTATTTACGTACATACAATCAAATTAGTTAAAGTTAAAGAGAGATCCTAGCAGCCCTGGATGACCAGCTGACTCCAGACCAGCTCAACGAGATGATAGTTGAGATAGACATCGATAATTCCAGCACTGTTGACTTTGATTGGGTAATATTTATCGAATACGATCAGCTCAGATCAGATCAAATATTAAGTATTATGAATTAAAGTAAAATTCAGTAGTAGGTATTTAATATTAAAAGGGCCGATTTCACCAAGGTCTAATAATTTTTATTCCAAGGATAATGACGCAATTGGCTCTCGTATAATAAAGTTACCATTTCATCACACTATAAATCCGAGAATATACTGTTAATCCACATATAATTCCGGTATAAATACTCTGTCCCTAGAATAAAAATGTCTGCCATCCATTTTTTATGCTTAGAATATATTTCTCTTGGATAGAAACGATGTTGGTGAATGGTTAAAAAACTTTGGTTGTAACCAAAATGATTTAAATCGTTTACTACGGTTGTTTACTATTAACGTAGAAAAAAAAAAAACATTTTATTATTATTTTGAAGTTGGATTCGTATGTCGTGGGTTCCGTACCAGCGTATCCTAGGAAAATAATATTCATCGTCCTAGCGTTTTTTTGGTTGCATCCTCCGCCATATTATGTACAAATAATTGTAATTTTGTATTCATGAAAAAAGACCGAGGATGTGCTGGAGCGACAACTTGGGAAGATTAGAGGATAGGTGGTCAGAGGTGGCGGAACAGGGAGAGGTTTGGAAGGACTTGGGGGAGACCTTTGCCCAGCAGTGGGACAATATAGGTTAAAAAACACAAAAAATCATGAAATTTGGTATAATAAACGTAGAAAACGGTTGTTTATTAGCTATTCTACCGTTGAACACATTATGTACATAAAAGGTACAGTAATTTTGTTTGATGTACATCGTCAGTTACCTAAATTACATTGTAATAAGGATCTTCGGATTTCAGAGTTCATGGAAATGATGACAGGCGATTAGAAATAACGGAGCAAATATAAACATCTAGTCAGAGAGTCAAAGCCATTATCGGATAATTAGTTTGGCAGTAAGTTCATAATTTGTACATTTTATTTTAATTCGGGCAATAAAAATATTTTTTATGCTGTATTATTTTCCCCTTTTATTATTTTTATTTTAAGAAAGTAGCTGTAGCTCATCATCATCCTAGCGTGTATTCCTAGTTGCGTCGTCAGCTTACGCTTCGGAGCCTAGGGTACGCTGTACATCATGGTGCTAGATTTGGCAGAACTGGTTATTACAATGGAGCAACTGCCGTCTGACCTCCGTAACCCTTTTGACACAGTCTCACGACTGCTATCTATCGATAACAATCGGGACAACGGCTTAGCGTGCCTTTCGAAGCACGGAGGAGCTCAAGATAGAAAATGCCAGTAAAACGGCGACCAAGTAGCTGTAGCTGCACCGTATTAATCAGTACAATACAATACAAATAAGTACATTATTTTGCACCTAAATAAAGATAGAATAAAACAAATACTACGTAATATACATGGCGGAGCTATAGAATAGACCTTTTTATGTAACAAGAGCGGCGGCAATCAGTAGAACTACACGTTTTTTCAAGGAAAAATTCCGCTAGACGAAGACACTAGCGCCACTCCCAGGGATCTTTTACTAATGTACGTACAGCCACCTGCACTTTTATAGAACTTTACCAAGCCAATGATAATAGCTTGTCAGCGACGAAATAATCAGAGTCGACTCGCTAAGAAGAAGAAAGAGAGAGCGTACTCTTTCATTCGTACTATTTCATTGTAGGTTACTTAGTAAATCGAACATGTTCAACCTGGTTTCAGAATTTCAAAACCGTCCTTGTTCCTATAACGACTACCAAATGACAGCCAATCAAAGGCTTAAAGTGCATTCCGATGGACGGAATCATCATTGGTATCAGACAATCAGGTGTTTCACCTGCAAAATCCTAGCCATAATAGAAACAACTAAACAAAGTACTATGAGAATAATAGAAAACAACTTGGAAAAACACGGCGAGTTTCACAAAACCTGATGAGTAATGAATTCGGGACACCTTTGAGGAATAACACAGAGTTTTCTTTAAATCTCAGAAGTCTCTACATAATTTACTCATGTGAATATTTGTCGAAGGGTTGAGGCGGAAATTTGATATTAGGCGACATTCCACCTCTCGTTCTTGTAAACACGTATATGTTATATTCACGGAATTGTGATGGAAATGAGGAAAGTATACATATTTATTTACATATATTTTACCTCTTTGTAATTTTACTAGCTTTAGCTTGCAGATACTACCTTGTACTGTGCAATATTACTCAAAAATATGTCCCATGCTTTGCTCATTCAAACATTTTGAACGCCTTTTTTCATTTAAATCAAAATCGTATTGAGAGGGTTACATGGTCAATACACCATGTTGTCAGAGTTTTTCAGAACCGCCTTTCGCCCTCTGACGTGATTCCGTTAAGGAAATGAGTGATGATGATGTAACTACTAACAGAGTGCAAAATTTATAAGTTCAACAAAAAAAGCTTAAAAAGAATATATAGTATTCGAGAAAAAAACGTTGCGATATAAAAATCTTCAGTGCTATTTCTTAGCGGAAGGTGCACAAAGAGAAGGGCATACAAAGATTTAATTATCACAGAACGTACTCGCTTTGGCCGCATGCAAACTGCCTGCTTAAGGAGAATTCTTGCATGAATCTGTTTTGAAGGCTAGAGCTGAGGTTTCACTGGTACAAGGAAAAAAAGAAGGTTTTTATAAAAACTTTCTCATAATTTTTTTTTTAATCATTCATTTCGTCCTCCTTCCGAAGCACGGAATGATCTTTATTATCAGACAATCAGGTGATTCAAGCATGCAATGCCCTGACCAAACCTTCCCGTGGGAATCGAACTCACACATGGTTTTCAATGTCGTGCCGAAATGTAAGGTATTGAAACTCAATTTTTGAAATCAACTAGATAACGGTGTGTCGAATGATTTCGATTTGCGAAAAAACGAAAACCTTTCGTTGTAGGTCGATTGACTTATGGAAAAGAAAGTGGCTTAAAAATTGCGTCGGTAGTTACAGAAATCGAATGAGTTACTTTCAAAATAAGAATAAAAGGGTCATTTCAACATTTGTGTTTTATTTAATTAACGGCAGTCGGTGGGACCAGACAGAAATACAAGTCAATAAATTAATATACCTATATTATTTTCATAGTTATCTACTGCGATATCTAGTGCAAAGATGGGGTTTTTTTCTTAAGAAGGAAACCAAAGTACGCAGGGTTAGTTTAAAAGTTGTAGAAACTAAAGTCTGTTTTAAAAACTAGTTATCTAGTAATTTTTCAGTCGCTGTCATTCAAACGTCAACCTACTTTCCGCATACCCTAAAGCTACGAACCCAAGCTCACAAGGAATTTCAAATAAGGATGAGTCTTTTACGTGATCATCAGCATTCAGCACTTTACAGCATCAGACATGTGTAAAAATTATGTAACAGAGGGTTGTACAGAAATCCATTCTTTCATATCCATACTATCTATACTTATATAAAGAGATATCCGCACGCCTAGTTGACGTCTCTGGAGACCCAAGAGCTGTCAGCCTGGCCATACAACGAGGAAACGTCGCCAGCCTCTTGGGTACCTTGCTATCATGCGATGACAGCGATCAATATTTTATTTAATTTAAACATTTTCTTTTTTTTTAAATATTTATAATTATTATGTATTAGAATAGTATTACATATTTATATTTTATGCCTAAGTTGTGTAAATATGATTTTATTTATACTATGTCAAAATAATATAAGGAATAGTACTTATACTTACTATATACTACAAAAGTCTGTCTGTCTGTTAAGCTTTCACGGCCAAACCGCTTAACGGAATTTGATGAAATTTGATATGAATATAGTTGAAGACCCGAGGTCAATCATAGGCTACTTTTTTGACGCAGGCAGTGCTGCGGTAAAAAGTTAGTGTGTTATATCATAAACATGGTATAGTTTTAATATCCAATATTATACTCAGCCTAGGGTCGAAACCTTAGGTCCATGGGGCAGCCCATAAAATCTATGACGATATCGCCCACGTGACCAGACTTCTACTTCACCCAAATAATTAGCATTGCCATTTAACGTGGCAATGCTGCCTGCCTTCTGGGCAGGCTACCTCGGAGTAACGATCTGTCGGGACTTGCGGTTTTGTAAATTTTAGGTACTTAAATATATTTTTTTCTTTTCTCTCTTTCTCTCTCACTTTTTATTTTTTTAATGTATGAATGTACTTTTAACCATGTGATTTGAAGATGAAATAAATAAACCGATCATAATTAATTAGCTTTAGTGATCAAAAGCTTAATATGACAAGAGGAAAGGAAGTTGTAAATTTCTTATTATCTAATCTCTTTGCGCCACCATCTCTTTTTCTCTGCCCTAGCCTGGGAGTAATTTCATTTGCGATTATGCAGACTATTGTACATGTTGTCTCAAACATTTTTTTATTTGTTTTGTATTCCCGTTGTTGCAACAAAGAGTTTGTACTTACTCAAATTGAATTACAATGTCTTATATGTACTTCTCATAACACTAGAATAAATAATGGAGAAAGACGGGTTTTATGAAGAAATATGGAACTACCTCACTTTAGTCAAGCATTAATGGAAGACACTCCCGGACAAAGGCCTAATATGATGATGAACCCTACAGTCATGCATCAGTACTGAACCTAAAACAGCTAAACCATAAGGGTTTGACATAAGCCGCACTAAATTACGTGGTATCACCCCCTAATTTCATCCTCTTTCTCATCCTTCTTTTTAACCTATAAACATGAACGCAACAATGAAATTACTGCAGTTTGGCAAAGGAAAAAATATATACGATCTGCAGCTCTATTGCCAGTTTTTACCAGGGGAAATAGATTCAGCCATTAACCGTATGAATGATGATCTACAGAGATTGAGTGTATGGGCTGAGTCATACGGTTTACTAGTAAATCCAAATAAATCCCAAGCAATGATCATAGGTAGTAGTTACTGGAGGAATTCACTTGATCTAAGCGCTATTCCATCACTTCTTCTGGATGGTACCGTTATCAATTTTGCTAAGACCACTAAGAACTTAGGCGTTGTTATTGACTCGGGTCTAAACTGGAATGCGCACGTTTCTGCAGTTAGTCGTAGAGTTCACTTTACCTTTCACAATCTAAGATGCCTTCAGACTTTCCTTCCTCTGGAAACTAAAATTTACTTATGTCAGTCCCTTATATTGCCACTTCTTGATTACGCCGATGCCTGTTATCTGGACGCTACAGAGGAGCTGCTGAACAAACTTGAACGCCTGCAAAACTTATGTATCAGATTTATCTATGGTTTGAAAAAATTCGACCATGTCTCCGACTTCCGCAGCCAACTCAAGTGGCTCCCTATCCGACTTCGCAGAAATATGAGAATCCTCTGTCTCCTATTCAATGTCCTGTACAATCCCTCCTATCCTTCTTATCTAAAGGATCGTTTCTCCTTCTCCCGTCCGATTGATGCACCTTGCCGTTCCCACCTTAGAACCCTCCTCAATATTCCCATCCATCATTCCGATTCCTACACTCACTCCTTTTCAGTCCAAGCAGTAAGATTGTGGAATTCATTGCCAGCTGATATACGTGACTCTAAAACTATCTCAATATTTAAGAAACTAGTTAAAGATTATTATCTGTCCTTAGCACAGTAGATATTTATATATGTATTGTATATGTAAGTTTATTATGTATGTATTATTTGTAATAGTATTTGTGTATGTATGTTTATGTATGTTTACATTATAAGGATTTAAAAAAAGTTTTACCTAGGTAATTAGGTATACTTTTCCTTTCTGTTTTGTACACGCTAATTACCCTTTTCTTGTCTTTTCCTCTCTTGGGTCTGCTGGAAGAAATTTCTTTAGAAATAAGCAGCTCCCTTGTACTTTTTTTTCCTCTTATGTATAATCCTTTACATTTTTATTGTGTACATGAATAAAGTAAATAAATAAATAAAATACTTCAAAACTACTTAAAAAAATATACGCTTCAAACGGAATTTCCTCCCTCATACATTGCCATTATGGAATGAACGCTGCCATGGTTTTCCTAGTGACTATAACATGGGAGTCTGCAAAAAGTGCGTGAAAACATTCCTTCAGGGTCGTGGCATTTCCGGTGTTACAGGCGTTCATACGCTACGGTAACCATTTACCATCAGATGGGCCGTACGCCTGTTTGCCTACTTAGTTGTATAAAAAAAAATACTTAGGTAATCTTTTATCAAACAGATAGGTAGAAAAATAGATATACTGCAGCAGACAAACTTTACAGAAAAGTCCAGTCTCAGCTCACACAAACCAGTTTCCTACACTTTTTGTACTGTACATCCTTTACAGATTTCTTTTTGAACGCTGTACCTCGGTTCAGTAAGTCTCAAAGAAGTGCAGTAACGAGCACATTTGGAACAGAAGTTACATGTGACCTGTAACTTTTAATTGCATTTCGAAATTCTTTTCAACTTCGTCTACAGAAAGTTTAAGCTAGCAAAGGTATCGTGAATTTACTGAATGTGTGGGTGAACTGAATCTGAACCGAGGAGCTTAACAGCGAGGTGTGCATATCCGTAGCGAATGCGCGTGTCAAGCGACGATGAGACTCGACTAGTATTGGATTGGTCGCTATTTAGTGGCATTATCTATCTCGAGCTTTTCCGTGTTTCGGAAGTCACGTTAAGGCACATCCTAACTACTGCCATCTATCTATAACTGTGTCTGATGAGCCGCTAATACACCTTGACTCATGTTCCTAGGTATTGGTTTGGTTTCTCTGTAAAATAATGTTACGGAGGTCAGACAGCAGTCGCAGCTATTGTAATAACCAGTGCCACCCAATCTAGGACCATGAAGCGTACCCTAGGCTATGTAAGCTCAGGAAGCAACTAGGAAAACACGCTTAGACGAAGAAGATGTGTGAACTGAATGAATGAAATGATAAATATTAAGCTAGTGGGATTTGCTCCTGTTTTGCCTTCTAAATTAAAAAAAAAAAAAAACTGTTTTCTCTAGAAAACAGCCCTTTCCTTAATTACTAGAGTTTATAACCAGCTATCCAGGAGATGTTCCTGTGTACCTGTATATTACCTATTACTGTGTTACCCAATAAACATTTCTTACATTAAAAAAAACTGTACACTACTCGTACCCACCTTGCATTATATTTCTATCTGGCAGATCCATTCCAAACAAATAAAAAAAGTGAAAAGCACATTTTTTGTTCGTAGAAAGAAGTTCTTGCCTATAACCATTTATTTTGTTCCAAGGATGAAATGCCCAAGGCGAAGTTTCCAACTGTAACCGACTTAGACCGTTTACGCCTCAGCGAACTAGTCTCTACAAACTTCAGCTATATCTGACTTCGAATATAGGTTAAAAATATAGGATTTAGTGTGATTATTTTGTATCTTTCCACTTATTACCTAATTGTTATCAGTATTAAGAAAGAATCAATGTTCTGCATGGCAAAAATGATGATGAAACAGTGGAAAACAGGCTAGTTTCCTAAAAAAATATAATTAGTCCGTCAGTTATATAATAAAAAAATATTGAAGACGTATTTTTTTTCAAAATTAAACAAAGAATGGTAAAGATATGGCGCGTTAAAGTTCCGTGTGTCGTCACAGTGTGCTACACTTTTTCGCAATATGTGACGTCACGAGCCCCCAGTCCTAAACTTTGATGCATTATATCTTTACAATTTATCGCTCAATTGACAAAAGAAAAAATATGTCACTAATATATTTTAATTCCCTAAATGACGGACTAATTTTTATCCCTGACCCCTGATTCCAGAACTAGCTCACTGCTGTGTTACTTACCTACTACCTAATTTATTCAATCTAATTCTGCGAAAGTCTGTCTGTCTGTTACGCTTTTACAGCCAGACCGCTTAACACATTCGCGGCCAATAAATTATGATGATGCCTTTTTGAATTGTTTACAACGCACATTTGCGTTTCCAAAACTGAACGTGTTAACGGATTTTGATGAAATTTGGTATGATTATAGTTGAAGACCAGGGGTCACACAGAGGATGTTTTATGACGCAAGCGGAGCTGCGGTAAACAGCTAGTATTGCAATACAGTATTCATTCATTCTTATACTACCCTTCAAAAAGCATTTCATTGACGATTTCACGGACAAATTTGTTTACAAAAATGTCACACCTCAATATCACTTAACGGACCTGACCACCTGAACCAGGCCTGACTCTGTAAAGATAGTTGGTGTTACTTAGTGTCTATTTAGCTTGGATTCTGACTTCCCATTCAAATTGGAAGTAGGTTTATAGGTCACAGGAAATTATGACGTCCACTAGATTATAGGCATTTTATTAAAAAAATATTGTTTGATATGTAAACTAACTTATAATAATTGGCGGACATAAGAGCTTTCTCTACCAGTCAATCTAAAGAATTTTCTGATCCACACGATGTCTATACAACAGAAAAAAGACTGAAGAGTCGACACAGCTTCGTCAAAGAAACAAAACCACTAACTGCCGAAGCCTCTCAGTCTAGAGTGGATATTTGGACGGAGAGATACCCTTCGGCCTCATCTCTGCCGCTATCGGAGTGCCTCCCTCCTGGACATGACCTGCTATGGCTTACATAGAAGTCTTTAAACAGACTCCGGACTCTCGTAGGCCGAAGCAAGCAAAACATGTTCAGGTCTGCATGCATGCAGGCATGTCAGGATTTGCTCGGAGGTGGCCTGCCAGTGCGGTGTCTCTCCCCAAACCATGACGCATCATGTCCTGTCCTGCGTGCCCGGCCGCCTGCACGCTCAAGGACCTCTACGACGCCACCGATAATGCCTTGTCGGTAGCGGAGGTTGGCTGGTAGAAAATGCAATAGCGATAAGTCCGCCTTTGTACTCAATGTTCTAAATGTATTTCTTTTAATTTTAATTTTGTGATTGGTACAATCTATCTTATCTATCGCATATCTATCTTTCTACGAGTATCTACCAAGCAGAAAATAGGTCAGATTGTCATATCCACGTAGACCTTGACAAAGATAATGCGAAGATGGATATTAAGTAGGAATAGTCTCCCCTCCATAATGACGCAATCTGCTAACAGCCATTGGGGGGTCATAGAATCGGGTCGGGGTAACGAGTGTTTTGACGCAAACGACCATTGTATCAATGACATTGTATTACTAGTGTAAAGATGTGGCCATAGTGAAGATGGCACCAGACTTTTCGGCCATAAAATGAAAGTATAATGATTTCAGCATGATATTTCAGAATTGAAAATTTAGTCGCAGGGTCATAGTAGCACAGTCTGCTTACCTTGAAACAGTTTTTTTTTCAATGGTCTATGTTCGCCTAAAAAAATATTTTCTTTTAATTAACCATTTTCGTCGTTGGGGAAAGGTCTTCCCTATCTCCCTCCAAATATATTTATCCAAAGCCAACTCCATAACCACCGTCTTTGGAAATTCTTCAGGTCATCCAACCTTATTACTTAAGATTTTCTTGTATAGAAATGTAACTTTTACTTGCAGCTTCGCTCGGCTAATCACAATATACAATATACATTCTGAGATGACATACTATTCTTGACATATTTCATTAGAACTTCTAAGATTGGTTCAGAATGTAAATCGTTTATAGAAGAAAAGAAAATAAAGAAGAGAAGAGTCGATCGAGATCGTCGTAACGGTATCGACACGCTAAGGAGAAGAAGGTAAAGCGTAAAGAGGTAACAATCAAGTGTACAAATTCAATTTCGCATTTTTAGCATTAGTTAGGATGGAAAATTTTCCCAAAAAGTTCGGATGAGCTCATTCTTATTTAAAATTATTTACCACCATGCAGCCATTTTTATTCAGCCATAAAAATTGACGATGCTTATCTGGTTAATGGGTTAGTTACACTAATTACCCTCTGTTGGGAATGAAATGTATTTTGCTACGAGCGACAACGTCAAAATGATGTTATCGCTTTTCTAGTCTATTGACTGATTTCCATAATAATTACATGTAAATTACCTTATTGCTGTTATAACAATGTAGGATTTGTTCATTATAGTATGTCATGAGAAGGGACGTAAATCACGCTGTTAGAAAAGCCTTGGCTATTCGGGTAGTGAAAAAGGCAGAGGACGACCGCCTGCAACGTGGAGGACAACATTTTCCAAGGATTCGGAACGGGCTGAACTCAACGCCCGGGACGGACTGTCCTGGCGCAAGGGAAGAAGTAAATAATTTACTTCTTGAATTAGTTCTTCTACCCATTTGAATTAGAAGCATTATTTATGTACTTATTTATATGTATATTAACTACATAACTGTATGTTTCCTACATAAAGTTATGTAGTTAGTATACGTGTTACATTAACAATAATACTTAAACCAAAATAAAGAATTATTCTACCAATTCAAAAAGGTTTTCAAAAAGGACATGAAATATTTTATGCTGCTTATATAGCTTCCTTCCTCCTTTTATACAAATATATTCTGTTCCTTTCTCTCTTATCGAAATTTTACGTGAATGACAGTGATAAAATTGTTTTACTTAAAATAGCCTAATAATCGTTTATTATTTTAATGAATAAGGCGGATAAAGATAACTTAAGTGATCAGATTAATACACGAAATTATTTTTATTAAAACAGTTCTGACTACAAATGCCGTGTCGTCAACCGAGGTCCTAACGGAAGATCAGCGCTGTCAATTACATCTCACGGCAATATGCTGGGTTAGGAACCTTTCTTGGAAACATGCATCCTTTCTTCCTAAGATTTATTTTTATGTTTTTTTTTTCTAAAACAAACTATTTTATTTCTCTCTTTCTTCAAATTCAATTCGCATATTATCTCCACTTAACTGCATAAAGATCATAATTTTTGAAACACGATAACTGAAAAAGTTGACCTTGAAGGACTTGTATCCGTGGCTGTAATAAAAGAAACAAAAAAAATAGTACAGGTTTTGATTTTAGAATTGTAAGTGTTTATGAAATTTGAGTATCGTAGTTAACCATGCCAATGTAAAAAGTCTCATAAACTTACCTTATTCATATAATTGTTGATGAATCTCAGGTGATGATTATTCTACAGCTACATCTAAAACAAACTACAAAAAATATAACGCCATGACACATGGGTAATGACAAGTTTGGCAATGATTTCTGTTTATTAAATATTTTTTTTTTTTAAGATTTAAAAACAAATGCTTAAAATCATCTGGATAAAGTACTAGGTATGTTATGTGTTTAAATTGTCAAAATATGTATTGTGGGTTTATTGAATCGCGTTATACTACGTTTTAGAAAATATAAATGTCATTCCTAAATCTATTGATGACTTGTTTAGTGAAACAGAGAACCTCCATCTCTGGAGGGTTTATGATGATATTTATCTAGCAGTCTAACTTATGAGATAATGATTCAATTCCTTTGAATTCAATTGATTAACAATAACAAATCGTATCAAAGTATCGTATTAAAATTATAAGGCTAGCAAAAAGAATGGTCTCGGAAAGAAGATATGATAGTCTTTTATATATAGAAAATTAGAACAGTAATTTTCATTCAACATAATCGATGAGTTGAACGACTCATCGATTCACCGATTTTACATACTCAAAAAAAAAAACGCGTTGGTTTGGTTTTGGTAATTACATTAAAGTGACATAGAATTTGTGCGACTTCACCCCAGTTTTGCTTTTTTGTGCACAACCTAATCAAAACACTAAATCAATTGTTTGATTAATCTATTTGATTTCGATTACCGTCAAAACTAAAAAAGAATTCTACTCTATAGTTTGAAAGTGATTAATAAGTTTCAAAAGTAGCTTGAATTACCTTTTGATTAATCAATTTTTTTTTTTAATTTTAATTAATCTCAAATTTTTTTTTTAAAACCATTGCCAACTTTCAAACAAAGGGTCGATATGATACTCTAGCGTGAGAAGCGTCATTACCAATGCCATACCTGACTTACGCTCCTAAAGCTACTGGTGCTTGCGCTCCGGGCCTGCAAGAAGAAACATTTGTTCCTATACACTAGCACACACAGCAGACACGACCAAGAAGATTGACATGCTTCAAGCTGTTTAGAGGCAAACGGCTATTTCTACTTTATTCCTAATGAAACAACGCTGGTAAGAATGGAGAGGCGGAATTTTGTTTAATTTGCCAAATTCAAGAAATAAGTATTACATTCGTTGCCAATTTACGAGTAACAAACGTGAACGTAAGCAAACACTGCTTTTTTTGAGAATAAGTTTTTTTTTAAATAAACCCTAAATTTTTGGTGATATCGTAAAGGATTTGATGCAAATACTTATGACGACTTGTATATCATTATATTATACATTTATAACTCACGATATTGAAATATTTAATATTGCAATACAGTTAACTATGATTTTATTAACGTGAACGCTAGCAACTTCATTAACATTTTTGTATGGCAGGTCTGTAAAGTGGCCCTGGCGGAAAATCCCCTAATACTACCTGCGTGGAGCAGTGGTTAAAGCGTTTATCTTATAGTCCTGGAGCTCGTGGGTTCGAACCCCACGGGAAGCATACTTTGTTAAGACATATTAAGCTTCGGCTGGCATTTGGTGGTTGTTAATAGAAGCATGTCAGAAACCGAAAAATATAACACCAGGATGTACATGGTCGGTTGACCATGAAAACCACTCGATATGAATATAAGAATACATAATCTTTACGCAATAGCTCACGTTTGCAGGCACAGGAGAAATTTTACAAATGTACTTGTATGTTGTAAAAATCTTTTGGAACGAATCCAACAGTAAAATAAATGCACAAAATTATGTTTCTGCATCGCCATATCTATCCTACAATTTGCAGTAAATAAAATGAATTTTTGATTTTCAATTTGCTTTTCTATCCAATTTTTGAGTGTTAGTAAATTGAGACATTTTTTCGTATTTTTTTAAATACGCAAGGTTTTAGCGTAAAGCACTTTTACTTTTTTTTTACTACTTTTCTATCAAACAATTAATGCTAACATTTTTTAATTTATTATGATCAATTGAAGATCATCGGGCATCCAAAGTAACGTGATCTTTGAAAAAAAAAATAGGTTCAGTAGTATTAGTTTATTAAAAGTATGTTATTAATATTAGCTACATTTTATTATACATTCTTATCTAAGTTTATTTTAAGTTGCCAGTAAATTTTTTGAAAGTTTTGAATTTGACTTACTACCACTTTTAAAAGATTGCCTCAAGTTTTGGCACATAAAAGTAATAAATAAAAAGATAAGACCGTTTACTATCTAAATAGCTTGCATAGTGCATCGTGCCAGTCGAAGAAAGAGATAGTTCGTGCATATCTTATCTTATTGGTCGAGAACACAGATAACAGATATTTAATAGTATGCATAGATATTTGGAGTCACAACTGGAAATTGAAAAATTCATTAAAGTTAGGGGAGTCTGGACCCATTCTGGATCTCTTGTCTAAAGCACGCGTCAAAGTGGTCCCAGGGACGTTTAAAGACTTTCATGGCTTTTTCTTTTTTTAATAATGTTTAGTAAGTAAACAATGATACGGCTCAGCTGGTGGAAAATAGTTGTCGATGCAGTCAAATTGGACAACACTAGATTTTCGGGTGTCTTATAAACAAAATGCCATAGCCTAACCTAGGTAATAATAATAATAATAAAATAAAATAATATATATAAAATATACCTAGGTTAGGGTTATTTAATTGCCGTCTGTTATAACAAGATTTCAATTGTATTGCATTATTTATCACTTTTTACATCTAGATTGAGAATTAATTTTTAAATTTCAATTAACATGCTTAGTTAATCAATTCTTTAAGTAGGATAAATTAATTGGGAATATTGTTTGCCTGAGTTTATTAACAACTCTTTTTTTCTAAGCTTCGGTTTTTTTTTCTCTCATGTCTTTTTATTTTTAATTTACTCATTTGTTTACAAGTATTTTTCTGTCAAAATTTGTATCTATGTGTATTTTTAGTTGTAAC
The DNA here is from genome assembly GCA_947363495.1 of Euzophera pinguis. NCBI lineage: Eukaryota > Metazoa > Arthropoda > Insecta > Lepidoptera > Pyralidae > Euzophera > Euzophera pinguis. The sequence goes on from OX376164.1 coordinate 3,558,452, forward strand.
TCCAAAACGAAGAACAATATTGTTTTTTAATGCAAGCATATCCGTCGTGTAAGAAAATAGAAATTCGAAAACAGTGAGTTTTTTGAAAATATCGCCAGAAAAAAGCGCGACATAGAATTTTGCAATCAACACCTCAAGATACTCTTTACAGTATAATTTTGATAGAAATATCCAAATAAAAATAAAATAATTTTCCATTAAAAGATTGAATCACACATTATTTAATTATAAATCTATACCCCGTTTAAATTGATGTTAAATAAACATTTGGCATTTAAATATCACCAATAATTTAGAACATAAATAATTTTAAGTAAATGTGTAAAATATAAAGGTATTTTATGTGTGGTTCATCTCTTTTTCAAACTATTATTTACACCCATAATGACATACTTAATCCATTTTATTTTTAAATGTAAAGAGTACTTTTCCAACATTTAAAGCATTTGCCAAGACATTCAGCAACATTGATTTATATTTACAACAAATACGTGGTTTGCAGTAGTACATAGGCGTCATCGTATTAGTTCTTCGCACGAACATTTAATATTTAATTTTAAAACGCAAACAAATTTTCAACGTTATCAAGAAAAAGATCGATTTGCGTTCGTACGGACCATCTCCAACCCGTTTGGGCGAATGATCATACGAACGACAGTCGTGCGTTATTCGAAATTCAAAGAATGCAATTCGAATAATGTTCGTGCGTAAATTGACCAATTAGGACGCCGCTTATGACATTTAGCTGATGTCAGTGTGCATGTAGCGTTAAAGGTTTGTTTTCTGAATTATGTATGAGTAATCCTCGCCTGTTGAAATCTGAAACGGTAATAATAAAATCTTCCAATGTTAGTAATAAAATATTCAACATTTTATGTAAATTTTCGTATTAATAAAAATGAAGATATAGGTACATCATAAAAAGTACATGAACAAATAAACATGTTAAAATAAGTGTTAACCTATATAATCTAAATAATTTTACAGATTTATTGCAACAAGTCTAAATGTATTTTGTTCACCAGTTTCTTTTTTTTAAATTCAATAAAATGAGGAAAATAACAATTTATAATTTAAAACAAATAGATGTGGGCAATAAAGTTATATTGTATTGTATATTTTTATCACAAAAAATAATATTTTATTTTATCCAAATTGTTTCATCTTCAAACTCGAAAATAACTAAAATTTCATAGATTAAATATAATACTGGTCTCCATAGGAATATAAATGTAACATTAATAAGTTTGCATTAATACCTAATAAATATAAGTGCAAGTAATTTTAATATCTTACAATTTTCGGGCCTACATCCAAGGGGCGCGCCCAAAAAGAGCTGGCTTGAAGTCGCAATGCAGGGCATGCGTGCTAATGGACTCTCTGTCAAAGATGCTGAAAACCAGGACCCTTACCATCAACTCTAATAGCAGGGCAGAAACGAGTGAGTGAACGAGATGGCGCAATACAAGGTGTAAAGCGACATCTCGTTTACTCACTCGTTTCTGTCCTGCTATTAGGGGTGATGGTAAAGGCCCAGGCGATGTGAAGTAAGAATGCAGGACCTGGGCTCCGAGGCAATCAGCTGATTATACTACTGGGAAAACGGTAGGATGAGAAAGAAAAGGAAGGGCTGTAGAAAAACATTTAAGACCACGAGTCGTCAACGTACCACCAAAAAAGAGGTTATCAATATGAAACGAAGGAATACTCCGAATGTTGCTACATTGCTCCCAGTGTGATTTTTAGGGTTTTATGCTAGCCTATTTATCAAATGTAGCTAAATTGAATCGGGTCCAATCCGTGCCAGCCCTGCCAGTAAGGAATGGATTGAAATATGCTAGGAAATAATTCTTTTTGGCAGTTTTTACTTTTAGTTAGTAAGAATGGAGTTTACAGTTAAAGGAGTTACTTAAAAAAACAATTCTCGGATATATTATGATGGAAATACTCTTTTGAAGATATAAGAAAATATTAAGTAAGGTTTGACATGAAACTTGGAGAAAATTGTAAAAAAAAAAAAATATGTAGAAGTAAAGCTAAGCTCACATCAGTAGTATAATAAGTACAGACAAGCTTCACAAGTGAAGTACAAATTATACTACAGATTACAATACAATAATATGTATATTACATTTATAAATAGTATCGATATCAATAAATATTTTTCCACTTCTGAAGCATATCTAAGAATAATCCCATAAAGAATCCTTTGTACCAAATAATGTACGCAACAATACAAAAGCGATATCTATATCTATACTAATATTATAAATACGAAAGTCTGTCTGTCTTTCTGTCTGTCTGTCTGTCTGTCTATCTGCCTGTCTGTCTGTTACGCTTTTCGGTATGGATATAGTTGAAGACCCAGGGCAAACATAGGCTACTTTTTGACGCAGGCGGAGCTGCGGGAAACCGCTAGTATTTTTATATATGACAAATATATTTTATTTTCTTAATCCATCCAATCCATCATGGCGACCCGAACTGGGTCACTCCACCCGTACCCGGGCAAGCAATAGTAATCCGGATAAATAATCGTAACGTCACGCCTGATATGTGTCGCACCCATTCGCCTCAAAAATGTTATCCACACTAATATGATAAGTGCGAAAGTCTGTCTGTCTATTACTCTTTCACGGCCAAACCGCTGAATGGATTTTGATGAAATTGGGTATGAATATAGTTGAAAACCCGGGGTCAAACATAGGCTACTTTATGCTGCAGACAGGCTGCGAGAAACAGCTTGTTCATAATATGAATAATATCACTCTCAAAATTGCTTTAGATTTTTTTTTATATATATAAGTCGCTGTTCCAGCTTTTTTTTCGTCACAGTGTGTCAAACATCTGTGCAAAAATTTTAAAATTTCAAACACCATCTCATGCTGAGATACACTGTTGTACCGACGCAATAGAAGCCTGAAAATATCTCTGTCCTAACGAAAGCATCCCGAAGGTACAAATCCGTCAAAAACTTTGGGAAGAACCGTTGGTATAGAGAGATTATAATAATTTGGTTTAAAATTCTGCCGTGCAAGGCTGCTCGCTATATCGGAACATTAGTCAGGACAATGGCTTCACGCCCTACCAGCTTTTAGATTGCCGTAGGCCTTCGGCTAGGAGCTGCCATTGTCAAACAGCATCAGTGTCTCTGAATTAATGAATGAATGGAAAAATTATTTGAAAATCTAAAACACACAAGTTATTCTCATCTCTGTGGCGCAGACGTTGACAGGAAAGGCCTTCATGGACTGGACTGTTTCAAAAGTGTTCCGCCACGGCTCTATTAATGAAACAATAAAGAGGGCACTTGCCACCGTCAACATCCTCAGTGCCTTAGAACCAGTGGGGATGGCTCGAGATGATGGCAAGCATCTAGATGGTCTTACACTGGTCCCTTGAGAACAGGAACGCAACGTGCGTCGATACGATGGCTCCTTCCCGTCTCAGGGGAACAGTCTCCAGGGCCGGAGCCTCGGCGGAGGCTGCAAAGGATACCAGGCGGCGCAAATACGATTCGCTATCTAGTGACTACATATTGGTTCCCGTTAGCGTTGAAACATTTGGTCTATGGGGCCAAGCATGAAACAATTTTATAAAATTTTGGCCCCACGACTACTCCACGTCGCTGGTGATAAGAGGGCCGGCTCATATCTCGCACAAAGAATAGCAATTGCTATTCAGCGCGAGAATGCGGCTGGCGTTTTTGGAACCATGCCACAAGGACACCAGTTTTTAGATTTTTAAGTTTTTTTAGTTGCAATTACATTTTAGTTTTTAGTTATTTTTTTATTTTATTTCTGATTGTGATAATGTCTCAATAAAATCAAACTAAATTGAGTGGAAGTTTAATTGATGTAAGAGTATGTACATATTGTGCAGCATATTTATTTATTTACAGCTACTTACTACACTTACAGATTCCCAAGACGTGCAGTGAGTTATTTACTATTCATCAAATACTTATTCTTTATTTGTATATGAATGAATGAACAAATACTTCATTACACTATGAACTTATATTATAATAAATTTATTAAACACAATAATAATTTTAGTAAATAAAGGTTATCGTTTGTTTGCGAAATATGTCGAAATGACGAAAAGGGTAGGATGTCATTAAGTGACAGGACAGGATGGTGGTAAAGAAAGCTCTATTTATTGAGATAGATATGGTTAGGTTAACAATCAGTTATTATTAAGATCTTATTAAATTGGACAGAGGGCCTGTTCGTCACGATAGAAGTTCGGTATCCCAAATCATGGTTAAAGCAGACGCACACGATTCCCCGCATCATACGATAATCCAAAACCAAGAGTCTACCTGGATCTCTCTCATGCTATCATATTAGGCGACAACTCATTAAGAGTCAAGAGTCAGTGTTAAACAAGGATAGGTGCATCGAAATGCACCTCACCAAGTAAGAGCCATAACTGGCCAAGACTCAAACTGACGATTCAGTTTTTTTTTTGTTCTTTTTTTAATGAGCCCTCAGCTTTTTCGGCAAATGCTTTTATCAAGCGAGCAATGCAAACTCGCGAGCGGTAGCAAACGCTCAAGGCCATAAGGGCCGACACTATTGTGCCTGAAGAGCCTACTACGAACCCATCGTTGGCGTGAAGCGCCCTGGTACATTTCGATACCTGGAAAACGAGCTACTGTTCCTACTACGTCGTACTCGTCGGCGAGTACGGTTGCATGTACCCATGGAAAATCCCGAACTCCGGCGAGTCTGGAGATATTCGAAGGGTTTGTTGGCCACCGTGATGGGGTCGTCAGGGTGACAATTCAGTCATTGTGCGATCGATTTATACCCGCTGCAAAAGAAGGGGTAACAGTAGGTAATAACGGTGGAGGCGGTAGGTGCACGTGTTGTTTACAACGCGGCGCCATACCCCTCTCATTTTACTTTTAATATTAAATTATAGATAGTTAGGTTAGTCATATGCCGACAAATACAAAAATCTGATTATGATTGCAATAGTGCTCCTATGAAAATAAAAGGTAAAAGGGAAGGGTGACGAATGCGGATGCACAATATTACTTATGTTTCAAGTATACTTAATAAATCAAAAAAATGAGACTTCCAGCTTTAAAAGTAAATCATGATTATGATATGACTTGATTAAACGTTTTTCTTTGTGTACATTCCCAAAGAATGATTTTCGTAGGATTTAAATACGCATACAAATACAATACAAATAAATATTTTAGTTATGCTGATTAGGGGTAGCATGGGTGCAAGCCCGTGTCCGGAAGTTGACGCCGCCCGGATATTGCCTCCTATATAAAGCCGAAGACATGGAAAATTAGTTTCATGATGGTACGTTAATCTTATGAAGGATTATGTTTTTTTTTTTAATATTCCAACAACATTGTCATTTGTAATCCTTATATTATAGCTTCAATGAATCTAAACTATGTCGAGTAAAAAATTTAATTATGATTTCTTATGTTTACGCCATTGTTACACATAAGTACACATTAAATTATAATATTTTACCATGAACACTGTAAACTCATAGAAACGTGAGGAGTAAATTTAAAAAAAAAATTAAAGTGTTCTTTACAAATCCATACTTAACATTATAAATACAATACAAATATTCTTTATTGCACCAAAATAAAAAAATAAAAATAATAATATAAGTGCTAAAGTCTGTTTACTAAAATAAAATTTGGTTTGAATATAGTTGAAGACCCGGGGTCAAACATAATCAAAAAATAATCTTTAATCTATTATTTTGTATTAAAAACAGAAGACAACAGAAGTGCTATTAGTATAGAAGATTTTATTAGAGCTAGAATTGATTATAAAAGTAATAAGAATCCTTTCCTCGGCATTCAATCAATAAATCCGGAGTGGCGAACCAAACTTTATGGCTGCAATCAACGGGGGTGTCGACCTGGACGTAATTCGGATTCGGCGTGAAAGAACCATGATTTTCGTGATTTTGAAGGTGAAGAAGCTGAATACGGGATATTACATTTTAAGACATTTAAAGAGAGAATATTTGACTTCATTAATTTGAATGAATTTTGACGTATTGATTAATTATCATCACAACAAAAGAGTAAATGAACAAACAGTGTGTGGTTCAGAGAGATATGATGATTGGTGTCATTGGGTGATGATCCCGGCTGCCATTAGGTGCTCGTTAAAGAAACATAAGAGACCGAAAGGCGGTTCCGAAAAACTCTGACACCAGGGTGCACAATCTACCCTGATTGACCATGTAACCTACTCGATATAAATGAATGAGAGAGAGAGCCATAGAAAGAAGACTGACACCCACCATTCGGTGGGTGTTAGGAGCGAGCTATCGAGCGACAATGACTTGTGAGTCATGGTACAGCGTACCCTAGTCTCCGAAGAGCAAGCTGAGGATGCAACAAGGACGAATAAGAGGAAAGAGCGAAACATCAGATTCCGAAAGAGGTGTTCACCAAGTTTTTAATAGAAAAGGGCCGAAAGAAGACGGGAAAAGTCACAAAGGAAATTTCTTCATCTAGGCGTATTAGTTTTGTCAGCTTACGCTCCAGTTATGTGCCCGGGGTACGCTTTTACCAGGTATAATGGACCGATAGTCTGATCTCTGACCCCTCTGTTAATCTTTTTACAGTGAACCTATAAGATCTTGAACAGGGTATGTTACTGTTCAACTCTGTCCATGTTGGTGGTGTCACAACCTAAGCAAGCGAGGAATTACAGACGGCACAGAAAGCCAGAGAAAGTGTGGTTTCTTTCTTCAAACTATGGCGAATCTGCTGTAGTGTTCTAGATTCCCAAACACCTGTATCATGAATGACTTATGTTAATCCTCTGACAGAGCGGTTTTGGTGGCTTCTTTCTGGGTTGGGAGAGAACAATACTATCGGCATGAATCGAAGAAGACTATACGATTTTTTAAACTACCTAAAAGCATCTTTACAGGAGGGATCTTATGTGACGACTTTATGTGCTTCCAAAGCACGAAGGTTCTCAATATAGAAATATCACGCTGTACCATAATTTAAATGAAAGTTTTTATTATTAGTACATTTTATAGTAATATACCCACTATTAGTGGTAAACTTAATGGAATTTTATAACGAACTAGCTGTTTTCCGCAGCGCCGCCTGCGGTATATAGCCTACTAGCTTTTTCCCGCAGCTCCGCCTGCGTCAAAAAGTAGCCTATGTTTGACCCCGGGTCTTCAACTATATTAATACCAAATTTCTTCAAAATCCGTTTAGCGGTTTGGCCGTGAAAGCGTAACAGACAGACAGAAAGACAGACAGACAGACAGACTTTCGCATTTATAATATTAGTATGGAAGTATGGATGTTACTCAGGGTGAATGTAGCTTTCCAATGGTGGTAGAATTTTTGAAATCGGCACAGTAGTTTTCGAGTTTATTCATTACAAACATACACACAAAAATACAAATCTTTCCTCTTTATAATATTAGTGTAGATAGTCACGTAAACCTTTGATATCCCTATTTTGAGAGTGTTCGCGTGTGTTCAAAGTTATTTTTAAACACACATGTGGTGAAATTAATATAATATTCAATTGTATAACATTATTTTGCACTATAAAACTTCAAAACTTTCAATAAGGTGGGCAATAGAAGAAATGAAGTGAACTTGGTGATCTTGTCATTAAATTGTAAAATTATTTTTTGTACCTTTGTTCCACTATAAACTATTTGAATTTGAATTGGGTTTATTATTTTAGACCAACAAAATAATAGTATTTCTACTAGTAAATGGATTTTAGAGCAACGAAATACCTACTTATATACATTCATATAATCACGTCTGTTTCCCGAAGGGGTAGGCAGAGACTTCGGATTACCATTGACTACGATCCTTACAGACTTCCCTCGATTCCTCCAGATCATCACTCTCGTCATACATTTACACCTACTGTTATTAAACAGATATTTTTGGATCCGATCAAATGGAAGCATAGGGATAAAGTTAAGAATACTGGTATTATTTTAACCAGGTTTTAGATTCCTACTGAAAGTTCCTTCCCTAACGAACTAATCTAATATTATATGTATATATTAGGTCCCTTACATATGAAATTGGCGTTTTGTCGTACTGGCCACTTTAATCACAAATTTCTCCTCTTTGGTTAGGAATTCCAAATTCATATTTATACAGCTATTTCCACATGTATTTATGTTTCGTAAACCGTTATTCATTTGTTTTCTTTTTTCTTCTGTTTTTTTCTGTTTGAGGCGCTCAGTTTACAAAATGGAAAACTTGAAATATCGCGTTATTTACGAGTACGAGTTCCACCGTGGCACCAGTGCCGCGGAAACGGCTCGAAGGGTTAATGATGTGTATGGCGGTCGTGTCGCAAAAGAAAACACAGAGCGTTTTTGGTTCCAATGTTTTTGTTTTGGAAATTTCGACCTGCAGAACAAGCACATTCGACAAGCAATATTCGACATTTTGTTCCTCCCATACAAAACGCCAATTTCATATGTAAGGACCTATTTCATATGGATGAACTTCTAACTTTAAATAAGTAATGTTTGTGGGCCTACTGAGAAAACGCTAGGAAGACAATAACATAAAATACATTTGCAGAGAAATAAATGTGCATGTTCACACAAACAAAAAAAACAATCATAAATTGTTATATCTCCAAAACAAAAACTCAATTAGTTAGCTCAATCGCAAAAATTCCTAAAAAGTATTAATAGAATGAAAATTTCAAGAATCATATTTATTATAACCAAATACTTTACAAACCTGTGCTGGAAGCTCATTAAAGCAACTCATTAAACTTGGTAACGATTTCAAAGCTCGCTATCGAACAATCGAATTAAATTCAAGCTTTTCAGGCCGCCTATCACACCATAGGTCTTAGTTCGGTCAGTCTGGACTGAGGGGATGGAAGAGTCTGTAAGCCTCTTCATGAAACTTCATGTTTTATTATGCCAATATTCCGGAAATTTCACTGGTATTTTGTTATCTGTATTTCTGTGTACGCATCACAGGAAAAGTACTGAATCGATTGACTTGAAATTTGGCATGGACCTACCTTATATACCGGGTTAACATCTTAAGTACAAATTATCTCGGAAAAATATAAGGATCCCCAGAGAAAGGCAAAAATTACTAGACAGATCAATGTGAAATTTAAAAGGCAGGCAACCAGTATTACTCGTAAGTGTTTAAAAATATTTCATCCAGGAAAAGTTATAAAACCCAAGGGGTAATGAAAAGTTACAGTTAAAGTGGCAGCTTACTACGAATTTTTATAAGCATACAAATAATATATATCGATGATATTATATACATCTCGGAAAAATTTCACGATCCCGAGGGTAACGTGAAATATTATCTATATATATACCCGAAAATTACACGGATCCCGAGGGAAAAGCTACAATTGATCTAGGTACTAGACAAATCAATCAATCAAAGAAAACGCTTTTAAATATTTTATCTAGGAAAAATCATAGACTCCCGAGGGATAAGCAAAAATACTTTGCAGATTACTATGAATTTCAATATGCATTCAACCAATATAAAATTTAATTTACATTTATTTGAATAAATTGAAAAGTACAAGCAAAGTTCAGGAGTTCCTTTTTCTCGGAAAATTACTTTTTCCATTAGATTTAAGTACACGTCTAATAGTAGATTATGACACAAGGGTGCGAAGTTGGTCATTATTTACGAGGCGGTATATAGAAGCCGAGTATAAGACCAATTTCGCTCACGAGTTGTCATACAATGATTTTCAACACATTTGCGAGGAAAATCATACTTAGGAATGTTATTAACTTTTTATTATTTACACAATAATTAAAAGTTCTCAAGCGATAAGAAAACATTTCCTCACATTAACTTTTGTTGATACACTTTAAACATTTTTCACATTAAGAAACACTTTTGAAGAAACCGATATATTTAATTTAAAAAATCTCTAAGAGAGGGGAGGATTTTTTTAGAAGTGCGATTTAAATTGCTAATAAAAAAAATGTTAGACATGACATCAACCAACTAAATTTTATCAATAAATACATTTTTTCTTATTTCATACTAAAATGTAAAGATTGATAGTACAAACTAATTAACAAAACAATGTAAAGATTTTTTTTTAAATAGAACTTAAATATCAGTGTCATTATACACATGCCATCAAAATTAAATTATGATACAGCTCTTGTATGAACACCTGGCATCAAAATATAACTTTTTTTCCATAGAAAAAAAAATTTTTCTTTTTCAAAATGCAGTGTGTGTACTATGTTTGGTTTGTTAGTTGTACTATTCTAGTTCTATCTGTGAAGACCTATAATTGGCTTCTAAATTGCTTAAGTTTTTTACCTATTGTATAGATATAATCTGTTGGTCTTCCTTATAATAAATAAAAAAATAAATAAATTAATTAAAGTACACCTTGACCTGGACCAAGAGGTTGCAGTGTAGTTTTCTACATCGAACCTCTTTAGTCCTTCATAACCTGTGAACGCGGCCAACACATGTGCGCGATCAGAATCGGCGATCGACTCCATTTTCAAATTTGTTTCTGTTTTAAAAAAATGACAGTTTTTTTTTTTTTATCTAATTTTATGACATAAGATAGTATATGAAACTGCACATAATTGGCCTTACGGTACTCGTGTAACTTCACTCGTAAGAACCCTTATTATGCAACAGTTTCATAACTGTTACAGCCTATGCTTCGGTGTAATATACAGCCTTTTTATCCAGCACAGGTCGCCCACAGTGGCGTAATGAGCAATTTCCGTAGAACTAATGAACTATTTTAAATAGGTAGCTGTAATGACCGATATTATGAATTTTTATTTGTTGATACAACGTGTGGTCCAGTGATTCGGCTAAATCAAAGAGCCTAGAGATTAAAAAAGTTCTTTTTTCAATGAGCAAAATCAAATAAAACTTTATATTGTCAAAATTCTCTACTTTTAGATAAATTTCTTTTTTGTGCACCTAAAGCAATATTAATTTCTATTTCTAAGCAAAATTAATATCATTCTTTACAATATGTTTTGTAGTACTAACACGAAGTCTGATTTATTTTATACTAGCTGTTTCCCGCATCTCTGCCTGCGTCGAAAAGTAGCCTATGTTTGACCCCGGGTCTTCAACTACATTCATACCAAATTTCATCAAAATCCGTTCAGCGGTTTGGCCGTGAAAGCGTAACAGACAGACATACAGACAAAAAGACAGACAGACAGACAGACTTTCGCATTTATAATATTAGTATGGATTAGCCTAAAAGCTATGGAGACCAGTATTTGTGAAAGCTAATTTGAACCTTTTGCTTACATTTTGTAATTTTTTTTCTGATTTATATTATCTACTAATATTTTTTCTGAAAAGTCTATTTAACTTTCATCCTTTTATACAATACCTAAAACACACACAGGCAATTATTTGACGAAAAAATCTTTTATATATCTCAAATTTCATCATAAAATAATCATTTAAAAATCAGCTAATTATAAAATATTAATACCTTGCTTCTATTTCTCGGATCCCTGAAGTCCTCCTTCGAAGCCTTTCTCCTCTTATCTTTCAAAATCATCCGAGCTGCAGCGAACGCCATCTTGAATTTTTTCACCCACTTTTTGTCCAAAACTTCTCGCTAATTCACTTTGGCACTACACTTAAGAACACTTCACTTGCTAAGCTACTCTCAGTTCCCCAAAATCTACCAATTTAGTAGTAATTAACACTTTGGTAGTTTCCACTAGGGGTTACAACTTAATCACAGATCTTTATAACGGAATTGACTAATAATTGCTTATTTTCTTTATTTATTTACTCAACACGATAACGTTTTAAAACTTAACAGCTTATTTTTTAATCGATGTTTTAACTAATTTCTAATTACTAATCTAAATTTGAAAACTGTTTACATTTAACCTGCAATAAATGTAATGAACGGTTCCATGTTAATTTACAATAATAAAGTAATTAACACAGAATATTGAAAATATTAAAAAAAAATTGTAAGTTTTTCACGGTGGGTGCGTATCAGAAATCGTAGTTTAATTATTGTTTTTTATTTCATAATTTTTCTATAAAAAAATATATCTAATTTTATGTTTATATGATAAATGTGAATCCGTTGATAATTCCAATCCAAATCATACTCATTCAAATTGAAAGTAAAAACATTCAAACTCATTGCAAAACTTTCTTTTACGCTTCGGTACAGATGTTTTGTGAAAAAACATATTAAATATTTATTACATATTAAGTATGTAACAAAAAATAAATTATTCATCCAAAAACAATATTGTTTCCATTTCGTGACTCATCCCATGAGGGAAAAATAATTTTGCCATTATGAATAATATTAATATCCTTAGAGGCAGCTTACGTATCAACCATTATTTCTTCCCAAATTTCATTTACAAAATTAACTGTTGGCTGTTCTATTTTTCTTTCGGGCTAATCTGAGCTTGAATAATATAATCGTCGTTATAAAGCTCACAGGTTTAGGCAAAGAAAAAAACATTGTCGGTATTTTTTTTGTCTTGTCCTTTCGCCACCAATATGTTTTCTGTGTGATCGTTTTTGTTCTATGATGGTAGAGTACACTAAGTCCACTATTTGTCCAAATTTTGCCTTTTACAATGTGTTAAATTTATTTTAAACCTAATTCACTGTTCCTTTTTCTGTTTTTCTAAATTATGTTTCATCAGCTCAATGCACAAAAACATATATATTAGAAGAAACAAACAACGTTTTATACGACCACAAGATGTATAAGAACGCATGAAATCATGTTTTCTTACCAATCAAGTTTATCAATTAAGCAAAGTTCATAAGACTAGAAATAACCTATACAACTTTTCGTGGAATTAGAACCCACGACCTCCGAATCTATAAACTATTTTATTTTATTGGTTAATAATTTTGGCATGTGTATTTTATTGATTATTATTTGATCTCTCTCTCATTTACCATATAATTGTATGTGCACTATGGGCCATTGTAGTCTGAAATAAATGGATTTTATTTTTATATATTTTTATTTATTTATTTATAAACAAACAAGTCCTCTAGACTACCGAATTTGTTTAAAAACTAATCCTTTTAATGCCAACTCTCTCGAACCACCAACAAGTCAAAGTAAACTTACGCCAACATCAATTATGATGAGTACCACTTCAACACCCTACATTTGCAGGGAGTAGAGAATTGCAACAAAAGTATAAGAGGTACCTAGCGAGAGAGCCCTTAGAACTTCCGACCGACGATATTATACCTTATAATCTACGACATAGATACTATTTTAACCCAGTATAACCCGACTCGATGAAAGTAATGGAGGCAAAATTTGTGTTTTACTTTAGTTAACAAGTTTTTTTTAATTAATTTAGCCCGCTGATTAAAGTTGGCTTTATGAGTACCTACTTGATTGTTCGTTGTAATAGTTAACCTCGGAAAAATATTCTTGATGCTTCATAAAATGTATTTCTTGTCATTGATTTTTTTTTAAAATTAAACTTTATTGTACATAATACAGTTTTATAGCACAATAGGCGAACCTAATGCTAAAAGCATTATCTATCATAACATTCGACCCATTTATCTTGGGGAAAGTTGTTCAGTTGGGGTGCAGGGCAGGGAACCTCCACGAGTGCTCTCCTTTGAAAGCTTTGCATTCTCATTTGATCCCACGGATCCGGTGAGAGGGCGGGCTGACAAGGGATTCGGGACGGTGCACCCTGGGTGACAGTTAATAACTCCCTGGTAGTCGGGGTCTTGTTGACTGTCAGCCAATTTCTGCCAACTCCAATCCACCGCCGTCTATGATGAGACGACGAATGGATGTGGGCCTGGGGGACGGGCGTGGTCCATCTATGGGCCACTGTCTGATTTGGGAGGGTGGCCAAAAGGCCAAAGGACGGGGCCGGAAGGCCATGGCTGGAGGGCGTCGTGGTGGGATGCTAACGCGACCCTATGGCGCCCTCAACGGCCGGTGCGGAAACGCCGGAGGGGTTTTAGTGGGTAGTCCAGGCACTCTGCCTGGGAATCCCACACTCAGTGCGTAAATGCATTTCCCCTCCGTGAACAAACAAAAAAAAAAAATTGTTCATTTGCATGATGGGTCCAAAACGACTAAAATTTCACGGTGTATATTCGGGTAATTAAAAAAAACACAATGTTTTAATATTGCCGTTTAAAACTTCGCCCCACAAGATCAGGGTTGCAGTGGACAATCGATATTTAACGAATGTCCACAATCGATACTAGACGATATTAGTATCTACATACTTTGAACAAATAAGTTTCTACATAATACTTAGCTTGCAATGTTTTGTTAGAAAAATTATGCTAGATTCATTATTACATGATCTAAGCGTGTTTCTCCGTTGCATCTTTAACTTACGGTTCAAGAGACTTACCATGGTCTCTTAATTTTATGCAAATGCGAGTAAGCGAGATGGGGGTTAACTTGATCTATTCATTCCATACAAATAAGTAAGCTAGATGGCGCAATACAGTGTATATGGAGACATTTTGCTTAGTCACTAGCATTTGGATGAAATTAAGAGTTAAAAGTTAGGCAGTTTTTATTAATTTTTCAATACTCGAGGAAATAAACTCATTACTTCCAAATCTAGGACCTATCATCATCATCATTTCGTGTAAGTTACATTGTTAATCGACTTTGTACACACTGGTGTCAGAGTTGTTCGGAACCGCCTCTCAGTCTCTGGTTCCTCCAAATAGTTGCCGGAACGCGTAAATACAAACCCGGCTACAACACAGACACCCATAGTCTGTGCTGCAACATCTTGCGGACGGTTTAAAGTAGGTTAAGTCTGTCCGAACCCGGCTGTAATACAAAGCGTCTGTAGTGCAGCCGCATTTGTCTGCAAAATTAAAACGCGGCAATAACACAGGCGGCTATAACACAGGCACCCAATACATCAAACCCACAATCCCCCAATTTGAAAAAGTAACATTGGGTAATTTTGTCAACTGACTTCTAAAATTAATATTTTTTTTTAAATTTGGTACCGAATTACTCCGTCTTTACAGAATTGATTTAAAAAATTGTGTGCTCTCAAATTGTTTTAAAAATCTGCTTAAGATATAACGCTAATTTGGCGCTGCTATTGTCTGGTAAAAGTGAAATTGGATAAAGACAATGTATTATTAATAACCAGATAACCAATTAAACACATTTCAATGTTTTTGATCTTTCATGTCTTTTCAAGGAGATTCTTGAGTTTAAAATAGTTTTCTAAGGCCAGAGGTGTCTACCCTAAAAGACTTCTTGCGTCTGTTCGAAATTAAGTATTGTGTAAACAGCACAATTCATATTAAAAAAAGTATTATATTGTTACGAAATCAAAAATAAATAAAAATAAAATGCGGTCCGCGGAAGTTTGAGTAGCGCTGTCCGCGGAAAATTCTCGTACAATCGTCGCGTGTTTCCATACGGGAATAATATCGCGAACGATCTAGTACATCGATTATCTCGCTCTGACATATTGCTTTGTCTCGCTCTCGCACTTCTAGTATGTACTAAGGGAACGAGACAGAGAGTATCCCTCTCTCTCTATTCCGGAGTAGTTGTGATCTTTCTAGAAACGTATGGAGCGGGTTTCCCGGGCCATATAAATATCGGAAGGTGCCTCAGGAGGGCAGTTCTAATTTAACTGAGCTACAAGTGCGATCAAGAAGCGATATCCGGAGCGAAAAACAAGTGATACAAGCGACCTCGGAAAGTTATAGTGACTGTGATTAGCAAGTGTTTGGGACATTGTTAGTGATAAGTGAAGTAAAGTGACGTCGGCGACCATCCTTGTGGGAATAAACGTTTTTAAGAGTCATCAGGTGTTTTTCTCCAAATTGCGAACCCCGAGCTCGTAACAATATTATCTATCATTTTCACTTGTTTTATTAAACTGTTATTGACGCTCTCCTTTACCTATCGCTAGGTCAAGGACAAACTAAAATCAAAATTAGGTTAATATTATATTTATTATCCTGCTGATAACTGGTGATGAAAAATGGATCATGTACGACAAGAACGTCCGAAAAAGGTCGTGGTCAAAGGCCGGTCAGGCTTCACAGACTGTGGCGAAACCCGGGTTAACTCGCAACAAGGCAATGCTGTTTGTGTGGTGGGATTTGAAGGGCATTATTCATTATGAGCTGTTACCACCAGGCAGGACCATCGATTCTGAACTCTACTGCGAACAATTGATGAGATTAAAGCAAGAAGTTGAAAGAACCCGGCCGGAAAGGGTGTGGTTTTTCATCATGATAACGTTAGACCTTACACATCTTTAGCCACTCAACAAAAATTAAGAGAGTTTGGCTGGGAGGTGTTAATGCATCCGCCGTATAGTCCTAACCAACCTTCACATTTCCACCTATTTCGGTCTCTTCAGAATTCTTTAAGCAGTGTCAGGTTAACATCACGAGAGGATTGCCAAAAAGACTTGTCGCGGTATTTTAATCAGAAGCCTCAAAATTTCTATAGCAATGGGATCATGTCCCTACCTAGAAGATGGCAAAAAGTAATCGAACAAAATGGCACCTACATACTTTAGTTAAAAGTAAATAACTATATTAAAAAATGTATTGAATTTTCTTAAAAAATGCGAAGTAACTTTTTCACCAACCTATTATTTTACGCAGCCGGGACCAACGGCTTCCGAAGCCGACCTTCTCGTAAAGTTTGCTTGTATCAAGGACCTATGTATGATTAAGGGGTACCGAAAACTCGAATTATGACATACCTATTTATTTATTTTTATGAATAAAACATGAAAATGTCACCTTAAAAACACCTGAACCAAATCAGCAAAACAAATATCAGATAACGACCGATTGGAGGACAGTCAGCGAAACAAAGCGGCTTCAATGTTACAACGTGTAATAAAAACAGCTCTAACTTTACCCATTTTACTAATTGCTACCGATGCGGACAGACTGACGCTCTACGGGCCCGAATTTATTCATTTATGTATACAATCGGTGTTTCTAGCGGTTACAAGTGTATTTCATTGTGTTTTTCATATACATTTTAACAATTGAAATTAACCCAGTACCTATCTAACATAGATACTGATGTTAGGTACTTGGTCTTAAACTATATTTATATTTATTTCTTACTAGCCTTACTATCACCTCTAATAGCAGGGCAGAAACCAGTGAGTGAACGAGATGGCGCAATACAAGATGTAAGGCGGCATGTCGTTTACTCACTCATTTCTGCCCTGCTATTAGAGGTGATGGTAAGGGCCCAGTTGCCTACCGGCCCTACCTGCTTAAGAAAGAAGCCTCTTTTACCCCAGTTCTTCAACACTTTCGCACCTTTGATTAACAATTGGTCTCGCGCGCTCGAGCATCTTTGCACATTGTTTTACACACACTTTCCTATTAAGTGGCCGCATTCTGAAAACTGATTTTTCTTTACAGCGCGGTATCTAGTCGTAGCGCCGCGGAGACCAATTATTAATCGCAATTATTATTTCTATAATATATATTATAATTATTGTTCGCACTTAGAATATTAAGCATGGAGTATTGAACTATGTGGATGTTATACATTAAATAAAACAATTTTAAAAAGGTTTTTATCGCGTTTATTACTTATTTATTTACACTTAACGTTTCAGAAATCTAAGCGTTCATGGTCGCAAGTCTCAAGTAATAAACGCGATAAAAACAGTTTTAATAAGTAAGTATAATCATATTTAAATTTAAAAAACCGGGTTCAGCGTTTTAGCCGTAAAAGTTTAACAAACTTTCGCCTATAAATTGGTTTGAAATAAATACCTATGAAGTTTATATATTTGTGTGAATTTTAAATAACAGAAGTAGACTTGATAATTTTTTTAAAGGTTGGCGGTAATTGGCGTTAGAAAATGAACTGGGTGTGATATTAGCCAATATAATCATAGACTATCTAAAGCTGCCTCTAATATAGCAACGGTTTACAGTGTCTTCCGAAAACCTCTGACACCATGGTGCAAGAGTCGATTGACCGTGTAACCCACTGAATAAACGTGTCTTCCAAAGCAATATTGATTACTAGCAGTGCAATAAAAAGTATTGTAACTACTATCGACAGTTTTCAAAAGAATATAGACAAATTCGTTTCGGCCCGAGCGGCTTCGGTTCAAGTTTTAACGAAGTTGAAGCAGTTTCCCCACTGCCGACCAACTTATTGTGCAGCTGAGAACTACTAGTTCGCCTCTATATTAATGAACTAGCTGTTTCCCGCAGCTCCGCCTGCGGTATATAGCCTATGTTACTCAGGGTAAATGTAGCTTTCCAATGGTGAAAGAATTTTTAAAATCGGCACAGTAGTTTTTGTGTTTATTCATTACAAACATACACACAAAAATACAAATCTTTCCTCTTTATAATATTAGTGTAGATGTACATATATGTATGTTTGTGTATAAAACACCTTCAGTCTTCAAAAACAAATTTAGGCAACATGTGTTTACCTAAACACAGCCTAAATTAACTACTCTTAAACTGTTTACTTCTTAAACTGTTAACTCTAACCCTGTTTAACTTTAGATTATAGGTAAACGTAGTTTTCCGTAGCATTTTTTTTAGACAAATAAACTACCTAAAACCTTTTTCGTAGTAAGATGGCTATCTTATATGAGATGACTAAATAACAAATTCTTATGTTTACAAAGTATACCTTTCAAAAGTATGACTCGGTATCGGTAAGCCGTATGAAAATAAATTCAATATCGAACAATAGTCATTAGATTCACCGGCTTTGCGTGAGTGATATTTTTCAAAAATAGAACTTCTGAACAAATGAGCTTCCCTAATTTTCAAATCTCATTTAGGCCAATGTCTAACAAAATAAAGTCGAAAGGCGGTTCCGAAAAACCATATGGCGCAGGGTCGATTGATAATTGAATGAAGTACTCGTAAAGGGTAAAATTTTGAAAGGATTATATAAGTTACAAGAAACATGGCAATCACGACTTGCTTAATCAGTTTCAATATGCCAGTTCTTTTAATTAAAATCTAACCATACATAAGAAACAATAATAAACTCCACAAATTGCAATCCATTTCGAACAGTGCAGTAAAAAACTTAACTACAGCGATCGTATCGAATATTGGATCTCGCGAGTGGCTTCGTCACATCTATTGAAAAAAAACTTAACTGGTTAAGACGGGAAAACTGGAAAGTGCTTCGAGGATTGAAAACATATTGGGGCAAAATTGATTTCGTAAGATTAGTTGGGTGAAAAAATTACAGGGATTTACGCGGATTACTTTGATTCTATGTAGGTGAGCAAAATTGGCCAAATTTCGAGTAAGTATTCATACTTAACGTAATGTAATAAACAAACTATTTGACGGGATATTCATATGAGAGAGTAGCAACCAACAAATCAACCCAATGATCTTTTATTTTTTATTTTAAAACAGATGCCAATTTAGTCATTTATATTTTTATGTAAAAGGTTTTCTAAAATAATTATTCTTCCTTAGTTTTAATGTCTTTTATTACATTTAGGTATAGTCTTCTCTGCATAAATAGAAGAAAAAAATACCTTCTCAGAATAAAAAATGTTTGGTAAAAGAACTGAAAGTATAGAGGTAGACTAAGTTTGGGCGTCAATTTATTCGAAGTGGCCTTCACCAATTAAAAAATTCTTCACATCAACATAAAGCAAGGATTGCACAAAATAAGGATGTAGAAGGTCGCCCAATATGCAGCTAATGACAGTATTCCATTGGAATACTGCCAACATTGCTATCTTCATGGTCAGTGATGTGGTTCTAGACATAGAGGCGGCATGTTATTGCACCAATTTTATGGTCTGATTCAAGGACAGGTTTGTTTGGAGTTATTTATAGGTGAAAACTATAGGATATAAGATTTATTCGTGTGAAAACTAAAGAAAATGTCTTAGGAATACTTAGTTCATTCGTGCATATCGAGTGAGCTACATGGTCAAAAGACACTGTATAGTCACGTGCGTTAACATGTATACATTATTTCTTAAGTAATTGAAACAAGGTCTAAAACTGAATACCTACCATTGCATATGTGTTAGGTTAGTACTTTTTTAGCTATTGAGTTCCCACTGCTCTTTTTCTATATCTCACTATTCATTGCTTTTACTTTTCTCTCTTTGTCAAAATCTCTTAGGTCGTCTGTCTGCCCTCTTATTTCGCCATTTTGGAGTCCACTTCGTAGCAACCGTAACTTAGTACCTACTAATGTTGTGTAAAAATTATGTTTATCAATATTTTGTAGGAAAGTTACCCAAAAGTTTCAAATCGTGGTAAAGTCGATAATTTGGGCGCGACGGTTCTTGTGATAACACGCGGGTCTAAATTGGAAAACTTTCGAAATCTCGCGTTGAGGTCAAGGGATGTTTGAAAGATTTAAGGGTCGGCCATATAGGGCACACGTTCCAGTCTTATATCACTTCTAATTAGATGATCTATGTGCCGTGCCTGTTTGCTTTCAAAGTCTCAAAATTTTGAGAATTTTGGTGAAAGTTTGATTGCTGATCGATTCTTTATCCATGACAGAAAAGCTATTTTCTTCCAAACATTTTCCCAATTACATCATGAGCAAATACTTTTGACCGCTAGTAATGATATTTAGTTCAAAGAATATTGTTTATCACAATGGAGCGTCTGCCATCCGGAGGAGCTCAAGATGAAAATGCGACCAATCCTAAATCCAAGCTAAGCTCATCGTCTCTTGATACGCACGATTGTTACGATAGCGCATGTACTGAAGCCTATCAACCAACAAATAAACATGCATATAGTAAACTTATAAATAGGGTAAATAACAAAAGTCTGATACACTTTGTAACAAAGAAAGTAAGAGGCTATTGTATGTAATTGAAAAAGTTTTTGCACCACGCTGTGCACTGCAGTTGTGTTTTATAGCCTGTTTCCCGCAGCTCCGCCTGCGTCAAAAAGTAGCATATGTTTGACTCCAGGTCTTCAACTATATTCATACCAAATTTTATCAAAATGAAAGCGTAACAGACAGACAGTCAGAAAGACTTTTGCATTTATAATAATAGTATGATATTATATTATCTATTCAACCCGGTTATTTTTGCTTTATTTATTAAAATATTATTGTCACGTTGAATGCGCTCAACCAGCAAATAAAGGATGTTGGAATGAAAGCAGCCAAATTAAAATGGAATTTTGCGGGACACGCAAATCTAATGTCCAAACCACCTATTTATAGCCAAGAAATGCCAAAACTAAATTCCTTAAATGGTTAGATTTTGCAGCATTGTGCAGATTAATAAGTAGATAAATTTAAAAATCTCAATCATAAATAAAAATATTTTTTAATAATTTCATAAGGACTTACTTCAACGAGTTTTGGGGCACACTATCTTAGCTATACATATAGTAATAGCCTCAACCGCCAACTTATAAATATGTACCAGGCCACTAAGAAAGTTTTGCGAAAAAAAGATTTTAAGTTTAAGGCACTGGCCACTTGTAATTATTTTGAAAAATTTGGTTATTTAAAAGTAAAGATATCATTAATCGAATTTCGTATTTCCCTCCACATTTTTTCGAGAGCCAGATCAAATTATCGTGTCTCATTTAAAAATGGATTTGCATCGAGAACATTTTCGTGTGATGATTTTCTACGATTTTAAATGTGGCCTAAAACCTG
This sequence comes from Euzophera pinguis, assembly GCA_947363495.1. Lineage (NCBI taxonomy): Eukaryota > Metazoa > Arthropoda > Insecta > Lepidoptera > Pyralidae > Euzophera > Euzophera pinguis. The sequence continues at coordinate 3,580,123 of OX376164.1, forward strand.
ATGAGTCATTTGTTCGACTTCAAATGGCTTTATAGATGAAGAACTTTCAAAAGCAACCATCTACCGCTGGCATAGCGAGTTCAAGCGCGGTCGCCTTACTTTGGGGTATGAACAAAGGAGTGATCGTCCTACGACGGCTGTCACGGAAGAAAGTGTGCTGGCAGTAAAAAATTTAATTCTTGAAAACAGGCGAATTACATACGAAGAGATTCAGCATACACTGCAGATTTCGGGAAACGTTTACAAGATTCTACTCTAGCTTCACTTTGACGGGATATTTTTAGTTTCTCAAAACTTTCTGACTGTCCCACGTATAAGTGTGTGTTGATAATGCACTTCTGCACGCGACATGAAGGCCAATTTTTGAAAATAAGTCACCAAAATCAGATTGAGTCAAATAAAAATTCTACGATTCGTTTACGTTCTTATATAAGAACGAAAATAATTCGACTTACAGGATATGCGTCAGTCATACTTTTGACGGTTGAAAATAGCATTGCTATATGATTAGTTTAACTAAAACCAAAACTAAAGCCAAGTTATTTGACTCCTAAGCTGCAACAGTGTAGTTCCGAAAATGTACTTGCCAACTTTTCGATTATCCAGTTTTGCCTAATTTGCAATCACGAACATCAAATAGCTAGGTTACAGAGTAAATAACACGAATACAAACTCATTGTAACTTAACTAGTTAACAAGAAATGCTTAGCGCGATCAATTTACAGTTCACTATGTTGTTTTTAGACTTTCCTACCTACTCATGAATTTTCTTCTTCTTTATACTCCTATATCCATACTTCCATACTAATATTATAAGTGTGAAAGTCTGTATGTCTGCCTATTTATCTGTCTGTCTGTTGCACTTTTACGGCCGAACCACGTGGAACGGATTTTAACTAAATTTGATATGAATATAGTTAATGACCTGGGGTCAAACGTAAACTACTTTTGACGCGGAGCTGCGGGAAACGGCTAGTCCATACTAATATTATAAATGAGTCCTCCTGTCTGTTACGCTGTCATGGCCAAACAGCTGAACGGATTTTGATGAAATGTGGTATGAATATAGTTGATGACCAGGGGTCAAACATGGGCTACTTTTTGACGCAGACGGAGCTGCGGGAAAAAGCTAGTAGATAATAAAAATACCTTGTGGCGGGCTCCCCGGCTCGGCTATCTCGGTATGAGACTGATATATGGACAGCACGAAGCAGATGAATAGGAGTGTTGTGGTGATATCTTCAGTGCAAATGCACAAATTCAAGACTTCACAGAATAATATTTACTCTCTTACTGTTTTTCACACGTCAAACAGTTTTTATAACTGAGGTTAGGTAATTAAAATAAAAATTCACAAAATAGAAGTGGAGCTGTTGCTCCTTCGAGAGAAATATGGAATGAGTTAGATGACGTGAAAACAAGTTAGATAAAAAAAGGTGATTCGAAAAATGAAATGACTATAAAATGAAAATGTGGTGAAGGATGGTTATGATTAGAGATGGGCAGCGGGAAGAAATTGAACACGAAAAAAAATGAAATACAAGGGGAAGAAAAGGGGAAAAAATAATTAATTCCCATTTATTATACAAAATAAATGGAAAATTTCCGGAAAGGCACCCATGTCTAGTTATGATATGAAAAAGTATAGAGAAATGAGGAACGATGGAAGCGTATCGTTACAACTATGGTTACAACCTACTGTAAACTACTAACGATCAATGAAATATAAGTATGGATACTAACTAGTACAAATGTTAAAGATTTACCCGCTTATTCATAAAAATAAACAAACTTTCAATAAGACCAAATTAACTAATTTATGTTAAGTCCCTTTCCGCCTTATCTATTTTTGACGTGGTAATGCTGCCAGCCTTCAGGGCACTTTCCCGGTAGATATCGGTGTGGATGAATTCTACGACGCCTAAATTACCTAGACAATTTTTATATATATAATACCTCTTGTTTTTTTAGTGTATATACCTAGTTAGTTTATAGTTTATTATTAATTTTAGTTAGTTAATTTATACCAATTAAAAATGTGAATGTCTTTGCCTGTCAATAATTTTCTACTTTTGCACTGGAGTTCTTGTAAAGATGTGGAATTTAATAAACTACAATTTCTAACGTGAAAGAACAAGACAAAACATAAATTATTCAAAAAAAGGAATTTTTCCAACAACTGACCTATACGAACTTTGTAATTTGCTGTCTATCAGAAAACTGTATGTTTTACGCATTATCTTGAAAACGCATAGAATTTTGCCTTATAATCCTAACCCTGAAAATCGTAGAAAACATGTTTCTGTTGTTATTCCCCCATTAGTTAGAACCGAATTTTCAAAGATACAATAGCCAACACGCTGTCTATACTTACATAATAAGATAAATATGAAACTGTCAATCCATGGTAGACCGTACTTCGAGTGTAGGTCTGTGTTGGTGGCCTGGCTAGAGGGATTAAGTTACGACGAGCTGGAGGACTTTATCAATCGTATCCCTATATAGGGATATTATTGATTCTGGGCTGTGCACGCCGTGCCCTGGTCCTTTTGGCTGGGTCTTCGCGGTAGATTTGTGTTCAGGGTGCGATTTGCTATGGAGTACTAGTATATCTATATAGTAATAAAATACATACAAAATTTAATGTTATCATACATTAGTAATTTAAGAAATTAGTAACTAGATTTAGTATTAGGTAAAAATCATAGAAAGAGCGAAGCCTCCTGGCACAGGCATATTTATGCTTAAAAGGAGGTTCCAACAACGAAGTTGTAAACCCATTAATTACCTAATAAACAATTTTTATTTATTTTTTATTTATTACTTAATTTGGTCTTATTGAACGTTTGTTTATTTTTATGAATAAGGAAGGGGGTTAATGTTTATATTAATCATTATTTATTTTTATTTTAAAACAATTCTTTATAAATTCTTTATAAATTCTTTATGAATATGAAATTATTTCTAGATGTCTTTATAAATTAAAACTTAATTAATCTACTTAATCTTTATTAATTGGATGTTGATTTATTTATCAAACTTACAAAGCATGTTTAAAGATATTTAATGTATAAATAAAAAATTGGTTGTCTGTAAAGTCTGTTTACGGACGGTAGTTTGACGTGACAACGTCAAACATTACAGTAGTATAATACACATGATCATGCCTCTCTCTCGTTCGTGCCGCGCTCTCGCTTGCGGAACGCGACAATGAGCGTAACGGGACAATGACGTCATCTTTTCGCCCAGCCCGTAGTATCGAGTTATTAGACGTTGTCACGTCAAAACTTAAAAATTCCGTTATAATATCCATGTAACATTAACCCATAATCATATTATCGAACTTTCGCTAACCCTATATTAACTAAAGTGTGTTTAGTCCCTTTCAGCCTTATCTATTTTTGATGTGAAAGAACGAGACAAAACATATTTTAGTTAACTTGGACTTATTGAACGTCCGTTAATTTCTATGAATATGGAGTTAAATCAATACATAAGTGCCACTACATTACATCTATATATATAAAATCAATTGCTGTTCGTAAGTATCGCTAAAACTCGAGAACGGCTGGACCGATTTGGCTATTTTTGGTTTTGAATTATTTGTGGAAGTCCAGGGAAGGTTTAAAAGGTGAATATATTCGGAGGCGGTACGAAGTTTGCCGGGTCAGCTAGTCAAAAAATCTTTTTGTTTATTCTACAAAAAATATTACGATTCCCTTAGAAAGATAACCCTACAACAAGCAATTGTCGATGACTTCGAGAACAATATAATATTATTGACTGTTCTCAGTGAATACCACTTTATCGGCTGCTAAACAAATAAATATCGATAGTTAATCTTGTATCTGACTGCTGTTGACCTACATTTAAGTTGTTACAAGAAATAACGCAGCTTTATATTCATTCATTCATATCGAGTGGGTTTTGTGCATAACCGACACCTTGGCGTCAGATTTTTTTGGAAAAATTAAACCGCATCTTTTGTAGTATGTAGAGATGGGCAGCGGGAAGAAATTCAAGGGGGAAAAAATGAAATTTAAGGAGAAAAAAAGGGAGAAAATAATTATTCATTTACGGGAATTTAAAAAAAATCCGGTATTAAATGGGAAATTTTCCGGGAAGGCGCTGATCTCGAGTAGTATGTTAAATATGGTTTAATGCACATAACAAATTCTTTTGTATGTTTCCACCACTACTTTCTTACTGTTAGTCCTGGCATGCTCGCCACTATTAGTTTGCTTGTACAATTCTTGTGATATCTATGTGGTGGTATAAAAACGTTATGTTTACTGAAGCATACTTCATATAAGAATTTGGCATCGTTGTCATCATCATTTTGTGTAGGTTACATTGTCTATTAACCATGTACACCCTTGTGTAAGAGTTGTTCGGAATCACCTCTCGGCCTCTGACGACAACTAAATGGCAGCCGGGACCAACGGCTTAACGTGCCTTCAGAAGCAACAACAATTCCTGCCTGCAAAGTCCTAACCAAACTGTAAACAATTAAACAAAGTATACTTCCGGTGAGAATCGAACCCACCACCCCCGGTCGAAGGCGAACGCCTTAACCACTGGACCACGGAGGCAGTTGGCATAAATCTTCGCTAATAAGAATATTTTGCAAAAACATTTTTTTTTTCAATTTCTAAAGACGTTACTCGGCATAGCAAGAAAGACATCGAATTTCAAGTTGACGAAAGTTTTCTCAAAAACAGCCTTTAAACTAAATGAATAAATAATCATTCAACTGAGCTGTTGAAAAGCAGCTGACCTAATTTGATACAGACATTGATGGGTCTAATCGTATTATGCTATAATTAATTTCGTGTTAAGGGGAGGTTTATACTCCGATTAGTAAACTAAGCCACCAATTAGATACATGAGTGTCTCTATCATGAGTTAGAATTTTGTATTTACATTGATTATCTATGCAGGATGGCTTTATAAATATCACCTTAATTATTTACAGCGTGATTTGTAATAAAACTCAAACACTTTTAATGAACAAACCCGTGAAAGAAATGTCGACTTTACTTACAAAATCCTATCAGCTAAATAAATTAATTCTATTTTTTTTAATAAACACCAGCCAAATATAATGTGTTAAAATTTGACTCGTGTTTAAAAAGTCATGTATATTAACTAATATTATAAATGTAAAAGTGTGTTTGTTTGTATGTCCTTCTTTCACGTTAAAACTGAGCAACGGATTGATGTGATTTTTTGTGTGGAGATAGTTGGAGACCTGGAGAGTGGCATAGGCTATTCCATAGCGGAATTCCACGCGGGCAAAGCCGCGGGCACAGCTAGTCATACAATAATTGAAACAAACAACATATTTTTCTATGAAAATTTCCCCCGGACGAAGATACTAGCGCCAAGCGCCTTTAAACACGTAAGGCTTTCTACAGAACGTGTCTCTGTGAATTGTTAATTTTATCAACCTATTAAATGTTGCGTCCATTTAGACATCCAATTAAAAGTCTTAATTAAGTTATTTTTATTTTATTTAAGAAAATATATAGATAGGTACGTACGTGAAATGAAATGAACAAGCTTAATACCTTCCCTTAATAACGACCATTGTTATCTAGGCGTCGTCATGTCCGTCACTATCAAACCAATCAATTAAACAATGCCCACTTTCGTAGAAACTATTAATTACCGAATTTGTTTCTGTTTTAGAAAATTAATGTAATATTGACTATTGCCCGCACACTTGACTTGTACAGTAGAAGACAGATAAACCTGACCCCTCGGATATTACGGTGGGTACGGTAAGGAGGTCGCGTTTATCTGTCTGACTGTATTAACATTTTATTGTAGCTAAAAGTAGTTTATATAATAAGGTGGATTTATATTAAGCGCAAATATTTTGAGGGGTCGTTTATTAAGGCCAAAAAAGTACTGAGAGCAAAATTTTAAAAATCTTCATTTCCTAACAAAATTAAAATTATTATTTTTAGATAACTGAAAACTTATTCATCGTAACAATCTATTAATGGGCTCTCCCCAAACTACGTGTGAATGAAATTTATTTGCTATTTTCTTCGTTCCGTTAGTAATAGACAGAGGCAAAATGATGATTACAAGTTCTGCCAGTATTGCCAGCAAAATAGAAGTAAAATAAAAAGGAAAACCGCTACAGGATGTCTTAATTATTACTATACTATATCAGTAAAACATAAAAGTTCGATTTTCTCTTAAACTTATGAAACCAGCATAAATCTATTTTATTTGACTTAATTATTTAGCCCTAAAAGTATTTGTATTAAATTTAAATCGATCTTATCTTATCCGCAGACATATTTGCAGTTCTCGTTTTGTAGACAAAATGTTTTAAAGACTTCAATTACTTACGGCCCACCTGATGGTAAGTGGTTACCGTAGCCTATGAACACCTGCAACACCGGAGATGTCACGAGCGAAGTAAATAGAACTCATTATTAACAGAACAGTTTTAAGTATGTTTACGTAGTGTATGAACTTGAGCTTTTGATAAAATTTGCTCTTTAAGTAATACATCGCTTCCCCCTTTACTTTTTTGCGCCAAACCATGTTTCCGTTTCTCCTTATGGTTGACTGGTAGAGAATGCTCTCAGCATTAAGTCCGCCAATTGTTATAAGTATATAGTATACTTTGTGGAACAATAAAGTTTTAATAAATAAACTCCAAATTACATTCCCAATTCGAAGGCTATATAACTCCCCGGCATACTTAAAGGCAGATGAAATTTTAAATTGATCCATTTAAAACATCTTTGCATACATTATAACTTTGACTTTGAGGTTTAATCCCGTTGCAGTCACGGGATTTGATTCTCTTTTCATAGTTTTAAAATTGCGCTTGTTGTTTGTCAAATTCGGTTACAATTATTAGAAGAATTGAATTTATTATTCCTTAGAATTATTTATTGCTTTTTGGAAAAAAACAACCCTTACGAGGTGAAAGAGAAACAGTTAAGTAAGGGTGGGTACAGCAACAGATATAGTTGAAAATTATAAACATACACAAATATTGCATTTAAAATAAACATACACAAATAACTTAGTTATTGTAACATTCATACTTACTGAATGAATATCTAAGCGAAAATAACCGCAGTATCGAGTCAATATATTTTTTCAAGCGACTCTTGAAACTGGTTATAGTCTGAGCATTGCGAATACCTTCAGGCAAAGCATTCCAGAGACGTGCTGCTTGTACAGTGAAAGATTTAGAGTATGCAGCAGAAGTATGAGTTTGAGTTTTAAGGCAAAGGGCGTTGATACTACGAGCAGGTCGCTAAAATATAACAGCAGCCTTACATGGGTGATATGTATGTACTCATGAAAAAGTCAACAAACTCGCTAAGATTAAATTCAAAGTTGGATGTCGACAAGCTTTTTAATTTCCCGAAGTTCTCGCAAATTTTTTAATTAACCTTAATTTGAATACCTTTAGAAACGTATTAATGTAATTAAAAATAAAGGTGATTTAAATCATTAAAGTTCTCAATACTTATATTACTAGGGGGAACGTAAAGGGGGACGTCAAATGTATTTACAAGCTTGCATGTATTTCTTTTCTTGTATTAACTAGTTTTTTAGGTCCCAATCATTCCATATCTCTCAATTTGTTGATGCTACTCTCGACTTATTAGCAATGTAGGATTCAAATGTTTTCTTTTAAAAAAAAATATTGTTATTTTTCTTTCAACTCCTATTGGGTCAAATCTATTGGGTGCAATGGAAGCACCGCCATTGGGGTAGACTGTGCTAATAATGAAGTTGTTAGGCTTGGCGACACTCCCTTAGAGATTAAATTATAATTTATAAGCAAAAAGTTAACTACGGATCCTATGTGGTGCTTTTGTATGCGAGTAATTAAGGAATTTGTCAACAAGCTTGCTATGCGAAATAATTAAATAATAAATCATATTTATCACTAGCCTTTTTTTTTTTTTTTTTGATTTCGCAGGGGAATGCGTTTACGCACAGAGTGTGGGACTCCTGGGCCGAAGCCGGCCCAGACTACCCACTAAACCCCTGCGGGTGCCGTCGGCCGCATTGCAGGGAGGCGCCTCGGATCTGACTAGCACAAGACGCCTCTGCGACTGGCCGGTTTCTCACCAGAAACCGGACTCACCACTCTCAGAGGCCCTCCGACACCTGGAGGACCTCTGCCACCGGGTGGGACTGCTCCAGTCCCACCGCTTACGGGGGCGCTTCCAGGCGTGCCAAGTAGCACCTGCGACGCACCCCCCCTCTCCGCCGCCGGATCGGGTCCGCGAGGGGATCGTCCTCGCGGTCCCTTTCCTCGGCCTCCCTCTGCGACATGACTACCTCGCAGAAGGAGGCCATTGCATTCCAGGCGCTGTCGCTCTCGAGCATCGCGTTGGCGACACTCGGGAGCGACAGGTCCGTCCCGCCAAGCGCGGCGGCCAACTCCTGGCGCTGCCGGCTCCACCTGGGACACCGCTCAAGGACGTGTTGAGCGGTGTCCTGAGCCTCGCCACAGTCGTGGCAGCGAGGCTCGGCCTCCCTCTGGGCCACGCGGTGCAGGTACTCACCGAAGCAACCGTGCCCGGTGAGCACCTGCGTCATGCGGAAGGTGAGAGGCTTGCGCCGCCTCAACATCCACTTCTCCAGGACCTGACGCAGGGCCTCCACTGTGCGCACACCGAACGCCGCCTGCGCCAGGTCCGCCTCCCACCTCCGCACGACTTCCGCCTGCGCTCGCAGGCGCACTCGCCGCACGATCTCCGCATTTATCACTAGCCTTACTCTACCGACAATAACGGTGGTCAGACGGCAGTCGCTCCATTGTTATATCTAGTATCGCCAAATTTATAAAAACCCCTGCACTCTAAAGCGTAAACTGAACTGGGAGACACGCTCGGACGAAGAAGAAGTCTTCTACCGTGGAAAGACGTCAGTTATTAAAATGGTGCCTAACAATAATCATAAATTATGAGTGTAATGTGTAAACGTATGAAGAATTGTATGAAACATAAAGGTTCTTAGAAGATTGAGACCAAAAAAATGTTTAAAATATTAGAATATAGATAGATAGATATACAAATTAGATAAAGATAAATTTAAGAGCTATCTCTTATTGGTGGAGTTCCTTACATACTTGTCGATTATAAATAAACGAATGACGTTGGAAAAGATTTAAAAGAATAAGCTGGACTGAAAGACCAACAAAGAAGTGTTAACAAGATTAGGAGTAAAGTGACGCATTGTAAGGGTTATTGAGAATAGAAGGGGGAACATGTTAGGGCATTTGATACGACATGGCGTCCTTGTGAGATCTATTAATGAAAAGATTAAAAGGAAATAGAAGTCCAGGTAGTCTATGACATCCATACTAATATTATAAATGCGAAAGCCTGTCTGTCTTTCTGTCTGTTATGCTTTCACGGCCAAACCGCTGAACGGATTTTGGTGAAATTTGGTATGAATATAGTTGAAGCCCGGGGTCAAACATAGGCTACTTCTTGACGCAGGCGGAGCTGCGGGATAAAGCTAGTAGCATAAAGAAGAAAGTAAACGGTGTTTCGTATCAAAAACTAGAACCTAAAACTCAAAACGAACCGTAAACCTTCATTTCGTTCACACATAATACATAGTAATATTATTAAAATCCTATCCAATCATATATGCTTGGTTTAGGTACGGAATCAATGAGTTCCAATAAAATAAGTTCTGAAAGGGTCTGAAGGTCCATCTGACCCTACTTCCGATAACCCGTCAAATTCCAAAAGACGGGTTGCTCTGTGATGAATGTATGAATTTGGGCTTTATTTTACGGTATCCTGCTTATCCTTTCATGTATTGATTGAAATGTTACGTTTCATAGCTTCCTTGTAATATAACTGTTTACTTTGGATTTATGGATTAAGAATAGGAAAAATAATACATTGCAAGTTGTATTGTAAAAACTTATCTATTTTGTGGTACTAGTAATTACGGCGGAGAGACGCCGTCTGATCTCCGCAAACCTTAAACAGAAAACCATAGCAAATAGTTAATTATTGTTTCTTTCAGGCCGCTCAAAGGCATCTGACACGATCTGATCGAAAGCACGAAGGATCTACGAGTATAATTGTTTTTAATGGCGACTACTGATTCACTACAGGCGACAGGTAACAATGCTTGACAATCTTTACGAATACACATGCCGCGCTAGGTCATCAAGCTCCTCTGTTAAAGCTCGGCTGCTAGAATTAAAAAAAATGTAGAGTTTGAAAACAAAGTCAATTTTTCCCCCAATGGGAACACAACAGCTAGACCATTCGTTCATATCGAGTGGGTAATATGGCCAGTCGACCTGGTGTCAGAGTTTTTCACAACCGCCTCTCGGCATCTGACGTGGTTAACAGCTAGATAAGTATGTAGGATAGATACCAAGCTACATAATAAACAGTTATGTGAGCATTAAAACACCCTTTATTTCTCACGGCATAAACAATAAAATACAGTTTTAACAATGCTGTTTGCCTATCCAAGGTCAATCGACCTATGTCATCCTTGATTGAATTTCTTGAGCAAATTCCTTTATATAATACAATATAACTTTTATGCCCACATCTGGGTAATCACAAAATTAAAATTGAAACATTGTTTACAATAATGGAGTAAAGGCGGACTTATTGTTAAGCAATCTCTTTCAGCCAACCTTTGTGTAGTAAGAGATGTAAGACTGGGCCCAGTAGAATTAAAAATAAAAATTATGTTAACTGTAAGATACACAGACATAGACACTTATAATGTGGACCATAAAGATTTACCTACCTGTTTTCTCTCTCTCTCTTTTTTACATCCTATCATAAAAGTGGTCAAATGACTTTGTTCCCTAGTAAGTATCATTTCGCCTCACTAATTCTGGTACCAATGAGCTATCGTCCGTCATACATAAAAATAAAAATAAATAAATACTGCAAGGTAAATTAAGCCCGCCACCCCTTTTTTTTTTAACGTTTGGAAAAGGCCTTCGCCTACCACCCAGCCAATGAACGGGAAGCTGGGTGGTTATGTGGGACTTGGGCCCACTAAAAACCACACGGTGTCAAACGCCTACCGCGTATTGCCGGGACTATGTGCTTCTTAACGCTCCACAGTCCCGGCGCGGCGGATCACGCTAATTTAACCTTTAGTTGGCCCTATTAAGCGAATAAAAGTCGGTGTCGAATTCAGTTTTGACTTTGGCTTGAATTAAAGCTATATTTTGAACACCTGAACATGTTCTCCCGAAACGCAGCACCTATCTATAAATGTTGTATTGTCTGTCTTGTTTACTAACATTAGCTAATAAGTAATATTGTTATAATAACTACTAACTATTATGGATGTAAGTCCGAAATAAATGATTTGAATTTAAATTTGAAAAGCTGACAGAATGTAATAAGTCCCAGCGAACAAGATAAAAAGAAGAAAAAATATCAAAAAAACTACATTAATTTGCATTGAAAATATGCCTTTGTATAACAATTTTCCGGCAGTCGAATCTAAAATGCGTGGCTTGCTAACAAATCACTTTTGGCTATGAAACAGCCCACGGGGACGCGTGCAAACCGCCGATAACCGGATTCCACTGCATTTTTCATTCGAAATTTAAAAACAGAGGTGGACAAAATCTAAAAAGTCACTTTTGTTCGTCGAATATAAAAAAAATGAGCTGGAACATTTTTGTCAATGGTGCTTTTTTATTTTAACTTGTTTGTGAAGGTTTTTTTTTCTGTGCTGGTGGTTTCAGTGTTACGAGATATGAGGCTTAACTTTTACTAAATTATTTTTTAAATTCATATGCAAAATTTGAGTACCAGAACCTTTTTTCATCAGTTCAAAAATAAATCCTTATCCATACTTCCATATAGCTACTTAGATAAAATAAAAGTGCGTAAGTCTGTAACGATTTCATGATCAAACCGCTGAACGGATTTTGATGAAATTTGGTATGAATATAGTTGAAGACCCGGGGTCAAACATAGGCTACTTTTTAACACAGGCGGAGCTGCGGGAAACAGTTTTAATAATATATCTCCAGAACGAAATTTATCTATTCATTTTAACAAGTTCAGCAATTCCTCATCATTTCGGTACATAATCTCAGTGAAATTCCTGACAAAAGTAAATTGTCCCTTTACCTTCAGAAATAACAGGGAAATTGGGTCACCTTGAGCTCACAAAAACGCGGTTACGTGCCGTAGCAAAACACAGATTAGATACAAAAGGGAGACTAAGCTGGGTCTTATTGTCAAGTTTTTGCTGGATCTGCATTGCTAATTAGTGAGATATTGCGTTATGATAGTTCTGAAATTAGCGTCTTATAAATTGTTTGGAATAATTTTGTAAAGATTTAAAACATTTCCTTTTGCATTGACATCAGTATTCAGCTTATAATGTTTAATAATATTATAGTTATAGTGAATGGGTATTATTTATAAACCCTGTTCAGTTTATTTTAATATTAAAACACAGATTTAAAAAATGCTGCAGATGGAGTCACCGAACACTTTTGTATGCGCCACTTTGTACTCAAAAAAATTGACGCATCGAATTTAAAGTAAAAGAGATTCGAGTTAAAATTGATAATTTAATTAAATTCAGATGTGCTTAGGTAGTTTGTATTGACTTTAACAAATACAAGCATTTTATAAAAAAATCTGACAGATAATCACCATATTTGTATGAAACGTCCAAAATTTTGTTTTTTGTTTTCACCTATTTTTAAAAAGAAAGTAATTTGAGTTTCTCGTACTGACTACACACTGTATAAAAAAAGGAGTTTGTGTTTCAAATGTCATTCTTTATTTTATCGTGACTTGGTAGCATAGGGGTAGTAGTCTACATTATTTATTTACTCTGTTATAACGTGTTACAAAAGAGCCTTGTCCGAAAAATTCCTTCTGAATTGGGTTCGGCCGCTTTAATGAAAATCTAAACGCCCATGTAAACTTTTGGTAAATGTTTTGTTTACACGCATTGTGAAGACAGTACATAGTTACTTCTACTTGGTAGCCTGGCGGGGCATGCTTGTCTTGTTCATATCAAGCGAAAGAGCATGATCTAATTGTAGACGTTGGTTAGTAGTTGATTATGGCGCGACTTTTGTCTGATCATTGTAATCCTTTTTACAGGCAAATAAGACCAATATGACCATGATATTCACCTGTATTAATAAACAACATTATCATTTTATCTCTGGCTCACTAAAAACATAGGTTACGACTTCTAAGTATCCAGTGATAAAAGCCAAGACCAAGGGCTGCGAAGTATGTAGAAACTCTAGATAATAAATATCTTAAATTCGATGTTGAATTCTATGTAACTTTATAAGCGTAATTTTCACCTGACAAGCCAACCAAATAATTGTTTTCCTTACAATTCGTGCGAGGCCCATAATTATCAACGGTGTGTTCACTGACCCGACTGAAGGCGATTACTCAACCTCGAAATACCTTGGATATTTGTGGTTTATTAACCCCGATGAAAGAAGAGGGGTGTCATGTGTTTCACATCTGTGAGTCTGCCTGTAGCATCGTAGAGACTAAAGGGATGAGCCGAACTTGATGCGGGTTTGTTTGACAGCTGATTTGACCAAGGTTCTTAGTATAATCTGCCTAATTGATAGGAGTACAGATTATAACAACTTTTAAGGAACAGATAATCATGAAATTTTGTTACGATGGCTACGATGATTAACAGGAACTTCGGTGGTATTTCTGAGATAAAGCATATTCAGACTGATGCTGCAGCAAGTGGAAGTCTAAAGGATACTCGACTCCACATCAACTTACAGTAGTTGTAGCGTGTTTGGGCTCATATCTTAGTAAAAGTCTCCATGTATATGTGTTTAGTAGATATTCAAGTTCAATAGAAATGTTTATTTATTTATTTAAACTTTATTGCACATAATACAGTTGTATAGCACAATAGGCGAACTTAATGCTAAAAGCATTATCTAACAGTCAACTTTTGGGTTAAACAGATATCTTCAAGTGGGTATTAAAAATGTATAGCTATAAATACAAAATGTTGGAATGATAATAAACTTACTTATGGTACTTAAATATATACGATGAAATAATAATCAAAATACAGTTAATTTTAAGAGTTATATCAACGAAATAATAGCAGCAACTCAAAATTTATCCATGTTTAACTGCCTAAATTTGCTCCCGTAACCGCGAGAGTAGGAGCTCGTAGACAAGCCTTTTAAAGTTGGCACGGCTGGAGACTGTTCTAATGAACTCAGAAAGATTAGATGATTATTAGATGTTTCGTACCTATCTTGGGGTTTTGTATTTGTTTTATTTATATTTGTTAATAAATTTGGTTAAAAATATTAAGTAGTATCTTACTTTTAACAATACTAGACAAAATGTATACTTACTGTTGGGATAGCTCGAACGAAAATATTTAACGTTCTAGAATAATTTGTAAATGTATTCCGTTCTACGTTGAAATATATTTAAGAAAATTGTCTAGAATTATTAAAATAATGGCTTCCTAGTACTACATCAGACCGAAGTAAATTTGACGTTTCCGCAAGGCATTCTTTTGTACTTTGTATCTTTAAAAAAATTAGGCTCCAAATATAAATTACTACCCTTAGCTATAATATGTTTCATATCTTTCTCTTCTATTCCATATTTAGCGTGCAAGCACGAGATGCAACACATTTTAGCTATAGGCTTAACGAATTATTCTTCCTACGAGGGTTTGTATTTATTTTTACGAATAAGGTTTAACTGGACTTTTGGCGGGAAACTGTGAAAAGTATTATCGGCGGACTTTTGGCGGGAAGCTGTGAAGAGCAGTATCGACGCTATATTTTATTTTCCAAAATTTGTGTTTTTTTGAGAGTTTGTGCTTAATAATGGTGGAGTATTATTCGCAAAGTGTTCGATAACAAGCGTGAGTGTTGGGAAGTGATACAGTGTTTGATTTATGTGATTTTCATGCTTGTTGCCAAAAGCTCCTAGTAATCGCTAAGTGCAGTTTTTCTACCACTTCACTTAGCCTGATTTTCTGACTAGACTTGACTACCGACTAGACTTTTAGACTTGACTAGGACTCGACGAAACCACACTGTAGGACTGAAGAAGATGGAAAAATAAAGAAGGGCTATAAAGGACTAGTATCCATGGCCGTAAAACCTATTACTAAAAAAATACTATAAAAGAATAAATTCAATTTTTAAATTCGGTTCAGAAATGACGTTGATAAGTTTATTTATTTTCACGGAGAACCAACAGCTATAGAAGGGAAAAAAAATCTTTAGCCCAATTGAGAACCTCCTTTTTGTGGATTTGTAGTAAAAAAAGCCGTTAATTCTTACCCGGAAACCACTCGACAAATTTTATTCCGTACCTTGTAATAAAACTAATGATAGTATCCGAAATCTCGATTGATGATCAATATCAATCACCACAAGATACTCAGGTTCATCAGCAGTTAATGTTAGGTCATTTATCATCATTACGCTGACTCAGCAGCTCGATCGCGTGATTAAAATGGCCATGGTGAAAACATAGACTCACGACCGACGATGTAAAAAGAGCTAGAGGCTAATCATATCATATCTACTAATATTATAAATGTGAAAGTGTGTTTGTTTGTTTGTCCTTCTTTCACGTTAAAACGGAGCAACGGATTGATGTGATTTTTTTGTGTGGAGATAGTTGGAGTCCTGAAGAGACATAGGCTACTTTTTTCCGTGACACAAACGTAATACTATGCGGGCGAAGCCGCGGGCACAGGTAGTAATATATAATGTGCAGGATCGTGTGATGGACGTATAAATGAATGCTTTATTACTTCCAATAAAAAAAAATATAATTAATTTTTTCAACGTTTAAAAGGATTACTTAAAAAATGCGTGTCGTTTCAAATTCGTATGGTAATCGAGTGAAGTGCGTATAGATCGCGCTTCCACCAGTCGTGACGTCATGATTACGTCATGGATACGCGTACAAGCATCGCTAACTTCATGGTTATTCCCTTGCTCGGCTGCTGTCGTATAACCCGCTAGATAGCGCGCCAACATATATTAATAATGAAAACACTTTATTGCACTTTACAAAAGAAACATAATGTCTATGTACATAGGCGGCTTTATCACAAAATTATTCGCGCTAATCCTAACATTTTGCTATTTTTAATACACGACTGACCAAGAGGAGTAGGACATTTTGTAAGGAGTAGTCCGTCTGGGGAAGTACCTACAGAAGACCGCAGCCAAATAACACTGTGATGCAGTGTTGTGTTTCTGCTGGTGAGTAGGGTCGCCAGGCTCCAGAGGGGTCGCTGTGCTGACAACGGACAGGTCGGCAACGCGCTCGTGACATCTCCAGTGTTGCAGGCGTACATAGGCTACGGTAATCACTTACCATCAGGTGGGCCGTACGCCTGTTTGCGTACTTAGATGTATATAAAAAAAGGAGATTTTACAGCATATTTGTTTGTATATTTGTATGTATTTCATCATATCTTCATCATCATCATATTATATCATGATGTAAGTATGTCAGATTTTTTTTCTACCACTACTCACTTAATGTACTTACATGTAAGCGAAAAATATATATCTGAAAAACAGAAGTGTGAGGTGTTCTTAGCATTCTTCCGAGTAGCATAGACAATGTGACATCATGAAAACAACATGGCGCCTTATAGTAAATGCCATACCGAAAAATATTGTTTGTTTTCCTCAATCTAAAGGAATGGGTTTAAAATGTGTTTTCAAAAATGTATATCAATTATGTATAAAAAAGTAGATGGCAAAAATAAATTCGCACTACTGTTATTTTTTAATAGTTATGAATTTTAGTTATTTTAGCAATGAATTACATTAAAAAAATATATTACAAAAAATTCATGGAATTCAAGTGTAAGCCGAAAATGCCTACATCTTTTGCGCATTATTCCATTCTCTCTTTACGAAAAGTAATGGGAATGTAATGCATTTCGAATCACAGATACTCGTAGCTCCATATTTTCGTACAAAAATGTGGTATTTGAACGAGCGTTGTCGAAATCCTGTGCGATAAAAATAATGGGTTTTCACGTCATGACGAATGATGACTCTTATCGCATCGAATTATAGGAAAATTCGTGTAGTTCTGGGTTAATAATCAAAGCACTAAGAAGAACAAGATATAAGGCGACCCATCCAAGACATCGCGCCCCACTCCTCGCTTGACATGTGCAAGCGTTACGCATTTGGCTATCGAGTACCTTGTTTTATGTCCCTTTTCGTCCAGGCGTAAATTACATTTTCAGCTTGAGCTCAAGGCTCAGGGTACGCTTTTAACATGGTCCTGGATTTTTTTTAATACAATAAAGTAGGCAAATGTATGGCCCTCCTGATGGTAAGTGGTTACCGTAGCCTATGAACGCCTGCAACACCGGAGATGTCACAAGCGCGTTGCCGACCCTGAAGGAACTTTTTTACCTTCTTTTTAAAGACTCCCATGTTATAGTCACAAGGGAAAACCATGGCAGGGAGTTCATTCCATTATAGCAGTGTGCGATGGAGAAATTGACTGTATTGGTATTTATATACAATGGAGTGACTGCCGTCTGCCCTTCGATACTTACAGGAAAACTCGACCAACACGGCCACGGTGTTTTTTAACAACCATCTTCAAAAATTATAAACAAATCGTATCATTTCAGGGTCGATTGACCAACAAGACAAGCGTTAAAACTCATCAAACTTAAGAAAAACTAATATGTGAAATATAATTGAAACTTTAAACTGAGATCACTAAAACTTATGTATACGAACATGACCGACTGTCCCAAACAAAGTTTGAAAAGCTCCATTTTTACACAATGCCTGGAACTTTTAAAAAGGCTTTTCAATGCGGCTAGCGCTGAAATTAAAACTTTTAGAGTATTGCAGAATGGGTTTGAAAGGATTTGCTTATTGGAATTATTATGTAGGTACAGTTGATTGCAGATAAACGTGACCCCTACCATACTTACTACACTGGCCGGGGATAGGATCTGCCTCCTACCGCACGTCCGACATCAGAATAAAAAAATGTGTGGATGACGTAAACGATGATAAATTAAAGGTGGTTAAATTTTACTTCGATTCAATAAATTGAAAAGTATATGATATTATATTATTGTTTCGCCATTTGTATTTCTCTGGTGCAAAAATACCTATAATTATTACATAAATACCCAATCTTTTTAACTTGTATATAATTGAGAATTACAATAGCGATAAGTCCGCCTTTGTACACATTGTTTAAATTAATATCAAGATGTATAATTTTTATGAAAAGTACAATTAAGGTATATAAAAAAACAGTGTAAGGTGCAACGAGATCAACGGAATAATGATATAGAATTTAAGCAATTTAAAAATCTAGAAAATCGTTGAAAGCTTACTAAGCTATATATTTTTTACCCGACTGCAGTAAAGTGTCCGCTAATCGCGCTCACATAAATCCGTTGCCCCGAGGAGGCTATAAATCGAGTTTGCTCAAGGAAGAGACAAAAGTTTTTATTTTTCATAGATGCTAGATATGTTTATGTTTCTTAAAACCATTTTGTGCTTATCAATAAAAAGAAAATGTTTTATTTAATATGGTTTTTATCGAGTTTATCTTATTCACAACGCACAGATTTTTCTATCCCAGTTTCCTCTCAAATAAGGCAATATTTTTTTAAATAGCTATATAAGTTACTAAGATCCGAACATCTTCAGATCTTAGAAGTAGATTTTAGTTTAAGGAATGAGGGGTTATGCAGCCTCATCAGTTTTTTTGTCCTCTTCTCTCAATATCTCTGCATTACAGGTAGGCTTTCAGTATACCTCGTATTCTATCCATATAGACTATCAGTATCCCAAAGTCTTTCTATAAATAGCGAAATAATAAAATATATCAGGATCATATTGTTTTTTACCTTCATGTTACTTGATAATTTCCGGGATCTCAACCGTCAACCTTAAAAAACTTAGCCAAGAATGTACACTCCTGTAATATGAGTTAAAAGAAGCGTAATAAAGCAGGCTGTTATAATCCATAGCTCAAATCAGACAGACGATCAATTTCGAGAAAAGGCGCGAATTCCAAACTTTTTATTACCCAGACTTGCGAAGAAATTTGCCAGCTATCCCTCACGTACAAAATCACGTGCTCCCAATCCCTCATAAATCATTGGAAGGCGCGGCAAAAGCAACATGGCCGCCGAGTGACGTCATCGCTTTTTTTTCAGGTTGGTAAGGCACAATGAAGCTGATTTAGTATGAGACTTGCATTTGGAATTAGGTGGCAATGGCAACTACGTTTTTATAGGTATACATTATACCTTTATTGTCTTAGATTTCCGTTAAGACTTCACTTTCTTTCAGCAGCCATTAAAGTTAATTTAATAGAAAATGTTGAGGAAAAATCACCTTTGCTATTTAGGAATCATACAAAAAGAAAAATTGGACATAATGACTGCTTCCACCGTTTGTCAAAGCGTCCATCTGTCTAATCTATTCCCTCTAATCATCTAGTTATCTTGTGGCTTTTAATAGAAACTTCAACTTCTTTTCTTATTTTAACGTGATTTCTTTCAACATTTCTGTCAAAAGACAAACCCTGAACTAGAGAGTATATATTATTCCGGAAAGTAAAATATTGTTAATGTTTTCGCCCTTCACTTTTCGTTACATTTCTTGATTGACGCTTGAAATTCTCGCAGCAATTCCATTAAAAAATTTTCTGTTAAAGTTGCGAACAAAAATTACGCAAAACAAGATTATATTATCAGTGAGTATTATTTACTCTAAGTATTGTAACATATTTGAATTAAATTTAATTTCACATTGACATTTTTTCTTTCGGTCTTCTTCAACCATTTTCCATCTACTGCTTAGGGCAGGAGTGTTATCTTTGAAAAGTGTGACTCACTGAAAATCGGCGAGACCAATGATTTTTGTTTGATATCGAATGGTTTTCTTTCGATGTCGAAGCATTTTTGTTCGATATTGAACGATTTTCATTCGACATTATATGTCATATATTTCAAAAATAGGGTTCTAGGTCACCTCATGCTCATACCATTATCTGCGGTATTGATTATTTCTAAGCCAGGTCTTGCTCAACACTAGCAATATGCCATAAGACCATGTCGCTGGAGGCTTCCCCAAACCTCTGCGGCCCTGTCTTGATCTCCACTCAATCGCCCTTCGCCTCCTTCTACAAAATGGTCCCAACTTCTTTGAGTAGAAAGGTATAACTTGCAGTTAGTGGTTCCATTATGAAAATCAGTACAACAACATGGTGGTTTAAAGCTTACTAGCAAAATTTTAAAGGTACTCTATATAATTTAAGGAATATAATGTTTAATGTTTAAAACGAATAAAGTCCTTGATTGAGCACGAAATAACAATAGTGAATTAATATTTCTAACAGATTTTTGAAGTAATTGCTCAAAAAGCAATCTTACAACAAGCGATTTCTCCCGAGCAACCTTTTGAAATTGAAATTAATTTGTGTTTGCCTTTTTTTAGCATGAACTACTAAATTACCTACTTATATAAAAGTAAATAAAAAAGTGGAAACACACTATGACCTAGCCTAATCAAGATCCAGCTAGCGATAGCAACTGTCGAGTTATAATAAAATATATTTCCAATTGTTAAAGATCACGCGATACTATTTTACTCGCACACTTTTGTCGCGATTATGACCTACTTTTAACCAACTTTCGATAAAGATTGGTCTTTATTAAAGAGCTTTTTAATACATTACTTTAACCACGTATCAACGTCAATGAACGAAAGGAATTAAAAAAAAACCGACAATTCTTCAAAATGAAAGGATTGACTTTTAATATTTTCTTAGTTTCATTCAAACCATACATTTTGTTAATCGGGTATCGCTTATCCGTAAATCATAATGATTCTCTCAGAGCTCTTCTCAGAGCTGGAAGACCAGGATTATATTAATACTAATCAAAGTTTAACTAAATAGCGTAAATCAAAGCTCGAATACAAGACCTCAAAATACGGCTCCGAAATACTGTTTTAGGATCCAACCAGGACAACGTTGCCTTATCTATAACAAGTCAACGATAGCAATATTTTACAACGTGAAACAGATAAAGTCAATCAACATAATCTCCCAGAATATTTATTTACGTAGAAAGAAAGGACATTTGTATATTCTAGCGTGAATTCTGATGCATTTGGACCACTTCCAAGACGGAACCAGAGATGTAGACCTCCGCAAATACTCTTAAGATGGAGACGAATTGGTTTCGTGTCAGTGCCGTCCGGGTCAGGTTATAATGGATGGTTGAAGTACATTGTTGGGAGACAAAATGCAGGTTTTATCAGAAATTGTGTTGAGTTAGGTCTGTTTCGTTAGTTTGTTATGTGATAATGTCAGAAGGTGTAATGGAGCTTTTTTGTATCCATATTCCCATACATTTTTTTGTAAATTGACTGACGTCAATAAGTAATATTTAATTCAAATCCTAAATTGAAAATAAACAATTTCATTTCATATCAATGAACTTATATTTAGTGCGAAACTCTGTCTGTCTATCAGCTTTCACGGCCAAACCGCTAAACTGATTTTGACGATTTTTAGGATGAATATAGTTAAAGACCCGGGGTCCAACAGAGGATACTTTTTGGCGCAGGCAAAGCTGCGGAAAACAGATAGTTTTTTTATATAAGTAGATAACATATTTCTTAATTGTTTCGAACCTTATGCTTATTTTATATACTGAGGTTATTTATACTCCAATCTGTAGAAACTTAGCAAGCGAGATTTAAAATTTCATTCTATTTCGAATATCTTATGTGAATATGATTATCACTTTTAGAATTCGTGTAAGGAATTTGTCATAGAATTCAACTGATAAACCCTGCGCATTGGACTTCAGAAATCCAGAAAAGTTTTCGACATTTTTGACACTAAATAGGTCTGGGTTATTAAGGTACGAGTACATACATGTTGTGTACAGGGTCAATTGACCAAATAAATGCACTTAATATGAATAAATTAGGTTGGTCTTAATTGTGTGATTCAATGTCTATTCAACAATTATTTATTTATTTCCTTTATAACAAACTCTAATAAACAAAGATTTGATGACATATTTTCTAATACTTGACTTAGTTAAGGACTACAGTCTAACGTTAATTTATCTGAACTGGAAATTTTAAAATGTCGAAGAGTTTATAAATTTTATAATAATTATTTTTCTGTCTATAAAGTTTAACAACATCCACATAAAAACACCATAGCATGGTACACCATGAAATCAGCGTAATTACCAGCAAGCACGCTACATACACGAATACGAGGCAACACAAACAATTCATTAATTTTGGAAATCTACCTTTATTTTGTGAGTTAACCGCTGTTAAAAGAATATGTAATAGTAAACACTGCGATTTTGTATACCCTCTACGATTTCGTAGACGCTCTACGATTTCGTAGTGCCTCTACGATTTTGTAGTACCTTGACGCTTTTTGTAGCACGTGAACGCTTACTGATTTCTAATAGAAGTTTATTTGTAGGTTGAACGATTTAATTTACAAAGCCTTTTTAAAATCGCTCTGTCTTAATAGCATTTCCTAGTAATTGCTTCTAGCAAGAGTTTTTTTAAATATATTCCACTACAGACTGCCTTAACCAAACATGAAAAACTTAACAAAATATCCTTGACATAGAAATCTAATCCACAACCTTCGGTTTAAAGGAAAACCACGGCAGTTGACCACTGAGAATGAAATCAGAAACATACGAGAAAAGAGAGTCATTCCTCTTTGTTAGAAAATAGGCTGGTTTCCAGGGTCAAAAGACTAACATTAAAATTCGTCCGTCATTTAGGGAATCAAAATATATTAGTGACGTATTTTTTCTTTTGACAATTGAGTGATAAATTATAAAGATATAACGTATCAAAGTTTAGGAGTTCGGTGTGACGTCACATATTGCGAAAAAGTGTAGCAAACTGTGACGTCACACCGAACTTTAACGCGTCATATCTTTACCATTCTTTGTTTAATTTTTAAAAGAAAAAATACGTCTCCAATATTTTTTGATTATCTAACTGACTGACTAATTTTATTTTTTTAGGAAACTAGAACTGTTCGACAGAGCCACTAAGTATAATTTCAATAAGATCCGTGCCCACTATATTTGGGAGTTAATATTAGGTAGCAAGAGTTTCTTAAAATATATTCCACTCTATTTTGTACTTCCAGAGCCCCAATTTTTGAAATGAACTCATATGTAGAATAAAAATCGTTCGATATCGAACAAAAAACATTCGACTTGCTTATTTTGCGTGAGTTAAACTTTTCAAAAATAGCACTCCTGTACGGATGCAGTTAACACATTTAATGTGTGTGTAAATTAACTGAGAAAACATAAACTTGTTTAAAATTTGTTGTAAACATGTTTTGCCCACTAGGCGTACTAAAGTCATAATTAACCACGGATCCATTTGCGAAATGAGAACAGTTGCGTGTATAATTTTAAACAATTGCGTAACTAGCTTTTCAGAAGTAGAATCGTTAATTTGCAAAATCAAAATGAAATCGTAAAATGCGTATATATTATTAAATACAAACTACTACTTTCAAAACTAACCAAAAAATTAAGTGGTCAGAAAATACACACTACACAGCGTAGGGGATTAATGATCATTACAACATAATAACCAACCGCATAATTGGGGCAAAAAGCCCTAGCTTGCACAAGTTAATTGCCAATTTTAGAAGTACGGGCTTCTCTACACGCTCTAATTTCAAAATATTTGAAAGAGGTTTAGAAACTGGCTAAGGTTTAGGGTTCGTTATTTAACAAGAAACCCTTAAATTGCATGTTCGTCATATCGGAAGTGAATTAAGTGCAACTTTATTTTGTCGGTGGCAAGACCACTATCGCAATATCAGTTTCTTCCAGGCAACCTTCTGAAAAGATTGTGCGGGGTTAATGAAAATAAATAATGTTAAGTTGCTGTTTCAAAATGTCCTTTCATTACGTATTTATTTATTTATTTATTAGGAAGACCAACAGCTTTTTTTATATAAAACATTAGTCGCAACATTGCTATGGTCAAGATAGAAAAAGAATAATAAGAAAGTTTAACTCTAAGACTTAAATAAAACACAACAGAAAAATTCTATGCTACTGTAAAGTAAACGCTTTGCTCTAGCTATGCTTGTGGTGAATAAATCCAGATCCAATGTCCTGGAGAAAATATTGAAATTATTACTTGCGCGCAATAAATATGAATTCTGCCGATAATTTGTTGATACATTTGGTACGTAGAGAAGAGGATTAAATCGAAAAATTCTAGGGGGAGCTAATAAATTGATTTTAGCTAAGAGTTCTGGAGAGACAACTACACCAGAAGCAATCTTCATTAGGAATTTAGCCAGTATGAAGGAAACATTTAACAAAGTAGTTCAGTTAAGTCAAGTGTAATAGTTAAAATACGAGTTGTTATTAAGGCATAGTTCGTCAGGGAATACTCATACTTCATAATCGATAATAAAAATCAATTAAGTCTTGTTTTCTGAGTACTACTATCAGGCTAACTGAAGTGGTAGATTCGTATGTATTTCTATAGAACATAATGTAATGAATCAGTGCCAATCTGTACGCTCCGTATCAAAATACAGTGGACTCGCAACTTTTACGATTTCGCGCAGATAGAAAGAAAGAAAAGTCTTTATTTGATACATAACAAAACTGTATTATAATACAGGTTGACAAAAGAATATAAAAAATAATTTTTGTATATGTATCAAAATGGTATCCACTCAGCATAATGTCATGGTGTGGACAATGACGCTGGTCTTCCGCGGGTCTATCTTTGATGCAATATAAGACAGTATAGCTCGGATGATGGGCAATATATGGTTAATCAGTAAATGAATTTCAAATTGAGTGGTCAATCGACCCTTTACACCTTGATGTCAGAGTTTTTTGAACGCGTTTTTCCGTCGTTGACGCAGGGGTTTCTTTTTTTTATTCTTATTTATATATATTTATATTATTAAATATTACAAATAGCTTGACCCAAAGGTTGACTGTCAGATAATGCTTTCAGCATTAAGTCCACCTATTGTGCTTTACAATTGTATTTGTACAATAAAGTTTAAATAAAATAAAATAAGTAGGTGCAAGGTACTTATGCAATTATCCGAAACGAGAGTACACATTCAAACTTGCTTATTAAGCCATTAGCTGTTTTGCAACATGTAAACTAACTATGGCATACTCCGCAAATATTTCTTAAAAGCAGTACCCTCTGGCCCATATATAAGAGTGGTTGTCTCTGGAACCATGCCAACTCACTTTATTAAATGGGATATAGTAAGTGATGAAATAATTTTTACCAGATTCTTTTTTTCTCAAGTTTGTAGGTACGATATTTTATTTTTAATATTTTTATTTCGGAAATGATGTAAGAGTGTAAGGTGCGGAATTAATGCTGAATGATTTTCTACATGTCAGCTTATAGCAAATATCTCATAGATAAGGTCTAAAGGAATACTTTAATTTGCATGTCTATGGCAAAGAGCATTGAAACCGAACACAATTAAAGGACAAAATAATCGGTAGAAGTGCCGTAGCGTAGGTATGCCAAAGTTAACTGGCCCGCTAATGACACATCTATATGTTCTTATTTCTATAAGCGTCCCGCCAGTCGCACGGGATTCCCCTTAGTGTGAACGGTCCTTAAACGTTCGCTCGTATGAACACATCAATGCGAATTTAGTAGCAGCCCCCACGACGAGGCTGCTTGGCTTTGACTCTGACCTACAAACTTGGACCCCGTAAAACCGATACCGATCCAACCACGGGTAAATTAACCATCACCTCCATAAATAGGGATAAAGGGAGTGTCCTCAGTGCGACAGCGGAGCACCTAACCAGACCCTATTTTACGTGGTAAACGTATGCCCACTTCGCTGTTTGCCCGGTGGAATATTGGAACTTCACCGGCTCAGACCCGCCGCTAGCCTAGAGATAAGAGGTTTGATCCATGCAGAATGAATGCCATACGCAATGATGATGATTACCACGTTGCTTTCACAATGGTCTATAGAAATACCGTGTTATTCGGAAACCATTATTCCAAATATTTACAGTGTGTTTAGTACATTTTGTAAACCACGTTCATTCTCAAACGGGGCGGTCTAATAACAAAAAGCATATTGTGTTAGACAATCTTCGGAAGACTTCACAAAGTAAGGTGTAGTGCAGTTATATAACAACAAGTTCAGCGCATTAGAGCGAGCAAAACCACAAATCAAAACTAGTATCATTCTATGTCTAGCCTATAAAAGCATTGGTTTTCTATAGCAGAGCTATGTCAGGTCGGCAGGAAGTTTTAGCAGTGTATACGGGATGCAGGTGACACAGGTAATATCCTATGCCAATAGGCTTGCCCTATTTCTGCATACAAATCTGGTGTGAAAACATGCGTTAAAACTTTTTTTAGTTTGTAATCTGGTCATCAATAGAAAGTGTTTTTAAAAATGTAATAAATGTTGATACAATATAATAACATTAGTACTGACTTTTGGCAGAAAGCTGTGAAGAGCAGTATTGGCGCTGTATTTTATTTTCCAAAATTTGTATTTTTTTGAGTGTTTGTACTTAATAATGGTGGATTATTATTCGCAAAGTGTTTAAGAACAAGCGTGAGTGTTGGGAAGTGATACAGTGTTCGATTTATGTGATTTTCTTGCTTGTTGCCAAAAGCTCCTGGAAAACGCTAAGTGCAGCTTTTCTACCATTTCACCTAGTCTGACTCTTTTGGCTCAACTTGAATTGACTAAGGTACTGACGTGACTTTAGACTTACTTGACTAAACAACTTTATTCAAAAATTATACTTGTTACTGGTTAAATACGAAAGTAAGAGCCATATTGAGATAAAAAAATGTTACTGGCCATTTCGATATTAAAAAATTGAGAAAGAAAACAATGACAATGGTTTTCTTTTTTCTAGTTTTCAGGTTTTTGTAACCGAAGCGACCTTATTACTGGCTATCACTAAGATTCCGCTGTCTGTCCGAAATTTTCAATGATAATGTATTTCAGGATTAATAGGAGACTCCCATAGGTACGACCATGGAGCAATTACAAAGAGGAGATGCCGTAATAAACGTTTTGTAAGAAAGTATTTGTGAGACTACACGGGGCGGAAGGCAGACGTGCGGGGTGCTTGGTTTCGGCCGTGCCTCAAACCATGGAGCACGAGCAATGACAAGCTCCGCCCACTTTTGCGTCCTCGAAGGCGCCAATGATCACATCACTGCGCCATTTCAAACGGCATCTCTTTATAATTGCTCCATGGGTACAACAGACATGACCTTCACGCGATTTTTTTTGGGCGCGAGTCCGACTCGCACTGCATTGTTTTTAATGTAATTACTTGTGTGATGTGAAATTAATTACATTATTAAAAATGAAAAATATTTTGTTGTATTTAACTCGCTTAAAATACTAATACAGCTGAGTCCCAAGTTACATAGCAAAAACTAGGAATTACATATATACAATACATACTTACACTATATATTATGTATGTGGCATATAAAGAGCAGTACGATTTGATTTAAAATGCATCATTTGAAGGCCGAGCTTTTGGTGTGTCGCAAATCCATGTGTCGGGAAAGTACTGACAACTTAAAAATATTTAATAAACGTAACTATATATATTTTCTGAAACTTTCAATGGATTCTTAAATCCATTTAATTGGTTGTCTATTCTTATAAAGTCTACTTACACACTAAAGATATCAACATGAAAAATTATCTTTAGGTAATTAAACATGTTCAGTGTATGACTGATTTCGATCCCAGTGTTCGGAAATACCAAATTTGGTTTGTGCAATATTGTAAATGTATGTAAGAAATAATTAAATAAATAAAAAAAAAATGAAAATAACTGAGGTTCAAAATGATCAGATGGATTCTTCTAACAACGGCATTCCTAAGATTACCAGGAATTCTGATAAGCATCCAATCGCCCACAAGTTTATTTTTAGGCAATAGCAGTACCAGCCGCTGTTATCGATAAATATCGATAACATAAATAAAATTAAAAAATCTCACATAGATTGATTAAAAACTAGAAAAAAATAATCAAACAGTCGAACGAATCTTCCATTTTGAACTCGGTTCAAAATTAAATTAAACAACACACACAAAAATAACAACTTTAAATAAAAATAAATAAAATTTATGATTTATATTCAGTTTCTGCTAACGCTACCAATATTCTGCATTCTGAAAGCGCGGAGATTGGAACCACGTTTAGACAAATGTGTGTCGGCGATGTGTGTGTGCGTACGCGAATATTATATTACAATACTATATAACAAGAAAATGTTATTTATTTATGAATAAGAATAAATTTCAAAAACACTGAAGGACACAGCACACAGTACACAGCCTTTTCATAACCTTTGTTGTACAAATTACAAACTGTAAAGCACAATAGGCGGACTTAATGCTAAAAGCATTATCAAACAGTCAACCTTTGGATAAAGAAGGTAGCTTGAATTGAGCGTTATTTAAAATGTACCTAACGTTATTTAAGCTTATTTTAACTAGAATGTAGTTTATGTTTAGATACTTATTATTTTGAGAATAAGTCTTCTATCAAAGAGCAGACGGCTACCGGATAACATTTATTTATTTAGTTATGTAGTGCCGACCTAGTCGAGGTCGCAGATAGACACTGGATGCAGGCCGCCTTTTATCGGTCAGATTGGAAAACTATGGGGGAGGCCTAAGTCCAGCAGTGATCATCTTCTGTCTGACATGATAATGAAGAATGAAGTATAATAATATAAACATTAATATTACCGTACCCGCTCCTAAGAGTATTTTAAGATCTTTAAATTTGTAAAACACTTTCAGTTTCCGTTGCCTGACCTTACTCTCGATTTCTCTGGATTAAAATAAATAGTTATTTATATTTGTCTTGTATGTGTTAATTCATCTTATACCGGCTTCTATTCCTAAAACATTTACAACTCTTTGTTTACAAGTTTACGACGACATCAAAATACTTCACTTTGCGATTACCTACCTAGTTTACCTAATATTAAGTTTCCAATGTATATTTACAGTGTGTACATGAAATAAATAAATAAACCAACCTAAGTAATTTTCATACAAATCGAAATTAACATTTTTATGCAATTATTAAAAAAAAAAAAAAAAAACAAAAAAAAACAAGCTAAATGTAAAACATTTTGATAATTCTTCAAATGCATAATAAATAGTTATATTATACAATTTTTCAGTAATCACACTGAATTCTGAGGAGAGAGTGCTAAGATGAGACTGATAATGTTTAATTAAATTATTACCATAGTAGTTACTTTAACTAAAACTATTATTTTTAAACTGGGTTTATTTAATTAACTTCATTACAATAATGTAAAGGGCGGACTTAAAGCCAAAGGCTTTTTCTACCAGTCAACCAAGAGGTGGTGCGGAGAGAATAATAACTTTTATATATTTTAAAGGTATACGAAATGGGTGCGTATTGATTGATAGAATAACAAAATATATATTTTCATTTCAATACAATTCAAGTGATATATTCTTGAATTGGCATAATCATTACTGGTTATATTTTTTTCACTGTTCACATTTATAATATTTTCAATTTGAAAAGCATAACTCCATTTTATATAACGTTTACGTACACTAAATATCACATGTTATACAACGTTGGCAAATATACTTGCCAAAAAAATATACATTCAAAAAGTATACTATTTACAAAACATATCAATTAAAAAGGTATACTATATTTAATTACAAAATATAACTGAGGAAATATGCGAAGTGAGCGAGCGACACACCTTGTGCCAGAAGCGACCTAGTGGCAAAAGTCGACTTTGTGACAGAAGGTTAACCTACCTTATGCTTATATAGTGGCCACAAAAGTGAGCGAGCGAGCGAGCGACAGACCTTGTGACAGAAGCGACCTAGTGGCAAAAGGTGACTTTGTGACAGAAGGTAGGTTAGGTTATGGTTATACAGTGACCACAACAGTGAGCGGGCGAGCGAGCGACAATGACAGAACCGACCTAGTAGCAAAAGGTGGCTTTGTGACAGAAGGTAGGTTAGGTTATGGTTATACAGTGTCCACAACAGTGAGCGAGCGAGCGACAGACCTTTTGACAGAAGCGACCTAGTGGCAAAAGGTGACTTTGTGACAGAAGGTAGGTTAGGTTATGGTTATGCAGTGACCACAATAGTGAGGGACAGACCTTGTGGCAGAAGCGACATAGTGGCGAAAGGTAACTTTGTAACAGAAGGTAGGTTTGGTTTTGGTTATACAGTGACCACAACAGAGAACGGGCGAAGTGAGCGAGCTACAGACCTTGTCACAGAAGCGACCTAGTGTTCCAAATTGACTTTAAGACTAAAGGTAGGTTTGGTTATGGTTATAACT
This sequence comes from Euzophera pinguis, assembly GCA_947363495.1. Lineage (NCBI taxonomy): Eukaryota > Metazoa > Arthropoda > Insecta > Lepidoptera > Pyralidae > Euzophera > Euzophera pinguis. The sequence goes on from OX376164.1 coordinate 3,610,588, forward strand.
TTATAACCATAACCAAACCTACCTTTAGTTTTTTAGTCACTTGACTACAACAGTGGGAGAGTGAGCGAGCGGCAGATCTTGTGACAGAAGCGACCTAGTGTCAAAAGGCGACTTTGTGACAGAAAGTAGGTTAGGTTATGGTTATACAGTGACCACAACAATGAGCGAGCGAGCGAAGCAAGCGAGCGACAGACCTTGTGACAGAAGCGAACTAGTGTCAAAAGTTTTTATACGAAACAACAAATAGATTTCTTTAGTTTTATAACTGTAAAACTGTAGGTTTGTTATATTGAATAATTGTTATATATAAAAGATATTATATGAAAAAAAAATGTCTTCAGATTTATATCTAATTCGAAAATTATACTAAACAAAATTATATATTTCGTATCTACTCGTACCTATCTTAAAATATAGATATTTTGTATTTATATCTTATATTACAAACCCATACGAAATACTGTTGTTCATATCTTGCCTACGTTACGTGAAGTTTTCATTTCATTCCACGCACGTTGATCGAATTTAGTTTATCGGATTTCAGAAAAAAATAAACGTTTCGTTCTACGCAAAATTCAATATCACCCGCTTTTATTAAAAACCATTTTTCTTCCATTCCGTTTCACGAATTCTAGCTTCCAGCTGATCCCGCCATCTATGTGATAAATTGGAATTTCAAACAGTTCTAAACTGAATTAGGACAGATAATTTATAACTTTTCATTTAATGGGACAATTCAGCAAATTACTGTTTTTGGAACATCGAAGACTTGAATGTTTTTGAATTAGTCTGAATAATTATTTGGCAGAGTCCTTTCGCGGGATCAAAATAAAATGTTGATTTCGAAAACATTTGGATTTTATTTACTGATTCCATACTCAATTTATAAGTGCGAAAGTCAAATCGCTGAACGGATTTTGATGAAAATTGGAAGGCCCGGGGTCAAACATTAGGCTACTTTTTGACGCAAACGGAGCTGCGGAAAACAACTAGTTTTTCATTTATAAGGTTTACTGGCTTTTATTCATCATATTATTGAAAAAATAGAAAACAAATTCATGTAAAGAGTGCGTAACATGATTAATTGGCAATGTACTGTCTCTGGTGGCAGATTTTTCGGAATTGCGTCTTGTAGGTTCGTGGCACTGCGAAATTCACATAGTTTTACAAATGGTGTCCATAATAACATACTTTATGTTGGTATGTAACCAGTTTCATATAAGTCGATCAGCAGTTGTGTTAGTAAATGATCAGCCATTTTATATGGAAAATGGAGCCATTAGGCATAGCGTTACATTGTACTCAGCCATTCACTTGCATGTAACTTAGTATACTTAAACTAGTACGTCGTAGAGTTACATTTCCTCTAATTAATTATTCTTACATAGAGTGGTTTTTTTTATTAAAATTATGTATTTACCATTTTTTTTTTTAATTATTTTACACAGCAGTATACAAATACCAAATACTAGGTTCAAACATACACTGCGACTTTCAGCGTCGACCGCCCATTCCATAAATTTATATTGTATACTAGCTTTTTCCCGCAGCTCGGCCTGCGTCAAAAAGTAGCCTATGTTTTACCCCGGGTCTTCAACTATATTCATACCAAATTTCATCAAAATCCGTTCAGCGGTTTGGCCGTGAAAGCGTAACAGACAGGCAGACGGAGAAACAGACAGACTTTTGCATTTATAATATTAGTATGGATTATTAATAACAATTAAAGTAAAGAAAGATAGATTTCTATTTTTTATTTAGATACTACCCGTTTACTATTAAGTACTAGTAGGTACTAAATACTAGTAGGACCTACGACCTCCGGGTCTAAGGCAAATGCCCTAACCACTTTATCACGAAGGCATTTATCTGCCAGTGTGGTGTCTCTCCCCAGGCTATGTATGGCATATCCTTTATCTTGCCCTGCCTGTCCATGCAGTGGTGACATTTCAATCCTTACAATAATTTGCTAGAATCGATTCGCTAACGAAGCAGGAACTGAAGCAAGTAAATTGTTCATTGACGTAATTTGAGAAAAATATTTTTGAGTACGCCCAAGGCGAGTTTTTATTGAAACCTTTGTATTGCCTGTTTTCTTGCAATTTTTGCATTGCACGTTTGTGCTAAAAAGATCAAATAATTTTTACTCTCATCGTTATCATTTCAGATGCTAGAAGCCTTCACTCGGCATCTTCCGGTGACCTTATAATAGTCGTGTCATCGAAACTATTTTTTATCGTATTTTATGCAATTAAATTTTTTTATTTGTATGCTTTTATGTCATGCGTTCATAATTTTAATATCCATACTCCAAGAGTAACATACAAAAAATCCATATTAATATTTTACAGACAGAAATTGGCTATAAAAGCAATAAACCTCGTAGATAAAGTACGAAAATTCGGTCATAAATTTCGGTCTTTGACAGCAAAAGTAATCGCGAAGGTAACATAAATATCACGCTACGATAACAACCCTATATCGCTCGAGAAGGTTTTTGTTAGAAACTATCTCCGGATTTGAATAGTTGGCTCCTGCAAACCTTACGTAAGCTCGTTTCTTATCTAAACTGCTGCTATCTACATACTTACACACCCACCGGAAATCTCCTTCAAAGAAAAATATACAAAACCAACTTGAATTTATTGTTATAATACAAACAATGGAACCGTTACCTTAATATAATCACCGTTATTCAAATAAATAACACGTTATTGCTCACGTTCCATTCAATTCCTTTTTGAATGCACTCGATTTGACAGATAGAGTTCGAAATTTGGAAAAGCGCGGAAGCGGGAAAATAGAAGGGTCGTTTTTTTTTTAACGGTAATTGTTACCAGCCAGGGCTATCGTGTTTTGTTTTGTTTGCAATGTTTACATGAAGAAGGAAAGATAAGCGAGCAGCCCGGCTGGCGACTGCCGGCGAAGTGGAGGTCCATGCTTGGGAATGCGCGCGCACTGTAGATTGTAACCTGCGTCGATTTTATTCCGTAGGTGTAAGGTCTGAATGACAACTCAAGCATTTGTGGTTTAAAGCGTTGATTCTAATTAATAGGTAATAGGTAGTCGAGGTCAATAGTTTCCATTATTGCTTTTAGGGTGAATAATGTTTATCATTCAAATACGGGTTTTCGGATTCGATTTAGATCTGGAGGATTATGTAAATTTTGTTTATGAATAGGTAGATTTTTAATTTAGGCGACTTTTATAAAGTTTTGAAAATAAATCAACACTTCACGAAGAAGAATTATGAAAAATCAGCATTTACTATACTAATGGAATTTAAATACCCTCATTTGTCACATCATCAATTTTTCTATAAGAACCGACACCATCTGAACAAAACCGGCAAATCTCATTGTTAGCCTTATCCAGGTATATTTCCACTTTTAGGGAAAACCGAAATACATTTCGCATAAAACAACCCTGGGTTCCAAAGCCCAAACAAACATTGAATAATGATAATGCCGTTTAGTTCTAAAAATAGTTCTGGAATCTGTAAGGCTAAGTCCAAAACCCCCCGAAATTCCCAAACAAAATGCAAATGAGAAAACCGTTCGTCTCAAACCGACCCTTAACATAGAAAACGATAATTTACGAAATCCCTTACAGCCCGCATTATTTTCTCCACCTCTGGAATATTCCATCCCATTCATATTAAAATCATATTCAAACACAAAGAATTTTTCATTCGATTGAATGGGCTATTCATAAAATGAATATAATTTTTGTTACCTTTACAAAAATAGGTTTACAATATATGAATATTAAAGCTATTGTACAGAGTTAATACAATTGTGAACCCAACAACAATGGTCACAAATAATATTTAAATAATTTGTACACGTGCGAGACCGAATATCGCTATATAACAAAAAAAAAAAAGATTTCACGTATGTAAAGCACAGAGCCGAAACAAAATCATATTTAATCAAAGTTTTGAGCATTCTAGTCACACCCTTAAACAAACAAATCTAAAATGGAATTATTTAAAAACGTTGTGTGATAAAGCTATAATGTCGATGTGGGATAATTTATTATTGTACAATTTTTGTATACGTTTTAACGGATACGAATACCTGCATTTGTTCGACTGGATTCAATGAAAAACAAAGGATGAGGACGTGACGATCTCATCTGGGCTCTAATTGGCACCCGATAAGAGTTATACAATGATTTATCTTTTATCAATATCTATTCTAAAATTGATACTTACCTACATTAAAATACAATAATTGTTTTTGAGTAAAAACAAAAGGTAGCTATGTATAACAAATAAATAATGACTGTTTTCTCGTTTTCATTTCTATATTGAGGGATCCTATTATTAACCGAAGTGAAAGTAGTCAAGAAATTTGTAAAAAGTAAAACAAAAAAAAAAAAAACAAAGAAAAAAGAACAAATGACATAGGTTTAGTAACCTCTAAAGTAAGTTATTTTGAGCTGACTAAGACGAGAGAGGCACTGCATTTTTCTAGATTCTTAGATTCATTCGAATCTAAGAACCCTCTCGATGTCGGTTAATCATTCTATTAATATATTACTCATTCGGTGAATCGACCCTGAACATGTACTCCCGATGTCAGAGTATTGCGGAACTGTCTTTCGGCTTCTGACATGGTATTGTTATTACTGGCTTATGGCGCAGCGAATTTAGATGGTGAAAGGGTTTTTTTTTATTATGGGTTTTACGGCCCTTCTTAATTTTTCTATCTTCTTCAGTTCTACAGTGTGGTTACGTCAAGTCTAAAAGTTTAGTCGGTAGTCAAGTCTAGTCAGAGGATTTAGGTTAAGTGAAGTGGTAGAAAAACTGCACTTAGTGATTACTAGGAGCTTTTGGCAATAAGCATGAAAATCACATAAATCAAACACTGTATCACTTCCCAACTCTCACGCTTGTTATCGCATACTTTACGAATAATAATGCACCGTTATTATGCACAAACAATTAAAAAAACACTCAAATAAAATACAGCGATACTGCTCTTCACAGCTTCCCGCTAAAAGTCCGGTGAAAGGGAGGCTGTCCACTCGGTTCCTTGGTCGTCCACTTTATGGATCTTAAACAAACCACACTCGATGGAAAAGGGGGTCTTGGCACATGGCAGCCCGTACCAAAGGCTCATCGTGCCTACCGAAGCACGGAATCATCTTTATTACCAGATAATCAGGTCTGGCTAAGATGAGAGCGAGAAAGAGATAAAGCATAACAAAATGCCACCGCAGAACTTAATTCTAAACAACTTTCTCTTACACTTTACCTTATGACACCTATATTTCTGGTTACAAGTTAACAAATAAAAATGTTGCCAGCAAAATAAAATTCACCTGCGTGTTACTACACCATTTCTATTTGGCGAATTCTTTACTGAGAACATTCAAAACATTACTTAGTGGACAACGACCTTTAAGCTTACTGGACTAATAATTGAAATTTATTATGAAAAAAATATGTTACTTAGCGTTTATGCATGTAAAGAGACAAGGATAATCAAAATTTATCGAAATAACAATCAAGTTCGACGATTTCTTCTTTTACACTGATTATCTTAATACGTTACTGATTACACAAGTAATATTCACAATATGAGTAACCAATTACACTGGAAAAGGTGTCAGTGTAATAAAATTACAATCAGAGCAGATTTAGTTGGTATGCACAATAGTGTGAAAGTATGTCTGTTTGTTACGTTTTCACGGCCAAATCGCTGAACGGGTTATGATGAGATTAAGTATGAATATAGTTGAAGACCCAGGATCAAACATAGGCTACTTTTTGACGCAGGCGGAGCTGCAACAAGCTAGTAAAATATAAATAAAAACTAGATCAGATGACCGTGCAACCAACTTTATATGAAGATGTTAAAATAATATATATTAATTATTTTATTTACTTTCCGTCAACTGTATAATATAGCTCATCCATTATTACAGCATATAAGTCGTGGTCTGAAAGCCTACCCAATTTAGGGTTGCCAAGTGAATAGAGTCAGAAGGTCATACATTATCGAGATATCAACAACTTTATTTGTGAACAGCTGTAGACAATCGACTAACGTAATTTACACTGACTCTGTGACCTGTAGGTAAAAGGGTTTGGCAGTATAAAGGTCAAGATTGTAATCAACCTTCCACAAAAACTGTGATTTGACCAGGATCCAAGGTATCCAATCAAGAAATATTTTGAATATTTAAAACGCAAAATTTATAAAAAAGTAAAAATATTCAAGTTCGTTTTTTAAATTATCCTAAAAAAGATTGAAACGACTACCTAAATTTTTTCCTCGGCAATCTTCTTTTTTTAAATAATTAAAAATAAACTGATTGAAACAATACAAAAATTGGGACAATGAGCTTACTATCATCTCATAATTTCATTCAAATGTGAATAAGTTAGAGAGCTGGCACAATGCATTGTGTAAATCGAGATCTTTTCACTTCCATTTATTTAAAATTAAGAGGTGATAGTAAGCCACCAGGAAGAATTTTATTTAAAAAACTACCAGACCAGCCAAATTTTACAGTGGTTCAGTAAGTTGAATGTTTTTTTTTTTCTTTGATTTTACTTTCTTCTTTATATTGGCTGGTATTTAGAAAGTCGTTAGTATAACTCTATGCTTTCGTTATAACATCACTATATTATCCTTTAATGGGCCTGTCAACATTGCCGGGAACAAATCACATAGCTCATAAACTGACTATGTCCACACTTTGAGGTCCATTTTAAGTTTACGGCCGACTTGAGACGCGTAACTTTGATTTTATAACTTTTGTAATACAAAGGGAGTAATATTTACTACCAAAAGTCGTGCGTTTGATTCCCATGAGAAGAATGCTTTCGCAAAATATATTTGTAAGGAGAAACATCTCAGAACTGGGCAGGCAAGGCAAGACGAAAGAAATGCCATGGTTTGGCTAGAGACACCACACTGGCAGGTAACTGCTTCCGTGTCCTTAGACCCGGAAGTCGTGGGTTCGATTTCCAAAGGAAACAAATGTTTGTTTAGTTGAATTCAGTTTGGTAAAGGAATTGCAGGCTTGGATCACCTAATTGTCTCATAATTATGATGATTTCGTGCTTCGGAAGGCACGTTAAGCCACTGGGCCAGTCTGCCTGCTGGCATCTGTTGTTGGTTGTAGAAGTATCACATCAGAAGCCGAAAAGGCGGTTCCGGAAATCTATGATACCAAGGTACAGGCAACCATGTAATCCACTTAAAAATAAATAAATGAATGAGTTACTACAAATATTAGATATTTATAAAACCAATGTCGTGTGTAAGAAATAAAATCAATTTATATTTTATTTCTTTTGGTATTACGTTCGTAAACAGTTATAAATTAAGTAGGTAGTCTTAGTTATCATTATAATTTGTTAATTTATTGTGTACTATACATAATATATACTTAATAACTTAATACAGCAGGAGTTTCTCAATTTATCAATAAAACAGTTTATAATCTAATCACTTTTTAACATAATTTAAATAAACATAAAAGCTATGACGCTAATAACATAAGTCGCTCTTCATTATTTCTCCCGAATATGGGTCAGGGGTATATTAACCGGCCTAACGGCTAAAGTGTGCTTATCTTAAGCTAATGCTCAGAAATCTGAAGTGCTTTCGAAATGTTGACAACTCTGTACATATTTAAATAAATAGTTTCTCTTTGTTAATTGATTCAAGTCCAAAGTCAAGAGTTTTCCTGTCTCTTGCAGAATAGAGGACCTAAGAGAGACAAACGACCGAACGGTAGAGGTGGGCAAGTACTGGTCGAAAATAATTTAGGACATTTAGAGCCATTTTGTTTCGAAAGAAAAAGATTCAAGTATCAAAAGAGGTCGCTTTTATATGTTTTCGTTAGAGCCCATATGTTAACTACTGGGTGTTCGTAGTTTAAATAAAAGCAATAACTTCGATAGTGAACTGTATTTCTGTCCTTTACAAAGATATTAAAAATAAGGCGCGCGTCCGTACGGGTTGGGAATAATCGAGGAGAATGAATCAAAATGAGCGCAGAGCCGGCGAAGGTGGGAGGCGCGTCACGTCCCCCGCTCCTCAGCGCTTGAAGTGTCGTAGACATCCTGCCAGCCACGAAGTAGAGTTGGTAGAGTTGTTTGTACGTCTGGTTGTTTGTCTATCCGGAAGTTTCTTGGTTAACAGGTAAAGGGCATATCCTGTTGAAGGCCCTCTTGATAGTTCCATTTTTTGTTTTTATATCTGCCACTCGTGTGACGCTATCCGTGCCTGGGTACAGCCTGACGATCCGCCCGAGTAGCCCCTGGATTGGTGGGAGTCCATCGTCTTTAATCACGACGAGATCGCCTTCTTTGAGTTCGCCCTTTGATTGCTGCCACTTAGTTCGAATTTGTAACTGTGAAATATATTCTTTGTAAAATCTCTTCCAATAATGTTGTCGAAGTTGTTCAACTCGTTGATAGCGTGGCAGCTGAAGTATGTTGCGGTCAGTGACATTTGGGTGAGGAAGCGTAGTGAGAGTTCGACCAATCAAGAAATGTGAGGGGGTGAGAACGGAGAGATCTGATGGATCTGTTGACATGGGAGTGAGAGGTCTTGAATTTAGAATACCTTCTATTTGCACTAGTACTGTATACATCTCTTCGTACGTAAGGTGTGCTAAGCCTAATATACGAGTGAGATGATGTTTTGTTGATTTAACACAAGATTCCCAGAGGCCATTTTGGTGAGGACTATATGGGCTTGAAAAATGAAAATTAATACCTTGCTCTGCTGTATAATTCGCAATTGAATTAGAATTGGTTTTTAAAAAATTTGAAATAACGTTCGACGCGCCGACAAAGTTCGTTCCATTATCTGAATATATGTTAGTAGGTTTACCCCTACGGGATATGAATCGATTTAAAGCCGCTATAAAGGACTCCTTGGTCAGGTCAGTAACAAGCTCTAAATGTACTGCTTTGACTGCAAAGCATACAAAAACGCAAATGTACGCTTTTATTAATTGACTACCACGACCTTTGCGGTTACTTATCATAATTGGTCCGGCATAGTCAGTACCTACATTGGTAAATGCAAAATCTGCGTGTGTTCTTTGCTCGGGTAAATTGCCCATTATAGGTATAACTGTATTACCTTTAATTCGTCTACATTTAGTGCATGAAAGCACTGCCTTTCTAGCCAGATTACGACCACCCAGAGGCCAATACATCTCCCGTACATGTGACAATAACAATTGTGGACCTGCGTGTAAAAGTGATAAATGATAAGTTGAAAAAATTAATTTGCAAATGTGATGATTCGAATCTAGTAACATAGGGAATTTTTTGTCGTATTGAAATTGCGAATTAGACAGTTTCCCTTGTTAACTACTGGGTGTTCGTAGTTTAAATAAAAGCAATAACTTCGATAGTGAACTGTATTTCTGTCCTTTACAAAGATATTAAAAATAAGGCGCGCGTCCGTACGGGTTGGGAATAATCGAGGAGAATGAATCAAAATGAGCGCAGAGCCGGCGAAGGTGGGAGGCGCGTCACGTCCCCCGCTCCTCAGCGCTTGAAGTGTCGTAGACATCCTGCCAGCCACGAAGTAGAGTTGGTAGAGTTGTTTGTACGTCTGGTTGTTTGTCTATCCGGAAGTTTCTTGGTTAACAGGTAAAGGGCATATCCGGCTCGAAGGACCACTTGTTAACTACTGGGTGTTCGTAGTTTAAATAAAAGCAATAACTTCGATAGTGAACTGTATTTCTGTCCTTTACAAAGATATTAAAAATAAGGCGCGCGTCCGTACGGGTTGGGAATAATCGAGGAGAATGAATCAAAATGAGCGCAGAGCCGGCGAAGGTGGGAGGCGCGTCACGTCCCCCGCTCCTCAGCGCTTGAAGTGTCGTAGACATCCTGCCAGCCACGAAGTAGAGTTGGTAGAGTTGTTTGTACGTCTGGTTGTTTGTCTATCCGGAAGTTTCTTGGTTAACAGGTAAAGGGCATATCCTGTTGAAGGCCCTCTTGATAGTTCCATTTTTTGTTTTTATATCTGCCACTCGTGTGACGCTATCCGTGCCTGGGTACAGCCTGACGATCCGCCCGAGTAGCCACTGGATTGGTGGGAGTCCATCGTCTTTAATCACGACGAGATCGCCTTCTTTGAGTTCGCCCTTTGATTGCTGCCACTTAGTTCGAATTTGTAACTGTGAAATATATTCTTTGTAAAATCTCTTCCAATAATGTTGTCGAAGTTGTTCAACTCGTTGATAGCGTGGCAGCTGAAGTATGTTGCGGTCAGTGACATTTGGGTGAGGAAGCGTAGTGAGAGTTCGACCAATCAAGAAATGTGAGGGGGTGAGAACGGAGAGATCTGATGGATCTGTTGACATGGGAGTGAGAGGTCTTGAATTTAGAATACCTTCTATTTGCACTAGTACTGTATACATCTCTTCGTACGTAAGGTGTGCTAAGCCTAATATACGAGTGAGATGATGTTTTGTTGATTTAACACAAGATTCCCAGAGGCCATTTTGGTGAGGACTATATGGGCTTGAAAAATGAAAATTAATACCTTGCTCTGCTGTATAATTCGCAATTGAATTAGAATTGGTTTTTAAAAATTTTGAAATAACGTTCGACGCGCCGACAAAGTTCGTTCCATTATCTGAATATATGTTAGTAGGTTTACCCCTACGGGATATGAATCGATTTAAAGCCGCTATAAAGGACTCCTTGGTCAGGTCAGTAACAAGCTCTAAATGTACTGCTTTGACTGCAAAGCATACAAAAACGCAAATGTACGCTTTTATTAATTGACTACCACGACCTTTGCGGTTACTTATCATAATTGGTCCGGCATAGTCAGTACCTACATTGGTAAATGCAAAATCTGCGTGTGTTCTTTGCTCGGGTAAATTGCCCATTATAGGTATAACTGTATTACCTTTAATTCGTCTACATTTAGTGCATGAAAGCACTGCCTTTCTAGCCAGATTACGACCACCCAGAGGCCAATACATCTCCCGTACATGTGACAATAACAATTGTGGACCTGCGTGTAAAAGTGATAAATGATAAGTTGAAAAAATTAATTTGCAAATGTGATGATTCGAATCTAGTAACATAGGGAATTTTTTGTCGTATTGAAATTGCGAATTAGACAGTTTCCCTTGTTAACTACTGGGTGTTCGTAGTTTAAATAAAAGCAATAACTTCGATAGTGAACTGTATTTCTGTCCTTTACAAAGATATTAAAAATAAGGCGCGCGTCCGTACGGGTTGGGAATAATCGAGGAGAATGAATCAAAATGAGCGCAGAGCCGGCGAAGGTGGGAGGCGCGTCACGTCCCCCGCTCCTCAGCGCTTGAAGTGTCGTAGACATCCTGCCAGCCACGAAGTAGAGTTGGTAGAGTTGTTTGTACGTCTGGTTGTTTGTCTATCCGGAAGTTTCTTGGTTAACAGGTAAAGGGCATATCCGGCTCGAAGGACCACTTGTTAACTACTGGGTGTTCGTAGTTTAAATAAAAGCAATAACTTCGATAGTGAACTGTATTTCTGTCCTTTACAAAGATATTAAAAATAAGGCGCGCGTCCGTACGGGTTGGGAATAATCGAGGAGAATGAATCAAAATGAGCGCAGAGCCGGCGAAGGTGGGAGGCGCGTCACGTCCCCCGCTCCTCAGCGCTTGAAGTGTCGTAGACACCATATTTTTATGTTAGTAGCATAAGTTTATCTCTGGAGCTGATATATTTTCAAGTTACGAGTAGGTACAGATTTTTTAACACTTGTCTTGGCCATAAAAATTTAAGCCATAATGTAACATGGCATACTGTTTTTGGCATAAATATTTTTAAGAATAACGTTCTTACGCATAATACTTAAAGCATACTGTATCTAAGCATACTCATGTTTAGGCGTAATATCATAAAGTATAAATGTATTTAAGCATAATTATATCAATCCATTATTTATTTAGGCATAATATTTATTTAAACATAAATATTCTTAATTATAAATTCACAAATCTGTACTTCCGTACTACCCTTACTTCGACTTAGGTCATCATTTCGTTACATTGCCTGTCGACCATTTACAATCCGTACTTCTACACTATTGTTTGCTATTCCACACATTTGTTTTTATTATTCCCAAAACAAACAAGCCTTAAAGATAATTATCCTAAAATAATCAGTATGCCAAATAATATTATGCCAAACTCGGTTTGCCTAAATATATTAGGACAAAGCAAATTATGCGTAAAGAAGGGATCCCCTTGGCTTCGTCTTAAAGGGAAATGAAGCCTGTCTTGTATATTAATGGTTTACATGGTCAATCGTTTCTGCACACCTTGATGCCATAGATTTTTCAGGATGGACAGGATCACACAGTTTAATGTTTAAAATGCGTGAAAATTGACTCAAAATTAGACTGGAATCGTATGAATTGGAGAAGATTTATTCAAGCTCACCATAACACATACAAATGTAAAGGATAGTGATGAGGAAATAAAATTTAAATTATAATGACGTGGATCTAGCACAAGCAATACTGGCGAAACCTGGGTCTCTGGTTGCACGAAAATTTTATGATATTGTCATAACTTCCTCTCAGACTTAAATCTCTTGAATAGGGTACTGGGGCTAGCATATCATAAGAGTAAAACCCCCTTACAAATCTAGAAAAAATAAGCTGACCGGCAATGCTGCTAAGCGTGCAACGGGAATTTTTTTATGAGATAGTTAAATATGGCTGGGTTTCAAAATTTTATTTCCTCGGAATACAATCTTCAGATGCTGTTTTCCGCATAACTCAATAACATAATATCGAGTGGTAAACAAAAAAATTATTATTGGCGCTTAATATTTTTATCTTTTTCAGAAGTATTACGCATGAAATGTTACAAAAAAGGTAAAGAGGTAGCCACTTCCATAATGATTTAATGGTATTAAATACTTACCACTTTTTAATTAATACGTGGTGATAATGTGATAAGGTGATCTAATGTTCAACTTTCATTGCAGATACGTACCTGTAAAAATAAAAAGAAATGGATTAGCTTCAAAATCACCAACACGTATTTTGAATTTGTTTTTATGGGTAGACATTAGAATAGCGAAAAACATAACGCCTTTACTTAAAATACGATTCCCAAAGAACCCGAAATTCCCGAATTCTAAATAACATATATTTAGAATACCAATTATTCAAAATGCAAAATATTTGAAATACCTTATGATTGAATAGCTCAAATTCGAAACAACTTATTGCGGAATACTTTATCCATAAATACCCGACTTTAAAAAAAAACTTAGCCTAATATATCTGATTTTATAAGTTAAGATATTCCAGATTTCAATATAGCCACTGCATTACCATAACCTAACGTACGTTCTGTATCATAGTACTACGTAAGGATTATACATACTCCGACTTAGTTACAGAAGGGTTAGGTTATAGGTTATGCAGTGACTATAATATGAGCGAGCGAGTGTTGCTCTTGCTTAAAGCTTTGATTTTTTTGAGCGTCAATCTTGCTTTATAAGAATTGGTTCTTCGTTTACTCGCTCATATTATGGCCAGTGCATCGATCCGATACATGAAGCTAATATAGCTAAATTAGCTTTCAAAGCAAGATCGACGCTGGCTCGCTTCGCTTCTGTAACTAGGCTTTACCTATGCATTAGATACCCTCACACGGTATAAAAATATTGCGGTACATTTTACACAACCTTGAGAACAATAAATCAAGTTTAATTTATATATAATTATTTAATGCATTTTAATTTTGGAAATGTAATGTAAGGTTATTTGCAAATTTAATATTTAGAAGTTTGGTATTTAAAAATCTGACATATTAATGTTTTGGTATTTCTAATTCTGGCATTGTACAGTAAGGTGTGTAGGTTCGGGTATTTTATCTATAGTACTATATCTTAAGATATTTTGATTTCGGGTTTGGACTCCAACATTTTAAGTAAGGCATTAAGTTTTCTGGCATTCTATTATGTACCCGCTTTTATTTTGATGTCGGGATACTTCGTTTTTTCAAATTAAACAAATGATGTTTACATAGTGATTAAATTATTGTTTGAAAATAAAATAACAAGATAAAGAAAATCAATTAAAATCGTTATTTTCTAATGGTTTTTGACACTAGTTTTCAGCAAAGAGCATCGAAATCTCCTACAAATAAAAGTTCAGACAGCAACTACCGCCCTCTATGGAAGGGTACACAAACTCGTTCCCCTATGCATGAGTTCGCTTACCGGAACTTTTCAACAGGAAGTTCAAACGGTTAGTGTCGGGGAAAACTGAGAGATGGCGTTACATACCTTTTGGTAGAAAATAATCCAGAAAATAATGCAAATTGTTATTGAAAAAAATAAAGCATGACGATCTCGCAAAAAATGGAATAAGGTAGAAGTGAACAAATAACAAGCTTTACCATTCTTCTTGGAATGTGACCGCAAGAGCTCTATTTTAGAAGATTTTCTTTCAGCTCACCGATTATGTCATTCGATATCGAACGATATTATTCGAATTACCGAGACATATTTCTTAAAAGAAGAATTCCTGGTCTCCTGGCGCCCTATTTTTTTAAATATATGACATAATGAATGAAAATGAATGAAAATCATTCGATGTCGAACAATGATCATTCGAAATTGAATGAAAATTATTCGATATCGAAACAAAAATCATTCCACTCGCCGATTTTGCGTCAGATATTTATTATGATGGCACATGCACTAGCACATGCTGGTAGCGCGGCCCATGATGGATATGGCACGGTATGTTGATTTTTAGGTATGACTAGCTGTGCCCGCGACTTCGTCCGCGTACCGTTCGATTGCATACCTACTTTCCTTATATATCAGGCATTGCAGAGTTTGACACACAATCTTTGATGCTATTAATTATTATAAGGTTCAGGAGGTCGCTATGTAAAATATTGCGACGTAATACTGTTTGGCGAATCGTGATTTGTATATGAACATTATCTACCTATAAACTCTTTCCAGACCTATAAAATCATGATTCGGGTGTGAAAGTTTCATTAACAACCACCAGTTGGTATCTAGCAGGAATGCTAATCTTGAAATATATATACCTATTTTTGAGAAGTATTCATTTGACACGCCGTACCATATATGGTGAGTCATACTACTTAAATGTATTGATATATTTCAAGGCGTTTTCGAAAAACTCTGACAACAGGGTGTGCAGGGTCGATTGACCATGTAACTTATTTCATAAGAATGACTAAAAAAAGTCCATTTAGCGCTATATGGACAGACGTTATCGTACGACTTAAATACGTTACGATTAAAATATATATAATAAAAAAGAGAAACGGACATCAAATGCACCTTGAAGGGAAGGGACTTTGAATCAATAACACCAGGGCCCATAGGGGCAATTGACCGAGACAACTTCTTCATGCACATAACTCGGAGGAAAATGCTGAAATTGTGTTACTTTGACGACTTACCTACTTACTCCGCTTATTACTTTGCTATGAAATTTATATCAGGGGAAATTGAAAAAATCTTTAAGTGATGATAACTTTCTATCCTGATGTCCGATTTTGATGAAACAAAAATTAAATGTTGCCCTGAGCTAAGGCCAATTAGTTTGTGAAAACTAAATTCAAATCTATCTAGTAGTTCCTGAGATTAGCGTGTTCAGACAGACACAAGATTTATATAAAAAAAAAATGTAATCTATTATTCATCTTTAGCCGTTTCCTCTCATTTTCTACGCGAAATCATAAATGTACAGACACGTAGATTCTACTCTTTTTAAGTAAATAGATTAGCCTCGATATTCAATGATATTTATGTTCTTGATGATATTGCTTGTGCGATCTGTTGTCTATTCCTAATGAATAATGGATCTGAACAGTTCACCCTAACAACAAAAATTGCAAGTGTACAGATGTGCGACTATAGCGTTTTTATGGATTCACTAATCTCAGTTCTGTTAATCATTGGGTTTTCTACTAAAGATGATGATGGTGAGCTCCGACCGATTCCGGCCATGGAGACTACTCACTGCTCCTAGCCAGTAATTTGGCGCTCATGCGCCTGAATATGACATAGGTAAATATAGCCTATTTTTGCAGAAAACATCCGTTAAGATTGGCGGCATCTAATTGGGTCTCTAATCAATTTATTTTTATCACTCACTAGCTGCCCCGGCAAACTTCGTACCGCCTCCGAATATATTAACCTTTAAACCTTCCCTGGACTTCCACAAATAATTTAAAACCAAAAATAACCAAATCAGTCCAGCCGTTCTCGAGTTTTAGGGAGACTAACGAACAGCAATTGATTTTTATATGAATATCAAACATTTCACTATCAGAAAATTAAAACAGAACAATTTTTGAAATCCGTTCTTAAATATAATCCATACTATTATTATAAATGCGAAAGTCAGACATGTCTGTCTTTCTGTCTGTCTGTTACGCTTTCACGACCAAACCGCTGAACGGATTTTGATGAAATTTGGTATGAATATAGTTGAAGACCCGGGGCCAAACATAGGTTATTTTGTGATAAAGGGGTTCACTAAGCAAGAATTATTCTAAATCCACATCTTATGGATTACTACAATGAATTTTAGCAAATATTTTTCCAAATTCACCTGCTAGAAGGGTGAGTTGGGGTCAAAACATGTATGGGGAAATAGGAGCATTTTATTTAAAACATCATAAAATTATTTCTTAAGATGAATGAGTAAATACCTATTTTAGGATATTTTGCATTAACCCCCTAAAAGGGGGAAAAGTTTATGTATCATTGATTGTATTTATTTTAGCAAGGGGGCTCCTTTAGTAATCAGCGGGTGCACTAAGCAAGGACTTCAAAATTGATCCACAAAAGGGAAACTGATGTTCAAAGTATGTACGGGGGACGGAGATGAGTTAGTCCTTTGCAGTTGAAACTTCACAAGATTATTCGTTTTGATAAATGATTTAATAAGGTTTTTAGATTATAGAAGATAGGCCTCTGAATGAGGGGCATGAATGAATGAACACTTTATTGCACCATTTACTAAAAAAAAAAACACATAGTTAGTTAAGATGTCCCCACCACGCTCTCACTTTTCTTTTTGAGAAAACTTTAAAATCAAAGTACTGCCATATTTAACAACCAACTTTGTTGTTGTTTTCGGAATCAGTTACTTTTTAGTGTACATAATATTATTTTGTATGCAAATATTCCCAAGTATGAATACAGTCAAGTAGCCTCTTACGCCGTTTACAAAGAAATAGTCAATGGCAGTATGTTAACAGGGCTTTGAGTTCATTAAGCTTAGTGTGAAAATCTACTTTGCCTTGGCCTCAAACCTCAGCACTTCATTGTCCACTGTCCTACTAGAGTTACGATGACACTAAAGAGATGCTACCATTCTGTAGTTTCTATTTTTACCGCCTCGTCCTATTTCCCGTGTGCCAATTAATTGGCAATCACACACTCACGCTTGACCGATCATAGCGCTTTCCACATATTGATTTATTTTGAATATAGGAGTCATCATCATAAATTTAAGAGCTGACTCTTGTCCGTGGAGCTTCTTCCATTCTTCTCGATTATAAGCGATATCCTTTAGTTTTTGAAACGACACGGTGTTTACTTTCTTCTTTATCTGTTTCATGTAGCTATGCCTTGGTCTACCTGGATTCCATTTTCCCTTTATCTTTCCTTCGATGATGTTTTTCATGAAGTCGTCGTATGTAGAATATAGAAGTATGATGTTTAATTTAACACGGCAATAAAATTGTGAGCATACTCTGAAGAATGGAATAAAGGGAAAGCTCGCAACACCAAGGTCATTATGGCAAAAAAATAGGCTGAGTGAAGTAAAGCCCTCAAACCGACCCGCTGCAACAGAGTTGTTTCCAAATTTTTGTTTCGATGTTTATTTGAGAGAACAATATACACGATGATAATAGAATTACTCTCATAAACTAAAAACTTACCGAGATATGACGAAATAACTGTTCCATTCTCAATGATTTTAATGGTATGCCTTCACGGCGTGTAATTTTACAAGGTTGGGACTCGCAATTTGATTGACAGTGAAAGTTTCTACATTTTTGATGGGTTCATCGAATATACATATTTTCGAAATTCTCAAAATAAACATTTATAGCCATCAATTACTGACATTATTAATCAAAAAATGCTTGACTATTTAAATGATACTAATTTAATTGATTGTTAAACTTGAATTTGACATTGTATGACATTAGAAATTAAATTGAATTTGAAATGTATTATTTTATTAATTATGTATTTTTGCACACCTTTTACAAAGGTAAAATGTATTTGGGTACCTATTTATATTGTAAAATCATTTTATGCAAATAAATATTTGATTGATTGATTGATCAATTTATGGTTACAAAAAAATATGAATTTAACTTTGTCACGTCTTTAAAAGTTTTATAGTGATCTTTACCAATTTATCATATAAAGATGTGTGGTTATTCAAAATAAATAATGACATAATTTTGACATGTAGCCTTAAAAATGTTGCGAAGTATTTGAAAACCAACAAGCTAAACATTGTTTACGTAAAATATTCTCGGGTCACGTTTACGCACCAATTTTCAATTAAATCCGGTTACACGTGTCTAGTCTACATAATTGATTATGTTAAATTTCTGCATGTAATAAAATTTATTTAATGGCTTTTTTATGGCTCCCATTTAGGGTGTATCTTAAGACACCGAGAGTGTTTTAAAATTTTAATTTAATAACAATTAATTAATGAAGTATAGTTCGTTTTCGTGTTTGTTTCTTTTGTTTTTCATACTAGCTGTTTGTTAAATATGTTTTGAATGTAAGCGACGCTTATTTATTTTAATGTTTTATAACTGATCTAATAGAGTTTAGCGGCAGGTAACGTGGCAGCACAGGTATATCACCACTACCCCCTCCTATTTGATGGGTATGTAATGGGAGTATCAATATATCTCGGGCTCTCTTTCCCTTCGCTTGGGCTTGGAGATGGAACATTGTCAACGTCATGCAGTGCAGACGTGTGTTCGTATTCCGTAAAATTAACCGAGGCCAAGACTAGTATTTGTTTATAGTTAATCGCTAATTGGTAAAAGTTAACTTTGATATTTTTTGTGCAAATGTAAATTGGGTTAATGTGTACAAAAGTGCCATCCAATAATTATTTAAAGGGAACTGTAGTTAATATTAATGTATTTGAGAATTAGCAAGCCGTAATTACGGAAGAATACCAACATAAGGTTGAGGTATATTATAAAGCGCGTGGAGTGGGCGCTTGATCTTGCTAATCAACTAAAATGTCCAAAGTTGACAAGTAAACTTTCAGCCCCTATCAAACCTTTGAGGAATTTTTGGAAAAAATAGCCTGTTTGACCCAGGATCTGCAAACTTTTCAACTATATCCTATATCCATACCGAATTTCATCAAAATCTAAGCGAAGTGACAGCTAAGCGAAGCATTTATAATATACTAGCTGTTTCCCGCAGCTCCACCTGCGGCATATAGCCTATGTTATTCAGGGTAAATGTAGCTTTCCAATGGAGAAAGAATTTTTAAAATCGGCACAGTAGTTTTTGAGTTTATTCATTACAAACATACACACAAAAATACAAATCTTTCCTCTTTATAATATTACTAGCTGTTTCCCGCAGCTCCGCCTGCGGTATATAGCCTATGTTACTCAAGGTGAATGTAGCTTTCAAACGGTAAAAGAATTTTTAAAATCGGCACAGTAGTTTTTGAGTTTATTCATTACAAACATACACACAAAAATACAAATCTTTCCTCTTTATAATATTACTAGCTGTTTCCCGCAGCTCCGCCTGCGGTATATAGCCTATGTTACTCAAGGTGAATGTAGCTTTCAAACGGTAAAAGAATTTTTAAAATCGGCACAGTAGTTTTTGAGTTTATTCATTACAAACATACACACAAAAATACAAATCTTTCCTCTTTATATTATTAGAGTAAATGTAGATAATTACTTATTATAAAAGTATGGATGTTTTACCAATATTGTTCCTAAATGTCGTTTAAAACTTCTTTTTACCGAAAACGAAGCAACAAATAAGTCTTTTTTTCATGCTCGTAAGTAAAGAAACAGTTTTCACTGGACCTTAGTAACAAAAAAATATAACAAA
This sequence comes from Euzophera pinguis, assembly GCA_947363495.1. Classification (NCBI taxonomy): domain Eukaryota; kingdom Metazoa; phylum Arthropoda; class Insecta; order Lepidoptera; family Pyralidae; genus Euzophera; species Euzophera pinguis. Next base: position 3,630,725 of record OX376164.1, read on the forward strand.
CCTAAACTCTCGAAGATTAATCACGCATTATGATACGTTCATAAACCATATTAACCAACCAATGAAGTAATTTCTCAGTACATTTGGCCATGAGCCAGTCGACTTCCGAAGGTCACTATGATATGAGCTACACACGGGAGTACTAGCTGTCTGACAATATTTCTGAAATGTATGACATATGTCGAATGAAAATCGTTTCGTGAGTCACACTTTCAAAAATAGCACTCCTGTACGTTAACCTTGAGATTTTAATGCCACAGATGCTACTGCGTTAACGATTTAGTACGGAAATCCTGTACAGCGCTGCCTAAATAGTGAGGTAACTAAGAAATTCCATATTAAATCTTAACGCGGTCGCTATCGTCTGCGTTAATAAAATCTCGTGGTAAAGGTCCTGTACAAACATCCATACTAATATTATAAATGCGAAAGTCTGTCTGTCTGTCTGTTACCCTTTCACGGCCAAACCGCTGAACGGATTTTGATGAAATTTGGTATGAATATAGTTGAAGACCCGGGGTCAAACATAGGCTACTTTTTGACGCAGGCGGAGCTGCGGGAAACAGCTAGTTATTTATGAATATACATATACTAGCGTGGCATTGCCTAAGAAAAATAATTAGTTCCGCTATTTAATGTTATATGGCACTTCAATCTCGCTTATTTTTGGCGAAATAAGAAATTTTTAAACACAATTTTTTTACGCACCGACCTTCTTTCAAAAAAAAATTCGACCAATACTATTTAAAATTTTATATCGGGAGGGTAAAATTTCTTACCCGGTTTTTATTTTAAATATTTTTTGGAAGTTGTTTGGTTTCTTGTACTAAACTTAAATGCGGTCCAAAGTATGCCGATGCACGATCGGCAAGAAAAGCCATATGAGGTCACAACTCATACTAGCTGACTTTTAAGATATTTATTCGATTCAGGCGTTTCTTTGCGGAAGTTAAAGTTACGGAAGCACGCAAAATAATTTGTAGCTTGTAGCTGACTTTTGTGAGGAATCAGCAGTGAGGGACCAATGAAAAAGAAGTATTGATTTATTTTCATCAATAGCCTGTAAGATATTTGTTGCACTTTCCTTGCGTCCATGAATCCCATACCATATTAACATATTATGATGTTTGCGTCACCATAAAATCGAATGTTGAATGATAGCCGATTTGTAAACATATCTGAATATTTGTCGTAAGATACTGTATGTTTATTAAACGTTTATCATATTTTTTATACTTGAATTTTTATGTCGTAAACGGATCGTTTTAAATGATTGTTTTGGATTCAATGATTCATATCGAGTGGGTTATAAGGTCAAACGACTCTGTCAGTTTTTATCTGCTACTTTGTATATATATTTTTTTTTTTTAAATAACCAATTACGATAAGACACTTTCTAGCTAAGTCCACCAATATTTACGACTGGTTGTACCCGAAGAGGTTTTCTTTTGTTTCGTTCTATGGAAGTTAGGAAAAACTAAGGTCTTCGACCCGTGTGTTTTAAATGTGGTTCTTGACTATGGGCCTCATAAGAAAGCTCAAGGTCGCCTAGAGAGATATGGAGAGGGCGATGTTCGGTGTTTCCCTACGAGATCCAATCAGAAATGAGGAGATCCGTACGAAAACAAAAGTCACCGACATAGCTCAGCGAATTAGTTCTTGAAGTGGTAGTGGGCACGGCACATAGCGCGCAAAACCGGTGGGTGATGGGGCAGAAAGGTTATCGAATAACGACCACGAACCGGCAAGCGCAACGTTAGATATCCACCTACCAGATGGTCAGATGACCTGAAAAAAGTCGCAGGCAAACGCTGGAAGCAGGCCGCTTACAACCGGTCATTTTGGAAAACATTAGGCCTTTGTCCAGCAGTGGACGGACTAACAGCGGCAGAAATGATAGCAGTTAGACATGAGACGATTAGCAACTGAAACATTACTCAGTAAAATGATATGCAAACGAACGTTGTATTGATTTACCCAGAAACCTTCCAAGAAATGTGTAGGTATGGGATATCGCTTGATTTCCTTTGGGATTGTGGTTTGGAAGTTTCCAGAATATTTGCTTAACAAGATTAGATGTAAATGTAAGCCCTTAACAGATTATTGTTTAATACTTATTGTTTTGTTTCGATAATCTTAAATACATTTTTAATTCATAATTCATTTATTTCATCCAACAGAGGTATAAGGATGTTACATTTTGTAACAATAGGTGCTCCATGTTTCGCCGTTAAGAAAATAAATAAAAATAAAAAACTAGAAATCACTACTCGAGCCATCATTATTTTGAGATATGCTGACAAGTAAGCTGTTGATCTGGTTTCCCTGTAAAAAGGGTTGCGGAGGTCAGATGGCAGTCTCTCTATTGTAAGAACAGCCAAAACTAGGACCGTGATTGACAGTGTACCCTAGACTCCGAAGCGTAAGCTGAAGACGCAACTAGGAAACAAGCATGTACGAAAAATGCTGACACGTAAGCAATGATTTTATGGTAAATTATAAGATTATTTAACAAATGTTAAAAAAAAATAACAACATTGTAAACAGAAAGATACGGAAAGCTAGGCCAAAAATGTATTAGTAATACGCAAGTACTTCATTACTCACTCGTGTAGCGTGATTTCCAGGCCAACCTCAGGTTACTTCTACAGCCTAAGCCTAAAGTAACCAGACCAACTTTTTACCATCGCACCTCTCGCCATCGTCAGGGATTTTATCCCCATACCTTGGATCCTATGTTATCGCGTACAGTACGCTTCAACCGGAATTTCCTCCCTCGTACATTGCGATTATGGAATGAACTCCCTGCCATGGTTTTCCCTAGTGACTATAATATGGGAGCCTTCAAAAAGGGCGTGAAAAAATTCCTTCAGGGTCGGCAACGCGCTCGTGACATCTCCGGTGTTGCAGGCATTCATTGGCTACGGTAACCACTTACCATGAGGCGGGCCGTACGCCTGTTTGTCTACTTAGTTGTATAAAAAAAACCCAACAGGAACATGACCTAAGGTTTTATATTTAATGTGTAGTAATCGCGTTAACATAGGAAATCAACATGACATAAGGTTTGGTAGTGGACCTTTTTCATGTTGCCTAAAGGCATTTGACACAGACGAATGACGGCCATCTAACCGCCGGGCTCAATGGCTTAACGTGCCTTCCGAAGCAAGGAGGAGCTAGCAATCATTATGGATGTGTCACGCTCGGCTATCAAGCTTCTCAATAGCTCGACGTAGATAACAAAAAAACTCCTATTGTTGTTAAGTTGACAGCCAGCGAACGCCAAATTTTTTTTTTTAGTGAAACAAATGTGTTTTACGGCCATGGATAAAAGTCCTTTATAGCCCTTCTTAATTTTTCAATCTTCTTCAGTCCTACAGTGTGGTTTCGTCAAGTCCTAGTCAAGTCTTAAAGTCTAGTCGGTAGTTAAGTCTAGTCAGAAGAATCAGGCTAAGTGGTAGAAAAACTGCATTTAGCGATTACTAGGAGCTTTTGGCAACAAGCATGGAAATCGCATAAATCAAACACTGTAACACTTCCCAACACTCACGCTTGTTATCGAACACTTTGCGAATAATAACCCACCATTATTATGCACAAACACTCAAAAAAACACAAATTTTGGAAAATAAAATACAGCGCCGATACTGCTCTTCACAGCTTCCCGCCAAAAGTCCAAAATGTCTCTCCAGCGAACGCCAAACAATTTATTTATTTTAATTTTTCTTTTTTGACGTCAGTAGAGCAGAAACTACTCTGAATTTCAGAGTTAGAAAAGGATACTTAATATTCCCCATTAAGAATACATTTTCGAAGGAAGTGAACCCTAAAATATCAAGTTTCCCGCGCAAAATATACTCAGGTTACAATTTTAGATTTGCACAAAAATACATTTCTAAAAATAAATATCAATGAACTACGATACGATCCGGGATAAAATTAGATTGTTTTGCGTAGGAGTTCAATTTACATAAAAGAAAAAAACTTTTCAATTTACCGGGGAATATGACAGGTCATCTTATTGTATTACTGACTGCGCCCCGCTGTTTTATGGTCCTCTTATATATTATTCCAAAACATCTACACTAATATTATAAAGAGGAAAGATTTATATTTAATCTTTCACACAAGCTACATTCACCCTGAGTAACATAGGCTATATACCGCAGGTGGAGCTGCGAGAAACAGCTAGTATATATATATATATATATATATATATATATATATATATATATATATACTATATATATAATATAACTATATATATATATATATATATAACTACTTCTAACCATTTTCTGGACGCAATGTAAAGTCATTTTGAACCCTAAAGATTCATAAACCAGGGTGAAAAGGAGGTCGATTGACCTTGTTATCTGGCAATTTAAAGATTAACGGCCACAGAAACAATGATCCTTCACACCCTGGTACCATAGAGATCAGTCGACTGTTTTTCAGAGCAAGGAAAATTGACCTATCTGCCACGGTCTAAAGGATCAATTATTTTATTATTTATTATCATAATTATTTATTATTTTTTTATCACCTAAGAGATCAATGGCATATTGTATGAATTTATCCCAAGGAAACCAGATTCCAAAAAGACCATTACTATGACCGTGATGAGGATGAGAACTGACATTAGTATGTTTGATCCGCGCAGGATGATAATTCATCAATCAATCAATAGGTATATTTGTAATATAGAATTACGAAATGATTTTCTATCTCCCTTGTAAGGAAAATATGTAAAATACTTATGTATGTATGATAAATCATCTTACGAACGACGCCCAAGAGGAGCTAATTTATCACCTTTTATGAGCCGCCATCAAATTTTAATGACACCTTGGCTCTACCACATGAATCCGAGTTTGATAAATTTTAGATTAAAATGTACTTAAACATGAATTTCTCTAGATTTTAACTTTGAATATAATATAAAATACATATGTGGTTAACAAAAACGGTAAGTGATGGATGGTATCGTACCTGAGTAATTGATTCCGACCACAAATATTACATGTAAATTTAGAAGCCAAGACTCACAAGCTCACAAATATTTCGTTAAATATTTTTATTTTCACAAATAAAAAAAAAACTTTTGTTGAATGAAAGCTTTAAATTCGCCATTATTATGATTAGCAATTATGTACAAATATTAAGAGTATTTAAACGTGTCCAGAAAGTGACAAAATAAGAATAAATATAGAAAATTTATCTACTTACGCTGACATTATATTTTACCTCCTGGATATTATTAAACTATAATTTTATAATATTTGCTAATTTATTTACATATAAATATTCTTTATTACAGATTAATATCTAACACAATAGAATGGACCCAGTGATTTATCTAATAAATGATAAATGTGATGTTTACATAACCAATTTGAATGTTATATATATTTCCCTTTTAAAAATCAATGTAAATCTTTCGTCTAGTCTTGGGCAATACTCTACCGTGGACTCAGATGTTTGACCGATCGCTCTACTTTTATGAAACTAATTGACGTGGATAGAGTACTTTGCTCCATATCTTTTATACTAATATAATATACATAAAATGAGATAGAGTCAAATAAAGAAATGTACCTGGAACGAGCCATATTTTTACATCTCCTAGGTATCTGAGACAAAAATATGCAATTAAGAATACTCGTAGAATAAGAATAGTTTATTAATCAAAACTTTACATAGAATTGATGTGTAGAATTTATTACACCTATTTCTCAGTTAATGTAAATCTCATGTCTGCCTATTGCTAAAAGCAAAACTATACAAGAGACGCGTTGCGGCATTCGTACGAGGTGTCAGTGCCTATTCAACTTGTTTACATCTTGCCGGGCCGGGTTCGAGCCGGTAGGTAGCAGAGGTAAAGGTGCATGAATAGCCTTCAGAGAGGTTATTTAATACGGGTGAGAGCTTCCGGTTTGAAATAGAGAAAAATAATCAATAAAAAGAAATAGAGAGGACAAGGAGGAGGCGGGATGGACTACAGTCAATATGAAAAATTTTCAGTGAAAGAATTTCGTCGTTTCAGCCGCAGTCAGTCCACTGCTGGACTTGGGCCTCCTCATTAATTGAGGGTTGTTGCCATACTCGCCACGCTTGGCAGGCGGGTTGGCGAGCGCAGTTTCAGCGGCTTATCTTACTTCCGACGCTGCTGCCCATCGGAAGTATTCTTAAGCTAAGGAAGGGTAGGAAGTGTTTGAGTTTTAGGAAAGGATGAGGTACTAGGATGCTACTGACTCGAATGGACATGGGTTAACTCAGGAGCAGCTCGGGTAAGTCGGGTTCGCGTACCCGTGTGCTATGTATCCAAGCCATCGGACAGATGCTTGGAAATAACACCCCTGACTATATTATAACGTGGAGAAAATCTACTACTAAAGGTATTTGTGAGGAGAGAAGATAAATCCAGGTTACAGGGAATAGTACAATATTTATTATTTTTTTACTTTACAAATTTAGACTCCAAGGATACACGTTATTAAGAAATATAGATAGGGGTCGTGAGATCGAAGTAGGCACGAGATCCAGTCAGGTAGCCGCTATGAAATAGGCAGCCACTTAACTTTGAAATGACGAGATGATCCGAGAGAGCTCTTCTGGTTTTTTTTTTTTTTTTGACATGACCTACAATTTTAGCTCCTGTGAGCTTTTAAATTTACAGCGGGACAGTTTGAGGCGAGGGCTATTAACCACTCAGCCTTTTCGGCAAATGCACAAGGGTCTTCCAGTTGGGACGAACCTCGGCCATGGGCTTTACCTTTTATCAAGCGAGCGATGCAAACTCGCGTCAAAGAGAACATTCCTCGGGCGTCGGTGCCGCAGAGGGATATTTTTCGCCGGGCTGTAGTTGGCAGCCCGCACAACTAACGGGTTCGGATGGGATGGACAATTCTCAAAGTAACGTCGAGACGTTTCTTTGAGATATCTCGAAATGGCTCTACTGGTTTTTTTTTTTTTTTTGTTATGGACCTACAATTTTAGCTCCTGTGAGCTTTAAAATTTACAGCGGGACAGTTTTAGGCGAGGGCTATTAACCACTCAGCCTTTTCGGCAAATGCTTGACGCGCGCAGGCTTATATATGGCCCTCTGGGTGATGCGGTGCGGGGAAGCGGGGAAAGGCAGCCGTTGACGAAGGCGCGACGTCACAATATATATAATACTAGCTTTTTCCCGCAGCTCCGCCTGCGTCAAAAAGTAGCCTATGTTTGACCCCGGATCTTCAACTATATTCGTACCAAATTTCATTAAAATCCGTTTAGCGGTTTGGCCCTGAAAGCGTAACAGACAGACAGACATTTATAATATTTGTATGGATATATATCACTTAATGAAAAGTTACCCAAACAATTTGCGCTTGCAAGACTACTAAAGGAGCGAGGTATAACTAATATTGAGAGAGTAAAATATCTTAACCTTTTTGTCTGCTGTTCGAATATTACCCGCCATAGTTGTAATTTTCACTCATTAAAATGCCCCCTTCAGAGCGTACTTCTAAGCAAGATAGGGATAGACAACATATTTTTTTGGTAAGTTGTAAAACTTTAATTTTAGGAGATTTTAATGGGCACCATTCAAATTGGTCTTCAAAAACGGATAGCAGAGGAATTCAAATTTTTGATTCATTTACTGACCATTCATTAAGCTTATCTTAAATGACAATAGCCTCGTGTTAAATTGGTAAATGGTTCAAAAACTTACAGTAGACATGAAAAATGTTAGGTTTCCTAAAAAACGGAGCGGATTTGGATAAAATCTGTATTTTCAGACATTTATCCCAACTCGGTGGTGAATAAAATCCTTTTTTGGGATCAAGTTGAACCTTATTTCAAAGCTGACGTCAGTCGTAATATCGTTTTGAAGGGAAGACAAATTTCTAGTCATATTTCAAAGTAAGTAGGGATCTTTTCCTGACCCTAGCTTCCGATATCCGACCAGCAAGATCACTCATTTAAGACATCAGTTTTATTATGTAGCATGTGTTGCATGAACCCACCTTATCAAAAATCCATACTATAAATTCGAAAGTCTGTATGTCTGTCTGTCTGTTATGCTTTCACGGCCAAACCGCTAAACGGATTTTGATAAAATTTGATATGAATATAGTTGAAGATCCGAGGTCAAACATAGGCTACTTTTTGACGCAGGCGGAACTGCAGGAAAAAAAAACTAGTATTATATGAGGCTGTTTAAGATGCCTTAGGGCAGCCTGAAAATTTCTGACAGTTTTGGCCACTAACACACCTTGGGTCATGTTCTTGTTGGTCTGCTTTCCCTGTAAAAAGGCTTACGGAGATCAGATGGCAGTCGCTCCATTGTAATAAACAGTTCCGCCAAATCTAGGACTATGACTTACAGCGTACCTTAGGCTCCTAAGCGTACGCTGACGACGCAACTAGGAACACACGCTAGGATGATGATGATATCTATCTAATTAAGAAGTAGTCTTCTGCAATGTTACCCCCGAACACCAAACGCATAAAAACGGAATAAGAATATGCTTGCTGGCAACACTACAACCACATAAAATGCATAAAAGGAATTGAATAAATAGCATGGTTGTTAATTATCGATTGGAGTAAGGTAATAATTTATGTAAGCAGTCTAGATAGGTAAATCCAAGTCCTACTGTTTCTACTATTAAGTAATGCATGTAGGAATAATTGTTACTTGAGGGCTTGAAAATACAGAGTCTATACCAAATTGAATACAATAAGCTTAGATTAATAAATTGGTCTCACCGCGGAGACCAATTCAATTCAATTCGTTCATTGTCTACATGAAAGATGACATACATTAATAGACAGTAGGCACTACATGACGAAACTAGATTTTTTTTATACAATTAGGTAGGCAAACAGGCATACGGCCCACCTGATGGTAAGTAGTTACCGTAGCCTATGAACGCCTGCAATACCGGAGATGTCACGAGTGCGTTGCCGACTTTGAAGGAATTTTTGACGCCCTTTTTGAAGGCTCCCATGTTATAGTCACTAGAGAAAACCATCGCAGTGTACGAGGGAGGGTTTCTTGTGTTTACAAAGCAAAAAAATAAACAAAAGCAAATTCACGGTCCGTTGTCTTTTCACACGTCAAAATTTGATATGGATACTTGTTCACATACGTTCTATCATAGAACTATACAATAGAAGAAATGTAAACAAAATGACCAGAGTAAAGACAGAAACTAAGAAAGGCTACATTTTGGCGCGAAATGACAAAGTACCACGTAGGCAAAATCGCAGGCAAATGCTAGTTCTTTTAAGCTAAAGTTTACATTGCAATGAGCAATATGTTGAAAGTTTCCAATTGGCACGTTCTCCGCTTCGTACGTTTCACATTGTTTCCGCGTTGCAACTTTAGGATTTTTAGGAATCCGTACTGAAAAAATCTGTGGCATTTTTTAAATGGGACCTTACGTTTGGCAGCATAGGATAAACTAGCAAACATAAACAGATGACTAGTTGTTCGCCGCGAACTAAGACATTGCGAATTTTGCTGAATAAAATTTAGCCACGAAAATAAAAATCTTTTACTGGGGCCATATATAAGATATTCTGAACCCAAAAGTTTCATACATCAGGGAGAGATTTATCGTAATCCTGTGTCAGATTCCCTTAGGCATTCTGAAAAATCTGACAGTGCCAGCCACTAAAACACCACTGACCATGTTTCTGCCCATCCCGAAGATCAGAATACAGTCGCTCTATGGGAATAACCAGTACTGCCAAATCTAGGAACACGATTCACAGCATAACTTACGTTCCGAAGCGTAAGCTCAGGACGCTATTGGGAAATACGCTTGGACGAAGAAGATAATTAAGAGTTGACCAAGGCAAACAGAGTCAATTAACCTCTCTAATACCAGGGTGTAAACTATCGATCGACTTGTTGCTGAAAATTTAAATATTTCCATAACCGTACTTCCATACTTTAATATAATCAGTGCGAAAGTCTGTCTGTCTGTTACGCTTTCACGGCCGAACCGCTGAACGAATTTTAATGAAATTTGGTACGAATATAGTTGAACAGCCGGGGTCAAACATAGGCTACTTTTTGACACAGGTGGAGCTGCGGGAAACAGCTAGTATTTTTATTGGTATTTTGATAAACTTGTAAAGTATTTTATCAACTAAAATAACAATGTTTTTCCTGTGCATATCAGGAGGCTTACCATCATTATACTAGGAAACAGCTGGAATAAATAAATTAAAAATCTTTTATTTTCAGATCCTGATGTTTCTGTTCTTCATGTTGATCCAAAGATATATGAGACTAAGTATATAAAGATACTGAGATAGTAGAACATTTTAATGTGTTTCGTGGACAACCGCTTTTCCCGTTTGATGTTTGTCCCTCAATCACATAAAGATACTTTCACGGCTTTCCATTGGAGTGGTCTATTCAAAAGGCGAAAAACATATGTTCTTGTTTTCTAAATTTTGTAGCCAGAGAGATTAATATAGCAATAATTGAATTGTTTCGTGCTATTAGTCTATGTATTTATTGTAACCTTTAACCTTCGTAAATAATTGATGAAAAAGCGAATAGGATTTTTCCAAGAAATTTCATTATGGAGACAGGAAATCGAGCCACCCTTTGGGACGCATTCGAGAATGATGATTTTGCCTCACAGAGTAAAAACCAAAGCAAATATTTATACAAATCCAGTCTAATCAGCTGACAGAATTTCTTAAGAGACTTACAATTTTTTATTCAGTTTTGCATTTTTTTTAAATGGTTTGTTTCACGTACTTAATACACCAAATTAATATTTTGAATACTCTCATGTAATGTCAGTTTCTAATAGATGTATTTGACTGCGACATGAATACAACATTAGTATGAAGAACTAGTGTTCTTACATTAAATAACATGAATTGTCTATCTTTAAAATGAATACTGCAATTGTTTACTTAATATTGTAATATGACCGTGCTTACTTATTGGTTTTGAAGAAGTACGAGTATCTATAATAGGCTACTTGACTATATTCATACCTGGGCAATATTTGCATACGAAACAATATATAATAATAATAATAAACACTTTATTGCATTAGGAAAATACAATTTTATAAATGAATGATATGAATATAGTTGAAGACTCGGGGTCAAACATAGGCTACTTTTTGACGCAGGCGGAGCTGCGGGAAAAAGCTAGTTAGAAATATAAAAGAGAGGTACCCTAGAGAAATAAAATGACAGGGAAGACCACAAAGACGCCGGGAAATTGGAGGGAAAGTGCTAGTTCAACATGGCACAGGATTGACAATGGTGACAATGGAATTTCTTTGAAGAGGCCTATAAATAAGTAAGCTAGGCAGAAAATAAGTAACAACTATGAGGTAACAAATTAATAATCACATAACAACAACATTAACAAGTAGAACCCTTGTACTTAATTTTCCTAATGTTAAGTTTCCAATATATATTTACAGCGTGTACATGAAATAAATGAAACAATAACTGTCAAAAAAGGCTGATTGAAATTGAAGCATTAAATTAAGATTCTGCCCCCAAATACTAACACTAAAAAGTAAGCGATTCGAAAACAACAACAAAATTGGTTGTTAATTGATGCAGTAATTGGATTTTAAAGTTTTCTCAAGAAGAAAAGTGGGAGCGTGGTGGGGACGTCTTGCTATCTCTTTTGTTCTTTTGTACGTTTGAAACTGAGTGGCAGTGACGTCACTGCACACACAAAGCATCCTTTTCTTGTTTTTTGACAGTATACCATTCCACCGAATTTCAAAGGCTTATAACTTATTTATTATAGAACGGATTTTCTGTTTCTGGTAGTGAAATGTTTGATATTAAATATAAAATTAAATTGAGTAGAATACCTAATTGTAAATGTAATGTCAATTTTATTCGTCCTTCACAGAACACTCATTACGACATTCTGTCTCGCGCTTAGCCAGTTTTCTTTCTGTTTGTCGAACACGAACTACTAGCAATGCATTCTAATGATTAGTTGACCTGATGGAAAATTTTGTTCCCCGACTCATGTATTAGCCTATAATCTATTTATACCATCGAGATGGAAAATTATATTTTTCAGATTGGCTTGGGCCTTGGAAGTTTATATAAGGTGGATTTAAATTAAATACAAATACAGGTTAAATAGTTAAGTCGTATGAAACAGCTTTATGACTGTTTTATAAATTTGTACACGCTAGTTTTCGAGAAAATCGAACTTTTGTTTTACTGAATAGTAATAGTTAAAACATCCTGTAGTGGTTTTCCTTTTATGTTTTACTTCTATTTTACTGGCAATACTGGCAAAAGTTGTAAAACTTATTTTGTCTCTGTCTATCAGAAACATAATGAGGAAAATAGCAAATAAATTCCATTCAAACGTAGTTTAGGGAAGAGAGCATTAATAGATTGTTACGATTAATAAGTTTTCTAGAGGGTTTCCAGTTATCTATAAAAAAAATAATTTTGTTAGGAAAATTGAAAAAAAAACTGGGGTAGATTTTGAAAATTTTGCTCGCAGTACTTTTCTTTGGCCTTAATAAAACCACCTCTCAAAAATATAGTATCGTTGACCATAACACAAGTTCTGAACTTATTTAATAATTGTTTAAATTAAAATAGATATGTCTGTCTTGTTCAAAAATTCTAGATCTATGGTCTAGTTTGGGATCAATGTCAAATTTCAAATGAAAGAACCCATCTCATACATACTGATGGATATTAAAATATCTCTTCAGTAATGGGACCCCTTACCTTTAGTATTTGAATCTACTATTTTTCACGTCACTGGGCCCAGACATTAGTAGACCCTCGTAGGATAATATGTATGCGTCAGTTCAATGACATTGAATTTACCTGGCCGTAAAGGACTCTTTTTGATGTAGGTTAGTTATGAATGTTAGATACTTTGTCTATAAAATATTTAAGAAAATCCAGCACAAAGGTTCGAGTTCTCTAAGATTAGTCGTTTGTACGAGCACTAGCTTTTTCCCGTAGCTCCGCCTGCGTCATAAAGTAGCCTATGTTTGACCCCGGGTCTTCAATTATACTCAAACCAAATTTCAGCAAAATCCGTTCAGCGGTTTGACCGTGAAAGCGTAACAGACAGACAGACAAGAAAGACGGACAGACTTTCGCATTCACTCTTTATTGCACAACAAGGATGCATTTCTATTATATTATTGTATAGTGTAAAGAGCTAGGTTATCCTCCCGTTTCACCCTCTCGTGGCGAAAATATAGGCTTATGAATGGAAATATAGATTAAATGTTTAATTCATTCATTCATTTTAATTTATATGATCAATGGATCTTGCACGCCCTGGAAATACCGAAACTGACTCTTGGCCTCTGACGTAGTCTCTTTAACAACCAACGGTGTACAGTGCCTTCCGAAGCACGGAATCATCGCACCCAAACACCTAACCTACTAGACCACAAAATTAGTTTGAATTATGTAATTTACCTAATATTTATTTATTAAAACTTTATTGTATTCTAGTTCTTGGTGCTATAAAGAGTTTTTATTATTATTATTACAATTTTTTTTTTTTAATTTTCTCCCTTTTCAGGGGATTTGAATAATTTCACGGCCTTTTGGCCAAGCAAAAATATTGAATACTAGCTATTTCCCTCAGCTCCGCCTGCGCCATAAATTAGTGTTTGACCCCAGGTCTTCAACTATTCATACCTAATTTCATAACAATCCATTTTTTATAAACAATTAAGTAGGCAAAAAGGCATACGGCCCACCTGATGGTAAGTGGTCACCGTAGCCCATGAACGCCCGCAACACCAGCGGTTTGGCAGTGAAAGCATAACAGACAGACAGACAGACTTTCGCATTTATAATATTAGTATGGATTTTAGTTTATTGAACGTTACGAAATACCTATATAACGAAAGAAATTTCCATTTGATCTTGCAGATATTAAGAATTGCAGCTTTCTGAAGTAGAGGATAAGTGAGAGGATGGATTTTTATGGTTTTATGAAACATTTATGTAGTGTTTTTGGGATAACGCCTGAAGATGAGATTATTATTGGTTCGGTTGTTACAGTTTCAACACGCCATTGCGTCTTGAGTTTATATATTACTAGCTGTTTCCCGCAGCTCCGCCTGCGTTAAAAAGTAGCCCATGTTTGACCCCGGATCTTCAACTATATTCATACTAAATTTCATCAAAATCGACAGACAGACGGACAGAAAGACAGACAGACTTTCGCATTTATAATATTAGTATGGATTATTGTTTCACAAGTACAAATACTTATAAAGAGTATACCAGTCAGATATTGGAAGAAACAGAAAGATAGTTCAAGGTAAAAAAAAGTTAAGACGATGATCTAATATTCACTCAAAACCCTAAAATTAGATTTCTTTTGCAATACGATATCTGTCTTGATATCGTATGCATACGCACAATGCGTAATCGGATGAGGTGAAATTATTCAGAATACCAAATTATGGTAATCTTGTCGAATATGTTTCCTTTTGGCGAATTTCTGAAGAATTTTTGTTTTGGTATTTCGATCGTGAGAGGTATCCATATTTTGTATGTCCACTGTCCAGGCAATCCATAAGTATGCCTAATAATACTAATATTATAAATTCGAAAGTCTGTCTGTCTATAATGTCTATAATATACGGCCAAACCGCTGAACGGATTTTGGTGAAATTTGGTATAATTTAGTTGAAGACCCGGGGTCAAACATAAGCTACTTTTTGTCGCAGGCGGAACTGCAGAAAACAGCTAGTTAAATTATAAAAGTTAAATAAAAGAACCTAAGTAAGTGCTTAAAGATAAACTAAATAAATACCACTAAACAATGTGTTCACAAAATATAGTTAAATCCTAATCCTTCTCAATCCTAATAAAGAGAGACCCTCCTTAATCATAAAAATTTATGAATGTTCAATAAGTCCAATTTAACTAATGTATGTTTCGTCTTGTTCTTTCACGTCAAATATAGTTAAGGCAGAAAGGGACTCAACACATTTTAGTAAATGTAGGCCTAATGAACGTTCATTAGTTTTTTTTTATGAATAAGGGGCAAGTCGCAACGCTTTATCTACTGAAATCAAACTTTCTAAAATTTTGTGTATGTGAATTCTAATTATGTGAATTAGAATATAGGGTACATTCATGATGGAAAAAATATTCATTAAATTAAACTATTTTAATACGGTTTTATCGCGTTTATTGCTTATTTATTTACACCTGACGTTTCAAACACTTTACAGCGTTCATGGTCGCAGGCAGACTAAATAAATAAGTAATAAATAAATAAGTATAAACGCAATAAAACCGTATTAAAATAGTTTAATTTAATGAATAACAATCGCGAAAACATAAGAAATCATTATGGAAAAAATATTGTTCATATTATCATCATCGCGTATGACATTCATCCTGCATGGATCAAAACTCTATGTCTAGATTTTTTAACCAGCTTTCAGCAGCATATTGTTCTCATAGCATTTCCCTGCGAGTGAGATTATAAAAGAAAGTTCATAACCTTAGGTAAGCAAGTTCATGAAGTCCGACTGGATTACCAACTACTCGCAAACTCGGAGCAAAGGCAGGAAGCTGGAATTTCTGAACTACAAGTTCAGTGTAGATCGAAATGAATGAAAATGAAATGAAATGAAATTGTTTATTTCAATATAGGATATAAATATCACTTATTGACGTCAATTTACTTATATTAAGTGAAGAAGCGGCGCCACAAACTCCACTGCAGCATTTTCTTCGAAACGTCAATTTACAAATAAGAAAAAAACTTTCCTTAATTACCTAGTTAAATGAACGAATTCACATGTTTGTCAACATTTAGCACAATGGTTATTTCAGATTATTTAAATTAAATAAAAATTGAATAAAAAATTAAATAATAATTTAAAAAAATGTCAAAAGAACAGAAATGTCAGAACATATAATGATATGTCAATTTGCTGAGGACTCTGCACCAAGCTTAAGTTCAACATTCCTGTCATTAAGAAAATCACTAGTACTATAATAAGCCTTTTTACAAAGTAGATCTTTAACATGGGCTTTAAATTGTCCATTAGGCATACTAGTGATCGATTCAGGAAGCTTATTGTAGAAACGTATACAGTTCCCCACAAAAGAGTCTTTGAAAAGATCAATAATTCAAAAGATCAATAATCATAGTTGCACTTTGTCATTGTTCCAATAATATATCGGTCGGTATAGCTGAAGTTTGTTTGAACCACATGAGTCGCATTGATATTCCTAGAGGTGGCAACGGAAGGATTTAGTATCAACAGCGTGTAGATTATATACTTACGTGCGTCAGAAAAAGTCATTCATTCATCATATTGGTGTGTTTGGCAGATACTGCACACTTCCGGGGAAATATAACTGATTATTTGTAAGGACATCGACACATCATACCAATAAAAAGAAAAGGCCGTAGAAACACGAGTTATGGTTCAGTGAAGTGAAGTTATGATTAGATTGGCTGATTCAAGGATAATAAAATATTCTACACAGTAGCTACACAAATAGCACAAAACTGATATGATACATTGGTTAGTTTAGAAGATAATCTTAAATATAGATATGTTTGAATCTCTAGATATAAGTGTTATCGGAAAAACTAAACTAGCTATTGAATTTAAGAGGCCCAGCGCAAAGCAGATATTGACGCTAAGCGTGATGAGCTTAAAGCCCGTCAACCTGCTGTCGTTGACTATTTCTTCGTAAACGACGTACTTACATGCCGTCAATGTTCATGGACGTCTCCTGCAAAGATAGGCTACATAAGCCATCTTAACCCGCATGAGCGCCAAATTACCGGTTAGGAGCAGTAAGTATGTGTCATGGCCGAAATAGATCGGAGTTCATCTGTCAAAAATGCCTTCCATAAAAACGCTTTAGAAAAAAATCTAAATCTTCGTTTTACAGAAAATTTTTGGAAGCAATTGACTCTACCTATTAAAATGGCAGCATTGGTATAAGAAAGATTCACAGTGTTGCTCTTCCTGCTTTCTTATCCTCCAGAAGTTTACCTGTTAGCAGAGGCAAGGGAAGCATGGAAAGCCATTTGTCCCAAGGAGACTGTCCCGGATACACCAACAAAAACTCTGGGACGCTACCCTGGTGCAAATGGCTTTTAACCATTTGACACAAAATTTTAGCAACGATTTAGACCGCGCGAAGCTTCTAGCAGTTTCCTCGAAGGATTCCAGCCACTGGCTGCATGTCATGCCATCACTTAACGTCGGTACTTTGCTAGACAACGTTTCTTTTCGGATAGCTGTTGGGCTCCGCTTGGGGGCCGCCACATCTTTGCCCGCGTGGTAGCGGCGTGGGTCAGTTTGGGCTTCATGGTCTTCACTGTTATCTCAGCGCTAGCAGACTGTCAGGTCACAGCTATCTTAAAGACATCATCAGAAGGGCTCTTGCCATCAATATTCCCTGCTCTTTAGAACCACGAGGTGCAGCACGTGATAATGGCAAGAGGCCAGATGGTATGTCCTAATCCCCTGCGACCGTGGGGGCCACATATGTATGTATATGTATGTATGGGACGCCACATGCGTTGACACGCTGGCGCCTTCTCACCTCAGAGATTCAATTTTAAGACCCGAGAGCGCTGAGACCGCCAAGCGGCGCAAATATGCCTGTCTTAATCAAGACTACATATATGTGCAGTTTGGTTAAATATCTCACCGCGCCTGATCTCCGCTGCTGGCGACAAGAAGGCTGGCTGCTATTTTACCCAACGGATAAGGATTGCTATCCAACGGGGGAATGCAGTCAGCATTCTTGCTAACACTGGATTTATTTAATACTAGCTTTTTCCCGCAGCTCCGCCTGCATTAAAAAGTAGCCTATGTTTGACCCCGAGTCTTCAACTATATTCATACCAAATTTCATCAAATCCGTTCAGCGGTTTGGCCGTGAAAGCGTAACAGACAGACAAACAGACAGAAAGACAGACAGACTTTCGCATTTGTAATATTAGTATGGAAGTATGGATATAGTTTTAGTGTTTTCTTTTTTTCTTTTTATTTTATTTTTTCCCGTGTTTTATTCCAAGAAAAAGACAAGGTAGACCTAAAAATTTTCAAATACCTATCTGTCATTTCCTCAAGATTATCTCCAAAACCATCTATAGAAACAATCATCCAATTACTTAGAAAATCTAACGCTTACGGAAAAAGTAATTCTCGAAATAAGGTTTTGTTCCTTCTCCGCGAAATATGACAAAGGAAAAGTACCTGAACTTAATTCAATTTGGCCGCAGGCTGACGAAATTAAGGGAAAAAATAACGTCTGGTGTCTTATTGTGAAGATTCAGGTGTTTTTTATTAATTAATTCGCCGCATTCGTTGTCAAGACATGAAAAAGGAAATAACATGGCCCTAGTAGATGAAAGAGACTAAGGGCTCTACATTCTTGTCTACCAAAATTTTCCTGCCTGCAAATAAATATACAAGAGATATCTACTTTCAACAATACTCATACACTACTTATTTTATTTAACTCCTAAAATTTAAAAAAACAATCGAGGTTCTCTAACGCTGCTGCAAGATGATACTTTCCGTTTTGCAACCGCTCTGCGATTAGGAGCACCTTGTGTATGTAATCCCTCATCGTTGCTCGTGCGGGTATATCGTCGACGCTTATGTTCACCATGGGTGTCACTTAGGGCGGCATGGCGCCCTTGATAATATTATTCATCGTACTCTTGCGACCATCAACATTCCAGCGGCATTGGAACCCAATGGTTTGGTTCAAGATGATGGCAAGAGACCGGACAGGATGACTTTAGTGCCTTAGAAGATGGGACGGCCGTTAGATTGGGACGCTATGTGCGTCGACACTCTGGCGCCGTCTCACCTTCCAGTTACTAAGTCGAAGGCCGGCACTGCTGCAGCAGCCGCAGAGGCCCTAGAAAGGCCTAATATGTAAGTATTGGAAGTAACTACATATTTGAGCCTTTTAGGATAGAAACTCTGGGTCCATGGGGTCCATCAGAACATGAGTTTTTTAAGTTCTTCTCGAAAAGTATAATCAAGATATCCCGTGACCAAAGGGCTGGATGTTTTCTCGCACAGAGAATCAGCATAGCCATCCAACGTGGTTATGATGCCAGCCTTTTGCCGCGATGTAACGATTTGGGACTACATAACTTGTAAATATTAGTTTTTAAATTTATCTGTACATCTTTTAGAATAAATAACAGATTAAATTCTGAGGTTGCCCCGGAAATACGTCTGCTCAAAAGGAAATTCAATGCATTACTTTTTACTAATTTAATCTTTCTCTGTGTAGATGTGCGTTTTTATACAACGAAATCATAGGTTTGAAGACCATAGAAATATTAAGTAGTCTATTTTATTTATATTACTAGTATCAGGACGAGCCACCCTTCCCGAATTGACAAACTTCTAAACAATAACTCTACCGTAAACTTACACAAAAGACACACGCACGTAAAGGTGACGAACGGCACCAAAACTTTCACCCTATACCTTTTACTTAGGTGAAATAGTCAAAGTTTTAGGTGAAACTGTTACCAGGGCTGGAACTCTCGCAGATAATAACCTTTTTGTCAAAATGTTGTTAGTTTTGGAGTTACACGTTCGTTGTGTGTAGGTTTTGTATTGAAGCAAAAAGTTTTAGATATCTTATGACAAGAAAATCACTTCTATTTTAGATACAACAAAGTCTCAGTAATATTAATAAGAGATACATATAAGTACTCATTAATAAAAAAAAACCTCCAAATTGGATCAATGCAGCGTTTTATTTTATTATTAAAGTACTCTCAAATACTAGTTTTACTAAAAATCGTCAATGTACGGACATCAGATAAAAGTAAATATGTGTTTTTGTAAAGTTTACTTACAAATTCCTTCTTCCTGGTACAGAAATCCTCATTACTTTTTCCTCTAAGCATGTTTCCCAGTTGCGTCCTCAGCTTACGCTTAGCCTAAGATAATTAAAGTGTGGTTCAAATTTGGTATTTGTTATTAAATTGAAGCGACTGTCGTCTGACCTCCGTGACCTTTTTTACAGGTACAAAAACATTACTGTGCTAAACCAATAATACTTTATCTTCTATGTTTCATCAATATAGCAAACAAAATTTAAACAGTTTGCAACACTCAACAGATAATTAAAATTTTTCATTACGAAGTCATTAATGTACAATGCAGAAGTATTTGTCAGTAATTTTGGCGCAAAGCAAATATAAATAACTTGGGTATTTGCCGAGCCATCAAGATGGTAACTTAATGGGTGCTTAAGCCGAATCGGAGTTACTTAACGACTTTATATTAATTAAACCGGCCTATATTTGAAGGCTTTTTATATCTCATTTACGCAACGTGCTTTCCGATTTGGGAACCTCGCTTCATTTTCTTCCATGTAAAGAAATAAAATGGAGTAAACACAAACAGTTGAAAGATCTTAATAGCCCTAGTAGGACATTCGTGTTCACACACTATCGTTAAGAACATGTGTCATGATTTAGATTGGTGTTTACTAGTCTCTCTCCTAATATCTTCACACATACTTAAATCGTCGCAAGATCGTACCCAGGCTGTGTCCATATGTAACAAAATCATAAAAAATGGATTCTGTGTCAAACATTTGTATCGACTTTTGGCGAGAAGTTGTGAAGAGCAGTATCGGCGCTGTATTTTATTTTCCCAAATTTGTGATTTTTGTGTGAGGAAGTGATACAATGTTCGATTTATGTGATTTTCTTGCTTGTCGCCAAAAGCTCCTGGAAATCGCTAAGTGCAGTTTTTCTACCACTTCACTTAGCATAATAATTCTGACTTAACTTGATTTGACTTAACTATTGACTTGACTTTAGACTTTCTTGACTAAACGACTTTCTTGTATAATTTTTACTTGTTACTGGCTAAATACGAAAGTAAAAGCCATAAAAAAACATCTGTGTCGAATGCAAAAGCAGCGTGAATTTTTTTTATATCGTGGTTTTTTTTTTCTTTCATTTTGGCTCTTACTTTCGTATTTAGCCAGTAACAAGTAAAATATTTTTTTTTAAAGTTGTATAATTAAACAAGTATAAAATCAAGTCAGTAGTTGAGTCAAGTCAAGTCATAATCAAGTCGAGTCAGAAGAGTCAGGCTAAGTGGTAGAAAAACTGCACCTATAGCGATTTCCAGGAGCTTTTGACAACAAGCGAGGAAATCACATAAATCGAACACTGTATCACTTCCCAACATTCACGCTTGTTCTTGAACACATCGCGAATAATAATCTACCATTATTATGCACAAACACTCAAAAAAACACAAATTTTGGAAAGTAAAATACAGCGCCGATACTGCTCTTTACAGCTTCCCGCCAAAAGTCCTATATCGTGGTTACTAACACAATCGTGTCTAGGGCATGAATATCGGAATCTCGGACCATATTTACCATTAATTCCGATATTACAATTCCGATACTGAGTCATTTAATATCGCATAATATCGTAATTAAATTATTTGCTATATTATGCTTTAAAACGATATAATCGCATGAATTGTCAAACGTTAACAACATTCTGTGTAGTAAACCTCCAAAAAAATTATTTTACTTCAATTTAAGTTATTTCTTCAGGTTATTTAATCAAAACGTATGTAATAATCATATATTTCTTTCCTATAAAGTATGATAAATTGTTATTTCTTCCAGTAGTATTATTCATGCACACTGTTCAACAATAAACGCTCATTGTAAATCATAAAAAAAACACGTTCATTATATCAAAATATTCTAACTTTTAACTAACAGAATAAAGAAAAGAACAGACCGGCTCTGACATTGGCTGTGCAGAGTTTGGCGAAAATATCCAGTTACAATTAGATTGTCAAACAAGATGGTCCAGCATGGATGATATGATGGGATCGTTTCTGAAAATGAAAGATTACATCTTCAAACTACTAATTGACATTAAATCTAACATATCCTTTAAATAAGAAGAAATTCAAACGCTAACCGATATACATCGTAGTTTGGAGGTTGTAAAATTGACTGTAAAATCTCTTTGTCGTCGTGAAGCGACACTTTATACAGCAGACACAGCACTGAAATTTATGTTAAAAAAACTTGATGAACAAAACACAAATGAGCTCAAATCTCGCTGCGAACTTACGAAAACGTATAAAAGAAAGACGACTTTTAATAGCAGGAGTATTACATTATCTTCATGACTCCGAAAGCTTTTACAACGACCGTGTTACAGAAGACAATACGTTTGTAAAACCCACGAGTGATGAAATATGTGACATTATTGTCAATCTGCTGAAACGCCTGAAATATAAAAAAGACCTAACGAGTTCTCTCAGCGTACCAGAAAGAGAGACCAAATCAACATCGGCTATATTATTTTGTGACGAGGATGATGCACCTCTCGCAGACTCGCTTCAACGAGTAAGCTGACCTTGCAAGAAGAACTTGAGAAGGAAATGGAAAAATGCAAAGAAAAAAAGAAGGCAATGCTTCCATCAGACGAATTTGACCTCCTGGGATTTGTCAGAACAGAGAAAGCAATATATGACAATGGTGGAGAAAGAGGAGTTTATCTCACGCAGGCATACACGTATCTTCAATCGGTGTTGCCTACCAGTGTTGAAAGTGAGCGAGTTTTCTCGTCGGCTGGATATTTTTGTAACAAAATACGAAGTTCCCTATCAGACAAAATGCTTAATGCTTTGCTATTATTAATAACGTATTATCAGGAAAAACGTGACTGTAAACAATGAAAATAGGGTACTTTGTCCTGCTTATTTGTTATGAACAATATTAATTATTGTGTTAATTGTTGATATTACTTGGATAATTTTCACCTGGGCAATAATTCTAAAAATGTTGTTCTTTAACTGTTGATTTTATTAAAAATGTGTATCTTATAAGTTAAGAAAGAAGTTTAAAGTCGATTTTATTGGAAAATTTTAAATAATCATAGGAAGTTTCAAGACTAGTTTTTATTTCTAATAATTGTTGATTTTATTTGCGTTTTTTTTTTTGTTGCAATATAGTATAAGAAATTTCAACTGATATGCGAGTACAAATGCCAAAGTATATAATTATAAGACTAGTGTTGATTTCGAGCAAAATAATTTTCCAGTAGTAAGTACCTATTTTCAACGAGAAAGTTATTCCATTTTAATTATAAAAACATTTGGGTAAAATGATTATTAAAGGATAATTATCAAAAATTTTACTTCTTTTATTGTTCTCAATCAAACCTTTGACGAATATGTGTAGTTTCACTTTCAATAATTCCGATATTAACATCGGAATTTCGATATTAGACTGTAATATCATCATAGTATCGGAATTGAAAACCGTCCGATATTACATACCCTAATCGTGTCATATTGGTCGGATAGAGAAAAAAAAAAAAAAAAAAAAACAAATACCGTACTACGGTATCGGAGTCTATGGATAGATCGAATAATGATATTGACAAAAATACAATTGGGTTATTTCCAAAGAGAAAATTGGAACGCCTCAAAGGTTTATCACATGATAATTATCTCTGCGATTATAATGTATTCCTAGGACAGTTTTCATTTTTATTAAACAGCTGATGCAAACTTTGCGTGACGGGGAAATAGAACATCAGGCGTTTTTCAATGTTTTCGATTTAACTACAGGGAAATAATAGAAATAAAAATACCATTTATTGCACCAATAAACCTTCACCTATCGGCCCGCTTGTGCCTTACTGTTTTTTTATTAAGATTGTATTGAAGGTATTATCATATTGTATTGAAGAACATGTTACAGAAACATCTAGACCACAATGGCAGACTTATCGCTTAAGCATAAAATTTCTTCCATTTAATACCACTCCACCGTCACCTCCGGTTCTTATTACGTGTGGGAAAGGCTTCGCCTACCACCCAACCATGAACTGGAAGCTGGGTGGTTATGTGGGACTTGAGCCCACTAAAAACCACACAGTGTCAATGCCTATCGCTTGCCACGACTAAGGTCTAAGACAAAAGCTTTAACCACTACACTACGGAGGCTTTGTTGTAGTTATCCAACGTATTGATGGCGAATTTTCCTTCACCTAGAATAGAGGGTTAAACTCACAAAGTTATAAGACTTATAAAAAAAAATACCTTGAATCGTTTACAGATTTAGATGTGACGGAAAAACGCTAACTTAATGATATTTGCTAAGTATTGAAAGAAGCAGAAACACGCCGAGTAATAAAGCTAAATTATTTCGCCAAGGAATTCGATTAAGACTACATTTTACCGAAAGCTTTGTTCAGAGGTGTCGCGGCGGCACTGGCCTTGATAAATGACTGCCTAAATTGTGGCAAAATTTTTACCTTAATGGGTAATTTTGATCAAAATGTTAACATTTATTTTGTACTGCTATTTGCGTTTTCAAACATGATCACATGACTACAAGAAGCGTATAAGCAGAGGATGTATACGAGTATGCATTTAAACTTAGAATATATTTTAAAAAAACTTTAAAAAAAAGATACTGACCACCGATAACCATTTAAAAAGGGTAATTAGTAAAAAAGGAATATGTTCGAATATGTTTGATTAAAGATCATAGATTTTGAAATTTTTTGACCAGAAATGCAGTAAATGGAAAATTACCTTTTATAATTACACAAAAAAATATTTATACATACATATTATCATCACGCCTTTTTCCATTAGGGATAGGCAGAGACTACGGATTTCCATTTGCGACGATCCTTATAGACTTCCCTCGCTTCTCCTACGCTCATCACTCTCGTCATAAACGCTCGTCGATTACGGGTATTCCTGACACCTCCCTTTTTTTAATATGTCTGCGATTTGGTCGCACTATGTTCTCCGAGGCCGGCCCTTAACGCCTTTTCCTGTCACCTTTGATTTGTAAATACCTTTTGTACGTAAGTCTCCTTTCATCCATCCTTTCTACAGGCCCAAACCATCTTAACATCCCCTTTTCTATCTTTGTCACTACATCCTCATTCACACTAAAAATAAAAATAAATATAATATTTACACAATTCGAATTTTGCTACCACACATTGTTTTATTTATCGACTTATAGTAATATAGTCACTGGGAAACACGTTCGGATGATTATGACATAGATATGTGTACCTTCGTAATTCTATGCTTTATTTCTGTTTTTTTTCAGTTTATAAAACTCCTCTCAGAAATTGTCACGATGGAAATAAAAACATTTTAAAAAGGCGAAGAGGAATTAGCGCTACTCGTAAATGCTAAAGCGACGACGTCATATTTTTACCTTTAGTTTATGCTATGAATACACTATAGGATAATTTTAATATTTTTAAACATAGATGTCATAAACAAAATATTAACGACACTTAATCAACACAGTTGTTTTTTTTTTTAATTTAACGCAATTTCTACTCTTTTTGTCAATATTTTAGATATTGAATAGGTACTTCTTCATTAAATTTACAAAAATCAATTTCGATATTGTAGTACTTTCTAATTTTAGTGATAAGTTCGGTTCTATACATAATTTTATGCAATTAAGTATTAATCAATTACTTTTAATGGTGAGAAGGAAGGCTGACCCGTCGCTAGCTAATTAGTAGCATAAAAATGTCTCGTGTGAACGCAGCTTTATTTCCGTACAAAGTTCCGTGATGACATTTATTTTTAATTTTAGACAAGCCTAGTCTAGACTCTTTCCGGTTTGATTTTCTAGCTTTTCTTTGGTATAGAAAAGTAAAAAGGGTTTTTTTTTGTCAGATATTCAAATATTTTTAATCCTTCGTCGCGTGGCGTATCGACTTTGTTGGCTTACAAACTAGAGTAGTACGTTTAAATTTACTGCAAGCTAACTTTGTCCATTTTTATAAAATATTGTATGACAACTATGCATACAGTCCACAACCGGCACGGTAGAAGCTTACGAATAGGGCAGCCCCTAAGAAAACCCATGACTACGAAATATGTTATTACGATGTAAGTAACCGACTTCTTTATATTATCTTTATCTTATCTTGAAATAGAAAAACACTTAAATGAAAAAATCCTAATATCTCTGCAAAATCTCAATTACTGGGCAACAAATTTCCAATACTTTTAAGCCTTCGAATTTACAACAAAGCACATTAATCCAATTATCTCTGAAAGCCAATTATTTTTGTTATTTTAATTATACCGTATTTAATTAAAGGTAATCCCTTAGCGATTTGATGAAAACTCCTTTTTATAATATTAAGTTACGTACAATGAGTAAGAACTAGGTTTATGTTATTCCCCTGAAGTCGAAAATACCAAAGTCGAAATTTATGCCCAAAATATATAGGTGTGTGTGCTCTGTCGAAATAGAGATCCACCGAACAAGTGCATTACGAAAAGAGAGGGTCAAACTACTATACACGCATTGTTTTTTAGTAATGGGTTTTACGGCCATGGATACAATCCTTTAAAGCCCTTCTTAATTTTTCTATCTTCTTCAGCCCTACAGTGTGGTTTTGTCAAGTCTTAGTCAAGTCTAAAAGTCCAGTCCGTAGTCAAGTCTAGTCAGAAGAATCAGGCTAAGTGAAGTGGTACAAAAACTGCACTTAGCGATTACTAGGAGCCTTTGGTAACAAGCATGAAAATCACATAAATCAAACCCTGTATCACTTCCCAACACTCACGCTTGTTATCGAACCCTTTGCGAATAATAATTCTCCATTATTATGCACAAACACTCAAAAAATCTCCAAATCAGCTATGCAAGAGGAAAGACTCAAAAATTCAACAGCATGGACTTATCAGAGACGACACAAAAAGTCTTCTTAAAAAGATACATAGCTGGCAGCGGAGCCCCATGAGTACCAGACACCGCTTTCAAATTAAACGCGTCTTAGTTTTATTTACATATCTTTATCTGAATCCCCATTGTGCCGGGAAATAGAGTCTTTTAAAAGCATATGTTTCACAAAATAATTACAGTACAGAAGTGCTTCAAAAAAAATTTTTTTTTTTGTTAAAAAAAACATGGTAAAAAATTCTTTTAATATGTTTTTTTTATCTGCCATATTTTCATAGTCAAATAAGTTCCTCCTTATTTGACTATGAAAATATGGCAGATAAAAAAAAACATATTGTTAACTATTATTATTTTAGATCTCATTTTCGAATTTTAAATGAGTAACGACTGACCGGAGGCACTTTTACTTCCAAGGTGCAGACCATGGAGTAATTACAAAGAGGAGATGCCGTTTGAAATGGCGCAATGACGTGATCATTGGCGCCTCGCCAACACAAAAGTGGGCAGAGCTTGTCATTGCTCTGCTCCATGATTAAAGCCACGGCCGAAAGCAAGCACCCCGCACGTCTGCCTTCCGCCCCGTGTAGCCTCACAAACACTTTCTTACAAAACGCTTATAACGGCATCACCTCTTTGTAATTACTCCATGGTGCAGACGCACTAAATAAAAATCAGTTCTGCAATAAAATGAGTACAGACAACACACCTATTTGCTCCCGTTACAGTAACAAGCTGTCCGAATGCAAATCCTTGCTTCAACTCTCCTTGAAAACGCTTTTGATATAATTTTTGACGCCAGTCTTACAAGGTATTCGTAAACAGCTATTCTTCGTAGACTCCTAAATGCCGACTGGCAGGAAGTTGCGCCGAACAGGGAAAAGTAGATATCTCATGTATTCTGTCAGAGGCCAAGGTCCTGTTTGGGTCGCTGTGCCATAGGCAGCGGCGGCTAGAAGCACGAAGACATCCTTACATTGTTTTGCGCGTTGAGGTGCGGTATCTGTTTCAGGTGGGAGGGTGTGAGTATCCGTTCTGTACGTAAGTAAGTAATTATTCTTGTGTGTTCTCCTTAATTTATGTTTAGTAGCGAAGTGGATATTCTGATGGAGATTTGAACAAAACTCGTTTTGAGAATACAGTGGAAAGTGGTGTAAACCTAGTAATGCAACGTGTGATAGATTCTTAAAAATATTTCTTTTGGCCATGTTATAGCTGTAATTTCGAAAAATGGTTTGTTATTATTGATATGTGATATTTTACATAGGGCCTATTAATCCTCCCTATTAAACATGAGGCTTGCTTTTAGCATTAAGTCCACCTATTGTGCTTTACAATTGTATTTGTACAATAAACTTTAAATAAATAAATAAGATACTTGAAAGGTATTGAAGGATTGCATTCATTGATAGGCTGTTTGGTTAAGTCAACAAACTTTACATCTCCTATTTTAAAGTTATAGATTACTCAGAAACTGAGCTATTTGAAAAAAATCAATTATTATACATATGTATTCAATAATTTTGTTAAAGACTACGAAATAAGAAGAGCAAAAGCTATCTAGCCTTCTAGAGGCATATCGCAGTTTGGGTTAAGTACGTCGGGCCGGGGTGCAGGGCAGAGAACCTCCTCGAGTGCCCGGTCCTTTGAAAGCTTTGCATTCTCACTTAATCCCAAGGATTCGGTGAGAAGGCGGGCTGACAAGGGATTCGGGACGGTGCACCCTGGGTGACAGTTAATAACTCCCTGGTAGTCGGGGTCTTGTTGACTGTCGGCCAATTTCTGCCAACAGCCCACTCCACCGCCGTCTATGATGAGACGGCGAATGGATGTGGGTCTGGGGGACGGGCGTGGTCCATTTATGGGCCACTGCCCGATTTGGGGGGGGGCCGAAAGGCCAATTGAGGGGGCCGCAAGGCCATGGCTGGAGGGCGTCGTGGTAGAATGCCAACGCGACCCCATGGCGCCCTCAACAGCCGGTGCGGAAACGCCGGAGGGGTTTTAGTGGGTATTCCGGGCTGACTAGCAGCCCGGCGAGTCCCACACTTTGTGCGTAAATGCATTTCCCCTCCGTTAACAAAAAAAAAAAAAAAAAAAAAAAAAAAAAAAAAAAAAAAAAAAAAAAAGGGTATACGTCGGGCCAGTGTTAGGTTTGGATCAAATTTTGTACATATTTATTTTTTCATGTTCCTAACATATTTGGCTATCGGGTAAATATTTCGCGTTATGTTGGAATAAGGCTTCGATACAACTGACCGTGGCGGTCCCTTTGATAAACCAATTTCTTTTATATCACGTGTCTATTAGAATTTTGAAAATAGCACTATGTCTAAAGTAAAGGCGTATTTTCAAACTTCAATTAAAGCTAGTGACGCCTAAATTAAGGTCATTAAAAATTACAACATTTATCAGGGGTCTGAGTGATTGAGGCGGGGATTAATGAATTGAAGACCTTGGGCTGTACCCGGGTTCAACTTGTTCGCAGTTTTGGTCATAAGAGATAGCGTGAAAATGCATGAAAGTTCATTGACTCGGAAACTCTATTTTTAAATGGACGACTTACTCAAGATCCGTTTTTTTTTTACAGATGCATACATCAGATAGATAGATAGTATCCGCAGCGATTACGCGTATCAAGCGACGGCTATTTGGTCAGATTGGTCGCCATAAGTGGCAATTTCTATCTCGTGCTCTTTCATTAGTTAGAAAATCTATATTGTACATAAAACATAGAAGACACGTTTAGCCGTTGATATCTTTATTGAATAAGCCTGTGGCAGATCCTAAAAAAACTGACAGTGTTAACCTTGGACACTAACTTGGGTCATGTTCTTTTTGGTCTGACATCCCTGTAAAAAAGCTACGCAAGTCCGACGACAGTCGCTCCATTGTAATAACCGGAACCGCAAATTCTAGGACCATGATTAAAATCTTAGGTAACCTAAGCTCTAAAGTGTAAGCTGTAGGCACAACTGGAAAACAAAACGAAAACAATATCTAAATACAAAGTAAAAATATATTATTTTATGCAACTAAGTAGGCAAACAGGCGTACGGCCCACCGGATGGTAAGCGGTTACCGTAGCCTATGAACGCCTGCAACACCGGAGATGTCACGAGCGCATTGCCAAAATCATAACTCTAAACACCCGGGTGTCGGTTTCTAAAAACCACTCGACCTCTGACGTAGTTTCTATTATAAACCAGATCACAGTCAAGATTAGCGACTGATCATGTCTTTGTGCATCACAACGAAGAAAGTCACACCCTGACTGACGCTTGGCCGGTTTTAGGGTTCGGTACCTAAAGAGTGAAACGGGACCTTATTACTAAGACTTCGCTAACCGTCTGTCACCAGGTTGTATCTAAAGAACCATGATAGTTAGACAGTTGATATTTTCAGAGATTATATATTTCTGTTGCCGCTATAATAACAAATACTTACTTAAAAGCAGAATAAAATAAATATTTAAGGGGGCTCCCATAAACAGACATGACTATTTTGTAAATTTTATAAATAATGATACGGAACACTTCGCGCGAGTCCGCTCGCACTTAGCCGGTTTTTTTTAACCGAAACGTTGTCATAATTTCCTATGTTAAACCGCTACAGTCTGTAACTTGTGTCACACATGATAGGACGGTAGTTTAATTAATCAGAGTCATGATAGACAATTAGTGCCGGCTAATTATTTAGAGCGTTTTTGCTAATCAGTCTATAATCTATGCTTACAAATCGTTATCGTTAGTATTAATAGTAGCTTTTACACAAGTCTTCGCACGTGGATGTTTGTATACTTAATGCTTTTTATACACTGAGCAATTAAATATTTGATATTATTCGTTTCAGGTAACAATGGTTTTAGCACGGGGTCACATTGACTAATAAAAATAATTAGTTCCGCTGTTTGATGCAAGATGGCGCTTCAAAACGAAAAATATTTAATTAGGTACTGATCTCGCTTATTTTTGGCGAAAAAATAAATGACTTTTTAAAACACTATTTTTTACGTACATAAATTCTTTAACAAGTTGATTAAGTGCTGTATATCAAAAGATATAAATCTTAATTTGTAACTTCTTATATTTTCAATAGATGGCGTAACAATGACTTTGTATTGAGAGTAACCAGGAGTAACCAGAAAAGTTGGCGCGTTTCAATGTATGGCGGTTGAATATACATGTATTCTGTAATCTGTGGTATCAGACACTTAAGTACCTGTATAATTGACTGGTGGCTAAATAAAATAAAGTTAGGAGGATTTACAAAAACTACTTATTAAATATTTACACTTTTTAAGATTAGCCCAGTTTTTCGTGTTGATGGTAACATAAAACCTCTATTTTCTACGTAATTTATTTATTAAAACTTAATTCTACCACGTAAGTAATTATAGGTAATTAAACAATAGGCGGAGTTAATGCTAAAACCATTCTCTATCAGTCAACCAAAAAAATTTGTGAGATAAATAAAAATATCTAAGATATCCTAACTGAAGCCCTAAACCATATACTACTTCAAAAGAAAATTTGCAATTCATTTCTTAGCTCAAAGTAATAAAGTTCTAACTCAATTTCCGCACCAATAAAGAGAAATTTAGCATTTCTACGAACGCGATTCCCCGTGAATACCTAAGTAATTACTAGGTTAATGATATAACACGATTATACCTTCTGCGTTTGTATTAAGCCTGAAATTTTGTTTAAAGAGATAAGGCTCGGTCTTCACTGGTGTTAAGAAAATAAATATTATTTCTGCTAGTATCTATCGGGCTTCGGAAGGCACGTTAAGCCGTTGGTCTCGGCTGCCATATAAAGGAACAAATTCAGAAGCTGAAAAGTGGTTCCGAAAAACTGACACCGGGTTTTACAGGGTCGATTATGCATGTAAACCACTAGATATGATGATGCTACTATTGCAATACTTCTGCTGATCTTAGCGGTAATTTCTGACAGCACGTAAGGGGAGATTTTTTTTTTTTTATTGGTTTTCTTACTACAAGTTAACAAGAATAAACCAAATTCTTTGTTTGGCGGTTGTTTATTAAAGCTATTCTGAGTAACAGCTGGGCAAAAGCCTCCCTCTTTTTTCTCTCGTTTTTGTTCTACCAAATCAAATCAAATCATTTATTTGCCAAAACACAGCACAGGAAATTCTTTAAAACAGTTATGTCGTTGTACTATGTATTTGAACTCATATTAAGGCATGCAAATGCCAACTAAATACCTAACACTAACAACTAATTCATGAGTCCAACAATTATCAAAGGCACTCTAAGTCCAATTACTAATAAAATTAAATTTAATACTTTTAAAGATTGATGAAACTCACTACCTCTCTTAAGGGACCCAGCTAGTTGTTTATTTATTGACTAGAAATTACAGAAAAATCTCCCAAGCGCAAAATTCGTCATTGCCTTTTGAAAAATTAACTAAAATTATCCAACTATTTTCTAAACCCTTTAGTGTATTATCGTCCTTATTTAAACAATCGTTGTTGTTGAGAATTGCTCAATTACCCGCTTTCATAGGACTCTTTACACAGGACAAAATGTTATTTTGCCAGTTTATTCGCTAACTTAAAATGCTTAGCATTTTGTACTTAAGATAATTCTATTTCGTTGTAATAATTTTAAAGGACAAGAATGACATGAAATTCAAAATGAACAAAGCGAAATACTCAGTACAAATTTGATTTCGATTAAATTTAGTACAAAGAGATATAAACTATTAGATAGTAGACCTGTAAAAAGAGTTACGGGGTCATACTGCAGTCGCTCCATTATTTTAATCAGTACTGCCAAATCTAGAACAGCTTACCCTAGGCTCTGTAGAGTAAGGTGAGGTTGCAACTAGGAAACACGCACGAAAAATAAGATACCGCAACTTGAATCGCATCGCCCTCAATCTTGTACTAGTTTAATGAAAAACAATATTCTTTATGTAATTATTATAAATATCCATACTTAATCCGTACCACGGTAATACTATCTAAATTACCGCGTCCATACTAATTAATATTATAAATGAGAAAGTCTGTCTGTTACGCTTACACGGCCAAACCGCTGAACGGATTTTGATGAAATTTGATATGAATCAAGTTGAAGTGAAACCAATATGGATAAATAAAAGATGATTCATACGAAAAGATTTTTAAATGAAAAAGTGGTGAAGGATGGTTATTACGAGTAGACGAATGTGTAACGATGCAAGCGCATCGTGTTTATACATGTTCACCTGCGTTACTCTAAATTACCCCCCGGCGACCAACGGGTGCCATCTACCCCTGTTCAAGTAACATCTACCCCGGTGTGTGTTTTTAATGGGACTGAAAGCAATCGCCTCAGTAGTGTGAAGTAGAAAGAATAAAACAAAAAAGAGTTTGGTACGTACAATCAATCAGTTTTAATTGCTGGAATTCTGTGCTGCTGGAACAAAAGTAATCATTTTAACTGTTAACAATCAAAGTCAAAAATCAAAAAAATTAGATTCTAGTACTGTACTGACGAACATGTTTAACTGTGATTTAAGACGTTAAAATTTAGCGATAGATAAAAAATAATTAAAAATTGTAAAATACCTATTAATAATCTGTGAGCTTATAGAAACGAACCAAACTCTTTTTTTAAATTTCCTGTTTCACACTACCGAGGCGAATGCTATCAGTCCCGTTAAAACACACACATCGGGGTGGATCTCACTTGAACAGTGTCATCTACCACATTAGTCGCCGGGGCCGACCCGCCGGGGTCGATGAATCAATTTTTTTCCAACGGTCCCGTCGGGGACGGATGGGAGTGAGCATAAATTGTAATTTTGCGATAGCACCTATATACTTAACGGCTAATAATAGTACAATCTGAGTTATTTGCAAGTTTGTCGTCACCTACACAATGTTAACCAAACAGCATTCACTTGTCACGCTATGTACCCGTCACTTCCTGTGACACGCTGTCGTGTTTGCTACTCGTCACGGAATAGATGTGATTTTGGTTATGTGTAGTAATATGTACCTATTAGATACGACATGGAGGGCATGGGTTAGATTCCCACGGGAAGCATACTTTGTTTAGTTGTTTCCAGTTTGGTTAGGACATTGCAGGCTTGAATCACCTGATTGTCTGGAAAGAGTGATGATCTGGAAAGTGTGTATGTTTACGTAGTGTATGAACTTTTGATAAAATTTGCTCTATGTAATACATTTTTATTTTATTTTTTTGCGCCAAACTATCTTTCCGTTTCTCCTAATGGTTGACTGGTAGAGAATGCTCTTAGCATTAAGTCCGCAAATTGTTATAAGTAAATGTGTACTTTGTGAAACAATAAAGTTTTAATAAATAAATATTTTTTTTACACTTTGAATTACTACTGATATTTTTAATCTAAATACAATAATCATAATAAGTGGCATGAGCTTAGATTAATAATTGGTCTCGCGCGGTTGTAGCGTCGCGGAGACCAATCATTAATCTAAGGGCATGAGTTAGTAATAATGAGACAAATTAGAGACAGACAAGTTAAACAAGTATAATTCATACACCTCTTTCTGGCGTCGTGGTTTTCGAGTAAAAAAGGGAATCTCCTGTTAAATTAATCGATTTTTTCCACAGTCCCTCTTTTATATTAAATCTTTTATGTTTCCTTAGACTAAAGACATCTGAATTCGATTTGTAATGTCTTCATTTCACGCTCATTCATCAACTGAGATCTTAAAAAGAAAATTAATTTGTAATTTTTCATGAATAATTTTTTTTTTAAATTGAAAATTCGCAAGGAATAGGTAATCAGAGCTCAGGAATAAATATTACAAGTAATTGTGCAGGATTTTTGGCATCCATCTTCGTTTCTCATCGGCGTATTACAAAACGTTATGATACCGCAAACCCTAATTACATTACTAGTAATTGCACTAGAGCGTCTACCGTCTGATCTCAGAACTTAGCCCTTTTAAGGCGCTGTAACACCCACGCTGTTAACCCTTCGGTATTTGATATCGCGATATTTGATTATAGTACGTACTTGTAATGAAATAAGGTTGAAAGTGGCGATACCGGTTGGCCTGTCACAGTTTTAAACCCGTGTCTGCCATTTCGGTTGTTTTTTTGCCAGTTTTAATTTAAAAATTCAGTATTTATAACCAAATATTGTAATTTTTTAGGTGTCCCTCTTGCTCATTAAGTTATACATTTTATAGACGCAAAAAAGTTGGTAGTTGTCGCTGAAAATATCAAGTAATTCGCGACGAAACTTTTTCTAGATATAGCTTTTTTACTATTTTATTTTGTTAGGTTTTAAATACTTTTTTGAAAATACTTTGATGTAATCATTTATTTTGATCTTTGAACTATATATACTTCATATTTTTTTCATGCTAGTATTCCATGTAAAAAAAGGCCAACTGCGCGACGAAAAAATAGACGTTTTACGATATTCCTCTGATGCACAGCGCCTTAACAGGGAAAACCGATCGTGTTTCGGATGTATAGTAGCCAAATGTTTCAGGCTGCCTAAAGGCATACAAAATAGCATTACTTATGTCATCTAGCGGCAACAACCAGGATCAACAGCTTAACGTACTTTTCGATAAGGATCGATGCCTCTACCACAGAATAGATACCTTACTTTTTGCCTCTACCATGACATTTTATTGAGGCAGACGCTAGCGATTGTGATAACAATTTTGTATGGAAAATATATACAGCTCAGCTAGCGGAGTGTATGGTAACTAATAAAATCTATATAATATCTTAATGCGGTCGACATTTTAATAAAATCTCACGGAAAGGGATATATCTCGCTTGGCACGCGCGATCGTTACAAACACGCACGTCCCGCTAGTCTATCAATACTTTATTTACCTTATTATTACTACATAATGAGGCCATAACATAAAGATATAACCCCGTTAGAAATATTACCCTCGTAAGCTTTCGTACACACGGCGTATCTTTACAAATGAGGTATGTTTCAAATTTATGGCATCATCAGAATACCCACGTTAACAAAACGGAACGGTAAAGAAGTACGAAAAGATAAACATTTTTTTTTAATTTAATTAATATTTAAACTAGCCGCTTCCTGCAGCTCCGCCTGCGTCTAAAAGTAGTTTATATTTGACCGGAGTCTTCAACTATATTCATACTAAATTTCATCAAAATTCGTACAGCAGTTTGCATTTAACTAAAATATGTAAGGTGCCATTTTGTTCGATTACTTTTTGCCATCTTGTAGGTAGGGGCATGATCCCAATGCTATAGAAATTTTAAAAGTTCTGATCAAAATACCGCGGACAAGTGGTTTTGGCAGTCCTCTTGTGATGTTAACCTGACACTGCTTAAAGAATTCTGAAGAGACCGAAACAGGTGTAAATCTGAAGGTCAGGCTTATACGGCGGATGCATTAACACCTCCCAGCCAAATTCTCTTAATTTTTGCTGAGTGCCTAAAGATGTATGAGGTCTAGCGTTATCATGATGAAAAACCACAAACTTTCTGTTGATTAATTCCGGCCGTTTTCTTTCAACTACTTGCTTTAATCTCATCAGTTGTTCGCAGTAAAGTTCAGAATCGATAGTATCGCCTGGTGGTAACAGCTCATAATGAATAATGCAACAGTCCAACCAGAGCGACGTGCATCTTTGACATCAAAATTTCCGGATTGAAAACGCTTAAACCAAATTTGTACTATACTCTCACAGACACTGCACTAGGTCCATAAACATCGCAAATTTTTTTCGCGGCTTAATTTCATTTTTACCTCTTTTGTAGATTTTTTTTTAAATGTATCGAATTTCTTCATTAGATTCACTCATCTTAACAGTACGAAAAACAAATGAAAATCACACATCTTCCTAATTTGAATTTGGAATTTTCTTCTTTAAAATTTAAACTTTTAATGATACCAAAACTAGCCAGATACAAATAGTATAGCCAAAGAGATTTTATTACAAGTTCATACATACTATATGCGAAAAGACTTTTTCCCCAACGTAATATAGCATAGGAACAGCATGGCTATTCTGAGCGGAATACGAGAATTGTGATGGAAGAGATTTGGGCTTCATATTTTTAATGTAAGAAAAATGTATTATTATATTATATAAAGAAATATTTGCGAAAAAAAAATCTGCATATCCAACCTAAAAATATAGCAATATCCATGTTGTTAATGGTTCCCTTCAGCCACAGATTTCAATTTGCAAGTCGTATCTCCGCGGCCTACACCACAATCAAATACAATTTGATTAGGTATGCGTCGTCTCTGATAATAGAGTTAGCATAATCGGCTTCCAGTAAGGGATAACGTAACGTGATCACCATAGATAAATATACAAGTAGAAGTAGACTCAATATCAAAGAGCATCGAAACCTTTCTCAATGCTTAATACGCATCAGCCCTATTTTTTAAAGTATGACTCAGCCAAAATAGATGAGTCGAATGTAATGAAAATCATTCTGGATGCTATTTTTGAAAAGTGTGAATTGCGTAAGGTAGAAGATGATTTTGTAAGAGAGGTAGGACATTTCGTAAGGAGTAGTCCGTCTGGGGAAGAACTTCCACCCTACAGAAGACCGCAGCCAAATAACACTGATGCAGTGTTGTGTTCCTGTTGGTGAGTAGGGTCGCCAGGCTCCAGAGGGGTGGCTGTGCTGACAGCGGACAGGTCGGCAACGCGCTCGTGGCATCTCCGGTGTTGCAGGCGTTCATAGGCTACGGTAACCACTTACCATCCGGTGGGCCGTACGCCTGTTAGCTTACTTAGTTGTACAAAAAAAAAATGATCATGACCATCTCTATTCACGCGTACTTTTTTCAGAATGGTAAAAAACAGGTAATGGTAAACACTTATCATACACAAAACTTATTCCATTTTTCTTCAAATTACTCTTAAAGAAATGTACAGTGAACTTTCTCATGTTATCGTGATAAAACATGTAATGCCACGAGTGCGAAATGAGTGTTGTTTCATATGTTGTTTTGTTCCCGGCATTTCGAGGGTACTCCATATAGTACTTTGCGGTCCATTGTTTGATTAGGCGGGAAAATACACGATTACTGTTTTGGTTGCTTAAGTACTAGTATATAACGGATCCTAATGAAATGTCTATACCTACTTGATTTGTATTTTATAGTCACAGTTTTAAGTAAGATCATTATTTATCATCAAAACTATTCAAATATGAAAATATAACAAAACTAGCTGTTTCCCGCAGCTCCGCGCGTCAAAAATATACCAAATTTCATCAAAATCCGTTTGGCCGTGAAAGCGTAACAGACAGACAGACAGACTTTCGCATTTATAATATTAGTATGGATTAAACTATTATGTATACTGACTTTAATAAGATTCCATTAGATCAAAGTGAAAGTATTACAAAATATTTTTTTTTTTTTTTTTCATTAATTTGAAGGAGTAAATATTTATAAGAATCAGCCGAGTCAAGAACCTTTTTTTTTTGGATATTTTCCCCATTAAGCATAAACCCTTTTATTTCCATACATGCGACAAACATATATCTGTCCTGTTGCTGAAATAATATTTACAAATATCGGTGATTCCCTCGACGCTCAAACATAGCAGGTGTCGTTTTCAGGATACAAATTGCCTTGTGATGTACCCCCGGGTAAATAGCGCCCCGGTATACTGTGTCAGACATCTTTATTATTTACTAGCTGTTTCCCGCAGCTCCACCTACGGTATATAGCCTATGTGACTCAGGGTGAATGTAGCTTTCCAATGGTGAAACAATTTTTGAAATAGGCACAGTATTTTTTAAGTTTATTCATTACAAACATACACACAAAAATACAAATCTTTCCTCATTATAATATTAGTGTAGACTAGCTGTTCCCCGCAGCTCCACCTGCGATATATAGCCTATGTTATTGATATATATGAATGTAGCTTTCCAATGGTGAAAGAATTTATGAAATAGGCACAGTAGTTTTTGAGTTTATTTACAAACATACACACAAAAATACAAATCTTTTCTCTTTATGTTTCCCGTGGACAAACTTCAGGAGAGCCGCTTAAGATGGTACGGCCACGTCTTACGGAAACCGGCTAATTATGTGGGGAACAAGCGTCTAGCCATGCCGCCTCCGTCGGGTCGGAGTAAGCGCACACAAAAAATGCTGGCTCGACGTCGCAACGGAGGATATGCGTGATAATGGAGTTACAACCAGGGATGCCGAAGACCAGGGGAAATGGAGAAGAAAAAGTAGGAAAGCGGACCCTGGGCTCCGAAGCAATCAGCCGAGGATGCAACCGGGAAGGCGCTAAGATGAGTAGTAGAGAAATGCTTCCCCCGGTAATGCCCGCGTCTTAAAGTAGCCTATATATGACCTCGGGTCAGGTATCCATAACAAGTTCCATCCATAACAGACGGACAGACAGCCTTTCGCATTTATAATTTACATAATTAACCTATAATGTGCAAATTACAATTTGAAAAGCAATTTGTAATAAGTATTAAATATTAATATAGGATATAGTCTAAGATTTGCATCTTGCCGGAGGCTTCAATTTCTTGAAATTAAAATATTCAATTCAAATTTAAAGTAAACGAAATCTTTTTCTTTATTTTTCCAAGATTCTTTGAATGAAAGCTAAATTTATATTATGATTAAGCTTAAGTTAAACGATTTTCGTACGATTTTAAATGAGTTCTATTCCTCATAATAGATGAGTCGAACTTTTTTGGAACGACTCACCGATTTCACATACTCAAAGATAGCCCTCGCGGTTGTAGTTTGGTCTTGGTAAATACGTGAACATCATTTGCAATAACCGCGATCGGTCTTCTCTTACCAAATCTCTTCTTTTCTGTTTAAAAGTTGACAAATCCTTTCTACATTGTCTCTGTTAAAAGTCTTTCTAAAAGCTAGCTCTAAAGTCTAGCGGAAGTCTGTCTGTCTATCTGTTACGCTTTTACGGCCAAACCGCTGAACGGATTTTGATGAAATTTGGTATAAATATAGTTAAAGACCCGGAGTCAAACATAGGCTAGACGCAGGCGGAGCTGCGGATATAATATATAGTTAATATAATAGCTAGTTTTTAAATAAAAACAAAAAATATTATATCTGTCATAAAATTCCTTCCTTGGGTTCAATCTCTGAAAATACACAAAATATTTTGGTTGAAAGAAAGCTCAAGGTCACCCAGAGAGCTATGGAGAGGGTGATGCTTGGTGTTTCCCTACGAGATCGAATCAGAAATGAAGAGATCCGTAGAAGAACAAAAGTCACCGACATAGCCCAGCGGATTAGTTCTTTGAAGTGGCAGTAGGCGGGGCACATAGCGCGGAGAACAGATGGCCGATGGGGCAGGAAGGTTCTCGAATGGCGACCGCGTACCGGTAAGCGCAGCGTTGGACATCCACCGACCAGATGGTCAGATAACCTGAAAAAGGTCGCAGGCAAACACTGGATGTAGACTGCTGCCAACCGATCATTTTGGAAATCATTGGGAGAGGCCTATGTCCAGCAGTGGACTGACTGCGGCTGAAATGATGATGATGATGATTGTGGTGACGATAATAGGTGGTGAAAACGGAATATCGTTCCGGGGTGAAGGAAGCTCAAGTTCTCAATCACTCAAGGCTCTAAGTTTTAACCCCTTACTTTAGTCGGTTTTGATCAGGTTGCCTATATTTTGTTTATGAGTCGGCATTCTCTATCAAATCATCATTCCAACGCAGTCTTCGTCTTCCTCTCTTTTCATTGTAATTTGACTTATATGCATTTGTTTTGTATACACCTACTTTCATAATTTATCCTGATCCCTCGAGAACACCGAGCCATTTGCCAAAAGTTGGGAAAAAATAGTGTTCCGTAAGAATTCTGCAAAATCTATCTACACATTTTACTGAAAACTTCAGTCAGTTAATACTTGTGTAACAAGTTGGGAACAGAAAGTTGGAGATGTTGGTCAGATCAGACCATCTCCAGGGACAAACAAACTGGGCTTCATAATCCACCATTTTTAAAGTTCTCTGACAATGATTTCAGTTCAGGATGAAGACCATCGAACATTTTACGCATATACTCATAATATCTGAAGCAATCCTAAGATGTATTTTCTTATTGTGTTGGGTATTGATTGTGTATAAACAATAGTATTCTTAAATTTTTTTACCTATTAACACTAGTTTCGAACTTATTTTGGTGCTAGCTCAAACTGGGTTATTTGTTCCTTCTACGTTTTATTTCGTGTCGATGGCTTAGTTAACCTTAATATATTCGGACCAATAGGACTCAATATTCCAGGCAATTATGTATAACTAGCTTTTTCCCGCAGCTCTGCCTGCGTCAAAAAGTAGCCTTTGTTTGACCCCGGGTCTTCAACTATATTCATGCCAAATTTAATCCAAATCCGTTCAGCGGTTTCGCCGTGAAAACATAACAGAAAGACAGACAGCTTTTCGCATTTAGCATGGAAGTATGGATTTGTCCCAAAAAAAATTAAACAAATAAAATACTTATCATAATATAGAAATATCTTGTGAAAATTTTATAGACTTCCTTGACATAGTTTCAGCCTATTTAGCCATTCACGACATTGCAAATATATTTCTCGGTTTGAAGGTGACCGTATCGCTGCGCTACGAATATTTTAGGGCCGAAAAGCCGGTGCTATTTCGTTGTATCCTTAGTCGCGTCCTTACTATAGTAATTATATGTCAATGTTCCCAAGCTGGGAATCGAATAAGATTGTATGCAAACAAAACTTGGATTCTTGAATGAAAGTCTGGCTGATTGCTTTTAGAAGCTTTGAAACTTGTGTCGACTGTAAACAGCATTTCGACACAAATTCTGAGAAATTATTTCATTGGTAGCAATAAAAAATATTTGATATTTTTACATCCTTTTACCGTTTTAGCTCTACTGGGCCGACTACGTCATGTTCTCTCTCATGAAGAGATTGCTTAGCAATAAGTCTGCATTTGCATCATATTGTAAACAATGTAATTTTGTAAAAATAAATTGTATTGTTTCTGGGTTGCATCCCGAGCATTAATTAATTTTTATCTTTTTATTTATTCTTTAAAAGATTAACTGCTTATTTAATATTTGGATAATAAATATTCGCCTAAATTCCAACAACAAATCCACAGATATATCGTTTTTACTGTAAGTTAAAATTTAACAAAATGTTTCCCTTAAATTATTTTTAAAATTAATTATTTGTTAAACAATATTTACAGGGGAAACATTTTGTAAGAGTATTATTTTGCTCATTGTAATGACCTCACCATAAACATGAATGAAGGGCAAGCAGGATTTTATTATCGTAGCCAGTAAATTACACAGGATAAAAACAGAACCTTATAGCAAATACTCTAAAGACCAGATTCACTCATAAGAACTGATAATATCGAAAGGGTGTCTGTCTTTTTTTCTTTCTTTTTTACCAGATTTATCAACGTCAATGACCTCTCGCTCAATTTGTAGAACTTTCCACAAAAACTTTTCCCTCTACTAAAGATAACTGCCATTCGAGAATGGTCGAGATTTTACTGTGATCTTATTGTAAGGTTCTCAGACGAAAGTTTTACGGTTAGCACTTAGCTTTGTTAGCTATAAAATTAAAATCTTTTTGCTCGAGAAGTGGATGGAAGCATAAAACACGTCTCGAAGTAAAACTGTAGAAATTGAGTCATTTGAGTAGTTTTAGAAAATCGTAGCAAAATTTAATCCATACTATCCATACTAATATTATAAATGCGAAAGTCTGTCTGTCTGTCTGTCTGTCTGTTACGCTTTCACGGCCAAACCGCTGGACGGATTTTGATGAAATTTTGAATGAATATAGTTGAAGACCCAGGGTCAAACATGGATACTTTATGATGCAGGTAAAGTCGCGGGAAGTAGCTAGTGTTTTATATTTAAAAAGTCTAGAATCAAACTGGATATCAATCCCGCCAATAAACTAAAAAAGACCATGCAACTAATATTTAATTACGACTCAATTACGATGCATTTTTGATATGCTCAATATTGGTATTCTGCTAACAGAATTTTGAATCTCTATTTATTTGCAATTAAAACGTATTTAAATAATAATAGTAGAAAAAATTTAAACAAAATAAATAACAGAGTGCCGAAAAGTTAAAAGAATTGATGATTTTGATGCTTATTTGATTAGAATTTTTTTCCAGTTGCAGTTCAATGCCATGCCAATGGAATACGATTGGTCTTTAAATTAGTAACAGAATACCAGAAACTTCAAAGCTGTTATTGCGATCCAATTACGATTCAATTGTGCATTATGTAAAAATAAGTGAATTGACGTCCTGGAACTCAAACAAATACGTTTCGTTTGGCGCCCGACTGTCAACGTATTGTCTTAATGAATCGAGTGCACTATCGATATGAGATCTTATCGATTACTCCGATGGAGTGGCGCTCTTCAATAAATAAGCTGAATTGTGTGAAATAGATTTTAATTGCTCACCCGAGATTCATAGAAATTTCGAACCATTGATCTTTTCCTGAAGAAGGACTCCTCGTCACACCATTTTGTTTAGATTACAGTCGGACTCAAAAAAAAACTCAAAAAAATATATTTTATAGAAATTTACAGCAACTACTTAGTATATATTATTTCTGTTTTTCCTAAAAAGTCAATCTTTAGTAGAGAATGCTTTACCATTAAGTCCACCTGTTTTATCATTTTGGGTATCAAAGTGTGAAATAAATAAATATTATAGTAGATATAAAAATTCTCCCTTGAGGCAGATTTTTTTTTAATTTTAGGATATGGTTATAAGTAATCATTAACATCCGTCATTTCATTTACCATTTTATGTTTTATGTTTCACTTTTTCCAATTGCTAATTTACGCCTATCTTCCTGTTTCATATCATGAAGTCCTACTGGTTGCCTGGAAGAAATTGGTCTAGCGTTAATGCTGCCTTTGTACCATAGATAATAACAATATTCATGTACTTTCTACAATTTGGTGCAATAAAGAGTTATTTACGTAACAAATTGGGGTACGTAATGCACTTGGACTAGAGTGGATGACACGGGGACAAGGTCACCACTCAGTGGAGCAACCCCGAAAAAACGCAACATCTGTAAATTGTACAACAGAGTTTCTCATGCTACAGCATCAGTTTTAAGTAACTGCCTATTAGAAATCTATGAAAATAACTGCATTTCAAATTTTGTAACAAATGGGATCCATGAAAAATGAGATAAAGACCATGTGTTGCCGCGATAGACACACTGTTAATTGTCATCAAGCGGGTGAATCGATCTTTATAAATCTATATATAAAAACACAGGTACACACTAAACAAAACCTCTCTTCATCGTCGGAGGGTAAATTAATTTTGTAACTCAACGAAACAATACATATGAAATGTAAATAATTCCTTTACACATATCAGTCCTCCCAGACACATTGCTGACATTATGAGTATTTAAGCCTATATTTGTATTTCTATGAGAAGTTGGCAGACAGCCAAATGTGGTCGGAGTTTGCCAACCTTTGTGGCTTTCATTCAATTTGGGGACAAATATACTGTTTAGTAGTAATTTAGGTACAATATAACCCTCTACTTCTAGGCAAAAACTAGGCAAAACAAAAAGGATAGGTATAATTTTGAGCGGTATATACATATGATTGTCGTCTTTATACGCATGATGTATTTATTTATTAAAACTTCGGTACAAAATAATAATTAAATTATTATTAATTAAATTTCAGTATAAAATGTAATTGGCGGATTTAAAGCCGTGGGCTTTATCTAACAGAGGATGTTGAGAAAAACTGTTGAAGATTGTTGATGTTGAGTTGCTAAAGACGCAT
The DNA here is from genome assembly GCA_947363495.1 of Euzophera pinguis. Taxonomy (NCBI): domain Eukaryota; kingdom Metazoa; phylum Arthropoda; class Insecta; order Lepidoptera; family Pyralidae; genus Euzophera; species Euzophera pinguis. Next base: position 3,675,302 of record OX376164.1, read on the forward strand.
TTACACCTGCAAGAAAGATCTTCTGAACCCAAGAAGCACTTTTATCGTGTTATTAGATTCGGCGGATTACTAGCTACAATAGCACAAAATCATTAATAAAACTTATGTAACAAAATTCCATCTGCCAATTTACAAACATTTTTACATGTAACCAGTACAAATTGATCGTATCAGGTTTTAAAGTCTTCTGATTTAGGCATCGACTGCTATCTAAAATTAGTACTGTTAACATAGGGAACCAACGACAACGTGCCAAGCAAGGAATCAAAATAAGAAATACTTCTTGTGGCGATAATGGCAACGCTCTCCGACGCTTGCCACAAACGATTGTTACGAACAAGCAAGCAATCGAGCACCAATGAGCAATGAACCGCCTTCTGCCTGCCCGACGTGCCCTGATAACTGCACGCTGGATGACTTGTACAGCGCTAAAGACAACGCTAAACGGGAGGGCTAGTTCTGAACATCGACAGGAATATAAAGATTAACGCCAACACGTTAAGATCGGATGATACTTAGAAGCTATAGAGCATTAACAACCTTTATGTTATAACAAAATTACCTACACATTGCTCTTTTTTTACTATCCTAAAACATATTTATGGGCAATAACCACGAACAAGTACTCATAACGCGACAGTAACAAAAGTGTATTTTATTAGCAGTAAAACATAAAATAATATAAAGTAATTATGGACAAGGACGAACTCTACTCCCGATGGTATACTTTTGATGTGTTTATAACAGTAAACTATAGCTTTGTTTTTGTAGTAATTTTTCCCGCGACTTTGCATGCGTATCTTAATCCCATGGGAGCAGTTTTTTATGTGGAATGAAAGGTATTTCTATGTCATTTTCAGTACAGACAACTAAGTGCATCTGAAATTTCAGGAAGAAATGTTCAGAAGATTAAGCGTAAAGAGGTGACAATAAAAATACAAACTTACTTTCGCGTTTTTATTAAAATCATCATTACAAAATACGTAGTTGGCAAACTTGAAGCCGTAAGTTTTATCAACCAGATATATTTATAAGTGAGGATACTAAAATAGCATAAATAAGTAAAAATTCGATAAGTCCTGACCATATACATAATTGCCGAATACATTTAAAAAAAGTATAATCAAAGTGAAAAGAACAAGAATAATGGTAAAACATAAAATTACAGGATTAAGTACATTATAATAATTTTTTGTCACGATGCCTCCTAAGAACCAGCTGTTTATCTATTCTGCAGACGTATGTGCGATCGCATTACTCTCTGTACTTTCTAAAGGTTACTGGAATTAGGTCAAGGACTTGTAAGCTTATGTACTGATGCATTCAGATAGATATCTAAATTACAATCTTTACCTAAACGATTTGACCGACAGATTTAATACAGAGTTATGTCGAAACCACTGGACAATTTTCACAGGATGTTTTAGTATGTGAAATTAACCACTAAAACTAAAAATTCATAAAAAAAATGAGTGTATTTTAGCAGCTAGTGTATTTTATAAGGTTAAATTATAGAATACAATCCAAATATTCTTCAATGCTCCAAAAAAATACAAAAATGTTTCTCTAATGTCTTTATTTTGCGACTTTTGGCGGGAAGTTGTGAAGAGCAGCATCGGCGCTGTATTTCATTTTCCAAAATTTGAGTTTTTTTGAGTGTTTGTGCATAATAATGGTGGATTATTTTTTGCAAAGTGTTCAAGAATAAGCGTGAGTGCTTGGAAGAAATACAATGTTCGATTTTCTTGCTCGTTGCCAAAACCTCCTGGAAATCGCTAAGTGCAGTTTTTCTACCACTTCACTTAGCATAATACTTCTGACTCAACTTGACTTAACTACTGACTTGACTTCAGACTTTGGACTAAACTACTTTATTGAATAATTTTTACTTGTTACTGAAAATATGAAAGTAAAAGCCATATATAAAAAAAATTATAAATTATTATTTAAAAAAAAACATACAACAAGATTTTTGGCGGGAAGCTGTGAAAAGCAGTATCGGAGCTGTATTTTATTATCTAACCTTGTGTTTTTTTGAGTGTTTGTGCATAATAATGGTCGATTTTTATTCGCAAAGTGTTCGATAATAAGCGTGAGTGTTGGGAAGTGATACAGTGTTTGATTTATGTGATTTTCATGCTTGTTGCCAAAACCTCCTAGTAACCGCTAAGTGCAATTTTTCTACCACTTCACTTAGCCTGATTTTCTGACTAGACTTGACTACCGACTAGACTTTTATACTTGACTAGGACTTGACGAAACCACACTATAGGACTAAAGAAGATAAAAAAAATTAAGAAGGGCTATAAAGGACTTGTATCCATGGCCGTAAAACCCATTACTAAAAAAAACATACAGACATAAATTCTACAGACTGAGCTGAATATAAATGTAAAACTTTAAGGTAAGAACACTTCTGTTGTGGCATTCGAAGAACACTCGTGTAGCGACATCTTCTTGATAGAGTCATCATTAATATTTTAGTATGAAATGACATATTTTAAAACTATTAAGTACCTAAACCGAGATCTTCCTATTTATGTTTACAAGTTATAATCATGAAAACGGCCTCATAATGTACAGCAAATACCTACAATTATAATCCCACTCGTTTCGGCTCCCGCACATTATTCTGACAGAGGTTCAGATAGCCATTTTGGGCGTGACCTTTTGTAATTGGGTATTCTACTCAATTTATTTTTATCATTCATATGAAACATTTCACTAACAGAAACTGAAAACGCAAATATTTTTTAAATCCGTTCTTAAATAAGCAAGTTATAAGCCTTTGAAATTCGGTGGAAAGGGAAACTGTTAAAAAACAAGAAAAGTATGCACTGTGTGTGCATCGTGTGACGTCACTGCTACTTGGTTTCGTGCGTACAAAAGAGATAACAAGACGTCCCAACCAAGCTCCCACTTCTTGAATAAACTTTAAAATCCAATTACTGCCTTAATTAACTACAAATTTTGTTGTTGTTTACAAAATCGGTTTCTTTTTAGTGTACTTATTGTTTCGTATGCAAATATGGCCCAAGTATGAATACAGTCAAGTAGCCTATTCTGGTTTTAAATATGTGTTTAACTAAATTACGATGTGCCTGTTTTAGAACAACCTTTAAATTAAACATATTCATCATTATCATCACCTCAGCTGCTGGGGGATTATTCTCGCGGCTTTAGCGAAAAAAAATGAATTTGACAAAAAATAACCCTTAGATTGGCTTTTGGAAGGACGGTAGATGGAGAACCAAGTATTATGGGGAGACCAAGGCGGCGAGACTGCGATGGCTGGGACACGTGGAGAGGATCGGAGAAGAACAAGCTGCCAAGAGTACACGGAAAGCGGCCAGTCGGTCGTCCCAGGTACCGCTAGAGAGACGTAGTCGTGAAGGACCTGGAAGCCCTCCAAAGAGCCGACTGGCAGGAGGTTGCGCTAAGCCAGGAACCGTGAAGATCTCTTGTTTGGGATCTCCAAGATCCTCTTTGGGGTTACAGTAAGTAAGTAATGGCGTAGGTGTCAATCAATTCTGTATTATCTACTGCTACTACTAAAAATCAATCAGGTCCTGGGCCTCTTTAATTTTTTTCAACAAATCTTTCATCATCATCCTAGCGTGTATTCCTAGTTGCGTGGTCAGCTTACGCTTCGGAGCCTAGGGTAGGCTGTAGGACATGGTCCTAGATTTGACGGAACTGGATATTACAATGGAGCGACTTTTTCGAAAAATCTCTAATTTATATTTTTACTCTGAAGGAGCACAAGTAACAGACATCTTCCTCATAGATCGTACCGTAAAACGCAGAATTATATACTCGTGCATCTAGCAGACAATACAATGACCTTCTCAAGGTCGCATTAGGGTTTAAGGCCTCTTCAAATTGGTCAATGGTTTCTAAAATTTTCATAAAAAAAGAAAGAAGAAAAGAATAATTTATTTTGGAAACGCACAGAAAAAACATAAGAAAATCATCTTAATAATAGAAAGAAAACAGCATTTTGCCATCAGATGTAATTGACAGCGCTGATCTTCCGTTAAGACCTCATTGGAGACACTGCATCCTGCCCATGTTCATAAATGGATGACAGGAAAAGGGTAAGACCATGAATGAGATAGATAAATATAATTAACAATATCAACAGTCCTCGAGCGTCTTTGAAACTACAAAATATACCTACAAAGCAACAATGAAACGTTCACAGTTGCATTCACGAAGAATCCATGTCTAATGACGTGAATTGTTGTGTAGCTTGTGCCACGTACGAACCCGCACATCGGCTACGACAGGTGCTACGGTGACGGCGTAGCTGCTACGAATATCAACAAGTTTTGGCAGCGTTATTGGCAACGTGTACCGTTTCATGGTTATTTGGTTGGTAATAGAAGTGGAATTAGAATTTGACCAAAAGAGCGGAATTCTTGGTTTTGAAGTGAAACTTGTTTTTTTATGTTGCTGTGTAAAAACACAATGTGCATGAAATAAATAAATGCATTTATCTATTTTTTTTTTTAGTATAGTATGATACGTAGAAAAATATACTATATAAGCGATAAGTGCAAGGATAAAGGTTTAAGTATATACTTTTCTATGTGACCCGCTGTACGTGCATTGATTTTGATAACCTTTTTTAAAAATAGGGGATTTCGTTATAATTGTTGCCTATTTCTAATATTTTTGAATTTACTTTATGCACCCTGTTGACAACGGGTTGAAATATAATGTGACCAAAAGTAAGTACATGGTGTTTGAGTCCGTCGGTGCAAGTGTCCACAAAAATTACCACCTGCCAGCCTTAATGGAGTACATTTGGAAAGAGTGAACCAATTCACATATCTGGGGCATATAATTACAGCTGATCTCAGGGATCATGCTGATATTGAGCGGGAGAGGAGAGCGCTGTCGAGACGGGCGAACATGCTGGCTTGCAGGTTTGCTCAATGCTCTCAAGAGGAAAAAATATCAATTTTAGAGCCTACTGCTCGTCATTATGTACCTGCAGCCGGTGGGCTAGATACTCGCAGAGGATCTACACCGCTCTTCGGGTCCAGTTTACCCTTAGACGACTGATTATATCGTTAATTTATTATTTTAATCCAATATTTATATTTATTGTTAATATCAATTAATTTAATTTATTACATTATCTAATTTATTAAATTTTAAATATTAACATTTTTAATTTATAATTATGCTGAATTTTATTGTTAATATGGGTTATGAAGCCTGAAATAAATTAATGAAAATTTTTAGTTTTAATTTTTAAACTCACAATAGGAATATAAAATGTTTATTTATTAAAACTTCATTGTACCACAAGTAATAATACAATTGGCGGACTTAATGCTAAAAGGATTCTCTCCCAGTCAACCATTAGGAAAAACAGAGAAAATACAAAGCGGCGCAAAAAAGCCTTGTGTGACATTACAAGCCTTGTGTTAATGTTGGTGCCGTGTAAAGTTTTATTTTTGTTTTGTTTTCCAAAAATAGACTTTACTAGTAACTTTGTACTCAAAAGGTTGTTTGTAAAACTACTCACTATTTCATAAAATCGTCACGTATTGTGAAGTAAATGTACGTGTCTGCACTGGCAGCTACGCCAAAAGCTACGGCGTAGCCTTTGGCGTAGCAAATCGTAACTGCTACGAATTTCAACAACTTTTTCATTTGCAAAGTCCCCCTACGCCTGTCAGGGAGAGATAGAGAGGGAAAACTATAAAAAAGTAGTAATAGGTCTGATATTGACAATCCACATATCGAAAGAGGATGTATTTTCTAACTAAAAGCGCGTGGGTAATGATAATTCGCCCATCCGAATCGCATTTGATATCTATTCACTAAATTAAGAAAGGAGAAGAAATTGACAAATTCATATTTCTATAATTTTAATTTCCGTTTAATTTATTTTTTAAATTCTATGTACGACAGTTGAATAGTGTGTTTGTACGCTTACAAGTTAAGAAGCACGATGTCGAATTTAAAAATCTTTCTGCAAAATGATAACCAAATTTTTGAGATAAAATAGAATAGAAAAAAATTATTGCCAAAGAAAGATACACAATAACTATTTCAATACATGCATGGGACAAAAAAAAAAGACTTAATAACATTTTCCTTGCCATCACAAAGCTGTCACAGATGATGTGCTGAGAATCCTTTCCGAGAAATAGATCCCTTCAGCATATGTTACAGCCACACCACAGTAATGACTGCAACGCTGAGTGTGTGCGTCACGAGCGAATGTGGTCCAATCAATTAAAAAAAACTACATGTTTTGCACTCACGCTAAATATAAAATATATCAGTGTAGTCTACACTAATATTATAAAGAGGAAAGATTTGTATTTTTGTGTGTATGTTTGTAATGAATAAACTTAAAAACTACTGTGCCGATTTCAAAAATTCTTTCACCATTGGAAAGCTACATTCACCCTGAGTACCATAGGCTATATACCGTAGGCGGAGCTGCGGGAAACAGCTAGTGTAGAATAAAAAACATAAAGTAAATAAATATAGATATATATTAAATATGTTATACATATATTCATACATGCCCATGTTTTTACTGTTGCTGCGATGTACATAAATACTAATATTATAAAGCTTAAGAGTTTGTTTGTTTGTTTGAACGCGCTAATCTCAGGAACTACGATTCCGATTTGAAAAATTCTTTCAGTGTTGGGTAGCCTATTTATCGAGGAAGGCTATAGGTCTGGACGAAATCGGGACGGGATTCTAGTCGTACATATCGATCATGGACAGTGAAACCGAAACGTGCGTGTTTTAACTAGCTCCTAGTTAAAAATAATGCACATTAATTTAATATCATACAAACTCAGATTGCTACGACATCTGCTACGGCATAGCACCTCGTAGCTGCTACGAATATCAATGCAGCAAGAGTAATTAACTAGTGATGGACAGCCAGTTTAAAACTGTGGTATTTAACCAAAATGGTTAAAAACTAATTTTTAACCGGTTTTTATAGTTGTTTATTTAATTAAACTTTATTCTACAAAATACAATTGGGTATTCTACTCAATTTATTTTTATCATTTTACTATCAGACACTGAAAATAGAAAGATTTTTTAAAATCCGTTCTTAAATAAATAACTTATAAGCCTTCGAAATTCGGTGGAAGGGGAAACAGTCAAAAAACAAGAAAAGGATCCACTGTGTGTGCTGTGACGTCACTGCCACTTGGTTTCGTGCGTATAATAGAGATAGCAAGACGTCCCCACCACGCTCCCCCTTTTCTTCTTGAGAAAACATTAAAATCCAATTACTGCCTTAATTATCAACCAATTTTGTTGTTATTTTGGGAATCGGTTACTTTTTAGTGTAAATATTGTTTTATATGCAAATATTGCCCAAGTATGAATACAGTCAAGTAGCCTATTGTATAGCACAATAGGCGAACTTAGTGCTAAAAGCATTACCCATCAGTCAACCTTTGGGTATTCTTTTTATTTTAGATATAACTTCACACGATTCCATACTAACATATCCTAGGACATCCTATTAGAAATTAATTGGAATTTAATAAAGAAAGGTTTTGATTTCGTGGTTTTAGTTATAACGGTTGAAAACAGTTTGGGTTAAAACCATGTTGAAAACCCACCACTTTGTGTAACTGTGTGAAAGATGAATGGTTATAAGAATCGGCAATTTCAAAAGTCATGCACAGTGCATTGGTTAAAGCATTGACCCAAATAACCCCTCGTATCGGTACGGTTTACCATAGATCTGTTGGGAATGTATAGATGAACGACTACATTTTATATAGACATAATTCATTGATTTATATATTTGAATACTGACAAAAATAGTATGTCGTGAAACTTTTAATATCTGAAATTCTATTTATTCATTGACATGCAATGACAACAAAAAATACTATTTAACTAAAAAATGAGCTTTTAAATAAGTCTTAAACATCAATGTTTCGCAAAAATAAATTATTTTTGTGCGTTTTTTACCCTTATTTTACTATTCTTCCGATCCATCCAAAGTCGGACGATAAACCTTTGTACTCATTGTTTAAACTCGTGTATTTTTTTAAATATAACTGTTATGAATGGATGTGCAAATATGTGTGTGCAAGTGGACTGTATTAAGGAAACTAAGAATAAATGAGGAATTTAAAGATGAAATGAAAGGTAACAGTCGAATTTAGTAGTTTCTCTATATTATGTTGATATCACATTGGATCTTACAAGAACACTGACAAAAATCACACTTGTTTTAACAAAAGTCAGATCAGAATAGAAAAATAAATAGGTAATTAAACTAAGGAGTTTGCAACACATAACAATAAATTCCCTTTAATTAGTTCCCTCTCTTCCTATAATCCTTTTCCATAATCCTTTGCATTTTTTATTGTGCGCTTAAATAAAGTAAAAAAAATCGCATTTCCTAACTTGCCCTACGTGTCAAAAAATCCTACATCTATGAAGTCAATCTATCTTTCTCGATCTTTAGCCCAGTACCGTTCAAAGTGTAATCAAACTGTAAATCTATACACTAAGAAATTTTCCATAACAACGGAAAATTACTTCCCAAGCCAGAGCTCTTTAGCGGGGGGTTGTAATGTCGCCCGAAGGTTCACTCAGTGGACAATTTCAAGTTAAACTGTACAAATTTCTTTTAAAACCCTTATATATAACTAGCTGTTTTCCACGGCTTCGCCTGCGCCAAAAAGTAGCCTATGTTGATCTCCGGAGTCTTTAACTTCATCATCTTCTTTCGTGTCGATGGTACAAAAACTACATCCACTTAACTAAATCAACACCAATTCATCAAAATCCGTTCAGCAGTTTGGCCGTAAAAGCGTAACAGACAGACAGACTTTTGCATTATATTTGCATTTATAATATTAAATATTGAAGTATGGATGTGGTAGGAAGGATTATTTTCGAAAGATAGTGATTCTAGGCCTGATTATTATAGGACAATATAAGTAAAAATGTTAATACATATACAATAAAATGATTATTCTGTGCAATAAATTTATTACACATAAACAAAAACGGTATAAAATTTATAAATTTGTTTCCTTAACAATTATTAAGATTCGCGTAAAAAAAAAGGTTCATCAACTGACCCAAATTTTAGAACCGAACATTTACTTCCCGCCATAAGAGAAGCTATGAAATCGTAATGAATCATAATAAAATTACATTTTACATGAAAAGGCTGTAAAAATGCTATATTAATAAACCTACTTCTTTGAGATGGAAATGAGGATAAATGATTCCATTTACCAAAAAGAGGACAGATAAAAACATTCTGAAAAAATATCTTGACAAATATTTTTTTTTCTTTTAAGAAGTACCTCTTTATCCTAATCCTAAATATTACAAATGCGAAAGTATGTCTATCTACCTGTCTGTTACGCTTTCACGACCAAACCGCTAAACGGATTGTGATGAAATTTGGTATGAATATAGTTGAAGAACCGTGGTCAAACATAGGCTACTTTTTGATGCAGGCGGAGCTGCGGGAAATAGTATTTTATAAGTAAATGCGAAAGTGAGTTTTTGTTTGTTTGTTTGTTTCTTCTTCACGCTTTATTTACTAAACCAATCTTAATAAAATTTTATATTCCTATAGTTCTAAGTGCTAAGAAGAACATAGGCGTCCCGGAAAAATACTGTTCCCGTGGGATTTAATTGCACGTGCGAAGCTGTAGACTAAAGCTAGTCTAGACATAAGTAAGGCGACCATAAAATACTGATTCTGCTCAGAAAGCAGAATGTAATTAAGTATGTTAATTTATTCTAAAAGAAATAATCCCAAGGCGCCATTTTAAATGACTATAAGCAATAACGAAGATGATGTTAAAATGTAAATCTCTGCCTCTGAAGCAAATAGCCTAACAACAGTAGTTTTTATTAAATTTATTAAAACTTCATTACAAAATATGTAATTGGCGGACTTAAGCTTTATTGGTACAATTGAAACATCAATTGACTGAGTATAGTACGCCCAGATACCAGTTTTAATATATTAAATTAGTTCTAATACAAAACGTAGACGGGTAATAAGATTTGAATTTGAACTCTATCCAAATCTGTGTAAACAGAAACAAACCACTTGAATCATAAACGTACATAGTTGCATTAACCTAAAATTTCTTAAACATACATTATTTGATTTTATCAATATATTTAAAGTACAGTGGACATTGAAAAGAGTCAGGGTGTGGTCAAAAATCGACACGTAGCGGACTGAAATACGCCCCCGCACAACCTGTGGCGCGTCTGTGAGGCGCACCTGTTACATCTCACTCTTGACACATCAAAACATCACCAATTTTAACATCCTGTATATTACTACGGTATTTAGTTATCATGCTATCGAATTGTAGTGTTAATATGATGGAATTTCGCACTTGTTCAGAAAAAAAATAAATTTAATACTGTGATTAATTTTTAAAACATTTTTTTTTTATATAACAAATAAGAAAAACCACTCACCCTTCTCATCACTCGGATCGAAAACGATGACGTCTTCATGTTTATTTTTTCTTATTTATTTACACTTAATAAAAATATTTAAACGATCAATTTTTCACTACACTTAAACCGAATAGGAATATTCTGCTAGATTTATTGAAAGTGTAAACGGCACAAATATTGTGTACAAAAAATAATGTGTGTATGTATTTTTGTATGTAAATTAGTTCTTCAGTTTGAGCGGGCTACCCACGGGACGGCATATACGCGACTGCTTACGTACCCTCGTAGGAATAGGGTGAAAAGGACATAGAACAATTTGAAAGCTTACGGGCGTAACTGCGAATCTTGATTTGCGAATGTCTGCTTAAATTTTATTGAAACAAAGTTGAATTTCGTTAGCTATAAAACATGGACTTTTGAAGGATGTGTATTACTGTCTTGCTCTCGCACTTTGCTGGTTGGACGAAACAGAGATACAGGATGAATTGAATTTATGTCTCCACCAACGTATTCGGTGTCCCTAGTGATTTCGCGAAGGTTTTCACCGCGTAGCATCCATTACGTTAATTTAACATCGATATATTTAATGTCGTCCGGATAACCGGTATTGGACGCAAAAACAAGATTGTATTGCTTGTTAATAGAATAAAAGTAATATATTGGAATAATATATCTGCTCTGAAGAATATCATGAGGAAGCTGAAACTTTGATTTTGATCAGAATTTTCCATACAATTGGAATGAAATTTGTATGTCTTTGTTACAATTTTAAATAAACTTTTATATATTCCTATTTTGTTACGCTGCCGATTCAATCTTATCGAATCTAGTAAAAAAATATTTAAATATTTAAAACAGTTAATTATATTAATAATCGTAAATATAGTCATTACTAATCGAAAGAAGATGAAGAATAGAATCAAAAATGAAGTACATAAATTCTAAGTATTCTAATAAGTCATAACAAAGATGAAAAATAAGAAATAAAATGAAATCTCTTTTTTTATTTAGAACAAAGAGTTTGCTTAAATAGTCATGGATTCTAGTGTGGAGGATAAATTTTAAAATTCAAAACACTATCTCTCAGAGAATATGTATATTTTACATAAAGAATAAATTTAATTTCGTATAGGTACAAATTAAGTTTAATGTGTTTTGTGTAATTCCTGGGACTGCAGGGCATATTCTTACTTAAATATTAAATCGATACAGAATTTATTTATATTCCAAATGGGTTGGAACATGTCCAGGAAACATTTTTCCATCTCTAGGGTCCAATTGGGACCTTCGCACATGTTTTATTCGGAGGATGTTCCGTACAATGTACATGGAATTTAGCGGTGTTTTGCCCATGGGATGACATGCCATCCCTCTATATTAAGGTACATTTTCCTTTTTTTTTTAACTAAGATTCTACATAGAGTTGTAAATAAAATTAAATGCTGTTCTTTATTTCATTGTTCATATACAATGGAAATAAATATCCATAAGGAACAAATGATAAATAATCTTTTTTCACAATAAACTTAAACAGACTTCAATTCGTTAAAATATACTGAGGCCAAAAGGTTTCATCCATACTTCCATATCCATACTATAATATTATAAATGCCAAAGTCTGTCTGTCTGTTCATCAAACCGCTGAACGGATTTTGATGAAATTTGGTATGAATATAGTTGAAGACCCGGGGTTAAACATAGGCTACTTTTTGACGCAGGCGGAGCTGCGGGAAACAGCTAGTACACCATAAATAACCTGTAATAACCTGTAGTGGCTCACTTGCTTTATATATTTTTTACCTTACTACCTTTATATAAAAAAAGCTGTTGGTCTTCCTAATAAATAAATAAATAAATCTCAAAAATTTGCTTCTCTAAGGCTTTAAAAATGAAGTTTCGTGTGTTAAATAATTATTAGCCCTAAATCTTTCAGGCAGTGAAAAAGGTGAATACAGCACGCAATGGAGATATGTACGTACTTTATATGGAATTAGTGAAGCTGAAAATAACTAGTTACCAACGACTTGTATGTAATTTTAGTCTAATTATTTATGATTTTGTAAGTTTTAACCTGCGTTCCCGTAATTTAAGAAATCTGTTCTTTTTTTTTGGATATCGTGTTCAGTACATGAGTCTTTTAGCTTTAATAAGTATTTATGTAGATTAAGAATTAGTATTGTTGTAAAAGGTTTCAAAGGAATATGTATTAAAGATAACAACCGCTACCTGAAATATGGAGCACCCTATCAAGTGGACTATCTATTAATAGAGTATTAGATAGAAACAAAATTCATAGAAAACGAATGAAAATCGACTCATCAATTTTGTGTAACAATAATTATTACATACTAGATGTTTCCCGCAGCTCCGCCTGTGTCAAAAAGTAGCCTATATTTGACCCCGGTCAACTCTATATTCATACCAAATTTCATCCGAAACCGTTTAGCGGTTTAGCCGTGAAAGCGTAACACACAGACAGACAGTTTCACTTATTAGTATGGATAAATTATTCTAAAAACTAAAAAAGACTATACTAACACTGAACTAAGATTTTTAAGTCTTGAATGAGTCAATTATTTTAAAAATAGGTCTCCAGCTTTGATATATCTAGATTTAATAATGGTCACTACAAGCAAAATGTTCCAGCATTTAAAACGTTCAAAGGCTTCTAATCAACCAGCTCATCTGCAAGGACCTTGAACAAACATATGTTGCCGGCTGTTCCTCGTGCAAGCTATTAGTATGATAATGAACCGAAAGAGTTTGCGGTAGATCGATTGGTGTACAAATTTTACAGGACTTAACACAAAATAAGAATAGGTTTCCGTATATATATTTAAATTAATATAATTATATATTTTCAAAGCTAACGGTAGCTTTAATGTATTGATTTAATTCATTTATTTTTAGCCTACATTTACAATAATAATTACATTAGATGTACACAGAATATTTATTATACAAACAAATTAAACTAAAAACTTAAAAATTAATTTATAATATATATTAATAATAAATAATTTAAACTGTATTATACAAATACAATTGTAAAGTTGTACAATTGTAAGTTGTGGTGGTTATGACAACCGCTCAGGGTTCAAAGGATTTCTATAGCTATCCAAAGAGGCAATGCTGCAAGTATTATGGGAACCTTTAAGCCGGGTACAGTCAGGGGCGGCATTTTTGATTGATTGAAGTATTTTGTACAATTGTTTTGAATAAATGTTTTTCTTATTGTAAAGCGCAATAGGTGGACTTAATGCTAAAAGCATTATCTAACAGTTTAATACGGTTTTTATCGCGTTTAAATCCCTCCCAACCCCTACGGGAAAAAGGCGTGATGGTATGTATGTAACTTCCTCCCAAGCCGTGGTTTAAAGTATAATTTAATGTGTAACAATCGCGAAAACATCTATCAATACTATAATATTTAATATTATAAATGTGAAAGTGTGTTTGTTTGTCCTTCTTTCACGTTAAAACGGAGCGACGGATTGATGTGACTTTTTGGGTGGAGATAGCTGGAGACCTGGAGAGTGATATAGGCTTTCCGTGACACAAACGGAATTCTACGCAGTCGAAGCCGCGGGCACAGCTAGTAAGAAATAATTTCTTTAATATTTGTTTGTTTTATCGCGTCTTATTAAAGAACTTAAAAGCCTTTTTATTTACGACCAAACATACACATACTTGCATGGGTCAAACATAAAATAACCCTCTGAATCTGTTCTCACCCCAGTCAAGTGAAAAAATTATGTTAATTTTGACGATCAAGTGTAATTAACATATGTATAACGGCGATAAGCCCGCTTTGTACCTCATTTTCATGTATATTTGATGAGTTAAATTTTAGTTTTTGTGTAATAAAAAGTATTTTGTATTGCATTGTATTGTATAATTAGACTCATTTTAGTCACTATTTTCCTCTATATCTGTCACTATAACTGGTAGTACTAGGGATAAAAGATCGTCTCATTTAAAAGCTATCAGTTGAACTTCTCAGTAATACATCTGATCCGCAGTATTAAGCACATTTTTAGTAAACTTTGTTTCAATTTTTTTTTTTTCATTAGCTGGTATTTGATAGCTACTTACGATGCCTGTCTCATATTATAAATATCATATACTTATATGGAAAATTTAAACTGACATCCCTATGGCCTGATATAACTAGTATAATAGATACCTACATATGCTTCATAAAATTATGAGGATATAATGTCTGAAAAAGTTAAGGCAGAGCGCTACAAACTGCTAAAAAGCGGTGGAAAAATGTTTTAGATAATAAGTACCAGGAAATTCTGAATGCTTCTTTTTAGCGAGTCGACTCTGGCAATTATATTTGCGAGGACCAAACTCCGTCATCGACTAGGGTTTTGTCTAAGGCTCATGTTACGCCCTGAGCCTGTTACGCCATGGTTTGGGGAGAGACACCACACTGGTAGGCATCCCCCCAAATTGAACCAAATAAGAACGAATTAGTATCACCCACAACTTAATTACAATAAGTAACACAATAAGCAAGGTTAGTACTATTCTATTGTAAAATAAATATATAGGGGCATACCACACAGATTGATTTAGCTCGAAAGTAAGTTCGAGACTTGTGTTATAGGATACTAACTCAACGATACTATATTTATAACAAATACAGGTCAATAAGAAATAGATCATTTTCCATCTTGACCTCCTGAGTAGCGGTCATACACGTTAACTATTACGCCATAGAGATTGTCAAGTTTTGTGACTATAGAATAAAATTGAATGCAATCTGCGCACCATAAAATCTGTCTTTACTTTTTTCATTTGCCCATCAAGCTGAGATAATAAGGTTAATGAACTCTGACATATAACATATTCTCTTTTCAGGAAAATATATTTTTGTGTATCAGAGTAGGTAGGTAATATTTGTATTTCGTTTTATGTCGATAACATACGAAGAAATCATTATTTTAAAGCGTTCCTGGAAACTTACGTGTCTAGCGATTTTAATAGCTAGGTAATTATTTTTTTAAATATGGTTTGCATATAAAGGGAAGAAGAAGTTATCTTCTAGTTTAAGGAAAAGACAGTACGTGTAAAAACAAAACAAAATGTGATGGCATGACTCTCTCTGTAGAGCGACCTTCACGATGAGTATTACCATAAAACTATTAAAACAGCTTACACATTTATTAAAAACAGCATATCAAACAGCCAAGGGCGCGCCCTATTCCCTTTATTACCAATGTTTAATTAAAATGTAGACCTTCCTCCGAGGATACACTGTGGTGCAGCTCCATTATGTTCTCGTACAATGATATCAACTAAGGACAGACACATAATTTAAGTATAATTCCACATAAGTAAAATACTATTATCGATAATAATTCCTATTAACGTTAATTTTAAAAAAAAGCCTTTCACTACTCATTGAGAATGATATTGGTATCAGAAACTAGCGAAGAGACCTCGTCGAACGATTTAAAAAAACAAAAATGACAAGGCCCAGGGGGCTTAGACAAATTTATAATTCAAAAAACGATAATGGCATTCGTAATCGCGATCTATCGGTATTAGTATGAAAATTAACCACGTGATTTAGAGCGTATTTTGCCAATCCATACGTTTAATGTTTTAAAATTGTAAGCCTAGGTAAATTATACTCCAATCCGGCAATTTAAAATAAACACTTTATTTACACCACACTTTATTGTTTATTACAAAACTAAACCTTTTAAATGAATAAATACTTCGATTATTAATACAAGGTACACACTTTTAGCGGATCACAATCACACGACCATATCATTCGCGCGTTCTCACCAGAATGCCCTCACCAGCCAAGTTTTAGTCCCCAGTTTCCGCCATTCATCCCTTTTCCCCTTCCATAATGTTTCCATTTAAAAACCATAATAGATTATTTTAAAACCAATAAGTAAAATGCTAGAATTTAAATCTTGAAATTATTCTTCTAAAACATAATTTCTTAAAAATATTGTGGCAAATAAAAAGTACCTTACACTCGTCCATCCTGACGTCGTGTATGCCCCCATACACGCTGATGTCTTAGACCTTACACTCGGCTGGTTAGGTCAATCTGAATATTGTCTATTATCACTATACAAAAATAACTAATTTATGTCATGTATCGAGTTTTAACATACAATTGTAAGTCTATTTTGTTCTACACGTAATATCATATAGGTACTAGATTTTACATACGTATACAATTTCAGCACAAATAAATATAAACTAAAGTGAAAACATGAAATCAATAAATTTATACTATATCTAGAATCATTGAAAAGTTAAAAAAAATAATTAATCAAAATGTTCATAACAAAAATAACTTTGCCAACTTAGTTATTATAATCTATACTTATATCATCAATCAATATCAATTCTTACATATATGATCTTATTTATTATAAGCTCTAAACCAGTCAATTCTTAGAGCAATCCGATCTTCACGAACCAATCAATTCTCGTTTAAAGATCGTTATTTGCGAACCAATCATTTCTCGCATTTTAAATAGTAATATGCGAACCAATCACTTCTCGCATATATATACATCCATCTATTCAGCAGGTCCAGGAGCAACCCATCAATTCTGCTCCTGACCTGAAAATAATACAATAAATTCTGTACACAACTATAAATGCAAATGAAATATATATTATGTAAGGATTAGCGCACTGATTAATCTCGCCCAATATAATTAATAAAATTTTAAACTAGAAGTAAGTTATTCTGGTTCAGAATCGTCACTATTAACATCCAATGACTTAAGGTGTATCCATGGTTGCATTCTGTCTGCAGCCACGGTAGTTTTTCGTTTGTTTCTCATGCCCTCAAAACCTTGAATTGGGGCTACTTTATAGCGATCATTACCTAGAATTTTTACTACACGAAAAGGGCCTTCGTAAGACGGCAAAAGTTTGGAACTTTTTCCGTAGTTTTGAAATGCAGTTTTAGTAATTTTCACTAACTCGCCTTTGTTATAAACCCGTGCTGGATGACGACCCTTGTCATAATACTTCTTTTGGTAATCTTGTGCCTTGACAATTTTTTCCTTTACTTCGTTGTGAATTGTTGCGAGATCGATATCCTCATGAGTTTCAGTTATTATCTCGTTAAGAGCTGGATTAATTTCGCTATTGATTGACGTGCCGAACATAACTTCGGCTGGTGTCCTACCAATGGTTTTTTGAAGGGTATTATTCAAACCCCACTGGATCCTTCCTAACTTGTTATCCCATTCTCTTTCATTATCCCTAAGGTTTTGTGCGGTCAGCGAATCAAGGATGGTGCGACAGCCTGTAAGGTCTGTGTACGACCGGACGCTGACTGTTTAATTCGATGTTCATCTCGGTCGTACTTGTACATCCTAGACTTTTTAAATCATATGCAAAACAGTGATTGTAGCGAAGGAGTAAATTGACCAATTTTAACTTTAAATCATTCGATACTTCATCACCTACACGGAGTTTAGTTAGGTCGATATCATCAACGTTTGTTCCTAAATCTAGAGAGACTTCAGGTGATATTTCATCAATACGATGTGTTTCATCTATCTTTAAACCGCGGGAAAATACAAACTTTTTTTGAAGAAGGCATGGAACAACGCAAGGTGCTACAGTGACCACTAGTGACCCGTCCTTAACTGGATAAAGTCCTCCATAGACAATGATTTGTTCAGTTGGCTTCCCTACAATTTTTGTATGCAGCAGAACCATTCCGCACATTTTTGGCTCGGTAACTGCCTTAATACTTGATGGGCCATGAATTTCGCAGCTTTTAGTCATACTAACCCTGACTAGTCGTTCTTCAGCATCGGAAAGGCAACCAGAAATATCCGGAATCTCATTACCTATATCTACGAAACGGAGTTCTTTAGAGTCCTTGTACACCACAACATTAGGAAGTTCTGAGAATGTCTGCCCAACCAAAAGTGGTTTGTCTAATAGGCAATCGTCAACTACCCTACACGTTACCTCTGCTATTACACCATCGATGGACAATTGCAACAAGGCTGACCCTAACGACTGTACAATACTATTTCCAAA
Organism: Euzophera pinguis; assembly: GCA_947363495.1. NCBI lineage: Eukaryota > Metazoa > Arthropoda > Insecta > Lepidoptera > Pyralidae > Euzophera > Euzophera pinguis. The sequence goes on from OX376164.1 coordinate 3,693,812, forward strand.
ACCCTTCATAATAGAAGGTACAGAATCGTGACAAACACCTAGACTAGACAATGAAGATCTACGAATTAAGGTCACTTCACTTCCTAGATCAACGAACGCAACCAAAGGTACACCGTTAACTAAAACTTCTTTGATAAATTTGGAATTAGGATTATAATGGGTAATACACATTGTTTTCTTTATCGCGTCTGTGTTAGTGGAACCCTTTTCAGTGTTAGACAAACAATTTTCAGTTTTATGACCTATCTTATTACATCGGTTGCATTTGAGTAACGGTTTAGGACACCTTAAGTAAGGGTGCCCCTTTTCATTACAATTAAAGCAAAAAACATTCGACTGATACAAACTATTACCAAATCTAGGGTATGACTTTTGATTTTCAGGTGTATTATTACTAAAACTCTTGCCTTTAAAAGTTTGTGGCGTCATATCCTTATTACTAAGTAAGAATTGCAAAAGTTGGTCAGGAGCAGAACATCTAAGGGCTAATGCACCCGCCTTCGTAGTTCTATCGCTAATGCCATGTATGATGCAATCAACCGCCTTCTTTCCCATAATTTCACATTGGTTTAAAAGCACAAGTTTTTCGTAGTAATACACCTCGATTGGTTCGTTAAATCTACTCTTTCTCCGAAGCATCTCCTCCAAGCACTGGCCATAGTTCTGTTCACATGGAAATGCAGCTAATAATTTATCTTGCCATTCTGTCCAGGTAAATAAAATTGTATTCAAACTTTCGTACCAGGTCTTGGCCAGTCCTTGGAGTTTTTGCATTGCAAAGTGGATCGTGGCTTTTTCATTCCAGCCATAGACAGAAGCACACTCGTTTACCTTTTTAAGCCAAATGTCAACGCGTTGATTTTTAGTAGACGGGTTGAACTCGGGAATAATGTTTTTATGATCAATATTTTTGGTAAACGGTTGTGCATTCTGATCGGTTGGCTGTGACGAGCGGCCGGTTTTTATTGATTGCAATATCTTAATAATATCGTTACTAGAAAAAGAAGGGCTGCATGACCTTTTTAAATTTCCGGCGCAGCGGTCGGCCCCCGATGTCCCTTCAGCTTCCACACGTGACCTGCTGCGTCGCGGTGGTGAAGATGGACGGCGGGCTGTCGACGCTACCGGCGATCGGTGACGGTACTCGCTGCGCCTTCGCCTGTGCTCTCCATCGCGTGCCCGCTGCAGTTCATCTTCCAAATGGCGGAGTCGTCTCCGTTCTTGCTCCAGCTCCTGTTCCAACATTCGACTCCGACTACGGCTACCGCGCGGGTTGCTATGATTTACCTCGCTCTGCTGACGTCTTGACGAGCCCCTCGTGGGCGTTCTTAATCTATGTCGGTGGTCGTCACCATCGTTATCATAAGCTGGATTCATGCTCCTGGAACTCGCAGAAAAATACAAAATATTAGGTCTAGCTTTGGTATTTTGTAGCAGGTTTAGTAGGTAAAGTAATTTATTATATAAATAAATATACGTATATGAGTCAAGTAGGTAGCATAATGTTGGTTGACTAGGCAAAAAGTTTTTTTTTTTTTTTTGTATATATATAACTTAGTAGGCAAACTAGCGTACCCCTCCTATTGTGCTTTACAATTGTATTTGTACAATAAAGTTTAAATAAATATTAATAAATAATAAATAAAAATAAAACAAAATAAACATCACCATGAATGGCCAGCTGAAAAATGTTTCACTGGGATACTAACCTACACCAGGGTAAACCAACAATTGCTTTTGTGACTTATTAAAATAATGATCACAAGAAAGCGTAGGCAGATATGTTGCTGATCGACTGCCTAAAATGTCTGGTTTATTGTGTGACTGTTTGAAAGATCCATCTGATCAGTTGATTTGTCCAAAAATATTCAAAATCTTTAAAGATGTAACTTCAATATTTTCAAAGTTATCTTTTCTCCCCTAATAATCCTGTCAATGTAATAAATAAAGTACTAAATTAGGCTACGTACGACGTATTTGTAAGTAGTTTATTTAATGAGAGGTATGATTTTTTTTTTTTTTTTTTTTTTTTTTCCATTTGTAACAATGTATTTCCAGTAGTTTAGATCGAAATATAAAAACCACCAACCGTCAGTACATACCCTCGATCAAAATAACGGTACATATTATTTTGCTGAACTGGGGCTTATTGCGGAGATATTGCTATATTTATCAGGATCACAATTATTACATTATCAGGTATAGAACCACTACGGTATAACCATTCATAGCCACCACAATTTTGGCTCGTTCTATCAATGGAGAATTTAAATATATTCATTTCATATAGAAAAAGAACAATGGTTTAAATTTAAAATCAAAATAAATGTGAACTTACATTACTTACTGCACGGTATCCTTTGTGAACGCAGGTTATCCCACTGGCTGATTTGTAAGCCTAGGTAAATTATACTCCAATCCGGCAATTTAAAATAAACACTTTATTTACACCACACTTTATTGTTTATTACAAAACTAAACCTTTTAAACGAATAAATACTTCGATTATTAATACAAGGTACACACTTTTAGCGGATCACAATCACACGACCATATCATTCGCGCGTTCTCACCAGAATGCCCTCACCAGCCAAGTTTTAGTCCCCAGTTTCCGCCATTCATCCCTTTTCCCCTTCCATAATGTTTCCATTTAAAAACCATAATAGATTATTTTAAAACCAATAAGTAAAATGCTAGAATTTAAATCTTGAAATTATTCTTCTAAAACATAATTTCTTAAAAATATTGTGGCAAATAAAAAGTACCTTACAAAATGTCGATATGGTTTTCGAATTGTGCCTTGCAGGTAAACTTAGGAATCTTGTTGATGAATCCATAATAAGGAGTTTTAGGAGACATAATTTGGCGCCTTCTCGTGACGGAGACCAAAATTTACTTTAGGAATATGGGCCATCGTAGTAAGTTTTAACCCTTCCAAGAGCCGACTAAAACATTTTGCACAGACTAGTATAAATCTTTAGTGTCAAAAGCTAAAATCATCTTTGGGTTGTTGAGCCATGACATTAGGAGTAGTAGGAAAAACTCTGACACCAGTGTGTACATGGTCGATTGACAATGTAACCTACAGGAAATGATGATGATTAGGAGTAGTAAAAATTTGATATTAAGGTACCAATCTGTTCTACAGCTACCGCCCTAATCCTTACTTGGAACATTTTTAGGGCCAAAAATTCCGTGACGTTTCATTGCATTGGCCACGTCCGTTCACTAGCAATATATATTTCAATGCAATTGTCATTTATTTCAATATCATTTATACCGCGCCTAGAGTCTATGACCCTGAAACTTTTGGTTCCAGAGTTTCCAGAAATTAGTACGTACCTACAATTAGGTTTATTCTAACACCACTGTGTTTTTCGTCGAGAGTTAAAATATAGTATGTTTCACCAAATGAATTCTTGATAGACTGAATCTCTATTTTAATACTTATTCTATGGCCTATCAAGGAAAAGGTACTTACGCACTATTAAGTATATTTTGTGACGACCAAAATTTCGTCACCGACAACTCTATATTTACTAAATTCATATTGTTGAAAATTCGTCAAGGTTAGACTTTACCAAATATTCTTTCGGGCTTTTGGGCCCCCAAACTTTTACTGAACTCTTTGCCTAGCATAATCGAATAAAATCATTAGGAAAGTCTACCCCCTGCGAATTCACCCCAGTCCCCTACTTTGGCAAGGTCAACGGTTACCATAGAGTTAACATTCTTTGTTAAAAGTGGAGCGTGTGCGACATCTTGCAAATCATTAAAGCGTTCACTTTCATTTTTGAGAAAATAGCATCAAACAATCTTGTTCTTGTTGTTAATTTATGGTTTAGGCAATTAAAACGTAAATTAGGTTGTAGAACACACCAATAGATATGACTACTACTTACACGTCCAGTTTATATGAATGCGTTTGTTCAATTCAAATTCAAATAATTTATTGCGATTTATACATTAACAATTCATAACTAGGTACACACACAGTTTTTATAAAATAAGTACAATATGAACCCTGTCGGGCATTGCAATTTAAGAAATGGAACGGCAAGCGGTTAGTGGATGTTAATAACTTATGTGTAAAGAAAATTAAAATAAAATAAAGAAAATTAAAATAAACAAAATTAGAAATATTGTTGTAGATAGTCAAGTAATTAAATCGATGTCAAAGGTTGTCCAATAATTTTAAGAATGTCATTAAATTTATTTTTTAGGAAATTGTTAAGGAATTTTTTGGGAATGTCTATAATTTATTACTTTAATATTTATTATGTGTATTAGTTATTACTTTAATTTAATGTTAAAAAACTAGTCAATTGTATAGTAAGTTTTATCTATTGCAATGTATTAATCTTTTTATAAAGATTTTATCATGTTCAGCACACTGTTGGATGATTGATAGATAACGTCAACATTCTGTTTAACGTTGTTTTTTTTAGTATTTAGGATTCTTTTTATCTGGGCGTGTCGATGCCCTTCCCACGAGACAGTGATATTTTTCCCGAGAAGTGTTCTGCCACTTACACGGCCTCATCGGTGACTACCATCAAGTCGTCCCAAGTGCAGATGTTAGTAAGGGTATATGGGACAGGACAACAAGAGCTTCATTGTTAGGGGAGAGCGTGGGATGACAAAATTGCCTAAAGCCCAGTGTGAATAAGATATTAAACGAGGATGTTAATTGTGAAAGGCAAAAAATGATTTTTAACATATGATTTTTCATGACTACATAAGGCGTTCGCGCTCTTTAGTCCTCATACTTATTCTTTGGTTATGTATTCCAGGCGCGTACGAGGACCTACTTTCCTCGTGTTCTGAACGTGACCTCGGACTTCAATCATAATTCAGAGGGTCTTGTTATGGATTAGAATGCCTGTCCGACTGTCTGTATTCTAAGTTAATTTAGCACTTTGTGTAAGTATATGTCGATAACATACGCAATCTTGCTGAATACGGCTATATTTTACCGATAGTTACAAAATACTCGACAGTAACTCTTATGTATGGTAGTGAAAGTCGGGTCTGGCAGAAAAATAATGAAAGCAGAGTGAATGCAGTTGAAATGAGAGCTTTACGGAGTATGTGTGGCGTACATCGGAGCGATAAAATTAGAAATAGTGAGATAAGGAAAAGGTGTGGTGTGAATGAGGATGTAGTGACAAAGGTAGAAAAAAAGATGTTAAGATGGTTTGGGCATGTAGAAAGGATGGATGAAAGGAGACTTACGAAAGGTATTTACATAACATACTGCAACCATATCGCAGACATATTAAAAAAGGGAGATTTCAGGAGTACTCGTATTCGACGAGCGTGTATGACGAGAGTGATGAGCGTAGAAGAAGCGAGTCAAGTCTGTAAGGATTGTAGCAAATTTTCCCTGAAAATTTTCCCAATTTTACCATAAAATGTACACACTCGGTTTGAATTCATAGTAGTCTAGTTGCTCAAATAAAATGCGACACAGAGGTTTTAGTAAACGTAGGATCGTGATTAAAGCATACTGTGCTAGGGGTTCTCAATTTGGATAAAAACACCTGGTGACTCTTAAAAACGTTTACTCTCACAAGGATGGTCGCTGACGTCAGTGAACTTCACTGATCACTCACAAACACGAATATCTTGCTTATCACTGTCCTGATGAATCGCCGAGTCGTAGGTTTCACTTGTTCTTTGCACTTGTTTCATTTCTGGATCGCTCTCGTAGCTCAACTCAAACTGAACTTTACTCCAGAAGAGTAAGAAAGAGACAACGATACTCTCGATCTTGTTCATTCAGTTTTTCGAACACGTGAAAGTGTGACAAAGCAATATACCAGAGCGAGACAAACAATGTACTAGATCGTTCGCACAATTATTCCCGTGTGTCTATACTCAGCGGGAACACATGGAGTTTTGATATAGGTATTTCTGTGGTATAGATCCCGTATGAAAATACGCAGCGATTGTACGAGAAGTTTCCGCGGGCAGAGCTGCTCAATTTTTTCCAGTGGTTGTCAACTGTGGGGCCGCGTTTCGTAACAATACACTGGGCTCATAAACTGAGTCACCAACTCGTTTATGAGCGCGTATGATGTTTAAACTGCCTTTCTCTTTAATCAGAGAATTCATAAAATTCATAACAGAAATGTCCGTATTTTAATTAAAATTTTATTTGTACGCCAACAATAATGAGCTGCTCCATCTGCGGGAGACTGAAACTAATTTTGTGAGAATGCTCGCCGGGCATTGAAATATAATGGACCATCCAATCAGTATAAACGGCGGCGAAGACAAACAACTGAAGAACCGGGATGTAACGAGACTGAACGGGGATGTCAACTGTAGCTGACGGTAAGTAGAAATTCTTTATTGTATTTATTTGAATTCATTTGAAATTAATAATCGTTAATGCATATAATCAAAAGGTACACAATATGAATTCCACGCAACAACGTAGGAGACAAGATATGAATAGCTCAGCGAATTAGTTTACTGAATTGAATAGAATATCGTTTATAGAAATGTCTTACTGAATCCTAGTAATAAAAATAATTTAATAAAATATTGGGTAGTGCGCCTTTAATTCATGGAAAGAGAGAAAATGGACTATTAATTTGCCGAATACCACGTGTCCTAGATACAAAGCTACAGAATTATTTAACTGGTTAACCAAAATATTATGAACGTACTAAATAATATATAGCTACAAAAGGATGTAGAGTATGGAACGGCGCCGTAGAGTATTTCACACCTAATACCGCAGGCATGAGCCCACGGAAATGTCAGTGGTTCTCAAACCATAAATATTTATTTATTGTCAAGATATAGAACAATCATTAAGTGCAATTTGAGATGTAATTTATTTGTAAAACTTTATAATAACTCGAAACTAAACTAACTCCTGTAATGATTAAGTTTTCGCGATTGTTACACATTACATTTTGACTGTAAATTATTAACTTCCGTCCGCCTCTAATTTTCCCAAGTCGTCGATCCTGCGCATCCGTGGTCTTAGTTAACTATAGTTTAGATGCTCAAACTATTTAAATACGGTTTTTTATCGCGTCAAAATTTTATCCCACCAAAAACATTCTGTAAAAGTATAGCAAAGTCTCGATGGAGCTGCTTGTTTATCTCTAAAAAGTATTGAAATCTAGACAAAGTCGTGCCAAGTCTAAGGTTCCTTACTGCGATTTCTTTATTATTATAGTTAATGTTGTGTTACTTGGCCATTGAAGGGTACACAAGGGTACAAAACCAGGTGCTCCATGACACCATTTTATCGCGTCAAAATTGTATTCCCAGATTAAAATTTGACAATTTGATTAAATATCTTTAGAACTAGCATGATAATAATATAAATCCATACAAATATTATAAACATACTATAATATTGTAAATGCGAAAGTCTGTCTGTCTGTTACGCTTTTATGGCCAAACCGCTGCACGGATTTTGATGAAATTTGGTATAAATATAGTTGAAGACCCGGGGTCAAACATAGGCTACCGTTTGATGCAGGCGGAGCTGTGGGAAAAAGCTAGTTAATGATAAAAATAAAACTAAATCAGACTAATACAAAAATAATAATAATACCTGATTTAAAAACTAAACTTAAATACCTACCTAAAAATAAAAATTTCCCACAATAAGTTATTTAAATATGCAGTCTTCTTGTTCGTGTCGATGACTCAAATCTTATGTGCCCAGTATGCAGCACCGAGTTGCACCCGTTGTTGCCCCCATTAGATCGCTTTTACTGCACTTAGCAGGGCACACTGGGCACTCCAACAGGTGCGACATCGCTTGCACCGGCTCTCAATCTCAATATGCAGTTAAGTTATATTTAACCGCTGTGCTAGCAAAACTTTGAACTGGTCTTATAAAGCGTAACCAATTAATTAGGTACACGGTTCGCTAGCAACGATTGCCGTAAAAATTGTTCCATCTTTTCAGACCATCATCATAATCATTTCGTGTAGGTAACATTGTCAATCGACCATGTACATTGACACACCCTGAACTACAGTGTTCTACCTTTATTTTAAAGCCATAGACACTTACTTTAATTTTTATACGTTTACTTGTGATATATCAATAAAATATGTTCTTACAGCACAATGTTCTGAATTTATAACTATCAAAGTGTTACTTTGAGCACCACTGACCACGTTAACCGAACAATTTAGTAGGAAGACGCGCGCCGCACGCAATAAATTCGCAATTTGCCGAACCGGCCAGCTTATTTTTATTGGCCTTAAAAAGTTAGCGGCCAACGACCACGGGATTTGCAGCCAGTCTTATAAATCATTTTTGTGTCATTGAGCGTTTCATTATATTTTTTGGGACTTTGTACTCGTTGGACCCCTGAATTTTACACCCTGTGCCCGTTCTCACCTTTAAATGTTTAAAACCTGTTCGTCCCCTGATCTTAGATTTACTTTAGTGTGTTGTTTTTTTTATTTATTAATGTATCAACCATAGAGTTTAAATAATACATTTTGCAAATTTTAATTACTTTTTTCGCAAAATGTACTTTATTAAATTGACATAAATTTCGACTAAGTACTTTTAATCGGTTACTAATATTATGAATCTTAAGTGGTTTGTTTGAACGCGCTAATTTCAGGAAGCACTGGTCCGATTTGAAAAATTATTTCAGCGTTGGATAGCCTATTTATCGGCGCTATAGACGGGCTGCTAATCGAATTTGAAAATCTTTTCAATGGTTTTTTTGAAATCCTCTTGAAAAGGGCAGATCACTTTTTTAACGAAACTGCATGTTGGAGTTTCTGCGGGTTTACTGTGGAAAAGGAAACCTTGTCTACGTTTATTAAAAGTTCTTGATGTTTTATGTTAATCTTATGGGCAGGTAGACTATGAATCAGTGTGTGTGCATGACTATAGCTATTTTTTTCCACGCTAAGCGGAATGGTCTATTCTTAAGCAGGATACAACATAACTTAAACAATTTCTCAGTATTGAAGTAGGTATTATTGAATCAGCAATATTACCTTAGGTCTCCGGTATTCCATCCCGGTATTCGCATACCATCGACACCTTACCTCGCCAAGACACCCTTCGTAGTAATTTCAGGAAAATTCTTAACTTATTCCGCAAAGCGACACCTGAATTTCTTATACTTCTACTAATAACTTCTTTACGAAAGTAAACAAAGATAAAGATAAAAAGCCTTCATCATCATCATTTTGTATAGATTACCTTGTCAATCGACCATGTACCCTGGTGTCAGAGTTGTGCGGAGCCTTTATTGTTAGGTACAATTAAGATGAAAAAATAAAAATAATAATATTTCCAAATTCTGCCAATCCAGGGGTACAATATGTTTACTGTTTAGTCAAATGAATGTGAGTGAAAGGGCGAAAGCTATATTTATTTATACACAAACATACAGAAAGATTTACAAAACAAAAAAAAACTTGTAAATAACGGACTTAAAGCCATAAACATATTCCGTAACGAACATTACCTATTCTGTGGTTTGCATTGATATTTGAAGGAAAACATTTTTTTTTTTATTTAGTTTAGAAAGCTAGGAAGCTTGAAATAACTCGTAACTACGTTTAACTTAAGTTATGACGAAGTACGAGTAAGTTTTTCCAAACTGACCTAGTAAGGTGACGGTTTTCTTCTTGGAAAACTTTGTATAAGCTTCGGTATGTACTTAAATAACAAGTTTAAGTGTATGCTGTAAATGTGCTTAAAATTATATAGTTATTGGTGTTTCCGAATGATTTTTTTTTATTTATATCATCATCATCATCACAGCCGTAAGAAGTCCGCTGATGGGCATAGGCCTCCCCCACGTACCACTTACCATGCTTGGCAAACGGGTTGGTGAGCGCAGTTTGTTTGGCTTGTTTCATTTCCGACGCTGCTGTCCATTGAAACCGATTTTAAACATTGACAACTATTATGGTGCATGTATATAATTGTACGTCCAATACGGGTACAGTGATACGAATTATAATATGTAACCTTTTATTTTTTATCTGTGTTTCACAATAAATATTTTGAATTTGAATTTAAGCGAGGAAGGAGTGTGAGTTTTTTGAACTGGGGGAACGGGATAAAGGTATCTGGGATGCTTCTTGCTCGGATAGATTGGGGATGAGAAAGTAGCAGCTCGGGAGGCACGCGCACCCAATGCTATACCTGCAACCACCGGACAAGTAATTGAGGATGACACCCCTGACCATCTTACTTGACTTATCTTGCATAAGAAGTCCTATACCAAGGAAGCACGTAAAACCTCTAGGTTCTTTTGTGCTTACCCCATGCCTTACTCACCTACAGCAGGGTTTCTGAGGGACTGCATGAGCTTACGAACATCACCTGGTGCGAAGTGCCTGTAATCGTCTAGATCCTTATACGCTGTTCCGAAAAGGTCCATTCGCTTGCTAGCCAATGAGTCACAATGACACAAAATGTGGCCTATGGACTCCTCTGCCTCGGCACAGGACCTACACTCAGGGTTGTCGACAAGTTTCAGTTTAAAGAGATGACTGCGGTTTTCATAGTGTCCTGTCAGTGCTCCTGTTAGAATCCTTGTCTGTTTTCTAGTACTTACAGATATTTTTATGCAATCCGGTTATTTCAGCACCAATCATCGCCTTTGAGTATGTAAAACCACTCTGAAAGTGCCTTTGCATTCGGCTTTGTGTCTATTTCTGGCATTTGCTTGAATAGCTGTGATTGCTGTTCCATATGCCAGCCTGACGATGGGTTCAGAACCTGTGAGTGGAGCACCAGACCCTTTTCTTGCCAGTTCGTCAGCTTTCTCATTTCCTTCAATCCCAACGTGACCTGGTACCCAAACCTTGTCTTAGCTTGTTGGACCACCCCTGACCATACTTATTTATTTAATTTATAATAATTTCATGAACTACATGCTACCATTTCTTGAATACTCGAGATAACAAAGCTCCTTAATCACTTACAATTCCATTGAAATGAAGACACTATCAGTCCCTATCTGGCTGATAGTCGTAAAACCAATGAGGCACAAAGTTCAATTTGCCGAAGTTACGTCAGGAATTAACTTGATCATGGCACTAATGAACTCCGGAACCAAAAATAAGGTTGGTTTCACATTGAAGTTATTTCGATATGTATTCAGCTTTACCACAGAAAAAAATAGATAGTTATGTTCATTACTCTGTATCCTGTTTTTTTTGTATATAAATAAATACTATCTATAATCTTATGTATTATCCTTTGCATTTGTTTTGTGTACATGAATAAAGTAAATAAATAAATAAAATACATAGAATAAAGGCAAAAAAAGATTATCGAAACGTTTCTTTCTCAATGAATAAAGGTCATAGGGTAGCAGTTTCAAAGTTTTGAGTTTTCCTCGAAGTAACCAGTCAGTCGCTCAAATTTGTTCTTCAATTTGGCTGTAAGATTGCATTTAGGATCGAATTAGCAGCACGCTAGTGATACTGTGAAGATACCCTTAAAGTATGAAAAACCATAAAAGCTTAAACAGACCACGGTCTCCCATACAAAATACACGGGTCGTCTGCTTGTTTCTTTTCCAGTTGCATCTGCTTGCGATTACCAGGGTACGCTTTAATCATGGTCCTAAGTTTGGCGATACTGTCTACAATGAACCGTCTGTCAACTAATGGTATACTAACTATATTGTAATGCGGTCAGTTATTTTAATAGTTTATTATATCGCAAACCATGATATAATAGAAAACACACATAAAAATTCTAAATCTGTAAACGCTGTAGTCTCTTATTACTTCCTAATATCCTTAACTTTCCAAGAAATAACCAGCAATCTTCTAGGTTTTTTCCTGGCAGTATAATCACGGGTCGATGCCTTCTCTATAGACAATTACAGCACTGGGAATAAGCCAGTGGTCTCCAAACAATCATTACATCTTATTGGTTGAATACTAGTTGTTGCTCGTAAATTCGCTTCTGTAACGAACATTTTTACAACATAAACTATCCTATTTGAGTTGGATACACTACTTTAATTTTTAATTTACCTCATAATATTCTAAAACAATGTGAAATCACTCATCATCATTATTATGACAATTGACTGATTGATATTGGTCAATTTCAGTCTGTAAAGATTTTTGATTTCCATGTGAAGATCGTGCGAGTGAAAACTGATCAGTTCTTTAAAATTAACCTGAGTCTACAGGTTTACCTGGAATCCTGTTTAAAAAAAATTATAACTTTAGAATGAAAATCGTTTGATATCGAACAAAAATCGTTCGACTCGCCGATTTTGCGTGCGGCACACTTTTCAAAAAGAGCACTCCTGTCCTAAAAATAATTAGGGGTTAATTAAGGTTTTGGTAGGGGTCAATTCGAGGCGAGCTCAGCATCTTTTCTCTTTCTAAATATTCCTGCAAATTAACTATTACTAAATACCTCCAACCTCTTAATTACGACGATACGGAAAGCCTTCTTGTACCATTAATTTCTAACGTTGATATGGCCCTATTTCTTTACTTCCATCCAATTCATTTATTAAATCCAAACACATGCTCACACAAACATATTTTAGGTAAATAACATTCCAAAATGTTTATTATACATATAATATAAAAGGTACCTTCGTCTTTTACGCAATAATTTTGTTCTTTGAATTATATAGTTTGTAAGCTTTAGAATTTTGAAGTTAAGTAAGCTTCACTTCTTTTATAATCCATACTTGTCCTTCATCCATTCTTGTCATCCAGAAATGAGAGCACTGGAGATCTGTGGCACAGGCCCTGCCTTTTACAGGCTCCATTCTCCTATAATTTGAGATGAAACCATTGCATGTATTGTACACACCTTGTATTATTATGATTGTTGCAGAAAATAAATATCTTTTTATCTTTTATCTTGAAATGTTTATTACCTGGGTTTGCTATCTAATTCCTGTCCTCTATGAAATTTGAAGGGAAATAAGCAAAATTAAAATAAAATAACAAAAAAAAACTTTTACAATATTTATTTGAAGAAGAAGAAGAAGCTGAAAGTTACACAAAGTTAAAAACTCGAATTAAAAAAAAATGAATTTATATTGGAAGTTACCTATTTAATGTTGAGTAAAGAAGTAATTGCGATTAAAACGAGAAAAGAAAATTAGGGGCGCAGGAGATCGAATGGCCAATATTTAGATCCCTTTAAAGTTTTAAATTAAAAAAAATAAAATCAAAGGTTAATAAAATAAAAAAATGTAGAAAGCGCAGGCACTGGCTGACCGATAATGCTGGCTTCGGCTGTGTGGTTACCTCAGTTTAAGCAAAAATGTCTATCGCAGATTAAAACGGTAGTATAAGCAGTGTCCTCTTGTTTAAATAAAAGAAATGTGGTATGCACTCCTGACACCTCGGGAAGCTGGTAGAAAGAACTCCCAGTGTTCAGCGGAGGGAGTGCTGAGGGAAACTTGAGGTGTTCTTTTTAACCCTGAAGTAGGAATAACAAAATAACTTTCAAAAGACTGCTTATGAAACAATGGTTTACTATAGGGCGGGGCTCTGGAAATTTCTAGGTTTTATTCCTGTTCAAAATCCTTTTCAATATATGTATAATTTTGTTTTAATGGAGTATGTTTATTCCTAAATTTAGAGCTGAATCTTATTTGGTTGTAATTATAAAAAGAAAGTCATAATTCCAAATGGTAGGTTACCCGACAATGAAAAATCTACATAATTTTGTAAAAAAAACGATTTTGTATGAAATATTTCAATTTGAATTTATATATTCTACGTTTATTTAGGTGTACGAATGGTGAGAAATCATTTTAAGACCGAAATTAGATAAAATTTTAATAAAATGCACATGTGAATAAAATACACATTCTACCCACTTTTGTAAGTTATAAATTTCTCACAAAACCCCCAATTTAACCAGAAAGTTATTAGACCAAATGGAAGAATTAATCGGTTATTTAGCTCAATAGGACAATAATTAAAATAAAATTATACATATATTGAAAAGGATTTTGAACAGGAATAAAACCTAGAAATTTCCAGAGCCCCGCCCTATAGTAAACCATTGTTTCATAAGCAGTCTTTTGAAAGTTATTTTGTTATTCCTACTTCAGGGTTAAAAAGAACACCTCAAGTTTCCCTCAGCACTCCCTCCGCTGAACACTGGGAGTTCTTTCTACCAGCTTCCCGAGGTGTCAGGAGTGCATACCACATTTCTTTTATTTAAACAAGAGGACACTGCTTATACTACCGTTTTAATCTGCGATAGACATTTTTGCTTAAACTGAGGTAACCACACAGCCGAAGCCAGCATTATCGGTCAGCCAGTGCCTGCGCTTTCTACATTTTTTTATTTTATTAACCTTTGATTTTATTTTTTTTAATTTAAAACTTTAAAGGGATCTAAATATTGGCCATTCGATCTCCTGCGCCCCTAATTTTCTTTTCTCGTTTTAATCGCAATTACTTCTTTACTCAACATTAAATAGGTAACTTCCAATATAAATTCATTTTTTTTTAATTCGAGTTTTTAACTTTGTGTAACTTTCAGCTTCATCTTCTTCTTCAAATAAATATTGTAAAAGTTTTTTTTTGTTATTTTATTTTAATTTTGCTTATTTCCCTTCAAATTTCATAGAGGACAGGAATTAGATAGCAAACCCAGGTAATAAACATTTCATGGCGCCCGAACAGGGACTTGAACAAACGACTGAAATAATTTTGCATAACACTAAGATAATTGACTATATTTTCATCGGATCCTTGTGTGCGGGCTCTAATTTCTATCAAAAGTCTGTGATCATAATTAGCAGGTAAATACTCCTCGAGAAGTGCAGATTTCAATTCGGACCAGGTATTCACCTCATCACGCACTCCACGATACCAGTGTAGTGCCTCCTCAGTGAATAACTCGGCAGCAGAATTGAAAAGTTTAAAATCATTGATACCGCGAGATAAGCAAAGTTCTTCTAAGCGTTGCAAGAATGCCTTTACACAAGTTTTCCCGTTAAAATGAAGATTTAGCTTATAAATTTGAGAGTGAGAATTAGAAGAATTATCAGTTTTGCTGGAAAGCATCGGCGGATTGGTTGCCGGGTTAGAAGAGTGATGCTGCGATGAACTACTCTTAAAATTGTCCATAATTCCATCAATTTTATACAAAATGCGGTCTAATCGTCCTTGAATATTATCAATTTCCGAGGTGTATTCCTCCTCATCTCCAGCATCCAATCTACCTAGTGCACAATTGAATCGCAATTGGATCGTAATGACTTGACTTTGACGCTTCTGATATTCCGTTACTCATTTTATTTACATTTCCCTACTAATATCATTGAAATACGCTCCAGTCGCAAATGAATAGAGATTCAAAACTGTTTATGCAGAATACCACTATTGAGTGTATCTAAAAAAATGCAACACAATTAATTCGCGATTGAATATCAGTTGCGTGGCCTTTAAAAGTTCATTAGCGGAATCGATCCCCTACTCAACAATCGAGCAATTAGGCAGTTAATCGACTTAATATTTATGGCATAGCAAAAATGGCATTACAATCTTCATGCTAGAAAATTTAGTCTCCAGATACCTAATAAGTAAATATTCGAAATAATTGGCATTTGTGAACCACTGACTAATCTCGATTGCTTATCCGTGCCTCTTGAGGATTTGCTTAGATCGTAGAGCAAAGAAATAAGATAAACCAGTCAAGGATAAGTAGTATTAATAATTAAGACTAGAATATATTATTTTTAAGGACCTTAATAAATAGCCAAAACAAGGTAGGTAGGTATGTTCGTAAAGTGTCAAGAGTTTGTTGTATAGTCAATCGACCCTGCATATCAGATCCCTGTATATCCTGGTGTCATAGCTTTTCAGAATCGTTTGTAGGTTACGTGGCTTCTTGGCGTCCGGGACCAACGGCTTAACGTACCTTCCGGAGCACGGATTTATCAGATAAGCAGGTGATTTAAGCCGATCCTAACCAAACAACTAAACAAATTATCCTTCCTACAGAAATCGACTCCGCGACCTCTGTCTACAGGCCTTAACCTAAGACACAGTTTATTTACCTTTAATTATTTATTTACCAATAATAATCAAAGTTTGCACTATTTTTGGCACAAATTAAACTTAATTATATTCAACCTTTATTAAAATTATACCTAAAAACTTTTTATCTGACGAAAACTAGTATCGTAAAACAAAACAAACTGAAAATTAAGTGATTTCGCTAACCTAATCTGTTATATCTAATAATGTTTCCTGTCGGCACTTCCGATATATAATCCTTTGAAACAAGAAACTTCGAGCAAGTAAATTAACGATCCATGTAATGCTAAGTTAGGTTTGTTTGAATTTGGCTTTGAATTGTCGGTGTAACTTTGTTCGAGCACAAAATGAAAATGAAAGCTATATATAACAGTGCTTTCAATGGATAGAATACTAACCCCCTTTACATAAAGTTAACGAACGTTCGTGAAGCTCATATTAACTAAAATATGTTTAGTCCCTTTGTGTCTTGTCTTTATTTGACGTGAAGAAACTTGGACTAATCGAATGTTCGTGATTTTTTTATAAATAAGGAGGTGATTCGTTTCGTTTAGTGCAACTTCATGTTATTAATAAGTGCAACTTTTGGAGAATCCCCTTATCTGCAGAAAATGGATTCGGTGAAGCGTTATCTTCTTTCGACGAACCGAGCTGTCGGTAAAAGAAGCAGCAAAAAAATTTTTTTTGTACAATTATTTTTTTCAAATCTAATTCTATATATCAGAAAGTGCCTGCACAATGGGTAAAATCATTGAGAAAGTAACTATCGACAGTAGAATAGATATAGATTTTGTTTTATCATTTTACTAATTATATTATAGACTGACCCGGCAAACATCGTACCGCCTTCGAATATATTCACCTTTTAAACCTTCCCTGGACTTCCACAAATAATTCAAAACCAAAAATCGCCAAATCTGTCCAGCCGTTCTCGAGTTTTAGCGAGACTAACATAATAATAATAATAATAAAGGCGTAGGGATATGACGACCCCATCGCCCACTGGGTTCCCTTCCCAGTGCAATCAGTCTCCGCAGGGCAGCTTGTGGCAAGCTGTTGGTGAGTGGTGACACCGCGGACCTGAGTGCTCCCAGAGGAGGACTCCGTCTCTCGACTCCGACCTTCCTTCGCCAAGGTCGGAGTGGACACCGATGAGGGACAGGACCCCTACCTCTGGCTTGCCTTGGCCGGCCGGCCAGAGTGGACTCGCAAGAGCTATATGCTCGAGAGTGGAAGTGTATTGCACGTAATGGCGTAATAACGGGGAAACCCGCTCACGAGGCAACTCGCGATGGCGAAACCGGAGCCGCACCACTCGGCACCCTTAGCCGCTCATTCCAATGTTGCCCCTCTGTTGCCAAACGCGGCGACTATTTGGGGGGCCCATTCACTGAATGGCGAGTCACCGCCTGCCACTAATAATAGTCAGTAATCATGATTATGGCAGGTGTCCGATTTCTTTTGCAATAGCCCAGTTTAAATCCATCCAAACTTCATAACCATAACCCATTTTATTCTTTTCAGTCATAAGCAATAGTTTCTCCTCCTGCCCTGACCTGGTCATGGAAATATCATCTATTGATATAGCCGAGAACTTCTCCAAAGGGCCTCTACGCGTTGGATCCATATCCCCGCGCAAGCCGCTCAAAGGACCGGGACAACCCGTGAACCCCAAGCGGAGATACATAATAATAATATCAAGACTAGGAACTACCGGAAATACATCATAAAGGACGGTACGGTCGACATATGTCGGGCATGCCACCGTCCCGGAGAATCTCTCTGACATGTTATTTCTGGGTGTTCTTATCTAGCTAACAACGAGTACTTGCACAGACATAACCAAGTGGCCAGGATCATCCACCAGCAACTTGCTCTTCAATACGGTCTTATCGAATCTGAAGTGCCGTACTACCAGTACTCACCAGCGGCAGTTCTCGAAAATTGTCGTGCTTTGCTCTACTGGGATCGGTCAATCATCACGGATAGGACTATTGTAGCCAATAAGCCTGATATCGTGTTGGTCGATCGTTCACAGCGCCGTGCAGTGCTCGTTGATATTACCATCCCACATGACGAGAATCTCATCAAGACCGAGTACGATAAACTGTCAAAATATCTAGACTTGGCCCACGAGGTTACCGCCATGTGGGATGTTGATTCGACTAGCATTGTGCCGATAGTAGTATCTGCGAACGGCCTAAAAGCGAAGAGTCTAAATCAACACCTAGTTAGGCTCTCGCTAGGTGGTTGGATCAAGGGTCGGATACAGAAGGCAGTCATCCTTGACACGGCACGGATTGTGAGGAGGTTCCTCACTTTGGAGCCCTGACCACCGGCAGCTTGGGTCTTGATTTCGCTGCCGATGGTGCCTCCTTTTTTATATCTATTTTAAATGTTTATATTTTATTAATATTTAAAAATGTATTTAGAAAGAAAAGAGAACAAATAAAGAGATAATAATAATAACATAATAATAATAACGAAATAATAAAAAAAAAAAAAAAAAAAAAAAAAAATAACGAACAGCAATTTATTTTTATATATTAGATTTTGTTTTATAAAATACTGGCAGGAGGTGGCGCAGGATATTTAGAAGTGGGGATCCTTATTATCGGAGGCAAAGACTCACTTAAGGTCGCTGCGCCATAGTAAGTAGCAAGTTTTTTTTTTAATGTTCGGTAAAAAATCGATACCATCACCGTCACCGCCATTCAAAATCTGCAACAGACTCACCTATATACAGATGAATCCAGCAGGGCGCAGTTGGTATTCTGGAGAAACGACAAAGGAATTCCAGGCGAGATAGTGGGTAGGTCACAGTCTAGTAAAAGCAGGTATCCTCGTCGATTCCAACTCGATCCTGAAAAACCATGACTACCTAGGTGTTAGAATAGGCTACTTGATTGTATTTATACTTGGACAGGAGTTTTATACGAAACTATGATAATATATAAATACACTAAAACGAAGCAGATTTCGAAAATAACAACAAAATTGGTTACCTATCTATTATTTAAAGATATACTACTGAGTATATGTTCAAGTTATATGAGAGCCCGTGTCTGATCGCGTAGGATTCACAAACCCTCAGGAAACCTTAATGAAACAATGGAAATTTTAGAACTCACGTTAGCGGGATCGCTTAAAAGCTGTTCAATTAATATTTCCTTCAAATGTCCAACGTTCACATCGGACAATCACGCTAATTGCAGAATTAAATAACTTAATAATCTTAAGTTCAGACTACAAGACCCTTGGACCATCGATGCTTCGGACACTGTGTGAATTGAAACGTTTCCAATAAAAATTGTCGACGGTAGTTTTGTATTCTTAAAACATCATAGACAAATGAGAATACAATCACTTAGTTTTTTTTACCTGCTAACATGGACGCTGCGAAGTGTTTGAAAGGTTAGGTTCAAAATAAATAAGTAATAAACGCAATAAAAACTTATTATTAAAAAATAACTTGTTTAAATCAGATAATAAACCTGTCTTAACGAGTTTAATCATTTTCATAGATCGGTGGGTGAAAGAAAGAAAAAAGAAAGAAAGAAAATGTCTTCATTTATTTGATACATAACTATTTGGCAGGTTGAAAAAAGAATATAAAAAGTATTTTTTATGTACCAAAATGGTATCCGCTCAGCATAATGTCATGGTGTGGACCATGACGATGGTCTTCCGCCGATGCCATGCTTAAATATCTATTTCTTATCTAATTATGTTTAATATAATAAAATCAAAAAATGTTTGTGAATAACAATAATTGTGTTACCTCGCTGGCGATCAGTGATGACATATAATTGTATATGAATGGTCTTAGGGTGGACCCTAACATTATGACAACTTTTGAAAGTTGACAAGTTCGAAACGGAATGTTCGTTCAGCCTAATTGCTCACGACATACATGGCAAAACCAAAACCAAGCCGCAAGAGCTATTTTAACCACCTTAAAAAAAGTTGAGGTTCTAAAAATGTATTTTTAAGTACGGTAAAGCCAGTATGGACGTTAATAACGTTCGTATATAGAAGAGACAGGTATCCTTTTGATGGAGGAGGCGGTGTGCTCATAGCAGTCAAAAGGTGTTTCGGTTCTTCGCGAGTCCGCGTTTGGGAGACTGATTATGAAGATGTGTGGGTTGCACTGGACGTAAAGAAGCAAAATGGAAAGTGTAAGAGACTGGGTATCTGTTGTTTTTATCTGCCATATCCTAAGCAGAGCATATTGGAAACTTTCTGTAACAATGCAGTTTCTGTCATGCAATCACTGGATGATGTTCTGATTGTTGGTGATTTTAACCTCAAGTTTATTTCTTGGACCCTTGATGAAAGCTCAAATGTAACTACCCCTCATAATTATGGTAACTCGCTAGGTTATACACTTGTTGACTTTCTCAACTATAACAACTTAAATCAATTAAACTATATAAGAAATGCAAATGATAGAACATTAGACCTGTTGATTACAAATATTGTTAATGCGAAGCTTGAGAGGTCAACGAATCCGATAAGTAATGTTGTCCCTCATCACCCACCACTGTCTGTATCTCTTGACCTTAATGTATCCGTTTTGCCTAAACTTACTCAACCACGTCTGAATTTCTACCGCGCAGATTACTCCAAAATCAAAGAAGAGTTAAAAATTATCGATTGGCCTCAAAAGTTTTCTGGAGTTACAGATGTTGATGGAATGACTGAAATATTTTATAATGAATTGAATAGTGTACTAGAGAAACATGTTCCAAAATCTCGTCCCAAATCATCAAAATATCCCCCTTGGTTTAGTTTCCAGCTCATTAAACTCTTTTCTGAAAAAGATAAACTACGTAGGCGTTTTCGTAGATACAGGAACCCCCGTGATGAAATAGAATATAAAATCCTAAGAGAGCGTTGCGATCGTCTTGCTAATAAATGCTATTCCAATTATATCACAGAAACGGAAAAAGAAATGCAAAATAACCCTAAAAAATTTTGGAAATTCATCAATGATAGACGGAAAAACACCAATTTCTTACCAACTAACATGAGGTATGAAAACACGACTTATTCTACAGGTGATGGCATTGCTGATTCGTTTGCCTCGTATTTCTCATCTACCTTTTTAGTTAATAGTTCTTCGAATACTCAGACAGTTGACGGTAATCACGAGTTTAATGTTATTTCGAACTCACATCTGGGTGCAATCCACTTCACAGAGAAAGATATATATAATGCATTAAAAAAACTAGATCCATCTAAAGGTGCGGGTCCAGATGGACTTCCACCTGCGTTTATTAAAAGATGTGCTGTAGAACTTACCTACCCTTTGTTCCTTATACTTAATCGTTCTATGGAGACTGGTGTTTTTCCTTCGAAGTGGAAGGAAGCGAGAATTCTCCCAGTGCATAAAAAAGGCGACAAGGATAATATTAAAAATTACCGGCCTATATCGATTCTGAGCGTGTTTTCCAAATTATTTGAATCCCTAGTCTGCAAGGTTCTTACTAAACATATAACACCGCTTCTGGACAAAGGGGACAACATGGCTTTTGTCGTGGGAAATCAGTTACAACTAACTTGGTAGCGTATGTTTCAGATCTTGTCAAAAGTGTCGATAGTAGAAAGCAGGTTGACGCCGTTTACACTGATTTTAGTAGTGCTTTTGACAAGGTTAGTCACTGCCTTCTGCTAAATAAACTATCAGGCTTTGGTGTGTGTGGGTCTTTACATGTTTGGTTTGATTCCTACTTAAAATCTAGGCAGCTTACAGTAGTTACTAATGGTTACTCTTCAAAGCCATATGTGGCAACCTCTGGAGTGCCCCAGGGTTCGCACCTGGGTCCGATTCTGTTCCTTATATTCATAAATGACATAGGAAAGTGTATAAAATTCAGTAATTACTCATTATTTGCGGATGACATGAAAATATATAAATCAATATCAACAATCGACGATATAAGAATGTTACAGGAAGATCTAGATAGTGTAAGTGAATGGTGCAAAAGTAATAAAATGACTATTAACCCTAGTAAATGTTACCACATAAAGTTTACACGCAAAAGGAAGAAGTTACATTCAAAATATACAATCAACGGAATTGAACTCGAGGAAGTTAAACAGATTCGTGACGTGGGTGTGACTCTGGATAGCAAGTTGAGTTTCATCCCACATTACGACGCTACCGTCACAAAATCATTCCAGATGCTTGGCTTTATAAAACGTAATACGGCTAATTTCAGAAACACTCGTACTTTAATAATGTTGTATAATACACTAGTTAGAAGCCACCTTGAATTTGCGAGTGTTGTTTGGAATCCCTGTTACAAAAAGCATATTGACAGCATTGAGCGCGTTCAAAGGGTTTTTACACGACAATTGGCTTACAACTTTAGTCATAGAAACGAATACACTTACCGCTTATCAAAATTTAATATGATATCCTTATCTGATCGTCGTAAGTTGCTGGACGCAATATTCCTTTACAAGCTTGTCCGCGGTGCAATCGATTGTCATCACGCTCTCTCAGATATGATCAGTCTTACAGTGCCCCGACCAAATGCCCGTAGAAAGGTTACAAACACATTTATTGTCCCACGAGCAAATACTAACCTTGGCAGACATGCGCCCTTGCCCAGAGTTCTTTCTTCTTAATTCGAAATGCGACCTAGATATTTTCTATGACCCATTGCCTAATTTCAAATCTAAAATTCAGTCATCCCACCAAAATGCATGTTAATTTAATGTTAATTTAGCATCGACTCAATCTAATCTTATATTTCAAATTAAAGTCGAATTTAATTTAATTCCTTATTCAATTTAATTCAAATTCAATTTATATCTAAATTATTTCATTTTTCCAAATTCAATTTACAATTCACAATTTACAATATTTGATTTATTTTGCTTGCTGCCAAAATGTTTATGAGTGCTGTGTTCACCTGTAATTGAGTTGCATGCTAGCACATTTGTGGGAATGTCTATTGTATGTTATTTCATGTAACCTGTTTGTGTACCAAATTGAATAAATAAATAAATAATAAGTCTATAAAAGCCGGTGAGTCGATTGAAAATCAATCGTCTCGTCGATTATGTCAAATGAAAAAAAAAAATCGAAATCGGAACTATAATTTCAATGTATACTTGTCGTGCATTAAAGAGTTTTGTATTGTATTGTATTATTATTCGCTTTGCACATAAATTGCAACGACTTGATTAAATAAAGTCATTGCAATTTATGTGGTGAGCAAATAAATAAATGCGATTCTCCTCAGGTGGGTAACCATGATATCTAAAGAATTTCAAATGAGTCACCTTTTCGCAAGAAACCAGAAACGCGAAGCACCAACTGTACGTTTTAAGCTCCATTCAAACTGACGCGAATCCCACGCGGGACGCGGGATGCCCACAGAACTAAGGATAGAAGTACCAACGTGTGCCAAAGTTGACTGGCCTGCTTAAGGCTCATCTCCTGAAGTGTCCCAATTGTCCGGATATCTGCACGGTTGATCTTGAAGCGGCCAACGACAGAGCGGTCAGCGTTGTCACGTATTGGTCTAACTTTATTTAAGACGTCATAGCCATTTCGACTCTAGAAGTAGGTTCTTCTACGTATTCTTATTTCTGTAGGCGTCTCGCGTCACGCGCGTGATTTGTGCCAGTGTGAATAGAGCTTAAAACGTATAGTTGGTGCTTTGCGGTTGACAATAATTAATTAACAGAATTATGTAAATCACTTTATTTATTTATAAAAAAAATTCGTACATAATATAGTTGTATAGCACAATAGGCGAAGTTAATGCTAAATATTTTCACAGCGTCAAAAATAGTAGAAAAATAATGGTATTCTTGAGGTAGTAATAATAATGATGATATACAAATATGTATTCAAAACTGTACAACTTGATGTACATTCAAATGTATCAAACAAAATATATTTTTACGTATTTTCGGTATACATAAGAATCAATATTAAAAAGTGGATAAATGTTTAAAATCAAATCAACATTTTTGCCTAAATAAATATAAGACACATTTTAATCTCTTATCACGATATCACAAGATTATTACCAAATTGTTTTTATTAATTATTCTAAAAGTATTACAGTTCTTTTAGCTATATCAACTTTAATACAAATTATACATCATTTTAACATTGAATATAAACGCATTTCTTTACAAATCATACCCGGATTATTAGAGATTAAATATAAACAAGCGAAAAATATTTTGCTATTTTATGGAAAATTACAATATATATAAATAAATTATTTTGATTTAAATTGAGCAAGTTACATGATGAAGAAACAAGCACAGAGAAACATTAGTATAAACAGTGCTGATTTTTGCATCATGTATAACAAATTTATCTAATTAGCTCAACTATAGTATGCATTTAATAAATACTATTAGTATTCAAAATTGTCTATACTATACATAGTCACGGATTCTTAATGTCAAAAAGTCAAAATTAATCACATAAAAATAGTACTCTACTATCACGTGGATGGAGAAAATAGGAATAAAAGTACGACAAAATATTTTCTTCAATTTACACAACAAATTTACAAATTTTTGAGCCTTTGATAGAATAACATTTTATTGTCTTATTAGATACAAATAACTTACTTTAATATACCAATTAATCTACAATTTGTACTTCGACCTCTGTAGCGTAATGGTTAACATTCCTGCCTGCTACTCAAGAGGTCAGGTCAAGATGAAAAATAATCTTTTTTTTTTATATGCCTGGGTCTTACATGTTTATCTAAAATATAAGTTGAGTCGCATAACACAAGTCTCGAACTTTTTGGGGCTAACTGAATCTGTATGATTTGTCCCGCTATACACATATATTTATTTAGACAGACTATTCAGAGGCAGTCAATCATGAGCCCTGAAGCAAGGACGATGCGAAGATCTGCTGCATGATGTGAGGCAATGATGCCACGTCCATACACACGTGCGCGTGACCCGCCGGCAGGTGGCGCAGTAACCTGAAATAAACAATAGAAATCCATACTATTATATTATAAATGCGAAAGTCTGTCTGTCTTTCTGTCTGTCTGTTACGCTTTCACGGCCAAACCGCTGAACGGATTTTGATAAATTTGGTATGGATATAGTTGAAGACCCTGGGTCAAACATAGGCTACTTTTTGACGCAGGCGGAACTGCGGGAAAAAGGTATTCTGTACATATACATATTTATTAATATTGCACAATACAGTTATTGTTTATTGCAAATAAAGTTTCATTCATTCATTAAGTAAAGGACATTTAACAGTTACAAAAAACAAAGAACTACAATAGGATAAAGGTGCCCTTATCGCACAAGCAATCTTTTCCAGACTACCTTAATTATTAAGGTTTCCATTATAAACAAAGAAGAGGGAGGTTATTTTAGTTCATTGACACTCTAAGGATCGTAGCAAATGGAAATCCGTAGTCTCTGCCTACCCCTACGGGAAAAAGGCGTGATGGTATGTATGTATGACACTTTTTGTTAAAGGCTCTATCCCTGTACCAATTCAATTCTGATACTACGCTTTTTTGCTCCTATGGTAAAATGATTTGAAAATTTTTATAGCAATATGTAATTCTTCTTTGCGTGTCGATAGTATTATACTCTCTCCACCCAGAAATAAACCACCTGAACAGCTCTGTCAGAGCCAAGTTCAAGTCATTCCTGGGCATACGGAGGCATTGTTTGAGAGGAGAAATCAAACTCGCACTAGTTTTGTGTGCCGTCAGTAATTCCCCACTTGCTAAGTTTATCTTTACTCTTCGCAACCTTTTGATAGAGATTCCAAACAGGCCAAGGCAAGTGATGACCATCGGGAAGTTTTGATTAATTATTAATGATTACTTACATGGCAGCCTCGTCTCCTAAGCTTCCGATGAATATAACGTGCGCTTGTACTTTCTCATTAGAAGTCAAGATTGTTCCGAGCTCTTCAGGGCGAATGCCGTACCTGTGAAAAAATGAAGTCTAAAATTTTAATGTCTACTTTCTGTCGAAGCGTACGCTGAAAAAGGGCAACTATGAAAAATACGAAGAAGAATAAATACTATGTTTTTTTTTGTTTTTTTTTTTATTTATTCCTTTTACAAAATACATTGTGTCGGAAGATATAAGAAAGCAACATGATATCATTAATTACAAGTCAAGAAATAAATTACAATTATGACAACATAATAACAACTACAAAATACAACAAAAATAATGTCAATTTAATAAATCGTATTACTGTCAATTACATCCACATATCCAAGTAGCGTCATGGTAAATTTAATCATCAAAATCATAACTTCAGAACCTCATTTATAATAATCTTCCAAAGAATAGAAGGCTTTCTCTAAAAGATAAGACTTTAATTTTTCCTTAAAAGGCCTAAGACCCAGTGTATCCTTAATGTCTTTTGGTAATTTATTGTAAGCTTGATAAACCTGGTACTGAGCACTGTGTTTCATAATTTCTAAGTGGGGTGTAATTTCGTTATGGAGATGCTGTCTCCGAGTTGCCTCTCTGAGCTGTCTCTCATCATCTGTCACTAAAGTCGGTAATCTTTTTTTTTAAGTCAGTCAAAAGGACAAACAAGGAATGGCTAAAATGCCCAGATCAGTAAAGTGCTCTTTACTTGATTCCTATGGTGGAATACCTACCATCGTACTCTTTTTTGCAAAACGTGCGCTTTTTGTTGGTTATACTGATAACTGTTGCCCCATAGTTTTATGCTATACCTAAATTTTGATTCCACGAGTGCATAATACACCTTTTTTAGGTGAATTAATGAAATTTCATTTCGAAGAGATCTAATGGCGTAACAAGCTGATGAGATTGAGTTCTCCAGTGCTCCAAGTTCTACCTTGCAGTTTAAACAATTGTCAATATGTATGCCTAAAAATGTTGTGTCTTTTACTATATCAACCTTATCTCCATTTAATTCAATGTCAAGTCTATCGTGATTTCGTGATGTCGATTTAAAAAGAATAACTTTAGTTTTAATAGGATTCAATTTTAATTGGCGCTAAACCATTTGTTAAAGTCACTTATAATAACGTTAATTTTATAGTTTAGATTGGCAGTATTTGCCTCCGAGATGACGGCATGAGTGTCGTCAGCAAACAAGACAATTTTTGTATCAGGGTGCAGATTTTGAATATATGGTACCAAGTCGTTCATGAAAATAAGAAATAGGACAGGACCCAAGATGGATCCTTGTGGTACGCCCCTCTTTACTACTGTTGATTTAGAACTGATGTTAACTTCCATATAATTTTCATTCATTGATTTTAGTTCTACAAACATTTTGCGATTTTCAAAGTAAGATTTAAACAATAAAAGCACACCCCCACTTATCCCGTAATGTGCGGGCCAGTTATGCATCTCGAGTCTTAAATTTATTTATCAAAATAGCTAAAATAATTCATAGCAATAAGAGAAAACTGATATAAAGATATTATCAAATTTGACGCGAATAAAAACTAAGGATTGATTTTTACTCCGTTTAATGACATTGTCAATTTTGTTGTTGACATGACACATACCACATGTTGCCACCTAAAGGCGGACGCCAATGCAGGGTTGTTATTTTCCTGGTCGGGCTTTACCTAATCCTATTCCTGTGGTACAAACATGAAGCAATTACAAAGAGGAGATGCCGTTTGAAATGGCGCAGTGATGTGATGATTGACGCCTCGCCGACACTGCAGTGGGCGGAGCTTGTCATTGCTCGTGCTCCATGGCTGGAGCCACGGCTGAAACCAAGCATGTCGCACGTCTGCCTTCTGCCCAGTGTAGCTGAACAAATACTTACTTACAAAACGCTTATTACGGCATCTCCTCTTTGTAATTGCTCCATGGGTACAAATGGTGGCATCGGACTAAGCCGAAGATTTTACATCCAACTGCGCCAAATCTATATATAGTTTCAATCTATTCCCTGTCGCTACAGATAATTAGTATTTTATGTGATGTCACACCCGGATACTCCATACAACAACGCCGACATTACTACTACTACGATTCGGTCGTGTACGCACGCGCGTCACGTCAATTTGTGTGTCACTCGAGTCGTAGGGTTGGTTATTTACCGTGTCTGCGTCATATTTGTCCGTCGCGGCCGCGCGCCGAAGTGTCACCCTCGCATTGTTTTGCTCTTGATTTTTACCCTTAATCTGCGCGGTGAGGTGCGGTATATGTTTCGGGTGTGAGGGTGTGAGTGTCCGTTCTGTACGTTAGTACTATTAATAATTCCGTGATGATGTCAAATAAGTTGACCAAAGTGTGAGCGAGACAAACTATCCTGGTCCTGTATCTTCCTTAAATAAATAATAGAGACAACGATAGAGCGATAGTCTGGCCCACTTTGACGAGTCAGCCATTTCAACTCGACAAGAAGAAGAATAGGAAATATTTTATTTATTTAACACTTCTTTGCACACAGTACAATAAAACACAAGTATGTTACATAAAACATGAACACAGTTTGTATACAAAAGGCGGCCTTATCGCATAAGCAATCTCTTCGAGGCAACCTTAATAATATAGTGTCGTCTCGCTCACACCGGGTATTATACTATAATGTTACCTTTTAAGGTTGGCGTCAGACAATATCAGTACGATCGCTTCGTCACAGTCTTCCGCCGCCAGAGTAGAGATGGCGTGCTTAGCAGCGGGCAACGTGTTGTCGCCGGACCAACAGAATTGGGAATGAGCATGCATTGTTCGGATTATCTGCGAAATTACAACATAAACATTTATTAGAATTGTTGTTGCATTTTTTTTTTAATTGCATTGTACAATTTATATAACAATAGTGTTACAACAGATTATAAATAAAAAAAAAACAAACTTTATTTGTACCTTTCGTAACATCTTTACAGTTCAAACCAAAGCAAAACAAAACATATCCTAACCAAACTAGAAATAAAATGGTACTCGACCCTATGACCTTCAAGACACCAGACCACGCCTTCAACATTGGTCAGGGTCTATTGACCTTGCAATTTACAAGCTCAACAGCATGACTATGCTAATCTACACATGATTGATAAAAAGAACGACTCACTGCTCCAAAGACACCTAAACTCTTTGATCTCTGACGGCACCTTTGACAATCACCATAAAGCAACTTACAAGGTGTATAGGGTCAATCACCAAATTCATGTACCGCATTTTAAGCAATAAAGATTCATTCATTCAATCGAGCTCGCAATCTCACCTGCAGCCTCTGCTTCTCATTCTCAGGCGGTCGCTCCACTCTGACCAGCTCTAGCGCGTGGTCTTCCCCGGAATGTGCGTACATGTCGTATCTGATGCGGGCTTCGTAGCCCTTCAGGGCTTCCATTACTAACACTACTGCCTCCATCGAACGTTCTAGACGCCCGTCGTACGAATTAAATCTGGATTTTAGTTTAAACAAATGAGGTAAATAAAAAAAAAGGTAATGAAATTCAACAATTCATATTACATTAAATCGTATTTTCTTTTTTCTTTTTTTTTTTAAAGTGTGTGTGGCAGTATTGCCATAGTACATAACGGCTCACAAAAGATTTAAAAAAACTAGGGATATAAATTGATATTTCAAATGCCCTTTCAAAAAGGTTAAGACACTATATTTCAGAAGAAGAAGAAAGAAGAAAGAAAACATTTATTTGCATTGAAAGAGTACAATCAGATATTACACATTAATAATTCGTCCTAACAATCAACCATTTAGGCATGCAAATGTAAATATGATTTAATATTCAAATAACTACATTAATCATAATAACAAGTCAAATATTATTATTTCCTTCATCAGTAAAACATGTCAATTTACTATCCAAAAATTTCCGAACACTATAAAAACATTATTTTGTAAGTATCGACAATAATTTAGTTTTGAATGAAATATAATCTAATTTCCTTACTTGCTCTGGTAGTTTATTGAACAACTTTGTGCAACTGTAGTAACTGTTTCGATGCATATACTTAGTCGTTGCATTAGGCAATAATAATTTATTCGGGTATCTAGATGGTTTCGCGTGTTTTATGTAATCATCTTTTAATTGAAACAAACCCGGATGGGATCTCACAAACATACAACACTCAAATATATAAACTGATGGAACGGTTAAAAGATTTAGTTTCTTAAATAATGGCCTGCAAGATGTAAGTGGTGTAACTCCACATATTGCACGAATACACTGCTTTTGAGCTATAAAAACCTTATTTATATCAACCGAATTACCCCAAATAGTTATGCCATATCGTAAGTTAGAATTTACATAGCCATGATATGCTGTTAATGCTGTTTTCTGATTGACTTGTTTAGTCAATCGCCAAAGTGCGTACGCAAATCGATTTAATTTTAAACAAATATGCTCTATGTGCTGTTTCCATGAGCATTGGTTGTCTATAATAATACCAAGAAATGAGGTATCTGTGGCTTCTCTTATAGGTCCATCAGACGAAAATACATTTAATATACTTGATTTTTTGTTTCTATTATAAAACCGGAGATATTTTGTTTTGTCAATATTAACTTGAAGGTTGTTATTTTTAAGCCATGCAATAATACTGTCAACTGTCGTGTTAATGTCATTAGTAAAGTTTTTACTAGCTTTATCATAACTTCCTTATATCATTTACTTTTAGAAAATCATATTTTTCTAAACAACGAAAGAAAGGTGTCTCATTTTGGTCATTCGAGCCGGATCTACTTAAAACGTTTATTTAATATAATTGATATATCATGCATCTTACCTGTACATGCTTCCAGAAACGTCTAGAACCAATCTCAATCGCTTGGGCTTCTCTGGCGGAGCGCCCGGAGGTGGTTCTTGTTCGGAACGACGCCGGTATATAGAGCGCTCGCCCGCAAGGCCTTATAAACCGAATGGAGTTGTTAATAAGATCCTAAATTGCAA
Organism: Euzophera pinguis; assembly: GCA_947363495.1. Classification (NCBI taxonomy): domain Eukaryota; kingdom Metazoa; phylum Arthropoda; class Insecta; order Lepidoptera; family Pyralidae; genus Euzophera; species Euzophera pinguis. The sequence continues at coordinate 3,724,720 of OX376164.1, forward strand.
AATTAGTAGCTACTAATAAAAATTAAGGCAATGTTTTTTTGACAAATTTAGCATACATTCAAAGAATCTCACATAAACGGACGTTGCTAAAGTCGGCTTAACGACGATACATTACGTCCAAAAGTTGTAATGCCTACAATATCCCATCGCTTACTAGACTTACATAAGCCTTTTCCACACGGATAAATTTACCCGATATTCATTATGTTCTCAAAACAGTTAGAAAACGCATAATCGACGCCTCAAATGATCGGAAGGCAGAATACTAGGCTCAAAGAATCCACGCTGTCTGGCAATGCTGCCAGCATTCTGGGCCTTTTCCCGGTAGACATCATCATTTCAGCCGCAGTCAGTCCACTGCTGGACATAGGCCTCTCCCAATGATTTCCAAAATGATCGGTTGGCAGCAGTCTGCATCCAGCGTCTGCCTGCGACCTTTTTCAGGTCATCTGACCATCTGGTCGGTGGATGTCCAACGCTGCGCTTACCGGTACGTCGTCACCATTCGAGAACCTTTCTGCCCCATCGGCCATCGGTTCTTCGCGCTATGTGCCCCGCCTACTGTCACTTCAAAGAACTAATCCGCTTGTATCATTGATTGTACAAATAACAAAGTTGAAACATGTAATTCTTTATTTTATTATGTTTTATTGAGTTTATATATATTTATGTATCGCGGCTATTGAATTGGGATCTTGAAATTATAGTTGGAAGGTGAATAAATAAATATCTAATTTCCTACCTTCAATAATCTTCGCGTCATCTAACTCGCCACTGGTCTGATGCCGACTCCATTCTCTCTCCTTCTTCTTGGCTTGCAGTTCAGCCAACACACCACGAAGGGCGCCAATCTATAAAGTTAATAGTACATTATTGCAAAGGGAGCGAAATAGGCAATTGCAGGTGGAGTATGAGTTTGAAGGCCGAGCCGCAGGCGAGGACTTCAATGATACGAGACAGGCAATTGCCATTTCGGCCGAGGCATATATAGTGCTTTTCTTAAAAAAATGCAAGGAAATAAAAAAGGGCCTTTTATATAACAAATTTAATTTATTTTACAGTTTGTGTCGAAAGGTAAGCGCATCTGTGGCTATACAGCCACGAGAACGCAATGTGTACGATAGATGAAAAAGTTCTAAATTCAAACAGCACACCGTTTCATACAACATTGCCGGCGAGCTCTTCGTTCCAAATTCAAAGAACGCGCCGGGAAGTGAATTTGATTTTCAGTCTACGTAAATATGTTACTTCGCGTGTTCTTTATTCAAAAGTAATGACAATATTTCCGCGCATGTTTAAGAAAATTATATTTAACTAGCTGTTTCCTGCAGCTCCGCCTGCGTCAAAAAGTAGCCGGGTTTTCACTATATTCATACTAAATTTCATTAAAATCCGTTCAGCGGTGTGGCCATGAAAGCGTAATAGACAGACTTTCTCACTTATAACATTACCTTTTTTGCGCCAAACTATCTTTCTGTTTCTCCCAATGGTTGACTGGTAGAGAATGCATTAAGTCCGCCAATTGTTGTAAGTATGTGTACTTTGTGGATCAATAAAGTAATAAAACAAACAATAAATAAATATTATATTATAAGAATGGATTGCTGTCTGACACAACCTTCTTCGTCCAAGCGTGCTTCCCTAGTTGCGACCCCAGCTTACGCTTCAGAGCCTAGGGTACGCTGTACCAACACTGTCCGATGTTTCTCTGGCTGCCTAAAGGCAATCTGACACAACCGAACGACTGCCATATATCGATAACAATCAGGACCATCGGCTTAACGTGCCTTCCGAAGCACGGTGAAGCTCGAGATAGAAAATGCCACTAATGGCGACCAATCCCAAACGGGTCGCGGTTCGCCGTCGTTTGACACATGCCGTCGCTTCGGATACGCGCGAGCTCCTCTGACGAAATCTTATGTTTCAGCGATTGCAAGACATTAAATTAAACTATATAAATACGATTTGTGTCAGTTTAATAAAATAAAATTAAATACTAACTTGAGGCTGCACTGCTCTAAGGAACTGATCGTACAGCTTCGCATCATATTCGCTCATTTTGATCTCCTTCAATCGTTCTTCAAACGCCTTTCTGTTCATCTCACGCGCCGCTTTCTTCACGTGTTCTGGAATGTCGTTTTTTTCTGCGTCTGAAAGCTGTCGTCGCGAATTATACTTTTCTTTTTTAACTTGTGAAGTAACAAACACCAGCAGCATGTTAATTTGTGAATATTGCCCTAGTTTTTTTTTTGACATTTCGTCGTGAGCATCCCGAGAAAAGCTCTTAACAATAGTATTTACTACATTTTTAATGGCGCCAGCCGCCATACAGACAGCAATCACACTATATTTCACTTTCAATCGAGAGATTTCACTTTGCTCTCGATTTTTACCTTTAATTTTCGTGGTGAAGTGCGGTATCTGTTTCGGGAGGGTGTGAATGTTCGTCCTGTATGTTAGTACTATTCATAATTCTGTGTTTTTACTGTATCATCAATTATCCTAGCGTGTATTCCCAGTTGTGTTGTTAGCTTTCGCTTCGGAGCTTACGATACTGTGAGTCATGTCATGATCGTGTAAATCATGATCCTAGATTTGACGGAACTGGTTATTACAATGGAGCGACTGCCGTTTGACCTCCGTAATCCATTTTACAGGGAAACCAGACCAACAGGAAAATTACCCGAAGTGTGTTAGTGGCCGACACTGTCAGAATTTTCCAGGCTGCCCTAAGGCATCTGACACAGCCTAACGACATCTATCGACAAAAATCGGGACCGACGGCTTCACGTGCCTTCCGAAGCGCGGAGGAGCTCAAGATAGAAAATGCCACGGCGACCAATCCAATAATGGTCGCGTCACGCCGTCGCTCGCTCGACACGCGCATTCGCTACGGACACGCGGGTCGCGCTCGACTACCGAGCTCCTCAAGGTATTGGTATTACCTGATGAACATCATGTCCCTTGTCCAGCCTATAGGGACCAGCCTTCCCGCCCAGACCGGCTGTGTCCCGCCCGCCGGTCCCGCCCGCCCACGTGTTCCCGCCCACGTGCGGCTGGTTGTCCGGGTCTTCTTTGCCGTGTTTCGGAGAGGACACGTCTTTACTGCAATACATAATAGACTACATGACTCAATTTTTTTTTATATTTCATATCACAAATTTGAGTCCGTGAATTCGAAAACAGAAAGAATTTTTTGTATCCGTTCAATATTAAATAAGTTATAAGCCTTTGAAATCCTGTGAAAGGGGAAACTGTCAAGAAACAAGAAAAGGACGCACTTAATGGTGAGTGACTTGACAGTGACGTCACTGCCACTTGATTTCGTACGAACAAACGAGATAGCAAGACGTCCCCACCACGCTCCCACTTTTCTTCATTAGAAATGCTAATTACTGCTTTAATTAATTACCAATTTTGTTGTTGTTTTCGATATCGGTTACTTTTAAGTGTGTGTATTGTTCCGTATAAAATTTTTGTCAAAATGTGGATAAAGTCAAGTAGCCTATTGTCTTTGTATAAATATACTTTTATTTTAAATACAAAGTTTTCTCCGACAAGGATTCTCAGAGGCGTTGTCTAGCCATTTTTCTATTGTTACTATTTTTATATTGTAGCAAGTATAAAGGACCATTCAAACTGACACGGATCCCGCGCGACTGGCGGGACGCCCGCAGAAATAAGAATATATAGAAGTGTAATAAGGCCAGATAACGTTTTTATTGCGGGATTTGCGTCAGTTTCAACAGTCCTTAAATATGTTTGCCAACTAATATTAATAAACGCCAATGTGTGTCGATGTAAATGGTGCAATAAAGTGTTCATTCATTCATTCATAATAATCAGATCCCTAAAAGTAAGTAAAGTCTATTATTAGCTGTTGTTGTTGTTGTCCCGGCAGCCATATGACGATCGTTAAAAGACCGAAAGGCGGTTCCGAACAACTCGAAAGGTAAGGTGAACAAGATCATTCGAATGAATGAAGTGAAATTCTATGAAATAGTAACAAATGAACATATTATTATCTTCAAATTTTTACCGATCTCCATTAACTACCTCGCTCAGATAAGCTTTTAAACAATAATCCGTTTATTCAGTCGTAAAACGATTCATTCGCCTAATCGTAAAAGCATCACTTCGAAGTGAAATGCGTTGCCGATCGCTGTTGCTACATCTGTCCATTCACTCGTTCATCAATGCCTCACCCGCTGTGTCTATCGATGGTCATCTGAATGTCCCTCAGAGCCTCCTCGGCCCTCCCTTCCAACACGCCCTCAGTTGAAAGGAGAGTGTCTGCCATGTTGTTGTAGCTAACATTCGTTCATTCACTCGTTCATTCATGTCTCACCCGCTATGTCTTTCGATGGTCATCTGAATGTCCCTCAGAGCCTCCTCGGCCCTCCCTTCCAACACGCCCTCAGTTGAAAGGAGAGTGTCTGCCATGTTGTTGTAGCTAACATTCGTTCATTCACTCGTTCATTCATGTCTCACCCGCTATGTCTATCGATGGTCATCTGAATGTCCCTCAGAGCCTCCTCGGCCCTCCCTTCCAACACGCCCTCAGTTGAAAGAAGAGTGTCTGCCATGTTGTTGTAGCTAACATTCGTTCATTCACTCGTTCATTCATGTCTCACCCGCTATGTCTTTCGATGGTCATCTGAATGTCCCTCAGAGCCTTCTCGGCCCTCCCTTCTAACACGCCCTCAGCTCAAAAGGAGAGTGTCTGCCATGTTGTTGTAGCTAACATTCGTTCATTCACTCGTTCATTCATGTCTCACCCGCTATGTCTATCGATGGTCATCTGAATGTCCCTCAGAGCGTCCTCGGCCCTCCCTTCCAACACGCCCTCAGTTGGCAGTCCGCTTGAGTGCAATACTGAAAGGAGAGTGTCCGCCATGTCTTTGCTATAGCGATCGAAGTCGAAAACGTTCCCGATTGCGGTTGCCAGGTCTTCGTTGGGATATTTCTGGAAAGAAATGGCTGTCTGAACAATCTAAATAGTCAACTAGCGATTAGTGAAAGAAAAATTAACTCTAGTACCGTTAGTAAACCGTTGTCATGACGTTTGTCAGTCATTCAAATATTTCTGGCGTTTTGCATGAACGCACAGTAATGCAGTTTCGCACACATAGATGGACATATCAAGCTCGATAAAAAGTGTTGAAATCTTAATCCTAATTATTTTAACGAGTTTGTATGTTTGTTACCTCTTCACGCATCATCTACTGAACCAATCTTCCTGAAATTTCCCATACACATAGGTAGAAGTACTAAAAAGGACATAGGGTACCTTTGATCCGGAAAAAGTATCCCGTGGGAATTAAGTACGCGTGCGAAGCCGTGGGCACACTCCGATAACTCCATACAACAGCGGCGAGCCCGATACCTATTACTACTATTACGGTTCGATTCGTACGCACGCGCGTCAATTTACCGTAACTGCGTCATAGTCGTCGCAAAAGACGCGCGGTAAAAGCGACATCCTTGCATTGTTTTGCTCTCGATTTATAAACTAAATTTGCGCGGAGAAGTGTAGTATCTGTTTCGGGTGGAAGTGTGTGAGTGTCCGTTCTGTATAAATAATTCTTTGCCGTGGGTAAAAGTATTGAAATATACCTGCAAATGTTTAACAATATTGACCAACTCCCTGGTTGAGTAAGGGTACGTCAGCTGCCCTTGATCGGCCTTGTCTCTGAGGATCGCAAAGGCTTGTACCAGTTTCTTCATGATATCTCGAGGGACGTCAGGTCCGTAGGAAGCAAGTAGTTCCATCTCAGACTCTATGGATGGGTTGTCTACAGCGTGACACGAGAATAGGTCACCTGTTGGGAATATATTTGATACATTTTATATGAAGATTTTCATTTATCTAGTCCAAAACGTTCAAACGTGACAGCTACCTAAGTAGTCTCTTTAGGAGCGTCTAAATTTTCTAAAACTTTTTTATAATTATATGTAAGATATCTCTATTTGAAAGCTAATCAAAAACACTGTAAATTTTTTGTCAAGACTATCAATACCAACATTTTTAATAGAATGTGTTCACACGTCATATCGTATCCTACTTATGACGCTCTTGCGTTATGGATTACAAAAAATATTTTTTATCTGGGTTTAAATATACTAATATTATAAATTCGAAAGTATTTCTTTCTGTCTGTCTGTTACCCTTTCGCGACCAAACCGCTGAACGGATTTTGATGAAATTTGGTATGAATAGAGTTAAAGACCCGGGTTCAAACATAGGCTACTTTTTGCCACAGGGGGAGCTGCGGGAAACAACTAGTCACATATAAGTTAATAGTTACTGATTTGAAAAATACAAGAATCATGTTCCTTCGGGAGGGTTCCCTTTAAATAGGGGTCGATACCCCATCCAATCAATGACAATGATTGTCTTAGGCACAAACAGGAAATTCAACTAAAACACGCGCTAAGATAAATAAGTCGAAAGGAAAAATAATTGTAAAACATACCTAAAGACGCGAAGAAGTCATTGCCCAAGAACGGGAATCCAGGCCTATTAGCCAACACAATCATCCTGAAATCATCATGTACTGGAATGAAACTTCCCAAATCACCTCCAGAACTTTCCATCATATCCTTTGGCACAATCCTCCTCCCATCACTCAATATCATCTCCCCATTCTCGACCAAAGTCTTCAAAATACACGTCACATGTGTAGGGGCCTTATCAGCTTCGTCGACGACTAACACATGGCCGTATTTCACCGCCTTAACTAAAGGGGAATCTTCGTAAACCACTACACCGTCTTTCACAGTCGGTTGAACAGTCAAAGACTGGACAGTCGTGTCTCTATGTAATTGAATATACTCTCTTGGTCTATTCAATAATTGAAGTAATCTATCAGCAATTTTGTTCTTACCAACGCCTTGGTTCCCGACTAATAATAAATGGTTGCCAAGTAAAAAATCTTGGAGCAACCATTCTAACAATTTTATGTGTTGTGGAACGTCATAGAACAAAATATCGGGTACTTTAGTCAAAGCGTCAGTTTTGAAGATCTCTGTGCTTGTGTTACCGATGGTTAGGATGTTATTTTGTACGGAACAGCTGACCTTTTTCTCGTTAGGGTTGTTTGCAAAAATTCCGAATCGACTTGGTGGTTCTATGCCAATTTTTGAGCTAGCGCCATCTAGTGCTCTTCTTGCTAAGTTCGGTAGGAATTTGGCTAGGAATGTTCTTTGGACGGTCTCGTAGGCAGAATCTGTTGGGTATTTGGACATTCTGCTCGCAATCCTTAGTAGCTGGCGTGTAGATAGCGATGACGATAAGTTCATGAGTGTGCTATCTTCTGATTTGCGTAGTACGTCTGCTAAGTCGATTATTGAGTGTAGGGGTTGTGATATGTCGCCGTACTAAAAACAAAAATCGCTCAAATATACAATTGGCGTTACAAACAAGAACAATTTTAAGTAATTTCTATTTAATTTTAATATTACTATTGCAATTCGATTATCTTAATGTGTTAAGATGTAGATGGCGCTTCAAGAAGCAACTGTTATTATAAATATATATAAATTAAAATGATCTCGCTTATTTTTGGCGAAAGGAACTGCCTTTTTAAAACACCATTTCTTTACGTAGTGAAATTATATCACGAGTTGGTTAAGTGTTGTATTAAAAAAGTTACAAATCTTAATTTCTAATTTCTCATATTTTCGACAGATGGCGTAACAATTACTTGGTAAGAAAACCCAAAGAGTAACCAAGAAAGTTGGCGCGTTTCCATATATGGCAGTTGAATATCCGTATAGCATATATTCTGTAATCTGTGCTACTATCACACCCCGGACACTCCATACAACAGCGGCGAGCCCGATTACTAATACACTGGTTTGGTCGTGACGCGCACGCGTCAATGTGTTTGTTACTCGTAGGGTACTTATTACCGTATCTGCGTCATAGTCGTCGCAGCGGCCGGGCGGTAAAAGCGACATCCTTGCATTGCTCTTGATTTTTACCCAGAATCTGCGCGGCTCGGTGCGGTGTCTATTTTGGGTGGGAGGTTGTGAGCGTCTGTTCTGTACTTTAGTACTATTCACAATTCTGTGGAAGACTTACCAAAGTGTTGATGACGGTAATCTCTTCCTGCTTACTAAGGTTCCGCATCTCGTGGAATATGAACAAGCTTAGTATTTCAGGAGACAGCCATTGTTGGCCCCGGCCTAGTGTCGGCGGCTCTGCTAACGCCACTATCCTGAAACACAAGTATTTTTTATCCAGATAAGATTTCTTCTCTTTCAATAACCCCAGTTTTTTATTTATAAATGTTCATTGTAGCACAAGATAAAATACTTTGACAATTCTCTCCCGTTAGGGCCGCCGTTAGGGCAAATAGAAAAGTTCCGGCCCGAGTTGACTTTAGAAAACATAATAAAATACCTACAGCGCTTAATAACCATACTTACCGCCGCACTCGGAGTCTATATAAGCAAATCCTTGATACTCTAGTAAAAAAATTATACAAAAACATATTAATTTTTTTACAATCCCTTCTTAGTATTGCCACTCTGGGAGAAATTTTTATGAAGTTTGAACTCTTTTCCATGTAATAATGGAATAACAATAATATGGTTGACTGGTAGAGAATACTATAAGCATTAAGTCCGCCTATTGTATAAGTATATTGTATTGTAGTTGCCTATTGTTGCCTAGTGTTTTAATAAATAATCTATAATATATGTTCTTACCTAAAAGCAGGATGGATTCTCCTGACCCCACTCTTCTCTAACTGCTGTGACGTCACTCCGGACGCGAGAAGGTCGTCGTACCGGTCGTGACGTAGCAGTCGAGTACCATCGTGTAGTTGTAACTCGCGGTCGTGTACTAATCTGTAAAGCGATTACAATAAGTTAATTTTAATAAACATGTAAATTAAAAACCAATTTAGGACTAGCTGTTTCTTGCGGATTGACCCGCACTTTACGCGTATGCCTATAACTTTTCCCAAGAATCAGGCTGTCATATGCAGATCAGCGCTGGCAACACCATCGGTCGGCATAATGCTGAGTCAGTCAATAATACGTATTTTTATCATAGTTAGGTACTTAATTTCCACATATGATACTTTAAACGGTATCATTAGCGCGCTGTTATATGTATCTGCATATATAATCTAACTATGTATAATTTTATATCGACGCCATCCTGTTCTGTCACTTGATGACAGCGTACCCTTTTCGTCATTTCGACATATGTTGACATATATTTAGTAGTCCATCTGGGCAAGTATCTCCGCCCTACAGAAGACCGCAGCCAAATAACACTGTGATACAGTGTTGTGATCCTGCTGGTGAGTAGGGTCGCCAGGCTCCAGAGAGGTCGCTGTGCTGATAGCGGACAGTTCGGCAACGCGCTCGTGGCATCTCCACTGTTGCAGGCGTTCATAGGCTACGGTAACCATTTACCATCAGGTGGGCCGTACGCCTGTTTGCCTATTTAGTTTTATAAAAAAAATGTTTTGACCTAATAATGCCTGGTAATTTCACTTACCTGTGCAAAACAGCCAAAGTACTAGCATGTATCCTATGCAAGCCATCCAAAACCGCCAGATGGCCCTTCAAAGCTGCATCAACTAAAGCAGAATTCCTCCAAACTGTATCACCATTATCCAATGTAGTTCTCTGCTGTACCAGGTCTCTTGCAGTCATGTCCTGGTATAGAACTATGGGCTCTATCGTATAGCCTAATAAGGACGCTAATTGCGAAACTAATAGGCTCTTGCCGCAGCCTTTTGGTCCTGGAATGATAAAAAGGAAGTTGTGTTTTCTGTTCAAAGAGTTTAAACTCTTAAAAAGAAAAAAAACAATATCAAGAGAAATTTACATTGGTATTAACCTACATGTTCTAAGGTTTGGCATAATAGGAGTTCTAATTAGTAAATTAAGGCCATAATTCAAGCACCAGCTTATTGTATCAGCTTTTTGTATATTTTTTATTATTATTTGAATTACGCCAGTAATTTTTGGAAGACAGGTGTATTAATCTAGCATACTCTTCACTACAATAGCATTCTTTGGAAGCATACTCGCCTGCTTTAAAAGCATATAAATAGAAACAAAAAATATATTTCCTTACCAACAATACAAAAATCACCAACACTATGGCTCAACATGACTTCATTCAGCATCCTTGTCTGATAATCAGTTTTCACCACTTTCCCATCTTCTATCTCTTTCTTTCTCCTCTCGCCGCACGGCACGCCAAATTGACCCTTTACACCATTCACTTCCATAGAAACTAAAGCCTGATTTCCCTTGGACTCGATGCTTAGAGTTGAAATGTTCCAATCTGGTTTGGTATCGATTTTGAGGTTATGTAATACTGCTTCGACGTTTTTGGTATGATCTTTGGTAAGGAATGTGTTGTATGGGTAGAGTAGGTACACTAATTTGTGTATTGGTATGCTTGGTATCCGCTCCTGGGAATAATTTTTTTTTTTTTTCAATTTTGTATATGGATTTTACTAGTGAAACAGTCAAAAAATACTACAATTTAATTAGTTTAATTTATTTTATTTATTTGGAATAACTAACAAATACAAAATATATGTTGACAGTGCATAAAATAAACAGTATGTAAATGTAACAATTCTGTAACCAACCACGTTATCCACAGATTAAAGAAACAAGTATTTATAAAATAATTACTAGAGGGAAAATATAATTAAAGTGTGTAAGGGTAAGTACAAAATAACTCAAGCATACAAGGTGAATAACAACATACAGGTCGCATAATCTACCTTTACAGTGAGTCTTGTTCAAAGAGTAATGACAATAAAAGTTTTTTATACGTAAAAGGAGAAGAGTTAAATATGTCAATGCTTTCAAATAATGTATTATGGTATTCAACCATACGACGCAAGGGAGAACGATGACCCGAATTAGTTGAAAAGAATAAGGCAATGTTTGTAATTTGTTATCACTAAATAAATATTGAAGCTGTATATTGGATTACTAATAACCTGTAATGATATGTTTTTTGTATTGTACAATCCTTTTTTTAAATAAGTTTTTTTCGCTTCCCTTGATGATCATAACAATATACTTAACTAAGATTGTGGTCATAGAGTAATGAATAAAGAGTCAAACAATTTCATTTTTGCAAATACATAAAATTAAAACAAAACCTTGGCAGTGAGTAATAAGCTCCTTGACGACACATTCGCGTGTAATATCTTTTAAGGTCATCCAATATATAGCTCTAAATGTTTCAATGTCATCTGAATAGCATAGAGCTCTAACGAGATAGATAGATGCTTTTAAACAAAAAGGTCTAACTGGTAAAAATAAAGAGCATACAATTTCAGTTGTATCACTTGGCAAAATATAACAAACTAACTATTTGGGACGAGTTCGCCTATGTTGTACTTACTTTGTGTTATATTACTACCTATGTTCTTTGTGTACAATAAAGATTTTTGCTTTCATACAAACTTTAGAATTCGTCTCGTCGAGTGAGGTCACTCTCACCTATTTCTGGTGAAAGCTTGTGTTAGTATGCTCACCCGGTGAAGGGTGATAAGAAAGATGATAAATAGACTATGGTGATTGGGCGCCCACCTTTCTCGGGCCAAATGCTAAAGGCACAAGCCCAAGATGTGATTCCAATCACACTGCATTTGCTGCAAGTCGATGAGTTGAGGATTCCACAGATATACACGTGCTGTGACAACATTTTGAGCTGTATCTTAGAAAAATCATCGAAGTTCATCATCCTAGAATAATCCCGGTTGCACCCCCGCAATAACAAATACCATCGAAGTTACGTACACAAAATTTCATAACATTCGGATCCCAAGGTGGGCAAATCCTATGGACTGGTTTCAAATGAGCTGATAATATTCAAACTGCTTAACTGATCTCCATGAATAGCTTAGAACCATCTTGGTCAAATCAGCTTTATAATATAATCCGCATCAAAATCAGCTCATCTGTTCAGCACGTCAAAATTATAACACTCCTCCTGTTTAAAAAGATCTTACCAAAATCAGTGCAGCAGATTGCAGACTATCGACAGGGAAATCTGGAAGCTGGACAGTTTGCAGTTCCGGACTGATGAGGGCGTAGGCCGCAGACAACAGCTGCTCCAGTTTCGTGGTGTCCACTTGGGGCGCTTCTTCTTTCAGTGCCTTCATGTGCTCCTGGGGATAAAGATAACAAAAAGTTTACCTTAAGTAAAACCAAATAGTAATACCGTACAGAACTGCACACTCACGCCCTCCCACCCGAAACAGATACCGCCCCTCACCGAGCAGATTAGTTTAAAAATCGAGAGCTAAATAATGCAAGGACACCGGTTTGGCCTACGAGTAACACACACATTGACGCGTATGCGTACGCGACCAAATAGTAGTAGGCGCAATAGGTATCGAGTTCGCCGCTGTTGTATGGAGTTTTCGGGGTGTCGTAAAACTACAACTTTAGCATAATTTTATGCGTATAGGTAATTCTTTTATTACATAATAGCTTTCCCCGGATAAATTGTAATTTCTCATTAAGTCTACATTTATATGACAGATACATTTTTATTTTCAAACAATTCGTACCACATCGTCACTTGACACAATGTACCAACGATTCATAGTAATGTTTAAAACGCAAATTCACTTTCTGCGCTGACCTTGACGGAATTAATTTGATTTTATCCAACGTCAGTGAACCCTATAAACACAGTTGTCTGCAATTTAACAGCGGTTGTCAAAATGTTGATTGCCGTTAGGCTTAGGTCATTTCTACGTTATTTTAAAATCTTAATCTATGTTACAACAACTCTATGTTGTAACAGGTTGTCGGATTACAGAAAAACTGATTGTTTTAAATGGTAGGCCCATAAATTATTATTAGACAGAGATCTAGACTTGGTACATAGTAACATCATTCCTTTTCCCATTATAATCATGTTTTCCGTTCATACTTATGATCTCCTGTCATAGTTTTATCAACTTCTAATGATAATAAATCATGATGACAAGCATTTTTGACGACACATGGCTATTCTAAGAAAATAAAACATTTTCTTCTTTTATTCAATAGTTTGAGAACATTTGCACACCATCCCCCGCTAACCTCAAAAGTGGTTTCGCTACGGCATTTATCATGGTGAATTAATTTCTCAACGTCTAATTGCGCATAGACAATGGAAAGAAAACACGCGATTTCGCTGTAAAAGATGAAAATAGTAACATATTAGTGCTGGTAATTTTTATTATATATTATTTATTTGTTGTTATGATATTTATTTGTACAAGCACTTTATCATATAAGAAATGGGCAATCAAAGTAAATATAACTCTTATTCATTCATTCATGTCTAGTGGGTTAGATGGTCAATCGACCCTGATGTCCGAGTTTTTGGGAACCGCCTTTTGATTATTAACTCCACAGACATATAAGACGTAAACAGACAGAACATAAGATACTAGTTATACTTATGTAGAAAGAAATTGTTGTTATCCTTTTCTCACTTATTCGGATCTATATGGCGATATCTCTTTTTTTACACCTGTAGCAAAATTCACTCACACATAGATATTTTGCAAAGCGTGGCGATTTTTGGCCGTGTCGCCATTTTGTAAGCTGCAATGTTGGATCGGTGAATACTGAAAATAATAGAGTAGAATACCGTATAAATGATCTCAGATCATGCACTCCACACAACATTCATACATTTCTTGAAATCATGGGGAGCATGATCATAAACATCTTACCCTAGCCTAGATACAGTCCTGGCTTGCATAGTTTTCCATGTGTGTTTTTGCTACGCTAAATAATAGCACACCTTCAGTCTGTTTACGTCTTATATGTCTGTGATTAACTCTTATATATATTTACTCGATTCTAGGAGCTTCATGCTTCTAGATAGTCATCATCATCATCATTTCAGCCGCAGTCAGTCCACTGCTGGACATAGGCCTCTCCTAATAATTTCCAAAATGATCGGTTGGCAGCAGTCTGCATCCAGCGTTTGCCTGCGACCTTTTTCAGGTCATCTGACCAACTGGTCGGTGGATGTCCAACGCTGCTGTCTAGATAGTCGTTCATTAGTTATTTCTACACAGTATTAGAAAATGAATTGAGGAGCTCGTTAGTCGAGCTCGACCCGCGTATCCGTAGCGAATGCGCGTGTCAAGCGACGGCGTGACCCGACCAATATTTGGTCGCCATTTAGTGGCATTTTCTATCTTGAGCTCCTCCGTGCTTCGGAAGGCACGTTAAGCCGTTGGTCCCGGTTGTTGTCGATTGATAGCAGTCATTATAGACTGTGTCAGATGCCTTGGGGCAGCCTGAAAAATTCTGACAGTGTTTGCCGCCAACACACCTCGGGGCATGTTCCTGTTGGTCGGGTTTCCATGTAAAAAGGTTTACGGAAGTCAGACGGCAGTCGCTCCATTGTAATAACTAGTTCCGTCAACTCTAGGACCATGACTTACAGCGTACCCTAGGCTCCGAAGCGTAAGCTAACGACGCAACTAGGAATACACGCTAGGATGATGATTTTTTTTAAATATTTATAGAACTTATGCATTTACAGAGTATAATTATAAATTCTTTACTCGGTTCATGTATTCGATGATATACTAGTTCACACATGTCTCAGAATTTAGGCACAAACAAACAAAATATCTAACAAAAAATAAAATTTACGTCCACACAAAAATGGTCGAAAAATATTTTCATTATCTTTGATACTCGTAAAGTGAACTCTATTGCTTTTGCTATAAGGGTCGAAATGAGAATGTTTTAAACTTTATCGGATATCACGCGATGCCGATGAAGTGTCGTAAAAGTGTTCCGGAGTCACCTTATACAGGCTGTTTTATTTACGTTGTAATGAATATATCCTACAACCTTAATAACTACCAAACTTACATTAATTTTCCCCCGCGTACACTTAGATTTATAAACGGGTGGTTTATCATCATATTTCCTAAATGACTACAACATAAGCTAAGTCCTAAGGTTGCTTGGAAGAGATATCTTATGCGATAAGGCCGCCTTTTGTATACAAACTGTTCATGCGTTATATTTTTCATTGTATTGTGTGCAAAGAAGTATTAAATAAATAAATAAACTTAGGAAAGTGTTTAAAGAGACATCTTAAGTTACTCTCTAACAGTTTTTAAAATTTACCGACTCTTTTCTTAAGTATAAAAAATAATCATAAAAACTCTTTATTGTACCAAGAACATACTAACTTAATTATTGTTACAATGTGAGAAGTATATGTACAAAGGCGGCCTTATCACAAAAGTAATTTCTTCCATGCAACCTAATAGGCGAATAGGATATGAATACAAAAAATAAAACAGGTACGGTGCATAAATACAAAACATACATAAAAACTATAACAAACGTACGTACTATATCAACAAAAATGTATACATTTATAAATAGTTACATATAAACTAATGATGCATAAAATACACACTTAAACTATCATCATAATGCAAGGAAATGGGTCTTTACTTGCTCCTTAACGCTGGCAAGTGTCTGAGCGCTTCGCAATGAGACTGGCAGAAAAATACAGGGTTATTCTGAAACTACTGGCCAAATTTTAATATGACATTCTAGACGACAATAATCAACATATTCCTAACTAGCTGTTTTCCGCAGCTCAGCATGCGTCAAAAAGTATGTTTGACCCCGGGTCTTCAACTATATTCATACCAAATTTCATCAAAATCCGTTCAGCGGTTTGGCCGTGAAAGCATAACAGACAGACATTCGCATTTATAATATTAGTATGGATAAGATCATGTTGCAAATAAATATAGCTATATTTCAATCTTCTAAGTATTTGTACAACAAACACCCTGTATACGAGGTTTGGAACCGCCGAGGGGTATGTCTACAGTATGTCTACAAAAAGAACAGCACGAACTTCCGCATAAAAAGCTCGCCGCGTAACTTTCCACAAACTTTGATAAGTTTCTTCACATTTGCGAATGAAGACTAAAGTTTACTTTGTTATTTCCAATATTAAAGTTTTATTGGGGTTTAATATTGTTCAAAAAAGTTTTTGACTTATTCGATAGTTAAAGTTTAAGGATTGAAACCAAGGTATACGTGGGGCGCACTATAAGTTTCCGGAATGAATATGAAAAAATACTATTAAAGGTACAAAATTAATTTATTGTTTTTCAAAATAATCTCCCTTGGCGTCTATGCACTTTTTCATTCGATGAAACCAGTTTTGAAAACTTTTGTGCCACTCCTCTGTGGTGACCTCTGAAACGTGTTTATCATACTCCTCGACAGCCTCTTCTGGTGATGAAAATCGTTGACCGCGTAATTGGTTCTTAATTTTTGGGAACAGAAAAAAGTCACAAGGTGCCAGGTCGGGACTGTATGCAGGATGACTCATGAGTTCTACATTTTTCGCCTTCAAAAGGTCGTTTGTCTGTCTGGCCGTGTGAGAACTAGCATTGTCGTGATGCAGGATGATACGGCGTTTACGGTTATTTTTACGGAGTTCGTCAATAACTTCCGGCAAACAAATGGTCGTGTACCAGTCACTATTCACTGTACGACGATTCTCTAAAGCAACAGTAGCCACGTGTCCAGTTTTATTAAAAAAAGAAGCAATCATCCGCTTAGATGCACTTTTCACGCGCGCCACTTTGGTTGGTTTCGGCTCATCTTGAAAGACCCATACGCTCGATTGCTGCTTTGTTTTGGGATCGTAGCAATAAATCCATGTTTCGTCACCTGTTACTATGTCCCACACCAAATTTGACGCACCTTCGTTGAATCTGGTAAGCATGGCACTGCACCAAGTGACGAGGTCCGTTTTTTGAGCCTCGGTCAAGTTGTGTGGGATCCACCGCGAGCACAGCTTTCTCACACCCAAATGTTTGTGTAGGATTAATTGTATTTGACTCATGCCTATTTCTAAGGATGCGCGAATTTCATGGTAGGTCACATGCCTGTCTGTTTCAATCATACGCCGCACAGCATTGATGTTTTTATTGGTCACAGCGGTGGACGGCCGACCATCGCGAGATTCGTCACTGAGATTGATACGACCACGCTTGAATTCTGCAAACCAGCTATAAACAGTTGTCTTGCATGGTGCTTCATTGCCAAAAGCTGTTTCAAGCCGAGCGATGCTCTGTTGAGCTGTCAAATTACACTTAAAATAGTAGAAAATCATACTACGAAAATTTTCCCGAGTTAAATCCATGTTGATGCAGACACACAATTTTTTAAATGGCGCCACAAGGTAAAAACAAAAGACAGTCAGATGAAACAAACTGCATTCTACAGCCAAAGAGTTCTATTTTCAAATGTTGCAATAAATTTTTAAATATTGTTTATGTAAGTGGCCAGTTCCGGAAACTTACAGTGCGCCCTATGTATTTATTTGTACTTGTTTATTTTATACTAGGAAATTGATAGCTGGTAGTTAAGGCGAAAACAGCCAAAAGACAGAATACCATTTGCATCTTAAATACCTACCGTCTTACTACAAAAGGTTAGACATCTGTTCAACACGTGTCTAAAATAAATTAAATCGTTAAAATTACGTTTATCTATAACTTAAAGTACTAGACTACTGTTCAAACTTAATCGCCTGATGAAGTTAAGGAGCAACGATGCACTTTTAGGAGTCATTTACTTATAATTTGTATATTAATTTCTCTTAAGTTTTGGATCTGTACTGAGTTGTACCTATTATATTTTATTCCCGAAATTCCTGGTTTTAATTTATTACAAGATCTATACAACTACTGTTTAACAAAGCTTTAAGCCATGTCTATGCTCTGTTTAACTTTAGACTATCGAAAAACGTAGTTTAATGGTAGCAGTTCTTTTTAAACACATGTTGAACAGTTGTCTAACTTTTTAATAGTAAAGCGGCTAATACCTAGTTTGGATGTATTAATAATCGGCAACGCGCTCGTGACATCTCCGGTGTTGCAGGCGTTTAAAGGCTACGGTAACCACTTACCATCAGGTGGGCCGTACGCCTGTTTGCCTACTTAGTTGTATAAATAATACAACACTATATATAGTCATATTTAATAGGTTTACTATGTAATATAAGTTGAGTAGTAAGTTATTCTGTGCAACGTAGCACTCCGCTACGCATTCGTAGCAGATATCGTAGATGTCTACGGCGTAGACCTATGCTACGCTTGGTTCTAAAATTTAGAATCTAAATAGAAAACAATGTAAAGTTACTTCAACTCTCGTTTCTTGTTAAAAATTATTAAAATGAAAGAAATAAAGTTAATTAACATTTACATAAAATTACGAAATATACAGTGTGTTATTTCAATATTTAAACAGGGATTTAGTTTGAAAGTTATTTTTAGTTTATTTTGAAACTACTTAGCGCGATATAACGAAGTACGACGCGGGCGGAACTGTGGTCGACAGCTAGTAAATAGAATACACGTTTTCCTAACTAATTAATAAACAACAAAGTTCCTCTAATTGCATGTCTACACGCCGTTAGCTCAGACCGTGGCGCAAAAACAATTCCCGACTATTTACTTTATAAGTGTCATTGCACTAAAACGTCTATGGACTTCAAAAACATGTGATTCTGTATTATTTTCTGTTCTTACTCCTATACCTGTTTTAACAAATAAATTATTGATTGATCGATATTATGAATGTTTACAAAAAATAGTGTCCTTAAAATGTATAACAGTGGATACTAATACGAGTACATGGTCATATTGATTTGGTTCTACTGTATAGAGATCACGGAGGTCAAACCACGCAAGATTGCAGTCGATCCATTGTATAACATATCAAAGCAAGACCATAAAATAGGTCAAATGTAATTAATT
This sequence comes from Euzophera pinguis, assembly GCA_947363495.1. Lineage (NCBI taxonomy): Eukaryota > Metazoa > Arthropoda > Insecta > Lepidoptera > Pyralidae > Euzophera > Euzophera pinguis. The sequence goes on from OX376164.1 coordinate 3,743,547, forward strand.
CTAATCCAATTGGTTTAATATTCCAATCCAAAAATAGTTAAAATCACGTGTTAACATGTTCATGTCGAACCTAACGCTCTCGTTCCTTCGCTCCTCGCAACAAATTCGTTAATACAAATAGCAGTTTTCGCAGTTTGCATGTTTTTCAAATAAAATAAATTTTATTGTATTTGAACCTAATTTTTGTCTTATTTTGTGTGAGTGATTCAAACACCGATATCGTGAACTTATTTCTTATGGCTGTAGATTTTTTGAACCAATCGATAATTCGGACATTAAGAATTACAAACTTCGGTGTTTTGTAGATCGGTGTTAAGTTTTTAGGGCATTTGAAGTATAAGTTATTTTAAATTTAGCGGTTTTGTCCATTGGGGTTTTAACTGTAGATATTTTAATTTTACGTATTCTAATACGTACCGTATTTTAGTCATCATTGTTGCGTATGGTATCCTGCGCGTAAATGGCTCGGCCAGTTTGTCAGAAATTAAGGAACTGACAAGAGAACGGAACTATCAACAAAAGCCTAGTTCTTAAATTATGAATGAATGAGCCTATTAAAAAAAAATCTTTCTTAATAGGAATGCCCAACAATTTATACATCAAAGATAGTTAAAATGCGAACTCCATTCTAATGACTGTGTAAAAAGTTTGAAGTAATTATAGAACTTAACTTGGTGTAAATGACTTGGTAGCGTGCTGGCACTCCATAAAATATCCTAGTGACGTATAAACAATAATCTTCAATTAATGCTTCCTTACATGATGGATTTTATTACCCACAACGTAATGAAAGTGCTTTATTAATCTATTATCTATGGACAAAAGATTAATAAAACACCTAAATAATGTTAGAATATCCACATGAATCTTGATGCGTGCTAATTGACTTACAACTAAGGATGCCGAAGACCGGGGGAAAATGAGGAGAAAAAGTAGGAAAGCGGACCATTGGCTCCGAGTCAATCAGCCCAGGATGCAACCGGGAAGGCGCTAAGATGAGTAGTAGAAGAGTACGCATCTAGAAATAACGGACTCCTGACTGATTCAATATGGAAAGCGAGCAGGGAGTTGTGTGGTAAGTGAAGTGAAAATACAAAGCCAAAAAAGTGCTACAATCCATACTTCCATACTAATATTATAAATGCGAAAGTCTGTCTGTCTGTCTGTTACGCTTTTACGGCCAAACCGCTAAACGGATTTTAATGAAATTTGGTATGAATATAATTGAAGACCCGGGGTCAAACATAGACTTTTTGACGCAGGCGGAGCTGCGTTACATAATGTATTGATTTCAGCATAACTGGGCCTAATGTGCCTAATAATTTGTATTTTATCCGACTTCCAAAATCCCAAAAAGAGGAGGTTCTCAATTCAAATGTATTTTTTTTTTTTGTACTATATTATATAGGTAAAATAATTCTCCTTTTTTTGGATTAGCCGTAGTCGGTTAAGAAAAAAGATGCTACTGCTGCAAACTAAATTGGTTATCAGTTCTACGATAAAATACAACGAAAGATAAAATATTAATCGTCCTACATGTAAGGTAATACGGAGTGATACTTATAAATTATAACATACAATTATATTCAAAACACTTAAAATAGATTGTTGCCAAGTTACATTCTGCAACTATAAATTACTCCTACATGGCACGGTGTTGCCACTAGCTGGCACACATAATACCACGGCATAACACAAGACTAAATAAATGGTCCTGCCAACTCATTTGAATACACACCTAAGCCTTGGCATATAATTGTCTACTCGAAAATATTGTAGTTGTTTAGAAATTTATGACGCAATCCGAGAAGTCAAGAGGAACTTATCTTTTGATTTGATACTGAGCCATTGTAGTAAGTACTCGTAAATATCTAAATGTAAAAATCGACTACTACTTTCAATTCAACTCGATTCATCATTATGCGAATCCACGAGCAATTATTATGTACGTTTTGCATAATTTTGGTTTGCATCGTAAACTGTTAGTTTACACGAACGTTACCCTATGTTATGTTTAGATAAACTTAGTGATATACAGTGTTCATCATCATCCTAGCGTACATTTCTTGTTGCGTCGTCAGCTTACGCTTCGAAGCCTAGGGTACGCTGTAGCCATGGCCCTAGATTTGGCGGCACTAGTTATTACAATAGAGCGACTGTCGTCTGACCTCCGTAACCCCTTTTATTTTACAGGGAAACCAGACCAACAGGAACATGACCAGAGGTGTGTTACTGGCCAACACTTTCAGAATTTTTCAGGCTGCTCCAAGGCACCTGACATAATGACCCGATAACAATCGGGTCCAACGGCTTAAGGTGCCTTCCGAAGCACGGAGGAGCTCGAGATAGAAAATGCCACTAAATATCGACCAATCCAATAATAGTCGCGTGTCGTCGTTGCTTGACACGCGCATTCGCTACGGATATGCGGGCTACGCTCGACTGTCGAGCTACTCAAAATACTATTAGTGATATACAGGGTTACAGGTAGACAAATGTTTAACATGGATTTCCTTAATTTTTTCTTTTTGTTACAAGTAATCTAGTTTCTTAGTTATTTAATAACGCAATACACTGTTTAAATTTGGACAACAGTTTCTAAATATCACTGTAAAACAAGTTTTATAGATTACTAGACGTTTCCCGCAGCTCCGCCTGCGTCAAAAAGTAGCCTATGTCTGACCCCGGGTCTTGAACTATATTCATACCAAATTTCATCAAAATCCATTCAGAGGTTCGGCTGTGAAAGCGTAACAGACAGACAGATAGACAAACAGACAGACTTTCGCATTTTTAATATTAATATGGATTAAAAGTTTGGATATCGCTTCGACTTATATGTAGTCAATAATTCAATCTTTATTAACCTAAAATCCAACATATGGTGAACTTACAGAACAGTTAGCATTTAGTTTTAAAATAAAAAAATGTGATAATATTTGATGAAAATTCTTAGGACTTAAATAAAATTATACAAAAAAAAAAAATGACATTTAAGTTACTAAGCACATAAGCTAAACGAATGTAAACGTAGCATGATATTTAGTTTTACGCTAGCAAATAAGTAGTTGCAGAAGTTTGCCTAATAGAGTTCGATCCGTATCTGTTAGTTATTTAGATACGAGGGAATTAGAAATTCAAAACTGTTTCGGCGAAATATGGGTCAAACATAGAGACAAACTTATATGTTTCCCGCGGCTGTGCCTGCGTAAAAAGTATACTATTTCCATATCATATTTCGTCAAAATTGGTTCAGCGATTTAGCCGTGATAGCGTAACAGACAGACAAGACCTTTGCTTTTTTTTGAGAGTGACTTAGTTTCACATACTGAAAACACTGTAAAAAATTGTCTAATGTTTAAAAAATCACCTTGTCTATGGGTCTGACGAAAGAGATTTCCTTAGATTCCCGTGGGAAGCATACTTTGTTTAGTTGATTTCAGTTTGGTTAGAACATTGCAGGCTTGTATCACCTTATTGTCTGATAATAGAGATTATTCCGTCCTTCGGAAGGCACATAAAGCCGTCTGGTGGTCAATAAAGGAACCACGTCTGAGGCCGAAAGGCGGACCTGCAAAACTCTGACACCATGGTGTGCAAGTTCGACTGACTATGTAACCCAATGAATGAATTTTAATTAAATCGGGTAAATTAATTTACACACATATTCAGTGTTAATCCAGTAAGCGTATCCTTCTATTGAAGCCAATTTCAAAATGATTTTATTAAAGTCATATCAAATTGTCCCTTATTTTCTCTCGTCTGATATTAATTTGCCTTAGAAAAACTCCTTGAGTCTATAAAATAAAAGAGTATAAAACACCGCAAAAAAATTCACCAACCACAAACAACATTTTTCTATCACATAAACATTGGATACGACAACATCCGCTATTAAACAGTACTGTATACGAGTGTCCTTATTCGCATCGCGTGTGCACCGGCCCTTATTCGACGACAAAACTCGTAAGCGACCAAGCAAGCCAACCAGTTACACGCTAGAGTCAAATTCTTCACGACGTCTGCACCTACCTTTATCATTTAGTTTTAATTCTGTGTACATCAATGTGCTCGTAGAACGTTCGTAGCGCTCGTAGGCTTGTCTACGGATGTACTACGGCGTAGCGAATCGGATTGATTGAATGTGATAAGGTTAGTTCAAAACGTTTTTTATTTGATGTTTTATCGTGGAAAATGTACAGTGGGCCACATACAAAAACATGCTACTATACCCATACACTTACACCTTAAGCAGAATACTTTTCTATTTGAGTCACTCTACATCATGATTTCGGTCAAACAGTTAATTTGGATATCTTTGATTGTTTTAATAAGAATATATTTTGACAACTTAACCCCCCAAAACTAGTCTACATATTGAAAAATAATCTATTTTTCAATTAGTCTACCTTCGGGTTACATACACACATGTGTGTACCAAATTTCAACTAGTTCAAGTCAGTAGATTCGGAGAAAATCGACTGTAACAGACGGACAGACAGACGACACGAGTGAGACTATAAAGGTTCCTTTTTCACCTTTTGAGGTACGGGACCCTAAACATTATTAAAACATATTTTTCCGATAAACACGCAAAACATAACAATATTTTATTGACCAAAATTTACAAAACTATTTTTATAAAAACAAAATAAGATGGAACCCAGTGACGTCATCTCTTATTTTTTTATTAATAAGAAGCGTATAGTATACTATCGTCTAAATTCAAGTTAATGGAACTATGTTACATCTCGGTAGGTTTTAGATTTATCAAAGTGTTTTTTCAATGTGCGTATTATAGTAAGGTCTTGAAAAAAACTTCAAAAACTTCGTTTAGTCTAAATTGGGCAGATTCTGCTTTGACATATTCTACATTTGACAGATTCTTCATAAGACAGATTCTATATTGGATGGATTAAATTTTATTCTACTTATGACATATTTTATATTAGACAGATTCTATTTCTTTGCAAAATGCGAAAGTCTGCCTGTCTGTCTTTCTGTCTGTCTGTCTGTTACGCTTTCACGGCCAAACCGCTGAACGGATTTTGATGAAATTTGGTATGAATATAGTTATAGACCCGGGGTCAAACATAGGCTACTTTTAGACGCAAGCGAAGCTGCGGGAAAAAGCTAGTATTCTATATTGGACAGATTTTTTATTTTTATTTTTAACATTCGATTCCTTTTTTCATAATCTGTCCAATATAGAATCTGTCTTATGCAGAATCTATCCAATATAGAATATGTCTTATGTAAAATCCGTCCAATACATAATCTGTCCTATGCAGATTCTGTCAAAAGTAGAATCTGTCGAAATAAATATATGATGTTCAAAGTAGAATCTGTCCAATGTAGACTAAACGAAAAACTAGTCGTAATGCCTTTTTTTCAGTATCATAGTAATGAATTTTACCATTCTATGGGAATTAATAACAGCCAACAACCAGTTAATATAAACCTTTCTATTAGCAGCCCGACAAAGCATAAAATTTATATAACAAGTACATTCGTTGCGTCACGTACTATTCAGTTTCCTATTAATCATGGCGTGTTGAAAGCGGCTACATCAAAGCAACAGGCCGGCCGTGTACATAGATGTTTATTTGTATCGTAGAAGAACAATCACGTTATTTATTTAATTCACGAATTTAAATTTATTATTTTTATGACACATTAATTTATTACCCAGATCAGCATCTCTGCCTAGGCCAAACTAATATTATAATAATAGCAAATAATAAATAATTTATCCATACTAATATTATGAGTGTGAAAGTCTGTATGTCTTCCTGTCTTTAACTCTTTCATGGCCAAACCGCTGAACGGATATTGATGAAATTTGGTATGAATATAGTTAAAGACCCGGGGTCAAACATAGGCTCCTTTTTGATGCAGGCGGAGCTGCGGGAAACAGATAGTCCATATCCATACTTCTATAGTAATATTATAAATGCGAAAGTCCGTCTGTCTGTTACGCTTACAAGGCCAAACCGCTGAACGGATTTTTATAAGATTTGGTATGAACAATATAGTTGAAGACCAGGAGTCAAACATAGGCTACTTTTTTTACGCAGGCGGAGCTGCGGGAAATAACTAGTATTTTATAAACACGAAAGTGTGTGAGTATGTGTGGATGGTTGGATGTTTGTTACTCTTTGACTCACTGAAGTGATTTTTGATGAAATTTGGTATGGATATAGTTGAATACCTGGAGTCAAACATTGGTCACTTTCGGGCGCAGGCGGAACTGCGGGAAACAGCTGGCCAATAATATATTTATCTTTAGACAAATGCTGGAATGTCTTATATTAATTGATTTCGCTTCTATTTATTTCCTTTTTTTTTCATTTCTGTTCGTCTATGACTAATTTACTCTATGCCAATGAAGGGCTGAGGTTGTATTAAATAGGTAATTTGATCGTTAATCTACCACATTTAACCCCACTAGTTTTGTACGTAGCAATAAAATGATTGGTTAAGTCGATCGACACCTGTTTTTAATTTATGTGTATTATTTTTAAATTATGTGAAATATTTAATCGCTTATTTATTTGTGTGTAATAAAAATACAAGTTTTATAAACGTCTCTAGTAAAAAGTATCTCCGTAAGAGAATATAAAATATTTTTTGACGATTAAAAACACCAAAATGAAATGCTGGCCTTGTATTGGGCTCAAAAACATTCAACCAAGTAAAGCAGCCAGCAATACATATAGTCGAACATAGAACCTTTTCCTTTTTTCAAGTAAGTTTAGAATATAAAAAGAAAAGTAAAATAAAACAACTTTGCAACAAATTTTCTCAATCTTATGAGTAATTTACGCTCAATCAAGTCATTCACAACACAACAGTCAAACAAAACTTTACTGAAGTCGGAACAAACATCCGTACCGCATCAGCACCACAACCAAAAAGCCTACACGAAACTCATTCATAGCATTAGAAACATTCTTAATATTAATGCGTTGTTTCAGGACGAATATCAATACAAATGACAAACAGACGTTCGGCACGCACCGCTCGCACGCGCTTCCCTGCAGCCCTGTAATATGCCGGCACTCTGGCAGTCTTCTCAGAGACCTATGTACGTAAGGACCGTGTGGGTCGACGGCTTCAGACACGCTGTTCTGACACACGATGACCCTTACATCCTAAAAGCGAAGAAACGACCTCATTCTTCCGCAAGTACTGCCAGAATATCCAGACTTAGCAATCGTTCGGACGACTTGAGGAAATTCAACTTCGTCATTCGAAGCGATAAGTCTAAGATACAAATCAGACCCGATAGAAATCGTGAGTATAATGTTGAGAGACTTAATCTGACTGATGTTGAACCGGAGACTGATGACGAACTGTTGGTCAAAGCGACTCCGCAAACGTTAAACGATTTCGATACTTATAGATCAGATCAAAGCATGAAGAATTTAAGGTTGAACAGAACAGCTAGAGCTGAGGCGAAACCAAATTCGGAATTATCAGATAGAGTCTTTCAGTGGTTAGACTTGGCGGGCAAAATAGATTTGTTGGCGCCAGAAAACGAAAATCGAATGAGCCAGCCCAGGCACAGTTGGCCGGAAATTCAAAGGAGGAACGTATTAATGAAATCCAGGACGACGATGGACATCAGAAAGGAGACGATGAAAATCACGTCAGCGAAAGCGTACGACAGTGAGGAACCTCCAAACGTTATCGATCGCCGCGAAATTTACATACCGACGTCCGCGAACACGATCGAGAACTACGCGCGCCAGTCACGAAACAAAAACACGCCACGAGCCGAGAGCAGTACAAAAACAAAACAAAATAAACCAAAGACGAAAGAAGTAAGAAACAATGTGATTGAAACGCGACAGAAAATGGTGACGGAACTTAATGCTGTTGAGAAGCAATACGCGGATTTAGTTAGTAAAAAACTGATTCCGGATATGAGCAAGAATTCGAAGAGGCAAGTGCATATTTTCATGCCAGATATGCCTAAGAAAATGAACTCGGTAGTGTCTAGTAGAGCAGGAAGTTTGCTATCTCAGAAGTACTAGTTTCTGTAAAAAGTTTTCTAATGACTTGTCTAGTAGATTTTTAACTCTTTTCTATTTTATTCGGGCTAGGTTGTAGTAAAGGCTTGTGTACGCTCTGTAAAATTAAACTACTTTGACAGACCCTGATGTTTCTTTCATTAACATTAAAGTCTACTATCTATCTATCTAGTATATATTCTGTGGTTAATTTGGTTGTTATCAATAGATAGCAGTCGTTAGGATATGCCATTGGGCCTTACAGTCAGTCTGAAAAATATGATAATGTTGACCACATCGAGTCATGTTCTTGTTGGTCTGGTTTCCCTGTAAAACGGAGGTCAAACAGCGTCGCTCTATTGTAATAACCAGTACTGCAAAATCTAGGACATGAAAGCTGAGGGCGCGACTAGGAAACACGCTTGGACGAAGAAGAATGTTTGTGATAATACAAATGGTTAGAGCAATCATGGTTGGGGGGCATGTTATGTAAATCTTATTAATATTTCATCATCTTCAAATCTTATTATATAATCGTAGTGCTTCTACAAATTATGATTCTGATTCAGCGTTTCATACCTTTACGGCTCGTGTACACACTATACATGCTGTAAAGCAGCATCTAAAAAAATGTGATATAATTTGAATTAAAATTATATCAGATTTTTTTTATATGGGATTTCTTCCAGTCAACCTAAATAAAAATTACTTGGTTGACTGAAAGAAATCCCATTCTGGGATAAGTCAGCCTTTGTGCACACTTGTTTTTCCTTTTCTATAATTTAAATGTTTTCTTTGTGTACAACAGTTTCTAACTAACTAACACTAGTTGTTCGCCGCGAACATAGACCTCGCGATCATTTTACTATATTATTATAGACAGGATCCAAATAGTCGTACTTAGTCCCCCAAACAATTTTGTAGGTTAACAAGCATACGGCCTGCCAGCTAAAAGGACAAAGTCGTAGCATTGCCGACCCTTAAATAATTCAGTATGCAACTATGCCTATGGCCCGTCTAATGGTGAGAATTCACAGTAGCCTATAGACAGCTGCCACCCAATACTTGTATGGTAGGCCAAGCGCATTGCGGACCTTTAAACAATTTAGTAGGCAAACAGGCATACGGCCAGCTTAATAGTCGTAATAGTCTATAGACACTTGCAACACCTGGAGTATTACATGCGCATTGCCGACCCCCAAACAATTCAGTAGAAAAACAGGCATCCGGCCTGCCTGATGGTAAGAGGTCCACTAAGACTACTAAGTCAATGGTCACCGGCAACATATGTGGACATTAAAGTCACACTCCAGACTCACACCATCTGGCAGGCCGTATGCTTGTTTGCCTATAAAATTGTTTTAGAGTCAGCAACACGCAAGTGACACTCCTTGTTTTATAAACGTCTGTAGACTACTTGCATCTGATTTACTTGTAGAGGAGGTAAATCAAAAATATCAAGTCAGAAATAATAATATACAGTAAAAATAATCTTGAACCTATGGTAAGCAAACAGAGATCGGCTACATCTAGGCTAAACTTAAGTCTAGCCCACGTTAACAGGCTACATTTAAGTTTAGCATCAACAATCGGCTACGTCGTATTATTTATTTATTTATATTTTTGAACACAATAGCAGCTTATAAATTAGCTGATGCGTGTGTATCTTGAAGTTTTGAGAGTTTATGAAATTGTCCAATCTGTTTTTAAAAGTGTTGACTGAGGGTGCGCTGACTACACTCTCAGGGAGTCTGTTCCACTCTGCTTCTACACGATTGTATAGAAGTATAGAATATGTTTTTTCGGTTTTCTTCTTGCTCTTGTGCGACATAGTTTCAATTGAGGGTATCAAGCGTACATTTTCCGAAGAGTTGGAACATATCGCGCCGTTCTGGAGCATCATAATGTCCTCTCAGCATTTTGATCGCCATTTTTGCCTCTTAGTATCTCTTTTGTATTCTCACAAGTGGCAATGGCGACATTTCACCCTATGTGCGTCCAATTCTTCTGAACAGTTTCCCCTTCCACCGGATTTCGAAGGCTTATAATGTTTATATTTGAACAAAATAAAAAATATCTTTCTGTTTTCAGTTTTTGGAACTAACATTTTTATAAGAATAATTAAAAATAATTCCCTTTGTTAATTTTTATTACACTACAAAATCTATAAACCCTTGTAAATTAACTCAAAATATCTTTAAGTTGGTCCCAGTAAATTAATAAAAAAAGCTTTCTTGTTTTTTGAATAAAAATATGGTTATTTGTTTACTTGGACGACATAACCATCCAAGTTTTTTCTCAGTTATTTTTATCAAATTAAACTATTTTACTGTTCTGCCTGCCTGCGACCATGAACGCTGTAAAGTGTTTGAAACGTCAGGTGTAAATAAATAAGTAATAAACGCGATAAAACCGTATTAAAATAGTTTAATTCAATGAATAACAATCGCGAAAACATAAGAAATCAGTTATTTTTAATTTGTAACTAAACACCGAACCGATAAACTGAAAGTGTACGCTTTCGAACATAAAAACAAGTTTCAAAATAGGCTTAAAAACGACGGTGTTATTATGTAATCAATTTGAAATAAACAAAAAAAATCTATTTTTGAAAGTCAGTAAAAAATAATTAAAACTATTTTTTTACCAGATGTATTTTAACGTTTCCTACATATGTTCTGAATATCAGCGAAATCCTATCAACTGCTTTAGAATTATTTAGAAATATTTGTTTCTACCTTAATGCAAATATCTCAAAAACTACAGAACCGATTTTGATGCCAATCGAACTTGAAAATTCTATGCATGTCTCCTATACACCTTCAAAATTTCATCAAAATCGGACTAACGGCTCGAGAGTTATATTATTACATACAAACAATGTTTTTTCGCTCCAACTTGATTGAGAGGGAAGGCCACTAAGCTGTTTCTGACATGCATGCAATGATCTATTCTATGATGGCTCAGTGATCTTGACCTCAAAAAACAGTTCTCCATTCTTCCTCTGGTCTGTATCACTACCACAGACACATCTTAATGTTGGTTTCATTCAAAACTACTTCTTCGCAAAACTTGGCATCGTATTTGCTAGTGTTATATTGAATTACGAAAGATCCTAACGTCCTCAGTAACTTACCCCGTAACCGACAGTGGCGACATCTCTCGCCTGAAATCGCGACCGCAGCGGCGGATCTAGTGGCTGCCCGCTGTATCTCGGCACGGGCAATCCTAGAGCGATCACACGGAAGTTTTCGTCGACACGCACTAACCGCCATTTTGATACTTCTTCGGCTCCGTGTTCCTGTTAAAAGTTAATAATAAATATTTTGGCTTGATTTCTTTAGATCCGATACACTTTATCGATTAGAAATTTGAAGTCCTTAATGGACCAGCAGGAAAATTGTCATACTTTACAGTCTTTGGACTCCAACATTAATAAGCCCCAAGAACTAAATCAAGGTACATCTCCCTGTTCTCCAGCAGTTTGTTTAGCACAGGCAGAAGATTGCAGCCAGCCTTCTCTGTCCTCGATCACTTAAGAATCCTTTATTATCACTAAATGACGTCATACCTCCAATAGCTTGTCATATCTGTCAGCGGGCACCAAGAACCGGCTATCTTCGAGGTGCATCTCCCTGTTCTCCAGCAGGTAGTTCAGCACAGGCAGCACGTTGATGCCAGCCTTCTCTGCCCTCAATCACTAACACTCCTTTATCATCACTTAATGACGTCATACCTCCAACAGCCTGTCATATCTGTCAGCGGGCACCAAGAACCGGCCATCCTCGAGGTGCATCTCCCTGTTCTCCAGCAGGTTGTTCAGCACAGGTAGAACATTGCGCTCAGCCTTTTCTATGCCTTCAATCAATAAGACTCGCCCTTTGACAGCTGCACGGACTGCACTCTGAAAAAAACAAAGTTATTTCCGTTTTCTGGCCATGTGCAGATAAATAATCAAAAAATTTGAGGTATAAAATCTTAGTCAAATATTTTATTTTATTTTTTTTCTAAAAATTGTCTAGTAAAATAAGACAATATTTCACATTATGTATACCTGATCAAAGTATTTGGCAGTGGAGCTCTGTATCTCCCTCCTCTGCTTCAGGTCTGCTTCAGTGGTGTCCCGTGACAACGCCACATATTCCAACTCCCTTTTTGTCAGCTCCAGGTATTGGAGCGCTACTTTTCTCCTGTTAATTTTTTTAAAACAAATTTCAAATGTTACATAACGGCAATGAGCTCAAAAGGCTGGCAGCAATGCCAGCCAATGTGGCAATGCTGATCCTATGTGCGTGTAAAACATCGGGTTCATAGGGATATCACAGCTATACTTTAAAAATTAAATCAAATGTTCATAAATAAATAAATAATCATATTGAGTGGGCTACATAGTCAATCGACCCTGCATACTCTGTCAGAATGTTTCAGAACCACCTTTTTTTGGCCTATGATGTGGTGTTCATTTCTTGATCATGCACAAGGTATTGAAAAACTCAGCTATTGAAAAAAAAAGAAGCGCTGATTATTTATTTTACTTGAAAGATGAAAACAAACAACTTTTTATAATAAATTTAACTATATTAGATTTTAACACTGCAAAACAAAGTACTTTCACTAGGTACTAATAAACATTCATACATTTTGAGTGGGTTACATGATCAATTCACCTTGGAGCACCCTGGCATCAGAGTACTAATAAACATTAAATTATCATCTTACCTTCCTGGGCCAGGCCTTCCTAGAAGGAACATATCCTGGCCAAGCAAGTCTTTCTGCATCATCCATCTCAAGTTTCGGAGTGTACTCTGTGATAAGTATTTGAGCTGGGAATCTTCCAGGGTTACTGTGGAAAGCAAATTATTTAATGAATTTACAAGAAAACTTTTTATGGTTAATATCAAGATAACAACATTCTTGTCATATGTGGTTGTGGAGATGAAGAGATAAGAACATTCTCCTGGTCACATAACATTACAAATAAAAACTTTAGAATAAGTTATTAAAAAAAATGTTGCCATATATGTAGGCAGTGTAAGGTGGAAACGATATTTTATATACTCTTTGGAACACAAGGCTAAGCTCTAACCAGTTTTATAATCGAATACTTACAATACTTCCTAGGCACGTATTCCACTTTTTCTGGAGCCTTAACATCCTTAGAAACATCTCCAATCGTAACTTTATCATCACTAGAATATGCTCTTACACAATTTGCCCCTAAAATGCTCTTTCTGCCATTCAAAATACGAATCAAAACATCGATTCTTCTTACTGTCGCAGCTGGGTTATACATTGTGGAAACTGGTTATATTAGAGTTCAATTATATTCATTCATAGTTGTAAAATAATAGACTATTTAAGACTAATTTAATACAAATTCCCAAGTCCAAAGTCTAAAACTTACAAGTTAATTTTTAAACATTCAATGCAGACCATGCATTTCCGAAAATTCCGCGAATGCCAAAGGTGACATTGACATTATTGTGACAATCGGCGCAAACGGCCATCAGCTGATTGTGGTAAATTTTTTTTTTTAATGTATTATACGGCTATGGATACAAGTCCTTTAAAGCCCTTCTTAATTTTTCTGTTTTCTTCAGTGCTACAGTGTGGTTTCGTCGAGTCCTTGTCATGTTTAAAAGTCTAGTCGGTAGTCAAGTCTAGTGAAAAGGATCAGGCTAAGTGAAGTAGTAGAAAAACTGCACTTAGCCAATATAGGCCGCACCAAACGTTATTGCGAGTCCGAAGTTAGCTGCGAGTGCTTACATGCGCCGGTACAGTGGCCTACACGTTAGTAGCGGGCGTTATTTAACATAAGCGTTGCGGCAACCTTACCGTTTTTCTTTACTTTATTATTACCCGACTGGGTATTGGTTTAACAGTCTATGTATGTATGTGGGTTTGCACCAACGAAACGACCAAGAAAATGATAACAGAAAACGATAACAATAACAGAAAACGATGTTTTTGCAGCCCAATGTACATCAAGAGTACTTAACACGCGCGTGTGTTCGTATACGAATGCAACACTCACACTGAAACCGACAAGCGCGGGGATGTGGTGTCGACCGTACTATATTAAATAGTATTTTACTATATTTCGGGTCTGCGTACTATATACTGTTGAACAAAAATATAGTACGCAAAAATACTATATTTTCAGCACCGAAATCTATAAACAAACAAACCCTTATTTTAAAAATTTTGCAACGCGCCTTTATACTAGCTTTTAGGAGAGATTAAAAAAAATGCTAAAACTATGATTACTTCCGAACTTCTCAATATTAAATTGACAACAACAAAATATTATTTTAAATAAAAAAAAAAGTCGTTTCATTTTTGCTATGGGATTTTAGTAATATCATAATTCCATTTATTAGGTAGTTGTTGTTTCTTAAGAAAGCTTAAGGTCTTAAATGAAATGAAATAGATATGCTAAGAGAACTAGGACATCGTGAAGAAGATAAGATTATTCCAAAAAATGTGGCAGTCAATAAGTAAAATCCCCACAGATAGTTTTATACAAAACATTGTTAAAAATTGCAAGAAGTTTAGTTTCACCTACAAAATAAATAGGTAAAAAATAATAGGTATATCTTTGTCTATTTTGTCATTTTTCCATAAAATACTACATTTTTAAGAAATGTTCTATATTCTTGATAGCATATTTTCAAAAATACTATATTTCGCCAAAAAAAAGTTGGCAACCCTAGGTGCGCGAGCGGCGGTGCCTCCTCCTCTCTCCGCATTACGTCCCGCTGCTTCCCGCTGACACCCAAAAATTCGCTACTGCGACGCGTCTTGCGATCAACTTCGGACTCGCAATAAAGTTTGGCGCTGCCTATACTAGGAGCTTTTGTCAACAAGCATGAAAATCACATAAATCAAACACTGTATCACTTCCCAACACTTACGCTTGTTATCCAAACACTTTGCGAATAATAATACACCATTATTATGCACAAACACTAAAAAACACACAAATTTTGGAAAATAAAATACAGCGCCGATTCAAAAATTTTTTAAATCTATGGGCTCGCCTATATTATTGAAATACGCAGCTTTATCAAGCCTACAATTGACTGGTTATTGAATCAACGTTTTCCAAGTGGCAATTTTCCATCGTCAATGGGTAGCGGTTCTGGCGACAGATTGGTGCAATGGTGTCATGGAGCACCTGGTTTTGTACACCCTTGTGTACCCTTCAACGGCCAAGTCACACAACATTAACTATAATAATAAAGAAATCGCAGTAAGGAACCTTAGACTTCAACATCTCCGACGTACTACAAACCTCGGGCGCCGCAACAGAACTCTAAAAGCGTTATTGAATTGGTCTCGCAGAGCATTGTAAGCTTTTTTGGTATAGTTAAACCAAAGAGCACTCGAGTACAGTGATGTACAGTAAGATTTGAAGAGTGTTATTTTCACCGCCTCAGTACATCGAGCAAATCGTCGCGCCAACATGTTCGCCCTTACTGACAATGCTCTGCGCTCCCTCTCCATGTCTCCATCATCTTTTAAGTCTTCTGTCAGCAGGTGTCCCAAATATTTAAATTTATAAACGCGTTTTAAAGCTACTTTTTTCAGTAATATGGGCGGGACTATTCCAGGTCACCTGGTTCCAGATTTAAATACCATATACTCTGACTTGTTGACATTATAAACAAGGCCGTGAGAAGCAGCGTAAGTTTCACAAATATGGAGGAGCTTCTGCAAGGCGCTTACAGAAGGAGCGAGCAGCACCATGTCGTCCGCATAACTCAAGTTGTTGAGACATACACCATCAACAAAACATCCAGCGCGTGTGCTACTGAGCTTTTCTATGAGTGCGTTGATATAAAGGTTGAAAAGTATAGGTGAGCTCAACCCCCCCTGTCGCACCCCGCATTGTAGAGTGCAAGGGTCAGATAGCTCCCCCGCCCTCCTTACGCTATTTTCCTGTCTAATGTACCAGTACCTGAGTAAAGAGGTAACCTCTGGAGGCACCCCCGCCTTTTTCAATTTATCCCACAATAGATCAAAGGACATCAGATCGAACGCCCTTGTAAAATCCAGAAAACAAGCATAAATTGGCGTTTTTCGATCTGTATAATACCTGACAGCGTGCTTTAAACTCATGATAGCAGTTTCCGTAGACAACCCAGGACGGAATCCAAACTGAGCGTCATTAATCTTAATATACCTACCAAGTACCGAGTTAAGCACGCTTCAAGTACTTTACCCACTATGGTCGCTAAGGATATTGGTCTATAATTAGACACGTCTGACGCGTCTCCAGTTTTATTTTTAATAATGAGAACCACCAGTGACCTGATCATATCCTGTGGCAGATATGAATGGCTTATACACAGATTAAAAATGAGGGCGAGCACCCGCGGAACGTGAAAACCCGCGTGCCGCAGATGCTCAATACTGAGCCCATCATACCCAGGCGATTTCCCTCTACTCATTTTATTTATCACCCTTCTAACCTCAGCTGGGAGAATCATTATTAATATTCGTATATAGGTCTCGCGGAGAACAATTACTAATCTATGATTTCTGCCACATACCAGGCCACTCAGAAAGTTTTGCGAAAAAAAAGTTTTTATGTTTAAGGCACTGGCCACTTATTTAAAAGTAAAAATAGCATTGTTTGAATTTCCCTCCACATTTTTTCGAGAGCCAAATCAAATTATCATGTCTCATTTAAAAATGGATTTGCATCGAGAACATTTTCGTGCGATGATTTTCTACGATTTTAAATGTGGTCTAAAACCTGACGAGTCATTTTCTCAACTTTAAACGGCTTTTATGGATGAAGGACCTTCAAAAGCAACCATCTACCTCTGGCATAGCGAGTTCAAGCGCGGTCGCCTTACTTTGGGGGATGAACAAAGGAGTTGTCGTTCTACGACGGCTGTCAAGGAAGAAAGTGTGCTAACAGTAAAAAAAATTATTAAAAAATTTATTAATTAAAACAGGCGAATTACATACGAAGAGATTTAGCATACACTGCAGATTGGTTCGGGAAGCGTTTACAAGTTTCTACACGAGCACCTTCGCGTGAGGAGGATAGTTTTGCGCTTGGGGGCCCAACCTCACCGAAGCTCAGAAGCAGGCCCGTGTGGAGTGGTGCCGTGATATGATTCAAAAATTTGAAGCAGGCTCGTTTCGACGCGTTTACGACCTTGTGACAGGTGACGAATCCTGGATTTATTAATACTATCCAGAAACAAAGCGTCAGTCGACAGTTTAGCTGTTTCAAAACGAACCAACGCCTACGAGAGTGAAGCGATCGAGAAGCGCAGGGAAAATTGTGCTCGCTAGTTTCTTCACTTTGACGGAGTATCTGGTTTCAATTCCTTTACGAGACCAAAGCAGCATCAACGCCGAATGGTATACCACCAAATGTCTGCCAGAAGTTTTGTCTGCAATGAGCAACAAGCGACAGAACACCGGGCTCCGCGGGGTACTGCTTCACCATAACAACGCGCCCGCGCACTCAGCGCTCAAAACAAAGGAACTTCCTGGACACTACACCGGTCAGTCTTGGGGCATCCTCCTAACAGTCCTGATCTGGCACCTTGTGACTGCTGTTTATTCCCTAAAATAAAAAAATCTGCTGAAAGGGATACAGTTTCCATCGCCGGAAGACGCGCTAGCAGCGTTCGAGAAAGCTGTGGAAGAGGTGTCTGCGGCAGACTGGAAAAAATGTTTCGAAAATTGGTTCAGACGCATGAAACTTTGCATAGAGGCTGGTGGAGAGTTCTTCGAAAAGATTTAATTCAAATATTTTATCCATAGAAGTTAGTTTTTAGTTTCTCAAAACTTTCTGAGTGTCCCACGTATACACACCGCGACGACCGTACGGCTCCGGTCGGCGCCGTTCGGCTCCCGACGGATGCCGCGACGCGACAGCGTCATCAGTATGCGTCGAGTCAATTCGGAGGCTGTCGCGGAACGCGAACGGAGATTAGCGGTGCAGCAAGACGGAATCATTTTAAGTTGTGTACACAAGGATAATTGTACCTTATACGTCTATCCAAATGCGAATGTGTAATCGGCCGATCGCTCAAACAAAACATGTTATCGTATTTACAAAGGCAATGTTCGCGAGGTCTACTGTTCCCAGAACTACCAGTTTTATGAATGTCAATTCGGTGAGTCCGTGAGTCTATTGAAAATAGTTCGAGTCACTCATTATGTCGGATTAAAACCGGTTTTGCATTTTCAATAATGACTGCGAGGGCTAGTGATGGTTTGGTTTCGGTAAATACGATAACATGGTTCTCAGCCTTCGCTGAAAAATTTTCGGCCGATTATCATTTTGACAACTAACGTTTCGAAGAATTTTATTTTGCGGAATAATCATTTGCCAACTTTTCTTATAATTTTGTTTTATTTCCCAACCTCGCAGTTGCCAACTGTGTCTGGTCTGCTTTTTATAATGACAGCTTTCAAAATGCCAACTTTGAGGTAGCGTATGTTTTACTTAGTGTAATATTGATTCAGTTGTTACATTAAGTAGGGTTTCGTTACAAATAAAAATGTCATGAAATGTAACATTTTGTGACAAAGTGGTGGTCTGAAGATAACCTATAACCTAACCTCTTCCACGTCGGTTCCGTGACCAAGGCGATTTTTCAGAAAAGTGACAATGGTTTTTTTTTTTTTTATCATTGTATCAATGTACGAAAAGAAAACTGTTGCACTGACGAAACGTTATTCATCTAATAGTTGTTTGGCCTAGTAAAAGACTTGACAAATAATAAATACCCCAAACGTTTTGTATCACTATAATAATCAGCATAACAATAATCCTACCAAATGAAACGTTGTCATACAAAAATTTGATAATCGTTTGTTGTCAAAGTGAAAAATAGGTGAAACGTTGGTTGGCAAGTTCAGCGAAAAAATTTTCTACGAAAAGGCAGGATACCCATTGTAAATTTGTAATAACGTAGACGCTACCGACTGCGTCAAAAAATTCGTATAGAAAGTAAACCGGTCATGTGCGAGTCGGACTCGCGCAAGTGTATACAGAAATAGGGTCCCGTTTTACCATTTGGGCACGGAAACCAAAAAAACTAAAGTTCCCCTTCCGTATGGTAAAGTAATTAAGAACTTCCAATAAACAATATTAATATTCATTATTATTATTATTTTTTTTTCTAAATCCGTTTTAAGTCTTTAAGCAGATGTATTAATGAAATGGTTGCTTGTCGAGGGGGTTCTCTCTTCCTCTTCTCTCTCGATATTAACTTTTTAAGGATTGTTGTCAGTTGCAAAATCCATTATGGCATGTCTCCTCAGGTGCCTCTTATGAGCTGGCTTAGCTAGGCAGATGGCCAGTTGAATAGGGTGCCTCTCCAGCCTTTGTTTGTTACGGTTTGCAGCTTCAGTTACTTCCTCCTTCACCGTTTTTATTTTGAGACATTCATGAACCTCGCGAGTTCACAATGAATAAACCATGGTGCATTTGCGATGGTCATAAGGATAGCATTTTGTGCCCTCTGGATGATGTTTATATTAGATGCGGCAGCAGAGCCCCAAATTAAACTATTTAAATACGGTTGTTATGGGGTTTTTTTTAACAATACGGTTAATATTAAAATAGTTTAATTTAATATGTAACAATCTCGAAAACAAAACAAATCAATATAATAATAAACAAATATTGATAATGGAAGTTCTGATCGCGATTACAAAATAAAGTAGTTATGCTTAACCAATATTGTTTAATTTCAATTAAACAATTTCCAGCTGATTTTAGTCAATTCCTTTCAAATAAGACTAGTCGTTCGCCGCGAACATAGACCTCGCGAATTTTACTCAATAAAGTTTAGCCACAAAAACAAAAATAAAACTTCCATCATTTACTGGGGCCATATTTAAGATATTCTGAACCCAAAAGCTTCATACACCAGGGAGAGATTTATCGTAATCCTGTGTCAGATGCCCTTAGGCATTCTGAAAAATCTGACAGTGTCAGCCACTAAAACACCTCTGACCATGTTTCCGTTCATCCCGAAGATCAGAAGGCAGTCGTTCCATGGGAATAACCAGTACTGCCAAATCTAGGAACATGAGTATCAGCATACCTTACGTTCAAAAACGTAAGCTCAGGACGCGATTGGGAAATACGCTTGGACGACGTGGACTTGGACGCAAAGAAGATAAATATAAGTAGACCAAGGCAAACAGAGTCAATTAACCTCTCTAACACCAGGGTGTAAACTATCGATTGACCATTGCTATTGGAGATGATAGTAGGGCCACCTGTAATGCCCTGGCCACACTGTCGCGTAAATGAGAATGTTCGTATTGTCGCGAATCATTTTCGCAGGCAAGGGTACGGTGCGGGGCGATAAATTGTAAGTTGATAAATAATTGTGTACTTATAGTTTAAAAATAATCATCATGTGTACCGTGACTCCTCAGAAGGTGGTGGCTGACAATCAGTGCTAGTCATGCTTGCATGTCTAGCGTAACACTGAGCCGCCACCTATTGAGACGTCTGTCTCGCACTTTATGTATCTTGTACTTGTAAGATCTTTCTAGTGTGTGATGGATTAATCAATAAAGATTTATTCTATTCTATTCTATTCTATTGGAGTTTAGGTAAGCTACATGGATTTTAGCCAAGTAAGGCTGACCCCAAAAATAGCATTTTCATGGCCGTGAATTGATTTCTTAGTAACATGGGGTCAATTAGCCTTAGAAAACATAAACAAAAATATTTTAAGATCAAGAAAATGATTTAAAAAATACGGAAGATCAAAAATGTTAAATTGAGTTTATTTGGATGATTGTATTGTCGTTCTTTCATATTCCAAGTAGCATAGGGAGTTCTATAGGGATTGATTAACGGTACACATTTTTTCTCTAAGCTGTAAATGTAAGATATTCAAGAGCTGTATAGCATGCTATACAGCCCTTGTACTACCGATTTGGGCACAAATTATTCAGCTTTAAGTCCTTAAATGGTACACAGTACCAGAATAGTAGCTCTTTAATGGCAGTTTAAAGAGAGAACGTAGTTCTAATGCTGATGAACGGCATTATATTACATTCCATGTGGTCATTTATACGGCTATAAGAGTTGTAATTGGTAACAAGTGAACAATCACACAGCCCACAAATTACACTCAATATCACATGTGTAAATAATAACTACCAAAAAAAAAAAACAAATAAGTATGTACCACATCTATCTTCTTCTATATACCTACTATATAAAGAGTAAAATCGATGTGTCTGTACATTTATTATTTTGGCCAGAAAATGAGAGGGAACGACTAAAGATGAATAATAGATTACAGAAAACTGTTTTATATCCGAATTATATCGATGCCAAGCTGCTGACCAAATACCTACAATTCCACTGATTCCTTTTGATAAAGTCAGTCGCTGATTGCTCATGTTAACTTAAAAATACTTAGTTTAGCTGCCGCCACCGTATTTCCATTGCTTGCATATACAATTACAAATTGGATTATTAAAATAAATGTATTTATTTATTACAACTCTCAACACTATAAGTAAACAGAGTCAAATGTGAAAAACCAATAAAAAATAACAGAAAATAATCAAAATTTTAAACACGTATTATGTCTGTTCTTCTAATATATCAACTAACTTGTCATATACAAGAGTTCTTACATCTTTAGCAAGTATAAAGTCCATATGTGTGAACCAACGGTACGGTACCCTAAAATGTTCTATGACATTCGGTAGCTTAGCCATAAGTTTCGCGCGATCTGGTTCAGCAGAGAAATAACCGTCGTTGTCAGCGTGGAAAATAGCCACTTTGCTTTTTATTTTCTCGAGAGGATAGTCCGGTGGAGTCAGTGCACCATAATTCTCAATATTTCCGACGACGCCGTGATCGTATTGGCAAAATTTACCAGACTCAATCAATTGCCCAAAATGTACTAATTGTTTTGTAGCAGCTCCTGCCGGATAGTGTCCGAAGAATGCAGGATAAACTGTAGCATTGGCTTGAGCATAATCGGCTCCAAGTACAAAGAACATAATATTTTTGCAAAAAATAGATGCTGTCACCGGTGTTCCACACGCCGTAGATGTGATGGCGTCTGTTATCTGGTTACGAGGAGCAAATTCATACAGACCAATAGCCTGCGTCAATAGATCAGCGGCTTTGGTCATTCGAGCTAATAATGACATGAATATATTCGTCGTATGACTCAGGAACGATACTGCGGACAACGCGATCATTACCGATATTTTATCGTTGTATTCAGGAAGTTCAGAAGCCATTACGAAAAAAGTAGTTGTGCCTTGGGAATGTCCTATATAAGCGAGTTTCTGTTGATTTGTGGTTTTCAATATGTAATCAATCATTGCAGGCAGGTCGTATCTTCCGATTTCATCCCAGGTGAACTGCCAGAACTCGGCGCAGTCCGGGGAGAGAGTGACGTGTTTCCTGCCGTGTACGTTGCCTCGAGCATTTCCCAACCACACTTCATATCCGAGATCTGCTAGGAGGTAAGGCAAACCAAGCTCAGGACCAGTGGTAACGAAATCGTCTGAGCTGCTCAATACACCGTGCATTATAAATACAATGGAACCATTACCTGCTATCCGAAAGATATCCAAAATGTAACCATCTTGGGTTTGTACCTCATGTTTCTCGTTTTCGTATCCGTATTTGGTCAAGATTTGCGTGATGTTGAGGTGAATATCTTCATTGATGGACCCGGCGTTAAATTTTTCAATAAAACTGTCAAGGTTTGGTACTGTAGTGGCGTTAAACACAGGAATCTGATCACGGACTGGATCTATTAAAGAGTTCAACAGAGTACTGTTAAGTGAACCCAATTTTTTGGTGTGCATTTAAAGGTATAAGCATATTTAAATAATAGTGATATTAAAAAGTATGTGACAAGAGATTGCCAACCCATTTTTTAGACTCATATGTAATACGTTAAATATGAAAACATATATGCAAACTTCTTTAAATATCATATACGCGTATACCTCCTCTATAAAACGTTGTCCAAACTGAATAATTTTTATATTGACTGATTACTATAGTTATAAAGCAGGTGTTGTCAACTTGACGTTATGAGATTAGCATTCTATGTGTGTATGTTTGTATTTACGTATGTTCCACTCTAGCGCCTATATTCATAAGCAGATTTCTATAAATGAGGTATCAATCAATTCGTACTTATAGTCCGGGTCACAATGAATATATACTACTATTTTGTTAGGATATTGCATGATTATTTTGAAAAAGTGTTGATATTTTTGTACGCAGTCGCGTGATTTTTGGTTTTAAATGAGAGATGAGAAAATTCTGAGAATGAATATGAAAATATAATTTGTAAATAATTAATAAATTTCATTTTATTTACTACCCCATATAACAGAGCCTTTACATTAATTTGACTAGCAAAAATGATTTCCGTGATCGAAAATTGTATAATAAGTTCTTTGTTATTGTATTGATACCTTAATATTTGAACAAGTGATACTTTTACATTAATAGCTAGAGTGTATTTTGTCTTGAATGTTTGCCGTAGGCAAATAACATGTGTATTTTTAATTACTTATGGTTATGGTTTTGTACACGGTTTTGCCCTTGGTCGGTGAGACAGAAATAAGATAATTGCTTTTTTAAATAAAGTAGCGAGCCGACTCACATTGGGCCAGTTTTATTTTAATTTCATTTTAAAGGATTTTTTGAGCTACAATTTATAATCCGTAACAAGACCACAGCAATTAATAATTTTCCCATTGGTCGGGCACCAGTCAAGTAGCTGGCAACACCATAATCGACGCTAGTGTGTGTAAATGCACATTGATTTACACACACTTTCCTAATAAGTTGCCGCATTCTGGAAACTGATTTTTCTTCACAGCGCCGTATCTAGTCGAAGCGCCGCCCGCGGAGACCGATTATTACCCTATGGTCCTAACCTTAGATTATTAATTGGTCTCGCGCGCTCGACTAGATACCGTCGGCATACTAGAAAAATGCGGCAACTAAAACTACGCCGAATTTGGCGTACTCGCGGTGTACCCGCGTCAGTCACGCCGCAACCGATGAGTGAGTTGGACGTCTAGATAAATTTAAAATTTATTGTAAAAGCAGAAGCAAAATGACTGTTTGCGTAGTCAAACTGTCTGTGTGTAAAAATAATAATAAAAGAAATAAGAAAGATACTGGTATTACATACCATCAGCAAGTATAATTTCGAAATATGGACATAAATTACTCATAAAAATAATAAAGCCCTAAAATATGGCGCGAAGTACCGCTGAGTGCTCAATGTTGCCATGTATTTAAAAAATCCCAAGTTCCCCGAGGTTTCGATTTTTATTATTTGGATATTGTTTTTTAACTCCCAACCCCAAAAGAGGGATGTTATAAGTTTGACTTCAATTTTGTCTGTCTGTCTGTGGCATCTTATTTCTTCAGTGCTGGTCTGGGAGAAAAGTAAAAACGTGGAATGTACTAGCTGCTTCTCTTCCCGCGCAGACTATACAAGCCGGCCGAGGGAGTGGGTGAAAATCGAAGAAACCATACCTATCAGTAGGCGATGCGACTAGCTAGAATTAATATACTATCACTAGGTATATTAATTCCATTTTCCGCCTACCAACATTCTAAATGTGGCCTTTGGGTAGTTGGTACCCCTAGTGTAGTGTTGCCGAATAATCGACAGTTTTTTTTTAAATAGTATGGTGTATCGATAATATTGATATAATCGTTTTTTTTTTTTTTGTTATGGACCTACAATTTTAGCTCCTGTGAGCTTTAAAATTTACAGCGGGACAGTTTGAGGCGAGGGCTATTAACCACTCAGCCTTTTCGGCAAATGCACAAGGGGCTCCGAATTGGGACAAACCTCGGCCATGGGCTTTGCCTTTGATCAAGCGAGCGATGCAAACTCGCGAGCGGTAGTGATATAATCGATTTTTGATTGGTTTATGTATCGGTTATGTATCGATAGTATCGATGTAATCTAATCTGTAGTATTGATTTTTGACAATTTATCGAAAATAATCGATTAATGGATTACCTATTGAAATACCAAGCATTTAAGGTACCGGTACTATACGGATATACCGGAATTCGACGGCGAGAGTGTACAGCGGGCATTACACAAATCATCGTTATTCGACTAATGTAGAAAAAATATAATACTTACAGAAATATATTATATTTTTTCAACTATCAAAGAATCGATTTTCCGGCAATACTACCGTATGGAAAAAGGCCGTGATAATGTGTATGTCTATTTATTTATTTTTATTTAAACCCGGGTCACAACTAAAAAGGGGTCAATTATCAATTAGTTCCAAGCTAAAAAGAAAATTAAAAGTAACGTTTAACATACTGTGCTGCGTAATAATAAACCAAATCAAAGTTGTTGTTGCAATTTTAGGATTCTATATTATAATTATTAAATAAAGCAGACAAAAATTAACCATTTCCCCTACCTTAGCTCCGAAACTATCGATTCCAGAATTTCGATGAATAAATTACAGGAAAACCTATGAGATAATTTTAAATTTATTTAGGAGATCCAAATGGAGAAAAATAAAAAATCGTACAGAACCCTCTCCACGCGAGCCGACTCACACTTGGCCAATTTTATTTTCATTTTAAAGGATTTTCTTAGCTACATTTTATAAGCCGTAACAGCGCGGTATCTAGTCGAGCGCGCGAGACCAATTATAATTCTATAGACCTAACCAAACTAAAAGATAGAACTAAGCAAATATGCTTCCCATAGAAATCGAACCTACGACCTCCTAAAGGTATAAAGCAAATGCCGTGACCACTGGACTAGCCACTAACCTAACAAACAAGAACATTGTGAACCCTATTTACTGCAAATAAATTGAATTGTACGTGGGGCGCACTATAAGTTTCCGGAATGAATATGAAAAAATACTATTAAAGGTACAAAATTAATTTATTGTTTTTCAAAATAATCTCCCTTGGCGTCTATGCACTTTTTCATTCGATGAAACCAGTTTTGAAAACTTTTGTGCCACTCCTCTGTGGTGACCTCTGAAACGTGTTTTTCATACTCCTCGACAGCCTCTTCTGGTGATGAAAATCGTTGACCGCGTAATTGGTTCTTAATTTTTGGGAACAGAAAAAAGTCACAAGGTGCCAGGTCGGGACTGTATGCAGGATGACTCATGAGTTCTACATTTTTCGCCTTCAAAAAGTCGTTTGTCTGTCTGGCCGTGTGAGAACTAGCATTGTCGTGGTGCAGGATGATACGGCGTTTACGGTTATTTTTACGGAGTTCGTCAATAACTTCCGGCAAACAAATGGTCGTGTACCAGTCACTATTCACTGTACAACGATTCTCTAAAGCAACAGTAGACACGTGTCCAGTTTTATTAAAAAAAGAAGCAATCATCCGCTTAGATGCAGTTTTCACGCGCGCCACTTTGGTTGGTTTCGGCTCATCTTGAAAGACCCATACGCTCGATTGCTGCTTTGTTTTGGGATCGTAGCAATAAATCCATGTTTCGTCACCTGTTACTATGTCCCACACCAAATTTGACGCACCTTCGTTGAATCTGGTAAGCATGGCACTGCACCAAGTGACGCGGTCCGTTTTTTGAGCCTCGGTCAAGTTGTGTGGGATCCACCGCGAGCACAGCTTTCTCACACCCAAATGTTTGTGTAGGATTAATTGTATTTGACTCATGCCTATTTCTAAGGATGCGCGAATTTCATGGTAGGTCACATGCCTGTCTGTTTCAATCATACGGCGCACAGCATTGATGTTTTTGTTGGTCACAGCGGTGGACGGCCGACCATCGCGAGATTCGTCACTGAGATTGATACGACCACGCTTGAATTCTGCAAACCAGCTTTAAACAGTTGTCTTGCATGGTGCTTCATTGCCAAAAGCTGTTTCAAGCCGAGCGATGCTCTGTTGAGCTGTCAAATTACACTTAAAATCGTAGAAAATCATACTACGAAAATTTTCCCGAGTTAAATCCATGTTGATGCAGACACACAATTTTTTAAATGGCGCCACAAGGTAAAAACAAAAGACAGTCAGATGAAACAAACTGCATTCTACAGCCAAAGAGTTCTATTTTCAAATGTTGCAATAAATTTTTAAATATTGTTTATGTAAGTGGCTAGTTCCGGAAACTTACAGTGCGCCCTATGTATTGGACCACGGAGACAGTATACATTAATACCCAAATCGCAGTAAAATATGAAAAATTCACACGATGTTCCCTAGATTCCATCATCGTCAGGACTTTTTAAATGACGACTAAGACCATCGAGAAAGCTTCATTTAAAACTGTGTAAGAATCTTTCAGGTATCAGATGAAGATACAAACTAGTATCTTCCTACTCCTTAATAATATAGCGACATAGATTAATAATTGGTCTCGCGCGCTCGACTAGATACCGCGCTGTGAAGAAAAATCAGTTTCCAGAATGCGGCCACTTAATAGGAAAGTGTGTGTAAAACAATGTGCAAAGGCGCACACTAGCGTCGATTATGGTGTTGCCAGCTACTTGACTGGTGCCCGACCAATGGGAAAATTATTAATTGCTGCGGTCTTGTTACGTATTATAAAAAGTAGCTCAGAAAAACCTTTAAAATGAAATTAAAATAAAACTGGCCAAGTGTGAGTCGGCTCGCGTGTAGAGGGTTCTGTACTATTTTTTATTTTTCTCTATTTGGACCTCCTAAACAAATTTAAAATTATCTCATAGGTTTTCCTGTAATTTATGAATCGAAATTCTGGAATCGATAGTTTCGGAGATAAGGTAGGGGAAATGGTTAGTTTTTGTCTACTTTATTTTATAATTCTAATATTGAATCCTAAAATTGCAGAAAAACTTTCTTTTGATTTATTATTACACAGTACAGTATGTTAAACGTTACTTTAATTTTCTATTTAGCTTGGAGCTAATTGATTACTGACCTCTTTTTAGTTGTAACCCGGGTTTAAATACAGATAAATAAATAGACATACACATCCTATTAATATTATAAACGCGAAAGTTTGTAAGTAATAATGGATGTTTGTTACTCTTTCACAACTAAACCGCTGAATTGATTTTCATGAAATTTGGTACGGATATAGTTCAAGACCCGGAGTCAAACATAGGCTACCTTTTGACGCAGGCGGAGCTGCGGTAAACATCTTGTACATACGAGTAGATATTATCATGGCCTTTTTCCATACAGTAGTGTTGCCGAAAAATACATTACACATCGAATAATAATCGATTCTTTGATAGTTGAAAATATAATCTAAGGTATCGATAGTGATCATATATCGATAGTATCGATATTGATACTATTGATAATATATTTCTGTAATTTTTTTCTGTATGAGTTGAATGACGATGATTTGTTTTATGCCCGCTGTACATCCCGCCGCCGAGTTCCGGTATATCTATATAGTATCGGTGCCTGAAATGCTTGGTATTGTTGTTAATCCATTAATCGATTATTTTTCATAAATTCTCAAAAATCAATACTACAGATTAGATTATATTGATACTACAGATGCATAATCGATTAATTACCATTGATATAAACGATTACCTTTGTTGATTAAATCGATATAATTTATATCAACCCATTTCAATAATCGACTAATTGTTTGATATTGCAGTTAATAATCGATTAATTGTCAAAAATCGATTAAATTTATTATATCAATACTTTCATTACATTACATACACTTACATTTTAAAAAAAAAACCAAATTCGAATTATCAATTATCCGGCAACAATACCCTACGGGGTACCAACTACCTAAAGGCCATATTTAGAATGTTGGTTGGCGTAAAGTGGAAATGGAATCAAAATAGTGATAGGTTGCTAGTCGCATCGCCTACTGATAGGTATGGTTCTTCGATTTTCGCCCACTTCCTCGGCCGGCTTATATGGTCTGCTCGGGATGAGAAGCAGTAGTACATTCCACGTATTAGTTTTCTCCCAGATCAGCATTAAATAAATAAAAGATGTTTGTGGCGTGCGTCCACGTCTTTTAATTAAAAAGGAAGCTATAGTTTTATTAAGTTGTATAGTATTAGTATTATAAGTTTTTTATTTTGATAATTACTTGTAAATATTTTAAATAAACTGCAATACTAAAACTTGTTAATTTTAGATAATTTAACTTAAAAATTTGTATATTTTTAATGTCAACGAACAAGCGGACAAGTGTTGTTGTTTTATGTAGATAGCGAATGCGATGCGCGCGCATGCATGCCAGCCGCTGCGATCCGCTCGGACGATGCGCGCGCAGCCCACGCCACGGCGATCCGTGCGTCTCGCCGGCTCGCCAGTCCGAATACCATCTTGAGACTGAACGCACGTTGCTTGCGCTCGCATTCGCGCGCTTACGTAAATTCATTTCCCGCTTGATCCGTTCCTTCACTTTTCTCACCTGTATTTTGTGCTTATCATAACCTTCTGTTAATCTTTAAGTTGTCGGTGTGCTTGTATTGTATTTGTTCTATTTAATTGTGCTGAACTTTTAATTATAGTGTTAAATTACATATTGACTTTATTGAATTATCCCGCCTCATAGCACAATAGCCTAACACTTATCATACACATTACGCACGCACCCCGCTTTATGTTAAAGACAGACAAAATTGTCAGAAAAAGTCAAAATTACAACATCTCTCTTTTGGAGTCGGGAGTTAAAAAACAAAATGTCTAAATAATAAAAATCGAAACCTCGGGGAATTTTGGATTATTTAATACACGGCAACATTGAGCACCGAGCGGTACTTCGCGCCATATTTTAAGGTTTTATTATTTTCGTGAGTAATTTATGTCCATATTTCGAAATAATACAATACTTATTGATGGTATGTAATACCAGTATCTTCCTTATTTCTTTTAGTATTATTCTTACACAGTTTGACTACGCAAACTGCACATTTTGCGTCTACTTTTACATTAAATTTTATATTTATCTAGACATCCAACTCACTCATCGGTCGCGGCATGACTGACGCGGGTATGCCGCAACCATGCCGGTTTCGGCATGGTTTTAGTTGCGAATTTATGTAGTATGCCGACGGTATCTAGTCGTAGCGCAGCGGAGACCAATTATTAATCTATGTATAGCGATTACTAGACAAATGTAAAGACGTGACTAGCATCAGAAAATATGAAAAACGTAACGCGTGCCTAACAATTTTTAGGTTTACCCTCGGTTTCTCTGTGATCACATCGTGACAGTATGGGACCATCTCGGGAGTATATGCCCTTTCAAATAAGCAAAGGAATCGGTACACATAAGTGACGCGAGAGTGGGTTACATGGTAAATCGACCCTGCAAACCCTGGTGTCAGAAACGCCATTTTTTTCAAAAACGCCTTCAAATATACCTATCTTTAAGAAGTATGAATTACCATATACGGGAGTATATGGCCAGTGAGGTGAGTCAAATAAATACTTTTCAAAAGTAGGTATATTTCAAGATCAGCATTTATGCTTGCTACCAACTGGTGGTTGTCAATGTAACTTTCACACCCGAATCATAATTTTATAGGTCTGGAACATAGATTAATAATTGGTCTCGCACGCTCGACTAGATACCGCGCTGTGAAGAAAAATCAGTTTCCAGAATGCGGCCACTTAATAGGAAAGTGTGTGTAAAACAATGTGCAAAGACGCACACTAGCGTCGATTATGGTGTTGCCAGCTACTTGACTGGTGCCCGACCAATGGGAAAATTATTAATTGCTGCGGTCTTGTTACGTGTTATAAAAAGTAGCTCAGAAAAACCTTTAAAATGAAAATAAAATAAAACTGGCCAAGTGTGAGTCGGCTCGCATGTAGAGGGTTCTGTACTATTTTTTATTTTTCTCCATTTGGACCTCCTAAACAAATTTAATATTATCTCATAGGTTTTCCTGTAATTTATAAATCGAAATTCTGGAGTCGATAGTTTCGGAGATAAGGTAGGGGAAATGGTTAGGTTTTGTCTACTTTATTTTATAATTCTAATATAGAATCCTAAAATTGCAAAAAACTTTCATTTGATTTATTATTTTACACAGTACAGTATGTTAAAAGTTACTTTAATTTTCTATTTAGCTTGGAGCTAATTGATAACTGACCTCTTTTTAGTTGTAACCCGGGTTTAAATACAGATAAATAAATAGACATACACATCCTATTAATATTATAAACGCGAAAGTTTGTAAGTATAGATGGCTGTTTGTTACTCTTTCACAACTAAACCGCTGAATTGATTTTCATGAAATTTGTTACGGATATAGTTCAAGACCCGGAGTCAAACATAGGCTACGTTTTGACGCAGGTGGAGCTGCGGTAAACATCTTGTACATACGAGTAGATATTATCATGGCCTTTTTCCATACAGTACCTAGTGTTGCCGGAAAATACATTACACATCGAATAATAATCGATTCTTTGATAGTTGAAAATATAATCTAAGGTATCGATAGTGATCATATATCGATAGTATCGATATTTATACTATTGATAATATATTTCTGTAATTTTTTTCTGTATGAGTTGAATGACGATGATTTGTGTTGTGCCCGCTGTACATCCCGCCGCCGAGTTCCGGTATATATGTATAGTATCGGTGCCTGAAATTCTTGGTATTGTTGTTAATCCATTAATCGATTATTTTTCATAAATTCTCAAAAATCAATACTACAGATTAGATTATATCGATACCACAGATACATAATCGATTAATAACCATTGATATAAACGATTACCTTTGTTGATTAAATCGATATAATTTATATCAACCCATTTCAATAATCGACTGATTCTTTGATATTGCAGTTAATAATCGATTAATTGTCAAAAATCGATTAAATTTATTATATCAATACTTTCGATATCCTAGATTATTAAAAAAAAAAAACAAATTCGATTAATCAATTATCCGGCAACAATACCTTACGAGGTACCAACTACTCGCATCGCCTACTGATAGGTATGGTTCTTCGATTTTCGCCCACTTCCTCGGCCGGCTTATATGGTCTGCGCGGGAAGGGAAGCTGTTGGCGCGCTTGTATACTCTGTGTGTGTTTAGCTTAGGGCTGCCTGGCGCGATAGATGTCGCTGCCGTCCACAGCGAGTTTTGAGTGCGATCGACTTATCGACCCCCCCGCGCGAGCGCTACGCCGATCTCGGCGCTGGCGTCTTCAGTCGCAAATTCGCTCTTGACGTGACTCCACGCTTCATTACTCAACCGCCGCCGCTCGCCAAACCGCGCTTAGAACTTACGCGAATGTGAATTGTGTTTGTGTGCTTCCTTATAACTGTTTCCACCTAACACCGCACTTCTGCATGCACGCACGCTATCCCATACATTCAACATACTGCCTCGCTTGGTGGATTATAAGGTAAGGCCCTTTTTGCTTCACACACTGAGTTCGCGTGCCAGCCGCCACTATCTTTTTTTCCGCTTCGCACCACCAGAAGAAGTAGTACATTCCACGTATTTACTTTTCTCCCAGATCAGCATTAAAGAAATAAGATGTTAAAGACAGACAAAATAGTCAGAAAAAGTCAAAATTACAACATCCCTCTTTTGGAGTCGGGAGTTAAAAAACAAAATATCTAAATAATAAAAACTGAAACCTCGGGGAATTTGGGATTATTTAATACACGGCAACATTGAGCACCGAGCGGTACTTCGCGCCATATTTTAGGGTTATATTATTTTCGTGAGTAATTTATGTCCATATTTCGAAATAATACAATACTTATTGATGGTTTGTAATACCAGTATCTTCCTTATTTCTTTTAGTATTATTATTACACAGTTTGACTATGCAAACTGCACATTTTGCGTCTACTTTTACATTAAATTTTATATTTATCTAGACATCCAACTCACTCATCGCTCGCGGCATGACTGACGCGGGTATGCCGCAACCATGCCGATTTCGGCATGGTTTTAGTTGCGAATTTATGTAGTATGTCGACGGTATCTAGTCGTAGCGCAGCGGAGACCAATTATTAATCTATGGTCTGGAAATAGTTTATGGTTGGATAACGTTCATATAAAAATCATGATTGTTTGACTTTTTCTTTCATGCCAAACAGTATTCCATCGCAATATTTTACATAGCGACCTCCTAAACATTTCAAATATTAATAACATCAAATATTTTGTGTAAAACTCTGCAATGACGGATAATAAGACTAATAAGTAATGAAAGTAGGTATAATCTAACGTTCTGCGGACGAAGTCGCGGGCACAGCTAGATAATAATATTTCATTCAAAATTCTTATTTAATTAATATCGAAATTAAAAATAATATTTGTAAAAAAAAATATTATTTAGTAATTATTAAAAATAATTAGTCTAATAAACAATATGAAGTGCCTTTATGAGATGATACTGACTCTGATGGATTTGGGTTGAATGAGTAACAGCCCCCAGGGGTCTACCGCCTAACTAGCGTCGATTTCAAGCCGATGTCGTATTCCGATTACGATGCCGATGCCGTCGATATCATTTCATTGGTACCGCGCAATGATAGCGGCGTCGCCTTGAAGACCGTCGAATACTAGTGAACGGAAAAAAGAGCGTCGACTTGCGATTAATTTTACTCAATTTAAGTACAATTTTTTTAGTACTTAATTTTAGTTTATGTTTTGTCTCATTCTTACGACACGTATGTCAAATATTGTAAAGAAAGATATGGGCAAAACATGTTTTTACCAAAATAAATTTGGATAATATTTTAAATGCGTAGGGTAAGTACATAAATGACTAAGTTTTCTTCTGTTTTTTATTTATTTATAAATCATTCAAGTACTAGGTTCATAACAAATAAAACTAGTCGTTTCTGAAAGATTGTGTATTATTTTTATGACATATATTTAAAACTGTTATTTTTTATAAATGCGTAGGGTAAGTACATAAATGACTTAAGTTTTCTTCTGTTTTTTATTTATTTATAAATCATTCAAATACTAGGTTCATAACAAATAAAACTAGTCGGCTAGGCGTTGGTCCACTTCCAGACGTGAAGCCATCGACCTAGCCATAGACTCTATAGCGTCAGCAACTCGTTCCTCCGCCTGCAGTCGGCGCTCGTCCAGCGCCCGCCGATCCTGCTCGGCCTCCCAAGCTCACCGAGGCTGTGGTATCTCTACGGTACCTAAAACAAGACATAAGTGATATTAAGTATTGATAAGATAATAAACAGTCAAATACAGTCATCCGTCCCAAACTAGGCAAAGCCACTGTATACTACAGGCATCACAGACTGATAACCATACTTAGTTTGTAATGTTTTAAAACGCTAAAAAACACGTTTGTTTGTATGAGGACCTTTAATTTTTAATTTTGTTTTATTTTTAGTATTTGTTGTTAGCGGCCACAGTAATACATAATCGGTGAAAATTTTAAGTGTCTACCTAGCGTTAAGTGTGGCCGCTAACTCCTCCCACAGCCTCCGAACTGCCACCTTGGCTTGTGGGGTGTCAGCGGCCTGCCCTTTTGCCATATCCATGTGGTCCTCCATGTAATTCAGCAGGATTTCCACCTGCTGAAGGCTCACTTTTCTTGGTGCTGGCATCTACAAATTACAAAGGAATAAAGTCCCAGAGGTCTGTGCAACTAGCTAAATGTTTGTTTAATCATATAATAACAAAAAAGCAAGTTATTTACTTACTGTTTTTTAATTCACTACACAATCACGTCAATAAACAAAGTGACGTATGTGAGGTTATGAATTCGTAATTGTCAAATATTACCCCGTTCGGTTTTACGGAACGCATTTGTTGATAATGTGATAAAACACAATTATATATATATATATACGCAATTGTACCACCTTCCAATCTATTTTTTTTACTTATTTAATCAAAACTACACCAATAATTGTTGTTTTTTAATATTATTATTAAATTAAAAAACAAAGTACTATAAAAAAAATTGTACTTAAATTGAGTAAAATTAATCGCAAATCGACGCTCTTTTTTCCGTTCACTAGTATTCGACGGTCTTCAAGGCGACGCCGCTATCATTGCGCGGTACCAATGAAATGATATCGACGGCATCGGCATCGTAATCGGAATACGACTTATATATACGATATTGAAATCGACGCTAGTTAGGCGGTAGACCCCTGTCGCCATCGGAAAGATGGCTGATAATGAACACCCATGACACAATGTTTTTATGTTTAGTAGTATCAAATAAACATTTTTTCTTTATCTTTCTTTCTAAACACTTTCAATGATTGCACTTCTATACAGTTTTCAGTAGTGAGACACCTTTCAAACACGGCGCGAGCATCGGCCACGGGTCTCAAAATTAGAACAAAGTTATTATCAACACAAAGTCGAGTCGGGGTGCTCTTAAAAATAAAAATATTAAAGTAGCATGTTTATTATGCAATTTTATTCGAACTTATCCCAAAGAATACTGTATGCAGTATTCGCATGTCCACCGCGGGTAGGCAAGCGGGGGTGGACAGCTGGAATAATACCTTAATTTGGCAATGTTCTCGTTAAGAAAATCGATCATAGTAATGTCGACATTGTTCGACAATCTCTAGCTAGAGGCGAGGCTCCCCTTAGCTCCTATTTTTACAATAGAGATGGGCCGAGTACTACATTTACCGAGTATTATTCGGTTTTGCCTTCATAAAGCGACATGTTGCTTTTTGGAGCTGCTTCAAAGAACTGGCTTCTACTATCAAAGTTGTTTTTGTTACTTATGAACCCAATTTGCCAATTTGAATAATGAAAATATGAGACGTCATTAATACATGTAATATGATGTCATTTAAATCAGATATGCAAAGTTAAAATACTCGGCACCAACACTCAGCAGTTGAACCGAGTTATTCGACCGAGTACGAGTACTGAAAAAGGTGCCGAGTATGCCGAGTACCGAGTAACAACCGAGTACTCGGCCCATCTCTATAGAAATATTTGAATTTTCAAGGATTCAAAATCCAATTACTGCAATATTTTGTGTATCGTAAGAGAGAAATGTGTATGCATAAATCCACATTGTATGACATAGCCCTCCGAAGTTATCCAAAAAGCCGCTGGGGAAATTTTGCACTTTTGCTAGATCTTTTGAACGGCTTGGACTACAATCTTGATATTTTTTACACACATTGCAATTCATTTGTTTATGACATCTGTAAAAACAGAATTTAAAAAAATACAACCATTTACGAGTAAGAAATAAAAACATAAAAAGTAGGTATTTTGGTCTAGTAGCTTTAGCTTAACGAAGTTACCTAGGGTATAGATTTAATCGTCGATTTATATGTTACAACTATCTCCAACATTTGGGTAAGTTTCTCTTTAATACATTAAGAATTGAAAAAGATACAATTAAAAATAATGTCCAACCATAGATTAATAATTGGTCTCCGCTTCGCTACGACTAGATACCGCGCTGTGAAGAAAAATCAGTTTGCAGAATGCGGTCACTTAACAGGAAAGTGTGTGTGAAACAATGTGCAAAGACGCACACTAGCGTCGATTATGGTGTTGCCAGCTACTTGACTGGTGCCCGACCAATGGGAAAATTATTAATTGCTGTGGTCTTGTTACGTATTATAAAAAGTAGCTCAGAAAATCCTTTAAAATAAAATTAAAATAAAACTTGTGCCAAGTGTGAGTCGGCTCGCGTGGAGAGGGTTCTGTACTATTTTTTATTTTTCTCCATTTGGACCTCCTAAACAAATTTAAAATTATCTCATAGGTTTTCCTGTAATTTATGCATCGAAATTCTGGAATCAATAGTTTCGGAGATAAGGTAGGGGAAATGGTTAGTTTTTGTCTACTTTATTTTATAATTCTAATATAGAATCCTAAAATTGCATAAATTCTTTTGATTTATTATTACACAGTACAGTATGTTAAACGTTACTTTAATTTTCTATTTAGCTTGGAGCTAATTGATTACTGACCTCTTTTTAGTTGTAACCCGGGTTTAAATACACATAAATAAATAGACATACACATCCTATTAATATTAGAAACGCGAAAGTTTGTAAGTATGGATGGATGTTTGTTACTCTTTCACAACTAAACCGCTGAATTGATTTTCATGAAATTTGGTACGGATATAGTTCAAGACCCGGGTCTTGAACTATAACAAACATAGGCTACCTTTTGACGCAGGCGGAGCTGCGGTAAACATCTTGTACAAACGAGTAAATATTATCATGGCCTTTTTCCATACAGTAGTGTTGCCGGAAAATACATTACACATCGAATAATAATCGATTCTTTGATAGTTAAAAATATAGTCTAAGGTATCGATAGTGATCATATATAGATAGTATCGATATTGATACTATCGATAATATATTTCTGTAATTTTTTTCTGTATGATCTATGTATGACGATGATTTGTGTTATGCCCGCTGTACATCCCGCCGCCGAGTTCCGGTATATCTGTATAGTATCGGTGCCTGAAATGCTTGGTATTGTTGTTAATCCATTAATCGATTATTTTTCATAAATTCTCAAAAATCAATACTACAGATTAGATTATATCGATACTACAGATACATAATCGATTAATAACCATTAAATATAAACGATTACCTATGCTGATTAAATCGATATAAATTATATCAACACATTTCAATAATCGACTAATTTTTTGATATTGCAGTTAATAATCAATTAATTGTCATTGTAATCCTAGATTATTTAAAAAAAAACGAATTCGATTAATCGATTATCCGGCAACAATACCCTACGGGGTACCAACTACCAAAAGGCCATATTTAGAATGTTGGTGAGCGCAAAGTGGAAATGGAATCAAAATAGTGATAGGTTGCTAGTCGCATCGCCTACTGATAGGTATGGTTCTTCGATTTTCGCCCACTTCCTCGGCCGGCTTATATGATCTGCGAGGGAAGAGAAGCAGCTAGTACATTCCACGTATTTACTTTTCTCCCAGATCAGCAAGAAATAAGATGTTAAAGACGACAAAATTGTCCGAAAAAGTCAAAATTACAACATCCCTCTTTTGGGGTCGGGAGTTAAAAAACAAAATATCTAAATAATAAAAATCGAAACCTCGGGGAATTTGGGATTATTTAATACACGGCAACATTGAGCACCGAGCGGTACTTCGCGCCATATTTTAGGGTTATATTATTTTCGTGAGTAATTTATGTCCATATTTCGAAATTATACAATACTTATTGATGGTATGTGATACCAGTATCTTCCTTATTTCTTTTAGTATTATTCTTACACAGTTTGACTACGCAAACTGCACATTTTGCGTCTACTTTTACATTAAATTTTATATTTATCTAGACATCCAACTCACTCATCGGTCGCGGCATGACTGACGCGGGTATGCCGCAACCATGCCGAATTCGGCATGGGTTTAGTTGCGAATTTTTGTAGTATGCCGACGGTATCTAGTCGTAGCGAAGCGGAGACCAATTATTAATCTATGTGTCCAACGTACCTGATAATTTTTAATCGTTTCTTTTGACGAATACATAACGGTACAAGTTGAAAGTAATTTTATTCAGCAGTGCATTTGTCCAACTATCCACATGTCAATAATTACCTAATTGCGACGAGTAATAAAATAAATAGAATAAAAAACCTAGTGACACATAAAACATAGCTATCAACCACGGAGCATTTACTAAGAGGAGACGTCATAATAAGCGTCTTGTAAGAAAGTATTTGTGAGGCTACGCGGGGCGGAATACAGACGTGCGGGGTGCTTGGATTCGGCCGTGACTCCACCCATAATGATCCATCGACACTAGATGTCACTACTGTTCACGCACGACCCGGTCGATATCGTTCACATCATTCCTGTGTCAACAACATCAGGGTTGTCAATAATTTATTGGGACGAATTTATACCTTTTTTTCAAATTTAAAGAAAAAAATATAAAATAAGTATTTATTTCTATAGTATTTTATTTATTTATTTTATAGTTATACAGGCTAACCTAAAACTACCTAAAACAAGACATAAGTGATATTAAGTATTGATAAGATAATAAACAGTCAAATACAGTCATCCGTCCCAAACTAGGCAAAGCCACTGTATACTACAGGCATCACAGACTGATAACCATACTTAGTTTGTAATGTTTTAAAACGCTAAAAAACACGTTTGTTTGTATGAGGACCTTTAATTTTTAATTTTGTTTTATTTTTAGTATTTGTTGTTAGCGGCCACAGTAATACATAATCGGTGAAAATTTTAAGTGTCTACCTAGCGTTAAGTGTGGCCGCTAACTCCTCCCACAGCCTCCGAACTGCCACCTTGGCTTGTGGGGTGTCAGCGGCCTGCCCTTTTGCCATATCCATGTGGTCCTCCATGTAATTCAGCAGGATTTCCACCTGCTGAAGGCTCACTTTTCTTGGTGCTGGCATCTACAAATTACAAAGGAATAAAGTCCCAGAGGTCTGTGCAACTAGCTAAATGTTTGTTTAATCATATAATAACAAAAAAGCAAGTTATTTACTTACTGTTTTTTAATTCACTACACAATCACGTCAATAAACAAAGTGACGTATGTGAGGTTATGAATTCGTAATTGTCAAATATTACCCCGTTCGGTTTTACGGAACGCATTTGTTGATAATGTGATAAAACACAATTATATATATATATATACGCAATTGTACCACCTTCCAATCTATTTTTTTTACTTATTTAATCAAAACTACACCAATAATTGTTGTTTTTTAATATTATTATTAAATTAAAAAACAAAGTACTATAAAAAAAATTGTACTTAAATTGAGTAAAATTAATCGCAAATCGACGCTCTTTTTTCCGTTCACTAGTATTCGACGGTCTTCAAGGCGACGCCGCTATCATTGCGCGGTACCAATGAAATGATATCGACGGCATCGGCATCGTAATCGGAATACGACTTATATATACGATATTGAAATCGACGCTAGTTAGGCGGTAGACCCCTGTCGCCATCGGAAAGATGGCTGATAATGAACACCCATGACACAATGTTTTTATGTTTAGTAGTATCAAATAAACATTTTTTCTTTATCTTTCTTTCTAAACACTTTCAATGATTGCACTTCTATACAGTTTTCAGTAGTGAGACACCTTTCAAACACGGCGCGAGCATCGGCCACGGGTCTCAAAATTAGAACAAAGTTATTATCAACACAAAGTCGAGTCGGGGTGCTCTTAAAAATAAAAATATTAAAGTAGCATGTTTATTATGCAATTTTATTCGAACTTATCCCAAAGAATACTGTATGCAGTATTCGCATGTCCACCGCGGGTAGGCAAGCGGGGGTGGACAGCTGGAATAATACCTTAATTTGGCAATGTTCTCGTTAAGAAAATCGATCATAGTAATGTCGACATTGTTCGACAATCTCTAGCTAGAGGCGAGGCTCCCCTTAGCTCCTATTTTTACAATAGAGATGGGCCGAGTACTACATTTACCGAGTATTATTCGGTTTTGCCTTCATAAAGCGACATGTTGCTTTTTGGAGCTGCTTCAAAGAACTGGCTTCTACTATCAAAGTTGTTTTTGTTACTTATGAACCCAATTTGCCAATTTGAATAATGAAAATATGAGACGTCATTAATACATGTAATATGATGTCATTTAAATCAGATATGCAAAGTTAAAATACTCGGCACCAACACTCAGCAGTTGAACCGAGTTATTCGACCGAGTACGAGTACTGAAAAAGGTGCCGAGTATGCCGAGTACCGAGTAACAACCGAGTACTCGGCCCATCTCTATAGAAATATTTGAATTTTCAAGGATTCAAAATCCAATTACTGCAATATTTTGTGTATCGTAAGAGAGAAATGTGTATGCATAAATCCACATTGTATGACATAGCCCTCCGAAGTTATCCAAAAAGCCGCTGGGGAAATTTTGCACTTTTGCTAGATCTTTTGAACGGCTTGGACTACAATCTTGATATTTTTTACACACATTGCAATTCATTTGTTTATGACATCTGTAAAAACAGAATTTAAAAAAATACAACCATTTACGAGTAAGAAATAAAAACATAAAAAGTAGGTATTTTGGTCTAGTAGCTTTAGCTTAACGAAGTTACCTAGGGTATAGATTTAATCGTCGATTTATATGTTACAACTATCTCCAACATTTGGGTAAGTTTCTCTTTAATACATTAAGAATTGAAAAAGATACAATTAAAAATAATGTCCAACCATAGATTAATAATTGGTCTCCGCTTCGCTACGACTAGATACCGCGCTGTGAAGAAAAATCAGTTTGCAGAATGCGGTCACTTAACAGGAAAGTGTGTGTGAAACAATGTGCAAAGACGCACACTAGCGTCGATTATGGTGTTGCCAGCTACTTGACTGGTGCCCGACCAATGGGAAAATTATTAATTGCTGTGGTCTTGTTACGTATTATAAAAAGTAGCTCAGAAAATCCTTTAAAATAAAATTAAAATAAAACTTGTGCCAAGTGTGAGTCGGCTCGCGTGGAGAGGGTTCTGTACTATTTTTTATTTTTCTCCATTTGGACCTCCTAAACAAATTTAAAATTATCTCATAGGTTTTCCTGTAATTTATGCATCGAAATTCTGGAATCAATAGTTTCGGAGATAAGGTAGGGGAAATGGTTAGTTTTTGTCTACTTTATTTTATAATTCTAATATAGAATCCTAAAATTGCATAAATTCTTTTGATTTATTATTACACAGTACAGTATGTTAAACGTTACTTTAATTTTCTATTTAGCTTGGAGCTAATTGATTACTGACCTCTTTTTAGTTGTAACCCGGGTTTAAATACACATAAATAAATAGACATACACATCCTATTAATATTAGAAACGCGAAAGTTTGTAAGTATGGATGGATGTTTGTTACTCTTTCACAACTAAACCGCTGAATTGATTTTCATGAAATTTGGTACGGATATAGTTCAAGACCCGGGTCTTGAACTATAACAAACATAGGCTACCTTTTGACGCAGGCGGAGCTGCGGTAAACATCTTGTACAAACGAGTAAATATTATCATGGCCTTTTTCCATACAGTAGTGTTGCCGGAAAATACATTACACATCGAATAATAATCGATTCTTTGATAGTTAAAAATATAGTCTAAGGTATCGATAGTGATCATATATAGATAGTATCGATATTGATACTATCGATAATATATTTCTGTAATTTTTTTCTGTATGATCTATGTATGACGATGATTTGTGTTATGCCCGCTGTACATCCCGCCGCCGAGTTCCGGTATATCTGTATAGTATCGGTGCCTGAAATGCTTGGTATTGTTGTTAATCCATTAATCGATTATTTTTCATAAATTCTCAAAAATCAATACTACAGATTAGATTATATCGATACTACAGATACATAATCGATTAATAACCATTGAATATAAACGATTACCTATGCTGATTAAATCGATATAAATTATATCAACACATTTCAATAATCGACTAATTTTTTGATATTGCAGTTAATAATCAATTAATTGTCATTGTAATCCTAGATTATTTAAAAAAAAACGAATTCGATTAATCGATTATCCGGCAACAATACCCTACGGGGTACCAACTACCAAAAGGCCATATTTAGAATGTTGGTGAGCGCAAAGTGGAAATGGAATCAAAATAGTGATAGGTTGCTAGTCGCATCGCCTACTGATAGGTATGGTTCTTCGATTTTCGCCCACTTCCTCGGCCGGCTTATATGATCTGCGAGGGAAGAGAAGCAGCTAGTACATTCCACGTATTTACTTTTCTCCCAGATCAGCAAGAAATAAGATGTTAAAGACGACAAAATTGTCCGAAAAAGTCAAAATTACAACATCCCTCTTTTGGGGTCGGGAGTTAAAAAACAAAATATCTAAATAATAAAAATCGAAACCTCGGGGAATTTGGGATTATTTAATACACGGCAACATTGAGCACCGAGCGGTACTTCGCGCCATATTTTAGGGTTATATTATTTTCGTGAGTAATTTATGTCCATATTTCGAAATTATACAATACTTATTGATGGTATGTGATACCAGTATCTTCCTTATTTCTTTTAGTATTATTCTTACACAGTTTGACTACGCAAACTGCACATTTTGCGTCTACTTTTACATTAAATTTTATATTTATCTAGACATCCAACTCACTCATCGGTCGCGGCATGACTGACGCGGGTATGCCGCAACCATGCCGAATTCGGCATGGGTTTAGTTGCGAATTTTTGTAGTATGCCGACGGTATCTAGTCGTAGCGAAGCGGAGACCAATTATTAATCTATGTGTCCAACGTACCTGATAATTTTTAATCGTTTCTTTTGACGAATACATAACGGTACAAGTTGAAAGTAATTTTATTCAGCAGTGCATTTGTCCAACTATCCACATGTCAATAATTACCTAATTG
This sequence comes from Euzophera pinguis, assembly GCA_947363495.1. Lineage (NCBI taxonomy): Eukaryota > Metazoa > Arthropoda > Insecta > Lepidoptera > Pyralidae > Euzophera > Euzophera pinguis. Next base: position 3,786,938 of record OX376164.1, read on the forward strand.
CGACGAGTAATAAAATAAATAGAATAAAAAACCTAGTGACACATAAAACATAGCTATCAACCACGGAGCATTTACTAAGAGGAGACGTCATAATAAGCGTCTTGTAAGAAAGTATTTGTGAGGCTACGCGGGGCGGAATACAGACGTGCGGGGTGCTTGGATTCGGCCGTGACTCCACCCATAATGATCCATCGACACTAGATGTCACTACTGTTCACGCACGACCCGGTCGATATCGTTCACATCATTCCTGTGTCAACAACATCAGGGTTGTCAATAATTTATTGGGACGAATTTATACCTTTTTTTCAAATTTAAAGAAAAAAATATAAAATAAGTATTTATTTCTATAGTATTTTATTTATTTATTTTATAGTTATACAGGCTGATTAAAATAAATGACCAAATGTTTACAGTGAGTTATAAAAGAGTAGGTACATGGAATGGATGAAGAGTAAATTCGTAAAAAAGCTATGGAAAATGGTGATGAACTTAGGTGCTCGCGATCTATATCTAGGTACACTTTTAAGAGAGGTAGGACATTTTGTAAGGAGTAGTCTATCTGGGGAAGTACCCTACAGAAGACCGCAGCTAAATAACACTGTGATGCAGTGTTATGTTCCTGCTGGTGAGTAGGGTCGCCAAGCTCCAGAGGGGTCGCTGTGCTGATAGCGGACAGGTCAGCAACGCGGTCGTGAAATCTCCGGTGTTGCAGGCGTTCATAGGCTACGGTAACCACTTACCATCAGGTGGGCCGTACGCCAGTTTGTCTACTTAGTTGTATAAAAAAAACGCTTTTGAACGTGTAATGACAAGCTCCGCCCACTTTTGTGTCGGCGAGGCGCCAATGGTAACATCACTGCGCCATTTCAAACGCCATCTCCTTTTAGTAAATGCTCCGTCGGTCACCACTCACGTTTCACAGTGGTGTCAACTCCTCAGCTTACGCTTCAGAGCAAATATCTACTTAGCTTTTAATCATGGTCCTAGAAATGATGAAATATTTTACTCAGCTGCTAGATGCCAATTCAAACCAATAACTTACTGCTAAAGTAATAAACCTATCGAGCTTCTACTTGGCACATGGAGCTAGGTGTCGATGCAATTCCAACGATACAATCAAACCCTTCCCTAAAGGTGTTCTGATACTTAATCAGCCTCATCCATGTCTTGCAGAAACATTTTACGACATCTAGGTACAAGAAGAAATTACAGAAATGTAAACAACGTCAAATTAAAAGTTCTAAAAAAATATTTAAGTATCACTGCGTTATGCATGTTCTTCTAATATATCAACTAACTTATTATAAGCGAGAGTTCTAACATCTTTTGCAAGCAAAAAGTCCATGTGGTTAAACGAAGGAAATGGAACCCTATAATTCTCTATAAGATTCGGCAGCCTGGCGATAAGTTTTGCACGATCTGGTTCAGTAGAAAAATAATCTTTGTCAGAGTGGAAAATAGCCACTTTGCTTTTAATTTTCTCGAGTGGATAGTCCGGTGGAGTCAGTGCACCATAATTCTCAATATTTCCGACGACGCCGTGATCATATTGGCAAAATCTACCAGAAACAATCAATTGCCCATAATGTACTAATTGTTTTGTAGCAGCTCCTCCCGGAAAGTGACCGAAGAATGCGGGATAAACAGTGGCATTGGCTTGAGCATAATCGGTTCCAATTACAAAGAACATAATATTTTCACAAAATATAGATGCTGTCACTGGTGTTCCACAAGCTGTAGATGTGATGGCGTCTGTTATTTGGTTACGAGGAACAAATTCATACAGACCAATAGCCTGCGTCAATAAATCAACGACTTTGGTTATTCGAGCTATTAATGATATGAAAATATTCTCTGTATGGCTCAGATAGGATACTGCGGACAACGCGATCATTACCGATATTTTATCGTTGTATTCAGGAATTTCAGAAGCCATTACGAAAAAAGAAGTTGTGCCTTGGGAATGTCCTATATAAGCGAGTTTCTGTTGATTAGTAGTTTTCAATATGTAATCAATCATTGCAGGCAGGTCGTATCTTGCGATTTCATCCCAGGTGAACTGCCAGAACTCGGCGCAGTCCGGGGAGAGAGTAACGTGTTTCCTGCCGTGTACGTTGCCTCGAGCATTTCCCAACCACACTTCATATCCGAGATCTGCCAGGAGGTAAGGCAAACCCAGCTCAGTACCAGTGGTAACGAAATCGTCTGAGCTGCTCAATACACCGTGCATTATAAATACAATGGGACCATTACCTGGTATCCGAAAGATATCCAAAATGTAACCATCTTGGGTGTGTGACTCATGTTTCTCGTTTTCGTATCCGTATTTGGTCAAGATTTGCGTGATGTTGAGGTGAATATCTTCATTGCTGGATCCAGCGGTAAATTTTTCAATAAAACTGTCAAGATTTGGTACTGTAGTGGCGTTAAACACAGGAATCTGATCACGGACTGGATCTATTAAAGAGTTCAATAGCGTACTGTTAAGTGAACCCAATTTTTTTTGTGTGCATTTAAAGGTATAAGCATATTTAAATAATAGTGATATTAAAAAGTATGTGACAAGAGATTGCCAACCCATTTTTCAGACGTATATGAAACACGTTAAATATAAAAAGATATACTTACGCAAACTTCTTTAAATATCGTATACGCGTAAACCTCGTCTATAAAACGTTGTCCAAACTGAACAAATTTTATATTGACCGATTGCTATAGCTATAAAGCAGGTGTTGTCAACTCAACGCTATGACATTAGCATTCTATGTGTGTATGTTTGTATTTACGTATGTTCTACTCTAGCGTCTATATTCATAAACAATTTCTATAAATGAGGTATCAATCAATTCGTAATTGTTTCAACTTGGCCAAAAATGCTTTGGTATGTCTGTGTGTTCTCTAGAGATCGCATTTCCCAACCGATTCCCGTGAAATTTTGGGAGCAGGTTCGATAAACATATGAAAGTCGATAGTCGAGCTATTATTTGGAAATTTTTGAAAATGACGAAGGTGGCACAATGGGCCTAAGCGCCTTTGGATTTTATGGCTCTTACGACCGTTTTGTGTTTGTAGTGACAACGAAATAATAACAAAGGAATTTTATTTTCTATTATGACACACAATAGACGTATATTTTCACCAGCATTGTCAAAAGATGAATAGGCCAGTTTATTTATAAAGAGATCTGATCGACTTCGAATCTCATCGGAAGGTGTATTTTTTAGTTCAATGTATTTATTTTGCGTTCGGTATCTTGAAGTTTATTTTAAAAGTACGAGTATACTTAATTATTTTCTTGGGAATTATGTAACTACAGGAAACATTTGCTTAGTCTACTTTACCAAAATTACCAGTTTACAAAATTTTTATGAGAATTCATTTTCATGACTAAACTAAAAAGTTTCTTTTTTTGACAATCTTTTACTGTGAGACCAAAGTAAATGAGCCTAAACTCGATGGGATTACGTTGTTTCATTAAAGAGTTCCTATGATCGCTTCCCAGCTCCATCATCAGACCAACTCCAAGTCATCATAATAGTGCATTGCCACGCGATATATACATGTGTGCAAAATTTCAGCTTAATTGGAAACCGGAAAGTAGATCAAATTTATCTTACGAGGTTTGACCTGAACATACCTATATACATAGATTGCATATTAAATAAAAAGCTGGTAAAAGAAAAAAAAATTGAATTGATTTTATAATTGAATAATTTACTTCATCGTTGTTTGTATAAACGCCAAGTTTTTGTAATTGTCACTAGATGGTGTTGTCATGAATTAGAACGCGCTATAAAAGATTTTTCATGAGGTGTTAAGTAGGCCGAACATACAGTAAGCTCCTACCTGTCATGAATTACGCCAGCGTGATTTTCGCACACGCGGCCCCATCCCTCCTAAATAAGCTACAACTAATACAGAATAGGTTCACACGCAGAGCCACGGGATCACCCCCTCGTGACCTACACAGAGACCTAGAACTTCCGTCCTTGAAGCGCTACATCAAAGAAACATCACAACGTTACTTTGAGAGTTGCCCTTCCCATCCCCGTTAGTTGTGCAGGCAGCAAATTATAGCCCGATTAGAGATGTCCCCCTGCGGCACAGACACCCGAGGAATGTTCTTTCTGACCCTGACGACCCCATCACGGTGGTCAACAAACCCTTCGAAAATCTCCAGACTCGCCGGAGTCCGGGATTTTCCATAAATACATACAACCGTACTCGCAGGCGAGTACAACGTAGTAGGAACAGTAGCTCGTTTTCCAGGTACCGAAATGTACCAGGGCGCTTCACGCCACCGATAGATTCGTAGTAGGCCCTTCAGTCACAATAGTGTCGGCCCTTATGGCATTGAGCGTTTGCTACCGCTCGCGAGTTTGCATTGCTCGCTTGATAAAAGGCAAAACCCATGGCCGAGGTTCGTCCCAACAACCCCCTTGCGCATTTGCCGAAAAGGCTGAGGGTTAATAGCCCTCGCCTCAAACTGTCCCGCTGTAAATTTTAAAGCTCACAGGAGCTAAAATTGTAGGTCATTCAAAAAAAGTAAGCTCCTGCTTCACATTTGTGTAAGAATCTAAAGACAGTTGTATACGTATTTGCTGAGAATATCGCTGCTTGCTTAAATTTCTATTCCTGTGCTAACTCTCGTTCTAAAGCTAATAGAGGTTGTTTGTTGTTGATCAACAATAATGAGTTTTCTAACGAAAAGAGGGAATCTATGTAGTTTTCTGACCTTTTTCCCCAGCCTCAGCAGCAAGGTTTCAAATAGAGATATATAGTAGATAATCAAATTTTAGTGAACCGCGCTTGATGATCGTTCAAGGGAAAGCTGGTAGTGGTAAAAATACTGTCTGCACTGTAGGTTGCTCTTACGTCGCACTTTCGTGGGGTCGAAGACTTACTGGTGTCATCTTGGTGCCCTTCGATTTTGAACGTTTGACAAGTATCAGGTCTATGAAACTTCTTCTGTTAAGAACAGAGGAGGAAAAAAGACTAAAAAGATTAGCCGAACGAACATTATCAAGATTTTAATATTCAATGAAAACATATGGTGTGAAAAGTTCCTTCGATCTGCAATCTCTATAAGATCGCGAGGTCTACAGCTCACAGAGCCACTAGTTATAGTCCGGGTCACAATGGATACTATTTTGTGAATGATATTGCATGATTTATTTTGAAAAAGTGTCAATTTTTTGTATGCAGTCGCGTTGTTTTTGGTTTTAAATGAGAGATGAGAAAATTCTGAGAATGAATATGAAAATATAATTTGTTATTAATTAATAAACTAATTTATCATAGGACATTAATGTCAAATTAATAATAAATAATAATTATTTAGTCATTTTTATTTACTACCCCATATGACAGAGCCTTTACATCAATTTGACTAGCAAAAATGATTTCCGTGACCGAAAATTGTATAATAAGTTCCTACCTTAATATTTGAACAAGTGATAATTTTACATTAATAGCTAGAGTGTATTTTGTCTTGAATGTGTGCCAACACGTATATTTTTAATTACTTATGGTAAAGGTTTTATGCACGGTTTTGCCCTTGGCCGGTGACACAGAAATAAGATAATTAACTTTTTACTAACGCGCTGCATATTTTAAACATAAAATTAAAGGTGGGTGTAGTGAATATCCACGCGTTGACAATTATTTTACGAGATCAAAACAGCACAAGACCATTATGTCTTTAGGTTAGCAAAATGACCTCACCCGTCGGGCCGCGCTCTCATTGGTTGAGCGCGGACCACGTGATGTCCCGGGAATGTTCCGAAATATTAAAGTTTACCGCCGCGAGGCTTATGAATGCGTTTGCTACATCCTCCCCCTTTTGATCTAGCGTTAAGCAGCGCGACGATCAAACCTTCTTAGGCCTACCTCGACCGCGTTTAGGAGCTACGGGCTCAGGACATCGACCCTCACGAGCGTGGTAACGTTGAAGATCGGAACGATGATATTTACCTATTGTCTCATCAGGCTTGTCCGGAAAGGCCAAAATGAAAGATGTAGGACTAACCTTTTTAGAAATGATGTAAGGGCCGTCCCTTCTAGGTAAAAATTTCTTAGAAATACCTTTAGAAGCGTTGCTAAGAGCGTGCGACTTTAACAGCACGAGATCACTAGGCTCCAGGATGTCCTCGCTGCTCCGAGTAGCATCTTTATAAGCCTTCCTACGATCTTGCTGCTGCTCAATAGCCTCCTTGGCTTGCTTCAAGGTACTAGCCATCTTTAAAAGATAAGGGGTTACCTGCGGTACATAATTCTCCGCTTCGATGATAGATCGGAGATCCGTACGAGCATCTATAGGAGAGCGAAACTCTCGTCCAAAAGTTAAATATGCAGGCGTCTGCTGAGTTGCTTGCGTGATTGATGTATTCATGGCGAACCGGATGAAAGGCAATGCATCAGGCCACTGCTGGTGATGTCCTTCGACCAAGATTGCCAATTGCGTCTTTAGATCGCGATTCTTTCGCTCGACCGGATTGGCCTCGGGGTGATATAACGGCACAAGTGACTGTTTAACGCCTAGAACATACATCGCCTGCTGCATGACGTCAGTCACAAACTGGATACCGTTGTCCGATATTACCCGACGCGGTACACCATAACGTAAGAACACCTGCTCAATCAGTACCTTAGCACAGTTTTCCGCTGTAGCCTCAATAAGGGCAAACATTTCAACTAGCTTACTAGTGGTATCTTCTACGATGAACACCCAACGCTCACCATTAGGCCCTTTGGGTAAGGGACCAAATAAATCCATAGCCAGGACTTCGAAGCGCTGCGCAGGTACAGGAGTCTGTAGTAAACCCGCTGGCTTCGTATTCGCCGGTTTGTAGCGCTGGCACTCGACGCAAGACTTCAAATACTCAGTAACGTACCGTCTCATTCCAGGAAAGTAATACTTCTGCGAAATCCGATGAAGAGTTCTCTCTACTTCACCGTGACCAGCGGTAGCAGCATCATGACACTCGACCATGATTTCTTTTCTCAGATTTGCAGGAACAACAAGTTGTGGCTCTTCGGATTCGACATCTTCAACATAGCGGTACAAGACGCCCTGAGAAAGGTGATAGCCTCGCTCAGACCATCGACTACTATAAACTTCGACATTTCCTTCCAAGTCCAGTATGATCTTAGATACCTCCGCATCAGCTAATTGAGACTCACGTAAGAAAGCGGCGTCCCATCGCGGCGTGTCGATAATCACCGTGCAGACCTCGCAAGCAGCCTGAACTTCTTCATAACCTGCAGGTCGACTCAAAGTGTCAGCTACGAGGTTACATTTTCCTGGGGTATACTCTAAAATTAAATCAAAAGCTTCATTGCCCACCTAACCAACCTACCAGTTGGAGACTTAAGCGTTAACAACCACTTTAACGGTTGATGATCGCTGGCAACACGAACAGGATGGCCATCAACATATCCTCGGAACTTTTCTAAAGCCCAGATTTTCCTGGGGTATACTCTAAAATTAAATCAAAAGCTTCATTGCCCACCTAACCAACCTACCAGTTGGAGACTTAAGCGTTAACAACCACTTTAACGGTTGATGATCGCTGGCAACACGAGCAGGATGGCCATCAACATATCCTCGGAACTTTTCTAAAGCCCAGACCACGGCAAGAGCTTCCCTCTCGGTTGTCGAGTAATTCCGCTCAGCTGAGGTTAGCAACCGGCTGGCATACTCTATCGGTCGCTCCTCTTGCGGCGTGGCACCTTGAACTAATACAGCTCCTAGAGCGTAAGCACTGGCGTCCGTCCTAAGGATAAATGGTTCATCATAGTTAGGTTGCCGAAGTATAGGACTTGTGATAAGTCGAGACTTAAGTTCCTCAAAAGACTTTTGTTCAGTCTCGCCCCACTGCCAACGTCGGTTCTTCTTCGTCAGATCTGTCAACGGACGGGCTACCTCTGAAAATTGCGGGATGAACTTCCGGAACCATGAGCATGTCTGCAGGAACGACTTAAGGTGTTTGACGCAAGTAGGGGCCTTCATCTCGACCACGGCGCTGACTTTATTCGGATCAGGAGCCACTCCTTGAGGCGAGATGATATGCCCTAAGTACTTGACACTCTCTCGTGCGAAAACACACTTTACACGATTAGCACGAAGTTTAAACTCACGTAAACGCTCGAATAACGCTTGCAGATCCTGCAGATGCTGCTCGAAGGATCCTGAGAGTACTACAAGGTCATCAATGTACCCTAGCAAGGTCACGTGCTTGACAGAGGCTCCAGATCGAAATCTATCGATTAACCTCTGAAAAGTGGCGGGAGCGTTGCGCAGACCAAAGGGCATACGTTTAAAACGATGAATACCCAGGTGCGAGACGAATGAGGTCTTGTCCTGGTCTTCCTCCCTTACGCACACCTGCCAGTACCCTGATCGAAGGTCGATAGTACTCATAAAACAGCTCTTACCTGTGTATTGCAATAAATCATCGATGACGGGTAAAGGGTAGGAATCACTCTTAGTGACGGCGTTAAGCTTACGGTAATCGACGCAAAACCTGAACGTGCCATCCTTCTTCGGCACCAGCAAGGCAGGAGCTGCCCAAGCAGACTCACATTCCTCTATGATTCCTCCAGATAGCATTCGTTCTATCTCAGCCTCCATAATAGCTTTCTTGGCCGGAGTGAGCCGATAAGGCGGCACAGCTATAGGTGGATGCTCACCTGTGTCGATCCGGTGCTCAGCAAAACTCCTTTTGCTACTCCTAGCCTCCCCCTGCTCTCGAAAAACATCTTCATACTGCTGGAGTAGAGCCGTCAGGTCATTCTTCTGCGATTCAGATAACATAATACCTTCGTCCGTCCTTAAAACATCCGTTGCGGCGCAACCTACGTAGTTACGCGAGGTTTCGCATTGCAAAGGGTAAATATCCTGAGGCCGATGTGCGCTAAACCACGTGTTGCGCGCTAAATCAAAAACCAAATGCGCCTTTCGTAAAAAATCTATACCTAAGAGCGTTTCGTTATTATTAGCATCTGGAAAGATTACGAAAGTGGTATTTACCGTTAAATCATTTAATTTTACCTCAACATCGGTAAGCAGAACGGGTAAATCGCGAACCAAACCGTCAGCAAGCTTAACGGACATCGTACAGTCGCGAAACGGATAATTAAGACGTTTGAGCAACGCATACAAAGTATAACCCGCAATACTTCGCTTCGCGGCGGTATCTATCAACGCAGTTCCACGGAACCCTAAAATCTCAATATCCAAAATAGGTCGACCAGTGACTCGGGCATCAACAGAATTAACATCACAATTGTCAACAACAGAATAATCACCAACATTGGTATCAAAGGAATAAAAGTTTACATCGGAATCAAATGACTTAAAATTGGCATCAAAAGAATTAAACTTGGAATCAAGGGAATTACATTTTAACTTGGCATCAAAAGTGTTTAAATTGGCATCAAAATTGTTTAAATTGGCATTTACAGACATACTGTTACACAAATTGTTACTACTCATTGATAGTTGTTTACTTGACTTCGCACAATTACTGTTAATAGAGGTATCAAAATGCAATATATTATCACTATCCTTTGATGCAATACTACTTTTATACTTTAGTAACACTTTCTTAGACTGTACACAAGTAAAATCAGTATGGTCATCCATGCCAGTAAAATTGCCATTATCCTTTACAAACTGGCCATTCTCCTTTGACACGTAATTCGCCGGTGTCGGCGACCTTGACCTAATAACATGACTATTATTAGATACATTTTCGTAATGATTACGATTACACGGAACAATTAAATCGCACGCAAAAAACTGATTGTCTTTGGAGTGTTTGCTGCAATTTCCGCAGTTCGCACGTATTACATCCCGAGCACCACAACCGTAACAAAATATGGATTTTGCGATTTTATCACTGTTATCACTTTTAATTGTTAGCTTTGGACAATCTAATTTCGTATGTCCACTCTTTTTGCAATAGACACAAAAAAGTTTACCTTGTTTCGACGAAATCACCTGAGGCACAGTAGGTGCGTGAGGGGACCGCGGGTGAGGCGAGGGCGCTGCAGACGACGCGGGGGCTCCGGGCGCGGCGTTGGCGGCGCGCAACAGCTGTGACGCGGGCGCTCCGGCTCGCGGTTGCGCGGCGGGCGTTGGCCCCGTTGTAGTTACGCTCCGGCCTGCCGATGCCGGCGGCAGCTTCGGCGTCAGCAACGTTGACTCCGCTAGCGACTCCTCAATCACTCTGGCTCTCTCGATCAGCCCGTCAACATTCGATACGGCATCTGGTTGTATACGTCTGTCCAACAATCCGTATATGATGTCCACTTTAACACGATCCTCTAGCTCAGTGATTCCCAAAGTGGTCCAGGTGGACCCCCAGGGGTCCACGGGAGACTTGCTGGGGGTCTACGTAGGCGTGAACAAAAAATGGGGGTCCATAAGATGTTAATGGGGGTCCACGAAAATTTATCTGCTTTTGATAGTAAAGAGCAAAAATGTAAGCATAGTTTTTATAAGGGCCTACCTACATTGTTTTAAGTACCTATCTAAGCAGATAATATTTTAATAAGGCAAGCGACTGTTACTTGTCCAAACTTGTGTATTCGATATTACGTACAATTTCGTGTACAGACTTGCAAAGCGCTATCCGCCCGACAATGCTTAATGCTTGTTCAGACATGAACTTGATCAACACTATAAATACTTGATGCCAAAGGCAACCAAACGCATTCATTTGTTTCCGGAATTTCGAAAACAAGGCGGAATTTGGAAAAAAGTTGTGAGAAAATTTATATCTGTGTTTGCTAGTGCCGGAGAAAAGTAAGTAACCTACCTTTTTTTGTTATAGTACTTAAGTATTTTGTTTACGTGTACTAGTCGGTTGATCACAACGGCCTGTATAGATAGGTAACTTAGTAACTTACAGATATTTTAATTGTCCTCTTTCGATTTGAAGACAAACACAGCACGTTTTATTCAATTGTTTTTTCACGAGAGAAGCACTGCCTCTCTAAAAAGGCCGAATAAGCAATATTGCAGAGCAATTAATTTTGTAATTTTTCTTGCAAATAACTACTAATTTTATAAAACAGTAATTTCATAATCATGTTAAATTGATTTTGAAGTAACTATTTTATCAAAACTATTCCTTTTCGGAAAGAGCGAGCGGTGCGCGGGCGACGGGAAAAGGGCGGGGCTTGAACTTCGATGCCTGTTTGTCACGTTTTAACAATGAAGCCGCAGACAAAAAATACGCAAATACACGGAGCGCGTGAACTCATTGATTTAATAAAATGTTAGTTATCGTTTTTATGGACAATTTTGGGATTTCGACGTTTATTTTTTCCTACACAAATATGATCAGTATTCGATACTGAGTACACTAATTTTTATTTATACTATTAAAAATTAGTGGTAAATTATGTACTTTAAAATTGATACCGTTTTGTGAAAACGTTTGTATTTGTCTCAGCGGTTTATTAGTTGGTCCCTTTACAAGCCGTAATTCTATTTCCGCGTGCTGACAAAGGCTGCGGTGTGATACCTATATTCAGAAAAAAACTTGGTTACTAAAACATTTTTTTTACAGGTAAGGTAACTGACACGAAACATGGCTACAGCAAAGAAAAAATGTCGACAATATAGTGTCGATTATTTGAAATATGGTTTTGTTCCATCAGAGGCAGACAAACAATTGCCCATGTGCCTATTATGCAACAAAGTTTTGAGCAATGACTCTATGAAACCATCAAAGCTCGAAGATCATCTAAAAAGGTGTCATACTGATAAAATAGGTAAAGATTTAAAATATTTTCAAACATTGAAAGAAAAATATGGAAAGAGACCCACCATGCACAGTATGTTCGCTTCAACATCTCAAAGTAACGATGATGGCTTGCGGGCATCTTACAATATCTCATTACTTATAGCAAAATCTGGAAAACCGCACACTATCGGAGAACAATTAATTTTACCCGCTGTTGAAGAGGTTTTAAAAACTGTTTTGCACAAATCTCCATTTGACGTACTAAAAAGAATTCCATTAAGTAACAATACTGTACAAAGACGCATTGATGAAATGAGCTCTGATATCGAAAGCTTTTTGTGCAATCATCTGCAAAAAACTCATTTTTCTATACAACTGGACGAGTCAACGTTACCCAGTAATGAAGCATTACTATTGGCATATGTCCGATTTATTGTTGAGGAAGAAATTCACGAAGAATTGCTATTTGCCAGAACTTTGGAGACTGACACTAAAGGCGAATCAATATTTAATGTCCTGAGTAATTTTTTTACGGAAAAATCGATCCCATTTACAAACATTATTTCAGTGGCAACAGACGGAGCTCCTGCAATGGTCGGGCGATATCGTGGGTTTATAAGTCATCTCAAAAGAATTATACCAGGACTTACAGCTATTCATTGCGTAATCCACCGACAACATCTTGTGGCAAAACATTTAAGTGACAGGTTGAACCAATCTCTTCATTTTGTAATAAAAGCTGTCAACAAAATCAGAAGCAATGCATTGAATACACGTTTATTTGCTCAATTGTGCGACGAAAATGATGAAGACTTCCAACGACTGCTCTTACATACTGAAGTACGCTGGTTGTCGAAAGGTGCATGCTTAACGAGATTTTACTCTGTTTTCGATTCCATATTAGAGTTCTTAGAAAGTAGAGATCCAGATTTAAAAGAAAACTTGATCAAATTCAAAGCAGACATTGCGTATTTGACAGATTTGTTTAAAAAATTTAATGATATTAACTTGCAGTTACAAGGGGACAGCCTGAATTTAATAAAAACAAAGGGGATAATTTCTTGGGAAATTGAAATTTATGAAGCAAAACATTAGTCGGCGCGAATTCTCTCAATTTCCAAACTTGTCGCAGGTAGAATGTATTGATGAGGATATCCATACCTACAGTCAACATTTAAGTGCCCTGCATGATGACTTCAAAACCAGGTTTGAAGATATACTGACGATGGATATACCACCATGGATAATAAATCCATTTGATGAAACGGAAGTGGCCAATGTTGTATTACAAGAGGAGCTGCTCGAGCTAAGCACTAATGAGGAGCTGAAGGTGAAATTTAGAAAAGGCCACCCAACATTTTGGCTGCAAGCAGAAATACCCGAAAAATATCCTGGACTGTGGGAAATCGCAAGGAAATTTTTAATAGCTTTTCCCTCGTCATATCTTGTCGAAAGGAGTTTTAGTGCCGTTACAAACCTCTTAACAAAAAAAAGGAGCAAATTAAACATCACAGAGCGGGGGGATTTGCGGTTATTGCTCACAAAAATAAAGCCAAACATTGATCGTTTGCTGACACTCCATCAGATACATCCTTCCCATTAATTAAAATTATGACCTGAACCTATATTACCTTAATATTTTTTTCTTGTAATTCTATTCTTTTAATAAATAAAGTGATATAAAATGTACCATTTTTCGTTTTTATTTTACATATCGAAATATAGGGACAGAACTCAGAAGTGACACAATTTTTATTTTTTGGCGACTTTAAGAATGTGGTAGAAATGTAGCAGCAGGGGGTCCACCGAAACCAGTAAAATTTTGAAAGTGGTCCACGAGAAAAATAAGTTTGGGAACTACTGCTCTAGCTCGTATGGCAACTTTGATAACATCGCCCTCAAGCGGGCGATAAACACGTCGGCTCTTTCTGTTCCTTGTTCCGACGCGAAGATATCGCGGAACAATTTGTAAGCCGGTCGCGGTGTGCCGTACATGGCCCTGAGGCGTTGTAGAGCGTCCTCCCAGGACTTGACGGAACTTTTGACTCCCTGATAGAAAACAGCGGCATCTCCAGTCAACAGCATAGGCAACCCGCGCAAAGCGTGTTCGTCGCTCACGCAAGAGCACTCTTTGAATACTAGCACCGCATCCAGGAAAGCTTCCAAAGTTTCAGGGTTTCCGGAGGATCCGTCGAATCGTGCAGTACACTTGACAAAGTTGCCGCCCTGCGGCATCGCTGGAGTGGTTGCCGGAAATGGAACCGGCGACTCGGTGCTGTGAGCTTGATGGTCTGAAGGCCTGTAGGACTGCGCGGCGATGCTCTCCAAGAGTAATCTGTTTGATTCCGCCTGAGCTTTGGCGTAGGCCTCAAGGAATTGAAACAGACGATCGTCCGTGGACGGTACTCGGGCAGCGTTGCCGGCAAGCGTGTCCTGACTCGTTTCTTCATCGATCTCACGATTACTCGTAGTCGCTTGGCGTGTTAGCGGCATAGTGAAAAACGTAAGGAACTGGAGTACACAAACAAAATGTTCTCGAACTATTTAAGTAGGTACACAGTTCACACGAGACTACACGCACAGAAAAAGTTTTATCGTGGTTCGGCCACTAGTTGGAGCGCCATTTGTAGTGAATATCCACGCGTTGACAATTATTTTACGAGATCAAAACAGCACAAGACCATTATGTCTTTAGGTTAGCAAAATGACCTCACCCGTCGGGCCGCGCTCTCATTGGTTGAGCGCGGACCACGTGATGTCCCGGGAATGTTCCGAAATATTAAAATTTACCGCCGCGAGGCTTATGAATGCGTTTGCTACAAAGGATTATATGAAGAAATCATAGATTAATAATTGGTCTCCGCTGCGCTACGACTAGATACCGTCGGCATACTACATAAATTCGCAACTAAAACCATGCCGAAATCGGCATGATTGCGGCATACCCGCGTCAGTCATGCCGCGACCGATGAGTGAGTTGGATGTCTAGATAAATATAAAATTTAATGTAAAAGTAGACGCAAAATGTGCAGTTTGCGTAGTCAAACTGTGTAAGACTAATACTTAAAGAAATAAGGAAGATACTGGTATTACATACCATTAATAAGTATTGTATTATTTCGAAATATGGACATAAAATAATATAACCCTAAAATATGGCGCGAAGTACCGCTCGGTGCTCAATGTTGCCGTGTATTAAATAATCCCAAATTCTCCGCTGTTTCGATTTTTATTATTTAGATATTTTGTTTTTTAACTCCCGACTCCAAAAGAGGGATGTTGTAATTTTGACTTATTCTGACAATTTTGTCTGTCTTTAACATCTTATTTCTTTAATGCTGATCTGGGAGAAAAGTAAATACGTGGAATGTACTACTGCTTCTCTTCCCGCGCAGACCATATAAGCCGGCCGAGGAAGTGGGCAAAAATCAAAGAACCATACCTATCAGTTGGCGATGCGACTAGCAACCTATCACTATTTTGATTCCATTTCCACTTTACCCCCACCAACATTCTAAATATGGCCTTTAGATAGTTGGTTTAGGTAGTAGGGTATTGTTGCCGGATAATTGATTAATCGAATTTGTTTTTTTTTTAAATTATCTAGGATATCGAAAGTATTGATATAATAAATTTAATCGATTATTTACTGCAATATCAAACAATTAGTCGATTATTGAAATGGGTTGATATAAATTACCTATATCGATTTAATCAACAAAGGTAATCGTTTATATCAATGGTTATTAATCGATTATCTTTCTGTAGTATCGATATAATCTAATCTGTAGTATTGATTTTTGAGAATTTATGAAAATTAATCGATAAATGGATTAACAACACCAAGCATTTCAGGCACCGATACTATATAGATATACCGGATCTCGGCGGCGGGATGTACAGCGGGCATAACACAAATCATCGTCATTCAACTCATACAGAAAAAAATTACAGGAATATATTATCAATAGTATCAATATCGATACTATCGATATATGATCACTATCGATACCTTAGATTATATTTTCTACTATCAAAGAATCGATTATTATTCGATGTATAATGTATTTTCCGGCAACACTACTGTATGGAAAAAGGCCATGGTAATATCTACTCGTATGTACAAGATGTTTACCGCAGCTCCGCCTGCGTCAAAAGGTAGCCTATGTTTGACTCCGGGTCTTGAATTATATCCGTACCAAATTTCATGAAAATCAATTCAGCGGTTTAGTTGTGAAAGAGTAACAAACATCCATCCATACTTACAAACTTTCGCGTTTATAATATTAATAGGATGTGTATGTCTATGTATTTATCTGTATTTAAACCCAGGTTACAACTAAAAAGAGGTCAGTAGTCAATTAGCTCCAAGCTCAATAGAAAATTAAAGTAACGTTTAACATACTGTACTGTGTAATAATAAATCAAAAAAAAATTTTTTTGCAATTTTAGGATTCTATAATAGAATTATAAAATAAAGTAGACAAAACCTAACCATTTCCCCTACCTTATCTCCGCAACTATCGATTCATAAATTACAGGAAAACCTATTAGATAATATTAAATTTGTTTAAGAGGTCCAAATGGAGAAAAATAAAAAATAGTGCAGAACCCTCTACATGCGAGCCGACTCACACTTGGCCAGTTTTAATTTAATTTCATTTTAAAGGTTTTTCTGAGCTACTTTTTATATTACGTAACAAGACCGCAGCAATTAATAATTTTCCCATTGGTCGGGCACCAGTCAAGTAGCTGGCAACACCATAATCGACGCTAGTGTGCATCTTTGCACATTGTTTTACACACACTTTCCTATTAAGTGGCCGCATTCTGGAAACTGATTTTTCTTCACAGCGCGGTATCTAGTCGAGCGCGCGAGACCAATTTTTAATCTATGGAAGAAATATTAAACGCTGTTATTCATTCATATACATTACTTTATTGCACTCTATATGATACTACACTTAGAAATAACAATTTAAATACTTACAGTAAAAGATTATTACAGTGTATTTGTTTCATGTAAAAATTTACTTCAACATGACGTCGGCAATAAAGAGCCCCATTTTTGAAAAGTAAGATTCAACGTGAATTCACCCAATAACGGTGACTGGGATGAAAATCGTTCGACTTACCGGTTTTGCGAGTCATCCTTTATAAAAATAGGGCATCAGACTAATCATAAATTAACTTTCACTGTTCTTCATCTAAATGCGGTTCAATCTTAACAGTCACAAAGTCCGTGGGTTCTAATTCCTGCTCATTTTCATCTTCACTCGCCAATTCATTCTTTATCATGACTTCGTGTGTCTTTTCACTTGTCCCTTCTCCATTACCTGCAGTGTTATCAGACACAATTATTTGCGGCTTTATCTTTGGCGGCCCGAATATTTTGGTCATGACGTCATCATCTAAGTCTAGTTTACAATCCCAGGGGTCAACTCGCTCGTAGAAATCTTTTATTGTGACCTCTGAATCCCTCAAAGAGTGTCGTTTGCGAAGATGCTTCATTATTGTTTTCTTTACTGCGCACGATTTTGGGCAGATTTTGCACTGTAAAATGAGGTGAAAAGTGAAGAAGGTATCATTGTCACAATTTAGGGATTGTCGTTGTTTTTTTTTTTTTGTAAACGTAATCTGAGGATACTTCATTGGTTCAAGTATTATTGTGACTGTAATGTGTATGCTACATAGCTCTGTTTCTCAAAAAGTAGACAAACGGCTGCATATTTGGGACCGTTTTGAATACCCGAGTGTGTCGGGTCAATTGACCTTATAATCTATTTACACAATCGCTATAAAAAAAAACTGTACGAGGAAGTATGGACTTTATAAACGTTGAAATTAGGTTGGAATGTTTCATTATTTTATATCCTTAAATATATTGACAGCGACAGCTCTGTGTGTAGAACTGGGCTTATAACAAATGGGACATTAGTACTGAGCGCTGTACAAAGCACTATGAACCTAATTAGATTCAAATTGACATATATTTTCTACTAACTGTTTCTCGCAGCTTCGCCTGTGTCAAAAAGTAACCTATGTTTGATCCCGGGTATTCAACTATATTCATACCAAATTTCATCGAAATCCGTTCAGCGATTTGGCCGTGAAAGCGTAACATACAGAGAGGCAGGCAGACAGACTTTCGCATTTATAATATTAGTATGGATTAATTCTTACCTTGAATGTATTGACAGCACTATGAGGTAACACGTGGTATTTGAGATTGGTACAAGTATGTGATGGCTGAGACAGGAGGACACGAGTAGTGAACGCTTTCAAGCGATTATGACCATTATCACTCACACCAATAAAGATTACATTTGCTTAATTAATTTTACCTTGAATGTATTGACAGCACTGTGAGTTAACACGTGGTATTTGAGACTGGTACAAGTAGAACTGGGCTTGTGACAGATGGGACACGAATATTGAGCGCTCGTGTGGTTTGTCCGCAAGTGACGTAACATGTAACGCTCGTCCTGGTAGCATTTGTCTGGAAAATTATCACAGAAAAAAATAATAGGTAGATGTGCTAAGTTGGCGTTACCTGCATGCCACAGTTAGGCTACAGAAATATAATAACAGTACAGAACGGACACTCACAGCCTCCCACCCGAAACAGATACACGCACCTCACCGCGCAGATTCGTAGGATAAAAATCAAGAGCAAATAATGCAAGGATGACACTTCAGTCGCGCGGCCGCTGCGACGAATAGGACGCAGACACGGTAAATAAAAAATAACCAACCCAACGAGCAACATACACATGCCAATGTGCGCCAGCATGTGCGTACGCGACCGAATCGTAGTAGTAGTAATAGGTATCGGGCTCGCTGCTGTTGTTTGGAATGTGCGGCGTTTGGTTAGGTCTCGACATATTAAGTTAAGACTCAATAGGCTTGACTGGCCAGCACATAGAACTTCTATCTAATCTTATTTCTGTGTTAGATATAGAGAAATAAAGAATTATTTATTTATTTATTTATTATAATTAGTACAATACAAAATATCATTATTGCACACATACAGAAACAAACAATTGTAAAATTACACAAACTTAAACATATGGAGCAAATGCGGACTAATTGCTAGGCAATGAGGCTTATTAGTACTAGCTAGCTAATGACATCAGTGAACTTACCGCAAAGTGGACACTTTATAGAGCCCTTCTTGCCGTCGTGAATCTTCATATGTTCCCGCAGAGAACATCCACTGGTAAACAGCTTGGAGCATATTGGGCACGTCTCCAAATCTATAAGACAAAACCACGACATTATACTTATTAACTATTTATTTATTTAACATTTTCCAAAAATTGATACAAACAAATAAACATAAGATGCATTTCACAAAACCACTGAGGTTTGTTTAGAAATAGCAGGTACATTCAAATCAAGCTAATTGAAAATCTATGATACTAATAAAGAAAATGAAGTAAATCTTAACAGTGAGCCGGGCAATCAATCCTGATAAGAACCACAGAGATGAAGCTGCAGACAACAGCTAGTTCTACTGAATGCTTATTTAAGTCATATTTAAGCTAAGTCATGGGCCCATACCTAAGTAAAGGTATATGCATGCATGTCCAACTAAAGCTGATTTTCCAAAATTCGTATGAAATCGAGAAATGAAGGCCTACTTATTAAAGAGCAAAATCGATGTTGTCAAGAAAGTATTTTTAAAGTTTATATTTTATATTTTTGTTAGTAATACTAGTTTTTAAATCATCAGGCAACTTGTTAATCAAGCGAGGCAGGAGATAGCCAGTCGTCCTCTCACCGTAGGCATTGTTCGCGAGCGACCGCCCGTGTATATACAGCATGATTAACCGTAGAATAATTTTCATTGAAATAATTTTGTTTTAATAATGAATATTTCGTGTTCAAGTGTACCGGTAATATTTTACAATGTTGAAAGAGGCCAAATTCGTTATCGCGAAATTGTAATTTTTTTTTTTTAGATACTATAGTTATATAATATTTTTAACTGTAATCTATAAATATTATTTAGGTAGGTATTATATGTTCGACCGTAGCTACTTAGGCCATATAATACATGTGATTCAGCGAGAGAGTTATACAGCAACAGTTTAACACGATATGGAATGCGATGTTTGAGGATTTGCATACTTGCCAGAAAGTGCCTGAGTTTGGTACAAACGTGATTTATGTGAAGTTTCCAATTAAGCCTGCTATCAATTATAAGGCCGAGATAGGTGTGGGACTCGACCCTTTCTATAGATGGACAGTCACATCTACCTGCAGTTGTGTTACTATGCAAACAAGCGTGTTTGTGTGCAACTAAGTGGTTGGTGTCCACGGAGGATCTTAGATATGGTGACCTTATATGTAAGAGTTTGGTTTTATCATTGTGAACTTGATGAACACATAAAAACTTTGAACAAACAAGGACGTGAGCGAAACCCCGAGTAAAAGTAGTTATGAAACACATATTCTTACAAAATATTCACATTACACTTCGTAACATATCACTTCGAAATCAAAAACTACTTAATTAAAACAAAGGAACTAGAACTGAGCTTATAAAAGTAACTAATCCTAAATACTATAAATACAAAGAGGGGAGACTTTTGCCCAGCAGTGGGACTGTGGAACTTAAACAACTAGGAAAAAAATACGACAATTGAAATGTTACAAAACAAAATACCAAATAAAAGAAAAGAAGGGACTTCTCTGGTATGTACAAGTGCAGTGATATACCTAGTGTATAATTTAATAGTTAAAATTTAGCGATAAAGATTCTACTATGAAAATTTGTTCCTTGTAGTAAATTCAGTGTGACGTCATGAAATTCGGTCATCAATTTAGAGGTGGCGCAGAGGAAAAAATCTGTTAAAATGAATCAACAATTATCACAATTGGAAAGTCTTTCATAGATGGCGATGTAGAGCAGAGAAAACAGGAAAGGAGGCCCTGAGTTTGGAATACTTTGGAAGTAACAAGCTGCATCCTAAGCTTACGAGCCCGGCTCACAAATTTAAACTAGTCCTATTCTATAAAACTGTGGTCCAACTTCTAATCTTAGACCTTGATTACCGTACCGGTTATTACAATAGGTGCCTTCTCACCTCCTTAACCACTTTTACAATTTTTACTCTGTATCAAATCGCAGAGGTTTGTTGAGCGAACTTCTCTCGCTCTACAAACACCTTAAGGAAAAAAAAAAACACTTTTACAAGGGAACCAGACCAATAGTTAACACATTCATTGCTCATAAATTATATTTTTTACTGTTTACAAAGCACCATGTGTTTTTTCGGAAGTGAATGTGTTAATTTATAAATAACATAATATTAAATATGACTCATGTAAACCAGTTCAAAAAATATGAATACTTACTCTCTCCCGTATGTTTTCTGATATGATATGTTAATTTGGATTTCTGCACGAACGTTTGTCCACAGTACAGGCAAGCGTAGGAAGTTTCCCTTGAATGCGTTCTGTTAAAAAATGAGAAGATGTCTCTGTAAAACTTTGAACGTCGTTATGTCGCGACTAGAATAACCCCATACTAATTTGAACGTCTATAAAAGTTTTTGGCTCATCCGGACAGTTTTAGAAGGACACCTAATGCATTTTATGTAAAATCTTTATTGTACACGCAGAACGTAATAATTTTGCCGTATTTTTAATCTATTTTTCTTCATTCTAGCGAATTTCCCGTAAGTACCTTGCGAAGTACTAAGAAGTTAAAAATAAAAATGGCACAAGTGGCGACCAATTATAAATAGATATTTTTCTGATTATTACAACAATGAGTATTGTATATTCACCTTGTATGCGACGTACACGCTCCTTTATCAGCAAAAGTTCGTGGGCAATGTTGACACGCATAGGGCCTTTCGCCCGTATGTCTTCGTTCGTGACGTAACATGTTGGACCGTTGAACGAAACGCATGGGACAATACGAACAAGCGTGGCGTGGACCTTCGTGAATCTGCTGATGTTCGCGAAACGAGTCCTTTTTCTGTAAGAACAAGGGCATAATTTAGGTAGCACCATCGGGTGATTCACTCGGTGTGTGTAACTCCAGCGGAAAGTTCCGCCCAAGGGAAATGAGAGTATTGCAAATAATTAATACATAGACCCCCAAAATTAGTTTAAGTTCTATTTTCGAAGTTATTCGAGAAAAATTGATTCCGCTGGAAGGACGTTACCCCAGCGGCAAGATTTTGAAAAAGGCGTTAGCCTGGAACCAATTATATGAAAAAATAACTCCAGAAGGGTTATATATGTCGAACAAATGCCCCTGTTCGTATACAGCGGCATTTGTTCATCTTATAGTTATTGAGATATTCAAGTTGCCGCTGGGGCAACGTTTTATAAATCTGTCATAGCAGAATTAAAAAAAAAATCAGTTGTACAGAACTTGCATTATCACCCACATTATCAAACGTTTCCTTAAAGTCGACTTAACCTTACTCATTAGTATGATTACACGTCACTAGCTTCCTAGTCTTATAGAGATTCCTTATTGGAGGTGAGTATGGAACTGTCAAATATAAGGTCATGGTCGAGAGGTACCTTGAAAATGAAATAAAGTTGTTATAAATCAGCTTTTTGCAACTTTTTGCATATCTATGTACTTACTTTTTTTATTTTTTTACTATTTCTTTTATTTCAATTTTATTATAAGTTAAATATTAAGTTATTATAACCTGTGTCATTCCTCATTGGAGTTTGTCCAAGCAACCAACTAAGAATGTAATTTTCAAGGAAAGTTCGAGGACTTCCCTAAGGCTTCCTCCAATGAGTTTCAGTGAGTGTGTCTTTGAGGTTATGTTTAAGAATACGGGTGTAAATCTTGAACAATTAATATTGTTTCTTCGCTTACCAAGAAAGTCTTCCCACAATCATCGCACTTGTATGTCTGTTTGTTTGGCGCGTGATCCTGTTTGTGCATGTACAGCGAAGACTTGTACTGGAAGGACTTGCCGCACTCTTTGCATTCGAACGGGTGGCGGCCGGGGTGAAGCAGTAGGTAATGGAGCTTCCTGCAAACAACAACACATTTCATAATTTCCCCCAAAACTGCAACGTATGTCACATTAATGCTCAAAGCATCCCCGCTCATTATACTGATCTTCTGGAAGCCTTCTCGTCTGACCTGGTAAGCGCAGTACTTGTCTCGGAAATGTTCCTTAAACCAAGTTTACAGTCTACCAGCTACTGCTTACCTCGTTTTGTTCTCGTACGTAATGACCGTATTGGTGCGGGGTGCTGCTGTGTTGCTATATATTGCGTATGCGTTCTGACATCGATTACCGAATACTTTCTAAGTCACCTTCCACTCGGGGTCAATGGAATATATCTTGCTAGAAGTTTCTATTAAAGGCGTAAAAGCTGCTCTCGGTATCTTTTAACCTTCTTCCTCAAAGGTAATCTACTTTTCAACTTTCGAATCCCTCCTGGAATCGGTTTGTTCAGACTACGCCCATCACCTGAACCCGGAAGACTTCAACACATGTCTTTTAAGACAAGATGACAAAACTTCTAAGCTAATTAACATTGTCAAGTCTGTCAATTTTTCTATTCTTCCTTTGGGTCCAACACATTTCACAGACCATGGTCCTAGCTAACTAGATCTAATAATTACGTCAAGACGTAAATTTCCACGACGTGAAAACCTAGTTGCCAACCATGGTCAAACACCTGCACCAGGTTTCTCTCATCTTCTTTACATATCCTACAAGATTAAGTTACCCTAAAGTTAGACCGACAACACTCCATCTCCGTTGTTTGACCAAGATAAATAGCGATGCCCTAACATCTGACGCTTCTAGGATTGATTAATCACCGGTAGTTGCGGCGGGTACAGTAGACGAGAAAATTTCTCTGTTTAATAATAAAGTTCTCTCTCTGTACGACGGCCACGCTCCAATCAAAGCCGTAAAGATACGACGTCCGCCTGCTCCGTGGATAACTGACGAAATGTTGCGTTCCGTAGGTTTAGAAGGGATCGCACCGACGAAAATTGGATTTAATTTAAACAGGACATTATAAAGAATGCTAAACGTCGATATTTCACAGCTAATATTGTAAATGTTTCTCCCGCTAATCTTTAAAAATTAAATTACACAGACAGATGGACCCCGGATTAACTGAGAAAAAGGGGTAGACAACGAAGTCAAGTCACACACGTCTACACGTCTTGGGAAACTGTAAGTATAGTGAGTCGCTGTGAATAAATAAATAAAACACAGACAGACAGTGAACCATAGAGCTAGAGCATCCCACTGACCTCTCATCACTGGTGTGCATGAGCTCCTTGCACAGCTTACACTTGTACCTGCCCGGGCCGTGCGCCTGTGCCATGTGAGTACTGCAAGCGCGGGAACTGGAGAATTCTCTCTCGCAAATTGTACAGTTGATTTTGCGGTCTACTCGGTTGCTGGTTGCATGGACTAGCTGTTGAATTGTAAAACGAATAACACCTTTAATAAATTAAACATCTGTTAAGCAAGCAGAGATAGATCTTATTTACCGTAAAAAAACAAGTTTCATGGTTCATATTGCGACGCAATTCCAAATATTAATATAGATAATAAGAAGCTGGAATGAAGTATCTCACTAGATCCAAAATTTTCATTTTGGCATAGTGAAACCCAAAATAGGTCATCGGTCTCTCTGGTACTACAACTTGACCACTTGGTCTAGGTTTGTTGATCAACATGAAAAGTCACATAAACTCAACACTAGCTGTTTTTTGTGACACCAACTGTGGCAAAAAGTATATTTCACATGTTTTTCATACACATTTTTAGCTCCTATTGCTACCATTTGAGAAACTATTTTTGACAGAAAAGTAGCCTAAGTTTGACTTTCGGTCTTCAAATAAATTAATATCAAAATCAGTTCAGGGATTAAGCCGTTGAAGTGTAACTGACAGACTTGTTGGAGACACAATAGAGAGTCTAGTTGGTATAGATTTCCATGGATGAGCTTTACTGCTAAGCATAGTGCAGGGTTCAAAGGCAATCTATTCTGTATAGACTACCACATTTGATTAAAATTTGTATAGCACCAATCCGAAAATTCCAACAAAAACGTACCTTCAAATGATATTTAAAAGACTTCATATGACTAAGAGGCTTGTACAAGCAAGCGTCAAATGAGCAGAATATCTTTCGTGCATCGGGATGATTTTCATTGAAATGACTCCTCATCTCGTCGATGGTGGTGAGTACGAGACAACATCGGCAGCACTTTAGCAGGTGAGTGGGAGGCTCTGACTCCGTACTTTGGTGTTTCTCGAAGAAGTGGTGGACAAAGAACACCTGTTGATTGAATACTAGTTATTGAAACTTTTTGAAAGTACTAATAATAGCAGACACAGTAATAATAATATAGATTAGAACTAAACTTGTCTAGATTTCATATTGCGTTTTCTTTAGCGTACATTTCACTTGTCATTATTGTACATACACATATTTGGTTCTGTTTGTGAGCAATAAAGATGTTTTTATTGTGTGGTGTAATTTAGCTATTTACATGACAATATTCTTCTTTTTCTGGTAGAATCACAAACAAAAAATAAAGAAAGACAAAATAGCAAATCTACCTTATCACTGAAAGTTTCAGAACAAAGTTGACACTGATAAAAGTCTTCCTTGTTAGCTTCAATGTGGACTCTCACTTGGTGCGATTCTCTATCGGGCTCATTCCAAAACAACATTGGGCAATACCTGCATTTGAAGCCCAAGTGAGGACTGAAGCAATTGTCAAACTCCAACTCATCGAAATGCTCATTCAAGTGACGTCTTGTTGACTCCCGGTTATCAAACTCTTTGTCACAAAACTGACATATCCACAGATCATCAAATTCACCCAACTCTTCATTTATATGAGATTCGAGTTCATTTTTACTCTCAAAAGTAGTTGCACATACACGACAGCAGTACACTGGCAATGACTTCATCAAATGCATTTTGCTCATATGTGTAGTGAATGTGAATGGTGTAGTGTGCCTTGTGCCGCATAGTCCACATGAAACTTCTGCCGGAAATTCTGCCTTAATCGAATCATATTCTATATCTGATACTTCTGGGAGAACATTCGCATTGATATCAAGTAATGTATGGTTAAGATACTCAACATAGCTTTTTTCCATAATGATCAGCTCAACCAGGGTTACATCGAAATCTTCATCACCTTTATATGACTTTAATATTTCATTACGTTGTTCATCTATTTCGTCATCTGCTTTATTTGTTGCTTCCTCATTGTCTTTGTCCTCATTATCACTATCTAGCTCTTGCTTTATTTCTGGTATAAGAGCTTTAAGCAATGCCTGAGCATCGCTGGATTCGACCTCAGGCATTTCACTATGTTTATTTTCCAACTCGACATACCCAAACCTCATTTGAGTTTTCAACTGATTTTCAATGAACTGAGAGCTGACCTGGGCTCCAAATATAGCAAATGGATGATCACGACCAGAAATAATTTTCGTAAAGCATTTTAGGGTGAAATGGTGAAAACCCATGTAGTGGCTAAAGAATGCTTGAGCCGGATTATTGGATTTAGAACAGAGAAGACATAGAAATTTATTGCCACCTTCAAACTCCAGCTCCCACATAACCTCCTCATTCTTGCTGGTCACATTTGTTATGTTATGTTTTTTTATAAGATGGTTGTTATATTGGTCATCGTCAGGCATTCTAAAGTGACATAGTCTGCAATGCACTAACTTGTGAATGGTGCTAAGATGCTGGCGTAGCTCTTCTTCAGTTTGGAAGTTCTCCACACATTGTGAGCAAGGCCATGGTACATGGAACTTCATGTGTGCTAACCAAGCCGCTCGATCAGGTACAAAATATCTGAAACGGGTGTTATTATACAATAAAATGTAAAAGGTAAATCACTCAAATTGTTTATTTTCTCTCCACAAGTACATATTTAAAGTATAAAAAATTAATTTGTTTTAAATTAAGACCAGATCATCACCAATTGGTGAAGATCATGCCTGGAACACTTATACTTAGTATACAAAACTACAAACTTCATGTAAAACATATATTATACTAATAAAAATATTAGAACTATTTAAATTCATAGAAAGCGTGTTTATTTTCAATTGCTATGTTTGTATTCATTCCATGAAAAAAATGTATATCCCAAGTTCCACTAGCATTTGGTTTCTTAGCAAAAAAATATCGGAAATAGTCTAACGACTTTCTATTTCTGCACGGGACGTTTCTGAAGTTAACAACCCTTGTTACATGGACATTTACTGGCTAAAATTTTGTTACTGACATCTGACGAGTATGACAAATACTTACCTGCAGATACCACAAAAGTCTTTCTTATGGTTCATTATGTAGTGCACTATCATCTTGGTCCTATTTATAAACCATTCTGAGCACAGTAAACAACTAAATGGCCCAGCCGGATTCAAATCTTTCATGTACAGCCATACATCTGTAGGGCGCTCAATAATCTTCGGTAGCTGTTTTTCTGAACCGTTTCCTTTAAGCCTTATAGTCAAAGAAATTTTAGGCCTGGGGATTAACTTTTTCTTCTTTTTTTTCACTGGTTTATATTCATCATCATTTGGGTCCGAATTAACAGTTTCTTCATCGGAACTATTTCGGCTCGTCTTCTTTGCTGCTGCTAACATTGAAAGCGGTTCATCGTCAGAATCATCTGAGGTCATGTTTGGTAAATTATGTACTTACAACAACGGAAAATAATCAACAATATTATAAACTTTTAACAATCAAAGGATCAAATCATCACATCAATCAATACAAACAATTAAGTTTTATTTTTGACAATAACTTGACTTTTCGTTTTGGCATTGACATAACAAATCGTCGATGTAGTCCATTCTTTTTTTCTTTGAAATATATGTACGGCCTATAATGGGAGCTTTAAGCCAAATCATCGCTTTTTTAAACCATACAGAAACATTAAATTAAACTATTTTAATACGGTTTTATCGCGTTTATTACTTATTTATTTACACCTGACGTTTCAAACACTTTCGAGAGTTATCCGGATCCTTAAGTAATTAGAACTAAGACGCCATTTAATTAAGATAACCTTTTAAAAAAATGTGAAAGGAAAAGCTTATTTAAATCTTACTGGTCCACTTATTTACTTACATTGTTCATATTTTTCAAATAAAATGTTTAAAATTTTTACCAGAATATAATAAATACGATAAATAAAGAAAAAAAAATTTTAAGCAGTATTTTTTACATCATTTTATCATCAGAAGTAGTTTATTTTTAAGGCGTTTCAAAAATGAGATGAAAACTAGTATATATTGCTACCGTAAACTTACCGCTGCATGAGATTTAATACATTATATAACACCCAATAACCCTAAACTTGACTTACCTTAATTATTTTATTAAAGTACAACATACGTCATTATCATGAAAATACTTACCTACTGCAAAATATTATCATATCACTATTGACTTTAACAAGAACGTAAAAATGTATGAAAACAGTTTTAATATTTAGCGCTTTCGGTGATATTAATTGCTACTAAAGAAGTCCGATTATATTCTTAAGTTATTTACAAGAAGTAATCATGTGTAACCAAAAAAGTCATTAAAGTAGTTTCCATAACTTGTTTACTACTTTAGCTTGCAGTTATAACCTGTCTATAGCTTATAAAACACTTGAAGTGGTAATCACTGCTGCAATAGCACTGTTCTTACTCTTCTTAATCACTCATTTATCACTTATCTATAACCATTAAGTCACTTCAAGCTCTAACATGAACAGGCCCAAACCAGGGTTATAAGAGAAATACAGAACGCTTTATCACCCATTGTTGGTGCCTTTACAGAACTTCTAGTTCTTAAAATTCTCTTAAGCAGTTCATGTAGCACTTATTCTTATAACCAAAATGTTAGTTGGGTTAATATGGTACTAAAAAATATGTATGTCAGTGTCAAATGTCAAAGTCAGGTTGGACCGAAGGCCGCGAGTTGGTTTCTTGTTTGTTTACAATCGCCAAATATCTTGGTACCTACCCCATTTCTCATATTTATTGCTTATTGGCCTGTTCATTGGACTTTACTGCCGTCTCTTCATCCGTTGACATCTGATTTTTCAATAATTGGACACCGATTCTTCATTATAATGTTTAAATGAATGTAATGAAGATGTAGTTAGGTTATGTATGGGTTATGTTTACTTGAACAGAGATGACTTTTGACATGGGTGACAAGTACGTGAAGCGCCTAATTAGCGCTACCAAACAAAAAATATTTATCACTACCCTGTGCTACCAACCTAAAAAATTAAATGTGAATAGCCGGAAGTTATCCGGCTACGTCATGCGATAACTTTGCTAAAAAATGAAAGTCATTGGGTTTTCTGTAAAATAGAAGTATCTGTAGAAAAATCTGATTAATGTAATCTGTTCCCTAAGCCTATTCCTCGAAATGGTTTACGAATTAGACATTTTCATTAAAACGTTTACTTGCCAATTAGGCTTTATATTTCTGATTCAAAAACAAGTATAATTATTTTTCATTTTTTAATAAAAATCTACCTCAAAATAAAGATTATACCTATTGCTACGTAACTGTTTACAATTTTTTCCAACTTTTGGGGTTGTTATCAAGTGCTGTGATGGAAACCCAGCTTCACACCCTAACACATCACGAGTCAGAAAGAGAGAGGTGGCTAACGAAATGTATTCAGGTCAAATTTTCTGCCATTAGCGTATTGTACGCGTTCTCTCTATCCCTTTAGCTTTAGATCCATGCGTAAAATATACAACACTACAACATTGCTCTGCTCTATCGTGGCAGCCATTTTATAGAGATTTATGTTGTCTATGGTGTGATCAAAGAAAGGCGAAGCTAAACAAAAGGGTAGCATGTTGATAGCATTTACTGTAAAATTAGTAAAATATGCTTGTTTATCAACTTAAATTACTTGTTTTAATCTTACAATTAAGTGAGTTTATCATTTAAATAATAAGTGTTACAAACAAGATCACAAAATGAAGTACAATGCACAGTGTAATGGAGGCCATTATAAGTAATTATTATGTGTATTGGCATACTTACTGGCCTAAGACCTGTCAGAGATATGTTTTAAATCGTTATTTAACTGCTCGTGCTTAAAGCTATATAAGAATAATATGTTTGAAACCAAAACATAATGAAATGTGAATGGGTCGTAAGTGGTCAATGTAAATAGACCATTAGCACAAAACATGGCCCAGAACCAAGGGGAGGTTCAAGTGGGAACGCCGAACCAACCCGTGAAAGATAAGGATATTTATGCGTGCCTGCCTGATATGCGTGTGAATGGCCCGCTCGGCCCTGATGAACCGTGTCCAGGAGGTGAAGAATTGAGGTGGCTGCCCGCGCAGGCTACTGACCGAGATCTGGTTATGTACTTAAGAGCCGCTCGTTCTATGGCAGCCTTTGCTGGCATGTGTGACGGGGGCTCCCCTGATGATGGCTGCGTAGCTGCTAGTCGTGACGATACTACTATGAATGCACTAGACGTTTTACATGATTCAGGTTATGATCCTGGACGTGCTCTGCAAGCTCTTGTGAAGTGCCCAGTACCAAAAGGTATTGAGAAAAAGTGGTCCGAAGAAGAAACTAAACGATTTGTGAAAGGCATCCGTCAATTTGGTAAGAATTTTTTCAAAATTAAAAAAGATCTTTTACCTCATAAAGACACTGCTGAATTAGTAGAGTTTTATTATCTGTGGAAAAAGACTCCTGGTGCTAGTAGTAATAGGCCACATAGAAGAAGGAGACAAGCTTCATTAAGACGAGTTCGTAACACAAGGAACTCCCGTGCTGGCACACCGAAAGAACAGACTCCTGAAGCGACACCTGCTGTTCCAGACACAAACAGCTCGAGGCCATCACCTAATCCGAAAGAAGCCGGGGAAATGAGTTCAGTCACAGAAGATGAGAATTCTGAAGAAGACAGTGATTCTAGAGATGCTGCTGATTTAGCTAAAGCAGATAACGGTAGAACCGATAATCGTGAAGATTCACCAAGCAGAATGAGAACTAGAAATAAGTCAAAAGAACAAACTACTCCTAATGGTAAGAAAGGACAAGATGAGAGTGATACTGATTCAAAATCTAAAACAAAACCTAGCAATAAACCAAATACACAAAGTACAAACAACAACATAAGTGATAAGGTTTTATCATCACCTGTCAGTAAAGATATTAAGAAAAAGGTTGCAGTTACTAACGGAAAAGTTGATGTTTCAAAAGTTAAGAAACGCCTCCCAGATGATTCGAAAATAGAAGGAATTATGGATGGTGATGTACAAATTAAAAAGAAAAAATCTGAAGAAAATCCACCTGAAAGCCCATCAGGGAGTCTTACAAATGATAGCTTTACAGCAATGGATGAAAATGTTGAGCCGGGCCCTGAAGTTTGTGACTTTAGTTTCAATAAGACTGACAAAGAAAATGCAGACCAAAACAAAGAGGCAGAACCAGAAAAATCTAGCTCTAAGCCACTGGATATACAGGTCAAGGCAGATCCAAATCCTGAACCTGTAATTAAAACTGAAAAGGACGCTGTATCTTCTACATTTAAAGTAGCACCAGAAAAAGATGAGAGAAGTGCTCTAGATTTTAAAATGGATGCAAATGTACCCAAACGTAATGATAACATTGAATCAAGACCACTGGCAATTCCCAATGCAATATTTCCGAAAACAGAACTTATTATTCCTAAAGTTACTCCTATGTCTACAGAGACCATGGAAAAAATAAAGATCAAAGAGGAAGTGGATACAGAAGAACAAACACTCAATTTACAAAAAGATGATTTTCCGAAAGATCCACTTGCACATAATCGTCCAGCACATTCATTAAACCAACCCAACAAACCTCTTAATTTAGAAAATACTAACTTCTTTGTCAAAGACAGTCATATTTACAATCCAAAACTGAATCACAGTATAAAAATTGAAGGTGGAATGTCTACTAATATATTCAATCCTATGAATATTCCAAAGGACAGTCCTGTCATAAGAAATGCTAAGGACTTCTCAACGGGGCTGCCATCATTTCCATATCCTCCTAATATCAACTTCGCTAATGATCCTAGTAAACATAACCCTCACATTAATCCATTGAAAACAGTTATTAAATTAGAACCAAGAGATGAAACCAGTGAAATGAAAAATCAGAACACACCAGAAATATTTACTGCAACAATATCAACTGCAAGTAAAGTTGACTCCCCCAATGCACCAAGGTTGGACACTTTGCAAAGAATCAGCCCCTCACCTACTAATACACGAGGCTCGTCTCCACCTCCTATGGAACATCCAACAACTACAAATACAGAACCAATATCACCAGCTAATTCTCAGGAAAACAAAGAGTCTGATGTTGATGACAAACATCCTACCGACTTGAAGGCTCAACCAATGCCAAAATTAGACTCACAAAATAATAGTTTGAGACAACCTCTGTTCCAACCTCCTGTTAGGCCAGAAAATCTTGGAGTTAGATCAACAGAGGCTTCTTCAACCCCTGTGTCAGGCTCAAGTATGCCGCCTCCTCTCAGTCAACCACCCATAGCTGGTTTACTTCCCCCTGGCCCATTAATTTCTGTGGGAAGCGGTTCAAATGTTGGACCCTATGGGTTCATGCCTACTGCATTGTATGGCCATCCTGGACATCCTGGTCTTGATAAACCCGGATCTCTTCCACCATTAATACAGCAAGTGCCCTCATCACATAGCCTACCAGGCAGTAATTTAATACCGCCACCATCTAATCCAAATGATCCATCAATGCCCCAGGATTTGAAGATCAAGCAAGAAGTGCCTGATAGTATGCCAGCCAATCTGTCAACACAGGGTACTGATCCTTTGCAATCTTTGAAAGAGGTTAAAGTGCCTGGATACCCCATTGGTAGTGCCATAGCACAACATTTGAGTACAGAGAGAGATAGGGAGTCTATATCCAGTGTTGAGAACAACAGCAGGCCACCGAGTCAACCAACTAATGAGAGTTCTAATATGCAGAGTGCATTCCTTGGTCCTAGAATAGATAGCATAAAGAAGGAGCCTGATTTTATTCATCAACCTCACATTCCAACTTCGACTACAAATCAAGGAAGTGGATCAGACCTGACGAGCACTGCACCACCTGTAAAGAGCCCACATACACCAACTGCAATAAAGAGTCAACCAAGCCATAATGGAACTACAGGACATGGTCCACACCCTTCAGCAACTACTTCGCCTTTCTCGAGACATTTGACCAGTCCATCGCAGCCGCGGCAAATATCTGCATCGCCAGTCCAACCCAACACCCCAGTGTCGCATTCAGCTCTCAATTTAATGAACCCATCTCCACTTACAATACCTGCAACTATTCCAGGGCCAGTTATGCATTCTGGACAACAACCTGGACATCCACATCCCCATCCGTTTGCGTCACCTCTTCATCATCCTCATCATCCTTTGTTGCATCCTTCGATATTTCAGCTCTCAGCAGCTGCTGCTGCACATGCAATGCATCCCTATTATCCTCATCCACATCCTGGTTATTCTATGCCTTATCCATATCCATATGGGCCATTACCACAGCCACATCCCATTCCACCAATGCATCCCGGATCCAGCACGCCGGGAAGACATGATCCAGTCAAACCATCAACAATTGAATCTACGACAATGCTCAGTTCTCATCACAGTACCAGTTCTTCAGTGACCACTAGGTCTTTAAGGGAAATATCAGAAAGCAGTGATGATCCAAGAAATCCAAATGCGACAGAAAGACACCAGTTGCATGAGACTACTATGACGCATCATCATTCAACAAGTCATCATAGTGCAGTGCATACAAGTACTGAGAAACAACCCAGTCATGTAGGAGGTGGAACCAATCATACACTTTCTATATCTCATTCAACTTCCAGCAGCTCATCCCAGTCCATACAACATAAAATTAATACACAACAGAAAAGCAGTTCCCATTCAAGCTCGCCTCACCATCTATCAGCTAGTGTTTCTCAAACAACTAGTTCCTCATCAAGTGTAAATGTTTCAAATAATC
Organism: Euzophera pinguis; assembly: GCA_947363495.1. Taxonomy (NCBI): domain Eukaryota; kingdom Metazoa; phylum Arthropoda; class Insecta; order Lepidoptera; family Pyralidae; genus Euzophera; species Euzophera pinguis. Next base: position 3,820,755 of record OX376164.1, read on the forward strand.
ATACACATCATCACTCGCATCACTTAGCTCACCACCCTGAGAGGTTATCGCCAGCTGATTCTATGTTATTACGACATCATCCCAAGATGCTTCCTGGCAATCCAAATCACCTCATGATCCAACCCCCATCTATGGGTCATCCAATGGGACTTGGACTACCTCCAGGGCCTGGTCCTAGTTCTATCGAAAGTCTACGCATGCATGCGCAGGCGGCTGCAGGATTACAGGCACATAGATCTGGATCTCCTCATCAGTTGCCTCACGGACATCCCCATTTAAGAGGTCCACCGAGACCGTTGTCTGACGATACTCCTGAGCTAAAACTTGAAACGCAATCGCAACCTGAGGAAGAAGAAATTCCGAGCCCTGCTCATATACCTCATGGACCTAGCCCAGAGCCCAAAATCGAAGATACCGAATGTCACAGATCACAATCGGCAATATTCTTAAGGCACTGGAATCGTGGCGATTATAATTCGTGCACTCGAACTGATCTTATTTTCAAGCCAGTGCCAGAATCCAAACTGGCTCGTAAACGCGAAGAGCGACTAAGGAAACAAGCAGAAAGGGATAGAGAGGAAAGAGAAAAAATTGCTCAACAGGCGCACCGTAAGATAGCAACCCCTGAGAAACCTGATACGAAGCCGCCATCTAGAGGTGCGATTGAAACTATAACGTCACCATATGACAGATTTCCTAGGCCTCCTGGTTATCCTGATACCCCGGCATTGCGACAATTATCTGAGTATGCACGACCTCATGCCGGTTTCAGCCCTGGAAACTTACCACGACACTGCATGGATCCCATGTTACAATATCAGCTATCGTCTATGTACGGCGCGGCCGGGGCCCGCGAGCGACTCGAACTAGAACACCTCGAAAGGGAAAAGAGAGATAGAGAAATTCGAGAACTGCGAGAGAGAGAGTTGAACGATAGATTGAAAGAGGAACTGTTAAAGAATAACGTCGGTCCACGTGCGCTAGACCCGCACTGGCTGGAGATGCACAGGAGATACGGAATGCCTCCTCCGCCACCCCAAGGCGCGATCCCCGTTCAGTTCGGCCTGTATCCACCGGGACACGGACCGGCGGCGCTGTCGCAGCTGGAGCGCGAGCGACTGGAGCGTCTCGGCATCCCGCCGGCCGCCGCGTCCGGTGCACCGCCGTCTGTGCCCGTGTCGGCGGCGCCGGGCCACCATCCGCATCACCCGCATCCCGGAGTGGCGGCCGCGCAGCTCGAAGCCGCCGAGAGATTGGCCCTCGCCGCGGATCCGATGGTGCGACTCCAGATGGCCGGGATCAATCCCGAGTACCACGCTCATACGCACGCGCACACTCACGCGCACTCGCATACGCATTTGCATTTGCACCCGGGACAGCAGGCGGCGGCGCAGGCGCAGCAGGAGGCTCTGGGTCTGAGCCTGGGCGCGGGCGGGGGGTACCGACCGTTACCGCACCCCGACCTGCTGGGACGGCCGTACGCGGAGCAGCTGGCGCAGCAAGCGGCGGCGCACGAGCAGCTGCAGCGACAGTTGCTGCTAGAACGCGAGCGCGGCTTCCTGCACCCGGCGCACCACGAGGACTTCCTGCGCCAGCAGCGCGAACGCGAGCTGAAGGTGCGCGCTCTGGAGGAGGCGGCGCGCGCGTCGCGTCCGTAGTGCCCCGCCTCCTAGCGCGCCCCGCCGGACTCCGTCATCGTGATAGTGGAGTGATAGTGATGTGGTTGTGGAGTTCTCTAAACGTGACGATACCGCTGTGGTGTTCGAGCACTGTTCAACGGTAACACCGGTTCCATGTTCATGTATAGTGCATTTGTAATACGTGGTGTAGGAAGTGTTCACTTCTAAAATAATGAATAAATGGACATAACATATTTCATAAGTATGTGTGACACTACATTTGTAATTTATATTTATGTAATTTTATAATGATTTTTTAGTTGCATGGTCTTGTAGCACGCTTATTTTCCATGCTCAAATATTATTTTTTTAACTACTAGTCATAATTAAAATTTTATTGAATATGAGAAAACAGAGACACACTTACATGGACTTACCGAAATTTGTTTACTAAATGCATTCGTAATTTTACATTGAGAAAGGAACTTCATATTCCTTTTCCAATGTAATTTTATGAGTGTAAGAAATTTTTGATTTACAAAAATACTAAATGTCAATTTCTTGAGATCATACCAAAATAGGTTTTGTTTTTATGGTAACAGTTATATAACCCTTTTTTATTCAACGGTGCTGGTATATTTATGAGCTGACATATAATACAAATCAAAGTAAAATACCTTGATTCATCACAAAATAAGCTAAGGAAATGACCTGCCTTTCCCATACACTTGCCTTGAGTTGATGTTTTGTAGTGACTGTCTTCTCTATAACTATAGGTATATAATAGGAATAGCTGTTTCCCTAAAATTATTTACAACGTTTTTACATAATTTATTGTTTCAATTAGTATTTATCTAGCTCTCATTGCGATTAAGTAATAGTTATTGAAGTAAGTTTGAGATTGTACTTTCAGTTGTTGCCGTAATCACATCACATATCAATATTTTGTTGTATGAATATATGTTAATGTGGTAATTTTGCCTTTTTCATGCTGGTTAACTGTATTTATATAGTAAAACTACTTACTAATTGAAAACTACTTTCGTTTTTGGATTAACACATTGACTGTATGCCGCCTAAACTAAGGCGCGGCGCGGATGCTGAATCGTAATTATTATTGACGTAAGATTTTATACGCAGTAACAACGCTATGCGTGTTCGCGTCGCAGTTTTGTTTCGGGAAAACACGCTAGGCGAGTTTTCTATAGTCTGAGAATTTAAGTAAAACAGATATCAGATAAATTCCTTAACTGTACGAAACCACAGGCAACAGCTAGCATGCAATAATATTACAATAATTTTGAGATGTGTGTAAATGCGAGTGGTGTCTGCAGATGGTTTGCTCGTTTATTTTTAACTTTATTGCCAGTGACCACTCAGTGTTATGAATGCTAACAATAGCTCATATAATGTGTCTCATATTTTTGTAATAAACTGAAGAATTATGGAGCTCACATGGCGCAATAATTCTTGCGTGTATATTTATATGTTTCATGTTTACTTACAACTAATAATTATTGTAAAACTAGTGCATACTTATTAATCAATAAAGTAAATTTTTCTTATATATTTTTTTCATAATTAAGTAATTATATATCTTGCAGTCATATCCTGAGCAATTTAATAATGTGCTAACAGGAAAACTGTTTGTAATATAGTTATATTTGAAAGCAAGATGTACTAATATCAACTTATCAAGTTGCATCATCCTGAGCTATAAGTTATAGCTGGATTGCAAGGGATTCGAATAATTTGATATGTTGGTGTTTGTAGCATAATACTTTGTAAATATCCATTGCAACATTAAATTATGAATTATACAGTGGCCCTGAATAATTTTTGGACAAAAAATTAATTAAGAGTCCCAATTTTCCACTTGTAATTGTTAATAATGATAAATTACGTTTTATTTACAAGTTTACTTAATTACTGCCAAAGTTTGGCAATGTTTCAATACAATCAAAATAGTATGTTATACTATGCCAGAACATTTTTTCCAGTGTATTATTTTTAAAAAATTCATTCTGTCCGAATGAAGCGTGTACAGTTCTATACATATATAAAATATAGCACAGATAAAATAGATTTTAGTCACGCAAAGTTTGAAATTGATTATTTCGCGCGATAATCATCACATTGCAAACTAAGTTATGCAGTAAATTATTAATTGGTTAGGGTTAGTGCAGACAACAGAAAAACTCAATAATTGTCAGCTGTACTCGAAATAGGACCTTGTCAGATGCCATAAAGTACAAAATGGTTACGATTATTCTGCAGTTGCAATCATATTATTTTATTTCTGTGCTTTAGTTAATTCTAATAAAGTCCTATTTTAAGTGAACTAATTGAATGGTTTGAAGTATGATTTTTTTCTGTCTGTCTTATCCCTAATCTTGTAAGTAAATGTAAGTTGTACAATGTACACATTCAATAAATAATAATTCTATTGCACTTTCTGTAATATAAAATCCAGTTGTAATAAACCCCGTTAGGATTGGAGTAAACCTTTATAGTCAAACTAGATATCTTGACAAAAGTTTCATATGTCGCTTTGTAGATGTTATGTTGGGTAAAGCCATAGTTTTCATTCTGATATTTAAAAGAGAAAATGAGTATTATTTTTAGAGAAAAATTATATCTTAATTAAGAGGTTGCGTGTCGGTTTTAAACTTCATTTATTTAGACAATAAGGTTAAATGGATGTCTTAGTGCTTTTGTGTAAATTTTTTTGAATAATATATGTGGAAAAATTCAGTTTGCGTTTTAGTTTGCGTATGACCTTGTTGACTTCTATGGGAAAGTTATTGTTATGAGTTTTCAAGTGAAGTTCGGGAAGGTTTTTCAAATAGAACATTAGAGATATTGCTAAAAAAAATTTTGTTGTAAAACTTTGATGTCATACTAACTTTAACAATTACAATGTGAACATGCATAGGCAGATAGGTAGGATGGGCCGCACAACAATAAGATTTTATTCAACCGTAGGAATCCATAATAACATCAATAGGTATATAACCTAAGTACTTTCACTTTATAACAAACATTAAATTTTTTTGGTTAATGATCTGTATTTGTCAGTTTCTTAAAATCGGACAATGATACAAATTGTTTCTGAAGTGCTACTTTTTTGTGGCTAACGCAAAATCGGAGAGTCGAAAGATTTTTGTTCGATATGGAATAATTTTCGTTCGAATTATTTTTGTCAATTTTTGTTCGACAAGAGTATATGTCGAACAAAAATCCTTCGTTATCGAACAAAAATTAATCGACTCACCGATTTAGCGTGAGTTATTCTATTCAAAAATAGCACTCCTGATGCACTTGTATTGTAACATTATACATAGAAAAAGGCGCGCAGCCAGCGGCTCAAAAGCTTTTTAGCAAGCATTTTTCCATAGACATTTCCCCTTTTGTCCTCTTCATAGATTTGATTTAACGCCATGGATACAAAGAGGCATCGAAACCGCACAAATAAACTTTCCTTTCTCAATGCATGGCGCCACATCTTTGGTCTTCTTGCTAGGATAGATTTTCCTCCTTCAATGACAAAGTCATAATAACAAGCAACATCAAACTAAATAATTTAAGAAAAATATCTGCACAATTTCTATAGTGATTTTATATTAATTCTATTCAAGATTGTTACTAAGCGTTTGATTGATCGATATCCTACATCGACCGTGTGTGGTTTTGGTAAACAAATATGGAAGAATAATGGGACTCACAAGTAATACAGGGCTTTTGGCCAGCGTTCCGCAGAAACCATCGTTTGTAAGGGAAAAGGTGCGTTAAATTCAGTACATAACTATTTAATAATTCTTAAAATTCACTGCAAGATATATTGATTGGTCACCGTTTATCACTAGTAGATAGTGTAGTGTCATTGTTATAATGAGCTCCTCAAGTTTTTCGACCTATGACCCCGAAAGGTAACCCGTTCAAGCTGTTGATCCTGCCTGTTTGATATCACTAGACGTTTGATGATGATGAGACGGTAACAGCAGACATCAGGCACCATAATAACACTCCAGAAGAAAGACCTTATTTTCGAAATGTATGACTTATGTGGAATGAAAATGATTCGATATCGAACGAAATTTATTTACCTGAGTCATAGGTATCTTTCATAAATAGGGCTCCAATGAATGAATTGATTATTAGGTGGCTTACAGGTTCTGTCTAGTCTATGGAAATATATCGGGAGTACAATGTAATACAGTTTAGTCTAAAACCTAGTGATTATCTGCATTTTTTTTTTCACTAAAATGTTTTTAGGAAAATAGTAAATACTTATTAATTTAATTAAAATTTGATTGAATTTTACCGACCTGGCTTATTATAATAATATGAATGCACTATTTTATTTTATTCTTAATGTATCTTGCAGAGTCAAATAGAATTACGATGCGACGTAACACCAGCTCCGTTCATGCTGCGGCCGTACGCTGGGCTGTACAATCCGTTTCCACACTCGTGTTCAGTGCTGTGCAACCACCCAGCGGACAATGAAGCTAAGGAGGTCGTCAAGAGGGCTAAGGACAGTTGGGTAAGGTTTTACCACTTCTTTTTTTATTGATCTATATTGTCCCACTGCTGGGCAAAGATCTCCCCCATCTCCTCCCAAACCTCTGCTCCGCTACCTAACTCGAAGTTATCTTCCCAAGTCGTCGCTCCAACGCAATCGCAGCCTTATTCTCCTCCAACCACCTTTGAGGCGCCATTTAGTCGATATTTGAGTCCAACGATCGATATCCATGCAGCAGACTTGACCCGCCCAATCCCATTTAAATTTGGCTGCTTGGCGATTCCTGTCTTGTCCTAGAACGAAGTGTCGTATTTCTTATTTTATCAAGCCTTGTGACACTTAAAATACTTCGCTCTACCTATTGCTCTCTGGTATATTGATATTGGACTTTCTTTAGACTCGTTTAGATACGACTAGTTGTTCAAATTTGTCCCCTCTTTTTGCAGGCTATAAGTTGAATGGTTACGATCATGCCCAGATTCATCAATGGATTTTTGCAGAGACTATTGAACCCATGTTCTAGTTTAGTGTACAATTTATGTGATAATTCTGCTAAACCCAAAGAGGATATTACCTCCACATTAGAGTTCTCCGCACTCTTTCCTAATTAGCGCCACTTCTTGTCAGGTCTCTTTATTCAGCTCAACCTTGTACTGGAGCCCTATTCCTGAAAAGTATGACTTGCGCTAAACCGTTGAGACAGAATTATTTTCGTTCGATATCGAATGATTTTTCATAATCAGAATGTCGGGCTATTTTCATTCGATTCACCAATATTGAGTGACTTGCATGAATCACACTTTTCAAAAATAGGGCTCCTGATGTTTCATGATTCATACTACCAGTATAATTTTTAACAATGAACAATTTTGTTATTTAGGTATTGGAAGGGAAATCTCACTATTTCCCAGAAGATCTCGCCAAGTTCCAAGATCATAATGTCGCGGAGAAGATTAGGACGCCTCATGATATCGTCACAGAAGATATGTTTAGAAGGTAGGCAAATCTATTACTATTAAGTAGATAAGTACTTATTTATTTTTATATCGCTTTTTTATTTACAACTTTACACACACAGACACAAAGAGGTCAATCAGGGTCATTTAGGCTCATAAAAATATTGAAGGATTCTAAAGGTACTAGGCTGACCTCATCTTTATTTTTAACCTGGGTGGATGTTAGGCACAATTGACCCTTCACCTGGTTTCAGAGCTTTTCGGAACCGTCTTTCGGCCTCTGACATTCCTTTAATGACCACCAAATGTCAGCCGGGACCAACGACTCAACGTAGGTAACTTCCGAAGAACACGAATCATCATTATTATCAGACTATCAGGTGATTCTAGCCTGCAATGTCCTAACCAAACTAGAAACCACTAAACAATCACGTGGGTGTTCTAAAACGACCTGAGAAGTATTTACTCTTTTGACAAAAAGAAACGATAACTCCGAAGGTACGCGGAGACAGACTCCCGTCCACACACGCCAGCCCCGACCCTCGCCAGCGGGAAGTCCAGAGGCTCCAGACGTTGTCTCACGCCGGACCAGCCGCATCAGAGGACAGCTATCGTACTGGACTTAAGGAGAAGCCACAGTCAAGTAGGGCAAAACTTTTTTAAGTAATGTTATAGATTGGCACATGAAGCGTGTCTTCAAGGCTGTGTCAGATGCTTTTAGGCAGCTTGAAAAGATCTGACAGTGTTGGCCACTTTCAGTCATGTTCTTGTTGGCCTGATTTCCCTGTAAGAAAGGATTACGAATTTTAGACGGCAGTTGCTTCTTTATAATAGCCAGTGCCGCCAAATCTAGCACCATTACTTACAGCGTACCCTAGGCTGCGAAGCGTAAGCTGATGACGCAACTAAGAAAACACGCTTAGAAGAAGAAGATTGGCACCTCAAGCGTGGCGTAGGTAATCATTGTACTCTATATATTTTTCTTCTTGTCCAGCACTATATTAATTTTGCCTAATAGGCTAGTTTCCTCAAAAAATATAATTAATTCGTCAGTTAGATAATAAAAAAATATTGGAGACGTATTTATTCTTTTGAAAATTAAACAAAGAATGGCAAAGATGTGGCGCGTTAAAGTTTCCTGTGACGTCACAGTGTGCTACACTTTTTCGCAACATGTGACGCCACGAGCCCCGACTCCTAAACTTTGATGTGTTATATCTTTATAATTTATCGCTCAATTATCAAAAGAAAAAACACGTCACCAATATATTTTGATTCCCTAAATGACGGACTTATTTCAATGTTATTCTCTTGACCCAGGACAACTAGCCTATTCTTGGTCACATCACATCTATTATCCGGTTATCCGCTATGTTAAAATCCTCTATAATACAATAAGCAGAATTAGGGTCATTCATTAATATCGAGTAGGTTACATGGTCAATCGACCCTGTACAACCTGGTGTCAGAGTTTTTCGGAACCGTCTTTCGGTCTCTGACGTGGTTCTTTACGTGGTTCGTGGCCGGGACTAACGGCTAAACATGCCTCAGAAGCACAAAATCATCATTATCAGACAATCAGGTGATTCAATCCTGCAATATCCTAACCAAACTGGAAACAGCTAAACAAAGTATGCTTCCCGTGCGAATCGAACCTACGACCTCCGGGTCTAAGGCAAACGCCTTAATCATTGGACCACAGAAAGTTGAGTATTTTTTTAAATTACCAGGAAACCCTCTACTACCACGGGCACACAACATCGGAGTTGACAGCAGGCCACAACACGAGCACCAACGAGCCGTCAACCTTGCCGTCCCTCAACCTGTCAGAAGCGGCACACAACCGGTTGACGAAAGGCCAATGCGAACAACTGCCACCGTTGGCCTCGCCTCTAGTCCTGGCACATAGGACAGTGCCAGTGAAGGAACCTGTCACTATTAGGACTGTCAAAAAGGTGATCATAATTTATCTGTAAAATCTTACCGGTGGGCGTACGAACCCTAAGTACTTCGTGCTTGTGCGAATTTACCGTTCTGCACACAATTTTATATTTATAGTAGGTAGGCTACAAAGTACACCGAGCTAATAATTTTCTTAATTGGCCCACCGTACCTTTCCCACTGTTTTGTCTTACATAGGGCGCACTGTAAGTTTCCGGAACTGGCCACTTACATAAACAATATTTAAAAATTTATTGCAACATTTGAAAATAGAACTCTTTGGCTGTAGAATGCAGTTTGTTTCATCTGACTGTCTTTTGTTTTTACCTTGTGGCGCCATTTAAAAAATTGTGTGTCTGCATCAACATGGATTTAACTCGGGAAAATTTTCGTAGTATGATTTTCTACGATTTTAAGTGTAATTTGACAGCTCAACAGAGCATCGCTCGGCTTGAAACAGCTTTTGGCAATGAAGCACCATGCAAGACAACTGTTTATAGCTGGTTTGCAGAATTCAAGCGTGGTCGTATCAATCTCAGTGACGAATCTCGCGATGGTCGGCCGTCCACCGCTGTGGCCAACAAAAACATCAATGCTGTGCGCCGTATGATTGAAACAGACAGGCATGTGACCTACCATGAAATTCGCGCATCCTTAGAAATAGGCATGAGTCAAATACAATTAATCCTACACAAACATTTGGGTGTGAGAAAGCTGTGCTCGCGGTGGATCCCACACAACTTGACCGAGGCTCAAAAAACGGACCGCGTCACTTGGTGCAGTGCCATGCTTACCAGATTCAACGAAGGTGCGTCAAATTTGGTGTGGGACATAGTAACAGGTGACGAAACATGGATTTATTGCTACGATCCCAAAACAAAGTAGCAATCGAGCGTATGGGTCTTTCAAGATGAGCCGAAACCAACCAAAGTGGCGCGCGTGAAAAGTGCATCTAAGCGGATGATTGCTTCTTTTTTTAATAAAACTGGACACGTGGCTACTGTTGCTTTAGAGAATCGTCGTACAGTGAATAGTGACTGGTACACGACCATTTGTTTGCCGGAAGTTATTGACGAACTCCGTAAAAATAACCTAAACGCCGTATCATCCTGCACCACGACAATGCTAGTTCTCACACGGCCAGACAGACAAACGACTTTTTGAAGGCGAAAAATGTAGAACTCATGAGTCATCCTGCATACAGTCCCGACCTGGAACCTTGTGACTTTTTTCTGTTCCCAAAAATTAAGAACCAATTACGCGGTCAACGATTTTCATCACCAGAAGAGGCTGTCGAGGAGTATGAAAAACACGTTTTAGAGGTCACCACAGAGGAGTGGCACAAAAGTTTTCAAAACTGGTTTCATCGAATGAAAAAGTGCATAGACGCCAAGGGAGATTATTTTGAAAAACAATAAATTAATTTTGTACCTTTAATAGTATTTTTTCATATTCATTCCGGAAACTTATAGTGCGCCCCACGTATTACAAAACAGCAATGTGCTTTTTACCGTCCCTCAACCTTTCGGAAGTGGCACACAACCGGTTGCCGAAAGGCCAGTGCGAAAACCTGCCACCGTTGGCCTCGCCTCTTGTCCTGGCACATAGGACAGTGCCAGTGAAGGAACCTGTCACTATTAGGACTGTCAAAAAGGTGATAATTTATTGTCATAATTGCTATGTAAAATCCTACCGGTCGTGCGTACCCTAAGTACTTCATGCTTGTGCGTATTTACCGTTCTGCGCACAATTATATGTATATACAGTTCAGGTCACATAGAACACCATGCTAACATTTTTCCAAATTGGCCCATCGTAACTTTTCCTCTCTTCTATCTTATTACAAAACAGAAATGTGTTCTTCTTTACCGACCCTCACCTAACAGAAGCGACCCAAACACAACCGACTGACAAAAGGCCAGTGTAATATCTAAGTACCGCCATATTTTTCTTAGTAGGTTTACTTGGCAAAGTTGGCAATTGTTGGTCTCAATAAATACTTATAGATATAATATCTGGTGATCGTTAAAGGAACCACGTCAGAAGCCGAGAAGCGGCTCAGTAAAACTCTGACACCAACCCTGGTGTCAGAGTTGTACTGACTGTATACCCATACATGGTCGATTGATAATGTAACCTACAGGAAATGATGATTAAATATAGAGCATTCATATATACATATATTGCCACCCTCTAATTCTTTTAACTCAAATGAATAAGAGAGGCAGGGTAGTGCCTCTCTTATTCATTTACAACATGCAACTCACTAAATACACCTATTTTTATTTTAATCTTACGGTTTCCATAATTTTATCAATGTAATTTCCACTACAAAATGAAGTAGACCGTTACAATCAAAACATATAATGCCTGATAAGTGAAAATCAATAATTTTCTAACTTCAACACGTTTGATAGTGTTAGCTACATAGTTCTGCCGTTGATAACGCGTGTGTATTGCAAAGTTTTTTTTATCTTTATTTGCTTTTTTAAATAATAATGTTGCCATTTCTGATATCTAAAACAAAATTGTTGCCAATAATGAAAAAGAAAGAAAAAAAGAAAGAGAAAAGTTTCTTCGTTACTGGAGACAATTTGATAACGCCGAAATTGAAAAGGGCTAAACGGAAACCTCTAAAATTGCTTCCTATTGTGCCACCTCCTTCTCCATGCGACTGTACTTTGATGCATTTGACGAAAATAGTCATAAATTATGCTCCGAAAAGTCGGAAGAGGATTGCGTCAAATATTGTTTTGTCTATGACTGCGTGGGGAACTACAGGGCAGAGGAAACGGATGAAACTGCCCAGCATTAAACTGCCAAAGAAAGTGGTTATTAGGGGGGAGAAAATGATCCAAGATAATGAAGACTTCTTTCGGAAACTTGAGGTGTTGTGTTCGAAGAGTATTGGTATCAATAAGGAACATCATTCATCGCCATCGGTCATTCTGAATGATGAATTAATGAACAGTGGTAGTTGCTCAAGGTTGTGATAATCCCGGACATCGTTCGGCTGTATCAGATGCCTTTAGACAGCTTGAAAATTCGAGTTTTGGCCACCAAGACCCTCAAATCATGTTGCTATTAGCCTGAAAAAAGTGTTATGGACGTCAGACGGCACTCCATTGTATTAATCAGTGCCGCCAAATCTTGGACGTAATAAAACAAGCTGAAGATGCAACTGGAAAATATAATATAGCAGTAATAAAAGTAATATGTAATTGAAATGAAGGTGGATTATATGCTTGGCTTTTATTTTACAGAGTCAACTGAAGGCATTGAACCTGGGTAAAGCTCCGAAGGCCAAAAACAATAAGGCCGACGCTCCAGTGTCTCAGCGGTCCAAAGACAAGGAGTCCAATGATGGCAGTGAAGCTTTGGGTCACATGGAAAATGGTAAGATCTAGCTTTGTCTTCAATTAGAATCATATAAATAAAATAGAGTGCCATGTGTGGGCTAGTTAAGCCTTTCGAGTTTAAATACATTGATGTGCCATAAGCAGGCCAGTTAACTTTGGCTCACGCCACGGCATTTCTACCGAATCTTATTTCTGTGGGCGTTCCGCAAGTGAAGCGGAAATCGCGTCAGTTTGAATAGAGCATTATATGTCTAGGCTTAACTGTAGCACGAAGGTAGGTAACGCCCATTTGGCACTACCTAAACTCAAGGCTTAATATGAACATGTGACCATAGGTCGTCGTATGCAGCAGCATCCAACGTATGCAGTACACCATCGGCCATTAAATACTCAGTAATTTCACTGCCTTTCTCATGAACATAGTAAGCACTTCGGAGCCCAAGTTACACAATTTACAGTGAACGATCTCTGTAAATGAGGCTCCGAAGTTTAATCAAACTAGAAACATATATATATATACGAAAATAATAATATAACATATCCGAAGTTCAAATAAACTAAGAGAAATATGTCCACTCCTACCATCCTCCGTGGTCCTCTCAGTGGCTACGAACAGATTTTTATAATTTAGTGCTATTTTTAGCGATCTTCTTCATCCTAGTGTTTTTCCGGTTGCATCCTCAGCTGGTTGCTTCGGAGCCCGGAGTCAGCTTTCTTATTATTATGTATCCTCTAAGCCCAGTCTTCGGCTTCCTTGACAGATAGTCCATTCAGCTCCAGCTTTTGCGACGTGAAGCCATTTTTTTTGAGACGCCTCCTCCGGGGCCTGGTAGACGGGGCGCTAAGAGCTAATCGATTTAACTGTGTTTCTTTTGTTTGTAAATGATGCAATAAAGCATTCATTCATTCTACCAGGCCCCGGAGGAGGCGGCATGGCCAGACACATGTGTTTGAGTTTTTAGCTTTTCTTAGCGATACCCATAATTTTATCAGGTGATGAGGGTCGTAGACGTGGCAAGAGACGTCGCAAGGGACGTGGGGGCAGCGATCGCTTGACATCCGCGGGACTCGCCGCTCAGGCACAGCAAGACCCTGAAACACAGGTGATTGGAATTGGATAGTTTCTTTTTCACTACCAAGACTTTTAGATGTGGGAAGAGATTGCTTAGCTAGCAATAAGTCCGCCTTAAGCTATGAAGCTACAACCTATATGAATGCTATAATTGTACAAATATTTGTTTCGGCATGTGACTATTTGTGAAGAAGCTGTAAATCTTCCTAAGATCAATAAATAAATAAATGTGGGCTATAAAGTTATTGTTTATTGTATTGTTAATGATGAGAAGTATTATTTGCTTAAGAGTGCTAAAAAAATTATGATAACTGTTATTGAACATCATTAGTGATTTCATCAAGTCACTAAGGTACAGATTTTAACGGGTACTTATACTCGTAGCTAGTGATATACAAATTGAATTCGCTTACCGTTTGTAATCTTATATATAAAACTCAATTGCTGTTCGTTAGTCTCGAGAACGGCTGGACCGATTTGGCTGTTTTTGGTTTAGAATTATCGTGGAAGTCCAGGGAAGGTTTGAAAGGTGAATATATTCGGAGGCGGTACGAAGTTTGCCGGGTCAACTAGTATGTAATAATATTACAAACCATGCAACGCATTTTGCGAAAAAAGGCAATCTTCAATTGCATCTTCGTCTTTGCGTTATAAACTATTTATTTGTACAATATATCCATGCAAAGCTAGTGCGAGATGCTATTTAACCTAAATGTTACAGATAGCTGGTATCGCAACAGATTCCCATAACGCAAGCTCCCGAGGGTCTATATCGGCGCCGGTCGACGACGAAGTGACAGTTCTGCCGGTGGTCAAAGCTGGGGTTCCAGCGAGGAAAACTGACTCGTTCTTGGATGACGACATTCTGAAGTACTTACATAGAGAGGTTGATGAGGATGCCATAGAAACGGAGTTTGATACCAAGGTTTTTATTATCATGTTTTTCAATATTATCCTATAGGAACTTATTATTTAAAAAAAATGATATAAGAAAAAAAATACATAAGAATATATAACTGAAGGTGTAGGTAGTTTAAATGGTCAATCAACCAATCACAGAATTCCTAATAGTATTAACGCACAGAAGGACACTCACGAAGGATACCGCACCTCATCGCGCAGATTTAGGGTAAAAATCGAGAGCCAAATAATGCAAGGATGACGCTTCGGCCGCTGCAATAACTATGACGCAAATACGGTAAGTAACCAACCCTGCGAAAACACATTGACGAGTGTGCGTACGCGACCAAATCGTAGTATTAGGTAATCGTAGTAAGTAGTAATAGGTTTTGGGATCGCTGTTGTTCTATGAAGTGCCCAGGGTGTGTCTGTGTGCTCAGATCCAGTTATCACGTGCCTTATGGCTTAAAATTCACGGTAGTGTGTTGATATTTTTAGAAAGCCTTTACCAAGTTCTATATGTAAATTTGTGTATGTGTAAAGTGCATTTGGCTTTCAGAGGCGATATGTCCTAGAAGAGGCGCTCCGTACGCGCCCAGAAAGGCCCCACGGCCATGAGATGCAAACCCTGATGAAGGAGATGAAGATCTCCGCTGTCAGCTTGGGAGACTGGCTGCACATACCGCGGGTCTTCTCCAGGCAGAGCGCTCAGTTCACGCTGCCTATTGATTCGTATGCTTTGGAGTGTAAGTGTAAAACGTGCATTCAAAAATACCCTTTTCTGTAAAACTCTGGCTTCACTTTAGGGATTAAAAGTATCTTATGTGTTAATCCAGGTTAAACTACTTCTATAACAAATGTGGTCCAAATCTGTTCAACAATTATTGCATGAAAGAGAAACAAATATCCTAACAAACTTCGTAACATCAGCAAGTTACTCAGATCCGGTTGTAAGGTTAAGAGATGCAAACCCTGATGAAGGAGATGAGGATCTCCGCCGTCAGCTTGGGAGACTGGCAGCAAATACCGCGGGTCTTCTTCAGGCAGAGCGCTCAGTTCACGCTGTCTATTGATTTGTATGCTTTGGAAAGAAAGTGTAAAACGTGCATTCAAAGAGACCCTTTTCAATAAAACTAACTAACTAAAAGAGGTAGGACATTTTGTAAGGAGTAGTCCGTCTGGGGAAGTACATCCACCCTACAGATAAATTACATACTTGATTGCCCCCATGTTTTTCTGTTTCATAGATCGGCTAAGATCAGACCGTGACGTTTTCGATACCACCTTCAGGCATCTGTAGTGCTATTTTTGAAAAGTGTGTCACACGCAAAATCGGCGAGTCGAACAATTTTTGTTCGATATCGAACGATTTACATTCGATATCGAACGATTTACATTCGACATATATGTCATACATTTCAAAAATAGGGCTACTGATGTAATTTCTACGACGACCGGTATGAGCCAAAACCAAAGGGTAAACCGTAAAAGGGTAAACTTAACTATAATCCCATTACTAAGGATGTTTGTTCTTACTTACTTTAATACTTTACGTTTAAACCCGAAAGTGAAGTCAGTTTTTTTTTTAAACAATGAAGTAGGCAAACAGGCGTACGGCCCACCTAATGGTAAGTAGTTACCGTAGCCTATGAACGCCTGCAACACCGGAGATGTCACGAGCGCGTCGCCGACCTGTCCGCTATCAGCAGAGCTACCCCTCTGGAGCCTGGCGACCGTACTCACCAGCAGGAACACAACACTGTATCACAGTGTTATTTCGCTGCGGTCTTCTGTAGCCATAGGTAGTTTAGGTTACTTTATTTGCCAAACGTAGGTATTTTTGTTCTTTTCAGCGCTAACGCCTATGAATTACGCGGCTCGGTTCGTGACGTTGAAGAAATCGAAGCAACTGCTTTACCTCACCGTGCTCAGGAAGTTCAGGAGCCGCGGCTACAGAATGCCTATTGAAGTGAGTTAGCAGGTGGTACTAAGAAGTCCCTTTATTGATGGTACATGGTGAATCGAACCTGTACACCATTGTGTCGAGTTTTTCAGAACCGTAGTCGTTCGGCTTCTGACGTAGTACTTTGACTCACAGAAGACATACAGCACTAACGTATTAACGCATTATTATATGAGATGATCTCGGGTATCAAGCATGCAACATCCTCAAACTAGAGACAACCAAACAAAGCATGCTTACAAATACAAATACACATATCTTTCTTGTGAAACACACACTTACTATGGGCATTATAAAATACCACGGCCTCAGACAGAATCCGCAGTGACTTGCACAGATATTCTGTCATTCCTTTTGGCATTCTCTGCCAGTCAAACCAAACAAAAGGAAATATTAGAGTAGTGCCATAAGAAAACTACTCATAAGATTCCATGTTAAATTATTATGTTTTTATAAGGCTTCAAATACTTATAAAACTCGAAATTATTTTTCAACAGAACGTCCAAGAAGGCCTAATATTAATGATGGGCGGCATCCTCACGGAAAACCAAGCAAAACAGTTTAGGACCATCATGGACTGGGATAATTACGAAGAGGAGGACAACATACCCGACGAAATCAAACTGACGATAGAAGACACGTGGCACAGGAGACCTGTGGAGAGAGAAGAGGGAGAGGTTGAAGAGGTGACAACAATATTTTATTTGTTACATGACCTATTGAATTGATCCTATAGTCTTTCTTCGGTACCGCCTTTCGGCCTCTGACTTGGATACTTTAACAACCGCCAAATTGCAGCCGGGACCAACGGCTTAACGTGCCTTCCGAAGCACGGAATCATTATTATCAGACAATCAGGTGAAACGGAAATAACTAAATCTTCTTTAAATTGGGAATCGAACACACGACCTCTGGGTCTAAGGGCAAACGCCTTAACCACTGGACCACGGAGGCAGCTACTAGAGCTAATCAAAGACCATGACTTCCAGCGTCTTATATGCTCCGAAGCTTAAGCTGAAGACGCGACTAGGAAAGCACAATTTCTTTGCAGGATTGTTACATGAATTCCTAGTTGCCAGTAAAAGAAATTAGTTCTAATATTTTTCCGCAATATGGACGAAGGTTGTTATTTTCCTGGTCATGCTATAGATTCATATCAGACACATACCATAACTGTAGTTACTGTCAAGCGTATACGCGGCCTCCATTGCCACCATATTTATTTTAATTTTCTAGTCGGACGAAAACACAATAAAATATCGTACATGGTGCGGTCTGTGCGCCATTTGTGAACGGATGTACGGCAGGTTCCCGCCCAGGAAGAATGATCCTCCGGATGGTGTAAGATTAACTAATAATTTTTATTAATTCACAAATACTCGCTTGAATATCGTAAAAGTATTTGTTTCTACTTCTATTCGACAGTTATTGGCTATCCGAATGTTAACATTTATTTATACCCCATGTTTATACCTTATTAGCTTTCGCCTCTCGGAAGTGTCTACATATGTACCTACTACTAGTACTAACTGGCTAAAATTTTTTTTTAACTGGCTAAAAATTTTTTAACTGGCTAAAATTTAAATTTTCTTCGCGCTTCACATACGATCATGTACCATGCTCAACCACTTAGGAAGAGTTGGTAAGACCACAAATTATATGTCTAAAGGGTAAGACGAATTACCGCTGACCATAGACAAATAAGCCGAACTCACTTCCGTGGTTGAATCATGTCGCATGACCATGCCTTTAAAAATCATATCGCTAATGTTTCCAATAAATTGAACTGATTTGGTGAAGAAAGTTATTGCGACCTTTTTGTTAATATTTTTTTTTATAATATAATTTGTTAAACACGTTAATATTTTATCACATAATTATTTTTCAGATGGAGCTAAGTGATTTCACGATGATCGAAACAAAGTTAGCGGTTCTGAAAGTGAATAAAGGGCTAGTAGAAATACTTAATACTATAAGAGAGCGATAATAATAGAAATGTTTTTTTAATTTTTAGAGATGCTATACATAGGTTTGGTATAATTAAAGGATGTTTGTGCTTTTTAATTGTTTTATTTACCTTTATTATTACCCACAAAAGCTGTAGCTAAGAAATCATGGTAACCCCCCATGACCACCAAATTTTATAATGTGTTGTTATTTAATCTACAATTCGACTTCGTCAAAATGTCAGACGATCACAATCGTTTACATTAGTGTAGATTTCTATTGAAACCATAAATTTAAAAGTTTTTTGACTGAAACGGACTTACTTTATACATTGGGCATTACGACCATGACCACCAAAAAATTATGCATGATTTTTTGTTATACTGTTATGAAGGAACTAATAAAGTTGAGTTAGGGATAACGAGTATATTAGAAGAAGAAGAACGGATAAAGAATATAATCCTAAATTTCGCAAGGAATACATTTTTTAAATATATCCGTTAACCTTTGTTGGAACCTAAAATCATATCTCTTTATAGTTTGTGATTGGATGAAGAAGATTGAAAAATTAAGAAGGGCTATAAAGGACTTGTATCCATGGCCGTAAAACCTATTCCTAAAATAAAATTATCACTATTAATGTCAACGTCAAATCAAAATCGAAAATCGGTTTTGTATTTGTTCCGGATTATCTACATTCAGTTTGGTCAGTCTATTTTTGGATTAACGAATTTTTAATGGAAATATATTTAAACAATTTTGCCGTAACATATGCGTGAAGTGCTAGTTTATTGAATAAAATAATTGTTGAATGTAAAAATCATCATCAATACATCAATATGAATATTGACATGGACGCATCGAACAGTGATGGTAAGAAAAGTATAAATACCGCTTCAGCATGTGGTCTTTTTCATTAATATTTACTTTGCTTTTATTACATTTTCAGAGTACTTGGTGACCGCATTACAGATTTTTGACTATTGTGGAACAGATAGCTCGGGCACCCTGCGTGTTGATGCATTGATGGATAAGTTTGCTCCATTCATCAAGACAAACAAGTCAGTAAAATAGCAGTAAAGGAATCATGGGATTATTTCACTTGCGAAATGTTTACATTAATAATTTTTGGCTTTATTAATCTCGTCCCTTTGTTACACTTAGTAAAAAAAAAACATGAATGTAATAAGTAGGTAATACATGTGATATGAATAGATCTAAGAAAACATATTATCTTAATGTTATAATTAAAAACTGGTTGTCCAAAATAATTACTGAAGTACTTTACTGGTCAATCATAGAATGAGACTGGTGGACTGGTGACCCCCACTAATCTTTATCACATACTATTGCTATTTTTGTATAAATACTTAATAATATAAAATAAATATAAATAATATTTAATAATATTTTCTTCAACTGTCTGGAAGTGGAGGACAAAATGTAGTCAAACATTGAGAACAAACTCAACTAAACACTGTGACAATCCAGGACAGGACTACTGGTGCCAATTTACTACAATGGCCCAATCATTATGTCAACCAATCTGTACATCTAATTTTAGTAGACATTTTATATTAAAAAAAATACTACTCTACTCATTTTAGCGCCTTTCTGGTTGCATTCTCAGCTGATTGAAAAAAGAAATGAAAAATAAACATACAGTTATAATTTGTCAACATTTTCCAGGTATGAATACAGCTACCTAAGGTCACTATTAGATCCGGAACATGACAATCCGGAGATCAGTGTGAGCAAGCTGGCCAAAGCTTTAAACAAGTACAGCGAGAGTCAGAAAGCTAAAGTGGAACATGATGAAAGGTATGTCTGTGTTATCTTTAAATTTGTAGACTCAATTAAATTTTAATTTCATGGCTCCAATGTTTAATCAAATGAACATTTTTGCCAATGTCAGGGTTGTAATAAGCACAAAGCACAATATTTACAATATTTTATCAAAGTAATACATAGACTGTGTATCACTTTGATGTGTGTGTGTGTGTGTGTGTAACCTAAAACAACACAACAGACAGGTTATATTTATAGGTTACTCCATTTCGTTATCTATCATTTCCACAAGTCAATAAAGTGAGGAGATGTCAAAGCAAAATTCACACAAAGTTTTCTAGCTCATATATATTTGTTTATAGTTGAATATACCTTTACTATTTGGATCGCTATTTAGATTAAAACCGAGAAACTCGTATCCCCTAACCTGCTTACGGGCTCGATCGAGCCCAACATTTTTCTGCGCTACTGTGCTTCTGGGCTCGATCAGCCCCAACTGTTTTCGCTTGCATCATTTTTTAGTTACACAACACTGAGTAACTCTATGTGTCTATGGCTTTTTCTCGGCTAACTACGATCCTGCCACTATCGAATAAAAATAATTCCATTGCCATCCAGGGCCGAAAAAATTTTTAAACACGAATTTGAAGTTGAGCTTGACGGGTCTCATTTTTTTCTAGGATCACGGTACGGGAAAATGCCTGGGTAGGGAGGTTATTCTTTATTATAACTAATGAAATTTTTTGAGAAAATGCTTAAATAAGTCTATTTTAATATAAAATACAAACATAATTGATCACTTTATGTTTTCATGTGTTATTTCCACTTTTTATCGAAAAAGTTGGGAACCATAGATTAATAATTGGTCTCGCGCGCTCGACTAGATACCGCGCTGTGAAGAAAAATCAGTTTCAGAATGCGGCCACTAGCGTCGATTATGGTGTTGCCAGCTACTTGACTGGTGCCCGACCAATGGGAAAATTATTAATTGCTGCGGTCTTGTTACGTATTATAAAAAGTAGCTCAGAAAAACCTTTAAAATGAAATTAAAATAAAACTGGCCAAGTGTGAGTCGGCTCGCGTGTTGAGGGTTCTGTACTATTTTTTATTTTTCTCTATTTGGACCTCCTAAACAAATTTAAAATTATCTCATAGGTTTTCCTGTAATTTATGAATCGAAATTCTGGAATCGATAGTTTCGGAGATAAGGTAGGGGAAATGGTTAGTTTTTGTCTACTTTATTTTATAATTCTAATATTGAATCCTAAAATTGCAGAAAAACTTTCTTTTGATTTATTATTACACAGTACAGTATGTTAAACGTTACTTTAATTTTCTATTTAGCTTGGAGCTAATTAATTACTGACCTCTTTTTAGTTGTAACCCGGGTTTAAATACAGATAAATAAATAGACATACACATCCTATTAATATTATAAACGCGAAAGTTTGTAAGTATTAATGGATGTTTGTTACTCTTTCACAACTAAACCGCTGAATTGATTTTCATGAAATTTGGTACGGATATAGTTCAAGACCCGGAGTCAAACATAGGCTACCTTTTGACGCAGGCGGAGCTGCGGTAAACATCTTGTACATACGAGTAGATAATATTATCATGGCCTTTTTCCATACAGTAGTGTTGCCGGAAAATACATTACACATCGAATAATAATCGATTCTTTGATAGTTGAAAATATAATCTAAGGTATCGATAGTGATCATATATCGATAGTACCTATCGATATTGATACTATTGATAATATATTTCTGTATTTTTAAAAAAAAATACCAAATTCGATTAATCAATTATCCGGCAACAATACCCTACGGGGTACCAACTACCTAAAGGCCATATTTAGAATGTTGGTCGGCGTAAAGTGGAAATGGAATCAAAATAGTGATAGGTTGCTAGTCGCATCGCCTACTGATAGGTATGGTTCTTCGATTTTCGCCCACTTCCTCCGCCGGCTTATATGGTCTGCGCGGGAAGAGAAGCAGTAGTACATTCCACGTATTTACTTTTCTCCCAGATCAGCATTAAAGAAATAAGATGTTTGTGGCGTGCGTCCACGTCTTTTAATTAAAAAGGAAGCTATAGTTTTATTAAGTTGTATAGTATTAGTATTATAAGTTTTTTATTTTGATAATTACTTGTAAATATTTTAAATAAACTGCAATACTAAAACTTGTTAATTTTAGATAATTTAACTTAAAAATTTGTATATTTTTAATGTCAACGAACAAGCGGACAAGTGTTGTTGTTTTATATAGATAGCGAATGCGATGCGCGCGCATGCATGTCAGACGCTGCGATCGGCTCGGACGATGCGCGCGCAGCCCACGCCACGGCGATCCGTCTCGCCGGCTCGCCACGCCAGTCCGAATACCATCTTGCGACTGAACGCACGTTGCTTGCGCTCGCATTCGCGCACTTACGAAAACTCATTTCCAGCTTTATCCGTTCCTTCACTTTTCTCACCTGTATTTTGTGCTTATCATAATCTGTAAGTTGTCGGTGTGGTTGTATTGTATTAAATTGTGCTGAACTTTTAATTATAGTGTTAAATTACATATTGACTTTATTTAATTATCCCGCCTCATAGCACAATAGCCTAACACTTATCATACACATTACGCACGCACCCCGCTTTATGTTAAAGACAGACAAAATTGTCAGAAAAAGTCAAAATTACAACATCTCTCTTTTGGAGTCGGGAGTTAAAAAACAAAATATTTAAATAATAAAAATCGAAACCTCGGGGAATTTGGGATTATTTAATACACGGCAACATTGAGCACCGAGTGGTACTTCGCGCCACATTTTAGGGTTATATTATTTTCGTGAGTAATTTATGTCCATATTTCGAAATAATACAATTCTTATTGATGGTATGTAATACCAGTATCTTCCTTATTTCTTTTAGTATTATTCTTACACAGTTTGACTACGCAAACTGCACATTTTGCGTCTACTTTTACATTAAATTTTATATTTATCTAGACATCCAACTCACTCATCGGTCGCGGCATGACTGACGCGGGTATGCCGCAACCATGCCGGTTTCGGCATGGTTTTAGTTGCGAATTTATGTAGTATGCCGACGGTATCTAGTCGTAGCGCAGCGGAGACCAATTATTAATCTATGTTGGGAACAAAATGGCTGACCACGCAAAAAAAATTTTTTCATAAATTATAAAATTCATTATTTTCTGCGCAACTTTTTCTATTTATATTACTAATTTAATAATAAGCAATAAAAAATAACAAGAAACCACGCTAACTCAAGCGATCTTTCATGATTTCAAAAAAAGAACGCGCGAGTGGAGGATCGCGTCCTTGTATAACGTAGCATCTTAGTATGGGACAGCGGGCGCGCAAAAAATGCGCTTTTTATTGCTATGGTTGATCAAAATTTTGATGACAAATAAACATCATTTTCCATTTATATGTTGTTTTTTTTTTTCAGTTTTAATCTGAAGAGTGGACAGGCGCCGCAAGATTCTGATTCAGGAATATCTACAGATGGTAAGTTATTTCTTTAAACTCGAAACATTATCTTCATCTGTATTCTATTTACATTGTATCTTTAGAACTAAATGATAGTAATTGACTAATATTACTCAACTAAGTTGAGATGGCAAATGATTGGGTTTCAACCTAAAATTGTTATGAACTAAAATGATAATGAAAAATGTTATGTGCGCTACTATTTGACGTCGCGGTAATTTGTGCAATGATTTTTGGATCAAGTCTTATGGAGATAGAAAAAGGGATGTTAAGATGATTTGCGCATGTAGAAGGGATGGATGAAAGGAGACTTACGAAAGGTATTTACAAATCAAAGGTGACAGGAAAAGTCTGTAAGGGCCGGCCTCGGAGAACATACTGCGACCAAATTGCAGACATTAAAAAAGGGAGATGTTACTCCTGTAATCTATGACCGTGTATGACGAGAGTGATGAGCATAAAAGAAGCGAGGGAAGTTTGTAAGGATCGTAGCAAATGGAAATCCGTATTCTCTGCCTACACCTACGGGAAAAAGGCATGATGGTATGTATCTATGTACATACTTAAGGAGTGTTTTTCATCAGCTTGGAGGCTGATTATAAATAACGCCTTAGTGATAATTTCAATTTAAGATTTTTCAAAAAACATAGCAATTTTTTTTTAACAAAATGTCTCATTGGTACCATCAATAGAACAGATGGTCCGGCGAGACATTAGCATTGTGATAAGTAAAATCACACCCATCAATCTATTCCTCTCAGCTCCACCCAAAGTTCTGCAGCAGTGAAAATGAACACTTTTTTTTAAATATTTGATAAAGTTCTGGTGGGGTGGGTACCTTAGCAAATATTTGGAAAAGTACCTTTACTGTATCTTTTTTTATAATTACAATTAGAGTGTTATAGATTATAATATAGACCATCTTCCAGCAGGATACCAGTTGTTGGAAGACTTACAATGTGAGCTACGTGAAAAGACACGCCTGGCCAACCAGCTCCGCAGCCAACTCGACTCCTCGGACAGGCAGCATGAGGACACTCTGGCCACCATGTCCGCTGAGAAGGAGCAACTTCGAACCCATCTTAATATGTAAGTAACTGTCTCCGTGGTTCAGTGGTTAAGGCATTCTCTTTCAACCCGGGGCTCGTGGGTTTTGATTCCCACGGGAAGAATGCGTTGTTGGCTTGTATCACCTGATTGTCGGATAATAATAATACTGACGATGATTCTGTGCTTCGGAATGTATATTAAGCCGTTGGTCCTGGTAAATTTTATTGTATAGGTAATATTGAGGAGGCAAACTTGGCTTACAACCCACCTTATTGTAAGTTCTTCCCGTAACGTATGGAAGGAAGAGCTTGTTGCCAACCCAGAAAATTTGCGTGCTGTAAGTTAATTTAATTCGCGCCCTTTTTAAAGTTGTCATATGTTAAAATCACTTCATAAAACCACGGCAGAGAGCTTTTACAGCAAAAGTGGTTATATTTTTTTTGTTTGCAGTCTTCGCGAAGAAAACGCCACACTATCGGAAGTCCGCCGCGACTACGACGAGGCCTGTGACCGCCTGTCCGTCTGCGACTTGGCTTTGACAGACTGCCGTCGAGAATTGGACTCTCAGAAGAAGCGGGCCAAAGTGTTGGTCGAGCAAGTCTCTACTTTGGAAAACGAGGTATCTAACTGGTGTCTATCACGTATTTTGTATGATTAAAGTATCGCTGAGCCATAAAACTATTTGGCCTATCTGCTGGAATGCATACATGCTTTTTAGATCTTCATTTTTCTATCACATTGTATGTTTTTATCCTTCTTTTCCCTTTCTGTAATTTGTGCATTTTGTTTGAATATGTGTTGGAGTCAAATAAAAATATTAAATCCATGCTAATATTATAAATGCAAAAATCTCTTTCTGTCTGTTACGCTTTCACGGCCGAACCGCTGAACGGATTTTGACGAAATTTGGTATGAATATATAGTTGAAGACCCGGAGTCAAACAGGCGGAGCTGCGGGAAACAGCTAGTACGTGTATAAATATGTCTATCAGGTGACATTTTTAAACACATTTTCCATCCTGTTACAGAAATTGACGCTACAAGAGCAACTAAGCAAATCCAAAGACGAGTGCCACCGCATCAATGAGATGTATGCCAGCAGGCAGTCGTCTCTTCTCGAGCAGAATGACAACCTGAAGACGGAGCATGCAGACCTGACTGCCAGACTGCAAGATCAGGAGGAGTTTATGCAGCAGATGATCAAGGAAAAGGTATCATTATGAAGCTTGGTGCACAGTCGTCAAATTGACATATTACTGTGTATTGCGTTTTTACATTTGACATTTTTTTTATTTTCAGTCAATTATAAATTTTTATTTAATTTAAATAATATGAAATCACAATAAAATTTTGTGCAATTCGGATTATTTTTTTGGAAATAGACGTTTTGAAGAAAATACTGCTTTTGGCAGACTTCAGATTCCTTAGCTTGGCTCAGGGTGCTAGTGATACAAAGATAATGTATAATCCTATTCCTGTATGTGATAGATTTTTCAATAGAGTCTTTCTTATCATGAAGCTAGTTTGTGTACGAGAGATTTGTAGGATGGAAAACTGCGTACTAATTGTATGTTGCAAAGTATAACTCAATAATGATAGTTGTAATTGAAATATGATAAAAATATCAGCTTTGCTCTACCATATATTTATTTTCATTTGATTTTTACAACCAGCTAAGACTCATAAAATATTCGAGTGTGAAAAGTCCACATATAAAACTGCTACTGTACCGAGTTGTCCCAACGTGAGTAAACAGTTTACAGACGTTTGACATACAGTATAATTAATGTTAGTAAATGTTAACGTCAGTGTGGGAGTGGAAGCACCATTAAAGATGGAGCTAAACTGGACATTTTTAATTCGCCAGGTTCAACTGGAAATGGAGCTAAAAGAGCTATTGAACAAGTCCAACCACACCGCCCTGCGCATCGACCGCTCCATCGACATCAGCTACACCGAGGACCAGATGCTGACTGCTCTGGACAGCTTGCACGCTGACTCCAGGTTCTCACAAGGTAAGGTAGTGTACGAACGAGAGCCAAGCTACTTGTTTTTAATAGTCCATGTTTTAGGAAAAAATGGGGTTGGATGCCCTGCATAACTATTGCTTCAGACTGCGTATATTCTCGATCCCTCGCGAATATTAAGGTGCGTGCACACTCTCGTCTTCCCCTTTCTTTGTCTATTTTAACGGAAATCCGACGACTAGAGAAAAGTTCAGAAGATGTGTTTGGCCGATGGTCTCTGTTGCCCTCTACCGTCGCTCTTGGCCTTCCACAGTTGCCTTGCTACCTCGCTAAATCCACCAAAACCAGTAGCATAATGCTCCTGGACTGCACTCACAATGTGAATTGACAAAGTTATAAACCAATCACTACTGCTATGCAAAGGTCTCCGTCATCTACTTCCACGCGGATTTGACACAGAATGTGCACTTCGATGAGTCCTCACCTCATTTTGCGAAAGGCCCAATCTGAGACTTTTCTCTTGTGAGAAATGCACATTCTGCGAAATGATCATTTTTAGACAAGTACTCATTTTGCGAAGTGCACATTCTGCGTCAGACCCTTCCAAACCTCTCTATATCGCTTACCCGTTAATTGTTGACGCCACGCTTATTAACAACAAAATTTTAAATACATAACCATTGCTTCACCTAACCATATTTATTCTAGACAACCGCTTGCTAGACGAGGAATCGTTCGTAAACGCTTTGCGAGAAGACCAGGGGCGCGCCACTAACTTGTCCCTTTTCGACGAAATACGCCTAAGCTTCTGTAATCTATCCAGACATAACCACACTGATATAAATACCACTTGCGAACAGTTTAACAGAAGTTTCGACTCGTCAACCACTACGACAGCCACACAGACTGAAGGCGGTTACGAAAATTTTGCTAAACAGTCCGATAAAGAAATGACGTCTGTTAATACACAAACCGACTGTGATGTTAGTTTTAATTGCGAAACTAAGCGTAAGAATAAATGTGATATTGAAACTCAAACACAAGATTTACACAAAAACCTTAAAGATAAATATTGTCAATGCATAGTTTTTAACATAGTTACAGCCACTGCCAGTCAAACAGACAAATTGAATGATAATGACAATAACAATATAGACATTAATTGCATGAAATGTGTTGATTATGAGGTTTTGAAGAAATACTCCTTGAAGGTAGAAAAAGACGCGACACGGTATTTTAATGCAGTGACAACTTTGGAAAATGATTTGGAAAAGTGTGAAAATAATTTGGATTTGTTGCAAAAAGCTGTGGTCGAAGGCGAAGACAGTAATGGTTTATTGAGAGATGCTATCGAAGGTCTGCATGCCAAGCTGTGTGTTCTGGAAGAGACTTGTCAGAGTCAATTGGAAAAAATTGCTAGTATGTGTGGTGAAACTTGCGCAGCGGAAAGCCAAACTGAATGTGGTAATTTCGCAAATTTTTGGTACATTATGTTGTTTTGTCTATGTAGCTGTAGTGTCGTTGTAGGTAGCAGATGTTATGTGCTGGCAGTGAATAACAAATTGCGAATTGTATTTTTATTTACTATTTTATTAATAACAAAATATTTATTTATGGTTATCTACTTATAAAACGTTTTTTTAGCGCAGTAGGACTACAGGGAAAAAATATCCGTGTGTCGAAACCAGAACTTAACTTGATGAATTATGGTGTAAACATAGAATTATTTTAAGTCCGCGTTATATAATAAGATAGTATTAGTTGGTAGTTTAGTTTAGACTTAAAGTATTGTTTATGTAGAAATAGTTAATATTATTTAGTTACTTGACTCTAGAAGTTTCTTCCTGAGGCATAGGAGCGAGGTGCGGGATGGATACCTATGTATTTGGTTTGTAGTTTTATGAAAAATTTCGCTTGCTGACTATTTAAGGCATATAAAGCACTAACTACCGGTATCTAGCGGTATTTATGTTTATATTTAGCAAATAATAATAATTTTATGATTATAAATGAGCTGATTAAATTGTTTTAATTAAAACAATTTATAACAAGATTTTTCTTCCCGCACCGCTCCTACGCCTCTTGAATCGTCACAATCTAGTAATAAGTAAGTGTAGTAAGTAGCTGTAAAATAAACAAAATACTAACCACTTTGCTCTCCTCGATTGCTCTAGCGGGTTCGATTCCCAGGGGAAGCATACTTAGTTTAGTTGTTTCCTGTTAGGACATTGCAGGCTTGAGTCACCTGATTGACTGATAGTTAAGATTCCATGCATCAAAAGGCATGTTAAACCGTTACTGCCAGCTGCCATCTGGTGGTCATTAAAGGAGCCAGGTCAGAAGCCTAGAGGTGGTTCCGAGCAACTCTGACACCAGGATTTACATTTTTTTGTTTTTAATTTCTTCCTTGTCGATATAATTCTTGACAGTCGTCGTTGTCATCATTTCAGGTGTTGGTGGCAACACAAATTTATTGGTTAATACAAAACATATGTTACAATTTTATAGCTATATACGATGCCATCATAATCTTTTTCGAGATTTTACGTGCATCGGATGTACATGATCAATACGTATTTCGAAACCCACACTCAATTAAAGAACGAACCATTTCGCATCTGGAATTTCTCGCAATATAACTTCAACTGTGCTTACAGACACTGCTTCGGCCGTCGTGCAAGTAGAAATGCCGTGCAGCGATTGCGTGAAACGGAACACGACCGCGCCGCAGAAGACTCTAAGGAGATATTTATGGTGGGTAAAACATTTAGGTTCTCATAATCTCAAATTTTTGAACAATAAATAGATGATTCGAATCAAGAACTTCGCACTTATTTTGTTCTTTCTCTAATGTGTTATTATGTTTACTTGGTTTATTATCGTCTCTTTATTCCATTCAAATGCGAGTGAGTAAGCGAGATGTCGTCTTACATCAAGTATTTCGCCATCTCGCTCACTCGCTCTCTTTTGCATGGAATTAGAGACCATAGTAAGCCTGCTGAATTATTTATAGATTAATTAGATTATTTATATCTGACTCAGGCGTCGTCTCTATTCAATATTTTTTACGCACATCGTACTAACTCTGTAGATTCGTTCCTTTTCAGTACATCTTGTTTCAGTCTCCACTTCTCGTGTATTCTTACAGTTTATATATTTTTTATTTATGTGCATTAGTATTTATTTTAAGTAGGTTATGTATCGTGTACTTCTGTTATTCTTCCTAGCGTTGTTCTGTTCTTAATGCACCATATCCTTATCTCTCCTTTCTTTATATTTCAAACTTCCCTTACGTTGCCTGGAAGAGATTGCTTGAGCGATAAGGCCGCCTTTTGTATACATACTGTGTTCACATTTTATGTCACATATTTAATTTTTATTTTACTGTGTGCAAAGAAGTGTTAAATAAATAAATAACTCACTCCATCATTATCAAATACTAGCGGCCCGTCCCGGCTTCGCACGGGTGGACCCTAATCTTTTCTAGCAATAAATATAGCCTATGTTACTCAGGGTGAACGTAGCTTTCCAATGGTGAAAGAATTTTTGAAATCGGCACAGTAATTATTTCTTATGTTTTCGCGATTGTTATTCATTAAATTAAACTATTTTAATACGGTTTTATCGCGTTTATTACTAATTTATTTACACCTGACGTTTCAAACACTTTACAGCGTTCATGGTCGCAGGCAGACTGCCCTGCAGTTTAATTTAATCGGCACAGTAGTTTTTGAGTTTATTCATTACAAACATACACACAAAAATACAAATCTTTCCTCTTTATAATATTAGTGTAGATGTAGAAGTCTACTCCCCCCTCATTGTTTACCCCCACTAATCCCCTCGATCTCTACCTAGCACGTCTCAAATTCGACAGTCTCTAATTGCAGGGAGCCAATAAAGAGTCTGTTCCAAATATTCGCCGTGGCGTGCTTCGTATGCGCAGTGTCGGTTCTATACGGGGTGTCCCGAAGGCGGCAGGTCGGCTGCAGTCGCGAGGCCGTGCCCTGGCAGTGGCTGGGAGCACAAGACCTCATGGATTTGCTGCTAAGGATAGAGTATGTCGCTGATGTACCAATGTAAATTGTGTGTTCAATAGTTGTTTTAACAGGATTTATCGAGTTCAGGACTATCATCCCATCAGTGAGTAAACGAGATGTCGCTTTAAACACTCACCATCTCGCTTTCTCACTCGCGTTGGGAAGGGAATAAGGGTTGTTACTAATCTATACCACGTTGACTGGAGTTTGAAGTAAGTCTGATTTGAAAAAAAAAAATTCTGCTCTTTGGGAAGACCGAAGGGCGCATCTCTGAATTGCATTTAGTAAACTTTAAAGTTCGTATCAAATGTTTAGTAATTTGTTTCCTCAATTGAATTTTATGCGAGATATTTAATGACATTTTTCCTACACTAAGGACAATACTGGACTTATTAAATCCTGTTAACTGCGGTAAATAATTGTCAAATACAACGGAAAAAAATTAACTCCCTCTTCAGAGTGTCAATTAATATTGCCTGATAACTTTTTGAATATCTACAGACTAGAAATATTTTAATGGTGCATCACACCGAAGTTCGTAATGGACCAACATTTGTGCACTAATAATGATATTTTTAATTTTAATTAAACAAAAGTCAAAATATCTTATTAATTTGCATGTGGGTTTTAAATACCACCAAAACGTTTTGTAACTGCTACATTGACAATGTTTCATAAATAATACAGAATATTAATTAAAATAGTGTTTGTAAAAAAACTATAGTCAGTTATAAAAGAGCAATAAGTGAGAAAAGGCCAAATAAATGTGCTTCCTACATTATTAGATAATATTCTGCAATAATTTGTACCTACAACTATTTTATATAAGTTTTTATGTACAACTA
Source organism: Euzophera pinguis (assembly GCA_947363495.1). Classification (NCBI taxonomy): domain Eukaryota; kingdom Metazoa; phylum Arthropoda; class Insecta; order Lepidoptera; family Pyralidae; genus Euzophera; species Euzophera pinguis. The sequence continues at coordinate 3,852,237 of OX376164.1, forward strand.
ATGTGTATTTTTAGATTAATTTCACTTCATACTTATAAATCCCTATAGACAAACATCCAGGCCTATATGTAATTCCTTCTCAAGCATACGGCCGACAGATTATTTCTTTATCTATAGCAAAACAATGTAACATATTTATTAATGTTATGCAGTCATATACTTTTATTAAGTAAGTTTTACACTTATATTAAAAGTAGTGTAAAATAATATAATCTTTGGGATTTTAAATGAATCTCAAAAGTCAGTAATATCATCTACTTACCTTAAAGTGCATTTACATATTAATTCAAAAAATACCTACTTATAGTGTGGAATAAAAATGTTGTAATATTGTAAAGCCCAAGATACACTAGGGGACAAATTGTCCGGCAACATGACGCGCAACACTCGATTTAAGTGTATCTACGTATTTACGTGTGCAACATTCTACGTGACGCGGGACATGTTGCTTGTTCTCTAGTCGAAAGCGGGCACATGTGCCGTGCTGATGTCGCCGAGTATGGACGCGTGCGCAACGTGTCCCTCAACAATGTACGCAGCACTAATGATTGCTGACTTTGGTTTTTTGAAAAATAATGTGACATCCTGTCTCTGTGTCATAATTTTCTATATTCTCTTAGCTGTGTTTTAACTAGAATAGAACCTATTAGTTTGGTTTGAGCATTTTCATTACAACTAATCTATATAAATCTCTACGGGCGACATTTGTGCAGCCACTGACTAGTGTGTAATACTACGCCCGACAGTATGTCTTCGGAGACATCGTCCTATACGTCGCTAGATATTTAATTCTCTTTATTTTAATCGCGGCACATATCGGTCGAGTGTGGCAACGACGCGCGAAGTCACCCACTAACTTAGGGATAGGAGTCGCGCTATAAATGTCGCCTAGTAGGTACGCGGCTTTACGTTGTTGACGAGCGAAATGTTCGGAGCGTGTTGCACAATTTGCCCCCTAGTGTATCTTTGGCTTAATTTCTGTGATAGAGCAGTGCCAGTAAATTAGAACGCTAATAAATTTTTCGAATTTTTTAAAAGTGTTGTGACGGAATTTATACGACCAAAAATTATTTTTTAGAATTTATCAATTTATAATGATAAGCCAAATTAATATCGAATTTTATATTTAGACATGTATCGCAAATTTTAATTGCAATTTAATGTAGATTTAAATATTATTGGATAACATTTATTTTAATACTGTGACATTTGACTAACATTGCATTTACTTTATGCATTTAGAGTTTTGGAGATACGAGCAAGACTCTCGTAGGCAATAGGCTTACATTTAACTTATGTGTTATGCGTCCTTGTTTAAGAGTATACGAAACTTAGTACGGTGCGATTTCATGAAAACTTATTCCCATAATAGTGGCATGAAATTAAAACTTATTGCATGCGTCAATTTTTAAAATTAGTGATTGAAATATTAGCTTACTTAACGCTTTGACGTATTTCCTTATATAATAATACACCGTAAAATTTTAGTCGTTTTAGACCCATCGTCCAGTGACTCCATTCATGAAACTGAACAACTTTTCCCAAGATAAATATGTCTAAATATGAAGTAAATTTTTGGACCTCCCATAGAAAATGTCTCATCACGTGACCTAACTTACTATGGGAAGTCCAAATTTGTTTTTCATGTTTCGAGCTATGTTCCTTGGGGAAATTTGTTCAGTTGCATGAATAGAGTCACTGGACGATGGGTCCAAAACGACTAAGATTTCACGGTGTATATTTGATAACTACTTCCTTTCCCCTAGTTAAACCTCGAGCTAGAAAATAATTCGTATTAACTTATGATTTTTTTTCTGAAAAATGAAGGGATTGTCCCCGTATATGTTGCCGCCGCACCAAGTTAAGCATATACACGATTTTATTATTGTTTAATGTAGATTTAAATGGAATATATCTAAATCCATTTCAGCATTTATTTTTTGTGTAATAACCTACTTAGTTTTCAGTCATGTTTAAAGTAATTTTTGATCTATAAGTATTATATAATGCACGTCTGACTTTGAATTTAATTTAACCAGTTAATCTGAGATTATGTTTGAAAATATAATTGATTACAATTCTTTTAAATATGTAACATTTTCACTTTTTTATTTTGTATTTGTCAAATGTTATAATTTCTGCTCATTAAGAATTAGTTGTGAGCGTATTTGTGTTTTCTTTTGTGTACATGTTAATGTGTTTATTCAAATGTATCGGAATAATAAATGAATGAGATCTGATATATATTTTTTTCACTTTTAAACATTAGCGAAACATACAGATTATAATACGAAAAATAGTTGACCACGTAACCACGTCATTTCACTCGACATCGGTAAATCAAATGATTTTCATTCGACTTACCACAGAGAGTCACAAGATTTCAAAAATAGCACAACAATTATTATTAACCCACTTGTAAAAATCTTTTGTATAATCGATAGTTCGCAGAGTCGTCAAAATGACATTCGACAAAAAAAAACAACATAATCAAGTATCAATGAACGTTTTCCCATTGACTCCCACAACCCCATATTATCCCTTTACGAAACCGGTAATCTTTCCATAACAATGGGCCCTTCAAGGTGGGACAGGAATACAAAGGAATTGCCAACTGAGAAATGGGAGCAAGAACACTTCCCAAGGAGTTTTTGTCCTTAGGGTCAGTCTGTCGACAAAAAGTCGATCAATAAAAAGTAATGAATATGTGATCTTATCTTCTTTTTGTATCGGACTAACACTTGTTTGATTGAATATTAGAATAATATTTATTTTGCTTGAAAAAACGTTTAATATATATTTTTAAAATTATTTAATAAATATAAGTTATTAGCTTTACGGAAAACAAGACATCAATTTATTTTTATCCTTTTTGAAGTTTCGAAAATGAATACCTATTTCGGCTAAGTTTACATTTTGTCTTTTAGAACTTAATAGACGACACACGAATATAATTTTATGAATGAACAACGGGGTTTTTGACATTTTTTATTACCGTCTCCCTGCCTTTCCCTCCCTGACTTTTTGATCATGCAAGGAAACTAGGTCTCAAACAACAAGTCTATCAAAACTTTGTCATTAAATGCAAATATTATAAGTAATTAGAGCTAAAAATACCTAAATTATATTACTAACTAGTCAAGGCCCTCTAATAACGATGGAAAAAACACAAGTAGCAACTTTATGAAAAGTAACATAAGGGCTAAAATAAAGTGTGCAATGTATTTTAAGGGTCGCTACAGCGCACCTGTTGAGCCGATACGCCACCGTGGGAATGTAAGAAAATAATTCTACTTTGATGTAAAATTGACATGTTACTGGAAGCCTCTATTTTTTATCAGTTCTCCAATTTCATATACTGTTTTGAAAGCGATAGTATCTTTTACCCAGTAGAAACGTTAAGTTTGGCGAATGAAACAATCAAAAGTACTTCGGTAATGTTTCCAGTAGAGTATAAAAATTATGCGGAGTTTTCATTTTTTTTTTTATGGGCTTTCAAGCCGGACTTCCTATTTTAATATATAAAAATATCTGAATGTTCGACCTATTTGTCGTCACATTAATCTTATTTGTTTTAGAATCGAAAGTAATTCTCACGTAATACGTAACATGTATAAATATTTGTCGATCAAGAACGATACAAAGAAGTTTTTGTGCCCGCGTCCGCCGCGACCCGGAAACCGCCCCGGATGTGGATGTTTTTTTCTTTGCTTCTGATGAAAAAAAAAAGAGTTGATAAAAGGGCGCGAGTTTTTGTCCCACCTGTCCGCATGGGAAACATCGGACGGAAGTAAAGTGGTCCAGATTTGAGTAGGAATTAAAAGGAGCCATAAGATTTTTTTAAACGGATGTGATTACTAAAGACTTTTTGACACTTGTTATTTGTAGATTGATTTTTGAACAAAAGGATTTAAAACAACCGCTAATTTCTCACCTCTCTTTACATTTAGACTTATTTGTAAGTATTTGTTTGTGGTTAGTGGCTCGAATATTGCACAACATTAAGCAAACACGATTTAAAGTAATTTTAAAAAAACAAACACATACGGTTACACAATATTTCATAAAGTTGGATATTTACATAGTACTTAGTTGCTAATTTCGGGATAAAAAGTGGTTAAATAAGTAACTCGCCGAAAACATAATTTATTAAGTACTAGCTGTTTCCCGCAGCTCCGCCTGCGTCAAAAAGTAGCTTATGTTTGACTCCGGGTCTTCAACTATATTCATACCAAATTTCATCAAAATCCGTTCAGCGGTTTGGCCGTGAAAGTGTAATAGACAGACAGACTTTCGTATTTATAATATTAGTATGGATTTAAACACGTGAAGTTTCAATTTCATTTTTTTTTCAATTTAGGTACCTATTTTATACTTAACTAAGTTTTTTCTTTACGGAACCACACAAAAAATCTGTGTCGCGGTTACCTACTTAAATGTCTTTACCAAAATCAACAAACAATAAATCAAGAACATGTTTTTAAGCTGGAGTGATATTTTTGAAAGTGCGACTCACGTAAAATGGACGAGTTGAATAATTTTTGTTCGATATCGGAGTATTTTTGTTCGATACTGAACGTTTTTCATCAAAAATAGGGCTTCTGACCGCTACCCTACATGATCATCCCACCGACCGTCTTCCTTGCGCCATAAATTACATCCTTGATCCCGTAAAAGGAAGGAAGATGGCCCGTTATTCCCACGCCTTCCCGGTTAGAAATGGATCGTGTGAATGAACTTTTTTACTCTTACTTTCGGTCCAATTATCTAATATTTGTAAAGTTTACTTTTTTTGGGTAATATAAAAAATGGTTGAGAAAAAAGTGACATGGAAGTTTCTTTGGTGGATGTAACTCAACACTTTGATAATTTCTTTGCTACTTATCGACATACTGCTAATCCTATCTTTCCTAAATATGCGCAAAAGTCTAGAAAGACTATAACTACATTTAGTTATAGTTCAGTTTCATGATGATATTTTTAAGTTTTTGTACTGTAGAGCGACCCCCTCCGCTCTCAGTCGTCTTCTAAATGTTATTGTAGAGTGTATACACATTTATGTCTTGAATATTGATATTTCAACGGTATATAAAAGTGATTTTAATTTTGAACTCTAGTGTTTGCTCTCTTTCCCATTAGGTATTATTAAATTACACGCCTAAAAACATAAGTCAGTTCCCACCGGGCTCCTCATTATCACGTCAGCGACATATGACATCACATCCAACGCTCATTGGCTCCATCACGCGATCTCGTCACACACCAATTCATTAGCATCAAGAAAAAACACTATGCATGCTATTTTCAATCAAATTTCGCCCTTAACTCTACTCACATAAGAACTTTGGAATACTTTAGCAACTGTTTAATTTACTTTGTCCACATTCGTCCTGACAAAATTGAATATGCGTTTCCTGAAAAGAAAATAGTTCTAATTGACACGGTCTTATGGTTTAATTTATATACAAACGTTTTGTTCGTAATTAAAAGGACGACCGTGGGAGAAAGTAGTAGCAAGCTAATTAAATATTATTAAAATGCATGAAGGTATGCACAAAGGTCGCCTGAATAGCCACCTGGGTCCAAAGGGACAACGGCATTTATGTCCCGGTTTATATACGGGATGATAAACAGTAGGTACTTAGTTGCACGTACGTAATTTGTAAGTAGTTACGTAATTTTTTTTTTTTGAAAGCAGAGAGATAGAAATTCATTTTGGTAGGTAAGTAATACTTATTAAGTAGGTAAATAAATAGTGACGAGTAGTCCGTCATGGAGAGTAAATATTTTAGTTTTAAGTAGTACATAGTAAAATAATGATAAAAAAAATACTGAAACTGAACTGGTATCGGAAACTCTACTAAAAATTAGTTTATCTTCGTTTTTAACTTTTCAAAATATATTTCTACTGCTATTTTGTCTTACCTGAAATTAAAAAAAAAATCGTAACTCTAAAATTGCACCAAATTACATGAATCGCAACACCTCAAATGCAAACAAAAGTGTACTCGACCGTGCCTAGCCACCCTTGCACCTTGGAGCATTCCCACACATCGTGAGAACACATCGACACCCCTGTCCATAAAGTACCATATTAAACCTCCAACAAATCCACGATAAAAACTTAATACTTCATGCCCACACCCTTCACGGTACGCGGCACATATGAAGTATCGAATTTATCCATCAAGGTGTGCAAACAAAAAATACGGTGCTTCATGGAAAGGTGCGAAGCCATCAAGTACCAAGTTTCGTGTGTGGGGTGAAGGGGAAATAAATACGGTTATAGATGGGCGTGTACGGTTCTGCATTCCCATACACAGGATAGAGCGCCGGATGTAGCTTCACTCGTTTTATTTCGATTTTCAATTGATTTTGTTATATATTTTAGAGTTTTCCCGATTGAATGTTCAGCTAGTTAGGTATTATGCTCACTAGTAAAAAAATACTATAAAAATTAAATTGTCTAGCTTAAAATGCTCATTCAAATAAATTATCTCATTCGTAAACACAATTGAAATTACCAAATTAAAAAAAAAAAACGGAAAAACTCCTTTTTTTAGCACGGTATCGAACCTATATACCGTCAATAAAAACAACCACTCGACCACAAGCGCCATTCACCATCAGGTCCCCTATTAGAGTGAGACAGAACGAAAACAAAACATTCCGATACAGTTCCCACCGCACAACCGCTTGTGTAAAAGCAGGACAGCCATATTACACACGTTCGATTTTCAAACGGGACGGATATGGGAAGAAATGCATTATGAATTTTGCTCTACGTTCCCATAGTGGAAACCGTCATTACGTGGCTGGAAGCCCAAGTGAGTGGACGTGTGTAGTGTGATAGACTGACAGTTTTAAGGATGCCGTGCAGTGAAGACGATGATTCCCAGACTGGTTTCTCGGAACCAACTCAAGGGATGTCGAAGGCAGAGTTGAGGAAGGTCAGTCTTTGGAAATAGTGCTGTGTGATTAGTGAAAAATAAATTTAAAATATTTTGGAAGAAATATTGTTGAGTGATTAAAATTACACGTTATGCTAATTTATTAAAAATATTGAATGTTTAAATAACTCAAATAAAATTAATGGGTACGAAAAAAATTGCATTAAGTAGTTTAATTTCAGTGCAAACCTAGGTTTGCGTCTACGCAGTAAGTTAAATATGACAAATAAGCAGCTTACGTTTTGCATTTAAATGTACATATGTTCCCAAACTTGGTACTTTGACAAATGCATCGACATAAAAGAATTTCCACAATCACTAAGAAATTTTTACAATTATTGTGCATATATAACAAAATAAAAAATCTAAATTTAAATGAATCAACTTTCATCAGTAAAGTTTTTAGAACTTACGAAATTAAAATTGTTTCCACAGACAAACAAACCTATAATGGAGAAGAAGCGGCGGGCGCGCATCAATCATTGCTTGAACGAGCTCAAAGAACTGCTTTTGGATAAGACTGATAAAGACGTATGTACTTTATTACTTTGTTTATTATGATGGAGTGGGTTTTATTACTCTTTAAAGAACCCTGTCTACGGCAAAGTTAGATTAAGAATCTTATAAGAAATTGCAATGCTTATTTTATAATGTTAAAGCTAAATCTCTCCGAGCAGATCTCTTGTATTTCATGTATTGTACTGTTGTTAATTGCTACAATAGAAACTATAACTCCATGAAAACCTCGTAACTTTTATATTGTTTATGGTTTAACTTATAAATACATCGTATTGAAACCCTCTGATGAAAACTCATCCTTATACCCTTTTGACCTTTATTATGCAACCACGCATATAGAACATAGTTTAACAAATCATTTCAATCTTTTCCAGCCAGCCCGTCACTCCAAGCTGGAAAAAGCCGACATCCTCGAGCTGACCGTGAAGCACCTTCAGAAGCTGCAGCGTCAACAACTAGCGGCCGCCATCGCTGCCGACCCCGCCGTCCTCCACCGGTTCAAATCCGGGTTCGGAGACTGCGCCGTCGAAGTCAGGAGATACCTTTCCAGACTCGCCAGCGTTCCAACAGGACTAAGACACCGACTAGGAAACCATCTCAACTCCTGCATCGATGGAATAGAAAGATTACATCCAGTCCCAGACTACCCGCCTTTCGTCCCCGACCCACTACGCATTGAAAACGATAGACCGAGCGCGTTCCATTTCGTCAAAAATATTAAACCCGCCAGCCCGCCTTTGAGCCCTTTATCATGCGATTCTGCGTGCGACTCCTCCACCGAACTAGAAACTCCTCCGCGACCCGTCCAGACTTTCCCGTTCCCCACTCCTCCAAGTAGGTCGGCCTCAGACCAGGACTCTAGCCCCGAAACACAGAAACCTACAGTCTCTTCTACGACAATATCGCCAGAAACGTTGAAGCAAGAAGCGTTACGGAATAAAAAATATATGGAGCCGTTGTCAATTATAATAGACGTAGAAAACTACAAAATTGGGATAGATGCGTCTCCGAAACGAGCAGTAGACTACTCCATCAGACACAAATTAAAAAGGCCTGTAGTTGAAATCTCTGGACCAGCGCCAAAGGTTATAAGGATAGAAGCAGAGAGGACGGCAACCATTCCGGAAAAGGCTTACGAAAGGAGATCGCCAGAGAAAATTTCTGCTTTCAGACGAGTGCCGGAGAAGAAACTGACAGTACCCGAAAGCATACCAACTCCTTTAGAGAGGCCTGGTTTTGAGAGGATGGTGAGAAGTGAGATTCCAAGGACAGTTATAAGTCACACTGCGGTTTCACTCGCTCAGTCTTCAAATGAGAAAAAAGAAATTAAATTGGAGAAAAAAGACGTTAAGGTAGAATTAAAAGAAGAGGCAGATACGAGTGGGAAATCGCCGGTGCCAGGCTCGTCTAGTACTAGTAGTACAGAAATGTGGAGACCCTGGTGATTTCTTGTTTAGATATTCATTACATATCACAGCTTTAAGTATTTACCTGTATGGTATACGATTAGATATTTTATTTAGAGTTATTAAATTTATTTTTAATCATTGTGTGGTTATTTTAATATAATACCAGATATATTTTTTGATTATTAAACTAAATGAAAATAAATGGCTGAGAAGCAAGCAGGCTTACAAAAATAGTTGTACACAAGTTTTTAACTTATATATTAGATTGGGGAAAAAGTCTTTTCGCACATAGTATGTATGAACTTGTATTAAAATCTCTTTGGCTAAACTATTTGTATCTGGCTGGTTTTGGTATCATTAAAAGTTTAAATTTTAAAGAAGATAATTCTAAATTCAAATTAAGAAAATGTGTGATTTTAATTTCTTTTTCTTACTGTCAAGATGAGTGAATCTAATGAAAAAATTAGATACATTTTAAAATTTTCCAAAAAAAAGAGGTAAAAAATTGCGATGTTTATGGACCTAGTTCAGTGTCTGTGAGAGTAGCACAAATTTGGTTCAAGCGTTTTCAATCCGGAAATTTTGATGTCAAAGATGCACGTCGCTCTGGTCGCCCTATTAAAATGGATGCCATTTTTGAAAAAGTGGAGCAAGATCTCAGTAGTTACGACGTAGCTGAAGAACTGGGAATTGACCACAAAACAGTTGTAGCGCATTTGAAAAAAACTGGGTACACAAAAAAGCTCGATATTTGGGTACCTCACGAGTTCACCAAAAGAAACCTAATGAACTGTGTACTCATTTGTGATTCTTTATTACGACGTAATAAAACCGAACCATTTTTGAAGAAGCTGATAACTGGTGATGAAAAGTAGATCACGTACGACAAGAACGTGCGAAAAAGGTCGTTGTCAAAGGCCGGTCAGGCTTCACAGACTGTGGCGAAACCCGGGTGATGCTGTGTGTGTGGTGGGATTGGAAGGGCATTATTCATTATGAGCTGTTACCACCAGGCAGGACCATCGATTCTGAACTCTACTGCGAACAACTGATGAGATTAAAGCAAGAAGTTGAAAGAAAGCGGCCAGAATTAATCAACAGAAAGGGTGTGGTTTTTCATCATGATAACGCTAGATCTCACACATTTTTAGCCACTCAGCAAAAATTAAGAGAGTTTGACTGGGAGATGGTAATGCATCCGCCGTATAGTCCTGACCTTGCACCTTCAGATTTCCACCTGTTTCGGTCACTTCAGAATTCTTTAGGCAGTGTCAGGTTAACATCACGAGAAAACTGCCAAAACCACTTGTCGCGGTATTTTGATCAGAAGCCTCAAAATTTCTATAGCAATGGGATATGTCCTTACCTACAAGATGACAAAAAGTAATCGAACAAAATGTTTTGAATTTTCTTAAAAAATGCGAAGACACTTTTTCCCCAGCCTATTATTACAAAATGCATAAAGGCTACTTATTCTCAGCCTTAAGTAGGTAGTGAGAGAAGAGCTAAATTATTAAATAATGTGCAAATGATTTAATGTAAATCATAAATTGTCCCCGATCATGACTGTTTCCACTACAATCTAATGAAAAAATAAGTCGATGCTTTGCTAAAATAACATTTATTGGCAAGCACATTACATAGCATTAAAATAAAATTGGCATCACGCATTAACTATTTTAGCGTCATACGCAGTATGACACAGGAGAGAATTATAAAAAGTTTTAATTTTTTATTTCTTCATCGATAAGCTTAATGTAAGTTTTCAAGATGGCGCTCGCGTCAGATGTTAAAACGCTGCCATTTTAATTTTTATCAACCATAGTGTACTAACCATTAAAGACGAAAAGCATAGATAAAAATAACAACAAAGAACAATACTTCCTCGCATTTTGTTCTTATGACTTTGCTAGAGAATCAGACAGAGATGTATATATGAAGTCATTTGCGTAAATTTAGTAGGTTGTCACAGGTTAGGTCAATAGAGTTACTTAGGAAATTCAATAGATTTCAAAGTCCAATGGAATAAAGTCTATTTATGTAGTGACAAACTGGACATTTTCGCAAATACCAAAATATGTATATGCATCTGTCTGATGACTTGACAATGTCATAAGAAAATAGTGCAGAGTATTTGCACATCGTTCAATTTATTTACCCGGATTCACACTCCTTTATTCATATAAATTACAAACGTTGGTTAAGCCTACATTAACTAAAATATGTTTAGTTCCTTTTTGTCTTATCTATATTTGACGTGAAAGGACGATACGAAATACACTTTGGTTAACTTGGACTTATCGAACGTCCGTTATTTTTTATGAATAAGGATTGAATAAGATTATGAATAAGGCATGCATACAGTCATTATTCTGTGTTGACAAATTACTGTCAAAACGTTAGCCAATCACAACAAGGTGTTCAAACCGAAGCATTTATTTTGTATTAGAACAATTTGCTCCCAAACCATACACTCTCATACAACAAATTATAAAAAACTAAGTAAGTGAATATCTTTGGTAATTAAAAAATAAATATTCTACTATATATACATTAAATTAGGTTCATAATTTCATTGGACGGACTACAAATAGGAATCAAAAATAGGGAATAATTTAAATGTATACTAACCTATCTATAAGATCTTTACAAAATATGTGAGATCTTTAGGATTCGTCCTCTTGTCAGAATTTTCTGACAGCGCATCTTACTTTGGTATGATGATACAAAATTTCTTTGTCAACATTAAGCTGAAGTTTACAATGTGCAATATTAAAAAAGAGCAAAATAATAAATGTAGGTTACCTTAACCTTTAGTTATAGGATATCTTAATTCCATTCAAAAGAAAGCGAGATGCCGTTTTACATCCAGCATCGCGTCAAATCGCTTACTCACTTACACTTGGATGGAATTAAGAGATCATAGTAACCCCAGGGCCATTTACCTTAGTAGTAAGCTTTATGAACAGTTTACTTTTAATTTTTTTGTTAACTTAGTAAATTTTTATTGCGAAAAAATCTGAGTTTACATAATATATTAATTTCATTCATTGCAAGGACGGGAAACAGCATAGTTTTGTTTGTGAAACTAACACAGGTATTTTGAACTTATTTAAAATAAATATCAACCAAAAAAAAGTCTTCTTCGTAAACGAGACTTGTGAAAAAGGTTATTCAAATTAAATCTAAGAGTTTAATAAATAAATTACCCTATTTTTTAACAAATAATATTTGAACAAAAAATCAGCGCCAGCGTGCTAAAATAAAATAGTCAAATGTTTAAAGTTACATATTTAAGTAAGATAGAGTACGAATCATTCACGGCTCTTTATACTGTGTTGTGTTTTTACATACTAACTTACATACAAGAAAGACCTACTTCTGTTGTTTTAGCTCCGGCGATGTTATTTTCTCCTGGTACTTGCTTATTTTAAGCGCCTAAATGGCCCAGCCATTTGCAAGTCCTTGAATAACAATGCGAATCCAAATAAACATCTAATCTAAAAATCTCTCACGGCATTACATTTGCTTGAGAAAGTTCTACTTCTGCAGTTTTTGCTCCAACAATGTTATCTTCTCCTGGTACTTGTCCATTTCTCATGTAAACAGAGTCACGCCAAATTAATTTCCAGATGTAAAAAAAAAAATGGTAAAAAGAGTATGAATCGCTCACGCACGAAACCACATTTCTGATGTATTCATTTGTGCTTGAGAAAGTCCTTCCTCTGCTGCTGCAGTTTTTGCTCCAACAATGTTATCTTCTCCTGGTACTTGCCGGTTTCTCGTGTAAGCGCCTGTATGGCCGAATCTTTGCGTGCCACAGCCACTTTTACCCTGGGAAGAAGTACATGAGATATTTATTTTACTTTATTATATGACATGTAAATGGCGGACTTAGGCTTTTTCTACCAGACAACCAATCGGTAGTGCAGAAAAGTTATCAATATAACCTTATATCATCATCATCCTAGCGTGTATTCCTAGTTGTCTCGTCAGCTTATGCTTCGGAGCCTAAGGTACGCTGTAAGACGTGGTCCTAGGTTTGGCGGAACTGGTAATTACAATGGAGCGACTGCCGTCTGACCTCCGTGACCCTTTTTACAGGGAAACCGGACCAACAGGAACACGCCCTGAGGTGTATTAGTGGCTAACACTGTCAGAACTTTTCAGGCTGCCCTAAGGCATCTGACACAGCCTCACTACTGTTATCTATCGATAACAACCGGGACCAACGGCTTAACGTGCCTTCCGAAGCACGGAGGAGCTCAAGATAGAAAATGCCACTAAAATGGCGACCAATCCAATAGTGGTCGTCACGTTGTCGCTTGACACGCGCATTCGCTACGGATACGCTAAGGTATGTGTTAAAAAAGTGTCGTGTTATCCGTGGCTCCAGAGGATATCGCTCACTAATAATGATTTCTTATGTTTTTGCGATTGTTACACATTAAATTTAACTATTTTAATGCGGTTTTTATCGTAACGTTTGTGTTTTAACGCTTGCTTTAATAGTTGCTAGTGTACAGTTACTATCGATAGTTTCAATCAATTTCGATACTGTCGCCTTAATTTCAATATCGACTATTTTTTAAGGTACTCAACTCAGTTTCACAAGTTTAACGCCGTAGCGTACTTAACTGTTGAATTCTATTTGTGAAGATTTGTAATTGGTATTTTCCTAGCTATAATATTGCTATTGTTCAACTTGTGCTGTGTAAATCATCCGAAAATAAATCCACACTTCTGTACTTAATATTATAAATGCGAAAGTTTGTCTGTCTGTCCGTCTGCTGTCTGTTACACTTTCGTGGCCAAACCGCTGAACGGATTTTGATTAAACTTGATATAGATATAGTTGAAGATCCGGGGTCCAATATAGGCTACTCTTTGACGCAGGCGGAGTTGCGGAAAACTAGTGTCTGCCTAGTTGTTTTTTTTTAATTTATTTGTTACTTCCAATATTTTACCGCAATATGGCGAAGGTTGCTATTTTATTGGGCTTTACAAATGAATCGAAGTCCTCACTTGGCGTACAGCTGGTGCATCTGTTCCTCGTGCGTCTTCTTCAAGTCCTCCATTTCCTTTTTGAGCGAATCCACGCGATGGGCCCACGCTTGCTCAACATTGCCTCGCATTTCTGACATTTGCGCCTCCAGCTGATTGTTTTTCTGTAATTCAACAACATTTATAACAGTAGCTAACATTGATCACTAAAAAAAATCGAAAATCACAATAAAATCATCTGCAAAATGTTGACAAACATGTGAATTCGTTTATTTAACTAGTTAATTAAGGAAATCTTTTTTTTTTCTTATTTGTAAATTGACGTTTTGAATAAAATGCTGCAGTGGAGTTTGTGGCGTCGCTTCTTCTCCACTTGCGCTTTGGAAGTGGTGGTAAACTTAATATAAGTAAATTGACGTCAATAAGTGAAAATAAACGATTTCATTTCAGCTAGGAAATCCGTGAAGAGGTCGCTTCGATCGCTCGCTCACTCTTATGGTCACTGTAAAATCATAACTTAACTTACTTACTGTCACAAAGTCGTCTTTTGAAATTCAGTCGTTTCTGTGACAATCAAATGTAGTAATTTAGACGCTCATTTATTAATTTAGTCGCCCACTTAGCAATTTGGTCATTTCATAAAATTATTCGCCTCTTTTAGTCAGTAGCTCATTTCGATTTTTTTTACTAATCAATGTCAGTTATCAGTTTAATTTAGTAGCTGACTTATTTTTTTAAATTTCCGCTCAAGTCATTAAACCAGTATTTCATCAACAATTGCTAAATAATTTATTGTTCGGCCGTTTAATTAAAGTAAATTCCTTTTTTCCTAATTATTAAAATTCTGATAGTTACCTCAATCAACAGTTTATTCCGTGTTTCCAACTGGCTAATATTTACTTCAAGTTCCGCACCTGAAATCAACATCTACATGAAACTTCATACAAATTAACTTTAACAGCCTGGCCACGGGGGAATTCTCCACGGCGAATTTCAACGCGATTACACCGGCAACTAAAAGAAATACATACAAATGCATTTGTTTCAGTGCACTAATCGTTACTACTCCTCATTTCGCCTCGCCAGTCACCAGTTCCCGTGGCTTATTAGTGCATTTGTTATGTATTTCTTTTAGTCGCCGGTGGCATCGCGGCGAAATTAGCCGTGGCGAATTCCCCCGTGGCCAGCCTGTTGGTCTTACGATATTGCTTCAATTGCCCGTGGTGTATGCAGTACGACTTCAAAACTCCAATCAAACTATCTTTAATAAAAAAAACTAGCTAAAACCCGAGAAAATTTTTTCAACCTACCCCCATGCAAATCCTGTCAGCTGATCATTACATTTATATCATCATCATCATCATCATTTCAGCCGCAGTCAGTCCACTGCTGGACATAGGCCTCTCCCAATGATTTCCAAAATGATCATTACACATGGACATTACACATTGCCTTGGTTTTGTCCATGTTCATTTTAAGGCCCACCTGTTGGGAGACCACGTTGAGGTCGCTGAGCATTATACTTAAGTCCTCCAGCGACTCCGCCATGATCACGATATCGTCGGCAAAACGAAGGTGAGTGATATACTCGCCATTGATGTTGATGCCAAGTCCTTCCCATGCCAGGAGTTTGAAGGCATCTTCCAGAGCAGCGGTAAACAGTTTCGGAGAAATGACGTCTCCCTGTCTTGCACCTCTCTGCAATGGAATAGCCCCCGTGCTCTGCTCCTGTACTCGGACTGACATGGTGGCGTTGCTGTATAAACACTTCAACACTTCGATGTACCGATAGTCTATGCGGCATCGCTGGAGAGACTGAAGCACCGCCCACATTTCGATCGAATCGAAGGCTAGGCATAGTGGCCGGTTATACTCTTTGGTCTATGGTACTAAACCCTTTTCGGAAACCGGCTTGTTCGGGAGGCTGGAAGGCATCGAGCCTGTTCGCGAGACGATTCGTGATTACCCTCGAAAACAGCTTATAGATGTGGCTCAGGAGCGTGATGGGTCTATAGTTCTTCAATAGGGTATTGTCATCTTTTTTTGAAGAACAAAACCACCACGCCCCTGTTCCACGCCTCTGGCGTCACGCCCTCGAGCAAAACGGAATTAAAGACCTTCTGAAGGATTTTCAGTACCGGCGTTCCGCCCGCTTTCAGAAGCTCTGGGCAATCCTAATCTTGTACAGGCTGATGTCCGGGATATCTTCCGTATAGTGTCGGGTAAGCTTGGCTCTTGGGTCTTTGGCCAAGCTTTCAACGGGTTTGGCTACTGAAGTGTAGAGTTGTCCGTAAAACCTCTCGATCTCCCTCAGCACCTCGGCTTTCGTCGATACCACGTTGCCGTCTTCCGTCTTCAGCTCAGTCAGTCGGCTCTGCCCAATAGACTCCACCTTTGCGAACACTTTGGAGCCTTTGTTTTGGTCTATCGTCTCCTTAATACGTTCTGTATTGAAGGAGCGAGTATCGTTCCGCAAAGATTTCCGGATTTGTCTATTGAGCTGCCGGTAGACGTCGGCGTCTTCTGAGGTCTGCAGCATCATGGATCGTCGCTTAGCCATCAGATCTAGGGTCTGAGGTGAGAGGTTTTGTGGTTTATTTTTGGGGCGGAATTTAAAGATCTTTTTTCCCACCGCCTGGACAACTTCTACAAATCCGTTATTAATCTCGTCCACGGAAACGCAATCCTCAAGGCATGCAAAGCGATTTGAGAGCTCTAGCTGGAAATATTCTTGGCTTTGGACATAGGCTTGCGAAGGTCGGAGTATAGACCCCATCAAGCGAGTTCTCTCTCGTCTGAGATCGATGTTCAAGATGCCCCTTACAATCCGGTGATCGCTACCGATTTTAATCTTGCTGATCACAGACAAGATGAAGTCTATCTCCTGTTTTATTGGAGCTTGGCTCTTCTTAGTGGGCCCTCCTAGCCAGGTCCACTTTCTTGGCGGTGGCTTCTTGAAGAAAGAGTTCATCGCGAAGAGTCCCTCTTTCTCCAAAAAGCCAGCCAGCATATGGCCTCGCTTGTTTCGCTGCCCATATCCAAATCGTCCCACCCTGAGCTCTCCACCGCCTCGACCGCCGAGTCTTGCGTAACCACCGTAAAGTAGGTTTTTGAAGCGTGTATGGCTCTACTAATGCCCTCATACACCGTTTTCACCTCTTCATCTGAGTATTTTCCAGTCGGCATATATACCTGTATAACCTTCAAGGAGTATCTCTTTGATACTCTGAGTATCAGGTATATTACCCTACCGGAAACACTCTCGATGGTTTCGACGTTGTTTATGAGGGACCTGTGAACGAGGACCCCGACACCATGCTGGGACTTCCTCAAGTCTCCCTCCCGGTAATAGAGTAGGTTACCAGACTTTAGGGTTGTCGAAAATTTTTCTCGACTTGCACTTACTTTTTATTGAAAGTCGTTTAGTTTTACGTACTAAATACATTGTCAAAGTAGGTACATTTATATCTACACGTCTATACTTAATATTTAACAATATCATAAATGCGAAAGTTTGTGTTTGTCTGTCTGTCTGTTAAGCTTTCACAGTCAAACCGCTGAACGGATTTTGATGAAATTTGTTATGAATATAGTTGAATACCCGAAGTCAAACATAGGCTTCTTTTGGATGCAGGCAGACGGAGTTGCGTGAAACAGCTAATAATACAATAAACGCGAAAGATCGTATGTGTGGATGCATATTTGTTACTCTTTAACGGCTAACAGCTGAACCGAGATTGATGAAATTTAGTGAAGACCCGAAGTCAAACATAGGTAACTTTTAGGTGGGAAACAGCTTATTTATGTTAGTAAATGATATGCTAAACTAACACGTGTGTTCGGTTTGCCGCACACGACTCTGCGCATCCTGGTATCGTTTGAGTGTTGCTTGTTCTGTCTCCGCGAGCTCCTTCAATTCCGCTTCGTATTGCTCCTTGTTCCTCCTGAAATACAAATATTTGTAAACAATACTTCCTATTTATAGTTAATTTGAATATTGGTATTCACCAATATTATCCCACAAAAAACATTTTCATGTAAAAATGTTGCCAAGACGAGTCTACATAGCTACAGGGTATACCCTGTGAAAAAGTTATCAGATCTCATGTAGAGCCAAGATGCTTGATCTATGCGCCCTTACTTTACCAGGCCTAACTTCACATAATCTACATTTTAGTCAAAACGTGTGGCTTGGCCGTTTTATTTCACACACGATGAACGAATGCCTATGAAATCTTCGTAACGGTAGCAAAACGGCCAAGCATCACGTTTTGACTAAAATGTAGAATATGTGAAGTTGGAGGGGGCACTCCCGTGCCCCCATATATTTGAGACATATCATCGCTAGGATGAGAAAATTTCTTTGTGGATAAAATAGGTGTCACTCGAGACAAAGTTCGATCGCAACTAGAAATGGACATCTATCCGGTAAATACCCAAAGTACCCAAAATCAGTTATACCCAAATCGGGTATAAACCGGGTAAATAATACATTTTGGGTATAACCCACCGTCCATCTCTATTCCCAACTCGTGTATATTAAGTTAACAAACAAACTGTTATGCGGTTTGGCGGAAGGTTTTTTTTAATTTGATTTTTATGAACAAAATAGAATAAAAAGTTTAGCAAGAAGCTCAATATACACCCACTTTCTCAGTCAATGTACAGTTGGGGGCAAATAAACCTGACCACCAGATCTAATCACCGTAATCGGCAATACGGGGGGAGATTTATCTGCCTCTGATTGCACTATAGTATAAAGAAAACGTTATTAGGTCTAAACTCTCAACATCGTGGAGTCAACCTGGATGCAAGCTTCTTTAAATCTTCCAGATTTGAATAGGGGAGGCCAGCAATATAACTTTTTAAACGATTAGTAAGTAAATAAATTTTCTGTTGATAATTGAAATCGCACCGACCAGAAATTGACTTCACTATTTCGCAAAAGGAGAAATTAAGCGTCGTATTGTATCAAAAAAATTAAGAGCTGGCAAGTGATAGGGAAGAATGCTAAAAACTCCACAGACAAGAACCTAGCTATTTTAATACGGTTTTTTATTATAAATAAACGCGATAAAAACCGTATTAAAATAGTTTAATTTAATGAATAACAATCGCGAAAACATAAGAAATCATTAAGAGCCTAGCTCTTAAATTTATGAATAATGAATTTCTTATAATCTTGTGTTGTTGGTGGAAAAGCAGATGAGTGTGGTAAAACGGCAATTAGTGGAACTACTTATTTTTAAAAGAAAAACAATCCGTTGGACAGACACACTAGCGCCACGCCCAGGACACGTGAAACGGTCTGTATGTCAAATACAAACAAAGACATACAAACCTTATGGTCTCCTGTAACTATTTCCTCCCCGGTTGAGCTTTAGTCTCTATATTGTCTATGACCAGTTCCATTTTTCTATAATGGATGTTGACCAAAATATTTTTATTTTTTTTTCTGCGAGGATGAATGAAGACACAAACAAAACGTACAAATATCACTTGAAACGTACAAATTTAACTTTATAGTCTCCTGAATTTCATTTCATCCCGCTTGAGCTTCAGCCTCCATATTGCCTATGGTCCGTTCTATTTCAATGTCTTACTCTATATTGGGTATCCATTTTCTAAGACATACAAAAATACAAACCTTATGGCTTCCTGTAACTCTTTCCTCCCCGCTTGAGCTTCAGCCTCCATATTGTCTATGGCCCGTTCTATCTCTCTGTCTCTCTCTAACTTGTGCTGGGCGGATATCTCTGCAACTTTCCTCTTAAGAGCCAATTGCTGTTCGGCCTCGAAATCCTTTTTGTATTGCTCGAATTTATTCTCCAATTCTTTTGTCTTCTCTTGCAATTGTTCCTAGAGATAAGACTGTTATTATTACAAGAATTAACTTTAAAAATGCTGGCTTGACGTCACAGTCACAGAGTCTATCTCTCTTAGCTATATTGATTATTCTCCCGCTAGTAGGAATAAGGTGAAAATGACCAGATTATTTCAATCAGCCATAAAATTAAAAATTGAATTTTGTAAAATTATTACATTCGTCTGAACAGTCTATTCCTTTGCTTCCTTCACTCGTAATATGAGAATATTAAAAAAAACTAATGCCAAATAGTAGTCAACGTGACGTTTTTGGATTTTTTTTATATACTCATGATACCACTAAAATTGGCAAAAAGCGATAGATCATTCAGACGGTAGTATGTAGTAAGAGAAGCTTTGATATTTTTTTCTAAATTAATTGGCAGATTTTAAAAATCAGATTTGTTTAACATCCATACTAATATTATAAATGCGAAAGTCTGTCTGTCTGTCTGTTACGCTTTCACGGCCAAACCGCTGAACGGATTTTGATGAAATTTGGTATGGATATAGTTGAAGACCCGGGGTCAAACATGGGCTACTTTTTGACGCAGGCGGAGCTGCGGGAAACAGCTAGTGTTATATAAAATGGTAATACCACGGTAGGCGACTCTTCTAAAATGTGTCCGCCGATACGACACAAACACGTCGTAGAATAGTTACGATATCCAACATTTGTACATACCTCAAGTTTCTCTCTTTCTACGGCAATATGTTGCTCCAGTTGTAACTTTTTATCCTCCAGTAACTTTTCTTGTTCTTCCCTCCATTTCTCTACAACATCGTAACTACATCTTTGTTACAACATATCTTTGGATGTAATTTTCTATGGTGCAATAAACTGCTTTTACTTACTTATAACCAAAATAGTACCTTTACTAGGACATTACTGATTTTTCTTTCAAATGTGTATGCCTCACTGCTGGGCAAAAGTCTACCAGCTTGCCTTCCATAAGATCTCTAGCCATAGCACACCCTTGTAAGTTTGGTTATAAACTTGTAGTTCATGTACCCGTCTCGTCTTTAGACGAGATACCTAGGAGGTTAAAATATAGGCCCTACCTTCAGGATATTCATTTTGCCTTAGTGATGGAGCGTAGTGTACTAAACATGATCATTAATTTTGACACCGATAATCTACCACAGATTACAGAATATGCTGTATACAGATATTTATCCGCCATACATTGAAACGCGCAAACTTTCTTGGTTACTCCTTAGGCGAGTGCCCATGTCAATCATACAAAATCATTGTTACGCCATCTATCGAAAACATGAGCGATAGTTTTCTTTCTTCATTTATAACTTTTTAAATACAGCACTAAAGTAATTTGTAATTGTGATAAATTAATTTAAATAAAAAAAGAAAACAATACCTACTTAGAATGATGATGGGGATGAATGAAAAAAATGTTAAAGAATGTTTCTTATTTCACCACACAAATAAGCGAGACCAGCACTGTATTTAAATATTTGTTTTTCGAAGCGCCATCTATCATAACATATGGGGAACTAATTACTAAACTAATATTCTCTGGAACAAGCTTTCTATGGAGATAAAAGAGCTGTCTTCTCACTCTTTCAAATCTCGGGCTTCGAACGATCGGACTTAAGCTGAGCTTACTGTTTTTATGTGTAATTGAATTTGTATGTTAGATGTAAGTCTATGCACCTAAGATTTCTTTGCGTGTTGTGCCCTCTTCTGTGCCCATATGTCTATGTCCTATGTTAGTTTGGTTGACTGGAAGAGATCCCTATTTGGGATAAGTCCGCCTTTTGTTGTAACCTGTATTGTGATACTACGTTCTTTGTGTACAATAAAGATTTTTACATACATACATACTATTTTCAGCCATTTTTTATCATGGAGCGTAGTCACTCCCTGCTTTTTGGTTCAATCAAAAATCAATTTATTAAAAATTAAGTCCAACCATCAAATTAATTTAATAAATAATCATTAAATGATTTATGAGAGCAATTGTTTGTTCATTTAATATTAATTTATAAGCATGTTTGTGTTTTGATTAAGAAATATTACTGCGTCAATATTTCATTGTTAATAAAAATGAATTGATTTAAAATAGTTCTAATAATCAAATTAATTAAGTAAACAAACTTAGTTTATTATTTCATAATTTGTGATAGTAATTGTTTATTTAAATTAAATCAATCATTATAATTATGTTTGTGTGCTGACTACAAAACGTAAGTAGTTAGATTTGAAATTGACTTGCTTATTTTACAGTAGATATGCTAATTTAAGTATTATAATTTGTAAATAAGCTTCACTAGATATTAAAATAATTCATTACGATTATTTACATTGCTTCATGCTGTAAATTTGCTAACTTATAATTATTAATAATTGTGAGTTCCGGCGATAATGGCGCCACCTCTCGGCCGTTCAAATCACACGGTGAATCGAACGGAGCAGCGAGGGCAGGGCATTCTGTCCTGCGATTTTGGAGAAGCAACAATTGTAAGTCAATTTCCATCTTAGTTTTGATTTGTGAGCATTTTAGATTTAATCTGTCATGTTGGACTTCCAATTATAAAGGCTTTCTTTTGTTCTGTTACCATTTTGTTTTGTAATAAAATTAAATAATTGCTATGCCCTTCTAGTCTGGTTTTTGATTTTAAATAAATCTAGTTATAGAACCTTTTGAATCATAACTGTTTAATTATTTCTAGATGCAATGCAATAGCTGCATAGCCGTAGGCATTTTAAATTATAATGGCATAACCGACTCTCTAGTCGGTTATGCACCTTTTTTAAAAAAAAGCTTTAATACTTAGAACCCTCCGATATATATAATATATTTTTTGAGTCCAATACCCTGCTAACTGGGCCGCACCTGCTGTTGTTGCCACAAGGTCGCGTCTACTACACTTAGCAGGACAAAGTGGGCACTCCAACAGGTGCGACATCGTCTGCCGTGGATCTACAGAATACCCCTACTTGTGCATATTTGCTTAACAGACCGGCTTGGGTCCGCATACGTGTCCCAGGGTAAATAAATAACTAGCTTTGTGCGCCGTAGGTTAGAACGGACGGGCTTTTAATCATACTAATATTATAAATGTGAAAGTGTGTTTGTTTGTTTGTTCTTCCTTCACGCCCTAACTAAGCAACCAATCGACTTGATTTTCGGCGTAGAGTTAGTTAAAGGATGGAGAGTGACATAGGCTACTTTTGGTCCTGGAAAAACATCATGTTCCCAAAAGTTATTAAATTTAAAAAAAAATTGTATAGGTTTCTCAAACTCATTAGTATGAGAAGAAACACATGAAGTTTCTCACCAATTTCCTCCCTCCGCGAGCGTTCTCGATGTCCGAGATCGTTGGCAGCTCGCTCGTTCTCCGCGCGCATCTCCGCGACCAAACGGGTTCGCTGCTCCTGATATGTTAGCTCCAGTTCCAGGATTTGCTTCTCTAGCCTGAATATTTAAAAAAGCTTTGACGTAAATTCTAAGAGAATATTACTTTTACCGGAACTAAAGGTCTTTATTACAATACAATACAAAACCCTTTATTGTATGAAAAATAACAAGGTAAGTTACATACAATTACCATAAGTATTAACCGTTAGACTGTGATACAAAATTTAGAATATGAAGAGAACTACGAGGGTAGATCGAAATATTCGCGGCCTTACACATAAATACTTGAACTATTTTAATGTAACTGACCTCATTTGATTTGCTTACTCTCTAGTTGTCACATTGTAAAATTCTATCGCAATAGCATTATCTGTTTTTAAATTAAACTGAATTTTGTGAGCCTAAGTGCAGCGTTTTTAAAGAATGGAGAAAATTGAGCAACGTGCGGTAATCAAATACCTGTTTAAAAAAAAACTAACTCCAAAAGAGATTCACGAAGATATGTCAACAACATTGGGGGAATCTGCTCCGTCGTATACGACTGTGAAAAAGTGGGTTGCAGAATTTAAACGCGGACGAGAGAGTATTGAAGATGACCCTCGCTCCGGCCGGCCTACGACGTCTACGACTGAAGAAAACATCGGGAAAATCTGTGATCTGATATTGGCAGATCGGAGATTGACCATCAGGGAGATTGCAGACACTATTGGCATCTCGTATGAACGAACACAAAACATCATACATATATATGAACTTGGATTTTCTAAGGTTTCTGCGCGGTGGGTACCCAGATTTCTTTCAGTTGAACAAAAACGAATACGGCTCACGATTTCTTGCGACTGTTTGGAAATGTTTGAAGCTGATCCACAAGATTTTTTGGCCAGATTTGTGACAATGGATGAAACCTCGGTACACCACTACACCCCAGAGTCAAAACAGCAATCCAAGCAGTGAAAAAAAACCTGATGAACCGACTCCAAAAAAAGCCAAAGCAATTTTGTCAGCTGGCAAGGTGATGGCGTCAGTTTTTTGGGATGCTAAGTGTGTCATCATGGTGGACTACCTTGCAAAAGGTCTAACTATAAACTCGGCTTATTACTGCACCCTTTTACGTCGTTTGCGTGAAACAATTAAAGAGAAAAGGCCAGGATTACTCAGCAAGAAAGTGTTGTTCCATCAGGATAATGCACGCGTTCACACGTCTGTTGAATCTATGGCTCAAATTGTGATTGTGGCTTTTAATTACTGCCCCATCCCGCCTATTCCCCTGATTTGGCACCTTCCGACTTTCATTTATTCCCAAACCTTAAAAAACACCTTGGAGGTCAAAAATTTTCATCAAATGAGGAGGTCGAAGCTGCGGTGGGTGACTTTTTTGAAGGCCTTGAAGAAACTTTTTTTATGACTGGCATATAGGCGTTGGAAACCAGATGGAAGAAGTGCATTGAGCTAAGTGGAGATTACGTGGAAAAATAAAATTACTTTTGTTTATATTTTATATTGTTTTCTTCCTGAGGCCGCGAACTTTTCAATCCATCTAGTAGCAAAATTTCATGTGTTTCTATTTACTAAAACTTTGACCTAAAGTAATTCTAAGCTTTAACAAGCGTTTGTTTGAATAATAAAAAACGTGATAAGAAATGATATCTAAAAATGATTTTTCTTCCATATCTCTGTGAATATCCATCTGGGGAAAAAGATTTGTATGTAAAAAATATTTTTATTGTGATTCCGAAGGCGACCACTCTCTAAATTTTCTGTAAAATGATATAAATATAAAAATAAATCGTTTTTATTACAAATACCTAGTAATAATGCTTAAGTATGGGAAATGTCATTGACTTCATATTGAGCCTTAAGTAGAAAAAACGTGAGTTACCAATAAACAATACAAATAATACAATACAAACACACATTTGCATAATTTTCATGAGAAACGACGAGAAACATGACTCTACTACTCAATGCTAAGTCTCCTTTTATCTGCGCCAAATTTTTTATCTTGAACCATCGCAATCCATTTGTAGATTGTAATTTTTTTTAATATCCTATTTTCAATCACATAGCAGACATTACCTGCCTCTCCTTTCCTCTGGTCCTTCTCCGCTTCTTCTTCAATTTTAGCAGCATGCGCTTATCCTATGCACGACATGAAACATTTATATCTCTCATTCTTTCCACTGCCATTCTGTCTGCCAGTCTACTGTTTCCACCAGCAGCCTCACCTAGCCGCAGCCATCTGCCTCTCCTTCACTAACGCAGCCTCCTTCTCCTCCTCCAGCCTCCTCCGCAGCTCCTCCAGTTCCGCAGCATGCTTGGCCTGGACACGTCCAGTCTGTTCCGCGTGGAACATCTTCAGGTCGGACACCTCTTTCTGTTGCCGTTCTGCCATCTCGCGGAGTTCGCCTTCAAGGCCTTTTACTGTTAACTCCTGTATAATATTATGCATACTCTTAGCTTACGTTTTACCACTTACTAACATTACATAGGGTGTTTAAATTCGAATGTTCTTTAAGGAGCGCTAATAGTTACGGACCATAAAATATCAAAACGTCATAAGCGGCAATTATTTGCGCAACATTGTTCTAACTCTCTCAATTAAATTGGTCCATATGGCGTGGAACCGCTCCTTTAGATACTTTACTAAGTTAAACATATTAAGTACATATACAGTTTGTGACATGTCAACGCATACTTGCTGAAACTAGGTTTATTTGTGACAATAAATTAGTCTACAGCCTTGCCCATTATTGTACAGGAAACAACAACAAATAAGTAAAGAAAAAACAATAAACCAAATTACATTTTGATCTACGCATACAGAGAGGTACAATATCGATTGTCACACGATAAACTTATAGTTTGACAACAACCGCTGTACTGTGCCGCGTAATGGGTATGCGCGGGGAGGTGGGGAGTAGGAAGGAAAGAGCATACCAGACGGATCTTACGATATCGAATTGCAATTTTTTGAAGCTGTATACGAGTATAATTATATTTTTTTGTTAAATATGATTTTTAGCAAAGTACAATTACAAAAATAATATTTTGTGAACTGAATCTATACGACCAATCTTTAGATATTTTATCTCATGTGCGTCTGACACTTCGCCCCCCCCCCCCCCGTCTCGCCGCTCGCATACCTCTGGCGCGGTACAGCGGTTGTGGTCAAGCTATAATGCGATGATTGGTGAAGTATGGGAAATAAACTTGCCTTAATTTTTTCAGCTTTCTGTCTCACCCAGCGCTGTCTGGCAACCTGCAATGTTATAAATTGTGACGTAATGACGGCAGGCACATGACATGATATCTAAATTACTAAACATGCATACTTTGCTTAGCAGTTGACTAGGTGAAATTGGTGAGAATTGCCTGCTAAATAAAACAAAAAAAATATTCGTCAATACGAGGGCGACACTGAAAGTCTTTAAAACTGACCACTTGTAAACAGTGTAATAAAAAAATAAGTTTACATTTTGAAAATGGTACTCTTTGCCAATATTACTGAGTATGTATTTTATTAATTTGTCATTTGATTTACGATTTGGCGGCAAATTGAAAATTGTCTGTTGACACGTCAGCATGAATTTAACGTGAGAAAATTTTCGTGCAATGATTTTTTATGACTTTCGTTGTCATTTAAGTCAACAAGAAAGTTATGATAGACTTCGATTGGCCGGGGCCCAAAAAATCCGTCGTGTTGATTGGTGCCGTGAAATGGTTCAAAGATTTAACGGAGGTGACTCAAATGCTGTGTTTGACATACTTACGGGTGACGAAAGCTGGATTTACTGTTATGATCCCGAAACCAAAAGACAGTCTGCTCAGTGGGTGTTTCCTTCCGAGGAGTTGCCAACTAAAGTGAAGAGAGGTCGAAGCGTGGGAAAAAAGATGGTGGCCTCGTTCTTCGGAAGGACCGGACATTACGCGACAATTGTTTTAGAGGATCGAAAAAGAGTTACTGCAGAGTGGTATACTAACAATTGATTGCCACTTGTCTTGGAAAAAGTTCGGGAGAAACGACCTCGCAGTAGGATCCTCCTTCACCACGACAACGCTTCGTCGCACACCGCCAGGCGAACGAGCGACTATTTGGCGACATCAAACGTGGAATTACTAGGTCACCCGCCATATAGCCCCGACCTCGCACCTTGCGATTTTTATTTATTCCCGAATATAAAAGAAAAACTTCGAGGAAAACGTTTTATGGACGCCGAGGAAGCAGTGGCTGCGTTTCAAAACGCCGTCGAAAAGACCCCTACAGACGAGTGGGCAAAGTGCTTTTCTCAGTGGTTCCATCGGATGCAGAGATGTATTGACGTGAAAGGACACTATTTTGAAAAGATGTAATAAAAGGAATAACTTCCTAGTGTGCTCAGTTTTCATTGTCCTGAAAATTAACAACTGTGTTACCTGTTGCTGGTTATATCCAAAGATTAAGAAAAAAATTTCATTGAAAATGATATGTTTTCAGTCTCTTCTACACATGCGACATTATTGTTTTAAAGTTAAATCAAGGCACAATACCTTTGTATTGGGCTTAATTTAGTTGATATCTTTCAAAAGCCTGAAAAAATCAAAATTAAAAAAAAATCACCTGTTGCGCGGCGGCCATCTTGTCGTGTTGGTTCCTCAGCTCCAACTTGTAGCGGTCTTCCAGCGCCTGCGCAGATCGCTTCCATCGTTCTTCGAGAGAACGCCTCTCGTCTACCAGCTGTTCTATGCGATGGTTCAATGTCTTCTTGTCGTTGATTAGCTGCAATTTCAAGATTTGACAAAAAAAGACCTGCATATTTAAAACATAAAATTACAGAAGTCAACACGACGGAAGTATAAAGGTATTTTACGCATTTAATCCTGTAACTTTATGTTTCAAACAAAGACCTAATTTCGACCACAGATAAGCGGCACAGAGGTGGCATGTTTCTGGAAAAACAATGTCTGAGTTTGAGCTAATTGACACGAAAAGATTAGCTGGTTAAAAGAATTTAATCAAGGGTAGGCAACTAACGAATACACACGACATGTTAATAAGAAACTGTATTATTGTATGTCAGTGATGACTAAATGCTGGTTTACATACAAATACACCCATATACAAACAATTATTTAAATGTGTGAGTAAATTGTTTGCGTGTGTGGGGTGGATTTCGTGTCCGTGAAAGCACTGGATTGCCGTACTGGATCGTGTGTAAACCAGCCTAAATTTGTAAGATTCGATAATTTATCATCCACTGTATTTTGTATCACATAATGCAATAAAAAATCCAATCATTTACGAGAAATAAAAGATTATGAAATACCACAAACTCATCATCGTTATCATCCTAGCGTAATCCCAGTTGCATCCTCCGCTGTTTGCTTCAGAGCCCAGGGTCCGCTTTCCTAGTTTTACGTCTTCACTTCGCCCTGTCTTTAGCATCCTTGGCAAAGCCTACCATTAGCACGCATATCCTGCTTTGCGATGTCAAGCCAGCTCTTTATATTATTTTCAAACCCGTCCCTAAGACTTCATACAAAATTGCTTTTGACTGAAAAAAATTTTCATCATGGTTATTAATCATTATGTGCTAGAATTTTTTACCTGGTCAATGAAATTCTGATGTCTTTTGATAGTCTCCTCGCGCTCCTGCTTCACCTTAGCGATGTTGCGCAGCGACTGTTTTTCCAAATTACTCACTTTGTTCACCATCTAAAATGGGGGAATTACTTTCATTAGAATGAATTAACACATTATTGTACTATTTATACATGCAGCAAAAAAACTTATTTAAAGGCGCAGCTATCTACAGGCAACTAAAGGAGAAATGTCGTCGTGTCCTATCAAAAACAAAATAAACTGCCAAATAAATATATGTCTACGTCTACAAGAGCCCAGCTCTTATTTTTCAGATGTTAAATCTACAGGTTTTCGATAGACACCGCCATGTAAGTTGCGTCACAATGTGAGCGGGACATACTTAAACAAATCTAATTATCGGTATGAGTTCATCATGGTTGCAGATTGTTGTTACGTAGCCCAAGGTCACAGGTCTAACAAACTGATGACGAAACGCTACCTGCTCCTTGTGATTGGCGAGACTCTCTTGCAGCAACGCGATGCAGCACGAGCGTTCTTCAAGCTGTAGAGATGCTGTCACCAATCTCTGTGCCAGTTCTGTTGCAGGCAGCTTCAGAAGGACTTCCAATCTGATAAATAATATTTTTAAGGTAGATATATACATAGAAGAAATAAAGTAGAGATGTTATTGTGAGGTAACTAAGAAATTGCTTGTGTGGATGAGGTAGAATTTTGCGAGTCTAATTTTTAGCTCTGTTGTACCGTTACAACAAAGCTTAAAATGTGAAAACTCCCATGGGTGTGTGCATGTTGTTTCGATAAATCTGCTAAGATGAAATACTCACTTTGGTACAGTCTGAGGAGTGGTGCTTGTAATTACTGATAGAGCGTCATTGGCACTTTGTTCCACTTTTTCGAGGAACTCAAATATTTCTCTGAAAATAAGCACACAATCAATAAACATTTCCACCCATCAAAACAACTTTTTTTTTTAAGACAAGCTAGATTTCTTACAAGAAATTATCTTTAGGAGCAGTAGTGTCTTCCTCTTTTTTAGCCTCTTCCTGTGTTTTAGATTCGGGAATATCGACCTTGCTTACTGAAGTCACTGGATTATCGCCATAACTCTCAATTTCCTTTAACATCGAATAAATATCTAAAACTGTCGAATGATTATTCAACTCTTTAGATTTAGGCGTTTCTGTTTCAACCGTTGCTTGAATAGGGTCAGATGTTGTTCCTTTATTATCAAGTTTTTCTTTATAATCGTTGGTCTCAGTGGACTTCGGAGTCTCAGCTTTGTGCTCAACTACATCAATATCTACAAGTCTTGGTGAAGGAGCCGATAACGACATCCAAGAATCGATATCTTTGTCATGGTGAACACTCTCAATTCTAGCACTTAGCGGTGTGCGAGCGTTGTATAAATGACGTTGGGTTTGATTTCTAATGCTAACCGGAATAGTCGTCTTTAGCCCACCTTTAGAATGTTTATTATTCCATTCTTGTTTAGAGCAGGTTTCACTGAATTTTGAATTCAAATTGCTGTTTTTCTTCTCAAACTTTTTATTATTCTTAGATAAATAATCTCCTTCTTTCACTTTCAAATAGTTTCGTATCAACTCTTTAGTAGACACTTTTGAAATATCTCTTTTGTTATTATCCATACAATTACTAGCCTCATAATTTTTTACAGGTATATCTGTTACATCAGAATCTTCCGGTGAAGATATCACGTCGTTTTTATCGTCTTGAAAAGAAGATGAATTAAGCTCAAACATTTTATCTATATTCAGGGGAGTGGGTGAAATAGCGTCAGTCTTGATGTCTTTCAAAGTTAGTTCATGTAAATTATTTATAGCCTCTATTTCCTTTTTGTAATCTTCTATTACTTTAGAAGTGTACGCTTTAGTGCTACTGTTCATTAAGTACGCTGGATACTCTGAATTCAAATCATTGTCTGCTTTAATAACACCTACTTCTTCACTTGTGCTTGGCAGACTAAGGTTATCACCTTTGATCGGAGAATTCTGTGGAGGCAAAGCAATGTGACCTTCTTTCTTCAAGAAAAAGTCTTTGTACAACAAACGACTATGGTTTAAAGGTTCATTCCATGGAGCCTTCTTGTCAAATGGAAATGTTTTATGAAAATTTTTCTCGTTGCTGTTGTTTGAAACACTATCTAAACTTTTTGGTTGTTCTTCGACGTTGTTGTATGATTTAGACCGTTTTATTAATGATGATGAAGGCAGAGAGAAGTTTGTGGCAAAATTCTTGTCATCATTAGTTCCACTGTCATGGTATCCAGAATCCTTAGAAGACGAGTCAGTATTCATAACAGTACTAGACATTTTAGTCTTATAGTTATCAAAGTTATTTGTATGAAAGTCGTCATAGAAACTGCTGTAAGTTCGAGTATCAGCTAAATATGTTTGAGGTTTACAATAATCATCGTCTTTTACGTAAGTGTTACGCCCAGTTAAGTTTTCTTCTATATTTTCGTTCACATGCTTAGAGTCGCGTAATGAATTTTCAGGTGAAAGACTAGGCATGTGCTGTGATGGAACACTCTCTAGATCTTGTGTAGACTCTTCTTCAACAAGAGATAGTTGTTGTTTTGTAAGCGTCAGTCTACGCGAGTATAAATCTATCGCTTCTTCAACTTCGGCCTGTATGTTATTATCACCAAAAGTGACACATTCCGCTAAAGGATTCTCTGGACTCTTTCTATCAGAATCCAAAGGCACAAAGTAAGATTCATACATATGACTCTTGAAAGGTGATACACTCCGTACAAACATTTCTTTTCTTGTCGGAGATGGGATTCTTTGAGGCCTTTCGGTTATTTTCACTTCCATTCCATATCCTAAACTATCTTTGTCCTCATTACTATTATTATCCATAATCTTACGAGTTCTTTTAATATTCCTATACTTTAAATGGCTTTTGTTATTAGAGTTTTTGGGTTTGGGACTAGATTGTGCTCTGGCTTTAATTTTAGTTCCTAGGCTAATAAAAGTGTCTTCTGAGCCATAATCAGAGGCATTGCTACAAAGATCTTTTTCCCTCTGAATAGGGTGACTCTGAATTGACTCTCCAAGTAATTCAGCAGTTGGTGGAACTACACGGACTGGTGAGTCTGTAAAATGAAGTGTGCTTTAAATAAAATATGAAATTTCTTAATGCTATCAATAGAATTTGACATAAGCTGTGCTAAGTGTTTATGGCAACTATCAATCATTATCGCACATAGTTCTACAGATTTTTGATGTAAAAGTAATAATTATGGAACTTAAAAGTGATAAATATATAATGGAATCGGTATGTGTGTAAAAGTGATAAAACTGGTTGAAGTTCAAGTTGCTGTATAAAACAAAATATAACTATAATAGAGCAATTACTAAAAATAATGTGAAACTGTAGAAATTTGACATAAAGAAACTTTCTTCCGAAGCTCTGTCAAACTGTGTGCTTTGTCGAACAATTTATTAGCCAAAAAATAAGACCAAATTTCACTTACATTTTTAATAACAGTATAATAAGTGTATTTGTTTCTGTATAATCTATGCTGTATTATTTTTATGTAAATTTCACTTACTGTTGTAAGATTGTAGTAAATCTGCTGAAAAAGACTTTAAGAAATTTCTGGTAGAAGGAGCACGTTCCTTAGTATCCTTAGTATCCGCAGAGAATGGCCTTTTGTACCGCTCTTGCACATCCTGAAATGATTGAATATTGTAATGATAATATCTATGTTTAATGAGAATGTTAGAATGGATAAGTGAAATTATTTATTAATTCTAGTGAAGGAGTTACTCGATTGGACAAGGCAAAGACTGTTTATATGAGAGGAAGTTTGAAGGTAGCACCCGTGAATGACAATTTAGTTGGTTTAGAGATGTGATGAGAGGGGAAGATCGACTTCCATACTAATATCCATACTTCCATATCCATCCATACTAATATTATAAGAGCAAGTCTGTATGTTACGTTCTTACAGCCAAATCGCTGAATGGAATTTGATGAAATTTGGAATGAATATAGTTGTAGACCCGGGGTCAAACACAGGGTAGTTTTTGACGCAGGCGGAGCTGCGGCAAACAGCTAGTCTGGTATAAAAGCTCTAATTGGGAATGTGGATAGAAACAATGGGAGAGGGAGATCTAGGGAGCGATGGATGGATTGCATAGGATAGGACATGAGGATGGTAGGAGTACTAGGAGTTGATGCAAATAGCAAGAAATCGAAAACTTTGGAAGGAAATGACAATCATAAAAAAATATTCAGTGCACTACGGAAAGCACGGTAAACCGTTGATCCAAGCTGCCATCTGTTAACTCTCAGTAGTTTGAAAAACGTGGAGAAATAGTTCCTAAGATTTCTGACACCAGGTTGTACAGGGCTGATTGGCCAGGTAATCCACTCGTTATGAATTATTAAAATTTCAGCTACCTACCACAGACGTCAAAACTTTTTAACTCATCCCGGTTACCAAATACTTAGGTATAAGTTATTAGGATTTAATGTTTTTTGCATATATGAAAAACTAGCTGTTTCCTGCAGCTCCGCCTGCGTCAAAAAGTAGCCTATGTTTGACCCCGGGTATTCAACTATATTCATACCAAAATTCATCAAAATCCGTTCAGCGGTTTGGCCGTGAAAGCGTTACAGACAGACAGACAAACTTTCGCATTTATAATATTAGTATGGATATGGATTTTCAAAGTAATACATAAATACCGGTGTAAAACAAGAGTTCTGAAGTGCTGAACGGGGTCTGTTTCGAATGTTCTTTCTGTCTTCTTTCTTTTTGCTGCGGTATAAGAGATTCACTGGAGACCCTAGCAGGCGCAGGTTAGTATTATCTTTCGACATTGCACACTCATATTCCAGTTACACCTAAATGAAACTACTGTAAGGAAAAATAATGTAAAACAGAGCTTTTTTGTTTGTTTACAAATGGATACCGATTGTTGCCAGGGGCAACACAAATTTTTATTAAGTTTTTTAATCTGTTTAACGGCCATAGATACAAGTCCTTACAGCCCTTTCCTAATGAATGACACATCTACTCCACGGTCTACTCTACTCGCTTTAGTGTTGGTCAGTATAGTTTTTAAAAACTACCAAATCATTGTTTAACGGATTTTTTTTCATAAATACAGTTTCATGCCTAAAAATAACAATTAACTTATTAAGAGCTTTTGAATAATATTACTTACATTACATAAAAACTCTGCATAAAATCGACTTTTTTGAATTGCTGATGAAATAACAAAACGCACAATATCCATTACGTCATGTTTAAAAATAAAGCCAGTTCATGTATCAGCCGCATGGAAAATGTATTTGGATTCGACTGTAGAGGCAGCAGCAAGCAATATTTAGTTGAACCTTGAAGGGCATTGTTAGCAGAAGTTTTCGACAAGGTGCGGTCTATACGGAATTTTCAGTGGGAAAAATTGTGCATTGTAATATTTTAGTGATATTATTTATTATACCGTGAATAATATATTTATTGTGATTTTTAAAGCATACAAAATGTTCAGCGGAATCGCAGGTAAGCTGTTTTTTCTTACTTTTCAAAACTTTGAATCCAACATAAAGGTTTCGCTGAATCTAACACAGATAATCAAAGAGATGTCAGCGAAATTATTAAGTTATTTTTAATTATAATTTTGAAATTATACAACTCGTCGGAAAAATCTGGTACGTAATGACATCATACAAAGGGAAAGTGCTTACAAGTGCTTACTAAAATATGAGTGGAAATAATTTTATTAATTAAAAAACGTTTCACTCATATACATTTGTGTTTATTTATATTTAAAGAGAGGTAAAGCACATTTCCGAGAGGTGCGCAGATGTTTCGATCGATTGTATATTACTTATATTACAAATAAAAAGTAGTATAATACTTTTAACGCATCTTTAATATTTATAATTGATCACTTTCTACACCAGTTTTAAGTAGATATATTTATGACCGTGGCGTTAAATGGGTTAAGCATTGTACTTGTATTGTTTATTACCAACTATATTATATAGAACCATGTAGTTATTTTGTCTGCAAAGATCGTAGTTGTTTTATGTGAGAATGTCCTACTTAGTTTAGAAGAAATATTTACTCTGTGTTTAGTGTCTACTTTGCTAACAACACCACTTAAATACTTTGTATTTTAACACCTTTGATTTATGCATTCGTCTTACTTAACATGGAATATGACTGGCTTTTTATAAAACTACATTTTTCATAATAATACATAAAATGGCAACACTGCCTATTTCGGGATACTCCCCACCACAGCTGCCCAAAATACTACCCTTTCACGTCTCTCACAGACTACAGGTACCTATTTCCTTCATGTTAGCCTTCCTCGTGAAAAAGGTTCCTCATAATTTTAATTTCTTTTGCTTGCGAAAAACACGCGTTATTTTCGAAACTAACTCAAAACAAAGTTTCAAACGAACGCAAACCTTCGAGCATTTTAAGTATGGTACTTATGACTCAAACATTGATTCGTAGCAAAAAAACGTGAGAACGTTCAATATTTTTATCGCAATACTTAGTACAGAATTATTAATAGTTCCAACGGCAATGTTTTTACTTCCTCTTTTTATTAGGATGTTGTAGCTGTATAGGTCCTTTGTGTTTGTGTCCTATCACTAATACGGTGATTACTGTTAACCACATAGAAATGAAGTACCTACCAAGTGTATGAAATTGGTAGGTGTAGGTAGCTATATTGGGCATACATTGGTATTTATACAAATTATTTCTAATCTGTTAAAGGTAGTAACATGGTACATTGTACCTTACGGTTAAGGTAAATCGCAATTATTTTGGAATAAGTAGGTATTGTTGTTTATGTAAATGTAACGTCTTTAAATCTGCTACGCATACGATTTCGATTGGGCATTATTTGCGGCGTAATTTTACTACCAAAATTACATTTGCTTACCAAGTTTACACAAGCCAAGAATATAAATCTTAATGAACTGGCAGTCCTTTGGAAGATTCGACTAAATTAGTTGTTAGCACAGAACGTAGATTGTCAATAAAGACGACGAGGTTGCGCACAATCACATTTTAATTTGATCATAGATTCTAATTTTGATACTTTCAAATTCTAACACGAAAGTTACTTTGTACATTTGTTTGTTACATATTCACGTCTCATTCACTGATTAGGTACTTATTTCTGAAATTTCGCATAGTTATGTAGGTACACCTAAAAATCCAGAAGTACTGAGCAGCAACCTTGTGTGTGTGTAAAATAGGGCTCCAAATATTCCATGTTCTATACTCAAGGAATTCGCAGGGGTTCTCGTACCTACCTTACATAACATACTTACATACATAGGGCACTCGCGTGGGCGAACAAGTCACACAACGAAGCAAGTTTGATCGCTCCCAGTGCGCCCGCACCGTTGCCGACCGGTAAGGTCAGGGCAGTCAGGCGCCAGCCACTGACTCATTATAGTGCTGAATTACAATTTCAAAAGCAATAATAATCACCGACTGAAATCAAAATTTTATTCACATGCAGTCTTAAGTGTAAACTAAAGACAGAACTGAGAATCACGCTGTCCAAGACGTAGTAATTTTGATGATGAATAAGAAATATATCGTGCACATGCCTAGTACCTAATTATTTTTTATCATCACAATTTTCTTCTCGAGAGCTCTTCTTTTTCCCTCCTTTACTTTATACTACCTCAAGCCAGCTCTTTTTTGGGTTTGCCACTTTTAGCACTCTTTGTAGTAGGTAATATATTATTGCTTGCTTCTAAGCTTTTGAATCACAACCTCGATTCTTCGAATGACTTAGAGGAATATAAAAATATCCTATCCAAAACCTAGTAAGTACTTAAGGACTCCTCTCCGACAATTATCACGAACCCAAGCAATGTTAACGTGACTATAATTTATTATCGGATGTGGTCATGACTCGTGGCCCCGTGCACTTGCCTGGAGGAATTCTGCCATATCTCCTATAAGCGTGAGACTTGAGACAGAAATAGAAATTATTCAGATAAGATTATTATTCGTTTAGGTCTAGTTAACTTTATTAAAAACGAGTACAGTATTATAATACTTTATAAAAGTACCTGTTACATTTTAGTGGAACTTTGTGGGGCTTAATGTAAAATAATTACAAATAAATTGCATTTGTAAAAATAGATTTCTTTTTTATGCGACTATTGTAAAACTACGTAACTACTTACGTAGTTCATACTCGTGTCATTCATAGAAGTAGTCATGAAGTCAGTATTGTATTAAATCAACTATATGTAAGGCCTTGTGAAGGGAGGTTATTTTATTTATATCTAGTCTTACATCAAATTATACATTTATACCCTTTGCAGTGGAAACTTTGGATCCTTCGGGCTCAGAAGCCAAGCTGTTCTATAAAGAATTATCAAATCGCCTCATCGAGGCTACTGGTCTGGCAGCTTTTTCGTCCAACTTATCAGTTTAGTTTAGCGGTACAGCGGGGAAATGCTGCCAGTATACTGGGTACGTCGCCTCGATGGGATTCATTGGAAGATTTTTTTTTATATTTAATGTTTTTTGCGTTTATACGTAACAGAACATTAACTATATTTAAAAAAAACTTATGTTATGTTAAAAATGTTGTTTTGATGTCAATAAAATCCTAATAATAGAAATTACGTTCGAGAAAACCGAAATGAAATCGAGAAAATATCAATATCTTATCGAAAGTTGTAGGTTCCTATCCTGTCTCCTATCCCGCACAAAACTCAACTACATTTATATGGGGTTAAACTTGAAAATTCAAATACTATAATGCTGTAAAGCACAATAACAAGAATGTTTGAATTCCTCCGCTAGATATCATGTTACTCTACTCTATGACACTATGTTATTCCTTAGTAAAGACACAGAATAGTTAATAGTTACGAACGTTATAGGTAACTAAAAACAGCAACTAGACCTTGATTGTGAAAAATTTACAAGAGGTTTAAATATCAACAGCAATTTAGACATAATGAGGTAACCAACATAACCTGTCTTTATAGCATCGCCAATATTACATAAACAAGACATTTTTCTTCACGATAAGCTTAAAATACACGAGGTCGAAACCGACTAGACACTATGTTTTCGACCATCGATCAAAAACGTCACGCCCATAGCAAGCAAGATCACAATATTACAACAATAACAAATTGTTTAGCAATGTAATGTTTACACAAAAGAACTAGGAAGTCCTCGGGTCGATAAAAACTAAAGAAGCAATCAATTTACAAGTTAAGTATGCGTGCATGCCTTTATTTGAGTCAATTATTTGTGTTTAAGTTGTTGGCTTTGTTCTTAACTTGTTTACTAACTTCTAGATGGAACTTAAAAAAAACAATATTAATTTCGTTAGACAGTTCAATGATCAGTTATAACTATAAGTACTATACCAATTAATGACTATAATAAACTCTACTTTTAGGAATTTGATCTACCTACCTATATTTTAAAGATACGCGCGATTATGTACTTACGAACTTGAGAGTTTGATTCGATACATTTCCATGAGGTATTTTAGACAGGATTTGGCATAACATGTTAGTAGGTACTGGTTACGATATTTTTAGAACATACCACCAGCAATTCAGCATTATGCCCAGTGGTAAATGAGGCGGTGAGATGTCAATTGTCAATCGCTACTATGTGAATAAATAACTTCATGTATCACATAAGCTATGACTCAAAAACGACCACACTTTCGAGGCTTTTGCAATTTAAACAGAAGATAAGGTGTTTTGTCTAACAGAGTTACTATGACCTAAGCTTTGTTTACTAAACATTCCTCTCCACAAACGAAACCATCGCAGTTTGAGCGAATGCAAGATGACATCACCAAGGTCGTCCGGTGTCGGGCCCCGACATTCTACGCAGTTTCCTCTATCTCTCTTCATTATATCCATTTAGAAAGAGACAGCTATATAATCCTAAATTCCTGCTATACACACGTGCTGCGAGTGTTCCAATCATGTTCAGTGATTATGATACTTGGGCTGTAAATATTCAGGAATGTCGGTATAATTAGCTCGACGAAGGGCATCTGGCTAAACCAAAACAAGTGATCATTCAGTGGGTAAACCAATTAACATTCGTGGTTTGACTCGTGGTCTGATTCCGACTATGTAGTACTTGTCTACTTTAAACTTTTAAGTGGTGTGATTGAACTCATAGTTGTAATCGATATAAATAGGAAGTTATTACGTAGATAGTTAGTTACGTACGTTACGACTGAGACTGGTAAAGCCCCTTTGTTTGTGACTCGACAGATTCGCGTCCCATAGGTATGCTTACCTAAAATGTCTCAATATGCTCAAAATTATATTGGCTTATTTAGTTATTTAATCTTTATTGCACTTCATACAAAAAAATACAAAAGGTGGGCTTAATTGCATAACAGTGATGAATTATCCTCAATTCAATTTGTAACCGTTGTACACATGTATTCTAGCAAAATAAATGATTCTGATTCTGATTCTAGCAGAAATGCCAAATTCATTGGTGCCTTATACACACATACTTCTAAATAGTTTAGTTTACTTGACTTTGCGGCATGAAAATCTTCTAGAGTTATTCCCGTTATTTCTCTAGTGGCTGAAATTAGAATCTAGATTGATTCCCTGCCATCGTGACTAACATAATGACGTGTAGCTCGATGACCTCATAATCCAGTCTAGATACCTAGTGTACAATGAACACGCAATATATTTTATTAGCTGCATTCTTTGTAGTTCCATATGGTCAAATGAATAATTAATTGGGTTATCAGCACAATAGAAAATGATATCAGTTATAAATGACGTTGTTTTGACTATGAAAATGTAATGCGGGGAGCAAAGAGAAACGTATATTTCTATGATGTTATTTTTCAAAATGTTCGAATTAACAATATTCAAGAGTTAACAGTTGATATTTGGACTTCATCATCATCAAAAATATATCATAGAATTATTAATGATAATACCTACGTATTTGTCTAATAAAAATGACATCACAACCAGAAGAGTATATTGATGTGATGTCAGCTCAATCATAGCAAATACCGGATCCCCCTCAATTGGCACAGTTGTATCGCAGGACTCAGTAATTTGAGCCTACACAATCTCGGTTAATGAGATTATATAGTTAGCGCACTTTGTGCGATATGTCGAGCAATAGATTAGGTATTTGTTCTTGATTTCAGTCATTTTTTGATTGTCTTTACTATGGAGGCTCTGTAAACTGCCAGATTCAAGAATAGAGACAATTTTTTTATTTATATGCTACCTACGTATCTTTTCTCTTATATTATTTTTACATGACAGTGGCTTTAAACGGTTCGATACTACCTCGAATTTCTAAGTTTTCTCAAATTTAGGTTTCAGGTCACCTTTTTAAAGAGAACTTTAAAAATATAAAACCTGAAACCAATTTGCCCTATTATATAGACTCGAAACATCGACGACATTCTAAGTATATACCTAGGTACTTAAATGCAAAGGTTAACGATGCAGAAAATGAGTTAAATCATTAATAGCTCACAAAAAACTTCCATTTTCTATCGGGCTTAATGACTAACGAACGATATCTTACTACCATTTTCATACCCAATCGACCACTATATTATTACGATTGCGAACTAACACGTAAGTTACAGCAAATTTACTTAGAACTCAAAGTCGAAAAAATCTCTGACTCTGTTACTAAAACTACAGTCCGCTTTTCTGTCACAAGGTATCTCATGAACCGTTATAGCTGGACAGTTGAAATTTTCACAATTTTTTTTTTAATGCATCATCTGTAAGAGAAATATAATACCTATATCCGTTGTCGCCATAAAAATAAATAAAAAATACAATAAATCGTGTGTCTGCTTTAGAAATATAGCTTATTCTATTCTAGAATTAGGCACACGATCGTCTCTCTCAAACTTTTTGCATAATCGCTATTTGCTTGTGATTTACACAACTCTTTATTCAATCTCAATAGCATCTTGAAAGTTGAAAATTTTTGTTTTCCGAATCTCATTATAACACAAGGAGTCAGTCGCCTCTGGGATCTAGGTTCCGCATTGCTCATAAAATGTCTGGCTAGCTGTGGGCTAGCTGGTCGATCGATACAGCTGTTTCTAGGACACAGCTCACTGGCAACAAACAATGTGATTGTTTTTTTAAAATAGTGACTCTAAAGTCTAAAAGAAAATTGAAATTGAAGGGCCTGTGTGCCATTCGGACGTAAATGATCATTTAGGTATTCCGAATGGCACACGGAAGTAAATGGTCCAAACAAAACGAAAAAATAAAGACGAATGACATATGATACTTACTGTGTTTTTACTTACTTAAAATGTTTGTTATAATTTTTCTTTGTATATAGATCTGCATTAATTACGTACCTCTACCTACAGATTAACAAGTGACTTAAAATTGATTTTTTGAAATTACTTGATGGACTACCGGGATAGATTCAAATATTTTCATCTTTCTTCAATATTCAATTATTCCGTTTCCCATATATAGGTAGGTAGGAATTACGTCTTGGATTAAGATTTTGTTTTCCTGGATGTACTGCGTGGCTTAGGCACTATAGAGGCTGTTTTGGTTACAGTGTTGCCTCAGGGGGTACAATGGGCCGGAAAGATAACTCCCCACCTTAACTTTACACTTACAACTTAGGTAGTATACTTTTCTATATGGTTTACTGTCCTTATTCCGAGTAGTCTGGGTGGCTCCCGCCGCCGATCAATGCTGAATATTCTAGAATTTCTACGAATTCTGACGAGATTCAGACAGATTGTCGTCGGATTGTTCTTCGAATTCGTGGGAAGTTTTGGGAGCTAGCAAGAAGTTACATAAACTTACGAACTAAGGTCAGCTCTAACAAGGGTTTACTTGAACGCCTGCAAAACTTATGTATCAGATTTATCTATGGTTTGAAAAAATTCGATCATGTCTCCGACTTCCGCAGCCAACTCAAGTGGCTCCCTATCCGACTTCGCAGAAATATGAGAATCCTTTGTCTCCTATTCAATGTCCTGTACAATCCCTCCTATCCTTCTTATCTAAAGGATCGTTTCTCCTTCTCCCGTCCGATTGATGCACCTTGCCGTTCCCACCTTAGAACCCTCCTCAATATTCCCATCCATCATTCCGATTCCTACACTCACTCCTTTTCAGTCCAAGCAGTAAGATTGTGGAATTCATTGCCAGCTGATATACGTGACTCTAAAACTATCTCAATATTTAAGAAATTAGTTAAAGATTATTATCTGTCCTTAGCACAGTAGATATTTATGTATGTATTTTATATGTAAGTTTATTATGTATGTATTATTTGTAATAGTATTTGTGTATGTATGTTTATGTATGTTTACATTATAAGGATTCTATAAAAGTTTTACCTAGGTAATTAGGTATACTTTTCCTTTCTTTTTTGTACACGCTAATTACCCTTTTCTTGTCTTTTCCTCTCTTGGGTCTGCTGGAAGAAATTTCTTTAGAAATAAGCAGCTCCCTTGTACTTTCTTTTCCTCTTATGTATAATCCTTTACATTTTTATGGTGTACATGAATAAAGTAAATAAATAAATAAATAAGTAAGGGTTAGGAATTGTATGTTATCGTTTTATCCACTTTTATATAAGTAGATATATATCATGCCTTGATTATTTGAAACTATAAGTAGTTAGCTGTCTACTACCCGTGGCTTGTCCTGTGTTAAAATGTTAACACAAATATGTCAACAGTTATCCCAATTCCTTTTAAATAATGTAGTTATTAATACAACAACTTAAGTTAATAATCTGAGCAATAATGAATTTCCAATAGGAAACCATGTCGTGACGCTGGTGAAATGAGGCTAGAGGAAACAGTGGGTGGTTTGGACTCTCGTGGGCGTAGGATATTGGAATAAGACTTCCTTCATTATTATTAAACTTAGCATCTTAGAAAGTTTACTAACTGTTTGAAACACACTAGGTATAATTTTTTCTAGATTATGAAACCGCATTTCTGAATCCATAAATCGATTTTTTTAAATTATTGGCGAAGTTTAAGTAGGTAAGGTATATACTTATTTGTTGCTATTAATTGGTTCAAATACGAATTCTCAGGACCGAAAAACTGCCATTTCGGTCATTCGTCAGCCGCGTGTGTTTCCTTGCTTATATTATTTTCCAATGCTGGACAAAGTCCTCAACTTTTATAGATATTTATTATTTATCTCTATTCAGAGCCATATGCATCCAATCAGTTTCGTTGACTTATCTCCCCTGTCCAATTCGGTACGCAATCTCCTCCGCATTTTATAAATTTTTCAATAAGTGATAAGCGATCAATGCGACCTATTGATCGCAACCACTGTAACCGTAATTATTTCGGAGCTAAAAGCAAAACTAACAGAAGCCAAACAAGAACAATATTGTAGGCACACACCACAACACATGTTATCGTACACACCCAGCCGACCCCATTACTTGGATCTCAATCATACTCCGGCCGTAAATATCGGTGATGGAATTGTGCAAGCTAATAGTCTTTTATTGATGTAGACTACTGATGTGACGATAAAAAGTAATGCGTACATTAAGATTGTAAAGCGTGCATCACACCCCTTTGCCCTCCTGTTTTATCCTTAGGTAGCTCTTTCTGTAAACATGGCTTTGGTATTCTAGTTGAGTGCCTCACCTATTTATGTGGGCGTCTAACTGACAATACCTACCTCTGTTTTTCGTGGAAATGTTTCTCTTTGGAAAGTATGATGCGAGTTCCATTGTTTACCGATCCATTCATTTAAGCATACATATGCGCGCACGCATTGCCAAAGCTCGTGAAACCAGTTGTTATCTCACTGGATATTTTTAACCTGAATGATGTAAATAGTGAGATGAATAAGTCGGTAGAGAGAAAATTAGCGTTTTTCTTGTCAATACTTCTTCCATTAAACTTGTCTTCGTCGAATTTCGCATTTTGGGCGAGATCACCAAGACTTATTTTTTAGCTATCCTGTGTCCCATTCTCCCACTTCTAAATCTCCTACTTACTCTTCTGCACTTTTGTACTGTAGCCCCGTAAATCGTGAGATAAATACGTACCTTGTTCTTTCTTCCCATTACGACCGGGGGTAAAGTTTATCTATTCGACTGTACTTTTTCCTGCTTCGACGAATCTCTGCGAGATTTTCG
The DNA here is from genome assembly GCA_947363495.1 of Euzophera pinguis. NCBI lineage: Eukaryota > Metazoa > Arthropoda > Insecta > Lepidoptera > Pyralidae > Euzophera > Euzophera pinguis. Next base: position 3,896,123 of record OX376164.1, read on the forward strand.
CTTGAAGTGTGGAGTCACTCCATAGAGAACGGAATAGAGATTGATGATAAATATCTTCTGGCGTAGCAAGAGTTAAGTAGCATCAATCAGCTAGTAGATTGGGATCACTCGAACAATGCTCCCGTGGGTTGACCGACTGCCGGGTTATTTTGGGTTGGTAAATTGGCAGACGAGATCGCGAAAGATATGCCGAGTGACACGTCGCTTAACATGGATAATAAATACCAAAAAAAAAAAGAAAAGATTTTTTGCATTTTAAAAACCCATGGAATGAAGTTGTTTGTAACATTTTTATTCCATGGTATTTTATTATAAGTACAAAGTTTAATACAACTTTTTGATTAATTTACATTACTTATTTCTAATAATTACTTACTTGAATAAATAAAAAATGGAATTCCTGTAAATCACGCACGAGAGCAAGAGATATGCTGAGACACGTCGGAATTTTAAAGTAGATATATATTTTTTCATTTATAAGAGACTATAGTTTTATAAAAGGGAATAAGATATAAGTCTCGTCGCCATATAGCTCTCTGTTTAAAAATCCTTGAAATAAATTGTTTGAAACATTTTCATTTAAGTAAGTGTATTTAATTAAAGTACACATTAAACTTTTTAATTTTAATTCATTTAAAATATTATAAGAAATTATTTTAAAATATGTATGGACTGTATTGAAATATGGACTGTAAAAGGGGTAAATCTAGATCGGAAATGGGCTGTTTATTTCGCCCATTCGACTGTATGAATAAATGAATGAATGAACACTTTATTGCACCATTTACTTAAAAAAAAAAATACAGCACTTATACTACTTACTTAACTTACTTGTACTGTATATTTTCTATTTTATATAAAAAATTAGATTTTCTTTAAAAGTAGATATACCTAGCATATATTTTTATAATAATGCACGTCTTAGCAACTTGTAGATTGAATCAGTAGATTATTTGGAATTCCTTTAAATTTAATGTTCAATTTTATTATTAGAATACCAGTATTTTAGTACATAACCATACCAGTATACTTACCTAGCACTTCTTATTTTTACACTTACATGTAAATTACATATTGCCTATTTATTACATGTGATCTCACAAACACATGCATACCTTTACTACACGTACCTATCCACGTTACAAAAAGTGCTTGTATGTAGAGTAGAATAACTATCTAGAGCTCGTGCATTTATAGATTTCATTAAAATTAATGAAAACTATTATATTTCATGCCTACTGATAGACAAGAACCTTGGTGAGTCAATTAAGTAAATTAGTTTATAAAGTAAAACTAGTAAAGCGCATGCCAACGTGCACCAAGGATTCCGTACTCTACGGGGTGGGTACCTATGGAGTCTTTCTTTTTTAAAGTCGATATTTTTTTTAATTTATTGCTCAAACATAATTACAATTTTACGAGATACTACTCCCTGACAGACAGACAGAGGAAGCATAGATACAGGAACTAATGTTGCTCAGGCTTAATATTTTTGGGTCCCATATTACAGTTGAAATTTTGGAGTACATATTCCCTTATTTCCCAAATACGGAGTAGGTTGAAAACTTATTATTTACCTGATAAACGAAATTTTACCAAGAATTCAATAAAAACAAAACAAAAACACGACAAAATTATTTACTAAAACCTATCAGTATGTATGTAAAAACGTTATTGTACAGAAAGAACATTGTGAACTTTAATATAGCTACTTAATTACTTTAAAACTAAGACAAAGTTTTTTTTTTTTTAATTTATAGGTTTACATAGTGCATCACCTATCAAAACTAAAAAAAATGATTATCCATATGTACTAACGTAGAAGTTGACGATTAAAAACACATCAATAAGTTTTAACCACGTCATATAAATTGATGTGAACAAGGAAACCTTGACCGGCGACGAACAGCTGTGAAAATCAATACTGCGCGCGGTCTGCCGCAGGTGACACTTGTTCATAATGTCTCCAGTATGGCACACTATTAGACTAAACTTCATCCAACGTTTTCCAAATGCCAAGATCTTTGGGGCAGGTTTCGGAGCACAGCTTAGGGACGCGATTTGACTTTCATATGATGTACCCTAACATATTGAAATATGGAAAGGGTGTCTATCTGGTATAAATAAATGTCAATAGTGTTTTTTTTTTTTCAAATTAAGTAAGTACTTAACTGCACTGGTTACGAAGTTTATTTTCCACGTATATAGGTTAAAACGTGGATTTGTTTAAGTACATAACAAACTAAATTGGCGTCTTCTCTTTATTATCCAAAAATTATACCTAATGTACCTAAAGTCTAGTCACTGTTTGTTATTTCTTGGCCGGTAGCATACCGTCAAGGTACTCGTAGCTTCATCGTCCCCTTAGATTTTAGAAGTTCAGCAAAGCCGGAGGGGCTTTCTTGTCCATTCAATAAACTTGTTTACTCCAAGATCTGTTTATAAGGACATTTCTGTGCCATTAAATTTTATCGACTAAGTAGGTACTTCATATTCAATATTAATAGAGCGTAAATTCGTACGAACGACCTATATAAACAACATACGAATATTGTTCTAAAATTCAAAGAGGCAATGCTAATGTCTAATGACTAGGTATATAGGTACCTAATAGGGTACGTATATCGAATGCTACCGTCGATTTTGGTATTTTTAGTACCTATTATTTTTGCATAAGTTTCAATCCGATAGGCCAATATAAATTACAAACATATCAAAGCATTGTTTTCAACCGATTTTAAAAGCATTGTTTTCAACCGATTTCAAAAGCATTGTTTTCAACCGATTTCAACATCTAATTTTGAAAATCAGTTATGTAATGCCCCTGTACAATATACCTACATTGCAATTTTCATTAAAACTTTCACAAAATTCACAGATCTAATGTTAATTGGGATATTTAGGATGGATTATCGGGGAACAAATTACATAATATTTTAAAAATAAAATTTTCAAAAACTTTCACTGGTTTATAATTTATTAAAACTTTATTGTATTTATTGTATCTCAACTCGAGTAAAAAAAATTGGCGAATTTAATGCTAACAGCATCTCTCCCGGTCAACCATTAAGGAAAAATACAGTAACTTATACGATCAACAGGCTTTTCAACTATCAATAACTGTCACGTACATACAGGAGTAATACAAGTACTATCTTATTTTATTTTATTTCATGGAAAATCCCTCAATAAAGGTAATCTGTGTTTGATCCATAAAAATGACTGCCAACGGCTTTTCTAGGAGCGTTCCGAAGCATCGGAGAGAAGACAGCTTCGCTCTTCGATCGCAAGAAGAAGGATGCTGAGCAGATTGCAGCGGAGAAGGCACAAGAGGCTGCCCACGTTGTGGAAGACCAGGTCAAGAAGGCGAGCGAGCTGATCGGAGGGGCACAGAAGACTGCAGAAGGTGCTGCTGAATCAGGTATATTAAAACGTAGAGTCATTTAAAAAAAAAACAAAGTTATTCGTAGCTTTAGACTAAAATTTAATACCCTGTTCTATTAGATATCTAAGTACTTATGTTAGTTCCTAAACGCGCGTACCATGCCTGATTTTTGCTATTCTTTTAAAGGTACGGCAATTGGATAAAAATAAATTAGTAGATAAGTCTTACTTACCTACTTCGGATCGTTGGGGATCATCGCTCAATAGGTTGCGGACCCAAGTTGGTCGGTGTAAGGATAACCTGGCGAGGTGGGGGTTCATACATTCCAAACAAAATGCGTGTGAGTGTGGGGTCTCCCCCCAAACGATGCAGCACTTGTTCTCCTGCTCCTTGTGCCCTAACACCTGCACTCGGGAAAACCTGATGGCCGCTACCGATGAGGCCGTGCAAGCCGCAAAAATATGACTATTTCGTTGGGAGGATATGGACACGCCAAGAAAGAAGACGTACTTCGGATAAGTATTCGGATATAAGTTATACTGTTTTTACAGAAGTTTAATTTTTTGATGATACTGATATTCTTGTTAATACTGTGTGTAAATCTAATGCCAACATTTACAGAGACGGTGTTATCTGTTAGCCATATATCATAATATTTCAATTTGTTTATTTTGTTGTGTAAAACACGATAAACGGTATCCGTAATCCGCAACCATATCCTGTTTCATATTACCTTATCTCGTAGCGCCTATTATTACTTGACTGCATGTTTAGAAGTCTGTACAAGGGTCATCGGACCTAATCTGTGTTAATTGACTTTACTATGTTGTATTGTTAATTCTTGCGTAATGTAGCATCACAGATATTATTGATTCAAGGAAGGCTCCAATGAGGCAACGTCCAAAGTCATGATTCACGTTTAATGTTAGGTAGCTAATAATGTTTAAGATTTACATGAAACCTTCCTAAGCAGCTCTGGAAATGACAATCAAGCTTCTTTACAATTACAACAGTGCTGAATACATCTGGATTCTGGAACATCTTGTTGCGAATTCATAATGATAATGACCATCTGACAGAAGCTGATTGATCTATTAATAGTTATAGATTTACCTGTGTCTGCTTAAAAAGTACACTAGAGCTCACCTCAGAATAATGACAAAAACACCATTCCCTGTTAGTTCAAGTTTCTATCTACTAGAACAAAAAAATAAACGTTAAATACATCTTTTATTATTTTTGAAATAATTCTCAATCGTGTCCGTACAGCCAACAACACCAAGCACTCCGCTATCGATGCCCTGGACAAGGAGCTGTCGAAGGTGTCTTTGGCAGCTGGAGAAGCCAAGGACGCAGCCAGCCGGGCGGTCGCTGATGGCAAGAAGGTGGTCGACACCACTAAAGGTAAAATAAATTCATTTGTCAACTGCAGTTCCTCCTCGTGCAAATGGTGATTTGAACCTTTATCAAGCTCTTCTTTTTCTGTTTAGAAATTCTATCGTCATTGGTAAGATTATAATCTATTTAGTATTTAACAGAATGGACTAATTATATTTAAGAACTTTGGGAATAACTTAAGTATATCTAGTTATGTTTTTAACAGGTTAAATTGTTTTATGATTTTTCTTTTCTTTTTAGAATCTACTATTGTTCACAATTTATTTTTATTATTCTTTCCTTTTTTTATTTTCCTTATTTTGTTCTGTTTGTTTATTTTAGTTATTTTTTTTATTACCGTAGACACACTGGCAACTACAGCAGACAACACAAAGAAAGCAGCTGAATCAGCTGTCAACACAGCGAAAGGTAAGTGGTCAAATTCCTACAGATATTATGACCTGCACTTACCCTAAGTTAATTTAATTTGCACTTTGTAGATACTTTCAATAGCACACTAGAGAATACAAAAAATGCCGCTCAATCGTCCGTGGACACTTCTAAAACGTATGTCGACAGCGCAAAAGGTAATTGCTTTCTTATATTTTTTACGTTCTTCTCTATGTCATTCCACTCACGTTCTTGGCATTTTTATTATACTTTGCTTAATTTTCTGACCTACTTACATTTCTTCCTCTAAGTACCTATCTATTTATCTCAATTTATTTATTCATATTAAACATTTATGTATTTTGTATGGGTGTTTTGTAGATAAAATTCATGACACAGTGGAAAGCACGAAATCGGCCGCACAATCGGCTGTTGATACCGGCTTATCGTATGCTAATAGTGCTAAAGGCAAGTTTTTTTAATTAGCTTGTAATATACAAATAGCCGACGACGCATATATAATTTGATCATATTTTTATTTGCAAAATGTTTTGTAGATTCGGTTTCGAATGTTGTACAGAGCACTGTAGATACAACACAAAAAACGGCACATACTGCTTTTGAAACTGGAAAATCGTACGCTACTGCGGCTAAAGGTATCTATTTACATAATTATATTACTGCAATGCTGCAAACATAAGTATGTAAAAAATAAATTATAAATATAGTATTACAAATTTATTTTTCCCAAAATTCTAAAAAATAAATAAACGAGAAATGTAATTTTGTAGATACAGTGGCGAGCACAATTCAGGGAACTGTAGATGGTACCCAAAAAGTTGCACAATCTACGGTTGACACAGGCTTGACATGTGCAAACACTGTCAAAGGTATTTTATTATATTTTTGTTGTTATTTTTTTCGTTTTGTGTTGTATTGTATTGTAATATGATTGCAATTAACTGCTAATTACTTCTACATAATAGACGTTCATTGCCTGCTACTTTTTTTTTTATTGAAACATAAACATAACAATACTTATAAAACTAAAGTCTAGGATTTTTTTTCATTTTGTTGTCCTTACTGTTGAGTGTAAACTAACAAATGTTTTGTTTTTTATTTTGACACTGCAATGCTTTAGATATAGCACAAAGCTCGATACAAATGACCATGAACACAGCGTACGAAGCTTTTGGCATCACCCAATCGTATTATGATAGTGCGAAAGGTAGGCATGCTATCGCTATATTTGTTTTGATTTTACCATTTTTGTATTTTTTACCTACTTATGATTTTATTTATTTAACCTTTATTTTACAAATCAAAACCTGTAAAGCACAATAGCCGGACTTAATGCTAATGCTCTAACAGTCAACCTTTGGGTAAAGCAGAGTGCTTGAATGTATTTATATCGTATTTGTATGTTTTTGTAATAATAAAAAAAAACTGATGCAAAAATTTGTTAAGATGGCTACATTTTTTTTCCTTTTTGTTAGACTCTGTAACAAGCACCATTGATAGTACAAAGCAAGTCGCGCAAAGCTCAATTGAAACTAGCAAATCTTATGCTGATTCTGCTAAAGGTAATTACAGCTTTTCTACTGCATAATTAAAATAATAAATAAATACATGTGGTCAAAGATAAGATGTTTTACACGCCATAGTGGCATAATTCATGCTAAGACTTTTACAATAACTATTGGGAGAATGAGTATTTTTCGTAAACTCCTTAACAGTATCTCGCTAATTTGTCACAATTAAAACCCTATAGTTAAATATTCTATATAATGAATATATTTAATTATGTTTTGTAGACACGTTAGCAAGCACTTTGCATTCAGCTGTTGATGTTTCAAAGAATATTGCTTCCTCTGCAGTTGAAAAAGGCACTAATTTGGTTGGCACAGCTAAAGGTACTTTTGATATACATATTTTATATTGTTTATTGATAATAATCCTCTATTCACCTCACAATTGTTAAGACAATCTACCATATAGTATGACAGAGTGGGGATGACGTTAGACGGAAAATTGGCAGGCAAGTGTGAGACGAGACGACATGATTTGCATCCCCACTCTTTCATACTATATTGTCCCAATATCTTTAAGGTGGGGTGTGTGTAGAGAGCTTAAACTTATTTTTTGCTTTTTAATTTATATCATCGTAAAGCTTCACTGTTTTCCTTTGAAGAATTTGTAATTATGCATTGATTCGAAAATTATACTTTTGTAGATATAAACTTTAACTTAATTTTATTTATGATTTTGTAGGAACTGTTGAAAGTACGATAGATACTACTAAAAATGTTACGCAAAGCACTATTGACACTGGAAAGGGTTATGTTGACACAGCTAAAGGTATATCCAAGTTTTTCAATAATGCTGAATATATAAATGGCATTAAGGCATGCACTAATTTTACCGTTTTTGTTTGTGTACGTTCAGTGCTCATAAAGGTAAAAACTTGAATCGTTTTGATAATAAATTTGATTTACCAATCAGGTTTTTGAATTGATCATTTTCAACACCTGTTGTCAATAACACGCTATCTAGCATAGAACATTTGACTGTAGATGTGTGACGTCAAGTGCATTGGAGAAGGGCACAACTCTCGTTAGTACTGCTAAATGTATCCAGATAACTATGGCAATTATTATGGGCACATATTTGTTTTTGCTTGTATAGTGAATTATTTTATCATTTCCATTTCTAGAATCTGTTTAAAAAGTTAATTTTGAACACTTGTTGTTCATTTGTTATTAAAATGCTTTATGTGTCATCATTTCATTAGCAAATTTAAATGCTTTTTGTGTTTTTTTCTGTAGAATCCGTTGTTCATACTGTACAAAGCACGATAGATACCACAAAAAATGTAGCTGTAACTGCTTTCGATAAAGGCACATCAATTATAGGAGCTGCTAAAGGTAACAGCGCCCATGATTAACAAAGTTATGATTATACTTAACATTTCAGTAAAGTAAATTAATTGTGTAACCATAATTATTAATTTACCGAAATAATAGACTACTTGCATGTTATAAACAATATAAAACAAATAATCTTTATTGCAATAAATAATTTACAAGACAATAGAATATAAACAATTATGTTATCATGAAACATGAAATATGATTTTTCATTTGTTTTTTACAAAACAGTATAAACTATTGTAGATTCAGTCACACATACAGTACAAAGCACAGTAGATACAACTAAAAATGTTGCAGCTTCAGCAGTTGAAAAAGGCACCTCGCTTGTAGGCGCTGCCAAAGGTATATTATTTGTTGTGCTTTCTGTAAATTTAGCTATCAACTTATTGATTTTCTTGATCTCTAAATTCTTGCATTTCTGTTATTTTTTGCCATTATTTTAGATACCATTGCACACTCAGTAGACACTACAAAGAATGTTGCGTCCTCCGCTGTAGATACAAGTCTGTCTTTTGTTGGAGGAGTCAAAGATTCTGTAGCTAGCACTGTTCAGGCTACAGTTGATACTTCTAAAAATGTAGCATCGAGTGCTTTTGAAAAGGGATCTTCAGCTGTAGGTGCTGCTAAAGGTATTTAAAAACCGACACATATTTTTTATTAAGTTTACATTTTAAATAGTGCACAAAAAGTATTTCAACAAAAATATTTATTAATTTTCGCTTTGCCAATTGTTTACTTATTTTTCTTTTTTGTTGCTTTGTAGATACACTTGTCAGTAGTGTACAATCTACGGTAGATACCACTAAAAATGTAGCTTCCTCGGCTGTGGAAAAAGGCTCATCTCTGGTGGGAGCGGCTAAAGGTAGAGCTATGATTACATTAAAATGCAGATTGATATCCGAATACGCAATGTAGATATTACATTATTATTTTGCTTTGTAGATACCGTAGCAAGCACTGTAGATACAACTAAAAATGTTGCTGCTTCGGCAGTTGAGAAAAGTACATCACTTTTTGGAGCAACCAAAGGTATAAATTGTATTTTTGTACACTGTAAAACTTTAGTAAAAACATAAAAAATTCAATCACTAAATTGATATTATTTTGCATCACCTACTAGATACCGTTGGAAACACCGTACAAAGCACTGTAGATACAACAAAAAATTTAGCAGCTTCAGCTGTTGAAAAAGGTTCCTCAATTGTAGGTGCTACCAAAGGTATAAAATCTAGTTTATCCAGAGTAAAATTGCTTATAGTTAAAAGATGTAAATTTCGCGAATTGCTTGCATTTCAAGTGGATGGAAGGTCAATCGATTCGTATAATTTAATTCTTCGCTAAAATAAAGTGTAGCCCAACGCTATTTTTGCATATATTCACTTATTTTTAGACACTATTGCACATACGGTAGACAGCACAAAGAATGTTGCCTCATCAGCTGTAGATTCAAGTCTATCTTTTGTTGGAGGAATCAAAGATTCTGTTGCGAGCACAGTCCAAAGCACAGTAGATACAACCAAAAATGTAGCGTCATCAGCGTTTGAGAAAAGTTCAGCTGCAGTGGGATCTGCTAGAGGTATTTTTTGTCGCAACTATTTGTCGTGTCATCATAATTTAAATATTCATGAATTCATTCCTTTGTAAATACAATATTAAGTGCAAGCCACATTCATTTCATATATTTTTAAAATTGATTAATGTTTACTTTTAGACACTGTTGCACATACCGTAGACAGCACAAAGAATGTTGCCTCATCAGCTGTAGATTCAAGTCTATCTTTTGTTGGAGGAATCAAAGATTCTGTTGCGAGCACAGTCCAAAGCACAGTAGATACAACCAAAAATGTCGCGTCATCAGCGTTTGAGAAAAGTTCAGCTGCAGTGGGATCTGCTAAAGGTATTTTTGTGTTGCAATTTTCGTGAGGAACGTTTTTTTTGTTTCAAATATATTTTATTAGTATTTTGATTTGTAGATACGGTAGCAAGCACAGTACAAGCCTCAGTTGACACGACTAAAAATGTAGCAGCATCGGCTGTTGATAAAGGAAGTTCTTTAATAGGAAGCGCCAAAGGTACCTGTTTGTAAACATCAATGTCTGTGACTAATGTTGTCCTTTAAGTATTCGTCCGTGTCGATTAAAATTTGCTTATAGAGGCCTTATCAAATAAAACAAATACACTTAAATCTATTTCACATTTTGTTATTTGAGTCCGGGAGCGGAATTTTGGTAATTTATTACCTATCCACCATGTCATTAAAATTAAGCAGTGGCTTCCACCCAGTTCTGTTCAAGCTACTTTCAGACTAAGCTATAATATATAGCATATGGTATATAGCTTATAGCACAACAATACAAAAAATCGCATAATGTGAACGCCATGCTATATAGTATAGCATTGGTTCCTTCTTTGCTATACTATATAGCACAATAGTACAGCTTAGTCTTAAATTAGCTTCATACTTAATACTCGAATAGTCCCTTTGAAAGGTTCTTATACTTTATGTTAAAATTAGTTCAGTCTTAGAGTTAAACTTTCTTATTATTCTTTTTCTACTTTGACCATAGCAATGTTGCGACTAATGTTTTGTTAGATCTCATACTTATTATGTAATTTTCTCACAATTGTGGCGTGTGTGTGATTACTATTCAACTTTTGTTAAGCTATTTTGGATCTATCTGTGAGGACCTGTAGTGGCTCACTTGCTTTATATATTTTTTACCTTACTACCTTTATACAAAAAAAGCTGTTGGTCTTCCTAATAAATAAATTATTATTGTAAGTATACCTACTTTAGATTATAACTTAACTACCTACTTAATATGTCTCCTTCATTACCTTTTAAAATTTTCTTTTCTCTATATTTATTTTTTTGGGTGCATGAGGTCAAATTCTTTACTTTTAAAATCTTTCTTTTACTAACTTTTTCTTAGATACCATATCAAGTACTCTCTTTAATACCTGTGAACCAGACGAAGAAGAGTCAAACAGCATCATCGACAATGCTAAAGGTACCTCATCTTATTTTAATTTCTATTTGTCACACGTGTTTTTCTTACCTTTTTTCCTGTCAACGAAGAATCCATTCAAATCTGAGTTGAGAGCACTACTAAACATATAGCTGGCGACTTCAAAGGTACCAATGATTATAATCATTTATGTGTGTATTTTGTAGATAAAGTTCAGAACACATTGGCATCTGCCAAGGATACAACACAGAAGACTGCTCAAGGATCAGCTGGTACATAATGGTGTTATGTTTGAAAGCAATGCTTTGTATGATCTTATCAAACACACCAATTTAAATTTGCAATAACCCGCAGCTTCGTGTCTCAATTTTTCAAAGTTAACAATTAGGCGACAACTAAAAAACTAAAATGGTGCTTGTTTTGATTAAAACAGTGCACCACCTAAGATCACGAAAGGAGTGTCATGCTACTGAACTAATTTTGTGTTTTGAATTTATTTTATCTCTAACATGCTATATTACAAACACGAAAAAGCCATAAACTTGCTACTATTCAAGTGTGTTGCAACAAAATCAGTGAAATGAGATTTAAAATGTCGAACTAAATACCTAATAGGATTATTAATCTTCCAGTGTTAGGACAACACTTTGTCCATTATGTTTAACTCTACGTAAGAAATAAATTAAGTTCTAAGCCTTATAAATAGGAAGACGAAAGTTTATTTCTAATTTTATCTGTGCCATTCAAGTTCCTTAAGTTTTCGAGATAGTGGAATCAAGTTCTTCGCCATTTTGAATCTTATTGTTAAGACTTTTCATTTCTCTTTGAACAATATTGAAAATCTTCTTTTCACAGATACAATCAACACGACGGTAGACACAACGAAAAAGGCTGCAGAAGACGCGAAGGCCCAGGCACTAAAGGCTGCTGAAGATGCCAAGGAGAAGGCGAGGTTGGCTGCCGAAGCTGCCAAGGAGGAAGCCAAGAGGGTTGCCAGTAAGTTGCAAGATAATTTGACGATCTTATCAAAATTCAATAGGCCTCAAGCTTTTGTTGCAAGTCATGTAGATAAGATCATTCAAATTGCAGATGTTAATTATGAAAATAATAAAAATGAGTTACTGTAAAGAATATTTAAGTGAAGGCTGTGATTCAACAGTGTAATCTTGTGGTTCTTGGTTCTTGGGGGCTGTAGAGAATAAGATCATGTTGAAATATACAAGATTATCGTCTATTTGACCTATATCGAAGGTCATTGCTGAAACCGTCAATTTGATAATACTTTACATCAATTTAAAGGATACAAGGACAAAAATAATAAAAATAGATTTATTGATAAATTTTTTTTTAGCTTATGAAGAGATTACCTACATATAAATGACATTAAATTTTATCTACCTACAGATACAGCAGTAGAAGAATCCAAAAAGGCGGCAGAGAAAGCTGCAGCAGACGCGTCCAACGCTGTCAACAGCACAGTAGACAATACATTGAAGAGAGTGGAACATGCTGCTGACGAGGGTCTGAAGAACGCTGGCCACGTCGTTGATTCAAAGATCAAGGATGCTGACAAATACCTCAGTGAGAAGAGAGACAATGTAAGTAATGGTATGGCTGATGTGGATGGGGTAAATGATCTTTTGTAAGAAACTGTGCATATTTATCACCATCATTTCGTGTAGGTTATATAGTCAATCGATGGTCCCTCTAAAATACCTCGTAACGAACGGAAATTAATCGACTAGCCGATTTTGCGTGGGTCACAATTTTCAAAAATAGCACTCTAGGAGAAAAATCAGATTCAATAACATTTGCTGGGGGATCAGAATTCGCAAACCAAGTGGCCCTATTATTAAGGATTCCTTTTTATCTTTCGAGGCACATATTCCTAAAAACAAGTTGGTAGGTAGCACCCATAATCAAAACTACCTGCTTAAGTAGTTGAGTGAAGATAATGTAGACAAGGAAGTGTTTACATACGATTTTTATTAAAATATGCTCATAATAGAGGTTTAACAAGAATAAAAATTAGCTTAACCTTGAGTTCTTGTTAAACTCGCAAAGAGGCAAATTTAATAGATGGTTCATTAATTATATTATTCATTTCCTGTAAAGTTATTCACCATGATCTAAGCGTTTACCCGGTTGCATACTAACCGTATGACGAACTTTACATTACTTCTTCGATATATTTGTATTCTTTAGGATTTGTTTTTTCGAGCAAATATAGATGTTTTTTTGCTATGTAAAAAAAAAACATTTATATTTTTTTCACAGTTGTTGTCCGGCTTGTCATCCGCAGCACACGATGGCGCAGAAGGTGCCGCCGGTCTCCTGAGCAAGGGCTTAGCAACCTTCCCCAAATAAATTACATTAAAAACTACCTTGCATTAAGGGCCTATCAATGTTTCGCGTAGAAAATATATTTCATTCAAAATTCGAACGAGCAATTTGAAAAAAAAAGCAAATTGTTTTTGTTTCTTAAAACTTTTCATCACTATTGACCCTTGTTATTTGGAGATACAGTGTAAAGTCTGTTAATTTTTTTTTATAATATGCTTTCACTTTATTGTAGGTTGATCATGCTGTTAGTTGAAACAATGTAAATTACGTTTTATTTAAAATATTCAAAAAATATTTGACACTTTTGAATTTTGAATGAACAAAAAGCGTTCTACTATAGAGTTCACATTTAAATGTTATTTAAAATTTCAAAAATTTCGCAATTTCTTATGTGTTTCATTTTACATCTATAAATACCTGCCAATTGTATTTGAGGCACAATCTAGCAATCTCATTTAGCTATAGCAGAACAATTTTTCGTTTTAAATGTATAATATATTGTATAAGATTTAGTATAAGCTATCGATGTATATTATTGCATTTTAAATGCATTTTTCCGTAAGTGAAATTCAGGATTCTATCTCTACTGCTTGCTTTAACCGTCCACAAATGGCCTTATTATCAGACAAGCATACACAAATTATATGTAATTATTTATATATATAACTTTTAAAGAGTTGTGATACTTACCTAATACTTATGTGTGTACAGTATGCACTTTACACATAAAATTATATTTCTCTGTTACAGTACTAATTACATTTTCACTATTTTTACACAAGTAATTTTAATATTCAAGTATTGTTTGCTAATTCATTATTGCATTTTGCTGTTGTTACAATTTATTGCAGAGTTAACATAAATACTATGTGCGCAGAAAAAAAAATTGACTATGTTAAACTGCTTTGTGTCATACGTGTGTTTATGTAATAAATTACATTAATAAGTTATTAATTTTTCATTTCCTTCGCTGTGTGGAGCTTACCCGGGAAATAAAAAAAATTGAAATTTACCTACCTATGTCATAGTTGAAAAAGTCTCAATCAAAATATTTTGCGTTTTGTCGCAAATGAAAAACAAAATCGGAAATGCCTACATAAAATGCACAGACTCGCACGTTATTAGGTACTACAATGATAACCAGGCTCCTTGAGAGACAGATTGGACAATGTATAAATTCTCTAACTTCAAAATCATCTTCAAGTGTGCATCTTGAGTTTGGAGAGAGAGTTGCTTGTGTGTTCAAGAATATGTATCTAAATAATCAGACGCTCCTATTTTATACCTACGCTAAATGAACGGTAAAGCTACCTAACACTATTTTTATGACAAGAAAAATGATTGTAAGAACGGCAATAAAATAACGCAGCTCATAAACATAAAATTCATTTATAAAATGTTTTAAATTATTATTATTTTTTCATAGAGATTCTAAGCTTTGGTTTGATTCTTTCCGATTCCGAAGCCCGCCCACCGACTGGGGATGTGACTTCATAACTTTATCAATGTTGCCATCGGTAGAATTAACTACCAAATACCCTAAAATGGTAGATTGAACGAACAGTGAAAACAAAACGCGATATACACACAAACATGTCAATGTCATATAATGTCAACGTCACCAGCATTTTTCTTGATTTGACATTTTGTTGTTCAATCAATTTTGTTAGGTCGTGATTAAAATATTTTTCATGATTTCTAAATAAAAAAACGATGGCTGCGTTAATCAAAAGTGGTTTCTCAATTATTAGAAATGTAGTCCGATCTACTTCAACTCGCGCCATTGCTACTACTGTACCACTTAATTTGAAAGAAAGTAAATAATAAAAATAACCTATAAATCTACTTCATTCCATTACAATAAATTATTTTCAAATTATTTATGTGATTGAATTATTTCAGTTCGTGAAAAAACTGAAGGTGGCAACTTGGTGATTGAGGGTGTAAATGTGGTGTCGCCAAGATCACAGCTCTTGGTACGGGCAGAGAAACTGAATCCTCCTCCCGAGCCATTACAACAATCTGAAACTGTTCCGTGCTACATGTGCGCTCTGGGACTCGAAGTAAAGCACACTGATGTGCTGATCCTCAGTCAGTTTGTAAGGTCTGATGGCTGTATGCTGCCCCGACGGATCACAGGCTTGTGCCGCCGACAACAGAAGAAAATTGGAAAGATGGTGACAATGGCTCAGAAAGCTGGTTAGTAAAATATTTTCTATTGGATTGATGAGTTTGTATGGAAAGGATGCCTATTGTCCACACAATACTGATTGTCCGAAATGCAGTGAACACTTCAATACCTACTCTGATCTATTGAGAAATATTATTTTTTGTTATCACACTCAAATTTTAGGTTTATTATTGTAACTATAATGTATAACTTAATTAACTCAATAACCAAGCTCTATAATATATTATTCCATACAGATGTGCTTGTTACAGGTCTCATGATAAATCTAACACCAACAAATTGTAAAAAGGACCCTAGGAAAAGGAGAGACTACAAGAAATTCAACACCTATTTTGATGAAGCGACAATATTCTGGAAGAGGATCCCCAAACCAAATGATAAATATAAACGATAGATGTGTATAGTAATTTTTAGCCACTGTTAATAAATTATGTTTTAGAATGTTTAGTACTAAATAAATCTAAACTAAAACCTAATAATAAAAATTAACCTAAAAATAAAAACTAATTAAAATCTAAAATTTGTCCTTGTGGCATGGTGCCAAGAACTACGGCAAAGTTTCTGTGCTGGAAAGCGACTGCTATTCTCTGCGTGAGAAATAAGCCGGCCCTCTTGTCACCAGTGGCGTCAACAAGTTTTGGGGTCAAAATTTTCAAAACCTTTTTCATAGCCGGACCCCACGGGCCATATACCCTTTTTGAACTGTCCACTATCGTTTCATTATAGGGGTCTAAATTTAATTTCTAATGTATGAAAGTGTTCTACTATTAATAAATATCATTGCTTTCTCCATTTAGGGGCAAAATGTCCAATTCGCCGAATGTCCAATTTGCAAAGTATTCAATTCTAAGGAAACTTAACACTTTGTTTCTGTCTGTTGATCATAATAAATATTAGTGATGGATATCTACAAAAAAGAAATATTTTTTGTTTGTAGATGTTAGTAGAAAAGAAAGCTTTTGTTTACTAATTTCAATTATATTTTTGTTGATTTTGAGAATTTGACATTTTGCACGGTTTCTTTTCATCTGAGGCAGTAGTCGATTGTCCAGTAGAGAAGGAAGGAGCCTTGCAGACTGTTAATTCCTCAAGAGCTACAGGATTTTTTGGTACTTTTTATCTCTCCAACAAAATTCAACAATTGGTATTCAATCAGATGAAGCTCGCTGAGAAACTACTGCTTATTTGCTTAGTACATCATGCAGTATTTACAGGATACGACGATTTAGAATGCTTGATGTTATTGCAATTGAGAATTTGCAGTTGCAGACAGTTACATGTAAAGAAGTCCAAAGGATTTCCCACTAATTTCACTAAGCTGCAGGACTTTTCCGGACTTCTTACGTGAAACTGTCCATAGTTAAAAAATGGATGCTTTGATAAACAAGCGACCAATTTTTCATTCACATTCATCTTTTATTGATTGTGAAGAGACCGCTTCACTAATCATCACCATTTCAATAAATAATTCTCAATTTAGAAAAAAAAAAACAATAAATAAGAGAGCAATTTTAGCTTTATTATATTCCTATTTTAATTTTTCGTTGTTAATTTAGTTTACAAAGGATCATTTATTAGTTAGTACTATAAATCAATTTACAATGTTTTAGCACTCCAAGTCTAAACACATTTAAATGCAAACATAAATTTGCCGCCGTACTATCTTTCCTGGATTGTATTGTCTAACCCGTTACACAACACTGCAGTATTCGCAAAGTATGAAAATTATAATTTGTAAAAATCTCAATAAATAAATTGCACTTCAAAAATATTTTAACAGAAATGCATTCATATGCGAATGTAAAATGACTACTTTTATTAGATAATACAAATTAATTTATTTAACTCATTTCATTACAGTTCTAGCACTTATACAGCTAGGTTATATCAAATTTTTTTAAATTTATAAAGAAAAGTTATGAAAATAAATAGAACTGAAGCATTAGACACCAAAAATACTGTATTACCATATATTTAACAAAAAAAAACATACAAATAAAATCGACTCTTGACACCAGGGTGAACGAACAGAGTCTACTGAAAACGTAAACTACTCGATACAAACGAATTACCTAATAAAATCCACATACTTTGAAATAACCTACTTGGACAAGTGTCATTACTGTAAGAAACACAATTTTGCCTAAAAACAATGTGCCTAAATAATTAACATCGCCTAAAAGTAGTTATTTGAATCCTTACAACTGATGGCAAACACAAGTTAACTTGCGAGCTAGCATTTTGGTACTCATTCCGGTTGTTTTTCTATATCCGTCAACATCACAGCCTCTCGTATAGATACAGGTATCCAAGATCTTTGGGCGGGTTTTCTGACAGCGCCACCTGAAATTAGAGAAATGGTCAGTGTATCTTTTGGCGGAAATATTTTTCTTGAGTGGAGTCTTCACAGGAACGCATGATGAGATAAATAAGTATATAGGGGCAATATTTAACGCAAATAAAATATTATATTCAAATCACACAGATTGAGTAAGACAAAATAGACCAGATAGACATTGTGATGTCAGGTGGCAGTTATATTTATTTTTGATGTGTTACTTGGAGATTGTACGTAGACATCGTTTATTTGGTAATCTATACATATAATCCATACTAATATTATAAATGCGAAAGTCTGTCTGTCTGTTACGCTTTCACGGCCAAACCGCTAAACGGATTTTGATGAAATTTGGTATGAATATAGTTGATGACCCGGGGTCAAATATAGGCTACTTTTTATCGCAGACGGAGCTGCGGGAAAGAGCTAGTAATTATTAATTAAAGTAATCAAACATTGTGATACTTTTCAGTGTTCCCAGAACTAAACTTATATTTAAAGGTGCTGATAAACTTGAGCGTTCCCTTGTGACAAAAAATCAAGCTTTCAATGCTTTTTTTTAATTGGCTAACTGAATGCAAACAACGCCAAACATTTTTATGATCATTCTATCGAACTATTTAGTTCAGCCAAGCACTGTCTGTTTGATAAATGCTCATCGATTTACCTTATTATCGTTGAATATGACCCATCTTCCTTTGTGCAGCACGTGGCAGACGTAGTGGCCGACCATGGACGATGTTCCCATGTGAGAGATGAACGCGATTAGTTTGTATTCTGAAACAACATATACAAATAGTATTTAATTGAAACAAAATTATTTACACTTTCGTTTAAGTAGATAAATATTGGAAACACCAGTCGAATTTTTCTAGCGCATTTTGTACGTTAAAATCTACTACTTTCTATAAAAATCAAGTGAAATATGTAAAGAAATTACAATGTCATATTTATACAAATTAGAGTGAAGTAAACAATCTCCTTTTATTGTAACTCTATGGTATTTTTTATACAATTAAATAGGCACGTACCTGATGGTAAGTGGTTACCGGAGCCTACGAACGTCTGCAACACCAGGGATGTCACGAGCGCGTTGCCGACCCTGAAGGAATTTTTTCACGTCCTTTTCGAAGGCTCCCATGATGTAATCACTGGGAAAAACCATGGCACGGAGTTGAGTGTACTCACTCTCAGGTCCGTCGCGGCATCCGAGCGTCCGGTCGGGTTCCGGCGCCGGCTGTGTATCGGCGTCGAGCTGGTCGGCGTGGCTGAAGATCCAGTCCACGGCGCGACCCACGTCCCCGGCGGCGGCGGCCAGTGCGCGACCTGCTTGAGCTCGCGTGAAACCCATGTTTACTATCTGAGCGACACTCGCTTCGTCTGCTGCTGGTTCTGCGGCTGAACCTAGGAGGAACGTTTCAAAGTCTTGTCTTAATGGAAAAACTCAAAATGGAAAATGGCGATGGCGACATTCTGAAGATCCACGAGGTTGTAAAGTGGAGACAGTATCCCTTTTTGCATTTGACTTTACTGCAATACACTATTCGCAAATAATAATAATGAAAAAAGACAATCTATTTATATAAAATGAGATGTTCCCACTGACATATAGACGCACGCACAGCCGTAACCGCTAATAGTAGAAACGTAAATTTTAACAGTTGTTTTATTTCGAAATGCGGATGCACATTAAGAAGGGATTTGAAAAAATGTTAACCTTAAAGGGATGAAATAGGGGTTTGTATGAAAAAATATTGGAATCAGCTATGATTTCGATAAAAATTGAGATTCATGCTTTAAAAAACATTTCATTGAACACGTATTTCGTGGTTTATTGAAATTTAACCTCTAAGGATGCAAAAAAGGGTTTGAAATGTTGTATGGAGAATATTAAAAATCTCTACCAACTTCCATGAAATTTATTATGCGAGCTCTTAAATATAATGCAAACGCCTACTAAGGGATTTTGAAAAATGTTAATCCTAAATGGATGAAATAGGGGTTGGAAGATTATATGAAAAATCTTTGAATCGGCTACGATTTTGATAATAATTAAAATTCATGTTCTTAAAAACAATTTAATTGAATAAATGTTTCATGGTTTATACAAATTTACCCCTTAAGGGTGCAAATAGGGCTTGAAAGTTTGTATGGAAAATATTTAAAATCTGCCCCAACTTCCATAAAATTTATTATTCGATCTTCCAAATATATCACTTCACAATAATTGTTTTCCAAAAACTTATTTAAAAAAATATATATATAAAAAATTATTTTCCAGTGTTTAGATATTGTTCTGATTTCATCGAAATCAGACTAACGGCTCGAGAGTTATCGCGGAACATACATACAACAAACAATGTTTTTTCGGCCAACTTGATTTGTAGCCTAACCCAATCCTTTGTTTTTATTCACGTTAATTATCAATGCCGCCACAGAAAAATGCAGTAGATTACGAATATGTGTATGGAAATTCGACCCAACGACGGAGAATACGACCACAAGGCTTTCAATAGACATTTGACATATTTTTTGAGATGTCTTTAATTCGACTTATCTCTAACGGAGTAACAATTGGCCTCCAGGGCATCACCTCCCTGCCGTTATGGCCCAGTTGACAAGGAGCAGAAAGTTATTTAAACTTAAACTATGTACTGAACGACAAATATTTGTTATAAAGCGAGCAAAGTTATTGTTTAAAGATAAAATAAAACTACTAAGCAAAGTAATTTAAAGGTAAAAGAGACAAAAAATAATCTTTGCTCTTAGGTAACTAATAATCTAGCTCTCAGTTTTGTAGGTAAAATAATTCAGATAATTTACTACCGCACTCGTTAATAAACATAAATATTTTTTTAAATCTACAAATACGCACACGTTGCGTGTACCGTTGTGCGCAATCCATGATGTCAACTAAGGTCTTAACGGAAGATAGTGTATGTTTGGACGAGGTCCGACTCGTTCCTACGTCACATGAAAAACCGGAAAGCTGTGGGAGCCGATGGAGTCCCTGTCGAGGCCTGTAAGGTCATGGGCCCGCGTGGTGTGGACATATTAATTGACCTATTTAACCGTGTCCTTTTTAGCGGCAAGATCCCTGACCAATGCAGGTTGAGTATCATTACTCCAGTTTTCAAAGGAAAGGGATCGGTGCAGGAGTGTAAGAGTTACCGCAGCATTAAGGTCATGACCCACACCATGAAGCTATTTGAACGTATGGTGGTCTCTCGAATTCGACAGGAAAGTACAGTCTCGGAATGTCAAAATGGATTTCGCCCTGGTCATGGTACCATGGACCCTGTTGTTGCCCTAAGGATCGCCATGGAAAAATACAGGTGGAAGAATACGCCTCTCCATTGTCTCTAGATATGGAGGAGGCCATCGACTGTGTTCCTCGGTCGATGATCTGGTGGGCACTGAGGTCGAAAGGGGTACCTGTACCTATATTGAGATCGTCCGGGACATGTACCGCGATTCCGATTTCATGGTGAGGACTGCTGCCGGTGACACCAAACCCTTCCCCGTCACGGTCGGGGCTCACCAGGGCGGTTCTCAGCCCTCATCTGTTCTATGTGGTATTAGACGAAGTGTCAAGCGGCAACAGGGACACACACAAATGTATGCGGATGATATCGCTTGACAGACGCGGACTGGTGCGACGTGCAAACACGTGGAAGGAGCCACTGGAGAACGGCGGTCTAAAGTTAAATGTGACGAAGACAGAGTACATGGCCTGTAACACCACAGATCCCCAACCGTTACGCATAGGTGAAGACTTGATCCAGCGTACGGGCCAGGTTAAATACCTGGGATCTGTACTTGACTCGGCAGGGGACATTGACTACGACGTCAAAGCCTGAATAGCAGCAGCTTGGTCAAAATCGCGTAAGATGACTGGCGTCTGTGACCCAAAAATTATTTATTCATTTTTTGTGTTAAGTTTACAAAATATTTTATTTTCTTCAATAACATAAAACAATACATACCCGAGCTCTGATTGGGCGGTACGAATGCATTAGCGAAGTCCCAGTCATTCATGTGTTCCATGAGCCAGTGAGATGCCGCCTCCATGCCAGAGTTGTTCGTGTAGTACAACGCCTTCTTGCAAGCTTCCGTTGGGAAACCCATTTCCATCTAAAACAAATTTCATTATTAAAAAAGAAAGAGCTCGAAGAAGCAACGAGATGACACCAGTCTTTCAGCACACCCCGGACACTACATACAACAGCGGCGAACGCGATACCTATTACTACTACTACTTACTACAAATGTTGCTCGTAGGGTTGGTTATTTACCGTATCTGCGGCATAATCGTCGCAGCGGCCGGGCGGCTGAAGCGACATCCTTGCATTATTTTGCTCTCGATTTTTACCCTAAATGTGGGAGGGTGTGAGTGTCCGTTCTGTACGTTAGTACTATTCATAATTCTGTGGTATATGTATGATGTGTTACTCACCAAGTCAGCCAACAGTTTGTGGTCGTATACGGGCGGGGGTGCGTCCGGGGGAGACTCGGGCAACGCAGTCTCCGAGGACTGTAAGCCGCGACCGCGAAGACTACTTAGATCCACCTGCAAATAACATATAGGCTCACTTTTGAAAACTGAGAATTGCAGACTCGACGCTGTAGGAATTAATAATGCAAATTTGTGCATAATAACGGTGAATTATTATTCGCAGTGTTCGCGAATAAGCGTGAGTTTATAGACGCATAGTGTTTGATATGTGATTTTCTAGATTGATGTCAAAAGCTTCTAGAAATCGTTCAAGTGTCACTCTTCTAACGATACCTCACAAGCTAATATCCATCGAGGCGTTCAGGCTGCAGAGCGTGCCAAACAATAATACATACATACTTACATACATACTCTCGAAAAACATAATCCTCCTGAGGGTATCCTAGTAAAACCTCACCTCCCACGGCATATCAACGGCCACATCCAATTTGGCCGGCGTCCAGTCTTCCATGATGGTGAATTTCTTCAGCTGTATTAGAAGATAGTCCGGGAACGTAGCCAATCTTGTTATTCTGCAAAATTAATTTTGAATAAACAACCGGACTAATTTAGTGGGTTACAAGTTCAATCGACCATGCACACCCTGGAATATTATAAAATAGAATCTTAACCTCTGACACCTTTAAAGATCATAAAACCGTGACTAATGGTCTAATGATTAACGTGCCTTACAAAATACGGAAAAATCCAAATAAAAGAAAGAAATGCCACCAATCCAAGAGCGGCCGCACTCGCCGTCGCTTGCCATGCTCGATTCCCGCTAGACCATCAACCTCCTATGGGTTAGATTAAACCCATTAGAGGTCATTAGAGGAAAGATTCGAAAGCAGAAAACAACATCTTCTGGGTTGAGGTGGGTTGAAAAATTTTAATTAGAATTATTCAAATATATGAATAACAAGTTCGCACTGAAAATATTATAAAATGTAGCTTCACATTATTATAATTATTGAGGGATTCGTTAATAAAACCTTATATTTTTAGTACAAATATCATTTCAATAATTTCTAAAAGGCCCACGAGATGGCGCCACCGTTACCAAGATAGCAAACAAATTGATTGACTGGTCAACATACTTGTGAGCGGTGACCTTCTCATTGACAGCGCTGCTGTAGAACTGTTCGACGGTCTCCTCCTTCATGAAGCTCTCCAGACAGGCCGCGAACGGAATGTGGGGCCTCACCACTTGCGACGGATCCCTGGAAATAACACATTACTTTTAAATTGGCTGTTACCTGCGACATCCCTTTTCTCTCATTACTATGAAATATTTTTGCCATTTTCATAAACAAATCGTAAGAAATAATAATAAAATGTACAACGTCCACTAATGTCTCTTTTCGGCAAATGACGGTTGACTGAAGGTTATATGAATGCCTAGTTGCCAGTAAAATAAATTATAGCCCGACCAGGAAAATAAAAACCCTGCATTGGCGTCGCAACTGATCGCCTTTAGGTAGCAACATGTTCTATGTGTCATGTCAACAACAAAATTGACAATGTCATTTAATGAAATAGAAATCAATCTTCGTTTTCATTCGCATCAAATATGATAACCTCTTTTATATTACTTTCTTATCATGACTTTGTACTCGTATTATTTTTACTATCTTTATTTGATAATCACAAAATACATAACGTCCACTCCTGTCTCTTTTTGATAGATGACATTGAGATGACGGAATGTTACTTGAATACTTTGTTGCCAGTTTAAGAAATTAGTTTTAATATTTTTCCGCAATATGGGTAAGGCTACTATTTTCCTAGTCGGGCCATAATTTCAATATTTTTCAACCAGTCGGGCTAAACTTAATATTTGGACATTCGAAATCTCGAACGCAAAAAAATAAATTCTTTTAAAATGTTGTATTCGAAATAAGAATCACTTTTACTCATATTCTTTGCTGCCAGCATGAGTAAATATAATTTGAATTTTGAACGAAATCGAATCAATGTTACGCGCATAGAACTATTGCGTGTGTTTGCAACTATTACGATCTAGAAAGGGGTTTTAAACATTTGATTTGGGAAACTTACAATCTCTGTCCACTAGCAAGAGCTTGGGCCTTCCTAGCTACATACTCCTGAACGGCATTGCCGTTATCTGCCGCCGACACAGGCACCGGTCTTCTAGTATATCGCACTTGAATATATCAATTCATTCAAGCTCCAAGTCTAGTATACACTCGCACAAGTAAATAAGTAGATCCCAGTCTAGTTACTTACAATATCAAGACACAAGTGCCTTCACCTTTCAAATCTCGAACGGTAATCTTCTAAAAGTTGGTGATTTGCTGCCAGCATCAGTAAATGTAATTCTAATTTGGAACAAACTGCTTTTTTGCAACTTTTTAACTTGAAAACCTTTTTTTATTATAAAAATATAATATAAATATGCTTTATTTGGGAAACTTACAATCTCTGACCACTAGCAATAGCCTGAGCTTTCCTAGCTTCATACTCCCGAACGGCATTGGCGTTGTCTGCCGCCGACACCGGCACCGGCAATGGCAGGTGGTGTTCCGGTCTTCTGGTATACCGCACTTGATTACTGACGCCGCAACGAACGCGTTCTTCTACGCAGAACTTCAGGCAGTCCGCCGGGTTTGTCTTGTGGCGGCTGTTGCGCTTTAAAAAAAAGGTTAAAACACATAAAATTATATTCATTTATGTTGTGTAAGTTGCGTGTTCCGAGGAGCTCGATAGCTGAGCGTGACGCTCGTATTCCTAGCAAATGCGCGTGACAAGCGACGGCGAGTCGCGACTCGTGTATTGGTCGCCATTTTCTATCTCGTGCCTGTTAGCCTACTTAGTTGTTAAAAAAAAATACGCTTGGACGCACCATAAAATAAAACCGCGGGGAACAACTATAGACCAGCTGTTACACTCTCTCGCAACGTTAATAGATGACCATAAACTAAAGAAAGACATAAGAGTATTTCGCGCACCCAATTAGATTGCTGTTCATATCTTGTTCTGTTAGCGAGTTCACACAATTATTTCACACAATTATTAAAGTCCCGAAACAGATATCGCACTGCACCGCGCAGACTAAGGGTAGAAATCGAGAGCAAAATAATACAAGGATGTCGCCTCAGTCGCCCGGCCGCTGCGACAACTATGACGCTGATACGTTAAATAACCAACCTTCAAGTAACACACACATTGACGCGTGAGCGTACGCGATCGAATCGTAGTAGTCGATAGGTATCGCGCTCGCCGCTGTTGGTGTTGATTATGACTTTAAATGTTTTATGCCCAAAATAGGATTCTTACATGGCTTGGTTTTTGTTATGAATTAAGTTTTGATTGAATAAATAAATAATTATACATACCTCGAGCAGGGTCAAGAAGTGTAGATAAAATTCATGAGCGTCCTGTTGCCGTTTGCTCATAAATTCAGGGTGGTCCTTGCCAACCAACTGGCGGTACATGTGCGGGGACACGCCCAGCTGGTCGAGCCCACTGCTGGACTCGGGGGGGAACGAGTAACGCCCTGAGAGCAGGCCTACGCCTAGTTTGGCACTAGAATATGAAAAAAGGCTTAATTTTGAAACAAAAGCACAGAGATTTCAAAGACCCAAAAAATATGCAAAAGAAAACAAAATTTTGGATAGTTTTTGACACTGTTGGACTCAGGGGGAAAGTAATAACTGCCTAAAAGCAGATACACCTTAGTTTGACACTGGAAAGTGAAAACAAGCCTTAACTTGAAGCTATCTAGATAACCTAAAATTTCTAAGATCGAAAAAGTACGATATTTTTCTCTTTCTTATGTCAGCTTAGTTTGTTGACCCAGTGAAAATTCATACTTCTGCAAAAATGTTTTTTATTTATTTATTCCTTTTACAAAATACATTATGTCGGAAAATATAAGAAAAAATAATTATAATTAATTATTTATTCAGAAAGTAAAGAAAGTCACACACATGAGTTTTTATAACTATGTGATATTTCATAATTTTTTTCAGGAATCAGAGATAAGATTTACGTTGTAACTCCTAAGGAATAAAGGGTAAATCATGTAAATACGATGTAGTACTAAGCAGTCTGCCCAAGTCCAACCCCTTAATTGGATCTCAAACTCTGAATACAGTTTGGAATGCAATATCTTATCTTTAAATGCAAGTCTTGTTTTTCAAAATATGTAATGTTTTAAAATCTTAAAACATTTTTTCAAACAAATATTTAAATTCACCTACGTTTGAACATTGAAGTCGTTGACAGGATCCTCGGGGAACGTTGAGAAGATATCAGGAGCTCCCTCCACGAATCTCCTCACGAAGTCCGGTATGCGGAATATGACCTGTTGGGACAAAACGGTTCTCATTTATTGACAAGTTTTCTGAGGCAGCCTAGCCTGAACGCCAAACAAGCCGCTAAGGTTAGGTTTAAACGGTGGAAAATGAAGTACCTACGCGGTAGCAACGAGCATCTTACTAGCCGAAACTCTTCCACCTGGTGGTGATCTCCCCTGGACAGTTTTGAAGTCATTACACAGACTCCGGGCTGGTGTTGGGAGATGCCAAGAGAGCAAAGTTAAGGTCCGTTCAAACTGACGCGAATTCCGCTCGACTGGCGGGACGCCCATAGAAATAAGAATGCGGTAGGTACAATATTTAATAAATATTTATATTAACTTTATTTAACACAAAACTTCGTTCCAGGACAGGAATCGCCGATGTGGGACGCAAAGCTGCCAAACTTAAATGGGATTGGGCGGGTCACGTCTGCCGCATGGATAACAATCGTTGGGCTCAAATATCCACTAAATGGCGCCCTGTGGGTGGCTGGCGAAAGAGAGGAAGACCGAGGTTGCGCTGGAGCGATGACTTTGGGAGATTCGAGGCTAGGTGGTCAGACTGGACTTGGGGGAGACCTTTGCCCAGCAGTGGGACAATACAGGTTAAAAAAAAAAAAAAAAAAAAAAAAAAAAAATACCTTTACTTATTCATTGAACTTTTTCTACTTGGGCTATTTTTGATTTTATCATCTCTCAAGACTTGAGATTTTTACTACTGGACATAAGTCTATTTGAAAGAACGAAAGGAAAGAAAATGAAAAATCAATCTGTATTTTGAATATAAACTCTTCATACAAGAGAAAATGAACTATTTGTAACTTTGACGTCACATTTATTTAGCTGTACACTGTATAAAACAAGGGATTTGATAATGGTAATTCTTTTATCACAATATATTTTTCTGTGAAGTCTACCACATTGCACAAGGTGAAGCGGTTACCTGCACCACGCTGTTGATGTAACAAGAGTTGCCCAGGTTGTTCAAGCCGGTGAGAGCGGGCCCGTGCAAAGGTCTCAATTCGCTGCCCGATTCTTGTAAAGTGTTCCATTCTCCGGAACGCTGGTTCAGCTCAAGCTCCAACTCGACCATGGACTTGTCCGTCTGTTGATATGAGAACAAATTTATAATTAGACAGGCTCCTCGAAAGTGTTATCAGTATTTATAATAAACAGCGCTGGAGCTCAATAGTCGAGCACGACGCGCGTATCTGTAGCGAATGCGCGTGTCAAGCTACGGCGAGACGCGACCACTATTGTACTGGTCGCCATTTAGTGGCATTTTCTTATCTCATTTCTCGAGGTTCCCCGTGCTTCGGAAGGCACGTTGAGCCGTTGGTCCCGGTTGTTATCGATAGATAGCAGTCGTGAGGTTGTGTTAGATGCCTTAGGGCAGCCTGAAAATTTCTGACAGTGTTGGCAACTAACACACCTCGGGTCATGTTCCTGTTGGTCTAGTATCTCTGTAAAAAGGGTTACGGAGGGCAGTCGCTCCATGGTAATAACCACAGTGCCGCCAAATCTAGGACCATGACTTACAGCGTACCCTAGACTCCGAAACGTAAGCTGACGACGCATCTAGGAATACACGCTAGGAGGAAGAAGTGTGTTCAAGACTATATAAATAACTCTGCTGACAAGTGTTCATTAAAGATGCCAAGAGGCCGAAAAGCGCTTTCGAAATGTATTATAACATTGTTGAAAAGTCGGAAATCAGAATGAATGAGATTCATTCACCTTCTGTAACTGCTGCACGTTGATCCCGAAGTGCTTCAAATGGTCTGCGAGGTACGGGTCCTCCACCATGTCGTCTTCGGCGTACGAATACACGTCACCTTTGCCCTCCGCCGTTATAGTTCCCAGTTTCACCGCTAGGGGGTAGCCGGTTTCGCGGTAATGCTCCACCTGTTAGTTTAAATGATCATTATTTGTGTGTAATATTTCAATAAATCAATATTATAGTGCAATTTTAGTCGTTTTGGACCCATCGTCCAGTGACCCCATTCATGCAACCGAACAAATTTCCCCAAGGCATAAGAACATAGCTCGAAACAGGAAAAACAAATTTGGACTTCCCATAGTAAGTTAGGTCACGTGATGAGACATTTTGTATGGGAGGTCCAAAAATTTACTCCATATTTCGACCCATGTATCTTGGGGAAAGTTGTTCAGTTGCATGAATGGAGTCACTGGACTGGGTCCAAAACGACTAAAATTTCACGGTGAATATTTTTTTTCACAAAAAGCTATAACCAACATTCATTCTTTTACTGAGGCCATGTTCAAGTTATTCTGATTCCAAGAGGTTCTGAAACCAAGGAGAGATACATCGAAATCTGACAATGTTGGCTACATCCTTGGTAAATAGGGACTGACAGGAATATTCCTGTCAGTCCCTATTTTAAACAATGTTTTACTTTCAATTTTGTGATTTCCCAAATGTGGGCAAAAGGTCCAAAGGTCAGACGTCAGTCGCTCCATTGTAATAACCGGTACCGCCAAATCTAGTATCGGATTGTGAAAGTCAGTTGAAAATTAAGTTTCCTGTCCCCTTTTGCCTGCTTGTTTGGGATTAAAACACTCTACCGATTTGTCTGTCTAAATTTATGGTAAAAGAGTGGCGATGACCCTACATACATCCTTATCTAGCAAGCGGTTTAAGGTCCTTAGACTGTTCAGGAGCAGGCAAGTCAGTAGCCTAACTTAAATTGTTTGATTTACACACATTGTAGGTATTTTCTCTCAATTGATAACGAAGTGATGCTGAGGATTTGATCAAAGCATACAGCGCGGCTTATCAATCAAGGGATCAAGCCCATTAATAAATCACTGTACCTTGATGTATTCAAGAAAAAGTCGAACGTTGAACGTTGTTGGCAACAATAAAAATAAGAGTGCCATTTTTGAAATTCATGACGCCATGAAAATCGTTCGACTCACCAGTATTAGTGCATAAGAAATAGATATCTAAGCATGGCATCCGAGGAAGACCAGCGTCATGGTCCACACCATGGAGCAATTACAAAGAGGAGATGCCGTTTGAAATGGCGCAGTGATGTGATCATTGGCGCCTCGCCGACACTGCAGTGGGCGGAGCTTGTCATTGGTCGTGCTCTATGGCTGGAGCCACGGCCGAAACCAAGCATGTCGCACGTCTGCCTTCCGCCGCGTGTAGCTGAACAAATACTTTCTTACAAAACGCTTATTAAGGCATCTCCTCTTTGTAATTGCTCCATGGTCCACACCATGACATTATGCTGAGCGGATACCATTTTGGTACATATACAAAAATACTTTTAATATTCTTTTGTCAACCTGTAACTGTAAAATAGTTAAAAAGAGTTTTGTTAGGTATCAAATAAAGACTTTTTCTTTCTTTCTTTCAGTTAGGTCGGACGAAAACCACTCTACTTACCGATTTTACGTAAGTCAAAATCTCAAAATAGCACTCCAGAGTGACGTCTTTAATGTATTAATTCCACTAAAAATACAATTTGGTTACTATGGAGAAAAAGGTCAGTGAAGCTGCCCGAGCTAAGGATATTGAAAGTTACACAGCTTCAACTCACAGCATGATCATTCCCACCGGATCCGTCAAAGAAACGCCTCCCGCACAGTACAGAACCATCAGTGAGATTCAACCACAGGTTGTTGGTCAGATCACACTTGGCACATTTCCAGCCGGAGGGCGGAATCTTCACACCATTGTCCAGCTGTTTCAGGCTCACTGCATGCCTGAGAACAAAGACAAATTAAGCTTTTGTAAAACCAATACACATGTGCCAACAGTATGATTACTTCAACATGCAACAGATGGAGCTGAACCGAAGAATAGCAAATAATGTGAAGCC
Organism: Euzophera pinguis; assembly: GCA_947363495.1. Classification (NCBI taxonomy): domain Eukaryota; kingdom Metazoa; phylum Arthropoda; class Insecta; order Lepidoptera; family Pyralidae; genus Euzophera; species Euzophera pinguis. The sequence continues at coordinate 3,926,713 of OX376164.1, forward strand.
TCCATACAAACACGCCTAATTTGTATGGAACACTAAATCGCGCTATCGAAGTTTCCACGGATTGGAGCATAAATACAAACTCCGACTGAACACCTTCGGAGCCGCGCGGTTCTACAGGCATACCACCACGCCTGGTATACTCCATACACAATATCTTTTAATCTATCATCATTATCATCATCTTAGCCTCTTCCCGGTTGCATCCTCAGTCGTTCTCTTCGGAGCCCAGAGTACGCTTTCCTGCATTTACGTCTCCACTTCGCCCGGTCTGCAGCATCCTTACTCCATTAGCACGCATATCCTGCTTTGCGACGTCAAGCCAGCTCTTATTGGGTGCTCCCCTTCTACCAGGCCCCGATGGAGGCGGCACGGTCAGACACTTGTTCCCAATGTAAGTTGCCGGTTTTCGTAAGACGTGACCGTACCATCGTAGACGATTTTCCTGAAGCTTATCTGCTATGTCACAACATCTTTCAAACTATACATATATATATATATACAATAAACACAGGGTTTTAAACACCAACCAAATCGTTTTTTTTGTTCAACTGAGTAGGCAAACCAAACGGGCATACGGCTGATGGTAAGTGGTTACCGTAGCCTATGAGAGCCTGCAACACCAAGGGTGTCACCGCGTTACCGACTCTGAAGAAGTGTTTAGTAAATGAAAAATTACCACTTTAAATAAACTATAATTAAATAATAAAAGTCTAGTTTCACGTGATAAACGCTGTTAAATTTAATTATATATAATATGTTATAAGTTAATATGTGAACAACGCTGTGGGATGCATTACTGTTAAAATTTAATAATATACTATATTTGAGTATTATATGTAATGTAGCTGTTTATTGTTTGTAAATAAATAAATAAAATAAATAAACTGTCCAAGGGCATCTGACTTAGATTAAAGGCTAAGGTGATAACAAACATGACCGTCTCAGACAGGCAGATGGATAGACAGCGAAGTCTTAGTAATACGGTAAAGTTCTGTAACCAAAAGGTAAAACGGGACCTTTTGGGTACAGAACTTTAAAAATGCAATTTAATTTCCTGCGCCTTTCACATCTTCAACCTACACTCTCAATATACTTAAAATAAATAATTATATATTATTTTTAAAAACACCAAAAACTCACACAGACACCTCTCTAGCTTCACCGTCCCACGTGCCTTGTAAAGCTGCCAGCTCGGCTATTTTGAAAGGAGACTCCGCATCGATAACAGCTTGCACTGACTTTTTGACCTGGTGACAATAAATTTAAAATAGTTTGTACAAAATATACATACTTATTTTAATCTCTTGAAACTTCAGATTTGAAAATAAACTTTGCTTAGGAAAGCTGAATTATTGAAGAACTAGTATTGCCATCTAGGACACTGATTAAAAAAGTTTATGCCCTGGATTCTGTTCTGAAAATCAGGGTATAAACTAACAATAGGTATTAAAGTATCAATAGGGTAAATAAAAACATGGGTTACATGGTAAAGTCAATGGAATGTGCATATTTTACTTGAAATATTTTTTAATGATAGATAACATCATTATATGCCCACAAAAAAAATCGCATCAAAATCCAAATAAATAAGCGAGATATAAAAATCATAGAATATGGATCTTCAATATCGGATTTCAAAAGCTCACTGCTATGGTCAAATGTATAGACACAAGTCAGGTGCAACCTGTCAACTCTCAATTCCCTAAAGGTTAGGAAAATCTAAATTATTGGGCGTAATAATGGACTCTAAACTTACAGGTAATATGCATTTAAATGGAAACGTTATGGAAAAAGCTGAAAAAGCAGTTAACATTCTCAGAGCTCTATCTGGGGTCCACTGGGGTTCTAATCTGTATAGCCAAAAGTTGCTTTATAACGCTATTGTTAGAAGTCATCTCGATCATGGTACCTTTCTTTTAGAGCTCTGTAGGAAATTAGCACTTGCCAAATTAGACAAAAATTCAATACAAATGCCTTCGTTTAATAACAGGTGCGATGAAATCATCACCTTCAAATGCTCTTCAAGTGGAATGTTTAGATCCCAAATATCCTCCCACCCTTTATTTGATACTCTAAATTTATTATCAGATGCCTGTGCATTCTCTCCATATTGGACTTATAAAGACACTCCCCCTTTAGTTAAAAGCTACAACAAACTACAAAGTCTCCTATTCAGGATCACAATCTGTTTCAAACCCTATCTTTTTGTCTGAATACGACGCCCTTATATTTCAACCTCAAATTCTTTTATCTTGCTATATACAAAAATATCCCTGGCGCAGATAAACTTTTTAAACAAATTATAAATGAAAAATGTTCTGATTGGACTCTAATCTTTACGGATGCTTCGAAATTATCCCAAAATCCAATTGCTGCAGTATGGATACCGAAATTTAACACATTGTTAAGTTTTAAAGCCCCAGACGTCAGTTTTCACAGTGCCTTACTTGAAGCTGTTATATTTGTCCTATCACATGGTCTCAACAACTCCCTCATTTTTTCTGACTCTTGTAGCTGCCTTCAGGATATTTTAAAATTCCCACTACGATCAAGAGACTACTTTTCTTATACCCTCAAAATTCGAGATTACTTATATAAATGTCATATTGCTGGCATTAATGTAGCCCTTGCTTCGATACCCAGTCATTCGGGCATCTCAGGAAATGAGAAAGTTGATATGTGGGCTAAACAAGCTTCCACTATGGGTTCTGAGGTACATCGTAACCACCATGCTAGGGACCTTCGCCTTCTTGCCAAACCTGAGATGCTTCGGCACTGGACAAATCTCTGGCAAACAACCAGACGCCTTAAAGGCGTTAGGTATGGAAATTTACAACCAGATATCCCCAAACATCCTTGGTTCTCTCGACATCGCAATCTTGGAAAATGGATTACCTCTGTTATTATTCGTCTTGGTTTGGGTCATGCCTGTACTTCCGTCTTCCTTGCGAAACTTCGAATTAGGGGTAGTTCTGTGTGTGAATGCGGTTAAGACGAAGGTTCTCTACTACTTTCTCGGTTAGTTTGTATGACATTTTGCCTCCGACGACGTTGCGTCAACAACAAATTGATATCCCATTTCTATTTAATTTGGTTCATACTAGATACTACTATATCTTAGCAAAATTTTTGATAAAAAAACTTGTTGAAATTTTAGTTTATTTTTTGTTAAATAAAATACACATCTTTTTTTACCTCTACTAGGTACACATATATTATACATATATAAGCCATATTCTAACAGTTATTTCCAATATTAATACTAAATATTGTGCTCGTCTTTGTATGTTTTACATAATACCTTTTCCTTTCAGCCTATTTGTGACTTTTTTACAGACAACTGCACAAACAACCAGTTCAAACCATGACTTTGGCAGAATCACAGAGATATCGGTGGAACCCATAATTTAAAAGAAAGAAAGAAGTTAGAACAAAAAATAATTTCTAAAAGTAGATCCTAATCTGTTTCCATTCCATCCTGGTAGTGTGCCATTGTTTTGGATGAAATAAGGATTTATACCAATAATTCCCCACATATTTCCATCATAATGCAAGCGAGGGAGCGAGATGTCGCCTTACAATACCACAATGCACCATCTTGCTTACTCACTCGCATTTGGATGGAATTAAGAGAAGATATCGATGGAAATAATAGAAGGATAGCCGACTGACGAGCCGAGTGACTCAAACTGACTTCATCACTCTCTGAAAGTAATCTGAAATGAGCTATTTTTAATTGTTTTTAATTAATCATGATTTATTCTATTCTAATAAAACATGTGAATGGATATCGAGTTTATTCGTCCATGGAAGTAATAAGTCAACATTATATGGCAAAATTATTTCTTTCACTGGCAACCCCTGAAACGCATGACGTCACCAGTATCATGCCCACTCGCGTGTATGTATCACCTAGGCAAGTCAGAAGTTCAAGCTCCTCAATATACATGTAACTTACCACTTCAGGAAATTCAGGGTTCGGCCACGGGAACGTGTGGAACCCCGGCAACACCACCACATTGAAATGGTTGGTGTAAGTGAACTTTGGCTTGCCGCTGTCCGGGTCGAAGCCCCCCTCCACTCCTATTGCTAGTCGTGTGATCTTCTTCTCTGGACCGTCCCCTGTGTGTTCCGGTTCTGGTATCTGGAAAAGGATGAAAGTACATTTTATAAAAAGAATCGAAAATACAGATTAATAATGGAAAGAGCATAATGACAACCCCTTTGTAATTTGCTTTTATGATTAAAGCATAGTCCTAAGTTTATTTTTGTGAAATAGCTATTTTTAGGGTTTGTACACAAGACTCCACTGTCCATCTGCCTGTCACTAGGCTATATCTCATGATCCGTGATAGATGCACAGTTGGAATTTTCACAGATAATGCATTTCCGTTGCAGCTTTAACAACAAATATTAAAAACATTTTTTTTTTGCCTAGAAATACCAAAATAAATATTTACAGAATAAGGTATCGAATGGAAATATTCTTAAAATGAACTTACAGGTTTTTTCTCTCTGTGTATATGGAGAAACACGCCATTATCAGTCTTCTGGAAATACTGCTCGACATAATTACGGCCAAAGCCAAGGAACGATATTAGTGAAACATACAGGCCAGTCTCTGATTCCTGAAATTATAAATAATGCGTTAGAAATCTACTTTTTGATGTATCTAAATGGGATCAGTTCACCATAGAATTTTGTTTTTGATAACAATGCTATTGTTTTTATTTACTTGTATATTTCTACAATAAGGATACCCAAAAAATGTTATTAAACATTTTTGAATTCGAATTACAATAGTTCACTGAACTTATTAAACATTTTGGCTCATTTGTCAAGTTCAGTATGTTACATAACATTTTCTTCTCTTGCAAACTATTTTTGGTTGAACTTATTTAATGTTTGTTAACTTTTACAAATAAGGAGGTTAACTGCAATAACTCAAGGCTACTATAGTTACCACGGCTACTATGGTTACAGAGAACCAATGTGAGCAGAGCCATATGCTACAGCTAATAACAACAAGTTTAACAGTAAAAGAGGTATACTACAAGCCACCATAATTTGCATACTGATAAGTTCATATCACTTCATGTTTTGAGCAAAATCATAGGGGCACATAACTGTCACTCCATCTTTGACTTTCACAGTGTAACCCACAACAAAATGAACAACTCTATAGATCTTTATCTTGGAGTATTTCTTATATTCAGTGGATTCACATTAAGTCTATACAATTTACAAAGAATTTTAAAAGATTACAAGTTCTCTGCTGTTTTACTCTCAGAAAATATTCTATTGATGTGTATTGGACTTTCGTTTATGGTGAGAGCAGTGTACGAATTAAATATAGTGAATGCCGTTGCAAATAATGTTAACGAAAAAGCTACAGAGTTTATGGTATCAAGGAAATATAACGCAATGAACTGCAGTTTCAAGTCTGTATTGATGACCTATGGACCTTTTATTGTGTCCATTGTGAACAGCTTTTTGAGTTTGATCATTGATAATTACATGCACTACAAAAAGCTTCAAGAAATTAAAAATAAAGACGAAGAAAATACAGTACAAGATATTAGTGAAGTTTCACAAACTGGCAGAAAGATCAAAGTTAGTGCACTGATACAATTTTGGAGAAAGTATTTCTCTTTCGTAATTATCATCCTGCAATGGACTATTCCTGTCTTTCTCACACTAATAATGTTACCTATGGGAGTGAAAAAGATGGAAATTTCAAAAAATGAATTCCGCAGTGAAAGTGGAACTTGTATGGCAATGCTGGACTACAGTAATCATTCGTGCAGTGACTCTACAAATGAAACAATTTACACAAATGAACTGAGACATTATTTTACACCACCAAAAAAATATTTAGAAGCTTATGAAAATCAAAATATTGATAAAAACACGAGTTTAGAAGTTGATTTTGTCATCAAGAAAGTACTGAACATAATTAATAATGTGCACAATGATTCATTCACAAACATTAATGTAACAAGTGCGCCATTGAATAGGAAGCCAAAAAATCTGAATTACTGCATTGAAACTTGTTATATTGACAACAAAATCTTACTTTCATACATGTTTGTGTTAACCATTGTAAGCTTCTTTGTACCAATTACTATTTCGACCATAATATTGACGAAAATCCATGTGATGGATGTAAAAAGACCTAATATAAAAGCTTATGTGAGTCGAGAATTATTGTACAATATTTTGTTTTGGTCTCCAGTGATGTTGGACAGTTTCCTTTCTTTGGTTTTATGTTCGTATGCCACAAATGGTATGAAGACTTTGATATTCAATGTGATAGCCAATGTGTATCAGTCGGTTAAGAATTTCATGAACACAAAATATTTCAAACATAATTCTGTGACTCCTGTATGAATTGTTAAGTGTGTTTCATAAAAAGTGCTTGCTTCATTTCAAGATTATTATCTAGTACCTAATATAATAATCGTACTCTCTAAAAGAAATAAGTATGCATTCATAAAATTAAATTAAGTGTTTTTTAAATTAGCAGTAACGTATTCAAATTATATTTCAGTAAAGGGCTATAGGTACTTTCATGAATGACCAAACCTTACAGTCTTCAATTACAGTGGTTAAGTTGTTTTTTATTGCTTAATGGAAAACACCAAGAGGTTATAGTGAAAATTGCAACTCACCGGATTGTCAAAAGAGTAAACACATTCGTCTTTGTAGATTAATTGATGAGGTTCCGGTATTTTAATTTTGGACAAATGCGGCGTTAACAGGTCCAAGGATGCCATTTTTAGTTTATTATCTAAGAAAACCGAGAAATAAAGCTGTTGTTACCCCCTACCTTCGCTAAGTACGATCATAGAAACACAAACTACAAAGAGAGCATAGAATAGAAATAAACGTCAAATCAAAGTATAATAATGCAGTCTGTACACACTCGCGAGTTCGCTGGACCTTTCGTAGTACCTATCTCGGCTCAGGGGTTTAAACGAGATGGCGCAATACAAGCTGTAAGGAAACATCTCGCTTACTCACTCGTTTCTACCCTGTTATTAGAGACGCTGGTAAGGTCCCTGGCCTGCTAATGGTACTTTTATACATTCTTATTGCTGTAAGCGTCTAGCCGGTCGTACGGGATTCTCGTCAGTTTGAATCATGGAGTAATTATAAAGGGGAGATGCCGTTTGAAATAGCGCAGTGACGTACTCATTGGCGCCTCGCCGACACTGCAGTGGGCGGAGCTTGTCGTTGCTCGTGCTCTATGATTGGAGCCACGGCCGAAACCAAGCACCCCGCACGTCTGCCTTCCGCCCCGTGTAGCCTCACAAACGCTTTCTTACAAAACGCTTATTAAGGCATCTCCTCTTTATAATTACTCCATGGTTTGAATAGAGCTTTACATACGTAATGGTCTATATGACAAAATAGATATAAATACGTACGTCTTTGGACACTGAAATAATGATGAAATTGATGTCAATCTTTGTCACTGTCTAGCATACACTATTGATACTATAGATTAATATGGTTCTTTATTATTGCATAAACTATAGATACTATCAATATTAACAAAACTATCGATATTATCAATAGTATGTTTTTGCCAGACTATCGATAGTCGACTAATTATTATCGTGCGGCAACACTATCTTTGTCAGTGTGTTTCATGGGTGTGTTTTGTCAACATCAGAATCTTTGGCAAAGAGTAAATTAATATTTATGGAAAAAGAATGCCCTCTCAGGGCTTTTTCATGCCAACTCATCTGATGTGTCGCCGTCTGATAGTTGTCCCTAGAATTAACTATACCCCCTACACACAAAACGCACACATACACAGTTTAACTATACTACGCACACATTGATACTAAAGTTGTATGCACCAAGAACATTGTTACAACAAAATAGAACACAACAAGAGGCGGACTTATCCCTGATAGGGATTTCTTCCAGTCAACCCGAAAACCAAAGGAAAAAAAGAGTTCATGGGCATCAAAGAGTGTACAATAGATACTATATATATATGTAAAACAGACGAACTTAAACTAAACCTTTTTTTTTTTTACGTAGCGGAAATGCATTTACGCACAAAGTGTGGGACTCCCAGGCGTAGCCCAGCGCCTGGACTACCCACTAAAACCCCCACGGCGTTTCCGCACCGGCTGTTGAGGGCGCCATGAGGTCGCGTTAGCATTCTACCACGACGCCCTCCAGCCATGGCCTTTCGGCCCGTCCTTTGGCCATTCGGCCACCTCCCCAAATCGGACAGTGGCCCATAAATGGACCACGCCCATCCCCCAGACCCACATCCATTCGTGGAATCATTCATTCCAGGAGTGGGCTGTTGGCAGAAATTGGCGGACAGTCAACAAGATCCCGACTACAAGGGAGTTATTAACTGTCACTCAGGGTGCACCGTCCAGAATCCCTTGTCAGCCCGCCCTCTCACCAGATCCGTGGAATCAAATGAGAACGCAAAGCTTTCAAAGGACCGGGCACTCGAGGAGGTTCCCTGGCCTGCACCCCGACTTAACCTAAACATTTTTTTTTTTTTTGTTAACGGAGGGGAAATGCATTTACGCACAAAGTGTGGGACTCCCAGGCAGAGTGCCTGGACTACCCACTAAAACCCCTCCGGCGTTTCCGCACCGGCTGTTGAGGGCGCCATGGGGTCGCGTTAGCATTCTACCACGACACCCTCCAGCCATGGCCTTTCGGCCCCCTCATTTGGCCTTTCGCCCCCCCCCCCCCCAAATCGGGCAGTGGCCCATAAATGGACCACGCCCATCCCCCAGACCCACATCCATTCGCCGTCTCATCATAGACGGCGGTGGAGTGGGCTGTTGGCAGAAATTGGCCGACAGTCAACAAGACCCCGACTACCAGGGAGTTATTAACTGTCACCCAGGGTGCACCGTCCCGAATCCCTTGTCAGCCCGCCCTCTCACCGGATCCTTGGGATCAAGTGAGAATGCAAAGCTTTCAAAGGACCGGGCACTCGAGGAGGTTCCCTGCCCTGCACCCCGACTTAACCTAAACCTAAGTTAACTCAAGTCCGAACGCTCATGTATGTTAGTCATCATTTTCAATTCTGTGATTTTAATTTTATCAATGTTTACTTCGTTATGAACTAGCTGCATCACATATGATTGATTAATAAGATACATAGGTACATACAACTTAAGTACATATCAACAATGTAAATGACATATAATTTATGGATGATTTAGATAATTTGAACATAATTAATTATTATTCTGTTTCGTAACATTATAAGAACAATAAACATGGGTCGCTTTGACACTACATCAATTAAACAGCTTTTTTCAAACACAACTATTTATTTCTTTTCCACCAAATGCATTACTTTGTAATAATACTTTTTCGTTTTAGAAACAAATTTTCTGGATTGGTCAGTTGGTCGAACACCAGACGACCTTTTGGTTTCGAGCACAAGAGAGAGATTGATATTTTGATTTCGAACACTAGAAAGTGGTCGACATATTGATCTTGAACACGAGAAAGTGGTCGAAATTTATATATTAAACACCCGAAAGTAGTCGACATTTGAACTCGAATACTAGAAAGTGGTCGAAATTTTGATCTCGAACACTAAATTGCTCAGATTTAAAGTAAAAATCTAGAGCAAAATCATACCAGAATGACGCTTCTGCTGCATACGATGATTCTACTGCCTCGGTGTATGAAAATCGGCAAATAACCTAGAGAAAATGTATTCAGCCAAACCACGCCTCCTTACCAAAGCATGGTAAAACGTGCAATCCCAAGAAGTGTTGGCTTGAGGCTGCAGTGAAGAGTGAAACATAGACGGGCCAATATTATTTAAACTGAAAGTGTCGCAGACCCTGCAAAATATAGGAGAATAGGCAGTCATACGGAGCCCGAGGGCCCGAAGCCCATAGGAAGGCTAAGATGAGAAAGAGAGAATGATCATAATCAAGTTTTAATACCAAACTTTATATTAGAGTTGTTATAATCGAGACTATGTATGGCTTCTTGATGCTGCCCGTCGTGACATCTATAGTACAAGTTTTTTATTACATAATAACGCGGGGTCACTTTGTAGATGGAGACTCTTTCTTTTCGAAACGTCACCTTCAAAGAAGTCTCCCCCCTGATCTTTGGTCAAGGTCAACAAACAACAAAATATTACAACTCCTTGTAATTCTACATAAAATCTTTTGAGTATGTGCTTTAAACTTTAAAAAATTTGAACACAAACTTATGTGTTCCAAGTTCGAAATTATTATCTTGTATGTATTTCTCTAATTAGTCATTGTATCCAGTTTATGTTTAGTTTTCTTGTGATTAAACTGTCTAAAACATAGAAATGTCTTTAAAATTATATTACGATTTAATGTCGCAACCTTCTAGGGCTTTATACATTTTATTAAAGTCAGTTAATTGCATATTTGAACCAAAATATGTGGATCTTCGAAAAGGTGAGCTAGCAAAACAAACTACCTACTTACCTTTATTTTTAGAGGTTATCTAATTTAAAAGAACCATTGTGGCACAATTTAATTTTCTATTTTATTTTCTACTAAAAAATAACCACCTTAATATCTATTAAAATACTGACCTTTGGAAAGTATAGGTACATTAAGTACTTATTGTTATGCAAAAATTTGTAGTATAGTTACAGCTACTGGCCGATAGATGTCATTGTCTGAAATTTTGACAAAGTTTACTTATAAATGTTTTTCAATATGATAATACCTAAAATACCTCTTAGTTTTTACTTATTTATTAAAATTTTATTGTACCAATACAATTGTACTTAAACTTAATATTAATGTGGTAAATATTTGGTTCAGTTTCGTTTACATTTTTGAAAGAATTTTGTATTTAGATACTCAACACAAGATGGCGCTAGAAGTTGCAACAGGGTAGTCTTTACACTATACTTCACGATTGACCGACCTTATACACTTTGGTGGAATGGAGTGCTATTATAAAATTTGACTCAAGCAAAATCTGCGAGGCGAATAATTTTTGTTCGATATCGAACGATTTTCATTCTACATGAGACCATGCGTCACGGGCACTAGCACGAAATTTTAGAATTTTTCTACATACCTACTTCCGGCCTCTTTAAGATCCGTAGTCGCCTTTTAGCGGAACCTGGGCTCGGAATGTAGCTGAAAATGTGACTGGGAAGGTGCTAAGATGTGAAAGAGAGTCTCCTTTTACGCCATATGGTGAGACGGAGTGGTCTATCCTAAAAAACTTAAATCACGGCTGATGCAATTTTTTTCAGCTGAACATTATTCTGAGGAGTACTCTAAAGTAAATAGGATGCAAAGGGTACCAGTTATTGACCACGACGGATTTGTCTTGACTGAGAGGTGAGTAAATTGCGTACTTAAAATGTACAGACAAATCGAATGAAACCATTTTACAGTCTGGCCACGGGGCAATTCTGGTGATGCCACCGGCGACAACAAATACATACATTTGTATCAGTGCACTAATCATTACTACGCCTCATTTCGCCTTGCCAGTCACCAGTTCCCTTGGCTTTTTAGTGTATTTGTTATGTAATTGAATAGGATTGCCCCGTGGAAAGGTTGTTAAGAAAAGATACTTAGATGTCAAAGAAAACATTGCTTATACTAATAAAAACAACGATATAGTATTTTGAATAACTATGATTTTGTACAAAAATTGAAAAGATTTTCCTTAACTAATTTCCCCTATTCAATTTTGAAACGTCGGAAGTATGAAGCACAGACTACAGAGGCTATTTCTAGTATCAGACGGCGCACTTCCTACACGATTTTTCATTTATACACAATCTGTGCAATATCATTCTCAGAAAGTGATCCTTCTGAGAATGTGATGGGCGGGGTCGTGATAGAAAGAGAAGGAATAACGAAAGGAATGACCCCCGTATTCTTAAACATAACCATATGGACGTCCTTCACTCAAACTTATTGGAATTGCCTTATAAAAGTCCTCAAACTTAACTTGAAAATGACATTCTTAATTGAAATAAAAAACTAATTCATAATCACTTTCGAGGCCGCCTCAAGGTACCTCTCGACCAACCTTATATTTGACAGTTCAATAATCACCTCCAATGAGAAACTCCTTTAGTAAAGGAAGCTAGTGACGACTAATCATACCAATGAGTTGGAGTAAGGTTGAGTCGAGTTTGAGCAAACGTTTGAGAATATGGGTGTGAGTGAAAGAGTTTAATATTATACTATCGTAGTATGGGAGTGAAACGGGTATAAAGGTATTTTACGAACTAAATCCTGAAATTATATTTTTTTTTAAAAACCTTAAACTCTTCGGCAGCAGTTCAGTTGGTCTTCAGTTTGATATCACTAATGCAGATTTTTATTATTCTTTACCTCTACGAGATGTTATTAACGCCGACGTTAGCACCCGCTTGAAGATTTAATATGGAATTTCTAAGTGTTAAAAAATTAAAGCCACAAAATTAAGTATAATGACGTTCCTCAATGAGTATATAATAAAATATATAGACTTTTGGCGGGAAGCTGTGAAGAGCAGAATCGACGCTGTATTTTTTTTTTCCAAAATTTGTGTTTTTTTTTAGTGTTTGTGCATAATAATAGTGGATTATTATTCGCAAAGTGTTCGATAACAAGCGTGAGTGTTGGGAAGTGATACAGTGTTTGATTTATGTGATGTTCATGCTTGTTGCCAAAAGCTCGCATCGCTTAGTGCAGTTTTTCTACCATACTTTTAGACTTGTCTAGGACTTGACGACGAAGATAGAAAAATTAAGAAGGGCTTTAAAGGACTTGTATCCATGGCCGTATAACCCATCTCGGGTTAGGGAATACTACGAACGATCGGACTTGAGCTGAGCTTACTGTTTTTATGTGTAATTGAATTTGTATGTTAGATGTAAGTCTATGCACCTAAGATTTCTTGGCGTGTTGTGCCCTCTTCTTTGCCCATATTAGACATGGGTAACTCCGGACTAGAAGATTTAAATGAGCCGATACACCGACAGGAGCCGATTCCCTTAATTAGTCCGAGCAATCCTTATTGACTCCGGGAGTTATTGAATCATTTGAATCGCATCGTGTTGTTGATACCGCCAGGATTCGGCGCCTTTTGTGTCGCGACTCGTGTTAGTACTCGTGATTTCGGTGCCATGTGAACGGGTTTTCTCCAAAGCTGGACAAATTATAATAGAAAAAGGTTCGAGACTCACTTCGACGAAACTAAGTCAATTATTATTTTTTAATCATAATATGTAAAAATGGCGATTACACATTTTTTATAAAAAAGTATAATTACCTAGTGTAAATTAAATAAAAACATAGAAACCAAAAAATCATATAAAAACACAAAACAGGAAAAAAATAAAGAAAACCAAAAATTAACAGACAGACATTGTATAAATCAGTGATTCCCAAAGTGACCCCCAGGGGTCCACGGGAGACTTGCTGGGGGTCTACGTAGGCGTGAACAAAAAATGGGGGTCCATAAGATGTTAATGGGGGTCCACGAAAATTTATCTGCTTTTGATAGTAAAGAGCAAAAATGTAAGCATAGTTTTTATAAGGGCCTACCTATACATTGTTTTAAGTACCTATCTAAGCAGATAATATTTTAATAAGGCAAGCGACTGTTACTTGTCCAAACTTGTGTATTCGATATTACGTACAATTTCGTGTACAGACTTGCAAAGCGCTATCCGCCCGACAATGCTTAATGCTTGTTCAGACATGAACTTGATCAACACTATAAATACTTGATGCCAAAGGCAACCAAACGCATTCATTTGTTTCCGGAATTTCGAAAACAAGGCGGAATTTGGAAAAAAGTTGTGAGAAAATTTATATCTGTGTTTGCTAGTGCCGGAGAAAAGTAAGTAACCTACCTTTTTTTGTTATAGTACTTAAGTATTTTGTTTACGTGTACTAGTCGGTTGATCACAACGGCCTGTATAGATAGGTAACTTAGTAACTTACAGATATTTTAATTGTCCTCTTTCGATTTGAAGACAAACACAGCACGTTTTATTCAATTGTTTTTTCACGAGAGAAGCACTGCCTCTCTAAAAAGGCCGAATAAGCAATATTGCAGAGCAATTAATTTTGTAATTTTTCTTGCAAATAACTACTAATTTTATAAAACAGTAATTTCATAATCATGTTAAATTGATTTTGAAGTAACTATTTTATCAAAACTATTCCTTTTCGGAAAGAGCGAGCGGTGCGCGGGCGACGGGAAAAGGGCGGGGCTTGAACTTCGATGCCTGTTTGTCACGTTTTAACAATGAAGCCGCAGACAAAAAATACGCAAATACACGGAGCGCGTGAACTCATTGATTTAATAAAATGTTAGTTATCGTTTTTATGGACAATTTTGGGATTTCGACGTTTATTTTTTCCTACACAAATATGATCAGTATTCGATACTGAGTACACTAATTTTTATTTATACTATTAAAAATTAGTGGTAAATTATGTACTTTAAAATTGATACCGTTTTGTGAAAACGTTTGTATTTGTCTCAGCGGTTTATTAGTTGGTCCCTTTACAAGCCGTAATTCTATTTCCGCGTGCTGACAAAGGCTGCGGTGTGATACCTATATTCAGAAAAAAACTTGGTTACTAAAACATTTTTTTTACAGGTAAGGTAACTGACACGAAACATGGCTACAGCAAAGAAAAAATGTCGACAATATAGTGTCGATTATTTGAAATATGGTTTTGTTCCATCAGAGGCAGACAAACAATTGCCCATGTGCCTATTATGCAACAAAGTTTTGAGCAATGACTCTATGAAACCATCAAAGCTCGAAGATCATCTAAAAAGGTGTCATACTGATAAAATAGGTAAAGATTTAAAATATTTTTAAACATTGAAAGAAAAATATGGAAAGAGACCCACCATGCACAGTATGTTCGCTTCAACATCTCAAAGTAACGATGATGGCTTGCGGGCATCTTACAATATCTCATTACTTATAGCAAAATCTGGAAAACCGCACACTATCGGAGAACAATTAATTTTACCCGCTGTTGAAGAGGTTTTAAAAACTGTTTTGCACAAATCTCCATTTGACGTACTAAAAAGAATTCCATTAAGTAACAATACTGTACAAAGACGCATTGATGAAATGAGCTCTGATATCGAAAGCTTTTTGTGCAATCATCTGCAAAAAACTCATTTTTCTATACAACTGGACGAGTCAACGTTACCCAGTAATGAAGCATTACTATTGGCATATGTCCGATTTATTGTTGAGGAAGAAATTCACGAAGAATTGCTATTTGCCAGAACTTTGGAGACTGACACTAAAGGCGAATCAATATTTAATGTCCTGAGTAATTTTTTTACGGAAAAATCGATCCCATTTACAAACATTATTTCAGTGGCAACAGACGGAGCTCCTGCAATGGTCGGGCGATATCGTGGGTTTATAAGTCATCTCAAAAGAATTATACCAGGACTTACAGCTATTCATTGCGTAATCCACCGACAACATCTTGTGGCAAAACATTTAAGTGACAGGTTGAACCAATCTCTTCATTTTGTAATAAAAGCTGTCAACAAAATCAGAAGCAATGCATTGAATACACGTTTATTTGCTCAATTGTGCGACGAAAATGATGAAGACTTCCAACGACTGCTCTTACATACTGAAGTACGCTGGTTGTCGAAAGGTGCATGCTTAACGAGATTTTACTCTGTTTTCGATTCCATATTAGAATTCTTAGAAAGTAGAGATCCAGATTTAAAAGAAAACTTGATCAAATTCAAAGCAGACATTGCGTATTTGACAGATTTGTTTAAAAAATTTAATGATATTAACTTGCAGTTACAAGGGGACAGCCTGAATTTAATAAAAACAAAGGGGATAATTTCGGCTTTTCTTGGGAAATTGAAATTTATGAAGCAAAACATTAGTCGGCGCGAATTCTCTCAATTTCCAAACTTGTCGCAGGTAGAATGTATTGATGAGGATATCCATACCTACAGTCAACATTTAAGTGCCCTGCATGATGACTTCAAAACCAGGTTTGAAGATATACTGACGATGGATATACCACCATGGATAATAAATCCATTTGATGAAACGGAAGTGGCCAATGTTGTATTACAAGAGGAGCTGCTCGAGCTAAGCACTAATGAGGAGCTGAAGGTGAAATTTAGAAAAGGCTACCCAACATTTTGGCTGCAAGCAGAAATACCCGAAAAATATCCTGGACTGTGGGAAATCGCAAGGAAATTTTTAATAGCTTTTCCCTCGTCATATCTTGTCGAAAGGAGTTTTAGTGCCGTTACAAACCTCTTAACAAAAAAAAGGAGCAAATTAAACATCACAGAGCGGGGGGATTTGCGGTTATTGCTCACAAAAATAAAGCCAAACATTGATCGTTTGCTGACACTCCATCAGATACATCCTTCCCATTAATTAAAATTATGACCTGAACCTATATTACCTTAATATTTTTTTCTTGTAATTCTATTCTTTTAATAAATAAAGTGATATAAAATGTACCATTTTTCGTTTTTATTTTACATATCGAAATATAGGGACAGAACTCAGAAGTGACACAATTTTTATTTTTTGGCGACTTTAAGAATGTGGTAGAAATGTAGCAGCAGGGGGTCCACCGAAACCAGTAAAATTTTGAAAGTGGTCCACGAGAAAAATAAGTTTGGGAACTACTGGTATAAATCATTGTTGTATATGAAAGCTAATTGTTTTTTATGTACGCCAATTTAATCATATTTTATCTTTATTTTAATGAAAATTTCAAACGAATGCTAATGTACGACTGACGAGACGATGCAATAAAAATACTTGAGTGTTATTAGAACAATAGAATCAATCAGTTTTAGATTAATAATTGGTCTCGCGAGCTCGACTAGATACCGTCAGCATACTACAAAAATTCGCAACTAAAACCATGCCGAATTCGGCATGGTGGCGGCATACCCGCGTCAGTCATGCCGCGACCGATGAGTGAGTTGGATGTTTAGATAAATATAAAATTTAATGTAAAAGTAGACGCAAAATGTGCAGTTTGCGTAGTCAAACTGTGTAAGAATAATACTAAAAGAAATAAGAAAGATACTGCTATTACATACCATCAATAAGTATTGTATAATTTCGAAATATAGACATAAATTACTCACGAAAATAATATAACCCTCAAATATGGCGCGAAGTACCGCTCGGTGCTCAATGTTGCCGTGTATTAAAAAATCTCAAATTCCCCGAGGTTTCGATTTTTATTATTTAGATATTTTGTTTTTTAACTCCCGACCCCAAAAGAGGGATGTTGTAATTTTGACTTTTTCTGACAATTTTGTCTGTCTTTAACATCTTATTTCTTTAATGCTGATCTGGGAGAAAAGTAAATACGTGGAATGTACTAGCTGCTTCTCTTCCCGCGCAGACCATATAAGCCGGCCAAGGGAGTGGGCGAAAATCCAAGAACCATACCTATCAGTAGGCGATGCGACTAGCAACCTATCACTATTTTGATTCCATTTCCACTTTACGCCCACCAACATTCTATGGCCTATATAATATGGCCTTTAGGTAGTTGGTACCCCGTAGGATATTGTTGCCGGATAATCGATTAATCGAATTTGGGGGTTTTTTAAATAATCTAGAATATCGAAAGTATTGATATAATAAATTTAATCGATTTCTGACAATTAATCGAAAATAATCGATTCTTAACTGCAATACCAAACAATTAGTCGATTATTGAAATGGGTTGATATAAATTATATCGATTTAATCAACATAGGTAATCGTTTATATCAATGGCTATTAATCGATTATGTATCTATAGTATCGATATAATCTAATCTGTAGTATTGATTTTTGAGAATTTATGAAAAATAATCAATTAATGGATTAACAATAATACCAAGCATTTCAGGCCGGTACTATACAGATATACCGGAACTCGGCGGCGGGATGTACAGCGGGCATAACACAAATCATCGTCATTCAATTCATACAGAAAAAAATATTGTGCTTACAGAAATATATTATCGATAGTATCAATATCGATACTATCGATATATGATCACTATCGATACCTTAGACTAACTATCAAATAATCGATTATTATTCGATGTGTAATCGATTTTCCGGCAACACTACCGTATGGAAAAAGGCCATGATAATATCTACTCGTATGTACAATATGTTTACCGCAGCTCCGCCTGCGTCAAAAGGTAGTCTATGTTTGACTCCGGGTCTTGAACTATATCCGTATCAAATTTCATGAAAATCAATTCAGCGGTTTAGTTGTGAAAGAGTAACAAACATCCATCCATACTTACAAACTTTCGCGTTTATAATTTTAATAGGATGTGTATGTCTATTTATTTATCTGTATTTAAACCCGGGTTACAACTAGAAAGAGATCAGTAACCAATTAGCTCCAAGCTAAACAGAAAATTAAAGTAACGTTTAACATACTGTACTGTGTAATAATAAATCAAAAGAAAGTTTTTTTGCAATTTTAGGAGTCTTATAAAGAATTATAAAATAAAGTAGACAAAAATTAACCATTTCCCCTACCTTATCTCCGAAACTATCGATTCCAGAATTTCGATTCATATATTACAGGAAAACCTTTGAGATAATTTTAAATTTGTTTAGGAGGTCCAAATGGAGAAAAATAAAAAATAGTACAGAACTCTCTCCATGCGAGCCGACTCACACTTGGCCAGTTTTATTTTAATTTTATTTTAAAGGATTTTCTGAGCTACTTTTTATAATACGTAACAAGACCACAGCAATTAATAATTTTCCCATTGGTCGGGCACCAGTCAAGTAGCTGGCAACACCATAATCGACGCTAGTGTGCGTCTTTGCACATTGTTTTACACACACTTTCCTATTAAGTGGCTGCATTCTGGAAACTGATTTTTCTTCACAGCGCGGTATCTAGTCGTAGCGCCGCGGAGACCAATTATTAATCTATGCAATCAGTTTACTTAGCTTAAGATTGACTCTATTGAATCACCAAACTGTGATTCCACTTTCCAGTACCGGTTTCAATAAATTCTGTATTGAATCTGGTACCAGAACGGACGTCCGTGAGCGGGAGCCGATAAGGGACTCGGAATCATTAAGAGGAGCCGATACCGGTTGCGGATTAAGATTTAGTGAGCCGAAACACGAGTCGGAGTCGAAATTACCCATGGCTAGCCCATATGTCTATGTCCTATGTTAGTTTGGTTGACTGGAAGAGATCCCTATTTGGGATAAGTCCGCCTTTTGTTGTAACCTGTATTCTGATACTATGTTCTTTGTGTACAATAAAGATTTTTACATACATACATACTAAAAAAAAGAGTAGGTATAGTATAATATTAAAAGAAATTTTTGTTAGGAATTTTTTATTGTATTCATGATAAAATTTGTTCAATAAAACAGTTTTGTATCAAGAGATCAATAATATTATTTTTAAATAAAGCACATGAGTTATTTAAACACAATTAAAAAACAGTTCAAATATTACCACTAAGTAACTTTACTAGCCGCCAGAGGCGCTGTACAGGTTTGTCATACTAAATTGTTAGCGCAGTCTGCGGTAATGAAATATCGTGGCAGAAGTACTGTTAGGCCAAAATGTTCCGGCGGCGAGCGGCGCATAAAAAATAATCTTAAAAATTAATTTCCATAAATCATTGACGATGATGAAAAGCCATGTTTTTTTATTCTAGTGTCGCCATCTACAAATACCTTTCTCGTGAAGGCATTATACCAGAAAACTTGTTCCCGAAGGAATCAAAACAGCAAGCGCGGGTTGAAGAATTCCTGGAGTGGCACCATATAGGCCTGAGACTCCACTGTGCCATGTACTTCAGGGTTGTGGTAATTCTTTGAAAATAAGTATATTTAAGTACTATTACTCATCTTAGTAACTCCCCTGTTGCACCCTTGGCAGATTTTTTTTTTTGACCTACAATTTTAGCTCCTGTGAGTTTTAAAATTTTCAGCGGGACAGTTTGAGGCGAGGGCTGTTAACCCTCAGCCTTTTCGGCAAATGCGCAAGGGGCTCCCAGTTGGGACGAACCTCGGCCACGGGCTTTGCCTTTTATCAAGCGAGCGATGCAAACTCGCGAGCGGTAGCAAACCTCAATGCCATAAGGGCCGACACATTGTGCCTGAAGGGCCTACGAACCTATCGGTGGCGTGAAGCGCCCTGGTACATTTCGGTACCTGGAAAACGAGCTCACCTTGGCTGATTACCTCGGAGCCCAGGGTCCTTTCCTTTTTTTACTTCAGAATCTCTGGTTGTAAGTCCATTAGCAAGCAAATCCGTTGCGAAGTTGAGCCAGCATTTTTAAGTATCGATCTAGTACCTTTCATTTTTACTTCAGAATTCCATTAGCAAGCATATCCATTGCGACGTCGAGCCAACATCTTCAAGTATCGATCTAGTACCTTTCAAGAAAAGGAAACTCAAAGGATACACTACAATACAAATATTCTTTCTTACGCCCAAAAAAGAAAACTGAAAACTTACTGAAACTGAATAATTAGTTTCTATTGCGTACTTTTGTATGAAGACCTTGTAAAAGCGTTCATTCAGGGGTGATATTTTTGGTTAAGTGTAACTCACGCAAAATTTGTGAGTGGAATGATTTTTGTTCGAAATCGAGTAATTTTCGTTCGATATTAAACTATTTTCATTCGACATACGAGTCATACATTTCAAAGATAGGGCCTCAGGGTTTCGTTCTGCGTCTTCCTTTGTGACGGCACTGCGGCCAACTCAAACGCGGTAGGGCTCCGATTTACTTTATAATTTTTTTTTATACAACTAAGTAGGCAAACAGGCGTACAGCCCACCTGATGGTAAATGGTTACCGTAGCCTATGAACGCCTGCAACACCTGTCCGCTATCAGCAGAGCGACCCCTCTGGAGCCTGGCGACCGTACTCACCAGCAGGAACACAACACTGTATCACAGTGTTATTTGGCTGCGGTCTTCTATAGGGTGGAGGTACTTCCCCAGACGGTCTACTCCTTACAAAATGTCCTACCTCTCTTAAACATTCACTAAAAATAACTCCACCCGTCCTAATCCTAACTTGTTTGTTTGTTACCTTTACATACTTTATCGGCTGCACCCATCTTCCTAAAATTGTCACAATCTGAGAAGGACAAAGGGTAACTTTCATTCCGGAAAAAGTACCGTTCCCGTCGAATGCAAGTACCCGTGGCTTTACTATGAGATTTTACTAACGCAGACGCTAGCAAAAGCGTTAAGATTTTATATTGAATTACTTAGTTACCTACCTTACTATCCACCATGGGCGTTGTACAGATGTGTCATAAAAAATTGATAACGCAGTTGCTAGTGTCTGCGTCGAGAGAAACTCATAGTAGAGTTAGTTACCGAAGCCGCGGGCAACAGCAGTAATAAAATAAATTATGATGTTGCATTAATATCCATACTATCTATACTTCCATACTATCCATACTAATATTATAAATACGAAAGTCTGTCTGTCTGTAACGCTTTCACGGCCAAACTGCTGAATGGATTTTGATGAAATTTGGTATGAATATAGTTGAAGACCCGGGGTCAAACATAGGCTACTTTTTGACGCAGGCGGCGGCGCTGCGAGAAACAGCTAGTTCTTAATATACATATCCGAGCACCTCTACAATTTAATAACATGTTACATGCGAATTTTCATCAAAAATGTTAATAAAATCCTTTACCAAGTGGCGACGTGCATCAGGGATCGGTAATTTTTATTCGATTAACATTTTTAGGGGTGGTCGAATCTAGTACAGTTAAAAGAAGGGGGAAATCACGGGGAGATTGATCAATTTGGCTTGACTCGGGGGCTTTTAACAAAACCGTCAGTCATAAGTACTCTTTGCTTTTTAATGCTTTACATGTTGCCGAACGATGCCCAGAAAGTGTACTTATATAATACGAATACAGTGGATGTTGTTGAAGATCCAGGGTCAAATAAAGGCTACTTATTTTTTTAACCGCGGGAAACGGTAAATCCATATCCATACTAATATTATAAATGCGAAAGTCTGTCTGTCTGTCTGTCCGTCTTTCCGTCTGTCTGTCTGTTACGCTTTCACGGCCAAACCGCTGAACGGATTTTGATGAAATTTAGTAGGAATATATTTGAAGACCCGGAGTGAAACAAAGGCTACCTTGTGGACGACGCGATCCCCGCGCGGCTTCGCCGAGTGATACCTACGTCCCTAGCGATGTGCCTGTATGCACCTGTTTTGCGCTTGGCGCGCGAAAATGTATCGGGCGTTTGACGGTGCGTTTACTGTTTTAGAAATATAATTATCGATGGAGAATATTAGCTTAAAAGCGACCAGCGAGGAGACAACCGTGAAAACGCTTTAATAAGAGAGAGAGAGAGACGAATAGGAGATGGGCTGTAGGATCCCTATTCTTGAAATGTATGATTCATGTGACGAATGAAAATCATTCGACTCACCTATTTCGCGTGAATCATACTTTCAAAAATAGGGCACCTGGTCTTAAAAAGTACGTTGGGTAAAGCAAGGAGGTAACCAACAGAGGGACTTTCTAAATACCCTCTTTCAAAATGTTTAGTTAATGAAACCCTATTAAACACTTTCTGAACAATCTTGCAGTGAATAACGAGAAACCATTTCAACATCCCACACAAAGTACCGTCAGCCCCACCTTTTTTTGTTTTGTCTTACACCGTCTTTAGAAATTAGCCGACATTCACCAACATTGAACGTTAGAAAAAATATAACATCGTGTTTTAACGGACTCTGGGATGCAACCAGGAAAAGTGTGCACACATTATATCAACCTACCCGCAACTTAGGGGAAGGACGTTTTTGGGCAGTCTTCTAAATATATATAGCTCGCCGCCCAATCTACGAATCTTTTGCACATAAGTAGATAAACGAAAATGAGGAATATCTTCATATAAGTATTGGGTCCGGTACACGCATACAATCAATAGCCACAATAAAGAAAGCAAAACCGGAGGTGAGTCAAACGATTTTCAATCGATTGACCGATTAACATACTCAAAGATGCCCTTGCGGTCATGGTTTGTTTTTTTTTAATGTGAACAATCGGCTTCCAGATAAAGGTTTCCCTCTCTTCCGTAAACATCACGTGTTCTAGGTTTATACGAACGATATGCAATTGCATATATCAAATCCATTACAAAGGATTATGGGCATAGAACAAAATGTTTGCAGATTTTCCGGGTCTAATGGACGTCCATTAGGCGTAGAATAAAGAATATGCGCTTTGTCCTATCCTGTTTGCTCAATTAGGCCGCGAATACAGCACGTGAAATGGTAGGATGTTCATGCATTCATACATTGCATACAAATTTGATTAAAAGTTGGAAATATGAAGGTATGCAATTTTGTGTTATAAATCTATATCCAATTATAAATGCGAAAGTCTGTTTGTCTGTCTGTTAGCTTATACTGCCAAACCGCTAAACGGATTTTGATGAAATTTGGTATGAATATAGTTGACTACTTATGAAATACCAGCTGTTTCCCGCTGCTCCGGCTGCGTCAAAAAAAGCCGTTCTTTGACCCCGGGTCTTCAACTATATATACATACTAAATTTCATCAAAATCCGTTCATCGTTTTGGCCGTGAAAGTCTTACAGACAAACAGACAGACTTTCGCATTTATAATATTATTATGGATGTTGTCATGACTTGAAGAAGAAAGATTATTTCGATTCAGAAGGCCTGCAAATTAGAAAAACTCAAACAAACGATATTAATGAATGAATTGCCATGACAATGAGTTTTAGTTATTTCAGGCAACAACCCTGTTATAAACATAGGCCCATAAAATTCACCCAAAAAGCTGTGTAAATGTGGTTTTGGAATTCTGACATTGGGAAGTGTGGCTTTTGTCGTCGTCGTTGTCGTTTCTGCTGCAGTCAGTCCCTTGCTGGCCAATCTTGGCAGGCGGGTTGGCTTTGGTAATTACGTTATACTTATTAATGGTCTGAGATTATAAGTAGACTTTAGTTGACCTCTTATTCGCGTATAACGACATCTACGGCGAGTACGGCAACAGAGGGAGCGGTCTATTTTTAAGGCGGCAACCAACTGGCAATTGATGACATACCATGGCATTTACGAAGTATAGCGGTATAGAGCCATAGTATAAGCTGTCACCGAAAAAAAAATCTTTTCATAGTAAAACTTTTGTGCAGGAGTTCAATCAAGATCCATTTCGGGTCGCTGAGCCAATGGAATAAGTAAAGTATAGTAAAATATCCTGTATTTTACAGTACATGGACCCAATTCTCTTCGGTCGCAAAAACACACCAGAACAGGTTGCCAGCTACGAACGTCGCATGGAGTCGGGCCTAGAAGACTTCAACACGAAATGGCTGGGAAGGGGGCATGATTTCGTAGTGGGGGATCGGATTACCGTCGCTGATTTAGTAGCGGCCTGCGAAATAGAGCAACCCAGTAAGTATCTTCACGTTATTTCTTGATACTGTTAAAAGCTGGGGGTTCGCAATTTGGAGAAAAACACCTGGTGACTCAAAAAGACGTTTATTTCTACAAGGATGGTCGCCGACGTTACTCACAATGTCCAAATCACTCTCTTATCACCGTCCTGATGAATAGCTGAAGTCGTAGGTTTCACTTGTTTCGCTTCTGGGTCGCACTTGTAGCTCAACTCAACTTGAACTGGCCTCCTGTGGCACCTTTCGCTGTTTTTATAGCCCGGGAAACGCGTTCTATAAGTTTCCAGAAAGATCACAATTACTCCAGAAGAGTAAGAGAGAAACAGCGATACTCTCGGTCTTGTTCATTCAGTTTCTCGAAGTCCTCAAATCACGTACAGAAATTGTGAGAGCGAGACAAAGCAATATGTCAGAGCTAGACAAGCGATGAAGCAAGAGATCGTTCGCGCAATTATTCCCGCAAAGGAAGCACGCAGCGATTGTACGAAAAGTTTCCGCGGGCAGGGTTTCTCAATCTTTTCCAGAGGTTGTAAACTGTAGGGGCGCATTTTTAATTTTCGTAACAATACGAATTCTGCAGGGATCGGAACTTGAAGACTTCAATCTTTACATTAATTCTTGATACGAATTATGTAGGGGTTCGGGGCTTGAAGTCTTCAATACTAAATGGCTGCGAAGGGGGCCTGATTTCATAGTGGGGGATCGGATTACCGTTGCTGATTTAGTAGCAGCATGCGAATTAGAGCAATCCAGTAAGCCTTTTCTTGTTAAGTATACATTTTCACATTTACAGGGAAATAAAATTATTGATACAAATGCTGCAAAGAATTGAGCCTAAATAACTTCAATCAACATAATATGGCTGGAAAGGGGGTATATTCAGTCTAGATTATATGTAAAGGTCCCCCCATTGTTTTGTCATATTTTTTTTCACTAATTGTAATTAATGCTTTGTTTCAGGAATGGCAGGGTACGATCCCAAAGAGAAATATGCCAATATCGCAGCGTGGTACGACAAGGTCCGTAGCCATTTCAATCCCTACTACGACGAGGCACATGTGGTGTTAAATAAAATTGTTGCTAAGCACAAAAAACCCGCCAAATTATAACACGGGCAATCATAGTCGAAGATCCTACAGCATTATTTATTGAATCTTTTTAACACTTTTTTAATAATAAATAAATGGTATCAAGTAAGAGGGTTGAGGTAGACTTGAGTTTTATAATAGGCAGAAATAGAAGGTGATTAAAAAAATATTATTTGTCACAAAGATTGTAAAAGTAAGTATTTTAAGGCTGGAAAATTAAACACGAAGTTATTTTTGTGAGTACTTGTTATTTATTGTTTCTACGACAACCAACAAAAAAAAAAACTAAAAGATATTACAGACTACTACTATACAGACTATTTACTATAAAAAAGGTTCAGTTCTCAACAAAGATATAAGTCGAAAATTAGCGTAATTTAAGTCCGGTTCCACTTGAAATGACATGAACAACTGGAGGAATTTATGTATGTAGGTTCTGTATACCGAATGAACATTGAAAAATGCAGTGGGATCTTATACTAGAACGATATACCTAAATACAAATTGTATGTACTCTTAGTCTCAATGTAGGTGTAAAAGATGGCAAAAAATAATATTTAATTAACATATGTACCTACACAAATATTTTAAATATAGGGAAAAGGTTTCATGTTTAGTTTTATTTAATAAGCATTTTATGTAAGTTTTACTGTGCAAATGCAATGTTTTGAGAAATATTTTAACATATAATGAAACAAATTTTCTATTTTTTTTTAATATAATTTTCAATAAATATATACTTTTTACAATAATAAGAAGTTTTTATTTAATGTTTCATCGCCACAGTTACAGCCTATTTCATAAAAAAAGTATTTAACAGTTCCTTTGTGATTGTTAGCTTTGGAATATCGATCTTTAACTTACGGACCAATAAAATAAACGTACGTGGCTATCACATTTCACTACATCTATTCTCATTATATTTGATCAGCCATGGCCCCGGCTTTGTACTGGAGTGCTATTTTTGAGAAGTGTGACTCTCGCTAAGTCGGTAAGTCTAATGAGTTAAGTTCGATATCGAATGATTTTCATTCGTCATTATCGATCGCGAGTCCAACGATTTTTATTCTACAAATGAGCAATAGGGATGGATGAAGGGATGATGGATGGAGGGCTAAAGGGATAGCGCGCGGGCATACAATACGCTGATGGCAGAAAATTTGACCTGAATGCATTTCGTTACCCACCTCTCTCTTTCTGACTCGTGATGTGTTAGGGTGTGAATCTGGGTTTCCATCACAGCACTTGATAACAACCCCAAAAGTTGGAAAAAATGATAAACAGTTACGTAGCAATATAATCTTTATTTTGAGGTAGATTTTTATAAAAAAATGAAAAATAATTATACTTGTTTTTGATATAGAAATATAAATCCCAATCATATTAAGCAAACTGACATTTTTATTTTACTGTATTTCTGACTAGGCAAATTTTTTGAAGTGATGGTAATACTTTGGAAAAACAGGGTTACTCTAGGTCAAATTTCCTGGGACTGGCCTGCTGTATGCCGGTTTGGTTTCCATCTTTACCTTTAGTTCCATGGCAATAGGGCTCTTGGTGGTACCAGAACTGCCACGTAGATAGTTTGACTTTGACATAAATACTATCTCCTTGGAACAAATACTTTCGGTGGCGGGATTCACCTCCATATCATGAGATGAATACGTATGGTATTCATCGGTTAATAGGACTACTTGACTCGGCCTTAGGGAGATCTATGTAGCTGGTTTTGAAAGAAATGCTAAATGAAGAGGTTAGCTTCAACCTACTATTACATAATTTGTATAACCCGGACGAAGTCGGAACGGGCTGCTAGTTAATAAATATAAATTAAACTATTTTAATACGGTTTTATCGCGTTTATTACTTATTTATTTACACCTGACGTTTCAAACACTTTACAGCGTTCATGGTCGCAGGCAGACTAAGTTAACATTTGTCTTTGATGTCATAAGATTACAAAACTACCGCCTGAAATTTTTATTGGGAACTATTCCGATTCACGCAGTATTGGCTCACAGTATCTAAGGGTCTTGCAGTCTGCTTCCGAGTTTGCGATTTTATTAAGTTAATGACTGGGTCCCAAGCTGGCGGTACCTGCCATCCATCCTCTCTATTGAAATTAGGATGTTTTTTAATTTCAATAGCTTCACGTAACATCCTTGGAATGAATCTGTTTTCCTTTGCAAGGACTTGAGGATTATCAAAACGCATATAGTGGTTGGGTTTGTCTAGAGCATGTTCACAGACTGCAGACTTGGTTGAGCGTCTATTTTTCATGTCAGCAATATGTTCTTTTATACGAGTATTAATGCTTCTCTTTGTTTGCCCAATGTATGATAAACCACAGTCACAGTCAATTTTATAAACTCCAGCATCTTGCAATGGGATATTGGATATTGGACAGGTCTTAAAAATTGGTTTATTTTCTTATGCGGCTTGTAATAGGTCTTGATTGAAGCTCGCCTAAGTATGTTACCAATCTTGTCCGTGACAATGCACATGCTCTAGACAAACCCAACCACTATATGCGTTTTGATAATCCTCAAGTCCTTGCAAAGGAAAACAGATTCATTCCAAGGATGTTACGTGAAGCTATTTAAATTAAAAAACATCCTAATTTCAATAGAGAGGATGGATGGCAGGTACCGCCAGCTTGGGACCCAGTCATTAACTTAATAAAATCGCAAACTCGGAAGCAGACTGCAAGACCCTTAGATACTGTGAGCCAATACTGCGTGAATCGGAATAGTTCCCAATAAAAATTTCAGGCGGTAGTTTTGTAATCTTATGACATCAAAGACAAATGTTAACTTAGTCTGCCTGCGACCATGAACGCTGTAAAGTGTTTGAAACGTCAGGTGTAAATAAATAAGTAATAAACGCGATAAAACCGTATTAAAATAGTTTAATTTAATGAATAACAATCGCGAAAACATAAGAAAACATTAATAAATATAACATTTTTCTTCAATTTTAGACTTTGTTTCAATGACTTAAGGACCAATGTGTATACATATTAATGTTCGTGACTGTCCTCAAAAAGACTTTATTTGAACTTTAAGAAGCATTTATTAACCCATGTTAACTAAAATGTGTTTTGTCTCGTTCTTTCAAACGTTTCTTAATACGGGGTTCTTCATAGTGTTCATCACATATAAAAGAAATTTTACATGTTGTGAAAGAATTCTCATATTGTAATTTGTGAGTCTTTTTAAAATCTAACCGAATTATTCACAAAAAATTACAAACTCCTTTTAACTAAAATATGTTTAGCCTCTCTCTAACCAAATTCTAATATAAATATTGTCAATGAAATGAATGACATCTGTAATAAATGATCTGATTGATTGATTGAATGAAAAGATAGATACTCGCGAAAACATATTGTAATAGATTGAGAGTAGTATGCACTTAGATTTAATTAAGAACGTTTATCATAATCAGTCCAGTACTGGACCTAGTTTGACCAAGTGAAGCGGCTTGTTATCATTATTATTATATCCTGCTAGTAGAATAACAGCTAAATTTTGGCGCCCAAATGAATGGAGAATTGGAAAGACGTAGGTATCTCCCCATTCATTCGGACGCCAAAATGTAGCGTTAGTAATGAATCAATCAAATGCCTAGTGTAACAGTTCTTTACTTACTTTTTTCATCCTTAATTTAATATTCAAGCAATTAATTTATCCCATTAGCAATATTGGGCCCTAAAACAGTACCTAGCCCTTAGTTGACCGAGCGAGCGAAGCGTCTCCATCTCGATAATTTTGCTTTTGGATCGGAAAATGTATGTTCGAGGCCACATTTCTAAACGGATTTTTACGAAACTTGGCACACATGTTCCTTGATTTTTGTTGATTGGGGAATTAATGAGGGCAAAAAGGGGAAAGTTTGCTGTAACGTAGTTAAAGTCAATACAATTGACTGATTCGTCGGCTCCAGATATCAGGAGTTCGAGCAGTGGTTATGCGTTCAATCTTCTATTCTGGAGGCCAGCGGGTTCGATTCTCGGTCAGTGAAAAAGTTTTCTTTTTTTTTGCTATAAGTAACCAGTTTTTTGAAAGTAATTGTATAAAAATCAGCTGGAAATTAATTTATTCAAATAATATTGGTTAAGCATACTTTATTTTGTAATCAAGATCACAATTATTTAATTTTATGATTATTTTCATCATGCAATCAAGTTCTTATTACTTTACTATCCGTAAGGGGCACTTTACAGTTTTTTTGATTTCCGTACCCAAAGGTACCATTTGTCCGTCTGTCAATAGCTTAGCTTAGCTCTCCGCGGCGCTCGCGAGATCAATTATTCATCTAAGGTCAATCGGTTGTATCTCATGAATCGTTATGTGAGAGTTAAAATTTTCACAGATGATGTATTTCTGTTGCCGCTATAACAACAAATATTAAATAAAAAATAATAACATATTTAATAAAATAATAATAATAAAAATGTCTTTATTCAGACCATAAGTCCATTTTTTTGTTAGTAACAATGAAACCTATTTTTAGTAAATACAAACACATAAAAATAAATAAAAATGATAAACAAAAATATTCATCAACAGCGATCGATGTGATGTACACACAGTCCAGTCTACTGGTCACCATACTCAGGATGCTGTTGGAGCTGGCCCGCACTCTGCGCACCAGGGATGCACACCGCTTCCGAATAGTAGCTCGTAGAAGCAATCTACTTTCCCTTTAGCAAACATCCCTGACGCACTACAGAATCTAGGCAACCCCATCAGCACCCTGAATGCGTTGTTGTATTTATTTCTAACTACGTAGTATTCATTAAAAATCAAAACACTTAAAAAACTATGCAAAAAAAAAAACTAAAATTTAAACAAAATTCCATAGATTAAAGAATATTCTTATCTATGCAAAATTCCTGGAAAAAGATATCCTACAAAATAAACAGTAAAGCCATTTTCCACCCCTTAAAGGGTGTTTTGATAGGAATAATAAAAATATAGTTAGCAAACATGTAGTTAGCTCGTGGTAAATGCAGGTGAGTGAGGTGGTAAGATAGATGATGGCTGCAACTCTAAGCGCGCGCACCTGCGGCCTATTGGCGGGAAATCTGTGCATTTGGTTTCGCCCTCTCGGATTACAACACGACTTCAGGACTTTGGCGGCACAGTTGCGGCGACAACGACGAGTTCTGAACACGTCACTGCTTCAGTTCTTCATCTCTAAAAGTTCATAATTCGAACGCGTATTGTTCGCGCGGGATTTTACTTGTACGTATCTATAATTTCAATATTTTTTTATTCGTTTCATTTTTAGTGGCCGTAAAAATACGCGCATTAAGCTTTTTATAATGATTGTTAATTCGTTTTATTTTTTGCTAGAAGTTCTGTCAAAACATAATGAATAATAATGAAGATTCCACGTTCAAATCTCAGTTTGCAAAATATGGCGTGAATAGTATAAATGACAGCAGAATAAGGCAAGATCTAAAAAAACACAATTGGTTATTAATAAAACATGGAAACAAAGATACAATGGCTGAACAGTCTGTTGTGGGGGAAAGTTTGCAAAATATGAAAAACGCGGGAAAAAGAAAACAAAGCTTGCCCGTGTCCCTTCCGATTTCACTGTAAGTTATTTGAATGTAGATGTGAATGCGATGTCAACATTGTTGTAATTAATATTTTCGATATTTCTCCTTTTTACCCGACTACGGCAAACCATAAAGAAAGGGTTATGAGTTTTTGGAATAAGGTAAATAATACTTAGAGCACGCTGTATGTGACGTTTTTATAATTAGAACCTTTCAGGATTTTCTGCAATTTTACAAAGGCATATCTAGGTATAGTATCTATACATTAAGTTTTAACTTTTTACACTTGTCGCGATCGAAACTAGTCTGTGGATTCAAATAGGTGAGTAAAATGTTTATGTACGTGCACTAAACCACGGAACTAAACAGATTTGGATTAAAAATGCAATGTCTTATGAAATTCAAAGAGCTATTATTTTCATTGTTAGTTGACAAAAGTTACTATTCTGTAAATGACTTCTTACATGATAATTCTAATAATTTGACATTTTAATAAAGGATCACCTGAATTGCTGCTCTAACACTAACACCTTTATGTACCACCTATATTTTCACAAATAAATGATTTGATTGATTGATTGATTGGGCTACAAAAACACATTCGTGTGCAACATTTAATAAATAGGCAAAAGAGAGTTGAAAACTCTAGAATATAAATAGAACATTATTTTATTTGGTGGATTAATGGGGATGTTAAAGAGTAAAGAAAGAAAACATATGTATATCTATACCTATTACTTACTAGCTGTTTCCCGCAGCTTCGCCTGCGTCAAAAAGTAGCCTATGTTTGACCCCGAATCTTCACCTATATTCATACCAAATTTCATCAAAATCCGTTCAGCGGTTTGGCCGTGAAAGCGTAACAGACAGACAGAAAGACAGACAGACAGACTTTCGCGTTTATAATTTTAGTATGGAGTATGGTTAATATATAGTATAATAATATATAAAGCTGAAGAGTTTGTTTGCTTGAACGCACAATCTCAGGAACTACCGGTCCGATTTCAAAAATTCTTTCAGTGTTGGATAGCCTATTTATCGAGGAAGGCTATAGGCATGGACGAAGTCAGGACAGGCATATTTCCAAATTCCATTGATAATACAGTAAAACTCGTAGATTTAGAATTTTTCGCCATAAATCTATGCTTGAACCATAAATTAAGTTTATGTTACCAACTCTTGTTAAAGTTAATGATTATAAGTAGGTAATTTAAACAAAGAACTATGAATGAACTCCCGTTAATTTAAATTATTTTGTCGTCGTTACTATAACAATAATACTTTTTAAATAGTTACTGGAGATCCGAATCAGTTTAGTAAGTTTATTGATAAACACTTCCCAAATTATTTCGCGTGCTACCACCACCAGTTAGTTCATCTTCATGCAAACTATTGCCGGCCGGCACCCACCCAATACTGTTAGTTCCAACATCACATCACTGATCATCATATTTTTCACCTGTCGAATAATTTTTTATTTATTTTGTTGTAGGTATTTTGTGCTGATTACGTGATTTTAGTATTATCTTTAGTATATTTACGTGTGTACTTATATGCATGATGCAATTGTTAAAATATCTACCTTATCTTTGTCATATTTTCAAATTAGTTTTGTAATTAAAGGATTCATTAAACATTAAGTTTTTCGCGTTTTGCGTCTGGAATTTAGAATCAAATATCTATTAAGGTTTTTTTTTCTTTCCTTTGGATTTATAGCAACAACAAGTAGGTACTGGGTGATTTTTAAAATACCAGCCACAATTTTACGAGCCAGTTGGTTACTCGTCCTACCCGAAACTCGTCCCACGGACGTCTATTTCCATGGAGTAATTACAAAGAGGAGATGCCGTTTGAAATGGCGCAGTGACGTGATCATTGGCGCCTCGCCGACACTGCAGTGGGCGGAGCTTCTCATTGCTCGTGCTCTATGATTGGAGCCACGGCCGAATCCAAGCACCCCTCACGTCTGCCTTCCGCCCCGTGTAGCCTCACAAACGCTTTCTTACAAAACGCTTATTATGGCATCTCCTCTTTGTAATTACTCCATGTCTATTTCAAATCTTGCTAGACGTCAACTCGAACTAAGTCTTCTAAGATATGGGTCGAGTTTGCTACTTACTAATAATGACATGGTCTACTCGGACTACATCGTATTTTCAATTTTAATTGGTACTTTATAAATTTTCCGGATGCACTTTTTCATTGCAAATACACTTAGGTCGAGTATAAGTTACGACTCGCTAAACGTAGATTATACATGACATGTAATTTACTCTCTTCTAAAACCTAAGCTTTCAGTAAATCACTAGTTTTTGAAAAAATAAATAGGAAAAAAAGAAAATTCCTTGTAGAATTAATGAAAAGGCTCATTGCAAGAACCTTATGTTCATCACATTAAAAAAATATATATTTTTGGTTCGATATTTATCAGGGATGGGCTGAAATTCCGTTCACATTCGGTTCAACCTCATTTCGGCCGCTTGAACCGAATTTCGGCATTCGGCCGAAATTCCAGATGCCGAACATTCGGCCAAAAAAATAATAATACCTGCTTGCACTATTTTGACTGAAATTTAATAGAATTAGGTAATTACTGTTAAACAAAATTATTGATTTTACTCACTCATGGTCATTTTAGTTATGAAGATTGTAAATGTAAACCCTAAATTAAATCAGTTCTTCTTAATTTAATATTATTATTATTAGTCTTGAAAACCTCTGCCTAATTAATTAGACATAAAAATTAGACATATTATTTAGAAAATGAAATAAACTTATTATTCTTCTAACAAACATTTTGATTATAATTCGTAAATTAAATACAAAAAAATCACGTTTTTGGTTCACAAACTAAACATCAAGTGTTTTTTATTATAGGATATCTATATATATAAAAATCAATGCCACTTTTCGTTTTAATTCGAGAACGGGCTCATCTATCCAAACCAAATGTTTAGGCTTTGTTCGGACTATTTAGTAGATGGTTTATGTGAAGTTTGCACAAAATCGGTCGAGCGGTTCTTCATTTATCACGGTATACGTAGCGAAGCACGTACCGTACCGCTAGTTAAGTATAATTCAAGGGCATTGTTTTCAAACATCAATAAAAAAAATAAAGAACAAACTTTTCTCATCTATCTACTCATATTTAAAATTTACTAGAGGCAGGTTATGGTGCAAAAACACTAAAGACTCTGCCTTATCTGGCAGAAGTTTGTTACGTTTTTTTGTATATCTAGCAATAATTGAAGTAAATGCAAACAAGTAACACACAACGCGTCGCTCTCGAGAAAGCGCGCGAAATTGAACCGAAGTTCGGCTGAAGTTCGAATTTAATTCAAACCACATTCGGGCCCATCTCTAATATTTATATTTTAGAAAGAAAAAACAAAAATAGACTAAAATCAATTTTTTTAACAAGTACCTACAGATGCTCTTTGTCTTAAATATTACAGGTAAAATAAAAAAGTACTATTATTTTTTATTTAATCTGCACTGTGTGATCCATCTCATCATAGGAGTGGTCATTGTGGTGATTTAAAAACGCATTGTTTTATTGGTTGGTTGACTTTCAAAACATGTTTTTTTATTTATCACAACCCCTCTCAAAGTGACCTCCTTTTATTTGTTCTATTCAAATTAAAAGACTAGTTTTTTATGTATTTTTTCCATTATGTATGCCTTAATTTAATAAATTTATAATAAATAAACGTGATTTTTGCTTGATAATGGCAAAAGGCAGATGTTTGAAATATTCACAGAATATTTAGTTAAGTATTAGTTAATTTTAAAAATAATTAAATTTTTAAAGTGAATATTATAATTAATACTCTAGTAGCGCTCCCATACAACAAACGTTATATTATTTTATAGATAATAATGGTACTTAATACTGTGTGCGCGAGTCCGACTGGCATTTGACCGGATTTATTATTAACACTTATCTTTATTAACTTCCTAACTAAGGAATTCTCACGTTTGTGATAAAATAAGTTTTAATATTACCACAATACCTTTCATGATGATCTCACAGTGCAGATTAAACAAAAAAAAAACTTTTATTTTTCTGTAATATTCAAAAGAAATATTTAAAAAAACATTTTTTTGTTTCTGAAATATAAGTATTGAACTAGAAATATTGTCAATGTGCAAGATAACTTATAACCTAATCTAATGACTGTTTCATAAAGTAAGTTCCGTAACCAATGCGATATATTAGAAAAGTGACCCTAACTCCGAAAATATCGCCCGCAGGAAAAATGGTCACATGATCTTAAGTGATGCTTATAAAAGCCCCAAACCTTGACATCATAAAAATCAAGTGTTGATAGGACATCAAATATCGATCAAATCCGTTACTCACTGAAAAATATAACTGGTGTTTAAACATTGAGCTTGTTATGATATTTGTCGAACGATTTTCATTCGACTCACCGGTTTTTCATCAGTCATACTTTTACTATCTAATAGGGCTTCAGATTTCATATTGTTGATATGTCTTCTATTTTTTAATCCTATTTACGTCTTTTCAGGTACAAAAAATTTCTTGGAAAATCAAAGATTCGAAATCAAAACGATTCTACTGAACAACATATATTAAAGTCCAAATTACTTAGTAAAGATTCGAAATACTCTAACTTTGTAGTGAATAAAGCACAATTGAATAAAATGAACATAACATCTAAAAATGTAAAAAGTTTGAACAAAAGAGATAGTATAACAAAGAAAATGAAATCCACGGACACCAGTCAGTTAAGTGATGAAATGCGGAAAATAACAGATAAGTCTAAACTTCAAGAATCAATAGAAATTAAATTACGGGCTGTCCCAAGTAAAATCATTAGGAATAACGCTATGTTGTCAAAACACGCAAAACAAAATGAATGTAGTAAGTTAAAAGTGACCATAGAGGTACGAAAATCAGAAAAATCAACACAAACGGACAATGCAGCCATCATTTACGGAACAGAACAAGAACTATTGAACATACTTCAAAGATATGGATACACAAAGGATGACATAGATATTATTTGTCAAAATTCAATAAAAAATAATAATAATCAACCTGATTTCCAAAATTTTTATGAAATTGACATAGATAATGAAGATTTAGATGATGAACCAGATGAAAAACAATTTGATGATGAGATTGAAGTTAATACGGATCAATCGAATCCGAACAAAACTTATATAAACATAGACACATCTAAAAAAACTCTTCAAACTAATACACAAAAAGAAGTAAATACGGATGTAATTTTAAATAATAAAAGGAAATTTGACGGGAAAAATGCCACATTGAATACATTACGAACTTGTAGTGATTTAAACAAATTGATACTTAGTACGTTTTATGAAGGTATTCGTCTTATTAGTAACAAAGGTTGCAACAAAACGCAAATGGACAAGGAACTATCTCAGCTTAGCCAATCATTGGTGGATAAAATTTACAAAGCATTCTTGGAATTTATTGAAAATAATTCTAATAAACTTTTAAACAATATACCAGAAATTATTGATCTCGTTGATGACTGTGAAGATTTGCCTGAAAAAATAAAAGCAACATCTGATTTTAACGAAAAGGAAAAAAATAATTTGGCAATTAATAGAAATACACACATTGTGTCAAATCAGATTAATCAACCAGAGCAAGTAAATGAAGTCATTGCGTCCCAGCACATCGTGGAAATGCAAAATCGAGAGTTACAGCATAATCAGATGTTCATGCAGAACGCACATAATGGGCAGATTTATCATTCACCTCCGCTAGCTCCGGTAATTTAAGTATGTTTATAACTGAATTGCTGATATGAATTACTATTTTCGAAGCCATAATCAAACAATTATCTATTTGCAGTTTCCAAATACTCATCCAATGAGATCAACATTTGGCTATAATCAAAATGAACCCAGACTGCCCCGGTACTACAACGCAGCTCAACAAGGCCAGTCTATGGCGAACGTATGGTATGATAATCAAAAAGTTCAAATGCAATCTCAAAACCGGCCCTATATGCAACAACAAAATCTACGGTTTCAAAACTCTTATAATTTAAAAAATTTTCAAGAGTCGCAAAATACACGTCGTATGATCACTAATAATAATAGAGCATTCGAGCGAATGATGCCTAAGCAAAACATGCAATATCCATGTTTGGACGTTCGAAATTCATACTCATATAATTATAATAGACGTTAATAGTAGATAGCTTAATTTCGTACTCACTCTAACTTAACATAATATTTAATTAGGATAGGTACATACTTGTATAATTCTATTTTAGTAAAAGCTGGAATGTGATACAATTGTAGTTCTCAACGGTGCGGAATTTCAGATGTTATGTCTGTTGGTGCTGTACCGGTTTATTTTGTTATAATTCTTTGTTATTTTTTTTTTGTGAATCATTCATCTTAAAAGTTTTCAGCTGTATTGATAAGAATGTCATTTTTATTCAATGTACGAATTCAACGGCCATTCGAGCAGTTCCTTTATCTTAAGTTTTCGACCTCATTCATATAAATGAAAGTGGCAAAGTGCAAGTCAGATTCGTTCACCAAACATTGTCACATGTACTAGCAGTGGCAACCTCGTGAATCCAAGGAAACCGTTTCTTTAAATGATCAAAACATGTGATTACAAAAATATAATATTCTGTGAAATTCCAAGCATAGCAAAATTTTTTTATTAAATTTGGCTCTTACTTTCGTATTTAGCCAGTAACAAGTATTTTTTTTTTTAATTAAGTTGTTTAATCAAACAAGTATCAAGTCAGTAGTTAAGTCATAATCACTCCCACGTCCAGCAACGCTGATCAACATTTTAAACTGTCCCCTGAACGACAGATGCTGGAATCAGGCAACGTTACCAGTACGCTATGGTGGTCTTGGTATAAGGAAAATTTCTAGTGTGGCACTACCAACCTTTTTGTCTTCCTTTACAGCACGCTTAGCCTTCTTGGAAAAATCTTAGACCCGTCGCTTTGCGATGTCGAGGCAGCGTGTTTGACGGAGGCCAGAAAGGCTTGGTCTAGTGCAGCCGGTCCGCATATCAATCTACCCCTGAACCTGGTTTCGCAGCGACATTGGGATGAGCCGCTCTGCCTACATGTCCAAAAATATCTATTGGAGACATCTGATAGTCAAGCAGAACGATCTCGTCTCCTGGCTACTTGTGAACCTGAGTCAGGGTTCTGGTTGAATGCCATTCCGTCTTCAAGTGTTGGTACATTGATGGACAGGACTAGTTTCAGCTTGGCGGTATGTCTGCGGTTAGGGGCCAGGACAAATGAGCCTCATCGCTGCCGCTGCGGGGGA
The DNA here is from genome assembly GCA_947363495.1 of Euzophera pinguis. Classification (NCBI taxonomy): domain Eukaryota; kingdom Metazoa; phylum Arthropoda; class Insecta; order Lepidoptera; family Pyralidae; genus Euzophera; species Euzophera pinguis. Next base: position 3,965,158 of record OX376164.1, read on the forward strand.
AGCGTCGACTCTCTAGGTCACCACGGCTTGGCCTGTCGCCTCAGTGCAGGTCGCATCTCGCGTCATGCTGCTCTAAATGACGTCAACCGCCGGGCGCTTGCCAGTGCCGGTGTGCCCGCAGTGCTGGAGCCTGCAGGCATTGCTCGGGATGATGGTAAGCGACCCGACGGTATGACGCTCATTCCATGGAGAAATGGCAAGTCGCTAGTGTGGGATGTTACTTGTGTGGATACAGTAGCACCATCCTACATACGAGCGACTGCCTGCAGGGCGGGTGCGGCTGCTGCAACGGCAGAGTCCAATAAGAGGCGCAAATATGCGGCTCTAGGAGAGCCGTACATATTTATGCCCTTTGCCGTGGAGACTATGGGGCCATGGGGTGCGGATGCAAAACTCTTATTCAAAGAGATATCCGCACGCCTTGTCGATGTTTCCGGGGACCCAAGGGCTGGCACATATTTCGGTCAGAGGATCAGCATGGCTATCCAGATAGGAAATACCGCCAGCCTTCTGGGTACATTATCCTGTGATGGCAGCGATTTGGGCTCCATTTTTTATTTAAATTAGAAAAATCTATTAGTTATGTATTTCATTTATCAATGTATTTTTAGTTTGTGGTTTAATTTTATTTTTTGTTTAATAAGTCTTAGTTTTAGTGGTGAAGTTTAAAAATCTTTGTAATAATAAAGTAAAGTAAAATGTAAATTGTTAAAAAGAAATAAATACATTTAATGCTGTCCTTAATGAAGTATGTTAACATATATCAATAATTATATTTTAAAACTTTATAAGCAAAAATCAACAACCGCAGGGCAGCTTGTGGCATGCTGTTGGTGAGTAACGACACCACGGACCCGAGTGCTCCCGAGAGTCCAAGACCATCGTCCCTGAGCCTTTATCGGTTTGGGGTGGAATCCAAGAGGTCCACCGGACTCTCAGATCTGGCTTACCTTAAATGGTCGTCCAGGGAAGAGCCGTTAGAGCTGTTGCTCCATGGCCGACAAAAGGTTTTCCATCGCGCACGGCTTCCTTATCAAATGTTTTTCAGTTCTAGGAGACAAATTTGTTTTGGATTTGCTTAATGAAATAAAAATTAAAGATCTATATATATAAATATTTTTATTTATTTTTTCTGGTGAAACTTAACACAATACACATAATAATAATTAAACTGTGTTAGTTTTATTTAGTTATACATAATACATTAAAACTTAATATATATCAAATTAGAATATAAGGAAGCGATGCGTTGCCTTGAACGTCCATGGGTCGTTAACATTGGCCGTCTTGGTCAATCGACGGCAAGCCACCTAATACTAAGATAATCAAATAAATACTTTTACTATTACTTTTTTACTATTACTTACTTCAATATAATTTAAAACTACCTTACAAGAAATAGGAAAGTATACTTATATGTGTGTAAAATATTTTCACAGTCTTATGTAAATTTTGTTCTTTAAATACCCTTTTTTGTACATTTCCGATAATAGTTGTAATATTGCAGAATATGTCGGTTGTAAGATTTTTTTTTACTTAAATAGAAATGAGTATCATGTAATATCGACATATCATGAAATAGGTTTTCTGAATAAAAAATCTGAATGAGATAAATCAAAATTACTATTTGTGAATATAAAATATAAATAATCAACAGATTAATAATAATAATATATATTTTTAAATATAACAGTTAAATAATTTAGAATTTTTAAATTATTAGTATACATGTAAAAAATATTTATACAATAACAAAAACAAAACAAAAAGGTTATGACCATAAGGTTTAATAAAAAAAAATCATTACAATTTTCTCTACTTCAAATTTTTACGTATTTATGATTTCTTTAAATACCTACGTAAGGTGTAAATTTAATAAATTCTAAATCTATTTGCTATTGGTTCTAAAAAAAAAAACAAAAATCTTTATTTGGTACCAAAAATTGTGCAGTAACAGATTCGTGATTGGAATCTCCAATTAAGTATATTTCTATAATGTTATATTATCATCTATGTTTAAACTCTATCCTTAATTATTAATAGATAATACATGTACATACAAATTTCATTGGTTTGAGGACCTAATTTTAGTCTTAATAGTTTGTCAGTTACAAACAAAATATATTAATTAAGATAACATTTGAATTCTAAGTTTCACGGGCGTTGCTATAGGAAAATAATACTTGTATTTTTATTTGGGTTAGAAATAACATTTTACATGACAATAATATATTTTTATAAACTAACGTGATCTTATAGTATTAAGATTAGAGTAATAAAAGTAAATATTATATCCTATATATATATATATACCCTATATATAGTAAATGTTATGCATAGTATTTATGAAAATTTAAATTAGGTATAATATTATTGTCTACATTATTCTAATTATAAATATTAGACATATGTGAAGTTCGTATAACACACTTCCTATACACATAATTTACGCTATTATATTGATACAGGACAATACAGACCAAATAATGCATAACTTTGACTCGTCTTGGTGCGCTGTGAAAATGATATATATGTATCTATAATTGTCTATATAATAAAAATGATTTTATGTAAATAGTTTTCGGTAGTTTCAAATTTTGGTTTGCTTATTCAAATATTTTTCCGAAAAAATGACTACTAAAAATAATTATTACAAAATAAATAACTATCATGAAAATGAATGTAAAGTAAAAGTAGTAATTAATTACAATAAATTTTTTATAGCCCTATGTATCCTACTGCTGCGCAAAGGCCTCTCCTCTTTAGCTATAAATCCTTTAGCAATAAAAAAAAAAAAAAAAAACATAAAAAATGCAGAAAATTACATTAAAAATCACAAAAAAAAAATTTAGGTACTTTAAATTAAAGTGAATGAAGTTCATAAGTTGATGTGGATAAAAGTAGCAACAACTTAGTTAAATTCTTATAATTAAAATAAATATAAAAACTCAACAATAAAATTTATAAACTAAAAGAATGCTAATTCTAAGAATATAATTTTTAATTACTTTGTAAAGTTAATAATATACGTAGATATTACAAAAAAAACAGTAAAAGTAAAGAGATAACTTTAAGATTATATAAAGTGTTAATAACAATTGAAATAATGAAGAAAATCTTAAAAAGCTACAAAAAAACTTAGTCATCAGAATATTTGCTTTAGATTGTTGTGTAACGAATTTAATTGTTTAAAATAGATAAACGTAGTAAAAACTTGCTTTCAATTCTTAGAATTGAAATTAAAAAAAAAAAACAAAAAAAACTACAAAAAATGAGTGCTAGTTGTAATGCTATTATATTTAGATCATTGTGTTTAATTAATTATTTAGCGTAGATAAAAAGTAAATCATGAAAAAACAGAGATAACCTTAAGATTAGTTCGAGGAAATAGTATATAAAATAACTTTAATCAACTTACAATTTAAGAAAAGCTAAAAGTCAATAAAAATATAAAAATTAAATCATAAACAAAAATAAAACCTGATAATACGTTAGATTGTTATTTATTCTAGTTTATTGCCAAGTGTAAATATTATAAAATAAAAGAAGCATTAACATAGTTTTATACTTGAAATAAAATAAATAAATCATAAAACAATAAAAATAGAAAAAAAACTTATACTAACAAATATAATAAAAACCTTACATTCCTAACGCTGATAAAATAGGTCCAATAAATTATACCAAATGTAGCAAAAAGTAAATTTTAATGATTAGATTTTAAATAAAATAGGATGATCATACAAGCTTGAAACTTAATGTTAATCTGTATTCAATTATGAATAATACTGTAAAATAAAATAAAACCTAATTAGTCAATTATTCAAATTAAATAAGATCAATTAATAGTAAATTCGAATGAATAAAAATGTCGTACATTGAATAAAATGACAATACCGTTTTTGAACTATTGGCTAAAATTTCAGTGCAGCTCAGTGACGGTAATATGTGAATTTATTATTGTTACGGTAAAACTTGGTAAGAATAAGAATTTCAGGAAAGGCTATGGGTTTTTAGAAATTATTAAAAAAAAAAACAATTAAACCAAGAAAGAAACTGTTCTCAGCATAACTCAAAGGTTAACAACTGTTAGACAATGCTCCTGGCATAAAGTTCGTCTTTTGCACGCATTGTATTTGGCGGATTTATTTATTGATTTAATAAAGTTTAAATAAATTAACAAATCCATATTGATTTTCGGTTTCATTTCTCTTAGTTAGCTTTAAACAGCTTAACAGCGATAATTTAGCAGCAATATTGAGAAGATATATTAACTCTTTAAATGTTAAAAGGATTTCATTTGTGTGTTTGAATGCTATTTTCTACTCTTTTATATTTTTACAACAAAGTGGTAGTACAGGTTAGCCGTTTATGAAGATAAGTACGATTAAAATGGCAAAACGAGCCTTAATGCCTAATTATGCAACTGCCTATTCATTCATAATGAATGAATGACTGCCTATTTAAATATTAAGGATTTGCCGTTCGCGATGCAATAAAATTATGAAATATATCAGAACTTTAATAAAAATGTCTGACGTTTGACGATCGGTACTTAAACCATGAGATTTTATTGACTCTGACGCTAGCGACTGTTTTAACAATATAGTATGGATGTGCGTCTGCGTTTCTAAAATCTCGTGGTAGAGGCACGGACAAGTCTGTCGAACCACGTGGCGCAAGGGACTAAAACAAAGCGAGTGAGAACACAATTCTTCTAGGAGTTATTATCACTCTTGTGATATATTGATTGATTGATTAATAAATCGACGAATGATAAAATTGTATTCGTACGATGAAATGCATCCCAGCATTTCCATAATGATAAATGAATAAACAAGATCAGCTTATGCGCATCGAAGTTTTATTGACTCGCGGACAGTGAATCTTTAATATTAATATAGTTTGTTTAAAGTAATAGCCAAAGTTACTGTTGCTGAAATTCAGTTCTAAGCACTTCTTAGCTACTTAATGTACAAACATGCAGACCCAGACATTGTTTGATGAGTTCAAGGACCTGAATCACCTATAGATAACAATTGTTTGGTATATACGTGGGGCGCACTATAAGTTTCCGGAATGAATATGAAAAAATACTATTAAAGGTACAAAATTAATTTATTGTTTTTCAAAATAATCTCCCTTGGCGTCTATGCACTTTTTCATTCGATGAAACCAGTTTTGAAAACTTTTGTGCCACTCCTCTGTGGTGACCTCTGAAACGTGTTTTTCATACTCCTCGACAGCCTCTTCTGGTGATGAAAATCGTTGACCGCGTAATTGGTTCTTAATTTTTGGGAACAGAAAAAAGTCACAAGGTGCCAGGTCGGGACTGTATGCAGGATGACTCATGAGTTCTACATTTTTCGCCTTCAAAAAGTCGTTTGTCTGTCTGGCCGTGTGAGAACTAGCATTGTCGTGGTGCAGGATGATACGGCGTTTACGGTTATTTTTACGGAGTTCATCAATAACTTCCGGCAAACAAATGGTCGTGTACCAGTCACTATTCACTGTACAACGATTCTCTAAAGCAACAGTAGCCACGTGTCCAGTTTTATTAAAAAAAGAAGCAATCATCCGCTTAGATGCACTTTTCACGCGCGCCACTTTGGTTGGTTTCGGCTCATCTTGAAAGACCCATACGCTCGATTGCTGCTTTGTTTTGGGATCGTAGCAATAAATCCATGTTTCGTTACCTGTTACTATGTCCCACACCAAATTTGACGCACCTTCGTTGAATCTGGTAAGCATGGCACTGCACCAAGTGACGCGGTCCGTTTTTTGAGCCTCGGTCAAGTTGTGTGGGATCCACCGCGAGCACAGCTTTCTCACACCCAAATGTTTGTGTAGGATTAATTGTATTTGACTCATGCCTATTTCTAAGGATGCGCGAATTTCATGGTAGGTCACATGCCTGTCTGTTTCAATCATACGGCGCACAGCATTGATGTTTTTGTTGGTCACAGCGGTGGACGGCCGACCATCGCGAGATTCTTCACTGAGATTGATACGACCACGCTTGAATTCTGCAAACCAGCTATAAACAGTTGTCTTGCATGGTGCTTCATTGCCAAAAGCTGTTTCAAGCCGAGCGATGCTCTGTTGAGCTGTAAAATTACACTTAAAATCGTAGAAAATCATACTACGAAAATTTTCCCGAGTTAAATCCATGTTGATGCAGACACACAATTTTTTAAATGGCGCCACAAGGTAAAAACAAAAGACAGTCAGATGAAACAAACTGCATTCTACAGCCAAAGAGTTCTATTTTCAAATGTTGCAATAAATTTTTAAATATTGTTTATGTAAGTGGCCAGTTCCGGAAACTTACAGTGCGCCCTATGTAATAGTAGGATGCGTCTACATAGACAATTTCGCTACTGGATTGCCCGCACTGGATCCGTTTAAAACATCCATAAATGCTAGGAACGACCGGACGAAATGCGTATAAAAATTTGGACGAAGAAAATTTAGTGCTACGAACATCTACGATGTGCTACAGAAGTCTACGAACAGCTACGAAGTGCTACGAAATGTTACTTTATTTAATAGTTTAAGTTTATTTTCTCAAAGTACATTATTTGAATACAAGGCTAGGAAGGTGCAATATGCATTTTGTATATTTTTGCGTAGCTTTACGCCCCTAGTGTGTATTCCGTCCGCGATGAGCTACGTAATTGAAAATGAGCTTATTTAAGATAAATACATTTTTGTTTTCTTTCAAAAACAATATAAAAAGTGTTAAAGTGACAAAGTCAGTATCAGTTTTATGATAATATAAGAATAAAAATACAGAAATTTAATTAAATATATATTTTTTTTAATGTTACATGCACACATATTTTATTCCAAAGAATTTGTCAGTTGCGAAGATTGAGTTAAAAAATAGTGTTTTTGTTAAGAAGACGATTTATTTATTTATATTCTACAACATATGTTCAATTATTTATTTTTATCAATATTTATCACTTTTACTGGATTTTTAGTTTTAAATTATAACAGTATGGTTTACCATATAGTTAAGGTAAGTTGTATCTCATACGAGTAACGAATATCATTCATTCCGCATATATATTAATTTAAAGTGTTCATTCATTCATTTATTAATTCGATACTGTTAAGCGTTTAATTTAGTAAAATTTTGTTCTACGCTACTTCTTTTAATTGTATATTATTTAAACATACGCATTACACTAAATTTAAAAAAAAATTGAAATGTGTTAAAAATCAAGCCGTGTCTCCTGCGAACGAGTTTTGTGTTTGCTAACAACTAACAAAATGTCCGCCTATTGTGATATACAGATTGTATATTATGTACAATAAAGTTTAAATAAAAAAATAACATAATAACACATTTTACAAAATGTGCAGCGTTTTATTTTTGTCACAAAAAGTGCTGCGGCGAACGGAAAACATGTTTTATTACAATGTTTTTTATTTTTTTTAGCGCAGGCGACACGGCTTAAGTAGGTATATGTAACAACCCCAGTTAAACAATAATTTATGATGCTTGAATAACAACACATAAAACGATATTGTAGCCAGTTGATGTTATAAATTTGTGCGACCTGCAGGCCAATCGCGCTAATCACAAACCACTTTAACGTTATTACCAAAACCGAACCACGACCGCGAAGGCTCCATTTGTTTAAATCGGTTAATCGATTGAAACTTGTAGGTCGTCGATATATCGGTAACTTTGTATTTTTAAAACTCATATAATTACACTTATTCACATGTGAAATTCCAATACATAATAATAATACTTTGTATTATCATCATCATCATCCTAGCATGTATTCCTAGTTGCGTCGTCAGCTTACGCTTTGGGGCCTAGGGTACGCTGTAAGTCATGGTCCTAAATTTGGCTCCGTAATTCTTTCTACAGGGAGACCAGACCAACAGGAACATGGCCTGAGGTATGTTAGTGGCCAACACTGTCAGAATTTTTCAGGCTGCCCTAAGGCATCTGACACAGCCTCACGACTGCTATCTATCGATAACAACCGGGACCAACGCGACTTAACGTGCCTTCCGAAGCACGTATGAACTCAAGATAGAAAATGCCACTTAAATGGCGACCAATCCAATAGTGGTCGCGTCACGACGTCGCTTGACACGCTCATTCGCTACGGATATGCGAGTCGCGCTCGACTAACGAACTCCTCAACCACATTATCAAATATACTAAATAAAATAGTTACAATCGCGAATACCTTGGCAGGGTGAATGTTAAAGGTTTGCGACAATTAATCAAGTGTGTATGTGCATATAGACAATACGATATGCGTTTCTTAAACGACATGTGTCGAAAGGTCATCGACGGTTTGTCTGATTTTATTGTCACTTTTGAAATTTAGAATTGTTGGATTGTCAGGTTTTTTTTTACAATACGCGCCAAATAACTTCACATACGTGAAGTTGTCTGCGAGTAGCGCCGTAGTAAACATTTTTAGTTATCAACAGATTGTGAACGCGAGGAAGTTGCCATTCAACGCTTGTCTTTATCTGCGCGAACATGGCTGTTGGTTAACTGCAGGCACCATGGAGTAATTACAAAGAGGAGATGCCGTAATAAGCGTTTTGTACAAAAGCGTGTGTGAGGCTACACGGGGCGGAAGGCAGACATGCGGGGTGCTTGGTTTCGGCCGCGGCTCCAATCATAGAGCACGAGCAATGACAAGCTCCGCCCACTGCAGTGTCGGCGAGGCGCCAATGATCACGTCACTGCGCCATTTTAAACGGCATCTCCTCTTTGTAATTACTCCATGGCAGGCACGCAAAGTTGTGTGGTGCGGATTGTAATGTTATGTCAATCCTGGTAGAGGACATGATTGGGGAAATAATATGCGTTGTTATTCAAATTTATCAAAGTACTAGTATATTCGTATTGTTCGTCATTAGTGTATGTAGTTAGATATATTGTCTCAAAGACATTCAATGTTTTAGATATAGTCGGTAATTTGAGGATTTGATCTACCTAACTACAGCTTAATTCTTAGGTAAACTTAGTTCACGGGAATTCATTAATTGTTTAAATGTAAAATATTTGTAATTTATTGATACTCTTGAGAATCACAATCACAAACATCGATAATATTGATAAATCACAAATTATACTTACAATAATTTCATATAATAACAAGATATTATAAACATTTACATGTAACAGCAGTAAAGGTAATCATCAAATATTATGTTAAAAAAATTATTTTTACCGACTTGAAAATAGTTAAGAACATCCTATGTGCAAGTTAATGTACTATCTATCTACCTTTTCAGATTTAAAAGTCCTGTCAAAAAGATAATCCCAAAATTGTCAAGAAAAATATTTTCTGAGATTTAGTATGTATACAATAGTTAGCTGAAGACCAATCGCGCTGGTTGCAAATCACTTTAACTTAATTACCAAAACCAAGCCAAAACCGCGAGGGCCACGAATGCGAAATCAGTGAATCGAACGAATTTCCCTTGCGGTCGTAGTTTGGTTTTGGTAAATACGTCAAAGTGATCGCCTATAGTAACTATCACTAAACAACCATCCGGGAATCAGGGTTTTTTTGCGAGTAGACGACAGATCGGATTACTATATCGATGATTTTTATATATCTTGCACGTAGGTATTTGACACTTTTGCCTATATAAGTATATTAAATGTGATATGTGTAGTTCAGAAAGCAAAGGGAAAACTAGCATATTTGCTTAGATTAAAGGAAAATCATTTATGAAAAATGTACCGACTAGGTAAATAATATTTTTCTAAGCAAAGCTAAAGTTGTTGGATTGGCAACATCTGAGTGTGATAATAAGGAGCTTAATTATAATTATAGTACATAATTTTAAGTAATGTTACATTTTGATTTGGGGAAAAAAACTGTAAAAAAGATTTTTAAACAAACGAATTTTGTGAGATATCCTATTTATAACATGTACATAAACAGGCATGACTGTTCAGTGATTTGCTATCATCATCATCTCGGCCACAAGACATCCACTGCTGAATAGACCTCTCTCACGGATTTACAATCTGACCTATCTAAAGCGGCCTGCGTTCAGTGTCTTCCTGCGACCTTGACTATGTCGTCGGATAACCTGGTCGGTGGACGTCCAACGCTGCGCTTGCCGGTGCGTGGTCGCCATTCGAGAACCTTTCGGCCCCATCGGCCGTCGGTTCTCCGCGCTATGTGCCCACTGCCACTTCAAAGAGCTAATTCGCTGGGCTATGTCGATTTCTTTTGGTTTCCTACGGATCTCCTCATTTCTAATTCGATCTCGTAAGGAAATACCAAGCATAGCCCTCTCCATAGCTCTTTGGGCGACCTTGAGCTTTCTTATAAGGCCTATAGTAAGGGAGCCGTACGTCATCACCGGTAACACACACTGGTCAAATACTTTCGTCTTAGGGCACTGTGGTAAGTCGGGCGAGAAGACATGGTTTTGCTACAAAATAAGTCAATTAATTGATTTGTAAGATTATATTTAAATCATTATTTATTAAAATCAAACTATGGAAGGAATAACATAGGTGGATATCGACATAACTCTTTGGGTCAAACAGACTTTGAAAAAAAATACTAGGAATAGTTCGAATATAATTATCTAAATTTTAAGTATCTTATTCTCGTTACTAGTAATACGTTTGGGGGGGGGGGGGTGAGTTTAATCAAAGCTAGTTTATTACTGAATCATAAGTACATATAAATATTGCATTCAAATTTTTGTCTATCTATTACGCTTTCACGGCTTGACCCGCTGAACGGATTTTGATGAAATTTGATATGAATATAGACGCAGGCGGAGCTGCGGGAAACAGGGAGTAACGCAATAAGTACTGTCTTTTCTGGCATTTAATATTACAATTTTTCCCAAATCAAAAATGGCAATATGTTATATACTCTGTGTTTGTGTCTGGTGTTGTGAATCCATAAATTATCTTTTTCATTATGATTTGCAATACAGATACTTTTGGTGCGTCATGTTCAAATAATAAGAATAATTTTAAAATTGTATTAAATTATTGTAAAATTTAATATGGTCATAATTATGTTGTAAAATGTATTTCGTATTTTTCAAACTACTGATATTCTGATATTAATTAACTATACAATTACGACTTACAAGATTTGTTTGTTAGCTTATCATTTGATGCTAGATGGTACAAATTGAACTTGTCCATTCCGATAGACAATGTAACCTACACGAAATGATGATGACCCACACATTATCATATAATACTTCCCAAAATTATTGCAATGTAGCCATTATTACTTGCTAATTTTTTAGTTTGTAACTGGTTACGAGAAAAAAAAAATATTTCGTAACCGGTTATAAGACTTAAGTAGTTACGTAGGCGACCGGGCTAAAAGGTCGGATTTGGCTGACTTTATATGGTTTTGTGAGGAGGTACAATGAAAAAGAAATTTGAGGTGACCATGATACAATATTAAAGGTTTCCATATGCTATTGTAATTTTATTGTAATAAAGTGTTCGGTAATTTTTTTTTCATTAAATTTACATATTTTAATACGGTTTTTATCGCGTTTGTTACTTTTTTATTTACATTAATTTAATCATTTGTTATTTTTTCACTGAATTTTGTAATCACAATTGCTTCCGTTTTCTTAGAAAATTAGCCAAATCCCTGAAGAAAATTATTGCTTGTTATCATATTTATACTTGAATGTAAGTGATGATGTCGTACAATAAATGTTTGGATGTTGTAGGTATATTTGTGTTTTATTGTTGAACCAGCGAACCAAGCGAGAAAGAGTCTCTTTTTTAAGATTGGCCCATTTTTTTTTATTGTTATAATTATATACGACGACGAACAAGCGAGTCCATGGTGACCGAACCGATCCACGGGGGCTCCACAAGCAGCGCAGCTGTGATCCACGCACACTTCAGCTCTGAGCCGGAGACCTACAGCTATGCGGAATGTTAGCGGGTCAATAAACGTCCCTAGTGTAGGAGACGGATACGCATGTAGCCAGTGGCCAGATTCAAATCTCGACACAGCTAAAATTCTGGCCTTATCTTTACTTGAAGTCGAGTCTAATAATGATTAATGTAAAACGGATTGGGAAGATATGATGTCCCAGGCCCTCTGTTTTTTGGGCGTAGGGGGTAAATTTGGGCTCGGTCCAGCAAGCCAAGCATTCGTGGCCTCAGTCAAGTTAATTTTGCGAGTACCCAAGCCTCCAAGCCTTATCGGTTAAGTTGTCAAACGTGTCTCTTTGGCCTAAGTGCGGCCAGTTTAGGTCCTATAATAAGTCCGCCATTTACATGTAATTTTATAAAGTTAAATAAATACCTTTACCTACGTCATGTTGTAAAATACTTGCACTTCCTTTGTGCTCTTTGTGTCTACATTTAGACTCATAAAATCCTATATCCTGGCTTTTTGTACCAAAAATCTCTGATGCCATACGAATACCTAGCGTGGTCCACACGCTCACCGGAGTGCTATTTTTGAAAGTGTGACTCACGCAAAATTTTTGTTCAATATCGAATGATTTTCGGTCGATATCGAAGGATTTTTGTTCGATATCGTACAATTTACATTCGACATATACCTATGTTACATTTCAAAAATAGCGCACCCGTTCCTTCTCAATTGCACACCGGTAATTTGAAATATTGGTTGCAAAATGGCTTTCACCAGAAGTTTCGGCTTGCCGGGTGACGAAATCTGTTTCGAGGAATGCTTTTAACTCTCCCTGACGTGCCGGCTCGCTAATTGATCTAAGCTGACTGTTTATCAAAATAAATCTCCACTTAAAACATAAAATTACAGAATTAAGCGCGTAAAATACCTTCATTCTTCCGACGTTTTAACCGTGTTACAACGGAATCATCCTGTTATTTTATATTTTAAATATGCAGTGCGTTAGTTTAAAAGTTAAATCTCCCCTTTTATTTGAAAAAAAAAGTAGCTCATATTGGTACTTAGTAAAAATAAAGGTAAATAAAGTGTAGGTATATCTATCTATCTATCTACCTCTACCACGAGATTTTATTAATTATAGATTAGATAGAGATAAGAAGATTTGATATAGATATCTTAGTTAACTTACTATCCGCCAGTGGCGCTGTACAGGTTTGCCATGCTAAATTTACAAACTAGTCGCTAGCGTCTGTGTCAATAAAACTCATGGTTGACGTAAATATTTTACATCGCTTTGGTGTAAACTGTTAAGATGTTACGAATATTAAATAATATCGAAAATCGCGTTGACGCAATTCAAAAAGAAATTGTGACGTTCCTTAGTCAAACTAATTCTATGGTGAACGCTCTTATGTCGAAACATGTTACGAGAATCGCTCTTGGTGAAGTTTTTCCAGCAAAGTCTTTGTTATTGCGCCATGGTATAGTACTATTAATTTATTCTGTACCATGAGTGCGGTACTATCAAAACAATGCATCGTCTTCTGTGTCTCTTGTATTTCTAGTACTATTTAAAGATGACGTGTAATAAATACATAATATGTCAAAAATAAATTTCTATCAAAATGAATTTACAGAATAAACATTGCCAATTTTATCTCAAAAACTGAAAAACCAAATGCATACAAGTTAAAAATAATAAAGAAAGTTTTGGTCACATCTACAGAGTATCGAAACTCTTCCAAATCAACGTTCCTTTCGCAATGGTCACACCCCACTTTCCTATTTCATGAAGTTCGGTGGTTTTTAGACACTAAGTAATCACATTAGTACAGATACGGGGAGCAATGTCACCGAATTTAACTGAAATAATCAGGTTACTATAGTTAATCGGACGTGCGGTTGCAAGTGGATAACTGTCAACCGGTACTCCTAGTCGAATTCATAAAAGTGTATGTAAGTCTCCTTATGTTTGATAAATTGTAACGGGCCGACGACGTACTACACATTTCCGGATATTGAAAAACTTGTTATAACAAAACAGTAGTAAAGAATTGATTATTTTTTTAAGAACAAAATAGGCTAGTTTCCTAAAAAAATATAATTAGTCCGCCAGTTAGATAATCAAAAAATTTTGGAAACCTATTTGCTCTTTTGAAAATTAAACAAAGAATGGTAAAGATATGGGGCGTTAAAGTTCCGTGTGACGTCACAGTATGGTACACTTTTTCGCAATGTGTTACGTCACGAGCCCCCCACTCCTAAACTTTGATGCGTTATAAATATCTTTATAATTTATCGCTCAATTGACAAAAGAAAAAATACGTCATTTATATTTTTTTTGATTCCCTAAATGACGGACTAATTTTAATGTTAGTCTTTTGACCCTGGAAACTAGCCTGTATTCAATTTAAGATCATGTTTCAAGGCTGAATCCTGACCGCTTCCAACAGGTAATTTAGGAAATGTTTAGGAGATACCGATGTCCAGCAGTGGACTGACTGCAGGTGAATTGATGATGATGACACAAAACGTCCTCAAATCTATTGCATTTCGGTATAGTCTCTCCACAATGTCTAGTTAGCCATTCCCACAACAGTGTTCATGGTCCGCTGGTCTGCGTAACGATGTAACATTGGTAATCTGTTGCTTTGTGATGCCATATCTACAGGCTGTAGAATACAGCAATTAGTAACTTAACAGGGTGTCAATTCTGCTAATAAACTTAAAAAGACCATGCAACTGACATTTAATAATAAAAAAATAATTTTCTCAACACAATTGGCAAGTGCTTTAATAAAAAGTGTTGTGAGAGAGTGGTGTCTGAGACAAATACGACATATTGGTATTCTGCTAACACAATTTTGTAAACGTAACTAAATGGTAATGGCATAAAAAATGTAAGTATAATAAACACTTTATTGACCAATCGATTTACAACTATGATACGATTGATGAGCAGGATAGTAAATTTTTACGATTGGTCTTAAAATTAGTAACAGAATACCAAACACTGCCATTGAGATCCAATTACGATTTAATTGTGCAATATGTAAAATAAGAGAATTGACACCCAGAATAATTAAGATTGATATTTACTAGAGGCTTTGTCAAAAAAAAGAAAGAAATCGCATTAGTTTTTATTCGCAAAGTTTTATTCACCGAGTATTTGCTCCGTGGTTTTATTCGATTTAACTATGTGTTTCTTTTGTTTGTAAATGGTGCAATAAAGTGTTCATTCATTCATTCATACGTACAGAAAGAGTACGGACAAGTTTTAGTACTTTTAAATCTCTTTGAAAGTTTAAAAAAAAACTGTCGTTCAAACATTATTTAGGATAAGCTCTAGCCTTGTTCTAAGAGCCTTAGTTGACAAAAGAGACCAGCGATTGTTTGATCGATGAAAAACAAAAGAAAAAAATGATTTCGAGGTTCGATAATTCAATACCTAATAATATTTAAACTACTGTTAGCTGTACTCACTACTCACCCTCATAAACTAAACTGTTCTTTGTTCACTACCTTCAGATTGTCTGGAAGAGATTGTAGCACACTAAGTATATCATTTGTTTCTGTATGATATTTTATTTTTTTGTATACTTTTTACAGTGTTCCTCTTATTGCAGTAAAAAAAAAGAAAAAGGAAGAAAATACTGAAAACTAGAAATTAAATAAATCCTGCACGTGCGGCATGTTAGCAAAAACACTGGCTGCAAACACCTGTTGGCAAGCAATGCTTATCTTCTTCATCCTAGCGTGTATTTCTGGTTGCGGCGTCAGCTTGTGCTTCGGAGCCTAGGGTACGCTGTAAGTTATGGTCCTAGATTTTGCGGCACTGGTTATTACAATGGACTGCCGTCTGACCTCCGTAACCTTTTTATAGGGAAACTAGACCAACAGGAACATGATCCGATGGAACATCAGGAACATGATGTTAGTGGCCAACACTGTCAAAAATATCAGGCTGCCTAAAAGCATCTGACACGGCCTCACGACTGCTATCTATCGATAACAACCGGGACCAGCGGCTTAACGTGCCTTCCGAAACCACTGGAACTCGAGATAGAAAATGCCACTAAAATAGCGACCTATCCAATAGTGGACACGTCGCGCCGTCGCTTGACACGCACATTCGCCACCGATACGCACATGGATTAGTAATGCTTATCCATTGGGCGAAATAGCAGCCAGCCTTCCTGTCACCAGCAGCAGATCAGGCGTGATGAGATGTCTTCGGATATATCTCTGGATTATTTTGTAATTTCCAGTTGCTTATTTCGGTTCACTGCAGCGGTGACCACCGGAGTAGTACTTTTGCGTTGTAGAAAATACCACACGGCCATGAGCACAATAATGTACACTAATAACATATATAAGTAATCTGAAATCACAATTTTTTTTAATAATATGTTTAAAAGAAAATTTAATAAAAAAACTGGAAACCGAGTAACTTTCGAGCTTGATTTTTATGGGAGGTCGAAAAAATTTTATAGGATTACTTTTATTTTTTGTTATTTAATTTGGTTTAGTTACTCACTATTTTTATTAGACACATTGACAATTTGGCCAATAGTTTCAAAAGGAGAATAGAATACTTTAACTGCTAAAAGTATTTATCAGCTGCTAACAAAACTAGACTAAATCTAAAACAAAAGAAAACTTATAAACTAAAAAAAACCTAAAGTGGGAGACCCCGCGGACCAGCCAGGGCCCCATCACGCAGGCAGCATTCCCGCGCTGAATAGCGATGGCTATCCGTTGAGCGAGGGTCGTCTGTCCTTTGCCCCACGAAAGTTTGCTGCTTACTGTTTTAGAAACTTGAGCGACATGATTTGACAGAGATTAATTAATTTACTGAATTTTTTAATTTATTTTAAATTGGTGACTAACACTGATCAGAAGAAAATATAATTTTGCAGCGTTAACATAGTTTAATTTAACGTATAATAATAGCGAAACTTAACAAATACCTTAATTCTTATCATATAAAAATGAATCTCTATTTTCCATGGTCATCGCATCCCGCATTATTCTCGCATGAACGGATGGAAACATTTCGCTAATATTGTCTTATGTTTATTATTGTCAGGAGAAGGTTCTTATCGACGATAAAATCTTAGTTTTAAGACAGGACCACATCTGTCGTTTATTGTCGTGTACGTTTATTTTCACTAGTTCGAGCAGTCTTTTCGATCATCGAACTATTGAGGATTAACGGATAAACAACCTATGGTTGTTTAACCCAGAGGCTAATAGCTATTTTTCAGAAATTTCAGCTCGCCTCCTCGATTTTACGGGGGATCCGAGGGCTGGCAGTTACTTTACACAGCGAATAGCTATCGCTATGCGAAGGGGTAATTCTGCCAGTCTTCTGGGTAACCTGCCTCGCAGAGATAAGATGGATACTCTGTTTTATCTTTAATTTTTTTCAGTAAATTATTTTTAAGGTTTTCAACGCGCTCGTGACATCTCCGGTGTTGCAGGCGATCATAGGCTACGCTGACACCATCAGGAGACCCGTACGCCTATTTGACTACTTTGTTGTATATAAAAAAAAATTACATTGTATTATTAATACCTATTTTTTCCCAAATAAATTGGCAGTGAACCTATGTTCTAAATGTCCATTTTGCAAACAATGGCTGGATTAATTCGAACCTCCACCCTCGCCATCACACAAATTACATTACAACATTGACGTGACGTCCCGGACCGACTTCATCCCTTTAGGTTTCGTCGAAATGCTAGGGTGCCTGGCGTGCCGTATTACTATAGAACATTATCGATGAGTTATCGGAAAATAATCTGGTTGGCATAATCTAATCCGTCGCACATCTTCGTTGATCATTACAGCAAATTCGTAAAAAATCTCCGTTTGTTTTTAAATTCCTGTTAAAAAATGGCAGGAAAACAATCAACTGTGTGCGGCTTGGGTCGACTTCTGTGACATATGTGTGGAACCCAACCACTATATGCGTTTTGATAATCCTCAAGTCCTTGCAAAGGAAAACCGATTCATTCCAAGGATGTTACGTGAAGCTATTGAAATTAAAAAACATCCTAATTTCAATATAGAGGATGGATGGCAGGTACCGCCAGCTTGGGACCCAGTCATTATCTTAATAAAATCGCAAACTCGGAAGCAGACTGCAAGACCCTTAGATACTGTGAGCCAATACTGCGTGAATCGGAATAGTTACCAATAAAAATTTCAGGCGGTAGTTTGTAATCTTATGACATCAAAGACAAATGTTAACTTAGTCTGCCTGCGACCATGAACGCTGTAAAGTGTTTGAAACGTCAGGTGTAAAAAAATAAGTAATAAACGCGATAAAAACCGTATTAAAATAGTTTAATTTAATGAATAACAATCGCGAAAACATAAGAACTCATTAAATAAGAATTGTTTATTTATATGTGAGTTTATAACGTGATTAAGACGTTTGCCTTAGACCATAGGTCTAGGTCATAGGATCGATTCTCAAGGGAATCATTCTCTGTTTAATTGTTTCATGTTTGGTAAGGACATTGCATCTTTTGATAATAATGATGATAATGATTCCGTGCTTTGAAAGGCACGTTAATCCGTTGGTCCCGGCTGCCATTTGGTGATCGTTAAAGGAACC
Source organism: Euzophera pinguis (assembly GCA_947363495.1). Lineage (NCBI taxonomy): Eukaryota > Metazoa > Arthropoda > Insecta > Lepidoptera > Pyralidae > Euzophera > Euzophera pinguis. The sequence continues at coordinate 3,983,669 of OX376164.1, forward strand.
ACATCTGAGGCCCGAAGGCTGTTCCGAAATACTCTGACACCAGGGTGTACATCGATTGACCATGTCGCCCACTCGATACGAATGAATCATCATCATCCTAGCGTGTATTCCTAGTTGCGTCGTCAGCTTACGCTTCGAGGCCTAGAGCACGCTGTAAGTCATGGTCATAGATTTGGCGGAACTGGTAATTACAATGGAGCGACTGCCGTCTGACCTCCGGTTAACGCTTTTAACAGGAAAACCAGACCAACAGGAACATGACCTGAGGCATGTTAGTGACCAACACTGTCTGAATTTTTCAGGCTGATCAATCGATAACAACCGGGACCAACTACTTAACGTGCCTTCCGAAGCACGGAGGAGCTTAAGATAGATAGAGAAAATGCCACTAAAATGGCGACCTATCCAATAGTGGTCACGTCACGTCGTCGCTTGACACGTGCATTAGCTACCGATACGCGGGTCACGCTCGCTCGACTAACGAGTTACGAGCTCCTCGATACGAATGAATTAACCTAAATAATTAATATTTCAAATAATTCCATTTTCCATAATTAATTTAATTGGATTTTGGTACATTGCAGTACCTATGGAAATAATATTTATTTGTCTGTCTGTTCGCCGCTCCCTTTCAATGTTGTGGTGTCGGTTCCGGGTAGCCAAACAAAGAAAAACGAGTATTCGACAATCTATGTGAGACATCAAAGGGTTTAATTATATCACTATCACAAATTAATTACATTACAGAAGGTTATGCGTTCCCAATGGCGACTATTGTATGCGTAACTTTAAAGTTGTACATGAAAATAACGCGCCAAAAATTTTAAGTTATAATTAAATGTTTGAGTGAAAATTAATTATTGAATTAAAATGACTTGTGAATGTTTTGATTAAGTGTGAAATGAATATATCTACCACATGAGACGTATATGATACTAGTTTTTGCCCATTGAGAATGGAACGTCTCCTACAAATGACATTCCTTTCTCAATGGTTTTGCCTCGCATTCGTACAAGATTACTTACCCACTGCTAGATACTTCAAAGGACACTCGACTTGCTTAGTTTTAAGTTGTTCGGGCGCATAGCACATTGTGGCATATATGTATAAAATCTATTATTGTTAGAGCATGATCATATAATTGCTAATTAAGAGACAATATCATTATTTTTAAAGAAGATGAAAATATACAGTAAATAAAGACTAGTCCATCTTAGTGGAAATCATTGTCTTTTCCTTCAATGTGGGTTACTAACCCGCTTGATGTGAATAGATTTGGTTACGCCCTGTACTTAACTTTAATTTACACCACTAGTATGACAGAATGTGCGAAGCAATATCAGTGTATTCGTCAAAGGACTTTGAAATGGCGAATGAATATATTGACTTTGTGAATCTGTATGCAAACAAAATACGCATTGGAATTATTTAAACTGCATTTATTTATATGTGACTGGATACGAAGTTTCGCAGAAAAAACGTAATTTTAAGTACTTAATGAATGTATGTATGTATGTAAAATTCTTTACTGTACATAAAAGAAAACAGTTAATACAACATCGACAGAAAAAAAAATCTTAAATATTACAATACATAATACAATACTACAATGGCGGACTTATACCCTCTGAGGGATCTCTTCCAGTCAACCACTATAATAGAGGAAAGTCTGTGACTGTAGTAGGAGTACAGATTATCGGATCTAACTTACATGTACAAAAAACAATAAATAAAAGCAATATTCATATACCTATTCATAATTCTTAATGATGATTAAATGCAGAGCAAAAAAAAAATCTAACAAATCACTCTACGGACAATTTATAGACTTCCTTAATCTTTTCCTTGAATGACTTGACTTAATTTTCAAATATCGTACAAATCATTGATTTAGGAACGGCCTCTTACGAAGAGAACAGGAGCCCTATTTTTGAAATGTGTGACTCGTATGTCGAATAAAAATCGTTCACAAAAATTATTCGACTTCCCGAGTTTGGTTGATTCATACTTTTATAAAATAGCACTCTAGGACAACATTAATTTCTACGAAATAAATGATTTTCTAACAAACCAAATTAAAATTATATTTTTAACTAGTTATTTCTTAGGATATAAAGCCGATATGAGAACCACCCACTTACTTGTTGAGTACTTAGAAGTGAACAAACAATGAATACACTATTGTTGGCGTCAATTTTTCAACAGGGGGTCAATTCTAGTGCAATAAACTTTAACTGATATTCCATTAAAACTCAATTACGATACATTTTTGTTATGCTCAATACTGGTATTCTGCTAACACAATTTTGAATCTGAATTTAATTGCAATTAAAACGTAATTACAAGCACTTACAAAATTATTTTGCGTGCTTCCGCCACCAATAACGCCTGAATCAATTAAATATCTTAAAACGTAATTGAATGATAATAGTAGAAAAAATATAAATAACAGAGTACTGATTATTGAAAGAATTGATGATTTTTTTGTTTAGCAAAATTTTCCAGTTGTAGTTCAATGGCATGCCAATGGAATACGATCGGTTTTAAAATTAGTAATAGAATACCAGAAACGTCAAAAGTTGTCATTGCGTTCCAATTACGATTCAACTGTGCACTATTTAAAATAAGTTATATTATAGTATTGATTCATAATGCAAAATATATAAACCCATAATATAATATTATTACATAAACCAACAAAAGCAACAAAAAATTTGAATATCCTGCCCAAATCGTGACAATGAGTTATGTATCTCGTAATTACACGATCTAGCACTTTATTTAAAAAAGCGCGGGATAAATGGAACGTAAGTCCGCATATTGTGGTAAATAATTGTTTATTTTTAACAAAAGAAATAAACGTCCACAGATAATATAGCGGGAATGTCACAATTTTTTTTTTTTCTATTAAGGTCATTGCTTATTATCATTTTATACACGGCTCCAGTGAACTTTGTTCCTTTTCAAATATCGTTACTGAGGGATGGTTAGATTACTATGCGCTACATACATTCATATTTGTAAACGCCGTGCATGCTATACATGTAGTAGTTCCGCGAAAAAGCTTTTAATATCGGGAGCCTCGGGCGAGGATGCAGCCGACGGTTGCCAGGGCAACTCCGGGCTGCAATCCGGGGCTTCATTATTGTAACTGGGCTCTGATTAAATTGCTTATTAACTGCCCGGGTTTTTTTAACCTCGAACTTCGAGTCATAAGGACTTTACATGCGCTGACAATCCTTTGACTGCGCTGCGTAGCTGCATTTGAAAAAGTTGTGAATTTCTGCGACTGTAGAATAAACATTTTGTGTTCGATGTTACTTTTCGTACCATGAGATTTTCTTAAAGCAGATGCGTCTGGTGGATATAGTACCCAAGTAGCAATCAAATGTTGTAGATCTTAAAGAGAAAATTAAAATATCTACAGTTAAAACCCTAAATACGTAAGTGATTCAAACTATGATATTGTGTACTTACATATTTTGACTGTAGATATTTTGAACCATTAGATAATTTAGATATTAAGAATTACAAACTTTGTTTTATAGATCGGTGTTACGTCTTTAAGGTATTTGAAGTAAAAGGTATTTTAAATTTAGGGATTTGGTCTATACTGTAGATGTTTTAATTTGAGGTATTATACGTACCCTATAATCTTATGGTAAGTAGAGGTACAATATGGGTATGGATATATTTGAGTTTTCTTAATGTCGCCGATTTTGAATGTTACAATTTTCAAAAATAGATCTTTTGGTGCCTGTAAAGCACTGCGCCAAAAAATACAAATCATTCTAACAAAACATGTTTTCTGTCAGCCGCTCATCACATTATGTATGAAAAAACTGCTAGGCCAAGCCCACTTTCTGTTAGGTGTTCGATGTTTGGTGTTTGCAAACTGAAAATACGGCCGCAGGAGACCCGGCCTAATATGAAGTTTAAAAAAAAATTCTAGCTTTGGTACCTATGTTTGAAACTGCATTGTACTTTTAGTTTATTTATAGAGTACCTAGTATACTTAACTTAGTCTTTATTTGAATTTGTGAAGTTAACTTAGTATTAGAATGTGTGTAATAATGAATGTATGTGGAAAATTAATTTATTAAACATATTTTTTTATTTAACGTCGTGTTGTATCAAAAACTCTACATAGGAACTCCCTTATAATCGAGAAGAATGGAAGAAGCTCCACAGACAAGAGCTGTCCAGCTCTAAAATTTATGATGTTTTTGGTTGCGCTTTCTGTGGGTTTGATTTTATTCTCTTTTAATGAACGGACGGATAATTTTATACGTAAGTCATAATGAGTAAGAGATGGACATAGTTTATATCGACTACGGATCCAATAGGCGGGAAATGCGAAAGAGAAATATATAGGATACTAGCTTTTTCCCGCAGCTCCGCCTGCGTCAAAAAGTAGCCTATGTTTGACCTCGGGTCTTCAACTATATTCATACCAAATTTCACCAAAATCCGTTCAGCGGTTTGGCCGTGAAAGTGTAACAGACAGACAGACAGACAGACAGAAAGACAGACAGACTTTCGCATTTATAATATTAGTATGGGTGCCTATGTTAGAATGAGATAGAGAGCGAGACCATTTCATATAAAAAATATTGTCCCATAGCGGCCTTATGGATTTCTTGTCAAAAACAAATATTTAAATTATAAACAAAGTATCTAGTTGTAAGTGTTAAAAAAGTGTTCAGTAGAAGCGCATAATAATGTTTTCATGTGCAGTGCCTAAATGTAATTCAAGTTACAAATAAAACCCACTTAATTTCACATTTTACACATAAGTACCACCAAAGTTTATCACTGTATACATCCATGATTTCATAATTGTTTCGATATGGCCTTAAAATTTTATGAAAAAGTCCGCTACGTACCCGGGTAATGATTCTCGCGTCTCTGAGATAAGTCGAATTCAAGATTTCTCGAAAAAACATAGCGGCTATCCACAGAAGGCCAATTCTCACACCTTTAGAGATAAAGTCTAATTTGAGATATTGCGAAAAAATATGTTCGTATTCTCATTCAGCTCTCGTAATATTGTAATATTACAATTTCTATTAAATGCCTCTACGTTTCAGATTTCCATCTAAGGTAGATTTTCTCAAAAAATGGCTAACAATGGTTGGCAGAGAAGAATGGGTTTCCAAAATATATTAACCATATGTAGTAAACACTTTCAATGATTGCATTTCTATACAGATATTTTATTCTCTGGCTCTCAAAATTAGAACAAAGTAAAGTTATTAAAATGTCTATTCAAAGTCGAGTCGGAGTGCTCGTTAAAAATAAAAAAAGCTAAAGTAGCATGTTTAATACATGTAATTTTATTCTAACTTATCCCAAAGAATGCTGCATAAATAATTTGGCAATGATCTCACGTAAAGAAAATCGATCATAGTGATGTCGACATTGCTCGGCTCAGCACTATTTGAAAGGGCACACATGTATGACACACACACACTACCTAACTGTTTTCAAATTGGTCTCGTTTCTTTTACTGATTAGCTAATCTATAGACGTAGTCAAAAAAATTCTAAATCTACGTCAAGGGCAGATAATGTGATCACTTACAATAACGAACCTGGACCTAGTTATCCCCGACTGTACAAACATTTCAGTTTTTAAATACTTCAGTATTAATAGTTCAATTTACCTCAAGTGGTTAATGTTGAGAAAATATTAATTTCATTATAAGTATAGGAACTGGGTTTAGGCGATACAACGGATCATCTTCAGCAAAACCAATGGAAACCAGGCTAATAGGATCATGATGCGATTCCAAGACCACCAGATGGTAGTCGAAACTAACGGGCATTCGGAACCATGGACATAGATATGTTTATTTAACTCTGCGATGTCCTAATCAAACTGAAAACAACTACATACATAGTAGGTCCCGTGAGAATCGAACCCACGACATCTAGGTCTTTAACTTATCCACTGAATATACACTTATGAACTGTATGTATTTACCTATGTTTTACAAATAAAATATTGATTGGTTGATTGAATGCAGAGGCTGATAGTACGAGTATAATACAATGCATATTTGTCATAAACGATAGAATTATGGTACTATGTGAATTAGAATCAAAATCATTTATTATGTGATATGTTTGTTGTGTAATAGGTGAAATTGGAGTGCGATGTTGGGTGGGCTCAGCGTACCCCCGTCTCCCCCAGTGTAACTCAGCCCGTAAATAGTCTGTTGATAAGGTATTGAGTTGATAAAGAAATATCAGTACAGGAAAAATCATGGTTTTGTTTATTTATTTGTAAGCTCGTTAAAGCTTGTTTCCCGGTAGCCGGGATTTGTAGAATGTAGGTATCTCTTTTTTCTTCATAATATTATTTGTTTTGATGAATTTAATGTAAACTTCTTTCCTTTTAATTAATGTACTAATGGCGAAAATATCTTTGAAGTTTACGGCACTTATATAAGTTATTTTCATAGAATTTTGCGATGTCAATTACCATTATCGTGAATATTTAAGTTATCCAATATGGGCAAAAGTCACAGATTATAGAAGAACGGGACAAGTATATACGCAATGCTATTGCAAAAGTTTGGTTTAGAAGATGGACCCATAAGATGAACTGGAAACAATGGCTGGGCCACAGAAACCGAGGCAGGCCGATTACTCGTTGGAGGGAGACGACATCACCAGATGGCATATCCGGTATGGGAAAGACACGCGCAAGACCGGTATAATTGACGTGCATTAGAGAAAACCTATGTCCTGCAATGGACGATTTAGACTGCTAGAGAAGAAGAACAATTGCAAAAGTTTACACATGTGGTTAGCCTTGCGCTTGATTGTATTTAACAATGTATCCTTGTTTTGCAATAAAGAGTTTTGTATTCTATTGTATTGTATTAGCCTACGAGTATATAGGGAGAGATTAGCTTAAAAGCGTTCTGGTTTGCCTCTATAACGTCATCTAGGGTTCAGGGTGCATCAGAAGCGGGAGACGAACCGGTGTGCCATCGTTTGGTAACTCCCACTCGTCCTTTTGACGCCGAACTCAATGATCTCTGAATCTCTACATGATGACTTTTGTTAGAAAAAAAATAAGTGAAAATAGAAAGAAAGACTCAAGTGATCAGCTGACAGGATCGCGCCTGAGGTCGAAGAGTTTTAGGTGTTTCGGTTTTCACATAATTGTTTAATAAAAGTGGTTTAGCGCACTAAACTCACAGTAAAAAACCGGCTGTTGTTAAAGGTCACCTTGTAGAATAGCAGGTGAAGAAATAACCCTAGTATTAGCGTGTCCACAATAGGACAGCTGCTTTATATTTTTCTTCCACGTTTCTAAAAGGAGTCCGATTCTCAACAACGATTCGTTATAGTCTACGGAACCCCGTGCTATACCTGTATAAAAACCATTGAGAAAGGATAAAAGGATAATGTATAAAATTAAATGCAAAGTGGGCATTTCAGATTATCCATACTCCATACTTGTTCGGGTTGCCGAAACTATGTTGATGTTAAATGATAAACTTGTTAACTGATAAAATTATATTCTGAACCACACACGACAATTTGCAACAAAAGTAAAAAGATGATTTATGATAATGAGTAACACGGCGGCGCTCTTGATGACCGATCGCGAACTGAGTATGAAATGCAATGAATTTATGCGAATGACGTGAAAATGCTGACTTTGTACGATTGTTAACTCGTACATCTTCCCGGGCGGGAGAGATGAGGTTAGTCGAGGATGAGGCATGTGTTGGCCTTATTTTAACAAGGTGATAAACAATTTATTCTATGTCTAACATGTATGTGAATGACTTGTTATATTTGATGACTTTGATTTACAAAATGATGATAAAACAATATTTAGTTTGATACGTTTAACCTAATTGAATTGTCTGAATGGTTTTATATGTCATTGATTACAAGTTAGGTATAGGAAATACGGAACGTAACACTGGAGAAGTGTTTTTGTTTTGTTTTAGCACTCGCGCACTTTGATTTGAAATCTCATTTAATTCACTACACTGATTACACTGAACACTAGTACTGGTGGCGGCGGTCGGACTGAGACCCCCAGTCTCCTCCGAGGCTGCCACAGGGGTTGACGCCGCAGTGGGCGCTCTCTGCCCACGCCAGCATCGCCTCCACACGAACACTGCGAAGCCTGCTGTTGTCACCGCGAACAACACGTATATCGCGGCGTAGTGATGAATATCATGATAGGAGACACTCGATGTTAACGGAGTTTCTTGTTTCATCGCTTCTAATTGTCTCTCGATCTTGGTTAATTGTAGTTCATCGAAAGAGTTATTGGAGATATAGTTCGATAAAGATATTTCGGGTAACGAAATGTTGATATAATGATTGATTGGGGAAATCTCTGGTGACCGGATATTTGAGCTGATATTGATTTTACTGTCGTCTTGTCTGTGAGAGTATACCAGGTAGTCAGCTGATTTGATAATGCAACCTTGATCTACAGTAAATAAACCGGAGTAGTTCATTGTCACGGCGGTAACTTGATCTCCGCATAGCAATTTCAGTCGGCACCGGTCACAGCATGAATAAAAATATGAATTTATATTATTTAATTCCGTCCATTTGTTGTAACAGGATCTTGTTATTGTTTCGCACTGATTAGAATACGGTAACCGCTTGCAAAGGTTCTGATCTTCTTTGAAATGATAAATAGGTGTTTTAAGACGGCATAAGAGTAGGTTGGGATCTCTTCTTAGACAGGAGTCCAATTCTCTTTCCGTCAATGGTACAAATGCATCCTTTTTTAAGTTGATTGCAGCGTAGTCCGCAATAGGTGTTATAAACGTTTCCTGTGTGTTGTTTAATACATAAGGTATGGGTATGAGTTTAAGGACTTCAAACTCATCTCTGCTTGTTAACGGGATCTTGACTTCAAATATGATGTAGCGTGTTGTTATTCTAGCGCGAACTTCCAGCAAATTGTATATTCCGGGGAACACGTGGTTATCAATTGGTAGTAAAAGATCTTTCGGAAGTTGTCCGGCGATGATATTTAATTCTTGCCTTAATTGTTCCGGAGTTAGTATATGTAGGTTAAATTTACCGTTGTAAATATTCGTGATCGTATTAAGTAAGGTTCGTTGTACATTTTGTAAACTACTTAATATATTGTTAGCCATAATAGTAGTGCTTAGAAATTCCGTGCTGATTGATATGTTTTGTAGACTAGCCTTTATCTGTATCACGGCGTCGTCGATGGCTTGTATTTTTTCGTCGATAACTTTATGATGATTGTCCATTATGTGTTCTATCCGTTTTAGAGAGTTGAATTCCGCTTCGATAACAGAAGTTTGATTCTTCCAGAGTGCGGCAAGATGTTGTTGGTTTTTTCTGATAAGACTGATGTCTTCTTGGTATTTGTCTGCGAAGTGCTGATCCAAGACTCCAAACAGACTATTTGCGAGGTAGCCGACACCATCAATAAGACCGCGCTTGTGCCGCGGGCGGTTGTCGGATTCCTGGTGCTGTAATATGTTATTATAATATTGTAATTCCGTTAGTTCGTGTCTCATCTGCAATACGATACCATCGCAGTGCGATTGTTCCTTGATGTTCTTGCATAATTTATCTAAATAACCGATGTACTTATTTAATGCGTTAGTTCCTTGTTCGTATGGCAACATATCGTAGTAGACAACGAGGCGCCAGTCATCTCGTATTAAATGCATGTCTGTTATAGTGTCAAAGTATATACTACGGTTGCGTAAAGGGGTTAGGTTGTATGCTCCTTGAATAGTAGGTATGATTGTCATGAAGAAAAATAGTAATGATGTCACGAGGGAAGTAAGACAATACCTATCCTCTTCTTCTCTTACTTTTAGGAGCTGGTTCCTGTTCACGTGATAGTTCTTGACTATCGGGTGTGTCTTGACTTTGTTGAATTTGATTACTGTCTTGCTCTTGATTGGCAGGTAATATTGAGAGTTTTACTATGGGACGCTGTATAAAGCCATTTTTTGTTTTGAGTGTGACGACTCGGATGTAGCCGTCGCTTCCCGGGTGAAGTTGTACCACGCGGCCTAAGGCCCATTTGCCTGGGGGGAGATTGTCGTCTCTGATGATGACTATGTCATTTATTTGTATGTTACGTTGCGGTTTCCTCCATTTACTCCTTGCTGCTAGTTGAGTGAGATACTCGTTACGCCACCTATCCCAGATGTCTTTGAATATTTTATGAGTTAGATGCCATCTTGTTCTCATGTCCTTTTCCGTTTCGTAGATGTTTAAGGAGGGTCCGCTGCCCAAGAAATGAGATGGTGTTATAATGTCCAAATCGTTGGGATCTTCGGTCATTGGGCAAAGGGGTCGTGAATTTAGACACGCTTCAAGTTGACAAAGAAGAGTGGTGTATTCTTCAAAGGTAAGCTTTTGTTCGCCTACCACGCGCTTCAAATGATGTTTTAGGCTTTTTACAGATGACTCCCAAAGGCCTCCAGCTGAAGGCCAACTCGCAGCGTTATAATGCCAGGTAATCCCCATAGATGTTACTTCTGACATAAATTCTTGATTGAAAATTTTTTGCAACTCGTTGAATTCTTGCTGTAGTATACGATTTGCTCCTATGAAATTAGTACCCTGGTCACTATAAATGTGACCGGGGACGCCCCTCCTTGCTGCCATCCGCCGTAAGGCAGCTAAGAATGCAGATGTTGTGAGATCAGACACGATTTCCAAGTGGACGGCTTTTGTCGACATGCACACAAAGACAGCCACATATCCTTTGGTGGTCTTGATACCACGGCCCTTATTTGCCTTGACTAGGACGTGCCCGGTGTAGTCAACTCCAACATGAAAGAACGGTCGTGATGCGTTAATTCGTGCCGGCGGAAGATCTCCCATGATTTGATATTGCAGATCGGGGCTATGCCGTCTGCACTTGATACAGAGGCGAAGGCGTTTCTTGGTGGCTCTTATGCCTCCTATTAACCAATATTTACGTCTCATGATAGCGGTAGTTAGCCGGGGTCCGCCATGGTAACAGAGCTCATGGGCTTCGTCTATGATGAGGTCGGCTAACTTCGTATTGTTAGGTATGATAGCGGGATGTTTCATCTCGATATCAATGTTGGCATGTTTTAGTCTGCCGCCGACTCGCAAAATTCCTTGCTCGTCTATGACAGGATTCAAATCGTAGATTTTACTCTTGCTATTAACAATCTTGCTTGATCTTAATGCTTCTATTTCTTCCCAAAAATATTCTTGCTGTACATGCTTAATAATTCTTGCTTTTGCTTCGTTTATTTCTTGAATAGTTAGATAGCTTAGTTTATTTTTTCTGTTTATAAACCGCTTTATCCATGCTAATATTTTTATGATTTTAGGTAACGAACTGTATCTTGCTAGTAGCTCGCTTTCTATGGTGCTTTCACTTGATAATTTTGATGCGTGATAACTTTTATTGGATTTTCTTGTTTCTTGCTCTGTTATGTAATCTGATATTTTACCTACTTCGTTAGTTGTAGTTTCTTCGCGTAACCAAGTAGGACCATCCCACCAAAGTGCATGTTCTTTTAGTTGGGAAGGGGTGAGTCCTCGACTGGCACAGTCTGCTGGGTTGTCCTTGGATTGCACATATCGCCAGCAGATTGATGGCATGTTCTCCGTTACTTGTTTCACCCTATTGGCTACAAATGGCTTCCATCTGTCTGCTTCTCCTTGTAGCCAGCCTAAAACTGCCATTGAGTCTGTCCATCCGAAGACCTTTTTGTCGTATTTATGAAGACATGCGGTAATTTTCGCCATAAACTTGGATAATAACAGCGCTCCGCACAACTCTAAACGTGGTAAAGATATGTTTTTTTTGAGAGGAACTAGTTTTGATTTTGCCGCAACCAATACGATGGATACTGTTTTGCCGCGAGTTATCTTGCAGTATACGACACAAGCGTATGCTTTTGTGCTTGCGTCGCAGAAACCGTGAAGCTCAATTGTGTCTGTTTCGTTTGTTCCTAACCATCTTGGTATTTTGTAATCGTTTATTAATTTTAAATCCGATTTGATTTTGATCCATTCCTGATATATTTCATCCGGAACGGGCTCGTCCCACTTTAATTGTGTTTTCCAAATATCTTGAAATATTAATTTTAATTTAGTTGAAATAGGAGCTTCCCAGCCTAATGGATCGTAGTTTTTGGCGATATCAGATAATAGTGTTCTTTTGGTTGGACGAGATTGTGATGAATCAAGATTTGATTGAAAAGTGAAGTAATCTAATTGAGGATTCCAGCTTATCCCTAGCATTTTTGTTGATTCTGCATGTTTGAAATTAAAGTTTCCCTGATTGCTTGGGTCAACACTAACATCTTGTAGTAGCTCGGGCGAGTTGGATTTCCATTTACGAAGATTGAAGCCTCCAGACTTCAGTAGATTGATCATGTCTCTTTGTAACTCTTTTCCTGAGTTGATTGAGTGAGCCCCATGAACAAGGTCATCCATATAAAAGGATTCCTCGAGCACTTTAGGAGCCTCACTGTTCTTATAGTTTGATTTTTCGTCTTGTGCTAGTTGTTTAAGCGTTTGCATAGCGAGGAACGGAGCGGCCTTGGTGCCGTAGGTAACCGTCGCCAGCTGATAAACCTGTAAAGCTTCTGATTGATTGTCACGCCATATAATCTGTTGTAGTTTTTGGTCTTCTGAATTAAGCCAAATTTGTCTAAACATCATTTCAATGTCACTTGTAAAAGCATACTTGAATTGTCTCTATTTTATTATAAGACTTTGTAAATCTTGTTGAAGGTTAGGACCCTTACACATCAAATCATTAAGGCTGTAACCACTTGATGTTTTTGTTGATGCATTGTAGACGACCCTTAATTTTGTTGAAGTCGAATTCGGCCTTGTGACTGCATGATGAGGTAGGTAACATTGCGGTGCATTTGATTTTATTGCGGGCATCATATGTCCGAGCTCTAAGTATTGTGTAAGGAATAGTTTATACTGTTGCAAAATATCCGGATGCTTGTTTAAGTTTTTTTCTAATTTGTAAAATTGTGCAATAGCCTTTCCTTTTGATAATCCTAAATCAGTTTGATAATTTGGTTTCATTGGAAGTCGCACCTCGTAGCGACCATCTTGTTTTCTCTTGGTTGTTTCTTGATAAAATTCGAGGCATCGTTGATCTTCGGATGACATCTCGGATGATTCTGTTATATCTTCTAATTCCCAATACTTAGAGATTTCTTTGATGTTGTGGATGACGACATTACACTGTAGTGTTTGAATATTGCCACTCAATATCCACCCTAATCGTGTTTGTTGTGCGGTGGTTAATGTTGAAGGTTTCAATAACGGAGTACTGGGCCTGTCTGCTGCGGTAGGTTGATAATTTTGAATGTGTGACCTAATCAATTCGTATCTTTCCCTTACCCGGTCATGTTCGTTTGATGTAAAATAACTATGAGATAAATTACCGAACTCCAATAACTTATGATGATTAGTTTCAAATTCAAGCCAATAATTGTCAAGAATGTCTAAACGACGTTGAAGATATTCTGGTGTTTTGCGTTCAGAAGAGTCTTTTTTAAAGTTGCTGTATGCATGTTCAAAAGCGTTTGATATTTGTTTTTGATTGGAGAGAATGTCTTCCATGGTAGACATAATTGATGAAGAAAATAAAAGACCTTACTTGATAGATCTGGTAAGTGGTGATGTGAGCAGATATGCCTCGCTCACTGTACCTGATGATGGAGGCCTTGGTGCCCCCTGTAATCCTTGATAACCGAAAACCTTGATATCCCGGTACTTGATGAACACGTAGAACTTGGTATCCACGTGTTAAAGTGCACTGCTTCCAATAGGTTAGTACGCGGAACCACTGACACGTTTTAAAGTCCAAAATGAAACTTGACACGTGAGGTCCCGCTTTTAGCTCGAAGGACCAATGTTCGGGTTGCCGAAACTATGTTGATGTTAAATGATAAACTTGTTAACTGATAAAATTATATTCTGAACCACACACGACAATTTGCAACAAAAGTAAAAAGATGATTTATGATAATGAGTAACACGGCGGCGCTCTTGATGACCGATCGCGAACTGAGTATGAAATGCAATGAATTTATGCGAATGACGTGAAAATGCTGACTTTGTACGATTGTTAACTCGGTACGGTATCTGAATCTCTACATGATGACTTTTGTTAGAAAAAAAATAAGTGAAAATAGAAAGAAAGACTCAAGTGATCAGCTGACAGGATCGCGCCTGAGGTCGAAGAGTTTTAGGTGTTTTGGTTTTCACATAATTGTTTAATAAAAGTGGTTTAGCGCACTAAACTCACAGTAAAAAACCGGCTGTTGTTAAAGGTCACCTTGTAGAATAGCAGGTGAAGAAATAACCCTAGTATTAGCGTGTCCACAATAGGACAGCTGCTTTATATTTTTCTTCCACGTTTCTAAAAGGAGTCCGATTCTCAACAACGATTCGTTATAGTCTACGGAACCCCGTGCTATACCTGTATAAAAACCATTGAGAAAGGATAAAAGGATAATGTATAAAATTAAATGCAAAGTGGGCATTTCAGATTATCCATACTCCATACTAATATTATAATAGCGAAAGTCTGTCTGTCTGTCTGTCTGTTACGCTTTCACGGCCAAACCGCTGAACGGATTTTGATGACATTTGGTATGAATATAGTTGAAGACCCAAGGTCAAACAAAGGCTACTTTTTGACACAAACGGAGCTGCGGGAAACAGCTAGTAGAGAATAAATGATAATTCCAAAAATGCTTGATTATCAGCTGGTAGGAATTCGTTTTGCTACCCAAACGTTTATGTCCAAATGATCCTTCAATTTTAGAGTTGAATGAGATTTAAAAAAAAAACTAATGTCACGATAAAGTTTTTTTGAATTCTTATATTTAAAAAATCGTCGTAGTAATTTTCATTTGTATATGAATAAGAATTTTATACTGCAATGTTGTTTGCGCATTTTGCACCATTTTATTCGTTTGGCAGGATTTTCGCCAATTATCGCTAATACCTCTTGGAAACGTACAATTTTTTTTTACTTTGAATGGACGTAGGCGAGTTACGTCGATATCCATGAATTCTATTTCAGAACATAATTGGTATAATCCTTTCCTTCTACATAAGATATTTTAAGCTTTACAAAAATTCTTGGAAAATTTCCCTCTGCGTAAGTTTATCTATCTTAAATTTTCATTTTAGTCATCAATATTTTAGGCGCAGTCAGTCCACTGCTGGACATAGGCCTCCCCAAGTTTAGGAGTTGTGGTCATACTCGCCACGCTTGGTAGGTGTTGGAACAACAATGTATGGTTTCAATTTTTTCCTTTTTTTTTCAAATTCTTCCTGTATAACTATGCGCTTGCATTGAAAATAATTATATTCGCTATACATAATATGTTTTAATCACAAATGAAACGGTCCCCAAAAGGATCACTAGGGTGTTTTCAACACTGACACGAGGGCATTTGTTCACAACAATTTCTGAAACTAGCAACTTGTAGTTAGTATGTAAATCAAAAGATCAAGAATGTTGATTTCTGTTTATTTGGTTGATCTCCTTATCATTCTCTCATTTTTGAATTTAAATTTAAACTACTGAATCGATTTTATTTATTTATTTAAACTTTATTGTACAAATAAAATTGTAAAGCTCAATAGGTTGACTTAGTGCATTATCTAACAGTCAAACTTTGGATCAAGCAGAGAGCTTTATGTGGGTGTAAATAAAGTTAAATTAACAGAAAAAGAACAAAAAATATTATGCAATACATACCTATATATAGCATATACTTACATATAATATCTGGTTACCAAAATGAAAGTACTTATTACTTATTAACTTTTCAAACACATGTAGAGCTTTCAAAGTTCGGAGATGACGGAGTTATGAGGTAACAAAACTACGAACATAAATCATTCAAATTACAACCTTCTTTTCGTTAAGTATAAATTTTTTTGTGTAAATCTTTATTGTACACAAAAGACATGATAACAATTCTGTATTGTTATAAGGTACAACAAAAGGCGGACTTATCTGAAATAGGGATGGCTCTCCTCGAGCCAACAAATAAAGGATATTGACATATGGGCACAGAAGATACTTACTACGATGACACAGAAACCCAAAGTGGATCTTGGCCTCCGACACGAGAAGGCGCCATTTCTTGCGATCTTCCGCCAGCTGCCGCCAGTCGTTCACTCCCAGGCTCCGTCTTCGGTCTTTCAGCACCTAATCGCCCCAGCGGTACGGTTACCTGTCGACGTCCACTTGGCTTGCCCGAGTATGGTCTCTTTACGGCTCGATCGTCCCCCATCCTCTCAAGCCTCAACATTTTTATTTATTTATTTTATTATTGTCCGAACCAGCGAAGACAGAAGTTAAACCTAGTGAAAATATACATATTGCATCCGGTTGTGCGGTCATTTTGTTTGATGGACATATAAATCTGAGGCTGACAGGATTTTGTATGAGGGGATGAAATTTTCATATTCAAATTATTGAAAGTGGTCAAGTTTCATGTTTTTAAAACCCTGTAAAAATTTGGTCAATGGTTTTAAAACAAACATTCCTTTCTCAATTTAAATAACCCTGTAATTGTTGCTTTGTTTTGTTCCCAGAAATCGGTAAAGTATCTAGGTAAGTATTCGTTTGAACACGACCAAATTAATACCTGTAGCAAATCTAGATCGAAGTAGTGTGTGTAAAATAAATTCATTTTCAGCGTATTGTGGGGGTTACCTGGGGGGGGGGGGGGTCCTTTAAAATAACGAAAACACAGAAGGTACTTCCTGTACTTCTTTCCTAATTTCGGTATTTATGTAAACTGTATCGCACAGATAAAAAAAAATTTGGAGAAAAAAGAAGACAAATGGTGAACTTAATTTATTCTCTTCGCTGTTTTTCAGGTGGTATAACGGAATTGCACAATCTCATCCGTCGCCGAAACCTGGATGTAGAATTGATCCAGGCAGGAAGAAAGGAAATTATTGCCGTTCCTATCCGTGTCACTTAAATAGGAATAGCGCCACCTAAAGTTTGATGGTGGGATTTTTAAAAAAACAATGACGTTTTGCTCCAAGATCGGTCAAAACCAGATTTACCGCTAGATTAGATGTTTATGTCTCCTATCATAAAATCTTTGTAAGGGCGAGAAGATTTTCATACTACTTTGTGCGTTGAGCATGTGCATATGTTTATGATTGCAGCTTTTAGCGTCAACCGTTGTAAAGGTTAAGCTTATAAAACTAAAATATATATTATGTAAGTAGAGGGACGAAAAAGGTTATACAATAATAAAAATATTAGTCTGATATAAATGCTGGCAAGCAACTCAAAAGAACATAGTAAGTATGTATTGTCTTCTTAATCCGAACCTGTTTCTGATTCTAGTACCTACTGGTTAGGTAGGATACAACCATGGATCTGATCGACTGCTTTGCGTTTTATATGAAAATCAGACCAATAGGATTAGTTGAGCACAAGTAAAGGGGATAATGCTCCGCTTACTAATTTAAAATAGTTAAGTTGTGGGTAGTCCGCACAGCACAATTGATCGCAGTTTATCATTCACATTAAGCGGTGTGGAAAAAGGGGATCACGTTCCTGGTGAATCACTAAACTGTCCGATATCATCACTCAGCATCTGACACAGCCCATTTATCATCACGATGTGTGTCTATTTTGTGTTTTCGTTATTTTGACAGGTTGGGGCTGCAAGGCCAGGGGGGTGATTTCACAGACAAGCTCGTGTCAATGTAAATGTGTTGCATCAATGCACACATGCAAGCTTTGCCCGGGCCCGGCCAACTGTTGCTGGGTGCACCGAGCTCGGAGCCCTATAAAATAAACCACACTTATTGAACCAAAATATCTGAGGATTTATTTATAGCTTTTTTTTGTTTAGCGTCTGAAGTTAGTACTAGGACGTTTCGTAACAGTCATTCATTCACCATTCATGTGGTGGTCATTTGACCTCTAAAAACTATTAGATGATTGAGCAAGCAACTTGAGGCCTTTGTACTCATTTAGTTGTATTGGATTTTGCTATGTGTTTCCTTTGTTTGTAAATGGTGCAATAAAGTGTATATTCATTCATTCATTAACTCAAAAGATGAAAAATGAAGAACTGAGTTTAGTTCCATGATATCATCATGCATTTATTCATCAGTTATTTTCATTTTACAACAAACTACTTCCCCTTTTATTAGTAATTCATTATCTCGTAGGCGGTTCCGTTCCATATACATTGGCCATATAACACACTCGTTATAAATGGATGCTTGTTTGAGCACTTTGAGCAGTTTTGATATGAAAAGTACATATTAGGTTGGGAGAAAAGTCTTTTCGCATATAGTATATATGAACTTGTAATAAAATCTCTTTGGCTATACTATTGGTATCTGGCTGGTTTTGGTATCATTAAAGTTTAAATTTTAAAGAAGATAATTCAAAATTCAAATTAGGAATATGTGTGATTTTCATTTGTTTTTCTTACTGTCAAGAAGAGTGAATCTAATGAAGAAATTCGATACATTTATAAATATTACTAAAAAAAAGGTAAAAATGCAAGGCAAGCCGCGAAAAAAATTTGCGATGTTTATGGACCTAGTGCAGTGTCTGTGAGAGTAGCACAAATTTGGTTTAAGCATTTTCAATCCGGAAATTTTGGTGTCAAAGATCGTCGCTCTGGTCGCCCTATTACGGATAAAATGGATGCCATTTTTGAAAAAGTGTTACGACGATCAGTAGTTACAACGTAGCTGAAGAACTGGGAATTGACTACAAAACAAAAAAGCTCAATATTTGGGTATCTCACGAGCTCACTGAAAGAAACCTAATGAACCGTGTACTCATTTGTGATTCTTTATTACGACGTAATGAAACCGAACCGTTTTTGAAGAAGCTGATAACTGGTGAATAAAAAGTGGATCATGTATGACAAGAACGTGCGAAAAAGGTCGTGATCAAAGGCCGGTCAGGCTTCACAGACTGTGGCGAGACCCGGGTTAACTCTCAACAAAGTGAAATGCTGTGTGTGTGGTGGGATTGGAAGGGCATTATTCATTATGAGCTGTTACCACCAGGCAGGACCATCCATTCTGAACTCTACTGCGATTATCTGATGAGATTAAAGCAAGAAGTTGAAAGAAAGCGGCCGGAATTAATCAACAGAAAGGGTGTTGTTTTTCATCATGATAACGCTAGACCTCACACATCTTTAGCCACTCGGCAAAAATTAAGAGAGTTTGGCTGGGAGGTGTTAATGCATCCGCCGTATAGTCCTGACCTTGCACCTTCAGATTTCCACCTGTTTCGGTCTTCAGAATTCTTTACGCACTGTCAGGTTAACATCGCGAGAGGCTTCCCGCTCGCCTTCCACAAATATCTAGGCATAACACGCCCTTAAAATTATTTTTATTTATGTATTTATTGAACAAACTTACGCTGTTTACCCTAATGCGATAGTGATATTTAATAATAATATATTTGATCCATAGTCCTATAAAGTTTCACACTTCAATTAATGTTGAAGTCCTTGGATTTTCTATTTGTGTCGCAACTTCCCTTCCCACGTGGAATTTCATTTAATTTGTGTCTCCACCAGGATGGCGTGGATGCTTAGTTTATTTTGATAATATTTCCGGTATTTCCAGTTGTCTATATGTTATTTATTGGTTCGTTGGCACTTCTTCAGCTCGATGTCACCCATACTTGGATATCGGCATCTTCGTGAATTTTTCATTTCACCCGGTCTCTTGCTGCTCGCATCCAGGTTTTGCCCATAGTTTTATACAGATTTTTTTCGCTGGCACTAAGTAAGTAATTCTATGGTGTTGATTGTTATATATCTACAGACAAATCCGTCATCCAAATCAGACCATCATTATTTAATTTATTTTTGTCTGTAGATGTCTAACAACCAGCGGGTCCCGGTCTACGTTGACATAAAGAGTATTTGTAGCAAATCTAGTAGCGTAATATGACTAACTCTGTGGTTCAGTGGTTAAGTCGTTTGCCTGATAAGCCAGAGGTCGTGAGTTTGATTTCCATGGGCTTGTTGAGTTGTTTCCAGTTTTTGAGTTGTACAAGTTTGTCTACATAGATAAATTCCGTACTGGATGGCGATGGCCATCTAGTGATGACTAGATCCGTGTTAACGAATGGAGATCAGACGGTGGTCAGTCTATTGTATTAACTAGTACCGCCAAATCAAGGACCATGTTCAAAAGCGTACGCTAGGCAATGAAATGCTATAGCTTAAGATGCAACTGGGAAACACACCCGGATGAATAGGAGACCATACGGCGTAATATAAGTTCTGTTATTAAAATACGCTTTTGTCTATTCGATTGAAGTGAAGTTTTGTTTGTTTGCAACCAGTTTCAGGAACAATTTCCGACAGTGACACGGTTTCCTGTCTTGTCTGTAAACAAATCTTATTTAAAAAGATGCCATTTTATTTGCTTTTCTAGTAGATAATCAAAGGAGGTACGATTTTCTTGATCTATCATTTCCATTACATAAGTTAAATCATTGAGAAAATTATATAGCGTAGTTAAATGGCATTCTATTCCTTTCGGCGCCTAAAACGCTACCGCAGAACCATCCATTTCATCCATCACAGAATAAAGAATACTTACATTACTTTGTATATAGTTGATTGAAGCCATGATAAACATACAGCTTTCCTAATCATAACGTAACCACAACAAAATTTCAAACCCCTTTTGTTCTTCACTCGTGATTTTAAGAAATAAACAGGAAAACGCGCTCTGCAGTCATGCTCAATAAAGGCTGGTTTAGACGGATCCGTTGCTAGCAACCCAGTGGTGAATTTGTCTATGTAGACGCACTCACGGACACAAATTTTTTTTGTGTGTCCGTACCACTGTAGGATACCATATGTGGGGGGGGGGGGGGGGGATCGTAGGTCTTCTTTCTTGTCAATGGCTAATCCATACTAATATTATAAATGCGAAAGTCTGCCTGTCTGTCTGTTACGCTTTACGGGGTCAAACATGTGACGCAGGCGGAGCTGCAGGAAAAAGCAAGTCCTAAATATATTCGTCCCAATAGGACAACACCCACAGCCAAGTCGTCAAATCATTATATGCGCATGAGAAGGGGCGCAGCTGAGGCTCGATTGTCGGTGGTATGGTGGATCAAAAGTATCTCAAATGACATTTTAGTAACTAAATAGGTACATCGGTGAAGGTAAATAGGTGAAAGTTATTGGATTGCCTGCACTATATCAGTGTAAACGAGCCCTCTCTGACCTTTTGTTTACTGCAGTAGAGCACTTATAAGAGTTCGTTATGCCAGCAATGTTAGTGATCATTTGTAAAGGTAAGTAAAATAAAAGGAACTTCAAAGCTTTCCTTTGGTTTACTTATTTTGCTGGTCTTACATCATCTTGAGGTAATGAAATGATTCCTCACACATTAACGTAAAACTCTACCTGCGACCATGAACGATGTAGTGTTTAAAACGTTAGGTGTAAGTAAATTCATACTTACTCCATTACAAATACATACATATCATCCTGCCTGTTTCCCGTAGGCAGAGACTACGGATTTCCATTTGCTACGATCCTTACAGACTTCCCTCGCTTCCTCAACACTCATCACTCTGGTCTTTTACGCTCGTCGATTACGGGTACTCGGAAAATCGTCGAACTGTCGCTGACATGATTGTGCTGCATGTTTTAGCTAATGGATATTTTAGTAATGAGTACATTATATCTCAATTGTGTAATGTTCCAGGTAAGCGTACTAGACACACAAGTGGAAAGTTATTTCATGTTCCTATGAGCCATACAAGTTATGCTCAAAACTCTTCGATAAGTAGGCTCAGCGACAAGAACAATAGAGATTATTCCACTTTTCATCACCAGTTATCAGCTTCTTCAAAAATGGTTCGGTTTCATTACGTCGTAATAAAGAATCACAAATGAGTACACGGTTCATTAGGTTTCTTTCAGTGAACTCGTGAGGACCCAAATATCGAGCTTTTTGTGTACCCAGTTTTTTTCAAATGCGCCAAAACTGTTTTGTGGTCAATTCCCAGTTCTTCAGCTACGTCGTAACTACTGATATGCCGATCTTGCTCCACTTTTTCAAAAATGGCATCCATTTTATCCGTAATAGGGCATCATGCCGTCCTTCTTCAGAAACCCTGCTGTGTGTGAGTAAGGCATGGGGTAAGTACAAAAGAACCCAGAGGTTCGACGTGCTTCCTTGGTATAGGACGACCAGAGCGACGTGCATCTTTGACATCAAAATTTCCAGATTGGAAAACGCTTAAACCAAATTTGTGCTAATGTAGGATTTGCTATAATCCCTTAAATATGAATGGCTCGACAATGCACACGCCACAACTGTCACTGCGTCCACTCGCGCCATTCGGCTCTCATGAATGACGTCGACATGAATGATGAAGCAACATTGCCCATGAGCACACGAGACAGTGTTGCCACATCGCATACACTACATCCCTTCCTTATTAATAAATAAACAATTGGATTAAACTTTTATTTTTTATTAATTATAAAAACACAAAATTAACACATTCTTAAACTACTTTCATTTAAGCTATTCATTTATCAGACATTTCTTGTCTGACTCATTTTCATAACCTGTCTCATCCTTCTGATCCTTCTCCAGTACTGTGGCCTATTTTCCTTCTACTCTTTTCAGGTGTACCACATTTCTTCTTAGCACTTGCCCCCATTGGTCGTTTCTAACTGTAAAATCACCTTCATTAGCTTTCTCAACCGTGTGTGGTGTTGGGTTGAAATTAGGGCATAATTTATTTCCTTTTGCCATATTCTTTACTTATATTATACTTTATCTCCTTCTTCTGGACAAGATTCTTTTGCACCTCTTCTCTCATCACCATATTCTTTCCCTTATTCTTTATGCATTTTATCTTTATCCCTTATTTCGGTATCAATTCTTTGGCTATCCAGTTTGTCAACGGATGGAATCTTATCTCTATTCTGACGATTAAAGAATAATTCTGATGGTGACTCACCAGTTGTTGTGTGGGGTTCTATTATACATTATGAGGTATTCCCACAAACTTTCTTTTATGTTTTTTTTTCTAAGTAGCTAATTTTTTGTCGTTTTAAGATGTTTTGTCTCTTCACTTCTCTATTCTGTTGCGGCCAATAATAAAATGTGTTAAAGACAGTAATATTACAATCCCTATAAATTAGTCTAAATTCTTTCTCTGTAAATTAAAAAAAAATCTAATTAAATTAAAAATTGTTTCCCATTATCTGCAGTAATTGTTATCCTAATCTACTGAAAATTTCTTTAAGCAGTTTTATAATTTGGCCACTAGTAATGGACTTCGTCATCTTCACCTCTTTACCACCTATTACAATGACAAGTACGTATTCCTGATTTGGCAAAGGCCCGAGTAGATCCATTGCAACATCCATCCAAGGGACCATAGGAAGTTCTCTTCTTTTCATCGGTGCAGGTGGATTTAGCATACCTACCAGAGTGCAACTTTTGCATGACTTTACGATATTTTCCACATCTTTGTCTATACGTGCCCACTAAACCTTTGACTGCAGCCGTCCCTTCATAGTTGCGATGCCTGGATGACCTTCATGTGCTGCATCCAGTACCTCCTTTCGTAACTTTTGAGGTATTACTATTCTATTGCCCCTTAGCAAAATGTTAATTATTTATTTCATGTACACGCTGTAAATATTCATTGGAAACTTAACATTAGGAAAGCTGTATACAAGGGTTCTACTTATTTACTACTACTATTAAGTATAATAAACTAAATAATAAATACAATAAATAAACCTATAATATATATAATACGATTTATGAGTTTAAGGAGAAATAATGATCTCTTACTCACTTCTTAAATGTGGACGCAGTTTGGGACTCTTGAACGCTAGGTGGTAAAGTATTCCATAACCTAGAAAAAGAATGAGAATATAAGGCAGTGCTATGAGGAGGAAAAGTTAGGATAAATTTACGGGGCGATCTACAAAGTTGTCGTAAAAACATAATTCATTTTTAAATATTTTAAATCCTTTGACAGTTTCATCCCAATCTTGGTCATAAACTCCTTTCCGAACCATAACTATTTCCTTGTCATTGCCAGAATATTCAATTAAGTCATTCATTGAAATAGCTCTAGGCCGAGATTGTTCTATGATTTGATGAACATGATAATCTTCTCCTTTTGGTGGAGACTCTGAGTGTACACATGGCCGCGACAATGGGTCAGCAATATTCATTTTACCGGGTTTATAAATTACGTTATATTTGTAAGATGCTTAGACTGCACTAAGCACCCATCTCTCAATCCTAGCACATGTGATAAGATCAAATTCTTTTCCGAAGAGAAATATGTGAAAGTGTTTCACAGACCAAACAAGGGCTGAAGCCTCTTTTTCAGTTTGACTATATTTTCTCCCACAGTCAGTCAATGTCCTATTTCCAGCAATTATTCGTGATCCATTTGCATCAACTTCTACCAGGACAGCGCCAAGTCCTACTGGGCTGGCGTCTGCTATTACTTGGGTATTGTCTTTCACGTCATAATAGCCCAGTGATTGTATACGGGATAGAATTTCTTTCAAGTCCTCAAAAGCCTTGGATTGCGTATCACTCCAAATCTGTTGAATATCAAAGTTTCTTCCAAGTTTTTTGAGTAGTAGTTCTTTAATGGTTCAGTCTTTGTAGCAAGGTTTGGTATTAAAGATTTGTAATTCTTCTATTGAAGTTGGTATTCTAAAATTTCTAATACTATCAATGTACTTGTTTAATGGACGCACGCCACTTGGGGTCAGTTCATGCCCTAAAAAGTTAACTTTCTTTACTTTAAATATGCATTTACTTTTGTTAAGTAAAACGTGTTCTTTGAGGACATCTAGCACTTTTTCAAGAAGAGAGTCATGTTGCTCTTCATTCCATAAACCAAGATGTCATCAATAATATTTATAGCTCCTTCGCATTTAATTAACACCTTTTCCAAAACCTTTTGGAAGATCTTTGGTGCACAATTTATCCCAAACATCAATCTTTTATATTAGTAAAGGCCTTTTGCAGTAACAAATGAAGTAATATGCCGACTCTCTGGATGTAATTCCAGTTGGTGAAAGGCGTCTTTAACATCGAGTTTGCTAATATAGTTTGTTTTTCCTATTTTTGGCAACAGTTGATCCATGCATGGTAATGGGTGGTTCTCTCTCATAATCGCAATGTTTGCATTTCACATGTCTACGCAAATCCGTAGATCACCATTTTCTTTTACTATAGGAACCATACGAGACACCCATCTTCAAGGTCCATGAACCTCTTCAATTATATCACGATCAAGAAGATCCTTTATTTTACGCTTCACTTTTTCTTCTATAGGTAGAGGTATCCTGCGATACGGCTCTGATATTGGTTTAACATTGGTGTCGATAGGAATCTCAATTGACACGTCTTTAAATTTAGGGAACACCATAGATGTTTGTTCCTCTCCGATCGCGTTGATGTCAACTCCAATTTTTAGGACTTCCATTTTCATTGCTATGTCTTTACCAAGTAAATCTCGAGTTTCTCCCGCAATGACATAAAAAGTAGCGTGTTCCTTGTGATCATTGATCTCAATCGTAGTGTCAAACGATCCTTGGATGTTAAGTAGAATATTACTTTCATACCCAAACAGGATTTTTCTAGACTTGCTCGATTGGTTCTCAATGACAACGCCTCGATTTTTCAAAGAACTCCATGTTTCTTGAGTTATAAGGTGAACTTTGCAGCTAGAATCAATAAGCATATTTGTTTTAATGCCTCTTAATAAACAATCTACAGTTGCATCATCATCCACATCAAATACATAATTAACCTCTATTTTCTTTTTCTTATCGACATTTTGGTTTCCATCATTTCGGAATGAATCTTCGGATTTTTTGTTTTTCTACAAATTTACTCTTAACACGTACTGTTGCAGATTTATAGTACTGACGAAAATGCCCAACTTTTCCACAATTAAAACATGTTATTTTCCTACCTGGACATTTACTATCATCTGACCTGTGTTTATTGCTCCCGCATTTTCCGCAACTTTTCTTTTCATTTTTTGTATAGTTTTGTCCATTTTGTTTAAATCCCTTACGAAGAATAGCATTAACGTCACTGATTTCTGTTGCCTGCTTTTTTTTCATAGTTTTCTAACTGACTGTTAACTACTTCTAGTGTATTTGCTTCAGTAACTATTTTTTCTAGTGTAATGCAGTCTCCAATAGTAAGAATCTTTTTGCGTTTTTGCTAACCATAATCTTTAAAATTTTTCTCCTTCCTCCTGTTTGATAAGGCGGAACATAAGACGTTCAGAAACTCGGTTTTGTTTTAGAAGAAAGAACCCATCCAATTTTTCTATCGCAACTTCGAACACATCTGTTTTTCGTCTGATGCATCCACGTGTGCTCCGGGAAGGTTATAGTATATTTCTTGCAGGCCTGTCCCTCCAAAGTGCCGCAAAGTAGCCCTTTTCATCTGTGGAGAATTTATCTCAGTAGCATCAAGATATATTAGTAAGGCCCTCTTCTATTTTTCCCATCTACTTCCTATAGAAGCATTATCTCCTTCTACTTCAAGGGGTGGTAACCAAAATATTACATTGAATAGCAATTCCATTTAATTGAACTAGTTATCTATATTAATAAAAGGCTTTGTCCTCACTGACACACTGACACATTAATCAACGCACAGCCCAAACCACGAAACCTAGAAAGCTGAAATTTTGTACAAATATTCTCTAGGTGATGTAGGGGCGCGCTAAGAAAGGATTCTTAAATATTGCTTCCCTAAGGGTGGAAAATGGGGCAGGAAAGTTTATATGAAACTTCGTTGTCTTTGATAGTTGCGTTTCCAAACTTGCAGTAAATACTATATAATAAGAGAAATAAATAACGTGATAACCATTTTTTTCTAATTCCATCCTTAACGGTTCACAATGAGGGGAAAAAATTGTATAATAATTAATTAGTTATTTTTGGCATCATCGTTTTCAAACTTAGTAGTGGTATGATTGGCAATCAAAATGGAGTTACATACATAATCACGTCCCTGCCGACTGCAAGGACGCAAAGGAAATCATTTTACTGAAGGGTTGCTAGCTGCATCGCATTTATATAATTCCCTATATCGTATTTTCGTGGCAATCGAAGCATCTGTTATACTCAAAGGTTTAATTTACCCTAAGATGCAATGAAACAAAGTGGAAGTAGAAAATGTAACATTTTACTACCTCATCACTAGATGGCGCTGTGGCTTTTGTACATCACGCTATGGTTTGGTCATTAACATAGGTTGTGTACTAAAGAATATTTCGTGCTGTTATTGAAGCGACATCTGGTACTTTTATGCATGACCTTTTTTTAATAACAGATATATTCTTTAGTTTTCGTTAGGGAAATTGATTGAAACCTTATAAAAAGTGAGTACCTAGGATAGGAAACAATTATTTTATGTTATTTTGATTTGAAGTTGTGTTGTAGTTTATTAAATTAAACAATGACGTCAAGATTGTCTGAATTGTTGCTTGTGGATGGTGTGATGGTGCATTGTAGGTGTCGAAGGTGATGGAGCTTGCCTGTTCCGATCCATCTCCTACCACTTATATGGAACGGAGAAGCATCATCGGGAGATTCGTGGTACTATTGTTGACCATATCTTCAACAACTGGATCTATGAGTTTCAGTTGTTAAGTGAGGACAGTGAAGGGAATAATTACCAAAATGCTACCTCCTACTTTGCTGACATGTCGCGCCCTACCACGTATGGCGGACAATCTGAGCTATGTGCGGCTGGGCAGCTATTTCTATACATATTCGAGGTGTTCTTGAACGGTCGCCCTTATTTAAGATTCGGTAATGAGGGTATTGTCGCTAGGCTTCGCATAACAGGGAATTTGTCATCTGGATATTTTGAACCTTTGACAGAGGTTATTCATACATCTCCCAACAGTAACGCAGAGGAACTTCCGACGCTCCCCAATGCTTCTCAGAAGACACATGGCAAACGTAGAGCCAGATTTACTTATGCTACAAGGACTGCAGGTCTACTACCGGATGTGCTCTTGGGGAATCTGTGTTCATACTCCGCATTCCCTTGATTCCATCAGACCACCCCATTCAATTTAAGAGACTTCAATTTCCTATAAAGGTTTGCTTCGCTATGACAATTAATAAAGCTCAGGGGCAGTCTCTAAAGGTAGCTGGGGTTGACTTGAGGCACGACTGCTTTTCCCATGGCCAATTTTATGTCGCTCGCTCACGAGTAAGTTCTCCTGGGACCCTGGCCATTTTGGCTCCTGGTATGAAAGCTAAAAACGTCGTTTACCGGGAGGTCTTAACCTAAATGCTCATTGCGAAGTAAATCTTTATGGGTTCATAAGTCAATTTCTTTTTTTTAAGTTTTATTTATATTAAAGTAGCTGTTTCCCGCAGCTACGCCTGGGTCTTCAACTATATTCATACCAAATTACATCAAAATCCGTTCAGCGGTTTGGCTGTGAAAGAGCAACAGACAGACATACGGAAAGACAGACAGCCAGACTTTCGCATTTAGAATATAGTATGGATATGGATATGGAAAGTATGGAATATGGATATAGTATGGATATTGAGTTTATCCATCTATATTGAGCCAAAACACGATGTGATTATCTTCTTTGGTTTATAAGTTTCTTTGGCCACCTTCCGGCTCTATCATCAAATCAGCTATATGTCATTATAATATTGTATCGTCATAGTGTACAAAATTTCAGCGCAATCGGTCGAAGTTGTCTGTTTCAAAATTGAGTTGCAAAATTTGACCCAAACAAACAAATAAATAAATTAATAACAAAAACACACTGTAAGTTAAATAATAGCTCTTTAAAAATCAAGAGAGTTCCCGTAGCGAAGCACGGGTACTTTGCTAGTAATACATATTTCCAATTGAATGGAGGCTAATTATAAAGCCGAAGCACTTTCTTTTTCTTATTAAAAACTTTTCAATTAAATTTAGGTTATTCGATTTTTCCCCAATTTAATGGAGACTAATTACCCAAAGTCATTTTTCCCAATTTAATGTAGGCTAGTTGCCAAAATCACTATTTCCAATTTTAATGGAGGTTTATAACCATATTCTATTCCATATTTTTTAAGCTTAATTCTACTATTTTTATATTAAGGAAAACTTCAAATTTCCTTTCATTATTCAAATATCTACTAATTGGGTATTCTACTAATTTTTCTTTCATATCAATATTTTTATTTCCAGAAACAGAATTATGAAAGAATTTTTGTAATCCGTTTAAAAATAAATAAGTTATAAGCCTTTGAAATTCGGTGGAAGGGAAAACTATCAAAAAACAAGAAAAGGATGCACTGCGTGAGCTGTGACGTCACTGCCACTCGGTTTCATGCGTACAAAAGGGATAGCAAGACGTCCCCACCACGCTCCCACTTTTCTTTTAGAGAAAACTTTAAAATCGAATTACTGCCTTAATTATCAAGTATTGTCGCATACAGCTGTAAATAGTGTAAATAAAACGTCGTTCTTTTTGTACTCCTTTATTTTGTATGTTAAGTTTGTAATTCTCCTTAAAACTCATTATCTTTCATGTCTTTTAGTTATACATCATTTGTTATCAATCTTAGCGTTATAAGTATTATTATTGTCATGTACGATACAACCATGTAACAGCAAATGCATATAAAAGGTCACTAATTCTTGTCAATCTAAAGAGAACCTTATGCATACACATTAAAGTTGTATATTGTTTGAACTTATATATCCACGTGCTTTTCCTCATGCCATGTGACACGTGTAACTTGAGGTTGACCACGTATTTCAAATGTTTGTATCATAATTGGATAAAGAGTAAATGAGGGAGAATACCTGTTCACGGGGTTGCGCAGGCGTTGTAGAGTTTATCTATACTAATATTATAAAGCTGAAGAGTTTGTTTGTTTGTTTGAACGCGCTAATCTCAGGAATTACTGGTTCGAATTGAAAAATTCTTTTTGTGTTTGATAGATCATTTATCGAGGAAGGCTTTAGGCTATATAACATCACGTTGCGACTAATAAAAGCGGAGAAACAGTCGAAAATGTGGAAAAAACGGGGAAAATTATTCATCTTTGAGGGCTTCCGTTGCGTGCGCTGCGAAAACCGTTAGAGATACCCAAAAAATATGTATGAAAGAATTATTCCTCTTTAAATTATCTTAAAAAATGCCCGCGACAGTATATGTCTATCTTATAAGATTAACTCACAATAACCGTTTTTATGAAAATCAAATTTGGTCGAAATTAATGCATTATTACAAATTATTTGTCAGTGACTTCATTTGGTGCCAAAGAAATTCGCGAGGGAAACTTTATGCCCACTTTTAATAAGCTGAGGAGGTAGGTTTGTAAACAAAAAATAGCAAAATCAAAATCAATACACATTTATTATTTTCTCAAGCATTCACCTACACGTTTGTTATTGTTATGACTAGAAAATCGGTGATGTAAACAAAATTTTGCGGGAAGGTAGGTGTCGAACTAACCTTGCGTATCTATTATAGTTTTATCTGTTGGTGTTTACGAGTAGGTATGTTGCGATTAGATACATTTATTTTAAATGGATTTAGCAGTTAACAATATAAGAAAGTGATCCATAGATTAATAATTGGTCTCCGCGGGGCGCTACGACTAGATACCGCGCTGTGAAGTAAAATCAGTTTCCAGAATGCGGCCACTTAATAGGAAAGTGTGTGTAAAACAATATGCAAAGACGCACACTAGCGTCGAGTATGGTGTTGCCAGCTACTTTACTGGTGCCCGACCAATGGGAAAATTATTAAATGCTGTGGTCTTGTTACGTATTATAAAAAGTAGCTCAGAAAATCCTTTAAAATGAAATTAAAATAAAACTGGCCAAGTGTGAGTCGGCTTGCGTGGAGAGGGTTCTGTACGATTTCTGCCACTCGCTGGTTGACTGTAAGAGATCCCTAAGTGGGATAAGTCCGCCATTGTACTTATTGTTATTTCATGCTTGTGTATGTAAATTATTTGTTTTATTTTGTACAATAAAGATATTACAAACAAACAAACAAACATTTTTTATTTTTTTCCATTTGGACCTCCTAAACAAATTTAAAATTATCTCATAGGTTTTCCTGTAATTTATTCATCGAAATTCTGAAATCAATAGTTTCGGAGATAAGGTAGGGGAAATGGTTAATTTTTGTCTACTTTATTTTATAATTCTATAACTCTAAAATTGCAAAAAAACTTTCACTTGATTTATTATTACACAGTACAGTATGTTAAACGCACAGACATATAAGACGTACACAGACGGAACATAAGTTAATAGTTATACTTATGTAGCAAGTAATTGTTGTTATCCTTTTCTCACGTATTCGGATCTATATGGCGATATCTCTTTTTTACACCTGTAGCAACATTCACTCACACATAGATATTAAGCTACGCGTGGCAATTTTTGGCCGTGACGCCATTTTGTAATCTGCGTTGTTGGATCGGTGAACACTAAAAATAATAGAGTAGAATACCGTATAAATGATCTCAGATCATGCACTCCACACAACATTCATACATTCTTTGAAATCATGGGAAGCATTATCGTAAACAACTTACCCTAGACTAGATACAGCCCAGGCTGCATAGTTTTGCATGTGTGTGTTTGTGCTACGCTAAGTAATAGCATACCTTCCGTCTGTTTACGTCTTATATGTCTGTGGTTAAACGTTACTTTAATTTTCAATTTAGCTTGGAGCTAATTGATTACTGACCTCTGAAGTTTGTAAGTATGGATGGATGTTTGTTACTCTTTCTAGCTGAATTGATTTTCATTAAAATTTGGTACGGATATAGTTCAAGACCCGGAGTCAAACATAGGCTACCTTTTGACGCAGGTGGAGCTGCGGGAAACAGCTAGTACATACATATTATCATGGCCTTTTTCCATATCGATTTCACAAATCGATTACACATCGAATAATAATCGATTCTTTGATAGTTGAAAATATAATCTAAGGTATCGATAGTGATCATATATCGATAGTATCGATATTGATACTATCGATAATATATTTCTGTAAGTAAACATATAAAAATTAAAACTTTCTATTCTATGTAAAAATAATAAATACAAAAAAAAACTAAATGTAATCTAAATTGGGTCCCCTGGGGGCTTACCATAAACTTTAACAAGACCATGATGGTTTTCGCCCATCTTGTTTTAAGCTTAAAATAATATTGTTCTAAATCGTACCATGAACTTTTAAAACAAGATTGTTGTATTCCTGCGTAGAGTTGTGAAAGAACGAATGATTTGTCTATTCCCTGGCGATTGTGAGAGCGAGACTCCGCTATATAATTCGTATAGCTGCATCACTTTTACGCAGTGTTCCGATTGACTCTCGTTACTAAATATTGAATTTTAAATTTAATATATTGAATTATGTGTTTTTAAAGTTGATTATGTGTTCAATATATATAAAATACATTTATATTATTAAATTTCTATTACAACAAATAAAAAATGAAATTTGGGTTATGATTTCAAACGAAGCTGTGCACGCAAATGAGATTCGGAACATTTTTTATGTTTTATAAAGACAACTGACAGTTCACGCGCAGCCACTCAAAAGGTCTCGCACTGAGTTTGTTTAGATAAAAATATTTTAATAATAGCTTTGGCTAATTCTAAGTAAGTTAAATGCGGGGTCCAGATTTACAGGTTTTTCACGAGAGAGATCTGTGACTGGGGACAGCGTTCTCGTACTCTTCTCCTTCCTTTGTTGAACGAGGGTCCAGCAGTAACAGAGGAGCCGGCGTTGTCGCTAGCCTAGCCTATCATGTCTTGTGGAAAAAATAGTAAAATGTCTATTATTTTTTTTTTACATTCATCATCATCATTTCAGCCGCTGTCATATATCATCATAGGCCTCTCCCAATGATTTTCAAAATGATCGGTTGGCAGCAGTCTGCATCCAGCGTTTACCTGCGACCTTTTTCAGGTCATCTGACCATCTGCTCGGTGGATGTCCAACGCTGCGCTTACCGGTACGCGGTTGCTATTCGAGAACCTTTCTGCCCCATCGGCCATCGGTTCTCCGCGCTATGTGCCCCGCCCACTGCCACTTTTTTATATTAAGTTACTAAAGTAATTAAGATGTTTTTATTTTTAGGTTTCTGTCTAACGGCTTGTACTAAACGACACGGCGACATTGAGTCTCTTAGAAAATCTCTGGAGCAAGCAATGGCGAAATTTCCCATGGCAACAATGCGTGAATCCATAGATTCATGGCCAGACAGATTTAACGGCCTTTAAAAGCCAAAGGTGGCCACTTTGAACAGAATATTGTTTTTATTTTTTGCTGAGGCTAATAAATATGTACATATAAGTTTTAGCAATATTACATTACTTCATAAAAAATGCATTTTTATTTGTAACAGAACTTATGGCCGGACGAGGTATACTTATACAACATCACGTAACTAACACAAAACAAATCTAACACATAATAATGAAAGATTCGCCACACACAGTCGCACACTAATGGTTTTTTGCACAAAGTTAGAATTTACCTTGTTATTTGTAACACAAGATCATTGAAAGAATCACACTCAACATGAAAAAAGTTTTGTTTCCATCACATCCGACCAACTTTTTCAAGATCGCTAAATTTGACTTAAAAACAACATTGCTAACTGTCAAATACTGCTCATGGTACGAAATTGAATGAACAATATACTGTGACATCATCAAAACTGCTAGGAAATGCAAGCTTAGTGTAATATTGTTTTTTACGTGTCATGGTACGAATTTCGAGAGTAATATTAAAATAATACTGCTATAAGACATTATGGTAAGCCCCCTGGGCAGAGTTCCCATCACGCAGGCAGCATTCCCGCGTTGAATAGCTATGGCTATTCGCTGAGCGAGAAAGCTGCCCGCGCGAGGGTCACCCGTTGCCTCTTTTAGGCGTCTACTGATCCTGTGAAGACCCCGCGCACCGGCGCCCCATGGGCCTAGTGTCTCGACACCAAAGGATGTGAACTCGTACTGAGTGCCGAGACAACTATATTTATTGGCCTTGAACCGTTCGCGGGCGTCCGCCGCCGCACCGGCCTGTTTGCTGGTGGCTGGGAGGTACGTAGCTGCCATAGTATCGGAGCACGTGGCGTCCCAGACAAGGGCTCGACCCATCCTCCAAGGTATCAATGACATCCTGTCAGGGCGCTTGCCATCGTCCCGCATAATTTGAGGCTCCATAAGTGCGGGTACTTTGGCACTAACGAGCGCCCTTCGGAGGATGTCATTGATGGCTGCATGGCGGGTTTGGCGACCGGCGCCCGACGAACAACCGAGTCCATGGTGACCGAACCGATCCACGGGGGCTCCACAAGCAGCGCAGCTGTTATCCACGCACACTTCGGCTCCGAGCCGGAGACCTACAGCTATGCGGAATGTTAGCGGGTCAATAAACGTCCCAAGTGAAGGAGACGGATACGCATGCAGCCAGTGGCCAGATTCAGATCTTGACACAGCTAAAATTCTGGCCTTATCTATAACCTGAAGTCGACTCTAATAATGATTGTAACACGGATTGGGAAGAAATGATGTCTCAGGCCCTCTGTTTTTTGTGCGTAGGGGGTAAATTTGGGCTCGGTCCAGCAAGCCAAGCATTTGTGGCCTCAGTCAAGCACGCGATGTCGCAGTTTACAGCTGTAGAAGCTTTTAAAATATTACTTACGAGATCTGACGTACTGTGGATTGAGGACAGGAATGCCGGAGAAATACTGTTAATTTTGCGAGTACCGAAGCCTCCAAGCCTTATCGGTAGAGAAGCTTGAGTCCAGACCTGCTCACTGAAACGAATGTTTAAAATTTGTTCAATTTTTGATTTCAAAAGAATATCGATTGTACTAACCAGATGGGGGAATTTCCAAATGGGGCAACAACGGAGCAGGTAGTTAAATTTTGGGATGAGTAAACAATATTTCAAAATAAAAAGAGCAGAGTGACTGCTAATTTTGTCAAGGCCGTCCGAATGATCATTAAATTTTGATTTACTCAAGACGGAAGGTATGGCCTCTTCAAATATTGTTGAACCTAGTAGGTGAAAACTCTCTTTTAAAATTATTTTAATGTTTGGAGCAACATTGTTAAAATTTTGAATAATTTGAGACGATAAAGAAGCATTTAAAGTGTCAGATACGTACAGTTCACATTTATCAAAATTTAAATCCAAACCAATAGTATTAAAAATTTTAATAATCTCTAATAAATCCGTCAATACAGTTTGATAGTCCCCACCTAAGGTACCATCATCAAGGTACCATACATTAAGTTTGGAATTTAGTTTGTTAATTACTGAAATAATTGCCAAACTAAATATGGCCGGACCGAGGGGATCACCCTGCTGACAACCTACGGCCGAAATGATTTCACTACTTCTATAAACTAATTTTGATGGGCTATGATAGCACTGGAGCAAAAAGTTGTATAGTTCAGGTATGTGCAATTTAATTTCATTCAGCAGAGTATCCCTATTAACCGAATTGAAGGCATTTTTCACATCTAATTTTAATATTACTTCACACATATCGCTTTGGGCAAATGTGCGTACAGCATGTACCGCTGCTTCGCAGCCTCCGTGAGTCCCAAAGCCTACCTGTACTGGTTCAAAAATATTTTGGAGTTCTTTCCGAGTAAGCCGAACACAAATTTTGGCAGCTAAACGTCTAAATGTGGACCCTACTGCGATCGGCCGCACACCCCCATCCTTTTTAGAAAGGGCAATCAGATTCGCCCCGTAGATTATCGGCGTCAAGTCTTGGCAGACATCTCCCAAAAGCATGAAATTCACCAGTCTAGTAATGCTGGTGGTTAGATGTTCACCAGCAAACCCTGTGCAATGACTGGTGAGATCTATAAGGTGCTGCAGGGAGATACCGTCCAAGCCCGACGCCGATCCCTTTGGAAAAGAGGCAAGGGCCGCAAGTACGTCTTTATTTGTAGCTTGGAGGCATCCGGAAGGATCCAAAGGAGGGTCTACAAAATGTGGAACAGAAGGGCCTGGTGGGTGTTTGGATTTTAAGGCTGCTACGGTCTCCGGAGTGTCTGGGGCAACGGAGTCATTAGAGAAAAGAAGTCGGCTGGCTCCTTTAAGGTCCCGATCGTGTATTTTCTCCTCGACCTTTCCAAACAAGTCGAAATTCCTTTTCCGCAACTCAGGTTTTTGAGTGGTGATAAAGGGAATTGACGGAGAAAGCGTGTTATTTTTTATTTTTTGTGTCAAAGAAATAGTTCTATGGTTTTGATCGGGTATATAAAAAGTCTTATAAGAAAAAGTTAGAAGGTTGTGCCATGAGACGTGGTCGTTGTGTACTGTACATTTGGTGATTGTATTTGCGAGAGCTTCTGCTACAGTGGACCTAGCTCCTCGCGGCACACGTTTTAACAAAGGAGTTGACTGTTTGAGCTGGCCGAGAAGAGTCTGTAGTGGAAGTGATGTATTGGGTGAAGATGAATGATTATTAGTTTGTTGGCTACAGTCAGATCTTGTGGGTTGGTAAGAAGTGAGGATACGGACCTGATGTGTTTTTGCTTGATGTATTCGCAGACCTCGAAGTGTGGTGAAAGATTTGCTACACACACAGCACTGCATAAAAGAGGCAACACACGTTGACCAAGGGTTATATTAGGTAACCGCTAATCTAAATAATTAAGTAATATTTTAAGTATAAACTAAATTTATAAAAATATTCTAAGTGTCATTCAGACGTTGTAAACAAATACAGGTGAGGTAGGGCTCGTTACTCTAGCAACGCCTTTTCTTGGCCAATGGCGCTTCTCAAAACTTTAGTTTCTGTCGTTGCCGTTGGATACGTCTTGCGAATATTCATTTATGAAATTCTTGTCATTTCAGTATCACTTGCCAAATGAATTAGTAATTTAAATATCAGCTGACTGAAGGCTTCTTAGCGGCTCCCCACATACAATGAGGGAGAAATTACTGTGAAGGTGTCCGACATATGAATGACATGTTTTCTCTGGTCACATAAGTAAGTACAATATTTTTTTCTGTATGAGTTGAATGACGATGATTTGTGTTATGCTCGCTGTACATCCAACCGCCGAGTTCCGGTATATCTGTATAGTACCGGTGCCTGAAATGCTTGGTATTATTGTAAATCCATTAATCGATTATTTTTCATAAATTCTCAAAAATCAATACTACAGATTAGATTATATCAATACTATAGATACATAATCGATTAATAACCATTGCTATAAACGTTTACCTATGTTGATTAAATCGATATAATTTATATCGACTCATTTCAATAATCGACTAATTGTTTGGTATTGCAGTTAATAATCGATTAGTTTCGATTAATTGTCAAAAATCTATTAAATTTATTATATCAATACTTTCGATACCCAAGATTATTTAAAAAAAAAACCAAATTCGATTAATCGATTATCCGGCAACAATACCCTACGGGATACCAACTACCCAAAGGCCATATTTAGAATGTTGGTGGGTGTAAAGTGGAAATGGAATAAAAATAGTGATAGGTTGCTAGTCGTATCGCCTACTGAAAGGTATGGTTCTTCGATTTTCGCCCACTCCCTCGGCCGGCTTGTATGGTCTACGCGGGAAGAGAAGCAGCTAGTACATTCCACGTATTTATTTTTCTCCCAGACCAGCATTAAAGAAATAAGATGTTAAAGACGAAATAAAGTAAGTTGTCAGGAAAAGTTAAAATTATTAATTAATTAAATAATAACCTCGGGGAATTTGGGATTTTTTAATACACGGCAACATTGAGCACCGAGCGGCACTTCGCGCCATATTTTAGGGTTATATTATTTTCGTGAGTAATTTATGTCCATGTTTCGAAATTATACAATACTTATTGATGGTATGTAATACCAGTATCTTTCTTATTTCTTTTAGTATTATTCTTACACAGTTTGACTACGCAAACTGCACATTTTGCGTCTGCTTTTACATTAAATTTTAAATTTATCTAGACATCCAACTCATTCATCGGTCGCGGCATGTCTGACGCGGGTATGCCGCAAGTATGCCGAATTCGGCATGGTTTTAGTTGCCGAATTTTTCTAGTATGCCGACGGTATCTAGTCGAACGCGCGAGACCAATTATTAATCTAAGAAAGTGATCATTACCTGCTAAAATGTGGGGTAAAATAAGTACCTTATTGAGAACAAAGTGGTTTCAATGGATATGTGCCCGAGTCAACACATTGTGTACTTTTATCAAAATGTATTTATGTTTGTACCTTTATTCTCGTCGCCACTTGTAGGTTTTGCTATAATCCCTTAGCTATTAATATCACTGGCTCGACAATGCACACGCCACAACTGTCACTGCGTCCACTCGCGCCATTCGGCTCTCGGGAATGACTTAGCAACATTGCCCATGAGCACACGAGACAGTGTTGCTATATCACATACACTACAGCTACTGTCACAGACACTGCACTGGGTCCATAAACATCGCAAATTGTTTTTCACGGCTTGCGTTTTATTTTTACCTTTTTTGTAGTAAAATTTAAAATGTATCGAATTTCTTCATTAGACTCACACACCGTGATAGTAAGAAAAATATATGAAAATCACATGTGGCGACACAATCGCACAGTAAAGACGAAATAACTAAATAACAGAAAAACTAAATCGCGCAATTGGAGTTTTTAAGAAATTGGAGCATATATACAACCTCCGACAGAACACCGTCGGAGCCGCGGTTCGCCAGGCATAACACCACGCCTGGCGGGAAGTAATGGCTGGTTTACACAGTATCCAGTGGCGGCAATCCAGTGCTTTCATGGACACACACATACAAACAATTATTTAAAATGTGCGAGTATATTGTTTGCGTGTGTGGGGTGAATTTCGTGTCCGTGAAAGCACTGGATCGCCACACTGGTTCGTGTGTAAACCAGCCATAATTCCCTTTGCGGCGGTCGAGCATAACACTCTCGCTCCCGCCGTACTCCAAAGTGGTGACCCCGACGTGATTGAAAGCAGCCTTGCCCGACTTGATTGGAAGCAGCCTTCTTCTTCATCATCAACATTCTCCAATCTTCAACATCTCTCATCCTCCTAAGCCTCATCATCTGGTCAGCAGCAAGCAGTCTCACAGCAAGCCAAATACAAGGGTATCTACAGGTCCATCGCAGCCGACTCACCGAGCTTCCTGGTCCTGCAACCACCCTCACAACTCGAAGGACTTCAGCGACCAGCACATCCACCACATCCCACGTCTGGTACTCACGGCTGGCCACGGCACACCAGCGTGACAGTTCTGCAGGACATCTACCGGCGCCAACAAGTCGATATCGCTCACAACAGTCTCGACTCACCACAGACTACGAGCACTCAATCGCTCACACCCGACTCACTAGGGTTATCGAGCAGCAACAACTACGCATCCGACTCACTGGGACGTCAAGCAACTGGCACTTGCAAGCTACATCTGAAGCACAGACTGCACATCTAGATTATCAGACCTTCGGTCTTGGGAGGGAGTCCTGTGGCAACACTATCGCACAGTAAATAGTTACAACACAACGCAACAGATGGCGCTAAAGAGATTATTCGAAATTTCCAAAACAAGACGTCCAATCAGCATGAAAAAATCAATAATAAATCGCGCAATTGGAGTTTCTAAGAAATTGGAGCATATATACAACCTCCCACAGAACACCGTCGGAGCCGCGGTTCCCCAGGCATAACACCACGCCTGGCGGGAAGTAATTCCCTTTGCGGCGGTCGAGCCACTCTCGCTCCCGCCATACTCCACACACATTTTCATAATTTGAATTTGGAATTATGTTCTTTAAAATGAAAACATTTAATGATACCAAAACCAGCCAGATACAATTTTATTACAAGTTCATACATACTATATACGAAAAGACTTTTTCCCCAACCTAATATATCTCAGATTATCAAAAACCTGTTATTGGCTTAAGAATGTTATCTTTGTTATGAACATGTTACTATTATTAAGCTGTTCGTTTTTGTAATAAATAAATAAATTAATTTATTACAAAAAGTCGCAAATACAAAAAAAATATTTTCTATCCCATGAGCTTAGGCTCCCTCGAGAGCAGATTGTTAAAGAAC
The DNA here is from genome assembly GCA_947363495.1 of Euzophera pinguis. Taxonomy (NCBI): domain Eukaryota; kingdom Metazoa; phylum Arthropoda; class Insecta; order Lepidoptera; family Pyralidae; genus Euzophera; species Euzophera pinguis. The sequence continues at coordinate 4,023,869 of OX376164.1, forward strand.
CTCATGTTCTTGAACTTGTATCGGAAGCGGCCCTTGTTCTTCAGCCTGCCCATGTGCTGCAGCGTGCGCACCAGCGGCAGGAACCGAAACATGCCGTTCATCTCGTCGCCCAGGCAGAACATGAACGAGGACTCGATGTAGGCTGAAATATATATAATTAATCTATTCGTTTTTGGTTTAGTTGTTATGGGGTTCGCCTTCGACCTGTTGGCGCAGGCTCGAAGGCTCGAGGCTCTTGATTAGACAATCAGGTTAATCATAAAGTTAAGCCATTGGTCCCGGCAGCCATCTGATAGTCGACACTGGTTATTTGGAGCGACTGCTGTCTGATCTCCGTAACCCTTTTTACAGGGAAACTAGACCGATAGGAACATGACCCGAGGTGTGCTATTTATTACAAAATGTAAGCCCTATTAATCTTCTTACGCTAATCATTTGTAAGTTTTAGAAATACCTACTTAAAAATTAGAACTTACTACTTAGCTACTAATTACTTTCGAATAGAATCATTATGTACAATAAATTCGAAAACAAAACATGATCACCATGACTTGTTATGAAGCTTTTAATTAAGTATGTATATAATTTAATAGAACGCTTCCATACTTGTTCAGGCAATACGAGCCATTCAATTCATTATAAACAACTTTATAATAAGCTGCTTATAACTTATAACAGGCATGACCTTTAGAGCGGATCGCTTCCACGTGAGAAAACTCTGTATTTTGCGAAAATACGTTTTTTGTGTTCCTTTTACACGCGTGACAGCTGTTTATCTATACGTGCACTAGCTAATGCCCGCGACTTCGTCTACATGGTACACAATTAACTAAGTAGGAACTCTTACATCGCGTTGGGTTTAAATTGTTCCCAAACTTTATTTTAGTAGTTAGGCACGTTTAGTTCAAGATAGAAATGAAACTGTGACGATCATGCTAATAAGGGCCGCTCACGCTATCACTTGACACGACTGCCGCGCTAGGCTGTCGATGTCTTTAAGATATGGGATTCTAACAATCTTCGTCCAAGCGTGCAGTCCTAATTGCGTCTTTAGCTTACGCTTCGTAGCCTAGGGTATGCTGTAAATAATGGTCCTCGATTTGGCGGCGTGGTACAATTGAGCGACTGCAGTCTGACCTCCGTTACCTTTTTACAGGACAAACAGATCAACAGGAATAGGACCCGAAGTGTGTTAGTGGCCAACACCGTCAGATTTTTCAGGCTGCCTAAAGACATCTGACACAGCCTCATTACTGCCATGTATCTATAACAACCCCGCATCCACTATCGAGCTTCTCTATTATTATTGCAAGAGTCTGCCGGCATTTCTTGACCCGGTTTCGTGGCCTCTGCCTATCCCTCTGGGAAACAGGCGTGATTATTATACAGTTTTCCTATGATTATTTACAGGTTACCTGAGCTCTCCGATGTGGAACTCTTGTCTTCCCAGAACATCTTGCACTGCGCGATGTCCATGAAGCAGTGGTTCTGGAACATGAGACTGGGCTCCCTGGCCACGTTGCCAGGCATGCCGCATACGGGGGCGTAGGTGTCTGGGCATTTCTGGGGGAAGTGGTTGTTACTAACGCGTGCACATTCACACTTTAGCCTTTAAAAAAAAGTAATGTCAATCCGACAGCTAATTCTCGTGGTTTGCCGGCTTCTTGCCGCTAAAATTGTCAACATTTGCTACTCAATTTTGTGTAGCTTTTTGGATTATAATATTGGTCAATGAGTGGATTGTTGCAAGAAAATACAACAATTACTTATAATGATCATGTTCATCTATGCGTTATCCTGATAGTATGGGAAGGCTAAGGGGAAGGCTTTGGAGTCCGTGTCTTCTTTACCCTTGCCATGAAGTAGCGGTTTACCTTGGTATTTAATTTATTTACGGGTTAATTTATTAAAACGAGTGAGTGTTAATCCAAATTTTCAGTATCAAAATTAATGAGTTTAGATGACAAAATTACTGACTTGAGCGAATGACATTGAGCGACGAGAAATCCATATATCAGCGACTGAATTATTTTTCTTGGGCTGCTTAAAATATAACCCGAGCAGTACCTATCATAAAATTTGAGCGACCTTATATTTGTTTGAATGACAAACTAAGGTACCTGCATTATTATTCACCCTTTTACGATCACTCTAACCGTTAAGAAAGGAACGTCATAATGACTCTAACACTCCCGTACTCCTGTATCTCGCAAATTCACTCGCATTTGGATGGAATTAAAAAGTAACCCTGAGCTCAGAAGTAACGGCTTTGGAATGCAATCTATAAAAAGCTTAGATGGTGATGATTTTTGTAGTAACTCACCGACGGGCACTTATGGTAACAAGAAGACAAAGTAGGCTTGTAGTTAGGGTCGTCGGTTCTGTTCTTGGGGACAGTTATCCATGGTTTGAAGACCTTCTGCGGCCCAAACCTCGCTAGCACCATCCTCCGAGCCCCCTCGTTCATATCGCTGCCTGACAATTTTTATGTAACTTCATAAAGTAAATTTTTATATGAAGTATTATGTTTTATGCTTGCCGCTTTTTCACCTCACAGAAATAAGATTAGGTAGAAGTGCCATGTGGGCATTTGTGTCAAAGTTAAGCCTCGCCTTAAATAAAGTCTCGAGAGGCTTAACTGGCCGACATATGGCGCTTCTACCTAATCTTATTTCTGTGTTTCTGCCGCCCAGATTGTGACGAATTCTAATTATACCTATAAGTTTTGCAAAGAATTAGGCTATCATATGCAGAAATATTTTCAAATTCTCCAGTAGTTTTTAAGTTCCAACAAAAATATCTACTTCTGCTTTAATGCATTATGGGTTTTGAACAACAATTTTTTGTATCTACACCAGATCATAGACAAACGTGGTAAGGTTATATCAGGTTTAGTGTCTGAGGATGCCTCGTGTAGAGGTCAGACATGGTCGCAAGTATTGTGTTGTGTGTACAAACTAATAGTAACAGGCATGCGGGACTAACAGAAGTAAGGGTACGCCGACGGTCAGCAGTATTTAGTACGAACTAAAAGCTGGTAAAATAATTTGGTTAGTAAGTCCTTCCTTTTCCCATTCTTACCCGGAATTTCTCTGACAGGCAAATCCAGAACGTGAGTAGCCGCAAAAAAGTTATCAATGGTCTCATTTATATTGCCATTGTAATTTAGAAACCGTCCATCAATGATAAACAAATTCTTCTGTTCATTTCCAACTATAGGAGACTCTGGCACATCAATCTCGTTATCAAATTCAGTCATTTCAACATCATTACATAAATAATCATCAGTTTTGATGAAATCAGCATTATTTTGACAATTGTACTTTTCTAATTCACATTCGTTTTTGAATAGTCTTATTCTGAATCCGTTGTTATCTTTTCTGATTGCACACGTGTAGTTTAGATCTTGAGTTTCGGGACATTTGGTTAAACAATTTTGTGGGACTTCGGTTGTGGTAGCTTCTTGGCCGTCGGAAAATACTTGTTCGCAATATTTCATGTTGATTAAACCGTATGCTAAAAATATAAATAGGTATTTTACAATAGAAATAAAGATTACGTATCGTCAAGAGGCATTAAGCGTAACTAAGTAATTCTGACATATGATAGTTTTGACTTTCCAAAACTGAATTTTGTTCTATAATAATTTTTACCACAAACTTTTTGCGTCGAAATGAGAACAAAGAATGCTTTTAGCATTAAGCCCGCCAATTGTTATAAGTATTTTTTTTACTTGTGAAACAATAAAGTTTTTATTTAAAGACCGGTAGCACTCTTTATTTTAATATTTATTCAATTTTTGATTCGTAGCACTTCTTTCGTAGCTGTCGTAGCGGTTGCTACGCAATGATGCTACGGGTCTATGACGTGAACATTAGCTAGCTTTACTTTTCTTTATCATAGCGCTTTCCCGATTTCATATACAGCTAATCAATGTGTTGCATCAGATTTAAAAAGACCGATTTACCCAATTGAGTTTATTACTTTGTATCATATACCGCCATCTACCGGGCAGTAGCGAAACTATTTGGCTCTGTTACGGAGACTCGAACTGCCTCTGTAGGTCACTCCGAGACGAATCTTTTACTAATTATTATGAGCTTGCTTATATACTTATCGTACTTAGAACGGTAAACGTATAGGATATTACTCAGAGATGTTGCTTTTGTCAAAGATAGAGGTAGAGTGAAGGTACAACGCGTCAATTCATATGCTTTAAGTACTTCCAAAAACATTTTAATAGTATTCTGGATATCGCATTCTTACTAAATAAAATTTAACTAAATAAATATTTATGAATTCAGTTGCAAATTCAATTTGTAAACGCGCCGTCTTCGTCGATTAATACGGTAACAAAATATACAAATATATTTTTATGTAAAGTAAAAGAACCTGAATGTAACTGGGAAAAATAGTATGATGAAATTTTTTTTTTTAAATTTGGCCCTATGCCAATTTAGAACCACCGCTAGGAACCACATTCTATTCTGCTATACAATTGTAAATCTACACCATATCTACACTAATATTATAAAGAGGAAAGATTTGTATTTTTGTGTGTATGTTTGTAATGAATAAACTCAAAAACTACTGTGCCGATTTCAAAAATTCTTTCACCATTGGAAAGCTACATTCACCCTGAGTAACATAGGCTATATACCGCAGGTGGAGCTGCAGGAAACAGCTAGTTATTATATAAAATTGCATTTTTGTACTTACAATAAAGTTATGATGCTCCCACACTGCCATTAGAAAATGTTCACAAACATTTTCTAACACTAAAACATTTACTAACATTAATTATAATGTATGTCAATTTTTTGTTAACAAATGTTTACTAACGTTAGTAAACATTTTCTCAGCACTGTGGGAGGGGAGCACCATTAAATGAATTAATTGCCAACTTTGATATATTTAGGTAAGTAAATACCTACTAGCTGTTTAGCCAAAAAGCACCCAAAAAGTAAGTATAATTATTATCGTGTCTTTCTTACAATCTTTCATCATCCTTGAGGGTTGATTTTTGAACAATAAGTAAATTTTTTTAGGTATCATATTTTAGTATATTTAAGATATAATGAATAAGTAGGGGGATAAAAATAGACCTCTTGTAAAAAGTATTTCTACAAATTTAAGGGCAAATTATATTACCTTCATTATCCGGAAAGTTGCATCCAAAATTTAGCAATTCGCAAGAACTATCGAATAATTTCAGTCTAAACCCTTCCCCTTCTTCTCTGATGCCGCAGACTCTTCTTGGTTCTTCTCCAGCACACTCCAAAGTGGAACAGAACTCTTCTTTCTGTTCATTAACTAATTGGCCAGAGGTGGAGCAAATCAGGAGGCATTGTAAAAAACTTTTCATTTTTATGGTGGCTGGTTGTTCGTTTCTTTTTTCATTGTATATAACGCAAAGGTCACCAGGAGTTCTATTTTAGAAAAATGTGACATATTATGTCGAATGAAAATCATTCGATATCGAACAAAAATTACTCGACTCCCGATTTTGAGTAAGTCGAGTAATTTATTTGATTCACCGATATTACGTGGGTCACACTTTTCGAAAATAGCACTCGTAACCACGCGCGGAAGTCGAGTACCATGAGTAGACCACTCGCTGACAAAAATATATTGATTTTACTACTAAACGAACAGTTTATTTTATTTATTAAATATTTAAGACAATGACATGTACCATTATAATTTAAATAACTGCATTTGGAAAATAAATGTTAGAAATGTTTCGTGATAACTTGTATTACGTACATGTCCATTACGGAGTAGACAGAGCCTCAAATGAGACTTTAGGCAGCGGTTTCCTAACTAAGTACTTACTAGTTAACTGCTACCTACTTACACAATTATTTAATTTCCATTAAAAACTTTAACGATTGAAAGAAAATTAATTGCCATGAAAGAGTTTATAGGAATATAACCTAATGATGGTAAATACTTAAATAACACAGATTACAGAATTTAAGCCAAACATTTTAAACGCGACAACACCCCGACACTCCATACAACAGCGGCGAGTCCGATACCTATTACTACTACTTCGATTCGGTTGCATAGGCACGCCCGTCAAGGTGTGTGCATAGTGTGTGTAAACTCACAGGGTTGGCTAACTTAGTTATTTAATTTTTATCCTAAATCTGCACGGTTATCGTGCGGTATTAATTTCGGATTTGAGTGAAGATTTGTTAGTACTATTGCGGCGCTGATTCTGATTGATTCGCCACTGATTTCTGGCAACACACGGTCAATCTGTTTTTACAGATTGACAGAACGGACTTTGCAAAATGACATCCTAGTTGCACAATTTGCAATTGTACTATTTTCGTCGTTACGTATTGTAAAATAACGTCTTGTACTAATCTGTAACTGGTGACAAGTACATTATGAATAAATCAACATATTGTGAAGTTATAAGTGGTTTCATTCAATAACCACAGCAACTGCATTACAATTGGCTAGTAAACTTTTTCATAAAAATTTCGTAAACCATTTCGAGGAATAGGCTTAAAGAACAGATTACATTAATCAGATCTTTAGATAAGCAAGTATTTTTAAAGAAAATCGCAGAAAACCCAATGACTTTCATTTTTTAGCAAAGTTAACTTATGACGTAGCCGGATAACTTCCGGCTATTCACATTTAATTTTTTAGGTTGGTAGCACAGGGTAGTGAATAAATATTTTTTGTTTGGTAGCGCTAATTAGGCGCTTCACGTACTTGTCACCCATGTCAAATGTCATCTCTGTTCAAATAAACATAACCCCTACATAACCTAACTACATCTTCATTACATTCATTCATACATTTTATTAAAGAATCGGTGTCCAATTATTGAAAAATCAGATGTCAACGGATGAAGGGACGGCAGTAAAGTCCACTATACAGGCCAATATGCAATAGATACGAGAAATGGGGTAGATACCTAGATATTTGGCGATTGTAAACAAACAAGAACCAACTCGCGGCTCGCGGTCCATCTTGACTTTGACATTTGACACTGACATACATATTTTTTAATACCTTAGTAATTTTTGCTTTCTGGCAGTTCGAGATAGTCATTATCGTTGCGTGACGTCATCACTATAGAATCTTTAAAATTAAATAACAAAATAAATATAATTTTAAGAATTTTTTCGTTTAAATTGTATCTCCGAAATAGTCTATTCTATCAATAAAATATATAAAATACACAATTTATTTTTTAGTTGACCTAGCCAAATAAATTAATTTTTATCATTCATAATATGAAATATTTCACTACCAAAAACTGAAAACAGATCTTTTTTAAATCCGTTTTTAAATAAGTAAATTATAAGCATTTAAAATTTGGTGGAAAAGGATGTACTGTGTGTGTAGTGACGTCACTGTCACTTGGTTAGGTACGTGCGTACAAAAGAGATAGCCAGACGTCCCAACCACGCTCCCACTTTGCTTCTTAAAAAACTTCAAAATCCAATTACTGCCTAAATTAACGACCAATTTTGTTGTTGTTTACAGAATTGGTTACCTTTTAGTATAGTTGTGTCGTATGCAAATATTGCCCAAGTATGAATAAAGTCAAGTAGCCTATTGAACGCATTCGCAACACACACCCAACACGTGCTTATTACACGCAGCACCCACATCCCCAACTCTCATACTAAATCATTGGTACTTAGTTTATGCCTTTTATCGAAAACACGAGGTTTTGTTTTTCTTAATTATAACCTTTTAAATACATCATTGTAAAATTAACATTTGTTGGAATGTTGTGTTTAAAAAATTCAGTTTCATAGCACAAAATAAGTGATTTTAGTAATTCATCATGTAGTATTTATCATCAGCTGGGGATACCATCGAACAAAAGGTAAATATGGAAGCCAAGCAGGCATACAATAGGCTGGTTCAAGAAAATTTGACGTTTTTTTTTTTTACGCATTTACGCACTGAGTGTGGGACTCCCAGGCAGAGTGCCTGGAGTACCCACTAAAACCCCTCCGGTGTTTCCGCACCGGCTGTTGAGGGCGCCATGGGGTCGCGTTAGCATTCTACCACGACGCCCTCCAGCCATGGCCTTTCGGCCACCGCTCATTATAGACGGCAATCGAGTGGTCTGTTGGCAGAAATTGGCCGACAGTCAACAAGACCCCGACTATCAGGGAGTAATTAACTATCACCCAGGGTGCACCGTCCCGAATCCCTTGTCAGCCCGCCCTCTCACCAGATCCTTGGGATCAAGTGAGAATGCAAAGCTTTCAAAGGACCGGGCACTCGAGGAGGTTCCCTGCCCTGCACCCCAAGAAGAAAATTTGACCTGGGGTTACCCCTGTTTTCCCAAAGTATCACTTCAAAAATTTTGCCTAGTCAGAAATACAGTTAAATAAAAATGACAGTTTGCTTAATATAATTGGGCTTTATATTTCTATATCAAAAACAAGTATAATTATTTTTCATTTTTTAATAAAAATCTACCTCAAAATAAAGATTATATTGCTACGTAACTGTTTGTCATTTTTTCCAACTTTTGGGGTTGTTATCAAGTGCTGTGATGGTAACCCAGATTCACACCCTAACACATCACGAGCTAGAAAGAGAGAGGTGGATAACGAAATACATTCAGGTCAAATTTTCTTGAACCAGCCTGTTTTAAGCTGCTTGTCTTCTATCTTTACCTTTAGTTCCATGATACCAATTATTTTTCTTATCAATAGGCTCATAGAGTGATAAGTACAGTTGGCAACACAGACAGGTATTTTAACGTCCTTCATTCAGACTCATTCGAGGGCGCCTTAAGAAAGTCTTCGAACTTTCCTTGAAAAAAACATTCTTAGTTGGTTACTTGAGCAAACTCCAATGAGGTTATAATAACAATTATAAATACAAAAATTTAAAATTACAAAAGAAAATAGTTAAAAAATAAAATAAAGTAAGTGTCTGGCCTTACAGCGGGACATCGACAGAGTGGTCGAATGGAGTAAGGTAAAATTTTTTAGACTTTAATGTATTTAAATGTAAAACTATGACGTTTACACGCTCTAGGTGTCCCGTTGTCCATCCATACAAAATAGATGACCAACCGATGTTGCGTGTCACGCAAATTCGAGATTTGGGCATTACCCTGAACACTGGCCTAACGATGAATGTCCACATTGTCAAAATTTGCAAAAGAGCCTTCAAAGCATTGGGATTTGTGATGAGACAATCTTACCAGTTTCGTGATCGGAGCGTCATTTTGGTTTTGTATTTTGCATTTGTTCGCAGTATCCTAGAATATAATTCTATTATATGGGATCCACACGAAACTAAATATAGAACTATGATTGAACGTGTCCAACGGAGATTTGCCCGCTCGTTAGGTATATAAAAAGTTGTATGGTTATTATCCTCCCTTGTATCCATCTCTGTTTGTTACTGCCATGGTAGGACTAAACAACTCTTGAACTTAGACGTAAATGTGCAATCTTAATTCATTATTATTTGCTGCTCAACGGAAAAGTTGATAATTCGCCTGCATTGTCTAGTCTAGATGTAATTTTTATGTGCCTACTGTGTACAGACAGTTGCGTCGCCGTCCTCTGTTCTCGACCGCGGAGGTCCATTCTTGCACCTCACGGTACGCGCCGACAATCAAGCCCTGACCCTACTCAACGATCTCGTTGCACAGCTCCCTCAAGTTGACATATTCAATGTAAATTTAACTTATTTCATATCTGCATGTATTCGTTTTTTGTCAATTACCAACTACTTATTTAACTCACTATACATCTTGGAAAACTGTAAGTGTAGTGAGTAACTGTGAATAAATAAATATATAAATAAATGAAAAAATACCACATGTCTGTAAATACCTAGGCCAAAAGTGGCAAAAACCCATTTTTTATCCACTTTATTTCATTTTAAGGACGCCTCAAGGTACCTCTCGATCAACCTTATGTTTGACAGTTCGATACTCATCTCCAATGAAATCATTTCAAGTCAAGGAAGCTTGTAACGACTAATCATACCAATGAGTTGGAGTAAGGTTGAGTCGAGTTTGAGTGAAGGTTTAAGAATACGGTGTTAATGTTCGTGTGTATGTTTTTTTTCTATGTTAGTATTGATTGTTTGGATCGGATGAAGAAGAAGGTACATATCTTTGTCACTTCTGCTTATTTTCCGTAGGTATTTCTGTGCCTGTTTTAGAATGCTCATCCAAGTGTCAATGTCACAAAACACTGGCATGTCCATGACAGATGCATGATAGTGGTGCACTAACAATGACAATGACAAGGGTAATCAAATCTTTTGGTGAATGAAGTGAAGGAAGTGGCAAGTGAGCGAGTTGGGTTTTCCTTGCAGCTTTTCGCTGCCTGATTTTATATTACACAAATATATTTACGCCCCAAAAATCAAATTAGAACAATGTCTTCAAAATTGGAAATTGTAAAACCAAAAACAGTGAAACTTTTTGAGTTGGATAACTTCGAAAAGTTGCTGAAAGGTTTGAAAGTTGCAACATGCATGCTTACAGAGTCTCACCAAGTTGGTAAGTCAAATTCTCATTATTATATAAATTAACTTGTAATATAAAAAGAAGAACCATCTAACCCATTCACTTGACTTATTGCATTGCTCTATTGTTAAATATAAAATTTACTTATAAAAATTTCACTGAGGTTCTTTGGTTAAGACAAAATGTCTCAAGGTCTCCAATAGTCCCACTTTTAGTCGTTTTTTAAGTACAATAACGAAAACATAAAAAAAAAAAAATAGTTTTTGCCACATTAGTTTATACCATATGTACCTAACATACCTACTTTGTTTATTAAGTTTTCATAATATGTTCCAATATGTTTTATAAATAATTTTGGTATTTATTTATGAGCCTGTCCAATTCAAGTTTCTTTCTCAAAATATTAACTTTTTCTATTCTGAATATATTGTGTGAAATATTTAGTATATTATTAATGTGAACTTATTGCATTGTTTAATTACCTACACAGGTTTATAAATTAGTACTGTATGTTCCCTGTAAAAAATGATGTATCCTATTCATAAAACTCTTTTCTTTTCTCATGAGGCTAATGTAGTCACACTTTGGCTTTGCAGAAGCCTCAAAAAATAGTAAAGAATCAGAAACATATTTTATAAGTATTTTTTTTTGTGTATGTAAGCTCCTATACTTGACTATACATGCTCCACCTATATCTATCTCAGTCACACACACACATATTTTCCTATGTATAGGTTTCCTATATAATGGTTGACTGGAAGAGATCCCTCATAGTGATAAGTCTGCTATTGTACTTTATATCTAAGTATTTTTATTTAGTTGCAATAACTAATTTAAATGTGTTCTTTTATGAACAATAGAATTTTACAAACATACATACATATTTGTTATTCACATATTTTCACAATCTTGTAAATTACAACTTACTGCAGATAGTGGTGGGCGGCGAGTAACATCTCAACAGTTGAAAACTCTGGTAATCTACCAAAATGGTAAAAAACTCGTTTTCAAATGTTTTCTACAGTTGTTTACTATAATCTATGGTAGAAAACTTTCCATACATTTTTCATCATTTTCTATACATCGTGAAATTTTAGTAATTTTGTATGGGAGGTCCAAAATTTTACTCCATATTTCGACCCATGTATCTTGGAGTCTGGAGGAGAATGGAGTCACTGGACAATGGGTCCAAAACGACTAAAATTTCACAGTGTATAATTTTACCAGCCTATCCTATGAAAATAAGGGTTCTTTTTATAAAATAATTAAAATTTTGAACACATTATTTCAATTTTGTATGAAAAAGATTTCAACCATAGATTTGGTATAATACCAGTAGAAAACAGTTGTTTATTTGGTATTCTACCATTTTGGTTTAATACCGTGTTGAAAATCCATCACTAACTGCAGAAGCTCTAAAATCAGCTGACCAGCCAAGGCTGTTTATGATACTAAAAGAGTTAAGAAAAGAGTCTCATTATTTTTCAGTTGACGAACAGAGTGTGATAAGTCGTCTAAACGCATTGACTCTGAATGGCCTCGCTGATGGCAACTGCTGCTCTTGCTGTGGAGTCGGTCCATTCGAGACGAGGGCCCAGCAGACCGCCCACTACAAACACCATTGGCATAATCATAACCTGAAGAGGAAACTGTTTGGGAAGTCACCTTTGTCGTTGGGACAGTTTAATTCTAGGCAAGGTATGGACTTTTTTATTTTGTTATAATAAGCTACAACCGCTGTATTTAGAGTTATCAATGACTTGTAATTTTTAAATCTACGCTAGCAGTTGCTTATGTAAATCTATACTAGTTAATGAGTATAAATTTAAAAATTCTCTTTGTAGCGGATAATTTTTAATTTTTTTTTAAAGAATTTGCTTTGTCAGTAAAAACTGCATGCGGTTGTGTTAGTGTATCAACTAGTTATCAAGTCTGTCATTAAGTCCACTTATAATAAAAGTGTTGGCATGTTTGCCTTCAAAATGGTAAAACTGTAGTTTCCTCTTCTAAAAATTAAAAAAAAAACTCAGTGTTGAAGCAGTAAAAGATTTATTGTTACCTGTGTGAACTTCCTCCTATATGTATAAATTTATCAACTAATTTATTCAAAAGGAAATTGAATTTTACTGACATTCACACCCATATTCTTAAACCTTTACTCAAACTCGACTCAACCTTACTGGTTGAGTCCTGATGATTCCTCATGATCCACCTCATTGGTATGATTAGTAGTCACAAGCTTCCTTGGCTTGAGATGAACTGTCAAATATAAGGTTGGTCGAGAGGTACCTTGAGGCGACCTTGAAATGAAATAAATTCGATATAAATAAGGTTTTTGCCACTTTTGACCTAGGTATATAGTTTCTTTATTTTATTTTTACTCTATTCTTTTGTAATTTTCAATTTTGTGTTTAGAATTGTTAATATAACCTGTGAAGTTCCTCATTGGAGTTTGCTCGAGCAAACATCTAATAATGTTCTCAAGGAAAGTTCGAGGATTTCCTTAAGGCGCCCTCGAATGAGTTTGAGTGAAGGATGTCCTTAAGGTTATGTTTAAGAATACGGGGGGCAGGGTGTGTATACAATAGCTGCCTATTTTAAAAAGTAACCTGTTTTTTTTTTTTTTTTGCTTTATGAACTTGTTACTGTTTACAATGAAGCCTTATGTACATTTTCAATCACCAGATGATTCAAGCGTCTCCGGATCAGATTCAGAGTCAGAAGGAACCAGTAACAAACCATCAACGGACCTGTTTGCGACAGCGACGAGGCATTGCAAGGCTTTCTTCACTAACCAGAAGGGACAAGTGTTCTGCATATACAGATGTGTTTTACATCATAGAAAGGTATATTACTATTTTGGCCTTTTTTAAATTATGTGAGTCTGATTTTCTTAAGAATCACTGGTTGCATTGGTGATTTGGGATTTTCTATGTATGTTAGCAGAGGAATTTTAACATTTAATACAAATTTGTAGGGCTTGTAATAGCTTGACTGCAAAACTGCTTGAGGTAGTGCTGGCAGCCGTGCATCTTTATAGCTTTTACGTGATTACTGGTCTAACAATTATGTACTTTCAATGAAGTTGTAGGCATGATGGCAGTAGTTAGGCTGTGTTAGATGCCTTAAGCCCTTAAGGCAGCATGTTAAAAATCTGACAGTGTTCTACTATACTAACACAACTTCAGAATTTACACACAGGTCTGACGACAATCGCTCCCTTGTAATAACCAGATCCTCCAAATCTAGGAACATGACTTACAGTAAACTGCTCAGCTTGGAGCCTAGGGCTTACTCCTCAGCTTCCTTAGCAACTAGGATAATATGCTTGGACGAAGAAGAATGAAGGAAGCTCTGTACATTACTGTATGGCATGAAATTCTTAAACATCTTTTGAATCTTGCAGGAAGAACTCTCAACAGACGGAGAGGGCAGAGCGTGGGTTGAACGTTGTGAACGGCTGATCATTCCAGGATACCAACGCTGGGCTGTGGTCATGGTTTCCGGGGGGCATTTTGCCGGGGCAGTGTTCTCGGGGGCTGCTCCCGTCGTGCATAAGACCTTCCATTCGTATGTGACGAGGAGGGGGCAGGGACAAGCGCAGGGAACGAGGGATGGCCATGGAAACGCTCCAAGGTCTGCCGGTGCTAGTCTGAGGAGGTACAATCAGGCACAGTTTTTGGAGGTTAGTACAAGATATTTAAATACATTAAGTAAACATAAAATTAAACTATTTTAATGCGGGGTTTTCGCGTTTTTTACTTAATTATGTGTAACAATAACCAAAACCCAAAGGTTAACTGTAAAAAAATGCTCCTAGCATCAAGTTCGCCTTTTGTACTGTAATTACACTTTTTTTTTTAAACATCGGAGATGTTGCAGGCGAGATGACACGAGCGCGTTGCCGACTCTGAAGGAATTTTTTCACGCCTTTTTTGAAGGCTCTCATGTTATAGTCACTAGGGAAAACACATTGTATTTTGTGCAATAAAGTTTAAATAAATAAAAAATCGCGAAAACATAAAAAACATCATTACATAAAATGAAATTTACACCCTTTAAACTCAAGAAAGCAAAATCTTAGTTACATCCTTTTAAACTGAAGATAACAAAGTCTTACTTCCATAAAGACATACTTCCATACTCCATACAATATTAGTATGGAGTATGAAAGTATGGTCATCAGTGGAGATCTCTTGTGTCGGAGGCCTAAATCCTCTTTTTCGTTCGCTGAACCATCGCAGTAAGTAAGTATGGATGGATATGGATACTTTACACAAATCCAGAATATTATGCATTTCCATTTGTACATAGGGCGCACTGTAAGTTTCCGGAACTGGCCACTTACATAAACAATATTTAAAAATTTATTGCAACATTTGAAAATAGAACTCTTTGGCTGTAGAATGCAGTTTGTTTCATCTGACTGTCTTTTGATTTTACCTTGTGGCGCCATTTAAAAAATTGTGTGTCTGCATCAACATGGATTTAACTCGGGAAAATTTTCGTAGTATGATTTTCTACGATTTTAAGTGTAATTTGACAGCTCAACAGAGCATCGCTCGGCTTGAAACAGCTTTTGGCAATGAAGCACCATGCAAGACAACTGTTTATAGCTGGTTTGCAGAATTCAAGCGTGGTCGTATCAATCTCAGTGACGAATCTCGCGATGGTCGGCCGTCCACCGCTGTGACCAACAAAAACATCAATGCTGTGCGCCGTATGATTGAAACAGACAGGCATGTGACCTACCATGAAATTCGCGCATCCTTAGAAATAGGCATGAGTCAAATACAATTAATCCTACACAAACATTTGGGTGTGAGAAAGCTGTGCTCGCGGTGGATCCCACACAACTTGACCGAGGCTCAAAAAACGGACCGCGTCACTTGGTGCAGTGCCATGCTTACCAGATTCAACGAAGGTGCGTCAAATTTGGTGTGGGACATAGTAACAGGTGACGAAACATGGATTTATTGCTACGATCCCAAAACAAAGCAGCAATCGAGCGTATGGGTCTTTCAAGATGAGCCGAAACCAACCAAAGTGGCGCGCGTGAAAAGTGCATCTAAGCGGATGATTGCTTCTTTTTTTAATAAAACTGGACACGTGGCTACTGTTGCTTTAGAGAATCGTCGTACAGTGAATAGTGACTGGTACACGACCTATTTATTTGCCGGAAGTTATTGACGAACTCCGTAAAAATAACCGTAAACGCCGTATCATCCTGCACCACGACAATGCTAGTTCTCACACGGCCAGACAGACAAACGACTTTTTGAAGGCGAAAAATGTAGAACTCATGAGTCATCCTGCATACAGTCCCGACCTAGCACCTTGTGACTTTTTTCTGTTCCCAAAAATTAAGAACCAATTACGCGGTCAACGATTTTCATCACCAGAAGAGGCTGTCGAGGAGTATGAAAAACACGTTTCAGAGGTCACCACAGAGGAGTGGTACAAAAGTTTTCAAAACTGGTTTCATCGAATGAAAAAGTGCATAGACGCCAAGGGAGATTATTTTGAAAAACAATAAATTAATTTTGTACCTTTAATAGTATTTTTTCATATTCATTCCGGAAACTTATAGTGCGCCCCACGTATACTCAAATTACTTAATTTAACTCAATTTTTTTTTTAACAATACAGCAATAAATTAAGTTTATCTTTTACAGCACGTGCAAGAAATAATGTCATCATGGACGGAAGACTTGGCTGGTTGTTCGCTGATCCTCTACCGAGCTGTGGGGTCAATGAACCAGGCGGCCATCTTTGGGAAGAACTCCCCGTTGAACCGAGATGATTTGAGAGTTCGTCCGTTACCGTTCCCGACTAAGAAACCTACATATAAGGAGGTTCAGAGGGTGCATGAGACCGTTGCGAGTATTGAAGTTTATGGTATGTATGTTTGTTGGTATATCCGTAGTACTAGACTACTAATGTAAAATAGTAATTATAGCCCAACCAGTAAAATAGCAGGCTTCGCCATATTGCGGAAATTTAGGTATGCAAGTAACATCCGTCATCTCAATGTCATCTGCCGTGGACGTTGTGTATTTTGTGATTATTTTCTATGACTTATCAAAATGGTAAAACTTAATTCATAGTAATTAGAGTAATATATAAGATATTATCATATTTGATGCGAATGAAGGATTGATGCCTTAAATAGACATCAATCCTTCATTCGCATTTAAATTATATTTAAATGACATTGTCAATTTAGTTGTTGACATTAAACACGCAACATGTTGCCACCTAAAGGCGATCGAGTAGAGACGCCAATGCAGGATTTTTATTTTCCTAGTCGGGCTATAACTATCAAATTATTATGTAGATCATCTAGGAATTGCCTCGAATAACTCATTATTTTGGACAATATTGAGGAAAGGCGTCCCAGGGGAAAACCACCGGCCAGATGGATCGACAGTGTGCTGAAGGTTGCTGAGGCAACTTATACAGAATGGTTCATAGTTTGGTCCTCCAAACTTAACCATTCTGTATAGCTAACTCATATAGCTTTAAAAACTTATATGTTGTCACGATTCTCAGCAGTTACAGGGACCGATGTATAAGAAGAATATGCAAATGAGAAAATATATTTTTAAATACCGGTTGGGTAAATAGATATAAATAAAAAAGTAACATTACTTACTGCACAAATATGTGAGTGATCTTGTGCTGGAGATTCCATTTCAACACTAGATATAAACCGACCTCCATTATATAACTGGATTTGCTACAATTAAATGGATAAATTATTATGCTACAGATACGATGGAATTGTTCCAAAAGGCGCTAATAGCATCTACTGTCAAAAGTCCGACGAAAGTAGTAACCTCGGACACGAGCATAGAGAAGAAGAAGAGCACGCCCAGCAAGCCCATAGACAGGGCCAAGTCAAGGTATAAACAACAAACAAATTTCTACTAGAAAGGTATGCACGGCCTCATGACCTTGTAACCTTTAGGATTTTGTTTCTTTTTTTGTCGTTTTATAATAGAGCCAGCAAGTTTCATATAACATCAGTCACTGATGTTAGTATCCCAAAACATAAGTCTTGAATTTATTTATTTTATGAAAAAGGGGGTAAAGGTTTTTTTACCCACCCACCAATTTAAAGCTCACTATATTGTAAAATGGGCAATAAAAATATATTGTTTTGTAAATAAATAAATATAATTTCTAGGGAACGTGCACCCCGCGAACTGCCCACCCAAATGCTGTCGAGCGAAGACGAGGGCCCGTGCTACATAGACTCCGAAACACCATTAGGCTGGATCAAAACCCTTTCGGAACAAAGCAAAAAGGGTGTCATAACTAATTCTAGGAAAGACCTCCTAAACGATTGCAATGTGGCGTGCCCAGTCAGCTCGGAGAGCGAGAGTGAGATTGAGAAGAAAGAAGTGAAAAAGAGAAAAAAGAAAAAACCTGAGAAGAGTGAGGAGAAACAGGTTAAGAAGCCGCAGCCGCTGAAAATTGCGCCGAATATTAAAAAGGTAGGTTACTTACACGGGCGATAAAATTGCTCTAGGAGTTCTATTTTAAAAGCTTTTATTTAACTTGCAATGTATGTAAGTATGTATGTTCGGGTGGAATCTTAGAACTCAATTTTGAAGTAGATATCTTCAACCGATTGAGCTGAAATTTTGGACACACGTTTAGTTTGGATGACAATGCATGATATGGTATGTGATGTCATTCTAAATCTAATATGGCGAACCATCCAAGATGGCGGAATAGTTATTTGTAATGCATCTCTACAATATGGGTATCAAACAAAAGGGTTTGTTGAAAGTAACTCGAAAAAAATAATGTGGCGTCATTCTGAATCCAATATGGCGGACCATCAAAGATGGAGGAATAGTTATTTTGTAATGCACATCTACAACATGGGTATCAAATGAAAGGGCTTGTCAATCTAATATGGCCCACTATATATATTTTTTATACTTTCCTGTATAGTACGCTGAGAATAAAAAAGTGGTTTTTAAAAAAACTATTTTTTTAAGGCCATATATTAATTCACTTTGACTTGTGTAATTTGGCGAGATGGGCGTCATCAGCATTGGTCTGCAACCTGTCTAGGAGAAGGACAACTCCAAAATCAAACCCGGAACTGTGTTTCGTCAGGCACAAGTAAGCTCCAAGCTGAAATAAATCAATAAGTTCAAAATTATCCGGCAAACGACCTTGCAACAATGATGCGTTGAATGAGGTGAACAGACTGAGAAACCTAGCCAGCGATAACTAAAAAGTTAAAAATAAATGAATAGTAAAAAAACTTAAAAAAAAAAAGCTTTTATTTCAACGCTCTAAAAACAAGAAAATATTTTTTTCCTTAAAAATTTTCACAATCAACTTATAACCTCATTATATACAATTTATAAGATCATAAAAGCTTGTCTCGCGAGGTTTGATTACCTATCAGTATTTAATTAAATTGAAATTGACAATAAAGTTAGCATATCAATTTACATACTTACTTAAAATGGTATTAGTTTATTTACAAATCGCGCGAAGCTTTTATGATCTTATAAATTGTATATAATGAGGTTATAAGTTGATAGTAAAAAATTTTAAGGAAAAAATATTTTCTTTTTAGAGCGTCTAAATAAAAGCTTTTTTTTAAAAAAATTTTTTACTATTAATTTGTTTGAAATGTATGAAATATATGTCAAATGAAAAACGTGCGATATCAAACGAAAATTATTTGACTCGCTTATTTTTCGTGAGTCACATTTCTCAAAAATAGCGCCTGATGATACAATTTTCATCAATAATGAGGTTACGAAATATTGAGCAACAAGCAGCAATAGCCGGCAACGACAACTTTGATGAATTTCCTTCGATTCAGTTGCACAATACTAATCAAATCGATATTTATCTATTACAATTGCCGGCAATATAAAAATTTACTATGTATCGTCGCGAAACTAATTTATATTAAATTCATGTTTAAAAAAATTGCTGTTGCCACTTGTTCCTCAATATTTTAATACGTCATAATTGACGACAATTGCGTCAAATCTTTAACATTTTTATCGATCGAGCAAATATTTTTTAAATTGCAGCAGATGCGGTATTTTGGCTCGCATGAACCCTGTATATATAGTATAAGCCTTCAGTAGATAATGCCATTTAGCACAGGTTATGTACGCCTATCTGTTCCGTACCTACCGGGAGGTGTTGTAAATTTTTAATATTTTTTACAGATGTGGAAGCTAATATCAGGCGATGAGTGTACATCGTTAGAAACCATCTTGGAAGAGTTCGAGGTCAGCGAACTCGAAGCAGCGTGTAACACTCAGGACCCAGTAGATGGCAACACTGCTCTGCATAAAGCGGCCATTGCTGCTAAACCTGATATAGTCACGTGGGTATTTGCTATGAGTCGAAGTTTTCCATATTCTGCCACTAGATGATGCTAGTAAGGTGATCGTGAATTGGAACAGAGCTGTCAGCTTGGATAAACAATAAAAACTAATAGTTCTGTGAACAGTAGACCTCGCGATCAGTGCCACTACAATGACATTTTACTAACGTAGACGCTGCCGACTGCGTCAACAAATTGGTATATAAAGTAAACCGGTCATGTGCGAGTCGGATTCGCGCACGTATATACAGTAATAGGGTCCCGTTTTACCCTTTGGGCACAGAAACCAAAAATCAGTAAAACTCCTCTTGCGTATGGTAAAGAATATAAATAATCATTAAATTATTTAAATATGGTTTTATTGCGTTTTTTTTTGGACCATAGGATTTTAATGTGTAGCAATCGCGAAACCACAAGAAATCTATTTTTGAGAACCCTCTTTTTTTAATAGATTGCGATCAGCTAACTAGAATACTGCGCTGCATAAAGCGGCCATTGCTGCTTAACCTGATATAGTCACGTGGGTATATGATATGATTGAAAGTTTTCTATATGCTGCCACTAGAGGACGCTAGTAAGGAGATCCAGATGATTTGTCATTTCGAACACAGCTGTTGGGTTGGACTAACAATAAAAACTGTTTCATTTGGTTTACTTTTTATCTAATTTTATGAGATTAGATAAAGTAGTGTATGAAACTGCACATAATTTTGTCTTACAATACTTGTGTAATGCTATAAAAAATGAACTTACACTCTTATTGTAAGAACCCTTTTTATGTAATAGTTTCATAAACTACTATGTAAAATGGAAATAAATTATTTATTATTTTACGATGTATGTGGTCGATTGACAATGTAACCTATACGAAATGATGACGAAGATGATTAAAAAAAAAAATTGAAAAAAAAAAAATCATCTGCAGCCAACTCCTCACCGCTGGCGGCGACCCCTGCATCAAGAACCACGAGCTGAAGACTCCGTACGCGGCCTCTCCTCACGCAGACACCAGGGTCGCCTTCAGGCTGTTCCAGGGACAGTTCCCGGAGAAATATAACTATGCTAAGGTTTGATATTAAATTCAAATTATTTATTTCGGACTTGCATCCATTTTGGTTATGTACAATCAGCAATCGGCAAGCCTGTACCCCTTAAAGGGGAAATTTGCCTGCAGGATCTACCCTTAAACAAGCCTTAGGTTGTTTTTATCCTTATGTACTTTAAATTTACATAAGTTTATTTACCTTTATTACTGTCCGAGTATTGCAGAATATGTTAAAATGTATATTATTTGAACGTTATCATGAGTTATCACGATCACATGATCGTGACAACATTAGAACGAATCCAAAACAAGTTTTCGAGATACTTTTATTTGTAACTGGAATGGTAGGCTACTACGAACTCAAAGTTAGGAGAGAGGCATCATTGATGTGTTACTTGTTTAAAATATTGCGTGGTAAGGAACATAACTCGGGCATGTGCACTCCTCAGAAGGTGGTGGCTGAAAATCAGTGCTAGGCATGCCTGCATGTCTAGCGTATCACTGAGCCGCCACCTATTGAGACGTCTGTCACGTACATTATAAACATGTAGCTTATGCTTAAGTCCTTTGCTGTACTTACGTGATAGCTTTCTCAATAAAGATATATTCTATTCTATTCTATTCATGTAAATATTAAATTTTATGGAATATTGAATTTTTAATGTATTTGTAAGGGTCTAATTTAAAATTCAATTGTAAATAAATGTACCATTTTATGTAACTACACTATCGTATTAGGGTAACCTAAAGATAGAGTAAGTTTTGTTCAATAAATAAATAAATTTATAAATCATCATGTATTCAACATTTTACATAGTCTAACATGGCAAGCAATTTTTTTTCATAAATGTTTAGTCTGGTTTTTGATAAATAAAAACAATATTACATAAAAACTAAATAAATAAAATATTATTACTAAATATTGAATTCGTGTCGTGTTTTAGCTTATATTATTGTTTGTTGAAAATCCTCATCTCATCTTTATGACGTATAAAATGATTCTACAATCACTTAATAGAGGTAACTTATCTAAAGATATTATAAAACTCACATTTAGCAAAAATAAATTATTAATAATGTATGCCATGTGCTCTTAAACCACTCCCTTCGTTCAGTAGTCTATATTTAAATCACTCGCTACTCCTACGATTCAATTCGTTACACTATAATTAGAGATATAAAGTTACCTTTAAATATTTCTTGCTGGCATACATGGGTAGCTGAAAATTTGCGTAGTACAAATAAACTTCGCTTTCGTGTAAGAGAGCGAAACTTGTATCTCGTGTGATATTAAATCACTCTCTTTCCTCAGTAGTGTATATTGGAATCACTCGCTACTCTAGCGATTCAATTCCGACTATTCTAGTTCGTGATTTAAAATCAGCAGCCATAGCCAAGAACTTTTTTTTTATTTTAACTATTTTTATACAGTCCCAAATTCCGGGCCCCATCACCCCGGAGCTTCTAGAACAAGAGAGGGAAAAGAAAGCGCAGCAGAAGCTAGCGAAGCGTCAGCGGGACAAAGAGAAGCAAGTGGAGAAGATTAAGACGAACAAATTCTTGCAGCTTACCGATGCTGAGAAGGTATGTGGCAGACTATTTTATGTACCACTAGGTATTTTCTGTGGCTAAAAGCGTATTTTTACACCTCATACATAATATTTCAATTCTAATATAATCTTGAGAATAGTATTCGCAAATTTCCCATACATTTGACATTATGCAATATACTAGGTTTTTATAGTAAAATTGGCATTTGGTGGTAACTGCAAAAACTACGTCACAGCCCGGTTTAGAAAAAATCTTGCACACACTCATAAGATATGAATCTGGGGGCACGGCGGCAGTGCCCCCGCCAAGTCTGGCAAAACAGCGACACGGCCGTACCATCCTTTTGTGGAAGCAATTCAGGCTATTTTCGACCCCCTATAACTTTATTGTGGATAAAACTAGAAGTCTGAATTTTCAGTAACCGAGAATACATTGTATGAACACAGTATATTTCAAATTTCATTCAATTTGAACCAGTAGTGTAGGAATTATAACTTATCAAAGTGTTTCAATTTTGTCACTCACTGAGTCACTGTCTGACCGATCGTTACAGGTCTAAGGCACTTCTAGCAGGCATAGAAGCTTAGTAATACAATTAGTGTTTAGTGATTAGTCTATAATTCAAAGAAAAACTAAAACATTTTGCAACTTCGTTACGGTTTTGTAGATACACTAACCGCATAAATAAATTTGTAACCCCATACAAATATATAGAATTACACAGTTACATTTGCAGTAAATTAATCATTGTACCTTCTTCTTCATCGAAGCGTGTTTTTCCGAGTTGCGACCTTAGCATCCTAGGGTACGCTACAGCGATTTTGGATGCTGGTTATTACAATGGAGCGACTGCCGTTTGACCCGAGGTGTGTTAGTCGACTACACAGTCAGATTTTTTCAGGCTGCTTAAAGGCACCTCACACATCCTAACAACTGCCATCTATCGATAACAATAGAGACCAACATCTTAACGTGCCTTCCAAACCACGGAGTAGCTCGACACGCGCACTCGCTGCGGATTCGCGCGTCACGCTCGGCTATCGAGCTCCCTTAAATTAATCATTGCACCAGATCTGTTTAATATACCTAGGTTCATAGGTCTTGACAGGATTACTATGTTCAAAGGTAACTGTAAAATGAAAACGTAAGAATGGAACGGGACATGACACTGGTTTTATGTGAATATAAAAATTTGATTTTAGAAGAGTACTTTTTCCGGGATGGTATTCAGGGTCTGATAAGGAGACGACAAAACCCCATCGTGTTTGGACTCGTTTGATTTGACTTTGAGTCCTTTGTTTCGAGGTGGTGTTCGGGGTAAATGATGTACCCGGAAAGTCGACATAGGAACTAATAGACTAAGAAGTATTTACCGTCCAAAATTGACAAAAATTGTTGCATAAAAGCCTCCGAGAAGAAACCCATAGAGGCAGGGAGTGAGGCTTTGAGAAAAACTGTAGTTGATTCAAGAATTAGTACCGGAAAAGAAAAAGTGGAAAACTACCTACAAAAAAGAGATGAGATCCCTTCAAAAAGAAAATTTGTTAAAAATACCAAGCCGAGCATTTTAGTTCTATGGTGCAATAAAGTGTTAAACCGACTTGGTATAACATGGATCTTACAACTTTTTACGGCAGAAGAAAATGCTCGGCTTGGTATTTTTTACAAGTTTTGTTTATTATTCATTGAACTTGCGAAGGAAAATACACCATCATATAAATTTCACTATCAACTTAGGCATGGGACGAAACCCTTTGTTCCCTTAAACCAGTAAAACTGTTTGACAAAAATTATGTTAGTTAATTTATTTGGTTTTGTATATTTCATACACAAATCCTTCGTAAGTAGGTACTTAATTTATTTGCTTTGACATTTCGAAAATTATACCTGATTTGGAATATGTTTTATTATTTTATTTTGTTGATTTTGCCGATTACATAACCAATAATTAACTTGAATTAAGAAACATAGTACATTACACAAGGAACAACGACCAAAGTATGACGCGAGAGCATTTCCCGCCAAAACTCCAAATGTAGCAGATTTGATTAGCTCGAATATATTTTTTTTTAATTTCGTAGGTCAAAGCCAACAACCTTCGATGCTTCCTGTGCGGCGCCAACCTACCGAAGATGCCGTTCGAGTACAACCAATACAAATTCTGCAGCGTTGGTTGTCTACAAAACCACAGGAACCTACGTCCGTTGAAAATGAGCGCGTAATAATTGTCTGTGGTTATTTATTTATAACATTGACTGTTGTGAAATAAATTATACAATTTAAACTGTGTTTTTTATAATATCTTTTTTTAAGTATCGTCTATGAGTACCTAACCAATTATTAAATAGGAACAATCCTATTGATATTATGGTTGGCGTTGCGCGCGCTGTTGGTGGCGCACAGTCGTCCCAATCTGTCCTTAACACGTTATAGTAGTAAAGGGCGAAGGCAGGTGCGGACGAGCGACAGCGTAGGCAGCTTAGGTTCAGGCGGCACAGCTCCAGGCGGCGTAGCTTATGGCGGCACAGCTTCGGGCGGCTCAGCTTCAGGCGGCTCGGCACAAGGCGGCTCAGCTTCAGGCGGCTTGGCTCGAGGCGGCGCAGCTTGAGGCGGCGTGGCTGCGGGCGGCGTAGCTTGATGCGGCGTGGCTTCGGGCTGCTTAGCTTGGCTCCGGCTGCCGAGGACGACGTCGATGAGTGGACTGTATGAGGGGGGGGGGGGGGGCCAGCAGGATGAGCGAGGGGCCTATCTTCTAATCCGCCGACAATCCGAGCAGAGGTCCGATCTCGACGACTCCGAGTAGCAGGGGTCCTATTCCTGAGATCCAGGGGTCCGATTCCGAGCACAGGGGTCCTAGCTTCCGATCCGACCGACGATATTCACTAACACTTCACTTGAGCACTGGAGCAGGGATCCGGGTCCGAAATTAAAGATCACTTGTATTCACTTCCTTTATTTCGTCTTCCTTAGTTTTCTTCCATTCCAAGTGTTCCGAGAGCCGAATTGATTCCAGTACTGCCGACTCAAAATCGCGTCGAACCTTATTACCTCGCGAGTAAAAATCTGCATAGCCAGTTCTATTTCGTAACTGCGCCATCTATCGGCAGTCGTGGAATCTTGTGTTCGGCTCTCGTTACGGTAACGCTTTTTGATTCTCGGAATGTGAGTTTTACCATATTTACTTAAAAAAGACCTTGGTTCTCGTTATGGTAACGTTCTTCGAAAATCAAATAGTGCTACTTACAATTACAAAATTAATTCTTATAAAATACCTTAATGCTAAAAATAAGAAACCCTATGCTATATTTACACTTATTACCCTATTCTAATAATAATCCCTTCATTTATTTGACCTTAAAAATTACCTTATCTACCTTGATATACATAGCAACTTAACTATATACTATACTAATTAACTCTATACAAATCAAGGTGAGTAGTGTTTTCAGTCACGTCGCTAATAGTTCTCCCCCGCCGTGCATAGCGCTCCGTCTCGAGGTTGCGGCGTGGCTGCTGGCACCAGGATGACGACTCGCTGCGTTGACCGTCGTAGCGTTCCTCCCGGTGTCCGCACGTCCAGAATTCTGACCCTTCCGTCTGGGCCTGGATATACCTTTTGGACTTCTCCTCGCGGCCATGTGTTGCGGGGCAGCGAGGCGTCCATAATCAAGACGACGTCTCCGACTTGAGGATCCGTAGTCTGTCTGCCATCTATTTTCCTCGGCTTCAAAGTGGGCAGATACTCCTTTAGCCACCTCTGCCAGAAGTGGTCGGTCAGGCGTTGCGCGGTCCTCCAGTTTGCTCTGCCAATGAGGTTCCCATCTTCAAACTCGCCCGGCGACGTCGCTCCGCAGGATCTCCCGAGCAGGAAATGGTTTGGTGTCAGGCTCTCTTCATCGTTGGGGTCTATGCTTATGTGAGTGAGTGGACGGGAATTGACGACATGTTCCACTTCAACCAGTAGCGTGTGGAGTACTTCTTCTGGTGGTGATCGCGATTGTAGTACGACCATCAGTGCCGTCTTCACCGTACGGACCATTCTCTCCCAGGCGCCTCCCATACTCGGACTTCCAGCTGGTATAAATTTCCACCGGATTCCCTCTTGAGCTGCTGCTTCTTCCAGTTCTTTGTTGGCCCCGACGAAGTTTGTCCCATTGTCGCTGTAGATAACCTTCGGTGTTCCTCTTCTGGCCGCCATTCTTCGTAAGGCCATGATCATCGAGCTCGTACTAAGGGAACTTGATAGCTCGAGGTGAATAGCCCTTGTGGTTAGGCATGTGAAGAGAGCTCCCCAGCGTTTTTCAGTTCTTCTCCCAATGGTCACCTGCATCGGCCCAAAGTAGTCCACAGCTGAGCAGGTGAAGGGGTGCTGATGATGCTGCAGGCGTTCAACGGGGTGATCTCCCAACGGTGGCACTTGCGGTATGCTCTTATGCACTCTGCACCATTGACAGCGGTGTATGAGTGCCCTTGCTGTTGTCCGTAGGCCCAGGATCCAATATTTTTGCCTGACTTCATTTATCACCGTTTCTGTATTGCCATGATAAAATTTCTGGTGATAGTGTTCAATGATTAGGCGGCATATCCTGTTCTTGCCGTCTAACACCACTGGATTCTGCTCTTGGTTCTCAATCGTGATTTTCCTTGTTCGCGTTCTTAACTTCAAGATGCCTTGTTCGTCGACATACACGTCGATTTTCTTGAGTCGGCTTGAGTTTTCCATTGGCTTCCTATTACTCAATTTTTCTATTTCTCTCCGAAAACTTTCTTGCTGACTTTCCTTAATTAACTCTTCTCTGGCTTTATTGAAGTGTTCTTCTTCAATGATTTTGAAATTTCTCCCTGGTTTCATAGGAGGAAGCTTTACGAGTTGTTTCCTCTTTACTGCAGGTTTATTTTGTTTCCATGCCTTGTCTTTAGCTGCGTTGACGATTTCCTTGGACTTGTTCTTCTTAAGTAGATCGATGAACTGGAACACGCGCGCCGTACTTCTTAGGAGTCGCGTCCAGCTGGAGAAGCGTTCTGGATCTGGTATACGACGAGGAGTTGTGGAGACTGATGCTATTGTCTGAATATTCTTTTCCTCCCCCGTGTCGATGATCTTCCCTTCGAAGCGGTTGGCGGGCCACTGTTGCTCCTCTTCGTAAAGAAATGTAGGCCCCTTGAACCACCTCGCGTTCCTGTCAAATTCAGTTGGCGTCCCACGAGTTGCGTCGTCCGCTGGATTCTCTTTAGTAGGCACCCATAGCCAGTCTCGCGGGCTAGTTAACTCTTCAATCTCCGCAAGTCGATGAGCCACGAACGTCTTGAATTTTCGCGGATCTGCTTTCAGCCACTGAAGAACAGTGCTTGAGTCTGTCCAGAATATCTTCTTTGTGATTTCTAAGTCCGTTTCTTTCTCGATTGTAGCTGCCACTCTGCTTCCTAGTAACGCAGCCTGGAGCTCCAGTCGCGGTATCGAGACTGGCTTCGTGGGAGTAACTTGCGCTTTCCCTGCGATCAACGTAACGCGGACACTTGGTTCTTCTGTTCTCCAAAAGACGACAGCAGCATAGGCCTCTTCACTCGCGTCGGTGAAAGTATGGAGTTGCCCTTTCCTCTGATATGGAGATAAACATCTGGGTATCCTCAATTTTTCGAGAACTGCAACTTCTTTGATGTACTTGAGCCACATTACTTCTTGCTCAGGTAAGATCGCGTCGTCCCAGTCGATCTTCGTTCGCCATATGTCCTGGATGAGTTTCTTCCCTTGGATTAAAACAGGTGCGGCGAAGCCCATCGGGTCGAACGTAGACATGACGGCGCTGGCTATTTGTCTCTTCGTTGGTATCTTTCCTCCAGTCAGAATTTCGCGAGGTGTGTTGCGAAATCCGACGTTGAATGCTAGTGCGTCTTCGCCAATTATCCATCGTAGTCCGAGTGTCTTCTCTTCTGAGGAGAGTTCTTTTATTCCCTCTTGCGGTTGATCTTGCAGGCTCTTCAACACTTCAGCTTCGTTACTACCCCATCCCCTTAAATGGAAACCCGCTTTTGCATGCACGTACTGCACCTCCTTTGATATTCTTTTGGCTTCCTCGATAGTTTGAAAGCTCTGGAGGTAATCATCCATGTAGTGATTTCTCTTGATAGCTTTCACTGCAGCTGGACACTCTTCTTTAAAGTCTTCCGCATTCTTATTCATCACGAAGATAGCTGTTGAGGGTGATGACGTCGCTCCGAAAATTACAGACTTCATTCTGTATTCTTCTGGTTTTCCAGCCCGTTGACTTCCTCGCCACAGGAATCGTAGGCAGTCCCTGTCTTCTTCACGTATCTGGATGCGCAGGAACATTTCTTTGATGTCAGCAACAACAGCGACGGGCCCCTCTCTGAATCTTACGAGAACTCCAAAGAGAGATTGAAGAAGATCGGGCCCCGGCAGCAAGACATCGTTGAGACTTTTCCCTTCGAATTTTGCAGCTGCATCCAGTACTATTCTTGGCTTCTTTTTGACAGGATGTTCCACCACAAAATGCGGCAGGTAGAACGTTCTGCCGGGCGTCGATGTAGATGGAGCCTTTTCCGCATATTCATTCTTCACCCAGTTGTTAATTTGCTCTTCGTAGGCTATCTTCAATTCTTGACTTCTGTCCAACTTCCTTTCGATGTTGTTTAATCGTCGATGTGCTTGACCGTAATTTTTCGGCAATGTTTCTTGCTCGCTCTTCCATAGAAGTCCTGTTTCAAATTTCCCATCTGGCAATCTTCGTGTCGTTTTCTCCAAAACTTCCAATGCTCTCCTGTCAGAGTCGTTGCTAGGGCGGTTTGGTTTCACCCCAAGAGCCTCGATATCAAAGTATGCTCGTACCAAGGCTTCTGTCTTGTCCTCTGCTAGGCGGCTGTGGTTGACGAACTGGACAGGTGTGTTCGCTCCAGTGTCGCATCCATGAAGCACCCAACCCAAGCTAGTGAACGAAGCAACTGGTTCAGACTTCTTCCCTTTGACGATTCTTCTTGTTACGATGAGCTCCCAATTGTCTTGCCCAATTAGTAGTCTTGGCTCTTCTTTCTTGTAGACTAGCTGACTTTTTAAACTTTGGAGATGATCGCATCTTCTCAGGACTTCTTCATTTATTTCTTGCTTCGATAATTTCAAGCCATCGATAGTCCTTACTCTCATCGACTGCTTATACTTGCGATGAGCTCCCTTAATCCTTATTTCCACCTTTCGAGAATCCGTCTTCTTGAAGCCTCTTCCACCGACGGTTTCTATTGTTATAGACTCAGCTGTTCCTTCCGCACCAATCTTCTTGGCTATAGCAGAGTCTATGAGTGAAATGGTGGACCCTTCATCCAGCAAGGCCAGCACACGTGCTGTTCCCTTTGGCCCGTAGACGTCCACTGGAATCATCTTCAAGTATGCTCTTCCGCACCGTGCACCGTGCACCGATGTGATGACTTCACCTGTGGGCTCTTCCTTATGTACCACGTTGCAGCTGGCTTCGTCCCTTTCTGGCTTCTTAATTGCTGGAGGTGTGTCTGAGTGGAGACTAACATGATGCCATCTCGAACATTTCTTGCATACCGGAGCCCTGCATCCTTGTCTTGAGTGCCGAAAACGAAGACACTTGAAGCATAGTCTGAATTTCTTCACTATTTCCCATTTCTTGTCCATATCTGCTTCTTTAAATCTTCTGCACTCGTAGATCCAATGCTCTGCTTGACATTCTGGACACTCTGTCTTCTTGCTTGGCTGCTGATTGTGTTCTTTCTCCTGAACTGTATGGACACTCTTCCTTATTGCGCTCTTCTTGGCATCCCACGATACTTCAGGAGGGGCGAAGTCACCACACATGTCAGCTTCTATGTCCAGAAAATCCCTTATTAATATGAGCTCCGGCTTCTCTTCATCTCGATGGCTGTGATGATACATAAACCATCTGTACTTGATGTTTGCTGGCATCTTGTCCACTAACGCCTTCATTGTTTCTGGCGAACTCAGGTACTGTTCCTTTCCAAGTGCACTGATTGTTGCCACAGAATTTCTGACGTGGCTAGCAAATGTGCACACATCATTCGGCGTCTCTTGCATCTTCGGCGTACTCTTTAATTTATCCAGCTCCGCTAAGGCTATGGCTCCTGGTCGTCCAAAGCGCGCTTCCAATCCCTTCATTACTTCTTGCGGTCTCTTGGCAGTGAATAGGAGACTCTTCACTGCTTCCCTTGCTCTCCCTTGAAGAGACCTTCTCAGACGCGCCAAATTCTGCACGTCGGTGAAGGCGTTCATGGTGTCTTCGAAGGATCGCTTGAACGCTAACCACTCTTCACTTGCACCGTTGAAGTTTGGAAGCTCTATCATATGTTTTGATAGGCTGTGCTCCGATGACTTCTCTGACATCTTCTTGATGACTTGAGCCAGTTCTTCAATGTCACTCTTCTTTTCCTTAGGTGGAGTAACCTTCACAGTGTTTGCATGATCCAACCATTGCTGCACATGCATCTGTGTCTGCTCTTCATGCACGAAGTCTTCTTCTTCCTCAGAATCCAGTTGTAGCAGCTCCAGTTCAGCTTGAGCCACCTTAGATCTGGCTTCTGCTACTTCTAGTTCCCTGCGGGCGAGTTGCATCTTGGCTTCTAATGCAGCTCGTTTCGATGAACGCACCGACTGTGTTTCTATGTTCGGTCTTCTTGGGCGCGCTCCTGTGGGCCTCGCACTCGTTCCGGATTCCATCACATCAGGAACTGCAGGCTGTCCTTGGCGGCGCTTCTGGGATTCGGAGATGCGACTCAACAACTCGTCGTGTTGCTGAATCATAGCGCGCGTAGTTAGAGGCGTGAGCGGTTCGCCAATGGTACCGGAACGCGGCGCGATGTACCCACTATTGACGGGTGCGGAGGGTACTGGAGGCGCAACGGGCGCGGCGAGTTCTCCCTCCACAAACATGACCGACGCGGCACGATCCCCCATAGCGGTGCGGGAGGGAGACGACTCGGCGGCGCGGGATGGCGGCGGCGTTCTTCTTGTTATCGTCGATCGGGTCGAGATCCCTGTCCCGGTGGTTTCTGTGTCGGCTGGCGTGTTCATGCTCCAATCAGTCGAGGCGGACTTTCCAGCTGTGGCGGTTGTCGACCTGGTTGTAGGCATCCCTCTTCCTTGATCCGGCTCGAAGGACCAACTATGGTTGGCGTTGCGCGCGCTGTTGGTGGCGCACAGTCGTCCCAATCTGTCCTTAACACGTTATAGTAGTAAAGGGCGAAGGCAGGTGCGGACGAGCGACAGCGTAGGCAGCTTAGGTTCAGGCGGCACAGCTCCAGGCGGCGTAGCTTATGGCGGCACAGCTTCGGGCGGCTCAGCTTCAGGCGGCTCGGCACAAGGCGGCTCAGCTTCAGGCGGCTTGGCTCGAGGCGGCGCAGCTTGAGGCGGCGTGGCTGCGGGCGGCGTAGCTTGATGCGGCGTGGCTTCGGGCTGCTTAGCTTCGCTCCGGCTGCCGAGGACGACGTCGATGAGTGGACTGTATGAGGGGGGGGGGGGCGGGCCAGCAGGATGAGCGAGGGGCCTATCTTCTAATCCGCCGACAATCCGAGCAGAGGTCCGATCTCGACGACTCCGAGTAGCAGGGGTCCTATTCCTGAGATCCAGGGGTCCGATTCCGAGCACAGGGGTCCTAGCTTCCGATCCGACCGACGATATTCACTAACACTTCACTTGAGCACTGGAGCAGGGATCCGGGTCCGAAATTAAAGATCACTTGTATTCACTTCCTTTATTTCGTCTTCCTTAGTTTTCTTCCATTCCAAGTGTTCCGAGAGCCGAATTGATTCCAGTACTGCCGACTCAAAATCGCGTCGAACCTTATTACCTCGCGAGTAAAAATCTGCATAGCCAGTTCTATTTCGTAACTGCGCCATCTATCGGCAGTCGTGGAATCTTGTGTTCGGCTCTCGTTACGGTAACGCTTTTTGATTCTCGGAATGTGAGTTTTACCATATTTACTTAAAAAAGACCTTGGTTCTCGTTATGGTAACGTTCTTCGAAAATCAAATAGTGCTACTTACAATTACAAAATTAATTCTTATAAAATACCTTAATGCTAAAAATAAGAAACCCTATGCTATATTTACACTTATTACCCTATTCTAATAATAATCCCTTCATTTATTTGACCTTAAAAATTACCTTATCTACCTTGATATACATAGCAACTTAACTATATACTATACTAATTAACTCTATACAAATCAAGGTGAGTAGTGTTTTCAGTCACGTCGCTAATAGATATTGAGCATGGAAATAAGGTATTTACTTTGAGTAAGCGAGATTGCGTAATCACAATGTGAGACGACATATCGTTTACTTAAAAAATCTCTGTTGGGATTTTTATATCATAAAATTTCTACATAACGCATTTGTACATGGCGCAACTACTTTTTTCTTTTTTTTATAAGACATCACATAGTTTGCCTGAAAGTAGCAGAAATAAATTACTAATATTATTTTAAGCAAAGAATATAAAACGGGTCAGTGTGGTTAAAAGTCAATTATTTTTAATGCATCATCTCGCATTAAATGACTCAACATTTTTAAGCTCAAATAGCTCCCGCCTGTCTCTATTATCAAAGAGTAAAATGACGCAAAACGAAAAAATGCGTAGTTGGTAGCGAAATACGTGATTTTTACAATCATGTCTGCATTCCTTTTTCCTGCGTAACCTGTCACTTTATCTATGTCCTTACAATTTTTTGCCTCTATTGTTTATCGTATCGTACCCGTAAACAATAGGGGAACATGCTTTTCATGCGCGTACGCTCTACAAAACTAATGCTAATAATCCTATTGATACAGATTTTCAAATTTAAACCATATTATGATATCAAAAAGGTTTATGTTTACAATACATGAGTCATCCTAAGGTGCGTTTCGGTGCGCTGCACATGGACTCGGTAGTCGGAGGACCATAGAGTGTGGTTCCGGTGGGGTCGATCACCAGTGTA
This sequence comes from Euzophera pinguis, assembly GCA_947363495.1. Taxonomy (NCBI): domain Eukaryota; kingdom Metazoa; phylum Arthropoda; class Insecta; order Lepidoptera; family Pyralidae; genus Euzophera; species Euzophera pinguis. The sequence continues at coordinate 4,057,298 of OX376164.1, forward strand.
GCGAAGTGTGTGCAAGCCTTAACGCAGCATTCGAGAAATCGAGCGCGCGCGAACCGTACGTATCGCTTGCCGCCAAAACTGCGATCGAAATTTAACTCGCGGAGTATTCTTGTTTTGAATTAATTACAACATAGACCTTTTGTTCATTATTTTTAATATTTTTTGTTATTACTACGGGCTTGGACTCCAGGTTATTACGTGCTTTTTCTGTTAATTTTATAAAATGAAACTGTTGTTGTGTAACTTTATATAGCCGGTAATAAAGTAAATAAAAAAAAAAAATGTTCGCTTTCCGCAGATAGGTAATCGTACGTATGTGCAATGTTTAGTGAATAAAAAAGGAAATTACGAGAATGAAGATGTTTTGGACCTGTATTGCGAAAGTTTTAATTTTACTTTTGACGACGAAGACTTCTGGTAAGTTTCTTGTTTTATTGTTTTTATTGCTAAGAAGAAAATTCTTATCTATGTTTATATGGTTCTCCATATGGTTGACTGGTAGAGAATGTTTTTAACGTATGATTTATTATGAAAAATAAGTATTATATTCAATTAGGTATTTTTACCTATGGTTAATTTGTGCGATAACTAAACTACAAAATTATATTTATATTTATTTGTAGTGATACCTTTGCAGTGTAAGTATAATCATTTATTTATTTATGCATTAATATACATTTAATTATCTACATATTTATAGTTAAAAATGTGAAAGAACGCCTGTTTTTATTATCTCTCTCGCCTAAACTGCTGAACCGATTTTGATAAACCATACATACAAGTTAGTGAATCATAACAAGTTAAATATTTATTTATATTAGGTAATTAGGTTACTTAATACCGTCTTTTTTGTGCTTACACACTTTATTAATCTACTGCAAACAGTAGTGCAAAAAAACACACTTAGTTAAAAACTTAATTATAATCTAAGTAATAAAGTACTTAGGTACATAAAGTACTTGCATAATAATTAAGGGCTTTTAAGTAAATTTACCTAGTTACCTCCTTTGTTTCCAATCTACTTATGTTTGTGTTTGTAATATGGTTAACTTATTTAAAAGAATAGGTAAGTGTAGAAAAATAAATAGACTCATATCAATCACTGGTTCATGTGCAGACTAAAATTAGGCTCCATAATGACGCATTAAAAGATTTAAACATTCAAACGTGACTGTTAACTGAAGCAGCCCGGTCCACTAAATCTAAATTTAGCTTACTTTCAGCAATCAACGTCTCTACCTACTTTAGTCCGAAAACCAAATGCTGATAGACGGCAAAACTCTGTCCATCAACGTCTAATAAAAAAAAAACAAAAAAAAAATCTTGTTTTTCAAACCATAAAGATTCAGACAGATACTTAGCACATTTTTATTTTTAGACGACTACTCGCCCATTACACATTCATTGTTTCGGCGGCCAATTTGACGATAACCATCTCTGATGAATAACTAAAGGAAACTTGCATTCTTTCGAAATGTTTGTGCATTATGCAGACGTGTTTACATTGTTTAAATGTAGACACGTAATTAGGCATTGTAAGTTGTAAGTGTGATTACATTTTGGCGGGATTGTCTTTTGGATTTCGTGATGTTTCGCTGCCGGAAATAGAAATTATTTATATTAAATAGGTTGTATCTATACCTACTTAGATTAATAAAAAAAGTCTGTGTCATAGAATAGGTACCTAATGCGGTGTTACTAAGTAATACTTAACTAGTTTAAGTAACAATCAAAGAGTAGAAAGTTAAGTTCCTTTCTCAATGGTAACAACACATGTGCTAAATTAAATGTATAAGAAATTTTGGCATAAAATATTATGCAAAATTTCATATAAGTAAATGAATACATGATCTTTACTTATCACAAACAATGATCGAAGAATCATCATGATTTTTGACGTAATATCAAGATAACCAATCAGCATGTATAGAGAAATTACGTAAAACTTGACGACCAAGCACGAATCATTACAAATGCAATGTAAGCAGATAAGATCCTCTGCCATAAGTATTTGTAATTTATATATAAACTCGTCATTATTATCAGACAATCAGGTGATTCAAGTTTGCAATGTTCTAACCAAATTGGAAACAACTAAACAAAGTATATTTCCCGTGGGAATCGAACCCACGATCTCGTGGTCTAAGGCAAACTACAGATACCTAATATTTTGAATATTAGACATCGCACGCGCAAATTTCGCGGTAAGAGATTTTCTTTCCGGGATGAAAGACACCCTATGTCCTTCCCAGTACTCTCCTAACTATGTCTTATAAATGCAAAATTCGACTAAGATTGATCCGTGGTCTGAAGTGGACGAAACTCTCATCTCAGCGCCTTTCCGGCCTTTCGTCTTGGAGCGCTTTCCGCTTTCCTACTCTTTCTCCTCCAATTCGCCTGGTCTTCTGCATCCCTAGTTGTAAGATCATTAATACGCATAACTCTCTCTCTATCCGTCCCTGCGACGTCAAGCCAGTTTTTTTTGTGCGGGGTGCGCGCTAACAGGGCCTGGTGGAGGCGGCATGGCTAAACACTTTTCCCCACGTAATTAGCTGGTTTTCGTAAGACATGGCCTGGTCAAGATTATTGAAGGTGAACATAATTACTTATAAACAAAAACCTTTGGTCTTGAAAAATGGTAAGGAAACCAATTTAACGCATCCACTTGTTGTGCAATACGGCATCTTCCCTACTCTTGACATTCCTCTGAACCTTCAAAAATGTTAGAAAAACTACTAATTTAAGTATCTGTACTTATCTGCTTACTTAACTACTTATAAACTTTGGATACAGACTTTAGATACCGGTCGGCGACTCGGTACTTTATTTGTTTGTTGAAACCTTATTGTTAAAAAAGATCAATCTTCAAAACTTATAACTAAGAGTCACCCATTGAAAGAAACAGAAACTTTGTCCTTGTTTCACATTTTAATATTAAGTTTATATCTGGAACCATTACAGCCTTTCGACTCCATTCAGAGGCGTGCTATGAGAATCGTCGTCGATCCCAAAATAAAAGGAGGTGTGGAGCCACTAAAAGCCTAAGACGTGACTTCGCGTCTATGTGTTTTCTACCGCCTGTATTATGGGTTGTCCTCCGAGGAACTATTTGAGATGATGCCAACACCCACCTTCTACCATCGCATCTCTCGCCATCGACAGGGGGATTCATCCGCATTCATTAGAATACAAAGGATCGCGTACGGTGCGCTTTAGTAGAATTTTTCTCCCACGTACGCTGAGACTGTGGAATGAGCTCCCCAACATGGTTTTCCCAGGAGATTACAACATGGGGTCTTTCAAAAAGGGCGTTAAAGGATTTCTCAAGGGTCGGCAATGCGCACGTGATGCCCCTGGTGTTGCGGGCGTCCATGGGCTACGGTGACCACTTATCATCAGGTGGGCCGTATGCCTTTTTGCCTACTTAATTATATAAAAAAAAGAAGCATATCTTTAGGGAAGGTATTCTTGAGATAATCTCTATATACTTATCTAATACTAACTGTTTCCCGTAGTTCCACCTGCGGTATATAGCCTATGTTACGCTGGGTGAATGTAGCTTTCCAATGGTGGAAGAATTTTTGAAATCGGCACAGTAGTTTTTGAGTTTATTCATTACAAACATACACACAAAAATACAAATCTTTCCTCTTTTATAATATTAGTGTAGAAAAGCGAAGAACCGAAATGTTTGTACGGTTACTGATTTGGGCAGAAAATGAGAATGTATGATAAAAAAAGTTATGAGACTTAAAAAACAGCTATATTATTTTAATACAATTAAGATCGGATTTAAATTTAATAGATGACAGGAAATCTCAAATGTGGCTGTAGATTGCTGATGAAAAGATTAAATGTGCCAAGAAAATGCGTTAAAGCATAATTTAAAAAAAACAATGACCTCAAAAATTCTTCGGCTGAAGGGCATAGATACGTGCCATCCATACTTAATTTTCATAATTCTATCTGCTGTTTTCTCTATTTTGTCATTCTTAATACATAAGTTAATTAAGACAACTACGATTTAGCCTAATTTATTTTTCTCTTGTTTGAGCAACAATCTGTAGTTTTTATTGATACATTGGCCAAGTATCGGCGAGATTCAAGCGAACGGAGTTTTCTCACGCTCGATATAAAGGTACGCATTCCAGTCGTGATACAAAGAAAAGTATGCAAATATCTGTTCTCGAGCCGTGCAGTACGAGTTTGAGTAATTACTTTTGTTCGTCATGATTTTCGAAAAATAATATTCAACCGATTTAAAAATAGGACGCTCTTCGAATCGTATCGATCGTTTTGTTTACATGGTCCTTCGTAGACAGATAAACCCATGGAGTAATTACAAAGAGGAGATGCCTTAATAAGCGTTTTGTAAGAAAGTGTTTGTGAGGCTACACAGGGCGGAAGGCAGACGTGCGGGGTGTTTGGTTTCGGCCGTGGCTCCAATCATGGAGCACGAACAATGACAAGCTCCGCCCACTTTTGTGTCTGCGAGGCGCCAATGATCACATCATTGCATCATTTCAAACGGCATCTCCTCTTTGTAATTACTCCATGGATAAACCCGATCTGTATGGTTTACACCCTTTGCCCGGACGGGCAAATATCTACTTTCGGCCTTGTTTTTTCTTTCTTATTTGACACAGTAGCTAATACCTAATACTTTATTTACTTTTTCATTATAAACGTAGAAAAAATTAAATTGACAATTTACTTACTACTTTATAACGCTATATACAATGTAACTGTATATGGAACCTATACATCATTTTCTGATATGAACAGAACAATATACCTACATACAATGGGAAAAGTTAAAGCTGATTAAAATTAAACTTATTTATTTTACAGAATGTTTGGATTGCTGCCCATATTACCAAAATATGTACTTACTTTACAGAAAATTATTGGTCTTTGAGCAAAGTTTATCTAAGCGATGGGCGGAATAAATTGATATTTGTTTCGGATACTAATTTTGTCTGCGTCGCTCCAGTTATTTCAGGAAACTATAAAATGAAACAAAATAAACGATGCTTCCTCTAGAGAAATTAAGCGAATGGACAATTGTAAAAGTTTTAAATTCCACTACGCCAAATGTGTTTTGTTTTTGCTATGGCATTTTGGAAAGGCGTTTGCAGATAACGATTTGTAAATAGAAAAACCTGAACTGTTTTAACGTGGAAATGTATGGAAATGCATATTTACTGACGTTTTCCGTTTAGCAATCATGCAAACTGGAACGCCAGACATTGTGTTTTTGTCTTGCATAACCTACAATAAAACGTATACTACGTTTCTAATAGATAAAAAAGCCGAACGCTTCTTTTTTAAGTCGGCTAAAAGTAAAGATTTTATTGTTTGAAAAATAAATAAGAACTGCATTTGACCAAAATCTTTGTAAATAAATCCTTGCTGATTATTATGTACATAGTAAGCATATGTTTTACAATTTTGTAATAAGTAGTCCAATATTATATAAATCATACAAACAATTTATGTCTGTTTCTATTCAAATATACTTAGGTAGATATTTTTTTATGGTAAACATTACACCTAGGAAAACTAAAAATGTTAAAATAAATAGAAGCATTTTTAGTTCTGCACGAAGCATCAATATCGTCGTCTGGTAGGAAGCGACTGTGTTTTTAAAATTGTCGTAACTTTCTTATCAAAACTTGGACACAGGAAATACAAGAATTAATATTTATTTATAAATGCGTATACCGATGTTTGATTTGTAAACAAATGGCGATATACAAATATACATTTATGTCCATTTTCAACGATAATAATATCGAAAACGAAATGTTCATCAATGTCGATAAGTTTACAATTTTTTATTGACCGAGCGAGCGAAGCGAGTGAGGTCTCTAAATCGAGTTGGGGCAAAAACACATTGTTTGTATGTATGTTTATACCGCGATAACTACCGAACCGATGGTATGATTTTGTTGTAACTTCGTAGGCATGTAGGAAGCATCAATAGAATTTTCAAGTTCGTTGGGCATCAAAATCGGTTTAGTAATTTTGCAAATATTTATAAAAATGTCCGCGATTATATTATCTATAGCACGGACCAATTTTCTCTATTTTTTTTAATGCGTTTCGTTATCGCAGTAGTTGGTTAGAATTTATTCAAATAAGTTAAGTTTATCGTCGGTAAATTCAGCTTGAAGGCTTTTAGATAAGGATTGCTCGGGCAGCGTCCGTTATCGATAAAACGCTTCGCCGCCCTAGGTGACTTGGAATTAGTTTGGCCGTCTCGTGTGAGATTAGTTTTTAAGTTTTTAAATAACTTTAAGCCTATATATAAGTAGCTTCGAAGTTAGTTTTATAACTAAAAACCATTCACGGGCTCTGATGATGGATTTAATGAAATGTCATGACCATTTAGGTATATATTCATTCAGGGCTTCTCCCTTACTTAAAACTTAAGGAGGCGCTTATGATTTTTGGACTTCGCCATTAAAATTATTAAGAATAAAATAAAACTTTTTTTAATACAATAATTTGAATCTTTAGCTTTAGTGCAACGTGAGGTTTCAAAATAAATAATACCTATACAAATAAACATCCCTCAGGAAAAGGCTTCGAAAATGTGAATTTCGTCGGTTGATCAATGATAGAAACTGCGACTATTTGGCCAACGTAACCAAAAAAATATCACCGTATTTGTTTTGTTCCTATCTAAATATACGTTAGACGAAGTATAAAAGATTGGCTATGCAGGCTTTTTTTCGTTATGAAAAGCAAAGAGGTTTTTGATGCGGGAATTTTCGAGCATGTAGGTAGAGTCACAAAGGATCTTCTTTTCTCTCTGTTTTATACAATTTAGTGAACAAACAGGCACGCGGCCCACCTGAAAGTTCATTCCATTAGATGTACGTCAACCATGAGTTTTTATTGACGCAGACGCTAGCGAATGCGTTAACAATGTGGTATGGAAAACCTGTACAACACCTCTGTAAGGTAACTAAGAAAATCCATATTCAATCTTAACGCGGTCTACTAGCTAGCGTCTGCGTTAATAAAATCTCGTGGTACCTCTTCAAAGTTTCTATAAATATAAATCAGATATTTTTTCTACCGCGAACACTGGAGATAGGTACTGAGCGTTCGCGGTAGAAAAATTCTATGTCCGCGCACTTTAGGGTATGAGGATGAACTCCGGATGTCGATGGCTATATACTCGTAGATTAACATTCTATGTAATTGGTCCATACATAAGTCCACACATAATAGGCGGCAACCACTTTTCCATCAGATGGACCGTATGTCTGTTTGCCTACTAAATGTTATAAAAACTATGCATTCTTTACATTGTGTTTATAGGTTTGTCTGTAAGTAGGTAAGTTACGTACTGTATATCAACGCAAATTCAAAGTTTATGTGAAAAGTTGGAATATGAGATTTTGACAAAATAAAGTTTTTATTGTTTATATTCTCGTTTACCGATATTTCTGATTTCTGTTCGTATTCTTACAAATATATAATCAAGAAATTTGGCGTAATCTGTAAAAAAAAGTTTTGACAATATTCCATAAACATTTTCGTAAGAAAATGTACGTAACCTACGTAAGAAGGTAAATAATTTTTCGCCCTTAACTTTTTTGCGCCAAACTATCTTTCTGTTTCTCCTAATGGTTGACTGGTAGAGAATGCTCCTAGAAATAAGTCCGCCAATTGTCATAAGTATGTGTACTTTGTGCTACAATAAAGTTATAACAAATAAATAAATCGAATCGGCCTAATTGATAAACTTTTTTTGAAGTCGGTAATAAATAGGTAATTTTAATTGATGGTCAACCAGTGAGAAAGGCGTGCCAGTGCTGCAGGGCACGATCTACTAAAACTATGTTTTATTGGATCAACCTATAATTTTCCTATCTTTTAAAACCATTCGTATCATGCAAGTCCCGGGGGCCACTTGTCAGTTTTAAATACTTTTCTTGTCGAATCGACCACAATAGATCTCAGAGATTTAAAAAAAAATTATCTGAATCAATCGTGAAATATTCTTAGCAAATCCACCTATCCAATACTCAGTGAATTAAAATGGTCGATAATAAAACTAGGTACTACCTAATATAAAAACCAGATCTATTTTACTAACAAGATTTCGCAAATGTAAATAAACAACAAGAACTATACGCTTTCACAACTAATTATTTTGACCGAAAACTTGGAAATATCATAAACATGATTCACGTACATATGAGCAAAGTTTTTCTGTTATATCTGAAAATATCTGGCTTGTTTCGCGAAAAATGTTCTTGCATAATACAATTACACACGGAGAGATGACATACAAGTTTATTCAATGAATTAGGATTACCTGTGTGTTCTGGATTTTACCATTCTCCTGCACTAAATGTCAATTTGATTCTGTACTGTATTACAATGGAAATAAGAATGTAAATAAGACTAGCAGGATACCTAGGCACTGCCTGCGTATGTAAATACATGATGCGCTTCAGAAGTCTTGGAATAACATTTGCATGGTAACGTACTTCCGATAGGTTTCTCTGACTCCGTCGTATCGGGATATGCGAGTTAGTATTATATTTAACGATTCTATTTATTGTAGCTCGTTCATAATGATCGCACTGGTTCTTTACTGGAAAATGGTTTCCGCGGAATGGAAGTTTTCATTGGTGCAGGAAATCGTGGCTCTATATCGTTGTATGTGCCCGTTTTGTCTCATAAAACTTTTGTAATGGCTGGTAGTGTGATGTTCTGGATCCAAGAGTTTTTGATTTAATTTAAAAGATCTCTTTTGAAAAAAGAGCAATTTTTTAAATAATTCTTTTAACGCTCTACATTTCTTTAAATGTCTAAATTTCGGAGCCGATTTTCATGAAAGGCGAGATAGCTGAAGTTTCGAGACGTAGAAAATATGAAAACTTATTTTTTACAAAAAAGTTTATGAGTATTTCAAAGTGAATCAAAAGTCACTATGAAAGTTTATTAAATTTTATTTTCTTTATAGTAGTTTGTATAACTATTAATACGTCAATCGACCGTGCTTATCATTCACAACTAGCAAGCGCTTCAGACTATGTTTTAGTAATCTTAATGTGGTGTAAATACTAAAAAAAATGGGAAAGTGTGTGTTTGTCTATCTAGTTGCAATTGATAATGTTAGTCCTCAGTCGAGTGAACAAAGGGGCTGCCTGGCAGTCACGGTTCACGTGTACCAGCGGAAGTCGGTTGTAGTAGCACTCACCACGAGTTTCGAGAGGATGATTGCGTCAGAAAATATTGAAATCTTTTTATGATTAGGTATTTGCAAAGAATCGCAGAAACGATTAGCCATTGCTACTAAAAATTGAAACACAACGTGCTTATGTCACCAACAGATTGGCTATTTTGAAAGGAGACATTTATCCCACTATCCCACCGTGCTTGGTACGGTGCGGAAGATTTTAATATTGTCCCATCACTGGAAATATGGTATTCTCCATTCTAATAATGACTTATACTCGTAGCCAAAAGCTGCCAAAAAGGTTTTTTAACATTTCGCTACGGTACCCTACTTCATGAATAGAGTGAATTCCTTCGTGTAGAATATATGCGTATACTGCTACTCTACACGCAATATTATACCTACACGTACATGTAACTGGGAAATACCGAGAAAGAGAGACTCACCGTGTAATTACCACCAAATCTAAATAACAAACCTTTATCAACCTGCGGGGTCCTATTAGTGACACCCTGATTTTTTTCTCGAGACCAATGTAAATACAATCTTAGTATGAATATCCGTATAAATCGGCGGTCAGAATCAAAACAGCTGTATCACGGACCCACGGTCCTTGGACAAATATTTACCCGAGCTGAGAATCGAACCTACGTGCCTTGGTCGCGCTCCGCTGGCCTCAGGCGTGCCGCAGGAAGCTGCCTCAGTTAGGCTCTGGTTATATTTGGAGGCTGAAGCGATTTGTATTTTGTTGGAGAATCTTAGTTTCATTTTTCTTTAAAAGCGGTTTCTCTATGACTAGATGAAGGTCGTGACGACCATTATCGGAATAGACAGTTAGTTTATTTCAGGTAGAGCTGCTATTCTCTTGGTCGTTTGTTGAATTCTGAAGTTGCAAGAAGAAAGTCGGTCCTGTTGTAAGAGCTTATAACTCATCTATGCATTATATATTTATCTAAGAAGCACATTTTAGCCTAGTGTTTTTGCTAGGTCTAGTTTCATTTAAAATGTACCCCGAGGGCGTTGTTTTTTGATATGCTCAATATTTGTAAATTTTTACGCCTTATATTTCTTTTTACTTTCTAATTTTATTTTCTCTTTAAATAAGACTTTGTTGATATAAATTTATTTTTAGAATATGCCTATTGCCTCTTTACTTATTTGTACTAGTTTACATTGCCCGCTATTCACGTCTATGACCGAAGCATAAGACGACAGCTTATCGCTTTTCTATTGGTCGGTTTCCGGGCTCATTTCCTACGTCCAAACAAAAACCATCCAGGGCAGACTAAATTACTTTGTGATTTTGTAGAAAATCTATACTCTTATTGATCAATCTAGATTTTACAACTTATGCAATGCTTCATAATTTTTTCAGTCGTTTGCTGACTGCTCTGGAGCTTTCGGTGTCGGTTCTTGGCATACAGTAGACACATTCATAGATTTTACATACTAAAAAATAGCCCTCACAGTTTTGGTTTGGTTTTGGTAATTATGTACGATAACGTCTTTTGCAGTTACCGCAATCGGCCCCAGTTGCCGCCAGTCGCTTACTCCCAGGCTCCGTAGGTCCTTCAGCAACTAATTGACTTTATATATTACGAGCTGTTTCCCGCAGCTCCGCCTGCGTCAAAAAGTTAGGATACTGTTTGACCCCGGGTCTTCAACCAAATGTATACGAAATTTCATCAAATTCCGGTGACAGTGACAGATAAACAGACTTTCGCGCTTGGTAGTATAGATTTACTTTTAAGCAAGTATTTATTTTGTGTACTTAAAAAAATCCTTAAGAGTCAGAATTTTCTTTTTAGGTCGAGAATTTGCCTTAGTATCAATTAACATTTCTGAGTGCGATTGCTGTAATCTTTCCTTTGCCTCATGCTCTAAGAATTTCGTATGATTTTATAGTAAATTTTTACTAGTTTAGTAGTATAGTAAATTTTTACTACTTAGTAGCAAAACAATCTACCTATTTACCCACTTAGCAGGGAATTAGGTCGGCGATAAGTAAATGTTCTAGCTCTCGCTAACATTTGCCGTAATGCAAGTTATAACTTACGAGTAGCATAATAGTACACATCTCTTGATTCGAAAGGAATGCTTCTCACATGTAAAGACGTATTTTAACGATAAAATGTATTTATGTCTAGTGTTCTCAGTTGAACTTCAAATCTACTGGCTCGAACCCGGGATGTGTTGTTTTCCTTTTATATACTTTATGTAATTGTAATTTACGTAATGTAAAATCCATACAAATATTATAAATGCGAAAGTCTGTCTGTCTGTCTGTTACGCTTTAACGGCCAACCCGCTGAACGAATTTTAACGAAATTTGGTATGAATATAGTTGAAGACCCGGGGTCAAACATAGGCTACTTTTTGACGCAGGCGGAGCTGCGGGAAAAAGCTAGTATTATAAAAGAAAATATCTATTATTTAATTTATTAAATAAATCAATTCTATAAGACTCTGAAACAACGGCATGAATACAATAATTATATGCAAATACTCTGGATATAATCCCTTCCTCTAACTTTATCTTACTGTCATTTACGTTTTTCCAGTTGCTTTCTCAGTCACATTGCTTCTAAGCCTGGAATTAATAGTATCCTTTCATCCACCAGATTAAAAAAATAAATAATGAAAATTCGATTTTCAAACACAATCTATTCGAAAACGCAGAGTCGCGAGAAATTCCATAATACCCTCATTAATTAGTACACGCGTACTCTATAGCCTCTTTAACGTTTTGTTCTAATATTAGTACAGTCGATAACACAATTATCAGCGAATTAACACGGAAAGGTACAATGAAAGTGTAATGATATGCAAATAGCATGTGAAACACTTACTCGGCAAGTATCATATCGAATCATATTACAAGAATCATTGACTATCTAGCGTACAATTAGGTGCTACATTTAAACCGCCTATTGTAGTGTTCTGTATAATTATTTTATTGGATAAGTTAAATTACAAACATATTTTTTGTTCTATTACTGTTGATTGTACCTTTTTAAATAATAAAAAAAATGTAATATATGGTTAGTCCTTATATTTCACTAATAGACGACTGAGATTCAGACATGTTCCCTAGCTTTTCCTTTGTTGAACTTACCTAATTGCCATCCAAGCGTGCTAATGGACTTTCTGCTAAGGATGCTGAAGACCGGGCGAAGTGGAGACGTAAAACTAGGAAAGAGGACCCTGGGCTCCGAAGCAAACAGCGGAGGATGCAACCGGGTTAACACTATGATGATGATGATGATGATTGCAATCTAAGCGTTTTCGTGGTTGCATCTTATGCTGTATTCTGGATAAAGGTTTCTTTTAAACACGATATCTTTTCAATTTTTCCATACTAATCGGTACACTTAAAATATTTTAAGTAAGTGCGAAAATCTGTCTGTCTATCTGCCGTCTGTTACGCTGTACGGCGAAACCACAGAACGGATATTGATGAAATTTGGTATGAATATAGTTGAAGGCCCGGGGAATAAACATTAATTCATCATTATTTGTATGGCCGGCCGCCTGCTCGATGTTCAATGTTCTAGGTTATGGATTATTTTATTAAAAATGCTTGCGAAAGGCAAATTTTAAATGAGAAAACGTTTGTGAAATAATTGAATTTTGAAGAGCGGATGGAGTGCTTTGATTCCGTTTACCAAACGAGATCAATATCATTGAAAAGGACTTGATGGTTAGGAAGTTCTTAAGAGATCGGAGTTTTTAAAGCGGATTAGAAAAATAAGGGAATATTAGGATTCTTTTTTTGTACTTTGTAATATGTACCTATTGGTAGATAAAGAGGTGTTCGTCCAAGCGTGATTCCGAGTTGCGTCCTCAGCTTATGCTTCAGAATGTGTGTGCTTTTAATCATGATCCTAGATTGATTTTTAGAAAGGTACTGTCTGATCTCCATTACCCTTTTTACAGGGAAGCCTGACCAACAGAAATTACGAGGTCCCTGTCCGTTTTTTAGGCTGCCTCAAGGCATCCGACACAGCCAATGGATACAATCGGGACCAACGGCTTTGTGCCTTCCGATATTAATTAATCTAAAAAAATATAATAATTTAATAACAGGAATATGAAGTTCGTGCTGGTTGAAATAATTGTTCATGGAATTTTTGTAATATTTACATATTATTATACATCTTATACGCTTCATTTTTGTGTATAACCAGAAATTCATCGGTTTCATCGTCATTATTTCATTTACCTACTTACTCAAAATTATTTTTGTATTTAAAAAAATAATTTACGTTTATTATGGGTTAAATGGGGGTTTGACGAATAATTACTGCCAATACCAGCATCTAAGCGCTTTGTCGATTGTATCTGATGCAATAATGACTAAAATGAATTTTCTAATTAATTCAAATGTTTTCAACACTTGCAACCTCTATAAAATCTTACCGTTGGTAAATGTACCTAAAATTGTCTGTTATTTTATTTATTTTAAAAAGCACTTTCGGGCTGTCTGGTAATTATTAAGTCCTAGATACAAATTACATGGCTTAGTCGGAATTAGTAGATTATAATACAAGGGTGCGATGTTGGTCATTATTTACGAGGCGGTATATAGGAATGAGCCGAAGGTGAATAAAAAAAAACAGAGTAGGTATATGACCAATTTTCAACACATTTGTGAAAAAAAATACACTTATTTTATTAACTTTCTTTTTATTTACACAATAAATTAAAGTTCTCAAGCGATATCAAAACATTTCTTCACATTAACTTTTGTTGCTACACTTTGAACACTTTTCACGATCAGATACACCATTGGAGTAAAATTGGGCTGGTGGCATTGATAGGTATCTTTAAATACATATATATGTAGTTTTTGATTCTGTTTTAAAGCTTCGTCCTCGCTTCGTCCTTATTTCTTTCTTTGAAGCTAGCTACAGTCGACTTACTTAGTTATCAACGTTCGATTTTCGCCTGGTTTGGTATATCTGGCGAAGACAAATTTAGGTATTCTTCCTTAATTTAAATCGATTTTTGTTATTAAATAGTAAATGAATACAAAAACAGATCTAAAAATGCGGCTATTGATACAGACTGAGCAGACTCTGATAGTACCTTTTTTTTTTTAAGTAATGGGATTTACGGCCATGGATACAAGTTCTTTATAGCCAGTCCTTCTTAATTTTTCTACACAAATTAATATTTTGCAGTCTAATACGGCTAATTTCAGTAAAATAAATAGAAATATGGAAGCTTAAATAGTTTATATTTTTTGAAAAAACAATAAATTGGTTTAAGACTTAAAATCCTCTTTGCGTAGATACATTTGAAAAAATGTACCGTAACCATTGAAACTATTACTTTACAAGGTTTTTTACAACCCCCATTAATGGCCTAATTACAATTAAATAAAAGACACTTTACGAGCAAATGTGTTGAAAAGGTAGGTAATTAAAGTATGTGTACTTTCCCACAAACCTATAATGTATTTGTAGTACACCAATAATAGAGCTCTTTGTTAGTTTAAGGAAGGATAATGTTTCCGAACGTAATTTTTCGCCCCCGTGGGTGTAGAATTTTTAGAATGTTGACATATTCAATTTACAACACAGCGTGTTCACACTCCTTCGTTAGAGAGTGCTTCTCAGAAAAAAAAACCAGAATACTGGCAGTCAACTCTATCGTTTTTTTTAGCAAAATCTTTGCATTCCAAATTTAAGATGAAGCATAGACAAGTTTAGATATTTTTTTTTACGAAGTATTATAATTTTTTAACCTCTGCATTCCGTGCTAATCGCACACAACTTAAAAAACAAAAACATTAATACGCGCCAAGTTATTAACTCTAATGACAGGATAATTATCAGCAATCCAATCCAAGGATTATAGTTTACATTTTTAATTCGAAACCTCACTAATATTTCACACATATTGACGTGTAGATCGCTGAGCTATAAATATCCCTATTCCCTTCGAAGTTAGCCATATCATTAAATCGGGCCACAATAGAAGCCACGATTTCAATAATTCATGTTCGCGTTCGTCCCTATACTTTCCTGTAATTACCGCGTTTACATTCGCCCTCTGAGGGTTTGTGTAGGGCTTTAGGCAAACTAGGCAATTATCATATCGCCTGCAGAACATTCCCACGGGATGGAAAATTCGTAAGACTACGTGTTGAACCTCGCGGCTATTTGTACTCGCCTTTTTGTACATGGTCACTTACGAAGCCTCAGAAATGCGCCCTTGCTGACCCAAACACCACCGCATCCAATACCAGTTTCACACTAAAGAAAGGAAGAAAGCCCTATTTTAAAGAGTAATGTATCGATGTTTAAGCCTGTGGGCGGCTAAGGTTCAAGTTTCAATGACACGGCGCGGGTTTGTTTGCTCGGGACCCGGGATCTCGTGAGAACCTTCGGAACTGCATGGGCGTGACAACGTTTTTTTCGTCGTGTTTTTATTCTTTGTACGGCTAATGTTGAGAGTATCGGTAATAGCACGAGATCTTCGACGTGACCGTGACAATGCATTTCTTACTTGCGCCGTTTTACTTCACACGTGTTGTTTTTGTTTCGACACAATTCGGCGTGAACCGATGCCGTGGATTTCGAACGGATTTTTACGGCTGCATTCTTGTAAATTTCATGCTAATCAGGAGCTATTATTCGGCGCAACATTTGGCAAGAGCTCAACTCAAATTTTCTTCCCATACAGTGTTCGTTTTTAGCGCACATGTTCTCGAACGTAAATCATTGTAACTTTAACATAATAAGGCATTGTAAATGTTTTAAATTCACGTCTCCATTCTTGGAAGCATAAAGTTTTTACTATCGTCTTTATGCGTTGCAGTTAATGTAAAAACAATATGTATGACAGGCATAAGTTACATTTTGCGCACTGCGTGAAATTGCAAAATTGTTTGTGGACGGTAGGGCGGGTCATTAAATATACATTAAGTAGCAGAACTATGTCCATTGGCAGCGATGTGTAATGCAATGTTGGTTCAGTATGAAGCCTGCAACAGTGAGATTGGACCCGCGTTCGATTTCGTCCCATACACGAGCAGACTTTGTTTGCTCAGACCGCTAGACTGATGGAATCGCATCAGCGAAATTAGTGGTTTATAACGGTAAATTTGTTCTAAAGTAAAAGGTGTTCTTTTTTCAAATTCAATTTCAAATTATTCTACATTCGATTCCATTCAGTTTCACGAGACAGTAAATAACGATTCTGAAGCAAAAGAAACACACACGACAGAGATTTATCCAGCGGCGCTGTCGAAAACAAGCATTTCGACACAGTTTGTTTCGATTTTTAACTCTAAAAGGACTGTCGTACCTATATATCACGCCATATTGAAATTCTATCCGGAAACGCAGAAATATAAAAGTAGTATTCATGAAAAATAGGCACTGATCTTTGGAATTTAAGTCGCTGCATTTCGGTTACGCTCCAATAAAATTTACATATTTTATTTTATATAGCAATCCAATATACCTACGGTTAAGGATATTGTTTTTCAGCGTGCGTCCTGAATAAAACATGCATTTTTACTTATATGTTTTCGTTCTTGCGGGTGCATATTTTGTACATATTCCCCTGCCGCGCGGGCTGAATTGGGTGCATCTACATTTTTATTACTTCCTCATAGTTTTATTGCAATTTGTTCTCGACAACAATAAATTAAGTAGGTACCTAACAGAGTTTTTATTCTGTTTGCGTACACTTTATATGGAGTGTGAAATGTCATTGTCGATAAAACCTATTTGTAAGAGCTCTTACACGGTGGTGTATTCGCGTATATGCTAATGTGTTGTTCGAATGATTTCAGATAAAATGTTCTGTTGTCCCCTCGCTTTTTGTAGAATTTTTGTAAAAAAGGAAGGGTTATTAAGTATTTTTAGGTTTTATTTCCTACGTCTTTTCAAACACATATGTACTTCAGATAATCATATTTTATTATAAACTGTGTGTTACCATATTCTATTGAAAGACGCAAGGTAATTAAATGAGCTTTGATTTTAGTGAAACTTACAATAAGTCTTAAAATAAAATAAATTTTGTAGTAAAATAATGACTACACTTATCAGGACGAATAAAATAGGTCTATAGAAAGTCTATAGAAACCATCGCAGCTGCAAATTTACTGCCCATAAAATAACCACAAAAGGCTAATCTTAAACAAATCACCAACCCTCATCCGAAATCACATAACGCCAAACTAATGAAACCCATTATCGGTCCTCACAATAATCGCTCAATACACGTGGTATACTTCCCACGAGGCTATTATAAAGACCTCTTTATAACTACTATAAGATTTGCTACCAACTGTACTTGAGAGTTTTATTGTCGAATTATGAACGTTCTCCGTACGCGCGAGGTCATTGAATAGCCGCAAATAAAAGTTTGTCAAGTGTTGTGCTTGTTGCACACTTCAGGTGCTTCTTTTTGTTAACTTTATTGCCGTGACGACCGCGAATACTGCCTGAGGTAAGTGAAGCTTGTTTACTAAAAAAACCTTTCTTGTATGACTTATGACATCGTATAGTCCTCACTGTAAAGGCGCTGAGGAGTCCGGGTCTAGTCAAGATTTTTATAAATAAGAATTTAAATTTCGAGTGCGATTCGATAAGATTCTAAAAGTAATCTCTACTCTAATAGATGGGCGTCTATTTTATCTACATCTACTAATCACGTCTCTATTTGAAAAAGA
The DNA here is from genome assembly GCA_947363495.1 of Euzophera pinguis. Lineage (NCBI taxonomy): Eukaryota > Metazoa > Arthropoda > Insecta > Lepidoptera > Pyralidae > Euzophera > Euzophera pinguis. The sequence goes on from OX376164.1 coordinate 4,075,195, forward strand.
GTTTTTATAAAATAATAACTGTTTTGTACAATAAAATATTTAGGCAGACGGAAATATAGTTTGCGGTGACAACCGGCACAGTTCAAAAGACACATCATTTCCGGGCACGTTTAAACGCTTCAAAATCTATCGCTATGGCCGAAATGTGTGACAAGCTTAAACCAAAAATAATATAGAAAAACCACTCTGCCTCCGGCCAGTTGTCTATTCTTCACCTTTTGTTAGGACAGGTGATTGATGGTACCTATATTGTTGGTGTCTTTTGGCTTGAAAAATGAAGTTTGTTTGCGCTGATTGCGCAGCTATCTGCTTTTTCCCGCGCTGCTCATAATAATGGTACAGAATAAAAATAAATGTTTGCAGCCTAGAAGATCTTTTCGTGGTTGAGATATCTTGATTTTTAAGTAAAGTTACTCTAAAAGTATCAACTAAGGTAGTAAATTTTATATTTTCAAATTATTTTTGGTTTGTTTCTTTCATAGAATTATCACAGAGCGCTATTTCCAATCCTATCATTTAAAGTTAATGAAAAAATAACCCATAAAAACAGATTTTACAGGTTTATTAATTACATTTCACAATTTAATTTGATATATAAATAATATACCTAATTAGGTAATTACTACAAAAATAGTTAAATGTGAAATGGACCCTTGAATGACACTTTCTTACCTATTTATTACAATGAAGATTTGTATTTTTTGGTATATTCATTCACTATTCTAATTGACTTTTGATTGATTGATTGATGTTTTAGGTAGAAAATGAATACAAAAACAAATAATGAATTCATACAAAATTCTTATTAAAATCCACATCAGATTTCAATAGAAGTTCCATAGATAAAAGATGGATCAATCATTAAGTAGGTACGAAACGGCGGCCTAGATTCAGAATAAAGAATCGAATCTTTCAACATTTTTTTTTCTGTGCGCTCATTATTCTGTGCCTGCTCTCAATAATGGGCAGTTGATAATTGAATGCGCAAGTTTTTGTTTGTTTTGACGATCTCGTCATTAGTGGGCTTCGTTATGAACTACCGTAGAAAAACAATTAACTTTCTTTTCTTGATGAATTGTAAGCGAAGGAATCAATCAAATGTACAGAATTGAAAAATGCTATCAAAGCTGATGAAGAAAATACGATTCGCGCTTTATTATTTTTTCCGTCGCTTTTTTTTTTTGCTGGACCGTTAACGCGTTTGAATATTTTATTGATAGTGTTTTAATGTGTTTTTAGTACAGGCTGTAACCGCTTTTTTTATCACGGAATATTTTAAAAGGTAAATAGGGGCAAACAAAAGCATAAAAATGTTTATGCGATTTTATATATATATATATATATATATATATATATATATATATATATATATATTATATATATAAAAGAAAATGAGTTTGAAAATCTCGACTCACACATTCGTAGATAATGTCTTAATACTTTTAGCTGACTTTTTGTCACTTAAGTAATAATATTACTTCTAAATAAAAGACTACCACGTGATCCAACATTATTAGGACAAATTAGTATAACTTCGAGGAAACAGGCTACTTATGATGTATTGTAGTCATATCTATAAGTCTAGTTATCATCATTTACAAAATTTATGGATATAGAACCATAAAGCGATAAATCATAAAAAGCGAGGCAGAGCCTACCTAACATAGGCTGAGCACTTTCCATCGTATGGACCCATGTATATTGTATGTATTTTGTCTGTATAAAGAGTACTTACTTAATAAATGGTCATAATATTCTTCTCCCAGAATATTAAGTTTCTTGAACTGAATTATTACATATGACTATTAGTAGGTAAATTAACTTTACACACATAAATTCAAAATATTACCTTTAATTTTACAATACTTTCCCACTTTTATTACCAATAATTTCTACTTGTTCTGTGGTTGGAGGTTATTGTGGTACCGTAAAAGACCCACTTAATGTAACGTGATTCATTTATGAAACTTGAGCAAAAAAAGCCCATGTGTTATTTTTTAGAAGTGTTATGTTTAATTAGAGGTCGAAGTGTAAATTATCTAGCCATTGCTCGCGGCTGTGCTTTGAAAGCTTATTTTGGTATAAAAACACTGAAGAACTTAAGACTAAGGTACCAGTGGGTATTAAGGCCTAGCTAAGGGAAATTTGTAATAAAATGATAAATGCCCATCTTAATAAACAAGCTTTATTAGTTTTAAATAATTGACTTATACTACTATAACATTTAAACAAAAAATGGCATATTCTGCTCAAAACTAAAACATTACATAACTTTTTTAAAACTCTGTCAATAGGCCTTATTATAATATGGTAGGGTAAAAAAGCCTACTGCTTAAACTATCTAAAAACTCAACTTAAAACATCATAATTTAGTATGTGAGATCAATCATCATAAAAATAAAGCAATAATAGCACTTAATATTCTCAGAAAAGTGAATAAATTGCCTCGATTAGCATCCATCAGGGCACTTGAAGTCATCAGAATCTTCGATTGACAATCCGACACACTCTTTATGATACCACTTCGAGCATTGCGAGCATTGCCCAATATCATCCATCCTTTTTTCTTCACAAGCATGACAGTACCAACTTGCTTGCTTTTGTGCAGTATCCTTGATGGTGATACTTTCTGGCGGATACGATTTTAGCTTTCTTTGGATCTGAAGTTTTTTTAGATTTTGACTTTTCTGCTCTATCTTTTTTCCTTTCTTTATTGACCTTCTCTCTTTGTTTCTCTTATACCTTTTTTTTCTCTTCATTATATTTATTAAACAAATCTTTTGTGACTAGAGTACCTCGGTAATTAATGGCTTTTCCTCTTACAGTAGGTATAACTGCCAAACCTATTTCAGCATACCTAATTATCCTTTTCACTAGTTCAGCGTCCTGTTCGGGGTTCAATATAGGTTTACGACCCAAAGATTTCTTTAAAATGCCAGTCTGCAGATGAGTTCCGATTATTCTTCTAGGAACATTATACCTTTTCACAGCCCTATACGTACTCATAGTTCCTTTTTGTACTGCTCTAACAGCTGAAATCATATCATCTTCTGACCACGAAGCCCGTTTGGGAGGCATCGTGACTAACTATAAATAAACATAATAGATTAGAATAAGTAGGTACGAATTTAAATTCTGAAAAGGAATTTAATAATCAATTTTAATAATATTAATTAGGATAAACAATAAAGGCTAATTAGTTAAAAAAAGAACATGTCGATGCCTACATAAGTTGCAACTAAGTTGGTTCCGAATATACATACGTACCTAACATAGGTACTTATATAATATACATGTACGTATACCATGTAAGTACCTAAGTATAAGTACTCAAAAAACATAAGCTCTTTTTACGTAATCGGATGGAAATATGAGTATAATAAGGCCTATTGTAAAATTTTATAGGCCTTAATATCCGCCGACCACGAGCGTACTAAAAACAAAATAAATAAAATTCGGACCACTACATGTAATTTAATTACCTATGTAGCATGGAACAAGCATACATTAATACACAAACAGACAGTCAATAAAGGTAGCTAAGTGTAATATTTCTAGAAATACTTACATTTTACTGCCGCCAATTTTTGTAATTCGGGCTGCGCGACCGCTTCCTAGAATATTTTCGTCAACACTAACGCAGGGGGCAGAGGTAGCGCGCGTCCTCCGCCTCGCGGCGACTTGTAGTCGTGCTATGCATGTACGAGTGTAACCTAGAGCGTCAACTCCTATGTTTAGTGTGATTTTTGATATTTAGGCCTTATTTACCGACAAGCCTTAATACCCGCAGGTACCTTACTTAAGAAAATATTAAAGGAAGGTAGGTAACTTTTTAAACACCCGCCAAATTTTTATAGTGTGTTTAGAACATAAAACTGGACTACTAAAAATAGTAATCTTTTTTTTTTCAATTTAAAAAAAAATACTGTTTCACTGGAAATCGAAATGCCAAGATTTTTTTTAGTAATGGGTTATACGGCCATGGATACGTACAAGTCATTTATAGCCCTTCTTAATTTTATCTATCTTCTTCAGTCCTACAGTGTGGTTTCGTCAAGTCCTAGTCAAGTCTAAAAGTTTAGTCGGTAGTCAAGTCTAGTCAGAAGAATCAGGCTAAGTGAAGCAGTAGAAAAACTGCACTTAGCGATTACTAGTACCTTTTGGCAACAAGTATGAAAATCACATAAATCAAACACTGTATCACTTCCTAACTCTCACTCTTGTTATCAAACACTTTGCGAATAATAATTCACCATTATTATGCACAAACACTAAAAAAAACAAATTCAAAAAAATAAAATACAGCGCCATACTGCTTTTTACAGCTTTTCGCCAAAAGTCCCCAAAACGGCAAGAAGAAGATCCCCATAGATAACGGGATAATTATTTTTTATTATTCTTTGAGTATCCCTGACACAGACAATAGTAAACCCTGACCAAAAACTTTGGCTCATAAACACCAATCGCTCGTTTTTACATGGAGAAAATGTTAAAGCTATTTCGGCAATTATTGTGCGGAACGGAACGGACGACTGCGACCCACAACAAAGTAAAGCACTGACACACATGTGGGTCGATCAACTAATTATAATGCGCCTTTGTACGTCGAATGGAACAGAATTACCGCGTAGTGCGGAAGGGTTATCGGATCTCTTTATTTTTGTTTTAACCCTTTGATAAAGTTTTAAGAATTCTAAGTTTAAGAAAAATGGGGACAAACAGTGGGAAAAAACATGGGGACAGTGCTTTTCTCTTGGTATTCATTTATATCGTATGGTTTACTCGTTGACTCTGGGTACCCGGCACACACTGTATAGCACAATCTACTTCTAAAGTAAATAATATGAAAGATTTTTTTACTAAGAAACATAAAATATGCTATACTTATTTGAACTGAGGTGGCTAAGTATATATACCTACTTAATGTAGAGCATTGGTTTAGGATTTGTTTGACTATGTAGTGTGAATAGATTAGGCTAAGAATTAGTATTGTTACATCGATAATCATAAAAATGTATAACCACGAATAAAATACAATTAAATATAAAAAAATAATGAACTGTAAATTCATACTCATAGTGCATAAATAATATCAACTAAGTATGTACGTTAACACTAATTATATTTATACTATAATTCCCGTAGCCAAAGAGCAATTTCTTATAGAGTATGAACATTATAAGAATTTAAAACAAATCAATGTTCTTTTAAAGCATCCATACTAATATTATAAATGCGAAAGTCTGCTTATGTTTCTGTCTGTCTGATTTTGATGAAATTTGGTATGGATATAGTTGAAGACCCGAGGTCAAACATAGGTTTACAAACTACTTTTTGACGCAGGCGGAGTTGCGGGAAACAGCTAGTTCTAAATATAAATTTGACGAGACTTCGTTTCTAAAAACATTCGAAATGTGAGAGTTAGTATCCATGTGTGCGTTGTGTAAAAAACACGGCTATCTTTTTAATCTTCACGGTGTCTGATGCTAATGCATTCGACCATACTGCACCGATTTAGTCGAGTCGACGTACTTATACTACAGTTGCGTTAAGTGAACCCGTAGTTACTATTACAAACTTAACTGAATTTACTTTTTCTTTTCAAGAAAATTCGCGAAGTAAGAATAGTTAGTACCTACACAGGTCTTTACGCTGTATTTTGTACAGAGAAAACTTTTTAATTTTTCACTGCAAGTACATTTATCATCATCATCAGATTTCTATAAACTACTGCTGGATATAAGCCTCCTCCTGTCTACGCCATCCATAAAGTAGTTACCACATTAAAAATATTTTTTTCCGACAGCAGTCTAAATGAATACCACTATCATTCAAGGATGATAATTAATACCATTAAAGGACTTTTGGCGGGAAGCTGTGAAGAGCAGTATCGGCGCTGTATTTTATTTACCAAAATTTGTGTTTTTTTGGAAAATAAAATACAGTGGTACAAATAATGGTGGATTATTATTCCTAGTGTTTGAGAATAAGCGTGAGTGTTAGGAAGTGATACAGTGTTCGATTTATGTGATTTTCTAGCTTATTGCCAAAAGCTCCTGGAAATCGCTAAGTGCAGTTTTTCTCCCACTTCACTTAGCTTAATACTTCTGACTCGACTTGACTTGCCTAAACAACTTGTTGTATAATTTTTACTTGTTATTGGCTAAATATGAAAGTACAAGCCATAAAAGAAAAGAAAAAAAAATACCAATATATAAAACTTTCGCAGATTTAATCTGAGTAATTTTTTTTACAACTATTAAAGCATCTTTCAAATCATTTTACCACGATTAAAAATCCTACTTAATTCTGTGACATGTAGAGTGGCATGGCGTCCATTCGTAGTAGGGTTGCCAACATTTATTTGGCGAAATATAGTATTTTTCAAAAAAGGTATAAAAAATATAGTATTTTATGGGGAAAAATTAATAATAGACGAAGTTTTACTTACTTATTTTTATAAAAGTACTCTATTGTTCACTTGTTGCATTTATAACAACATTTTGTATTAAACTTGTGGCGAGCTCCCCAGCTCGGCTATCTCGGCATGAGACTACTTTGGAGCACGGCGGGAGCGATGGTGTTATGCTCGACCGCCGCAAAGGGAATTACTTCCCGCCAGGCAAGGTGTTATGCCTGGGGAACCGCGGCTCCGACGATGTTCTGTCGGAGGTTGTATATATGCTCCAATTATCAGAAACTCTGATATCGCGTTTCAGTCCTCCATTCTAATTAGGCTTCTTGTATGGGAATTTCTGTTCTTTCTCTTTAGCGCCATCTGTTGCGTAGGAGTTGTAGTTATTTACTGTGCGATGGTGTCGCCACAGGACTCCCTCCCAAGACCGAAGGTCTGATAATCTTGATGTGCAGTCTGTGCTTAGGATGTAGCTTTTGCAAGTGCCAGTTGCTTGATGTCCCAGTGAGTCGGGAGTGTAGTTGTTTCTGCTCGATAATCCCAGTGAGTCGGGTGTGAGCGATTGCGTGCTCGTAGTCTGCGGTGAGTCGAGACTGTAGTTGAGCGATGTTGACTTGTTGGCGCCGGTGGATGTCTTGTGCAGAACTGCCACGCTGGTGTGCGGTGGCCGGCCGTGAGTACCAGACGTGGGCTGCGGTGGATGTGCCGGTCGCTGAAGTCCTTTGAGTTGTGAGGGTGGTTGCAGGACCAGGAAGCTCAGTGAGTCGGCTGCGATGGACCTGGAGATACCCTTGTAGTTGGCTTGCTGTGAAACTGCTTGCTGCTGACCAGAAGATGGATGAGGCTTGAGAGGATGAGAGATGTTCAAGATTGGAGAATGATGTTGTTGAAGAATGCTGCATCACGTCGGGCAAGGCTGCTTTCAATCACGTCGGGGTCACCACTTTGGAGCACGGCGGGAGCGATGGTGTTATGCTCGACCGCCGCAAAGGGAATTACTTCCCGCCAGGCAAGGTGTTATGCCTGGGGAACCGCGGCTCCGACGATGTTCTGTCGGAGGTTGTATATATGCTCCAATTATCAGAAACTCTGATATAGGGGCCCTGGCACACAAAGTAGATGATAGGAGTGTTGTGGTGGTATCTTCAGAGAAAATGCACAAATCTGAGACTTTATAGAACTATATTTTATTTTATTACTGTTTTAAACACATTAATCAATTATTATAACTGAGATAAGCCAATAAAAATAAAAACACAAAATAGAAATGAACACTTGCTCTTAAGAGAGGAATATGGAACGTGATGAGATGACGTAAAAAGAATGTGGATAAAAAAAAGATGATTCGAAATATGAAATATTTTTTAAATGAAAATGTGGTGAAGGATGGTTATGATATGAAAAAGTATGGAGCAATGTGGAACGATGCAAGCGCATCGTTACAAACTTCTTAGATTTTATTTTATTTTATTTATTACCTCAGCTTATCGTTAGATACAACAACTAATAATTGAAAATATTGACATAAGTAATTAACAAAATTCTAAAACAAAAAAAAAAAAAAATGTTGTTCATTGTCAATTTAATATTGAAAAGTTCGGATCCATTGTCATCTCACTCACTTAAAAGTTAATATAAAGACAAGTTCAAAAAAATACATTTGTTTGATTTCGGTGTTGAAAATACAGTATTTTAGCGTAGTATATATTTCTTCAAGAGTACATAATATGCAGACCCAAAATATAGTAGAATACCATACATTTATAATACGATTGGCAACCCTATTTGGGAGTGAAGTCCCCAATGCAAATGCTTTACTTTATTTGGACAGAGACAATTAAAAGTGTGAACGGATAGTATTGGTATTTAATCAGACATATGACTGAGTGGTATGCGTTATTTTTTCATTATTGTGAGAGACGAAACGAAATTGAGTAGTTATTTATGGTTTTGCACATTCGTATACATCTTATAAATGCGAAAGTTTCTCTAACATTAGACCATTTTGTTATTTGTTTTCTAAACAGATTGGATTTTTCGGAAGAATTTAATTCAATTTTTATGTGCTAGGTATATTCCTACATCTCACAGAAAATGAAAATGATTTTTTCATGTCTTTCTACTAGATTGATTTAAATGAAAACCTAGATAGATTGGAAAAGATTATATTAGCTTTTTAAGGAAAGTTATCCACTTTCAAATGCGATTTCAGTCACACGAGCTGAGCTGAAATTATAGAATAAAGAGGAAATGACGTATTTCAATTTCAGTAATCAGAATTAAGTTAAATTACTTTAAAACAAACTCATCAAACGTTCCCTTTGTGAAAGAGTCAAGTCCTTTTGTGTACATCTACTAACTTTTGTCTGTCGCTTTGCCCATACGATAAATGAAGTACGTTTCTACGTCAGCAATTCTTAAAGTGTGCTTAAAGGCTTCTCTAGGGACTACGCCGTATTTGCAATGATAAGAAAAAACAGCTCTTTTGTCTCTGCCGTATACATGGTTATTATTTATACCGCATAAAAAATTAGATTTTCTGAATATACGAAAACATACATTCGTCTTTGGGTTTCGGCTCTACATCATATAAAGACTTAGCAACAACCATTATACATTTGGCTTCAAATTATCTGGCGAATACTTTTCAAGTCGTTTGCGTATCGGGTAATTTGCGCTTATGATGGATTACTATGGTCTCTTTCATCCAAATGCGAGTAAGTAAGCGATATGGCTGAATACTTGGTGTCAAACATTAAAAGACCATGCAACTGACATTCAATTACGACTCTATTACGATGCATTTTTGATATATTGGTATTCTGCTAACACAATTTTGAATCTTAATTTAATTGCAACTAAAATACAAATAAGATTAAGAAGAAGTGCCATAACGTGTGCCAAAATTAAGTCTCGCCATAGTATAGACTCGAGAGGCTTAACTGGCCTGCACATAGCACTTCTATCTATTCCTATTTCTGTGGTTACGCCCCTACTTGAATTCAATTCGAGTTTCTTCAAAGAGGCGACTAGTTCCAAGCCCAATTGATTAACAGGTTAGCAAAGCACATAGCTGTGGAGACATCTGCCTTACCTAAACCTTATCACGTCTAATGGCATCTCCACTCAAGTACTGATAGTAAGCCGATAAGTAAAGTTCACCTTTCGTCATCCTAAGTATTGTGTTGTATTGTGTAATTGTGGTTTGAGCATTATGTAGGTAGATGGATGTAGTTATGGGTTTCTAATAGTGTTTTAAACCAAAATGGCAGAATAAAGGGCCTAAAGGGCCTTTTTCTACCGGTATGAAACCAAAACCACGGTTGAAAACCTTTTCATTACTATATATGCACCACCGGCTAAAGCCAATTTTGCTTATTCAAAAGGTGTCTTTTAATAACGTACTATCGTACCTACATCTTGTCATTCACAACATTTCATATGTTTTTTTTCTTTGGTTCAATATAGTGTTTTTCCTTACTTACTTCACACTAAATTCAAATTACGTGTTCAAATTGTATAATATTAAACAAAGAGCTCTAAGGTTGGCTTAAAGAAATTGCAATAGCGATGCCTTTGTACTCAATTTTGTAAATGTATTTCTTTTAATTTTGTGATTGGTACAATAAAGTGTTTATCTATCTATCTCTTATTTTCCTAGGAGATACTGGTGCGGAACCATCAGTAGTCGAGTAAAACAAAAAATAATATTATTATCAGTGCCGGGAAAATCTTAAATTAAGTTTGTAGTTTACTGTAACGTATATATAAGATGTTTGTTTTTATTATTAAATAAATAAATAATAATAAGAAATGTAAGAAAAGTTTTCAAAACGGTAGTTCATTCAGAGTAGACAACAGTTGAAGATGAGTTCACTCTGAGAAAACTCCTAAGAGCTTTTAACTGCCCATAGTGCCCATCGCTATAAGTATGCGATGTAAGTATATTATGTTAACTTGCGCAATAACAAGTGCGCTAATTGTTGAATTACAAAACTATAGTGCAAACAAAGATATAATTTGGAATTCTATTGTTCTCGCTTTGATTTGACTATCAATACTCATCTCTCTCGTGTTGTGAAGCTTACCACCAACACCTAAAATGATGACCACAACCACGCTGTCAAGAGTGATATCGACAAGGAAGAAGACTCATCTCTTGATGATTTTGATATTTATTGATTGACAAAGCGTGATCGGCTCATCGATACCAATGTATGATCACATTTCATCATGATCATCGTCATTTTAGCCGCAATCAGTCACTGCTGGGCATAGGCCTCTCCTAATAATTTCCAAACTGACCGGTTGGCAGCAGCCTGCATCCAGTGTCTGCCAGCGATATTTTTCAGGACTTTTTCTTTTTTAAACACATTTCGATCGATACAACTAAATGTTTATCTGCTCCTAAGTTAATATTGAACTGCAAATATAACTAATACAAATACTTAAATAACGATCCAGGATTAAGTTAAAAATGTACAGTGTATCTTAATGAATTCCAACGTATCTCCGTGAAAAAGTTTGCTACTCATAAATAAACAAAGGAACCTAAATCAACTCATTTCGAAATAAGTACTGTATAAATTACGGAAACAGATAGACAGACGCCTTTTCATGTGGCTAATGCTCCGTATGATCTCTTTGATCGGGATAATTAGGGATTGTTCCCGTATGATATATCCGACGCCTTTGACTCGAACGATTTGTTCATAGCCTTTTTTAAAAAATAGACTGCTTACATTTTTATTGATATTATTAATATTTTGCTTAATTTTTATATTTTGATCATCAATGCAAGTAGGTACTTTGATGACAAGTTTCAAATGGGATTATCTTTTTACTCTAAACAATTTATCAAGTTGCATGCACATGCACACAATAAAATTTTATTGAACTCAGTTTGCTATTTAGGGCAACGGAATGCTGCCCGTTCGCAGTTCCCGGTTCGTAGGTGTTCCGATAAACATCCTGAGCTCCCGAGTTTCAGGTGTATCTGCTAAAAATAGTTATGGCAATTTTTTCTCGATAAATTTAGCGAGATTGCGTCCGAACTCGAACTGCTTACAAATTGAATTTAAAATTTGTAGTTGAATGTTGGTTTTGGAACGTTATCTCTCTCACCTTTGCTTATCTCTTTTAATTTACTTACAACACAAGTTTTCGACCAATTTTATTTATATGAATACTTAGTACAATAAATTGTTCATTCTTCCCGTTTCATGTTTTACTATTTTGACACACCTTTCAAAATGTCAACCATTTTTGAATTGCTGGCGAATCATCTTTTGAAGGGCCAATAATGCTAGCTTAGCTTTCTCTATCTCTTTCTTTCATCTTAACGTGGCCCTGTTTGCATCCTCAGTTAGTTACTTTGAAATTATAATTATTCAGCATTCGCTGGGACTTCATGACGAGAAAAGAATGTAGTGGTTAATGTTTATACTAAAATTTATATTAAATGAATAAAATACCTATTCAAATGATATTTTTCTTACAGATGCTGTCCAAACCTTCGCAGAAATGCCGCGGTATACTGAGGTGAACCCAGGGGACGATGCCTTGCTCAAGTGTAGGATATCAAACAAGAAAGGTGTCTGTTCCTGGCAGAAAGATAATAAGGTAATACTAATATTATTTACTAAGATGACGTACCGATCCAAAGTGAGTCTTCCCATACAACCATTCTGGTCGCAGTGTAGAAACTCTCACTTGCGAAACTTGCGAGCAAAGTGAACTTCTCTAACATTTCGTGTATGTTAGTTACATCGTCAATCGACCATGAACAGTCACGAGAATTAACATATATACAATTTTATTCAATTTTATAGGCCTTACTTCAATTACTTATGTACCAATGTGTACCAAGTTAATGCACGTGACTGTACACTCTTTAATTATAACACACATATTTTCATAATCCCATGGGACTAAAATTGAAAGTGTAATTTTGCCATAATTCAGTTACAACTAAGGATGTGGTATGTTTAATAATAACTCAAGGTCTGCTTAGTATTCTCTCGTTGGTGGCTTTCTCGTCACAGCGCGCTGCTTCCAGACTTTATTGTTTTGTTTAACTTCTGAGTAAAAAGTTAATTTATTTGCGAGTTAAAAATGAGTTGATGCGATTTGAAGAAAGCTAAAACAGCATTGGCCATTGATATTGATTTATTTATTTAATCTTGCACTTTATACAACAAAATACAAAAGGTGGACTGATTGATTTTCCTTTTAATTTATTTACTTGTTGCCGTACCTACCGTGTTTTTGTGGCAATTTCGAGTAATCTATTTTAGATTACCTGCCTTGCATACTCGTGGGACTAGTAATTTTTGAAATTTAGTTTTCATTCTGGCGAAAACAATTCCTTCATTTAATTGATTTTTACCTTGTGCTGCAGTACATAATATTATTGCTTACTACACTCGAATATTCATTACATATTAACACGCCATCAAATAAATAACAAAGAACAAATCATACTGATTGAGTTAACCGCAAAGTAAGCCCGAGACTTCTGCTACCCGGATACTAATGCAACAATACTATTTTATCACAAATACATAGATCAGAAAAATGTAATTTTCCATCTAGACCAGACCGGGAATCTCGGGACCTCCTGAGTAGCGGACAGTCATGTTAACCATTACGCCACAAAGGTCGTCTGGTTTTTCAAAACCGCCTATCCCCTTACGTTATTCCCTAACTCAAAGTTTAGAAAAAAAAAACGGTCCGCCGAAGCCGCGGAGCACAGCCAGTAAGCAGTTTAGTAAATCGTCGATATTATCTGGCTCGTATAAACACCGATTGGTTGTTAACTATTAACTAGAGAGCCATTAACTCCCCGAAATCGAAACACATGTCATTACTGTAGCCATATTTACTGAGGCATTTTGTATATAGATCATATCTCCTAATTTTATGCCTCGCTGTTGATCAATAAAACTGAATTTTTTATCGGTCACTAGTTTTCGCCCGGGGCTTTGTTCTTGTGGGTACTTTGAAATTTAAAACGGTTAGTCCGCTTTTAGGAAAAGGCAAAGCTTGCTGTTGCCCGCGGCTCTACCTTTGTGGTACTCCGTTATCGCGCCAAAAATAGCCTTATGTTTTTACTCAAGTCATCAAAATTTGAAGTGTGGTTGAATTGAAATACAAATTTTCGTATTGACATAGACGTTGGATTGTTTTGATTCTTTTTCCTAATTGTCGTTTAGATGCCATTCGTGTTATCTATTCGAATTATCACTCACATACTTAAGCTTTTTTTGTTCATCTCGGGATTGTCTATTATTGTGTTGCTGGAAAAAATGGTTTATCGTTCATACTTGCTTACATTTTACTTAGAAATGATTCATACAACCGTTTGACTATCCGATTCCTTACGCATAAATTGAGTGTTGCCATCCCATATGACCAATATGCCCCAAAAACAAGTGTTGCCATAACTAGTGGTCTGCAAGGATGCATACAAACGTGCACAGAGTATGCAAGTTGAATGAATAACGTCGGTTGTGTGGCATTTAGCTGTCTAGTTAGCATTCGACCAGAGTGCTCGAAAAAGTGAATCATTCTATTGTCTATTCGTGATTGAGGTTAGTGTCCATTTTGAAATATTTGCTGAGCCACATTGATTTCTAAAAAGGATGGCGTTAGCGGTAACTTACGATAAAGAGAGAAATTACACAAAGTTTCTGTTTTTCTTTATGATTGTCTGGTATAGAATGCTTATAATACCTGTAGATGTTATTAATACAAAACAAAATGGTTAAATCTTTGCCCAACTTAGTACGGTATGATAGAAAATATTTTTAGCTACAAAAATAAAAAACACTATTTTGATTTGTATATTTTTAAATAGAACATACAAAATTGTCAAAAACTGTATCTTTATAGTTATTAACAACAGTCTTGTTAATATCTTTCATCTTCAACTAATCAAATATTTATTAATTGAATACTTAAGTATTAACTTAGTTTACTTATACAGTGAAAGGTTTTACCTATCCAGATATCATCTGCATCAAATGAAACTTTTATCAGTTTATGAAATGTTTACACATCTTGACCCCCTTTTTCTGTCAGTCAGTGTTCAGTGAAGTATATTGAGGGGTTGATAACGTAGTATGAGTAAATTTAAATAACAATAATACAGAATAACAGATTTGAAGGGTGTCATATCACCACCATCTCGTGTAGTAGATATGCAAAATAAATTGCTTGTTTAATGTATTTGAAGTGTAGAAAAAGTTGTTACAAATTTCATGAAATTATGTTTATTTTTAGGTCATGTAGAGTTCACTAGAGTTTAGGGTACTTGAAAAGGTCAGAAAATCACAAAAATAATAAGTAAAGTAATGCGTTTCTATCTTTAATACTAACGTTACTTAGTATGACACGGACATAGTTTTTATAATAATTGTAAACGAGAATTGTTTTATAATCTTTTAAAAGGAGGAAAATTGCAAAATCAAAAATAAACTTTTAAAGTTACGTTCGTCTTTTTAATAAAATAATTAAATATTATTTTATATTATTAATAAACCAATTATCAAACCAAGAGTAAAACATTTAAAGGTTACAAGAGAATGGAGTCAATAACTGAGTACATTTAGTAAGAAGCATGATAGTATCGTCCAAATACATATGTTAAATTATCTTTGTCATTATCTCGGTAAGTTTTAGGTTGTTCAACATGTTTGCGTCTATTGTATTCGATTAAATGAAAACAAAATAAGCTAACAGCCTATTATTCAATTTCCTTGATTTTGCGTGTATTGTGTTCATATAAATTTACTGTGTGTGTCCATCGATTTACAAAATAAACTTGTTTAAAAATGGATGACACAACTGAAATGAAATCTGTCAAGCGAGATTCGGGTTTGCGCAAATGGTCCATCGCTGCAGTCTCTTGGGATCCTACCTTTTAGCAAAATAAAGCTATTTCGCATAATAGTTTATTTGTGTTTGTACCGTCTTAGAGAATCGGGTAACATAAAATAAGAAAAGTATATAAAGTAACAATTTAATCAAAATTAAACATAACTTAATTTTTTAAGTAAACAATAACAGAACATGAGAAAATTAAAGGGGGTGAGTATTTTAATTATCGCATCAGTGCGCTATCAGAAGTTAAATAGCCAACCACACTGTCCTCGTCAAAAGCGCAGTTGTCAGAAGTGCAGGCGTAAAGTTACGACCCGCAGTGTAGAACAAATAGTATGACAACACAGGAAACATAGGATCGTCCAGAGTTAAAGTGTTCAAATAAAACGTCCAGTATTTTCTAATTGTTATCCGGAACCAGAGGGAAGGGCCCTGGAATCCGCAAATCAGACATTTAACAAAATGACCTATTTTCCTGTTTATCTGCGACATCATGATCAGAGCATACAAGTGGCAGATTTAGACCAAAACCGTGATCAATGATGTGGCAGACATACAATTAATTACATTACAAGTTGAAAGAATAATACAATCAAAATGTGATTAATAAAAGAGAGTATAGAAAAATTGAAAATTATCCATTTAACATAAAGTGGCATATGTAGTTTCACAAAGCTATAAAAAGACAAACAAAAACTATCTTAGCATAAAATAAAAATAATTTTGCAACAATCACCCTAATTCTGGGAAATTTACAAAATTAATATACTTATGTAGAGCTGAGCAATAATAAATCAATAAATCGAAACAATAATTTTCTTTTACAAGAGATGTGAAATTTTCAGTCGCTGACAAGCAATGTCACCATCCTTATCATAGATCAAGAACCACCACAAAGGATTCATAATTATAAACTGCGTACGTAGTCTCACAACCGTACCGAAACGAAAGAAGACATTTAGTTAGAAATATTTAGTTGATTTTATTATTTTAAGTTATAGAGTACTAGTTAAAGAATATATAAAAAAATACCGTTACATGTTATATACCTGGAAGCAATAGGAATAACATAAAATGTGAAGGGTTCAATCTATTAATTACGATTGATGAGATAGATACTACGTAGTAAGAAACTCAAGAAAGGCGGCGAGTAGCGAAGTATGTTTCCAGATTCACCATATGTGAACGTGCAAATCAAGTGTTAAAGTTTTTCTTTTACAATTTTATGGACAGGCAATTACTGAAATAAGATTTGGTAGAAGCGTTACCTGCGTGCTACAGTTACATCTCATCATATTACCTAAGTTAAGACTCGAGAGGCTAACTCCCCCGCACACTGGCACTTCTAACCTAATCAAGTTCCTGTGCAGGGAACGGACAAATAAATAACCTTTTTAGTTACCATATTAGTATAATACGTACGTGAGACCAAATAGTCACGAAGATACAAGCGTGAAAAGCAAGTTTATCGCTAACTCATAGATACGGGCCCTGAATGCAAAGCACTGCACTCAGGGTGACCATTGTTTAACGTAAAACGGAATAAACTTCGTGACAGTTCAACTTTATGCACGTTCCGGGTTTTGATTAGGAAATATACAACATTTTGCATATAATTTTCAGATTTGTAATATTAGTATGAATAGTTGATATATTAATCAGTAATAATTTGACAACAGGATGTGCATGGTATAAGTGTACACACACGATATGAATAAATTATTGAATTTATCAGATGATTCACACGTGAAAGGATTGTAATTTTAGTATTAATGAATTATAGGAATGGATGGAAACACTATAATAAAACAAAACCAGAAATGAATATAGATGATGTTTATTTATTTGTAAAATCTTTATTACCCAAAAAATATAAGTACATAAATAAAATATAATACCTTAAAAAAATAAATCGTCAATGGAGGATTTATCACAGGATCTCTTGTTGTTCTAAAGCAACGATAACAGAAAGTTGGTAAATAATAATTCTATCCTATCCCCTTTAGTCAACAAAGTATACTCACCCTAACCATATGTTTAAAACTTTGAACCGCGGTGTAGTCGGTGAGTCTAAGCGGTCGTGACTGCCCGTAGTTAAGATTCGAATCTGCCGATTGTTCATTCATACCACTAAATACCGAGTTAAAACGCCGGTTAACTAGATATTTAAAAGTTCGGTTTTATCTAAATCGCACGTGGGTTCGAAGAACGTTGGCTTTAACCCTCGACAAAAATAGGAGTGTTTGTTATTAATTTATCGTCTCTGTGTAATTATGTAGCCTCCATTTTTTTTAATTTTTTTTTTAAATTTACTTATTAAGGACCATAAACAGGTTTACAATATATTAATCTTAAAGCTATTGTACAGAGTTATTACAATTGTGAACCCAACAACAACAATGGTTGTTCATGTGCGAGACCAAATATCGCTAAATAGCAAAAAAATGTTTTCACGTACCTATGTAAAGCTTAAACACAAAGCCGAAACTTGTTCATATTTAATCAAAGTTTTGAGCATTCCAGTCACACCCTTATACAAACAATTCTAAAATAGATTTTTTAAAAACGTTGTGTGACAAAGCTATAATGTTGATGTGGGTTAATTTATCATTGTACAATTTTTGTATACGTTTTAACGGAATACGAATACCTGCATTTGTTCGACTGGATTCAATGAAAAACAAAGGATGAGGACGTGACGATCTCATCTGGGCTCTAAGTGGCACCCGATATGATACTTTACTGGTGATTTCAATACAGTCATATCTATGATGAACAATATTATGTAAAAGCATAGAACCCAGCTGTGAGCGTCTAGATTTAAGATCTAAGATCTTATAATGTTTTAATAATTGTTCATATGGTAGGCGACTACGATGACATTTATAATGAATACATCGAAGAAATTTTTTTTGTACCATTTCTAGATTGCAGACATATTTTTCATAAAGGGGGTTCCAAATTGCTACAGCATACTCTAGTTGGGATCTTATAAGAGACTTATAAAGATAAAGATACGTAGAACTAAATATTTTATATCACAAATTTGAGTCCGTGAATTCGAAAACAGAAAGAATTTTTTGAATCCGTTCAATATTCAATAAGTTAAAAGCCCTTGAAATCCTGTGCAAGGGGAAACTGCCAAGAAACAAGAAAAGGACGCACTTAATGGTGGAGTGACGTCACTGCCACTTGATTTCGTACGTGCAAAAGAGATAGCATGACATCCCCACCACGCTTCCACTTTTCTTCATTAGAAAACTTTAAACTAATTACAGCTTTATTTAATTATCCATTTTGTTGTAGTTTTCGATATCGTTTACTTTTTAGTGTATGTATTGTTCCGAATAAACATTTTGTCAAAATGTGAACACAGTCAAGTAGCCTATTTTGGAGTGCTGCCGCTGCTTTCGGCTATATGAATATGCTATTTATTTATATTATTAATTTGTTTACAGTGAATAATAATCATATAGACATATTTCCAATTATAATATGAGTGCCAAATCGGCCTTAACGCAAATTCAACTTCTAAGTAATGATAACAAAGCAGGAGTGCTATTTTCGAAATCAATGACTCACTAAACATCGGTGAGTCGAATGTTTATTATCGTTCGAATAATTTTCAATCAACGTAATCGGTGACTTGAGCGATTGAAATAAATAATTGATTGATTTTTATTCGACTTAAAGAGTCACAAAGCTCTATTATGTATATTTATTTGAACATCTTTAACAAAAGAATTTTGTGGCAAATTAAAAGAAACTTTTGCATTTTGATAGTTGAGGAAGAGAGTAGGTATATATAATTATGTAGTTCCTAAGAAAAATATACTTTCTTATATAATACTAGCTTTTTCCTGCAGCTCTGCCTGCGTCAAAAAGTAGCCTATGTTTAACCCTGGGTCTTCAACTATATTCGTACCAAATTTCATCAAAATCCGTTCAGCGATTAGGCTGTGAAAGTGTAACAGACAGACAGGTAGACTTTCACATTTATAATATTAGTATGGAAATATTAAACAATAAATTGTTTGAATAATAAACAAAGTTAAATAGATGACAATGCTTCGTGACCGTCACATTTGTTATTTGTAACGAAAGGAAATGATTTTATCTTTTTTGAACTCCCAAAAGGCTTAAACACATTTAGGAGAGGAACTTTGACTAAGCAATTATGGTAATGAAGTCCTTATTTAGGGATCATTGTTTTAACCGTGTTTTAACGTTGTCCATTTTAACTGAGCCTTTCAAGTGCTCGGCTCATTATCATCTTAGATTTGAAGTTTTAATGCACTGTACGTGCCTGAAAATATTTTTTTTAGAAACTCTTTCCTTTCAATATTTTATTTTAATTAATTGATAGAATTATAACAATTTAAAATGGGTTTATCCAATCGCAAAAACATACGGCATCGTTAAAGAAATTGTTTATTTTCTCTTTTATCGTTTCTGAATGTCATTTGTACGATTCGCTACCAGTTGGAGATAAACAAAAAAAAGTGTCTACTTAATGCTTTGGTCGCCTTTTGAGACATCCTAGGTGACACATCCATACTATATTATACGTGCGAATGTCAATATTTGTTTGCCTGTTACTTTTTCACGTCCAAACCGCTCAACGGATTTTGATGAAATTAATTATGATTATAGTTGAAGACCCGAGGTCAAACATAAAAATAGTTAAAAAAAAAAATAGTAAAAAGGCCTAAAAAGTAGTAAAAAGTAGCTGGAAACAGCTAGTAACAAACAAATAAATAGGATATCTTGTAAAAGAACTTAACTTACACCGGAATCATTTTCAAAATAAAATTAATAATTAACTATTAAAATCAAATACCTAATTCTTATGTACATGTCCAATCAAAAATAAATATCTTGAGTATATTCCAAATATCAAAGTAACCTTTAACCATAACATTTGGCCCGAGAAAGTAAACAGGTAGAGCAGAGCGGTTATAATCGCGTTTTAATAGTTCACCGCAATGAATGGGGTTAATGTCGTACGTAGTTTGGCTGCAAACGGACAGGTGGAATGAGGTTTATTTTAACTATTTTCGTATTTTCATTGTCTATTAATTAAAAGAGATTTTGAAACTTAAAATGTTACCGAAACAAAGTTTGTAGTTCCCATACTTAACATTAAGGTATTCTATGTACAGCATAGTATCTTATTCATTTCCTAAAATTTTATTGTATCATATGTAAACCTACATATACAATAGGCGGACTTAATGCTAAAAGCATTCTCTACCAGTCAACCATATGGAGAAACATTTTTTTTATCTTCTGTGAGAAATGTGATTTTTATAAGGCCAATAAAGAGTTCTATTAAATGTTCATAACATTTAATTGTTGTTAAAACAATAAAATGTACAACAATACAGTACCTAAATATGTAACAAATGTAACTTACAATCTTGAACTTTAAGAGAATCGATATTATTGTGACTATAGACTCTATCATAAATAATACTGAGTTCATTAATCATTTCTCGTCTCCTTCTTTCCTTTTTGAACTCTTAAGTACCAAAAATAATGTAATTAATGCTAAAAACTTAATCTCATAAGAAAAACTGCGAGCATTATCATATTGTTCAAAATTCATGACATCCAACTTTCAAGTCCGCAGAACGCCGCGCCCAGCAAAGACAAGGAATTTCATAAATATAAATTACATTGTAACCACTTACTACCACGTCTGTAGCCAACGAGAGCAGACCATAAAAAAGACCTTAGGTAAGCTGCTTGCCAGATGTCACTGACAAACTAATTTGTGGATGATTCATTTTGTTACGATCGCTCCATAATCCGGGATTGGGATGTGCTTATCCGGATCGAGAGTTGCTGATTTTGCCATTTTATTCGTCATACAATTACTCCTTTGGTTTATTAAATTTTACGAACACATGTAAAATAAATATCGTTTATTTCTTGTAAATATATGATCTATATGATTATGAATATATCTAGTATTTACCTTTTTGCAATATGTATTCATAGTTGTGAAAATTCAATTTAATTTAAAACTCTTAATTTTCCATTTCTTATTATGGTTGACTGGCAGTCGGGCTAACTACAAAATGCATTGCTTGCTTGGGCACTTCCCAGCTCTACATATCCAACCTTGCGTTCGCGTATTTGAAAAATACATTTTCTGATATTAACGTTTCCAATCTTTATTTTTTTTAATACACAGCTCCACAGCCAACTTTTATTTGTCTTTGCGATTGTAGTCTATGATCCTAAGTGATCTATGTCCTCTATCGTTGCGGTTGTGCTATCTGCCGGTCACCGTAAACCCTTCATGTCGTTATTACTAGTCAAGTCACGAAATTGTCGTGATTCACAGTACCCTGAGAACAGGCGTACGGCCCCGGGCAGGTCATTGTGGGAACTAAGGATTTGATGTTCTATTAATTCTCGTAAATTATAGGGAAGGGTTGATTGGCTTTCTATGTTGACAGTACAAAGGATGTTTTGCGGTAATCTATGCAATTTTTATGGTGGATTCTTTTGTTTTTTTTTTTTGCGTTTTGTGTTTTCACGGAAAATTGAGGCATTAACCTTTTTAAGGTAATAAATGTGATACTTTTATTTAAATTATTGACTAAACTAACTAATCACAAGAAAAGATCGTCGAAATATAACAAGAAATTTAAATTTTTAAGCGTCGATTCGGGTTTGTAATATTTAATAAAAATAAGTTTAATTAATATTTAAAGTAAGATAAATTGCTTTATTTGGTATCCTATCTACTCAGTCGTTGCCTTCTTTCCTTTACATAAATTAAGAAGTTTAAAAGAAGTAAGTATAAAAGTAGGTCAATATAAGAAGGGTTTTTTGAGAGGTACTAAATAGTAGAAAAATATGGAAATGTAAATTTTCGAACTAAATCCGAACCCTTGTCCTAATAATATACTATGTGTCTGAAAAGGATTGCCGTTATGAGAACAGTGAAAAATTTATTATTATCAATGCAACTTATTGTATTTTTTATGATAATTTATAAAAAAAAATCTTATCTTTTGTATACTTCGGAGCATGGGCACAGAGATACGAGTTCTGTTTAAAAAATTAAATAGCTGAATTTGCTCTATAAGTAATACATTTTCCCCGTTAACTTTTTCGTGCCAAACTATCTTTCCGTTTCTCCCAATGGTTGACTGGTAGAGAATGCTCTTAGCATTAAGTCCGCCAATTGTTATAAGTATATGTGTACTATGTGGAACAATAAAGTTTTAATTAATAAATGAAATGTAACAATCGCAAAAATATTTAAAAAAAAAATTAGTATACTTATTTTAGTATTTATTTATTATGTTGATTTTCAGTATATACTTTTATTTATATTAAGATAATTTAATTTTTGCTCCGCTCACACAAGTGTTTTTTCTGCAGCTCCCTAAGGTGCTAATAGAAATTGCATTAGCGTTTAGCGTTAAGTCCGCCTTTGTACAAATTTAGTTATTTTTTAATTTGATTTAACTATGTGTTTCATTTGTTTGTAAATGGTGCAACACTAGTTCATCCATACTTCCATACTAATCCATACTAATATTATAAATGCAAAAGTCTGTATTTCTGTTACGCTTTCACGGCCAAACCGCTAAACGGATTTTGATGAAATTTTGGTATGAATATAGTTGAAGACCCGGGGTCAAACATAAGCTACTTTTTGACGCAAGCGGAGCTGCGGCAAACAGCTAGTTCATAAAACAAACACGCAAACAATATTGTTTCAGTCAACTAAAGATTATTTTATGACAGCTGCTTGACGGACTTTTCTAGAAATTCTATTGCTGGTAGAATCCACCACCGTTACCGAGAAGTATTAACAAAAGAATGTTTTACTCTATATGTTTCAGTTTCGTTATTTTTAGCCGAAAAGTGTGATATAATGATGATGAAAGTAGTCTATTTTTAAGCTGAAAACTACACGGCTTGATTGTTTTGTTGGAGATGTTCGCGGAAGTTCGCACTGATGGCTTTGATGCGGTTTGGCGTAAGAAGTCAGCGGCGCTGCTCATGTGAGAGCTCACTCAACGGACGAGGTCTTGCTTTATTGTTAAATATTAATAATAACAAAAAATAATAAACTGATACTTTTATTTAATTTTTTCACTAACAATTAATATTTTTATTTTTATTTGTACTAACACAAATGGAACATGTTGTCTTTAATAAATGAATTTTGATTTGATTTGATTTCATAGTTCCGTAGCCAGAGGGTTAAAACGGAACCCTATGACCAAGACTTCACTGTCAGTATGTCACCAGACAGTATCTCATGAACTGCGATAGCTAGACAGTTGAAATTTTCACAGAAGATGTTCTGTTGCCGCTAAAACCACAAATAAAATAAAAATAAGTTTATTGCTCACCATACGGTACACACACGGCAACTAAAAATATAATTTTGTAGAAAGGGTACAGAATATGTTCAAATATTCTATGCTATACTTATATGGTGGATTGACACCTGAACTAGGATTACTCCTGTATCTCAGGTTATCAACCCTCCACCCTAAGTAAGTGTTATAAATAAAACTAATAAAAGAGGCAAGTACAGAATTAAGTAGATTAATGTCCCATAAACACAACACTACACTTTTAGAAAAAAATAAATAGGATTTTCTGTAAGTAGTAACAAAAACTAGAAGTATACTAAGAGAAAAAAAAAATAGAAAATGTCATGCCTTACCTAAACAGTTATGAAAGAGGTACTCACTTCAATGCACCCATAAACATTCAAAAGATAACAGTCTCACTCTGGTTATAACAGGAAGATATTTAAGTAATTAGATATTTACTTTTAAAGACTAAAAAAGTAACAATTTTGGATCAACAATAGCAATTACACCAAGGACTATGTTTTTAACATTTAACAAAATTAATTACACAATCAGGTACGAAAGTATACAAATATTAAAACATGAAGGTAGTGAAATGAAGTTAATATATCATAACATCAGTCAGTCTATACAAGTTATCAAGCAGTTTAAGTTGTCTATTGGTTCGGACACATAATCTTATAGCGGAAAATGGGATGTGTGGATTGTGAAGTGGCAAGATAAGAAAGTGATCCCTGATGTCTTTTTTTATTTTATTTATAATAGTATAGCCGATTGCGCACCCAAGAAATTCACATTACGAGGTCACAATAGTGAGGGACAGACGAAGAAGAACAGTATATAAATGTATGATTATATCATGCCATAATAATGTGCAGTTCCATTTTTATTATGATCTTAGATTTGGTGGTACCTGTCACAACAATGGAGTGTCTGTCATATGACATCTACAATCCATTACACAGACCAGACCAAATGATAATGACTTGTTTAACAGTTCTATCTAAAGCCTGGGATGTTCCAACCAAAGTATGCTTTCCTTGGTCGGTCATACAATTGGTTTGAGAAGATTTTCAGTTTCATTGTATGATAATTTGTAATACAAAACAATACTAAAAACAAATACTAAAAACAGAAAAAAAATATATTAGTAGTAATTTCTTTTTTCTCATGACGTCTGAAATATTTACAGAAGATTATGGTGCGGATCCCTTTGTGCGCCGAGTATATGACTCGGACTTAGCCGAATTATTCCGTATTGGAGTCTAGCATACCCAAATCCGTAAACGTGATGTGTTCAAGGAAACATGGAGAAGGAACATGTAATACTTTTTTATTGAACGTGTCACGTACTAAGTTCTTTTTTATTAATCCTAAGGCCGAGAGGCGGTTCCGAAAATCTGTCCACCAGGGTTCATTGACTATGTGATCCACTCGATATGAATGATAATCCTGTTGGTCTGGTTTCCAAAAGAAAAAGTTATTGTATTTTGTAATTATTTAATCGTCAAGAGAACAAACAGCCTAGTCTACCACTTCGTATCTATTAATCAAGATTTCAATAATTTATCGTTAATATTGTTCGGGATTTAGTATTTGGAACTCCAATATTATTGATATCGACGGTTCAATAGTCTCTGTATTAAGTTTGGCTAAAACTAAACTACATTGTTACAGCCAGTCTGAATTCTGGCCAAAGTTACAGAACTTCTGTTTTATTCCCACGATAATGACTATTGACAGTTTTAGGGAAAAAGAAAAAAGAATGATTAGTTTATTAATTTACTTACCACCCGACTTCTCCCGGGGATTACAATACAAATACTCTTTATATATTGTTATAAATTGTGAACATTTATTTTTAAAAGTACGTCTACACGACTTTATTGAGATTTTTCCATGGAGCAATTACAAAGAGGAGACACCGTAATAAGCGTTTTGTAAGAAAGTATTTACACATACATTTGTGAGGCAGTGGCGTGCAATATAAAGACGTTTAGACATTGTCTACCCTGTGGATTTGTACCCTGTGGAGTAGTAACTATAATTTATTTCTTATTATACAAAAAATATTATTTTTTTAACCTATTTCAATAGATAAACTTTCGTAAGATTTTATAATTAGGTAATAAGTACCTAAATAAAATAATAAAATGTGAAGAGCTCTTGAAATTTGGTTCTGCCTACCCTATGGAAAATCTCTAAGCACGTCACTGTTGTGAGGCTACACGGAGCGGAAGGCAGACGTGCGGGGTGCTTGGTTTCGACCGTGGCTCCAACCATAGAGCACGAGCAATGACAAGCTCCGCCCACTTTTGTGTCGGCGAGGCGCCAATGATCGCATCACTGCGCCATTTCAAACGGCATCTCCTCTTTTTAATTGCTCCATGGACTTTTCTTCTGAATTAACCCTTATACCGACTAAGCAGCGTGTAAGGTTTGCAGAACCTCCATAGTTCTGAGCTGCGGAAGGTTTTAAGCGACTGAATTCGCACTTTCATTCTATTGAATAAGTTACCAATGCCCATTTGATTCTATCAATGATTGATTATGAAATTGGATACCTAACTGATGGTAAATGGTGGTTTTTCATAAGGCTGTAATAGGCACAACAACAACATCGACATGTTTACAAAAATACTGTTGGACTCTTTTGTGTCATACAATTTGTAATTAAAATTTAAAAAAAAAATGATAAATATATATTTTTGTAATTAAAGTAAAAAAAAATGAAGTATTTAATTCAATTTTTCTTGCTCGTGAAAGGTTTCGCGTGCCCAAGGATTGATTATACATTTTAACAGTTCACGTGTCCAGGGCTCCATAATTACTTACTTGTAGCAAATGCCTAACTAACATGACTGCTCAATTTTAAAATTACGAAAGAAAATGAAACCTTTATTCAACTTTATTGTTAGGTTACCAAGCAATATTATTTATTTTTAGTTGTATTTAAGGTGGTATTGCCAGCAAAATAGAAGTAAAAAAAAGATCCTAAAATTAGGACATCTGTAGTGGCTTTAGTCGTATTAAATTTTAATCCACCTTAGTATGAACACCTAATTGTCCGATTACAAATGATGATTCCGTGCCACGAAAGGCACGTCAAGTTAGTAGTAGGCTGCCATTTGGTGGTCGTTAAAGAAACAGAAATCGAGGAGCAGTTTCAAGAAATTTTGACTGCGGAATGTGTTGGACCGATAAATGTAATCCGGTCGAATATTAATTAAAATAAGTCTCAACAACAGAATTAAATTGATTACCTCCTTTGCTACATGTCCACGTTATTATTTTCTGTCAGCTTTGTCAGAGGCAAGTTAGAATTTACTTTATTAAATAATTCTGATACATAACAAACGTAATAAAATAAATAAATTTCAAAACCAATTTCTAAACCTTGTGTCGGTTACACACAATATAAAGGCTTATTGAATACAAAAGCAAACTAAACAAGATTAGTACGATTTAATATTAGAATTTCTAACGCGTTCGTGGAGCTAATCATTAAGACATCGTGTATAAAGATTTAACTTTTTGTCTAATGACCGTGAAACAAGCAAAAACTGACGTTGGCTGAGTACAGTACGTGATTTATGCCTGCTTCAATAATAGGTTGGAAAAGTTGTACAAATAGTTGCAAAGTGTTGCCATTTCACCGTTAGCGTTAGCGCCAAAAATAACGTTTTCACGATACAAGCATATTTATGCGGCCATATCGCACTGAACTGGGTATAGTCACGCCCGGCGACCGCGGCCGTGCATTGTTCTATCGTGGTGGTTGTGTGGTTCAATTTACAGGCGATTGGTTACTCCGGTGCGTTTTTTTATACAACTAAGTAGGCAAACAGGCGTATGATACACCTGATGGTAAGTGGTTATGAAAGCCTTGGTGTTAAGTTACTTACGTTTATTGTCATCCCATTACAGTACAGCATTGAAACACCTAAAACTAAATGGTTTAAAATATTTTACAAAATATTCTAACCTGAAACGAAACGTTAATTTGAAAAATAAGAAAATCATAAGAGCTATCTCCACGTCACGCATCGTTCACAGTTGACGAAAAATGGCGTAAGCTCCATCCACTTTCGACGCCACTCTATACGTCATCGCCACTTTGTATTTGCTCCATGGTACAGATAGACATTTAATTTTGTGAAGATTTTTGGTTTCCTAGCTTTTTTTTCAATTGTTCCTAAAATAAGTTCGAATATTTTGTGATAAATGAATTCATGTTTCTTTTGATCCCCGTTCCCGTCTCCAACTTGCACCACAACCAGACCGTTTCACTGCCGCGTATGACATCGGTCCCCTCACGTATCTATCGGCGTGTGACGGTGTTAAAACCTTATTTTATTTTACCTGTCTTCTATCATGTTCCTATGTTATCACGTCGATGAAAAGATTTTAAGTTTTTTACAATAGCTGTTTTGAGGCTTGTGTCAATTTTGTTGTTCCATTTTTTTTATTAGACGTGTCGTCTTCGACTTAAGTTATTAACCAAAACTTTTATTAACTTCATGTATCTTTTAGAGGCGAAATTCGTCTGCAGGGTCTAAGGGTTGTTTTTATCCTTATGTACTCTACATATATTATGTAAGTCCATTTATCTTTATTTTATAAATATATTATTGTCCGAGTATTGCAAATGTTGATATGTTATAACTTTAAAATATATACATAAATATTGTTTATAAAACATTATGTATTCAACTTTACATTGTCTGAAAGGCAAGCAATTTTTTTCCAAAGTTTTTCTGATAGTAATGCAAATAAAGTTATTCTGTTATAAGAATAGACATCTCTTCTCTTTCTGTAGATTTCGTAAGAGGCGATAAAGGGAATAATAATATAATCTCTATTTAGGTACTTGCAAAAATACCTCTGTCCGACTGATGGCGGATACAACCAAAGAAAGGTTCCCATGTACCTAAGGTATGTACCAACCAAATCAAAAATACACCATCATTTTCAGACTTGTGAGGTCCAATAAAGGTATATTAGACAGTTTGAAATATTATTTAATTTTTACATTGGAAATCTCTGTTATAACAAAATAAATGATTTAATTTTTATTGAATTTAGCCCGACAGGTCGGACAAAACCTAAATCGGAAAAACAAAAACTAAAAAAGTAGGTACATTTTAACAAACTTACAAAATTCTTATAAGGATTGAGATAATGTCTCTTCAAATTAGTTCAAAACTCCATATTTTGTGATAGAAGATTAAATTGAGTTTAAAGTTACATATGCTGAGAATCTCAAATTAATTCACAAACTTTTCTATTTTAATTTGAATTGTTGGTAATTATTACTGAAGTTTGTGCCTTATCTTATCTAACTTTGTGTGAAATTTCATTATTATACGGTGATTATACTCGTATGTATTAAATACTTGCAGATTGCGGACGTTTGAGTAACAGTATATTATAGGCGTTCAAACAAAAATACTCTTTGGCTTTATTGTGTTTTAGTCTATGGTTTTAGTATTGATGAATATATCCTACTAGCTTGCCGCCTGCGTCAAAAAGTAGTCTATGTTTGACCCCGGGTCTTCAACTATATTCATACCGAATTTCATCAAAATCCGTTCAGCGGTTTGGCCGTGAAAGCGTAACAGGCAGACAGACAGACTTTCGCATTTATAATATTAGTATGAATACGAGGATACTTGCATCTGCCTTCCCGTTTTTGTTATGTGACTAACAAGGGCCATTTCTTTTTCAGCGAAAGTCTAATAAAAGATTTAAGAAAACATATTTCCGAAAGAATAAACTTAGATTTTTTTGAGAGATCAATACAAAAATTGTAATATCAATAGCTTTATCATCAGATATTTCTGGAAACAGGGACTTATACCTCAAAATTAAAAATGGTCTGACTGATCATTCATAAACAGAAATCCGAAGCAGGTGGAGCATTTTTTTAGTTGAGCAAAAAATATATCATTTTACGCATTTTTTTTGAAAAGATCAAAATACTACAATTACTAAACGTATCACGATACTTGAGAAGTCCTTTTGTTAAACCCAAAAAAAAGTAATGTTTTTTTTTCTTAAATTCCCAAATACCGAAACTAAATGTGTGTGTTAAACATATGGCACTGGTTTTTGATGCTCAATTGAATGCCTTTACAAAATTATCGGAGCATGAGTTGTCAACTGACAAGGCTCAATAGCGTCGGATTCCTTTGCCATTTTTTTTAAACGAATTTCGTCAATCGAATACAACAAACGATGCCCTTTTCTCCGAATGTTATCTCAATCTGTAGGGTCCAAGGTTTGTTCAAACGTTGGCCAATTAACCATGCAATGCCATTGCGCAGTCATTCCGTTCCCATATATTACCAAGCCATTAGTCATTAAAATCTGATAAGAGTGTCCATTGCTGAGTTGACTCATCTGTCTTTTTGCATACTTAACTGCTATCGATGGATTCAGTAAGAACCGATAGGAGGAATACTTAGAGTAACAATTATCTTATAAAGCGCGTAACCACTCAATCAGAGAATAAATAATAGTTGACTATATTGAAGATGATAGTCACTCGAAATATTATATTTATACGTACTAGCTTTTTCCCGCAGCTTCGCCTGCGTCAAAAAGTAGCCTATGTTTGACCCCGGGTCTTCAACTATGTTCATACCAAATTTCATCAAAATCCGTTCAGCGGTTTGGCCGTGAAAGCATAACAGACAGACAGACAGACTTTCGCATTTATAATATTAGTATGGATTTATTTATCACTACAGTGAAGTTTCTTCCATTTTTTCCATGATTAACTAGTTTTGTATTTCTTGATACGACACGACATTCATTCATAACGAGTAGGTTACACGGTCAAACGACTCTATATATCCTGGTATTAGAGTTTTTCGAAACAGCCTTTCGGTCTCTGACGTGGTTTCTTTAACGACCACCAGAGACGACACGATGACTCTACATTTCAATAAAATAAGTAGTTCCCACGTCATAACCTATCCTAACCAAATCATTATATTAATGCGAAAGTGAGTTTGCATATTTGTTTTTTTCCTCTTCACACTTTACTGAACAAAATTTCGCTTTCAGTCTTACAGAGAAGCCGCTGGTAAAAACTGATAACTGTAGCGCTCTACGTAGCAGCTATACTAACTCTAATTTTATAAAGGTGAATCGATGGGCTAATGTAAGATTGCAAGTCATTCATCTGGGTTCGAGATCAAGATTGTTTTTTTAATGTGATCGGACCCACGGCCTATTATTGTGTGCATTAACGTCATCATGGTTAATTTCGAAATGATAGTTATTATATTTCATGTTCCCATGGCCTCTTTAATTGTGAATATTTTTATCAATGAGAACATCCTTAATAAGTTTTTTTAAATATTATTTTTTTATACAACTAATTAGGCAAACAGGCGTACGGCCCACCTGATGGTTAGTGGTTACCGTAGCCTATGAACGCCTGCAACACCGGAGATGTCACGAGCGCGTTGCCGACCTGTCCGCTATCAGCACAACGACCCCTCTGGAGCCTGGCGACCCTACTCACCAGCACGAACACAACACTGCATCACAGTTTTATTTGGCTGCGGTCTTCTGTAGGGTGGGGGTACTTCCCCAGACAGACTACTCTTTACAAAATTTCCTAAAATTATCTCTCTCTTATTTTATTACTTGCATTATTATTTCCTGCCATGTGACAGTATATTTAGATCCTGTTTTGTATTTATACTGGGAGATTATTCATACACCAGTCAAATTTTTACAAATCATTTATTCTTTTGTAAACATGTTGAATTCAAGATGGTACATTGAAAATATTAAGCACATACACGTTTAGCCTACTAGGCATACAAAAGTGAAGTCAGTGGTGTCGCACATCATCTAAATAAAACATACAACAATACAAAACAAGTAAATTAATGCGAGTTAATCTTGCAAAAATTAGCTCAGCTGTCCTTTAAAGTCACAATCAACATATTGTCAGAAAAAAATTCGTGCAAGTCATAATAAAATTTGGTTACCAACAACTCTTTCAGTGTGTTTAGTACGTGCAACTTTCAAGAAAAAATAAGTGAAAATCGAGACAAAATCGGTGATCAGCTGACAGAAGGTTCACGTATTCAACACACTTTAAGAATTTGGCTTGTCTTTAAAAATTCATAAGTAAGTTTTAGATTTATTAGATTTCCAAAAAAGATAAGGTCCTTAAAATCATGGGATTGTTTATATTAATCCATTTACTTAATTAACTGTTTGTTTCATGCAATATGCATCTAATCGTTATACAAGAATCAAATACTAGCTTCTCTCTCTCTCATATCAGGGCCTTGCCGGTTGCGTCCTCGGCTGTTTGTATCGGAGCCCAAGGTCCGCTTTCCTGCTCTTTCTTCTCCACTTTGTTTGATCTTCAGCATCCACAGTTGTGTAATCGAATACTAGCTTGTTATTATTTTTATACAAACCAGACAGGAAACTGAGTCCTTATCATATCTATGTGATGTATGTAACATACATATATATGTGAAAATGTCTCTACCTATTACGATTAACGAGATACGGCTAACAGACAGACAGATGGACAATTCACATCGGTAATTTAGTAATACATAGTAATAGAGCATTCTTTAATTTGTGGTAAAACTTTCCCATTTTAATCCATACTAATATTTTAATGCGAAAGTCTGTCTGTCTGTCTGTTACGCATTCACAGTCAAACCGCCGAACGGATTTTGATGAAATTTGGTATGAATATACTTGAAGACCCGGGGTCAAACATAGGCTACTTTTAAACGCAGGCGGAGCTGCGGGAAACCGCTAGTTGTTTATATATTTATTTGCCGCTTTAGACGAAATATGTTGTTGTGTTAGTTATATTGGGATAAACGAACGTTCGTTTATATTTATGAAAATGAGGAATAAACTATTTTGCACTTTAAAAAATACAAAAGGTGAATTAAAATGGATGGGAAAACCATGACAGTGAGTTTATTCCATAATTGCAGTGTACTAGGGAGGAAATTCCGTTTAAAGCGTACTGTACGCGATAACATGGGATCCAAGGTATGGGGATGAAATCCCTGACGATGGCGAGAGGTGCGATGGTAAAAAGTAGCTGTTGGTATCATGTCAAACAACTTCTTGCCGCACTATTATATTAAATTTGTCCAGTACTTTTCCACCTCTATTGCCCGGTGATTCGCCATATTCTTCAATATATTAAGTCTTCCATAGTGCAAGAGACGGGACTTTAAGGAACACTGGGTTCCATTTCTGGCTGCAATTTGCAGATTTTCGAAAATGTATGTACATACATAGGTACAAAAATCCTACTGTTGCCGTTAAAAACATAAACCTCTCATCAAATGGGTACCAAGCGTTCCTCAGAAGGCATGTTAACGAGATATTTACTTATAATTGCCTAAACCATTACTTTTAACATCTCGTGACACGCCATCGCTGGGAATATGGCGGTATAGACGAGGTAAGCCGCGGGCTATGACTAGTGTTATGGAGAAACGTACAAAAAGTTTTGGAATAAGATCGAAATAAACAATAACCGAAGGAAGATTAGACGGGTCATGGCACTGTTCTATGTTCTTCATACATAAAAAACATGAAACATACTTAGATACAATAGAAAAACAAAATGTTCTACTCTATGTTTTATTCTGTATTTAACTCACTATATACTGAGTATAATTTCCTTTAAATTTACAGTGATTTATATTAGCTTTTGCAATTCATAATCACGGACAGACAGACGGACATAGATAGATAGACTGTTTATTGTACCATTCACAAAATGTATACAACTTGATACTAATTTAAACAATGTGTACATACATAGTAAAGAAAGAGTAGTATGAAGTCGAAAATTAGTCGCAAAGTACACGGAACAGTTGGGTAAAACCAAGAGGCACAGCTATAACTAACGCTAAAATAAAGTGACGACTCCAAAATATACCATCAACTGTAATAAATTATTCTCATTGCTTAAAACGATCATTTTATTAATAAATAAAGCGATACGTTTGCGTCTAACTTTCCTCATTACACGTTGTCAACGCTTAATGATATATTTGCCAAGTTTTTCCAACTTTCTTCACGACAAAATACGTTTTAACCCACTTTGCGACTTTTTCCCACAAAATATCTTGCTTTGTTTGTGAGATATGGCTGTTAAACGTGATTAATGGAGTCGGATAAGACTAAAACTGGAAATGTCCACATGCCTATAGTGCATAAATGTCATTTTGTTAAGAAATAGTGCTTACGCTAGTCTCGTCTATTAGAAATATGGTGGGGAAATGGGTCAAAAATGTGGAATAGTTTTTTTCTGTTGTTTGTGGTTTGGATCCGACAAGTTCACATGCAATTTATTTTGTCATTTTGTGATAATTCTATATACCTAATAAGAATTTGTCTAGTACCTATTAAGTGCATATAGCGCCTTTTTATGAGTATAACTATAGTTATAAAAGATATATAAAAAGGTTACTCCTTAGTATACTTAATGAATAAACACGAAACCTTCTTTGAAACTAAAATTTGACAGGTTGGCTAGCTTGATCCTGGATCCTTAAAATTCCAACGAGAGCGCAGCAGACCACCTGAAAGTGCGTAATAGAACTATTTAAATTTTAGGTAGGTATCAATAGTTGTATAACCTAAACTTCACTCTGTCAATTGATTGAAAGTTTGGACGGTCCATACAACACCATTTACTCAATCTCGGATTTGGATGGAATTTTGCACAAATAAGAATTTATGCCGAATTGCAATGCGAACTAGGTGCCTGTAAAATATCTAGCATTTTAAATTCAAAATTTGGTAAAATCGTGTAATAAAATAATCTTATTTAAAAACTTTCAGTCGAGTATCTATTCCACATTTCTTAACAATCTTATTTCCGCTAGTGTAAATATTTCCGGGAATCCGGGAAACCCCGACGGCACGATTCTTCTTTATTATGGTAATCGCTACCGATTGTATCCTAAAGTCTGGGTTCCGTATGATAATTTACAACGACAGATAAATTATATTAAATTGGAGACGAATTAGGAGTCGAATTTAGATGTTACGGTAATTTAGTCTCATTTGGAAGTATCTTAGGAAAGATTATTTAAATTTAAAATTACGTCAAAGTGGACAAATTTTTATTAACGAATTAGAAATGATTACGTTTTGCTTTTTTATAGCAGTAGAAGTATTCTATTCTATTGTTATTTGTCTGATTGAATGGATATTATTTACTTTATTAGCCCTCATTATCAACATGTAAGTATTTGAAGAAGATTAATATAGTTTTTAAACCAGCGTGCCTCATGTTCAGGTCCATGGATAGAAGGTTGCAAATGTAACTGAATACTTTTACCTAGGTCAAATAATTTTATTTGAGGATGACCGGCAGGAAAAAGAGATAGATAGAAGGACTCAATTCGGTTGGGCGGCATTCAATAAGCTAACCGGCGTACTGAAGAATAAACGAATACCTATCTTTCTCAAGAGACGTACGTACGAGTAGTGTGTCCTGCTTGTTATGACCTACGGGCGGCGTTGAGATGCGGACACATTCACAAAAAAGCGAATCCTAAACTTCAGGTGGCGCAGAGAGCAATGGAAAGGGCGATTCTCGAAATATCCCTCATCGACCGCGTCCGTAACACAGACATAAGGAAGCGCACTGGGGTTACCTTTTTAGGTTTAGATTAAAGTGGAGATGGGTCGGGCACATGAGCAGAAGAGAAGATGGCAGATAGGCTCGTAAAAACGGGGTAAAGAAAAGTAGGGAAGCC
Organism: Euzophera pinguis; assembly: GCA_947363495.1. Taxonomy (NCBI): domain Eukaryota; kingdom Metazoa; phylum Arthropoda; class Insecta; order Lepidoptera; family Pyralidae; genus Euzophera; species Euzophera pinguis. Next base: position 4,110,630 of record OX376164.1, read on the forward strand.
ACCAATGAGATAGGCCGACGATCTGTATAAAACTATGGGAAAAACCTGGATGCGAGCAGCAAGAAACCGGGTGAAATGGAAAATTCATGAAGAGGCCTATACCTGACTATGGGTGATACCGGGCTGAAAAAGAAGGAGAATATAGTTTTAATAATATAGTGCAATCTAAACCATATGTCCATCACAGTATTTCCAACTATGTGTATGCGAAATTCCAGTAATATTGTAACACAAATAAACGTACTTAATTTATATAAATTAAAATAAATTTCGAATTAAAACTTAGTTACGTAAGCAGACTCTTGAATAACTATGTATAATACCCGTCTTTTTCATCGGGAGCCACAAACGCATCTCACGAATAAAACTGCATCGTAATCGCCTCATCGAATTAACATAAACATTTTGAGCAGCATTGTCTCAACTTTTTTAAACCTTACATTGTCGGCACATCCCAAATTATACCCCTGCGTTGACGCCGATTGTCTTACACACGTCCCACACAATTCATACACGTCTCATACATGCATCGAAGGCATAGTCACGGCCCATCGATGGATATACAGGCTGTTTCAGTAACAAAAAAAATAGAAAGTTAACTAACTATGCATGATGTCTTGCATCTTTGTATTCTATTTCCGCTTAAAAAATTTATGAATACCCAAGGTCATGTCCATCTTACCTTACCTAAAATAATCTAAATGGGTTCGATAGTTTTAGCAGTTAGTCCATTGTTATAAACAGGACCTCTATATCTAGGACCATACTATATATGCATATATATATATATATATATATATATATATATATATATATATATATATATATATATATATGAAACTTGCATGGTCAAAAAACGCAAAAACAAACTTCAGCTTTTATTAGTGTGGATGATTTCAAGCCTTATTTATTAAGGAGCACGTTTCCCAAATGGGCAGTCATCGATCTTCAGATTTCCACTCCATCTTTCTAACGACATAAATTAATAATCTTCAGAACACTCTAAATGGAATATTTGTAAAAATGGCTGGCAGTTTTTCGAATCTGCATTCGAAACTCAAACCGATTTGATTGAAGAGAGCAAATACTTGAGATGTAACACAAAATCGCAACAAAATTGTAAAAAAAATATTTACGCATAAAATACCTATAATGCACGTGCATAATAAAAGCTAAGAAAAACAATCATAAGGTATTCGAAAATGAATACAAAAACAAAATTAACAATTCGATTCGAATTTTGAATTTAATATTCGCTAAAACTTTTTTAAGTAATTAAAAACTAAATAGTTTCGTTCAAAATTTGAATCTCGATAACTGGCCACATGAATATGGACAGCCTGTAGCTTAAAATTATGGTTCGTGACTACACATTTTAATATTCCTGGCATGTCAACGTTGCCAAGCCTTGATAGTTCGATACGTCGGTTGCCGAGTATAATGCCCTAGTGACTTAAGACGTATTTTGATGCAAACTGTCAATTTAATCGCATTATTTTTTTCGAAGCATTAAAGATTAGGCTTGGGATACCGCCCACCTGTCCTTAAAATAGACGAGCTTTGTCTATTTTTAAGACTCTTTTGTAAGCTCTTTTCCGTTATACTTTATAACAAATCCATATATAGACTGAATTAATCCAAATGTTTTTATTTGTATTCTGGTATACTATCTGTCTCATTATTACGATTTTCCAAGCATATTTCAGATTTTTTTCATCTGTATCTGGGACCCACACCGGATAATATTTGTTTCCACTTAATGCCACATTATTTTTTAACACAAGCCGCTGTCAATCCTGTTTGTTTGATAATGAGTCAAGAGTCAAGAGGTAAGAAATTAAAATAAAATGAATAAAACAAGGCAAAAAATTGGACCAACATGTTTTGTTATAAAGTATGACAATGTGTTTAGCAAACCTTGCACTACGAAGCCAGATAAAACTGAAGAAACGCTAAAAAAAATAATATCAGTAACAAAAATTATCATAAAGAAAATAAGCGGCAACTACAAAGATGACACGACCGTTACGGCGATCCGGCTTCATACAGTAGCATCAGGAAGTTTACACAATAGTCCCTCTGTACGACAGACACACAGACAACCAGAAACATTAATTATTCCTGCCGACCATCGATATAGGATTACAACTAGATTCACAAACGCGCTCGAAAAGTGTCCCAGCCAAAAGTCACATGTGGACAGAGTTTGAGTACAGTCTTATTTTTACAGTCTATTTTTACTACCGTAAATGCTAACTCAATGTGTGTATCGTGTTTTATTATTCTCATCCTTACCGTGAAAGTAATTCTGTTAATTTGAAGCAATAACCGTAGCAACGTACATATGTAAGAGATATTTATTTGAGCACGGCATCCGCGGAAGACCAGCGTCATGGTCCACACCATGCCATTATGCTGAGCGGATACCATTTTGGTACATACAAAAATACCTTTTATATTATTTTCTCAACCTGCAAAACAGTTATTATATAAGAGTTTTGTTATGTATCAAATAAAGACTTTTTCTTTCTTTCTTGTTTCTACCTGCTATAGTCTGGCGTTTCTTCATGACTGTGTATCTAGTTGTTAAACTATATCGATGCTGCCGACTCATAAAATGAGCAGTATAACTTTTTTGAAACTTATTCCACCCTAAATATGACAGCTTTATTTATCGATAGCGACAGATTTAGATAGGGTCATCGGCTGACCGTAAAAATTTTATGGAGAAAATAACTTTTGATTATGGGTTTTTTGTCTATTGCAGCGGTCTACGGTAATTCGATAATACTAGTACCTTGTTTATGGCTTGGGTCAGTAATCTAATAATTTTAAAAGGATTTTTTTACACTTTTAAAAAAGGTCGATCAGAAGTGAGGCACTAGAGACACAATACACAGAATAAAAAAGGCTTTGCTTTGCTTTGTTTTTAAACAAATATATATATATTGAAATATTCAAATTATTTTTCTAATAATCTATACTAATCATGCTTGTCGTCTAAATACTTTAAAAGTAATTTTGTACTGCACTATTTTGACCTTGATAAAAAAAATAACTTAGTTGATATTTATTTATTAATAATAATAAAAAAAAACAAAATACCTATCACAGTTTTCAGTTACAGCCGTAACATAAACCTTTCTCAAAATAAAATATGAGTATCATCGAAGCAAAGGCGTCTTTTGTACGCAACCCCTTTATTTTAAAGCTCAAATGCTCATTGCGGCCTTATGAATAGCTTTCTGTTGCTCGGCTCTCGAGTACATTAGCGATGTTAATACACGATGCTCATGATCGATCCCCTTTTCAATGGCAGCTTGTTTTGGTCTCAATGGCTTTGAAGTATATACTTCAATACGGTGGAAATCTGGGATTACCTACTCATTTAATACCGTCCCCTCTGCGTGATTTCGTCAGGTGTTATTTTGCCTTAATTCGTTTTTGATGAAACGGTTGTAAAAGAACGTTGTTTCTTGTATTTATAGCAAGGCTTCGCGCATTCATTTCGAGCTAGCATTTTTCCTTTATTGTCTAGGGATTGAAAGAACATTCTAAAGTCTAATTTACATAAGCAGCTCTTTCAGTAATGCCGTCGTTAAAATTAAAGAGCGCGGACAGATAACATTGAACGCGCATATGATTAGAATAATAAAGAGTTTCTTACGAGCTATGTATTATATTATAAACGGCCTCATTCATGCATTCCTCGGGTGGAGCTCGTCCTTGGCTGTATATCGCTGATTCAATGGCTCGTAGTGATTCGCGATGGATGAAGTATAAAGCCGATCCCACCATTGTGTGCGTTGTTCGCGTAGGTGCACCCTTTGTGAATGCTTCTTTGGCAAGTTTGAAAATCGAAGCTGAATTTTTGATGATTCATTGCACAACCATCAGGCTGGAAAGGATTTGTGGTTGATGAAAATATATATTCAATTTTGTTTCATAAATTCGTTAATTAAATTTCACACTTGGAGTAACAGAGCCGTGCCACAGAAGAGATGATGTATTACGAAGAAACACGATATTTTTCTTTTTATGTCCACGATCTTACTTTCCATTTGTTGGAAGGCGTATCTAGTTGTCGACGATTATGATGATCTAAATAAAACAATGAGTGTTCATGAACTCACATAAAATAAAAAAAAATATATGAAATTCTGTAACCACGGAAAATATCATAGAGACATTTTTAATATTTGTACATCCATAAAAGTTGTAACAGACCATATTTAGATGAAAATATCAAGAATAAAGACTGCTTTGCACCCGAAATTCACAAGACAGAAATCGCAAATAAATTACGTCCCGTCAACAAAATCAAAACGAGAATTACAGTAATCCTTTCAAGATGAGTGGATCAAAACGACATAGCCTGTATTACAACATTTTGACGTCGCGTCTCGTGGGATTATAACATTTTAGTATGTGTCTAAAAACGGAGAGGAAGCGATTTTAGTTCGCGATTGTAAAAGCGATATCTTCAGACGTTTATTTATTTTTATTTTGAGAATAATTTAATTGCACAAAGTAAGTATGTTAATTATTTTGTTTATAGTAATTTGTCGTGAGTCACAAGAAATACTGTTTTTTTTTTCAAAACAAAAAAAAATTCGACATACCATACAAATCGATTGAAAAGTGGAGGGTCGATTGAACATCGTTTGACTTATCGATGATGTCGAATGAATATCATTTGGCATATTAAAAAAAATATTCGACTCGTCCGCGACAAAAATATACGCTATCGTGGTTTGTTTTTGGTAATTACGTAATCGTCATTTGCAATTAGCGCGATTGCCCTCCGGGTGACAGAATTCTGTATCGAAATTTGAATTTTTTTTCATGACTTTCACTTATTTTTTGACGTACATAACACAATGTAAAAATTTGCCAGTGATTGTATTTAAAACTTACTCTTTTTTCGGAAATATTTATTTTAAAAAGATACGAGTAGTAGAGATAAACTGAGTTAACAGCACTAAAAGCAATTGACATGGTACTGCGGCTCAAAGGAAATCTGCACTTTTCACCGTATCCCAGGGAAATCCACAAGTCAATCTTCGGAGCTCGCGATCCGTGAAATACGATGCTTAGCTGACGCTTTCATGTGGTAGAACTAGTAGTTAATTATGATCTTGTTTAAATTTCAGTATTACTACCGACTTAAGATATTCGTAAAAAATTTCATTACTAAAAGATTCATCTTAGTATTGTCATCATAATCATTTGCTTTTAGACTCGTTAGTCTAATTATAACTTTTCTGTTTCTCCATAGGGTAGGCTGGTAGAGAATGCATTAAGTCCACAATTGCATTAGTATGTTATGAATGAATGAATCTTTATTTGCAATAAACATATACTTACAACAATAAACAATATAAAAGTGGTAGAACAGAAAAAAATAATTAAAAAGATTCTCATCAAAAAAAAAACAAAATCATTAATAAATACATTCGCGCTTTCGCCTCCGCCAGCGTAGAGACCGCAGCCTTAGAAGACAACTCTTGTTCTTGACCCTAATAGACAATGTGTTCACACAATACTTATCATCAATAGTATTCTCTATGGTTCGCTTTGTGTGGCCTATTGGTTGTCATAAACAATTTATTATTATACAAGGTGTATTCTATTCATTGTTTGGATGAGTCGTCAAACTTCATTAGCTAGGTTTTAGGAGCGACCACTTCATGACTTTCCTTTCTGTGTGCGACTTGATGACATTATGAATAGTAACTATGATCTACAAAGCTGGAATTTGTCAGGTAGGTTTATAATGAGTAAGAGTTGTCCCATAAGAAATCAAAATCATCGAATGAAAATCATTCGAAGTAGAATGTTTTCAATCAACTCACCGATTTTACATACTCAAAAATAGCCTTTTAGGTTAGGTTTAGGTTATGATTTGGATTTGATTTTGGTAAATATATTACGTTGACGTCATTAACATTAGATTGCCCTCCGCTGAGTTTCCCTTTCACTCGATAGTTAATTTTAAAAAAACTATATCATATATTAATAACTAGCTGTTTCCCGTAGCCTCGCCTGCGTCGAAAATAGCTTATGTTTGACTCCGGGTCTTCAACTATATTCATACCAAATGTCATCAAAATCCGTACAGCGGTTTGGTCGTGAACGCCTAACAGACAGACAGACTTTCGGACATCCATATCCATACTAATATTATAAATGCGAAAGTCTGTCTGTCTGTTACGCTTTCACGGCCAAACCGCTGAACGGATTTTGATGAAATTTGGTATAAATATAGTTGAGGACCCGGGGTCAAACATAGGCTACTTTTTGATGCAGGCTGAGCCGCGGGAAACAGCTAGTATAATATTATATTATATAGTATGGAAGTATGGATATGGATTTAATGTGAATGTAATTTTTTATGGCATGTGAACGCTAGTAGCACTTCCCGAAATTGTCACGGCGAAGCCATTTCATGATGAAGGAATAAAAGCGTCGGAAATATTTTTCAAATGTTTTCTGATTGTTCAAAATAGTGTCCATTCGTGTATGCGAGTTATTATTATAACGATGTGCAGCTTTGGACATCCACCGACCATTAATCAGATGACCTGGAAAAAGTCGCAGGCTGACGCTGGATGCAGGCTGCTGCCATGGTCATTTTGGTAATCATTAGGAGAGGCCTATGTCCAGCAGTGGACTGACTGCGGCTGAAATGATGATGATGATGATGGGTATGCGAGTACTGGCTGCATAGAATTTGTCTTGTATGCGAAGATAAAAATGTTGTTTTGCCGCCTTTTCCTTTATCATTTTATTTCGTCTTTCTTTTGTTTTTAATTGTCATTTTACATTTTAGTTTCAACTAAAATTATTTTATCACTTCTAACACAGAAGTCTAACTAAAGCATCTATTTACATATCAATGTTGTATTTAGTTCAACCGTAGTTAAACAAAGCCCGATGTACTTGTATTATAGTTACCCGATCAAGTGAATTCTAAATGATCAAAGTTTGGTTGTTTTGTCGCAGAACCATCCTATGTTTTAACCTTAAAGTTCAAATAATAAACACTGTTTTTTTTTATAAGGGTGCCTCTCCAACTACTGAAGGTAAGTGATTTGCGCAAATGGAAAAATAAACTGACAAATTGCTACTCCTTATCCAAGTCCAGGATTGCTATTTTTGAAAAGAGTGACTTAATCAAAACCGGCGATTCGACTAACTTTTGGTAGAAAACGAATGATAATTGTTCGATATAATTGTCATACTTTTCTATGTTGTCTTCTATGTTGCGTTTAATTCCTAAGGAAAATATAATTCTGTCAACTAAGAAAATTGTCGCCTCTTGGGTCTCCTCAAGCAAATTTCTTTAGAAATATCCAGCATATGTACGCTAATGTTTTTATCTTCGTATTCATGTTAATAATTTACTGTGTACAATGAGCCATATAGAAAAGTACTACTCACTATACGACCAATAATTTTACCGACTTCAAAAATGGAGGTTCTACGTTAGACTGTAGGTACCTAAGTATGTATTTTTTTCATTTCTTTATTTCCAACGTCATTTAGGTACTAGCAATTTTCTATTGAATATGTAGAGGACATTTCTGCTACATTGTTTTTTTAACAGATGTTTTTCTACTACTACTCATCAGTGGCGTGGGGTGAAAAAAAAGAGAGGTAAAGCCCGAGCAAAAAACGGCCGACGCGTAAATAATCAAAACTTAACATTTGTAAAAAAAAAACATGAAATAAATTACCTAAATACCTTAAACACTAAACGTTTCATTAAGTTTCGATTACGCTCTACTTTACGATTGTGGGCTTCAAAATTATTGCCGAGAAATGATTCTATTCTACTATTTCCAAAATCGTGTAACAATAAACAACTGCGTAAATGTTTTTCAGTTTGACTATGTTTTCTAGCCGAATTGGTCAAATTATTTATGTCTGAGAAACCCATTTTATTCCAAGCACTATTTGTATCGGAAAACAGCAGACATGGAAAGCAAAATAACTTATTTAATTTGCAACTGCCTGTTATCCAATTGAATTTATCATACATCGAACTGTGAAAATGTTTGAAAAACCCATCCTTACGCTTATAATCAATTTTTATATCGAGACGAGCCCGTCCAAGGTTAATGATATATTTTTTATTATCGAACGATTGTTTTGAGAACGAAGTTGATTCATTCAATAAGTAATCTGTAAGACAACAATCTATTTGTACTAATGCCGCCATTTCTCGCCTAACAACAACAACGACATAAAACAAAATGAAACAAACCAACCTTTACGATGAAACAAAACAAACACTATATCAGAATACACAACAACCTGTGTTAAACTTCACTAATTTCGATTCTTTTAAACTATATACCACAATCTAATCACTTATCACATTAAATCAATTAGCATAAAATTAATCCGTGCAAATGCGCTCATAATAAGTGAAGTGACATAGTGACAATCCGTCCGATTATCCGAATTAGAAAGACAATTGGCCGGCGGCAGCGCTAATTGGACGAAAACTTTTCTAGTGATACGAAAGGACCTATACAGAGTTTGGTAGGCTATCTTAAATCGGGTTATCAGTTATCAATATCAACGAGTACTTTTCATGTAGTAGTGACATGTATGTGTGTGTCAATTTCATACATTGGAAATACTTGGATTCCCGATATCTTGAGCGAGTTCACTTGGCGTGTACTCGGCGCGGATTGCGTCTTACCATTGCTAAATCGTGTGTGTGTGCGTATGCGCGATTTCAAATACATTGCGTATTTTGTATCCAGCGTATTGAAGAATACTTTTTACAAAGCGCTCAATGTAATTGTGTCGCTTGCGATAATTAGACTCCTTAGTTTCCGTATTACCGGTAAGGCCGTCAGTCGTCGGCTTACATTTTATGACAGTGTCATATAAGTAGGTATATGGGTATAGCTAAGAACAATAGCGGTATAGTGTATACATTTTCGTGGAAGAGTAATAAGCTGGGATAAGCTATTATTATCAATAATTAAAAATATGTATATATTAGAGATTAGCCAAGGTAAGCCGGTGGGAATCGTGTTCTATGGAGGCTTCGCCACTGATCTTAGCGTCTTCCCGGTTGCATCTTTGGCTCGGAGCTCAAGGTCCGCTTTCTTACATGTTTCTATAATATTTTGTGCAATGAAGAGTATTCGTACCTATACTTTAATTTAGTATATCCGTTCTCTAAAAGTCCACTTCGTTAATTCAACAAGCCTGAATAAAATACGAATAAAGGATGAATGATGCGGAAAACAATTCCGATCGTTCAAGTCCCCTTATCTGTGTACGAACCGTCTAGTAGTGCTTTTCATTGCTGGATTTTTGTTATGCAAATTAATAAGGATTTTTCATTATTCGTACTCGTTGAAACTTTATTAATCTCTATTCTTAAACCGTGCAGCATAATAAACTCTCTACGTCTCTGTTTCTTCTCGTTCTTAAAAAGATTATATCACATAGATTATTAATTGGATACCGTCAGCGTACTAGACAAATGCGGCAACTACGCGAATTCGGCATAACCGCGTCAGTCACGCCGCAACCGATAATTGAGTTGGACGTCGAGATAAATTTAAAATTTTAGTTTAAAAACAGAAGCAAAATACCAGTTTGCGTATTCAAACTATGTAAGAATAATAGTACAAGAATTATCTCTTTCTCGTTTCGTCTTTGCACATTGTCTTACACCCACTACAATATAAAGTGGCCGCATTCTGGGAACTGATTTTTCTTCACAGCGCGGTATCTAGTCGAGCGCGCGCGACACCAATTAATAATCTAAGTTATATCAGGCAGACTTCGTTAATCGAGAGAAGAATTTCTTCTCGTGGATGTCCTAAACTAAGCGGTAACCAAAAAGTCTAGATTTACTTGGGATATAATCCAGAACCTCAGATTAATGCGTAGCCTTCGCACTAATATAGAAAAGTCAACTTGTTTTGAAAAGGGCCTGCGTCTAAAAGTAGCTTATGTTTGACCCCAGGTCAACTATATTCGTACCGAATTTCATCAAAACCCGTTCAGCGGATTTACCGTGAAAGCGTAACAGATAGACAGACTTTTGCATTTATAATATTATTAGCTGTTTTCCGCAGCTTCGTTTGCGTCAAAAAGTACCCTGTGTTTAACTTCGGGTCTTCAACTATATTCATACCAAATTTCATCAAAATCCGTTTAGCAGTTTGGCCGTGAAAGCGTAACGGACAGATAAACATACTTTCGCAAGTATGGATTGGATAGTATAAAGATTCATAGTTTAGGACAGATGCATTAGGGCGAGGATAATAGTCCCTTTACAAAATTACCTTTTAAAACTTAGAAGTAGCTTGATATCTTGTTAAAATTCGCTTCGATGCCCATTACTTAGGTCCACGTAACAGTACTGTATCTAGGACACTGAAGTTCTTGTACTAACTTATACTAGACTCAACTTAGCTAAGTTGCTTGGCTTTATAGTTTAGCGGATGAATGAGTTTAGTGTGTTTGATTGTAATAACTTAGCTTTATCCCAGGTATATTCGCTAAAATGCGATATCTTCGTTTTTTAACATTATGAGGTAAACACAAACTTTTTATGATTTATTACATCTGACCACCTGCCTGCCAACAACCCATTTATTTATTTGTAAAATTAACACTTCTTTGCATATAGTAAAATAAAAATTGACAACAACAACAATTAACAACCCTCGTTGGGAATGTTGTCGCTATAAGCGAACAGAATTACAAAAGTAAATTTAGACTTCTGTTCGCCATTCATGATATAATGTAACTATTTGTCTTTCAATAAAATTCATAGATAAATAAAACTGAACATGGATTTTCTTTTTATTATTTATGACTGAGATAAAATTTTGGATTGGATTTAACAATAACAAGGGACTTTTGGCGGGAAGCTGTGAATAGCAGTATCGCCGCTGTATTTTATTTTCCAAAATTTGTGTTCTTTTGAGTGTTTGTGCTTAATAACGGTGGGTTCTTATTCGCAAGGTGTTCAAGAACAAGCGTGAGTGTTGGGAAGTGATACAGTATTCGATTTATGTGACTTCCTTGCTTGTTGCCAAAAGCTCCTGAATGCCTGACTCTTCTGACTCGACTTGATTATGACTTGACTTGACTTAACCACTGACTTGACTTTATACTTGTTTGATTTAACAACTTTATTCAAAAAAAAATATTACTTATTGGCTAAATGTGAAGAGCCAAATTTAAAGAAAAATAAAACAATAACAAACATAACTTAAAAATAATAAATGCTTATTGATTATTAACTTTAAATATCAAAAGTAAACAAAATAATAATTACATACCTACGTGAACTCCGAACCAAGGATCGGACTTTAACAAAATTGGATATTTACAACTACCGAGTTATATTATTTTTTTTTTAAATCATTTATTCAGTAAATATCAAATGCACACATACAACAGTTACCGAACCGCGGAAACCTCGATGGGTTTATCTGTGTTCGGTGAGTCGCTATTACATTTCGAAATACCTAAGTATTTTTTCAAACTTAATTTATATTTTTTAAAGTTATTGTTATACAACTCCTGAAGTTCTGAAGGAAGCTTATTTAGATAGTTTGGTATCATATAATCAGGAATTCTTGTCCCATACAGATTATTAAATTTTGGAAGACTATATTTATTTAAATAACAAAGTGTTCATTTGTTATGTGTTCATTCATATGTATGCATTCTTAGGTATGCATTTACAAGGAGTACAACTTTACTACCATTTTTCGCGGGTGTCATATTGGAGACGACAAACTACTACATTAAGTAAACTATACTGCAAACTGTATACAAACTCTAATGAAGCCAGACATAAATTTCGTGCAAATTTAAAAATTCTCCGTGCATTTTTCAGTTTTTATCCACTGCTGATTTTCACAACTCTCTCGCGTGGGACGTAAAATATATGCCAAACGTTCGTTTTGAAAAGTAGTAAATATCCTCCATCCTTCATATCATGTGTATGTAGTTTTAACCGCGCATATTATTTCGAAAGCCATTGAAATGATGAAAGCGGATAATTTGCGCCCCGTAGTCTACCGAGCCTTTCAAAATAAAAATACTAGAAATGAGACAATTTTTGAAAAATATTTTATTTTTGATATTATCTTATCTTCGCACTGCTGGATGAGATCCCCCAGAATTATCTTATTGCCAGCTCTAAATTTCGTTTACAGCTTTTCCACCAACATACGCTTTTTTATTTCACAATGAGCAAGCAGCAATGGATCACGCACGATCCCATGTGATGATACAAAGTGCAGATGTAGTCTAAAATCTAGACGGTTATATACCTTATATAGAAGAAGAATGAAGGTAGGAAATAGTATCCAGATTAAATTCTAAAAGTCATTTTTAACATTACATCTTTTTAAGTTATTTTTTCTTAGCTATTTCCCGCAACTCCGCCTGCGTCAAAAATAGCCTATGTAGACCCCGGGTCTTCAACTATATGCTTACCAAATTTCATAAAAATCCGTTCAGCGGTTTGGCCCTGAAAGCGTAACAGACAGACAGACAGACAGACTTTCGCATTTATAATATTAATATGGATTTATCACATAAGTATATTATGTTAAAAAGCTACGCGGTACAAAGCATTTGTGCTTTAGTTATCTCAGAATAGTCAAGTTTCCCAACTCGTATAAATGCCAAAACTACACTTATCGTAGTTGTGTTTGCTGCTACCATGTTACTTGATGTTACCCTTTCATACCTTCATTATTTTGAGCCGCCATAGACCGTACACTCGAATGAAATATAATGCGGATTATCGTGTAATGGGGGTCGGGTTACGAGCAAGTCTTTGCCCGTAAGTTCTAAAGGAATTTTTAAAAATTAATAATAGAATATATAATTTGGTACCTGTCTCAGTAGAGTCGACTAAAAGTTTCTTTTCATACAAAACATTTGAACAGAGTACATATCATTTTATATTTATGGGAAACTTACACCTGTTTTTATTAACTTTAAAATTTAAAACAGTTTGGATGTTGCATAGACCTAAAGGTAATTAATAGCTAGGGGTATCTGTTAATAACGCCAATAAGTAATTTTAAACAGACTCAAAAAAAAAGAAGGTTTTATGTTCGTGTGTATGTGTTATTTTATAACCTAAATTAAAAATAAACCATTTCATTTCAGTTTGTTTCAAATTATCGGCAATTTGAGGCTTTTAACGTGCCCAAATAACTTTTACAAAAATTTGACTTATAGGTATTAGACGCTATCTACCTAAATACGAGTATGTAACAGTTTTTACGACATTTTCATAGAAATATGTCCCTGTCATAATGTCTGGAGTACAGGAAGTGTTGTCTTCTCGTCCAAGTGCGAAGTAATTCTAGTGTACGATAAGTTACTTGGCACACCGCCTTCTGTCAACTATCTATTATATTTTCGATATTTCTACTTCTGAAATGGAAGGAAAAAATATTAGGAAATGAAAGGAATTTTAACACAATTTTACTTTTATTGACCGTGTAACTATCTCTTTACATAGCTCATATAAGTAATACCAACTTAAAAATATATAATATAACTTTTGCTTGCTTTTGGAATGAACAGAGCAGAATTTAACGCCATTCAGTTCGAACCAATGAACATAAAAGATCATCATTGAATGAAATCTAAAATAAATATACGTATAAAGGTTTTTCTTCAAACATTTCAAGATTATTTCAGAAAATACCAAAGATTTATTCCTTAAATAAACTAATTGAAAATTCTCCACTCAAGATTACAGGGCAAGTAAACAAAGAAGTAAACTTCGCAAACAATAACCTCCAAAGTAAGCAATTTGACTTGCAAACACTTGCAAAACGGTTCCGATCCGTTTGGCTATTACATTTCTGGGTAATTCATCATAGAAAGTGAAAATAACAGATGTTCTAAGCTTGGCATAGGTATGGTTGGTACTCTGAAGGAGCACGCCTTCTCCGGAAATTGCGTAGAGGCATTGTTTGGCCTTTGTAGACGGTATTAATCATTGAAATTGTTTTTGATACCCACGAAAACAGGCTCGTCACGGCTACTGGCTGAAGGTGAAACGATATGTTGTATGTTTTTATTTCATAACTAGCTTTTTCCTAGAGCTACGTTTCCGTGAGAATTTTAGGAGTTTTCTTACCCTTTCCTGTACGAGAGTAAATACGAACAAAATTCCGAATCGATCCAACCGTTCTCGAGTTTTGCGCTTGGCAAATTACGGGTTCGATTATTATTTAGCGGCCTATAATTAGTTACCTTTCCCTAAGGAAGTAAAAAGCTCTCAATTTTTGAGGAAAAATTGTAACTCTACATTTTCACTTAAACCTTAAAAAAAATTGGTATATTGTAGAGAGAATATGGATAAATAAATTAAAAAAACAATTCTCCCATAAACCACTTCAACTTTTATTTAGAGTGACTAGCCAATTGAACATTGAAAATTGCATAGCCTCATTGTTTGGCTTTGTACGTTGTAGATAGATTCATTGTAATTGTTTTTGACTACAAGCCCGTCACGGTAACAGGCAAGGTGAAATCGTTTGGACGTGTACCTTTATTTTTGTTTATTTTAAGCTAATTACCCTTGTAGTTAGAAAATACCTACGCGGTGTGCAATTATTTCGTCGACATTTTCTTTACATTTTCGTAAAATAAAATATGGAAATGTTTGAACACATTGTTTCTGAAATAGTTGTGTGTTTTGCTGATTAGCATTATAGAGAAAAAGGTGGCTTAATTGGATAATTGTGGAGCGATTTTTACGTGAAACTTTATGAATGTTTTCATATGTGCATGCGAAATGTTATACATTACTTCTTGACGTTAACAGGTACATTAATTACACAAAAGAAAACATGTCGTTTCTGGATCTTGAAAGAAACAAATATGCTTAAAATATCGATGAATATGCTTAAAATCTCAATAAACATTAATTAACAAGGCGACGGTAATTTATAAAACTAAAAACCCCGACTGCGTTTCTGTATAATTTGGAAATGAAAGAACCGCGAAAAACAAAATCCCGCCATTTGAACTAGCTGTTTCCCGCAGCTCCGCCTGTGTCAAAAAGGAGCCTATGTTTGACCCCGGGTCTTCAACTATATTCATACCAAATTTCATCAAAATCTGTTCAGCGGTTTGGCCGTGAAAGAGTAACAGACAGACAGACAGACAGACAGACAGACAGACTTTCGCATTTATAATATTAGTATGGATTAGTATGGATAGTATGGATACCCAATGTCACTCTCACAGTAAATACTAATTTAACTAAACGGCACCTCTCAAGCTAAAATCCATCGAGCCGTTCAAGATGCAGGGCGTGCCAAACAATCACGTTATACAAACAATTCCATTACATATATCAGTTAGAACACTTGGTACTACTCGTAATTACGGTAGAAAATGAACACGCTTTTTCCTCCCGTGACATAAATCCCAAGTGAGTACTTAGCAAAATGTTCGCATAAAATATGTGTTTACATCAGTGAATCAAACACCCTAATGATTTTGCCGCATTTAATGGGGCTTTGATGTTATTAATTGTACCACCTGTGCGGAACCTGATGAGGGGAAACCTTATGTACGACCGACCCCAACTAGTGTTGTGGATGATGTACTCATATGTATTGAATTACCTTAATTATTACCTACAGATATTTGGGATCAAGTGCTATTTTTGAGAAATATCGTTCCGATTACTAAAGAATATTATTATTATGTTTTTACATTTTTGTAATCCATGTCTGACAAATAAAAAAATAAAAAAATTATCTAGTATTATTTCGAGGGAAAATCATTTGAAAACGAATGATGAATCATTCGACTCGCCGGTTTTGAGTGACTCATAGGTCTCAAACATAGCACGGTAGAGTTCCATGTAGAGCGTAGGGAGTGGAAATTCCACAAAAAAGAAATTATTATAGATAGAGCCATCGAACACTTTTGTAGTATCATAATTAAAAATTAACGCGGCATATTTTCGGTGTCGGCTGTCAACGGGCCATCGATAGTTTTAGGAACAGATACACCTATCAGGTCAGGATACTAGTACTTCATTTTCTATGTGGGATCCATACGAGGTACAAATCTGAGAGCACAGCGTTAACTCTTACCTCTAACACAAATTTTGGTGAACATTGTGGCTAGCGAAATCTTGAGAGATTTTGTGTTTAAAATCTATAAAGTGGTGGTCGAGTTTGTAAAAAACAAAGGTTTTTATTTAAAAACCTAATGCATCAATACATCGCTACAAAATTGTGACTTCGCAATACCCCCACAAGGGTCCATGTATTAATTATTACCATCGTATGTATGCATGAATGTGAAAAAATAAGGTCATGGTAGAGCGCTATTGTCACTATCAGTAGGGTTATACAGAATCGTACTCGTATTTAAGAAAATCTGAATAAAATTTAAGCATATAAAAAACAGAAAATTACTGGTATTTTAAAGAATGAATCATGGAATACATACGTTGTCGACGATTTTTTATCATGTCAGTAAAGACATTAGACTTCTAATACTGTCTCACCTTCCATTTGCCTCTGTCCTTAGCACTTCATATCCAATTCCTGATTGCACGATTGTCCCGTTCTAGGCTTTTCTCGCTTTCTGTACCCATCGGCTGAATGTTTGGTAATCAAGCACTAAAAAATGTGAGCTCATTTTTCAGGAGGCATGTGGCAGATGTTCAAATGAAAATTGGTTTAAGATTTGAAATTGTAAAAAATTTGTCATTTTATTGGCAGCTATTTATAGACATGTTATGGGGTTTTACATAAATGTTACTCGTATACAAATAGATGGTCAGTTAGTTTAGTTCCTGTGGCGTAGCAGCTAAAGAATTGATTTGCTTGTAATGATAGTTCTTGAAAAATGAATGAGCTAATCACAAAGAACATAAAATGGAAAGTTTCTCAATACTCAGAGGAAGTCGATGTTCTTTGAAAGTTTACTCCTCTGTAAGATTTCATTAAATTTTCTTTCAAGAACATCTTGAGTTTACGATTTCCACTAAAGTATTTAATAAGTCTTTCAAGACGCTGAGAAAATCTATAAGGTCACAACACTACTCCTAATCCTTATAGATTACATGAATGCCCGCACTTACAAGGGTTGTGAATTATGTCAAATTCAATGGTTTGTGGATTCGTGGTTTAAACCGATACATTTTCAATTACTTTCCCAATGAAATGTAGTTAAATTGCAAATAACTCGACCTGATCAAACAAGAGGATTGGATCTTGTTTTGTTTCTGTTAGCGAGGGGATCAATTTATTTTGGCGATTTACTGTATTTATCGAGTATTTTTAACGAAACGAATTTTTTTCACAACCTATCTCTATCTATTTTTTACCTGGTTGTTAAAATTAAAGCTAGTCTAAAGAAGGGGAAATTAATAGGTTAGGTACCTACTGAAATATCTATTTCTAAGTACGAACCTTCCTTTCCCAGATCTTGGTATAGATTTCTTTAAATTATGCAGTTCCCTTGTCTGTTACGTGATTTCCTGATGTTTCTATCCATTTTATCGTAACTTTTTTAAATCTTTTATTTATTTTAAATGAATATTTTTCTTAATTTATTGATCACTGTAATAAATGAAAATTTGATGTAAAAAGATTTTAGGATTTGTTAAACGTGTTCAATACATGTTTAACAAATCCTAAAATCTTTTTACAAAAATTTACTCTAGAAATGAAAATCGTGATGCTATAAAGTGATGAACCCCCTGATTTTAGAATAAAAACAAGCCACGAGGCGAACGAATTAGGTGTAAAAATCTCAAATATCTTCACAGCTGATATTAAACCATAACAGTAGACGTAACAAACGTGCTTAGCAAAAATGTGAAGGATGTTGGCAATAAATCCAAAGTGAGGATGCGACACGTTGCTTGAAATGTTATATCCAAATAAAGTGACAATTTTCGAATAAAATTTTCGACGGTTATTCGGTGTTTTGGAACAAATTGCTCATGACGATAAGGCTGTGCTTTTCGGGTTTATACTTTACTCTCTGTTGTTAATCCTAATGTGCTGTTTGTAGTGCATTGTTTTTAGTTCCGTTTGTTCTTTTTACTGTTTATTTTTTGTTATTGTCAAAATTTTTGTCAACTTTTGATAGACGAGAGTGATGAGCGTAGAAGAAGCGAGGGAAGTCTGTAAGGATCGTAGCAAATGGAAATCCGTAGTCTCTGCCTACCCCTAACGCATGACGGTATGTTTTTATGTATGCACTTTTGATAGATACTTCAATATATAGTTAATTTAATTAAGTACATGAATACATATCACTTCATTAGTGCTAGATGTAATATCACACAGAATATTAAGACACTAACGCCGATGACTAAATATTTTGCTCTTGTTCGTAATGGGCATTATTTTACCCACAAGCCACAGGGGAAGTAAAGCGGGTGCAAACCAGCATGTTGCTATAGTTATATCATAATTATATTGATCTGTGACTTATTGGGGGTGATATTCGCGCGCTTCTTTCTTTCTCTTCCATCTCCCTTCAAACCGAAACACAATAATCCAAAACTGCTGGTTACCAGCAGAAATAAGATAGATCTTTGTAAAGGTCTACTTCCTATAAAACAACAGCATACCTATTTCGATACCTTATAGATCTATGCTGAATATTTCTATTCCTTCTTTTGCAGCCCGTGGGCATCTACCCTGGGAAGTACGAGTGGGCGAACGAGAACAGCCCAGTGGGAGGAGACTGTTCCATCTGGGTGAAGGCCGCCACGCTGCAGCTGGATGATGGCCAGTGGCAGTGCCAAGTCACTGCTAGCAACTACGATGTGCCGGTATGTTGTCCTTTTCATGTCTATACTGTAAAATAAAGCTAAAGAGTTGGCTTGTTTGATTAGGCGTACAAACTTCAGTACCTATCTTACTCAAGATCTGAAATTCCTGTGGGTGAAACCGTGGAACACGCACGTTTGTTTTTGAGTACCTAGGTAAGAATCGTTTGTGTAATATGCTGATTCTCTTAGGCCTGACCTTTGAACAATAAATTATCCCACCAAAAACATTTTCATGCAAAAATGTTGCCAAGACGAGTCTACATAGCTTACCCTATGAAAAAGTTATTAGATCTCGTATAAAGCCAAGCTCTAAAGACTCCACGCTCTAAACCTACGAGCTCTACACTACACCTTAATCAAAATCTATGAAAAAGTGGTCACATCTCATGTAGAGCCAAGATTCTTGATCTATGCGCCCTTGCTTTACCAGGCCTAACTTCACATACTCTACATTTTAGTCAAAACGTGTGGCTTGGCCGTTTTATTTCACACACGATGAACGAGTGCCTATGAAATCTTAGTAAAGGTAACAAAACGGCCAAGCATCACGTTTTGACTAAAATTTTAACTATTTAGCATCATTCAAACCAAAGTTATGAGAGTACATATTGTATTTGTAGAAGTTACTGTTCACGTGTATACTTATTTGTAAAGCCACTAAGATTTGCTAAGTTGGTAATAGAATTTGACAGATACTTAAATAACATGTTCACCTGCGTGCGCCAAATATATTTCGTAAGACTGCCAGTTAATTACAAAATCGCAGGCTTGAGTCATCTGATTGAGATGATTCTGTCATCGGCAGACCTTAATAAGCCTTAATGTAGGTGCGTTGGGCGATTCCCGCGGCTTTAACTCAGACACCCAAGGCCGATACTGGCGCTTTAGAGATGAAGTTAAAGACGAGAAATGCTCTGTCATAATTGTTTTTCGTAACTATTCTTGTGCCGAACTAACACTGTTTCTCCCAATGCTGAGAATGCTCTCAGCATTAAGTGCGCAAATTGTTATGAGTACTTGTTGAACAATAAAGTTTAAATAAATTGTAAGTCCATCTCTTGTAATCTTTTTAAAGTACAATTAAGTTTAAATACATATATGAATAGTCAAAAATGGCGGCTAACATGAGACAACCGTGTTTGCCTGCCATTTTTAATGACTTTTCTCTAAAAGCGCAAGAATCTTGTCTTCTGGCACAGAATTCATTAGTAGGCTCAACTCTCAGTAATATTCATTATAGTACCTACACGTAGAAATGATTGATCTTGAAATCCACTAGATAAGTCTAGACAAGTTTTTTTTATTGAACTAAAGTCGCCCCGAAATTCTGTCGCCATTACCACATCTGGAAATAGGAAACTGGAAATCAACTTCTTAATATATCATTCATAGACAGGCTTCGTGAAGTGATGATATCTTTGAAATCTGTAACACAATAGTTTATGAGCAGTATAAAATAATATTTCTTAATTAATTAATATTATTGACAGGATTCCTTATCAAGCCCTCCAGCCACCTTAGCCGTCCGGGAGCCGCCTCACAACCCTCGCATCTGGTTTAACGGCTCCCAAGTCATGAACGGCCAGAATATCACCATTCCTGCTGGTTCCAGGGCCTCCGTCACCTGTGAAGCCAGGTTCGGAAACCCGCCGGCTTATATCGAGTGGTATTTAGGTAAGTAAACTGCTATTTAAAATTTCATCAACCTAAAGCATCCATAGACCTCCATATCTCTTGTCTTGTGCTTTCTCAGTTACGTCTTTAGCTGGTTGCTTCAAAGCCCAGTAGAATCAGAATTAGAATCATTTATTTTTAGTGTCCACTTCCTCATTTCCCCACCACTTCGCACGGTTTTTTACTTCATCCTTGAGTTATAAGACCATCTGCCTGCACGGGCACGCACTACGACGTCGAGCCATCACTTTTTTGGTATACACTTTAACCATAGACCATCACTACGATTAAATACTAACATATTACCAAAATTAAACACGAGTCCAGAGTTCTTTGGTTTATTTCTCTTGAGACACTTGGGTGATATCACTTGGATTATCAAATTCCACATTTTCAGTTCAGGATTATTTATCTTGAGCAATTTCGTATCTCATTACTAGGATTCTTCTACTTTATAAAAAAAAATAGTTTAATCTAAAAAAAATTATAGGGAGCTAGAAAGCTGTACAACTTTGAATATAAACCATATTATTGGCTTTATAGTTGGCTATCTATATTTTTTCAGAAAAAGAACGCCTAACAGCATGGAGCCAGACGAACACGACAGAGATGGAGAAGCCCCGGCGATGGGCTGCCAGGTCTACCTTAGAGCTGGGAGCCACCAGATCAGCTCATGGAAGACAATTGGAATGCAGATCTCACCACCCTTCTTATAAACCACCTTACTACAAGAACTCTTTTGCGCTTCTTGATGTCACTTGTAAGTATTTTACTTGATCTGATCTCCTTCTTTATAGTCGTGTCGATGTCTCTGACCAGGCTTGCTATGGTCTCTTTATCACATGCAAATGCCAGTGAGTGAGCGAGATGACGCAACACGGAATATAAAGCGACGTCTCGCTTACTCACTCGCATTTGGGTGGAATTAAGAGTTAAGTCACTAGATCTCAACAATTATATCGCATTGGTTCCCTGCATAAGGTCCTTACAAGCAGGGAAACCATAGGCGCTTAGCCACAAAAAAAATCAGTAGGTATTTTTAAATCAACTCAGTTCATTCTTTCATGCCGAATGGGGTTCATGGTCAATCGACCCTGTACAACCTAATGTCAGAGTTTTTCGGAACCGCCTTTCGTTATCGACCACCAAATGGCAGCCGTGCGTGACGAGCAACTTAAGTTCTTAACCAACAGTTAGTCTTGAGTCATCGACTAAACTCTATTTTCAGGGTGTGGTGATTAAAAAGAGACAATTAAAAATGTGCGCATTTCTGTGTCAAAACTATAAATTTCGCCTTTCCAATTCCAGTCATTCCCGTCGTCTCCATCAACGGTGCAGACCCCAGCATCCTGGCCAACTTGGAAGAAGGGTCCAGTGCATTGACCCTGGAATGCCGAGCTGAAGGCAACCCCAAGCCATACGTCTGGTGGACCAGGAACGGCCAGGTCATAGCTACCAATGGGCCGAAGCTGTACTTGGCTCCAGTGTCGAGGAATCATACTGGTGAGTGACCTGAATTTAAGGAAAATATGTTTTCAAGTGACTTTCTCGTAGATGATACGTTCCTATCGAATCACACCCTGTAAGATTTTCATTTAAAAACTTCGAGTATAGGTTCCTTCATTCATATCAAATTTTTAATCAAAGTCACCCATGGCAAGCCACGTAGTAACTTTTCTGCCGGTTAAAAGGTGAGATAGTGCATCTCCCCAGCCAACTCTCTTTTGCTTTAGATGCTTCTGTTACTGCAGGGCTCACAACCAGCAGGAAACTTCGCCTGATCTTAAAGCGATGTCCTGTGTAATGCCTTCGAGTGTGGTGCGACGCCCCAGATAATGAGCCACATTCTGCTCTGCCCGCCCCTAAAGTACGTAGCGTGTGCCAAAGTTAACTGGGCTACTAATGGCACTTCTACCCGATTCTTATTTCTGTAGGCGTCCCGCCAGTCGCTTAACACCTGCACGCTGGATGACTTGTACAGCGCTACAGACAACGCTGTTCGGTTAGCCCAGTTCTGGGCATAGAACAGCTACATCTACACTAATATTATAAAGAGGAAATATTTGTATTTTTGTGTGTATGTTTGTAATAAATAAACTCAAAAACTACTGTGCGATTTCAAAAATTCTTTCACCATTGGAAAGCTACATTCACCCTGAGTAACATAGGCTATATACCGCAGGCGGAGCTGCGGGAAACAGCTAGTGAGATATAAAGATGAACATACGCTAAGAAGAAGAGTTCAAAAGGGTTCCGAAAAACTCTGACATCAGGATGTACATTGCATCCAGGACTATCGAACAAGGACCTTTAAAAGAACGAATATGGGTAGTTCTTCAGAGACAAAATTTTCGATGTCTGTGGGTATATTTCTGGAACCAGCAGATCAAACGGCATGTGTTTTTTTTTATGCATAGTTTATCTTTATCCCTAACTGGAACAAATGATATTTTTTAAATAATTACTGTCTAAGTACAAAATAAAAAAAAATTAAGACTGTTCTCCTGATTCATATGACGTGTCCGTTACCCATTTCCTGGAACAAAATTGTCGATGTCGCATTTTTCCTTTGATAAATCAAAATAAATTGTAATTATATCGAAAGAATATGAATTGTGTTCTTACAAAAAAAATGTGTATTATGAAAAACTAAGTTAGTTTTTTTTTAAATAAATAAATAAGAAGTGTCCGGCGTACAATACTGATTACTCTGGCCTAAGCTGCGCTTGACCATACTTGGACGGGTTACCATAATGAGAGGTTAGCTTACCGCGCGGGGGGAAGCCAGTCGTGCGACGGAGAAGCTAGAAGGTGGACGTGCGGCTGGTCAGCTTAAATCCCGGTGTTACGAAGGTAAATATCTGATTCATATGTGCTTGGTTCAGGTGGCATACTGATTACAATGCCCACTCTATAAAATTTATTTTATTATTTTAAAACTTTAATATGCGTTTTGTGTGATGCTATTGGGTCATAGATTTATGTAAAAAACTGACAATACTGCAGTGTTTATGACTAAAGAGATTTTCGTGATTGGAGGCAAAATTCTGATTTATCTGTGCCTGATTCATATGGTGAAAACCCCATATGAATCATAAAATTAATTCTTTCTTCCTTATTCACCACAAAAAGAGCGCTTTTGGTGTATTTCTTGTCATCAGGATGTCATCATCAGGAAGATCAAGGTCATTTTGAGCTATATTCAAATGTTATCCAGTCTAGGTTTCGATAACAGATTACCTACGTTTGATCAATGAGCTGCATGAAGCTTTCTTCGATTTCTCCTTGCTTTGTTGTTTATTGCAATCTTCTGACATAGTAAAAAACCCAACGTTTTGACCGTACATTAAATAGCTTCCTTTAAACAGTTGTCCATACTACAACTGAGTTCTCTTCTAGCCAGAGTATGAAGTTTATTGGCACTCCACACAACACTTCTGCATACACCACAGGCACTAATGGCTAATTTTTGGTAAAAAGTATTATAGATTTGTATATGTTGCCACACATCACAAGTACTTTATTTTCACGAAATCGTAAAATTGACTGTGGATGTTCCCAAATTGCGAAAGCAATCGTATAGTTTGACTGCTTGTCACAATTTTCTATCTATAATGTAATAAATAACAAAGATGTGTAATGTTACTAAATGTCACTGGCGTATTAATTGTTGTTGTTCTCGCTAAAATCGCTATGTGTGATGTATTCATTAGGCTTGTTTAAATTTCTATATTAAGCAATAATATTTCCGCATTGGCATATAGTGCACTAATAGGTGTCCGAAATGTGATGCATCATAATGATCAAAGAATCTCATTTAAAGATTTTTTCCTCAATAAGATCATTTTTCCGAAGGACTACAACTATCAGCTCCATATTTTCATGATCTTTGCACAAACGTTTTTCTCCAATATTGACGTCTGATA
Organism: Euzophera pinguis; assembly: GCA_947363495.1. Classification (NCBI taxonomy): domain Eukaryota; kingdom Metazoa; phylum Arthropoda; class Insecta; order Lepidoptera; family Pyralidae; genus Euzophera; species Euzophera pinguis. The sequence goes on from OX376164.1 coordinate 4,135,074, forward strand.
CAATCAATACTGACCTTACCCAAAATGGACGAAGCTTGCTAATGCACTGTAGCTTATTTAGTAGGTATTGAAAATTTTAGCGTTGGATAAGACGTCTAATTAGATTCAATCCAATAAGTGTCCTCTTTTGTCTTATACTGTGGGTCGTGTTATATATGCAAAAAAATTATAAGTCAAAACCTATATGATTTCTGTTATTTTAGTATTGCAGATTACAACAGAAAATATTCAACTCAGCCAGTGGTCGAGATTTGTATGGTCGAGTAGCCACCTAAGCCATTTTAATTAAATTAAGACTGATGATAAGTTTGCATTTCAAGTGCAATGTCAATGCAAGTCTGATTTTTTTATTATGAAAGATAATAGCTAAGTCAATAAGTATAATAAAGAAGACTACACTTGTTTTGTTAAAATATGACTTTGTTAACTTGCATTGTTGTTCTTAAAATATGATTATTTTCTTATTAAAAACTGAGCTAATCTATATGAAGTTTTTATTTTATTTCGATTCTGATTCATATGTAACAAGTTCTGATTCATCTGTACCATGAATGTTTGAACGTCGATATCTTGAAAACTTCTTCATAAAAACGAGTCCCTCATACAAAAATATATTCTTTGGTATACCTTCTTACATATAAGCATGTGTTACAGAGTTGAAAGTGAAGTTTAATTTTGGTCATATGAATCAGTTGAAGAATGAAATTTCGAAGAAATACCCATATCTTTCAGCAATGTATTTCTTATTTTCAGGAATCTACGGCTGTCAGGCAAGGAATACTTTGGGCACATCAGATTCGGTCAAAATTGATATTGATATAAAATGTAAGTTCGTAGTTATATCTCTGCAACTGTATTGTTTTGAGTGTGAAGTCTATTTTCTCTTTGGTATAAGATTGATCTTAGATAACCGCAGATATACTTATGAATTGAAAGTAAATGACTGTGTCTCTACCACGAGATAGCGTATGCGTTAACAATTTTGTAAATAAAATCTGTAAAGCGCCCCTAATAATCATTATCGTCGTTCAATATCGAACAAAATTATCTGTCCTTAGCACAATAGATATTTATGTATGTATTTTATATGTAAGTTTAATAAGTATGTATTATTTGTAATAGTATTTGTGTATGTATGTTTATATTATAAGGATTTTATAAAAGTTTTACCTAGGTAATTAGGTATAGTCTTCACTTTTCCTTTCTTTTTTGTACACGCTAATTACTCTTTTCTTGTCATTTCCTCTCTTGGGTCTGCTGGAAGAAATTTCTTTAGAAATAAGCAGCTCCCTTGTACTGGCTTTTCCTCTTATGTATAATCCTTTGCATTTTTATTGTGTACATGAATAAAGTAAATAAATAAATAAAATAAAAATCATTCGAATCGCTGATAGCACTCCTGGAGTGCTAGTTTTGAAAAGTGTAACTCACGCAAAATCGGTAAGTCGAATCGTTTGATAACGAAACATTTTTGTTTGATATCGAACGGTTTGTACGCGACACAAATGTCATACATTTCAAAAATAGGGCTCCTGGAAGCTTCGCGCCATTTTACTTACTCGCCACCTGTGTTAAGTAATTCTCGTGGAAGACAGACTGGTACTTACCGGTATTTAAAAATTCACTCAGTTCAATGCGAAAATATTATTGTGTTACGCGAAGTCATTCATCGATCAATACAATTACCTATTCTACATATTCAACAAAAAAACTTTAATAGTAATTCGATTATATTAAGAAAACATTTCAAAAATAAATACTTACACACCTGGAATACTACACTGAGTGTTTAAAAGTGCCACAAGTGCAACAAAATTAACTGGAAAATAGTTATACTTCATTATGATACTTAGACACTTCGGAAAGCAACAAAAGCTCGTGAGAACATCCGATGCGGTAATCGACCGATTACCGCATCGGACTTCACACTTTCTGCCCTTGGTGAACAATTAATCTAATTATTATTCTTAATATTGACTTATGTTTTCAGACCCTCCCCGTGTGACGTGGGTGGGCCCTGATACCGCGGTAGAAGCCAACCTGTTCTCGCAGGTCACCTTGGAGTGCAAGGCTGATGGAAACCCTGAACCTTCCTACCATTGGTATCATAAGTTAGTACTTTTATACTTTTCATCATCGTAGTAGCCAATATATGTCGAATTCCACTAACGGGTGAAGCATTATCTCGAGGCGACAGTAAATGACTGACAGGGTAAATGATAGAATATATTTGTTTGTTGTTGTTCGTATGTTTTTTTTTTCGTTTGATTGCTGGTATTAGTTAGACAAATGTAACAAAATCAAAAATATCATTTATAAATCTATTACTTACCTCAAGAAGGGAGATAAACTAAGATAAGTATTACGATTAAGCGAACCTCGAAGAAATCGTTTTGGGGTAAAGATTAAAAGATGATACCGCTATCACTATTACTAATCTCTTGGATGTTAATAAAAGTATGAGAAACTGTTGAGTTACCGTTACTTGAATTTCGCGGTTTACGACCGAGTGCGGGTACAAAAGATTGACGTCAGCCAATACAGTCGGAGCTAAGAATTTTGCCAAATTCTGGAAATGAAGAACGAAACCAAGTTATTTTTATTTGTGAACACGGTCAAATAAGACTTTAGCAGACTTTGGAGCAATATATCTAGCGATTCAATCAAAAGTGTCGCATGTCGGTGTTATATAAATAATGGATTCAGTGATAGTAGTAAACTTTTCGAGTTGGTTTACTCTGGTCGACTGACCTTTGTAATTAATAACTATAGACGTGCGTAGAACTACCTATTTGACACCACATTACATCGTTTTCCAGCTCTTCTCCATCTGTCTACGGCACATCCGTCGCCGACGAACGCTACCCGATCTCCACCACATCGCAGCTTCAACTACACAACATATCTTACGCCCAACACGGACAGTACACTTGTGTGGCTATCAACCACATAGGAACAGAGGAGAGGTATAGAATTTTTATTTAATTATCTATTCGATTAAATATTTTGACAGTTAAGTTAATTCAGTCATAAAATTATTATTAGTACCTACTAACGTACAGAACGGTCACTCACACCCTCCCACCGAAACCGATACCGTACCGAGCCGCGCTGATTTAGAGTAAAAATCGAGAGCAAAATAATGTAAGGATGACATTTAACTATGACGCAGATACGGCAATAGTAACACACACATTGACGCGCGTAGGTACGTACGCGAACGAATTGTAGTGGTAGCCTCGCCGTTAATAAATAGAGTGTCCGGGTTGTGACCCAGTATCAAATCAAAGGTACTTTATCTATATTTATGAATCAGCAATCTATATTAACAACGAATTGTGGCGTGGATGTTTTGTCATAATACTCAGTAATTTCAGTCTCGGATTGACCAAATCGGTACAAAACACTACCTACTACGTGGTCTGAGAAATATGTCAGATTCAGGCAATATGACATTTGATATTGCTAGAAAACTTATTTATAATAGAGAAGAATGGAAGAAGCTCCATCGACAAGAGCCCAGGCTCTTAAATTTATGCTGATGAGAATACTTACGAGAATTTGTCGCTTTAATGGTGACTCGGCTGTCATCAGCACAATTCCAAATGCGAAACAGTTTGGGTTGAGGTTGCAATGTTTTTCGGGAACTCAGATTGACATTCAATTATTTGTATACGTTACGAGTACATAGGGCGCACTGTAAGTTTCCGGAACTGGCCACTTACATAAACAATATTTAAAATTTTATTGCAACATTTGAAAATAGAACTCTTTGGCTGTAGAATGCAGTTTGTTTCATCTGACTGTCTTTTGTTTTTACCTTGTGGCGCCATTTAAAAAATTGTGTGTCTGCATCAACATGGATTTAACTCGGGAAAATTTTCGTAGTATGATTTTCTACGATTTTAAGTGTAATTTGACAGCTCAACAGAGCATCGCTCGGCTTGAAACAGCTTTTGGCAATGAAGCACCATGCAAGACAACTGTTTATAGCTGGTTTGCAGAATTCAAGCGTGGTCGTATCAATCTCAGTGACGAATCTCGCGATGGTCGGCCGTCCACCGCTGTGACCAACAAAAACATCAATGCTGTGCGCCGTATGATTGAAACAGACAGGCATGTGACCTACCATGAAATTCGCGCATCCTTAGAAATAGGCATGAGTCAAATACAATTAATCCTACACAAACATTTGGGTGTGAGAAAGCTGTGCTCGCGGTGAATCCCACACAACTTGACCGAGGCTCAAAAAACGGACCGCGTCACTTGGTGCAGTGCCATGCTTACCAGATTCAATGAAGTTGCGTCAAATTTGGTGTGGGACATAGTAACAGGTGACGAAACATGGATTTATTGCTACGATCCCAAAACAAAGCAGCAATCGAGCGTATGGGTCTTTCAAGATGAGCCGAAACCAACCAAAGTGGCGCGCGTGAAAAGTGCATCTAAGCGGATGATTGCTTCTTTTTTTAATAAAACTGGACACGTGGCTACTGTTGCTTTAGAAAATCGTCGTACAGTGAATAGCGACTGGTACACGACCATTTGTTTGCCGGAAGTTATTGACGAACTCCGTAAAAATAACCGTAAACGCCGTATCATCCTGCACCACGACAATGCTAGTTCTCACACGGCCAGACAGACAAACGACTTTTTGAAGGCGAAAAATGTAGAACTCATGAGTCATCCTGCATACAGTCCCGACCTGGCACCTTGTGACTTTTTTCTGTTCCCAAAAATTAAGAACCAATTACGCGGTCAACGATTTTCATCACCAGAAGAGGCTGTCGAGGAGTATGAAAAACACGTTTCAGAGGTCACCACAGAGGAGTGGCGCAAAAGTTTTCAAAACTGGTTTCATCGGATAAAAAAGTGCATAGACGCCAAGGAAGATTATTTTGAAAAACAATAAATTAATTTTGTACCTTTAATAGTATTTTTTCATATTCATTCCGGAAACTTATAGTGCGCCCCACGTAGTAACGGCTAACCATCACCACAATTTGATGGCATATCTGGGTACAGCTTTTGATGGTCTCTGTTTGCTTGTGTAATATCATTAATAATATATTATTGTCTCGCCCCCGCAGGAAGTACGTGTCCGAGCCCATCCGCCTGAACGTGCTGGGCCCGCCGGTGGGCGCGGACACGCTGACGTCACACGCGTGGAGCGGAGCCGCCGCACGCGTGCACGCCGCCGTGTGCGCCGACCCGCCGCCACGCCGCTCCACCTGGCTGTGGGGCAGCCTGCGACTCGACGTGCCCTCGCAGATCGGTGAGTGTGCTGCGGTGTGACACAGCTCACTGTGCGCTCGGCAGCAGTGGCGCTAGCTGACGTCACTCGCCGACCCGCCGCCACGCCGCTCCACCTGGCTGTGGGGCAGCCTGCGACTCGACGTGCCCTCGCAGATCGGTGAGTGTGCTGCGGTGTGACACAGCTTACTGTGCGCTCGGCAGCAGTGGCGCTAGCTGACGTCACTCGCCGACCCGCCGCCACGCCGCTCCACCTGGCTGTGGGGCAGCCTGCGACTCGACGTGCCCTCGCAGATCGGTGAGTGTGCTGCGGTGTGACACAGCTCACTGTGCGCTCGGCAGCAGTGGCGCTAGCTGACGTCACTCGCCGACCCGCCGCCACGCCGCTTCACCTGGCTGTGGGGCAGCCTGCGACTCGACGTGCCCTCGCAGATCGGTGAGTGTGCTGCGGTGTGACACAGCTCACTGTGCGCTCGGCAGCAGTGGCGATAGCTGACGTCACTCGCCGACCCGCCGCCACGCCGCTCCACCTGTCTGTGGGGCAGCCTGCGACTCGACGTGCCCTCGCAGATCGGTGAGTGTGCTGCGGTGTGACACAGCTCACTGTGCGCTCGGCAGCAGTGGCGCTAACTGACGTCACTCGCCAACCCGCCGCCACGCCGCTCCACCTGGCTGTGGGGCAGCCTGCGACTCGACGTGCCCTCGCAGATCGGTGAGTGTGCTGCGGTGTGACACAGCTCACTGTGCGCTCGGCAGCAGTGGCGCTAGCTGACGTCACTCGCCGACCCGCCGCCACGCCGCTCCACCTGGCTGTGGGGCAGCCTGCGACTCGACGTGCCCTCGCAGATCGGTGAGTGTGCTGCGGTGTGACACAGCTCACTGTGCGCTCGGCAGCAGTGGCGCTAGCTGACGTCACTCGCCGACCCGCCGCCACGCCGCTCCACCTGGCTGTGGGGCAGCCTGCGACTCGACGTGCCCTCGCAGATCGGTGAGTGTGCTGCGGTGTGACACAGCTCACTGTGCGCTCGGCAGCAGTGGCGCTAGCTGACGTCACTCGCCGACCCGCCGCCACGCCGCTCCACCTGGCTGTGGGGCAGCCTGCGACTCGACGTGCCCTCGCAGATCGGTGAGTGTGCTGCGGTGTGACACAGCTCACTGTGCGCTCGGCAGCAGTGGCGCTAGCTGACGTCACTCGCCGACCCGCCGCCACGCCGCTCCACCTGGCTGTGGGGCAGCCTGCGACTCGACGTGCCCTCGCAGATCGGTGAGTGTGCTGCGGTGTGACACAGCTCACTGTGCGCTCGGCAGCAGTGGCGCTAGCTGACGTCACTCGCCGACCCGCCGCCACGCCGCGCCACCTGGCTGTGGGGCAGCCTGCGACTCGACGTGCCCTCGCAGATCGGTGAGTGTGCTGCGGTGTGACACAGCTCACTGTGCGCTCGGCAGCAGTGGCGCTAGCTGACGTCACTCGCCGACCCGCCGCCACGCCGCTCCACCTGGCTGTGGGGCAGCCTGCGACTCGACGTGCCCTCGCAGATCGGTGAGTGTGCTGCGGTGTGACACAGCTCACTGTGCGCTCGGCAGCAGTGGCGCTAGCTGACGTCACTCGCCGACCCGCCGCCACGCCGCGCCACCTGGCTGTAGGGCAGCCTGCGACTCGACGTGCCCTCGCAGATCGGTGAGTGTGCTGCGGTGTGACACAGCTCACTGTGCGCTCGGCAGCAGTGGCGCTAGCTGACGTCACTCGCCGACCCGCCGCCACGCCGCGCCACCTGGCTGTAGGGCAGCCTGCGACTCGACGTGCCCTCGCAGATCGGTGAGTGTGCTGCGGTGTGACACAGCTCACTGTGCGATCGGCAGCAGTGGCGCTAGCTGACGTCACTCGCCGACCCGCCGCCACGCCGCTCCACCTGGCTGTGGGGCAGCCTGCGACTCGACGTGCCCTCGCAGATCGGTGAGTGTGCTGCGGTGTGACACAGCTCACTGTGCGCTCGGCAGCAGTGGCGCTAGCTGACGTCACTCGCCGACCCGCCGTCGCCAAACTCAAATAAAACTCTAAAGTAACTAGATGTTGCAGTTTCGTTGCAGTCGCTTTGCACCGTCTGTTTTGGGCCTTAACCTTAGCACATGCTACGGCACTTATACCAATTCTTATTTCTATGGGCGTCTGCCAATCGCGAGGGATTTGCGTCAGTTTGAATGGACCTTAATTAACGTGCACGCCACAAACGTCTCACGAATCGCTATACCTATTTGATCCGTACCTATGTTAGCCGCCATTGCTGTGAGTAGCTCCTCGTAACGTCCTTCTTATGATTTTATACCTTGGATCTGCTCACGGCGACAGGGTCATGCACGACCGCAATAAGATCCTCATACGTAAATTCAGATTTTTGATTCGCACTCATTCTCAGGGTTTCAGCTGAGAATGTCACTTTACTTTAGACTTTCGAATCGTGAACATATATAATATACAGGTTTCCTTTTAAAAATCTATACAGAAAGTCAGATGTCAATAGTTTCATTTCAATAACAAGTGCTGCCAAATTCAAGAGCTTACTTGGACATTAAAATTTACATTTATATTCACTACTTACATCTGACGCTAATAAGATTACACCTGCTTGAGTTATTTCCGCATGCTATTATATTATATACTAGCTGTTTCCCGTAGCTCCATATCGGTATATAGCCTATGTTACTCAGGGTGAATGTAGCTTTCCAATGGTGAAAGAATTTTTGAAATCGGCCCAGTAGTTTTTGAGTTTATTCATTACAAACATACACAAAAAAGTACAAATCTTTCCTCTTTATAATATTAAAATAGTGTAGATGTAGATTTTTTGCTGGGCAAACGCCTCCCCTCTCTTCTACCACGAATCCCTCACCAGTTCCAATTTACCATATAGCGCATGTTATATTAATCTAATATTTATATTTCAGGTCGATTCAGTGCGCTGGAGCCTTCAGAAACCAACGGATGTTACCGCTACACGTTGCTGATATCCAACTCGGGAGAGGCTGACGCCAGGATGTATGTTCTAGAAGTGGAGAACGAACGAGGGATCTCATCTCATGCTGTCACTTTGACTATACATGGTGAGTTGTCTGTAAATGATTTATATTAGTATTTGTGTGATATTGGTAGAGCAAGTGTAGATTATCAACAACTCATTGTTTCGTTAATAACAAGTTCATTCACCTTCCGCACACTCTTGTTGCCTTCCTTGAAAGTCCATGAAGTCCATGAAGTTTCTTTAGATAATTATTAAACTGTAGTGTGCAAACGGTGATAGAGCTAGTTATTAACTTGACTACCATCAGATGCCAGCCGGCATAGCGGCTTCCGAAACACCAAGTTATCAGTTGATTCGAACGTGACATGTTCTCAGATAGACTGATATTTTCAGTGTGAATAGAATAGAATTTATTGAAACGTTTATCAATTTACAGAGAATGTCTTACAAACTTAAGACAAAGTATTTTCTGTAAATTTTGCAAAGTGCATGACAGACGTCTCAATAGATGGCGGCTCAGTATTACGCTAGACATGCAAGCATGACGAGCACTAGTTTTCAGGCATCATCTTCTGAGGAATGACGGTGCCCCAACATATTAGGTGCGCGCACTAAAACATTTCTTAATCTATGGGTATGCGATCATAACTAATAGTTACTTTAAAATACTAAAATAGGTACCTAGATTTTTATCTTTAACTTGTAGGATAGGATACAGAAAGAGATGATCAAATATTATAAAGCTTTCTCCCACTAGCCGCAGCACAAACAAAACTCTGCACATCTCAGACAAGGTAGGTACAATCATCCACTCAATCCCGCGCCGCTTGCGACAACCAGTCGCTTGTGTAAAATATAAATAAAAACTTCCAAATCATAACGATTGCTGAAAAAGGTTTTTTTTTGCGAATATGCGTGTCAAACAACGGCGAAACGCGACCCGTTTTGGATTGGTCGCCTTATAGTGGTACTTATATAACACGTACTTTAGGCTCTCAAGCATAAGCTGAGCAACTAGGAAACACGCTTGAAAGAAAAAAAAACTTCCGAATCATAACGCTACCTACTCTTTAACACGAAAACCATCAATTTGATAACTTTAATATTTTCCATCATCAGAGACGGCGTACGTTGCGCCAATAATAGCGGCCGCGCTTGTGATCGCCGCGCTGCTCGTCATACTGCTGTGTCTCATCATCAAGTGCAGGCGGCGGAGAGGTAAATATTTATTTATCTTTATTCAGTTACAAATAAATATAAAGAGACAAATCTGCCCCAAAGTAAGTTCCAGACTTGTGTTATGGAATACTAAATCAACGATATTATATTTTATAACAAAAACATACACAGATAAACATACAAGACCCAGCCAATCAGAAAAAGATTATTATCCACCATGACCTGACCGGGGATCGAACCCGGGACCTGTGAGTAGGTAGCGCGGGTTACAACTACATAGGGCGCACTGTAAGTTTCCGGAACTGGTCACTTACATAAACAATATTTAAAAATTTATTGCAACATTTGAAAATAGAACTCTTTGGCTGTAGAATGCAGTTTGTTTCATCTGACTGTCTTTTGTTTTAACCTTGTGGCGCCATTTAAAAAATTGTGTGTCTGCATCAACATGGATTTAACTCGGGAAAATTTTCGTAATTTGACAGCTCAACAGAGCATCGCTCGGCTTGAAACAGCTTTTGGCAATGAAGCACCATGCAAGACAACTGTTTATAGCTGGTTTGCAGAATTCAAGCGTGGTCGTATCAATCTCAGTGACGAATCTCGCGATGGTCGGCCGTCCACCGCTGTGACCAACAAAAACATCAATGCTGTGCGCCGTATGATTGAAACAGACAGGCATGTGACCTACCATGAAATTCACGCATCCTTAGAAATAGGCATGAGTCAAATACAATTAATCCTACACAAACATTTGGGTGTGAGAAAGCTGTGCTCGCGGTGGATCCCACACAACTTGACCGAGGCTCAAAAAACGGACCGCGTCACTTGGTGCAGTGCCATGCTTACCAGATTCAACGAAGGTACGTCAAATTTGGTGTGGGACATAGTAACAGGTGACGAAACATGGATTTATTGCTACGATCCCAAAACAAAGCAGCAATCGAGCGTATGGGTCTTTCAAGATGAGCCGAAACCAACCAAAGTGGCGCGCGTGAAAAGTGCATCTAAGCGGATGATTGCTTCTTTTTTTAATAAAACTGGACACGTGGCTACTGTTGCTTTAGAGAATCGTCGTACAGTGAATAGTGACTGGTACACGACCATTTGTTTGCCGGAAGTTATTGACGAACTCCGTAAACGCCGTATCATCCTGCACCACGACAATGCTAGTTCTCACACGGCCAGACAGACAAACGACTTTTTGAAGGCGAAAAATGTAGAACTCATGAGTCATCCTGCATACAGTCCCGACCTGGCACCTTGTGACTTTTTTCTGTTCCCAAAAATTAAGAACCAATTACGCGGTCAACGATTTTCATCACCAGAAGAGGCTGTCGAGGAGTATGAAAAACACGTTTCAGAGGTCACCACAGAGGAGTGGCACAAAAGTTTTCAAAACTGGTTTCATCGAATGAAAAAGTGCATAGACGTCAAGGGAGATTATTTTGAAAAACAATAAATTAATTTTGTACCTTTAATAGTATTTTTTCATATTCATTCCGGAAACTTATAGTGCGCCCCACGTAGTACACCACACCTGCATTTTATTTCAGATTGTCTGACTAGTTACATCGAAATATATCTTGATGTCTGACCATCACATTCTTTTAGGCATCTTTTCCTCTTTGTTTTTTCTCATAGCAAAGCCATGTTTCCTGTCTTATATCCTACTAGCTGTTTCCCGCAGCTCCGCCTGCGTCAAAAAGTATTCTATGTTTGACCCCGGGTCTTCAACTATATCCATACCAAATTTCATCAAAATCCGTTCAGCGGTTTGGCCGTGAAAGCGTAACAGACAGACAGAAATACAGACAGACTTTCGTATTTATAATATTAAGTATGGATAACACTTTGATATCACTTTTCTTTTTGTACAGAAAGCGTTGAGTACAAGACTGATGACTTAGATAGGTAAGTTGCACTAGATTTTTTTCATTCTTTTTAAACTAATTTTGCGGGTAGAGTTAAAAAGTTTGTATTTTATATGAGAGCAAATTTATTTGTGTTTCGAAATCAGTCACTCTGATCTGTAGGATTGTTTTTTTTTTATTTAAATGAGAAATTAAAAAGTTAGATTATTGAGGGATTTACCCCACATGGGTACAACTATATAGTTCTTATGTCGTCCATACAGTGAGAAGACGGTGCTACCAGCGGATGCGGTATACTCCCCCCGCGACCAGCCGCGCATGCCCCCGCCGCGTGGCATGATGTCGTCCAGCGTGGCGGGCGTGACGGCGGGCATGGCGGGTGCGGGGGCGGGTGCGGGGGCGGGCGCGGGGGCGGGCGCGGGGGGAGCGCGGTACTCGCCGGGCGCGCTGCAGGTGCGACGTGCGGCAGTCGTGCTACAGCCCCCCACCACCGTGTGATGCACAGGTGTGACGCACTACTAACTACACTGTTTGGCGATTTCGTTGATTTATTTATTTAAACTTTATTACAAAATACATTCCTCTAGCTAATACAAATGGCGATTGAATTATACAATCAACAAACAATAATGACGAAAATAACAACATACAACAGAAACATGTGTACTTGTCAATCACTCAGTATTATCGTAATCACTCGCTTCCCTCGTAATTGAAAGAGCGTTATATACAACTTTTCTCACTTCTATATGAAAACCCTTAACCGGTGAAAAAATTATTTCAGGCATAATTTTAGGATCAAATTTTAAAACCTGGTTAATCTTATATTTCTTGTTGGTTGTTCGTTAGGTTAGAAAGAATTCGTAAAAATGATTCTATTAGGTAACACTAACTGCATTAAAATGTGTCGGGTTACTAAGAATTTCCATAAAAATCGTAACACAGTTGTTAGAATAGATTTACTAGAACATATGGAATTTAATATTGTGATTGGTCATGGTCTACAATTTGATAATAACAGTACCTATGTCAAATTCGTAATGGAGCTATCAAATTAAACAATCAGACTTTATATTATTCCTGAAACGTTAGTGCTGACATCTAGTGTTAGTGATTTGTAAATACCTTCTGTAATGAATCTTCGAAATATGAGATTTCATGGCAAGTAGAGAATTTTGTAAGCGGAACCCTAGGATCCTCATCCTCAGCTGTTCTTCAGAGATTACTCTGAAGCAATCAGCTGATGCTATCGGGAATGCCTAGGATGAAGAAAAGATGTCATTTCGTAGAGTCTATTTAAATGTTACATATTTGATTAAATTTTACTAAGTTTTAAAGGTTATATAACATCTGCATTTGTTAGAGAAAATCAATAAAAAAAATATTTTTAGGTTAAATTGTTAATAGGTAAAAACATGATGCTTGACATTCTTGATGCTTATTTTGAACAAAGTTTTTTATTTTGTTTCAAAAAACACTGTTGCACTACATTTTCTTACTAATGCGTTACATATTCACGGCATGTCTACACATATAATTTTACGTAGGTGGTCTTTTTAAATGTTAAGTAAGAACAACTCCATCATACTCATAAACATTTTTCCCTATATCTACTCTACCTACTCATTATATTATATCCTACTTAAGCTTAATATTATAAAAAATAAGATTGTATATTTGATTGTTATCGCTTCACGCTTCATATCTTCCTGGAATTTTGCATTTACATGGAAGTACTGAGAATGACTTAGGGTACCTTTCATTATTGAAATAAGAACTGTTCCCGTGGGATTTACGGGAAGACCGGACAAAAGATATTTATTAATCGACATATCATTTCATTACCACAACATCATTCATCTTTAGGTGGTGGAATCAACCAGTAAAAAAAATTACGATTATTTAACGAAAAAGGTTTAGGTACACATAAATACATACTATCATATCCCTTAATAAACTTAAAATCATCCTTTTTGGGAACACACAACCTTTTTCTTAATGCTCTTTCTTTTATGTATTTTTTTTTCTTTTTGTGTGTTTCTAAAATAAATTATTTTCTTTATTTCTTTCTTTCTATCCTCGTAAAAATCCACTGAATATTCTAAAAATTGATGTTGTAAAATTGTAACACGACAAACAAGTAAACCATTACAAGTAAAAATGTGAACACACCTAAATTAATCACTTAATTTCGATCAGCAAAATGTAGCTACAATTAATTTAATGGCCCATAAATTTCTCATACTCGTAAAGTGTGATAATACTTAGAGAGTACGAAACACTTGTATGAAAACTAAATAAGATAATTCCAATTTACATATAAGTATAATAAGAATGTATGTGGTAAAATAATGATATTGCGCATCATAAAAAATAAATATTAAAATATGAAAAGTTTATCTCTTTATTCTACTTCTTCTATTAATAAAATAAGTTTCAAAATTCTTAATAATTTGTAAACACACAGACAGATTGCAGTAAAGACGTCAAATTAAAAAAAAGTACGATTAAGATTCAATCTAGATAATAGCATCACTGTCCTCACACACACTCGCCCGACATTTAATTACTTTAAGTGCTCCAACAAAGGGATTAACATAAAACCTGACTTCTGTTGATTTTTTTCGGATTGATTAAATTTCTTTTTTTTCTAGGATGCGCTCACATCGCTGGAAAAAGAAGCCAAAGAGAATGTCTACGCGGTCCTAGACCCACACATTCAATATGAGATAACAATTAATAAGCACGGGGAGCCGCCTAAGTATTTGTCGCTGTCTAAGCCCTTAACACACCAAAGAACGCACGCTTTTGATCCGCATAGTATATCAGCTAGTAACGAAATTAACAATAATATAGATTACAATGAAAACAGATTTACAACATTCAAAGCAGGGCCACCTAAAGCTAGGCGGTCCTACAAAACAAAGAATGATACAATCGAGAGTTTTATTTGTAAATCTAATAATGATATAGAATACTGCAAAGATCCAAATTTTGGATACAAAGAACCTACTGAATTATATAAGCAATATACACGGAACAACGAAAACAGAAGTTCAAAAAATTACTCTCGCATGTATGAAAGAAATAATTCGAATAGAAAAGATAACCGTAATAGGGAAAAGGATGTTTACAGAAATGACAATAAGAGAGTATCTGGTCGTAGTCGCAGGAATGAAGATTTCGAAGCACAGAAACATCAAAGAGCTGAGGAAACAGAAAGATCTTTTGAAGAATACAAAGATAGAAGTAATATTAAGCACGAGAATAATGAATATAATGATAGACCCAAACCAGGAAAAGTCAGAGAAATTGCTTTGCGATTCGATAGGAACTGTTCAGAAGAGAAATCTTTTAATTCCAAAAAGGGTAGACCAAAGCCTTTGCAGAGTTACGGTAATCAATCATATTTAGACCATATTTTTCCTGATGCTATTGAAATTTGAAGTTTGTGTACCTATTTGAATAGATGATGAAGCATGCTTGTACAAATTTGCGTTAGTTTAATTGAGGATTGTCCAAAATTTTCTAGGAATTTCCTCACTCATATTTATACTTATTTACTGTAATATTATGCCATATTGATGTAAGATTTAGAAGTCATAATTAAACACTGTTGCAAATTACGGTCACTACCTGATATTATTAACTTTGAAATTGATCGTGTCTCTCTAAATAAAATTATAGCTAGTTCATAAGAAAGATGTAGAAGATCGAATTCTTCTGCATGTGTATATTTATTGGTATAAGAAGCTTAATCATGAATGGAGCTTGCACAATGTAAAATTAAGTAAGTATTTATGATGCCGGGTCGTTTTGTTACGATTTTGTACTTAATGAATGCATTTATTTACTTGTAAGTATAGTATGGTATGGTTTAAATCTTACACATTATAGTGAAATTATTTTTAAGAACCTTATTGTAACTTTTTAGACCATCGATTCCGTCAGATTATTTAAAATTAAGTCTTCTATTATTTGTGACGTTAGTAATGATTTTAAATGTAACTGATAAAGGAACTCAACCATGCCGTACTAGACTGGGTTCATCTTCCTTTTTACAAATAGTAGAATTATTCGTTATTATTTATGTCAATCTTCTGTGTATAGTCTCTATTTCTTATGTTTTATATTGTTGAATTTTAACAGCATTAAAACGATAATAAATTTTATATATTGATGTTTTATTATGATACTGGTAGGTGGTACAAATTAAGAATGCCTTTATTTCCAGTAGGAATAACATTTGCAACCCTCTACCACTAACGTACTAATAAGTATTAACTATTAACATGCCATAATGCAGGCAAAAAAAAAAAGTTTCACAAAACAATTTATCAACCATGTTTTATGTAAATAAGTAATTTCATTTTACATGATTTTATTGAAGCAGAAGCTAACAAAGAACAGGGTCATTAACTATTTTGTATGTAAAATCGACACAGCGCCCCCTGCGGATAGATGTAGATAGTAAGAAACCCAATACAAATTCACATTTAATATCAATAACATATCAGAATCATGTAAGAGTATTGATATTTTATGATAAGTTACATACACTAGTTTATAAACAATATAGTCGCTTCGCTAGAGTCGGGGTTTTAATAAAATCTCGTGGTAGAGGTATAGGTGTTAATTTGTATTTTTTTGCTTAATTAATTTGCTTGTTTGTGTAAACAGTATTACTGTCCCAATGTTAACACATAATAAGTTATGTTCCAATTACAGTGATGAAAGTCTGTTGTTAACTGCTTCGTGTAATCAGATAGGGATCCTAAAATACGACCTGTATTTTGGAACTAATTGTAACAGGAGTAAGTACATAGAGTCATTAAGTACAAGAGAGGAGCCCTATAACCGAGCGCGACGCGTGTACCCGTTGCGAATGCACGTGTCAAGCGCCGGCCTGTATTGGATTGGTCGCTATTTAGAATGGCATTTTCTATCTCGAGCTCTTCCGTGTTTTGGAAGGCACGTTAAGCTGTTGATATCGGTTGTTATCGAAAGATTGCCGTCGTGGGGCTGTGTCTGATACCTTTAAGCGGCATGAAAAAATGCCACTGTGTGTTAGTGGCCAACCAGAGATCAACGGGAACATTCCGGTTAGTCCGGTTTCGGTAAAACGTCATATGGTCGCTCCATTATAAAAACCAGTCTTGCCAAATCTAGGACCATGTCTTGCAGCGTACCCCAGGCTCAGAAGCGTAAGCTGAGGACGCAACGAAAACACGTTTGGATGAAGAAGTACAAGAGCGTGATCCATTCCATGGAAAATAAAAAAGATACCCATTTCGAATAAAACAGCATTTTAATGGTTTTAACCTTATTTCAAGATAGTGAAATAGGTAGATATGAGATGTATCCATTCGATCACTCTTTTAGTTGGTCTATTAGAATCCTACATCCTGCATATATGTTCTGACCATTTCCATTTCAGTTCTCGTATTCTATACCTATACATCTGTCACGCCGGTTTTCCTTCTAATATTTATGTTGTTTATTTTGTCTGAAATTTTTATACCCAGCATGCTCCTTTCCATTTTCCTTTGACAAACAGCAAGTTTCTTCTCATCTTCATTTGTTAGGGACCAGGTTTGGCAACCGTAAGTAACACATGGTAAGATTGCTACCTCGTAGAATTTTCTCTTTATTTGTATATTTATGTCCTTATTTTTCATAATTTCTCTTAAGTCCCAGTACTTTTTCCATGCTAGAGCATTTCGTCTTATGATTTCATTATCTGTCCTATCGTCAAAAGATACTGTTTGTCCTAGATATACATAGCTTGGTACATATCATGGAGTAATTACAAAGAGGAGATGGCGTAATAAGCGTTTTGTAAGAAAGTGTTTGTGAAGCTACACGGGGTAGAAGGCAGACGTGCGGGGTGCTTGGTTTCCACTTTTGTTTCGGCGAGGCGCCAATGATCACATCACTGCGCCATTTCAAACGGCATCTCCTCTTTGTAATTGCTCATGGTAGGTACATATTCGATTTTTTCACCATCGACAGTTACTACATAACATTAATATAATTAAATGCCACGTACTCTCTAAGGGTAAAAGATAACTTAAATTGTTGAATTACTTCAGTCACACCCGACATTCGATATGTTGTCTTTTGGGAAATCAACGTGGAATTTGGTTAATTGGTATTTGGTAAGTAGTACCTACCTAGTCGTCCATTTTGTTTTTCGAACGCATAAAGTGGTACTAATTTGTGACCTATTTGGGACACGGGACACTTCCGAGGCATTTTATATGTTTTATTATCACGTAAACTTTATTAACCACTTTAATAAATGTAATTAACATACTAGTAGACGCTCGCGGCTCTATCCCATGTGGTATTAACTATTGTTATTAACTGAGGATATAAGCACATACTTATTTATTAATATGTAGGATTTCTATTTAAAACAATTATTATCGCCCTTTAAAAGTGATACCGAGTAACCAGAGCAAAGCCAAGGTGAGTAATAAGTATTATTTATTTATTTAAACTTTATTGTACCACAAGTAAACATACTTATACAATAGGCGGACTTTATGCTACAAGCATTCTCTACCAGTCAACCATATGGAGAAACAGAAAATTTGTGCGGCTCAAAAAGTATACTGACATGAAAATAAGATAATATTTCTTAACTGCGTGTAATTTAGTACAGCTTTAAGATGTTCTGTCTTCTTAAGATAGAGTTTTGCACTTTATCTGTTTTGGCAATAAGATTTATATGCCTTGACAAATTTATGAAACTCAACTTTGTTAAATATAGTTGGTTTAGTGCCAGAGAGCGTAAAATATCAAGTTTAAATAAGTAGCAATTAGCTTACTGACTCTACTCCGCACAGAAATGTAATAAAATACATTGACGTTTATGTACTAAGCGACGACAATATTAGCAAAAATATTTATTAAGAATGGCACGCGTGACCTTGTCTTTAAACTTTATCAAGTTTCCTGTCCATCCAGATTTGATTGTAAACCAACATAAAACAGAGCTCAGTACCGGCGACTACTGCACTGAGTGTATCGTCGGCACTCGAGTAGATGCCAGCGCCTCGCGTAATTATAAAAGAAAAAATCGAACAGAACGCGATTCAAAACTGTTCGAATCAAACGCCAAGAATAGTTCCAAACTTTTTTAAATTTTGATATTGGCGCGAAACCAAGAAATTAATCGTAAAGATGTTATTTTTCTTTATAAATTTGTTTTTGTTTTCGTCGTCGATTCACGGAGAGCCGTGCAAGGATAGTCTAACTGTTGATTTATTAAATGGTACGTTTTTCCGCGATGGCTCGGTATTTGACAATGGGGTGACCTACTCCAAAAATTTGGTGTTTGAAAAATATATTAATGGTGAAACAAGAACTTTGGGATGTGTGTGTAAATTAAAACCATGCTTGAGGAAATGTTGTCCCTTGGGATCGGTAGTGTATCGGAAAAATTGTATAGAAGATCCTGAAGTTGATATACTGTTGAATAAAGGTCTTAATGTTTCATTTATGAACAATTTTGATAAGAATGTAGACCTGAGTTCCGGTATGATTGGATTGCTTCGGACGCAGCAGAACGGGACACCTTTTTATTGTTCAGTATATAAAGAAAGACGTCCATGGTATATTCAAAAGGTAAGTTATGTATGCAATAATTCATCTAAGCGTTTATCTCGTTTGAAACATGTAACATTCTCGGAGTCTAAGTCTTAGTAGTCATCACTTCTAGGAAGAAGCGTGTTACGGTGAGGTCTGATGCATGGAGTAATAGCAGATATGATGATATTAAATTATTTAAATTGTATGGCTATGCAAATCACTTAGTAGAATTACTTTTATAGATCTTGTATGGTATACGTGGGTGATAAAACCTTTTACTATTGTCTTATCTCCCTATAGGTGTAATTAGAAATGTATAGTCAAAATAAAATATAAATAACCATAGAATTAAACCCCCCTTCTTCACGAGGCCGATAAACTGAGAAAATGAGACGTCACTTACATCAACAGTTTTTGGATACAACCGGGAGAACGCTTCGATGATAATGACCAAATGTACTAGATTATTTAGTATACATTTCACTTATGTTATATTCTGTTTGTATGCCTAATTGAAATCAAATACATTGGGTCTCATCATAATTCAATTTAGTAGGTTCCAGCGGCTATATCAAACTATTGAACATTTTAACCTTACATAAGTAGGTACACTGGAGGTCAATTTGCAAGAGTACTTTAGCGCAAATCAAGTATAGAAAAATGTTCACGAATATTAACCCTGTAATTAAAGTACTATTTCGCAAGAAATTGTAAATTGAGTTACGTATGTGACTTTATACGAAATCGCTTAGCTTCTAAGTTTAGTTTTTAACACGGTTTTATAATTATTTTATTATTAAATATACGAAAGACTTCAAACCTAACAAGATGTGTTTGACTTAACTCAATAAGAATCCTCATATCACATGGCGACCCTTGCCAATTCTTCTAATTTGGATAAAGTAAAATAGGAAGCTTTCAAAAAGAAAATTAAAATCGAAAAAAATAAATTAAGAAAATATCAAGAAAGAAAAATCAAGATAGAAAAAACCAAGAAAGAGAAATTCAAAACAGAAAAAATTAAGAAAGAAGAAATCGAGAAAGAAAATTCAAAAGTGCCTTTTTACACATTATGGGTACCTCATACTCCAAGGACGAAGTTATAATCCCACAAAATGCCAATGGAGCGGCATCTGCGAACATCTCAGAGACAAAACAGAATTCTTCAAACCAGGTCATCCTATCTATCATTATAGTTGCTGTTACAATTATTGTTGCTGGTACCTTATTACCATATTTACAAGCAGTGTAAGAAAAATGCCAACAAGACTTTAAGGCGAGAACTCCACGCCATTTCACTCGACAATTTATCCCGAGTGTCTATAAGCCGCCAATAAGAAGAAAGAAGCGTAAGGGTCAAGGAAGGTGTCCAGGGTATAGCCAGGCCCATTTCAAGGACGGTGTCCAGGGATAGCCCGGCCCACGGAGTCCAGGGTATAGTAGCCTTCAACCTACGGCTTGCGAAACACACGTCGCCCTACTGGTACTAGTGATCTGCTGCTACTGCTGCTAGTGGTCTTCTGCTCGACCTCATCGACATCGAGACGCATAGCAAAATACCGTAATGTACCTACCTAACTTTTATCTATTTTGTTTTTCTATTGCATATTTTTGATATGTAGGTAAATACTTCTTATCTATTGTACTGTACACTCTTTGATGCCCATGTACTCTTTTTCCCTTTGGTTTTCGGGTTGACTGGAAGAGATCCCTATCAGGGATAAGTCCGCCTCTTGTTGTGTTCTATTTTGTTGTAACAATGTTCTTTCTGTACAATAAAGTTTTTACATACATACTTTTATTTTTACATTTATTTTTAATTATTGTAATGCCTGTATCAGATTTAAAGAATCTTTATGATAATTTTAATGAAATAAGAGAATATTTAATCAAAATCGAACCACAACCCCATTGGTACATAATTATTTCTCAATAATACCTAGTGTCGAAAATTGCGGACCCTGGACTCCGAAGCAAACAGCGGAGGATGCAACCGGGATATTGCTAGATAGGATGATGATGAGTGACAGTGACCAAAATGGTAGTCCAGATAATAACGTCCTCAAAGCATAATTGCATTTATTTATATTTAAATTAATGGTTGATTAGGAGAGTCGCCTCTGGACTGGAGTATAGATATTATTGACTCTACTTCCTAGAGCTGTGACATCAACATGCTATTTTTGCGTTTAATTTCTCTGCAAATACGAGTAATTAAAATTTTCTAAAAAGAGTGTTTGAGCTCTATAAGTTTATTATGAAGTTGTATTTTTTAGTGTTACCAAATGTGTTTCTTTTCCTCTCTACCATTTTATTTATGCAGGCGCAAGAGCATGTTACTTATCTTAATATCTGCCAGAGACGCTTTACAGATTTTTCACACAAAATTGTTAATGGCGCTAGCGTTAATAAATTTCATGATTTAGGCACTGATATTGTGAAAATTGTTAAGCAACAGCAGTTTCAAAAATCTTTCGCAGCATGAAGACGCATAAGAGTAAATTCTAATATAACCATTCAATTAAAATGTGTGTATGAATGAACGAATAAGTATTATCAACAATAACAGGATGGCAAAAACGTAGGAGGAAGGACGTTTCGATTAAAATACCTACCAATGTATTATGATGTTTTAGAAAATTTGATGTAGCTATATCATTTTTAAAAATCGAACTGAGCACTCGATACGGGCACAGATTACATCAGAAATAGCATTGAGTCGGATATTTTTATTTTTAAGTTGGTAAAAAATCCTATCTGTATTTTGAAAATCTTTGTTATCTAAGGGTGATAAGACCGCGTTAAGATATTAAAGTACTTGATACAACAAATAAGGCCTACCTAATTTCAAGCACTCGTATCTTGATAAATTATTTAAAAATGGCGAAAAATAAAAGCTTGACATTATTGTTTGATTTATAAATTTTAATTTAGTATGAAAACGTATTATAATCTAATAACATTTTTCACGTTATTTTAGTAGCTTTAGGCCTTTTTAAAACTAAGTAACTTACAAGGCCTTTATGCTTAACTTACAGAAATATTGTTATTAGAGTACTAATTATGTAAAAAAAATGTATTTATGTACCTTTTATCATGCGTGTCCTTTTTCATGAGATCTTTAAACAACTTTCCAAATTGTTTTACCGTAAATTGCTAGTAAAATTTGACCTGCATATTAACATGAAATAAAATAATATAATAACGAAAAATATTTAAAAAACCGTTTCCATACATTATATTTATTGGTAATTAACATATTTTCTGATAATTATTATTAAATATTGAAAAAGGAAATAATGTTTTTTGGAAGATAACAAGTAAGATACATTTAATAAAAGAAATATTAATGAGATCAACCTTACACAATAACAGTTTAACTACAATCACAAATCAGCGTCAAACATCCTCATTTGTACGTAAGACTAGCCATTTTTCAATTTAACAAATATAATAAAGTCTTCGATGTCAAATTAACTTCAATTATTATAATATAATAATAATTATTAGAGGTAACGCAAACTGGAAATATAAATATTTTATTTTTGGATACATAAATCACAGATGTATTCATTTGGCAATAATACATTTGGTATATTTTTTATCATCCGCATCCATTTGGTCATCACTGTCATCGTCGCAAAGGTGCTTTACATCTGCACTCTCTGAAGAACTTTCTTGTAATTTTTTTATCTTGTAAGATTTTTGTTTGATATGTATATTCTTCATTTCTTTAATAACTTTTTTTTTGTTTTAATCTTTTCCAACTGCAATGAGTTTCGCTATTTTTCCATGCTGCTTTAGCGGTGGTCCTATGTTACTCGGCATATCTACAACAATAAGAAAATAAGACACTAAGGGGTAATGGCGCCCAGATGAGCGGTATAACCCCAAACGGTCGTTTTGTAATTAATATGATTATAAAAAAAATCATACACAATTGTTGAAAGTTGATTGCATTATCACAAAGTAGAATAGTTTTATTGGTAGAAAAGTGAAATAATAATGAAATAAACATTAAAGATTTGGACTTACCGTCGAAAAACACCTAACCAAAAATTAGATCAAAGCAGCCGCAAACGAAAAAACGCACTTCGCGGTCACATGCCGCGAGCTGACTGAATGTTTGCAACGTTGTCTGTTCACGTTACGTGGCATGAAGGACCGTTCAAACTGACGCGAATCCCGCGCGACTGGCGGGACGCCTATAGAAATAAGAACATATAGAAGTGTCATTAGCGGGCCAGTTAACTTTGGCACACGCTACGGCACTTCTACCGATTCTTATTTCTGTGGGCGTCCCGCCAGTCGCGCGGGATTCGCGTCAGTTTGAACGGTCCTTGATGCTACGTTCTATTTTGACAGAGTTCCTACATGGGTGAGCGCCATTACCCAGTGAGCGCTATTCCCCCTCCCTACCCTACTATATCTTGTTTTGTAGGAGTTATGTTGTGATCAGTACACATAACTTGAAACAAAACTTCAAACAATTACTTATTAAAATTAGTCTCCAAGCACGAATCGGGCCAAGGCCTACACGCCCTTCCCGCTGTCAATCTTGGAACACTTCGACAGTGGCAGCTTCCGAATCTCTGTCGGATTAAGGTTGGGGGCTGCCATTGTCGAACGCCACCGTTGTCCTTGCGGCGCGGACGACGACAGGCAAGGACTCCACGGGCTACACTGCCAACGCAGTGCAGGCAGGTTCTCTCGCGACGGCTCTATTTTTATTATAATTAATTATATAATTAAAAGGGCGCTTGCCACCGTCCATATACCCAGTACTATCGAGCCAGTGGGTATATCTCGGGACGATGGCAAGCGTCAAATTGAAAAAAATACCGAATACCAATTTAACTCTTGCTAGTAGCATCCCTCGTCATCAAAATATCATAAAAATAGGGGGACATCCACAAAAAGCAGGGAAATAGAGAAGTTGTTAGAACAAGTTTGTACCTACTCTTATGTTAAACTTTACTGGTTCATATAAAAGTTGCAAGTGATTGAAAAACTGAACCTTCCATACAAATCTTGTGAACAGCTTTGATTTATATATGACTATTGATAACTTTCTAGCACGCTGTTAAATTTGTCTAAAGTTCAAAAGGCAACATGTGTAAAAAACCAGCGATAGTAATGAAGAGATTCCATCACACAAATCATTTTGCGTTTAACGATATATGAACTGTAAATGAAAATACAACAACACTTAATAAAATCCACACCAGATTCTCAATAATGGTATCAAAAATAAACAGAGTGAATCATAATCATAAAACTTTAGATCATTGCCTTCACCCACATACTACAGTTATATATAAATACGCTTTAGCAGTATAGAGTCTGGCTTACGAATAGACCACTTCCACTTATCAAGGGAATTAACAGATTTCATTTAAATTAGTTTAATAGTTTACAGGCGAAAGTTACAAGCACTCACATTTATGTTGGAAATGACGATAAAGTACTTATTTAAAAAAAAACAGGATTTTTCTAAATTACAACAGCGCCATCTATCGGGCACCCACTAAACTAACAATATAAATTAAAATCATACAACGCATCAACAATCTCGTTCCTTGATTAGATATGTACTTTAGTGTTTAATGAATCAGCTAGTGTATTACGTAACACATAGGTATTATAATTGTTTGGTTTTTCGAATAGATGGCGCTAGTAAAAGGTAAGGCAGGTGCACAGCACCTTCCAGACCTTGGTTGGTAGCAAAACTGGCCGGAACGAACACCCAGATTCGATTAGGCCGATTGTTAAAAAGTGACTGCGTACTTTGCATGAAAGAAAGAAAGGAATAAATATTTTTATAAATAACGTTTGTTATTCTTAGGAGCTCGTGAAACAAGCGTGATCGTAATTTCTGACACAAGGATATGCAGGTCAACTGACCAGGTAACCCACGCAATGAATTAATGCCGTGACATGACTATAGGTTGTCTAGTGGAATTTCTTAGAAGTATTTCTATCTATTTGCTTATATTTTTTGTACGATATCGACAAATTTTCATTCAATATCTGACAGTATTGGCCACTAACACATCATTTGGATCATCACTCTATTGGCATCTTCTATCCATCACTGCCGCCGTATCGAGGACCATAATTAAATCGTACCCTAGGTTGATGTTCTGTAGCATAACCTGTAGGATGTGACAGAGAAACACGCACTAATGATGACTTATATTACAAAACAGTCTGTTTTGCACATTGATGAAAAAGTCACGTTTTTTATTGCACGATTATATTACATGAGCATTAGTTTACATAGATATGAAGAACAGATGTAGTTTACGTCAATTCTCTCAATTTATTGTAATTAATTCACAACTTATTGTCTGTTTGTAGGCAAATGTAAATGCAGGAAGGGACTATCGAGTAACTGTAGGAACAAATAGGGATGGATCCTGTTTATTTTTTTTTTAAGTTAGGTACTTAGATTCGGTTGCACGGTTTTTCCTAGTGACTACAACAGGAGGACAGTTATAGGTCAAACACTTTATTGTAAATTACAGGTTAAATTTTAAAAACAATTACATAACTAAATTAAAACTAACTAAAAATAAAAAATACAATTACTTAAACTATCCTAGTCTAAAAATATACTACCCGAACGGCACCCGGCTCAAAGGATTACACTGGCAGCATTCCCTCTTTGAATCGCAATAGATATCCTTTGAACCATCTTGGAGCGATGGTCAAAAAGGCGATTTCCTATCTCGCTCAAAAACTTTTTTGCCTCTAAACACCATGGTCCAGCAGGCTTTTAAATGAGCTTGAAAACACCCTCTGAATACTTGGTTAGTCCGATAGCTTAGACCGATCGATCGAAATCTGTAGGATCGGAAACACGTCTGTTATACTTCAAGCGACCTCATTAAGGTTTATGCACATGCTTTTTCGCCTACTAAATTGTATTAAAAATATTACTAACTGCGTTGGAAGCCAAAATCTGGGCGACTCAAAGACGATCTTGGGATTCAGCTAAAATGACCGAGGCTCTCCACGCTCTCCTGTAAATTATGGGTGCCCAGTATGCTGCCCTCTCTTTTGTCGACCCCCTACCTAGTAGTCAAAGCAGTTACCACACCTGCCACCCACTATGCCTATTACATACTACTTGAGAGTACCTGCGTATTTTCTCTCTGGGGAGTTTTCTATGCATGATACATGATCATTTCAACTTTTATAACACCCTTTACTATACTATGCATAAATTAGTGATATTTTAATACACATATTACTGATAATTATAATTTTGTTAATTACCTAATATACTAATTGTAATTGTTCTAATTTGACAACAGTTATTTCTAGAGAAAGTTCATTATTTACGTCATTTCGGCTACAACAAGATTTGCTGGTCATAGGCCTCCAGGCCTCCAAAAATATCATTTACTGCCGCATATTTTGGAAGGCATAAGATATCTTTAATAAGTATGTTGTCAAAGGCATAATAGGGTAGTGGAAACAAGATGTAAGTTCAAAATCCTGGGCAACAAAAAAAATATTCAAATACTAATCTTTCCATTAATGACTTGCGTAGAAACGAACCCAATCAAGTTACTAAATGAAACAAGTTCATTGGTTTACCTGGTCATGACAGCCGTGGACAGACTCACAGACCAGTTTTCTGTAGTAGCTCCGCGAATTCCACAGTCGATACACGTACGCGTATAGACTTGGTAGAAGTCACGCGAGCGGCATGAACAATAACAATATCTAGTGTTTCGTAAGGGAACTGTGATTTGGGTACAGTCATTTTTGGCACCTCCTTTCTTTTAGAAATTTTAAATTTAATTTGAATATATTTCTGCATTGCGTTCAGGTCAGGCTTTTTTTTCGTCTACTTTGTTTTTGCGCGTGTTGTGGAAATTTGTTTTTACATCCACATATTTTTTTGTAATCTATAAAAATAGCTTTGATTAATAATTGGTCTCCGCGATGAGCGAAAATAGTTTTAAGGATTTCCAAAAGTAGCTTCTGTAACAAGCAAATAAATGTACGAGTAGAATGAAAGGTTAGTTTAAAACTTTTTTTTGAACCTTGGATCCGACTCTCTATTTTTTGTTTACATGTATATTTTTTTTAAAATTTATATTAAGTACATAAAAGATTTAGACAGAATTTGAAGAATTGGAAATTTTATTAAGTATCATTAACAGAAACTTTCTAATTATTGTGTTTATTACTCCATTAATTTTATTTGATTGTAATTATTGACTAGAATTACAGCGTGATCTGCAGTAATATTTTCAAAGAATGTAAATAACTATTTTATAACAAAGAATGTACTAAAATCAAAGATAGCAATATTTTATCTCCTATATGTTTTTCTTGGAAAAAATATATGAATCTTCTTAATAGGTTAACGAAAAAAAGGAATTGTAAAATTGACTGAAAAAAATATTAATTTTATTTTATTGATTTAAAAATCTGAGCTTTTTCTTATATTTAGTAAGTTTAAAATTTTTTTTGCCCATATTTGAACTATAGATAAAAGAAGAACAGCGTCATAAGAGGTTGATCAATACAAAATATGATAATTTATCTGTATTGTAATTTTTAAACTTCCATTAGGACAGGATATAACTATTACAATTTATTAAACTCAGTTACAAAAAATCTAACGGAACTCTTCTTGCTTTTTTTATGCAAAATTATCTTACAGTTATTTCCTTAAACATTCCAATGAGTTTACATCGTGATAGACATACAATTAGGTATTTTTGTTTATCTATTGATAACATTATTCGTAAAGAATGATATGGTGATTCCCATAACAGGCTGACTCATAAACCTGTTTCGTATTAAGCAAGTTATATTGCATGTTTCAACTATACGACTCAATAATTACCTGAAGTTAAAAATTACGAATGAGAAGAAAAATATCTCAATATAAGCCATTTAGTTTTCCCCGTTGAGTAACGTAATGTTAGCAAAAAAATTTCCAATGGTGCAAAAATGACAGTTACTATATAAAGTAAATTGTTCGCAGCTATTAAATAAAATAACTTAGAACAAAAATCGCAGACCATAGTGCGGAACGATGAATTAAAAACATGCAAGCCACAGTGACTTTGGTGTTAATGTTGATCTCAAGGACGATAGCTGGCGTTAAACTTTGTGATAATACCAGTTCTATAGATGTTAGTAAAGGAATCAAAGATATAGATGGTTCGATATCTTATGATGGTGTGACATATCATAAAAACGAATATTATTATGATGAAGAGACAAATGTTGAAAGAGGATGCGTTTGTCACAAGAAAATATGTGTGCAAAAGTGTTGTCCTGTTGGATATTCGTATTATAATCGAAAAAGGTCAAAGGGAATTTGTGTGAATGACAGCACTATATTTGATCCCCCAATTTGGGATAAGTTTAGGGTTGTTGAGGATGCTCATGTTGGAGAAATGTTTCATCTTGTGCCTAGGAAACCTAAGTGCCATCCTCCGGAAGTGAGAGTTCGAGTTAAACAGGCGTTTAAGCACATTCATATGAATATCGTAAGTATTCTTTATGTAATTATGTTATAGCTAATAAAATTTACTTATTATTTTCGTAATAATTGTAAATGACTAACTTATAAGAGCAAAGCCTTCGGTTTTAATATAATATTATATATAATGTAATAAAAATAAAATAACCAACTTGTTTTTATACCGGACCTATTAATATTTTAGCTCCTGTGAGCTTTCACCACTCAGCCTTTTCGGCAAATGCAAAAGGGGCTCCCAGTTGGGACGAACCTCTGCCATGAGTTTTGCCTTTGATCAAGCGAGCAATGCAAACTCGCGAATAGCAAACTCTCAATGCCATAAAGTCCAACACTATTGTGCCTGTCATGCCTGAAGGCCTTTTACCAACTGACGATGCGGACAATTTTCTTAAACCTTTTATTACGAATCGCTAGAAAACTCGAAACTAGGGCTATAGCCCGAGATTAAATCATAACTTAAATTAAAATATAGTCATTTTTAAATTATTTATATTGTAATCTATAACTGTAAAGTTATTTCGTTATATTGCAGACAAGACATGTAGGTACAGCCTGTGCATGTTGATCTGGTTGAAGAGTCAACTGATTAATAAGTTTTAAGGGCATTTTGTGTCAATACTAACCTTATTGTATATCTCATCATAAAGTCATCATCATCAATGACCAGGAAACGCTACTTCACCCTTTATTTTTCGATACTAAATAGCATGCAATTAACGTTTTAGAACAGGATGTTATTTGAATAGTTGTGCTCTTTGTCACGTATCGTCATTATCGTTATTATCTTTAATTTCCAAAATACTTATCGAATTGTTCTCGCGTAGCTTCTATTAGGATCCCTTAAATATTTGTTATTTCTATTTATATTATATCACTAAATCACTATATTGAATTGACGTCGTGTATGTGATGCATTTAGAAAGGAACGTCATTTGTAGGAGGTTTCGATTATTTTGGATAGATTTTGACAAGAATTCCAGAATTAAACAAATACATAAGCGGGGGTTAAAAAAGCTATGTTAGTTGTTTGTAATTTATCAGCAAAATTATATCTAAATATTTCGATACCTACATAAATTGAAATGCATGTTCTATCTCGTTATGAATGACCTGCATCTCGTTTTTACTGTCAGTCAGTAAATAAGTAAATCTATTAGGTAATTTTATGCGTAAAATGGAGATCATGGAATCCGTAGATTATGTTAGTATTATAATAGTTACAGAAGATTTCCGTACTTTGACGATATTGTACTAATATTTTTTTAATTTATTATGTAGAGGAAACTTTTTTACCTACTCCTGTAAAAAAGTTTCTCCAATCAATTGAATTATTTATGTTTTAGCTATAACTGCGTCTATATGGATGTCGTGTCAACATTTCTAAAAATGTTTCCGGCTAATGTTAGCCCAGCCATAACCAGGATCCATTAGTCAATATTGTTTGCTGTTCTGACACTCCTGAGAGTTATTTGGAGTGAGTCAAAAAATAGCTATAATAGCGAAAATATATTACTAAGATTCTATGAGTATGTAAGTACCATTATAGACATATACTTGATGCGATATTACAGATCTAGTACCTTTAGGCACTGGCTTTGTATTAAAATCACTTAAATACGCGGTTTCGCGCGTGTAGGTACTTTAATACCACGGAAACTGTACTTTTTCGGGAAGAATGGCAATTTGAAACTGATTATTGGTTGGGTAAATAAAGCCTGAAGAGGTAACAAACTGTTTGAAATGTATTAGGATATAATAGTAATATTTATTTTTTTCTCATATGTACATTTTTTAAGTAAGGACATTCGCCTATTTCACCATGATATAAGTATTAAAAAATAAACATTATTAAGCTGATTAAAGCTGGATTTAATCATTATAAAAAAAAACTTAAAAAATGTGACACATAGTAAATATGAATCTGCCCAGGAATAGCCTGTGATTACTATGTGAAGTACTATTTAATTGCCTTACTAGACTAATTAAGTGATTACATGGACGTGCCATTTGGTACTAAGTCTAGACTTACGTAGCTGAAGTTAACTGGGAGAGAATGCAATTTTTATAGTATTTCTTATATCTTGATGTTTTCAACAACTTATCTAGTTTTACCCTAAATCGGATTCGACTTGAAATCATTGGGCAATACATGAAACACTTGTTATAAAAGGAATACATGTAAAAAAAAAGAAAACTTAAGTGATTAAAGGAAAAAATTAAAAATGGTCTAGTTTCATATAGATAGTAAAATTTTTGTCCACAGTTTTGAAATACAGGATTACCTATTTCGAAGCCGTGGACAAAAACACAATACAATACAAAATATCTTTATTGCCCACATACAGTAACAAATAATTTAACATTTACAATACTTCAACATAATCTGAGCAAAGACGGACTTATTGCTAGGCAATCTCTTCCAGTCAACCCTTACGAGGTGAAAAAGAAACAGTTAAGTTAGGGTGGGTACAGCAACAGATATAGTGTAGAAAATTAGAAACATACACAAATATTGCATATAAAATAATCATAAATATATAACTTACATAATGTAACATTCATACTTATATATAGTGTGAATATCTAAGCGAAAATAAGTAAATATCGAAATCTTATTGATCTTATTTAAATATACTAATCTTGATCCTTGTGGAATATAGTAAATAAGTTATCCCTTATAAGCAACAGATGGCATTCGACTTTTTGATCTATGCAACTTTCCCAGTAAGGCTTTTTACCTTGAACATTGACATAATATTTTGTAGCCATTAGAAAATTATAAAACCTAAAAACGACGATGGTCAGTAAATTTTCACCCACGCGTTCCCAAGGTTCATTGTGACAACTATTAAACACTTTGACCTCTTTTACATGTTTACATTATAAAGTAAAAAAAAAAACTTACACATTTGTACATAACTTTCCAGGAAAAGCAATACTTACTGCACTGTACAATAGTAGGACTTTTCCACTTATCAGATCTACCTTCTTTTCGCGCGAAAATTAATCATTGGAACAGATTTTATACTCGCAACTCGCAACGCTTAAAAGTGCTGATATGGCAGGTATATCTTGATAACACGCATAATTATGGAAGCATGACTTTTAAAGCCAGCTTCTCTTAAAATATACCAATTTTGCATTAACAGCCAATTAATGCTCTGTTCAACAAGGTTTTAGCCGGTCAAGATAAGAGGAGTTCCGCTGAAGGAGGGATTAAAAGAATATCATCGTGTATGCTTTTCCTTCTTTATTCCCCTACCACTTTCTAAGTTTCATCGAAGTAAAGGTTGGTAGACGATTAAAAATTACATGTTGATGATTGTTATTCGAGGCTTGACATTTTACGACTTTGATGTTAAACTCCGGAGCGGAGCGATCCATTGTTGCCTCATCATCATCATCATCCTAGCGTGTATTCCTAGTTGCGTCATCGGCTTACGCTTCGGAGCCTTGGGTACGCTATGTAAGTCATGGTCCTAGATTTGGTGGAACTGGTAATTACAATGGAGCGACTGCCATCTGATCTCCGTAACCCTTTTTACAGGAAAACCAGACAAACAGGAACATGACCTAAGGTATGTTAGTGGCCAACACTGTCAGAATTTTTCAGGCTGCCCTAAGGCGTCTGACACAGCCTCACGACTGTTATCTATCGATAACAACCGAACCCAGCGGCTTAACGTGCCTTCCGAAGTACGGACGAGCTTAAGATAGAAAATGTCACTAAAATGGCGAACAATCCAATAGTGGTCGCGTCACGTCGTCGCTTGACACGCGCATTTGCTACGGATACGCGGGTCGCGCTCGACTAAAGAGCTCCTCGATCCATTGTTGCCTAATAAGTATGTAATTGTTTTGTTTTTTATATTTAGTAAGTATCTTATGTCTCTTATGTTGTTTTAGGACGGCCGGTTGTTCATCGATTTGCCCAACAAAAACCCGCCATGGGAGCTGCTTGGGCCCGACAAGTACTGCATCGACACCTTCATATTCGAAGATGAGACTGGTGCCAAGACGTCCAAACTAGACGCTTTGGTTTGTTTCGGGGAAAACCAGGGGCAACACCACTTCGCACTGAATATTACATGTAAGTAGTAAGCATTTATCTATCATCGTCATTGCTTGTATGGCATTCATCCTGTGTATATAAAAATTTACATCCAGGATTCTCAGCCAGCTTGACAGATGTCAAATTTTGCATAAAAAACGGCGTATTATTTGCTCTTTATTATCTTTAATTTTCTTATTTTTGTCTATAATTATCCCTTCTATAGGTATATATCTCTTTTTCTAGTTAATCTAGTTTTCATCTTATTTTTTCTACCTGAATCTATTAATGTCATTACTAGTTGTTGTTCCTCGCGGTTTACCTTTCCGTTGTGTTACACCTCCCTCACACATAAGCTGAAATAATTTTTCGAATCCGACCATTGGTTCAGTGTTAAGTGTTCAAACAAACAAATACTCTTTAAGTTTTAATTAGTTTACCTAAGTTTTCAATTTCGTTCCTCAGGCATGCTGATTTCCTGCGTGTTCATCCTGGCCACGTGCGCGGTGTACGCCTGGCTTCCAGAGCTACGGAACCTGCACGGGCGCGTTCTCATGGCCTACCTGCTGTGTCTCTTCGTGGCGTTCGTCTTCATGGCCACCATGCAGATCTTCATATCACTGGATAAGACCAATAAGTCGCTGTGCAGTTCTTTGAGTGAGTGGTCTCTCTATTATTTTAAATCTAAATGTCTCTCTTAGTCGCCTCTCTATTTATTCTGTCACACGATTCATTCTTCCTCCCAGTGTGTTTCTTAATTAAGTCCTCAGCTTACACTTTAGGTCCTAGGGTACCTTTTTAATCATGACCTGTATGTTTCACAGTGTGTCACCCCTTTTGTAAGGAAACCATACCAATTAAAACATAAACCTAGGTGTGTTAGTTGCCAACACTGTCAGATTTTTCAGGCTGCCTACTTACATTTAGTATAGTTAAATGGGTGTTTTCACATCATTATTTTCTGGAAGTAGAGAATCTTAAGTGCTCATACGTAGAAGCCACTTTTTAGCATTTAAGTTGTTATACTTATTTGAAAATTAATTCAGTGACTTTTGTAGATAGGTACACAGATTTGACTAACGAATATTCCTCTCACAATATAAATAACATCTGGAGTGCTATTTTTAAAATATATGACATATTATTTATGTCGCATGAAAATCGTTCGATATCGAACAAAAATCCCTCGTTAGCGAACGAAATTCATTCCATATCGAAAAAAAAATATTCGAGTAACCGATTTTTCGTGAGTCACACTTTTTAAAAACAGCACTCCTGTTAATAATGTCACAATACATAATTAAGTACGGTATCAAATTTTTTACCAGATAACACATGTTGCCATTGTCATACAGATAAAAATCCTTACAGAAGCTGCTGATTATGTGTCATTAATCTAGCTGTCCAAGCGAGTCAAAACTAATATTAGACGATTGAACAAATATGAACCTTAATCTCATACAAAAAGTTCCAAATTGTCAGTTTTTTACACGGTGGATTCATACTTCCTCAGCTAAACAATGGGAAAAAACATAGATTAATAATTGGTCTCCGCTGCGCGCGAGACCAATTATTAATCTATGGGGAAAAAACTTGCCTTGGTTTTCTGCATTAAATTTAATTAAAAGTTGCGTAAAATATGAAACCAGTTATTGTTTACACTATTTATGACTACTATTAGTCTTGTTAAGTCGACTTTATATAATATAAATAACAGCTTGGATAGAGATCAATGATGGCATCCATTTCATTGCTCATTTGCCAATCATAGATATGTTTTATGATATATGTCGTGGTCAAGTCTTTGAATTGATCATTTCACGATATGGTCGACCATATCATGAAATGCGACCATTACGGCCAAAACAGAATCGACTAGCTTCAAACTTTTCATGATATTATTAACTGATTCACGACTACATCATAATCTGGTCAAGAACCAAGCGATCATATCGTAAAATTGTTACATTTTTAACCAGTAGAGGCGCGATGTTGTTACTTTTATGAGCATTATCATGGCGGCGGGCTATCAGCTGTTAAAAATCGAAGATTAAGTATTATTGCGAAAATATAAGTTATAGAATAAATTGATTATCGTAAAGCGCTTAGTAATTTATACTTAACTTAAAACAAAACTTTGAATTTAAAAGTAATGTTTTGAGTATAAAAAATACACATTATTTTTGAAATGATCGGGCCAAACTTGGATGACCATATCTGACTGATGTTTTAATGATATGATCGATTCTGTTATGGCCATAATAATGAAATGGTCGCATTTCGTAATGCGGTCGACCATATCATAAAATGATCAATTTGACCACGACATATCCATACTTATCCATACTAACATTATCTGTCAGTCCGTATGTCTGTCTCTTTCGCTTTCACGGCTAAACCTCTGATGAAATTTGAAGATCTGCAGTCAAAAATAGACTATTGGGCGCAGGAGAGCCGCAGAAAACAGCTAGTGTCTCATAAGACACACACAGCTAGTGTGTAATTTGAGAAAGGAACGTAGTTAATGACGTTCCTTTCTCAATAAATTTGCCCTAACACACAGCTCGCATTGGGAAACTACAAATTCTGCCAGTGTTTATATCCAATACAAATACATGGCACATAAGCGTTAATACACAGTCTTGTCGTGTGTAGCTTGTTCTTCCTGCTTCTCCCGGTTCTGGAACTTTCTTTGACCTTATTCTCCATAATCTCCATCATACTAAGCTGTAGAAAGGTATTTGGAAATAATTGCAAGCTGTAGGCGTTCATAGGCTGTACCCTCTTTCCGTCAGGTCGTAGGCCTATTAGCGTTGATTGCTCTTCACAATAACGAAGAACATGGAATAAATTTAAATTGCAAAAAAAGCTTTTTTTCTGCCGGTACGAATAAGGTTCCGCTAATGCAGAAAAAGTATCACATTGCCATAAAATGGCAAAGAAATAGTAGTTCGATTGTGGTTCGGTTACAGCTGATCAATTTAATTTAATAAAATCGGCGGAGTTAATTTTTTTTTATATATTTTTTATCGATT
The DNA here is from genome assembly GCA_947363495.1 of Euzophera pinguis. NCBI lineage: Eukaryota > Metazoa > Arthropoda > Insecta > Lepidoptera > Pyralidae > Euzophera > Euzophera pinguis. Next base: position 4,170,593 of record OX376164.1, read on the forward strand.
CTATAGCCTTTATAACCATTGCATAATTCTCATGGGAAAGACGAAAAGTAGGTCGCAGCTACTTTTATTACTCATGTAGGTTTTTATTAGATCGTGTAATTGTCACCATCTTGTAACTATTATAGCTCATAATTCTCAAATAAGTAAATTTAAAAAGTATAATACAATACATTAAAAAAAAATTTTATTGCACAACAAGGATACATTGTTAAATATTATACAAGCTGAAAAAAAAAGTAAAAATTAAAAAAAAAATTTTTTTGATAGTAGTAAATTAATTTTCTTTCGTCTATAAAATAACAATAATTTATCTAATATTTAAAACTAGTTGAAATCTAACCATCTGTTTATACATAAACAGACATAGGTAAAATTGTTACATTTTAGTTTATTTTTTTACGTTTCCTGCTGCTAATTGATTTATAATTGACTAGCTGTTTCCCGAAACTCCGCCTGCGTCAAAAAGTAGCCTATGTTTGACCCCAGGTCTTCAACTAAATTCATACCAAATTTCATCAAAATTCGTTCAGCGGTTTGGCCGTGAAAGCGTAACAGACAGACAGACAGACTTTCGCATTTATAATATTAGTATGGATTAGTATGGAAGTATGGATTTTTGGGTATTTGTTCAACTAAGTAATTTATATTAAAAATACCCAAAAATCAATTAAAATTTATTATCTTTTCAGCTCAGTCTAATCTAATAGATACCTGTAACAACCGTGACATAGTTAATTAAACTCAAGTACCCATCAGATATCGTATTCGACGTTTGTCAATCAGCCTATCTCACGCATGGACGTAATAAGTACCTACCTAATCTCACCATAATGCACCATAAGTTTATGGATAATGGAACGTCATTAATGACGCTCCTTTCTCAATGATAATAGGCAAAGAGCATCGAAATAGACGTTCCTTTCTCAATGATAATGAGTCATTATTTTGAGGAGTGACCTCATATCCAAGTGGAACGCTAAGTGTCAATTTATGGGCAGTTAGTTAACTACTTACTTACTTACTTATCAATGGTGATAATTTATCTGCTAAATGATTTATATGAAGTTCAATATATCATTAAAAAGGAGGTTTATATAGGCATTTAATATAGCAAAATACGAACCTACAAAAGTTATATACTAAGTAAAAAAGTTCTATGGAATCTGGAAACTTTCTATAAAACATCGCTAAATTTCTTGATTATTCTTGTAGATTTGTCACATTCATGTAAGTACATGTATTCGCGAAATGTTTAAGCGTCAGTTTCTTTTGTCTTCTTCTTGCCTTCCATTGAGTTGTAATATTTCCGTAGCTTAAATTCATATTTATATAATTTCAAACATTTACGAAGCCATAAAAAATAAACAATACCTACTAAGCATTGTCGTAAAAATTCCCTATATCTAAACACATGTGAAAATTCCTATAAAACTGACCGTGATCAAATTAAAACTATACAGATGTGATAAAAATAGTTTGTTTCGTCTGAAATATGTTTTGCAGATGGCGGTACGTGGGCGGGACGTGTCAAGTGGTTCGATTGGGATACCTTGACATTTATTAAGAAGTGTTCGTCTGCGTAAACAATTTAAAAATAGTATAATTTCGTGAATGAACGATTTCGCGTCAATAAAAATCCGACGCGAGGACGCGCTAAAATTAAATGTATTCGTAATCCTTATTTATTAAAGTATACTTGTAAAGGACATTTTTCTGTCCAGAATAGATATTAGTACTATTGCATACTCATTATCAAGGTCGAGAAATTCCGTGCATGTTTTCTCGCACAGTGGATCAACCCAACCCAACGGAACTTTTTAGCGATTAACCTATCATTTTTTCATAGATTGAAGAATACCAAGAATTCATATTTATCTGCATTGCTCTTTCTTTTATTTTACAACTAGCTGACTTGGCAAACTTCGTACCGCCTTCGAATATAGTCACCTTTTAAACCTTCCCTGGACTTCCACAAATAATTCAAAACCAAAAATAGCCAAATCGGTCCAGCCGTTTAAGCGAGACTAACGAACAGTAATTAATTTTTATATATATAGATTGGCGCTTGTTATTTCTTTGAATTAATACGTAATATTTTTATTTTCTTTTCTAGCTATCGTCATCTACTTCGCATTCGAATCTGCGTTTTTCTGGCTCAACGTGATGTCCTTCGACATATGGTGGACTTTCAGGTATATTTCAAAATAATTACTTATAAGCATTCATTTAACGTTGTAGGAGGAGTGGGCTTAACACATACTTTCTTTATGTCGTATATTTAAACGTGAAACAAAGAACTTACGTGTAAATATAAAAAGCCTTGATCTATCTGTTGATGAAAACTCCTTTTAAATCCGTACCATACGTAAGTAGATACTTAATTTGATTAGATAATCAAATATCTAGAATCTAAATATAGAATCGTAATATCTTTGGCAAACAGTCAAATTTTCAAGCAAATTTTTTTTACCTCATAGTATTTTTTTCAATTCGAAGAGCTTGAAACTTCTCAGAGTGCGGCTGCGTGAATTTACCAAAAGACAGAAAAGCGGAAAGCGTTTTCATTTTATACTACCTATGTTAACACTAGAATACACCAAACACTACATAATTAAACCGAAACTCTACCCACTCAATTAGCGACAATTCGTATGTCTGTCTCGTGCAGTCCACATTTATTTTCCAAGAGTCATTCTGTAAACTTCCCTGTAATTAACTTGCCAACCAATTATCGTAATAGCGCGAATCGTACAAAACGGTGCTAAATTTAATTTGGTCTTTTGAGTAAATTAGTCTGGCTGGTGCTTATTTAGACAATTCATTTATTCCCTACCTATATGAGGTTGCATGGTCAATCATGGGTGTCAAGGTTGTACGTACGTTCAGGGGCCCTGGTGTCAGAGTGTTCTCGGGACCACCTTTTAACCTCTAACGTGATTCCTTTAGGACCTCCAAATTGCAGCCGGGACTTTCTGCTGCCGGCAGTGTTTTAACCAAACAGGAAACAAATCAACAAAGTATGCTTTCCGTGGGAATCGAACCCACGATCACTGGGTCTAAGGCCTAAACAACTGGAACACAGAGGCAGTGAGTAAGTAATTATTTAGACAGTGACTACTTACTTAATTTAACTCAGCGTTTTTCCGGTTTCATCCAAACATACCCATGTTAGCTTCATGTTTACTTCGGTACTTATCTAATCTAGTATTTTGCCGCTAAAAAGGTATTTATTATTTTCCTAAAAAACATAAATAAAAATCTAGTGGAAACAAAGCATTCATTAAATATACCTAGGCGTAGTTGTCAAAAAGTATTGTGCCAAGAATTATTCTTGCTTGTTTTGACAATTTGCAAAAAAATACATACAAAAACAAATACTTACCAAATGTACGGCATCAGTGGAATATATTTTTTCATGTATGTATGTCATAATCAATTTTTTCTGTGAAGCTACGGCACGCAATAAATTTAACTTGATTGACATGGATTACACGCTGGAAGAATTTTAGTGGGAAAACCACGGTATTTCGTTTTAAAGATGTTACTTAATTTAAAACAATATCATTGGCTTTACAGATTAAAATACCTAATAACTATGACGTAAGGTCAGGTGGACGTAAGTATAGTGGACTTTTGGTGGGAAGCTGTGAAGAGCAGTATCGGCGCTGTATTTTATTTTCCAAAATTTGTGTTTTTTTGAGTGTTTGTGCATAATAATGGTGGATTATTATTCGCAAAGTGTTCGATAACAAGCGTGAGTGTTGGGAAGTGATACAGTATTTGATTTATGTGATTTTCATGCTTGTTTCCAAAAGCTCCTAGTAATCGCTAAGTGCAGTTTTTCTACCACTTCACTTAGCCTGATTCTTTTGACTAGACTTGACTACCGACTAGACTTTTAGACTTGACTAGGACTTGACGAAACCACACTGTAGGACTGAAGAAGAAAGAAAAATTAAGAAGAGCTATAAAGGACTTGTATCCATGGCCGTAAAACCCATTACTAAAAAAACACGTAAGTATAGAATCCACTAGGGGCCGATTCTCAAGCCTTCAGAAAAACAATGGCGACTGTCTACAGAAAACTATGTTACGCCTTTTTTTAGGAAAATTCGACAATTAAGTGAACTACAGAGAAAGATATGGTAATCATCATCATCATTTCGTGTTGATTACATTGTCTATCGACAATATAACGCAATCGACAATGTGACGCTAGCGACTGGAGGGAAAATCTCGTGGTGGGGGTACCGGTGTCAAAGTTCCTGTGCTTTGCCCAGTAGGTTTTTTTTTTATAGTAATGGGTTTTATGGATACTAGTCCTTTATAGCCCTTCTTAATTTTTCAATCTTCTTCAGTCCTACAGTGTGGTTTCGTCGGTTTCGTCAAGTCCTAGTCAAGTCTAAAAGTCTAATAATCCACCATTATTATGCACAAACACTCAAAAAACACTAATTTTAGAAAATAAAATACAGCGCCGACACTGCTCTTCACAGCTTCCCGCCAAAGTCCGCCCAGTAGGTTTCCTTAGTCAACTGTCACTTTTTATAAACGAGACAATCTCCAGTCGGATAATCGAGTATCTAGTAATCAAATCGTATCCGAATATTGAAAACATAAATAAAAAAATATAGATATGTGATGAACAAATTAATGTATTAAACTGTGTGGCTGTGGTCATGCACTAGATTACAAACCGGTTTAGAAATGCTTGGATTTTCCCGCCATTTTGTTCATTTTAGTAAACACACCATCCCTGTATGTAAATTAATGTTGAGCTCATTTCTTTTTGTTTCTATTTTACAAATCAGTAGAACAATATTATTGGATATTTCACTAATAAAAAAAGAGTAGACAACTATCTTAAACGACGAATGTGAATAAGTTATAATAACTTAACTGATATTATATAATTCATCACCATTTCGTGTAGGTTTACATTGTCAATGGACCATGTACCTACAAGAAACAGAAAATATTAGTGGCGAGGTGTTTCCCGCAGCTCCGCCTGCGTCAAAAAGTAGCCTATGTTGTTTGACCCAGGGCCTTCAACTATACATATTCATACCAAATTTAATCAAAATTAGAGAATACAATCCCGAGCATGTTTTTCAATCCCGGGCTTACGGGATTTTTGAAGCCTTTTCCCGGGATCCCGGGCCTATCCCGGGATTAGACTATGTGGTTTCTAATTGGGCTAAAATAAAAAACACGAGTAATTAAAAAAAATCTCTTTAATGTCTTTGCACAACACAAATCAGAATAATAATAAGAAAAGAAAAAACACAAACCAAAAAATACTATACTTTTGCAAGAAATTAAAAAACAGCACAAAATAACTATTTAGAATTTCGAAAATATAATCGCAGAAATATCAAAGCATCCAATGTTTGACTTCCGAGCCTGCTTCGTAGTCTATTGCCAACATAAGCAGCAGCTGAAAACGCTCGTTCAGCTTCTACGCTGGTCGGAGGAATAGACAATAGATACTTATATGCTGTTTCTAAGTGATATCCACGAACTCCTCCATTTTCGAACAGGCTCATTTCACGTCTAATACTATTTGCCAACCCCAATTCATTTTGTACTTGTACTTCAGGATCTGGGGATTTCATACTCTTGTTAATTTCCAGCTGTAACTTTTCCTTTAATGTCAATTGGGGTTGGGATTGGGAGGTTTCTGACCTTAGCTCATCATCTGTTTGTGATCCTGACCTTGCTTCTTCTTCCGTGTTATCTCGACTATTAAGTCTTTTAACAATACTCTTTATTTGCTTCCTCACTAAAGCCTGTGTCGGAACTGGAAATAAGTCGTGCCATTCTAAATCCGATAATAACTGATTTTCATCATCCATTCGTGGATTTTGTAAATAATTTAACACGCCAGTTAAATCATCACTTCGTCGTTGCTTTATACGTTCCACTAAGGATGTTTTAATTTTTTTGGCAAGTGCTGAGTTTTTGCTAGACAGTTGTTTTATATGAAATTTCAAAGCGGCATCAGCTGTGCATAAATTAGCATCTCGCCGACAGATTGCTTCTACTGTCAATTTAATTGGGGTCAGCACATCAACAATTTTATTTACCAATTCAAAATCAACATCTTCTAAACGAATTGGATGATTGAGATCTATAAGAGCTTTTTGAATGCATGCTTTTAAAAGATAAAATCGCTCCAGCATTGTTAAAAGACTATTCCACCTGGTTTTACAGTCCAAAAGAAGTGACAACTCTTTTCCATGTTCAATTTTCACATATTTTTGAAGTACTGTTTCATTTTTCAATGGAGATCTTTTGAAATACACTACAACTTTGCGGATTTTCTTTATCAGCTTATTAATATTTTCATATTGTGTTAACTTTGGTACGTGTTCTGGCGCAAGATCATTTTGTGACATTACGATTAAACCTGATTCTGGACAGTCTAAGTCTTCTAAATGGTGTTCATCATCGCTGTCGTCCATATAATTAACAGTCACAGGTGGTTCATTTATAGTATCATCTGAGGTAGGGCTATCTTGCAAATTATTATGTTTTTCATAAAGCACATCACAGACCGCCAAATTGATACCATGTGCGAGACACAGTTGTTGTTCAGTGCAAACAAGCCGCCCCACCTTTATCATAACATTCGGTCCATCGGTTACAATAGCCACTATGTCAGTTTCTAGGGAAATGTCAAATTTACTTAGGCGCTCTTGCAATATACGAAGACAATTTTCAGCTGTCATACTATCGTAAATAGGAACAAGTCCTAAGTTCCAAAATTTTTTATATGAATGAACGTTGACCGCCATGTATCGTTTATTGGAAGTTGAAGTCCACTCGTCGAAAGAAAGACTAAATCTTTCACCTGCACTTTTCAAATGTTTTAATTCTGCAGTTACTTGCTTTCTGATTTTTTCATTGTAACTCATAACACGTTTTCGAACAGTGACGGCTGACTTTGGTAAATCCGTGTATTTTGCTAAGAGCAATTTTCTCAAATCATCTGAGGTGATGAATACACTGAATGGAAATCCATCTAATGCAATCATTCTTGCCTTTGTCGGCAACTATGTCGGCACTTTAGTAAAATAATCATCTAACTTTCGCTTGGCTGGCGGCGGTGCTGTGTTCAGATTTTCAGAATTTTGACTTATTGAAGCTGATATAACCTTGATGTTATGTTTTGATAACAAAAGTGTATGTAATCCCTTAGTTGATCCACCCAAAGTCTTGAGGATTGCTGGGCATCGCTTACATTTAGCACTATTCCCGTCCTTCGCAACTAAATAATAACTCCACACTGACGTCGTATCACTGTCTTTTTTATGTTTAACAAAGTCTCCCGCCATTTGAAATACTTAATTTCAGATAATTGACTTTTAAATTTTAATGACGTAGCCTACGTAACCCGTCACTGACAGAACAATAAATGAAAAATATTAAACCGGATTTGCATATTTATACTTTCGTACAGGGAATCCCCGACGGGAAATACCCGCAACAATATTATGATATGAGATGATCGGGTGATTCCCCTGTTGGTTCGTTGGGGAATTACCTTAAGAGTATTGTATTAAAGTATTCCGAGTGGGGAAGTCCCTTCTAAGTTCTACGACAAACATATTATTAGGACTGTACCTGTGTAGTAAATAGTGGGTACCTAACTACCTACGTATTGTACGAGTTGCTTTTTGTCGTAATGTATTAAAATAATCTAGGCAAGGTTATTTTCAAGACGTAACGGACTACGGAATACAAACTAGACTTGTTTGTGGCAATCCCAAAAATCCCGAGATTAGCCAAGTACAGCCCCGGGATTTTCGGGGCCAGAAAACGGTCGGGATCCCGGGATCCCGAGATTTGGGATCCCGGGATTGTATTCTCTAATCAAAATCCATTCAGCGGTTTGGCCGTGGAAGCATAACAGACAGACTGACAGACAGAAAGACAGACAGAAAGACAGACAGACAGACTTTCGCATTTATAATATTAAATATAAAACATATAAAAATAATAGTATAGTTATATTATTGTTATATGTATAGTATGGAAATATGGATGTTTCAGACTAATTTACAGATGACTCTTGGAAGAATATTTTAAGTTAAAAAACACCTTTGCGTAAGGATATATTTGACCACATTTTAGCGTAGGTTAGGTATGAGTGTCAGGTACTGATTTTATTTTTAGGCTAATTGAGGGAAAACCAATAAAATTTTAAGAAAATCGTGGAAAAATCTTAAAAACATGACCCGACTTTATTGGCTATTCTAAAAAGCAGATGAGTGACAACATGACTCGGTGACACGCCCATATTGCTCACAACCATAATAATACCACAATAGTGTCTTTAGACCACTTTAACCTTTAATAGTGTACACTTCACATGCAGTAAACATTTACCTGACTTGACAAATTTCTTGGACTACAGTTAAGAGTAAAATATTTAAGGCACAGAGGTGGAGCATATAACTGTTTTCATCTTTGGGCTCTTTAAGTTGAAAACTCTAACATATTTATTACAAAACATGGACTAAGAAAAGTTATGCTTAACAGAAGGCAAGTTCTGGTGGTCTACTGTCTGAAATCTGATGTAAATCGACAAGACCCCTTGGTTTAAACCGAAAACTATCGTTAGTTTGCATTTTGTCAAGTCTGTAAGTGTATTTATAAAAATCATGTTTGAGACATATCACTTTTTACAAAACAAGGCATTCCACTTCCCGTTCCACTGGCAATATCCCCGGTGCAGTGCGTAATTATTTATCCCTACGATACCACTATCGTGCTAAGACATTGCGAGTATAATTGTATCTAGAATATAATAAAATTCAATTAATCGGTTTTAAATGAAAAATTCGACTCACCGGGATATAGTGAGTCCCGCTGCCCTAATTCTTCTCCCGTGATATCTCGAGACTAGTGCGGTGCCAACTCGTGCATTAGGATGAATTGATTTTGCCTACAACCAACTATAAGTGATTATACATTTGTTCTCTCGTTTCGCGGCTCTCATTGAGACATGACGTGAGTCATAAAGTGTCGCATTGGAAACTCCCAGCAACATTGCTTAAATTAATATTGAATAGCTAGAATGGGTATAAGTTTGTGTTTACTGGGGAATTTTAACAATACATATATTGTTTCTGGTGGTATCATTGAGAAAGGAACATAATTTTTAGAAGGTCGTTCCTTTCTCAATGGGTGGTATATATAACAGTATATGTATATAATTTGACAAAATGACAGTGTAACACTGTCATTATAAGATAATTTCGTGCTCAATTTGGTTTTTGTACTTGAATTCATTTAGGAAGGTATTTATCTAAGTAGTTCAACATGATGAACTACCTAGTAGTATTTTTTTTCGTTTTTACGTGGTTATTCAACTTCAGACATAATGTGTACGTATGTATGTATTATCCTGATACAAAAAAATCCAAGTTAAGTAGTTAGCTACAACTATGATAATCGTTTTTCTTTGTCCCTATTTTGACATACAATCATGTAATTTTCTTATCATTCAAAATTATTTACGATTTCTATCTCGTTTTATACCAAGTTAAACACCTTTGCTCAAAAACTAGAAACGCCTATTTTATTAAAAAAAACGGAGGAATTACGTGGGTTCGCCATTTATTAAATTCTATTATTTACTTAAATTTTTAACTAATGTAACGCCCTGTATCTATTTAAGTGTGAACCTAAAACAAAAACTGTTTACTTGTGCGATTTTCTAAGAATGTACGAGATGATTAACTAATTAGGTTTTTGTGTACATAATAAATTATGCTAAATTGATGATAAAGATCGTCTCAAGACAACATCATCCATACAAACTAGGTAAACTTAACTGGAAAAATACGTCGTACTTAGAATCACAAAACCAAATGGATTTTTTGTTTCGACCATATGAAACTATAATTTTAGATTTGGCTAGATGTATTTTGACTTTATGTTGATTAGATTTATACAAAACATAGGAACAACACGATGTTATGTCAAGTCTACCGCCTATTCTACGTAACCCGCTGGGGTTTAGGGGAGGTCTTTGCCTAGCAGTGTAATAATATAGATTAAAAAAATATAGATTAGATCTGAAAAAGAGAATTCCAATTATCTTATCCAGTGGAAAACGCGGTTTATCCCTTGAGAGGCTATCAACACGAGCCAGATTCTACGCATACGCAGCCTACGCGTTTGGAGTCCCGACAGCACTGACCATTCTTCTGGCGGCGCTGGAGTTCTCTGGGCTTCCTCCGCATCCCTGGCTGCCTTTGTTGAGACATCAGGGATGTTTCTTATACGGTAAGGCTTCATGAAACTCCACTCCAGTTTCCGCGGTAATTTCAAAGAATTGAAACGGTAGCTTACACCTATTTTTGTTTCATTTCGATTCGTAATATTACACTGCGGTTCTGATTCGCACGAATTTTTTTTTTCTATCTAGTAACTTTTATTTCAGACTCTGTCCTAAGCCATCGCAATTCAATTGTGAATAAACTTGTGAGCGTGTATAATTAGAGAGATGTAAAGGAAACAAGTGAGGATCGTATCAGTGGAAATCTTAGCCTCTGCCAACCTGTCTACCTTTGCAGGATAAAGGGGCGAATGCGATATTATCTGGTCAACATAATCCTTAACTAGAAGAAAAGATTATTTCTTAAATGACTCGAATACATAGAGAAACATAAAAAAAATTAACAAGAGATTTTGAGGATCACCTCAGGATACTAAGTAATGTCATCATCGAAGTTTTTAAATACAATCCTTTTTCCTTCCAGGAAACGCCCGTATGATCTACTTCTACGGCCCCGTGGTGATCCTGTGTGTCATCAACCTGATCTTCTTCGTACTCACCGCAGTCAAGATAGTTCAGATTAAGAAACAGACGGCTATGCTTAAGTCCAAAGAGAGTTCTACTCATGACAACCAACGCAATGATAAACAGAGGTAAGAGGACAAATTTTAGAAGAACATTATATTTTCCTTGGCATGTCAAAATATATAAAGAGATATGAAAATTTTTGATTCGAAGAACCATTTCATTCAATTAGATACCTTCTTACTTCCTTTGACCAAGTCTTATATTAGGTACTGAGGCCTCATTAGTTGTTTCTGTGTTAACGTTTAAAAATCACATTAATACTTTTTTATTTTCTTTCTTAGAAATCTGAATGGGACTAAATAACGACAATGAGGACACGCTGTAGCGGCATCAAAATCAATTAGCATGTTAACCCGCATGATCCCCTAGCAAAAAAATAATAACCGCGGACTTTAAATAAAATCAAAATAGCGCTATTTTGACTGGGGGTCCAATGATTTATCAAACGTTTAACCGTATTATGAAACGTTTCATACATCTTATTTAAATTGAGTCTGATCTCATTCTCTTCTATTTCATATTCAACGTGAAATAACGAGACAAATCACATTTAGTTAACATTGGTTTAATAAATGTCTTAACACTTTAGCTGACAGTAACGTCTCTCGATGTAGATAACAATTGAGTGCCATTGTTATTTCCTTAACTGTCAGCGAAAGTGTTAATACGACGGTACCTTACCTAGGTCTTTAGAGACAAACATTTATTTTCAATAATATCCTGTCAAAGATCTCATTTTGTATCTTATAGTTACCTCATAAACTAAATGATCGCCTTTTGTCCAAATTTAATGATCCATTGTAATTGCTGCTATATCATCTTAATTGTTTTTTCAGACTTCTACTGTACATCAAATTGTTCATCGTTATGGGCATCAATTGGATCTTAGAAGTAATAAGCGCTGCCTATCCTGACTTAGAAACCTTTTGGAAGATCACTGACGCATATAATGTTCTCATTGGGTTGACCATCTTCATTATTTTCGTCTGTAAGAGGAAAATCTTCAGACTTATCAAAAAAAGGTAAGCCATAATCTATTGTTACACATTTGAAAGTTTAATTATGTATATTATGTGTGTAAATTAACACACCCATTTCTGTGGCTTATTCAGATATATTCCATGTGATTGGCTTAATAAAAAAAAACTAAAGTTATCACAAGAAATAGAAATTAATTTGGGAAGAATGAACCAGGAAAAACATGTTTAATTTGGCTAATTTAAAAATACACATCAAATTATATTTCTAATTGAATCCGGATAAGAAACTAAAAAAGCCAAAACGATGAATGATCATAATTTCACACAATCATCAAGTAATGTTCCTTCTATGCCCAGGATAAAAGGTAAAATTCATCGGAACAAGACTGAAAGAGACGATAATGGTATGAACCAGCTTGATAATAAACAACTGTCACATTTGAAACATCCACAAAACCAGAGAAGAAGTATTGACACAGTACGCTCTTACTGCCCTGATACTGATAGCATAAAAACTCACCATTTGTAGTAGCTGAAAGAAAGGTGACATAGCTAATACAAATTGAAAGAGAAAAGACTTATAAATGTATTAGAAAACTCTGCAATTCTTGAAATCAGAAGATCTAATCCAATTTTGTTAAAATTTATAATACTAATACTTTTACTAATTAATCTTAAAGAGATCTAAATACCCATAGAATTTTCACATTAGTTTCTGAAAAATTTGTTAGTATTATTAAATGTGGTTTGGATTTCACACCAAAACACTAGAAGTACTTAGTTAAAAAAAATACCAAAACAATTTTTATAAGAGTGGATGTGTAATACTTGTTAATTGTTTGTACTGAGATAATTGAAGAAATGACATATCGAGAGATACAAAATAACAATCACGAACTGAAGTTGAAGACTAGTACTACAACGAAACAAGATTACTCCATTAATTATAAGGTACAGAAGTCTAATTGTGTGGATTGGAGAGTTTTAACAACACTGAAATAACATTTTTGGACCTAATGTTGCACACTAATGAGAAACTATAACCAGCATAGCACAAAAATAAAATATTGTAACAAAAGGAAGCGGTCACGGAATGCTTGTGGTTTTATTGAAATGTAAATAGTAGATTAGATAATATGTACGTACACCAGTGCTAGAATAGTTTATCAAAAATTATTGCAAAATTTGTTTTAAGTAGGCCTAACAATAATTGGAGACGTAACGACAGTTGAATTAAAAATAGTAGTCATAAATATCCCTATATTTCGATCAAGCACATGCTCATACTCACTAATGTTTTAATTTGATATTCAGTTTAGCATCACAACCTTTATTTGCCTCGTGCATGACAATAATGTTTTGATCTAGTCTCTTTTTAGTTTACAATACTTAGTTCATTGGTGTCATTTATTTCTATACCCTTAACACTAACAACACACTATTTTTCTTCCTTTCTATTATTTTTTTCTACAGCATTAATATGAGTAGGTAGGTTGTTATCGATTAGAGCTACGGCTTCGCATATTGACTTAGCACGTTGGTAATAAGCTAGTTTCCTAAAAAAATATAATTAGTCCGTCAGTTAGATAATCAAAAAATATTGGAGACGTATTTTTTCTTTTGAAAATTAAACAAAGAATGGTAAGGATGTGGCGCGTTAAAGTTCTGTGTGACGTCACAGTGTGCTACACTTTTTCGCTACATGTGACGTCACGAGCCCCCACTCCTAAACTTTGATGTGTTATATCTTTATAATTTATCGCTCAATTGACAAAAGAAAAAATACGACGCCAATATATTTTGATTCCCTAAATGACGGACTAATTTTAATGTTATTCTCTTGACCCGGGGAAACTAGTCTATTGTCGAGATATTTTTATCTCAACAAATATCAAAGCAACTATATTCTTGGGATTTGTTGGGAATAACGCTTCTTAATTATTCTAGACTTGGGTTGGGACCACATCCAAAGCAGTTAACTGGGCAGGAATCGCACTTACAACACCGACTTATGTCGTGATCTCATGATTGAAGAGTATGTATCAAAGCGCTTGTGTGTCGTCTTTAGCAGATTTTATCACAGATTAATATATTTGTAGCAAGCCAGATTTGCTACTATCTAACATTATGTTGACGATCATTTTAATTCTGTCGATTTCATTTTTCTTTTAGATTTCGACAAATATGAGCGTTGAATTTTATGCGATTTTGCTAGTAGTGAATCATTTTAAATATTGAAATGTATTTTGTGTTCAATTAGGCTTATCGATTATCTACATATTATTATGTATTAAACAATGTGTTCACGAAAGATTTTTAGCATTCTTAAAATTCTCTGACTGCTTAAATGAAATTAAAAAAGATTTTTTTTTGTTTTCAACATTTCTAATTGCTCCTTCTGTAACTATTGTGTCAATTAACAATTTTTGAAAATCAATATTTGTGTGAATATTTTATTAGAGTATCCTCATCGTTTCCAAATTTTGTGTTAACTGTATTATTTGCATTTTCTTTAGCCCTGGTATAAATATAATAATATCTCAATTATATGTGTAGATTCAGGCAGGTGAGAGGTGACCCTATGTCCAGAACGCAGACCACAGTCTCATCCCGGACCATATCGACTAAAGAAGACTTCCAAATGGGCTCTGTGAAGATTAACAACAAGTAACTTCTTAAAATCTTGAAGAAATTACATTAGTATTATACAATAGCTAAGAATAACAAAAATTACCTCATTTTTCATTATACAAATGAAACTACTAGCGATAGAAAAAGTAGGTAAGTTATGACGTTAGCGAGTTATGAATCTATAACGATTGAAATAAATATGATATCAGTAGAGAAAAATTAAGATTGAAAAATTTGTATCTTAGAGAGTCATAACTATCTCCCTCTAGAAATTATCAAATCTATTTTTAATAATATCAAACATATGAATAAAAACCGAGCAGAATGTATGTTTGTCGATGTAATTAAGTCAGTAGATATCTATATAGTAAATAGAGTAATATGTAGAGTTGTGTATGTTTTACTTTGTTAATGTGTGCGAATATAATACTTTTATATGTAGAAAGAAGATCCAAAAAAATGAATTAATTAAATTGAAAACAAGAAACAGTTTTATAAACTACATTTAATCAAAGTTAAAAATAAACAGTTTAAAAAGAGAGATGCTTATCAGAAACTAATGATGACTTGTTTGTCGCAAACATTTGTTGTAGAAGTTTTCTCGCCTACGGCATTTTACATGATAAGTAAAAATAAAATATCACTTTCTCGAATCACTAAGTATAACGTTCGTATTATGGCTTAGCTATCATGAACCGAATAAAGAAAATACTCATAGATAATTACAAGTAAATTTTGAAATTGTCAGCTATTGAAATGTATCAGCCCTTATTAAAAAACAACTTAATTCTAACCTCATTAGTATCTATAACTTTTAACATACCTACAGGTATATACATACCTGCAGAATTACTTCAACTAATATCATATAAGCAAAGAGTACTTTAGCAGCGAAAATTTGTTGCAAAACCGATCATTTTTTTCTAAAATGTTCTGGGGAAAGCTAATTATCGTCATTAAAATGTAATATTATTGTTAAATCTCTTTATAAGATTTTGTCGTTTCAACATTCTTTTGGCTGTAGCTAGAGAGGCATATATATAAGGGCCCCTTTCTTAGGACTTATGTACGTAGCTTGGTGCTAGCTAAATCAAATTAAGTATTAAAAAAATGTACTTACTAAAATATCTGGTAAAGTGCTGTAAGTAATATGAAATCTATGACCTAAAATGACAAGGACTCCTAGCCCTTAAAATAACAAGATAAGCTAGCATGGAGATACGTAATACCGTTACAACTTTGGGCCCTGAATAGTTGGGACCACACAATATTTTTAAAATATAAGTATATTTATAGTATGATCTATTCTAGTCTTTTAGAAAATAAGTGCATGTAATGATATGACAATTCATAAATGTTTTGTAATAAAATATATATAAAAAATTAAGTGTGAAAATGAAGTTTTTTTTTATTTATTTAAAGTTTTAATATTAGTTAGGTTATATGATACATACTATGGTTAAAACATTTCTTCGAAATTATATACGGTACAAATTGTATGTTTAAAAGTACTACGAAACTATGAAAATATCTCATTTTTATTTACATCTCATACTTTATTGTACTTAAATAATGGTAAACCGTACTGCTACGGTGCTACTCGCAGCCAACTTCAAAAGCGCAAAGTTATTTAGCGCAGATTGTACTACAAATGTACATGGTTTGGTGGACGCGTAAATATATTTGGGCGAAAATTCATCGTGATCAATTCCCCCGTGGCCAGACCGTTAACAAATCACCAAAGATACTAGGAGCCACTAGTAACAAACAGACCAGGTTTTTAAAGCCCTATTTTGAATGTATTACATACATATCGAACGAAAATCATTAGGCTCACTGATTTTGAGTCAACTATTCAAAAATATGGCACTAGCTTTGGGGAAGTTACTGGGCACCATACAAAACCAACAGATACTTCTACGAAAATATGAATAACAGATAATTTTATTCTTGAACCAATTACACCACTCCTTTTGGATTTAAAGAGATTTGTGCTGCGTCCTGACTGGCATTGGACACTGTGGTGGAAGTTGATCGACTCTTGGAGTATGGTGACCAATGTTGCCGCCGGCAGCATTGCAATCTGCGAAGAGAAAATTGTAAAAAATTGTAATATACATTCGGATTAGTCGAAAATAACATGTTTTCCTCTCATAAATTAATAGCTGACTAATTTACTCTCTATTATGATCGAAACAATTTTCGATATCATTGACTTCAATTTAACCACAACTACTTGACCTAGAAAATTAAAAAACTTACTCTTCAACCAGTCGTTTCAAGATCTTTTTCTTACAAACAAATATGAGGAAGATGGAGACGCCAATAAGAAGATTGTAGGCATCCGTGATGTACCACACCCGCAGGTCAGGCTTGAACGAGCTGACCACTTCCAACACCCAGTTCAGGCCCATGAGGATCGACAGCTTCAGATACACCATAAGTCTGGATAATCAAACGTCCATATTAAAAAAAACAATGATTGTATGCAGTGGAAGGAATATAATTTAACTAAAGACAGAATTGAGGCCATCATAATAACAACAGATCCTTGAATCTTGAGATCTTGAATTGGAGACTGTGACACACGGAAGTGTGGTTTGTCTCTTCAATCGGGCGCATTTGTTGTCATATCCTCGGTGCCCAAATACAGTCAGCCAATAGACCATGTTCGTTCATATACAGACAAGTTGCTAGGCAACGCGGCCATTTTGCTCCTAGCAACTTCTTCTCGCTTTGCGTCCCGCAATCTGTTGACACCGAATGTTTACTGCGGCGCTACTCGCAGCCAACTTCAGCCACGTTAAGTTATTTGGCGCGTATTATCTACCTGTGTCGCTGCGAGCGGTGAGCGGCCGGCGTGCCAGCTGCCGCCGAATCCAGCACCGCGGTGCCCCGGCTCAGCCGCCAGATGTTGAAGGCGGTCATCAGGAAGAACACCCAGTTGAACAACGTCATTATCAGCATCGGCATGTACATGTATAGCAGCTTCTGACCTTCTGTTGAATAAAAAAAAGTTTGGATTGACTTTAGTTATTTTTTAACACACCTCCCGCTCCTGGATTGCCGCCAGCAAGGACATAAAATAACTAAGCAGTAGAAGATATAATTACAAAATGTATTATGGTTTTAAACCTGACGGAAGCGGATTTCTCACCTTCAAGAAAACATCCTCGCATCGGAATTTGCGGAGTAACAAACCATGGCACGCGCCTCATATCTGCATTGTTGATCACTCCCAAAAATATGGTCATGCCTAAAGGCACTCCAAACCCATACAGGCAGTACATGCAGAATTTAAAGTTTTCCCCCCTACGATGAATCGGTCGAGCTTTGGCGTAACCTCTGAAAAAAATAAATAAAGTCATTGCACGGCTACGATAGTAATAAGACTAATCACGGACATTAACAGAATTTCAACACGGATAACCAATACCCGTTCTCGAATGGCGACAAACTGTAGCACTGGCAAGCGTAGCCTTGTGGGTGCAACAGCCACCGACCTGGTCAGACGACCTGATGAAGGTAGCATGCTAGCGCTTGATGTAGCTCGATTCCAATCGGCCTATGTTCAATACCGCCGTTTCCTCATGGTCATATCAGTAAGAAGATAAAAACATGTCCCCGTAGACATGTATGTATAAATTTAAGAGCTGAGCTCTTGTCGATGGAGTTTTACCATTCTATCCTATTCCTTGCCAATTCTTTAATTTTAGACATAGGTACAGTAATTTTTACACCCTTATGTTTTGTTTATGATATTGTATTATCGTTTGTACCTACCTGAATGTCCACCAGATGTCGTACGACATGATGTTCATCCAGCAAAAACTCGCAATGAAGAAGAAGTACACTGAAAATGCTGAAAAAATACGTTTAAGTAGTAATTATAATTTTATTCAGTGTCTTACTTATTATAAAATTAATAGAAAAGATTACATTATCTGAAAATTAAACTATAATTTAACTAGACTTATCTATCAAAATATCAAACTACTTGAAGACAACAGGGAATGCTGTAGATGATAAAATTCAACTCTTTCTCTATTAATTTTCTTTACATCCGTTCATCCGACAGTCAAGATCACGTAAAATCATGAAGATGTTTGAAAGCTGAACAAAAAATTTATAAAAAAGAACAAACGCTACCGTATTTAATCACTACTTACTAAGCCCCAAGCACTGGTTAACGTCCAATTCGTTCTCTTGAATAACAGCAAGCAACACGAATGCCATGAGGAGGCTTGCCACGTACGCCATCAACACCTTTCCACACAAGTTGCGCAGTTCCCGTAGGAGAGAGTATACGATCAACACCAGTGTCAGGAATACGCAGGATATTATCATTCCTGAACCAAATAATAACAAATTATTGGCATAAAAACTCGTCTGGGTGTTTCCTAGTCGCATTCTCAGCTTACCTATATTTCAGAACCCTGGGTACAATACAAAATATCTTTATTACCCACATACAGTAACAAATAATGTAACATTTACAAAGACTTCAATATAATATGAGCAAAGGCGGACTTATTGCTAGGCAATCTCTTCCAGTCAACCCTTACGAGGTGAAAGAAAAACAGTTAAGTTAGGGTGGGTATAGCAACAGATATTGTTGAAAATTAAAAACCTAAACAAATATTACTGTATTACTGTAATATTGATACGAAGAGCAGGTCGCTGGTCATCTTGATGGAGACAGGTGAAACGCTCTTTTAGATAATGAGGTGACGAAGGAAAAAAGAGTATAGTGAACAGGAGCGACAGAATAGGATAATTACGACGAACTCTATCATGGTCTCCTCATATCAATGAGCTGAGCCGAAGAATCTTTGTATCTTTGCACTCCTTAAGACGTTTGCAAAATTTTATGCACCTAAGATTTCTTTGCGTGTTGTGCCCTCTTCTGTGCCCATATGTCCTATGTTAGTTTGGTTGACTGGAAGAGATCCCTATTTGGGATAAGTCCGCCTTTTGTTGTAACCTGTATTCTGATACTATGTTCTTTGGGTACAATAGAGATTTTTACATACATACATACAAGTCTGATCGGGAGCCACTTAAGTTGGACGCGGAAAGAAGAGACATGATCATACTTGCGTAATCCAAATATGAATGTAATGCTTCTGAAATTCTGGAGCCGCGTAAGTGATAGAGCCGAAGTAAATATCCTCCTACTAACTTCCGCAATCTGAGGAGACCATGTAAAATGTTGGTACCAACCAATCCAAGGCAGGGCAATCTCACCCTCGTTTGGCAGGCAAAATCGTAATGGCATGCCTACTCCTCTAGTTATTTCAAATTCTCTGTCTAATAGCCAAGTGCCTGACACCAGGATTTTCAAAACAGCGTATATCAAAACCGATCTCGACCGGTTCCGAAGCAAGAAAACTTAAATAATTATAAGACAATCATGTGATTCAAGCCTGCAACGTCTTATGTAAACTGGAAAAACGAAGTAAGTTTCTTATGGGAATCTTCCTTTGGATCTTTTGGCAAAAGCCTAACTAACAGAATCCTGTATCGGAATAAAGGAGCGGAATCATTATAGTCACCCGTGGTCATGTAAACGTTGGCTTCTACCATATCCTCCTGCTCCACTTTGGCCCATATCTGGATGTCTTTCCCTGGAGCTATGAAGTCGATGCAGTAATTCGCAGGCCGCAGTTGGGTCCACCTTTGAAAGGCGTTGGGCAACTCCAAAAACATTGAGCGGTCCTGAAATCACATGTAGACTTATGTATTTTCACCCAGGGTTCGCTTTTTAATCATGGTCCTCATTTACAGTTTGGCGATAGCAGTTACAGTGTGCTTTCTGTTACCATTTACAGGAAAACCAAACTAATAGGAGCATGATCCGGTAGTGCTTTTAACGGCCATAAAATGGACCTGATGTATAGCAAAATGTATCTAAACTAAGGACATATCGTCATCATCATATCGATTGGGTTACATGATCCATCGACCATATACACCCTGGTATTGGAGTTATTCGATATGACTAAGGATATATAGAAGTTTTATTGTGTACCCCTATCGGTCATCGGTCAAGTACAGGAGTTCACCAACAATTGCAGCAGTCCTAAAGACGATTGACGTCAGGCAGACACTACAATTATACATAAATTGAATAATGTTTCAGTTCTTGTAACTATGAGTAGTGTTTGTGGCCCCTTATCATTAATTCGCTAACGGCAATTACGTACTTGTAAACCGAGTAGTTACACTTATACCTAATTATAGCTTTAGTAGGTGCTATGAGTCAATCATCTGTTTATATTGAAACCCAGTTGCATCCTAAGCTTAAGTTTCAAAAACGGTACTCAAGATAATCTAGATATTGATAATGTGGCACTGGAATGCAATTTTTTTTTAAAGTGCAATTCACGCAAAATCGGCGAGTGAATAATTTTGTCATTCGACATAATATCAATGCAGTGGCTGCAGTCTTCTTACACAGAAATCAAATGTGTTAGTGACTAATATTGTCAGATTTTTTCAGACCCTTTTAATGTGTAAAAAATCCCTGCACTTTGTGCTTCCTTGCTTGCTCAAAGGACCAACTCAAAATTAATTAAAATTAAATCTAGCCAGAGCTTAAAAACATCGAATGACACCCGAAGGGTTAAGTATTTTTCTTTAAACAGAGCAATAAAAAATGAATGATAATATTATGTACTTAAATCTAAATCTATAATCTAAAAACTAACAAGTCGAGGCTACTTGCCCAAAATGCTGGCAGCATTCTCCCGCTGGATAGCAATGCTATTTTTGCCTCAAATACAGACCAGCATTTTGGTCATAATTAAACATTGATGCGAAATTAACGTCCCATTAAATCATTAAGAATAGCTGTTCGTCTCGTACAAACATCACCATAGTTTTTGTTATTTTTATCCTGTATATTTCAATGTATTGTTATTTAAACAAATTGCTAATTAGTAGGAAAACCTAACGGCCGGAAATATATCTCGGAATATACTTACACGATTTTTGACTTGTGCGACTTAAATATGAAACACTAGCTGTTTCCCGCAGCTCCGCCTGCATCAAAAAAGTAGCATATGTTTGACCCTGGGTCTTTAATATATTCATACCAGATTTCATCAGAATCCATCCAGCGGTTTGGCCGTGAAAGCGTAACAGACAGACAGCCAGTTAGACAGACAGATTTTCGCATTTATTATATTAGTATTGAAGTATGAATACAATGCTCATTTGTCTGGTTTCATGTTTTTGAGAATAGACAACTCTCTCTTCTCGCGGGTGCCGTAATCGTATGAGATGATTTAGGGAATTATTAGAGGTCTCAAATTGTGAGAACATGTACAGATGTAACTGTTGGTAGATTCCACCAACAATGGCTTTTCCAAGAAGTTTCGGCCTCCGGCAGAAGTCCTTTTATGAAAAAACTAGGTGTTTCCCGCAGCTCCGCCTGCTTCAAAAAGTAGCCTACGTTTGATCCCGGGTTTTCAACTACATTCATACCAGATTTCATCAAAACCGTCACCGTTCAGTGGTGTGGCCGTGAAAGCTAACAGACAGACAGGCATACTTTCGCATTTATAATATTAGTAAGTTTTATAGTATATTATAGTAAGTAAGTGTGGAAGGATGGATGTATTTCTGGAATAATAAGTGAGAAAGAGTGTGGAGATTAAACCAATAAATTCCGTTGTATTTATTTTTAGAATACAGGTTTAAGAACTTTGTTTCTCATACGAATTTACATCAAATAAATTCACTTCTTGAAATTGAAAATCCAAACGTTATTTACATACAGATAGTGAGCTTTAAAGTTAGTGTTTAAAGATTACAAATTGCACATTATAACTAAACTAGCTGTTTCCCGCAGCTCCACCTGCGGTATATAGCCTATATTAGTCAGGGTGAATGTACCTTATTATTATTGATTAATGTAGCTATCCAATGGGGAAAGAATTTTTGAAATCGGCACAGTAGTTTTTGAGTTTATTCATAACAAACATACACACAAAAATACAAATCTTTCCTCTTTATAATTTTAGTGTAGAAGTGTCGATTTACATCTTATACAATAAAAAAAACACAATTAATTAATCTGTAGGGTAGGTGTGACAAAATGAGTCTACTACGCGTTGCAGTCGTCGATTATCGAATATCGCCTGACAACCACGGATCAAAATAGTTTCTAGATGTGCCCATCAATTTTTTTCTTGTAATAGTAAAATATGCATAAGTTTTAATTTGTTGGGGATATTGTTATAATAGGAAATGTTATTTAGTTTGTAAATTTTGTGATAATTAAGTAATTTGCAAGCAAACAAACAAAAGTAAGTATTACGATTTTTTTATAATAAAAATGAATTAACAAAACTAGTGTTCTCTTATAATAAAAAAATTGACGTGTATGTTTGGTTGTTATTTTATTTGTTTTATTAATAGCCATTTGATTCGATACTGTTACTAATACACAATTTCAATTTAATTAAATACTGATAGGTAATCAAACCTCGCGGCAAAGCTTTTATGATCATATAAATTGTAAGTATATAATGAGGTTATAAGTAGATAGTAAAAAATTTTAAGGAAAAAAATATTTTCTTCTTTTTAGAGCTTTAAGTTTTTTTACTATTAATTTATTTGTCAAAAGATGTATGAATGAGGTTATTTAAAATTTTAAAAATTAGGATGCATGTGTAGTATTTTTATGTTTGTGTGAGTGCTGTAGGTGTATAAAAATCATAGTTAAATAGACATTTTATTAATTTATTCTGAGCTACTTGTAAAATTTTTAGATTGGATTTTGCTGCTGTGCCCCAAATTTCTTTAGATAGTCTATATGCGGTTTGACCAGAGAGTTGTAGATAACGTATTTGATTCTACGTGGGAAGTAATTTGTGGTTCCTCGTAGCGCACCAGTTAGTGATGTTAATTTAGATTTTACTTTATTTATATGTTTTTTTCCAATTGAGGTATTGATCCAAAGCAAGACCAAGGTATTTTTCACTAGATTTTTATTCGAGAGCCTCATTATTTATAGTAAGTTGTATGTTGTCATCAATTTTTTTGTTTTCTGCGTCAAATATTACGAAGTTAGATTTTTCCGTGTTAATTGTAAGTAAATTGGACAGAAACCAATTGTTTAGTTTATTTAGATCTTTTTGTGCCTTTAATTTTAAAGATTTTATTATGCTACCATAATAAAACATACTTGTGTCATTGGCATATAGGGAGATGTTAGCATTTAGATTTATATTTTGTATACTGTTAATATATATTAAGAACAATAGTGGCCGCAAAATCGAGCCTTGAGGCACCCCAAAAGTAATGAGCCCAGAAGAACTTTGATGTTGTTCTATTTAAACTATTTGTCTACGGTTTTGAAAATACGATTTCAAAATATCGTATGCTTTTCCCGTGATGCCAAGGCCAAAAAGCTTTTTAAGTAGTAGTTAGAGACCGATTGTGTCAAATGCTTTTTTCAGTTCTATAAAAATGCCAAGTACTATTTGTTTTTCGTCAATATTTGTTTTCATTTTGGTTATTAAGTCCAATGTTGCCGAGAGTGTATTAGATTTGGGCCTAAATCCATATTGTTTTTTTGTACAAAAAATCTTTGGAATTTTAATATTTTTTAATTCTGAAATAGAGAATTCGCTCAAACATCTTTGAAATAACGGGTAAGACCGAGATTGGACGATAATTACATAGATCAGATTTAGTACCTGATTTGTGAATCGGTGTTACTTTATACACACAAATGTGTATAGGTACAGCATAAGCTTAGTATTGCTCTGAACGACTGTAGCGAATTGTATTATTTTTTTGCTCGACATTTTCAGGTCTCTACAAAAAATGTTTGGAACTATCGGACGAATTAAGAAAATCGAAAAAGAAGCACTAAAAATACACAAGGAGTGTTAATTTCGAGAAGTTACATACGCAAAATCGGAATGATTTTCATTCGACATAATCGGTGAATCGAACGATTTTTAATATTTTTATTTCACTCACCTGGGTAAGTTATATCTCACAAAAATATGACTCCAGAAAGAAGTGTCTTAGATTCGTATAACTTTCTACGAAACTTTCTCGTAGTGTGTCGTAGCACTCTAGAGTACAAAGTCGTAGCAACAGTAGAGAAAGACTAGACGTAGCGCTTAGTAGATAATAAGATAAAATTGTAGCTTCATAGAAAATATTATAAGTATTTTAGGGAACAAACGGTCGAACAAAAATTTATATAGCAAATGTCGATGATATACTGTTTTTAAGACTGGAGCGGAATGAATTTATAAAACTAAATTACTAAAATGACGTCTAACATTGATCAGTAAAAAGAAATCGGTAGTGAGCTGCTGACTGTAAGATGTGAATTCCTACTAAGTGACCGAATTACTAAATGAGCGAATAAATTATAATTTATTATATTAATTTTGATACGTAAATAGTTATGAATAATTTATAATAGGCATTTAAATTTTAGACAAAATGTATTAAAATAAAATCGGACTTACCTCAGTCAAATAAGTATTAAATCCAACTCGGTTCATATTCTCTGACCCACTCCTAAAAGACTCATTAGAAAACTTTCCCGGAGTCACTTTAAAATAATCTTTGAGCTTTTTTCCAGTATTATCAATACCATATGTATAAACGGGAACGTTGGAAATATCAAAAAGTTTCGCTGTTATCGGATCCGCACACCTCTTTCTAGAAACGTACTGGTTTTCTGGACAACATTTCGAAATACAGTTCTTACACAAATGATCGAAAGCACAAATGATAGAAATATTAAAAGCCAGAATAAATAAAATTGACTTCGACATTTCGATGTGTTCCTTCTGACAGACTTCCTTAAAATAAACTGGATTCAATGGGAATTATGACGCATTAAAGTAGGTACGAATTTGATAAAATTTGCTCATGGAATTATCGTAAAATATATGCTTTATTTACCTTAAACCATTGCGCATTAAGTACAAACTACCATGAAGTTTTTTGAGGAACTAATATATCAGGTTTAGAAGACTTACTAATACAAACATGAATGCTTAAATCACAACCCTCCTTTTTGGTCAGTTATGTAAAAATAAATGGAAACTTTTCATAAAATACTGGGCATAATAAGCCACAAACTTTTTATGTAGATTGACGACACGGCATTGCACTCACAGTTCATAGATTAGCACAGAAATGACCTATCTACCTGTGTCGCTGCGAGCGGTGTGCGGCGGGCGTGCTGGCTGCCGCTGAGTCCAGCACCGCGGTGCCGGTGCCCCGGCTCAGCCGCCAGATGTTGAAGGAAAATTAAAACACCCAGGAAAAACACACTTCAGCTTCTGACCTTCTGTTAAAAAAATTGGAGAATGATTCATTTTGCTTGGGTTGGCTTTAGTATCTGTGAACCCGCAGGCATGGAGGTAATACCTAAGTAGATCACATACACAAGTAAGGAATCGACATTAATTTCTAACCTTGAAGACAACATCCTCGCATCGGAATTTGCGGGGTAACGAACCAGGGCACGTGTCTCATGTCTGCATTGTTGATCACTCCCAAGAATATCGTCATACCTAAAGGCACTCCAAAACCATACAATCAGTACATGCAGAATTTAAAGTTTTCCCCTTGACGATGAATCGGTCGAGCCTTGGCGTAACCTCTGAAAAAATACGGCTGCTATAGTAACAAGAAAAGCCGAGGACATGAACAGAATTTTATCATTCTGTAGGGCGGAGAACCGATAGCCGATGGTGTAGAAAGGTTCGTCGAATGGCGACCACCACTTGCACCGGCAAGCGCAGCCTTGGACATCCACCGAGCAGAAGGTCAGACAACTTGAAGAAGGTCGCAGGCAAGCAATGTATGCAGGCTACTCCCAATTGGTTATTTCGGATATTTTCAGAGAAGCTTTATGCCAGTAGTCGACTGCGTGCGGCTAAAATTATATTTAGTTTAAAAGTTAATGACGTAGGTGGTGACTGTAAACAATTGAAACCCGATTTCTCACGGGAATCGGAGTGGAGCGCCGGTTACACTTTTGACCAAAACCAACGGACAATTTCTGTCGTAATTCTCTTTTGTTTCATATTTTATAGAGGTGACTTTTTAAACACTAGCAAAATTTTTACATTTTGATTAGTACATGTACATTTTCACATTGAATAAAAAAAGTAAGTGAAATCATTTGAACTCCCAAGTGATAATTTGACAGGATTTAACATATGGGAGATACATGGTAGGTACATTTTTTTTCTCGGATTTCACTTTTATTTTTTTTATTGAGAATGGTTAAGTTTTACATACTAAATACTCTTTAAAAGCCTTCCGCATATCCGATGCCCTTAGCCGCCATTTTCCATATCCTATGTTTAATAATCTATGATATGCATGTCGTTTGACATAATATGTCAGATTGTTATTTATTACTCTAATACATATTTTAATACATTAACAAAATTAAATAAAAAAAAATAATTATAAATAAAAATAATCTTCCAACGCGCCACAGGGAGGCAACGTGCCCAGAATACTGGCAGCGTTCCCTCGCTCTATTGCGAGACTTATACGCTGAGCAAAAAAGCTGCCAGCTCTCAAGTCTCCTGTTGCCTCCACGAGGCGCGTCGTGATGTTCCTTAAAAATAACTTTGCATAAGGGCCGTTTGTACTTTACCTGAATGACGCATGATGTTCATCCAGCAAAAACTTGCGATGAAGAAGAACATATACACTTAAAATGCTGAAAAAATATACAAGTAGTACTATCATCTTATTTAGTTTCGCATATAAAATTAATAGAAAAAAAAAAACATTTTCCGGCAAACTATACTATCATAAAATTATTGACTGTCAAAATATCAAACTAATAAATCAACAGGGAATGCCGTTGATGATTTTAACATTCACACAAATGATTGACATAAAATCTATTCTGTGTGTTTCCTATTCTTAAACTCAGCTTACTCATATTTCAGAATCCTGAAGACACTTTGATCTATTCCTGGTTATTCATCATCATCATCATTCCGTGTAGGTTACATTGTCTATCGACCATTTAAACAAAATATATAAATATATAATATTAATAGTATAGTATATTATTGTTATACATATAGTATGGAAATATGGATGTTTCAGACTAATTTACAGACCACTCTTGCAAGAATATTTTAAGTTAAAAAATACCTTTGCCCAAGGATATATTTGACCATATTTTAGCGTAAGTTAAGTAAGAGTGTCTGGTACTGATTTTATTTTTAGGCTAATTGAGGGAAACCCAATAAATTTTAAGAAAATCGTGGAAAGATCTTAAAAACATGACCCTACTTTATTGGCTATGTTGCCGTCTGATAAAAGTCAGCTTTCCTAAAAAGTAGATGAGTGACAACATGACTCGGTGACACGCCCATATTGCTCTTCAAAACCACAATAATCCCTTTTGACCACTTTAACCTTCAATAGTGTACACTTCACATGCAGTAAACATTTACCTGACTTGACAAATTTCTTGGACTACAGTTGAGAGTAAAATATTTAAGGCACAGAAGTGCAGCATTTTATAACCGTACTATGTAGTAACACAGATAACTGTTTTTATCTTTGGACTCTAAAGTTGAAACCTCTAACATATTTATTACAAAACACGGACTAAGAAAAGTTATGCTTAACAGAAGGCAAGTTCTGGTGGTCTACTGTCTTAAATCTGATGTAAAGCGACAAGACCCCTTGGTTTACACCTAAAACTATCGTTAGTTGCATTTTGTCAAGTCTGTGAGTGTATTTATAAAAATCATGACTTTCTGCAAAATGGTGAGTCAAATGGAGTCAAGTCATTCCACTTCCCGTTCCACTGCCAATATCCCCGGTACGGTTCGTAAATATTGCGAGTATAATTGTATATAGATTATAATAAATTTCAAGTATTCGATTTTTAAAAATATTTAGTGTGTCCCGCTGCCTTGATTCTTCTCCCGTGATATCTCGAGACTAGTGCGGTGCCAACTCGTGCTTTAGGATGAATTGATTTTGCTACAAGTACTTACCTACAACTCACTACAAGTAATTATACATTTGTTCTCTCGATTCGCGGCTCTCATTGAGACGTGACGTGAGTCATAAAGTGCTGCATTACAAACTCCCAGCAACATTGCTTAAATTAATATATAATAGCTAGAATGGGTATAGGTTTGTGTTTACTGGGGAATTTCAACAATACATACATTGTTTCTGGTGGTATCATTGAGAAAGGAACGTCATTTGTAGGAGGACGTTCCTTTCTCAATGGGTGGTATATATAATAATATATGTATATAATTTGTCAAAATGACAGTGTAACACTGTCATTATAAGATAATTTCGTGCCCAATTTGGTTTTTGTACTTGAATTCATTTAGGAAGGTATTTATCTAAGTAGTTCAACATATACCTAGTCTTTATGATGAACTACCTAGTAGTATTTTTTATTTCGTTTTTATTTGGTTATTCAACTTCAGACATTATGTGTACGTATGTATGTATCATCCTAATACAAAAAAATCCAAGTTAAGTAGTTAGCTACAACTATGATTGCATCGTTTTTCTTTGTCACTATTTTGACATACAATCATGTAATTTTCTTATCAATCAAAATTATATACGATTTCTATCTCGTTTTATACCAAGCCTTTACCTTTTACCTTTTTTTACCTTTGCTCAAAAACTAGTAATGCCTATTTTAATAAAAAAAACAGAGCTTGATAAAAATTTGAGATTGGCTTAATAAAAAAAAACTAAAGTTATACAAGAAATAAAAATGAATTCGGGAAGAGTGAACCAGGAAAAACATGTTTAAATTGGCTTATTTAAAAATACACATCAAATTATATTTCTAATTGAATCCGGATAAGAAACTAAAAAAGCCAAAATGATGAATGATCATAATTTCACACAATCATCAAGTAATGTTCCTTCTATGCCCAGGATAAAAGGTAAAATTCATCGGAACAAGACTGAAAGAGACGATAATGGTATGAACCAGCTTGATAATAAACAATTTTCACATTGGAAACATCCACAAAACCAGAGAAGAAGTATTGACACAGTACGCTCTTACTGCCCTGATACTGATAGCATAAAAACTCACCAAATAGCACATTTGTAGCTGAAAGAAAGGTGGAATAGCTAATACAAATTGAAAGAGAAAAGACTTATAAATGTATTAGAAAACTCTGCAATTCTTGAAATCAGAAGATCTAACCCAATTTTGTTAAAATTTATATTAACTAATACTTTTACTAATTAATCTTAAACAGATCTAAATACCCATAGAATTTTCACATTAGTTTCTGAAAAAATTGTTAATATTATTAAATGTGGTTGGGATTTCACACCAAAACACTAGAAGTACTTAGTTAAAAAAAAATACCAAAATAATATTTATAAGAGTGGATGTGTAATACTTGTTAATTGTTTGTACTTTGATAATTGAAGAAATGACATATCGAGAGATACAAAATAACAATCACGAACTGAAGTTGAAGACTAGTACTACAACGAAACAAGATTACTCCATTAATTATAAGGTACAGAAGTTTAATTGTCTGGATTGGAGATTTCTAACAACACTGAAATAACATTTTTTGAACCTAATGTTGCACACTAATGAGAAACTTAAACCAGCAAAGCACAAAAAAAAAAAAAGGAACAAAAGGAAGCGGTTACGGAATGCTTGTGGTTTTATTGAAATGTAAATAGTAGATCAGATAATCATAATAATGTGTGTATGTACACCAGAGCTAGAAAAGTTTAACAAAAATTATTGCAAAATTTGTTTTAAGTAGACACGTAACGACAGTTAAATTAAAAATAGTAGTTATAAATATCTATTTCGATAAAGCACATGCTCATACTCACTAATGTTTTAATTTAAATTCAGTTTAGCATCACAGTCTTCATAGAATATTTCTTTTATTTATGTTAATAATTTATTGCCTCGTGTATGACAATAATCTTTTGATCTATCCTCTTTTTAACAAACATTACTTAGTTCATTGGTTCATTTATTTCTATACTCTTAACACTAACAACACACTATCTTTCTTTCTTTCTATTATTTTTTTCTACTGGATTATTATGAGTAGGTAGGTTGTTATCGATTAGAGCTACTGCTTCGCATACTGACCTAGCACGTTGGTAATTATTGAGATTTTTTTTTATCTCAACAAATATCAGTTCAACTATATTCTTGGAATTTGTTGGGAATAACGCTTCTTAATTATTCTAGACTTGGGTTGGGACCACATCCAAAGCAAGTAAACTGGGCAGGAATCGCACTTACAACACCGGCTTATGTCGTGATCTCATGATTGAAGAGTATGTATCGAAGCGCTTGTGTGTCGTCTTTAGCAGATTTAATCACAGATTAATATATTTGTAGCAAGCCAGATTTGCTACTATCTTAAATTATGTTGAATCATTTTAATTCTGTCGATTTCCTTTTAGATTTCGACAAATATACGAAATGAGCGTCGAATTTTATGTTGATATCTTAAAGCGATTTGGCTAGTAGTCAATGATATTAAATATTGAAATGTATTTTGCTCGCAATTAGGCGTATCGACTATCTACTTATTATTATGTATTAAACAATGTCTTCACTAAAGAATTTTTATCATTCGTAAAATTCTCTGACCGCTTAAATGGAATTAAAAAAGATTTTTTTTGTTTTCAACATTTCTAATTGCTAAAACTATTGTGATTGTAACTAATTATTACTTCTACAATTAACAATTTTTGAAAATGAATATTTGCGTGAATATTTTATTGGAGCAGCCTCATCGTTTCCAAATTTTGTGTTAATTTGCATTGTCTTTGACCTTAGTATAAATATAATAATATCCCAATTATATGTGTAGATTCAGGCAGGTGAGAGATGACCCTATGTCCAGAAAGCAGACTGCAGTCTCATCCCGGACCATATCGACTCAAGAAGACTTCCAAATAGGCTCTGTGAAGATTCACAAGTAACTTCTTAAAATCTTCAAGAAATTATATTAGTGTTTACAATATCTAAGATTAACGAAAATTACCTCATTTTTCATTATACATATAAAATTACTAAAGAAAGAAAGAGTTGGTAAGTTATGTAGTTACTAGCGAGTTATGAATCTATAAAATTTGTATCTAAGAAAGACATAATTATCTCCCTCTAGAAATTATTAAAGCTATTTTTAATAATATCAAACATTTTAATCAAAATCAAGCAGAATATATGTTTGTCAATTTAATTAAGTCAGTAGAGATCTATATAGTAAATGGAGTTATGTGTAGAGTTATGTATGTTTTACTTTGATAATGTGTGCGAATATATTACTGTTATAGAAAGAATATCCAAAAAAACGAATTAAACAAATCAAAAACAAGAAACAGTATTTTAAACTACATTCACTCAAAGTTAAAAATAAACAGTTTAAAAAGAGAGATGCTTATCGGAAATCAATGATGACTTGTTTGTCGCAAACATTTGTTGTAGGAGTTTACTCGCATAAGGCATTTTTCATTTTATGTGATAAATTTCTTTCACTTTCTCACTAAGTGTAACGTTCGTATCATGTATTAGATATCATTAACCGAATAAAGAAAATACTCAAAGTAATTACAAATAAATTTTGAAATTGTCACCCGTTAAAATGTATCAGCTCTTGTTAAAAAAATAACTAGTAACTTTTAATATACCTACAGGTATATTTTTACCTGCAGAATTACTACAACTAACAAATCTCATATACTTATTTTAATTTGCAATTATGGATCTATGTATTTTAAGCAAAGAATACTTTAGCGGCTGAAATTTGTTGCAAAACCGAATTTTTTTTCTATAATATTTTAGGGAAAGCTAATTATCATTATTAAACTTTAATATTATTGTTTAATCTAATTATATGATTTTGTCCTTCCAACATTTTATTGGCTGAAGCTAGAGAGGCATATAATATAAGGGCCCATTTCTTAAGACTTTTGTACGTAGCTTAGTGCTAGCTAAATCAAACTAAGTATTAAAGAAATGGTACTTACTATAACAATATTTGATAAAGTACTGTAAGTAACATGAAATCTATGACCTAAAATGACAAGGACTCCTAACCCCTAAAATAACAAGATAAGCTAGCATCGAGATATGTAATGCCGTTGCAACTTGGGATTGTGGGCCCTGTAAAGTTGGGACCACACAATATTTTTAAAATATAAGTATGTATAAAGTATGATCTATTCTAGTCTCTTAGAAAGTAAGTACATGTAATAATATGATAATTGATCTATGTTTTGTAATTAAAAAATGAAGTGTGAAAATAAAGTTTTTTTTTTATTTATTTAAAGTAATAATAAAAAATTAGTTAGGTTAGCCCCCTTAAAGCCTCTTTAGAAAATTTCTTATTCCCTAGTATATGTCCCTAGGTATAAACTGATATCTAGTTAGATATATATTTAGGCGTTATCGGGTCCATGCACATTCTAAATTACATACGATACAAATTGTATGTTTAAAAGTACTAAGTACGAAACTGTGAAAGTATCTCATTTTTATTTACATCGCATATTTGATTGTACTTATTAATGGTAAACTTTACTACTACGGCACTACTCGCAACCAACTTCAGAGACGCAAAGTTATTTGGCGCAGATTGTACTGTAAATGTACATGGTTTAGTGAACGCGTCAATAGCTTCGCGCGAAAATTCGTCGTGGCCAATTCCCCCGTGGCCAGGGCCTTTGACAAATCACTAAAGATACTAGGAGCCAAGGGTAACAGACCAGGTGATTTTGAATGTATGACTTACATATCGAAGGAAAATCATTCGGCTCACCGATTTTGAGTCAACTATTCAAAAATATGGCACTAGCTGTGGGGAAGTTACTGGGCACCATACATAACCAACAGATACTTCTACAAAAAAATAATAACAGATAATTATTCCTGAACCAATTAGGCCACTCCTATTGAATTTAAAGGGATTTGTGCTGCGTCCTGACTGGCATTGGACCCCGTGGTGGAAGTTGATCGACTCTTGGAGTATGGTGACCATTGTTGCCGCCGGCAGCATTGCAATCTGCGAAGAGATAAACATTGGGATTAGTCGAAAATAACATGTTTTCCTCTCATAAATTATTAGCTGACTAATTTACTCCATTATGATCGAAACAATTTTCGATATCATTGACTTCAATTTAACCACAACTACTTGACCTGGAAAATTAAAAAACTTACTCTTCAACCAGTCGTTTCAGGATCTTTTTCTTACAAACAAATATGAGGAAGATGGAGACGCCAATAAGAAGATTGTAGGCATCCGTGATGTACCACACTCGCAGGTCAGGTTTGAACGAGCTGACCACTTCCAACACCCAGTTGAGGCCCATGAGGATCGACAGCTTCAGATACACCATAAGTCTGGATAATCAAACGACCACATTAGAAAAACAATGATTGTATGCAGTGGAAGGAATATAATCTAACTAGTGACAGAATTGAGGCCATCATAATAACAACAGATACTTGAATCTTGTGATCTTGAATTGGACTGTGACAATCGAAAGTGTGATTTGTCTCTTCAATCGGGCGCATTTGTTATCATATCCTGGGTGCCCAAATACCTGAACCATACGTAGCCTCTGGCCGATCTAAACTCAATATGTTTGATACCCAAAAGCAATGAGCTACAATACGCGCTAAATAACTTTGCGTACCTAAAGTCAGCCAGCAGACCATGCTCGTGCATATATACGGACAAGTTGCTGGGCAACGCTGCCATTTTCCCCTAGCAACTTCCTCTCGCCTCGCATCCCGCAATCTGTTGACACCTAATGTTTACTGCGGCGCTACTCGCAGCCAACTTCAGCCACGTAAAGTTATTTCGCGCATAATATCTACCTGTGTCGCTGCGAGCGGTGAGCGGCGGGCGTGCCAGCTGCCGCCGAGTCCAGCATCGTGGTGCCCCGGCTCAGCCGCCAGATGTTGAATGCAGTCATCAGGAAGAACACCCAGTTGAACAACGTCATTATCAGCATCGGCATGTACATGTATAGTAGCTTCTGACCTTCTGTAGAATGAAAAAAGTTTGGATTGGCTTTAGGTATTTTTTTAATTCGGAAATCAGTTCACACCATAGATTTAGAATTTTTTTGACTACGTCAATAGATTGGCTGGTCAGTAAAAGAAACGAGACCAAATTGAAAACTGTTGATGTGTGTGTGTCATACATGTGTGCACTGTCAAATAGTGCTGAGCCGAGCAATATCGACATCAGCGATCGATTATCTTAACGTGAGACCATTGCCAAATTAAGTATGCAGTTATTAATTGGGATAAGTAAGTAATAAAATTACATTATAAACATCTTAAGTATTTTTATTTTTAACGAGCTCCCCGACCCGACTTGGTATAAGTGGACATTTTAATAACATAAAATTTACGCTTTCTAGACAAAAACATACACACATACCAAAATCAAAGCACAACTATAAGGATATTTTTAAGTATGTAATACCGGTGAGTCGAATGATTTTTAATAGACTCACTGGTTTTGCATAATCAATAATATATCTCGGGTCGTGGTTTGGTTTTGGTAATAACGTTAAAGTTAACGTCAATTAGCGGGATTGGCCTGCATTTACATACACATAAAAATAAAAATTGACTATATAACCCACACGATATGATATATAATATAATTTACGCAAAAAATACTGGCATTATTCATTTTTTTAAGTAGTACAAGTCTTTTATTTACCACCAAAGTTAATTAATTTATTATAAAAATGTCTTAAACTGTCCTCGGAAGTATTTTCTTATTTTGCTTCATATTTTAACCTATTAATGAAATAAGTTTCAATAATAAGCTTTGTTAACAAGGGTTTATGATTGAACAGTCCTGAAGAATCAAACATATGAATGTTTAGTTCGGTGAAAAAGTTTTTACAAGACAGTGATAATATTATAAGTGCGAAAGTCTGTCTGTCTGTCTGTTAACCCATACCGCTGAACGGATTTTTACCCAGGCGGAGCTGCGGGAAACAGCTAGTACACAATATTTTGATAAATTTACAACTTGAGGGCATGAACATTGTTGGGATTGAACCTGATTTTAGTTTTACTCTTTTTATCCCCTGTTCGAAAAACATTCTGGTTCAAAGTGTTTACTACAAATAGTTGAAATTTTTTGGGAATCCATTCTCCTCTGCTAACCATTTTTAGGCATTTTTGGCGAATATCTACATTTGATGGAAATCTGAAACATAAGAAATGAATGAGAATACAAACACGAGATTTTCAGTAGACATCTGCTATGTTTTTCGCGATATCTCAAATTCGACTTTATCTCTAAAGAGAATTGCCCTCCTGTGGTTAGCCGCCACGTTTTTTCGAGTCCAATCCAATTGTATGAAAAATTCTATTACTAAAATTTAAATAAGTACCTATATGCACTTATTCTATCTTAGCGTTTGGGTGCAATACTATCGATATGATGTTTGACAGCATCGATGTCAATCCCTAAACTTCAAGAATTAGGTTGAAAATTATGAAAATTCACGTATTTATTTTTATCAAAAATTGAATACCTATGCATTCTAAACATTTATGTGATAAAACTTTAAGATATTTCTCATATTTTAGTGCGGAAAAACTATCGAATCAATTAGGAAATCATGGATTTATACAGTGATAAACATCGGTGGTACTTACGTGTGAAATGTGAAATTATGTGGGTTTTCTTTCTTATTTGAGTTACATTTAGGCACTGCACATGAAACCATTATTATGCGCTTCTACTAAACACTTTTTTAACACTTACAGATAGATACTTTGTTTATAATTTAAATATTTGTTTTTGACAATAAATCCGTAAGGCTGCTATGGACCAATAGTGTGTTTAGAAATGGTCACGCTCTCTATCTCATTCTAACATACGCATATCCTATATATTTCTCTTTCGCATTTCCCGTCTATTGGATCCATAGTCTAAGGTTCACACCTCCCGCTCCTAGATTGCCAGCAAGGATATGAAATAACTAAGTAGTAGAAGAGATACCTAATTATAAAATGTATTAGGGTTTTAAAGCTGACGGAAGCGGATTTCTCACCTTCAAGAAAACAACCTCGCATCGTAATTTGCGGGGTAATGAACCATGGCATGTGCCTCATATCTGCATTGTTGATCACTCCCAATAATATGGTCATGCCTAAAGGCACTCCAAACCCATACAAGCAGTACATGCAGAATTTAAAGTTTTCCCCTTGACGATGAATCGGTCGAGCCTTGGCGTAACCCCTGAAAAAATAAATAAAGTCATCACACGGCTACGATAGTAATAAGACTAACCACGGACATTAACAGAATTTCAACACGGAGAACCGATACCCGATGGTATAGAAAGGTTCTCGAATGGCGTCAACCTGTAGCACTGGCAAGCGTAGCCTTGTGGGTGCAACAGCCACCGACCTGGTCAGACGACCTGATGAAGGTAGCATGCTAGCGCTGGATATACGATGGAGCTACGACATTGTATTATCGTTTGTACTTACCTGAATGTCCACCAGATGTCGTACGACATGATGTTCATCCAGCAAAAACTCGCG
The DNA here is from genome assembly GCA_947363495.1 of Euzophera pinguis. Lineage (NCBI taxonomy): Eukaryota > Metazoa > Arthropoda > Insecta > Lepidoptera > Pyralidae > Euzophera > Euzophera pinguis. The sequence continues at coordinate 4,207,677 of OX376164.1, forward strand.
ATGAAGAAGAAGTACACTGAAAATGCTGAAAAAATACGTATATGTAGTAATTATCATTTTATTTAGTGTCTTATATAAATATAAAATTTATAGAAAAATTCCATTCAAATAACTTTTCTGGAAAATAAACTATAATTTAACTAGACTTATTTGTCAAAATATCAAACTACTTGAAGACAACAGAGAATGCTATTGATGATAAAATTCAACTCTTTCTCTCTTAATTTTCTTTACATCCGTTGAAACAGGAATATTTTTCTTAGATTGACAGTCAAGATCACGTAAAATCATGAAGATGTTTGAAAGCTGAACAAAAATTTTTTAAAAAGAACAAACGCTACCGTATTTAATCACTACTTACTAAGCCCCAAGCACTGGTTAACGTCCAATTCGTTCTCTTGAATAACAGCAAGCAACACGAATGCCATGAGGAGGCTTGCCACGTACGCCATCAACACCTTTCCACACAAGTTGCGCAGTTCCCGTAGGAGAGAGTATACGATCAACACCAGTGTCAGGAATACGCAGGATATTATCATTCCTGAACCAAATATTAACAAATTATTGGCATAAAATCTCATCTGTGTGATTCCTAGTGGCATTCTCAGCTTACCTATATTTCAGAACCCTAGGTACATTACAATACAAAATATTTTTATTGCCCACATACAATAATAAATAATTTAACATTTACAAACACTTCAACATAATATGAGCAAAGGCGTTATTGCTAGGCAATCTCTTCCAGTCAACCGTTACGAGGTGAAAGAGAAACAGTTATAAGTTAGGGTGGATACAGCAATTTGAAAATAATAAACATACACAAATATACGGGGCACATAGCGCGGAGAACCGATGGCCGATGGGGCAGAAAGGTTCTCGAATGGCGACCACGTACCGGTAAGCGCAGCGTTGGACATCCACCGACCAGATGGTCAGATGACCTGAAAAGGGTCGCAGGCAGACGCTGGATGCAGACTGCTGCCAACCGATCATTTTGGAAATCATTGGGAGAGGCCTATGTCCAGCAGTGGACTGACTGCGGCTGAAATGATGATGATGATGACACAAATATTGCATTTAAAATAAACATACATAATGTAACATTCATACGTACTGTATGAATATCTAAGCGAAAATAACATTAGTATCAAGTCAAAGTGAAAGGTAGTATTCTTTTAAACTCTTGAAACTGTTTATAGTCTGAGCAGTGCGATTATCTTCAGGCAAAGCATTCCAGAGACGTGCTGCTTGTACAGTGAAAGATGTAGAGTATGCAGCAGAAGTATGAGTTAAAGTTTTAAGGTGCCGGGCGTTGATACTACGAGCGGATCGCTGGACATCTTTATGGAGAAAGGTGAAGCGCTCTTTTAGATAATGAGGTGACGAAGGAATAAAGAGTATAGTGAACAGGAGCGACAGAATATGATAATTACGACGAAGTCTGATCGGGAGCCACTTGAGTTCCACGCGGAAAGAAGAAACATGATCATACTTGCGTAATCCAAATAGGAAACTAATGCAGAAGTTCTGAAGGCGCTCAAGTTTATTGCAGTGCTCTTCAGAGAGATCGAGATAACATGAGTCGGCATACCTAGTCTAGGATAGGGAGAAGTAAGGTCTGTGCAAGTGAGGTTTTAATAGCAGTAGGAAAAAAATTCTGAAGCTGCGTAAGTGATCGAGCCGAAGTAAATATCCTCCTACTAACTTTCGCAATCTGAGGAGACCATGTAAGATGTTGGTACCAACCAATTCAAGGCAGGCAATTCTCACCTTCGTTTGGCAGGCAAAATCGTAATGGCATGCCTACTCCTCTAGTTATTTCAAATTCTCTGCCTAATAGCCAAGTGTCTGACACCAGGATTTTCTAAACAGCGTATACCAAAATCGATTTCTATCGGTTCCGAAGCTAGGAATCTTAAATAATTATTTAAATAAGACAATCTTGTGATTCTAGCCTGCAACGTCTGAAGTAAACTGGAAAAACGAAGTAAGTTTCTTATGGGAATCTTCCTTTGGATCTTTTGGCGAAAGCCAACTAACAAAGTCCTGTATCGGAATATAGGAGCGGAATTATTATAGTCACCCGTGGTCATGTAAACGTTGGCTTCTACCATATCCTCCTGCTCCACTTTGGCCCATATCTGGATGTCTTTCCCTGGAGCTATGAAGTCTATGCAGTAGTTCGCAGGCCGCAGTTGGGTCCACCTTTGAAAGGCGTTGGGCAACTCCAAAAACATTGAGCGGTCCTGAAATCATTACCAGTAGACATTCGTCAGGCACAAACCATTACTTCGTTTAAAGATCAGGTTAAGTCTCACTACCTTTCCGAGGTAGAATAATCCTCTCTTTTATTGTGATAATATATCGACCGTCACTAACTTTTTATTATTTTTGACAGTATTTATTTATGTATGTTATTTGTAAGTTTATTCTTATTATTTAGTTATGTAAGTTTATTATATGCGTCTTAATGTAGGCATGTACATTTAAGCTTTCTGCACCGCTCACGCAAGTGTTTTTCTACCGCAGCTCATTTCTACCCTAAGGTTGGCTGGAAGAAATTGCATTAGCGATAAGTCCGCCTTTGTACCCATTTAGTTGTATTGGTTTTAACTATGTGCTTCTTTTGTTTGTAAATGGTGCAGTAAAGTGTATGTATGTATGTAAAAATCTTTATTGTACACAAAGAACATAGTATCATTCATTCATTCATCACATGTAGACTTATGTATTTTTCACCCAGGGTTGCGGTGTGTGTCATACTTCTCAAAAATATCACTCCAGAAAGTAGTCTCTTAGATTCGTAGAAAAAGTTCGAGAAAGTTTCGTAGAGACCACGAAATTTTCTCGTAGTGTGTATTTTGGGGAATAAACTGCCGAACAAACATTTATTTAGCGACTGTTGATGATATACTGTTTTAAAGACTTAAGCGGAACGAATTAAAGTCAGCAACTAAATTACTAAACTGACGACTTACATTGATCAGTAAAAAAAATCGGAAATGAGCTGCTGACTGTAAGATGTGAATATCTACTAAGTGACCGAATTACTAAATGAGTGAATAAATTATAATTTATTATATTATTTTTGATATGTAAATAGTAATAAATAATTTATAATAGGCATTTAAATTATAGATAAAATGTATTAAAATAAAATCGGACTTACCTCAGTCAAATAAGTATTAAATCCAACTCGGTTCATGTTCTCCGACCCACTCCTAAAAGACTCATTAGAAAACTTTCCCGGAGTCACTTTAAAATAATCTTTGAGCTTTTTTCCAGTATTATTAATACCATATGTATAAACCGGAACGTTAGAAATATCAAAAAGTTTTGCTGTTATCGGATCCGCACACCTCTTTCTAGAAACGTACTGGTTTTCTGGACAACATTTCGAAATACAATTCTTACACAAATTATCGAAAGCACAAATGATAGAAATATTAAAAGCCAGAATAAGTAAAATTGACTTCGACATTTCGATGTGTTCCTTCTGACAGGCTTCCTTAAAATAAACTGGATTCAATGGGAATAATGAGGCAAACGATACAAAAAAAAAACGATAAAATTTGTTCATGGAATTATCGTAAAATATAAGCTTTATTTACCTTAAACGATTGCGCATTAAACACAAACTACCATAAAGTGTTTTGAGGAACTAAGTATATGAGGTTTAGAAGCTAATACAAACATGAATGCTTAAATCATAACCCTCCTTTTTAGTCAGTCATGTAAAACTAAATGGAAACTTTTTTAGAAAAAAAATTCTGGGCGTAATAAGCCACAAACTTTTTAAGTAGGTTGACGACACCGCATTGCACTCATAGTTCATAGTTTAGCACAGAAATGAGCTATCTACCTGTGTCGCTGCGAGCGGTGTGCGATGGGAGTGCCGGCTGCCGCTGAGTCCAGCACCGTGGTGCCCCGGCTCAGCCGCCAGATGTTGAAGGAAAATTAAAACACCCAGGAAAAACACCCAGTTGAACAATGTCATTATCAGCATCGGCATGAACATGTATAGCAGCTTCTGACCTTCTGTTAAAAAAAATTGGAGAATGATTCATTTTGCTTGGGTTGGCTTTAGTAACTGTGAACCCGCAGGCATGGAAGTAATAAGTACATCACATACACAAGTATGCAATCGACATTAATTTCTTACCTTGAAGAAAACATCCTCGCATCGGAATTTGCGGGGTAACGAACCAGGGCAGATCAAATTCAAATTCTTTATTTGCAATAGAAGACTATGATACAGATGTTTAAATTACATAATAACGAGCTTGCCTATCTAACCGATCAACAATGCGGACATGAGACACGTCATGTCCGCATTGTTGATCACTCCCAAGAATATGGTCATGCCTAAAGGCACTCCAAATCCATTCAAGCAGTACATGCAGATTTTAAAGTTCTCCCCCCTGCGATGAATCGGTCGAGCCATGGCGTAACCTCTGAAAAAATAAATAAAGTCATCGTACGGCTGCTATAGTAACAAGAAAAGCGGACACGGATATGAATTTCATCACTCTGTAGGGCGGAGAACCGATAGCCGATGGTGTAGAAAGGTTCGTCGAATGGCGACCACCACTTGCACCGGCGAGCGCAGTCTTGGTCATCCACCGAGCAGAAGGGCAAGCAATGTATGCAGGCTACTCCCAATCGTTTATTTCGGATATTTTCAGAGAAGCTTTATGCCAGTAGTCGACTGCGTGCGGCTAAAATTATATTTAGTTTAAAAGTTAATGACGTAGGTGGTGACTGTAAACAATTGAAACCGATTTCTCACGGGAATCGGAGTGGAGCGCCGGCGCCGGTTACACTTTAACCAAAACCAACGGGCAATTTCTGTCGTAATTCTCTTTTGTTTCATATTATATACAGGTGACTTTTTAAACACTAGCAAAATTTTTACATTGTGATCAGTATGTGTTTTCTTACTTTCTCACTTTGAATAAAAAAGTAAGTGCAATCATTTGAACTCTCAAGTGATAAGTTGATAGGATTTAACGTATGGTAGATCCATGGTAGGTCAATTTTTTTTCTAGGATTTTACATATTTTTTTTATTAAAAGTGGTTTAGTTTTACATACTAAATACACTTTAAAAAGCCTTTCGCATATCCGATGCCGTTAGCCGCCAACTTCCATATCTTATGTTCTTTATCTATGATATGTAGGTATGTCGTTTTTACTTACCTGAATGTCCACCAGATGTCGTACGACATGATGTTCATCCAGCAAAAACTCGCGATGTACGTAGAAGTATACTAAAAATGCTGAAAAAATATATAAGTAGTACTTATCACCTTATTTAGTGTCGCATATACAACAAAAACTTTAAAAAAATTAAATTAAGTTTGAAAAAATACTTAAGTACTTTCTAAATGTAATAGCGACTCACCGAACACAGATAAACCCTTCGAGGTTTCCGCGGTTCGGTAACTGTTGTATGTGTACATTTGATATTTACTGAATAAATGATAAAAATAATAATAATATGAAATTGAAAAAAAAACTTTTTTTGGCAAATTATGCTATCATAAAACTAGACTTATTGACTGTCAAAATATCAAACTAGGTACTTACTTGAAATCAACAGGGAATGCCGTTGATGATTTTAAAATTCACACAAACGATGGACATAAAATCTATTCTGCGTATTTCATAATCGTATACTCAGCTTACTCATATTTCAGAACCCTGGGGACACTTTGATCTATTCCCGGTTATTCATCATCATCATCATTTCATATAGGTTACATTGTCTATCGCCCGTGTATAATCCTGGTGTCAGAGTTGTTCGGAATCGCCTCTCGGCCTCTGACGTGGTTCCTTTAACGATCACCAAATGGCAGCCGGGACTAACGGCTTAATGTGAATTCCGAAGCACGGAATCATCTTTATTATCAGACAATCTGGTGATTTAAGCCTGCAAAGTCCTAACCAAACTAGAAACAACTAAACAAAGTATGCTTCCGGTGGAAATCGAACCCACCACCCCCGGGGCGAAAGCGAACACTGGACACTCACATTACAATAGATCGAGCTACCGTCTGACCTCTGCAACACTTTTTACAGGGAAACCAGACCAATAGTATCATGATGCAATGTTTGTCAGCAGCCAACCCAACACTGCCAGTTTTATCAGGCTACATAAAAGCAATCTGTTCTGCAATCATATTCTCTACTAAGCAAATATAAACTTCCATGAAGTTTTTTCACCATGAACTGTATTAGGTTTAGCAGAATTAAGTATATGGCGAAATAAATATTCTTTAATAATGAACACATGTATGAATTCTTAAATCTTCATCTTCTTCTCTTCTTTGCGAGTCGATTGACCATCGTAGTGTAGGGATTAGTTCACCAGACTCTGCGTTACCGAGTTCTTACTATCCAGGTGCGCCGGACGTCGACTGATCGTCTCTCGGGGACACACCCTATAACCCCCTTTTATATCAGTCATGTAATAATAAATGAAAACTTTTTCATAAATTACTGGCCGTTATAAACTACATGAACGTTTAAGAAGTATATTTTTTCTGTATGTCATACGTACGTCAAATTATAGGTCAAATTCAGTAAGGTGCGGAAGGGTCTTGAAAAAAGCGTTTTAAAACACAAAAATAAACAAGTACGGTCTTATCCTAAGCGAATCACTAATTTAATTATCTCCAAGCTGCGAAGCAAATCAATTTAGTTTTATCATGAGGTCGAGACTACTGTTTCTCAAAACAAATGTCGCTAGACCAATGGCGCCTAAAAATAGGCACTTTGCGACAAAAAGAGGTAAGTTGGAACATGCCTTTATCATCATCACAGTATTCGTTACATTCTTATTGATAACTACGTAAGACTTTTCTTTCATCCTAGCATGTATTCCTAGTTGCCTCGTCAGCTTATGCTTCAAAGCCTAGGTTACGCTGTATGTCATGGTCCTAGATTTGGCGGCACTTGTTATTACAATGGAGCGACTGCCGTCTGACCTCCGTAACCCTTTTTACAGGAAAGCCAGACCAACAGGAACATGAACCTAGGTGTGTTAGTGGCCAACACTGTCAGAATTTTTCAGGTTGCCTAAAGGCATCTGACACAGCGTCACGACTGCTATCTATCGATAATAACCGGCACCAACGGTTTAGCGTGTCTTTCAAAGCACGGAGTACCTCGAAATAGAAAATTCCACTAAATGGAAACTAATCCAATAGTGGTCGCGTCTCGCCGTAAATACGTAAGACTGTGAGATATTAATTATCTCCGTATTAAGCTCCATATGAGATTTTCCTTGCTGTTTAATTTTTTAACCATTTACATCCCAATCCTGGGTAAAGTTCTCCCCAAATCTCCCTCCACGTGTTTCTATCCAAAGCCAACTCTAACCACTGACTTTGGAAATCTAACATTTAGTTAACTTTTAATTTACTTAAGGACACAGTACCTACTGAGGCTTCACTATTTTAGTTAAATGTGTAACAAACAGATGAAGTAACAGAAATGCGTACCTAATGAAAGGACGCTGTCTGGCTCTACCATAAGATTTTATTGACGCAGACACTAGCAACTGCGTTAACAATTTTGTATGGCAAGCCTGTACAGCGCCCCTGGCGGATAGTAAGGTAACTAAAAAATTTCATGTAAAATATTAACGCAGACGTTAGCGACTGCGTTTTTACAATCTCATGGTAGAGGTAGCGGTCTCATTAGTGATGTGTTTAAACAGGCAGCACCGGACATGGCACGGGTGCACGGTCTCGCCACGTCATGTCAGTGCCCCCTGCTACGTCCTGGAGTGTTTTTTTTTTTAAAGTGGCAAAATCGGCGAATCCAATAGTTATATGAATGATTTTGGTTCGATAATGAAGGATTTTTGTTCGACATACACCGTGAAATTTTAGTCGTTTTCGACCCATCGTCCAGTGACTCCATTCATGCAACTGAACAACTTTCCCCAAGATATATGGGTCGAAATATGGAGTAAATTTTTGGACCTCCCATACAAAAAGTCTCTGTCACTGGATGATGGGTCCAAAACGACAAAAATTTCACGGTGTATATGTAATACATTTCAAAAATAAGGCTCCCGGTCACGTCCCTGAATATGTGTGTAGGTTAACAGATAAATGCGCCTGCGCCTTATAATATTTGTGCTTAATCACGATACATAGGTTGCTTTAAATGTTTTTCTATTTGTCATCATATTTACAGACCATTGCGATGCCCATATGAATGAGTTGCCGATCCCGTGCGGCGACTTTGAAACTTATTACGCTGAGCGGCAGGGGTTCTACAACAAAGTGCTGGTTGGGGGGGTGTTATGGTACGTATTGCCATGGCTAATTACAAAGAGGAGATGCCGTTTGAAATAGCGCAGTGATGTGATCATTGGCGCCTCGCCTACACAAAAGTGGGCGGAGCTTGCCATTGCTCGTGCTCCATGATTGGAGCCACGGCCGAAACCAAGCACCCCGCACGTCTCGGCCCCGAGCCTCATAAACACTTTCTTTCAAAACGCGTATTACGGCATCTCCTCTTTGAAATTACTCCATGCGTATTGCCTGTCTACGTCAGAGCGTGCCGCAGTTACGTCCTTGGCTTAGAACAGCATGTTTATTGAGACTAAACCACTATCTAGAGATCTTTTTTTGAAATGTATGACAATTATGTCGAATGAAAAACGTTCGATATCGAACAAAAATCATTCGATATTTAACAAAAATTAACTGACTTTGCGTGAGTCACACTTTGCAAAAATAGCACCCTTGACCCTGATCACATCTCAATAGGATACGCTAGGTATCGACGACAATACCCGGTACTGATTTTTAGTCGCTTGCGTTCGCTGCAGACCCAAGGTATATTATCCTAAAGGCTCTGGTTATTACAAAGGAGCGACTGCCGTCTGACCTCCGTTAACCTTTCTATTGGAAAACTAGACAAACAGGAACATGTCTCGTGATCGTTCACGTGTCATACTGTCAGATGTTTTCAAGCTGCTTAAAGGCATCTTACGCAGCCTAATTATTTGTTTCTAACGACAAAAGCCGGGGCCAACGGCTTAACTTGCATTCGGAGGCATGAAGAAGCTCGAGATAGAAAATCTAATGGCGTCCAGTCCAATATATGCCGCCTGGCGCTCCTTCGCTATACACTCGCTAGGTTATATGTATTATAGAGCTCCTATAACGCCTTAACTTACCTTCCGAAGCACGGAGGAGCCCAAAGCAAAAAATATCACTACTGGCGACCCATTCAAATCATGCTTTGCTTTGATACCCTTAGGTTTATAGTAGAGTAAAAATAATATACAAATTGTTTAATCTCAGGTGGGGATTTTCATTAGCGATGATGATAATGACTGGCAGTTTCCGCCTGAACTTCTTTCCTCCGTCGCAGCCGGCTCCACCGTCCGACATGGTCACCAACGCCGATGATAAATGTTAAATAAAATTCCAAGCATTAATAATACGTTTTATTTTTGTTGGCTAAAATCAAGAGAAAAAATAAGGAAATAGACTTCAACCATTCAACAATGGGCTTCTGACTCAAGTCATATTGCTCTCCTTACACTTATCCGTGATCCACCAGAAGGTCAATTGCGCTAACTAAAACGTTGTTATTAAAACTATACTTACGTGGTTTGTTTTTGGCAATAACCTTAAAATTAGCTCGATTAGCCTCTGTTACCCCTTGAGTTACTAATAAATGCAGCAAATTCCCTGCACACATGGTGCCAGATCAGGACTGTAAGGAGGATGCCCCAAGACTCTGACCGGTGTAGTGTCCAGGAAGTCCTCGTTATGAGCGCTGAGTGCGCGAGCGCGTTGTCATGGTGAAACAGTACCCCGCGGAGTCCGGTGATCGGTCGCTTGTTGCTCATTGCAGACAAAACTTCTGGCAGACATTTTGTGGTATACCAGTCGGCGTTGATGCTGCTTTGGTGTTGTAATGGGATTGAAACCAGATAGCAAAATTTTCCCTGCGCTTCTCGATCGCTTCGCTTTCGTAGGCGTTTAGAAACAGCCAAACTGATGACTGACGCTTTGTTTCTGGATCGTATTGATAAATCCAGGATTCGTCACCTGTCACAATGTCGTAAATGCGCCGAGACGAGCCTGCTTCAAAGTTTTGAATCATATCACGGCACCACTCCACACGGGCCTGCTTCTGAGGTTCGGTGAGGTTGTGCGGCACCCAGCGCGAAACTATCCTCCTCACGCAAAGGTGCTCGTGTAGAATCTTGTAAACGCTTTGCGAACCAATCTGCAGTGTATGCTGAATCTCTTCGTATGTAATTCGCCTGTTTTCAAGAATTTTTTTTTTTACTGCCAGCACACTTTCTTCCGTGACAGCCGTCGTAGGACGATCACTCCTTTGTTCATCCCCCAAAGTAAGGCGACCGCGTTTAAACTCGCTATGCCAGCGGCAGATGGTTGCTTTTAAAGGTTCTTAATCCATAAAAGCCATTTGAAGTCGAACAAATGACTCATCAAGTTTTAGGCCATATTTAAAATCGTAGAAAATCATTACACGAAAATGTTCTCGATGCAAATCCATTTTTAAATGAGACACGATAATTTGATTTGGCTCTCGATAAAACATGGAGGGAAGTTCGAAATTCGAACAATGGTATTTTTACTTTTACATAAACCAAATTTTTCAAAATAATTACTAATTTTTTCGCAAAACTTTCTGAGTGGCCTGGTATGAAAACCTCGGAGACAATTACATATTTGAGCCGTTTGGGGTGGACACCTTAGGCCCATGGGGACCCTCAGCTCACAAAATCTAGGACGTTATCGCCCGTAGATTGATTGAGGTTACTTGTGACCAGAGGGCTGGCTTACACTTCGCCCAAAAAATCAGCATTACCATACAACGTAGTAATGCTGCCAGTTTTCTGGGCACCCTACCTCAGAACAACGTTTTAACGGGACTGAACTTTTTATAAGATTTCGATTGGTTAGTTTTAGTTTAGAAGTTAAATGTAAGTTAGCTTTAGTTTTTATTCATACATCATTCACACCTTTAAACACATAATTCTAATAAATAGCCATTTCACTCGCAAAGAAGAAGCGAAGCACATCACCAAAAACGCAAAAGACACATAACGCGTAATGCCAATCTTTTGGGCGTCAATTCGTGTCAATTCAAACTTGTGATTTCTGGTTTTTCTTTTGTAAACGTTTTTAGTACAAACGGGTGTCGGTTCTACCGTTTAATTATGGTTACCTAAGGCCTAAGGCATCATCATCAATTGTTTGCCTCAGTTTACTCTACAACTCACATTTACTATTCATTATTTCATATCTGTGATATTGTTTAAGTTTAAACTGCATCAGTCTGAGTATACGAATTAACTTGTATTATTTTACCCATTTTTTTCTCAAGACGAAGTTGTTTCTTCGCAACTCTTGTTCTGTTCCATTTTCTTATGTTTGTAACGCAATTTTCTCTTAGATATTTTATAAATCCCAAAGCGAGCTCTACAATAAATACAATTACACATAAGCAAATCAGTAAACCGAAACATTTAAATACTCCCATCAAGTCTTCGATCCCCAATGCTTTAATTTCTGCCTCCTCCTTTATGTCTGTGTACATGTATTCCTCCCATTTCTTGATCAGCCCCGCTTCAAACAACCACATAACCAATTTATTGAACTCTTTAGTCATGGGAGAGTGTTTCGGAAATATCATATTTAAATAAAGACTATGAAATTTGTCTTCTTTCGCGATATGAAGATATTGTTGGCCTTTATCATTCAGTTTGTTTCTTTCTAAGTAACGCCCCACAGCACAATCTATCAGGCAAAAACGTCTACTGTCGTTGATCATTCGCTCAGCACACTCGAATAGATCTTGAATACCAACCAATTTAGAGTTTAGTTTGTTAAATCGCTCCTCATCTTCGGGAAGCACCGAATCAGGAGACGAGAGCCCTTCTATCGGATACCCCTTTTCGATGATGTCTTCAAAGGTATTCACGTCTTTACCTCGACGAAAAGTACTAAAGAATGATATGATCGCAGCTTGCATAAAGAAATTTAATACGAAAAAAGACCAAATAGATGTTACAAGGAAAATGCGGAACGATTTCCTCCTCGGGCCTTTATGGAGGCCGATAGACAGAATACTCCTAAATACGTTAACTAGATCCTTTCCAGCTTGGTCGAAAGTAATTCTGCTGTTATCGGTGGCGTTATATGTAAAGAATACAACCCACATGCATAAAGAGCAAAAAACAAATTCAATAACAAGTTCATAGTTTTCCTGTAATAATTTAGCATCGAATAAATTTGTCTCAAAGCCTGCTCGGTGAGACATCAAGCAAAGGCCACTTTCTTTGATGGGAAATGTGTAATCAAGATCTACAATAATCAGATCAAATTGGTAAATGGGTATAAGAAATAGGTCCGCTTTTCTGTGAGAAAAACCAAAAATCTGTTGAATGTTAAGTTCGAATTTAAATTTACGCTTAATGGAGCTCGCAACCGGAGTCAAGTCTATTGAGAAATTCATTGCTTTTGAAATCGTGTTCCAGACTTGGCCATCTCTAGCACTAAGGATGTATGTGTCATTATCTATAATGTCTATTACTAAGAAAGGCTTCACTTCTGTCGTGTACGCTCTTAATTTATATCCGTGTAAATTCTTGCCCAATTCTTCAAACAAATTTAAATTTCGCAGTAATGTTTCATTTCCATATGGTATAACATTTGTTTCGAATGCGATACAAATGCCTAGATTATTAGCACGGAATTTGGAATATTGAGTGACATTGTCGCAAGTCTCCTCACACATAAGTTCTTCGTTGAAATCAGACACTGGAATGCCAATTTTCTTTACTGTCCAACAGCCGAAATTCTGAAGACCTTTACCACTAATGTAAGGATTGTAATGTGTCAAACGTAGATTTCTGTTAGCATCATCAAATTGCACAATAATAGCATTGCATGCTTTATGGTAATAAAGAATGAAGAACATTTTCGCGATGAAGTCGTTTGTAAGTGGTTCTTCGTAAAACACTATGATGTTAGTTAAAGGATGCCAATATGGCGACGCAAGGGCTTTCCTGAATAAATCTTCGAAATGTTGTAATTCTTTGCAAGAGAATATTAAGGTGTGTGGCGCGTACGGAACCACATCGTCAATGTCGACTTCATCATCACCGTCTGTGATCACCGAAAATACTGATGAAAATTCCTGCATTCGTTTGAATAATGAATCAGATAGTTTTCCAGCGCATACTATGTCTTTCCAGTCTTTCTTTTCTTTTGCGATTTTGATAATATCGACCTGAAAAAATAAATAGATACCCATTTCATTGTAACATTTCAGGTTCATTGAAAATTTCCAAAAACCTTTGATAGATATGGAAGAGGTATAAGTAAGTATAGAACTGGCAAGTGGCATTATCTCTTCTTTATCCTAGAGTCTATTCCGAGTTGCATCGTCAGCTTACGCTTCGGAGCCAAGTTTTAATCATGGTCCTAGATTTGGCAGTACTGGTTTTTACATTGGAGCGACTGCCATCTGACCTCCGTAACCCTTTTCAATAGGGAAACCAAAACAATAGGATCATGATAATAACGACCACTAAATGGCAGTCAGAACCAACGGCTTAACGTGCCTTCTGAAGCACGGAATCATCTTTATTAATAGACAATTAGGTGACTCTAGCTTGCAATATTCTAACCAAACTGGATAGAACTAAACAAAGTAGGCTTTCCGTGGGAATCGAACCCGCGACCTCTGGGTTAAAGGCCACTAGACCACAGATGCAGTTAAGGCAAGTGGTATTATCTGTTGAACACATATGCTGAGGAGTTGAGATAACGATAATAATAATAAATTTATTTCAGAAAAAAATCCATAGTGCGGGATAAGCCAGCCTGAATATTTCATTCATACTTAGATACTTACTCCTTTTGGGTCAGCGTCCCCAAGTGGATCTTGGCCTCCGAAACGAGAGAGCGTCAGAGTGTTCTATTCTGAAAGACTTCCATTCATATTTACTTACTTAATATTATAATTGCGAAAGTCTGTCTGTCTACCTGTCTGCTTGTCTGATACCTACGCTTTCCCCGCAGAACGGATTTTGATAAAACTAGGTATGAATATACTTAGTTGAAGGATAGGTTACTTTTTGAAGCAGGCGGAGCTACAAGAACGGTATTACGTACTATAAAAAAGAGTGTTAGATAATAAAAGATAATTGAATTTTCTTACAATAGTTTGAGTCTTGTCATTATCTTCATCTACGAGCAACAAACGATTGGCAAGTATTATCTGTGGCAATAACAAAATCGCAAAATAATAATTATTAGCTGCCCACATCTTACAACGTTGAACAAAACAATAAAAGTAAGTCATCAAATAGATTTTATGGAATGTATTTACCTAATAGCGCTGTAGATTCTGATATAAATAATACATTTAAAATGAAGAATGGTTATGTCAATCAGTAATCAAAGTATAGTACCTAGGTACTCACGATATCGTATTTGATATCATTACAGATTAAACAACAACGACAACCACATAACTTAAATAAATAAAAATAAATAAATAAATTAAAAAAAATTGTACACCTGCCAAATTTATAGTTTGTTTAGTACGTGAAAATATAGTCTAGTTTGACGTACAAGCATACTGTGAATTCAATAAACAAGAAAACGGTAATTTAAAAATCTAAAACACCCCGACAGCCTTTCTGTGTAATTTGGAAACGCAAAATAACGCCTGCGTCATAAAGAAGCCTATGTTTGACCCCGGGGCAAAATAACGCCTGCGTCATAAAGAAGCCTATGTTTGACCCCGGGGCAAAATAACGCATGCGTCATAAAGAAGCCTATGTTTAACCCCGGGTCTTCAATTATATTCATACCAAATTTCATTAAATCCTTTCAGCGGTTGGGCCGTGAATCGTAACAGACAAACTTTCGCGTTTATAGTAGTATAGTAAGTATGGAAGTATGGATTTACCAAAGTATAAAATATGGCGTGTAAATACTTGTTACGGCATACAGGTCGTGGGCGTAGAACATTGAGAAAGGAACAAATGACGTTCCTTTCTCAATGGAGTAGAATTAAATCACGAAGTAGTTGACAAACAGTTTTTTATGTTTACACTTTCAGCGTCAAGTCAGGAACGCCGGTCCTTTTTTTTTAACCCGACTAACATTTTTAGCTACAAGGAGCTTTGGAAATTACAGCGGGACGGTTTTAGCGGAGGGCTTTTAGCCACTCGACCTCTTCGGCAAAAGCGCAAGGGGGCTCCCAGTTGGGACGAATGTCCGCCATGGGTTTTGCCTTTGAGCGATGCGAGCAATGCAAACTTGCGAGCGGTAACAATCGCTCAATGCCATATGGGCCGACACTATTGTGCCTGAAGCCCCGGTACATCTCAACATTATCATTTATTAGCTGTCCCTTGGGTTAAGCCCCGCCCCCAATGTATCATTGGCTCTTAGAATTGGGCGAACCATTCACTTAACACTATCTATTATTCAGTTATTAATTATTAGTTAATATATTATATTTGACACGCGTAACATACTATAAATGTGTGACGAGCCTTGACAATACCTTGATTGATATACCCCGATTGCATTACATACAATTTTGATATTGATTGATGCGATTACACGATATTGGAATCTTAATGTGATTGGATAGCGACATTAGATCAAAATATTTCTTTTTTCCTGCCTGACCAAGTTTGTAATTACTTATTCAGTTAGTACTAGCTTTTGCTAAGTAATCCAATAAAGAACGCCAAACAGTTACCAGACAATAGTGCTATTTTTGAGATGTATCTATGTCACATTCTTACTCGAAGTCGTTTGCTGTTGTGGGAGCTAAGCTTTGAAATTCACTTCCTGTGGAAGTTAGGCTGTCACAGAGGTTGAACGCTTTTAAAGTAAAACTTTCAAATTCTCCTTTGCTGAACCTAGACATTTAAAAGTATAAACTAGTTACATGGGTGTATTTTTGTATGTTTTTTGTATGTATGTATGATTATTCTATATAAGTATGTAGGTTTATTTAATGTATTTCCTTCATAATAATATTATATTGTACACGCTTCTACCCTTCTGGTAAGCATATCTTCTCCTGTCACTCGCTGGTTGACTGTAAGAGATCCCTAAGTGGGATAAGTCCGCCATTGTACTTATTGTTTTTCCATGCTTGTGTATGTAAATTATTTGTTTTTTCTGTACAAACAAACAAACTAAAATGTCGAAAAAAAAATCGTTCGACTCACCGATTATGAATGAACTAGCAGCCAGTCTCGACTTAATCCTAGCTTATAGCCTTCCTCCATAAATAGGCTATTCAACACTGAAAGAATTTTTCAAATCGGTCCAGTGGTTCCTGAATATAGCGCGTTCATACAAACTCTTCAGCTTTATAATATTATAAGGATAGATATAATTCGGCAACAAATAATATAATCATTCGACTCACCCATACGGAGTAAGTCACAGATCTCAAAAATAGCATACTGGTCCTCTTAGTTAATTAAAATTATAAACGTGTATTCTCAATTCGTAGAAACAGGTTTAATAATAATAAAAATGTGTTTAATAATAATTATTTTTATTTTATGTAAACAACCTAACTACGTAAACATATCAAAATGTACATATACACACCCTATAATACATATATATACCTTTGTACGGTTTATTTCAGTCTGATAACTTATATAAAGGACATTGCGACATTTTGGTCCAGCTCCTCAACAACGTTGTAAGGTTGAATGTTCCAAATGAAAGGTTTTGGAATACACTTTATTTTATACTAGCTGTTTCCCGCAGCTCCGCCTGCGTCAAAAAGTAGCCTATGTTTAACCCCGGGTCTTCAACTATATTCATACCAAATTTCATTTAAATCCGTTCAGCGGTTTGGCCGTGAAAGCGTAACAGACAGACAGACTTTCGCATTTATATGGATAAATTAAATGGATAAATGACTCAAGGTAAAAAAAAAAACACTTGGTTGGCGCTCGATTTCGTCTTGGTGCTAGTAGAATAAAATGATCTATATTTCAAATGCTTTTATTTGGCATAATTTGAATCACTGTTGATTAAAGTTTGTAGTATTTGGGCCAGAGTTCATACATTTTTGCCCATGGCCTTTATATCTTAATCATAATTTACAAATGCTTTCATGAAGTCACAGTTCTTATCACTAATTCATTAATTATATAGAAAAAAAAAAACAGCCAAGAATACTACATAACCCTCCGTACTAAGGAACGTTTGTGAAGTCAATGTTAACTAGAAAATGTTTCTATCCCTTTCTCTCATAACAATATTTAACGTGAAAGAATGAAAGAAAACATATTTTAGTCAACATGTGCTGAACAAACCGAGCACTGTTTAAGTAGCAGTAAATATCCTTAGTTTTTACTGCAGGATAATTTTTTTTAATTACAGTTTTTATTGAATTTACTACATGCCTTGACCTTACGCTTAAAAAATCTGATACAAAGGAACTCTCGCAGAGTCTCAACCGAGAACGATTATCTTACTATGATCTCTCAATTCCATGCTAATACGACTGAGTGAGCGAGGTGGCGTAATGCGGGATGCAAGGAGACATCTCGCTTACTCACTCGCATTTCATGGTAAGCCACCTGCGTTTGGGAATACTTATAAGTCCAGAAGTGGCTAAATATCCGACGGCATAATATTTCAATATTCACTTTGTAACGATCAAAATATGTCTATTTTCATATAATCATATAACTAATAGCCGTTCCTCATTTCCTCTCACGAAGGAGTTCTTGCAGAGAGTCCCAAGCCCTATCAATTTGTGCCTGAGTATACTCGTAAGACCAAAACGGACTGAACACCATGTTGGCATGTTCAATTTGCTCCAAATTCGAAGGCTGCGATGCTATACGCTGTTTCGCTTCTTCCTCGGTCAGTGCGTTCCGTTTTTGTAACCTTTTCACTGCCTGTAAATAAGAAAACGTTATTGTAAAAATCGTAAAATGTATTGAGAATAATATCATTAAAAAAACTATCATTCGTCAATTCTTTTTTAATGATAATAAAATTTAAAATCCCGCCTGCGTTTCTGTGTAATTTGAAAAATAAACCCAAAGGTTGACTGTTAGATAATGCTTTTAGCATTAAGTCCACCTATTGTGCTTTACAATTGTATTTGTACAATAAAGTTTAAATAAATAAATAAACCAAAAATATTCCGCCATGTTTTTTTTTTTTTATATTGATATGCCCAGTGTCACTCTCACAGTAAATACGAATCTAGACAGCTCTCAAGCTAAAATCCATCGAGCCGTTCAGGCTGCAGAGCGTGCCAAACAATTATACATACATACCTACATTCTGTCGCAGTCGGGTAAAAACTTAATTCGCTCTCTCTTGGTAACCAAGTACCGAACCTTCCTTATTTGTAATGAATAATATAATAATGACAATTTTTTTTCCTCGACTTCGCATACGGCTTTAAATCCTTCGGAAACAGTAGTTTTTTTCGAGATGAAAGATATCCTAAATGTGTTCTTAGTACAACGCCAGGATGTGCATTTGATCATGTAACCCATAGGAAATGAATTAATATATACCACATCACTTTCCCTATATTAGTAAGGATAAAGTGACTATTATCCCCATTTTCTCAAACGTTTCCTCAAACACCACTCAACCTTTTTTTTTTTTTTTTTTTTTTTTGTTAACGGAGTGGAAATGCATTTACGCACAAAGTGTGGGACTCGCCGGGCTGCTAGTCAGCCCGGAATACCCACTAAAACCCCTCCGGCGTTTCCGCACCGGCTGTTGAGGGCGCCATGGGGTCGCGTAAGCATTCTACCACGACGCCCTCCAGCCATGGCCTTTCGGCCCCCTCATTGTGGCCTTTCGGCCCCCTCATTGTGGCCTTTCGGCCCCCTCCCCAAATCGGACGTGGCCCATAAATGGACCACGCCCGTCCCCCAGACCCACATCCATTCGCAAACTCCACTCAACCTTACTCCAACTCATTGGTATGATTAGTCGACACTAGCTTCCTTACCTTGAGATGATTTCGCATTAAAGGCGAGTATCGAACTGTCAAATATAAGGTTGGTCGAGATGCACCTTGAGGCAAATAAATTTGCTTACTTTATTTTATTTTTTACATCATTTGTAATTTTCAATTTTTGTGTTTAAAATTATTATTATAACCTGTGACGTTCCTCATTGGAGTTTGCTCAAGCAACCAACTAAGAATGTCGTTTTCAAGGAAAGTTTGACGACTTCCTTAAGGCGCCCAATAGCTTTGAGTGATGGACGTCCTTAAGGTTATGTTGAAAAATACGGGTGTTAGTCTCTTTATCCTTCCTCGATGGACGTAGCGATAGCACAATTTTTAGTTGACATAATAGCAAACAGATAAAAACTTCAAAAACGCTGATTAATTTTCTGATGGTAATTAATATTTTAAATTAATTGAATGAACGTAAAAATATAATTTTTGTTTTTATAAAAACAAGGAATCTTATTCCTACCACCAAAAAATTATCAAGTGTTTTTGAAAATGTCGTCAATCATCTGTTCCCTATTGTCCGTTATTTAGTCGGACAGTGCGTCATTCGGTCAAGATGTGTGGAAATATTTGTACAAATGGCAGTCTACTCCACACTCATAACTCTGTGATCCAGTGGTTAAGGCGTTTGCCTCAGACACGGAGGTCATGGGTTCGATTCCCATGGAAATCATACTTTTAGTTGTTTCCAATGATGCCAATGAAGTGTCAGATGCACATGAGATAAAATATATAAAGATAGGTCGTAAAATCTCAGTTCATTTTCATTAAATATTTCTTTATTGTAATTAGCTAAACATCATATTGAACAAAAGCAGGGATTGGATATAATTATACTCGTAAATATGCAGCTCAGTCTGGCACTACGAATCTCATGCTCTTTCCCACTCCCCACCGCGCATACCCAAGGCGTGATAACAGCAATTGCGATAAAATTATAGTGTTAGTGTTAAAATAAATTAAAGATATACCTCTTGCGGCGGTATAATGACGGCCCAAAGTTGATGACACCTCGAATACCATTTAGCCCGGACCATCACGGCAGCCTCCATTACGACCACCCTGTACCCCGCTTGTCCGAGGGCCCGGATTCGATTCTCGGCCTCGGCGATTATGGCTGGCCAGATTATAGAATTGAGCCTCTCAAGTTGCGTCTGAAATGACATCACACACATTTTTGTTTCTTTTTTTCACTAGCACTAGATTTATATTGACTTTTGGCGGGAAGCTGTACGGAGCAATATCTGCGCTATATTTTATTTTTCAAAAATTGTGTTTTTTTGAGTTTTTGTGCATAATAATAGTAGATTATTATTCGCAAAGTGTTCGATAACAAGCGTGAGTGTTGGGAAGTGATACAGTGTTTATGTGATTTTCATGCTTGTTGCCAAAAGCTCCTAGTAATCGCTAAGTGCAGTTTTTTTACCACTTTACTTAGCCTAATTCTTTTGACTAGACTTGACCACCGACTAGACTTTTAGACTTGACTAGGACTTGACGAAACCACACTGTAGGACTGAAGAAGATTGAAAAATTAAGAAGGGCTATAAAGGACTTGTATTCATGGCCGTAAAACCCATTACTAAAAAAAAAAAAACTAAATTTAAATTTAAATTTCGTTGCAATGATTATCATAAAGCAGTTTGTACATACTAGAATAGTATCTGCTCTCTAGTCTGTTGTATGACCCCATAACAAATGAACTGAAAACATCTGTGTGACCTCTTTTTATTTTCCTGTAAGGCATAATTGATACTACTAATGACAGTTGGCTAAATGCTGAGGACACACAATATAACTACCCAACCAAGACTTAAATCATTTCAAAACGTTACACTCCAAGTCCAGTACTAAAAGACCTCAAAAGACTTTGAGGATGTTATATAGAAATATATATGGTCTCCAAATAAGATAGATCCTAGTTTCATATTGTCGACCTCTCTCTGTTCAATAATATATTTCCCAAGCACCTCCAAAGTCTGGGTTGCATATCAAAGAGATCAATCGATCTACATTCCCTGGTGTAATATACTATTGTTTAATACTAACTTGGACTTCAAACACGATAGATCCTAGTTTCTTCCTGTCGACCTCTCCGTGTTCAGTAATAGTGTGTTTCCTAAACACCTCGGCCAGAGTGGGGTTGAGCTGAGAGCCCTGGCTTGTACAACTCATGGTGCGCTAATTTAATTCTTTGTATGGAATACAAAACAGCTGTTATATAGAAATGTACCTGGTCTCCAAACACGATAGATCCTAGTTTCCTCCTGTCGACCTCTCCCTGTTCAGTTATAATGTGTTTCCCAAACACCTCTGCCAGAGTGGAGTTGAGCGGAAGCCCCGGCTTGTACAACTCGTGGGCTATTAGATCGCAGTTTACTATTGCCGCACCTTTGGCCCTGAAATTACACAGAAATATAAATGATAATCTATATATATAAAAATCAATTGCTGTTCGTTAGTCTCGCTAAAACTCGAGAACGGCTGGACCGATTTGGCTATTTTTGGTTTTGAATTATTTGTGGAAGTCCGGGGACATAGACATAAACATGAGAAGGTTTAAAAGATGAATATATTCGGAGGCGGTGCGAAGTTTGCCAGGTCAGCTAGTTTATAATAAAAAGAAATACATTTGGATTATGTTGTGTGTGTGTGTGTATGTATGTATGTATGTAAAAATCTTTATTGTACACAAATAACATAGTATCAGAATACAGGTTACAACAAAAGGCGGACTTATCCCAAATAGGGATCTCTTCCAGTCAACCAAACTAACATAGGACATAGACATATGGGCACAGAAGAGGGCACAACACGCAAATAAATCTTAGGTGTGTGGTGATGAAATAAAGATATATAAAAAATATTTTTGACGAAAATAAATAGTTTTTCATGAAACATGTGTTGTACACTTAACGTAAGGAAACAATTTCATTAGTCTTTTTTTCTCTGCAGACCCGCTTCAAAAACTCCGAGATTAAGAACAAATACGAAACATTAGTATCTTGGATGCGCCGGTACGTTATAACAAGCTCCTCTTGGCAAATACATCTCACAAGTTAAAAATATCATATACTTTAGGCTACATAGGAGCAATAAGACATGGAGTCAAAAAACATAACCTCTTATAGTAATCAAGTAAATGCATGCTTGTAATATTTTGATATTTACTTTGTAACGATGAGGTAATATGATCGTAAAATTGTAGTGCCCTGCCCTGGCATAGAGGTGTTATATTAGGGTCAGATTCCAATATTCATATTATTGAATATATTAGTTAGTTCATATTAGGATATCGAAACTATTACTGGGTATTAGTCAAATATTAGTTTAGAGGTTCCATATTAATTTTTAGATATTATTGAATCTCATGATGATAATACGTGTACTCATTCTCAATAATCAAACTGAATACAAGATTCTTAGTAATACAAACGGCTACCTATTAATTTTTAGAGCGATTCACTTTTCCTTCATACTTTAACAGGCTTAGCACGGTCAACGTTGAATCAACGTTGGCGTATTTAAAAAGTGAATCAGCTTATTCACAACAATTTTTTTTACAGTCTTTTTTTACTTCTTCATTCGTATTTTTTAATTTTCCTTTTTTTATTATTTTTTTTTCTTTTATCCGGACGAGTGACTGATCGCCGTATTCGCCGTGATTGCAGCGCTGCCTGACGCTGACGCGGCGATCGCCGTCGCCGGTTGTCTACCCTATTATTTGACTAATACGTGATAACCTAATATCGTCTGAGACGCATATCCTAATATAAAAATGGTTGCGTGTATTATGATACCTATACCTGTTACTAATATATAAGTCACACCTCTACCCTGGCAGATGACGTTCTGTATTTTCATGTAAGACCATGTGTAACCATCGAGAAAAACGAATTGAATTGAATTTGTACTTACTCGAGTTTCTCCGCAATGCTGCTCTTCCCGCTGGCGATTCCTCCCGCCAGTCCTATTACGTAAGGCCACGCAGGGATCTCAGGATTCGGCTGTAACAATATAAATAGATACTTTTAATCACAATTTTTCTTTCGTCGTCAGGTCGTAACGCTTTAGATCTGAAGGACGGAGATTCGATTTCTGCAAGTGACGGCTGCTACAGGAAAGGTATTTCGTGTTTTGGGTGTCATTGCGATAGCATCATGAAAATAAACAATAAAGACACTAAAAAAAACATAAATGGTTGACACTAACACATACCCAAGAAATCTTACCCAGCTCTACTTCCAAAAATCAAACAATCCCAACAATAGAACCCCCTCCCCCCTCACACACACACAAACTTAAATCAATAGGTTCATAGATGACGGCAAATGCGTTTTAAGAACCCCCTCTTTTACAAGACCGTTCCACGATCTATAGAATACCCTTCCCTTTCTTCAGAATAAAGTTTCGCAATCTAGCCCATAAAATCATGAAGCTACTTACCACAGGCTCCCTAAGCATGGTCCCCAACAACCTCATCCTCTGGTTGGAAGAGCTGACCTTCTCCTCCTCGTCACGTGCTCGGTTCACACTCGTGTCCTGCGCCAGTCTAATGACGTACGTGTCTAAAGGCGCAAGTCCGTTCTCTTTCCTTTTCTCGTTGACCATTACGCCACCTCGTACTGTTTCTTCGCTTACTACTAACATCTAAAAACATACATCATTCTATGTATCAAATGCCTTTATAGTCCAGTGGTTATGGAATTATCCTGCAGATTAATTTGGAGATCGTGGGTTCGATTGCTACGTGAAGCACAGTTGTTTAGTTGTTTTCAAATTGGTTAGGGCATTTGCCAGAATAATCCGATTGTCTGATAATAATGATAATTAATAAGACCAAAACATGTTACCATTGGTCCCAACTGCCATTTGGTGGTCGTCAAAGGAACCACGTCAGAGGCCGAAAGCCAGTTCCGAAAAACTCTGACACCAGTGTATACACGGTCGATTGACCATGTAATCCACTCGATATGAATGAATAACAACATACATCAATTAAGATAAAGAATAATTAATACTTCATCGTTCAAGCATCCCTCGTATAGTTGTTTCCAGTCTGGTTAGATCAGTTTAGTTGGCGGGCTTTAAAAATCTGATTGTCTGCACGTAAAGCCGTTGGTCCCGGTTGCCATCTGGTGGCAAGTCCAAAGATTTTACAAGAGTCCAAAAACACGCAAGGGTCTAAATTACAACGGGAAATAGCACTTATTCAAAGTTAAACCTAAATATTAAGTCCTTACATATGAAATTGGCGTTTTATCGTACTGACCACTTTAATCACAAATTTCTCCTCTTTGGTTAGGAATTCCAAATTCAAAATTATACATTTCGTAAAGGGATCAATGAACTACCTATAATATGGCAAAAGTGCATAAATAACAATGGTTCATACTTTGATTAAATAAATATATTAAACTAGCTGTTTCCCGCAGCTCCGCCTGCGTCAAAAAGTAGCCTATGTTTGACCCCGGGTCTTCACCTATATTCATACCAAATTTCATCAAAATGCGTTCAGCGGTTTGGCCGTGAAAGCGTATCAGACAGAAAGACAGACAGACTTTCGCATTTATAATATTAGTATGGATTAAAAAATATTCGACATTTTGTTCTTCCTATACAAAAAGGCCAATTTCATATGTAAGGACCAATAGGACGCAACACCCACAATCGAGTCAGACACATAGCCACCACCACCACAACCAAATCGTCCCATGTGCATGGGAAGAGGGGGCAGCTGGGGCGCGACAGCAGATGGTCCATCGATTGCACCGCGCCACAAAACAGTAGCTCGCTGCTCTGGGATATACCCAACCTCTGCCGATTCTCAACACACCCACCGACACCCAATCGCAGTCTATTTAGGGACTTCCACACAACCCACGGCAATTACAAATAACCAACTGGCATAGTTGTCGGGTATACGCTAAGATAAGATAAAGGTAAAATAATACGCTCGATGTGCGTTGCGCTCGCGCTAACAAGTGGTCTTTTTTCTCACACAGAAACCATACAATTACCATGTACACTCACACACTAAGCGACTTAATACAATAGGCTGGCTGATCCTTTCATTGTTATCTATGAAAATGTGATTGTTTTATACACACTTTACTCTTCTTATTCACTAAACTCAATTATTATGATTGATTTAAGTAAGTTAACATATATTTTACAAAGAAAATAATTTCAAATTCAAACACTAAGCTTTCAGATCGTTAAACAGCGCCAATATGAACAGCGACAGAGAACTAATTATTAACTTTTTTTTAATGTTTTGAATGACTACTTTCTACATACCTCAAACCTGGGATCATCTTTCGTTGGTCCATAAACATCTTGTATGGGCACCACATTGTACTCCAACCCAGGATTGATGTCTGTTAAGAAGTCTAGCACAGCTTTTATCCGCCTTTCCACTGGCTCTATTAATTCCCATAGCTTTTTTGCTGCAAAAAAAGGAAATAACAATATAAATCTATGTTGAATGTGGTTCGAGAATTTTATATTTTCAAGTTCATATTCCGATTCTTTTTTATTAAAACCCAATTGATTAAGGGTAGTTAATATTAATAATCGAAAACAAAACAATGCAAGTATGATGTTTCGGCCGCCCGGCCGCTGCGACTATTATGACGCAAATACGGTAAATAACCAACCCTACGACGGACATACACATTGACGCGTGTGCGTACGCGACCGAATCGTAGGTGTATCAGTGTCAAATATTTATGCGTGCTATCAAAAGCCGCGGCTTGCTAGAAGAACAAAAAGTTAAGTTATAAGCATGCTAATAGCAGGAAAGCAGATCCTGGGCTCTGAGCAACCAGCTTAGGTGAACCGCGAAGGCGCTAATTAGTAGTAGCACTTTCAAAATGTATTCCTTACACTGTATCATATTAACATCAGTGACTCCCACCGTAAGATGCTTGGTTGCTCTCAGTGCAGCTTCGGAGAGTAGAATCTTGTGGCCGTTGTGCAAGCGGTCAAATGTACCACCGAGGGCCACATATCCGTATCTCTTTACCGGTTCATTGCTTACTTGACTTTCTGTTGAGTTAGGTAAATCTGTAAAACAAAATTATTTTACTTTAATAATGACATGAAATTTTTTTATGGATACTACCATCACAAAACCTACTAACAAAGGTAAAAACAACGAAATATATTTAAAAAGCTAATACTCATTTTTGTTAAAGTTATTTCATTATTTCAAGTATGTAAAAATGTTTGCTTTTTAATTCTGAAAGAGATATATTGTTTAAAAACAGACTTTTTTATTATAGGGTACTGCTTGCCTTCAACAGGTCTTATATTTTTCTTTTATTATACAAATAATTTTGGCAACCGATACATGCAACAACTTACCTACACTTTTCGAAACTTGATCTGTATTCAAAGATGTCACCATATTTTTCAATGTTTCCACTTCCTTTGATAATTCACTGTCGTACAGTATTAAATCTACAGGATGATTCGTTTTTATCACAGCTGGCGCCTGTACAGGCTTTAGTATAAATCTTATGTCTAGTTTTCCACAATGAGATGATGCCTAGAATAAATGCATGAGTATTACAGCTCTGAGATTTATGAGGATCTATGCAAGAACTATTGTATGTTAACTCTAATGAAACGATGGGAAATTGCCGATATCACTTTCTTTGTGAAACTGGTCTCGGGTCTCATAGATTGCCCTGAGTTGTTGGGTAAATTATTTTTTCACATACCCGTAATAAATCTCAGAAACAATCCTATTGTTTCCATATCTGGCGTTTCTACAAACTACAGACAGAATTCTTACCTATGGCGAGCAAGTGACAAACTCAACAAATTGGCTAAAAAGTTAGATATTGATATATTTGCAGACAGCGTTAATATGGTCAAGGGTAAATTGATGGGTCAATTCTTTAATTAAGCTTTGTTTTGACGTAATAAAACCTAGTTCGGCACAATTACTTACTTACTTGCTAGTTTAATTATTCCAATTACTTTTTGAGTTCAAATTCACAAATTTTTTGTCTTGCCTTGATAGTGTTGTGTACATGACTTTTTATAAAACATATTGTTTTTATTTGTGAAAACCTTTAAGTGGCTTCATGTTTCTTAATATTAATTCTAATATGTTTCTTGTATTTAAGTCCTGGCTTTTCAAATAAATAAATAAATATTTTTATAATCGATTAATTCTTTGCGAGTTTATGGTCAACTTAAACATTCTTAAGGGTCCAAAATTGAGCCACCTGTACAGCGTTTTATAACTTTTTAGTGTTTATAAGAGTTTAAATATTTTTTTTTACAATTAATGTTTTATTAGTTAATTACATTACAACAGTGAATCAATTATTCAAATTATTCATGGTGCAGGTGTTTGGGCACCTAGATCAAAATAGCGAATGCCGTTTAAAGACAGAAACCAGACTTGCACTGATTTTGAGTACCGTCAGTAATTCCCCACCTGCTTATAGGTTGTCTTTACAACAACCAACTTGGATTTGCAACCAAATGAGACTTCCAAACAGGCTAAGTAAACAAGTAATAAAAGTTAATATTCATGCCATCTTTAATACCTTTAGAATAGAAGAAATATTCAAACATATTGAAAATTAAAGTTTACTTGGTAAATTTATTCAAACCCGTTAAAAAAGAGCGAAGTCTCCTGGCACAAGCGTATTTTTATTAATAGGAGGCTTCTGTAACTCGATGTAATAATATACCTGTATTTTTATAAATAAACATTATTATTATTTGGCGACCGCGTACCGGTAAGCGCAGCGTTGGACATTCACCGACCAGATGGTCAGATGAGCTGAAAAAGTTCGCAGATAAACGCTGAATGCAGACTGCTGCCAACCGAACATTTTGGAAATCATTGGAAGAGGCCTATGTCCAGCAGTGGACTGACTGCGGCTGAAATGATGATTATTATTATAATGAAAATTGATCATAAAAATTACCTTAGAGTAAAGTTCAACAATCTGCTTACTCATAACTGGTAGTAAACTTTGGCTTGTCTCCTTAACTTTAATGTACAGCATTTTATTGACATGCTTCGATGACGTCAGACATGCGCTGTGAGCCTTTGCAGCCGATGAGACGAAAATCAAACCGTTCTTAGCCATTGTATCTGTAAGAATTAACTTGCTTGCTTACTAAGTAGATTTCAATTTCAACTGACCATTTGGCCTGTTGTTTTTTGTTTTTAAGGTCCATTCAAACTGACGCGAATCCCGCGCGACTGGCGAGACGCCCACAGAAATAAGAATCGGTAGAAGTGCCGCACAGTGGTTCCAAATCTGAAAAACATGGACTTTCGGAAAAAAGGCCGCTTTTGAAAATAAAAAGTATATGATTCGATAGTTTTTAATATTACTACAACATTTGTTAAATACGTTTTTTACGGAAATGAGAAAATGATGGAGAAACTGGTACATGAAGAAAAACATGCATGGGAGAATTAACATTTAGGGGTTATAGAGTTTCGTGGTACAAAAGCAATGTATTTCGTGGCACAAAATGAAACTGAACTTATTTACAGTTCCATCCATCAGAATACTGTGTTTTTGTAAAAACCTTTCCTAAGTTATTTAAATTAAAAGATGATTTCAGGGCACATGTAAAACCCTCAAGGCATCCGAATAAACTTCTTTTGCCAAGTATAAAAACAAAAAAACAAGTATAAATATTGTCATACTAGCTATTTCTATGTGTGACTCCGGGTCTTGAACTATATCCGTACCAAATTTCATGAAAATCAATTCAGCGGTTTAGTTGTGAAAGAGTAGCAAACATCCATCCATACTTACAAACTTTCGCGTTTATAATATTAGTAGGATAAATTGTTATTTCAGCTGCATAAGACTATAAACTAAGTTACCAGAACAAATTAAAGAGACGGACCTAATTACCTTTTAAAAATATTCTCTATAAACTACTTAACGGAAAATGTTTTTACAGTGTTAAAGAATTTTTAGACAGTAAAATTGACGTAGCGCAAATAATGCTCTCAAAATAAATAATAGGTAGGGAAAAAAAATTCTTCGCATTTTTTAAGAAAATTTGAAAAATAAAAAATATCTTTATTTACATTTAAATAAAGTATGTAGGTGCCATTTCGCCAGTCTGTGAAGCCTGCCCGGCCTTTGACCACGACCTTTTTCGCACGTTCTTGTCGTACGTGATCCACTTTTCATCACCATATGAGCTTCTTCAAAAATGGTTCGGTTCATGGAGGAAATACAAAGAGGAGACGGCGCATCAACTAGTGCACCGTTATGACCATTGGCGCAGTGACGTGTAAAGTGGGCGTGGCTTACATCATTTTTCGTTCAACTGTGAAAGATGCGTAAAGTGAAGCGAGCTCTAATGTTTCTTTTTTTTCTAATTTACGTTTCGTTTCCGCTTAAAATATTTTGCAAAATATTTTAAACCATTTAAGTAGTTTTAAGTGTTTCAATGTTGTACTGTTATGGGATCACAATAAACGTAAGTATAACATACACAAAATATGTGTCTGTGTTTAATGTTTAAAAATATCTGTAATACGAAGTAATATAAATATTTTTTTTTGTGTTCATATCTTCGATTTGCTAGCGACATCTATTGGTAAATAGAGGGGATCGTCAATAGGGGCGGAGCCACGGCCAAACCGAGCTCCCCTCACGTCTGCCTTCCGCCCCGCATAGCCTCACACAATTTTTGTAAGAAAGCTCTCGATACGCCATCTCCTCTTTGTTATTACTCCGTGGTTCGGTTTCATTATGTCGTAATAAAGAATCACAAATGAGTGCACGGTTCATTAGATTTCTTTCAGTGAGCTAGTGAAGCACCAAAATATCGAGCTTTTTTGTGTACCCAGTTTTTTCCAAATGCGCCAAAATTGTTTTGTGGTCAATTCCCAGTTCTTCAGCTACGTCGTAACTACTGATATGCCGATAGTTCTCCACTTTTTCAACCATTTTATCAGTAATAATGCGACCAGAGCGACGTGCATCTTTGACATCAAAATTTCCGGATTGAAAATGCTTAAACCAAATGTGTGCTACTCTTACAGACACTGCACTAGGTCCATAAACATCTCAAATTTGTTTCGCGGCTTGCGTTGCATTTTTGTCTTTTTTGTAGTAAAATTTTAAAATTTATCGATTTTTATTTTATTAGATTCACTCATCTTGACAGTAAGAAAATCACACATTTTCCTAGTTTGAATTTGGAATTAATTATCTTCTTAAAAATTTAATGATACGAAAACCAGCCAGATATAAATAGTATAGCCAAAGTATACATACATACCATACATACATATAATGATAATATTTGCTGGTTTAATATTATTATAAGAATTATTTTATTGTGAATTAAATTAATTTAAATGTTAATGTGTAATGTATATGAATTGTTTTAATTTTCTTTGCATACCTAATAAGGTTGATTGTGCGGCCATATTTATTTCTATATTTATATAAACCTACCAGTATCTATAGTAGCTACCGCCTTCTATAGGGAATAAAAATAAAAATTGTTTTTATTTAGTAAATGAATTTTTATATAGACATTTATAGCCACGATTATCTCATTTCCATAAAAAAAACATATTCATCAAACAGCATACAAATTGTGGATTGCGGCCATTTGAACTCTTTTCTTACCTTCAACATGTGGATACAGGCTCCAAACAAGGACCTAGGACATAGTTTTTAACTATGAAATATGAAATTATCAATTTAAGCCAAGGCCGCAAATGACCGCGCGTGTTTTATTTTTATTCTTATAGACAGTGGTTACTATTGATATAGGTTTGATTGCTAAACTTTTCTAGCAGACGAAGAAAAAAAAATTAATGTAAATTCTCCCATACATTTTTTTCTTCACGTACCAGTTTCTCCATTATTTTCTCATTTCCACAAAAAACGTATTTGACAAATGTTGTAGTAATATTAACTGTATCGAATGGCATGCTTTTTATTTTCAAAAACGGACTTTCATCGAAAAGTCCATGTTTTTCGGATTTGGAACCACTGTGCCGTAGCGTATGCCAAAGTTAACTGGCCCGCCAATGACACCTCTATATATTCTTATTTCTATGGGCGTCCCGCAATTCGCGCGGGATTCGAGTCAGTTTGAATGGACCATAAGGCTGGTTTACACACGACCCAGTGCGGATTCAGTGCTTTCACGGACAACCACATACAAACAATTATATAAATGTGTGAATAAATTGTTTGCGTGTGTGGGGTGGATATCGTGTCCGTGAAAGCACTGGATCGTGTGTGAACCAGCCATTAAATGTGATTGGTAGTCCAGAATTCGGCTTTTGAGAGTGCATGGTTATTGTTTATTATCTTATGTTCAGGGTCATACCTATATTCAGGAATCATGTCGAACCTCCGGGTTCTTTTGTACTTGCCCCATGCCAATAAGTTTTTAATATAAAAATAGATACTATTATAAAATTACAATATTCATATTATGAATAAAAAATTAAGTAACTAAGATCAGAATGAAACTTTATTGTTACAAAGTTACTTAACCCTTTCCACGCCACGGTTTTTTCTGAAAAATGATCGCTCAACGCCACGGCTTAAAAATGCGTAATTTGAATAGTGTTGAGAACATAGAAGAAAAGGAACTTTTCGATAGTTTTGTAAAAGTCACGCTATTTATAACAAATTGATATATCACTAAGTTATTTGTTTCATTTCAACTATTAAGCCATTAAAACATTTTAGGATATAACAAAAATCACAAACACACGTTTTGAACACTTATATACAGAAAAAAATTTGTACAAGCAAGTTCGTTTGGCATCATTAGTGTACTTTGGCGCATGTTTATTACGTGTATTCTTAATTCTTCAGTTTTTTATTAGACAAACCATTTCATATTACTTTTTTTTCAACATACTTATGAAACATAAATTAAAAAATTTATTACTACCTGCGAAAAATGTAAGTAACAATTTTTTTTGTCAATAAAATTTAAATATTTTTGAAACATAATGATGTCACAATTCTTTTTGTCAGTAACTTTAATTAAAATACATAACTACTTCATATTCTAAAAATCTTAAAAGGAAATAAAACCGGTCAAGTGCGAGTCGGACTTGCAAACAAAGGGTTACGTATCATTACCTATAAAAACCGCAAAAAAAAAAAAAAAAACTCGACTTTTGTATGGGAGCCACTTAAATATTTATTCTTTTTAAAGTGAATATGGTGATTATTCTGTGAATATTTCAAGCGTCTACCTATTGTCGTTATCAATATCAAGCAAGAACGAGCAAAAAAGTCATGTTTGTTGTATGGGAGTCCCCCATATTCATTTTATTCTGTTTTTTAGTATTTGTTGTTATAGTGGGAACAAAAATTCATCATGTGTAAATTTCAACTATCGTAACTATCACGTTTTTATTAAATATGATTTTTATGTAGTTTATGTCATTATAAGATTTTTTTTAAATACTTAATAAAAAGAGTTCTGTTCTGGTTGCACGACTTCCACCACCTGTCTCATTTAACTGTATTCCTGTAACGTCCCGGTTGACTGGAAGAGATCTCTGTATGGGATAAGTCCGCTGTTGCATTTATTTGTAGTTTTATATTTACTGTAATAATATTTTCTGTGCAATAAAGTTATTACAAACAAATGATATAATTTATGTGATATAAAATTATACATAGGATTTCCCTTTTAAGTTGCGCTTCACATTATATATAAATATTTATCTAAAACCTTGTTTTTTTTTTATTTTTGTAGTTATGCTGTATTTTAATTGGTACATCACTAATGCCTTAACTATCCATATCCATACTAATATTATAAATGCGAAAGTCTGTCTGTCTGTTACGCTTTCCCTGCCAAACCACTGAACAGATATTGATGAAATTTTGTATGAATATAGTTGAAGACCCGGGGTCAAACATAGGCTACTTTATGAGGCAGGCGTAGCTGGAGGAAAAAAGCTAGTGTTGTATATATCAGACTATGGCAATTTAAAAATTGTACTCCAGTTTGGCCTAAAAACAAGGGGTCAAAAAGTAAGCAATAAAATTAAAACTACATATGAATATACTATGACTATTCTCGTTTTATTATCTTGAATATACGAACTATTTGATAAACCAACACATACACCGGATGTCCATCCACAATAAATATTTCTTTTTACCCCATTTATTTGTCTGATATATAAGTCAATGGTGGTGCTGACTCAAAAAAAGACAGATTCGTTCGTCACATTGAAAGGGTTAATTAATCTTCAGGAAGCTCCTGCTGCAGAATCAAATTCAATAATCGCCCTTGCAGGCTTTATGCAAGTCTACAGAAGTCAAGATCTAGGTCTGAGTCTTTCTAAGATTGAATAAATAAAGACAATGGATCTAAAGACTCCCCATTATTTCAACATAGATTTTTTGACAGATTTTATAGTAACATTTGTAAAAGTATTTAAAATGGATCTATATCAAGAAACTTGAGGATTTAAAAACCTTGCTACACTAATAATTATAATAAACAAATTTGACAAGTATTAAAATGATTTGTACATATGACTTACCTGTGTCTTCAAAAAACATCACAAAAAAGTATGATAATATTATAGTAACTAATCCCACTGCGATTGATATGCCCAAGGCAATGTTATTCATTGTCCAATCAAGTCCAAAGGTTACATTATCTCGCCACAATTTAAACTATGAATGAATATTGTGTCAAAGTGAAAATCACCTTTACGGTACATGAAGACAATGATTTAATGAAAAGTATTACATATAGGTCTTTGGATGTCCGTTATTGTCACAGTCGGAATTCGTAAAAATTAGAATAGCTTGGTACTCAAGACGGCCGGGGTATTTGTTAGCCAGAAACGAATTACAAACTTTATGTACATGTAGGTACACAAGATACAGACCTAACTAATGTAACAACACGATACCTGAATTAATCATAATAGCTTATTACCTATCTGAATTAATTAATTAATTTATGAAATCACGTCGGCGTTGTTTTACGCCGCAAATATAACATAATAAATAATTTAAAAATATCAAAGATAAAATTATTCTTTCTTATCCCTTCGCATGGTTTGGGCCCCCCGCTACCGCTACGCTACTGTGCTTCGAAACGCTCCCGCGCGCGCGCGCGTTACAAGTGTTTTAGATAAAGCGTTGTTTACAACTCGAGTGTAGGGTTACAAGAACACGTAAAATTTATTTTGTTCACAGATAATCGACCTTAACGACAAAACTGTTTGGTTATCACCAACGTGACATTTCAGTAAATGAACGAGATGACTGACATAAAGCAATGACGTTGACGTTCACAATCTGCTACGATTTTTTTTTATTTGATTTACGGTTTTGGATACAAGTTCTTTGAGAAGTTTCCGTACATAGGAGGGTGAGAAGACGATTCCGCATCTGTGGCAAATTGTTCATATTATTGTTTTTCCCATAGATTTAGAACTTTTTTGTCTACTTTTCCAATAACTTTCATTCCACTTGTGATTACTTGAAACTTTCAGGTATTTTTTTAACATAATGAACACATTTATGTTCAATGTTAAGCATTGTTTTGTATTCGAAGGGAGCTGCTTATTCGACCACTAAAGTAAACTTGGCGAAACTTGAAACTGGATAATCGCGTAAAGTTTTATAACATAAATTTTTACACATTGATAGGATATGCCAAAGTCAAGTATTTATTTATTACTGATTTTTATTTAATTTTAAATGTGATAGATTGTGTGAAGCCAACGGTTGTGACGTTGCAACTGCAGCGGCCTGAACAATCAAATGTAAGGCTCTATAGTTTCCCTATTATCTGAGCATTTAGGACACTAAAGTATACTCTTTCACCAAAAACATCATCTCATCTACAGGGTACCGAAGCAGGAGCCTTATTTTTAAAAAGTGTGACTCACGCATAATCGGTAAGCCCAATAATTTTTGTACGATATTGAATGATTTTCGTTCGATATAGAAGGATTTTCATTCGATATAATTGGGTATTCTACTTAATTTATTTTTATCATTCTTATGAAACATTTCACTATCAGAAACTTCGGTGGAAGAGGAAACTGTCAAAAAACAAGAAAAGGATGCACGTGTGTGCAGTGACGTCACTGCCACTTGGATTCGTGCGTACCATGCTCCCACTTTTCACTTGACATGAATACAGTCATGTAGCCTATGGCATACATTTCAAAAAAAGGGCTCCAGAGTATCCTTCCAAGCGATATAAACAATATAGCTTTAATTTTCATAGATCGTTTTTACCTGAAATCATAAAATCAGACAAAGAAAGGAGAGTTTCCATTCATCCATGGCTGTTTCCCAGTAGGATCTTCTTTATCTTTATTTATGGAGAAATTTCGGTAAATAAATGGAGTGTTATTATGGTAATTATATATTTAAGTCGTATTTATCACAATAAATAAATGGAACATTAAATATTAGGTCCTTATATAATGAAATTGCCGTTTTCTATATGGGAGAAACAAAATATCGAATATTTTTAATTTAGTATGTTTGTTATTGTTATCTATGCACTTTTGCCATCTCATAGGTAGTTCATTGATCCCTTTACAAAAAAAACCATTCGGACGGGAATCAATAAAATCTTTGAAGGCGGTTTGGACTGCCCCAATATCAATTTTTTCGCTTGCAAGAAGTTATCCAAATTTTGAAAAAAAATGTAATCTGTTAGAGCAAGGTCCGGGGAGGGACCTGTCTAAGACCACCGTGACCGGTGGGCGTCTTAGACATTCCAATTGTAGCTCTTCTAATTTGGTAGCCGTCTGTTGTGCAGTGTGTGGTCTAGCGTTGTCGTGAAGCAGCAGTGGCGTAGAGCGATTGACCAGCCTCGGTTATTTAGCAGCTAGCTTATCCATCATGGTTTGCAATTGCTGACAATAGACGTCTGTAATGACCGACATCGGCACTAGTCCACCAAACGCTTACAAGTAACTTTTTTGGGACAATTTTCGCTTGGGGCAGGATTTGGCTGACTTGCCAGGGTCCAGCCATTGCGATGAGCGCTTCCGATTATCGTAGAGAATCCACTTTTCATCACAGGTAATGATTCGATTAAGAAACCCTTTATTATTGTGTCGGTCAAGTAATGTAACGCAGCAGTCGACGCGCGTTTGCCGGTTTGCTTCACTCAATTCGTGAGGAACCAATCTTTCAAGCTTTTTAATCTTCCCAATTTGCTTCAAGTGGATTAAAACGGTTTTATTACTAACACCGCAGCCTGCAGCTAACTTGGACGTGTTTTGCGATGGATCCGTTTTCCCAATAGCCTTCAATTTTTCATTGTCAACTTGGGTCTCCGGCCGTCCACGGGGCTTGTTCTGCAGGTCGAAATTTCCAGAACGGAATCATTGGAACCAAAATCGCACTGTGTTTTCGTTTGCGACACGACCGCCATACACATCATTAACCCTTCGAGCAGTTTCCGCAGCACTGGTGCCACGGTGGAACTCGTACTCGTAAATAACGCGATATTTCAAGTTTTCCATTTTGTAAACTTAGCGCCGCAAACAGAAAAAAACAGAAGACAATAAAACAAATGAATAACGGTTTACGAAACATAAAGACATGTGGAAATAGCTGTATAAATTTGAATTTGGAATTCATAACCAAAGAGAAGAAATTTGTGATTAAAGTGGCCAGTACGACAAAACGCCAATTTCATATGTAAGGACCTATACTACAACACGCTAGTTCCGCAAGCTATGACTATGACTGATATATCGACACGTTTTATCTAACTAAATGATACAAGATCTTTCGCAAGCTATTACTATGACTGATACCTATAACGACACGTTTTATCTAATTAAATAAAACAAGATATAGCTAAGCCGCGAACTAGTCTACAATGACTTTCTAAATACTGGACTTAAGTAAAGTAACAATCATCAAAGTAACAAAATCAAATCAATAAAAAAAAAGTAAAAACTGACAACGGTTATTGGAAATTTCCACCAAATCCATATTAACTAGAAGATTTTTTATTTTCAGGGTGGAATTCCACAGCTTGCAGGACAGTGGCACTGTTGCTATCACTCTGCAGGCTCATTTTCCTCGAATTTGTTTTGTGCTTCCTCGACAATCGTCTCTCAAGGCTCATCGTGACATTGTTGTTTATTGACAACCTGTAAATAAAAAAAAAACAGTAGGGAATACGGTTTATATTTAAAATTCAATCGAATGCTCGAGACAAAAGGTTAATTGGCTAGTCAACTTTTTCATGAAAATGTCTAATTCGTAAACCATTTCGAGGAATAGGCACAGTGAATAGATAACATTAATCAGATCTTTAGATAAACAAGTATTTTTTTTAAATAATCGCTGAAAACCCAATTATCTTAACCTTTTAGCAAGGTTATCGTGTTACGTAGCCAGTCAACACATTCAATTATTCAATTATAGCACACGGTAGTGATTAAATATTTTTTGTTTGGTAGCACTAATTAGCGCTTCACGTTCTTGTCACCTATGTCAAATGCCATCTCTTTTCGAGTAAAGTAAACCCCATACATAACTAGACTACATCTTCATTACATTTATTCATACATTATTATGAAGAATCTGTGTTCAATTGATGAAAAATCAGATGACATCGGATGAAGAGACGGCAGTAAAGTCCAATAAACAGGCCAATATGCAATAGATAATATAGACACGAGAAATGAAGTACCTAAATATTTTGCGATTGTAAACAAACAAGAGACCTATGCAAGAGACCAACTCGCGGCTCGCGGTCCATCCCACGAAGCATTTAGAGGAGATGGCGTTTGAAATGGCGCAGTGATGTGATCATTGGCGCCTCGCCGATACAAAAGTGGGCGGGGCTTGTCACTACTCGTTCAAAAGCGTACTTAGAAACAGATCGCGAGCTCCTAAGTGCATCACGATTTTTTACGAATTCCACGGCTTTTTTACGAATTTAGCATTGAATAATTGGTTTCTGTTAAATAAGATATATTTACGGCTCTAAAAGTTATACCTAATATATAAAACGTTCATAATTTATGAAATATCGGAATGTTTTTAAGATAGGAACTTTGACGTACTAGTGACATCTATTGACAAGTAGCTGAACTTTGAACATCTCTTGACAAGTAGCGGAATTTGTCAATAATGGTCAGGCCAGGGCTGGCAAAAGTTCAGTAACATTAAAACGAATATTCATATGCACGGTTTACATCACATCGATTTTATTTTTACACCAAAAAGAAAGGGTTGTTTTCAACATTCATGTATGATTCTTAGGCGCAAGGCTTTTTCTTGAAATTGCTTGTATTTCACAATGTTGTTGTCACAATTGTTGTGCAATAAAGAGTTTCGTATTGTATTGTATGTTTCTTAATATATTTTTATGTAAGTGAAATTCGTTATCTAGTCAAAATTTGAT
Source organism: Euzophera pinguis (assembly GCA_947363495.1). NCBI lineage: Eukaryota > Metazoa > Arthropoda > Insecta > Lepidoptera > Pyralidae > Euzophera > Euzophera pinguis. The sequence goes on from OX376164.1 coordinate 4,246,157, forward strand.
AAATCCTATCAATCAATCATTGGATTTGTGGTTCCATATACTGTAAACATTTGGCTATTTGTTTCAACCATCCTGTTTCAACACATTTGAAATAAAAATTTATAAAAACTTCGACCTAATAAATTGTTGACAACCCTGATGTGGTTAATCATTATTCATTATCATTATCATTACATAGTATAAAACAAAGTCGCTTTTCTGTCTGTCTGTCCCTATGTATGCTTAAATCTTTAAAACAACGCATCGGATTTAGATGGGGTTTATTTTAATAGTATCAATACGCAATACACGTAGCATAGTTGCTCTTCGATTATTATATCCCATCCATAATACAAAAATTCATCCAGGTCTTTCTCTGTCCACGCGGTTCGACTTTGGAATGCACTTCCCTTGGACATCAGGAATGCTCAGTCGCTGGCACAATTTAAACGTCTTGTAAAGTCTCATTTCCTCTCCTCTCTTTCCTAATCTGTTGTATACTTGTAAACTACTTACTTATAAATGTATTTAATATGTATATATTTTGTTATATTTGATTGTATGTGGTATTTACGTAGACTTGTATGTACATGTCATATGTATGTGGTCTGGTGTTTATATATATATTTATACTGCGCCATCGCCTTGTTTAACGTTTTTTCCATCCACCCTAAGGTTTGACTGGAAGAGATCGCTCTAGCGATAAGTCCGCCTTTGTACCTCAATTTTTATTTACGTAGTTTGTTTTGTGAAATTTGTATTTTGGTGCAATAAAGAGTATTTGTATTGTATTGTATTTATTGGAAAAACGGGCCAAAATAATAGGAATGGAATCACTCAGGAGTGCTTTTTTTTTAAAGTGTGACTTACGCAAAATCGGCGAGTCAAATATTTTTTGTACGATTTCGAAAGTTTTTTGTTCTATATCAAACTATTTTCATTCGACACACATTTCAAAAATCAAACCATTTATTCATTTAACTTCAGGTAGTAGGGGCTCACTATTTAAGTTAATAAAAACCTGTATTAAAAATAGGGAAGGGAAGACGTCTTCTCCAGAAGGGAAAGCGTCATGGAAGCGGAAGCTGAGGACGAAACGGAGCGAGTGTTCAAAAATGTTGTAGTAAATATTTATGGTTTAATTTTACGTGTTTTCCCCGTAGATGTTTTAAAAGGGGATGTTCTGATACTGTCAGCTCGGTAGACAGATGTTAAGAGAGTGTACACGGGACGGCCAAGTGGAAAGCGACCAGTCGGTCGTCCCAGGTACCGCTGGACGACTTGGAATGTAAAAAAATAATCACATTTGATTCCTCTGAAAGTGAACTTGAACTTGAAAAATTGATCTTGACTGCTCTATGGGGCACATCGGTAGACGTACCTATCAAACATTTAACCGTTTCGATAGTTCGACTTTGGCACTGACATTTACTTTTTTTTAAATTTTGATATTCCTACAGAAGTGGCAGAGACATATGCCGATAGAGCCTTAAAGATTATTTTACGTTTCGATCTTCCTTAGAAATAAATACTTTCGGTGACGGGATTCACCACCACATCATGAGATGAATACATATGGTATTCATCGGTTAATAGGACTACTTGACTCGGCCTTAGGGAGATCTATGTAGCCGGTTTTGAAAGAAATGTTAAATGAAGAGGTTAGCTTCAACCTACTACACAATTTGTATAACCCGGACGAAGTCGGGACGGGCTACTAGTATGTGCATAAAATCGACCGGGTCGTGAACAGTACTACTGTACTACAGTGACATCTAGTGTCGGGTGTCTGAAGTACTTGATAATTTGTAAATAACATAGTACTGCTACTTTCCGTAAGATGGATATCATTATAGTTGGAGCCACGGGCGAAACCAAGCATCCCGCACGTCTGCCTTCCGCCCCGTGTAGCCTCATAAATACTTTCTTACAAAACGCTTATTATGGCATCTCATCTTTGTAATTGCTCCGTGGTCCATCCTCCCGACTTTGACATTTGACATTTCGTCGTGGCGAATTTCCCCGTGGTCAGGCTGTAGACACTGACATACATATTTTTTAATGCCTTAGTAGATTTTACTTTTTAGTTTGAGATTGTCATTATAGCTACGTGACGTCATCACTTTGAAATCTTTAAATAAATAAATATAATTTTTAGAATTTTTTCGTTCAAATTGTATATCCGAAATAGTCTATTCTATCAATAAAATAACAAAATACACAATTTATTTTTTACTTGACTAGCCATATTTATATAGCTTAATTCATATAATAATGATGTTAAAATAATTAGTAAGTATATACGAGTATGGAAGAGAGAGAGAGAAAGACAGAAAGTATGCGCGGCCATATTTATTTTTTACTAGCTGACCCGGCGAACTTCGTTCCGCTTATCAGTCGATTCTTTAATTTTTTAGTTTTTTTTTTATGAGATGGCAAGCGCGTAAGCTGCGCGCGGTACTGGACAGTACTTGAACATTGCAACATTACTTTATTTTTCTAAAATAAAAAAAAAATCTAAAATAAACGTAGCCTAAGTTACTCCTTATTACATCAGCTACCTGCCAATAAAATTCCCGTCAAAATCGGTCCAGCCATTTCAGACATTAGCCGGAACAAACAGACAGACAGACAGACAAAAATTGTAAAAAATGTTATTTCGGTGCATGTACCGTATATATATATTCAGTCGAGTGTTGGCGATACAATTTATCGATGTACTTATTTAATGATCTAAGCGTTAATTTGTTAAGTCTTTATATGTATAAGTGTTGTTGTAATCTCCCACATAGAATGATATGAATAATCAGTGCCGGGAAAAACTTAATTTAAGTTTGTAGTGTACTGTAACGTATCTATAAGATGTTTGTTTTTATTATTAAATAAATATGTATGTAGTAAAAACGGTTATTTCAATATTACAAACAGACACTCCAATTTTATTCATATGTATAGATAGATGTATAGAAGATGTATAGATGTATAGATATCAAACCTTACCGTTTAAAAATTTTCAGCAACACGTCCGTTTTGAAAATGTAAGCTAGAAACAGGATCAAGCCGAAAGAAGCGTTCAACATCTGCAAAGTATACTTCAGCCAGTCTGGCAGGTGATCGTCGAAAATATACAACATCATGTCCAGGGACCAGTTAATGCCCATCGTTATTGATATTTTTATACACAAAAGCCTGAAATATAATATAAACACTATTTATAAACATTAGGATGTCGAGTACGAACACGAGAAAAGTAAACTCCCAAGAAGTTCTTCGTTTATTTGTTTCGATGCTCTTTAGCTTCGTCCAACACACTAAAAAGTTCAAAACCCACGACACGAGTGGTTTTCATTTTGAAATATTTTCATTTGACTAATCGGTGATTTAACGATTTTTGTTAGACAGTAGTTTTGTTTATCACTCATAATATCGAACGAAAAGCATTCAATATCGAACAATAATTATTTGACACGCCGATATTGTACAGAAAAACATTTAATGTTTGTACATAATAACATTAATAATTCACTCAGTCCTCGTTGGAATTTAAATCTAGTATGATGTTAGCCATAATCGAAGGGGGATTCAATCTAATCTTGTCTGTGACTACAGGTACATGTAGAGAAGGAGCATCGTGCCAGACCTAATGTTTTTTTTTTTTTTATGTGTTAGTTTAAGGTTTTTATGACTCACCGATTTTACATACTCAAAAATAGCCCTCACGGTTGTAATTTATTTTTGGTAAGTCATTTGTATTTACCGCGATTGGCCTACCTGTCTTCTTCCTTCGATCGTGTTTGTCAGATGTGTCCTAAGGGTACGCTTTTAAACATAGTCCTAAGTTATATTACAATGTGATGTGCCGTTGGCAATATTCCCAATTTACGGGAATTTAGCAATGGTTCGAGAAATTACCGAATATATTATTACCGGAAACATTGCCAAAATTGCCCGGAACGGCACATCACTAGGGGCGACTGACGTCTGACCTCCGTGACCCTTGTTAAAGGAAAATGACCAAAATTAACAAACAGTGGTCATAATTTCTTTGACCACTTTGTTTTACCGCTTGAAGGCATCTGCCATAGCCACGACTGTAAGCCAAAAAACATATTCCATTCTCAATGCTGCCAGCTAAATTATAATCACAGAAAAGATAAAGAATACCATTAACGATTCCTCTATTTACTTTGTGCTATATGAATATAGATATTAATGCATATTTACTTACGCGTTCTGCTTCGAACCAGTACTATTTGAGTCAGCGCTACTTAAGTGTTTCAAATTACTCTTCCGGATTCGTAAGATGTTGAATATTATTAGCACGAACGGAACGAAGTTCATTAACTGCAGTGCTAATGTAGGCCCAGCCAAGTACCATTTATTGCTACAAACTGAAACAATTTTCTATCTTATTTCTCATTCTTACTTAAAAAATAACTAGGTAAGATATTCTTATTTTAACTTGAAGACTTTCGGGAAATCTATTCTTCCCGGATCATGACACCATCCTTATAATCCTATCAGATAAAAGACTGTTGAGGTAGTAGTCGCTCCATTGTAATAACCCGCACCGCTAAATCAAGCCAACTTTTATTTAAAGCGTATGTGTTCTGAGCACTCTGAAGCTTAAGCTTAGGATGGAACTGAGCTGGGAAACACGCTTGAATGATGATGATGACTGAAAATAGTTTAATTCATTTATCCCGGCTGTCGTCTAGTGGTGTTTAATGAAACCACTTCAGAAGCCGCGAGGCGGTTCTGAAAGCCTTTGACCATCGGATGTAACAGGGTCAATTGATCATGTAACCTAGGTACTTAGTACGAATAAGCTGCCTCCGTGGTCCAGTGGTTAAAGCGTTCGCCTTTGACCCGGAGGTCGTTGGTTCAATTCCCATGGGAAGAAAACTTTCCTTAGTTGTTTCTAGTTTGGTTAGGACATTGCAGGCTTGAATTACTTGATTGTTAATTGATGATGATTTCGTGCTTCGGAAGGCACGTTAATCAGTTGGCCCCGGTTGCCATTAGGTGGTTGTTAGATCAACCACGTCAGAGACCGAAAGGCGGTTCCGACACCAGGGTGCACACGTTCGATTGACCACCCACTCGATATAATGATGATGAGCTGATATTTTCACTCGCTTATCGCATAAAATCCAAACCACACTAGTTAGTATAAGCGCTAATCTATAAAAAAGTAAAATCAACCATACCACTGCATGTCTTAAATAAGGGGCCTTTAATTTCGGTGTACTCGTCCAAATAAATTTCTATGATGACGTACAAAAGAGGCGGCAACCAAGCTATTACGCAATACCAAGCGTACTTAGTGTATTTCACGTCTTTAGGATTACCCAATCGACGGTTGTAAAACATGTTTCTGTAATAAAAATTTAGTTTAAAAAACACGCTTTAAGCATAAATCGATATAAAACAAAATAAATCATAAAATGAATGTAAAATCATAGACAAAAACGTCGGGTGGTATATTGTCTAGATAACTCCTTCGCATCTCTTATGATACCTCGGCGTAAGAATATTTGGAAACCGCCTGTCTACTTATGGCTATGGAAATTGTTTACACAGTAATAGGCTCGAGAGGCACACATATTTTACTTAGTAGTAGACTTACTAGACTAAAAAAGTGCATACCTTAATGTCCACCAGATGTCGATGCCCATAATAGTCATCCACATATACGCGCTAATTGTAAAAAAATGAATCAAAGGATCTGAAAATTAAAAAAACGATTTAATATAATACAACCTGCGTAATAAAATTTTTGTGTAAAGTACAGCAAGTATAAACAAAAAGGAAGGAAAATAAAAGTACATAAGACAAATTATACAGACTGAGTCATCATAATCATCATCATCTCAGCCACAAGACTGAACTTAGGCCTTACCATGGAGTAATTACAAAGAGGAGATGCCGTAATAAGCGTTTTGTAAGAAAGTGTTTGTGAGGCTACACGGGGCGAATGGCGACTGCCGAAACCAAGCACCCCGCACGTCTGTGCGGGGTGCTTGGTTTCGGCCGTGGCTCTAATCATGGAGCACGAGCAATGACAAGCTCCGCGCACTTTTGTGTCGGCGAGGCGCTAATGATCACGTCACTGCGCCATTTCAAACGGCATCTCCTCTTTGTAATTGCTCCATGGGCCTCACTCATGGATTTCCAATGTGACCGATCTAAAGTGGCCTGCATCCAGCGTCTTCCTACGACCTTGACTTTGTCGTCGGACTACCTGGCCGGTGGACGTCCAACGCGCGCTTGCCGGTGCGTGGTCGCCATTCGAGAACCTTTCGACCCCATCGACCATCGGTTCTCCGCGCTATATGCCGCCCACTGCCACTTCAAAGAGCTAATCCGCTGGGCTATTTCGATTACTTTTGTTCTCCTACAAATCTACTTATTTCTAATTAGAACTCGTAGGGAAATACGAGTACCAAGCATAGCCCCCTCCATAGATCTTTGAGCGACCTTGAGCTTTCTTATAAGACCTATATTAAGGGACCACGTCTCGGAGCCAGACGTCATCACCGGTAACACACACTGGTCAAATACTTTCTTCGTCTTAAGGCACTGTGGCACAGATTGAGTAAGCCCACAAAATAAGTTTCGTAATCAAGCATTGGCGAAATTAAGTGCATTTTATAGCTATTTTAATATAAATGTACCTAAATCGATTTGTCACAATACTTACTAATAATATAGCAGAATGTGCTACCCATGTTTCTATTTCTTAGAGTTAGCTCCCGAACTGGCACTATGAGGAAAGTTACTGCCAAAGTAGCAATGTAAGTCATAAAAACCAAGCCGGCTGTAGTGCGTAGTTCCTTGCACAATATGTAAACTCCTAGTACCAGGAGCATGAAGAAAAGAGAAGCGAACATAACTGAGAAAAATAAAAAATATTTATGTAAACACAGCATTGGGGTCAAATTTTGTTCCGTAAAGAAGAAAGAGCAGTCGTTTTGTGTTGGAAAGTACAGATGTTCAGTTCAGAGCCCACTACTTGGCGCCAATTGGTAGATCCACCGCTCGCCTCTGTCAGCCATTGCCAGTGGGTTTCCACTTTTCATGTTTCCTATACAAATTGATTGCTAAAAAAAGGTTAAAATCTACCCCGCCGGGTGCACCGAAGCTCGAAGGAGTGGGATACTCGTCAGTAACATTACAAGTTGTATGGAAATGTATGATGTGAACTGTATCGACTGTTTCATAAGTGAATGGGGCACTGCCATAGTTTAGTTAGGTAACCACTTTAAAATGGTGACTGAGCCCGCGGCCTCAATAGAACTTTTTTAAAATGCGATTCCGTAAATCTCTCATACGAGTACCAGGGTCGATTACGTAACCCACTCGATATGAAGGAATTAATATTTTTTTATGTTTGCTTTTGACATTAATCTCTATGAATACGAGATCCTGAGATTATATCTTGGGAGAACTTATTCATGCCCATGTTTCGCCTATAAGCCAGCTACCGCGTAAATGGTTACGAATTAGAATAGGTAGGTACTCAAAATTAAAATATCTACAGTTAAAACCGCAATTGAAATACTCCTAAATTTAAAAATATCAAACGGTAGGTCTATAAATTCAAAATAATTAAAGTTCTGAACATAGAATGAATATTTAACCGAAGACCAACAGAATTGAATTTACTATACCTACAAAAATTTATCTAAAATCTAAATACCTAATGTACAAAAGCCTAAACTCAGTAAAAAGCGCCATATCCTAATTTACCTTATAAGATTTGTTTATTATTGTGTTTAAAAAAAATATCTTTTATAAACCAAGCGTGTTTTTCTAGTTGTGTCGTTAGCTTACACTACGGAGCGTAGCGTAGGGTATGTTGCACCCATGGAGTAATTACAAAGAGGAGATGTTCGTCGCTTCGCTCCTCGCAACCTACCTCGGGTTCAAAAAGAAATGTCACAAAAATTACGTAGTACAAATAGTAGTTGTTGCAGTAAGATGACGTTCGTCGCTTCGCTCCTCGCAACCTACCTCGGGTTCAAAAAAAAATGTCACAAAAATTACGTAGTACAAATAGTAGTTGTTGCAGTAAGATGACGTTCGTCGCTTCGCTCCTCGCAACCTACCTCGGGTTCAAAAAGAAATGTCACAAAAATTACGTAGTACAAATAGTAGTTGTTGCAGTAAGATGACGTTCGTCGCTTCGCTCCTCGCAACCTACCTCGGGTTCAAAAAGAAATGTCACAAAAATTACGTAGTACAAATAGTAGTTGTTGCAGTAAGTTAATTGATTATTTATTGTATTGGAAAAAAATACTTATAAAGTCGCTTTACTCATCGCAACCTAACTCTTGTTTTGACCTCAATGAGAAATGTCAAACATTTGAGTAATTCAAGGAAATTGGATAAATAATAGTGGGCTTTTATTTTTTAAATTACTTTTTTGTTTTAAATAAGTTTTCCCTTATTTTATGTAAGAGATTCAATCTACGATATTGTGTACTTAAATATTATGACTGTAGATAGTTTGAACCATTAGATAATTTGGACATTAAGAATTACAAACTTTGGTTGATCGATGTTACGTCTTTAGGATATTTGAAGTATAAGGTATTTTAAATTTAGGTGATTTGTCCCAATGGATAAAACTCCGGACAAAACCATGGACAAATATCTACAGTTAAAACCCATTGTAGATATTTTAATTTTACGTATTCTTATACGTACCCGCGTAACTACCTAATAGATTTTATTTCCCCTTTGGTAGGTAAAATAATATCGTTTAATGTTCAGTGCTTTACTTACCATAATTGACAACTAGGTCCATATATTGGTCTAATTCGTTGACCTCAGCATCCTTCGCAAACTTTATTTTTAGTTTTGGTGTTAATATACCAGAGTTGTTACTAATCATGAACTTTACTATATATTCTTCCGGCGGTAATATAGTATTTGGTTTTAAAAAGAATGAACCATCCTGAAAAATAATAAAACACTGCATTTAGATTCATGTTTTTTTCAATCCGGAGAGTGATTTGAAAACACATGTATGAATAAAATAAAATTTTCCGTAATATATGTTACGGATGTCAAATAATAATTAACTATTAGTAACAGTTATATACAATATTTAATTTATTTATAGATAGTGTAATGTTGGTCTTGCATAGCCAAATCATTAATTCATCGCCCAATAAAGCTAACGAATAAATTTGGGACTAGTCTTGACTCAACAGGCATGATATTAGCATAGTTATTAGTAGTCATATCGTTCGTTCACTTATTCCCATGAAAAGTTTTAGTAAATAATATGTTGGGTTAATGTATGTTAGGTTTAACCATGGGGTTTAACTAACTATGGTGGACGATCAATATTCTATGGTTGTGATGAAAGATACGTGCGGGGAATGGTAGCAATGGTGCACGTATCTTAGCCGTGGTAAAATTATGATGAAGACTTATTTTGTAATATTATAGCCTTATTTTTGTCCTTTGTATATAGTCCTTTGAATAATGCGGCGTGATTAATGTGAAATATGTGCAATATTTCACATTAATCACGCCGCATTATTCAGCATTTGCACGGCATCTCTCGCTGTCAAAACCGTTTTTGATATTTAAAAAAAAAATCTGTTGGCAACAGCAATGCATTTTCCTTAAAGTATCAATCACAAAATCCATGTAACAATGTGTCATATTATTATAAGTACACATGTATTCCACAACTAGCCCGGGGCCCTTTGTACGTTATTAACAATACTTTCCTTAAACATTGTTACGATTCGAGTATATCACGAAACTATTTGTATTTTCTCTCATCTCGATTTTCTAGTTGTGTATACATAAAATCTATGGTCCTGTGCTAACCATAGCACAGGCATACACTTACTTGTTGCGTCAGCAGAGCTCAGGGTCAGTTTCACCCCCTTTGATTTCTGCACTTCGAACTTCGTCATCATCATGGAAGTGAGACCATTGGGATACAACGATCACTTATGGTTGGCAGATGGGTTGCAACACGCAATTGACACTCCAGGAATACTATTTTTGAAAAGTGTGACTTATGCAAAATCGGATAGTCGTATAATCATTGTTCGATATCGAATGATTTTCGTTCGTTACGAAGGATTTTTGTTCGATATCAAACGATTTTCATGTGACATAAAATATGTCAGACATTTCAAAAATAGTGTTGCGAAAATGTTCTACGTTAAGGGATATATGAAAAAAACTCTTACCTCTAAAAATTGTCCAACTTTTGGTCCCTCTATCGTCACAAAAGTAGGAGTTGTGCAGTTGTTGTGCTCTTTCAAGTGAATGAATTTATCTTTATAGTTAACAACTTGAAAGACTTCAGCAAAGGTTTTGTAGCTCTTCACCGGTTCACCGGACCTCAGTTTATAAAGCGTTAGAATTTCAGAAAAATCCACTGGCATTTTAACACATTCCATTTTTTCGTTCATTTCGCCGAACGGGCAAGTACTTATAATACAGGGTCGTGTCTTACAACTAGCTTTATTTACAATAACACCATTTTCAACATATTCACTATTTATACACCATTTCATCTTCTGATTCTGACATTGTTGTAAACTTAATTTTATAAGCAACATAAGCAGAAATATTTTTTTGGAATACATTATCTGTGAATTTAGAAGTTGTGAAACAACAAGTCACATCGAAGTTACATTGTAAAGTGAATACAACACAGGAAAAAAGTAACAATAATAAAATTAAAACAAGGAAAAAGCTAAACGTGGTAGGAGTGGTTTCTATTAACTACTTAATAAGCGATTAATAAACCCCTGTCACCCACCCCTCCCTACCCACTAATTAGCGCAAAGTTATCCAACCTTTGTATGTGTCCGATTATCGCCTGAGTTTTTGAATACTATAAATTTAAATATATTTATTTAATAGATTTGTATAAGTTGCGCAGCCGAAAGTTCCTTCCATAATGGTTCCAAGTTATCCGTATGAGTCACATAAATACTCTCGACGTGACTGTCCACAACGGAGCACTCACAAAGTACCTTATTAGTAAATGCTCCGTGCTGTCCACCAATTGAAAACGTTTGGATTGAAGTGAATGTATAGATAACACAATAAATAATGATTTCTTATGTTTTCGCGATTGTTACACATTACATTATACTATTTTAATAAAGACAAATGTCAACTTAGTCTGCTTGCGACCATGGACGCTGTAAAGTGTTCGAAACGTCAGGTGTAAATAAATAATTAAAAATTAAAAAATAAATTTCAGATTTAAAATTAAATAATTTAAAATAAAACCGTATTAAAATAGTTTCATTAAACACAATAAATGTATGTAAACAACTAAGGAATATGAACGTGGGGTCCCGTGGGACCGTCGCAAGCGTGGTATTCCTTTTATTTGTAAAGACTTTGAGAACAATATGCAGATAGGTACATAAATAAAATTACGCTAATCACTTAACGCCATGTACCTACTTAATTGCCATGTGTAAGGTGCTTTGGAGTAATCCGACAGAATATTTGATGAGTTGACTATGTAAACTTATCAAATATTCTTTTTTATGTAATTGGAACTGACGCCATCTTTCGCGCTTACATGTAACAATTTTCTAAAGGACGTCTTCGATTTTATCTCCCTAACCTATAGAGTATGGTATCAAAATAAAATGTTTTCAAAGGCGATTACAAAAATATTGAAAGGGAGGATAATTTTTCACATCTACTTGTCTTTAAATCGGCGAAATTCTTCAAATTTTTTGCATATGTTTATTGAATAAATAGGGCTCCAGCTACTAACAGATTTACAGTTCAAAAGATATAATCTTCAATTGACATAATCATTACTGCTTATAGTTGTAGAAGCTGTTTATACCATAAACTATTCAATTTGAAAAGCATAAATACATTTATATAACGTTTAATCTCTTTATTTCACCTGTTATTCGATATTTTCATGTGACATAATATATATTGTAACGTAGTACACGTTATTTAATAATTTCATATTAATAAAACACCTTATATTTAAAATTTCTACTTTTAACTAAACATTTAATCATAAAAAGGAATTAACTACAATAGAGACAAAAGAAAGAATATTAATATTTCAATAAAATAAATCTAAGTAATATATAATTATAAATAATATTATTTCCACATTTCGACATAATTTGACATTTTGACTCAACTCTCGTCAAAATCTGGTCAACTCAGAAACGACTGATTTCTAATAAGTATCTGCGAATGGTGTGCAACATGGGGTTCGATTTTGGTATAGTTGAGATGCACAGCATTGATATCGATTTTTTCATTTTGCATTACTTTTAACTAGCACGTACAACACGCTCCTCTTAGCAGTTAGCGTATGTAAGGAACATACGTTGCCAATAATTCGTAATTTACTTATATGGAAATAAAGCCCCATAAGAAATTATATTGAAATATCAGGTAAAATAGTGTTGAGCAAACCCGAAATTCGGTAAGTGGCAAACTATTCTTTAGTAGTTTCTAAATTAGTGTTTTTGAACATCGTTAGATGTAGAAGTGTTAATTGTTTTTTTATTGCCTTAAAAACATATCAAGTTTTAATTTTTCTTTTGTAAAAGCATAGCACATATACTTATTTCGATGTGTAAAAGTAATATCGTTGCATGGAAACTGCTTATTCGGTAAAAGTATTGTCCGGGAGCGTCATGTACTTCTACGGCCCGTTACAATTATAAAAAATGTTCTAGAAAGTTTTCTTTGTTTAAATTTGGTAAAACTGTATATTGTGAACTCTGTTCTAAATGATGTACAGCAGCCACAGTCATTGCATTAGGTAAAAGTAGGAACGTCCTGCACATCATCATTTCCTGCTCGTGGCAAAATGGCTGGTCATCACTCTTACGAGCACCTTCTTATGTATAGACTTAAATTCCAGGTTTCTACCGTCGGAGTTCAGGCCTGGGCCAAGAATTTGTTTGACCCTGGGTCCCGATTCACACACACTCTGGCCACAACATCCGGCCATTGGAATGACTCAGGATAGTACCGATTTACCTCTCTTAAGTTAACGGTTCTTCCGGCATAGTAGGGCCTTTCACCCCCCCCTCCCCCCCTGATTTTATTGTGTTTTTTTTCATAATTTTTTTTGTTGACTGTGAGTTGTGTAAGTGAGAGTCGATGTGAAACATACGACTGCTATTATCGCACTGGCTTTTTTCGTCGATTGTGAAGAGAGTCCCTCTGCACTTATCTGCATACGTAACACCTCTTCCGCAATAGGAAGCCATTTCTTTAACCATATAGGCATAGGGCTAAGTTCATTATATATCACTCGGATATACATTAAGGTACGATAGTATTATAATTCTGTGATTAAGGTGAGAAATGAGAGTATTACAAAACTCCAAATGAACTTTCAGAGTCAATTTTCCCAGCGGAAAATTATCGAATTGTTAAAAACATTTTCCACTGCAGAAATAGCGGGATTCAAAATCCAATTAGTGCAATATTTGCGCATAAGTGCAGTGTTTGCGATCCCGACCATAAGCTAAGTATGCACCTCGCGTCACACTGACGCTTACGTACGGTCTGCAAAAAAGTATTCGTAGTCCTACTTGACGATATCTGTTTAACCCAAAGGTTGACTGTTAGATAATGCTTTTAGCGTTCGCCTATTGTGCTATACAACTGTATTATGTACAATAAATTTTAAATAAATAAATAAATACTTTAGTAAACGAATGTTTGTTGTTGCGATAAGGCGATCATGGGAAGGCGAGCGGATGTAAACTTAGCTTGGTTGAGTTGCAAATGGACTTTGTATTTTTAACCAAAAACTTTTTTGTAATGATGAGTCTATGTAATCTGAACTCGGCTTTTTTATATCAATTATATAAATTATAGATAAAAATTAGGCAAATTAAAAAGAGGCGCTGGCGCATAATAAAGCTTAAACTTCGAAAAATAGCGTTATAATGGTTAAAAATGGTTATTTTTAAATGCTGCTCGGGTTATATTTAGAGCAGTTCAAAAAATTAAGTCGAGAAGACTCTGACGATGACACAAAAGCATAGAGCTTAAACCACAAACAGCAACGTCCAAATTTATTATCAGGTCAACAACATGTTATTCATAATTCATAACTTTTCTAAGTCATCATCGGGCCTAGTAATCGTATAAATAATTTATCCTGTATATTGTGGTTAACATGACAATTGTTATTGCGTAAGTGTTGTAATATGTATAATGGGTTAAATATTTATCAACAGAATACATTAATAGGTATTTACACATGATAAATAATTTTAACTTCCCCAAGCATTCCCCTACTACTAATATAAATACATTTCGGGATCTTATGTGCATCATGTTTATTAACCCTTTCACCGCCACAGTCGGATATGCAAAATCATTCTTCATTATAAAATATTACATTTAATGTTATATTATATATATTATTTAAAAAGTAGCCTATTTGTTAATCCCGATTAAACTCTATCAATACAGGAACCCTATTTTTGAAAAGCACTCACGCAAAATCACCTTATCGAATGATTTTCGTTCGATATCGACTGATAATTATTCGACTTAATCGGTGAGTCGAATGATTTCCATTAGACTCACCGATTTTGGGTCAGTCTACTTTTCAAAGGTGCCTAGTGCTCCAGGTACGTATTCTAGAAAATAACAACACAAACTTGTTTTTAATAGACGTTTATTTGAAGATAAAAAAGCAAAAACATTATTCTGCTCTATGGGACAAATAGGAATTTATAAATATAAAATACAAATTCATTTACACTTTACGATCAAAACCTTACACAAAAGTCGAAAATATATACAAACAATAAATATAATATATCAAATTAATTATCAATGAGTCTTATAACAAGAGAAAAATTACGTCAATTACTTAGAAAAAAACGTCATCATGCAACTCGTACCATAAAGGTAACCCTTAAATAATAATATCATTCACGTTTTTATTTCTACAGGAATGGAGTTTGATCAACTTATGATATTTTGGAAATACACTTTGCATCTAAGTCCATGACTCTAATTACAAAATGTGCAAGTGCATTAACAATGCTACATTATGAGTTATTGCTCAGATCAGGTCAGTATCAGGTATCAGAAAAGCTTAATTACGGCTTTACTTACCGTGACTGCGCGCCAATCATTCGCGGGCTGTATGCTTGACTGACATCGTATTGAAAATAAGCGATAGAGTACTTCATAACATATCGATGTTCGATGAACACAGCTACAGTTAATATTATGACAAAAGAGCCCGATTTTAATTTAAAATTAAGTTTGTGTAGTTGGCATATTGAGAAAGGAACGTCATTTTGTAGGAGGGGAGTACGCATAGCGTATCAACCCCCTCTGTCGTCATGTGTGTGTCTGAGGTGTACATTAATGGGCATATCCAAGGATAAAAACTAGTTGGACTCGGATTTACAACTAGACTGAATCCATCTGCCAGCCTGAATACATCTCTGAAAATAATTCCGTTGCTCAGTTAGATGTTGCAGTAAGAGGTCTGGGACTTCAAACAAGACTAAAAAGACCGAGTCACATTTCACATTTAAGTAAATTCATAGAAATGTTATTGTTTTTTAATTACATTAAGAAACTAAACATTGTTTTTATAGTCACGTAATTTGTTGGGTTTGTTTACCAATTGACAATCTATTTTTCAGTTCAAATGTATTTTTCAGCTGAGCGACAAATCAGACTTCTGTCTATAAAAACCATAAATGTTAACTCTAGATATGTAAATGAACGATAAAATTTCCACCGCAGAAGAAGCTGTTGAAAGAAGTGTAACTAAGGTACTTATTACAACGTAGGGTTGATAGATATTTATGTAAACTCTATTATTGTTTAGAAAAACTTTTTTCTCTACTGTCTCTACTGACACTTTTGATCTTTTGTTACCTCAGAAACAATCCTATGGAACTGCCATAATTGCTCAATTTGACACGGAAATAATAATTAATACCTATCTCTTTCTCACAACAGTGATTTTTATCAGCGCCATTCTATCTTCATTGGCTTCGATGTACTTTTGCTGTCGTAGTTAGATTGAGAGATGATGCTATCCCAACAGTATTTGCAAAGGTAAGCAATTTATCAATCTTTCTATTAAACGGTTTTATTTAGCTCGCCCTGTTTGTTTTTTTTATTTTTTTTTGCGTCTAATGTTGTAATTAAAATTTTATTAAGACATTTTCTATACTTAATATTACAAAGAAGAAAGATTTGATTGTTTGTTTGCACCAAATAGACTGCAAAAACTACAGGGCCAATTTTAAAAATTATTTCCTTGTTGGAAATCTACACTATCCCCGAGTAACATAAACTATGTTTGTACGACGGGCGAAGCCGGGGCCACTGGTTTTCATCAAAACCATTTAATAAAAAATAAAAATAAAACACTTATATTTTTACAATTTACCAAACATTGAATCCATGTTTCTATATCTCTCTTAACTCTCATATCCAATGTTATAGGTACTACGAGTATGTCTTCTCTTTCATGCCATCCCAATTTGCATGAATTTACAGAGCGAACGCTATTGATCAACCATCATGCTCGGGTTATTTAAATCC
Organism: Euzophera pinguis; assembly: GCA_947363495.1. Lineage (NCBI taxonomy): Eukaryota > Metazoa > Arthropoda > Insecta > Lepidoptera > Pyralidae > Euzophera > Euzophera pinguis. The sequence goes on from OX376164.1 coordinate 4,262,723, forward strand.
ACAAGATGCAAAGGATCTTGAATTGGTAAGGGCAGTTCTTGAATAAAGAAGCTTCATTAAATAATTTTGGTTTTTAATGTAGAATTTTGAACAATTTAAAAAAAAGGGGACATCAATTCATGACTTTTTTTAACTTGATTAGTATGTTATTCATGCTGTGATTCATGTGTATAATCAAGACTATAATAAGTACTTTTATCAATAATTAATATATATTTAATGTACCAGGCATCAGCACTCCAAGAATTAAAAAAATAAAAAGGAAATGTAGAAAAAACAGAAAAAGAAAATTAAATGTTTAAATGCAGTGGCCCGTCAACAAAAGTTGAAAATTGACACTTTTAAAAACATCATAATTGAATTGAAGAAGAAGAATTTAATAAAATATATAGAAACATCCATATTATTACGGCAATGTGCTGGGTCAAAGGATTTTTACCAGAGGCAGATTTTAAAATGTAAAGGGTTGCCTTTGCCAAAACAGTACTCCGAAGAAATCAAAAAGTTTGCTCTGACCCTGCATTTTTATTTACCAAAGGCTTATGATTTCATCCGAAGAACGTATGAGTCCTGTGTCCCGCATCCACGTACTCTCAGCAAGTGGTACCAAAATGTTGATGCTGCACCTGGTCATTGCCAAGAAGCCTTTTCTACACTGGAATCCAAGGTTAAGGCAAGTAAAGAGCCTGTCATCTGTGCTCTCGTGATAGATGAAATGTCCTTCAGAAAATCACTTGTTTGGGATCCACAGTCAAAGCAATACCACAGTCGAGTAAACATCGGGTCTGACGTCGATAGTGACAGCACTGAAGTGGCAAGCCAAAATTTGGTATTTCTACTAAACTGTGTTAATGGAAAATGGAAACAGCCCGTAGCATATTGTCTCATCACTAGTTTAAGTGGTGAAGTAAAAGCTGGTCTGTTGCTTTAATGTTTACATAAATGTTTTGAGGTAGGTGTTTATGTTGTCAGCGTGACGTGTGATTGGCCTGCATCGAATTTTTCCATGTTTCAATACATGGGATGCAGTCTCATGGATATGAATGAGACCTTCTTTTGTTTCGAGGATCATAAAATATATGCATTTATTGACCCTTGTCATGTGCTAAAACTAGTTAGAAACACGTTTAGAGATAAAAAGATTTTGTATGACTCGTTTGGAGCAAAAATTCATTACAATTTAAAAAAAAAACTTGTCGAATCGTCACTAAAGTCACGAAAGCTCATGTGTTTTTCAACAAACAAAAAATGAAGGTTCGGTTAGCGACGCAGTTGCTAAGCGAGTCGGTTGCCGACGCGCTTGAATGTTGGAGCAAAGAGTTAGAAATCGAAGGTCTCGAAGATTATGACGGGACCGTACTTTTTATCAGGATTCTGATCAATGTATTTGTAGTGCTTAATAGCTATTCAGTGAGACCTTCAGGGTGGAAAAAAGCTATTTGCTCTAATAACTTTGGACTTGTGGAAACGCTTTTTGAAAAAGCCGAAAAGTACATCAGTACATTAAGATTTTCCGACGAAACATTGTTGATAAAGTCACAGAGGTAGACCGGTTTCATTGGCCTAATCGTCGATGTGAAAAGTGCTTTACAATTATTTATGAAGTTTGTACTTGAAAATCTCATCTTGGCGTACTTACCGATTTATAAATTCAAGACCATATCGAGTTGTTTTTTACGCTGTGCAGTTCAGAGCTGCATTTAAGCGACTCTTAATACGTGCTAAGATACGCGATAGTGGGGTTGGAAACTGCATACCGTTAAAGCAGATAAATATTTTAAACTGCTCTAGCACTACAGATCCAGTTCGCACATTAAATGACCTCACAGAAAAAAAAATCGTTTGTAGACGTAGTAAGTTTGTATTATGGACATAGTTTGTTTTCAATACCTGACATGTGATAAGGCGCAGATATTTGTTTATCCTAAGTTTGTGTACTTTTTCAAAAAATCATAACAATATAATTCCTCATTTTAAAAAATTATAAAAAATATGGAAGTATATACATACAAGGTACTTTCGATTGCATGTATAAAAAGTACCACTTCCGGTAAAGTTTATGTATTCAATTGCAGTTTAGGCTTAATAATGTCAGTCAGTCAAGCAATCAGTCGGTTTCTAGTAGCCATAGTGTTGTTTGAATATAAAAAATTGTACTTTGTAAATAAATGATTTTATACAAATTGTATGATTTTATAATAATATATCGCTTGCAATTATTTATTTTCCCCGAAAGTAGTAAAATAGGTTAATATCTACTACCTACTTTACATTAAAAAAGACAAAGTTCTCATGGTCTGAATAGAACAATCTAACTCACTAATCCAATCGATATAATGTTATCGACTAGACGAACAGGTGCACACCCCTAATCCGCCATGTTTTTCCACCGATTTGTTTACTTAGGTATGCAGGAAAAGTACATGCTTAGTGCAGTTCCATTAGATTCGTTGTTCTGAGTTTGTTACGGACCTTACATACAGCAGCGAATGCTAGATAAATAAAAAAATAAACCGAAATAAAATATGTGTCGTGGTGGCGCAGTTGGAGATGGTGGACCGCACACCATTTTTATTTGTATGTAATGATGCGAAGTTGCACTAATTTGCACGTCAATAATTCCATGTCTGCAGGTTTCCCTGACCCCCGACCCCCGCAAAAAACCGAAGATTATTTTGTATGACGGGTCTAGCTGAAGGAGTCTCCTCACCTACAAATGACGTTCCTTTCTCAATGAGTTAGCATCACGAAAAGTTGTATACTTTTTTACAACCGCTTTAAAATTATCATTTTGATAGTCAATTCGATGAAAAATAGTAATTTTTGACTTTACATTTTGGCGCCAAACATTCCTACCTCAAAACAACCCCAACGCGTGACGATATATGTCGAACCCTACAGTTAAACCCTCACACAAGCGTGAATTACCTGTGTGCAAGAAACCGTCGCGTCACTCTAAAAACTTAATGATAAGAACGCAAACTCAGTTTTGGGTGTTTGTTCCTTCGAAAAATGTTTTGACGGATCAATGTCCCTGTGATTTCATAACAAATAAACAGTGCGACTGACATGAGACTTTTTATACACAGTCGGTTGTGTGGAATTTAGTTATCTTACTATCCGCCAGGGGCGCTTCACGGACTTCAAAGTTAACGATTGCGTCTGAAATATCCCATAGTATAAAGATTATTCAAATCTCCTCCACAGTAACAAAGAAATTCTATCTAATTATTCTCATTCATCATCATCATTTCAGCCGCAGTCAGTCCATTGCTGGACATAGGCCTCTCCTAATGATTTTCAAAATGACCGGTTGGCAGCAGCCTGCATCCAGCGTCTGCCTGCAACTTTTTTCAGGTCACCTCATTCAGTCTGATTCTAAATCATATTATTAACAAACCGCAAGCCTCTGTTAAAATTCCTAATATCAACAGTTGACCAAAATACACAAACATTTGACACATACTTAGTTTATGAGATAAGATGAATATGAGTTTGACTAGGTTCCGTCACAGAAATGTGTCTTACGCTAAGAGTACATACATTGAACGACTATTAAAATTACTTTGTGCCGCCACACCTTTAACTACAGATGGAATTGTAATACTACCACTTATTAAAGAGCCAGTTAATAATTTAAGATAAAGATTGCCTTTACTTCATATCTAGATAAAAAAAAATGTAAACTTAAGCTTCAAAATAGGCTACTTGACTGATTTCTTTTTAAATATTTCATATCACAAATTTAAGTCCGTGAATTCGAAAACAAAGATTTTTTTGTATTCGTTCAATATTAAATAAGTTATAAGCCTTTGTAATCCTGTGAAAGGGGAAACTGTCAAGAAACAAGAAAAGGACGCACTTAATGGTGAGTGACGTCACTGCCACTTGATTTCGTACGTACAAAAGAGATAGCAAGACGTCCCCACCACGCTTCCACTTTTCTCCATTAGAAAACTTTAAATGCTAATTACTGCTTCAATTAATTACCAATTTTGTTGTTGTTTTCGATATCAGTTACTTTTTAGTGTATGTATTGTTCCGTATAAAAATTTTGTCAAAATGTTAACACAGTCAAGTAGCCTATTGTAGAATTTTTAAGTGGAAAAAATATCACACTATGATGACACCACTGAGATATTAGCTCTAACATTTTGTGACGTCATATTTGACGAATACTGCACCATCTGGAGCAATTTTATGGATCTGTTAAGCGCTTCATAACAAACAAATACGAGTATTTTACATACATACAAGTAATAAAATACACTTGTGATTGAAAACAATTTGACCGTCCAAGCTTTCAAATTCAACTGACAGCTTTCAGCTTCAGGTTCAAGCTACTGTCGCATAGACAGTAGCTTGAACCTGAAGTCTCACTAGCGGCATCTGGTGGTAGAAAATATTGTACACCCTCATTTCGTTTGCAAGCTTTGTATAAAATAAACCTGTTACTGTGCGGCATGTAGTATAAGCGGGGCATAGTTCCTCCCGCTTACTCTAAGCACAAAATAACCTACGAGGGCGACACTGAAAGTCTTTAGAACTGACCACTTGTAAACAGTATAATAATAAAATAATTTAAAAAAAATTTAACCGACTTCAAACTCGTAACTTTAGAAAGAATACAACACAACTAAAAAGTGAGATTTAGAAGCTGATATAGACTAACATATCCAAAAACTGGGCATTTTTGGAAATATTACATACATACGGGTCGAATTGATAACCTCCTTTTTTTAGAAGTCGGTTAAAAAATAAGTTTAAATTTTGAAAATGGAACTCTTTGCCAATATTATTGAGTATGTATTTTAATAATTTGTCATTTGTTTTACGATTTGGCGGCAAATTGATAATTGTCTGTGTCACGTCAGCATGAATTTAACGCGAGAAAATTTTCGTGCAATGATTTTTTATGACTTTCGTTGTCATTTAAGTCAACAAGAAAGTTATGATAGACTTCGATTGGCATTTCACGATGAAGCCCAATCTCGTGCCACTGTTTACAACTGGTTTAATAAGGTCAAACTAATCTCACCGATGATCTGCGTGAGGGACGGCCTTCTACGGTGACGACTGAAGATAACATCAGCGTTGTGCGGCGTATGATAGAGACTGACAAAACAGTGACCTATCAGCAGATTCGGGCTAGTTTAGGCATCGGTATAAGCCAAGTGCACAAAATCCTGCATGAATATTTAGCGGTCAGGAAGCTTTGTGCCCGGTGGATACCTCACGATTTGACCGAGGTCCAAAAAATCCGTCGTGTTGATTGGTGCCGTGAAATGGTTCAAAGATTTAACGGAGGTGACTCAAATGCTGTGTTTGACATACTTACGGGTGACGAAAGCTGTATTTACTGTTATGATCCCGAAACCAAAAGACAGTCTGCTCAATGGGTGTTTCCTTCCGAGGAGTGGCCAACTAAAGTGAAGAGAGGTCGAAGCGTGGGAAAAAAAGATGGTGGCCTCGTTCTTCGGAAGGACCGGACATTACGCAACAATTATTTAGAGGATCGAAAAACAGTTACTGCAGAGTGGTATACTAACAATTGTTTGCCACTTGTCTTGGAAAAAGTTCGGGAGAAACGACCTCGCAGTAGGATCCTTCTTTACCACGACAACGCCTCGTCGCACACCGCCAGGCGAACGATCGACTATTTAGCGACATCAAACGTGGAATTACTAGGTCACTCGCCATATAGCCCCGACCTCGCACCTTGCGATTTTTATTTATTCCCGAAAATAAAAGAAAAACTTCGAGGAAAACGTTTTATGGACGCCGAGGAAGCAGTGGCTGCGTTTCAAATGGCCATCGAAGAGACCCCTAAAGACGAGTGGGCAAAGTGATTTTCTCAGTGGTTCCATCGGATGCAGAGATGTATTGACGTGAAAGGACACTATTTTGAAAAGATGTAATAAAAGGAATAACTTGCCAGTGTGCTCAGTTTTTGATTTTCTAAGAACTTTCAGTTTGACCCTCGTATCTACAGAAGTTAAACGTAGCGCGCGTCTTTGACTGACAACTATCGAAACTTGTAAAAACATGCCCGCTAGTTTCCAAAGTATGGCGCGCGCTACACTTGAGTGCATCGTTGATGACGCGTTGTATGGCACCTTATCTTGTGTGTGTAGTTTATTTATTCTGTGCTTTATGCCTATAGGGTCTCATAGGAACTATGAAAACACGTACTTTAAAATCTCGGATGTTATTAAAAGACGGAAAATATGTTTTTGATTTATATTGTAGTATACAATGAGTCAAGTCTGTAAATAGTTCAAATGTGTATTTTATCCACTTGTTTATTCGACAAGCAGATAAAAAGTGTCAGGTTAAGTCACAATATAAACCTCACTGGCTAAGACTTTTTCTTGTGTATTTACCCAATTTTTTTAGACTTCAATCAATTTTGAGAGATAACGAAGCATCTTATCCATTATTAAACTGTTAACAGTTCATTTTACAGACTTGAAAATACGTATAATTTTTTTACTAATAAAATGTCACATTTCAAATTTACAACTTTTTCATGCTGCATTTCAATGCAAGCATTTTTGTTTGGGAAAACGGCTGTTACATCGGGAGCGACGAGCTTACACATTTACACCCACGTCAGCTAAATGCAAACCGAGTAAAATATAATGTAGTTAAGTAAAAACTTTAGAGAAAGAACATTGTTATAACAAAATATATCACAACAAGAGGCGAGGCGGACCCTATCCCTGATAGGGGTCTTAATTAATTTTCAAAAGAATAGATATAAATACATACTGGGTCGTAGTAAGTGGTAGTTTACGATAGGGGCGTATCTATGTGATAGCGAGGACGGGTCACCGCGGGCCGGCGCCGCCGCGACTTCGACGCCCCGGCTTGCCGCGACGGTTGAAACCCCTGGGAACAACACGTGAAAATAACTATACTAATATTTATTTATTTATTTATAAGGCACATCAACAATATAAACACAAGCATTCCATTTTACATTTTAAGACATAATCTAGTGCTTACTATTACAGATGTGCACAGCATTCAGGTATAAAAGTTCTATATAACATTCCATTCAACTGAATTATCAATAAAGTACATCAGAAGAACAACAAACAAAAATTTTGGAATTTAGAATGAATATATTAATACAGACTAAATGAATTAATAAATTATGTTAGTTTTGTAAAAATTTTGTATAATTTTAATATATATTAATTATTATATATTGTTGCATGATAATTCGAGCACGATATCATCTTTGCCGTTCAAAGATTTATCTATACATCTGCACTATCTATCTATATATATATACTAATAATAAAGCTGAAGAGTTTGTTTGTTTGTTTGAACGCGCTAATCTCAGGAACTACTGGTCCGATTTCAAAAATTATTTGAGTGTTGAATATCCTATTTATCGAGGAAGGCTATAGGCGACCCGGACGAAGTCGGGACGGGCTGCTAGTTAGTAAAATATGTTTCGTCCCTTTCTCTCCTATTTCATATTTAGCGTGCAAGAATAAGATGCAAGACATTTTAGCCAAGATGGTGGACAAATGTTAAACAATAAGAGTTGCGAAAGATGAAGATAGTTCTGAGACAATGAAAACTGCACTTTGGTAACTTGGTATTCGCTTCAATTTACTGGATGAACTTCATTACATCGGGCTTAGTTGATCGATATACAACAATAATCTCTTGTGTACTACTTATGACTTGTATTTGATATTAAATTGAACAACAGATTTGAACTAAACACATATTTTTATTGAATTCTGATGTGAATTTTACAATGAAAAAACAAAAGAATTACGAAATAGGAAAAATGGTGGCAAAACATGCCTTTTTTTCGCCTACAAGACTCACACCCGTATTTCTTAAACTTTCACTGAACTCGACTCAACCTTACTCCACCTCATTGGTATGATTAGTTGTCACAAGCTTTTGCCACTTTTGGCCTAAGTATTTACTTACTTCATTTTATTTATTACTCTATTCTTTTGTAATTTTCAAAGTTGTGTTTAAAATTGTTATTATAACCTCATTGGGGTTTGCTCAAGCAACCAACTAAGAATGTCGTGTTCAAGGGAAGTTCGAGGACTTCCTTAAGGCGCCCTCGAATGAGTTTGAGTGAAGGACGTTTATAAGGTTATGTTTAAGAATACGGGGGTCATTCTACACAGCCAGTACTCGCGTACTCAAATGTGGTACTTATTATTTTGACCAGATGGAATTAAAAAAATATTCTTAATACGAGGGCAGCATACTTCTAAGGGCATACTGTAGCGATCCAGGGCTCGAGTTGTCGTTGAAATGGTTTCCCTGTCGCTGTAACAGACTTTGTGATTCTGGTACCCCGCAAACAAAGATCAAATGCACATCCCGGACACTCCATAAAACAACGGCGAGCACGATACATATTACGACCACTACGATTCACACGCGTCAATTTGTGTGTAGTAGGGTTGGCTTTTTACCGTAACTGCGTCATAGTAGTCGCAGCGGCCGGGCGGGTGAAGTGACATTGTATTACTTTGCTCTCGATTTTTACTCATAATTTGCGCGGTGAGGTGCGGTATCCGTTTCGGTGGGAGGATATAAGTATCTGTTCTGTACGTTAGTACTAGTAATAATTTTGTGACAGAAGGTCAACAGTTTCAAAGACTAACATACCTGTAAGGTCCACGATATGCCGGTCGAGATTGTGGCGATCCAGGGCTCGAGTTGTCGTTGGAGTGGTTCCCTTGGTTACCGTTCTGCCGGGCCCCCGCTACGTCAGACTTTGTTGCTTCAGGGGCGTTACTCGACGATCCGTTTGTAGCCTCCTAAAGAAAAATATAAATACATGAAACTAGTGGTTCTGTGAACAGTAAACCTCGCAAACATCCTCCAAATATAAAATCTATTCATATAACAATACTTCGAAACTGCCTCGTGTGGATCGGCCTTAGACCCGAGGTCGTAGGTTCGATTCCCACGGGAAGCATACTTTGTTTAGTTGCGTCCAGTCTAGTTAGGAGGATATTGCAGGCTGAAAGGCACAGAGATTTGACTAACGTCAGTTCCTCGTGTTATTGAAATAAATATAAGAGCAATATTATCATGAATTGGATGTGTTACCAGCCTTTTCAGGCTACCTCTAGGGATCTCAATCCGTTCATCAAGGGATCTCAATCAGTTCATTCTTTATCAGTCCGTAGGTGCCTGATTTACCATTTCGTTTAAAGGTCATTTAAACGTGTGAGACTCTAAGATAGAAAATACATGACATGTAACTCAAACTCGAATAATGACATGGTACTCACATTATCATTATCTGAAGGCGATGTGATGGTGAGCGGCGGGGGACCTGTATCTCCAACTCCCACTACTCCTCCTTTGGCGACTTGCTGGGCCAGGAGCGACGCCATCTTGATTTGCAATGCCTGTGAAAATTAAGTACTTACATTAAACTTAAAAGAAAACAGCAAATTGAAGATAAAGATCACAACATACAGGTATTGCTTGCTGCTATTTATTTATTTGTTTATTTAATCACAAAAAACCGGTCAAGTGCGAGTCGGACTCGCGCACCGAGGGTTCCATACAAATTTGTAGGTATCGCGTTCACGAGGAAAGGGGTAGATGGTTAAAATTTTTAAAAATATTTTTATTATATGTAACAAAAAATTTAGTTTTCGCAAATTTTCCTTTATCTGTGCTATAAGACGTTGCTTCGTACCAAATTTCAAGATTAGGTTTTGATTCACTTGAGAGTGTCGAAAATTTGCAGACATATGAGGCATAAACGGCTGTATCTTTTGATTGCGTTAGCTTAGAAGTTTGCTTTTTTCACAGCTCCAAAGGACAGTGGACCTGAGTATTTGATATAAATTCCACTCTGATGCCTTCACACGGTGGACGGGCAACAAAGTGATACTATAATGTTCCGTTTTTTCCTTTTGAGGTACAGAACCCTAAAAAGTATATACAATATAATAGTTTGGTAAATGTGCATAAACCTTTTTTTGTTTTTACTTGATGTATACTATGATGATTTTAAAACTATATGAAGTCATTGATAATGACTGCTATTTGCTACATTGAGGTCTAGCTAAGATGAACCTTGAAGGCGTTAAGGAAAATATGGCACCACACCACTGAATAAAAGATGAGGAATGTTGTGGCTGTGTAAGGCACTATAGTTAATTGTGGTAGTTGATCAAATATCTTCTTAAATATTTTGCAAAAAATGGTTCTAACAAAGCTGGCTTCGGACACATGTCCATCACTGATGATTATTAATTTTGAATACACATTTGAGCTATCATCATGATCGAGAGTCAAGGGTTAAAAAACTTAATTCACAAACCTTCAACTCTGCAGTCAAACAGAATGGAGGAGCAGATATAGAATCAACTGGTAAAGGTGCTCTCTTCAGGGCTTCCACATCGCAAGACACTGGGCAGCGGCATACTGGACATGTTTGCTGAAAATTACAGATTTTTATGGTATTAAAAATATTTATTGTATACAAGGAACATTGGTATGCAATTGTATATACTTGTGATTGTGTATAAATGGCACATTCTCGTGTCGGAGGCCAAGATCCACTTTGCGTTTCTGTGCCATTATAGCAAGTAGTAAGTACACAAAGAACATCAAAAATGCATGCAAAGATCATTTAATGAGTTTTGTGTTCTGATACTAATGATCACAATTTCAAACCTTACTGTAGGAAACATAATATTATCTGTGAGTGGTGCAGGTCATGACGCTTGTGTCATTTGCTAAAGTAGAGAGGAACAGTTGCTTAATACTTGTATGTAAGGTGAAACTGAAGCATGCCAGAGAGGTCCAATAATATACCTGATAAGGTGGTGCCTGCATTTGTTGCCAATTTGGCAATTTTTCTAACTCTTCCTGGTAGTATTTCTTCCCAGCAATCAAGTGACTGGCGAGACAATGACTATGGAAGTGATGGTAGCATTGCGTTTTGGTGAAAACATCACCCTCTGTGAAGCCATACAGGCAAATGACGCATTGGCCACTAGGCAAATTACTTTCTGTTAAGTTTTCTCTTATCAGCTGAAAAAAAAAACAATTGTTTATGATAATGCGAATTTGTACAAGCTTCCGATTATGATTCTAGCAGCCCGTCCCGACTTTGTCCGGGCCTATAGCCTTCCACGATAAACTGGCTATCCAACACTGAAAGAATTTATCAAATTTGACCAGTTCCTGAGATTATCATGTTCAAAGAAACAAACTCTTCAGCTTTGTAATATAAGAAGTAAGATTAGTATAGATTATTGTGGAAAATAATATGGAAACAAAAGCGTTACCTAACCCAGAAACTTCATGCCAGAGTGATATGAGTACAACACATAATTAGAGCCCTATATGCTGTATATGTGCCCTAAATAAAAAAATTGTGCCTATTATAGTTTTGGAAAAAATAGAAAAAAACTATTCCTACTGCGGTAACGTCGCTCCAGCAAGAAAATTCTAAACAATTAATCAGAGAAATTTTATGCATCAGTACGTAGCACGTATTTTAGTGCGTCTTCAGGTTTTGAAAATATCACGTTTCTTGACATACAGACGGACAACAAAGTGATCCTTTAAGAGTTCCTTTTTTACCTTTTTTGGTACAGAACCCTAAGAATTAAGTAACTTGAACCAGAATGAAACTTTGTTATAACAAAAATACATAATTTATCCATCCAACAGAACTCACCTCAATAAGCTCAAATACAACTGGTTGCCCCAAACAATCCTTCAACTTATTACTTATTTGTGAATTAATAATGGCGAGAGTTTGGTCATCTAAGCCTCTAGGATTCCTGAGGGTCACCTCAGGACTATTATCAGGATAATCTGGTGTTAGCTTCACCTCAAGAGTCACACATACAAATTGCTGGTCAACGTCGTCTCCAGTAGAAGGATGGACCACTGTTTCTATGACTTTGGGAACATCATCCACTCTCTTGACAACCACATCATCTAATAGTATAGCTTCCAAAGCCTCTACTTCATCAGTTACTCTGAAAAACACGGTAAATATTAAATATATTGGAGGCACGAACATTTGATGATTTTTAGCAAAATTACACACCTCTCATCTATTGGGGCCGACATGGTGACTAAGGTACTTAATTCCTATCCAATCTCAGAGTGCATCCAGTTCAGGCAAGCGCAATGCAGATGCTGCAGCTGAACAGCTGGGATTTCAGATTCTCAACAAAAATCAATCATGATGAAATCATAGACAAAATGTAGACACATACCATAGATACTTAAATGAAGTAATATTTTTTTTGTGTTTTATTTACCTATATGCATGGAACTAAAGGTAAAGATGGAAACCAAACCGGCATACAATAGGCTGATGGCAGAAAATTTGACCTTTTTTTTTTTCTTGTTAACGGAGGGGAAATGCATTTACGCACTGAGTGTGGGACTCCCAGGCAGAGTGCCTGGACTACCCACTAAAACCCCTCCGGTGTTCCCGCACCGGCTGTTGAGGGCGCCATGGGGTCGCGTTAGCATTCTACCATGACGCCCTCCAGCCATGGCCCCCTCTGTTGGCCTTTCGCCCCCCCCCCCCCAAATCACGCAGTGGCCCATAAATGGACCACGCCCGTCCCCCAGACCCACATCCATTCGCCGTCTCATCATAGACGGCGGTGGAGTGGGCTGTTGGCAGAAATTGGCCGACAGCCAATAAGACCCCGACTACCAGGGAGTTATTAACTGTCGCCCAGGGTGCACCGTCCCGAGTCCCTTGTCAGCCCACCCTCTCACCGGATCCTTGGGATCAAGTGAGAATGCAAAGCTTTCAAAGGACCGGGCACTCGAGGAGGTTCTCTGCCCTGCACCCCAGATTCACACACCCTACCCTAACACATTACGAGTTAGATATGCATTCAGGGCAAATTTTCTGCCATCAGCGTATTGTATGCCCGCGCGCTTCGCTATCCCTTTAGCTTTTGTGACGTCGTGCCTTCATCAACGGCTGCCTTTCCCCGCTTCCCCGCGCCGCATCACCCCGAGGGCCGTATATAAGCCTGCGCGCGTTCACCAGAAGGCCTGCTCGGATCATCTCGTCATCTCGAAGTTAAGTGGCTGGCTATTTCATAGCGGCTGTCTGACTGGATCTCGTGCCTACTTCGATCTTACGACCCCTATCTATATTTCTTCGTATATCCATAAGAGTCTAAACTTGTAAAGTAGAAATAATAAATATTGTGCTATTCGCTGAAACCTGGATTTATCTTCTCTCCTCACACATACCTTTAGTAGTAAATATTAACTACGTTATACTTTAGATCCATGCCATGGACCTATCCTATTTAGGTCCATGACGAAAACCATGCAAAAACAAAGACAGTTCGCATACGGCGCTATTCCACTGAATCTTGAGTATACACTACGCAGTCCCACGAGAGTATCTTCTATACAAAATAAGCTATATCTGCAGATGACGCGACTCGTGCTACGTGTGCTACGCTACTCTTTCATACACTCAAGTTGCATAGCAGTCCCGTTGCAATCGCGTCTCACGAAACGCATAGCCCCGTGTGCGAATTGCCAAACGAAAACTTGTGGGGTCCCCATAGATAATTTTTTTCTCTGGCAAGTTGAGCTGAACAGAACAAAAAAAAATTGGTTGTTTATGGTGTGGAAGATTCGATACATTACAAACAATTTTTATTCATACAAAATATAAAATAGTTATATATAGCAATAGGTAATTTAGATTTAATTTAGTTTAATGGGCAATTCGCATAACAAAAATAGTCAGCACAGGAACTATTCACAGTCTATACAAACAGAACGTGATAAACAAGCCTTCGCGAGTCAGGTAAGTGAGAAAACATCCAAACCAAAACTTGCAAATGTCATCCCCAGCTGAACACACGTAATAAATATTTTCATACATAAAACAGAAACGTAGATTCCTTTGTCTAGATTCAATTGTATGTGAGTGTATGGCCTAATAAATGTTGTTTTTATTGTAAATAATAGCTGAGTTTATATCATTTTGACAGTTCTTTGTTATCCAATGATTACCTACTGTGATTATTTTTTGTATACAGTTTAGTTTGTCGCATTTCGTCGGTAACCTTAGCGGACGATCGTTCCTGAGCGTAGCAAGCAATCAGTCCGTATACAGCGCATCGCGACCTTGGTCTCGGGTATCCAGACGAAGGTTAGTAAGCCCTATTCATTGTAAATACATCTTTTCTATGAAAGGTACTTCATGTAGGTACTGGACAGAGTGACTGGTCGTACTGCAAGTTGGAAGATTCCTATATTTATATTTTTGTTTTCTGATTTCTGAATCAAAAAGTAAACTGGCTATTCAAATTTCTACCTAAAATCTTGTTAGATTCTACAAATACATTAGTGTAAGTAGAGTAAGGAGTATAACAAACCTATTGGGATTCTCAACCACCATACTAATTCACTCTTCAAACAAAATTCCATTGTAATTGTTTACCTAACTATGATGCCTAATAGTTTTGAGCAACTAGAACTGCTAACCTCAATAATTGGTAGTGAGTAAGTGTAACCTCAAATTGCTTTATTAAATGACCACCAACAAGGCACTATCTTGATATTGACAGCAGCAATTCATTGGATTAAATAGTACCCCTAAATCTGGGATCACCATTAAAAGCATACCCTCTGCTCTGAAGCGTAAGTTTATTGAAGCCTGTGGAAAAAACTCGGTTGAAGAATAAAAGACAGAAGCCGAGACCGCAGCATACATAGACCGAATTTAGTCTTATATATAAATGCATATGCCTCTTGTGCCCTACAAAGCTGTAACAGTTTAAAATCTCCAATATAAAATTTTTAACAACTCTTTTTGTATTTCAGATGGAATGACTCAACTTTAAAAAATCCACTGGAAGCCAGCAAAACCGCCTGGCCAGTAGCCCATAAAGAATCAATCTTCCTGCCTGAATTTCCTATCTCCACTGAGCTCCAACAAAGTGACTTTAAAATAGAGGAAACCATCGCCAAGGGAGCATTCGGAGAAGTGTACAAAGTGAAGAAAGTTAGTGAAGATAAGGAATATGCACTAAAAGTGCTGAGTAAGGCAAAGGTAAGGTTGCTTAATTACTTTATTAACTCATCATTCATATTGAGTGGGTTACATGTAGTTCCTGGGAATGTTCCTAGGGAACGGGAATTTGGGAACGGCACATCACTAGTACCATGGTCAATCGACCCTGTGCACTTTGGTGTTTGAGTTTTGCAGCTAAATGTTTTATCACTCTATTGAGTTTGAAGTATCTTCATATCAAATTTGATCTAAATTGATTTAGCATGAAGAAGTAAAAGTCAAATTAACTCCTTGAATTTAGGCATCCACAGTCTGTCCCATCTGTGGGTTATATGCCTGCCTGCCTACTAAATGAATAGTACCAATATTGTAAAGAAACTGCTGAGTGGAGTTCAGCCAAAGACATTCAGAAATATCACTAGTATAAAGGTATAAATCCCATTTTCTCCCATGGGTTATGTAAAATCAACAAAGGCCTACATTTTTGACATCTATTGTGACAAGTTCACCCAATAAAGGAGTTTGCAAGGATAAAAGCCATCTGCCTAAACCAGATGTAACAGTCAAGGGAAAATAATTGCCAATTTCTTATTGATTATACAATCTCTGATAACACTTATAGTTTTCCAATGTGTGCTTATGAGCTAAGATAAATTACACAGCTTTATAATTATGTCTTCCTATCTCATAGATAGTAAACAATATTACAGCGTTAATCAAAACCCAGGCCTCAAAGTTAGTAATAGTAAGGATGCTGAAGACCAGGCAAAGTGAACACGTACAAGTAGGAAAGCGAACCCTGGACTCCGAAGCAGACAACTGAGAACGCAGCCGGGAAAGATGCTAGGATGATGATGATTTTGTGGAAATATTGGCGTGAAACATAAATGCCATGTTTGAAATCAAATGATTATTTGTTTACCCTTATGAGTCATATTAAAAATTATATTACCCCTGGTGTTATATTTTTAATCTATAGTACAACCATAGATTGCAATTTGGGGGTTAACTGTGTGTCACATTTAAGCCTCGCCATATTAAGTTAAGACTCGAGAGGCTTAACTGGCCAAAACATAACACTTCTATCTACCTTATTTTATTCCTGTGGGTAGACCAATAGATGGCACCACATTGCACTTGGTAGGAATAAGTGGAAAACGAAAGGGGTGGCCCTTGTAGCAATGAGACCTGAGGCTATCCATACTTAATATTATAAATGCGAAAGTCTGTCTGTCTGTTATGCTTTCACGGCCAAACCGCTGAATGGATTTTGATGAAATTTGGTATGAATATATTTGAGGACTCGGGGTCAAACATAGGCTACTTTTTGACATAAGGGGAGCTGCAGGAAACAGCTAGTTTAAAATAATTTGCTATTTAAGTTTAATGTTTTAAGTTACATGTACCAACTTTTGTACCTTTGTTCCTTTACCCATTTAGATGATTTGACTCTTCGTTTGGCTTGCATTTAAAAAGCAATTTTGCTTAATATTTAAATTTTAATTGATCTTACAAGCAATGAACTGCTTAAGAATATTGATATTTTTACTGAATGGCGTGTTCGCAGAAATTCTAAGATTGTAGGAAATTTTGCTCAGTATTTATTTATCGCCCAAGCTTATCTTGCCGACCTATTTACCTAATTTGTTATTGATTCATTCAAAACCGTATGAGTTTTAAGTGCATTGATAAGAGTTAATTGAATAGCATAGCATTTTGTTAAATCTGATAAAATATGGTGATGACAGCAAATTTGTCCATACACGTCTTTAATGTCTTCCATATCACCTGATTGATAATAATGATGATTTCATGCTTTGGAAGGCATGTTAAAGGTTGCTCCAGGTTGCCACTCGGTGGTTGTTAAAGGAACCACGTCAGATGCCGAAAGGCTACGAAAAATTGACACCAGGGTGTACAGAATAGATTGACCATGTAACCCATTCAATGTAAATGAATGAACCCATTACATACGCTCAATTTCAATATTGGTGTGTCGAATTTGTTTTCATACGTGCGGAAAGTTTGGTACTGCTTGATCACTTAATACAAATTGTTCGCTTCTTGAAAAGAGTGATTCGCGAATGCGGAATATTAAACTAATTAAAACGATTAATGACTCATTGATTTAGAAAATCGCACTCCAATAACTTCGGTGGGCCTTGCCATTAGTGAAAAATTCAAAGCTTACGTCTTGTTTTAGGTAGTAAATGAGAACGCGATTCGCCAAGTTAAAGAAGAGGCTCGCATACAGACCGCTTGTGGTCACCATTCCTTCATTGCTGGCGCCGTGTCCCGCTGGCAGACCAAGAAAAGACTATATATTGGTAAGCGTCAAGTTTTGATGTTTGAACTCTCATTTTAGTTTTATTTTCGGTTGTTTTCAAATCAAATCATTTATTTGCCAAAATACATTTATTGGTTGTCTTCTTCGGAACTTCAAGTCAGCGTTTGGATAGCTTTACCACTCTACTAGGCTTTAGCTGAGAAACCGTGCTTAT
This sequence comes from Euzophera pinguis, assembly GCA_947363495.1. Lineage (NCBI taxonomy): Eukaryota > Metazoa > Arthropoda > Insecta > Lepidoptera > Pyralidae > Euzophera > Euzophera pinguis. The sequence goes on from OX376164.1 coordinate 4,280,267, forward strand.
TTCCCTTAACAAAAAATCTTCTTACCGATTCGATTGGCTGTTCATGCATTCTGTGCCCAATTTTTCAAATTTAATATTAGTATGAAAATGTGGATATAAGTTGAATATGCTTTCTGTGTTCTAGCGACCTCTTTGACTCCCTATTGCCTTTATAATTAGAGAAAACTTTCAAATAAAATTGTCGTGCCTCTTGCATTGGAATGAAAATAATGGCCCCTTATAGACTGCCCATTGAATGAGATTTAAATATTGCAATTCGTGCAGTACTTAGATGTTGTCATGTGGTCTAGTATTGGGTAATCTCAATATCGTATTATACTATACACTGAATAGTCATTTTGACTCGACAAGTAGAATATAAAATAGGAAAAACGGCCAGGATGTAACCAGGCGAAAGCTTCATTCGTTAATTTCGAGTAGTTTACATGGTTAATGGACCCTGTAGATTCTGTTGTCACATGTCTATGGATACTCTGGATACGTCTCAAAGATGCTACAATCAGAGAAACAGAAGTAAATACAAGTGGAAGATGCTCTTTCGCGTTCTATATTCGCTTACGGCCCTGACTCCTTTGACCTTCTATAATTAGAGCGATAACGGTCAGCTACGGTTCAAGTGACTATCATCACCAGTGGTAATGTCTGATAGTATCTACGTGACATACATTACATATACCTTGGGGTCAATACTCTGATTTGTAAATAACTTTTGCTCGGGACTTCGTTCCCGTGGGCATTTTAAAGTTTTCTTTTTATTCTCTGCTCCTTTCTACCATAAGGTTGACTGAAAGAGATTGCATTAGCGATAAGTCCGCCTTTGTGCTCATTTCTCTCAATGTTAATTGGTTTATTTGCTGTATCTTTTCTTATATGTATGTAAATGGTGCAATAAAGTGTTCATTCAATTGTTTTGGGATGAAACCGACATTACTTCAGCGTTTTGTGGTTTTTAAGCTTGGAGAATCCCAAGGTAACAATCTTGTCTTTATTAGACACATAGGTGTTTTAATTCGCTAGCACTCCAGGTGTGCTATGTTTTGTTTGCGTTTGATCGACTTGATCGATCCGAACAGATAGGGTTCTTTTACCTACGTCACAGCCTACGTATATAAAGATTTAAGTATATTTTCATTTATTTATAGACCTCGTTAAGGTAGCGGGAAGACGGTGGATACGTGCCGCTTCTAATCAGTAAACTTGAAGCAGATTTACTTTGACCTAAAACATGATATAGTTTCATTCATTCCGATATTCTCTAGTATTTAGCCATCAAACTTAATAATGCCGGAAATAACGACAATGAAATACATAGTTTAGTAATGAGTATAATCAGCTAATCGCTTCGAAGACAATCAACTAGAATAACCAGTCTGCCTGCGTTATCTATACTCAACAGTTTGCTATCAAGCCGCCAGTCTCAGCTACGAAACGGGGTCATACGAATTTCAATGGTACTGCCGAAATAAAGTTCATTGTCACACTTGTATATATTTACATATTTACAACCTGTTTGATTGAGAATTAAAACGCAAAGAAGTATTGTCCCATAGGAAAAGGCATTTGACCGTTTTCTTTCAAATATTAAAAAAAAGTGGCAGGACGCGTTTGGCCACAAAAAGTGCAGGTAAGTTTTGTTTCTTCCTATTTTTTGTATGTGTTTGTATGTAGTCACTCACACTTCGAACTTAAATATTCAATACTAGCTTTTTCCCGCAGCTCCGCCTGCGTCAAAAAGTAGCCCATGTTTGACCCCGGGTCTTCAACTATCTTCATACCAAATTTCATCGAAATCCGTTCAGCGGTTTGGCCGTGAAAACTAACAGACGGACAGACTTTCGCATTTATAATATTAGTATGGATATGATTATTTAAAAACCATTGATTAAAGAAAAAAGAGTAAGGAAAACAGACATGTTAGGTTTACTATCGATACTCGGGTGATAGGAAATCTATGAGGAAGGCCTTTGTCCAACAGCGGCCCTATTCAGGCTGATTATCGACCTTTCTAAACATGAAAAGTGAAAATATTTTCCTAACAATAACCTATGTCGTAAATTTACATGTTATTTCTGACATGGATGGAATGTGACCGCTATTTATAATCGCAAAGAGTTGTTACGTGTGTGACGCGTCTATGTTTGTGTTTATATCTGTCTTTGTCATTGCGACCCAAAAGTGCGCAGATTTGAATGTTTTTTTTTTTTTTTGGTTTACCGACAGGGTTGTCCTCTATCTGTCAACAGGCTGTCTACTATCTTTTTACGGTTTGGCTCGTGGACAGATTTTGATTAAATTTGGTGCAGATATTCAGAAGAGCATGACAGCCGTGCAGATTTTGGCTAAAGAACTCTTCTTCAGATGGGAGTAGAAGACAAATAGTAACGATCCGATCATAAGTTTTAGGTGATGAGGATAACCTATATTTTTGGAGAATGAGAAAGGCGAATTTTGTAAAAAATCCAAGTTTGTTATTGTCCGGCTTACTGATATAATATATTAAAATGATTAAAACTTTTTGTTCTTCAAGTAAAACATACCACTCGTTTACCATCAAGTTCCAACACCAGTGATGACAGAATGTGTATGCTCTACTGCTCTACCTACCTAATTATAACATCATGGCTTTGTTACCACCATATTTTAAGGAATAAATAATTATAATTAATTTCTATCCTATTCCTACCGCGTTGGTCTACTAACGTAACTGAACACTCCTGTCCAAGTAAATATTCTAACTCAATCGATACTATTATCTATTTTGTTCTCAAACTAAGTGAAGTATACCAATTATTTAAATAAAAGTGATTTCTTAATATATCATCTATCCAAGGTTAAGTAAAGACCATTGAAAATGTGTCATTGACGTAGTTTGAATAATAAATGTAGTAATTATTTTTTAATTTACCTATTAGTTTTGTTCAAAATTATATATGCGAGTTCTATGTAGACCTCATTGTTGACCATTGGGATTGAAACAAGGACCAAATAAATTAGTACAATGTGACGTTAATTGATTTTTAATGGGAATTGGGCGCTTCAGGTGTGTGAGGAATATGAATTATGAAGAGGAATATGTCATAAAGCATGGAACTGGCTACCTTATGTTTATTCCTTCTCTCGCCATTTTGTGTGTACGTAATATTCATTCAGCTGCCTGTGCGCCACCAGTGCGTTGCGAACAGCACTGCATTAAAAAGGGGGTACCGCGCGCCACATTCAAATGTGGATGTGGCCAAGTAATTATTAAATTTTCTCTACATTTTGTTACAACATTTACAGAAATCTATATAGCAGCATTTGATAAAACAGAAATGGTAAAAAGCAATTTAAAAGGGGTACAAAGTCGGATCGCGTATACCGTAGATAATTTCGAGGGATAAATTACTTTTATTAATATGACGAGGTACTAAATTTATAACGAAATCATGATTTGCCGAAGCAGTCATCAGCTTCAATCAAGAATTCACCCACGATACGAAACTCTAAAAATTAATATGGCGTGAGATGACGGCAAAAAAAGGGGCTGCTGAGTTTTGTAAACGATGCATACTTGGATGTTAGGGAAGCGAAGCTACTTTTTGTCCTAAAACAAAACAACGCGAACAAAGCTACGGGCAATTACTAATAAAACAATAGTTTATAGTAACTTTGTTTTCAAAAGTCATTTTGTAAAAGGACCATTTTAGCTGGGACAACAAAATTACTTTGTCCTTACATTTTGTTACAACATTTACAGAAATCTATATAGCACCATATGATAAATCAGGAATGGTAAAAAATAATTTAAAAGCGGTACAAAGTCGGATGGCGTATACCGTAAATAATTTCGATGGATAAATTACTTTCATTAATATAACGAGGAACTAAATTTATAACCAAATCATGATTTGCCGAAGCAGTCATCGGCTTCAATCAACAATTCACCCACGGTATGAAACTCTAAAAATTAATATGGCGTGAGATGACGGCAAAAAAGGGGCTGCTGAGTTTTGTAAACGATTCATACTTGGATGTTAGGGAAGCGAAGCTACTTTTTGTCCCAAAACAAAACAACGCGAACAAAGCTACGGACAATTATTAATAAAACAATAGTTTAAAGTAACTTATGTTTTCAAAAGTCATTTTGTAAATGGACCATTTTAGCTGGCACAACAGAATTACTTTGTCCATGGCTTGAAATATTGTTGCAGGAAGGGCTTATTAAATCCTCATCTGATAACAAAAAGGCAGTTTCTTTACTGTTTTATTAACACCAGGTAAATTTTGCATACGACAACTATGCAAAAAAAGAAAGTCCGAAAGGGAAAAGCATAGACACACACACATAGAGCTGCGATCTTTTCATACATTTTTTTTTTGCCTCCTGTTTTTGCTTTGCTTTGGACCCTTGACCAAAACAGCTGTTTGACTGCCGCCATGTTTTCATTCGTGGCTCGTGGCAGTCTCCTTTAGTTGGTGTCAAACAGCGCATGGGGTAAGACTTCTCTTGCGGCGTCGTCTGCCGGTCGACTTTGTTTTCGTCTGCGTGAGTACAGCTTCCTTGTGTTATTCTGATCTGTATATAACTGATGAGTGTTCATGTTAAGCTGACTGATGAATTTCAGCACAGAATACATTGAATTATTTAAGTTTATATAGAGCGGTATGTAAATATAGTTTTTTTGCATGAAACAACATTGCAGTACCTAGGCTTTATGCACTGTTTTATACATTTGGTAATAACTGACCGAGATTAATGATTTGTATATATTTCGGCCTATTCTTCTTCGGAAATCCTTTCAGTTCTTCATATTTTGGATCAATAACAAATATTGTTGGGCCCAACCTCTTGCAATAGTTTCTTGCTAACGTTGCGGGAGTCAATACCGTCTCTATTTGAGTTGTTGATGGCAAACACTTGTTAGATTTTTCGTGCAATTGTTGCCGAAACCCACAAGCTGGCGTGCACCCAGGAGTACTTGACAATTTACCTTCAGCAGCGACCAATCTAAGCCTCGACCACTCTGATGGCTTAACGTGTGTTAGCGCTACATATGAATATCACATAGACACCACTATCGCTGATTCACTGAAGGGGATGTGTGATTATTTTCGCAGATCCGATCCGAAGCAATGGATTTGAATTGTTTGATTTCTTTTTAGTAATTGAAAAATATATCAAGATTTTATGTTCATAGGTACTTTTCATTCGGAGATATGTACGGCGAAATGCGCATGCAGTTCTTTCTGGTCGGAAATATCTTTATTATATAGTTGTATTATTTAGAAATGGCGTCAGTTTTCTATCCTAGATCAAAATGGCGGATGAAAACTCAGCTGTTAGAAAATGGTTGTCCAATATAAGATGGAGGATGGATCCTCCATCTTGGGTTGTTTATAAAGTATATTAAAAATTTATATTAGCTAGTCCTTCAGTTTTTTACTATCCGTGCGCTCTAAAGTTTTTGGTTCGGTCAAAGAAATGCGCAATCGAACGAGAGTGCTTCTATAGTTAGTGGCATATGATTACATATCGCCATTTTAAAAGGATATAAAATAAATCATTTTATTTATTAATTCCTCTAATTTTATATAGGATACACTGAAACAGCGCCATCGGTAATTTTAAAGTTCACGAGTTGTTTCAATTTCAGTGTGTTTATTTCACATTATTTTCCGTTTCAAAGCTTCCAAGATTCAAAGATTTGTTAATTAGAATTTGAATTCGCCCACTCTGTTCTAATATTTTTATAATTATTTAAAATTTCGACTTAATAACGAGTGCCATGCCATCAAATCCAGGACACTTGCCACACCTAAAGCGGAAGCTGAGGATGCAACTGGATTGGAATTAAGAAGTATTTAATTGTAATTTTTCTAACGTTTCTGTGTTTTTAGTTTCAGAATACATTCCTGGGGGAGAACTATTAGCTTTACTTGATAAATACGGAAAGTTACCTGAGGAGCTAGTGAAGATATTTGTGGCGGAGATAGCTATTGCTTTAGGTAAGACTTATACTAGTATTTTTCATATTTTACTAGCCATTTCCCACGGTTTCATCCGATATTGAATGTAGCCTATGTTTCTTTAGGCGTCAGGGCTATTCAATTTTTTTTTTTTTTAATAGGCTGTTCTTGTTGAATCTCATTCACCTTGCCTATAAGGAAAGGGCTACTAGGGTGCGTCCTGGGTAATTAAGGTACTTTATATGCAAATAATATCAATTAAGCGAAGAGCGAGCGAAGGATTAAGCAAAAAAATTTGTGGAAATGAACTTGTCTATAGTGGATTAGTCTTATACGACTGAGGTCATACTAGAATTCCACAGGACCAATATAGATGTACAGTCTAGTTAGAAATACGAGATATTTTCATGTTAGTTTCAATTAGGGTATATTTGTCCAATATCATCTGCATAATCATGCAGGAAATTATCACTGCCACCTATTTCTATCGCCAAACAAAACAAGACTTGTATTTTCGTATTCTTGTTTGAAGGGTAAGAAGGGCAGTGAATTAATGCGTAAATTTTCAACAAGATGGAAGCAACCAGATAGCAACGCGTTTTAGGTCACGTCAAGTAAGAAAACGCTGGGAGTGGCGCTAGTGTCTTCGTCCAGCGGAATTTTTCCTTAAAAATATGTAGTTCCGCTATTGCGCCGCTCTTTTACGTAAAACGGTCTAAACATGCCTTGAATAAAAAATTTAATAAATAAGTTATACCTCTGTCCCACTGCGAATTCCACCGACAAGCATTTCCAAAGAGGCTTGACACTTTGTCACATTGAGACATCACATTTTATTGGACCCCGTGCTTCAAAGCCCCAAGCAAAGGCTTGGGGTGTAACCGGGATAACGATTAGATGATGATTAGTCTAAGAAGAAAAATATATTCTAATCCAATAAAATACCAATAATACCAAGATAATTTTATGAGGCAGAAGTAAGAGGCGGTTACGATTCCACTACCAATAGTGCGCGAATCGAAATTCGCTCGCATCCTCCATATCTTTATAATAATCTTATTTTCCAACTAGCTTTACTCCCCACGGAAACAATTAATCAATCAAAATCAGATGCAGTACACTAAGCGTGAAAAGGCAATAAAGAAACAAATATATGTATAAACTTAGTTTTGTATTTATTAAGTATTAGTTAGGATTAGGATTATCATAAAGAGTTTTTGCTATAATCACCTAGTGCAACAGTTAGTACATTTAAATTCCTTTCACTCTTCAGATTTTCTACACAACGCAGGCGTTATTTACCGAGATCTGAAGCCTGAGAATATATTATTGGACTCTGACTGTCACGTCCGCCTTATCGACTTCGGGCTCTCCAAGTGGCTGTCTATAGGGTCTCGCACTGCAACTCTCTGCGGCACTCTTAAATATATGGGTGAGTTTCATACACTATTATTTATTTATATAACTTTTAGAAGATTATCGACTATTTTACACATGGTTGTTACAATCTTATAATAAGTCATTTATAAATTTCCACTGTTTTTATTATCTTGATTAAATCTGGACTGACAATTTGACTAATGATAACCTTAAATTTAGCTTCTTCAGTTCTACGTAGCTACGTACATTTGACAGTATAAGTGGCACGATGTGATGATTTTCAATACTTTGACGCAGGGTTACAGCGATTCTTCTATACTTAGAATCTTATATTTATACACTTTCGCTAATAAATTATAAGAATGCATTTTCAATTGTTTACAACGCATCATGTGTGTTGTTGACAGCAGTGAATGTGTTAACTTAATACTTCGTTGACTCAGTGTCCCATAGTGGATCTTGGCCTAAGAAACGAGAGCGCCAAAGTGATACAACAAAAACAACAAATGACTAGCTATACTAAAAAAAAGAGGTAGGACATTTTGTAAGGAGTAGTCCGTCTGGGGAAGTACCTCCACCCTACAGAAGACCGCAGCCAAATAACACTGTGATGCAGTGTTGTGTTCCTGCTGGTGAGTAGGGTCGCTAGGCTCCAGAGGGGTCGCTGTGCTGATAGCGGACAGGTCGGCAACGCGCTCGTGACATCTCCGGTGTTGCAGGCGTTCATAGGCTACGGTAACCACTTACTATCAGGTGGCATGCCGTACGCCTGTTTGCCTACTAAGTAATATAAAAAAAAAAACACTCCACCAGTCAACCATTGTAAAAACAGAAAAATTGTTGTATTAGATTTTTTAAGAGCCGTGTTCTGGTCGACCTTATAAAATACTCGAATTTTCCGCCAGCTTTTTCACATCCTTTCTGATTTCTATATTTATTTTTCTTTTGTATTTCGTGGCGTTCCAAATGTCCCCAAATTTTCCACCTTCTATTTAACTTTTAGCATATTGATCTCTATTTCAATTACTTAATGTTCAAATTTGTGTACCAAATTTAGTAGAAGCATAAGCGCATGCGCCAAAACAATTCGCTTCAACTCTGCGTCAATGAGAATTGATATTTAGGTTATAACACGCTGGATCCGTTTACATGCGCGTCTACGCTGCGTTGTAATGTAGGAAATTGTATTATACATGGCACTTTAAAAATATATGCAGTAAATAAATAAATAACACATAAAAACGCTTGTTTCGGCCATACATTTAATGATCTGTAGTTTTATTATAGTTACGAAAATAATATTCAGATATTCATCATGTACAGTATGGTACATTTTCAGTATGGTAGCTTGTATGATAATCTATATTAAGCAATAATTTGTTCATTTCATTGTAGGTACATACAGTATTGTTATGTAGCAAATATAATTTTAATAGTACTCGTTTTACTATAGCACCTCACCAGACGTCGACATTTGCTGATTCATTGCTTAGTGATGAAACAACACATCACAATATACCGATTTAATTTTATCTCGATCGAGTGACGCATAACACACTCACTGTAGCGCGTGTACATGTATATGACCTCTTTATTTTAATATGTACATTTTTATTTATGTCTACTGAATTCTTTTCTAATTACTAATCGTATTACAATTTTAATTTACTACAATATGTGCCAGTAGAATGGAGGTCAGTCACGCCGTTTCGTTATTAGAGAAATCGGTAGACTATTTGACGAGCGATATCAGACACATATATTATTTGATTAGATACAAATTTTATCATTACAGAAACATGTTTTAATAAAGCGGTCATTTTCCATTTCAGTGTGGGACTTGACTCGTGTATTTTAGCTCGCAATGGCTCAATACATCGCCGCCTCCGCCTGCGTTTGTTTGAGTTTGTTCGGGCGCGCGTAACGTGTGAACTTTGAGTGATTATGTCAGTGGCGATAGCGAGGGGCACGAGCGTTGGCCACTGAGCCGCGATGAACGCCCGCGCGATCGCCTTCGAGCTGTCCATGGAGGGGCGCCAGGTCGACGAAGTCGTCGCCGGCATATTCCACACCGTCCTCTTCCATCGCTCCAGCGGGAAATTCACTTACAACAACGAGGAGAGCTACTCGATACGCACCGTCAGCTATGTCGACGTCGACTGCGACTTCATCGACTTCACGTACGTGTGCTGCGAGTCGGATATGCTCGGGCGGACCGTCAAACGCGAGATCTCCGAGTTCTCCTCGTTGTTGCGAGCGGCAGACGGCACCTCGTCGCCTCCTCGCGGCTCCATCAGCCTAGAGTTCTTCCAAAAGCGTCGCGCTCGCTGGCCCTTCCAACCGGAGTGCGTCCCGTGGGAAGTGTGGACCGTTTGCTGCGAACTCACCGAGTCCCGCAACGAACAGGACATGCGCAACAAGCACGAGAGCGTCGTCGAAATGTTACAGGACAAAATTGTGTTCATTACCGAGATAATAAACAGACACGAGTACGTGCCGAAGATGCCGAGCCGCTCGGACGCGGACCTGATCTTCGACACGTCTTACACTGACATACAACCGTACCTGTTCAAGATACACTACAGCCTGTCAGGGGCCCAACCCACGTCCGTCGGGAACACGGTCCGCAAACTGATACGTGATACTTTATCATTGTGATGTCTTATTTAATACTTGTGAAGATTGAGTGAAAGAGGAGGGCATGTTCATTTGTCATCGAACAGATGATATACAGGTATCAAACACTCGCTGTCCGGCAATAGGAGTGGGAACATATAGCTAGCTCACTCTTTTAAGCCATAGTTTCGTAAGTGCAAAAAAGCACGCTATATGTTCCCACACGACACACACAGCGGGCGTTTCATATTAGAATAGTTTATTTTTATTGAAATGATTTTAATCTGTGACAACTGTAAATAATCCTAATATTTAAATTAGTGGTATATATGTTTCAACTTGATGGTTTATTAATGTAACATGATGATATTTTTAGTGTCTAAAATATTTACTTGCTTTTGTACTTACGAATGCTAAGTTTAGAAATGTGTCATTATGCGAAAGTGTATAATTAGTATGTCACCAGCGGAGCTAGAAGTAAATTTTTTTTTCGTAATGTACTCGTATAATAAATGATATATTGGAGGTAATTGGGTGATGTGTCACTCAGTGTAAAATAGTACAGTCATTTGACTATTTTGTGTGTGTTTTTTATTAATAAAAAAAACATAGGTATGCTTTGTGATATTGCCTGAAAAATGTAATTGAGCGTTGTTCTAATGATTTTTATCATGATATTTGTAATATTCGTGAATGATGCGTCCCGGTGCATGAAAACTCTCATAGTTTAAGAGCATGCTAGCGTAAGAAGCCAGATTTTATTGTATAGATCTTTCGACATAGGCTAACACTTGTATTAACTAAATTGATAATTGTGAATCAAAAAGGAAACTCCCTCTCTAGCTGTTACTTCGGATAAGCTAAATTGCAGTTCGTAATTTAATTATTTTAGGCGTATCTTTTAAAATTTGAATACACAAGTCTATTTTTGCAAGCAAATGTATTTCTTTTAAGGTCTGCGCAGACTAATGTCTATAGGTTATCATACGAACACAAGGAACTAAAGTAACATGAACAATTCTTATTTGACTTACTTTTGTCTTCCTCCATGTATCGTCTACGCAGATTTATATTATGTAAATAGTTAGCTGATTACTCTAAATAAATCACTTAGAAAACTGTGGAATCTTCGACTGTTAGATTTTCATTTGTAATAAGATTTATTGAAACTTTTAGTTTTTTATTTTAAGGACATTGAAATAAGTCCATTCATGTTTTAACTACTGATTTACCCCCTACCTCAGTTGTTTCTAGCTTTAGTGTATATTCTATTGGAGGATTATTTCTTGCACACTTGTACCTTGCGGCGTGTTTAGTCAAAAATGAAGTGATTAAATGTTCCTTTTTGATGTTTCGCGCCTTTTATCGGAAATGCTGCCGACCAAAGATGCGGCTGTTATTTGGTCCTTGGTAGAGTAGGTATAGAGGGTTTAGTCGCATTGGCACAATTCGTGAAATTACTTCAAGCTCGAAAATGGACCAACTCAGGTCCAATTTACAAAATGACGCATAATATTTATGAGAATTGACCCATTTTGGACTTTTTAGCCGTTTTACGAATTAGTCCAAATGCGACTGAACTCTTTGTGTCTACTATTCTAGTAAATATTGTGTCCATTACATGTGAATGCTTTTTATTTATGACATTTGCACTTTTCATATCAGCGAGTACCTTATCGTATATTGTTTCAAAATTTTACAAAAATCTGGTGATAAGACAATATATTTTTATTCTACTTGAAGATACATTGATGTGTGCCTCGTTTTTATGTGTGGTAGTTCGAGCACATTGTACATAAATATATATCTCTGCACAAAAGTTTCTGGTGCTAAATATTACACATCTGATTTTAGGAACCTTTAAATTTTAATGATCGTCTTCTCTTTCATTATTTCCTCGATCACATTTTAAAGACTTATCAAATTTGACTTTGGAACTCTAAACGCCAATCACAACAAAGCTAATAAGGCCTATTCTGTGATTGGTTGAAGAATTGTCAAGACTTAAAACGTCATAATTATGGCTCGTTCGCCAAATGTGGTCCCTTATTTATTATGATATATTGTAGATCGAGTTGGATGATCTCTTGTCTGGGCTCGATGTGTAGTACTTAGTGCCATTTACTTGTTATGGCCTTATTTGACAGATGATTTTAAATATTAATGTGAATGATGACGGATGTTATATTAAACTATATATTATAAGTCGCAACACATACACCATATATGTTGTGATTTATAATTTCAAAAGATTAATTAAAAACTTTAGTCTTGTGATAACATAGTTATATGATTAAAATGTCAATAAAAAATGAAATATTGTTTTGGTTTTTATTTAATTCTCCTATTAAGTTACCAGACTTGACAGATATTTCTTATGAAACAATAGTGGACTAAATATAGGGTCTTTTCCCAGCAGTGGGACACAATATGTAAGAAATCATTTGCCTGAAGGATAATAACGTGTTTAGCATTTTCAGTTTTTTTTCTTTAGGCAGATGATCAAGTCAACACTATACATCTTATAAATCGAACCAATGCTACAGTCATGTGGCAAGAATTTTTATATTATTAATATTTATTTTATCATTTTATCTAAAAATCTTTTTTTTTTTTATAATTGTGACAAAGTGCCAGTGTGAGAAGAGGACTTCGTGTGCTACACGTCATCAAGATATTCCTTCAGTCGGAGAGTACATTTTTTACTATATTTTTTATTCATTTATAAGTATGAATGGAGGAATGCTAGGTGCGTAGAGCACAAGAAGTGTGAATGTTCTCGTATGGAGGCCGAATAATGACCAATTGATATTAATATAAAATTAAGTAATATAATTTGAGACTAGTTTGTGCAAACGGATCCACTGGCCAAACACAATTTATAAATTACCAATCCGCGAAAAAATCTAATGGCACCAGCTTACATAATTTTATTTAACGTAAAAAAAGAAATAATTGAAATAAGTAATAAATGTACTATTTTGTGTAAAAAATATTAAATCTGACGACAACAGCGCCACCACACAAACAAGTTGCCATTTTGCTACTACGAATTTTCTTCCACGTTTTGAATAGATACGTCCATCAAAATCGCATATTAACTTGTCACTGATACAATTGTCACTCAGTACAGTAGTACAAAGAGACCAGCAAATGCGTTATTTCTTACCGTCGCTAATTATTTCATTACAGTTCTGTTTTGGCTGCAATTTTCCACTTATCTGACGTAAATTGCAATTGTTTAATGACGAAAGCATGGTCGTCCAATTTAGCCAAGTAATTTAGCTCTACATTGGTTGTATTCTGTGGTTTACAAAAATGTTTTCAATACAAGATTTGTATTATGCAGTTGCCATGGAAAAGACGTGGCAATTTTTTTTTCGTAAACTCAATCCCGTAGGAATTTGTATGGAAATAATTACTTATTTTTGCATCCGCTAGAGGCGCTGTGCAGCTTTTATTGAGCATAAACTCTTGCACTCAAGCACTTTGATATGTACTTCTTGTGATGAAGCATTTTTATAAATAATAGAATGTGAAATAAAATACGTCATTTTATTCTGGCCCCCATTACGAACGACCGAATGGTTTTTAATTATATTTCATTCAATTAATAGCCTTGCTTATTAATTACTTCCGACTACTACTAATACTTTGCCTTTTGAAAATATGCATTTTATCTTTTTTAATTTTAATCAAATATGTGAGAGAGTTATGCCCTTAGTATTTCCATATATATTTTATGATTTAATTTTGTTGACAGCCCCAGAAGTGTTAAGTCGAGAGCCGTACGGTCATGCTGTGGATTGGTGGTCGCTCGGAGTCCTGACTTGCCGAATGCTGACGAATGAGGTAAGTCTTTTCGAAATCTCGTTGGCATTCAACTATATGGATAACATAAGCAGTGGCTTATATATATCTACAGTGGTAGATAATAAATACGTTTGTGAGAGTTTTTCATCTAATCCTGTCTTCCTGTTACATCCTCAGCTCACGCTTCAGATCGGTCCTAAAGGCGGTACTGGTTTTCACAGACTGTCTGTCCTCCATAACCCTGTTTACAGGGATACTAGATCAATAGCACAGATTAAAGAATCATGCTATACATAGCATGTTATGAATTAACATTTATAACTTCTCAGCCAAATTCTATCACAAGTTGATTATGTGCCACTTGTGATAGAATTTGGGTACGTAAAAATAGTGTTTTAAAATTTAAGTTTCATGTTTCGCAAAATAAGCGAGATCTAAATATTTTCTTTTCTATTTGACATCAAATAGGGGAACAGTCTTTTTCTTAGGTAATGGGTTTATGGGTCTCCATGCCAATAGGAACATGAGAAGGAACGTGTTAGTAGCCAAAACTGACAGATTTTTCAGGCAGCTTTCATCTAACACGGCGTAACGACTGCCATCTAGTGATAACCGGCCGGTGCCAACAGTTTCACGTGTTTTCCGAAGCACGGAGGAGCTCAAGATAGAAATGCTTCAATCAACAGCATTAGTGAGACTGATTACCAATAGTCATCTTAGAAGCTGTTATTCGTGGTATCAGAGTCCACCCGGATTCATGGTAGAGTCCCTGGAGAACTATTTTTGAAAAGTGTGACATATATGTATGTCGAACAAAAATCATTCCACTCGCCGATTTTGCGTGAGTGAAACTTTTCGAAAATAGGACTCCTGTACCTCTACCCTGAGATACACGCTTTGTATACACGAGATTTTATTACAGTCTTCTTATTTTGTCGACTACTGGTGATTATCTAGAAGCTGACGTACCATGTCGAGCGTAATACTGAGCCGCCACCCATTGAGACGTCTGTCACGCATATTACTTTGTCAATCATTTTTGCAAATCTATTTCTGTATAATAAACGTTTCAATAAATTCTATTCTATTCTACCGTGACTAGCTGCTTCCTGGGTGAGCCGCGGGGAGGCTCTTTACTTTACCTTAGACTGCGTTAAGATTGTTGGAGTTTTTCAGTTATCAGATATCAGATAAGGGGCGGGGCCGCTTTACAGATTTCCCACACAAAATTAATAATGTACTCATCGGTTTAAACTTCTCATGGTAAAGGAAGTGCTATCATAAGACTCTATACCTGCTAAAACCTGTATGTGGCGTCCAACCAAGCCCATAAAGTACTTATTGAGCTGACAAAATTTGACACGTGCCATCTATTTTGGTTTTAATAGTCTTTTAAAATCCACGGGAAGAAGGAGTTGTCTACTACATAAGCCTAATCGCTCAGTCAATGCTTGTTATTTCATAAAAGGATACTAAAGTGGAAAATGGACCCTGACTACTATGCAACCAGCCGAGGACAGAAAAACGCTAAGATGAGAAAGATTTTGTCTTTTAACGCTTTTTGAGTATTCGACTATTTTAAGATATTTATTTAGGCGTTACTTTGCGGAAGTTAAAGTGACAAGCACTTACCAAATTATTTTTTGGTAAGTGCTTGTATTCGACTATTTTGCAAAGATGGCGCTCGAAATGCTTTCCATATGGTTGACAGGTAGAGAATGCTTTTAGCATTAAGTCCGCCTATTGTATAGTAGTAGTATGTGTTCTACCTTTTTATTACATACATACATCCTGGCTGTTCTCATTTTGATATATTTTTACTATGCACGTCAAAGCTGCTAAACGGGTGCTAAGATACCTAAAAGCTACCAGAATTTTGCAATTGACGTTTAAGAAAAATTGTCAAAGTCATCCAATAGGGTTTTTAGATGCAAATTATGGTAGTAATTTTGTAGAGCGACGGTCATATACGGGCTACGTATTTTTAATGAGTGGTGCGGCTATTTCGTGGGAAGCACGTACAGTGGCGCTTTCTACTACCGAAGCCGAGTACATGGCTCTTTCTGAAGCACGTAAAGAAGCCATTTATTTACGTTCACTCATTAAGTTCATTTTCGACATTGATCAGCCCATTGCCATTCATTCAGACAATCAGAGTTTCATTAAAATGACTGAAAACGACACGTATCATTCTCGAACTAAACATATTGACATTCTACATCACTTCGTTCGTGAAACTTTAGTACACAAGGACATCGCCATTAAGTACATCTGCACCAATCATATGACTGCCGACATATTGACAAAATCTTTACCAAAATATACACAGGCATTAGGTGTTTTGTAGTTTTATTTTGTGTACAAATGTATGAAGTTTGTTTTGTTATAAATGGTTTAGGAGGTGTTCGACCTTTTTTATTTTATACATCCTGGCTGTTCTCATTTTGATATATTTTTACTAAATTTTAATGTGTGTCACTTTGTTTTGTTACTGTCTAAATACAATTTGATATACATATCTTCAACTGTATTTTAATTTATAAACAATTATAATACCAGGGTGTGCGAACCTAGTCATTTTCTTGTGTATGTTTACTTGTGATACAAGAAAGTTTGAATAAATAGATGCGAATTATTTGGATAAGTTATCGATTATTTTTTATTCATCTCGGTTACTCAGTCTTTGAAAGGTATATAAAGCCAGCTGATGTTGTATGATGATAGCGGTTTAAAGTTATCCTGACTTCTGGATGTGTATGTTAACATATATGGTAAGATATTACAACCCAAATTTTTTGTCAAGCTTCGATCGTTCCAACCATGGTCATAACATCTAACAAAAATCTCTTCGGCTTTATTTATACCTAGTCCTGTGGCCCCAGCAGTGGGGATTTTTTTCGGCCTAAGTCTTTGCGATTGTCCTTAGGATTTCATAAAGAAAGTTAAGTTAAGAACAGAAACACAAAATTATAAAAACATATTTTATTACTTATAGTTACCTAACGGAAATTCGATAATTTACTTTGAGAAATAATAATTACAACGCAGTTAATTTTCGATTCGGCTATTTGTTAAGTCTCTAGATATTCTAGTGAATAGTCGGGTATACGATGGCCGAGCCTCGGGACTCCCGCTTGCACTCACTCTCACGGGGCATGCTTCAGCATCACACATACACTAGAGGGCGCGGGCGGACTGCGCGCGGCGGGCGCGTGTCGAGTGTCGAAGGCCGTCGACACAGGCCCGCCGCTCCGCGCCCTGCTCGTACTTATTATCTAAGACTTGGGGGCAGGCTCGTTGTCCTTTTTGTCTGTGGACTCTGAACTCTCAGAAGAGCTACTTTCGTCACTGCCTTCTTCTGAACTTTCTTTGGATTCACGGGGCTTCTCTTTTTCCTCGGGTTTTGCTTCTGGCTTAGGTGCGTCCGCCTGTACCGCTGATTCGGCTTTGGCTAGAGCGTCTTTTGCAGGCTCTTCTACTTTGGCGACAGGTTCGCTAGCCTTAGCTTTGTCACTGGGAGCTGGCTCACTGGGTTTAGATTCTTTTGCTGGTTCTTCTGCTTTGGGTGCTGGTTTCTCCGACTTTTCTTCTGGTTTATCTGGTTTTTCTTCAGGCTTCTCAGATTTCTTTTCAGCGTCTTTAGGAGCATCAGATTTTTCTTTCTTTTCTTCTTCTTTCTTAGACTCCTCTGCTTTAGCTTTGTCATCGACTGTGTCACGAATTACTCGAAGACTGTCGGCTTCAGCAGCTGTGTCGGCTGATTTTGGTTGTGCAGGCACTTCAGGCGCAGCTTCAGCAGGTTTCTCAGATTTTACTTCTGCTGGCTTTTCACTTGCAGGCTGGCTGGGAGCTGGGCTTTCTTCTTTCTTTTCTTCAGGAACAGCAACTGGTTCTGCACTCTTTACGACGGGCTCTATTTTCTTTTGTGGTGTAGGGATAATTGAAGCGGGGTCCATGACATCATCAGGAGAACCGGCTGGCTCGGCAATGGCAGCATTTGATTTCGCAGCACTTACAACATCGATTATTTCAGGCTTAAGATCATCCTTTTTGACTTCTTTGACTACGGCAGGGCTCTCGTCAGTTGATTTCGATTCAGGTTCTTCCCGTTTCTCTTCGGGTTTAGGTTTATCAGCTTCAGGCTTGACCTCAGGGTCGGCCGATTTACCTTCAGGAGCTTTCTCGACGGGTTTTTCGGCTGGTTTTTCGGCGTTCGCTTCCGGTTTAGGCTCTTCTTTCTTTGGTTCTTCTAGTGCACTCTTTGCTTGAACCTCCGGTTCTTTTTTTTCATCTTTTTTGTCTGCATTTGGTTTTGCTTCTTCAAGTGCCGGTGCTTCAGCTTTGACTTGCGCTTCATCGGCTTTGGGATCAGCGACTACCGCAGGTGCTTTTGGATTTTCCTCAGCCACGGGCATGGCTAGACTCACCGCTGCAAACGCCACACATAATAGTAAGACCTTCATCCTGTAAAGAAAGAAAATTATACTATTAGTGGTTTGTTGAAATAATAGTTGCAAAAATTATTGTGGATCTCAATGCACGTTTACAAGTCGTGAGTATGGTAAGGCCAATGTTACGCGCCGACCGGCTTTAACGTTTCACAGCAATTTTCCAATTAAGACTGAATCATCTAAGGGTCTGATACATTGTGCCGGGCGATAAGTAAGTACCTAGGTACTATTCGATTTAAATTGTCGGTAAATAGGATGTAAACTATTTGTGAAAGTGGGTTATATAAAATAGTTTTCCTACGAGAACATTCTTGACAACGTACACATATAGGTATTGTATGCTAGAATAAGTGCGTACATGTTGATATAAGTGCTGAAGTTTTTGCATGGGTGATGTAGTTTATATTTTTTCTTGGCAGTCGACTATCTCATCTATTTCCATTCGTTAGCAAGGTCATTCACCTTATCGAGGTCTATTTATAGGCAAGACTAGGTAGGGCATTAAGTCTATATCCCAGGTCCTGTTGGAATGCGGTCTGGCGCCGCGCTGCTTATAGACACTGCCTTCGGCGATGGTACTTAATGGTTTTAAAATAACCTTCTGCACAGGTTCGTAATTACGTGTTTTATACATTAATGGATCGTGATTTCTTAGACCAGTTAGTCTACAAGAAGTGGATATTACTCTGCAATTACCTTGTCCAATTGAATTTATGGTCCTTTTATTAACTCTCATTACTATTTTACAGGTATTGCTCTGAGATGTATTAGGTTTAGATCTGAAAGCTTCATTTGACTCACGTTTTCTACTAAATGAGAAAAATGTAAAAAGATTAGTTTGAATTAAGGTGCCATAAAGCTATGCAATAAGTTTTTATATAGCATAAGCTGTAGGTCATTTGCCTCAACTTCTGCATGTAAACGTCTAATAAAAAATTAAACGATTAATCTCGCTTGTCTCGCTAGGCGACTCATAAGCTAATAGATTATCATACTTATATACACTTTGCAAATTCTTTTGTAGGCATTTCGTAGGACTTATAAAAAGTTTGTCAACAAACAACCCAATAGGTGCATTAATCAAAAGTACCTTATATTTAACAGCGGACTAGACTAAAATACACATTTCTCCTACATTCATTTCCCAAACCTAGTTATGATTTAGTTTATGATAGACTGTATTTCCTATCGTGTGTGGCAGACAGGACGCAAACTGCTTTAGCAGTATGGATGATCCGGACACTGGCTACGTTTCAGAATATCAATTCCTTAATTGAATTCAATAGGCGTCTCAAATGCAATTCTACTTATGAATCACTCTCACGCGTTTTGTTTTTAAAATTTAATACTGCGCACTTACGCTGTGACTTCCATTATTTTAAAAACACGCTCTTATAAATTTATGAAAAAACTTTTATGACTGACTTCACTGTAATTTTTGTATACTTTATGTTGTCAATTATAAATGATAAAATGAAACGAGCTTCTCTTAAAAATACGTTTGAAATACCCATACCATTTTCAAGAAATACCTCTAGTTAAATTTTCCCCAAATATATATATTTGTCACTACTGTAATATGATTTACAAAGTTTATTTGCTAACATTAAGTAAATACTATAAAATCCAGACATATAAGTTTTATTGGAGCAGTGAACTCAGCGCCAAGTCAAGCTCATTACATCTGTAATTTTCGCTATAAAAACTTGAGGCCTCTCAGCGGGGTTTTTATCATCCGTAATAGGATGTTTCAGTCCAGCTTTATTTTTATGTTGCCGAGACTCGGCTTGTATCATAATGGGCGATGGGAGCCGGTTTCGTAACCCGCGGTCTTCGTTACCAGTTGTTACGTCCAGTTCTTACTTCATATTATCGACTGCTTGTTGTTTTTCCTTTATTTCAGCCCTGCCTTGTCTTGCACTCGTTATTTTTAACCTAACTAAAACTTTGCTCTCAGACAGTAGACTGTTCAATGCTATTATATACAATACTTTTTATATATAGGTATTTTACATATGTGAGCTAGATCTTTCTTAGTTTGATTGACCGGTCTAGCCACTGTCAGTTAACACACCATTAGAATTATAAGTACGAGATTGAGATTAGTTACGAGTGGTCCCGAGACGAGTTTAAAGATACTATTCTATAAGTACGCCATTACAATTTTTATCATCGTACATTGGTTACTTTTTATTATGTTGTAAATTTTAACAATGCTTTGGCCGTAAAACAAATATTCTAAATGTTAAAGATACAAATCTTTCACTATATAATTTATGACTTGACATTTTTCGTATCACTAAAATCGAAAGTTATGAGGCAAAAAGAAAAGTTCATCTTTTGCAAAACAGGTTCCTTCCTTATGGTCGATGATTCTTTAGGTCGTTGCCTTGCAACAGTTGCAACCGATTAACTTTTTTGATTGCAGATTTCATTTTAATAGTTTTTTTTATTTTTTTTATACCGTTCGCCCAGGTCAATCTTTGTTTCTTTGTTCATATTTTCAATTACAATAATGTTATACAAGGTTTTGTTCTTGTACTATGTACTCTTAATTTGTAATGGAGATTGGATCATACAAGTTAACGGCCTCATTTCATACAAGGGAATCATTTCCCCTGTCCATTTTATTATTTACTTTTTATTCGGCTTGATCGCTTAACAATTCAATTAATTCTTTAGTTAAAGTATGATTGTTAGATTGAAAAACAAACATCAAAATGTTGATAATAATTATCTAACAATTTAATGATTACATCAATTTTCCAGCCATTTCATTCCTCTATTTACGAATTCTCAGTACCCTCTTGAAATTGCGTTCTCACGTTGTTTTTTTCGTTTCGCCGATTGGCTTTACCTCATTTACGCGATTGCTCTCCAGCTATTTTCTGGAAGGATATCCTCGCTGAGGGCAAGGATTATATCTTCCCACACTGGGAGCAATCTTCCAATTGAAACAGCGCATGCCTCATTGCGTCAATGAAAAAATTTGCCGGCAACCGGCCCTCATACGCAGACCATGCTTTATATGCAGTCTTACACAACTTTGTGTATTGTATGCTGGATATAGTTTAGTGATAGGATTTTTCTGATCACTCTGAGATTTTTTTTTAAACTGTGACTCTTAAAATCGATGTGCCTAATGATTTTCATTTACAATTTTTAACATCATTATGTCGAACGCGTTGTGTCGCCAATGGCCGAACGATTTACATTGAGACCACGACCACTCATTATTCTTCTTATCGTGGTATTGAAATTAAATCATCATAAAATATATTTGATATATTTTTGGAAGTTGAAAAGTGACAGACTTTCTTTAAATCGTTTACATTATGAAATTATAACTATTGTGCTTGTACAAAATTTTGGTAGACAAAAATCTTTTCGCGAAAGTTATTACACCAAAATAGTATCATGGTCTCATTGCGAAATGATTATTTCAGTCGCAAAGACACAATATGGCTCTGGAAACATATAATTTATCTTAGTTTGTAAAACCTGACCTGGCTGGGACCTTGTCAATGTAGTCTATTATTCTCATTGCAACACGGTTCAATCACAAATATCTGCGTTACGGTCGGCCGAATGGTTTTACGAAACACACATAATTTCTCGTGTGTGCTAGTGATACTCGAGCGTGACGACACAAAATAAGGATTGCAAAGGAATGGTATAGTATACCAGGGTGCTAGAACTTGGCAAAATGTGAGCGAGACAAACCCATACCGATAATTAGATTAGTATAAGTTTGTCCCGCTCACATTCTTGCCAACTTACATGTTTGTATATGAGGTATTAGTATCAGCGGTCAAGGAATTCTAGCGCGGCCACGGCCATTGTCCCCGTGTTGCCCGCTCTGATTTTGTATATTACGCAGGCCGGTCTAAAATATAACTTGGAATTCAGAAGAAAATAATTTGATAAAAAAATCTGGACTAGATTCTGGGGCTGAAATTTTGGTTGTAAAAGCGAAATACCTGATTTATAAATATGTAGAGTGGGCTCTTTTGGCCAAAAAATAGTGTTGGCAACTCTGCGTTCGTTGTACCTCGATTCCCATGAAGAAGGAAGAAAGAAGTTATCCCCGCTATTTACTCTAAAAAACTGCACGTATTTCCGTAGAAAAAAAAGACTATCCATTTTTGACCAATAGATATTGGTTACTGGCAAAAATTTCGAATTGGTTGATATTGTGCCTATTTGTAAACATGAGTTTATACTTCTGTATTTTCATTATTTGTTTGTATTATGGATCATTATCAGCCTCAATAGGTACCAAATACTTGATTGTTGACTTTACCCGTTCATTAATTCTGTTTTGACGTTAGACTGTATTAAATTAACCATGATTTTCAATGTTTTGTATAATACAAGCAAAAACCTAATATTGTCAAGAACGTAACCTTATTTATTATGTAGATAGCTTATTAATTGTATAACTGGTAAACACTTAGTAATTTATCAATTCGCTTATGTGAAACATGGGTGCTTTGTTTTGACAAAAGCTAACATAAATATTTTTTCAGTGAATAGGGTATTCTACTAAATTTTTTTTTTTTATTCATAACAAATATTTCACTACCAGAAACTGAAAATATAAAGAATTTTAAATTCCCTTCAAAATTAAATAAGTTATAAGTTTTTATTTATTTATTCATGCAAACAAATTCGATGGCAGGGAAATTGTCAAAAATCAAGAAAAGGATGCACTGTGTGTGCAGTGACGTCACTGTCACCTGGTTTTGTACGTACAAAAGAGATAGCAAGACGTCCCCACCACGCTCCCACTTTTCTTCTTGAGAAAACTTTAAAATTCAATTACTGCCTTAATTATTAACCAATTTTGTTGTTGTCGGAATCGGTTCTTTTTTAGTGCACATATTGTTTCGTATGTAAATATTGCTCAAGTATGAATACAGTCAAGTAGCCAATTATTTCAAAATCTACAAACTAAAACATTTATAGTGTAATTAAGGTTCTCGATTCAGTAGGTATCGTCTGCATTAACTAAATATTGAAAATTGTACATTGTTCACCGAGGGAAGAAAATGACCGATTACGAACGAGGGCGTAAATATTTTATTGTTTTTTTTTTAATTGTTCGATGACTCTATCTGTAGTATTTCTTTAATCTGTGCATGTAATATATACCTACGAAAGTTTACTCCCAAATATTATGGTCTGTGCGTTGATTTAATTTTATTTAATTTACGCAAACGGTGTATAAATTATTGAATTTGAATAAGAATACTATAATCAATTAAGAATTTTAAAAATATGTAAATATATTCAAATTTGTAGCATTGGTATTTGTTTAGCCGAAATCCACACATTTTAAATTATACTTATATGTTGGTATATTCGTTATAAGTTTACAGATATTTTTGTTCTGCAAAAGTTTTTAAATATTTTTATAGTTTGAATCAAAGTAGAGCCGAAGCGCCTCTTCACGCCAAGGTATTTACTGAAGAACAAAAAGCATAAGAAATAGTACCTTGTCTGAAGAAAAACATTTCTTAAAAAAAATTAGTTTTATTTCGATATATTTTTAGATTATAAAAATAGGTTTAATCACAAATTATAAAGAAGGCCGTGTACCTGACAAATTCTATGGTCTAGCAGTTTTAACGTGACTAACTGGACATTGTTTTACATATATTTAAATATTCAAAAAAATTGTATACATTATAAGCGATAAGTAATTATTTTCTTCTTGTTATAATTATTTTCTTTATTATTAATACAATATACACTATTCAACTAAAAATTTAATACTAAAAATTAAAACAGTTATAATTATAAACTTTGCAGTTTCGCCAAGGTTTCAACCTGCGATAGAGTGCCCAGAAGGCTGACATCATTGCCAAATTAAATAGCAATACTAATCCTCTTTGCGAGGTAATTTCCAGCCTTCCTGTCACGAGATATGTCAATCAGACAATCGACATCTGTCGAAAAAGCTGATGGGCCGATGGACCCCACGGCCCCGGAGTTTTTACCCCAAAAGGCTCAAATATGTAGTTGCCACTTATACATACATATTTTCGCCTTTTGAGGTTCTCTGCTTCGGCTGCAGCAGCACCGGCCTTTGATATGGCAACCTGGAGACGAGACGGAGCTAGCGTGTTGACACCAGTTGCGTCCCATACTAACTGACGTCCCAATCTCCATGGTACCAGCGTCTAATATTATATAAATGTATAATTTATATTACGTTATCAAGTTGTAAAGAGCTAGATTCCCACGTGCCAATACGAAACGTTACAAGGACTTTTTGATATGCGCATCGTAATTATATGCGTATAACATTATAATCACCCAGTTTGACTTTATCTATATATTTATCTACCTGTACTGACGCCGTAAAATCAGGAAAATGAGGTGTATTTCCCATTATTGTAAATTTATTCATAAGTTATGTTTTGTGATTGAAATAATGAGTTGTTTGGGTCACATTGTTTTTGCTGTGTGGTTTGTGATGTGAAGTTTATTAATAACTAACTGTTTCCCGCAGCGCTGTCTGCGTCAAAAAGTATAGCCTATCAGTAGGTAAAGTAGTAGCCTATCAGTACGTAAAATAGCCTATGTTTGACCTCGTATGTTCAACTATCCAACTATCCGTTCAGCGGTTTGGTTTTGAAAGCGTAACAGACAGACTTTAGCACTTATAATAATATTAAGTAGTATGGATACTTTTTGGAAGCCATTATTATAATTATTTCCGCTACCCTTAATCGTTTCCCCGAAATTGTTCAGGAAATCAATAAAATCGAAATGTTAAAACTTAGTCAACATACAATACTTAGGTCACACACGTGTATATGATTATCGTAACAATGGCGTGATAATAAGCAGTTACAACATATTTGTCCAGATATTCCTAACATAGTAACAGTATCAAGATTGGCAACACGTTGATTGTTATAACTGCGATAAATAAATGAAAAAAAGTTATTTTAGTATTAATACTAAACTACTGAAATTTTCTAAGTAGAGATGTTTAATTTAATCTTGGGGATTGAACATTTTTGCTGGATATCATATGCTATTTTTGAAATCATCGAATCACGCGACATGGGCGACTCGAATAATTTTCATTCCATTTACCGCGTTTTGGTGGTAGGTCCAGATTTCCAAAAACAATCACTCCTGATGACTATTATTGAATTCAAAAATAGTTTTGTCCGCACCAAAAACTACTCGCGCTTGACCGATTAATTTATCTTATTTAAATTCTTCCTACCTTTACGCCATCCCGGCTTCCCATCGACTATTTCAAAATTCCCAAACTGGTTGGCTTTCTCCGCTAGAATGCAACATTTCTAGAGAAACATAATAAAAATCATTTACATTTATATTGTTCTTGCGACATAATTGGACGCTGTTTATTACAATTTACTGGATGCTTAAAGTATCCGATTTCCAATCAGAAACATTTTGAATATGAAATGTATTTTTGATATGAAACATGTAGAAAGAGCGTCCCTTTACAGTCGAATTTGGAGTTCGTCGCAGGAATGTGGAGGCGTATTTGAAAAATGAACAAAAAGCGTGCAGTGCTCAAAGCTTTCACAATAAAAATATCATCTGTTAAAAAAGTGACCTAGCGCTCTAGTTTTTGCTTAGGCTACCTACTTTCTATGCTTCCATTTTTATCACCCAATACGAATATTCAGGGGTTTCAAGGCCAAATTAACCTTAACCTTCTAAGCAGATGCGTTTTACCCTATACGATGTTGGTATTCTTCTGTATTAACAAATAAATGACTACTCTCTGTAAAACTGGTATAGTACAATAAGCTCTACCAATCATAAAATAGATAATCAGCAATACCCTGTAAAACGAAGTTAGATGCTTCAGGGATGTAGAGGAAAAAACAGCTTGAAAATCACTATTTTACCCAACTGACTGAAGAAGAGTTATGTTTTTCGAGCGATGTAAGTCTGTTTAACTTACTTGTGTCCCGGTTGACTGGAAGACATCTCTATAAGTCCGCCGTTGCACTTATTTTTAGTTTTGTATTTACTGTTATGCTATTTTCTGCGCAATAAAGTTACAACCATCCGTCTTAGTTGTGAGTGACTCTAGCTGGGTATATTAATAATAGAATATAGTAGAATTTTTGATTTTTAAGAAAATATTTGCGTATTGCATGGCACAGACACGCCAAAGTAAAGTAAATCCTAAAAAATGTCCCTTTTTCAACTAGAAGACAGATAAATCAGGGTATGACCTCAGGGTTTATGTATGTTATTGTAAGCTAAAATATTAAATATATAAAAAGTATAGGCCATCGCCAGCCCAAATCCATAAGCTCTTGCATTTGTGTTGAAACCCGTTATTCGTGTTGTGAGTCAATTGTGCAATGTCCGACCCACGGTTCGTATTCGACACATTGGGATTATTGGGACCACGATCCTATTGTACTGTACGCCATCAATGTACATGTAGTTGACCTACGTTTGAGCGACACAAACTTATACTAAAATAATTAGTAATATGGGTTCGTCCCGCTCGCTCTTAGGTCAAATTAAATGCCGGTTATTGTATCGAACTGTCAGGCCTATTCGGTTCATCATTAGTCGTGAATGTAGTAATTTGAATTGCAATAACAAACCAAATGTTGAAATTAGTCTTTAGAAGTCAAGCATTAATTACTTTTTTGTTGATTATAAGTATTTTTATTTCGATGTTTTATTAGCGGAAACTTTTAGGGCATAACTTATAACTACGACTAACTACAGTGGGGCAAAAAATAATGATTTTTCTTCTTAATTTGAATAATATTGGCGGTTCTACTAAAATTCAAAAGAACTGTGTAAATCGTGCATGCCTGAAGTGATTAACTACGGTCAACCACCAAAACGAATAGTACATTGAATTTGGGTTTTTCTGGGTATTTTTAGCTGTATATATAATTTAGCACTAGATACTATAAAATTCTAGATTCTGAAGCAATTTTTGGGCATGTAACCGTAAAAACAGAAGTCAGAAAAAGAGTACCTATTTTCAGAAAAGTATTTGCTAACATTGCATGTGCTCTAATAGTTTTTCACTAAAAGTACTGATTAATTAGCTACATTATTGCTAAACTCTTGTAAACAAACACTATTAATCATATTAGTTCGTCAGTTCCTCACTAATTACAACATTGAGTGATTTTAGTTATAAATCATTCGTTAACTTGTATGTTCGAAATTCAAGAAACGTATCAAACAAATTTGAATAATATAAATCTAATTATAAGTTATATCGTAAAAAAGGATAGTAACTAATAAATAACACATATTTGGTAACTTTAAAAAAAAAAAATATGTAAGTTATTTCCTAATAATTTTTGACATTTGCTTTTTAAACAATAGACAAATTTTTACAGCGTATTCAGTACGTGAAACTCAATTAGTTTCACTATGAAAAATATGGGAAACGGAAAAAAATATCAGTACATTTGTTTGCGACGTCGAAATTTTATTCATATTTCACTTATTTTTTTTTTATATAAAGTAGTAGTTTTACGTACTAGTAAAAATATTGCTGGTACTTAAAAAGTCTCCCTGTATCTTATAAATGAGCAGGCATATCCGATGAATATTTATTAGATCAAGTTTATCCCAAGGCAGCAGTTCGCGCTAGTTTTCAATAAAAATCAAAAAATCACAAAAATGATATCTCACGTTCCAAAATATGTCAAAAACCCGAAAATGTTGTAACTGGTAACTCGTTATCTATACGTATGGACTTCAGAAAAAGGTTAGGAAATAGCCGACAGTTAAAGGATGTATTCGATTTAAATAATTACAATCGGCATTCCTACGAAGATAAGCAAATTACATATTTGTCAGTATCAGTTGCGAGTATTTGCAACATAGTGTAGTGTCTAGTATATTTCGAAATTTAGATACCTAGCATAAAGGCAATTTTCAATTTAAAAATAGTGATAGCAACAACGTGAATCCGAAAAAGCATGTTTGATTTCAATTCAAATTTTGGTGTCGGTGTAAATGACAATTCAAATTTAAAAAAAAAATGTTTTATGTAACTTTAGCATTGCTAGAGGAATCGGTCACCGGTTTCTTTTTGCCAAATCCAGCGGATGGACAAATTATATATTTTAAAATTGTTGTAAATATGATACCAAGGAACAATTAAAATGTATCATGTGCGATATAAAAATAAATCGATAATTTTATGCGTTTGTTATATGACTTCACGTAAGCATAAATATAATTTAGTAAAAATCTATAAAAGACGTGATATCTAGAAGTGATATTTCATTTTTTTTTTCTCTGGATTAGCTGTAAGTAAAAAGAAAATACAGATTTTTCACCTCGGGTCAATGCCAGCGGAAAAGGTAGAGATAGTCGGACTAACGGCATAACCCGGATTTGGCCA
This sequence comes from Euzophera pinguis, assembly GCA_947363495.1. Lineage (NCBI taxonomy): Eukaryota > Metazoa > Arthropoda > Insecta > Lepidoptera > Pyralidae > Euzophera > Euzophera pinguis. The sequence continues at coordinate 4,308,869 of OX376164.1, forward strand.
GTGAAATGTCAACAAATCCATTCGGTGCTGTTTGTTCAATCTTAAATTTTAATTTAAGCTGAACATAACAGCACTTGCTAAGGGGTAAATATAAAATTTTGAATTTATTTACGCTATTCGTGAAAAAAATTAGTTAGGTAAAATAGTTTGAATTATTGGCGCAAAACTAGTTTTCAAACTTAATACTAAATTGAATACGCATAAAAATACATAAGAATTGGATTCAATTGATCAATATAGCTATGGGCAACATTCTACAGGAACTGAACTGAACTCTACTATAATTACTAAGTTTATACTGTTGAACTTCTACATTTCGAGGCAATACCTAAGTCCCCTTTTTAAAAATGCCAACAACGAAAAAATACATCTGAAACCGAGACGATAAATGATACGGAGATCCTTGCTTTGTTCAGTCAAAAAAAAAAACAAAAACATCCGTTTTACTGAATTCTGTGTATCTTTTAAGATCCAAGTATTCATAGCGGTCATTTATATCCTTAACATTGAGAATGTCCATGGCCTTGCGTCTTCAAAATATTACTTATGCGTCTTTCGGCTATTGTTGTAGCTAAATATCCATGATCCGTGGAAATCGTTATCATTATGTTGGTTAATTGACGCGGCAAGTCACCTTGACTGGGGTTTCTTGGCTCGTTTCAAGCTTTTTTTCGACCATTCAGTGATTTTTAAAGACCAAAAGCTATTTGCTTGTCAGAAATGTCTGACGTCTGCAAAAACTGCTGGACAATTTTGTGGAGTGACGTTCATTTGCTTGATTGCTGTAGCATGATGCCGTTTGCATCCGAAAATTATAGATTGTTATATAGAAATGAACATAGTATAGTATAAATAAAAATTTAATTACTGTTTAAACACTTGCTTTAATTTTTACTGTGTATTCTATACATAAAATATTACTTTTAACAACACCAAAAAAATATATAATATCATGTTTAAAAGGGATAGCACAATCTGTATGATGTGTCCACAATTTATTTATTTTTTTAAATTGAGAGATCACTCAGCGATTATAATTTAAATTAATTGCATTCATATGAGAGGTCGAAAGGTATTCGAGTTTTATTTTAAGTTTAAATTTGACTTGTAAAATGATTATTTGCGATCTATGTCTAATTGGGGTGTTAGCATTCCGAAGGTTTTGTAGGATGACGGTGAAGGATGGTATCGTAATATATGTTTTTGATTAAAATAAATTTTCGATTTAAATTCTTCGTTACAACTTGTTTTATGGTCGTTGTCACGTTTCTCGAAAATTCTGCGTAAATTTAAGTGTCTAATAATACGTCATAAAAATTACCTTTGTGCAAATTGAATCCATATAGGGTTCACGCACGTTTACTTTGATAGAGTGTGACGGGTTTAATAAACCATGTAGACAATGAGTCTATTGATAATTTTTCTTATGTTAATTTAGTTCACTCAAGTGCATACGAATTATGGGACCCTTTAGGTCTATTGGGCTATACTTATGTTATCCATATCCTATTTGGCAGTCATGGCATTCATTGTTACGATCGTCAATTATTTCTAGGAATAATCCATACTTATATATTTCAATCAATATGTCTATTACACGTTAACGGCTAAATCTCTGAACTCTGTATGGATATAGCTGAAGACCCGGGGTCAGACAGAGGCTACTTTTTGTTGCAGACAGAGACGCGGAAAACAGCTAGTTTGTTATATTTAATATTTAATTTATTTCCCATTTATAGTCGAAGTTTCCAGGTACTCAAGGGCTGGCGCGTATTTTATTCAAAGGGTATAGGAAAAGTATAGGAAAATATGTTTTTATATCTCTGATTTTTAACTTGTTTTTCTTAGTTGAGTCACTGTTTTTCGTTATCACGGCACTGACGGCGTATGACTCTTGAGTTCTATTGACTGATTTTACTTTTTTATCGCTGTTTAGTTTCGCTTCACTCGCCCATCGGGGTCATTACTTACCTACCTATAGTCCTAGGCACAGATTACAGAATATATGCTATACAGATATTCAATTGCCATACATTAAAGCGCTCCAACTTTCCTGGTTACTCTTAGTACAAAGTCATTGTTACGCCATCTGTCGAAAATATAAGAAGTTACAAATTAAGATTTCTAACTTTTGAAATACAGCACTTAATCAACTTGTTATAGAATTTTAGTACGTAGATAAATAGGGTTTTAAAAAGTCAGATCTTTTTCGCCAAAAATAAGGGAGATCAGTACTTAATTAAATAATTTTCTTTTTGAAGCGCCATCTTACATCAAATAGCGGAACTAATTATTTTTATTAGGCAATGGGACCTCATTGCCCTAGGTGTTAGTTCCCATTTTTTAACTAAAATCAATATTAAATACTCTTTGTGGTTACATGATTAAGAAAAAAAAAACCTTTCCCGACGAAAAACTAAATATTTTAGCATTTTTTTAAATTTAATGGATGTTAAAATTAAGACCTTCCCGTGATAGTGAACTCCATGCTCCGAAACCTAATTCATAAGCAGTTGTAGGGTAGAAAAGGTCTCGTCTTACAACTAATAAAAATTGTAACAAAGGGACCTAAAGGTGATAAGGAAAACGGAAATACACACAGAAACGGTAGTAAAGATGAGAGAGACGGGAATCAATTATTAAAATAGATAGGTATATCTCTCTTTCCCTTATCACGATGCTCAAAAAGTACATTATTCAACCTGAACTTTTTTTTTTACACTTTCAATATGAAACGTGTACTCTCATAACGTATCAATTACAGCACATACGAATTCCATTGTAACTGCATTGTTCATACGAAGTCCATTTAAAAATTGATTGAACACGGGTTAGCTTCGCTTGAGACTGAATAGAAACATTCGAATATTCTTCAAGGATTAATTGGGAATAATTAGGAAAACGATACGCCATTGTCATTAAACACGAAGGGTCAAATGTTTGTGATGGTATTTAGATAGTAAACAATCCGAGAAAAGCCTAAAATATTGAAACGAATTTATGTAGAGTCCGACTATTTATTTAAGCCAAAAGTTAAGGGACATTTATGCGATGAATACCTATGACCAATTTAAGTATAGAAACTCTTGAAATAATGTAAATTTTCCTTATAATTCTTACATTTATTTTTTGGCGCATTAAAGAGTATTTGTATCATTTTTCCCCAAAACGTTCCTTTCTCAATGCATTTTGCCCAGCACAAGATCCAACGGAACGTCAATGTTTAACTTATTCCTTCAATTTCTGAATATTAAAAGATTTGGCATCATTATTGGTCGAATGCCGTGCGATAACTCTTGGATAAAATAATATAAACATTCATCGGATATCTCAGATATTTGTTATAAGTAGAATCATCTTCCAATCATGACGGGATTGATTACTTTTCACAGCGGAAAATTCATGGTTCAAGCACAATGCACAAGAATCGTTTATTAGAAATCAAAAATCATTTACTTGCATCAAAATACAGTACTGTTACTGTATTTTACCTTATAGGTAAAGTACAGTGTATTTTGCCTGCAAGCAAGCTTGCAAATATTTTATTTATTATACCTATGACTCGAAATATAATAATAGTGTCTTATAAATGTATGAGTCAAAAGCCAAAGTAAATAATTCTAAGTAGTGCGTACATTTTCATAATGATATACAAAAAAAAAAAAAACAGAATTGATAAAATTACAATTAATATGGAAGGCATGCATCGAGATATTATGTACTGTACATTTGATTTGTTTTTTTTTTTTTGCCTGTATTTAGCTTTATTTTAGTAAGTTTGCGGTTCACTGCATGCAAATGTCACATCCGGAAGTCGGACAAATGACATTTGAGGATCCGTGCAGTTTCAATGTCGATAGGTAATGTAATGTCATCATCATCATCATGAAAGCGCTACAGCCCTGTGTGTTTTTTAATATAATTTATTTTATTAATATAATAATTTGAGCTGTCTGTTTCCGGCTCCTCTAATATGTATAGTGATGCCACTATAATCCTTTGCATTGGCTAGAACTGTTCTTATACTACTGAGAAGCCAAGAGAAGTGTAGTAAGACAGTAGTAGAGATTAATTTATTTTGTTTAATAATAGTAGCGCTTTTTTGTATCAATATATGTATTTAATTTAAGCAGATACTGCTTTACGTGAACTATAATTAATCAGCAAGCCTGACTTTGTTAATCCGCTGAGTTCAAATTATTACCTCAGCATTAATTTAGGTAAACTTGTTGTTTCGGCATCGGTGAAGATTCTAGATTTTGCTCGGTATTTTAAAATTAGCACTTTCTTTGCCATGCCTGGAAATCCGAAACTCTAAAAGTGTATGGGCATTTGATGTGTCTGTGAGAAGGCTATCTTTATGTGTATGTAAATGAGATATGCAGTCATTATGTTCCTTTTACATAAAAAAGTAACTAATTTGGCAATCCATATTAAAGTTAGAAATGCGCTAAGACGAAGAAGAACATACACTCATAATATTTACGAAGTTCATTGTCGATGCCGTATACCACTGAAAATGACCACAGCCGATTATATATCGATATACATGAGTAATGGAAAAGTAAACTTGAAATGAAAATTTATTGATTAATTTTACTCTCAGAGCAAAGTAGTGATCTTCAGTTACTCCCTTTTGGAGAAGATGATATATGTATGCAGAGAGAACAACCGGCTAACATTCGATTTATTTATTTTGCTGTTAAATACAAGTGTACAGCCTAACTGCTTACAGCATACAACAATGTAGAGACATTTTTTGAAGGATTTATTTACTAACTAGCTGTTTCCCGCAGCTCCGCTTGCGTCAAAAAGTAGCCTTTGACACCGGGTCTTCAACTATATTCATACCAAATTTCATCAAAATCCGTTATGTGATTTGGCCGTGAAAGCGTAACAGACAGACAGTCAGACTTTCGCATTTATAATAATGGATACAAAGGGAACGTTTATTTACTAATAATATTATAGTAGGTACATATCAGAAGTCAACGACGCATGTAGCAGGAGACATGTTGACGTCTCCGCCTCCAATGAACCGTGTACCATGCTCCCTCAACCGAGAAATCCTATAATCTTGTTTGTCGCCTGTGTCCGCTAATTTGGTTAACGTATTTTTAAACAGGTTACCTACTATTTTTTTTCGACATTGTATTTAAGATAAATCATGACAATAAATTTACTCCTAGTACATTAAAATTAACTATTTTTACAATCGCGAAAAAAGTAATAAACCATTACTCCTTTTAAAATGTGCATAATAGGTTGACTGATATATCGCCTATTGTGCTATACAATTGTATTTGTACAATAAAGTTTATTTAAATATATTAATAGTAAATTTCTGTATTTTAATGCTGTACTAATATTTTTTTAATATACTAACTTTAACCAAGGCGTTTACTTCCGTGGAAATGGAATAAAAAGTAGATTTCTACCTAGGGGACCTAAAATTTCAGTCAGTTCAGCTGCTCTTGAATTATAAACGATGCAACAGTAATACAGTTATTATTTTATTTTACCTTTCTTCTTCTTATGGTCCCTTTATTTATTATTTATTACCAAATTTTTCTCAATATTGTAATAAATTATTTGTGAAAATGTTATTTTAGTCATCGGTTCTCTCCTAAACTTACACAAAATAATCCTACTGTTAATATGAAAATTATGAGGCATTACCTAATTAAATTTTTGTCTACTAATTATATTAGCGTAACTGTGAAATATATTTGTTTACAAATACTTACTTGGAAATTCAGGTCCTGTAACGTAAAGGCTCGAACACACTGACACTTGTTAAAAAATGTTTGTACAAGTATGTATGCACGTTTCGACTGCGGGCAATGTATTGGAAGGGAAATGACAATCGGCGCGTTTTTATATGCGCTGCAGACTGCCCTGCGTGTGACCATCTCGGACTCGGGAGGTTCGCATCTTCTGCATCTTTTTGTGATAATTAAAAAAACAAAGTCTTGTCTATGTTATTTTGTTCGATGCGCTCCCGTAGGAATTTAGACGCATGCAGTCTTAATTGTCTCGATATTCTTTTTGCAAATTGCTTTCTAAATTTAAAGATTTGATGAAAGTTTTGTGTCCCAAAAATAACAGGTTATAAGTTTGTTTGAGCGCATGTAATTCTGTACTTCTGAGTGAAATATAGCCTCTTATTAATTCTATATATACGTGAATCTCCAAGCACGTTGAATATCTAGATGTTTTTGTAAGTATTCATTCCAATATCTTAGAAAAGTTTAACCTTCACAGACGTTGAAATATTGGGTTAATAATGAATATCACATAATACTATAATAGTTTGTGATATCCTGTGGTCATATTATTAAGTTCATGATGATTAAGATTTTTGAAGATTTTAAATTGCAAAAAAATATAAGATCCTTGTAAAATTTCCGCTGTAGTTGGCCTAAAATTGCATGGAGTCTAAAAATTACATTTTTAGACTCCATGCAATTTTAAATTACATTGAATAATTGTTGTAACAAATTAATCAACTTTAATTGATAAGTAAAGTAACGTAATATTTATGCTAACTTGTATGGGACAATGTGTATTTTTGTTATCTATTCATATGGTAATCGATTATGTTAGGATTACGTGCTAGTGAAGAAAGTTAGGACATTCATGACCTATTTCACATTTTTAATTGCATTTCTAATATATTTTGGACTTTTTTATTTACCTTACAAAATTAATTGATTTCAATTTCAAAGTTGGTAAAAGGTTTTTCAACACATTTGCTCATTTTGTCTTTTATTTCATTGTATCCTGGTCCTGAATGAGGGTTGTAAACTACACGTTCTTTATATTATAATCGCACTTGTAAAGTAATGGTTTCCATAGTTACGGTACATTTTTTTTAAATTTAAGCCAAGAGGATTTTAAGTCTCAAACCAGCTCATTGTTTTTTTCCAAAAAATATAAACTATTTTAGCTTCAAAATGATAAATCAACACTAAATTTTATATTTATATTTATTTTACTGAACATTAGCCGTATTGGACTACAAATATTAATTTACTAGCTGTGCCCATGGCTTCGCCCGCGTGTAAACCTCCTTTAGGAATATGATGTTTTTCCAGGACCAAAAGTAGCCTATGTTACTCTCCATCATTTTAACTAACTCTGTTCCGACAAACAAACAAACACACTTTCACATTTATATAAATCGATTTAATTTGGAAGAATACCTAAATTTGACTTTGATATACTAATCCAAGCAAAAACTAATGTTGTAAACTGATAAAATAGGCTGACTCTATACTTAACTTAAATCTTCAAAGAAATAAATAATTATGGACAAGGCTTTAAAACAGAATCAAGAGAACTACTTATAAATGTATTTGGAGACACAAGCCCAATTTTACTCCAATGGAGTTTCTAAATGTGAAAAGTGTTCAAAGTGTACTAACAAAAGTTAATGTGAAGAAATGTTTTGATATCGCTTGAGAACTTTTATTTATTGTGTAAATAATAAAAAGTTAATAAGTGTCTTTTTCCTCGCAAATGTGTTGAAAATCGTCGTATGACAACTCCTAAGCAAAATTGGTCATATACCCCGCTTCTATAGGCATTCGCCTTCGGCTTATGCCTATATACCGCCTCGTAAATAATGACCAACTTCGCATCCTTGTATCATAATCTACTATTATGAGTCAATGTCAAGACCACCAGCTTGCCCATTATTGGTACTGATATATAAAGTTTTCATTCTTGAATTCATTAATATTTGGTGGACCCAGAGTGAGTGATATGATAACCTTGATGACATAGGTTTTCGGTTCTATAACCACCATCAGCTAACAGCCGGGACCTAATGAACCTATTCGTCTGGTTTCCCGGAAAAATGGAGAACGGAGGTCAGACGGTAGATAATAACTAGTACCGCCAAATCTGGAACCATGGTAAAAGCGCAAGCTGAAGATGCTACTGGGAAACACGCTCGGACGAAGAAGTAGTTAGAAAACCTGAGGTCATTAAACAATTTCAGCATTCATGCATAAAGTAAATTCAATATTTATATGTTTATTCGTTTAAGAGACGCGTCATAATGTGAAAGTTACATAAAAAGCTCGATCGTTTATCATTCTAAGTAATGGTAAGTATATGGTTTTTTATGGCTTTTAAGATCTTATTGAACCATAAAATTCTTGCTTGAGTCACAAATGAGATACAATTTTAACTAAAAAAGGAGAATCAATTTCAATTTGAAGGTAAACAAAATATTATTTTTATTTATTTAGAAGTTCTGGCGATTCTATCTTCCATTTATTATCCCGAAGAATTGGGATAATTTAATACAAAATAAACATTTTTAGACATTTGCTCGTAACAAAAATATTTCGTTTGGTATTCTTTCCCGTGCCGATGATTTTGGATACTCCTTACATCTCCCTTTTTCAAGAGGTCTGTAAATTGACCGAATGTGTTTAAAATATTAAATACTAGCTGTTTTCCGCAGCTCCGCCTGCGTCAAGAAGTAGCCTATGTTCGAACCCGGGTCTTCAACTTCATCAAAATTCACACAGACAGACAGATATATAGACAGACTTTCGACAGAAGAAATAGTTTTTAATATCAATGCATCACGACACCAGTAGCTATCCTACTAAGCTTCATCGTCCAAGCGTGTCCCAGTTGCATCTTCAGCATGTGCTCCAGAGCCCAGGGTACGCTTTAATCATGGTCCTAGGTTTGCACGTACAGATTCAAATAGGTTGTTGTACGGAGTTTACATTTTTTGTATTGTAGCTTATAACCTGTGTCAAAGGTCATTGCTCTCTACTGCTCTATACCTAGATTCCACTATATTTACTCTCGATATTTGTCGTGATCAAATTTGCCCATATTGAAAAGTTTTCTGACCCCGTTTAGGTGTTAAATTACAATAGGGTAAAAAAATAACCAGTCCATTATAAATACCATGTATTGCATTATTGGTGCTTTAACAGCGGCATGGACAAAGTGGCGTGAGGTGACTGGTGTCACTCGTGACCCCAGAATGCTGATCAGGCTAAAGGGGCAGGTCTATAAATCTATCATTGGACCTGCCCTCCTGCATGTCAGTGAGGCGTGGCCCGTCCTTGAGCGACACAAGCAAGAGCTGCGTGTTACGGAAATGAAGATGCTGCGCTGGATATGCGGAGTGTCGCGGAAGGACCGCATAAGAAACTCCCACATTCGGGGTGCCCTTCATGTCCGTGACATAGCGGATAAGCTTCAAGAAAATCGCCTGCGATGGTACGGTCACGTCTTACGAAAACCGGCAACATACATTGGGAACAAGTGTCTAGCCGTGCCGCCTCCGCCAGGGCCTGGTAGAAGGGGCGCGCCTAAGAAGAGCTGGCTTGACGTCGCGAAGCTGGATATGCGTGCTAACGGACTAACTGTCAGGGATGCCGAAGACCGGGCGAAGTGGAGACACAAAAGTAGGAAAGCGGACGGATATTTAACAAAATAAAAAATCAAGAGCAAAGGGAGAATGAAGCATCCGATCTGATAAAACCCTGCCGATAATCCGATAAAACTAAATAATATATGTATTTTTCTGTGCAATAAAGTTATTACAAACAAAGTTATTACAAACAAATATGCTTATATTGATTCGGATCATCGGTGCTGATATACTTTTTCTCCTTTCGATATTTAAAGGTAAAGAACGATACGAAGCACATTTTAGTTAATATGGGCTTAATACCTAAACATTTTTCTATTAACATTCGTTGAAGCCAATCTGAAAACTTACGGAATTTTTAAGTACCCGTTGCAATCTAATGTATGACGTAAATATTATGCTAACATGAAATATTTACTATACAGAAGACAATTCAGATATTTTAACATTTTTTATGTAATTCCTTGTTTCTTTATGTATCACAAAATCTTATATATTTCACAACTTTATCCCCTACGGGGTGGACAGGGCCTCATATAGTTAAACCTGTAATAATTATATTTAAAATTTATAAGTTGCGCTTTGTAAGTGAAGTGTATGAAGTCTTTTTCAAGTACTACGTACGAGTACTATCTTCTGATAGCCTTTTTACATAGTGATAAATACAACTATATTTTTGAAATGTGTGACTCATAATGTCAAAATCGTTCGACAACAATTATTTGACTTACCGGTTTTGCATGAGTAAAATAGGGCTAACTTTAACCTTAATAAATAACCTTTTTTAAAATACGGCTCATAACCCGTTTCCTAATATTTATTAAAAAGTAGTCGATTTTTTTAGATTTTTACATGTCTCGATAGTCGTTATTTATGTTTGCATGTTTAAACAATAGCTTTTCTCTTGAACTCGTCCTATGCACAAGCAAATAAATGTCAATGCCACACAGCCGCTTGCGCAAAACCACGCATGATAACATTTCTATGCCAATAAATACGAATTGAAAAGTTTGTCGCAGACGATTTTGATTTTATTATTTAGCAAATAATTAGCAACAATATTTAAATTTCTTAAAACATGTAGGTAAACTTATGCTTGGTTGATTGAAAGAAATCCCATTCATGGATACGTATTTGTGCACAATCTTTGCCTTTTTCTATATCATATGTATATTTAAGTGCAATAAAGAGTTAGTAGTAGAGTTAACTAACTAAACTTGCGCTTTTAAGGACTCCTTGTGCCATTTATTTATTTACATCTTCTGCTCCTTTAAATACCATCTTCAACGAAGGTTGGCAATCATCAAGGCGATCTATATCTTTTATAAAACCGTGGCCGTGGTTTGAATTTGGTGGATTAATGTACCTACAGCTACTAAAATGTTTTCCATCTTATTTCGCCATGTACATTTTAGCAAGAAATAAATGAATAGATTGCTCTCCGGTATTTTTGAGATAGCAGCTCGGAAAAGAAATCGCGTGCTCCTATTTCTACCTAAACCCCTTATCTTCTAAAGTACATTATAAAAGTTAAGTTACATTACTTTTTGTTATGTAATTAGTCGAATAGTTTTAGCTTTGTGGTTCCGGGAGGACGTCACCTAAGGAAAATAGTAAAGTTATCCTTTATTCTGAGCATTTGAATTTGGCTACAAATTACATACCAAAACTATAAAAATGATGCCTCCTGCTATTTCGAGCGTACAATATAAAATACGAGATTCCCAAAGAAAAGAGTGAGAATTTCTACTAAAATTGTTCCATGTTTTTAAACCCCTGACGATATTATTGTAAAACTGAAAAGTAGACAATACTTCAGCGAGTTATTTCATTCTATCAACATCTTCACTGCACTCATTAGAACAGATGTGATAAATCGTGGCCTCAATTTTGTCATTTGTTTACGCCTTGGTCTTCCGAGTATCTGACTAATTTGCACTTTGAGTGTACTTCCTATTTCATGTGTTTTCCTCTCATATGGAAGCTTGTACTTTTGTTTTGATTTAGAATACATATTCCTATATTTTTCATGTTTTCATGAAAACTATAGGAATATGAACTACCGAAGCCAATCCCAACTGAATCACAAAAATCTCTCGATAAAAAAATAAAGAAATCAAAAAAACAACATGAGTCAAGTAAAGGCCAGTCTCAAAGATGGAGACTTCGCTTACGCTCAGTCAATTACGACTCGTTGACGTCAAAGCTCCAACAAAGTGAGACAATAAAAAAAATGGTATTACTCAAAGCAGCCAAACAAACATTCAGACAGATCGTAAACCGTATCAAAGCCTTATCGTTACCTGCAATAAATCTGGTAGCGTAGGGCACTGCCTGCGTTCATCATAAATTAAGTAGTTTTAAGATAATATACTTAATTTATTTTACACTAGCTGTTACCCGCAGCTCCGTCTGCTCCGAAAAGTAGACTAAGTTTAACCCCGGGTATTCTACTATATTCATACCAAGTTTCATCAATATCAGTTCAACGGTTTGACTGTGAAAGCGTAACAGACAGACAGAGTTTCACACTTATAATATTAGTAGAACTGAGAAATAGGGATAATAGGAATATGCAACGCCGGCTTTTGTTAGTTGAGGAAAAGAAACTTGTGTTTTAATTAACTTAGTGGTAAGTAAGTAATATTATTATGTAGAAACTTTGGTTATGTTATGAGGGAAAAGAGCGCTTAATTATTTTACTTATTTCTTTAAATAAATTCATCATTGTACAAATTATAAAGCACAATAGGCGGGACTAACGGTATAAACATATTATTTATCTTGTGAATTTAAAAACAATTTTTCTAATTGATGACATTAGAGATACTTAAAGTACCCTTAATTTGAGGGATAAATGCTGTATACATTTTAGTCTCTATTTTTCTATCTTTAATTTTCCTTCACATGAACGCTGTAATATTTTTTGTCTATTTCAAAACGAAACTACTAGGTATACTTAAGCTTCGGTTAATCTATATTCATAACTAAATACATGTCCTTAGAAACAAAATAATTACAAAAATCGGTTCAAAAATTTGTGCTGTAACGAAAATAAAATAGAACCTACTTCAATTTAGAAGTTGGTTGAGAATTCCTGTCGCTATCGTTACTGACGGCTAGGGCGACGTTTGCAAAATTAAATGTTAGACGCAATAAATCCATATCGAATCCGCTTGAAGAGCACATAGTCGTTTATATGTACCTTAAAATATGGCAATCAAGTAATCGAAGGTATTGTGATAGGTAATGTAACTATAGAAAGGGTCGTCTCGAGGCCGTGGGACTTTATTGTACCTATATACTTGTACATTTTATCCCAAAAGAAACAAAACAAATCTACTTAAATATGAGTAAGTACTGTTGCCAGTTTTTACCGACTTTAATCATAATTGCGGTGACAGCGATATAATGATAATTTTTTTAGAGATAGTTTGATATTAATCATACTTACCAAAATATAAAATATAGTAACCATAAAACCTAGTACCTATCTCTACATTTAAATAAATATATGAAATTGTAACATTCCGTTAACTACAGTAAAGATATTGAAAATAACTTGTTGGAATGAAATGAAATCGTTTATTTTCAATATAGGATATAAATATCACTTGTTGACGTCAATTTATAAGTTTACTACCACTTCCAAAGCGCAAGTGGAGAAGCGGCGCCACAAACTCCACTGCAGCATTTTCTTCGTAGTAAATAGAAAAACACTGACCTTTATTAACTAGTGTTAAGAATTCAGAAATGAGACGACATTTTAATTATTTACAAACAATTTATTCTTCACTAACACATCGTCACGCCATCATATTGACAACTGTCATCTGTCATTCTTCGAGTTTCCCGCCCGCAGCGCACCACAGACTGCATACAGATTTTGATGTTGACTTCTTTAAACTAGGTAAATAAATGAATTCACATGTTTGTCAGCATTTTGCACAATATTTCATTGATAAAAATTTAGATGTGGCTAGTCATACTTGGAGTAACAGAAACCAAAGCAACGACTTTAAGAATATATTGTTTATCTGTTAATTTGTACATGCTACATGTAAACCAATTGCATGGGATGTAGGTAATGTTGCAGTTAGTACTATAAATGTGCTAGTGGTTTACTTAAATTACTCGTGAAATAAAAGCCAAATTTATTTCAATCTCAATTTTTTTATTCGTACGAAGTCACAGACACAGTTTTTCAATACAATATCATTGTTGACGTCATTCTCTAACCAAAAGACAAACATAAAATTTCTCAGAACTTTAAAACAATAATATTTAGCACAATTTAAATAAGATTTGAACATTTTCGACTGTTGTCCTTTAAAATCAATGAAATGGAAATATATTTATAATGTATAGACTTGCAGTATGCTATTATTTAACACATTTGTATGACTTTGTACGTAAGTAATGTAATTGATTAGTTCCATTTAAGAGTTATATGAATGACGAACGAATGCTGGTTTGTATAAATTGAGAATATTGGTTGCATGTACCATGTATTAATTTATATTATACGTCTTTTAACTTTTATAAGAACTTTGTAATACATGTAATTCTGATAGCCATTATTTTTAACCTATCTCACAATTAAAATTGCCATTATCCCACTCTGGGCTACACTGTAAATAGACCCTGCTCCTATCGACTATCGTCACAATTTTTTAAAACCCCTTCTTAGCCTCAGACGTGGTTACTTTGACGATTATACCTGATGTCGCTTATTTACAAAAAAAAATTAAAAAAGTAGTCTGTACTAAGGACAAAACCCAAACAGCTCGTTAAATAATATGTCATATTTTAACGATAATAATATAGCTGACCTGACCTTAAGAGGCGTAGATGTTTCATATATTACTACTAATGTGAATAACAATAAAACTGCAGTAATGCGTACTTAATTACATTAAACAAAGGTCATACGAACAGGAAACGGTCCGTGCCATCAATTTCACCCTTAATGTGACCAACAGCTGTTTTTAAAACCCTGGTACATTTGAGTAAGGAGTTCCGTCTAATATGAAACATATTCAATTGTTTCAGGCGTTACTTTGTGGAAGTTAAAGTTACAAGTATTTACCAAATTATTGTTTGTGCTTCCGCCACCAGTGAATTCATGTAAATTGCACATAGTGGCGAGCATGTTGGGTCTAACAGTAATGGGTGGGCGCCCAAAGACAAACAACATATTCGCTGATTCAATCTCTTCCAGTCATCTTCTTCTATACTTATAAAACTGAAGAGTTTCTTTGTTTGAGCGCGCTAATCTCAGGAACTACTAACTGGTCCGACTTTAAAAATTCTTTCAGTGTTGGAAAGTCTACTTATCGTGGCAGGCTATAGGCTAGGACGAAGTCGGGACGGGGTAATAGTAGTCGGATATACGCGAATGAAAAATAAAAAGACATGACGACAATTATATTAACCTGTTAATAAACAATTATTTATTTCGGAATTTGCTAGTTAACGTCGACAATAAAACAGAAAAGTGTGAAATCCATCTAAGTGTTGGCAGGCAATTATTTTACCGTAAGCTGGAAGAGGGCTTCGGTACTAAACCATGAATTAAAGGTGGTTGAAACAAGGAGATATTAACGTGAGTGTCGGTACTCATAGATATTATGTCAAAATAGATATCTCAAGCTTTCCTTGTGTATTTGTAAGATAAATCGTGGCTAAAATAAACATTTGATTGGTGATTTCTTTGTCATCGAGGGCGTTAGATAGCTAATCCATAATAATAGTATAAGTGTGAAAGTCTGTCTATATGTCTGTTACGCTTTTAAGACCAAATCACAGAACGGATTGTTGAAGACCTAGGGTCAAATATAGGCTTCTTTTTTGATGCAGGCGGACCTGCGGGAAACTGCTAGTATAAAATGAATACAGGTTAAGCTATTGGTCAAGTTATAGGTAAAAACTTTGTCAGTAAAAATTCGATAGTCTTGGCCATTAACACACCTCTGGTGATGTTTCAGTTGCTCTGGACTTCCTTTAAAAGGGCTGTGTAAGCCAGACAGCAGTCGTTCCATTATATCTTATATCTGTTTAGGGTACGCTACATATATCTCAGCGTACGCTTGAGATGCTCTTAAACTGAACGAAGTCGCAGAATATTATAAAAGCGAAAATGAGTTTGTCTGTTACCGCTTTACGCTTCTTCTACTGAACCAATCTTTCCGAAATTTCACAAACACACAAAGTTAGGAATACCTACTGAAATTTCGGAAAAATTTTAACAGCCTTTCGCTCTTGTGAGATTGCGAAGCCGAGCCCAAAATATAGTATTAGAATAAAATCGACAAACATTATAAGTAAATAATTTTAAAATATAGTTGTACATTACGGTTGTAGACCTTTAGAAACCGGTCGTCTATTTGAATAGTTGGTCTTTGAAAAATTGTTTGTGGCTTTCCGTTTCGCCTAACCGTTTGTAAACCGTTAACATATTACTTAATCGTTTTAACTACGGTTCAAGTTGAGTCCGCGGCATATTCATCAGGGAAAGACATAAACACTGTGCTTTGGAAAAGGCTGCTTTATATGTACAGGCAGCTGCAAAAATGCATGCATAATCGGTGGTACATTTAGTTCTAAAAATGTATGCATACACTTTTGCAGCTGATTGTATCTATCAACGACTGAATACCTCAAAAGCACTTACCACCATTAGTCATTACAAATACATAAAGTTTGTGACAAAATTTTACAATGACATGAGTAAGTATCCAAATGTAAAAAAATAATGAACCAACCAAAAACATTTGTTAGTTTGACCGATAATACTTGACACTCGGAATTTTGTGGTACTGGTGATATTTTTTTATGAACGTGATATATATTCTCTACCATCTATACAAGGATTTCTATGCTAGATAACATCAGCAAGAATCTTTGACAGTCCAACCGACAGCAACTTCTAAATGTAAAAACTGCACTTGAAGATCGTTAGACTTCTTGTAGAAGTTTTCTTTGAAGGTGAAAATGCGGGCTAAGATTACGAAAATGCTGTAGGTATAATTTTCTTATAATTCTCAAATACTACGTAAATCCTTTGTAAAAAAACTCATTATTAAAAAATATGTAAAATTCAAAAGCATATCAAGTCTCATGGTTCATTAGTCGATTTATAATTCGTACTAAATGCATCTGTTCTAAGTACTACGTATTCTCCTTTATTGTTAGGTTTTTCATAGTACGGTTTTTCCAAATAATCTCTTGTACGAGTAAGTTAGTGCCAAGAAAATCCCTATTTTTTGTGTCATATTTTAAACATTGGTCATTGTTGTTATTTGTTATTATACATTTTTTTCTTAAATGTTCAATAGAGTTTGAATGACAGAGAACGATAATGTCACTGGTTTTAAGGTCGTCTGCAGTTGTCTGGTTTCTTCATTAGTTCAAGTTTAACCCCGAGAATCACGTAGGGTCGAGTGTAGAATCTTTATATGGTATTTAGAGGTAAAGTAAGGGTAACCTATCATACTCAAGAATAGGTTATGTACGAATTTTAAAACACCAAAAACGTTTCGTAATTTTGTTTATTTCTATAATTTCATTTGACCGAAATTTCAATTGCCATATTGTTGAAATTCCGATTTTTGATTGTTAAATAATAAATAATTAAAATCATAATGTTGAAATCCATTACATTACATTATATATATATATATATATATATATATATATATATATATATACATTATACATACAAAAGGAAACCTAACTTATTTTCCACGACAAAGTTGTTTTTGGGTCTTTATTATTTTCGCCCTAAGCTTGGGTGATGTTTTGGTCACAAAATAACCTAACGAACCTAAACTACCCATCGTGGACAAGTTGTTTCGTTATGGCGGGGGCTTCGCCTCCGAGCCCTCCTTTTACTTTTTTTATTTGGACCAATCTTTTTTAGTTTCTTCCAAACTTTTTCGATTTGTCGACTGTAAGTAGTTATTGAAAATCTGTGAAAATAATAATATGAAAAAAGTTACTTCAATGGTTAATACTTCTAGAAAATGAAATTATTCTTACTAAAACATCTATCAAAATAAAATTACATGTTTTGATTTTCGGTCGACAGACATTTGGCATTTAAAACTTCGTCGTTTCATTTTCGAACAACTGAAATTCTAAGAGAAAAAAATCGTGTGTATCATAGGTTACCAAAGTAAGACATATGGTAAAACGTAGGTAGACTTACGGCATTAACTGCGCCCTTTGAGGCCGCGGTTTCGCTAAACTAGACTTACTAGACTACCTACTTAGTCTATTTTGTAAATGTACCATTTTACAAATAAACATAGTTTAAAAGTTTTAATTTTTTTATAATGAAACTGTTTTTATGAATAAATATGAGTTTTTGTTATAATTCTGTCTATCATAAACCATATTTCATTGCCCATTGTTTTGTTGTTAAAATTCTCTGTAATTATTTTAGATAATATTTTATATTACGTCTATATAATGATTGTATGTCTTCACAATATACGTCATACAAGTTAGAAAAATCTGTTGAATAAACCTATTTTTGAGCCTCAGGCGACAATAGCATTAGATAACACTGTACGATTACGAGTAAGTACTCGTAAGTATCATACGTCAGCAATTGATTTATTTTTACTCATATTACATAATCTACCTGTTTTTATGGACCATATATTTGCGAGTTTTTGGAATATACTTCTCTATGCGTTTCCCCGCGGTCACGTCTGCATCTGTATTGCTTCGGAGCACTGGGGATGACAAATAAAAATACAAGCAAGTTGAAGGCGGCAGATCTCTGAGTAACGAATTCTCAAAAAAATCTCACAACTTTTAATTTTCTGCTAAGGACATCTTGACGCCCAATTGTCAATGGCGGGCTTGTTTTATTTTATCTCCTGTGATAAAAATAAAAATTATAGAAATATACTTGAAATTGTCAATTCAAGGCTAGGCTATATAAGGTAAGTGATACAAACAAGGCCTACCTAATTTCAAACACTCTTATCTTGATAAATTATTCTAAGAAGGCGATAAATAACATTATGACATTATTTTTTAAATGAATTTTAAGTAATTATGTATATAAGTATGTAACAATATAAAAATCACCTAAAAAGAGATTTCCTTTAGAACCCTTGTACCAAGTTTTCCTAATGTTAAGTTTCCCATGTATATTTCACGCTGTAAATATACATACTGTAATTTATGGGAAACTTACATGAAATAAATAAATAAGAGGTTATTCGTAAACCTTATTTTTCAACTTGTTTTTCGTGAGTTATGTTGTTATCAGTATATATTACTTGAAACAAAACTTCAAAGTGTAACTTATTAAAATTAGATAGAAATTACAACAAATTACTAACACGCAAATGAAAACGCTCATCATACATAAACGACCGGCCACTATTGTCGCTATAAGCGCGATTGGGCCTCTTGCACTGTTTTCTGAGTCGTGGCGCTTTCGTTTATGCGAATGTGAAGTATTTTTGATGTAAATATATTCTAAACTACTTTTCCGAACTACAGGCTTTCTTTTAGCCTTAATTGTATCAAGCACCTTATGTGTAGGTCTGTTAATCCATACTAATATTATAAGTGCTGATGTTTGGTATGAATATAGTTGAAGACCCGGGGTCAAACATAGGCTACTTTTTGACGCAGGCGGAGCTGCGGGAAACAGCTTGTGTTGTATAAGTCTTAAAATAAACAACAACCCCGTATAACAAGACGAAGCGCCATCTAAACGCGGTGATTTGCGTAGTAGTCTGCGCCGGCGCCGATAATGGCAGTGAATTCACGCACTAATGACCGCTCGTTACCAACCGTCCAGCAGGAAGCAATCTTACATCTATTGCCATAAATCTGGTCGGCGTGACAGGATCCTCAAGGACATAAAAACATCATTATCAAAGCTTGTCAATTTTACGCCAAATTTTCGCGCCATAAATCTGGTTTATATTACGTAAAGAGTTTACAAGTAACGCACTCATCGTGTGTTACCCGTGCATACTATAAGATTGTGACCATGGATGCCGAAGACCGGGCGAAATGGAGGAGATAGAGCAGGAAAGCGGCCTCTGAGCTCCGAGGCACACAGCCGAGGAGGCAACCGGAAATGCGATGAGATGATAGAGAGAGGATGTGACCATAGACGATATACTATTGCATAGGTAGGTAGTCTCTGCGTTGTACTACTAACTAGACTAGTACACCGCGGTGGAGGCCTACCAGTGTGGTGCCTTTGGCAATGCCCTGTGGCGAAATTTTGGTCATTACAAATGTAGTAGTATAAAAAGAAGTAGTACATCCATATCTATGATTAAAAGCGTACCCTGAGCGTAAGATGGGGATGAAATTGTGAAGCGCACTCAGAAATGTTTGTATGGTAGAGACAAATAACGTCGCATGTTCAGATCATTGCTTTAGTTAAAGACTTCGAAGAACGGATATCCGGCAACTATTCATTTGTTGAAATTCTTCGAGATATGTGGATGTGAAAGCAAAAACAATATCATTAATATAAATATAATATAAATATTTTTGGGAACGAAGTTCGTAAGAGTTGAGTAGTGGCAACGGTGAGTTGAACGAAAACCATTCGACTCACTGGTTTTGTGATCTTGACAATAGCACTCAAGGTGCCTTACTATCATCTCTAATGGCAGGGCAGAAACGAGTGAGCAAGAGAGATGTCGCCTTATACCTTGTATTGCGCCATCTCTTTCACTCACTCTTTTCTGCCCTGCTATAAGAGGTAATAGTAGTGCCGAGATATAAAAAGGTAAAAAATAAACAGGCTTTTAAGTTCAAATTCCTTAATTTGCATAATTGTACAAAGTTGACAAATAACTTACAGGTAACTTATGAGTTCCAATACATTTTACCTCAATAAGGTGTGCAAATATGCGTTTAGTCTGTATACATAACAAACACCAACCAAATTTTTATATTGTGTTTAGTACGTGAAACTAAACCACTTTGAATGAAAACATGAGTGAAAGTCGAGACAAATTCCTCTCATACAAATCAAGTGATCAACTGACAGGATTTTTTTTTATATAATTTAATTTGTTTTTATTTTAGATTTTTTTTGGTCGAAATTTTTATCTCGCTTTTCACTTTTATTTTTATTAAAAGTCGTTTAGTGTTACTACAGATTACAGAATTACTACGTACAAAACACATTGTAAAAATTTGACTAGTGTTTAAAAGCTTCAGCTACTCTCATAGACTTACGAGAATAAGGGATATTTTAAGTAATTTTAATATAGTAAAAAATGAGGAAGAATTAAATAACAAGTGTTACTTGCTCTTCCTCAATGCTTTTGAATGAACTTTTCACTTTTATGCATATTAAAATACCAAACCAAAGAGAAAAATGTAGACCTTTATGAAGCTGCTGTAATTGTACTTAACAATTCTCTTCATTGTCACCTATAGGTTTTAATTAAAAAATTAACCGTCTATAAATATATTTTTTTTATTCAATCAATATGCCTCGGGTGATGCGTCCGGACACCAGGGTGCGCAGAGTCCTTTAATCAACTTTTCGTTTAGCTTTTTTTGTGAAAGCGGCGGTTCCAATTAACACTGACACAAGGATGTGCAGGGTCGATTGACCACGCAACCCACTCGATATGAATAAATGAATCTTTGTAAAATATAGGTACAGACCTAGCTTAAATTTTATTACACTCATTTGAACTGTGTAATGGGTGTAATCCATACTAATATTATAAATGCGAAAGTCTATCTGTCTGTCTGTTACGCTTTCACGGCCAAACCGCTCAACAGATTTTGATGGAATTTGGTATGAATATAGTTGAAGACATAGGCTATATAAAACATAGGCTACTTTTTGACGCAGGCAGAGCTGCGGGAAACAGCTAGTATTAGATAATGCAGCGACCATCGATATTAGGTACTCTCGCTATAGTAGTAACCTATCGATTGAGCATTTTCGATACGGCGACCATCGATGTAGTGACTGGCGATACTATGAACTAGACACTATTAACAAACATAACATAATATGAAGTATCACGTCATTTGTAAATTTTTGGTTACCTTGATAACAAAAATAACTGGATAATGTTTGTCCACTGAAATTATCACAAAGTTACTAACATTACCTTTTAAAGTAAGTACGAGTAGTTTAACTATTGAATATTAAAAAGAAACTTAAGGATATGCAAGGTTTTTGTTACTGAATCAAAAATTTATATTTTTTTATTGAAGTTAATGTTGAATCCTAAATAGAAATACGGAACTGACTGAGCGTAAGCAAAGTCTCAATTTCAAGACTGCTTGGCCAATTTTGCTTTTGTACAAATGTATGTTCCGGGCTTAGTCTCATTTCTGAACGGATCGTTCGTTACGAAATATGATACACGTGTTCCTTAATTTATTTAAAAAATGGGGGTAAGTTTAATGTAATTTCAATCATACTTAATTGAGAACAGCATGTCAGGTTCTCTACAAATACGGTAAAAAACTCAAAAATGTAAACGAAGAAAGTTCATAGCAGCGTATTATGAATAAATCTCGTTGAAGGTAGTACGCGAAGTCTACTGTTCACTGAAATACTAGTTTATGAAAATTCCTAGTCTCTACCTGTCAATTCATGCTAAACAGCAGCTGCTGTATCATATTATGTGTGCGATTGTAGAGGTATTTTATCACGAGCTCTATACGTGCTTTGAATGGCACTAATTGTTATCACTATATAGTCGTCGTAGTTTTAACTCATATTACTTATTACATTTATTTTTAGAAGTTGGGTTTTTGACATTCGCTGACAGTATTTTCTCTCGACTTCGATAGTATTACTGCTTTTGCTGTCTGATTTGTTCTTTTCTTCTTCATCATCTTGTTTAAGTCTCAAAATTTGTGTGCCCAGTACGCTGTCACGTGACTGAATGGCTGTCATAGAAAGTTTTGAGAATAGACCACCTCACTTCTCGTAGGAAGTTAAAGAGTATTATCGAAATGATATAAAAGTGTCAATATGTTTGACGAATCTTAAAATGTCTAAAGGACCAACTACCCCTCATTATTCTACCCCTCATTGATTATGGTGATGTGTGTTATCTGGACTTAACCGAAGAACAGCTGAACAAACTAGAGCGTCTCGTAAATAATTGTATTAGATTTATCTTCTGTCTCCAAAAGTATGACCATATTTCGGAATACCGTTCTGAGCTTAAATGGCTACCTATACGGCAACGCAGGAATTTGCATATATTATGCCAACTTCATAATATTCTTTACAATCCACTGTCCCCTGATTACCTCAAAACTGATTTTAAACTATTGAGTTTCACTCATGAAAGAATCCTGCGTGACGGCTGTTAGACTCTGGAATAATCTTCCTGAGTCCATTAGAACAGTCTCCAGCCGTGCCAACTTTAAAAAGCTTGTCTACGATCTCCTACTCTCGCGGTTTAGGCAGTTAAACATGAGTAAATTTTGAGTTGCTGCTATTATTTCGTTGATATAACTCTTAAAATTAACTGTATTTTGATTATTATTTCATCGTATATTAGTAAGTATATTATATAAGTACCATAAGTAAATTTATTATCCATTCCAACTTTTGTATTTATAGCTATATATTTTTAATACCCACATGACGATATCTGTTTAACCCAAAGGTTGACTGTTAGATAATGCTTTTAGCATTAAGTTCGCCTATTGTGATATACAATTGTATTATGTACAATAAAGTTTAAATAAATAAATAAACTAATAAAAACAACAAGTTTTAAAGAGTTTGAGCTCTACTCTGAGACATGGCTTGGGATACATTCGGGCAATAACTAATTCCCATTAGTAGCAATATTTTATTGTTTATTTCTATATCTTGTATGCTAGGTAAAAAATTTATCGTAACCATATCTTAAAATAATAAAATGAATTTAGATAAACTTAATTCATAATCTGACAACCCCATTGGTCTTTATAGAACCTTAACATCCGAATATTACCAACTCTAAAGGTCAATATTTTGAAGAAAACAAATATTTTAAAACTACGAAACTAAATCACAATAAATTATCACAGGCATCCGACTTTAAATTAATGAAGAAGTATTGAGAAATACCGAATCAGCTTCCCAGAGCACCCGAGATCATCATACTTTATCTTTACTTAATCAGCCGGCTAAAAATAACCTTACACAGCATGTAATAACTTTAAGACATCGTTATGAATACAAATACAGTGTAATAATATGCAAACATGTGAAGAAAACGGGTATATAGGTACAATGTCAAGGCCGTTGACCGTAGGCTGGCGAGTTGGACATTAATTTGCAAAATAAGGAAAGGACAGAATAAACACTGCCGCAGTTGCAATGAGAGAATAAAAGATGGCGTTTATCGTCGACTCTGAAAAAAATTCAATCAAAAAGGTAAATACTCAAAAAGGTAAATACAGCTGTTTTAATTTATAATAAATATCATTATTAACTAGGTTTATTGACTAACGCCCGTATTCTTAATCATAACTTCACTCAAACTCATTGGAGGAAGCCTTAAGGAAGTCCTGAAACTAATAAGATTTTTAAGAATAACGTACCTTCGTTGGTGTTACATAAAATTAAAAGATTTAATTTGACACAAGAGTCAAAAGACGAACAGCAAACAGCTGTTATGAATTTTCCTTAAAGCTACAGTTAAAGCTTTTTCTTCCAGTCAAACCATCGAATAAAATAATAAAATTATCGTCAACGTCACATTCTGCATTATTTATGTTTTGTACTATATGGCTGTATATTATGCGTCTGCGACGTCGTCGTATCAACGCATTATTCACTTCGAAATTTATATTGAATCTAACAGAAATCCCCCCCCCCCCCCCCTTTATAAATTCGATGAGCTTTCTTAGCTTAGCGCATATCTATGCAAATAGAATGATTTTTTTCCTCTTTCTTTCACCTCAGCGCATTTTCGATGTTTTCGAAGTGAAGTTCTGACTACCTAGTGATCATTATTTATCACCTTTATTTTACTCTGTGAAATAAAATGAGTCTACCCTTAAATGCAATTGTATACGTATCACGTTTTAATTTTTTTTTTTCTTAAATCTATTACGCGTGTTTATTCAAACGCTTTGACTATCATATTTGACAATTTAATAACGCACTGGGACTTTTGGCGGGAAGCTGTGAAGAGCAGTATCGGCGCTGTATTTTATTTTCCAAAATTTGTGTTTTTTTGAGTGTTTGTGCATAATAATGGTAGATTATTATTAGCAATATGTTCAAGAACAAGTGTGAGTGTTGGGAAGTGATACAGTGTTCGATTTATGTGATTTCCTCGCTTGTTTTCAAAAGCTCCTGGAAATCGCTAAGTGCAGTTTTTCTACCACTTCACTTAGCCTGACTCTTCTGACTCGACTTGATTATGACTTGACTTAACTTTTTTTTTAAATATTTTATTTGTTACTGGCTAAATACGAAAGTAAGAGCCAAAATGAAAAAAATAAAAATAATAACGAACTGTCAAAAAGAAACAAAAAAGTTATTTGGCGGTAAATGTTGAAAAGTTAGACATTTCAAGTTTGTGAAGTAGCATGGATCGTCTCCGTAATTTCCGATTACTTTAATTAAATGAGTACTATTTTTGTCAGAAAATAAAAATAGGTAAGCTATTGATATTTCATGTTTTACTTGTAATTTTATGGAATCTATGATAAGATACGATCGTAAAACTGTAATGTAATAACTGTATGTTGCCAAATGTATATATACATCATGCGTTTGTGGCTTATCCTGGTCATGTGAATTTTTTTGAGTTTAGAGTGAATTTTTTTGTGTTTAGAGTTTCAGTTTATTTCGCTTTGTATTTCAGGATGATTAAGCGTTTACAAGAACGAGATATTGAGAGTACTTTATCAACTCTCGAAAATGGACATATTTCTGAAGACGAAGAGTGCATAGGCGACGAAAATGAAATATATTACTACCCCAATGTTCAATATTTTATACAGGAGTTTAAAGATGTACCAGAAGAAGAACAGAACGATGCAGATCCTGATTTAGTCGTTGAAGAACAAAGTCCACCCGATGAATTCCCAGTCGAGGTGACTTCATCTAGTCAGGGACTATGGGGTACTATATTGGTGTAGGCGCCTGGAGGCAATGAAGCAGGGAGCTTATATGGAAAAATGCAATATGAAATATTGTGAAGATGTGGATATTATTGTAACTTGCTGGATAGACAATAAACTTGTGACGTTGGCATTTACTATGTTGGGTTTCAGCCAGCTGAAACTGTCAGCAGATTTGATAAAAAACGGAAAAAGAAAGTCCATTGTCTGCCCAAAAATTGTAGAAGAAGAATACACAGCACTGGAATACACGGGCGGAGTTGATGTGATGGACAGTTATTTGGATAGTCAGTAATTAACTCATGCAAACATATCTCTAGAGGATTTTAGATCAGACCTTGTGTAATTATAAAAAATATACTGACCCCAAAAGAGGAAGGCCTTTAACCGAGAGCCAATGAAACCCGTTCCTCCAAAAGACGTGCGGTCATCATCAAATCAAAAAACGATGTTCTACTAAGAATAGATGCACACTTCCTGGTTGTAAAGGTTTTTCGCGGACTGAGTGCACAAAATGTATGGTTGCATTATGAAGATATACTAAAGATTTCAGAAGCAGCATTTCATCTATACATATAAAAATCAATGCCACTTTTCGTTGTAATTTTTAAAACGCAAGATCGGGCTCACCTATCCAAACCAAATATTTAGGCTTTGTTCGGACTATTTAGTAGATGGTTTATGTGAAGTTTGCACAAAATCGGTCGAGCGGTTCTTCATTTATCACTTTATACGTAGCAAAGCACGTACCGGGCTGCTAGTTTATAATATTTTTTTATTAGTTTTGTATTTGATTGTATAAACAGCGGTAACCTCCAATAAATGAATACCTAACTTATGTATTGCAGGTCACATTTATTTTAAGTCTTGACGCATGGTGTTGCCAAATGTCTACATACTTGTTTTTTCAAAATAAGTATCTATTCTCTAATACCAGATTTTTGAAAATACTTTTACGTTATAAACACCTGTCTGAAAAAAAATTCCGCTCTGAAATAAAAATTCACGCATTTAAGGGTTAAGCAGGATACAATATCCAAAGTGAAAACTAAACCAAGTAACAAGTAGCCCTTTCCTCGATGTGCAACCCTAATGTCGCATACAAAGAATTTGT
Source organism: Euzophera pinguis (assembly GCA_947363495.1). Lineage (NCBI taxonomy): Eukaryota > Metazoa > Arthropoda > Insecta > Lepidoptera > Pyralidae > Euzophera > Euzophera pinguis. The sequence goes on from OX376164.1 coordinate 4,335,499, forward strand.
TTGATGCATTGAAAATTGTAAATGACACCATTTATGAATGATCTCAAGAAAAATAACTCGCATAAAATTTTCCCCATCTTCAATATTATAATTAAAAGTTGGTTTTGGTTTCCTTAATTGATTTATTTATTTATTTATTTAACCTTCATTGTACAAATTACAATTTGTAAAGCACAATAGGCGGACTTAATGCTAAAAGCATTATCTAACAGTCAACCTTTGGGTATAGCAGAGAGCTTAAATGTGGGTGTACAGAAAATACCACGGGAACGGCTTGTAAAATCTATACTTATACGAATAAACCTACACAACCATATATTTTATAATACAATAAACATACATAAACAATACATATACCTATACAAATAATATATATATATATATATATATATATATATATATATATATATATATATATACATAAACATATAGTAAATTCATATAATATAATGTTACATAAAATACAGATGCAATATACGTCATTAAACCAAGTATGGTTAATGACTACATTTAATCAGTTGCTTTGCTGAGCGAGAAAATGTCTGAATACCAGAGCTTTGAAACCATCGCGGCTAGAGGCACTCCTAATAGATTCGGGAATCGCGTTCCAGAGTCTGACAGCCGTAACGGCGAAAGAGTTGGAGTAGAACCCAGTACGGTGAGAAGGAGTGGCGAGAGTTAACTTATTTGAAGAACGCAGGGCTCTTTCATGAGTTGAACTTAACAGTTGGAAGTCTTTTTTAAGGTAGCCTAGAGAAGAGGGATTATTTAAAATATTGTACAATTGACAAAGAATGTGGAGATTCCTGCGTTGACGGATTGAAAGCCATTTAAGCTGGGAACGGTATTTCGAGACATGGTCGTATTTACGAAGGCAGAAAATGAATCTGATGCAGTTGTTAAGAAGGCGGTCTAATTTGTTTAATTGTTCTTCAGTTATGTCCAGAAAACACACATCAGCATAATCAATTATCGGGATAACAAGGGCCTGGACCAGCATAGTTTTCGTTTTGATAGGCAAAAAATTCTTTAAACGTTGTAGGTAATGAAGTGAGGCAAATACCTTCCGACTAACCTCAGTAATGTGATACTGCCAGCTCAGTGTAGAATCCACGTAGAGACCCAGATCCTTTACTACATGACACAGCGAAATCTCAGTTCCACTATAGATAATGGGTTGGATCGATTTAATGTCTAATTTATTGATTTGAACACTACTTCCTATAACAATGGCCTGACACTTTTTAGCGTTTACCGAGATTCCAAAGCTGCAAGACCACTCCAGAATACTACGTAAATTGTTATTTATTAAGTCAATAGCAGAGTCGATATGATCTATATTGGTTTGTGTATAAAGCTGCAAGTCATCAGCGTAGTAATGATGTGGGCACGTCAATACTGAAGACAAGAGATTTATAAAAATCGAGAATAAAATTGGGGACAGTATACCGCCCTGTGGAACACCAGCATCAAGCTCGCACCAGCCAGAAGTATTTTCCTCCAACACACATAAACTTACAATTTGTGTTGACAACTGAATAAGTAGGTATATTAATTTAACTTTAAAAAGCATTAAGTAAGTATACCTATTTATATAATTACTAGCTGTTTTCCGCAGCTTGGTCTGCCACAAAAAGTAGCCTATGTTTGACCCCGGGTCTTCAACTATATCCATACCAAATTTCATCAACATCCGTTCAGCGGTTTGGCCGTGAAAGCGTAACAGACAGAAAGACAGACAGACTTTCGCCTTTATAATATTAGTATGGAAGTATGTACTAGTATGGATGTCGAATGAAATCTGTTCGACATCGAACAAAAGAAAGAAAACTCTGGCGCTCTCTCTCGGAGGCCAAGATCCATTTCGGGTCGTTGAGCCAGCGGAGTAAGTAACAGAAAAACAGTTCCTTGATAGCCAAAAAGGCTATTCCTGACTGTTTCTTTCTTTTAGTGGCTTCAATTAAAATAAACTAAATCTTATAAGTACTATGCCGAACTGTGATACATTGTACCTATAATCCCAGAATAAATTATGATAGGGAAACCACAGACTACAAACGTGAAACTGCGTCGTAAAATTAAATTTTATTGTCTTGCGCTAAACAGATACTTGGTTTTATCTAGATGCTTAGATTTTATATGCAGGAATTAAAACATGATTAAATGTGATATGTTCCGTTATTTTCAGATTATAGATCCCGAAAACATAAATTCAGCGTAGATATAATAGAGTTTTATAAGGAATGTACTCTATTTACTTTTTCAGAATCATCAGCGGCAGAAATATCGCGAGATCAATCGAAGTTGTGGTTTTTACTAGTAATGGAATACAATGTAATAAATAAATGTCTTTCTTTATAAGCTTAGCAACAGCACGTTCCTATCTATAAAATCTCATTAGCCTCCAGCCACCTCTAGCGGTACCTAAACACATTAAAAGCTCGATAAACGCTAATTAATTATTTTATTTAAAACCTGTTGTCAAACTATGTTGGGCAAGTCAATGACTTGGTTTTAGCCGGGCTACCTGGGGAGACCTAAACCTGTCTTCTTATGGGGAAACCGGGATATGGAGGTATCTTGTCACAGGGAATAAATACTATAGGTATTTATAGATACGAATATTTGTTTAAGTGTCAGGTATTAGAACATGAAGTATCATGTTTTATCCAGTGAACGAACCTTCCTGAAATTTCGCGTACTCGCAATTAGGAGTACTGAGAAGGACACAGGGTAGCTTGCAACCAGAAAAAATAGCTTTGGACCTTAATATGCCCGAGTTGGGAATCGCACTTTCTACCGAGTGATAGATACATAGTGCTTTTCATCCCTACGGACGTACTTTCTACCCCGTCCTTGAGTAAGTATGAGTGTACTTTCCGAGCAAGTGTAGTATAAAAATGTATTACCAATATGTAAGGCAAATACTAATAATAGATTGTTCGAGGCCACTCTTCGTATGCTATCAACTGTACATTAAAATATGAATTTTATGACGGACGTGAATGCACTTCCTCTAACAAGTATTTCCTTAAAGTCCACTTGAAAGAAACACTTTATTGGAATAAAACACGGGAAAAATAAAATAGGTAAATAAAATAGTCCACTACTAGTTATCTTGCCCAGCTATTAACAATTTATATTTTAACACAAAACGAAGAGTCGTCTCTACCTTTTACCTTTTGCCCTTGTATATACTTTTATTGAATCTAATACATCCAATTCTTTAACTTACCAAAAATAAAAGTTAAAAACGAAACAGGCTCAGTCAGAGTCGAACTCTCGCACGAAGGATTCCGTACCATATTCTGTGAATATTTCAAGCGTCTTGAAAACGGCAATAAATTTCACGTTTGTGGTATGAGAATTAGTTAGAATTTGTTGTTACAACGGCAACAGGAACACATCATTTGTGATTTTAACTGTCTATCTATCACGGTTTATGAGATACAGCCTGGTGACAGACTGAGTTGAGTATTATATTATTATGGTCACCTCAGATTAAAAAACCTTATATTTTGTAATCTGCGATGGTCCCGTTATTACCCTTTGGGTACGGAACGCTACAAAAAAACTAGCTTTATATTGAAATAAAAGTCTTATACTCTATGATGTAAATCAATCATTGCTAATCACGACTCGTTATGGTGTTCATAAATTACAAATTGCAATAGGGATGATATTACACTCTATGGTCAAAAGATCTCATCAAGGCACATTTCACCTTTACAATGTTGCAAGGTGGTTCGGGCAATGACGTCTGGGAATTTTTTTTTTGAGGCGTGGCTAGATACGTTTAACCAGAACATTATTTAGATATCGCGTCCGAAGCTGCCAAAATTAGGATAATGTATAGAAAAAGCAGATTTTTTTTTATTTAAAATATTCGGTTGATTACATCTCTATTGTCTAGTTTGCTAAAACTCTATTCACTCTAGACTTAAAAGGATCGATGTTAAAGCTGTCTCCAAAAATATGTCAGCCGGTTGAGTTCCACTTAAAAAAAAAACTGCTTGTGCGAGCTGTTAGGATTTCGAGACATGTACCCGTCAGCTATTAACATTACTAAGTATATCAATGGTACAGGGCTGAAGTATATCCTTCCGTTTGACCGTTTGATATTATCATATGTTAAGTTTGCGGTTAGTGCTGAAACTCATGCTCATAACGACTTTAACTAAGACCCATTCATATTCCTCTCAAGACCTCAAATCAATTTCGCTGCAATTGTAAAGCGAGTGCCAAAATAATCTGCCCATAACCAAATATCACTTTTATCCGAAAATGTCGTAATTCTCAACAATAGCGGTCAATCAAAGCTATTCGACTCATTGCATGTCAGTTTATTTGGTTGCTATTGTCTCATCAAAACCTTGACTGTATGTATGACTGTGCGTGATCAATGCACATGTATTGTGTAATTTTCACATCGTATTAATTTCCATAAATTTTTGGGCATCTCTTTGTATGAAACGTGCGATTCTCGAAATTTGTGCAGCGAACTAATTATTGATGGCAACCTTGAAAAAGTAAACATTAGAAATGAATTTCGCATTAGAGAACATTTTTGATATTTGTCGGAAATTAAGATCTAAATCTTACAAAACGTATCTATCAATTTAATGCTATCTTGGCTAATTCTCACATGAAAAATTGACTCTATATTTCTAAATATACAAATGCTTTTGTGCGAATCGGCTTTGATGATTTTTAATTAATGAAAATTAAAAAGAAAACTTTATTTTCACCTTAATATAAATGCATTATCAGCTCTTATTTTGCCAGCTGGTAACACCATCTGATGGGTTGACGATCGGCCATCTCAACTTTAATTCGTAATAGCAAGGGTCCCCCAGTCCGGTTGTGCAAGCCGGCGAGGTGAATGATCCTCAGTCCATCCATCATGGATGCAATCGTCAAGTAATAAATAGCTTCATAGAGGTGTATTTTTATCTGTCTGCAAGAAAATTAATCGCCATCGATGTTTCTAACTCTGATCAATTTGAAATAAGAACACAGTGAAGTCCTGGTTAAAAAATATCTGGCTGAAAACATTCCTCCTAGAGTTATTTTTTTCAGTAGAAGGAAATTACCTGTGATATGTCGTTGTCATCAATGTTAAATCGGATCAATTCGAAATTCGAATCGAACGAATAGAAGATTAATCCGCCTGGTATTGTACTAATTGCGTAAGAGTAGTCCATTTTTTCTTAAAATAGATAAAAGAAAAATAAAGAAGAGAGAGTTCATATTTCTGTGATTTTTGAGTCTTAGTCTCCTTTAAGAGAGAGAATAAAATAAAGATTGTAATTTTAAACACTTTTGTTTGAATTTTTGTTTTGAACATATTTTACGCTAGCTAGCTCTAGGTCGTAAATAGAGCTCAACAACTACCTTTTAACACACGAATATTATAATTGAAAAACATTAGCATGTGCGGCTTTGAAAGGAATCGGTGTCCATTTTAGTCTTTGAATTTTTAGACTAGAAATAGCAAAACTAATCTAGCTAGACATCAAGTTCAATGTAACAGCAGAAAATTGTTGTTTCGTGGCCAATTATGTCGTTAAGTTGGCAAAATACTTTGGTGGCCGAGAGAATCATCTAACCTTAACGTTTAACTTTTGTGCTTGAATTTTTTTTTTTCATTGAAATGCTTGGTTTATGTATACCTATAGAAAAAGGTCGCAGGCAAACGCTGGACACAGGGCACTTCCAACTGGTCGTTTTGGAAATCATTAGGGCCTATGTCTAGCAGTGGACTGACTGCTGCTGAAATGATGATAATATTAATATTAAGTAGTGCGACAACCAGTGGTCTTTATCACTCGGTGTAACTAGTTCAGTATATGAGCTCTTATAAAAGCAGCCTAATTAATTAAAAAGTGCGAAATTACATAAAATTCGAATCGATTTTGAGAGGGTCATAAATTCCAAAACTCGAACTCTATGCGAGACAAAAATCGATCCCTACCATGTCGATGATAAAGTCATGATGTGTGTAGATATGATACGTATAATTTAATTGAGTGTTTATTTATTTATTATAACTATATTGTTTCACAAAGTACACATATCTACTTATAACAATTGGCGGACTTAATGCTAAGAGCATTGGGGAAAGAGGTATTAGTATAGAGCAAATTTTATCAAAAGCCGAAGTCCATATACCGTACCGTTGAGCTAACATAAAAAATAAAGCGGGTATTATTAAACATAAAAGTTGCTGACAGATGTCAAAACATGAGCCCTATTTTGATTGTATGACATATAATTATGTCGAATAAAAATCGTTCGATATCGAACAAAAATCCTTCGTTAACGAAAGAAAATATGTCGATATCGAACAACATTATTCGACTCGCCGATATTGTGTGAGTCACACTTTTTCAAAAATAGGGCTTCGGACCTCCTATAACTCGACAACTGTAATCAATAAGAGTGAGACGAGAGCTAATGACCCAAAAAACAGTAGCTAATGGCAGTAACGGTGCTCTGAATTAAACGGGATACCTGTTCTATCCAATCCATACCAGATTTTACTGGCATTTGTCAACTGTCACCGTGTTTACCCTGTCCGCTTTCGAAAAATCCATTTAAGTAAGTATATTCTGTTGGCTCTAGTTTACAATGAAGTAAGATAAGGCGCCATGATCTCACAATACATATTTCTGTTCGTAATAAAATAGAATATCGTTTATTATGACTTATGATTAAGACATGATAAACAATCACACACAAAGAAAAAAAAAAACAAAATAAATCACTAGGTTCTTTATTAAACGCGTTATCCGACCACTTCTCAATAGGTGATATAGAAGTATTGTACAAATAAACAAAATTTAAATACTTAAATGATCAAATACAAACTCAGGTTATAATAGAGATCAGGCAGGTAAAATGGTAGAGATTCTTCAAATACCAGTCTTTATTATTTACATAAATTGGGCAGATTCTTAGTTGATGAATAATGCTGTTGTTGTCGATAGCCATGTCCAAATTGTCGAATTTGGTACGAATTTACAATAGATCTGACGGCCATCTTGTTTACACACGTGCCGTGTATCGTATTGTAATAAAATTAATCCAAACGTTTCGAAATAAGATAATTTACTCTGTTCATTGATAGAGAATATATAGAGTGACTTAATACCCAGCCAAATTTTTACAGTATTTTCAGTACATGAAACTCAATTGCTATTTTTCAGATGCGCGATTTAGTAGGGTATATTTTTTTTAATGTTAACTTGTTTACTAAATGTGACCTTTAAATCGATAACATTTATCAAAACACAATTAATTTTAAACCTGTTATTAGTTGTAATTTAATTGTTATATTTATAGGAAAATCTGAAATACCTTGGGACCAGTTCAAAAATGGTGTCAATTCGTGACCAGGCGCGACTCATGACAATTTGTTGATATCAAACTGATAAAATTAGTAGCCATAGGTACGTTAGTATTATTAATATATCTGTGCCATAGGTATCTATAGGTCATGCACACATTCACAGAAGTGACCCACAAGATTTTCCTTGTTGTTTATTCCAGTGGTTATATCGAAACCTTATTTTTGTTCTTTCTTCTAATGAGTTATTTTACTATCTTGATCATCATCATCATTTCTTGTAGGGTAATTGTCAATCGACCATGTACACCCTGGTATCAGAGTTGTTCGGAACCGCCCCTCGCCTTCCATTAACGACCGCAAGCCTTTAGAAGCACGGAATCAATCTTTATTATCAGACAATCAGGTGATTCAAGCCTGCAATGTTCTAACCAAATTGGAAACAACTAAACAAAGTATGCTTCCCGTTGGAACCAAACCGACGGCCCCGAGGCGAAGGCGAACGCCTTAACCATTGGACCACGGAGGCAGTATCTTGTTAAAAATAATCTTGAGCGATACGAAAATAACTACATGTTTAACATAATAGCTAAACTAATTACTTACTTTTATTTAATCAGCCGCCTAGCCCTCGTTAAGTTGCATTTATCTACAAATTAATGAGGTTATAGAAGTATAATAAGCCTTCATCGATCGCCTATCTTATTGTATCGTTTTCTAGATCCTAAGAATAGCCTTTAGGCCTCTGCGAGTTTGACAAAGGATTTTGGTCTACAAGTTCTTTATGAAATACTAGCTGTTTCCCGCAGCTCCACCAGCGGTGTATAGCCTATGTTACTCAGGGTGAATGTAGCTTACCAATTGTTAAAGAATTTTTGACATCGGCACAGTAGTTTTTGAGTTTATTCATTACAAACATACACACAAAAATACAAATCTTTCCTCTTTATAATAAGTTCTACATCTACATCTACATGTAAATGTAGAAGTGTAGATGTAGATAACAGATTTTTTGGAAAATGATGATAATCGTCGAAACCTACCTAGCTAAAGTAAAGAGTGGTGAACGCGTCAGCGGAGCCCTTTTGACGAGATTAGTGTACCCGCAGGGAACTGGCGGTTCAGCCGCGGCCGTCGCCGGCGGCGGCTCTCCTAATTGCACACACCAGCTAGGCGGCTGGAGGAAATGAAAGCTAAAAAGTATTTTAATACTACACTACGGTCTATTCTGTACGGTCTTTATTTTTTATTTTCACAATCATAAAGAATGCAGTAAATTCCTGTTGTGCGATTAACGTCTTGTTATTTTTAGAACGTTGCTGTTTATGTCTTTTTAGAGGGTCACTAGAAGATCATGATGACAGAAAATATAATCACAGATAATAAGTAGATAAATAAGTTACAAGCAGTGGAGACAGCTGAAGAGACCATAATCTGCGTGAGCACTCCTGCCGTGCCTAAATTTAATGGTTTTCAGTTTCCTTTACTTAGTCGGATCCATAGTCGGCTCTCATACGGCATTCATCATAGGCGATGGATGACTTACGGGAAAAATTGGCCCGTGTTGTGGCTAAAACGAAATAAGTAGAACCGCTCTTCGCAATTACCTGTATTTCCTCCACCTAAATTACATAATTAATTTTCCTGATATGATTTATTTATTTATTTTTGGTACACCAAAAGATTACATGTAACATACAATAAACATTCCAGAAATGTGCCAGCATGCAACCCAATTACAGGTGAACACAGCATTCGTAAACATTTTGGCAGCAAGCAAAATTAATCAAATATTGTAAATTGAATTTGGAAATGAAATAATTTAGATATAAATTGAGTTTGAATTAAATTAAATGAAGAATGAAATTAAATTCGACTTGAATTTTAACATGATGTACTTACCAAAGTTAAATTTGGCTTTTTGTTTCAGTATCCAGCGCCTACTGCTAGTGGAAGAGCAACCAATGGCACGGTAGCATTTGCAGATGATGAAAATATTGAAAAGTAAGATATCATACCTAAGTACCATACCATCATCCCATCTCATCATTCTTTCATTTATTAAGACTATTAATGACCCCACTACATTCCTTAGTATCAGAGTTTTTAGAAACCGCTTCTAGAGCCCTATTATTGAAATTTATGATTATGACGAATGATAATTATTCGATGCACCGTTTTTGCGTGAGTCAGTCACACTTCCACTCCTTTCCACTCCCCGTGTCATGTTTTTTCTCTCTCTCTCTCTCTTTATTATGGTTTAAACGGTTCGTATTTCTGCATATGAATTTTAATTCCACAGTGCCAAAGAACAAACGCACCAAAACCGCCTGCTGCCCGGGACGCTCCCGACATCATCCATGGACCTTCCGAAGGCGGCTCGTGGTCTTTTGGTGAGGCTCCTGGAACGAGACCCTCGGGTCCGGATGAGGAGCTTGAGGCAGATGCAGCAGTCCGCCTATTTCATGGGCTACAACTTTGAACATATTAAGGCTAGAAAGGTAAAAATATTGTAAAACCGTCTTTATTGGACTGTTGAAATGTAAACTCAAAACAGGTTAGACAAATAAGAATCGTTCGACTCACCAATTATATCGAAGGTCCGATTTTGTCGAGAACGCAACTAGGAATCACGCTCGGATATATCTAGCGTCTAAACTGGTAAGAAAGGCTTTTTTTTGACTCTTTGTCTTTATGACAAAGTCTACTTCTGAAAGACTTCTTTACACAGAGCTATTTTTGAAAAGTATGACATACGCAAGACCGGCGAGTCGATTGATTTTCATTCGACTCGCCGGTTTTGTGAAATCATAGTTGTTAAAAATAGTACTCCTGATGAATATGCATTCATAAGTAATATTTTTTTGTTCCGTCAGGTCAGCCCGCGTGCAATATTGAAGAATTACTTTCCTGAAACCCAGCCTGAGTCTGAACTATCAATGGAAAACCAAAGTTTAACGTGTTCAGAAGTGTTTAAGTCGTTTGATCAACAAGCTTCAATAGTTTAATAAAAATCTTCGCCACACTCGGAGTCGATAATGACTACAAACAAGCAAATTCTCTCAAATAAAAAAAATCTAGTTTAGATTTAAATCTAGCCAAGGAGTTGCCCAAGTAAATCTATATTCATGAAAAGAGTATACTTACTTTTAAAATTTTTATTATTTTTCATTAACTACTCTGAGTGCGGCTGCCTGACTTGTATAAGATGTTTTTGGATTTAGTGCTTCCTTTAATAATGAATTCCATGTTAATTGTAACTTAATGTATTTTAATTTCATTTCTAGAATCTCAAAAATAAATATAAAACTTACCTACTTATTATAATCTCTTTTTGTTTACTTACACATATATCTCCTCCCATTGAAATACCTTTTCATTTAAGGTAAGAAACAATTAGGTAGCAGAAATGATATCTTACCGGATAAACCCTATACAGTTACCTACTAAAAGGAGTCCTTACCATAATCTCTTTAATTCCATCCACATGCAAGTGAGCATGCGCGTAAGTATTGCTCGATTTCGCTTACTCAATCGCATTTAGGATGACACTTCTAAATAATTTTATTTTTGTGGGCTTTAGTTCTGCTCCCTTAGAACATGACGGATGAGACTTTTGGCGGGAAGCTGCAGTTAATTCCTTAATCACAAATTTGAAATTTTTCGAAATTTGTGTTTTTGTAAAAAGCGGGAGTGCTGGAAGTGATACTTACAGTGATAGATTTATGTGATTTTCTTGCTAGTTGCCTACGAATAACCTCGTTGCCCAAAGCTTATAGAAATTGGCAAATGCAATTTTTCTACCACTTTACCATTGATTCTTCTGACTTGACTGCTGTCTTGTTTTAGACTTGCTTGTCTAAACAACTTTACGCAATAGGATCTTCTACTCAATTTAAATATTTTTATCAATTAAAGCATAACAAACATTTTACTACCAAACTGTAGGTACAGAAAAAAAATATAAAAAAAATCATAAATAAATTAAAAGCTTTTGAAATTCGATGGAAGGGAAATCTGTCAAAAAACAAGAAAAGGACGCACTGTGTGTGCGGTGACGTCACTGCCACTTAGTTTCGTGCATACAAAAAAGATAGCAAGACGTCCCCACCACGCTTCCACTTTTCTCCTCAAGAAAATTTAAAAATCCAGTGACTGCCTTAAATTACAACCAATTTTAGTGTTAGTACATATTGTTTCGCATGTAAATATTACCAAAGTTTAATTAATACAGTCAAGTTGCCTACTTACTAAATTCGTCTAGTAAAAGCCATATTGAAAAAAACATTATGGTTGACTTGACGTTGACAGATTTTGAATTTGACAATTCGATTAAATTTTTTTTGACGTACGATTGTGAAGTAAAATTTAATTTTGTGAAAAGCTGAAAAACCTCAACATGACTTCAATCCTGCGAAGAGCTGCTATTTCTTACATCAAGAACAATGCCCGTTCATCTACGCATGCAGCTAGTTCTGGTGCACATGGAGGTTTGTATTTATTCTATTTTGTTTTGGGAATTATGTAACCATATAACCTTGTATGTATTATCTACATTTACCTGTTTTGTAAATTACCAAAAGAATTTACGTACTTATCTGTCATTACAATGGGTCTGCTATCCATCTCCCTATCAGTTCAGCTATAAAAATATATCCTGTTGGCTATGTACTTATGTCAGAACAGAATAAGATCTGACAAGTGTCTTGTGCGACTCTAGTGCTCTCTAGACTATGGTATATCTCTTGGTAGTCATAATCATCATCATCAATTTAAGTAAAAAAGTAAATAAACAACATAAGTTAACTTTCTACTTGTATGATGGAATATGTTAATGACACATGATTAGAGATACTTTAATGAAATAGTATTTAACTTACCAAACACATGATGTAAAAACTGGTCAAATGATTCATCCCATGCAGCATGATCATACAATGAAAATCTATTTACTATTTCTAATAGAAAGAAAAGTCAATCTCTTTTACCTTCTAGACAATCTTTGGGCTTATAATGACAGTATATGAAATTCATAGAATATATCTCTATGGAGACCTTTTTAATCAATATGACAAAACAGGTCAATAGATAATACATCAGTAGTTCACTAGGCTTGTGGGGATGTCTGTCTAGCACTGATTTTCAGTCACCTTCTTACATTTCAGACTCAGGATGGAAGTTGTGGAAGAACCTGTCTTTCTTCGTAGCATTCCCAGCGGTTGGCCTCGGCATGCTAAACGCATACCTGTCTCACCAGGAGGAGCACCATGAGCGTCCACCATTTGTCGCCCACGAGTACCTACGCATCCGTACAAAGGTATCATTTTACACTTCTTCATCCTAGTGTGTATTCCTAGTTGCGTCATCATCTTACGCTTCGGAGCCTAGGGTTGGCTATAAGTCATGGTCTTAACTCCATAACCCTTTTTACAGGGAAACCAGACTAACAGGAACATGACTCTAGGTGTTTTAGTGGCCAACACTGTCAGAATTTTTCAGGGTGTCTAAATTTAAGTTTGATATACAATGAAAATTAGTTTGATGTCAAACGATTTTTGCTTTATTGAATGACTGATCATCAAAAATTATTATATTTCAATAAAGGCAATGTATGTATGGCACAATAGGCGGACTTAATGCTTGAAGCATTATCTAACAGTCAAACTTTGTGCCAAGCAGAGATTTTAACCCTTAACTACCTACCACATATTATAGTCACACAACCACCTACCATACGTCTGTGGGACCCCAGAATTTAAAAAAAAATCGGTTACTGTAAGTATTGAGGGTAGGTATAAATTTTAATTAAAATTATGTTTGAACATTATTATACTCTTTATTTCAAAAAAGAGGAACTTGAAAATCAACAATACCTTTTTAATAACTCCGAAAAATTGGCATAATCTCTTGTTTTTGACTTACTTACTAACACTTATAGAAAATTAGATCTAAAAAAAAGATATAAAGTAATGGGAAATTATTCTTATGTTTTTTATATAATTCAATCAACAAGACACTTAAAAAAATTTAATAACACTCATTATAATGATTAGTTCAACAAAATTGCAAGCCCTAAACTTAGAGCTTTTTACGGCAGTGATCATGCACATCTTCTTCGAGCATTTCAGGCGAATGGGCACTTTGCATTGGGAACACAAATAATGTTATGAGTTTTTTTTTTATAATCTCAAGTGGAACAGTTTTTGCTGACTGTAATCGCTCTTCACCAATCCTGCTGCATGGAAAAGCTGCTGGAGCTGGAGGGGCCACGTTGATCTGAAGGATTCGTTGTATACTGACACGTATATCACGTTGCAATTTGACATTGCTTTCACGACGTGCCATATGTGGTCTGGTCAGCTGTTCAGACAGCTGTTCTTTATAAACTTGAATCTGCTTTTAATCTTTTGGTCATGTGGCTGCACAGAGAGGTTCACCACATAACTATTTGAGGCAAAAATATCAAAGAAACTTTAGAACATCGCCTACGAGTGCGACGACCTCTAGAATAATCCGCGCACCTTTGGCAATTTTGGTTTTATTGTAAAATAATATCATCTCCGATGTCTTAGTAGCTTCATCGACTTCTGAAAAATGGTGCATGCTCGAAACAGTGATGACTGCCTTATTTTGTTTTGGCACCGTCACTTTCTTCCAGCACATGATTAATTTCGACCGGCTCTACATCCCTGCATTCGTCGTTTGGAATGTTTTCATCGTCTGATAAATTTGTTCCACCCAACGCTCAATTACAGCTTTACTAAGAGCCATTTTAATTAAAACAATAAAAAATCATTATTAAAAAAAAAATTACGTAACCTCCTACCAGGGGTCTCTCAGACCGACGCTGGTATCTATTTACTCACCTAATACAAACGCGCACACGTCTACCCTCGGCGAGCCGTTGTGCGATACCGTGGGGCGCGGGGAAAAGGTACAGGATCCAACGAGTCGATACAATACTCCGGCGCAAAAATATTTACAATTATTTTATTAACAGGATCTGTGAGACGTATGGTAGGCGGTTAAGAGGTTTAAATATACCATACTTTGTGATGATAAATGTGTTTGATTTCTTTTCAGCGTTTCCCATGGGGTGATGGCCAGAAGACCCTCTTCCACAACCCTCATGTCAATGCTCTGCCCTCCGGATATGAAGATTAGATTGTTTCTGGTTTGTCATCACTTACTCTATGCTTAAATTAGTGAGTGTACTGTACATGCATTATTAGACTAAAATCTGTATGTGATAAGTAAATAACATTTAAAACATCTGTTGTATTTTTTATTTATATAGTTATATAGTTTAATTATTAGATTTTTCTCAATATCTCATCCATACTCAATGGCTTGGAGTTGAGTGAGTAGAGTGCTCTAGCTCTAGCAGCAGCTCGGCAGAATTTTTTCCATAAATAGAAAACAACATTCATGTAATAAATGTAATATGACTATATAAAATCAGTACTGCCTGCCATAAATTTATCAGCTGTAACAGTTGCCTGTCTTTAAACTAATAAATAAATAAATGTTAAAGAAAAAAATGGTTATCTGCTCAAATTTTAACGTAAAATGCATAAGTATCACTTTAGTTAAACAGTGTACTTAACTAGTTTACTTATCTTTTCGGTTTCGTAACGTTGTTTATTTAAGTTTGGTATGACTTTGTGCAGCAGAACAAACTATTATATGATATTTTTCTTTTTGCGCTGGGTGAAGGGTGAAGTTTTTTGGCTGTATAAATCTGTAGCTTTAGTTTATGAGTATAATTGGTTCTGTCAAAGTCAAATTAATGTCAATGTCAATTTTGATGTAAAGGTGTACGACGTACGCACACGTAATATTTGTATATAATTCTTGAACAATTGCATAAAAGTGATCATATTATTATTTAATTCTTGAACAATTACAGTGCTCATCTATTTTAAATCATTCTATTTGACAGTAATTGTAGGAGTTCAATGTAACTATGTGAAGTTACCAAACCCTATTTGCCTCGTACCAGTATAAAACTAAAAAACCGAAAATGTCGGTTTCCGTGAAAGATTTCGGCAAGGCCTGGTGGTCTGAAGTATACAACAGGATCATAGGAGCCGCGGTGTTCCTCGATGATGCAACTGCTGAGTGCCTGCACTGGGATGGAGGCTTGTTCAACCTTTTATCAGGAGGAGCAGTTGCTGTCAAAACTTTGTCGCCTTTTGAGGTATGAAATAGATTTTGTCTTGCAATTTCGTAAGATGTTCTTGGCTTGAAGATTTGTGTTTATTGTGTTTGAAATATTTGTGCGACTGACATTCGGTGACCATTTAAATTCGGCATCAGAACTTACCCACATTTTTTAACATCCATACATAGATGTTAAGTCTGTGCATCGACAATGCTAACGACATTGCCAATTTATAAATCTAGCACATTGTTTGTTGAAACACTCAGCTTGAGCAAGACACATGATAACGCAAAAGCACCAAATACCGACCACTGATCGACTTGGTTTAGTAAATCCATGAAAAGATAAAAAAAATACTCAAATGTTCATGAAATTTAATAGTATTCTGAAAGATTACATACTACATTTTCAAAAAAGCCGCAAATTCTATTTTTTAAAAGCTAGTATATTTCTTAATTTGGTTTTAAACTGTAAAACCTAAAACACTATTTTCCGACTGGCTGATGACAGTTATTCCGGTATCTGACCACTGAGGCACCGATTTCCGACCAGACATATCTCGCCTGCTAATAAAACAAAATTTATCTCATTCTATCATTTATTATTATTATGAATCAAAGACAATAAAATCAATTAGAAAATAAATGGCATTTTTATAGAATACTAGCTTTTTTCCCACAGCTCCGCCTGTGTCAAAATGTAGCCTATGTTTGACCCCAGGTCTTCAACTATATTCATACCAAATTTCATCAAAATCCCTTCAGCGGTTTGACCATGAAAGCGTAACAGACAGACAGACAGAAAGAGAGACAGATAGACTTTCGCATTTTTATGTCTATACCAAACTAGATAAAATAATTCTAAAAACAAATAACTACAATTTTTTATTTACATAATTTTTTTAATTGTATTTTTGATATAGATCATTTTCCTTGTCTTTCCTCTGGAGCTCTTTCAAATTTTTTTTCAGTTGTTTTCTTTGCAACAACTATTGTAATAATCTTCTTCTATCATAGCTTTCACCTCCTTTTATCATTTGTGACGGTGCACCTGAAATAAACCCATGAAAAGACTGCCAAGCTTAACCAGAACCTTAAGCACCTGAGTTGGACGGATCAGATACATGGAAACAAATCATGTATCCTGATTCCGACCTTTCCTGTATTTGTGTAATAAATCATCTGTAGTTGATAAATGGACAACTAACTTATGAATTACTAAAGGCTCTTTATAGTAAATCCACTGCATTTAACATTGGTCTCATACAGGTATAGCTTGTTAGCATAGTATTAAGAAATATAAGTAAATGAATGCAAAATATTCACAAAATAAGCACTATAGTTTAAAATTTGCTTTTATTTACAAAGTGTGAAATTCCTGTTACTTGCCACTTGGCCGGTCGGAGTGTTCTTATTTTAAAAGGCTTTAATTTTTTTTTTCTAGATAAATCAATCAAAATACAAAATTTTTGTTTATTTTATAGAAGGTTCAGTGCTCAGAAAACAAATAAAGCATACAAAGTAATATAACTCTGAACTTACCCAAAAATGTTTAAAAAAAATCCACAGGTATAAAGTTGCAGGTTAATGGTCTAACTGCATTCAATTTCATACAAACTGTATGTATCTTGGAGTAATTTTTGTTAAATTGGCAGACTTTCTCTTAAGATTTGTTAGATATTGTATGATGAATCATGGATGAATCAATGAATCAAATAAGCTTCGTTTTATAATTTTTGCATGAAATTTGAACTTTTTATTGGTTAAAAACTAATTCGGTATGATTGAGGATACCACTCGGAATATGGGTGCCGTTACGTTACTTTGTAAACATTTGAAAATATATTCCTGTAATTTATCAGAGCGACAGTGGTCCAGTATAATAATTTCTGGTTAGAGTGTACGAAAGGGTGCATAGTCGTACGAGGAGCATTAGACTTCATCACAAAATGTTACATTTCGTGACATATTGACTTGCACACTCTTTCTGACACTCTGACTTAATTTCTCAAAAAATACCTACAGACATGCCGGAAGGACTTCAAGAAAGCCGTTTTCATTACTCAGGCAACTTCCACACAGTTACAAACTGTGTGTGAGATTGTCCGTAACAGTGACCTCACACATGTTATCCTGGTTTCGTGCGTGAGTCTTGACATAGTTTACTTGGAGTTGAATGAGGGTAGAGACGTGAGCGATGTGGTCGCTTCTGGACGCGCTACAACTGAGGCTATTAAGCAGCTGGAGGGGATATTACAGGATGCTATTGGTAAAATTGTAAGTTGATAATGTTAATTGTTTTATTTTTCTTTGATTTTTGCGGTAGTTAAATCTCTAGGGATAATTACTGGTTTTTAAGATGTAACTGTTAGCCAATTTATAAGAGATTTAGTAACTATGACCATAGTTTGTGACGTAAGGAAGGACATGATTTGGTTTTTGGCATGAATTATTTTTATTTTGTCTCCCAAATATAAAATATCCTTGGATGGACTTTCATGCAATTGCTTTATTAAAGGCTGCCTGTATAAATATTCAGTTAGCATGCAAGTCATACTATCTCTAGGAGAAACAGCCTATAACGCTAATGTGACTTGGTTTCTATCTTGCCTTTTCTTATTACATCCACAAATTTTTTTTCAGCAATGTATGATAGAAGTAGTACACATACCAATTTTTACTATCTCTTTGACAAATGTGGTGTTCCTTACTCCACCGTACCACAAACTGTACCCACTTTATGATAGCAAACTGATGTCGGACTCATCGTCCATGGACTTGTATACTTTGTCAAGCACTGAGAGGTCTCAAGTGAGGAGACTGGCTTCCGGACTGAACAGCATGTTTGATTCAATGAACTTAAAAGAAGATGTGTACTATATAGGAGCGTTCAGTTCTTTGGTAGCAGGAGTGTTGGAAAATTCTCCTGTGTGCTTGGCACGAAGAAAGGTAACTTAGTTATTACTTATGACATAAGCACTATATTCCCTCTTGCCCCCCTTGTCCCCCATTAAGGGGGTGAATTCTGAAAATTCCTGAGACTTCGAGGGTGAATTTTAAGAAAACCTTTCTTATTTGAGCACTATGTAACAACATAAAACTTCTGTCTAAATTTAACGTTTTTAAGTTCTATAATTTAGGATGGGCGTTCATAAATCAGTCACCTTTGTTTTTTTATGTATATATAATATTTTTTATAACCACTTTTATTCAAAAATGACGTGTCTCGCTTTATAATGACGATGATTCATACAAATTTGCAACCAAATTTTCTGCTTACTACTAAAATAAATAAAAAATTTCATGGCTCACTTTAAAAATGACTAAGATTCCTACAAACTTTCAACCCCTATTTCACCCCTAAAGGGATGTAATTTTCAAAATCTAATAAATGCATTATTATTTTCTACTAACTACTAAAATAAATTAATAATTTCATGGGTCTCACTTTAAAAATTACGAGTTTTCATACAAACCCCTATTTCACCCCCTTTGAGATAGAATTTCCAAAATCCTTATCGGACGTCTTCTAGTCACAAACTACTTTCCTTCCAAATTTCATCTGCATTGGCTAAGTAGTTTTTGAGTTTTCGTGATATGTGACTGAGTGATTTTCGCTTTTATAAATATAGATAGATAGAAGATTGGTAAGATGTCATTACATTTATTTAGCTATAAATTGTAAGATAACTATGTACTTTATTGATTTTTTTATTTTTGTAGTGCAATGTATCAGTAGTGCAGTGATAGCCCGTGGTACGATGTCAAAAGTTATGTTTTAAACATATAAATTTTAGATGGATAGATTATTTGTTGTTATTCTGCTTAATCAACTAAATAATAATATTTTCAGAACTGTTCAAATCCTGCTTCTCTAATCATTGTGGATCGCACGCTAGATCTATGTGGAGTTACGAGTCATTCCATGGAGTCCGTTCTAGATAAGGTGATGGCTGTCCTGCCAAGGTTCCCAGGGCATTCGAACGACGTGGCGGTCGATATGTCAGCTCTCTGTGAAGCTAATGTGTAAGTTTTGCTTAAAAAATAAATGTAAGTTAAAAAAACAGTTTTAAAAACAAGAATGTAATTTTTGGTTAGTTAGTAACTAGTGAGACCACAGATACAAAGCTTTTGCTATCTTGGAATTTATTATAATTAAAATGAATGTAAGTTAAAAAACGAATGTTATTTTTGTTTAAAAAGCAATTACAGAAATAAAGTGATTTAATATAATTAAAATGATCTACTGATTCAAATTTTAATTATTTTAAAATAAAAGGGATAAATCCTATTACAATGATGACTCTCGCGACTTACAAACTAGTCAACTAGTAATGCAAATGAATTATTTTAGATTTTTTTTTAAATATTTACAGTACAAACATCGCAGACGACTTGCAGCTGAGTCCAGGCTGTTTATTCCACGCAAACGACGACGCCTGCGTTCAAACGTTCGAGCACATGATAAACAAGTCACAGAAGGAAGTCATGTTTGATTTGTACAACAAGCTGTCTAAAATTGATGTCCAAAAGTCGCCCAGCCCTAAGACACTGCTGAAAGTGACCCCTCAGAGTATCGAGAAAATTGTCAATGCTTCGAAAGGTATGTATTTTGCTGAGGTGTGAATGAGATTGCTGTGGTTGTACTTTGTACCATGAGTTTTTGTCAACTACAGTTCGTAGTGTCAGTAGTAGGGATTTGGTGGATATCTTCATCTTAGCGTTTTTCCGGTTGCATATTCTGGTTCTACGCTCCGTAACATAATATGAGGGACTATCTCTTAGCGACATGGTCTCTGGCATAATAGAAAGCTCCTTAAGTGTCGTGAGAATGACTACAAATGCAAATGTTTTAGTTTCTAGTACAGTTGGATGGTTCCACCAACAAAATCATTCTAGGGCTATGCAGGATATCATGGTGATAAAGTTAAACAATATCAGATCTGAAATGTCTTGTGTATACAGGAAAAAATAAAGACCTTGCGAAATACCGGGTCCCAAATCGACATACAGGGTTATTTTCGAAACAGTTTGTTTAGTAAGTATGAAACAAAACCATTTACAATAAAAAAATCTGAAATATATTATCCTTCGACATATATATCTATCGATCGTATTCAACAATACTGTTACATTTCAGCAAAAAAGTAAAAAATCTAGGAATTATGTTTGATTGCAGCATGTCCTGGGCTTCCTCAGATGGCCGTAGTTAGCAAAAAACTATTTGCTGCCGCTGCTTCTATCAGGAGAATCAGAAATTTTTTACCGATTGAGACTAAATTCATGCTAGTACAATCTCTACTCCATCCTATCCTAGACTACGCCGACTCCTGCTATCCTGATCTCACTCAAGAACAACTTAACAAACTTGAGCGTCTTCAAAACTTTTTTATTAGGTTCATATTTGGCTTACGCAAATATGATCATATTTCAGCTTTTCGCACGCAACTCAAGTGGCTCCCCATCAGACTTCGTCGTAATTTATACATCCTTTCCCTTCTATACTCAATTCTGTTTAATCCTTTTACACCTCTGTATCTAAAAGAACGTTTTAAATTTCTCAGTGAGTTCAATAAAACCACGATGTGCGTAGCGCTAATTCCCTTCGTTTGGCGATTCCTAACCACTTCTCGTTTCTATTCAAAGTCCTTCGCAGTTCAGGCTATTCTACTTTGGAATGCATTACCAGTAGACATTCGTAAGGCACAAACTATTACTTCGTTCAAAGATCAGCTTAAGTCTCACTACCTTACCTCACGAGGTAGAATAATCCTCTCTTATATTGTGATAAGGCTGTCACTAACTTCTTACTCTTATTGACAGTATTTATTTATGTATGTTATTTGTAAGTTTATTCTTATTATTTATTTATGTAAGTATATTATATGCGTCTTAATGTAGGCATGTACATTTAAGCTTTCTGCGCCGCTCACGCAAGTGTTTTTTTACCGCAGCTCATTTCTACCCTAAGGTTGGCTGGAAGAAATTGCATTAGCGATAAGTCCGCCTTTGGATGGGTACAAAGGTTTAGTTGTATTGGATTTAACTATGTGTTTCTTTTGTTTGTAATTGGTGCAATAAAGTGTTAATTCATTCATTCATTCATTCATCCTTCGACCTCTCATAGACTGATGTATTGACTGAATTTTGTATGGTAGGTTGAAAAATTTTTGACTAGTGGTTAAGTTTTACCTACACACACTGTTTAAATTTGGCCAGTAGTTTAAAAATACGCCTGTGAAAGATGGGGTTTTGGTGCAGGGAAAAGACTGATGTCGACGGTCAATCTCCTTGTCTCCAGGCAACTACGACGTAATCTGTCAGCACTTTGGCGTGCTTCAGCAAGCGTCGGCTGTGGTCCAAACTCTGAAGTCCCCGCGGCGAGCCCAGGCTGACCTGCTGATGAGCTTGGAGAGACAGGTGCTACAGAGCCTCGCGGCTAGTCGAGACTCCACTAGTGTTTTGCACCAGGTCGGTAAAATGGCAAAAACAGAGATATAATTATACTCGTAAACATACAGCTTCAAAAATTGTATTTCGATATCGTAAGATCTCTCTAGTACTTCGAATCTCATGCTCTTTCCTTCCCACTCGCCATCTCCCCGTGCATACCCAAGGCGCGGTACAGCGGTTGTGGTCAAGCTATAGTAGACATTACCTAAATACGCCACCCTGTATTGCATAAGTCCTTGGAAGTGTAAATCAATAATTAAAAAAAAAGGTAACTAATCATACCAACAAATATTTTTATTTCCAAATAATCTTTATAAAAAGGGAATTATTTTGCATAAATTACATTTTCTAAAAGTAAGTAACCCTCACAATAAGTGACGGCTAACACTATGGAAGACTGCGCGACAATCTGTTTTGTGATGTTACATTTCTCTTCGGATATTTTCTTTTAGCTCGTAGGTTTGTATGCTATGGTCGCCGAATCATGGTTCCTATAAAATTGGCTCCCGCAGAGTACACGATCTGTTCCACTGAAACAATCCATGGAAACTGACTTCCTAGACACCAAACATGCATCATAAACCCTGACCACGCCACTTTCGCGCGTTTTGTGTATTGTATATAAAATTTGCTTTTCTAAGGACTTATGCCACTCTGTATTAAGTAACCACATCACAGGCCGAGAGGCGATTCCGAACAACTCTGACAACAAGGTGTACATGGTCGATAGACAATGTAACCTACACGAAATGATGATGATGATGTAAGTTGAATTTAACGCTCCATACTAAATCAATTAAAAAGATGAAGATGTCACTAGGTGTAGATGGGCATGACTTTCAATTTACACGCTCGACAGTTACTTTAAATAGGTATACTTCATAAGGTGTCTATGTTCATCTTAAAATATTTATTAATTAAACACAACACAAGTAAAAATTACTTAGAACAATTAGCGGACTTAATGCTAAGAGAATTCTCCAACCATTGGGAATACAGAAAGATAGTTGGCTCAAAAAATATTTAGATATTACAAAGTAATTCAATTAATTCAATTAGGTACTACAATAACATTATTCTAAGATTCTACAAACATCGAGCACATTTTTTTAATAGTTTTCATAGACAGGGTGGACAGAAGAATAATTGTAAATATATATTTAGTAGTTAACTCTTGTCTGTTTATAGGTCAGCCAGTTGATAAAAACTCGTAAAGAACGGCAACTTTCCCTGGAGAGTCTTCTGGCGCTGACAGTGCATGTTTACTCGCTCACCGGCACTGAGGTAATATTATTCATTCATTCATTCATACCATAGAAGGATGAATTTTCAATGATGAATAACCTTAACACTTTCGCTGACTGTGAAGGAAATAACGATGGCACTTAATTGTTATCTACGTCGAGAGGCGTTACTGTCAGCGAAAGTGTTAAGTCAGGATTGATTGCAAAATGAAAATCACAAAAATATAGTAGTCCCGCCTGCGTAAAAGAGTAGCCTATGTTTGACCCCGGGTCTTCAACTATATTCATACCAAATTTCATCAAAATCCATTCAGCGGTTTGGCCGTGAATGCGTAACTGACGGACAGACTTTCGCATTTATAATATTAGAATGGATGGATATGGATTTTATTTGTATCTTGATATGTAGACATGTATTTGTTGTTTTTGTACTACTTCATAAAAACTATCCTCAATTAACATTTTTCAGGTAGCATTCTCTAAACAGCACGAGGAGAGTCTAAGGGAAACGCTAAGTGTTGCCATATTCGAAGACCACAAGAGCCTGTTCGCTGGTGACGAAGGGAAGATTGTGACGCCCGAGGAATGCGATGAGATCTCCAGGAAGGTCATGACGCGGTTGAAAGATGTCGCGCAGATGAGGAAGATTTTAAACAAGTCAGTATGAATAAACAGCTTAGGGAAGCACTTTTTTCAGGTTTAGTTTAGACATTGCAGGATTGAATCACCTGATTGTCTGCTACTAATGGTACATTCACATACATACCATCATGCCTTTTTCCCGTAGGGGTAGACAGGGACTAATGGTGATTCCGTGTTTCAGAAGGCACGTCAAGCCTGGTCCCGGCTGCGATTTGGTTTTGTTCTTAAAGGAACCACGTCCTTAGACGCCGAAAGCCGGTCCCGAAAAATTGATACTAGGGTGTACATGGTCAACTGATGGTCATGTGACCCGCACGATATGAACCAACGGGTTGAAAGGTGCCCTTTTTTATATAAAAATACGTTGACATTTAAATATAACAAACAAAAAGTTCCGCGAAAATGGGTGCTGGCCGGTCACTAAAGCGATAAATAATCAAAGTTGACAACAACAAACGTGCTGCAAACTCGTGGATGTTACGTTTTATAGAAATTTCACCGCCTTTTTACTTGGCAAACGATCGTGTTCAACTCCCTCTCAACTCAACTCGTCTCAACATTGAGAATTTAACATTTTGCAAATTATACACAGTTGTTGTAGTGTAATCCAAAAAGATCGTAACGCCAGGCATGATTTAGATACGATTTATCATTTTCACAGGTACAATTCAGTGCTGAAACCTTGTGAGACTGGTGTCGGTCACGAGTACCGCGGAGTACTCCAGCAGTTTGTGGACGACCTCGTGGACACCGAGCGACCTGACCTCGCTGACCTGAGGCACAGGAACGAGGGCATCAAGGATCTGCTGAGGAGTGGACTCAAGTAAGCAAGTATATAGAAATATCTCGAAAATTCGACAGTCATTTAGAATTTGATGTCAGATGGCGCCAGTGGCAAGTCTAATTCACGCGATCGATGATGAAGCACGGGAACGTGGGCATCAAGGATCTACTGAGGAGTGGACTCAAGTAAGTAAGGGAGGTAGTTTCACAGCCTAGCAAAGATTGTATGTGTGTGTGTGTGTGTGTGTGTTTGTGTGTGTGTTTTTAAGCGATCTTGCCTGTAAGCGTCTGACTGTGATCAGCTGACTTCGGTTAGTCTCCAAAAATGGAATTTATCTTCAGCTCCTTTGTGCTTCGGAAGCCGTGAATTGATAATATCGATCGATCTCCGATTCGATACCGATCTTATAGCAGCTTCAATGATTGGATACTAGTAGCCA
Source organism: Euzophera pinguis (assembly GCA_947363495.1). Lineage (NCBI taxonomy): Eukaryota > Metazoa > Arthropoda > Insecta > Lepidoptera > Pyralidae > Euzophera > Euzophera pinguis. Next base: position 4,360,572 of record OX376164.1, read on the forward strand.
CTGAGCACACAATAAGAAAGAAATAACTTGGCAATTTAATTTTACCACTTTTTTACACATTTTTGAACAAATTTATTAGTACTGACTAGATATGAATATAAATAATTATTCTTGTCCTTTTTTAATCAAAAAATGCTTACCTTTGATAATTTCTTTCCAGCATACTAACAAGCAAGAAATCCCGCAGCGCGAAGCACCCCCTAGACAACCCAACAGTAATAATATACGTCGTCGGCGGCGTCACAGCAGAAGAATGTAAGCGTCTCCATCGCTCAGTGATCACCAGCGGAGTAGATAATACCGTATTGATTGGATCCACTAGGCTTGTCACTCCCGTTGAGGCAATGCGAGATGTTTTGGCTATATAGCGCCAAAAATAATGTGCTAAAGTCATATTTAAGTGTTAATTTCGGGCGTGAAGTGATAATTTTACACCGTATCACAGAATTAAATAGCACCAATGTACAGAACGGACAGCAACTCTTTTCCACCGGAAACACTATCTTGGGGAACATTGTTCAGTTGCATGAATGGAGTCACTGGACGATGGGTCCAAAACGACTTAAATTTCACGGTGTATATCATAATAACCACTGAGTTGGCAGGATCTCAATGCAGTATGAATGAATGTAAATTTGTATTTGACCTCCTAAAGTACAGATTAAGTCACAGATTATTAATAGTACTTAAGTTAACTTAGTTAAGTGTTAGTCCTACTGTAAAATGATTCCTTAAAAACTGGACTTATGAACACGTGGTGTTCATTACAGATTTTATTTAATAAGCTGCTTATTTTATTTATTAACTTATTTATTGTATTTGTATTATATGGATGTAATATAAGGTCAGATTAGGTATAATTTTATTGAATGGATATTAATGAATATTTAAGCAAATTTTAAAACTATTAAACAATTGATGAATATTAGAGTAAAATGCAATGCAATTACAATGCAGAAACACAATAAATAAATGACGTCTATTTGAATTTGTTTTTTTTTAATAATATGATTATTGTATGTAATTCACATTACAATATTTATTTTGCTAAAAATGTGGTACACATATAGATATTAAAAGAATGGCAGGTTTCTCACATTTCAGCAGACACTGGCATGCAAAACAGTTAAAGATTAATGCTACTTGGCTGTAAGTATACTCAGAGATGTTATTGTTTACTTAAACACATTCCTCTCAAATTAATTCTTCAGAAGGAGAATTCCTAAATCTAAACTAAGTTGCTCGTGTAAACCGTTTTTCTTTTTTTTTTGGTTTGAATAATTGACGTACGAATACAGTAAATAATAGACAAACAAACGTGTAAAATTTTATTTAAAAAGTTCACCTACTTACGGTTAAGACATAGTGGTATTCCATACCTTATTAGTAACACAATTTATTGTATGATATTAATTGTATTTGAGACATTACCAATTAAAACAGACATATATTTTACCGTATTTTATACTATTTTTCTATGAGAAAGCGGCGGTACATAGTGACTATATATATCTTATAATAAATAAATGTCTGTAGTTTCCGTTTTCTTTTGGTTTTATTTTGCAGAAATACTATCAAATATACTTAATTTTCATTGAATATCATGCTATTATTTCTTTTTAGTGAAACTTGGATAAAAGAGACGTTTATTGGCGTAACAACTATAGGATTCATTTCTGTCTGTACATATATGCGGGATACATATTCTGTAATCTGTGACTCACTCAAAATCGGTGAGTTGTGTAATAATTCTCTCGTTTTTGAATAATTTTTATGAGTCGGTTACATATTTTCAAAATAGCACCCCATAGTCCAGAGCTCACATTTGCATAAATGTGATTTTTATTATAACCACAAGGTCATTAACTTAAGAGTGTTGTAGCGTGAACAAAAGCCCACTGCTAGACAAAAGATCTTGTAAGATAAAGAAAAGCTTGGCTATCTTTCATTTGCACTTAAAATCAACCTTAGAGGTACTATTGTCGAATCGTGTCGCTCATTCTTGCGTCATAAAAAAAATATTAGTATCATGTTTTCTGTACATAGACAAAATTGGTTTAGCACAGTTCTAGTGCAGAGTCTCCTCTGCTGTGTTAAAGATAAATTGATATATTTTTAAAGGTATTGAAATTAACGAGACTTAAATAAACGGTAATGTAAAGAACAGAGCTTTAAACAGACGCACACCACAATGCGTTTGATCTGTGGAATGCAAAGTACATACAGGAGTCCAGACAAAACCATAAATTTCTGACCTACTTTTGAAATTTACTTTGTTACAAGTTGTGTAGTTTTAACTATTTAGGTAGGACATTGCTGTTCTATTCTATGTTTTTAAAGAAATATTGAATCTTCCCGAAACTTAATTTTTCGATGACTATTTATATATTTATACAGTTTTTAAATTACTTCTCTTTGATTTTCGGGTAAATATTGTTTTTTTTTTTTAATATTTCTTTTCTGTCTCAATATTTGTTATCATCAAATCAACACATTTCTTAGTCCGAAATATAACCAAACTACGTTTAATACGAAGCCCAGCTGTGATTGTGTATTAGATAATATAAAATCTATTAAATTGATCTTCTATATTTAAATTGATTTCTAACTTTTATACAGAAGAAACCAGATGGAAATTCATGCATTTTTTTTTAAATAATCTATCTACACTCGACTACTACTACCTATCACTTTCTATATTTTACACTTACACTTCCAATGCATTCTTCTCTTTATTGCCAATCACGATTTGAGACTTATAGAAATACGATATAAATCCGGATAAATTTCTAATATGTTTTTCTTAATTTTATATGCCGCCATTACAGTTAAAGAGACCATAGAGTATAAAGGTATTCCGTGTGAAAGGGAGTTCGCGTTGCTCTATGGATAATCGTGATTATACCCTTTCTTCCATGAATTTAATACTTTAAGTCGGGTTCTGGCATTCCTAATTATTTATTAAATAAGTAACAGAGGCAATATCCAAGTGGCTACTCATCTGTCTAATACACTATGTCACCGGTTGAAGCAGCAGGAGTGCTATTTTTGAAATATATGACTTATGCAAAATCGATGAGTCAAATGATTCTCGTTCGATGTCGAATGATTTTGATTCGCCATAATCATGGAACTAAAGGTAAAGATGGAAACCAAACCGGCATACAATAGGCTGATGGCAGAAAATTTGACCTGGAGTAACCCTTGTTTTCCCAAAGTATTACCAACATCATTTAAAACATTTTGCCTAGTCAGTTTATCATTTTTTCCAACTTTTGGGGTTGTTATTAAGTGCTGTGATGGAAACCCAGATTTACACCCTAACACATCACAAGTTAGAAAGAGAGAGGTGGATAACGAAATGCATTCAGGTCAAATTTTCTGCCATCAGCGTATTGTATGCCCACGCGCTATCCCTTTAGCTTTAGATCCATGCCCATAATCAAAGGTCAAGATCCACTTCGGGTTTCTGCGCAATCGTAGTAATTAAATAAAATCGATGAGTCGAACGTTTTCTTTTTTAACATATGAGTCGTACATTTCAAAATATCACACCTTTCTTATTGATACGTTGACATTTAAACAGACAAATGATACTACACTTTGGTCACTGGATTGCAGTTAGCAGATATATTATAACTATTTTGATAAATTAGTATTGATTTTAACCACATTATAAAAATCTAATGTTAGTCTCGTCATTTCACGTAAAGTTGTCTGAATTGACAATTAATAATACTTTTCAATACTGTCAAAAGTTGTCCTACTGTTGCAGTAGTAATATTATTTAAATAATCGATAACGAATAAAAAATAACATAAAATGTATCTTGTGACCACAGGCTTAAAATAACTACAGACGTAACTACACGAATGAAGCATCGAAACTTTGGCCTTCTCGCTTGTTACATATTAAACAAACTCTGTAATACCGCGACCAGTCACCGTTTACACCGGTTACACACAAATAGGGGATTATTTTCCAGCTTTACTGTTAATTCGATAACGACGTCTGTATTTCTTTTAAAGTCTGTGCCTGTGACTGTCGTTTGTGACAAAGTAACATTTTTGCGATGTAAGTAGAGAAATAAATATTGATTTACACAGAGTGTATCAATAGTTACTTTTACAAGTAATTGGAGGAGAAGCGTATCTCATCATTGATGAATGTTCGAGAAGCTCAGATGTAATAGTCACATAAAAGATTAAAAATCTGTTACAATTCCTCTTCCTATCGCCACAATTACGTTTATGCTCCAATTTTTCTTTCGTACAGCCTCAAATCAAGCTTTTTTAGACATCCATCACCCATATGTTACAGTGGATTCAGACTTGACTATTTTCTAAAGATGTTAAAGCAGAGAAAAAAAATTGACCTCACGAAAGTCGTAAATGTTTTTTTCTTTTTTACCAAAGTATCGCTTAATTTTAATTCAAAATACAGTCTAGTTTGTTAAAAGACACCCTTTGTATTGAACGTGTAACCACTATTTCGTCACTAATTAAGTGCTTCAGTCCATCCCAGCGACGTCCCCTCCTTTCCTAAAGTCTGCGTTGGCGTAGATTCCTGTCTGGTTCCTGTACAGGGCGCAGATGACTGAACCTCTGCCGCGGTACCGCACCATGCCGTGGCCCTTTCTCTTCAATCCATTCACTATATCCTATAAAACAGAATTATTTATAGTACTTTTTTTATATACACTAAGTAGGCAAACAGGCGTACGGCCCACCTAATGGTATGCGGTTACCGTAGCCTATGAACGCCTGCAACACCGGAGATGTCACGAGCGCGTTGCCGACCTGTCCGCTATCAGCACAGCGACCCCTCTGGAGCCTGGCGACCCTACTAACCAGCAGGAACACAACACTGCATCACAGTGTTATTTGGCTGCGGTCTTCTGTAGGGTGGAGGTACTTCCCCAGACGGACTACTCCTTACAAAATGTCATAACCTCTCTTACTACTAACTTAGTAAAGATATTCACGTCCACGCCTGTTACCCTTTTCTTGACGTTTCCTCTCTTAGGTCCGCTGGAAGGGATTTATTTAGAAATAAGTGCTGCTTGTTCTATGTTGTATCCTGTTTGATTTACTGTGTACATGAATTTGGTAAATAAATAAAGGGCAAGCAGTTATTATCATTGTGACCTGTTTCGTTATTAGCATGCTTGTCGAGTTGCTCTCTGTAAGTAGTGTTAGCGACACAAACACTGACGTATTGCAGATCAATAGGAAATTTAAACTCCATAACCATAGTTGAAACGAACTGCCACTGAAATGAACTGACCTAAGAAGGTCCACTAGTAAAGGCGCTTGCCGTGAGACCAGAAGGTTCGATTTCCACGGAAGCATGATTTGTTTAATTCTTTCCAGTTTTGCTAGGATATTGCAGGCATGAATCTCCTAATTGTCCGTTCGACTGCCGAATAGTAGCCGTTAAAATACACAATGATCCTATTGGTCTGGTTTCCCTGTTCAGAGATCAGACGGCAATCGCTTTGTCTTCTTAACGTTTATCTTATCCCACTTTGTTAAGTGGTGTCGGCACAGTATGTCAGTTCTTTTCACTTTCCCGCTTAACGCCCTTCCTACTTACGTTCTCTCAGATACAATCCATCTCTTGTTTAGTCTTCCCCTATTTCTGGCTCCCGCTTTTTAAGGTATTACCAAATCTAAGACCCTGCGCTCTGAAGCGCCATCTGAAGATGCAGGATGTCCTAGTCTACCTTTAAGAATAGAATTCTTAAGTACCTCAATAATACCAAACTCGTATTCGACCACCATCGGGAAGATCTGGTGGTGGATCCTGGCCTCATCTACTGCCTCTTTGATGGTCTGCCCGAACCACAGCTTGCGCATTGCCACCTGAAATTTTCATAACAAAATTATCATCATTTCTACCCTTAACTGTTCGCTATCTCTCTAGGAAGGTCAAGTATTGTTCTAAACAGAAGTCACTTACGAGTACATAACTTATTACTCGTAACACACTCACTGCTGACAACACATGTGGTACGTTTTCAAAAAATGCATTGTTATAATTTATCAGCAGCGAATGTGAATTTAGCGACAAATGACCTAAACGTATTTCCCGTTTAGTAGACTTGTCTCCCCTTTTGGCTCCCTCGGGGGAGACAACGTCTTTCATTTTCTTGCCCAACTTAATTTTTTGCACATAAAAAGTGCTCAGGGCCTCTATTTTTTTAAATGTATAAACCATGGAATAATTACAAAGAGGAGATGCCGTTTGAAATGGCGCAGTAATATGATCATTGGCGCCTCGCCGACAAAAGTGGACGGAGCTTGTCATTGCTTGTGTTCCGTGGTTGGAGCCACGGCTGAAACCAAGCACCCCGCACGTCTGCCTTCCGCCCCGTGTAGCCTCACAAACGCTTTCTTACAAAACGCTTATTACGGCATCTCCTCTATGTAATTACTCCATGGTATAAACTAATGTGCCGAATAAAAATTGTTCGATATCGAACAAAAATCATCCAAATCTAAGACTTAGTCGTAGTGTCCACCAAACTTGATAAAGCGCATTATAGAAAGAGAGAGAGAGAATTTCAACTCCACTAACTAAAGCAACGCCCGTCGTGATCTTCGTCCCTCCAGACGCTCCTATCACCATCTTTGCGTTTCCATTCCTATCCCTGATGATGCTAGGGCTCATTGAAGAAAGTGGTCTCTTCCCCGGTTTGATAAAGTTGGCAGGAGAAGGCTGGAGGCCGAAGTAGTTGGTGATGCCTGGTGAGGAGAAGTCATCCATGACGTTGTTCATGATGATTCCGGTATACAGGGTCGTGAAACCTGCGCCGTAGCTGAAATAGGAGAATATCGTCTTAATTTTGCTAGTCACTATTTTAGATAAAAAAAATCCTTAAGTAAGTATACATTACCAAGATATGCAACTGCGTTTTATGAATTTAGTTTAAAAACTACAAATATAGCTTGAACAATATTAATTATCTGTTTCATTGTGAAAAGGGGCATAAATTTATACTTATATTAAAACCGGCTCTAACAGTATGTTTTTCGAACAGCTGAACTGTAGGTATGTATACTTATTTTTTTAGTGTGGCTTAGATTAATAATATCTTATGTATAATCCTTTGCATTTTTATTGTATACATGAATAAAGTAAATAAATAATTAATTATCAATAAAATATTTGTTTGCGTCAGACTAACCGGCAATAACATAGAATTCTCCTAGAAGATCAACAACAACTTAAAGAAAATGGTGATTTCCAAAAAGTGATCTCATTCGTCTACTCTGGGGTCACATGCATGTGATCCCAAAATCACAAATAAAATTTGTTAATAAATAACAAAATAAATATTTTTAATGAATTTTTATTTACTGGACGCTTATTGTACGTTTTACAATCGTGAGAGAAGAGAGAGAGGGGAGACAGGGTTGCCATAAATTGTTGGCGTATGAAATGTTGCCATTATATAGATATATATTTGTACAATGCGATAACAGCTTTCTATCTGTTATATTTATAAAAATCCCTGAAACTCACTTTCTCATTTATTGCTTGAGTGATTCAATCCATGAAACCTAAGAAAGTAAAACCAAAACATTGTTATCAGCGAATGGCTGCACTCGACGTCACGGTGAAATATGAGTCGCAGTACGCTTGGCTACTAACGTATAACAAAGCAAAGCGATACACTTTTGCACTTGGCTGATGCAATGTCTGCACCAAGGAAATTGAAAATAGTTTTATTCGATTTCAATGAGAGCAGTGTTATGATTTGAGTAAGTAGTTATATCTTTGACTAAGTATGGGCACCTACGTAAAAGACTACTCGTATACTAATTTTGTCAACCTTTTCTCAGATGTTGTCAATGCTTCATAGATGCTACTTGACACATAAAAAAAAGTTGTGATAAGAATCGCAATTTTATTCGTCTTGTGACGTTAATTTTCCAAGGAATTACCATCACATACATACATATCAACACATCACGCCTTTTCCCGTAGGAGTAGGCAGAGACTATGCATTTCCTTTTGCTACGATCCTTTCAGCTCTCCCTCGGTTTCTCTACGCTCATCACTCTCGTCGATTACGGGCACTTCTAACATCTTCCTTCACACAGTCACAAGGCGTAAAATTTCTGCAAAGGAACAAAAGAGGATGTGGGTGGGTATCTCTTTTCGACAGTTGTTAGATTTTAACAGCGGCCGATCACCAAAATATCAAGCCAAGCCAATGACGGATATACGTTGCAAGCCGAATAAGGAAACACGAATATCTTTGTATCTACAGTTTACCTTAGTTAAGTAAGTATTAAAAGACTTTTGTGATAAAGTAACTTACTAAAAGTTGACAGAACTGGTGACAGAAACAGCGTCTCCTTCAGTGCCAATGATAGATATGTGTGCGGTGCCTGCATCAGGCTTGTTATACTGCGTGGCTCCGTAGGTGTCCGTACTGTTGCTTGTCCAAGTGTCGTTGATGCGAAGCCTGATCTCGGTGCCGTAAGATGGGTCGGTGATGTTGTTGATCAGCTGGAAGGGGAACGGTGTCATTGCTAGTTGATTTTCTTTGAATTTCCAGTGCTTCGGAAGATATGTTAAGTCGTCCTAATCTAGGCTATTATGTCTAATGGATACGATGTCCCTAAAGTAAATATTTAGCGTTTTTTAAGATAACTAGAACTAGCTTTTTACCGTAGCTCCGAATGCGTCAAAAAGTAGCCTATCTTCTAGTTGTTGTGTTATCGCCACTGACATGACTTTGTCAATGGTTTCATCATACAGACCCCTGAGCGTGCAGGTGGCTGATCACGCAGGGCAAGGCAAAACTACTTTGTGAGCTAGTTCTGCTAAATATAACTTCTGCTTTCATACATGTTCTCTTTAATTTCGTCCGGCAATTAGCCTTGATTAAGACACCGTTTGGGCATTTGCACGCATATCTTCCGCTCAGGTAACGAGCTAAATATTTTTGGGCCAAGGGCCTACATAAAATACTTACCTCGTTCAACTCCAAAAACTCAGGATCGCCAAGTTTCGTCCTCGTGGCGTACGCGAATTTAAACGCCTCTAAGATTCTGTGATAAGTCAGTATCTTGTCTTCCGTGGTGTTGATGCTGCTGGCATTGAAGTTGTACCCTTGGAGGATGTTCAGGATGTTGACCAGGATCGCCCCACTGCTGGGCGGAGGAGGTGCGTAGAGGACATCCCCATTACCAAGGGCAACTTCTAATGGCTGCTCGATTTTTGCTCTGGAAAGGACATTAATTCACATCGAGTGGCTAACGTGGTTAATCGACCTTGTACACCGCTTGTGTCGGATTTCTGACGTGGTCATTCATTCACATTATCAGGGTGCCAATTGTACCTGGTATCAGGCGTTTTCGAAAACGCTTCTCGATTTTGATGTGGTATCTATACCTACCTACATTGAGATAAGTAAGTAGGAAAGTTTTGTGCGGTGTCGATGCTCTAATGATAACAGCCGGGATTTCGAAGTCAGATGATTGAAGCCTAAAAATTCTGAAAAATCTGCGTTGGAATACTTTCCGTGAAATTTCGTAAAATTCGGAAAATTATCTTTTTGGGTTTATAAGATTATATAAGTTTGCAAAGTTATATAGAATCTGTCATGAGTAAAATTTCGGAATATTCGGAAAATAATTAAGTACTTAGTCAGGTCTCTTCGTTCCCGTGAACAATTTATTTTCTCTGTTTTTTTTTTTTTGTAAAATTATTAAGTCAGCCAATTGTATTCAGTATTAGTAATAAATAAATCTATGTCTAAATCAAATTAAATTAAATTCTATATAAAAAAGTCAGACAGAGGTATGTAGGTACTTCCACACCTATATTGTAAAAGTAAATAATTATGTAGATAAATACCTATTTGTAGATATCTAAACTACAGAATAAATATCGACTAGGCCACGAAGTTATCAGTAATTTATTTGCCACATGTAGGTACCAATAAGCTAGTTTCCAGGGTCAAAAGACTAACAATAACATTAGTCCGTCATTTAGGGAATCAAAATATATTAGTGACGTATTTTTTCTTTTGTCAATTGAGCGATAAATTGTAAAGATATACCTAACGCATCCAAGTTTAGGAGTGGGAGCTCGTGACGTCACATATTGCGAAAAAGTGTAGCACACTGTGACATCACACGGAACTTTAACGCGCCATATCTTTACCATTCTTTGTTTAATTTTCAAAAGAAAAAATACGTCTCCAATATTTTTTGATTATTTAACTGACGGACTAATTATATTTTTTTTAGGAAACTAGCCTATTAAGAATTGTGTTATGTACGGGCTTTTATGTATTTGTATTAATCCCTCAGTCGCCTTTAACAACATTCAAGATAAGAAAGGGAGTGGTATATTCGTAATCTGAATTTTATCCGGATATTATATCATTATCAGTCAGTAAACAAATAGATAGACACAAGTTATCGATAAATTGATAAATGAGTGTCTGCGATTAAATTTCAAAACAATGCCACGTAGATATCTGTACTTACTTTATATTATCGAAGCGTAATCTCGAATTTTCTATCTTATTTCATAAAATTTACTACTACTGCAGAGCTATTTAATAAGCTGTAAGGATATTGCATGTATGTATATGAAATAAATAAATTTCTCATATGGCCTTAAGTTGCTTAACCTTTTTTCCGGTTAGAAAAACAGTTTCGTGTCTTCTGAGGTTTTTTCACGTTTCCGATCCGATATTGTATTTCCTTTATTATTGTAGTATTAAATAAGAATTAATCTAATATTTGTAGATCTGATGCAATGTCTTTAAAAGTTGACTCAGTAATTTCCATACCTATTGTTACATACCAATACAAGTAAAAACAAAGGAAAATAGATCGTCTCATAATGTCATTAAGGTTGATATTTTAAAAAATTGCATTTATCACAATGCATGTATAAATTAAACTAACTATGAATGAATAATACAAAAAGTCTGAATAATCGTTTGAGAATTTATTGTTTTCAAAACTATGAAAAGAAATGAGTCACCGTTTTAATTCTGTCAGGTGTTCAAATATTATTCATTGCTAAAGTATAACAATGGAAATAAAAATGTAAGGAATGACTATATTTCTCGATAGCCTTTAGAGATAAAATTACGACTGACTACAGAAAACTCTATAGGTCCGCCGTTTTATTTCGACAAATCTCGAATTCGACATTATATCAAAAGGCGCGAGAAACGCTCCCTGGAGATTGACTGAATTTAATTCACATAAATCCAGTATTTTCAACAATGAAAGACAAAATGTTATTTTTTTCAAAATCTTATTCTTAACTGTGTATTCGCATTCCTAACTAATTATTTCTTAAGCAATCTACCTGTGTTTGAAAGGTCAATCGACCTTATACGCCTTGACAACAGTGTTTCAAATGAAATTTAACATGATGCTGTTTATAAGGTATGGTTTTTATAGCTTTTAGCATCATGTTGTTTTAGGATTAAATTTAACACAGAAGAGATTTTACTCCATCCGTCACTTGTTTTACCTATGTTGGTTGTCTTTCTGATCTCAACTCTCATTAGGAACACCTTTGATAATGGAATCATAGGAAAGGTTTGAAAGAAAATTACATCTCTTCTTTTTCAAGCAAGTTTAAGTTTTCCAACATCCTTTCAGGCATTTTATCACTTTATTTAATGTTAAGCGTGTCAAATAAATAGGCACCTAGTCCTACACATGTAGCCGAAACAATAACCCTCACTTGCGTAATCTGTTCAAAATAAACAACATTGTATACAAAGATTTTGTCACGTAATCACACCACACCGGTTTTGATAGCGACAGCTCGTTGATATCGGTTGTGAAATAATTTTATTGACACGATTCAAAATATACACGGTATATGAGTACAGTCACATGTAAATTTCTTAGTAATTAGGCTTATTATATTATTCGTAAAAACAGATTATTCATGAACTACTTGGTCATATCTTTATCAATCATTTTGATTGCGACATCAGGGACTAAGACGATTTTTGTCTTCCTTTTTCCGTCCGTTGATCAATTCAATTCGTTTATTGTCTCAATGGTATTACAATTGGGCTTATAATTACTATACAGAACATCATGGACCCTGGCAGGGCACTAAAGTTTTACCGATGTTATGACCTCAATGTTACTTAATCAATTAATTTTGTATGGGTTGGGGTTAAATTTTTTAAATCCTAACTATGCCTATTAACAGAATTTAATGTACTCAAATAAAACCAATACTTATTGGCAAATAAAACATCGACTTAAGTTTGTACTGAAATAAAGTCTAAAGCCGAATAAATATTCAATTTTTTAAACGAATGAAGTGAAACAAAGTCCTTCCTATTTCTATTAATGTATTTCTTCAATAAGTAATTACATTATTTTCGAGTAGGAGCTTGTTAGTCTCGTGGCGAATGCGCGTGTCAAGCGACGATCACTATTGGATTGGTCGCCATTTAGTGGCATTTTCTATCAATAGATAGCAGCATATAGATAGCATAGTCGTGAGGCTATGTCAGATGTCTTAAGGCAGCCTGAAAAATTCTGACAGTGTTGGCTACTAAAACACCTCGGGTCATGTTCCTGTTGGTCTGGTTTTCCTGTAAAAAGGGTTACGGAGGTCAGACGGCAGTCGCTCCATTGTAATAACCAGTACCGCCAAATCTAGGATCGTGACTTACAACGTACCCTAGGTTCCGAAGCGTAAACTGACGACGCAACTAGGAATACACGCTAGGATGATGATTATTTTCGAGTAGTGAAAGAAAAAAATGTTTAAAATAATCTGTTCCTGCCATCTTTGCATTAACATCGAAACCGAAAAGTAAGACGTTCCTTTCTTAATGTTTATTGCTTTTGTTTGTATGCAACAATGTGTTATAAAAAAATAAACTTACTCATAATTCCTCAGGTCATCAGCTGTGATGATGCTTCCTACTCTCTGCAGGTCGTCAACGAAGTCATTAGCCAGGGTGCCGTTGTACAAGTCATCGCCTCCCTTGTCAGCTATCCTCTGGAGTGTGTTGCATAGGGCTTCGCTGGGCTTCACCAGGGTCCCTGGCCGGTGGAACTGACCTTTGTCGCTGTTGTAATACATCTTCCTGAAAACAATATTCAGCTATAGGTATAGCTAGTTTAATACTAAAGCTTGTCACGTTCACGGACTATAAATAATTCTGTGTTCACGGCTAAATCTTAGGGCCGATTTTGATGAAATTTGTTATGGATGCAGTTGAAAACCAGGGGTCAAGTATAGGCTACTTTTTGACGCGGGCAAAGTCGCAGGAAGCAGCTAGGCTACACTAATATTATAAAGAGGAAAGATTTTTATTTTTGTGTGTATGTTTGTAATGAATAAACTCAAACTGTGCCGATTTCAAAAATTCTTTCACCATTGGAAAGCTACATTCACCCTGAGTAACATAGGCTATATACCGCAGGCGGAGCTGCGGGAAGCAGCTAGTAATCTATAAACATGAAACGAATGAGATGCTTTTTTTAAATTTCGCATAATTATACCTACTTTAATTCTACCTACTGAGAAGGACGTAGTGTATTCCAAAAGTACTGGAGTGTTATTATTGAAATGGATGACTCATTTTCATCGTTCGATACCGATTTTGCGTAAGCTAAGTATATGTATCAAAAAAGCCCCTGTTCCCGTAGGATATATACGAGCAAAGCAGCAGTTTTAAGCTAGTACTTGATAAGTACTTAGTTACTTATCATGAATGACCGCATACTGTGTCGAATTTTACAAAAACCACTTTTGCGTTACGTAAACATAACATATCGATAAAGTGAAACCGGCAATTAAAACGCTTGTTGTACATATTTCAGTTAAAATATGTAATATATCACGTTTCAATTTTATAAATCAGGGCGATGAAATCGAACCGCATGGTTTTCTGCTCAAGAATAGACTACTCCTCTTACCGGTGCTGTATTGCGCAAGTCATAGCACTTTCCAGGAAAGGCGTCAAGAAAAGACCAATCATCAACCTAAATGTCATATACTTACCTGTAAATACCTAATTAATACGTATCCAGGAGAACGCTCTGATACAAAAGTAAGCTAAGAAAGGGCAAGCCCAAAAATATGTCGAATGGAAACGTTTGAATCACCTATTATGTCGAGTAAAAAGCATTCTAAATCGATCGATAATCCTTCGAGTTACAGGCTTTGAGTAAGTCATACTTCTGAAAAATAGCAATTCCTGCTCTACGACACAATGAAAGATATGCTCGCAACCGAAGACCAGGCGAAATGGAAGAAAGTGACCTCAGAAGCAACTAGTTGAGGTCATAACCAGAAAGCTCTAAGAATGAGAGAGAGTGTCAGATAAGGATAGGATAAACATATTAACAAATGTATTTAATTATCAATAAGGTGAATAAGGTGGTAAAAGTGTGGGTAAGGTAACACTGTTGTTACCTAGGTAGGTAGGTATATAGTTATTTACCGTTTACTGCGCAGTTTCATAGCGATAGGAAGCCGACTTTATCTTTCCGCAGAATTATTAATAGTTAATCTCATGCCATTTATAAAACTAGATTTTATAACCTACTAAATATTTAAAGAACGGAAAATATATACATAAAAGGAAATAACACTTTTCACGGACATAGCCGAAGTGGAAGCGAAAAGTGGAGATGGGCTAGCAAAACAAGAGATGAGCGTTAGAAAAAATTTGGTACTTGAGTAGACACCGAGAACCATTGGAAGAAATTTCGGCAAGCGTCATACCAGATGGACCAATGACCCCGGTAAAAACTACCGGAGTTGGATAAGAAAAGCAAAAATTCCACGAGAATGGCGTGCAATGCTAGATGCCTACATGATTGGGTGACGATGAGCAAAAGAAAGAGGAATACTTTTGAATAAAAGATAATGAAGGCTCAGTATCTTAATCTCAATTATAGTGAACCTTCGAACATGTAGGTAATCTTACCCCAAATGGAGATCATTCTTGATAAACGGCGCGCTCTCTAGCCCGTCGTATAATGCCTTAGACATGATGAATCCGTTCTTGCAGATCTCGATAGCTGGAGCCACCAGGCTATCCCACGGGAGCTTTCCCCACCGTTGGTGAGCTGCCCACATGCCTCGCACCTCTCCTGGGACGCCCACTGCTAATGGACCTGATAAACAAAAATCACATAGTCAAAAGTAGCGTGAATGCTGATGCCAGCTGGTCAGACTCACAAAACTAGTCCTATTTATGAGAAGTATAACTCACCTAAAATTAGTGAGTGTTTTCATTCGATATCAAATTATTTTTGTTCATCATAATCAGTGAGTCGAACAAAGTCGTAGAAAAATAGAGACATTACAAAAATAGGAATCTTGTCTACAAGCCCAATCAATCATGCCGTGGCTCGTGTAGGCACAATCAAGAGATGCATGAAAACGTGTCTGGCCAGGATATGCCGCCCTGTAAGGGCATGGTAGAATGGGTAAGCCCAAAAAATTCTTGAAGTCGCAGTCGCGTGCAAATGGTTTTACAATAAAGGACGATGAAGTTGAAAATTAAAATGACCCTGGACTCCGAAGCAACCAGTAGAGTCCACAGCTGGGAAAGCGCTACGATGAAAGAGAGAGAATAGACAATCTTACTGTCTACCAAGTAATTATAGACACTTCGTGATCTTACACTGGAATAACAGCTTTAGTATTTTATCTGAACCAGATTTGAGAGAAAGTTATGTATAGAAACCGAGCTACTGAGATAGTGTTTCGATTTTGAATTTGGACAAGCGAAATTGTACGTTGCTTTACAACCGACTTCAAAAAAGGTGTTTTTTTCAATTCATAATATATATATACATTTCTGTCCGACAGGAAGTGGCAGATCCCACTTTTCCATCATATTGTAGATGTACCTAGAACTGATCTGGGATTAAAAAGGTTAATGTACTAGTTGAAAAAGTATTTAGTAATTTTCCATTATGCAGAATAGACTATTGTTCGGTTTCGAAATTCCTTATTTATTCATAAAGTAACACTACATTTATTCAGTTGTTTTGATGACAATGTGGCTATAATTATAATCAACTGGTAAGTAAGTAGGTGCCTAGTTTTAGGTAAGTACATATATTTTATTACACATTAAAATATCTGTTAACTAGGTTACGCATACTACGCGTGTGTACGCGGGCTCCGAAGCAACCGCCTGAGGATGCAATCGAGAAAGAGTTGAGATGAAGAATAGTTCAGCTACGTTTTATTGGTAAAGTGAGACATTTTATCCACCTTTGTCAATCAAGTCTACACTACTACTATGCTATTATATTACTGACTTTTGGTCGCCTTAACCGAGCTTCCATGGACATCATGGTACACTGATCAATAGTAGCTGCCTCTGGCGCGGTCACCCTGGGGCGTTGAGAGTGTAAGCATTCTCCTCTGGCTTGATGTTGTAAAATAGACTCTAGACCGGTGTTGTCAGATGCCAAAGGAACAAAGTAAAGCGGGGATTCTCTGCCTATGTGTTGTGAGTGCGACGATGTTCAGTCAATGGCGCATCTTTTGGTGTGCCCCAAATGGTCTGACTCTCTTTATGGGGATCTTTAAGCGACGATAGTGTGGTGCTCGTAGCCACGATTGGTTTCTACTCTATAAAAAAAATAAAGGTTAGGAGAACAAAAGTTACCGACATAGCCCAGCGGATTAGTTCTTTGTAGTGGCTGTGGGCGGGCCACATAGAGCGGAGAACTGAAAGTTGATGGGGCAGGAGTTCTCGAATGGCGATTACGAACAGGCAAGCGCAGTGCTGGACATCTAACGACTTACTGACTAGATGGTCAGATGACTTGAGGAATGTCGCAGGCAAATGCTGGACGCAGGCCGCTTCCAAACGTTAATTTTGGAAATCTATAGGAGAGGCCAATATCC
Source organism: Euzophera pinguis (assembly GCA_947363495.1). Taxonomy (NCBI): domain Eukaryota; kingdom Metazoa; phylum Arthropoda; class Insecta; order Lepidoptera; family Pyralidae; genus Euzophera; species Euzophera pinguis. The sequence continues at coordinate 4,377,474 of OX376164.1, forward strand.
AGCAGTGGACTGACTACGGCTGAAATAATGATGATGAAGAAAAAGAAGCTTTAATATAACTGATCTTTGGTAGCCTTATCCGAGCTGACATGATACATATCAGTGGTACCTGCTCCTGGCGCCGTCTCCCTGACGTTGACAGTTAAAGCCTTCTCTTCAGCATTGATGTTGGAAAATCAAACTCCAGACTCCAGGCCGGTGTTGGGAGATGCCAAGGCAACAAAATAAAACGGGGATTCTTGGCCTAACATGTCAGTGGTACAACTTTTGATTGTGTCCCAACTGGCCTAACTCTGTATGAGGATCTCTAAGCGGCCACGGATTGTGCGGTGGTCGTAGTTACTATTGGTCTAGACGGATCCATTTCGGCTTAATAAAAAAAAAGTTACTGACCTTTGGTCGCCTTATCCGAGCTACCATGGTACATATCAGTCGTAGCAGCTCCTGGCGCGGTCTCCCTGGCGTTGACAGTGTAAGCCTTCTCTTCAGCTTTGATGTAGACGGTCATGAAGAACCCCCCGCCAATCCCCATGCTCTGCTGGTTCAGGAGGCCGTTGCAGAACATGGCTGCTATGGCCGCGTCCACTGCTGAACCATTCTTTTGCAAAACTTCCCTGGAAAAGACATATTATTTCAGTTCACGGAATAACAATGCTCCTAGCATTAAGTTCGCCTTTTGTACTGTACGAATTGTGCAATAAAGTTTAATTAAATAAATCAAACGGCCGAATAAACTTTTTTTTTATTGATTATGATTTTCTTAACTGCTTAACTGCTAACCGTGAATTGCGAAGACCTTCTAAATGACAAAATTACTTTTAGTTCTTTGAAACTTCAGTTACCTACTAAACTCGTAGATAAATATTTCTTGAGGCGGTTTATGGGCCTGTACTTTCTACTTAATCTTATTCTTTACCATGCCCTTGTATGGGATCGAGAAACATGTCATTAGATCTTCGCGAATCTCGATCAAATTTTCTGTGTGCGGTGAGTGGAAAAAATAGAAGTTGATTTTATAAGTAACATCAAATTATTTTAGCTGACAGACCGTTTCATTTTTTCATTAGGTACTATTGTACCGTCGTTGTATCTACGCGTAGATATGCGAGTTCATTGCTCCAGGATATTGCAATCTAGTAGTTAATAAAATAGTTTTCAATTCATCATTCATATCGAGCGCGTAGCGTTCACATCGACACTGTATACCCTGGTGTTAGAGATTTTCTTCAATTAAATGTCGAAATATGGACGGAGTAACTTGTTGCCTTTGCGTGCATCATCAGCAATCCCTTCCCGGTTGCAACCTAATCTTCCTAGCTTCTGGTTTTAATCCGGATGAACCTCCGTGGCGTTATTTTTATGACTCTACCGCCTTTATCTAGGGCTTTTAACAACCTTGAGGATGCAACTAGGAAGGTGCCAGGATGGTGATGATGACCGCCTGCTTGACATCCAACGTTCATACTGGTAACCGTAGTAGTGGTGGTAGTCCGTAGTGTTATGTATGTCCGTATGTGTGAATTTTGGCCGTTAGCCTAGAATTACGTTGCTAAACGCAATGCACCATATGTAATCGATTACAGCGTAGCTGGTGTACTTCTATGCACCTATACACTAACGCAAAATATGCACGGTACAGTCGACCACATAAACAAGTATACTCATTAAAGTATCATCAAAGATTTATTTCGAGTCGATCACATGGCCATCGACCCCATCCTGGTGTCAGGGTTTTTCGAAACCGACCTGCGTTCTGTTTCCTTTAACTAGCACTTGATAGTGATAATGCCGATACCTTAAAGTGCCTTCTGAAACACTTTCTTTCTTCTTCAAGCTTTGCACTTTTTGCATTCGTCAGGAAGTTCACCTTCATGCTCTGGATTACGGAAAATATAAGTACAAAGTAAATTTTTTGTACTGTGGGCTCAAAGGTGTTAAGAACATAGGTAGGTATAATAAGATTTATTTATTTTCCAAAGTTTTCCAGTAATAAAAGGTGGAACCTATTGGTATAGTTTTATCTATGGTCTCCTGTGCAATCAAATGCAGATAAACCTGACTGGGGGTCATTGCGGTTTTTCTGCCCCCGACTGTACTTAAGTCATGCGTGCTTGACTTGATCGGTGATTTCAATGCACGGTGGCGGCAACGTGCCCATATGTGGGATTTGTAGGATGTAGGTAATTTTATTACAACGATTGATCAATCCGTCCTTCCGTTGTTGAGAAATAGTAAGCACATTCTTATGAAACAGGTCCTAACATCGTCTCAGAAGTTCCCGGGTGGAACACGGGAAAACTTAATTATGAAGCAGGAAGAGTAAAACCCAAGGTGGGTGTGTCTCTAGGAACGGGAAGTTGGTCCATGGAGAGAGAGAAGGGAAGACGGAAAATAAAATATGAGAGGCCCAAAACCATTATGTGACTTCGTACAGGTTCTTGAGTGTGCAGGTGGCAGGAAATGCAGGGCTTTCCAAAAAAGGGACATCGTTACCTTCATACGAGTTTCAATAAAAGGTTTTAAAGTATGAAAAACTAACTCGGGATACTTGTTAACTTTGATAGACTTAGTCAATCATTATAGCAAAAGCGGCACATTCGCAGCATTCCCGCGCTGGATGGCGATCGCTATCCTCTGCGCGAGAAATGAGCCGGTCTTGTCTTGTCACCAGCGGAGTTTTGTCAGTAAATAATAGCAAACGTGGCGACCACATGGTGAAAATTAATTTGAGCAAATAGCCATTCCAACTATATTAGAAAACATACATCATTTTGGAGTAATGCCTGTACTACCCCTGTAATATGCCATGCTGTAATTTGTAAAGGTCAAGACCTTCAACTGACCCCAACTGTCTGGAGGAGAAAGTTTTTGCCGTCTCACGACCTTGCATAGTTATATTCTGGATTTGTTAGTATTTTGGAAAATCGCCAGGTTTGGATTAATTTATAAAATTATATATAGCAAAGAATATAATAGTAGTAGCGATCATATATTTTGCCCATCTATATGGTGCGATAAGTGATTAGCGCATTTTTTTTTCTTTAGGCTATTAAACAGTGCTTTCTGGACATATATAATCTGTTCTCATAAATGGAAAATTTAATGTATTAAATCTAAGTGGGTACTTATATACGTACGTAGATAAACGTTCAGGATTCAATATGATAATAAAAAAGGGTCTTTGGACAATTCAAGTATTTCTCTATCTAGAGAGTAATGGTCAAGTCAGTAGAGGCAACACTTATTTGCCATTGGGAGCTTTGGGTCCTCGTTTTACTGAAGGGAACGATTTCATTTCAGTGTTAAGCAATCCTAGTTGTTATTTTTCCCCAACACGGTCAAGGCTTTTTCTTATAATAATATGCTTCCTTGTTCATGCGATCTGCTCACGCACAGCGTTACACATGATTTAATCACCTAGTTACTGCTAGCAGACAAAAACAGATCAAACAAAAAAAAAATCAGTTGATATTGGGACCATTTACTAGGTCATAATATCACGAGATGGTTACACTCTATTTAGTAGTATTTACTTAGTTTCAATTTATGAAAATATACTGAAACATGATCGTGACAAAAGTATGGCTGATGCTACTAGTAATGGGCATTAATAAGTATATGAAAAAGTTCAAAATCAAGGAAATGTTTGGTTCCACAACAGCATTGTGATGATAAATGTTTAATAAAAAGTAGTAAACACCAGTTTCAGGATTTTTAAAAAAAAAACAACCCTTAAAATGAGTATGTTTCAGTTTTGTGATTTCCCAGATGTGCGCAATAAAGTTATATTGTATTGTATTGTATGTTTGAAAATCGACATGGTTATTGTTGTCATGTATAATCGGGTCGCTGAGCAACACTTATTTTAATTCTACGCGTGTAAAACCGTGGGAAACAGCTAGTATGTGATCGAAACATCAACAACAATCTTTCAACGAGCATTCGGTCAAACATTAAATTATTTTAAATTAAGGTTAATAGGTGCATATATTTTATCAATATTCTCAATATGATCTTCGGCCTAATATATTGAATAACTTAATAACTTTTCTGGGTTGTCTGGCAAAAATAAACATTATTTTGAAGAAGTTAAAAAGGTGCCTAATTTTATCAATATATCCAATAAGTACGTCGTAAAATAACAAACACAGTGTTAATACAGAAGCAAGGCCGGCTGGCTCTGCCGGTTGGCTCAAGGTTGTTTTTGTGTGTAAACATCGGGGCGTAGGCGAACCGAATTCATAACTAGCTTGTTGCCAACAACATATAAGACTAATCAATATATCAGAATGTTAGTAGTGACAGAAAGTTATCTATTTCATTCTCATCATGTTCTAGTAACTGGTGGACTAAAAAAGTAGTGGGTGCAATAAATAGTAAATAAGTTTCTATCATGAGAATAAATGTAATGATAACGAATAAGGACAAATTGAATATTGTTTTTATGTACTAACTTGCGTTATTGAAGTTAGTAGATAACCTAGATGGATATAAGTTGTAATTCGAATTAAGTGGATCAAAAATAAAGTACCCTTCCTTACCTATCAGAGATTATTGAACCAGTAACCTTGAGTCACCTGACAAAGAAAACCAAGAAACTATAAATTAAATTCTTTATTTATCTTAAATTATTATAACAGTCCTCGTACCTCGTGAAAGATACAAACTAAACGCATAATAATCTAACTAATTAATAACACAGCAAGTTCGGGCTTTACAACAAGCCCATGATGAGATCAGTCACATGGAACGATGTTGAATCCAAAATAGTCACTTTACTTCCCGGTCAGCTGTGTGGTGGCCTTGGGTTTCGCGTCCTGTGGTTGCAGGTTGCGAAGTAAAAAGCCTGGGTCAGCAGAAACCGCCTTGGATGTTCCATTGATCTCTTACGCACAGATTCCTCTTCAGGAATTCGCCACAATAACCTCCGTTCGCTCGGCATTTCAATTGTCCTTACACTAGCCATTAGTCAAGCTTTATTATTCAAAAATCACATTAATGCTTATTCTTCTTATTGTTCTGTGTATTGACTAGTTTCGTGACGATCTTTCTCGAATGGCCGGACGGGTCGAAGTGATTAGTGTGCTCGTTTACCTCCTTCTTTGTGCGTTGTTTCCCACTGTGGCCAGAGAAGATGTGCTTGTCGTGGTCAAAGTTGTAGTAGTCGTATTCGTCGAAGAAAGCCTCTGACATATTTGCTTTTGTTTTCAAAATTATTGGTACACTGAATTTGTCGCGTGACGACGTGATTGCTCGTAGTTTGTTTAACGAATGGTTTGCGGAGACTGTTGGCGCGGGTTTTTATAGCCTGCTTGAGACACGTCACTGACCGCATGCGCGTCGATAATATTCTCGAAGTGTGATTGGTGGAATCGGACGACCCGGTTACGAGAGGTGGAGGCGGTTTTGTTTATTTATAGCTGTGTATTTGTGTGAGAAGCCGGCTGGGGATACCAGTGGTAAAGTTTGAATTGCCCGTGTAAAATTACTAAATTTAGGGAAGTTAAAAATTGACAAAAATCTATAATATTACGTAATTTATGCCTTTAAGAATATGTGAAATTGTTGTGCTATATATATATAAATAGTAAGACTTAAATATTATTTCCTTTCAATATGTATGAATGAGAAAACGTCGTAGCAATAGTCTACGCTGTAGCGCTCAAAAATATTAGTTAATTATCGGGAATTCGTAGCACTGACGCGTAGCCGGTGTCTACGTCGTAGCTTTGAAAAATATTATGATGATTTTTTTTAACTGACTTTAAAAGGTAGTTAAAATTAATTTTTATTTTTTAAGCGTGCGTAAATTTATAGTAGAATATACAAGGGTTCGAAGTTGGTCATTAGTTACAAGGCGGTTTCGGCTCATGCCTATAGAAGCCAATTTCGCTCACGAGTTGTCATACGACGATTTTCAACACATTTGCTAGGAAAACACACTTATATTATTAACTTTTTATTATTTACACAATAAATAAAAGTTCTCAAGCGATATCAAAACATTTCTTCACATTAACTTTTGTTGGTACACTTTGAACACTTTTCACAATTAGATACACCATTAAAGTAAAATTAGGCTTGTGTGTTTGTTAATGCATTCTAGATATCTCCAAATACAAAGATATACGTAGTTCTTGATTCTGCTTCGTCCTTATTTCTTCCTTTGAGTTTATAGTCAGCCTACTTAGTCTACTTCCTGCCTACTTCCTACTTCGCCTGGACTAATATATCTAGCTGAGTCAAATATAGGTATTCTTCCCTAAATTAAATCAACGTTTGTTATTAATGAAATTAAAAATTTTAGCAATGGGTTTTACGGCCATGGATACAAGTCCTTTATAGCCCTTGTTAAGTTTTCTACACAAATTAATATTTGTAGTCCAATACGGATCATGGCGTACATTAAAAAAATACCGTAACCATGGAATCCATTACTATACAAATGCGATTATAAAATAAATAACGTGTTGTTTACAACCCCCATTAATGGTCTAATTACAATGAAATAAAAGACACTTTATGACCAAATGTGTAAAAAAAATATTTATATATATAGGATTTTCTGGGAGGAGAGTAAATAATAAAATGAATCAGGCATCGTCCTAATAGTGAGCATAGCAATGTTTTACCCCAAACAAATGGAAATGAAAAACACATGACAACACTGAGACATGTGAGTAATACTTAGTTCAATGTGTGCGTATTCAACACGAATAACATTGTATTGTTTGACAACACGCGCGCAGTTTTACAATAACATTTCCTATTAGACGTTATTATTAAGAAATTATTATTTAGAGCAAAATAAAAACACATTATTGACAGAGGCGGAGAAAATTACGTTATTTAGAATATTTTGTTTTTAGAGTCAGCTTATATTGGAACCGGTAAATGTATGTTGTGTATTGCACCATCGATGTGTTACACAATATCGTCAAATATTCTTGTATGTGCGCTAAACACACATGTGTCAATAAATTAATAAACTACTAAATTTTATTATATTTCTTATACTTTTTACAAGTAATCTGTCCGAAGATGATTACCATAGTAATATTAGGTTAACGTGACTTTCATTTATTATTTTTAATTATTTTCATTCCAATTATAAATTTCAATTATTATATATTTTTAAATCATTAATGTAAAATTTAATGTGTAGTTACATAGCTGTCTAGTATTTTAATAATTTGGTCGTTATTTGATTTATTATTATTTTAATTTTATTTCTTATTTTAGTAAATTTTCATTTTTATTATTATTTATTTTTTATCAATGTGAATATGGATCTTTGTAATCCGAAATAAATGACTTTTTATTTTTTTATTTATAGTCACCAGGAGACCTAGCTTTGAAATGTATGACACACTTCAAGTCGAATGATTTTGTTCGATATCGAATGATTTTATTTCGATACAATCGGTGAGTCAAATTATTTTCATTCGATTCACAGATTTTGCACGAGTCATAATTTTCAAAAATTGTGTTCCAGGATTTTCTCAATCGCATTTTTTTCACGAATTCATTTATTGTGAAATCAAAGGTCTGATAAAAGCAGTTTGTTTCATGAGCTAGCTAGGAAATAAATAATATCGCTTCAATATAAATATACATAATATTTTTATTGTAAATAATAAATTAATATTATAACAGTATTAGTAGTTAAGACCAGACTATCTGAAGTCAGCTCTCTTTAGAAAGGACGATGTTAGTTACATTCAAAAATAATTATGTAGCAGGTTTTTATACTATATTCATAACACCTATTTATATATTAACTTTATTTTGGCATATTATCTCAGCAGTGGTCTTAACGCTAATTATGTAGCTTAAAATAAAAACATTAATTAATCAAGATCATTTTGATGAAGGACGGACAAGTGTTAGAAAATGGCCGAATATTTTTTTAACGGCTGATAGAGCTGCACTTATAGGTGTTGATTTTGTTGAAACTGAAATTTAAAATAAAATCTCCGTTGGAGGGAGAAACTATATATAACTCATTAGTTAATATATTGTGTACCTACATTTAATTTAGTAGTAGGCACCAAATAATCATTATTTTTTTTCCTTCTTTAGTCCAAACTAATATTATAAGTGCGAAAGTCTGTCTGTCTATCTATCTGTTACGCTTTCACGACCAAACCGCTGAACGGATTTTGATGAAATTTGGTATATACCTATATATTTGGCCCAGCAGTGGGTTATTGAAAGCTGATGATGACAGCTGAAAACTCGGGGTGAAACATAGGCTACTTTTTGGCACTATATATCTCTAAAGGAGATTATTTTTATTTTTAAAGTATTTGCCGTCATTAAATAGTCAGTAACGAATATGAGAGAAGTTTTGAATTCAAAAAAAAAATACACATTTCTCTACAACTATAGTGTAATCGTTCGCTACTCTAGGGTTCTGGGTTCGATTCGTTCACGTCTCACCGCGTGGTTATGTGCCGAGAAGGCAAGCAGCATCCTTTGGATGGGAATGCTTATGATTATCCTTTAATCAAGGTAATTAATTACCAGCCCTCTGGTCTTGTGGATACCTTTTTTTTTTCGGTAAAAACCGATGAGCTCTATGGTTCTAGAGTTTCTTAGAATAGAATAGAATAATTTTTTTACCAAAGAAAGACGCAGAGCAGCTATTTAACAATACATGAATGAAACAACAAAAGACTTACATTTACATATTTCTTGCTATCACAAAGCTGTCACAGATAATGTGCTGTGAATTCTTCCCGACAAATAGACCCCTTCAGCATATGTTACAGTTACACCATATCAAAAACTGCAACGCTGATTTTCAATGGACCTGATCCAAGAGTGGGTATGTGTGCTTCTTACTATAATTACTCGACTGCGTCAGAAGGAGGGTTATGTTTTTCGGGAGTATATATGTATTGGATGTATAATTGTTTGGCACGCTCTGCAGCCTTAGCCTTAGTCGTTAGATTCGTATTTACTGTGAGACTGATACAGGGTATATCAAATTCCAAAAAAAAAAAAAATGGCGGATTTTTTGGATTTTTCATTTCCAAATTACACAGAAAGGCAGTCGGGTTTTATAGTTTTTTAAATTACCCCCGTTATCTGGTTTTAAAATGCATTGCTTACCTGCCTATCAGCGAGCATTGAGGCGCGTCCGTACACACTGCAGCCTTCTGGAACACGTGGAGTCGTGATGCTGAAGGCAACAGAGGTTTGACAGGATCCGGAGGCTCAGACCCTTTCCACGCCCTGTAGTCCCCACTGCCGATCAGGTAACCACTTAACGCCGATACGAAGACTAAGGCTACCAGCGCTGATATGATTAGCTTCGTCCGGACTTTGTATGGCCTGGAAGGAAAATATTATTTAGTGAAGATTGAGACATTATCAACATCCGACAACATGAACGCTTTTAGCACTGTCCGCCAATTGAATAAATAAATATGTTTAACCAGTAAAAAAAAAAAATGAAAAAAAAAAAAAGATTGATATTTTAATTCTGCTATGGTGGTCGTTATGTCTTTGAACGCCGAGGATCCGACCAAACAATGGATTTTCTTTTGTTCTGTCAGGTCCTTGGCGTTAACGTGTAAAGGAACCACGTCAGAGGCCTTAAGGCGGTTCCGAAAAACTCTGACTGCAAGGTGTACAGGGTCGATTGACTATGGTTACATTCTCTATATGAATGAATCCGAGCGTGTTTTCCCTGTTACATCTTCAGAAAATACTCCCAGAACACTGGTTATTAAATATAGCATAACATAATAAATCAATCTTTGGGTTTATTTAAGTCTAATACAAAAGATCGTACCTAAATAAAGTTCGTAGGTAGTAAGTACCTAATTATATATTCTTTGTTAGTTAAAGGCATTGAAGGATTAGATGTGATATTTCTTACATGTATGATTACAACAATAACTTTAGTTAGGTGCCATAAAATAAGATTTCAGTTTATTTTTTGTGACCTGCCGCTTGCTGCACGCTTGACATTTACTAACGTTGCTATTTATTACTTCTATTGTAATTATTAACGCTTGCATATTTTTTTGAGATATTAATTTTGTCATCAGTTGTAGGGTATTATATAAAACGCATTCCAACTACTTGAGGTCCAGAAATTACTCACTTTTCAGGATATTCATCGTCATCACTACTAAAGTTACCCTGAAAAATTGCGAACCTATTTATAGGTGACACTAGTCTTATAGTGTCCATGGGTATTTCGTCGACATGGCTACTTATAAAGTGTCTTCTATGCAGACCGGAATGTTCCATGGTGTTCACTAGTTCTTACAAAACACAGATTTCACGCTATTACGACAACATAACCTAAATTTAAATAACACTTAGTAATTCAGTCGTCCAAGTATGCAGTTGCACCCAATTCGCGCAAATTATCAATTCACCACAGTTAATAATACTTTTTGGACTTTAAAAACATTTTTTTTACAATTTTGTAAGCAAAGGAGATTGCAGTGGACCTGTTTGCAGGAATGGTGACTAGAGGATCGATAACAAACAGCTGAGTGAAAAGCCGGCATTATTTCGTTTTGTTTATGATAAGTTTCCTCTGGCGGTACACAGATGGCGCTGATTGAAATTATAGGCCGACTCCTACTTTTGATAGTTTTGACAACTGAACGACAATTTAATCAAAAAATGCCACGATGAAAATACCCCCGATCTAATAATACAAGTAGCCTAAACTTAGCACGAAAAAAGCAATAAATTGTTTAAGCATATTGCTCCGATATAAAAGTAGGCGTTTTTTAAAAGAATATCAAAATCGAGCTTAAACGACAGAGTTTATCACACAGTCATAATATTGGTAGAAATATAAGTCTTAGTTTTTACCCTTTCATGAGGTAATAAAATTGAATAAAGCAGAAATAGAAAAATAATAGGTACTGTTTAATTTTCTATCGATGAAAGAATTTTAAAAATTAACGATTAGTACCTAGGTCCAGCGATTAATCTCCAATTTATACAAATATTACTGCATAACATAGATTATAGGATTAACTAAAGGCACAAGTAAAGATTGTGATGTGAGTATTAAGATACCTACTTCTGTCAAGTGCTCATTATTAATTACAACAAGTTCATTATTAAAAAAAAACACGACTGACTGCTAAAAAATTCACATTTTTGTTGTCACAAAAATACATTGAAGCATAAAAGATAAACATCGTTTTAAAGCTCTTCATTTTGATACCCCGCTCGATTAGTTTAATTTTTTTTTAACTTTTCTTCTAATTTTAATTTAATTTGTGAGTTGTTAATTCTTGATATGAATAATATTATTTGTCAATGTTGCAATAATAAGTGTAAGTACTGGAAAAACAATATTTTAAGCCATGTTTTTTGTAATATAAATAAATAAAATTAGTGACCAGAATACTCGTTGGTCATAGTTTAAAAATTGGTCTCGCGCGCAGCGGTGACCAATTATTAATCTATGCTCGTTGGTCTTTAAAATAAAACTAATGTAGTGGCAATAACAGTAAAAAATAGTATACTAAAATAAAACCATAAACATAATTACTTTTCACAAGGCGGGAAACAATTGCAATCTGTCAAATATTCAAAAGTGGAACAACATTCTTCTTCGTTTGCTTTTTTTTATTCAAATGGCCACTATTTTTTCTTATACGTAGGTATTTACAGATGCTACAATGTATCAGTAATACATAGCGCCCGCCAAGGACATGATAGCATAAAATGTCCTACACTACCGCCCGCCATGCTCTAATGTGAACAACTAGTACAACTATACCTAAATCATCGGGCCTGTAATATTGATGTCCTCGGATTTGAATAAACAAAACAATAATCAGTATGTTTTAAAAAGAAGTTACTTACTTATAACAAACTAGCTGTTTCCCGCAGCTCTGCCTGCGTCAAAAAGTAGCCTATGTTTGCCCCCGGGTCTTCAACTATATTCATACCAAATTTAATCAAAATCCATTCAGCTGTTAGGCCGTGCAAGCGTAACAGATAGACAGACTTTCGCATTTATAATATTAGTATGAATGACTTAAGTTATCACTATAGCTGAGAATCCAGCTAAATTCATTCTAATCTAAGTATATGAACATACTTAACAAATATGAAACCAAGATTTGAGAATAATTAGATTTTTTTTACACTAATAACGTCAAGAAGAAGTACAGTATTTTTTATATTTACCAATCTGACGAGGAACTAAAATTGTCGGACCTCTCTAGACACTTCTAATTGTACGTTTGTAAAACATTCTTTCTTGTTTAATTCGACATAGTCGCATCACTTGACTATCTTCTCAAAGTCAATCGATAAGTGGATCACTGCAATGTTCGAGCGACCATTCAGAGATAACGTTTAGGTGTGTTTTTCTAGCTAACCTACCGCTATAGCCTGTGAGGAACTAACATGATTTACCTGTATTCAATTTAGACGATGATGATAATTCTCCCCCTAAACCCTTACTGTACTTTCTAATACATCCTAAATTACTCGGGTGAAGCAAAGTATGATTGAGACTTTTACAAATGTTACACTTCAAAACATATTTACGATATCTGAGTTAGGTGGCAAGTGGCACGCTCGTATTCTGGCACTATTGCGGGCTTAATACTTTTTATAATAGCTAATGGTAAACTGGCATTAGGCAAATTTTTGCTTTGTGCCACTTTACTCTTTCCATAATATAAGGTGGTAACCTCGCCCAAATCTCTTCTGAGGTCGCAATTCACATATCTTTTTTGTGTATGTGTTTTTGTTTGATGCAGTATTTGGAAAGGTAATTCAATCTAGACTGTTCTTTTCTGTATTTGATTGAAATCAGTTTTGCCCTTAGGTGAAATAGTTTTATAAAAGCGATCAACAGAGATGAATGAAAAAATAAACGTGCTTGTACCTAATATATATATTTCAAAACAATGCCAGAAATAAAATCAGTTTTTATAGTTTTATAGTTGTAAAATACAAGTGAACACAATTAAGTCATAGAAAAAAAATCACCAAACTAAGAATTTTCGACTAACAAATCAAAGTCGAAAATTCTTAGTTTGGTTAGCCAGAATACGAGCGTGCCAGTTGCCACTTAACTCCAATATCTAGCTGTATGACGTGACCCCAGACATATGAAACATAAACCCCGCTCCTTCACAAAACTAAGACGTTTTTCACTAGATTGTCTACTAAACTTTTTACAAAAACTTAACCTATGGGGTTCTGTACAATATTCACAAGTAAACTCTATAGTTTGTCTTATAAGGCAAGACGCCATACAAATGACACCTCTGTCTGTATTAGACAGCTGTATAGATTTATTCTCTAATTTTCTAAGCCACGGAATCTAACAGTCAAAAACTCCTTAAATTTTGCAAAAGTAGGAAGTTCATCCGTACTCTTAGATGATACATTCAGCTCCCAAGCCTTTAAAGTGCTGTCCAACTTGGCGCTGATCAAATGTATGATGAGAAGATCCCATGAAGACACATCGATTCCAAGGTTTTGAATAGACTAAGCAATTTACAGTTGTGCAAATTAATTGTTTGAATCGGCCGATTCGCTAATTAAACACCTTTGAATTAATAACCTATCTAAAACACTGTCCATTACATACCTTTTATTATTATACAACGCTTTTCCGAACTGCTTAGGTAATTTTCCGAAGTCACAAGAATATCCGCAGCAGGCGTTCCGCTTTACTTTACCAATTAAGGGCATTTATGGTAAAAGAACCTCTGCGCATAGGGTTGCCAGATCGCCAAACCGGACATTTGGCTAAAACGGCCGGACACCCTACATTATTGAGGATTTTGTGTCTCAGTATTTAAAGCTTTTCTGATTATTACCACAAATCTTGTTAAATTAAATAAAATGTAAAAAGCCTAACAAAAGCCGGACAAGCTGGGCACCGTTAATTTTGGCCGGACACGCAATCAAAATGCCTAACTATGTCCGACTTTATCCGAACGCCTGGCAACGCTATCTGCGCATCATTTAAAGACGTATTATTATGCACAAACCCTACAAATAATTCGCGAAACGTCTGCCATTCGGTATACACCCCTGAAAAGGTAGGTAGCTTGACTTCAGGTAACTTAAGCTTGGCTTTGTAGATTTGTTTTAACTATTAAAACTAACAGAATTGTCCAAAGACTCATTCATTCTATTTAATTCCGTTTTAAACTCAATGTACAACTCCTCAACTACATCATAAACATTATCTTTATAGTAATTTGAACTGTGTAATTCCGATTTGATTACTGTACTAAATAACTTCATGTGAGTGTTACTAAATAGCCATAGGACCAGTGTGGCTCTAATCGTTCTAAAATAATTTCTACTTATGGTTCTCTCTAGAGTTTTTCTTAAAATTGACCGTAGCTCTAGAGATTTTATTCTGCATGTCCTCCTGAATAGCTAATAAGGACTCAATTTAAAATGTAAAGCCGAAAAAATAGCAATTCCTTGCAGTAACACAAACTATGGACACAGTTAAAGGTACTTAAAATATGTACCCTATCTACTACCTATTAGGTACCGCTATCACGTACTATACAATACTCGTTGGTCTTCAAAATAAAACTAATGTACCTAGTGGCAATAATAGTAAAAAAAATCTTGAACAGAATTACTTTTTACAAGGCGGGAAACAATTGCAATCTATCAAACATTCAAAAATGGAACAACATTTTTCTTTTCCTTTTGTCTGATTTAAATGGTCAACATTTTTTTAATACATATCTACAGATGCTACAATGTGTCGTTATTACATAGATTCTTATTCGTAATAATTCCTTTTTTTCCGTCTGCCTTTTATTGCCTAAATAGTCCACAATTTTTCTTTTTAATTTATTTATTTACCTTACAACTCATAGATTAATAATTGGTCTCCGCTGCGCTACGACTAGATACCGTCGGCATACTACATAAATTCGCAACTAAAACCATGCCGAAACCGGCATGGTTGCGGCAAACCCGCGTCAGTCATGCCGCGACCGATGAGTGAGTTAGATGTCTAGATAAATATAAAATTTAATGTAAAAGTAGACGCAAAATGTGCAGTTTGCGTAGTCAAACTGTGTAAGAATAATACTAAAAGAAATAAGAAAGATACTGGTATTACATACCATCAATAAGTATTGTATTATTTCGAAATATGGACATAAATTACTCACGAAAATAATATAACCCTAAAATATGGCGCGAAGTACCGCTTGGTGCTCAATGTTGCCGTATATTAAATAATCCCAAATTCCCCGAGGTTTCGATTTTTATTATTTAGATATTTTGTACTGCCAACTAACTTAACTCCGGACTCCAAAAGAGAGATGTTTGACTTTTTCTGACAATTTTGTCTGTCTTTAACATAAAGCGGGGTGCGTGCGTAATGTGTATGATAAGTGTTAGGCTATTGTGCTATGAGGCGGGATAATTAAATAAAGTCAATATCTAATATAACACTATAATTAAAAGTTCAGCACAATTAAATAGAACAAATACAATACAAGCACACCGACAACTTAAAGATTAACAAAAGGTTATGATAAGCACAAAATACAGGTGAGAAAAGTGAAGGAACGGATCAAGCGGGAAATGAGTTTACGTAAGCGCGCAAATGCGAGCGCAAGCAACGTGCGTTGAGTCTCAAGATGGTATTCGGACTGGCGAGCCGGCGAGACGCACGAATCGCCGTGGCGTGGGCTGCGCGCGCATCGTCCGAGCCGATCGCAGCGGCTGACATGCATGCGCGCGCATCGCATTCGCTATCTATATAAAACAACAACACTTGTCCGCTTGTTCGTTGACATTAAAAATATACAATTTTTTAAGTTAAATTATCTAAAATTATAAAGTTTTAGTATTGCAGTTTATTTAAAATATTTACAAGTAATTATCAAAATAAAAAACTTATACTACTAATACTATACAACTTAATAAAACTATAGCTTCCTTTTTAATTAAAAGACGTGGACGCACGCCACAAACATCTTATTTCTTTAATGCTGATCTGGGAGAAAAGTAAATACGTGGAATGTACTACTGCTTCTCTTCCCGCGCAGACCATATAAGCCGGCCGAGGAAGTGGGCGAAAATCGAAGAACCATACCTATCAGTAGGCGATGCGACTAGCAACCTATCACTATTTTGATACCATTTCCACTTTACGCCGACCAACATTCTAAATATGGCCTTTAGGTAGTTGGTACCCCGTAGGGTATTGTTGCCGGATAATTGATTAATCGAATTTGGTTTTTTTTTTTAAATAATCCATGATATCGAAAGTATTGATATAATTAATTTAATCGAATTCTGACAATTAATCGATTATTAACTGCAATAACAAACAATTAGTCGATTATTGAAATGGGTTGATATAAATTATATCGATTTAATCAACAAAGGTAATCGTTCATATCAATGGTTATTAATCGATTATGTATCTGTAGTATCGATATAATCTAATCTGTAGTATTGATTTTTGAGAATTTATGAAAAATAATCGATTAATGGATTAACAACAATACCAAGCATTTCAGGCAACGATACTATACAGATATACCGGAACTCGGCGGCGGGATGTACAGCGGGCATAACACAAATCATCGTCATTCAACTCATACAGAAAAAATTTACAGAAATATATTATCAATAGTATCAATATCGATACTATCGATATATGATCACTATCGATACCTTAGATTATATTTTCAACTATCAAAGAATCGATTATTATTCGATGTGTATCTAATGTATTTTCCGGCAACACTACTGTATGGAAAAAGGCCATGATAATATCTACTCGTATGTACAAGATGTTTACCGCAAATCCGCCTGCGTCAAAAGGTAGCCTATGTTTGACTCCGGGTCTTGAACTATATCCGTACCAAATTTCATGAAAATCAATTCAGCGGTTTAGTTGTGAAAGAGTTACAAACATCCATTAATACTTACAAACTTTCGCGTTTATAATATTAATAGGATGTGTATGTCTATTTATTTATCTGTATTTAAACCCGGGTTACAACTAAAAAGAGGTCAGTAATCAATTAGCTCCAAGCTAAATAGAAAATTAAAGTAACGTTTAACATACTGTACTGTGTAATAATAAATCAAAAGAAAGTTTTTCTGCAATTTTAGGATTCAATATTAGAATTATAAAATAAAGTAGACAAAAACTAACCATTTCCCCTACCTTATCTCCGAAACTATCGATTCCAGAATTTCGATTCATAAATTACAGGAAAACCTATGAGATAATTTTAAATTTGTTTAGGAGGTCCAAATAGAGAAAAATAAAAAATAGTACAGAACCCTCTACACGCGAGCCGACTCACACTTGGCCAGTTTCATTTAATTTCATTTTAAAGGTTTTTCTGAGCTACTTTTTATAATACGTAACAAGACCGCAGCAATTAATAATTTTCCCATTGGTCGGGCACCAGTCAGGTAGCTGGCAACACCATAATCGACGCTAGTGTGCGTCTTTGCACATTGTTTTACACACACTTTCCTATTAAGTGGCCGCATTCTGGAAACTGATTTTTCTTCACAGCGCGGTATCTAGTCGAGCGCGCGAGACCAATTATTAATCTATGCTTACAACTATTATATTACAAGAAGATACAATTCAATAGTTGCGATACAAAAATATATGTCTGTTACGCTTTCACAGCTAAACCACTGAACGGATTTTAATGAAATTTGGTATGAATATAGTTGAAAACCCGGGGCCAAACATAGGCTACTATTTGACGCAAGCGGAGCTGCGAGAAAAATATATGTGACACAATGGCGAACTCTCTTCTTACTTTTAGTTCATTGTATTCAACCATGCCGAGCACAAATAAGGTGGGATACATAAACGGATAGAATGGGTAGACATTATACAACCTCATGTATATGTACCTTAAAATTGATTTTGTACTCGTTCCAACATGAGGCAGTATTTAGCTTCGTCCGGATCCCAAAAAAATATAAACAATACAATCACCATAGCAATGTGGCAGTACTTCAGTAGAGGTTGTATATCTTTAACATCCACTCTCCTTTTTTAAACCAAATAGTGAACAGTACTTCATCAAACCAAAACTGTTTGAAGATTGGCTTTGTAAATAAATCTGCCAATTGCTCTTGTGTAGAAACATGTTCTATGTTCACATTTCTGCGAATAACCAATAGCCACTAACCTTGCTTTGTACTTATCAACTGTACCATCAGGATTTCTTTTGATTTTGTAAACCCATTTACAACTAAGGGCTTTTCGGTTATTTGGTAACTTCGTCTGATGTCTGATTTTCTTTCAAAGAAGTCATTTCTTTATTCCTAGCCTCATTCCATTTCTCTTTATCAGGACTTTGCATTGCTTCTCGATATGAAGATGGTTCATGATTCGATATGGCTTCATTAACAAAATTTTCAAAATTAAACCTGTCTGGGGCTTTGATTTGATTTCGATTTCGGAGTACACGCCGTGTGCCTTTTACAACAGGCGTTATCTCGTCTTGTGCTATATCATTATTTTCACCATCTTCTGAATTTAATGAATGAAAGTCTTCATCTGACTGTATCGGTACAATGTCAGTTGTCTGATTGTTAGAGTCAGGCTGTATAATTTTAGACGAAGTAAGGAGCTCAAACTCATATGTATTTCTTTCCAGTCGTGGTTCAGATGCAACTTCGATAGGCAAGTTACTTACAAGAGGAACTTCTTGGAATGTGACGTCTCTGGAACGAAACAATTTGAAGTTTTTCTCGTCATATAATCTATATCCGTCATCACCATCATATCCGATTAAAATACATTTCTGAGCATTTCTGTCTAACTTCCTTACTTTTCTTTGTTTAGGTATATGCACATAGCATTCGCAGCCAATGATTCTGAAACGACTAATTTTAGGTTTCTTAGAATACCACAGTTCGTAGGGTGACTTTCCTTGTTGTGTTGTTGGTCCCGTACGATTTAGTATGTAAACTGAAGTATTTGCTATTTAAGCCCATAGTCCTTTAGGAATCTCATTATGAGCGTGCATCAGTGTTCTTACCATTTCTACTATAGTCCGATTATCACGTTCTAAACGGCCATTTTGCTCAGGCGTGAAAGGCATCGTGAGCCTATGCCTGATTCCTTATTCTTTTAATACACGGCGTACTTGTTCGTTATCAAATTCACCGCCATTGTCACTTAAAATTTCTTGAATAACGTGACCAGACGTTTTCGATTCTAGCAAAAAATCTTGTAACCGATTAGCAACTTCTGATTTATGTCTCAAGAAATAAATGTAACGAAATCGGGAAAAATCATCTTTAAATAGAACATAATACCTGTATTTTAATATAGAATAAGGAAATGGTCCACATACGTCTGTGTGTATAAGTTCTCCAGTACGAGTAGCTCTCGGTCTTATTCCGTACATGTTTCTGTAAGTCTTTCCATAGACACATCCTGTGCAAAGTTGTTCATCATTCTCTGATTTGATTTTATTTCCAAATTCTCTTTGAATAATGTATTTTATGTGTCTTTTGTTTTAGTGACCGAAACGTTCGTGATAAAGTTGAAGTTGATTTGACATAGTTAGGGCATTTACCTGAGGATTTGGTGTGATTATCTTTACATCTAATTCGTATAAACCTCCATATCTCTCTCTGTATCCTATTAACTTTACTTGTCCATTAATCTTCAACGAGCAAGACTTAGTACTCGACTCAAATGTACTTTTATCACATAGATCTTGTGTGGATAAAACAGAAAAAAAAAAAAATTCTCTTTATGGATGGGACATACCAAACATTGATTAAAGTGATAAGCTCCTTTCTTTTATGATCTACGACAGCTTCTAGTCTAATCGAGCCTTTTCCTATCGCTTTGATATTTTCTCCATTTGCTGTAACAACTCCGTGTGTGTCAGCAAAATAATTGAAATCATCAAATACATCCCCTCTATTGGTTATGTGGTTGGTGGCTCCATTATCGACATACCACGAATTGCTGTCTTCGTTTTCATTTAAAGATAATGCTAAGCTCATTAACTGTGTAGTGCCGCATGTGGACTGATGCTTAGGTTTAGGAGGTCTGCCATCAGCTTTCCACTTAGTGCATCTTTTCACGCCATGTCCTTCTTCTCCACAATAATTACATTTAAACTTGCCGTTTTCTTTCTTATTTGCTTGCTTTCTTTTATTGACTAACAGTGCCTCAGTTATACTTTTTGTTTCTTTGTCATCATCTTTGTTTGTTAAGGCTCTTTCGTAAGCGCACAATTGTGTGGTCAAGTTTACGATCGTACGTTCTTGCATGGTTAAAAGCATCCAACTAGATTTAAAACTGAAGTAATCTTCTGGAATAGTATCCAAGATTTTACAGATCAGTAGAATCTGTGGTAATTGATTCCCATCTGCCGACAGCATTTTGTTCAAGTCGTGCCATAAATTCTTTATTACAGACAAATGTGATCCCATACCGTGCTTAGGATCTTTTTGGTATTTAAAGAACTCCATACATACGTCATAAGATCTATCTTGAGATGAACGTTCATATAGACGGTTCAATTCTTTCCACATTTCACTTACTGATGTGAACCGTATAACTTTAGTAAGCATTTCCTCCGTCATGTTTGTATAGTCAATAATAATAAAGCCGTACTTTCAATCTTCTCAAATGGCCAATTGTTTCCATCAAACCGCCCGATTTCAATTTTCATGTAAGTCGACATGATTATATCAGACTTGCGTCGTGGAAAAAATCTTTGCTGTAGATAGTTTTATTCCTCTGCTACCATATTGAAGAGAAAAAGTGAATATAAAAAATATTTAGAGAATCCAAGTTTTTATTTATTGAAAGAATGCCAACCAAAAAATATAAACAATACAATCACCATAGCAATGTGGCAGTATACTTCAGTAGAGGTTGTATATCTTTAACAAGAAACACCTAAATCCTTTAATTCAGTCACTTTAGCCATTGGGACTTCTGCTATGCTGTATTTGTACCGTATAGGGTTACGTCCACGATAGAAAGTAATAGTTGCGCATTTCGTACTATTAAATTGTAGTCACTCCATCTTTCCACATTATCTATATCTCTCTGTAATTTTAAACAATCCTCTTCCGTCACTACAGGGAGAAATACTTTGAGGTCATCTGCGAATATAAAGCATTTGGAATCCGTAATAACATTTGGAAGGTCATTAATGAACAGCAGACATATCAATGGCCCTATATTACTTCCCTGAATCACTCCAGACCTAGTGAAATATGGCTCTGACCTCCACGTATACGTTTTGTACCATTTAAATAGCTTGCAAAGAAATTGACTAAATCAAACGCTTTCTTATAGTCAAAGTAACCTGCGACTACTGCTACCCCCACTGTCAATAGCCAGCTGTATCTCAGACGTTAAGCACCGTTTCTACCGGGTCTGAATCCATGTTGTTCTTCACAAAGTTGTTCCTTTACTTTGTACATATATAAATACGTGTGTGTAATTCAGATTCAAACACTTTCGCTGGTGCCGATAACACCGCCACCAGTCTGTGCCCTTCGATATTAGCCTCTTCTCCTCCTTTCGGAATAGGGGCAACTTTGGGTAGCATCTAGCATTCTGGGAACACTCTCGCCTCCAGGTGCCGGTTTAAGATGTACAGAAGTGGTTCGGACAGCCGCTCGACAATCACTGAGTATGTACAAAGGAATCCCATCGGGTCCCGCAGAAAGCATTTTTTTTTTGTTTGTTTTTATGATAACTTACGTATGCCCTATGACAGTCGGAAGAAAGCAAGGAATATAAAGACACCTCATACGTCTATATCCGTTAAGCTGATCTTGACTTATGGTGGAATAAAGAATCTCACATACATGAAAGATAAAAACATTACACTCTTCGGTAGGTCGTGTAAAAAAGGCCCCTTAGGCCTGCGGTGACGAAACTATTATATATCTTCTAGAGCAAGCTAATCCACAGATAATAAGGCTTTAAAAAGATATACTCATAAATATCAAGATCTCCACTTTACCTAATCTACAAACAGTGATGATCTAAGGAGCAAAGTAGTTTTTCCAAAAAAAAAACTGTAAAAGGGAGAGGTCACTCTCAAAAACTATTGTAACAGTGTTTCTTCATCTTAGTGCTTACTCGGGTGAATCTTTAATTGATTTTGATGCCCGGGATCCGTATCTTATCTGCTTAATTTATGCCAATGAGGCTGGAACACAACCTCTTCTACTTTGTTCAAACGTGTTCCCGGTTGCATCGTCTTTAGAGACCAGGTACCCTTATTTTTGAATAGTATGCTCATGTAAAACCAGTGAATATAATGAATTTCTTTCGATTTCAAATGAGTTTCATTTGAAAATTGGTGAAAGAATTTTTATTCGACTCACCGACTTTTAGTGAGTTTAGATTTTAAAAATAGCACCTAGACCCAGTGGCGTGCTCTGGAAAAATCTTTGGATAGGCAAAAGTACCAGTTCGTAAGTAGGTATATTAAGGGGTTTGGTCCGGATTTTTTTGTAATACTTAGCGACCATAGGAAGTTCCTGAAGTTGTTGAAGTGTGCGTTCCTAATAGGAACACACACACAATTTCAGTTCTCTAGTACCTATACAGACGATTCCGCCTTATAATTTCTATCTTTATGACCTCTAATAAAACAATGATATCATATTAATTACGCCCTAATAATTACAATACGTTTTCATGAAATTGAACAAAACAACATGTTTTTACCGCTTCTCAGCTGATCCAATTTAGGCCAGCTTCGTCCATATTTATCGTTTTTGCACAAAACACACTTAAATGTAAGCATTTACGTTTTATCTAAATCTTTTTCACTTTTCACATACGACATTTTGTAACTTTGTAGTGCAAAATAAATCGAACGGAAGCAAATAATCTCATTTGTGAAGTTTTAAAGACTTTCTGAATAAAAATCATAACGATAAAAACACCGAGACGTACCATTTGTTTGTAAACAAACAAAATGGTGTCAAAAGATGCGTTCAAATCAAACAAAAAATAAATGCAATTAATGTTTACTAAGATGAAATAAAAGTAATAAGGTAATTACTTACATTGTTTTGTATACGAACTTCTATAACACTCCAACATTATTCAAGTTGGGGCGAAAATACATTGTTTGTATGTATGTTTGTATGTTCCGCGATAACTCTTGAGCCGTTAGTCCGATTTCGATAAAATTCAAAGTGTTTATAGTAGGCATGTATAGAATTTTTAAGTTCGTTTGGCATCAAAATCGGTTTAGTAGTTTTTGAGATATTGGTATCAATGTAAAAATAAATATTTATTGATAACTCCAAAGTTATAAGTCCGCTTTCCTTGATAATCAGAATGTATGTAGGAAAAGGTTATGATACGTATGATATCAAAATAGATTTAGTGATATTTAACCGACTTACAAAAAAAGATAATCTAATGTTTTTTCCCATATTTGGTACCTAATAACTCCGTTATTACTAAACCGATTGAAAAAACTATTTTTAAGTTCGATAAGGCATACTTTCAGTTCAGTCCAGTAAAATTTTTAAAGCAGTTGGTTCAGTAGTTTAGTAATAAAATAAATATAATAATAACTGTAAAACTCCTAGAATTATAGTGATGATGTCGTCGAAGTAAACCAATAATCTTTTTTCCCAATCACGAAAATAATGTTTTTCTCTCAAATTAGTGGGGCCATCGTGAAGATATTTTGAAGTCGGGATATTAATAGTACCTACACACCTGTGTGTGTAATACTGTTATAACGATAAATCTCTCCCTGGTGTATGAAACTTTTGGGTTCAGAATATCTTAAATACCTATGGCCCCAGTAAATGATGGGAAGTTTTATTTTTATATTTTTGGCTAAACTTTATTGAGTAAAATTCGCGAGGTCTATGCTCGTGTCGAACAACTAGTTAGTATTTTTTTATAAAAACGTTACATAAGAATATTTTTGTGTAATAATGTTTTCACATTTTTAATCGATGATTGTGAACGCACTTAAAGACAGTGTCTCATAAGACAGATTTTGGACAATCAGATTATTTAGCCTCAGTATTACATGGAAACGCAGGCGTCTCTGTACAGGTTCCCGATATAGACACATAGACAAAAACTTGCTGCCTATGTGTGAAATCGAAGGCAAAAACATCGGACTGCGCCTTGGCGACAACGCGACGCGATCGCCGCTTCGCTGAGTGATACCTACGTACCTAGCGATGTGCATTGCACCTGCTTTGCGCTTGGCGCGCGAAATGTATTTACTGATTTTTGTTTATTAATAAATATTAAATGTAAGTAGAAAATCACAAGGTAGGCAATGTCTTTTTGTCTTTATGGGATGCACGCCACTGCCTAGACCTCTACCATAAGACAGACTTTCGCACTTAAATTTTAATTAAGTGTGAGTCTGTCTGTCTATCTGTCTGTTACGCTTTCACGGCCAAACCGCTGAACGGATTTTGATGTCAATTGGTATGAATATAGTTGAAAACTCGGGAACCTACTTTTTAACGCAGGCTGAGCCGCGGGACACAGCTAGTTATTTATATTTGTAACTATCTAACATGAAACTTTAAAAAATAATTGATGATAAACAATATGATAACATTCAATAAATGTTTCCATGACTAAATTATTGATAAGCAATTTTGGAGCAAATTACACTGATTTTGTAGTTGTTTTGTACAAAACAATATATATGCTCATAAAACATTAAAACATGGTAATTCGGAAGTAAAATTACTAAAACTAAAAGAGTACTAAGTACTTATTTATCGTACTGTTTATATTAAATCTATCAAATGAAATGGTGTTGTAAATTTTAAATAAGTAATGTTAAAAACTTAAAAATCACTTTAATAAAAAAAGATAAACAATGAAATGGATTTACAATTTCCAACCCATTTATTTAATTGAATTGGATACTTCAATAAAATACAATCATGCTACGCTTTTTATTTTTTTCCAAGTCAAAAATAATATGCAACCAATCTACATGCATCATCTTTTATAAAAGTAAATTAGTTTCATTAACCGCTAAGTAATTTCTTAAATTGACAATTTCTCAAGCTCTAAGAAGAGACGAAAGGGGGAGACTTTTGTCCAGTAGTGGAACACAGCATCTACAGGCTAGAAAAGAAAAATAAATATACGTACTCGTGGCGGTCTGAACTAGGAACTGTGATGGAAACATGGCGATTCTTCTTCTTCCTCAAACTCCCCGGTTTCTTCAAAGAACTTTCTCTAAGCAACTGTTGATCACACATTTTTCACTGTCATATACGCGAAATATTCACCAAAACGCTACCGGAGTGTATGAGTCTGTATGGAAATTAGGAAACTAATCTAATGTTCATACATGTATCACTGCCGATGAGAAAGACCTTGGGTGACGTTTGGACAAGTTTTTTTTCTTCTTTAAGATTGGGTGACGTGACGTGGTTCTGATGGATATATTTTTTTAACACTTCGGCGATGCAAAAAAGGACGGTCAAATTATATGTGTTTAATTTAAGTGTCTTGTCTACAATATCACCATACGAGTGCGTTTGGTATAGTATGCATTATCGGCTTAGGTGCGCGTTAGAGCCCAGCGTTACTTCGAAACGACAGGTCTGACTTTATAATCAATTATTATTATTTGCATGTGATGCAGCGAATTTAGATAGTAAAATAGGCTGTCAATCCATGTGGTCACATGTACGCCCGTTTTGTTGATCTTAAACAAACCACCCTCGACGGAAAAAGGCGACCAATTTTACAGAAAGGCAGGTAGGGGGGGTTCTCGATAGCTGAGCGCGGCGTGCGAATCTGCAAAGATTTCATGTGTCAAACGGCGGTGAACCGCGACCCGTATTGGATTGGTCGCCATTAGTGGCATTTTCTAACCCGAGTTTCTCCGTGCTTCTTCCAGTTGTTATCAATAGATGGCAGTCGTTAGGCTGTGTCAGATGCCTTTAGGCAGTCAGAAAAATCTGTCTGGGTCATGTTCCTATTGATCTGGTTTCCCTGTAAAAAGGCTTACGGAGGTCAGACGGTAGTCTGTCCATCATTGTAATAACTAGTATCGCCAAATCTAGAAAATGATAACGGCATACCCTAGGCTCTGAAGCGTAGGCTGAGGACGCAACTAGGAAACACGCTAAAATGATTGTACCCACTAGAACACAAACAATGTATACATTTAAAAATGGAAGTAATAAGTACTTTATGCCCATACATTCAACTGACACCTCGTGTCAAAGTGTTAATTTGCCGCTCCTTACGCAGTTTGTGAGAAATGGTTCCACAAACTGTACCATATCGATAGACAAAAGATTTCCTTCAATAAAGCATAACGCGTAAATAGTTTTTCAAAAACACTTACAAATTTAGGAGGTTACATTACTTTGGTCTAATGGTTTTGTGATGATCCATAAATTTTGGAATTGGATCTTAGGAGACATACTTTTTTACTTAAGTTGCTGATAAGTAGGATTTCTAAGTATTTTGATAATTAATTAAGTCCATTGCATATCAGCAATCATCCCTGAAATCATTTCGATAAGTTAGCGGACAGAGAAAACGCTGTGGCAAGATAAAAAAGGGGTGAGGTGTCAAGGGACACCCGGATGGAAAAGATGTTTTGTTGAACACCACACTGTTCAATGCGAAAAAGAAAGACGAAACGAAAATAACTGGCTTGCTTGCTTTCTGTGTGTGTGTGAGAGAGAGAGAGAGAGAGACAGACAGAGAAACACGCGCACGCCGCACGGCTTACAACTATAGCAAAAAGTTAACAACTTTTGGTCTTAATTTTTTCCGTCTAGCCCCCTTTCGCAACGCACTATAAGGAACTTTGTTCCAAAAGTCACTAAGCAATATTTTTTGCCTGGTACATTAACTTAATTCATTCATCATCATCATTTCGTGTAGGTTACATTGTTAATCGACCATGTACACCCTGGTGTCAGAGTTGTGCGGAACCGCCTCTCGGCCTCTGACGTGGTTTCTTTAACGATCACCAGATGGCGGCCGGGACCCACGGCTTAACGTGCCTTCCGAAGCACAGAATCATCTTTATTATCAGACAATCAGGTGATTCAAGCCTGCAATGTCCTAACCAAACTGGAAACAACTAAACAAAGTATGCTTCCCGTGGGAATCGAACCCACGAACCCCGGGCCAAAGGCGAACGCCTTAACCACTGGACCACGGAGGCAGTTGCTGCAGTACTTAATTCATTAAATTCCGTAAAGTAAATTTTGCTAGTTTGACGTTAAAATTTACAGACAGACATTTCAAAAATGTTATTTTCAGTTTCTCTTATCGATATAGATTCTAAAATACCTTTTCAACTGAGATTTCTACGAATTCATAAATTAGTAAAGCTTAGATTTAATACCAAGCGCGCGCGACTAATTATTAATCTAAGTAAAGATTTAGAATATTACAAGGCCAGCCAAATTGTTTCTTTATAAATTAGGCAATTGACTATATTTAAGAATATCCTAGAAAAACTTTTAAACAAAAAAAAATAATCCTAACGTCTCACTGTGAGTCATCTAAGATGTTGTCTAACATTATCTCTCTTAAATCGAAATTGCGAAATAATGACTTTGACTTGATTTCGCCTCGTCATCTTTGCGTTTTCACGGTTGCATCCCAAACAAATTCCAAACTTATTGAAAGAGTATTGTTATTTGACTAAGGCTGGCGCGTATTTTGATCTAAAAGCTTAGCTATCGATAAGCTATATCAGCAACCTGTGATTCTGGATCAATAATAGACCACGATCTCTCTTCTTGTTGATATTGTTAAAGCCAATTAAAGTTAAAAATGACTTTGATCGGGATAAAAATAAAATAGGAAAAGTAGTTCCAAGGACGAAGAAGGGACGGGACGTGTCTCTCCCAAACTTGAGTAAATATATCATGACCCTTCTAGGCTAGAATAGCATCATTAAACATTCATTGGTAATATAATTTGGAATACACTATTCTAAAGAAAAAATGCGAAATTTTAGCATAGATCAAATATAGTCCTTTCGGTACACATGAAATATATCTAAAAACCTCCCTTTGTTCGGATGTATAGCTTGCTCTATGGCTACTAAGTAATAGTTATAGGTAGCTAGTTTGAAATGTAATCGATAAACTACAGAGAAACTTCATATAAAACGAGCAAAACATTAACATGACACAAGTTAGACTTCTTAATTTTTATCGTCATTGCTTAGTATATATTCCGTGATTCTATAAAGCTTCTAGAAAATCATAACATAAATAAATTACCAACTTTAATTAAAAATACACTCCACACCAAACATATCATCATACAATAGAAACAGAATTATAAATCATAACCAATCCTGTCCCCAAGATCTTCCTATTCACCACAGATAACCACATCCGGCGGCACTGGCATTTATGAAATTAATATTTTTAAAACACCATAGACGCGTGCGCACATTTGATACATATACGTCACTTTACGACTCCACTTCGCTGTGGTTAAACCAAAACTGACGTTACGGATTAACAGTTTACTGGCGTAATTTTGCGGATATGCGGAAAAAAAAAATGTCAAGAGAGAGTCGGGCGGATGCACTGGACCTCACGTGATCTTTTGAATGACGTCTTGTTGATTCGATTTAGATTTTGTTTGTTCGATTGAACGCTTCACTAAGTACTTACGTTATGCAGTGCGTTTGTAAAACTTAAAAAAATATTTATTTTGACACTTTTCTTTGGGTAAGTTGTATGAAGGACGAAATGCTTTAAGATTATCTCATTATCACCTGTTGATTTGTAGAATTTGACTGGTAGATGCACTGCTTAAGTCCTCCATTTACATGCTTTGTAATAAAGTTATGAAACAATGCATTTGCATGTTTAGTTTCAGTATCGCGGGTTTAAAACGGACAATAACAAGAGATCGGAAAGCTGTCAAAACGAATTATCTAGTTAATTTTTCTGTTTATATATTGATTACGGATCCTCTCTTCTGAAAAATAACGTGCAGCCGCATTAATCTGAATATGCTTTGTTTATTTATTGAAACTTTATTTTACAAAATACTATTGTACCTAAGTATAGCACAATTGGTCATTACATTTCATGTTAATAGGATTTAAGTTCGAAAATCTGCGGACTAGTATCAAATGAGTTTATCATCTTCAAATGGCTGAAACGATCTCGATAAATATATAGCTGAGATCAATCTCGATAGAATGTACTTAAAAAACAAGACAGACAGACGGACAAACAGGCGACATGAGTGATTTAATGGTTCCATTTTTACCCTTTGAGGTATGGAACCCTAAAAACCATTTAAAAATTGGCTGTATGAGCCATAAGGCGCTATGATGCCAGAAACATGAAACTTATAACACCACTCTTTTTTCGTCGAGGGTTAAAAATATACTCGACTGCTGTAAAGGAAATATCCTTACTCAAACCGGTAACTTGACCTTACATTTTTTAATCAAGGTTTGTTATTTTATAGCTTTTTACTTATATTTCCAAAGGTATTGTAATTATTACCGGTCACATGCGTTCGCGATAAGATATGAAGCGTTTTATACAATCGTTGAAGGTTATGACATAATATAATCGGAAGTTTGTTTACATTAAGACATTAGTATAACTAAGCAGTGAAGTGCAACGAATTTTCGCCCAGGATAGAAAATAAAAATCTAATCTAACAGCTACAATTTAGAGGTCCCGTTTTGGTAATTTAAAAATCCTAAAAATAATGAATAATCAAAAGAAATTTTAGCCTAGTTTCCAACCAGTCGCAAAAATGTTGATGTTATTCTTTGAAAACTCCCTCTTGCTAAGTAAACCAAGGGATAGAAAGAAAGTGTAAGTGGCCAGAAAAAACAGAGATGAGCTCTTTTGTCGGTAATTTTTAATTGGCACACGTTCCTCGAAATATCCTGTTTATCAACAATATCTATTTTGCTTGCTCTACCTACAAGGCTAGCCGATTTCAGGTAATCCTTTTAAGTAAACATCTCATAATTATAAGCCGGCTGCAATCGGTTTTAATTTTATAAATAAATTCGTATTCATAGATTTATTTCATAGTACGGTCTAAGAATATCTCCACTCATTGTCTTCCCTCCTGGCAGACCTATACCAATTTGCCACTTATTTCAAGGTGCATCCTCACAACAATTTTTAGCTCGCCCTAGTTTAATCAGTCATTTCATATCAAGAGGGTTACATAGTCAATCGACCCTGTATATCCTGAGGTCAGAGTATTTCGGAACAGCGAATAGGTATTTTTTGCTGGGCGAATAGGTATTTTTTGCTCGATATTCACAGAATATGGTACGGAACACTTCGTTTGGAGTCCTACTTGCATTTGGCCGGTTTTATTTATTCGATAGCCCTGTCCTTGGGAAAAATTAAATAAAGCATTACTAGGTACGTATCTTAGATATTTAATTGATCCCCGCGGCGCTACGACTCCTAGATACCGCGCTGTGAAGAAACATCCGTTTCCAGAATGCGGCAACTTATTAGGGAAGTGTGTGTAAAACAATGTGCAAAGACGCATACTAGCGTCGATTATGGTGTTACCAGCTACTTGACTGGTGCCCGACCAATGGGAAAATTATTGATTGCTGTGGTGTTGTTACGGATTATAAAATGTAGCTAAGAAAATCCTTTAAAATGAAATTAAAATAAAACTGGTCAAGTGTGAGTCGGCTCGCGTAGAGAGGGTTCTGTACGATTTTTTATTTTTCTCCATTTGGACCTTCTAAATAAATTTTTAAATTATCTAATTGGTTTTCCTGTAATTTATGCATCGAAATTCTGGAATCGATAGTTTCGGAGCTAAGGTAGGGGAAATGGTTAATTTTTGTCTACTTTATTTAATAATTCTAATATATAATCCCAAAATTGCAACAAGAACTTTTATTTCATTTATTATTACACAGTACAGTATTTTAAACGTTACTTTTAATACGGCCATATTTCGAAATTATGGAATACTTACTGATGGTATGTAATACCAGTATCTTTCTTATTTCTTTTAGTATTGTATTATTCTTACACATTTTGCTTTTGTTTTTACATTTAATTTTAAATTAATCTAGACGTCCAACTCACTTATCGGTTGTGGCGTGACTGACGCAGGTATGCCGCTAGTAGGCCAAATTCTGCGTAGTTTTAGTTGCCCCATTTTTCTAGTACGCCGACGGTATCTAGTCGTAGCTCCGCGGAGACCAATTATTAATCTAAGGTGCCAATGTTGAGTATTTTCGATGTTCTGCGATCTGATTGCTCTGTGTAGTTATGTAGTACAAAGACAACTTTGCTATTTATATTTGCCAGACACTTACTTTTAACTAAGTGTGATTTCTCATGTAGTTATTTAAGTAAGTACTTCATTATTATTCCGGTCATAATCTATACATAATACAACAAAGTGGAAGAGTTTGGTAGAACACTTATAACTTTGCAACTACCCAATACTAAAAATGATAATTGTTGGTTTCGAGTTTAATACATGACAGTCAGTGATCTTTCGCTTTTATTATTATACAGGTTATATACAGGATGGATTCAAAAACATTGACATAATTTCTACTGGTAATTTCTACTTATTTCTACTTATGAATATGACCAACTTTTTGTACGGGGCCTTACCTATCCGACCGAAATAAATCAGTTCCAAAGATTTTGGACGAGTAAGTATTGTAAAATAGTATGGAACAACTGATTCTTTCCGATACAACAAATTGCTCATATTCATGAGTACTGTTACCAGTTGAAATTATGCCAATGTTTTTGAATCCACACTGCTTAGATTTCTGAACTTACCCCTTACAACAATTTTTGGTAGTTGCATCTCTTGCGTCCGTCACTCTCATACTTTGTATTGTCATGTTGCCTAGTTTTACCTGTAATAGAATTTTATTAAACATTAGAATCCATCCATGAAATGGTACTCCATAGAGATGATTGGCACAAGAAGATACGGAGAGCCGACCCCAATTGTAATGGAAAAAGGCTAGAATCCATCCATACCTAATAATAAACGTGCGAAAGTCTGTCTACCTGTCTGTTAGGTTTTGACGGCCAAACCGCTGAACGGATTTTCGGCAAAAGGGCTACTTTTTGACGCAGGCGGGGCTGCGGGAAACAGCTAGCGTTTTTTATATCATCATCGCAGTCGCAATCAGTGCACTGCTGGACAATAGCCTCTCCTAATGATTTTCAAAATGACAGGTTGTAAGCGGCCTGCGTCCATCAGTTGCCTGCGACCTTTTTCAGGTCATCTGACCATCTGGTCGGTGGATGCCCAACGCTGTGCTTGCCGGTTCGTGGACGCCATTTGAAAACCTTTCCGGCCCTTCGGCCATAGGTTCTGCGCGCTATGTATCTTACTTGACTATTATATTATAAAACTTAGGTAAGTCTACTATTGTATATAGGTAGAATCAAGTTGGCAATGCGACTAAGTTACTAAAAATTTGCCATTTGACTTTATAATCATTGCGTGTAGTATTCCCATTATACCACTCAATTCATCTTTTGGCTATGGTTCACACACAACGTCTCTAAGTATAAGACCAATTTTATCCCGCGCAAGCCTCTCTAAAGTCCGGAGTGTTTTGAGATAATTTCACAAACGTGTGTGTGAAATTATATCAACTGTTCAACGCAATATTTTTAAAGATTTACTAAATGAAGTACCTTGTATTTTGAAAAAGTGACATGGTTTACTTAATAAAACGACAATAGAGTATGGATCAAATTACATCATGGAACCACGAGAAAACAGCGGTTTTTAGTAGGTAGGCTGTTTAATTATTTACAAGCTTTAAGTGTATTTATGTATCATTACTTCTTAATTTCCTACTTAAGTCTTTATCGTCACCAATATTTAGCTATTTGGTCCTCGCAGTTTTGTAGAAACTCCACAATCTTATAGTTGACTTAGAGAATGACACTTAGTATTAAGATCACCATTTGTGCAAATTATGTATTTTTTTATTTGTACAATAAAGAGAGGGTCAAGAACGAAAACTACATGATTCCCAAATATCAGAATAAACTTCCTTCAGATTACAAAAGCTGTATAACAATAATTTTAAAGAGTTATAAAAGTTGAAAAAAATTTTACTCCTAAATGGATCTCTTATCGAACACAGATAAATCATATTATAATGTTTTCGTGGTGCGGTAACTATTTGTACTTGTAAAAAGTTTTGAGGGATATTTAATGAATGATTTAAAAAAACGTACCTATGTGAATTTTTGTAAAAACACAAAAATAGCAACACAAAATACTCAGAGACCGCTCGTCCATTCACGGTTCTGCTACCTAGTGTATGTTTGTCAGTTTACCTAGCGTTCAGCGTGACTAACTTTTAACATTATCGTTAGTCACGCCGCCCTCCGAAATTGTTAGTGTGACTGAAGATAACTAATCCGTAGTCACGCCGGTAACCGGTGCCGGTATGGTTAAGGTTAAGCGGTGAGACATCGAATTAGTTGGGATTTTTTTTTTATTTATTTAATTAAGATAGTTTGGGCATGTAGAAAGGATGAAAGGAGAATTACGAAAGGTATTTACAAATCAAAGGTGACAGGAAAAGTCGGTAAGGTCCGGCCTCGGAGAACATACTGCGACCAAATCGCAGACATATTAAAAAAAGGGAGATGTCAGGAGTACCCGTAATCGACGCGTGTATGACGAGAGTGATAAGCGTAGAAGAAGCGAGGGAAGTCTATAAGGATCGTAGCAAATGGAAATCCGTAGTCTCTGCCTACCCCTACGGGAAAAAGGCGTGATGGTAGGTATGTATGTAATTAAACAGTTACATGTGACAAATTAGGATAAAACTATGTATCGATGACTTAAAATCTCATTCTACATAATTGATTATGGGATCCATACATCCACACTAATATTATTCATGAGAAAGTCTGTCTGTATGTTACGCTTTCATGGCCAAACCGCTAAACGGATTTTTATGAAATCTAGTATGAATATAGTTGAAGACCCGGGTTCAAACATAGGCTATTGAGTTCGCCAGCGTCATCTAGCGGGCATAAAGTTAAGACGAGGAAAAAATCTTTTTGTTGATGCCGTGTGGGGTATCAAATTAAAGGGCTTAATTAGCACATGCCAAATATATAAATACTGTTATATGTTGCTCGCTGGTTTGCTTGCTTTAATCCGATATTTTAGAATATTTTCATACAAATCGACTTCGTCTGTTCTCGAAATTTATTCTAAACTACTAGTGATAATCAAACAAATGCAGAATCGTTCGAAAGCTAAGTGAGACTTTGTGACGTCATGTTCATTTTAAACAGCGCCCTCTATAGGACAAAGGAGTTATGGCAAAAAAATATGTGTTACTGTTGTTTGGGTTGCATTAAGAAATACCTTAATTAGCACAATTAAAAAATATATATAGTTAGCTTTTGCTGGTGGTTTTACTAGCTTTCATTTGATAATTAGAAATATTTGGCTTCAAATCGAGCTGAACCAAATAATTTATTTATTTATTTATCAAAACTTTATTGTACCGCAAGTAAAAATACAATTGGCGGACTTAATGCTAAAAGCATTCTCTCCCAGTCAACTATTAGGAAAAACAGAAAATACAAAGCGGCGCAAAAATGCTTCGTGTGATATTACAGAAAAAAAGAACCCTACAGCTATATACACATAGATTTACACAAATAGGGAGTATAATATACATACATATATATTAAAAGATTTCAATGCAGAGAAATTGTGATTCTGGTTATAATGTGTCTTGGTTTTTGCTGGTCATTTGGCTGTATAGTTTATTCAAATTTTAAGCGATTCTCCATATGAGCAGTGGACAAAAGAATTTGTCTTAATGACGGACCCTAAAACTAATTAAATAAAAATAAGTTCAAAAACTAAAACCCGACTAGTGCAAAATCACGCTCTAAAATGTATGAAATGTACAGAAGACAGCGTAGTGGTAAGCCACTTTGCTCTCAAAGTATTTTTAATTATTCTGGTGTGGCATACGACCACGGCTGTCTGCTGTACATTACTAAGTACTGAAACAATATATGATATCATTACATAGCATAACACAAAGTCGCTCTTTTGTCTGTCTGTCGTGATGTCGTAAATTGACACATTTTTTGCTCGTACATTGCAAACGCTGGCTATACCATAACAGATTGTACTATAGTATTGTACATCTTAAAAAGATCTACAAAAATGCTCCTGGTACCAAACTAAGTATTTTAGTTACGTCACAAAAACTACTTTATCATGTTAAAATTGGCAATATAAGTAACGCCGGTACAAACTAGGCCATATTATTCATTTCTCGGTATTGATCCTTATCCAAATAAATCATTCCATGTTCAAGGATCGTTTAAACCTGTAAATTTCTCTTTGAATAAATTAAATCGGGCATTCGGAGTTGTTCAGTTGCATGAATAGAGTCACTGGACGATGGGTCCAAAACGACTAGATTTCACGGTGTATGTCACACATTTCAAAAATAGGGCTCCAGAAGGAAAATCATCATGGAAGCGGTAGCTGAGGACGAATTCCTAAGGAGGGTTTATGTTAGGCAGGCGGCCAGTTGTAAAAACATGCCAAGATGATATAATAATAGGAATGGAAGCAACCAGAAGGCATGCGTTATGGAAACGGGAGATGACGACGAAACTGGGGGAGTGTTAAAAAAAAATGTAGTAAATATTTACGGTTTAATTTTACGTGTTTTCCCCGTGGTTGTTTTAAAAGGGGACGTGCTGATACTGTCAGCTGGGTAGACAGATGTTAAGAGTGTGTACACGGGACGACCAAGTGGAAAGCGACCAGTCGGTCGTCCCAGGTACCGCTGGAGAGACGAAGTTGTGAACGACTTGGAATTTAAAAAATAATCACATTTGATACCCCTAAAAGTGAACTTGAACTTGAAAAATCGATGTTGATTGCTATATGGGGCACATCGGTAGACGTACCTATTAAACATTTAATCGTTCGATAGTTGGACTTTGACACTGATAATTACTTTTTTAAATTTCGATATGCCTACCGAAGTGGCAGAGGCATATGCCCATAGAGCCATAAAGATACCTTGGAAATAAATACTTTCTATGGCGGGATTCACCACCACATCATGAGATGAATACATATGGTATTAATCGGTTAATAGGACTACTTGACTCGGCCTTAGGAAAATCTATGTAGCCGGTTTTGAAAAAAATGCTAAATGAAGAGGTTAGCTTCAACCTACTATTACATAATTTGTGTAACCCGGACGAAGTCGGGACGGGCTGCTAGTCAATAATAAATTATTGTCTTGTTTCATACATTTTAGAGAGTGATTTTGCAGTAGTCGGATTTTAGTTTTTGAACTTATTTTTATGACATCAAAGCACGTAGCATCAAAGTAATGAGTCATCTATAAATTTTTTGGAGCGATATATAATATTTAATGTTGTACTCGTATCTTCCAATACTCTTCGCTTTCACACTTAGCTGAGGAACTGCTCTCGTAAACATTTTTGTAATTAATACTACGTACACGTGTCAAGTCAAGTTCTGTGTACTGTGCATATTTGATGACTTGCTAAGCCATACAGAAACAATCATGAATAAATGCGCTTTGATTTTGATAACACCACTAGATTAAATCTGTATACTAAATCGCACTCAAAGTAGTTCGTTAATTATTGGTAAGAAATTTTTTTCAAAGTCGCGTTGGCGACCTGTCCTCTGTCAGCACAGCGACCCCTCTGGAGCCTGACGACTCTACTTACCAGCAGGAACACAACACTGCATCACAGTGTTATTTAGTTGCGGTCTTCTGTTCTAACCGGCCATTTTGGAAATTAAGTATTAGGTGAGGCCTATGTCTAGCAGTCGACTGATTGTGGCTAAAATGTATTTATTTTAAAAAAATTGTGTGCAGTTTTCTACCACTGCACTGTAACATGCTTCTGACTAGACTTGACCAGATTTAACTACTGACTTCACTAGGACTTGACTAAAACACTTTGTATACATAATTTATATGTTTAGTAAAAGCCATTATAAAAAAGGTTACAGTAGGAATAAATTGTCACATCAGCTAATTTATAAACCAAATACATAATTTCAAATCGTATCTTTGGTATCGAGCACAGACATATAAGACGTAAACAGACGGAAGGTATGCTATTACTTAGCGTAGCAGAAACCATGGAGTAATTACAAAGAGGAGATGCCGTTTCAAATGGCGCGGTGATATGATCATTGGCGCCTTGCCGACACTGCAGTGGGCGGAGCTTGTCGGAGCTCGTGCTCTATGATTGGAGCGACGGCCGAAACCAAGCACCCCGCACGTCTGCCTTCCGCCCCGTGTAGCCTCACAAACACTTTCTTACAAAACGCTTATAACGACATCTCCTCTTTATAATTACTCCATGGCAAAAACACACACATGCAAAACTATGCAGCCTGGGCTGTATCTAGTCTAGGGTAAGATGTTTACTATAATTCTCCCCATGATTTCAAGGAATATATGAATGTTGTGTGGAGTGCATGATCTGAGATCATTTAAACAGTATTCTACTCTATTATTTTTAGTGTTCACCGATCCAACACCGTAGATTACAAAATGACGTCACGGCCAAAAATTGCCACGCGTAGCTTATTATCTATGTGTGAGTGAATGTTGCTACAGGTGTAAAAAAGAGATATCGCCATATAGATAGAGAAAAGGATAACAACAATTACTTGCTACGTAAGTATAACTATTAACTTATGTTCCGTCTGTGTACGTATTATATGTCTGTGGTATCGAGGCTATTTAGGGGATTTCTCGCGGTTTTCCCAAGTCTATTTTCAAGTTCTATTTTCCTCAAACGCGTTCTATTATACTTTGCAGTGCCCAATCTCATGGAGTAAATGTTTAAACTTATCATTTGTAAAACATTAAATAAATAATTTTGATTTGTTTTTCTAGAGCATATAGGTACATATATCCATACTAATATTTTAAGTGCGAAAGTCTGTATGTCTGTCAGTAATGCTTCATGGTCAAGCAGCTGAATGGATTTTGTTGAAATTTGGTATGAAACAACTATATTCATACCAAATTTCATAAAAAATCCTTTCAGCAGTTTGGTCGTGAAAGCGCAACAGACAGAAAGATAGGCAGCAAGACAGACAGACTTCGCACTTTAAATATTAGTATGGATTAAATAAGGAATGAATAAATAAATAAAATTGATAAATCAAAACCCCATCAAGTAGACTTGAGTATCGTTGAGAACCACAACATTTGTGGAATTTGCATAACAATAATATTATAAATAATCTGTAACCTTTAACCTCAAATAGTTATGTGAAATATCTGTGCCAGCCACTCCTTTCACGTGAACATAGGTACTAATTGTGTAATTTGGTTAAAAGTTTGACCATGTACACCTTAGTGTTAGAGTTTTCGAAGCCGTCCATGGGACTTTTAGAATTTTTATTTCTTTTTTATATTGTCCTGGTGAACTAAGGTCTCCCCTACTTATATCCTAGTAAATCCTCAGTTAAGTTTTTCAGGATTTAATTTCAATACCTAACTAGCCTTTGCCCGCAACTTCGCGAGTATACAACCCACGGACATAGATTTTTTTCCGGGACGAAAGTGTCCTTTCCAGTACTCATATATATATATATATATATAAACTATAACTTTATTACAACTTTATATTTATATATATATATAAAGTTGGGTGTGTGTATATATATATATATATATATATATATATATATATATATATATATATATATATAAAAAGGTTGATTCAATTGATAAAGCGTTTAAAATAAAACAATTAACAAATAAACAAATGTAGGTACCTACAAATTAATTTTCCTTTTTTATAAAATTAATTTTTGTAATTTAGGTTTGTAAGTAGCTAGAGGTGCTTCTCAATGAAGTCTGCCAGTTAAATGAAAGAGGTCCCTTTAGTAGATGAGTACGTCTGTGCATAATTTCTTATGATAAACTGTATGATAACTAAAATGCAATAACTCAAACAAGCAATATTAAATCCTGTACGCTTATTCGAAGCCTATCGATATAAATGAGAGCGGCACTTCTGTTTCCCTTAACATCGCTAAATATTTCCGTTTCCTGCTGTTTTTCGTCACTTCCACCGCCCTGCAGGCGAAGTAGGGGGAGTACGTGGACGTCCCGACTTCGCTTTTGCTTCATTGGCGTCTGATTTCCCGCCACGAACGGTCGTGTCCAAAAACAATAACAAGTGGCTACTTAGTCATATATTTGTGTGTTCAACGACCGTCATACATCGCGTGAGTTATTTTTTATTTACTAATTTTATTTTTCTCTATACCTTCAAGTGTAAATAAATTTTTAACGATTTTTATCGTTCGTATTTATAATTAAGTCCGTGTGTTTTTTCCTGTTCAGCGGTGCAGTATCTAATATCAATATTGTGTGATCTAATAGTAATAAAAATTTCAGCAAGCATGAGTGAAATAAATAGCCAAAATAATGTGCGCCCAAGACGACGGTCGAAGTCTTCTTTGAGTTCGAGTTCAAGCAGCAGCAGCACAAGTTCCGGAGGTGGACCTCGTAAACAAAGACGACGACAACGTCAGAATAAGCAGGAGAAAATGTTAGAACAGCTCGCAAAGTCGGTGAGTGATTTAAAAAATCAATTTTTGTCCCGAAAGCATAGTACTCCTATTTACCCCCAGTGCTATGAATCGAATAATGAGTTTATAGATGCAAATGTTAGTGGAGATTTATTTGATTACCCTACAAATAATGACATTGAGACAGCTGATAATATAATTAATCCTCAGCCTGAATCTAGTAAACAATTAGAGTTTAACATTTCTTTGAGCACGAGTCTTAAGGAGCCTTCAGTTCCGAAGGCCCCAAGTGCTTATGTAAACGCTCTTAAAGGCATTCAGCGATTTGAAGATAAGTCCTGGTCAGATGTTCGTTATTCCGAGGTACAAAAAATATATTGTCACACCCCCGGGTTTGTTGAATTAGAGACCAATGACGAAGTCAAAGGGTTTGATACTTCGAAGGCCCTAGCTTATGTTGAAAAGTCTTTCGCGGCGCTAACTTTTGCTTTATTAAAACAAAAAGAAGTTTTAGAGAAGAGTTTACAGGATTTGTTATCGGAAGCAAATAAGAATGAAGGGTTGTCTTATACTGATTTAAAAGAACGAATAGAGAAAATTTTTATTAATGGTGATTATCACAAGGTATCGGTTGACACATTACAATTAGTCTGTGGACACAGAGCAGACTTAGTCCAGCAGAGACGTGAAGGCATACTCAAGTTTGTAAAGGAGCCGCTTCTAAAGGTGGCCTTGCGTAAGATTCCTCCCACATGTGAGAATCTTTTTGATGCAGACGTTTTTACTTCCACTGTAGAAAAAGCTGGAGGGATTCGCAAATCTTTTTGGCCTATTTCCAAATCTGCTCCTGCTGCGCAAGGAGGTAGCAGTTTTCAGCACCGTCCTGCGCAAGGACGAGTTGCTTCTGTGCCGCAAGGCAATTACAGAAAACGTGTACCTGCGCAAGGTACCGGCCAACAGCACTGCAATCATGCTCCCGCGCAGGGATATAGTACTAATTGCAATTGCTATCAAACGCGATACTGTCCTGCGCAAGGATCAAACAACAGTGGGAACCAAAGGGCTTCCTCGCGCTATAACAATACATTTCGAGCAAGAGGTGATCAAATGCATACAGAGACCCGGGCTACTGCAAAGCGACGACAACCGTCTCCATCCTTTCAAGATAAATCCAAAAATAAACGTCGACGTTATTGACTCGAGGAAATTTCGGGCGGGGCAACTTCAAGAGTTTTATACGGTTTGGCAAGAAATGAAAGCACCTCCTTACATTCTAAAGGTTATTCAAGGGTATCGCATACCCTTCACAAAGAAGCCACCTTTGGTAATGCCCAGCCAAGGATATCAAGTTCAAAGCTCACCCGAAATGTCAAAAGTAATTATGGAGCTCAAGAGTCAGAAAGTCTTGGTTCCTGCGAACAAAGGCCCAAGTTTTTTATCAACAGTGTTTCTAATTCCAAAGAGCGATGGCTCTCGACGACCTATATTCAACCTCAAGGCCCTGAATGCTTATGTCAAGGTGGACAAATTTCACCTCATAAATTTAAGCAAGGTTCCAGACTTCCTTCAAATGGGAGACTGGGTTGCCAAAATAGACATCTCACAGGCCTATTTTCATTTGGCTCTGGCAAAAAGTCACAGAAAGTTTGTCCGCATCCAATACCACGACGAGCTACTCGAAATGACTTGTCTGCCATT
This sequence comes from Euzophera pinguis, assembly GCA_947363495.1. Lineage (NCBI taxonomy): Eukaryota > Metazoa > Arthropoda > Insecta > Lepidoptera > Pyralidae > Euzophera > Euzophera pinguis. Next base: position 4,418,764 of record OX376164.1, read on the forward strand.
TGGCTTAAGTTCGGCACCGAAGGTTTTCGCGTCGGTTACCAACTGGATTGCCCAAATGTTACGAGACAAAGGAGTGAGGGTAATAGTATACCTAGACGATTTCTTATTAGCCAATCAAAATCCTCACATTTTAGCCAATCACGTAGAACTAACGACAGACTTGTTGTTCAGGCTGGGTTGGCAAGTCAACTGCCAGAAGTCGGTTTTCATACCTCAGACATCTGTAGAGTATTTGGGAATAGTATGGAACCCTGGGGCAGGGACCAAAAGCCTTCCCAAAAACAAGCGGAACAAAATAATGAATATCTTGGCAAAGTTGATAAGAGAACGCAAAGCAAATTTAGATACGACTCAAAGTTTAGTGGGAATCTTAAATTTCGCCAGCTTTGCCATTCCTCGAGGGCGACTGAATTATCGTCATATACAGAGATTTCTCCATGTGCTAATGAAGAAAATTCCAAAAAGGCGCTTACCTGTTCCAGACTTAGTTCTTCAAGAACTTCATTGGTGGCAGAAAAATTGCCACAAGACTTCGCAGCTTCATACACCGCCACCAACACATTTCCTGACAACAGATGCATCGGATGTGGCGTGGGGAGCGAAATTGAACAATCTTTGCCTGTCAGCAGTGTGGACCGACACAGAGAGATCACTACACTGCAACCAAAAGGAGCTCCTAGCAGTCTTAAAAGTTCTCGAACAAAGCCAAGATCTAGGTCTTTGTCATTCATCAATTCTACTGCAGACGGACAGTCGTACGGTGTTGGCATATTTGCGAAACGAAGGCGGTACTCATTCGATACTTCTGATGAAATTAACGTACTTAATTTATCAGCTGTTGGAAAATTATCATATACACCTGAGCGTTTATTACCTTCCCGGCAGGTTCAACAGCGACGCCGATCATCTGTCGAGGCACAAAGCCCCACCAGAGTGGCATTTACTGCCGGCAGCAACGTCGATAGTTTTCTCAAAATGGGGCCAACCCGAAATAGACCTGTTTGCATCCCAAACAGCTCATTTAGTTCAGCAATATGTGTCACTGGATCAGAACGACAAGGACGCCTTGTTTATAGATGCCTTCAGCAGGCAATGGAGATACCAGTTGGCATGGGTATTTCCTCCTCCTTGCCTTATTCCGAAGGTCCTTCAACACCTAAATCAGGCAATGGGAATATACATATTAGTGACACCCCGATGGGATCAGGTTTTCTGGAGAGCAGATATCAAGCACAGAGCCCTGGCTCCTCCACACACTGTTTGGAATCTTCAGGATGTCCTAATAGATGTGAGAACTCAATTGCCCCCACCGAATGTCACAGAAATGTGTCTCGAGATTTGGAAATGTGCGGGTGGTTTGGGAACCTAGACAAATGGTCTATAGAACAAAAGACATTGTTACAATCTAGCTGGCGTACGTCCACAATGAAGACCTATAATGTCGCGTGGGCTCGTTGGAGTCGATGGGCTGACGAAAACGTAGTCCCCTTAAACAACCCAACAGGCTCAGATTTAGCTCGTTTTTTGTGTGATTTGCATCAAAAAGAGGGTCTCTCATATAGCACCATCTTACTGCACAAGTCCGTCGTAGCGACTTTTTGTGGACCAAATACATCAGGATCATTGAGTTCGCATAAGCTAGTCAAACAGACATTGAAAGCTATTTCATTAAAGAACCCTAAAAATCCTAAACCACCAATATGGGATGTATCAATAGTTACCTCCTACCTTTCAAAAAAAGAGTTGCCAAATTCGTTGTACGAGGTTTCTAGACATACGGCTATACTGTTGTTATTATGTTCTGGCAGGCGGGTCCATGACCTCACACTATTGGATATAGATGCGGAACATTGTACAATTTCAGAAGAATTCATAATTTTATGGCCTCGTTTCGGATCAAAGACTGATAGGTCTGATTATTGTCAGTCAGGGTGGCGCCTCAGTCAGGCATCATCAACAGAATTAGATCCAGTTTACTGGTTAAAAAAGCTTATAGAGCTTGGACGGGAAAGGAGGCAATTAAGCAATAGTTCGAATCTATTTGTCACGGTTAGAGGAGACCCGCGGCCTGCGTCAAAAACTATCATAGCCGGTTGGGTTAAATCGGTACTCCAAGATGCTGGCATCAAAGCCACACCAGGAAGTGTGAGAGCTGCAGTAGCATCCAAAAACTGGGTCAGCAATTTTTCAATCGACCAGATTATGGCCCAGGGTAACTGGCGTTCAGGGGACACTTTTAAAAAATATTATTGTAGAGAAATATGTCAAGTCCAAGATAACGAATCTCTTAGCACATTATTTACAGCCACATAATCAATAGTAATTAAATAATAATTTACGAATACGTGTGTAAATCGTTGATTGTAGAAGTTAATGAATCACTGGCAATTGTTTGAATTTCTGCTATATTTTTTTATATTTACAAGCACATAATAATAATATATTAAATATGTTTTGGTTAACTACATACAATATGTTTATTTTCATATCCTGATCGCAAATAACTATTTGTCCATGTTTTATCTACATCACATTGGCGTCTTCCCTTCCACCGCCAGGCGATATCAAACAAGTCTCTCATTTATATCGATAGGCTTCGAATAAGCGTACAGGATTTAATATACGCGTTTTACCTTACAATAAAACGCTTATTAAATACTTACCTTATTCGAAGCCTATCGAATAAGTCCTGCCTGGCTGACTTTTCACATAGAGCCAATGAAGCAAAAGCGAAGTCGGGACGTCCACGTACTCCCCCTACTTCGCCTGCAGGGCGGTGGAAGTGACGAAAAACAGCAGGAAACGGAAATATTTAGCGATGTTAAGGGAAACAGAAGTGCCGCTCTCATTTATATCGATAGGCTTCGAATAAGGTAAGTATTTAATAAGCGTTTTATTGTAAGGTAAAACGCGTATATTATTGATCAATACGGTTAATTTACTTTTCGACCGCGAAATCGTATGGAACGAATTCTTGATAACTCAAAATTCAATAAAATGTTCAACGTACTTATTTGCAAGTAAAAAATGTTTGAGCATAGAGTTGAGCTTCGAACCTAATAATATTGTTTATGTGAATGTAAATGTTTATAAATGTGTTATTCATGATATATAATGACTTCCCGGAGTTTTTTTCTCGTCGGAAAAAAGGAAATTTTAGTCTCTACGCCATCTAGGTTACCTACTTATATCGAAAAAATCTGGTCTTATGTTAGTTTTTCTGAAGTAAACATTTGTGTGAATATTTATTGTTTGTTTCTTGCTATTTTGTTTCTTTTTTATCATAACATACGATGATTATATCTATATACTTATACCTACAATCAATGTTTATATGACCAATTAATTGAAAATCAGGAATTTAATAAATATTTTTTATTTACGGTATTTATTTTTATGACTGCCTTTCCGCTTGACCTTGTGATATTTGAGACATACAATGCCGAGGAATCATTGAAAAAAGATCTTCATAGACTGACAACAAGAGAGGTCAATCTTGGAGAATCTTCTAGAAAATACTAGACTTTCAAAAAATATACATTCGCAATCGATGTCTATTATGACACCTCTAATCTTTGACTATTATCTCTTCTCGGATGGAATAAATTTAAGGTATAAAATCAGTCGTTGTATAATCTTTGCCCTCTTACTTTTTTTGTATCTATTACAGTATATTAAAATATTAACTCACTTGAGAAAATATAGCATGATTCATATGACAGCTGTCAAATCACATATGTTTTCTTTTTAATCCTTGTCCCACTACAACATTAACCATATTTCTGTCCTGCTGTCAAAAGTATCATCCTATATTAACAAACTCTATGTAATTAATTAACCTTTGAGTTGACTTTCTCTTGTGTCTCGTGTAAAATATAATGCTTTAAATAATTTTTAGCACCAATGTAATTGTAAGTACCATATTTTTGTGAGTAAAGATGTATCAATTATTTAACATTAAAATTATTGGAATGAAGAACATTCCTCATTTCTCGTTAAAACAACTGTAATTAACTTACTTATTCAATCAATGGCGCAGACGCATGTACCCAAAGATCGATACAATCAGAACTTTCACTCGATAAACTTGTCACTTAAACATCACTATTTCATTCAATAAATCACTTTTATAAAACATACATGTAGTTAAAAAATAGACAGGTACTTCCACTGATTTATAAATTACCGGTAAATTTTAAAATTGATTTTAAATTTTGAACTGTTTGATATTACATGCGTACTCGTCGTCGCGTCTCAGACGGGACTATGTTGTGCTGGCCGTTGTGTGTAGTCTTGTACATTTTTTATGCACTCATCCTTTTAGGGTTCAGTTGGGAAGAAAAAACAAACCGGATAAAACCAGTTCCGCCAGACAGTTTTGTTGCTAAATGTAATATGATAGACATGATGCAATTATTCAGCTGGTACGATCACGTTTCTAAATGTCGTATTTTATAATTGACGAATAACGGGTACAGTTTAATATTAATTAAATGTAGATTTTCTACTAGTTATTTTAAAATTCATCATCAAATTTCCAACTTAAAATGCTTTCTCAAAATGTTTGATACAGAGCTTGTTTTACAACACGAGTAAACTGCGTATGCTCCGCTGATAAGAGGCTTATAACGACATTTTCCGGATCATAAAGGCGTTCAAATATTTATTTCTAAATAAAATTTTATATTTTTATTTGTGTATCTTTATTACTTTTACCATTGCCCTTTATTGTACAGAAAGAAACTGTTTGAATATCGAGATATTATTTAGTACTTATCATTTTCTGTAAAACCGGAAAACTACTTGCGAGGTTATGTTATGAGGAAAATAAAGAGATTTTCAAGGATCTGCTTCATTCTTACAATTTTAGTATAGGTATGAGTATTAATATTTTGCCCCCAAACTGTAGACGTTTGTGTTGTATCCCAATGGGCAAAGATTTTTAGTCTTCATTCGTCCGAATTCTGCATGTCTGCATATTTTTCGTAAATATTTTTAAAACGAAAAAAACACTACCATGTCTTGAAATTTATTTTTATCTAATGAATATAAATGGCGGACCTTAACCTTTGAGATATTAGTAGACGATATTCTGTGCAAAAAAACTTCTTAGATTAAAACTGCTTAATATAAAATAATTAGAAATACAGACCCATCCTTTGGCTACGATTCACGCTTGTCGTTTAGTCTTGTTTGATTCCACATCATTGTTCATGTATTGTGTACGTCGTTACGGGCGAATAGTTCGCGGAACCTGATAATGAAACCAGTTACTAATTGTATAACCAATTTGTGACCATTGCTTGAAGCATATTGGATAAAAAAGAATTAATTGCAGTAAATAATTCACATAAAAAAAAATGTTCCTATAGTCTAGTATTGCAAAATCTTGTGTAATTTAAATAAAACATAAAACTGACAATTCAGTTAAAACGTTAATTTAAACTGTTAATATCAGTTAAAATTATAGTTGAAATTATGTGGATATGTAAAAATATTGAATTATTTGTAGTATAGAAAAAATAACCACTTAATGTCTGTGACATAAAGTGTCTTCAAACACAAATTAACAAAATATTGCGAGTAGTTTAAGCAGTGTGGTTCAGAGCTTAAGAATAGACTACTTCTTTTATTTTGGAAGTCGTAAAAGCTAACTAGGGAAACCAAATAATTTTGTTAAACAAGTACATTATAAAAACCAGCCAAACTTTTACAGTGTGTTTGCTTAGGAAATACCGGAAATTTAAAACAGAGAATTGTTTTTCGGCCTCGCATAAAAATGTTCAAAAAGTCACCCTGTAAATATAATAAAATACATAAACAAAATATATAGGTACATATAAAAAATACTAAAATAAATAAAGTACGGGACCATCTTCATGCTGGTTAACCTTGTACTTGGCCGGTTTTTATCACTAAAGTTACAACCGTTTCAAGGATATGCTCACTTAATTTGATTAGTCATTGAATCATAAGTACCATCGTACCTCCTACATACATAGCTCATTCAAAAATATTACATACCTACAAAAGTAAAATGTTTACATTTTAAGAAATGAATTGTTCGTAACAAATGTTTCAATCACGCTGGAATATCTGTCACAGAAAACGTTAAAAATATAGTTTGCCCAATTTTGGACATTCGAGATCGGACTCTAGGTACTTGGTCCTGTATGTTATACTTGTCAGATTCCTAGTGAGTAGGTACCAGTGTACTTTATGTATGTAGGTACTTACTACAAGGGTTTGTCAAAATTAATCAAAGATTTTGTGTTGCCACTGGTATCTACACCACACCCATAAGGAAACAGATAACCAGATATATAACACTTTTCCTAAACCTATACCTGACTACTTTTAAAACTATGCAAGTACTTAAGTCCCTACCTAAGTTTTTGTACAAATGAAATATTTACGAATAATCAACTAGATTTTCCTCCTACCAGTGATTTTGTCATATATCACAAAAAAGTCTTATTCAAATCACGTTCAGAACCATTAAATATTCACGGTTCATGCATGAATTAAGAACATAAATCATACATCTGTAACTAATTACTTAATTAGGTAGGTAGGTACCTACTTAGTTATTATTAAATTTTGCATGTTTTTTTTTTGTTGTGAGAATATAATATCTAATAGAAAGAATAAAGCCATTGCCAACACTGTCAGAATTTTTCAGGCTGCCCTAAGGCATCTTTTTTTTTTTTTTTTTTGTTAACGGAGGGGAAATGCATTTGCGCACAAAGTGTGGGACTCCTGGGCCGCTAATCGGCCCAGACTACCCACTAAAACCCCTCCGGCGTTTCCGCACCGGCTGTTGAGGGCGCCATGGGGTCGCGTTAGCATTCTACCACGACGCCCTCCAGCCATGGCCTTGCGGCCCCCTCATTTGGCCTTTCGCCCCCCCCCCCCCCCCAAATCGGGCAGTGGCCCATAAATGGACCACGCCCGTCCCCCAGACCCACATCCATTCGCCGTCTCATCATAGACGGCGGTGGAGTGGGCTGTTGGCAGAAATTGGCCGACAGCTAATAAGACCCCGACTACCAGGGAGTTATTAACTATCGCCCAGGGTGCACCGTCCCGAGTCCCTTGTCAGCCCGCCCTCTCACCGGATCCTTGGGATCAAGTGAGAATGCAAAGCTTTCAAAGGACCGGCCCTAAGGCATCTGACACAGCCTCACTGCTATCTATCGACAACAACCGCGACCAATGGCTTAGCGTGCCTTTCGAAGTACGGAGGATATCAAGAAAGAAAATACCACTAAATGGCGACCAATCCAATAGTGGTCGCGTGACGCCGTCGTTTAACACGCGCATTCGCTGCAGATACGCGGGTCGCGCTCGACTAACGAGCTCCTCAATATATACCTTCATACAATCCATATCTAATAAAATTATAAGTGCGAAAGTCTGTCTATCTGTCTCACCTGGTGTCAGAGTTGTTCGGAACCGCCTCTCTGCCTCTGACGTGGTTCCTTTAACGACTACCAAATGGCAGCCGGGACCAACGGCTTAACTTGCCTTCAGAAGCACGGAATCATCTTTATTTCCAGACAATCATTTGATTCATGCCTGCAAAGTCCTAACCAAACTGGAAACGACTAAACAAAGTATGCTTTCGGTGGGAACCGAACCCACCACCCCTGGGTCAAAGGCGAACGCCTTTTAACCGATAAAAAAAAAAAAAGAAAAAAAGAAGAACTGGACCACGGAGGCAGTTATCGCTTATACACGGTCAAACCGCTGAACGGATTTTAATGAAGACCCGGGGTCAACCATACTTTTTGACGCAGGCGGAGCTGCAGAACAGCTAGTCTCTTACAAAATCTCTGTTGCTGTATAAGCTTAATCTCGATAGCTGTACTGAGTCACAATTTGAATAGTGATAACGAAATTCGGGTTCGCGAAATTTATTCGACTCACCGATTTGGAGTGAGTCAGAGATCTCAAAAATAGCATTCCAGTTCTTGAATTTCACCTAGCTGCTGCCACGCCCGGGCTTTGCTCAGATTGGCTCGAACTGTCAAATACCATAAACAAAATTTAAAAATATCTATTTTTGCCAAAATTTTCTAGATAAGTCGATAAAATTGAGCTCGATATGAAAATGTACAATCTCATTTAACGTTTGATTTATTGTATGCATGACCGTCTAGGATTACCTTTTGTTTCGTTGAAATGACTTGACTTATTTGATCTATGAAAATGTTTATCCATATTGCGAACAGTTAAAAATAACAAGTCGAAATGGTGTTGTTGGTCACTTGTCTCGGAAAAGACCATCGGTTTTACCAACAATATTGAACCGATCTGAAAGTATGGTAATTTCTTAGTAAAAATATTCAAGTATGGCGTCCTCGCTAAAAGCAATTATAATAAGTTACTCTAAGATCGAATTTAAACTCTTTCATTATGGATTTCAGAAACTTTCCGTAAAAAAATACTTTTACGATGTAGTAATTCGATATTCTTCTTACTAGCGTGTATTCCTAGTTGCGTCGTCAACTTACGCATTGGAGCCTAGGGTACGCTGTAAGTCATGGTCCTAGATTTACCGGCACTGGTTATTACAATGGAGCGACTGCCGTCTGAACACCGTAACCCCTTTTTTATTTATTTTTTTAACACTTCTTTGCACAAAGTGAAATACAAATTAAATATGTTACATAAAATGTGAAAACAGTATGTATACAAAAGGCGGCCTTATCGCTCTTCCAGGCAACCTTAGGGTGGTTTGAAATATAAAGAAAGGAGAGATACGGATATGGTGCATAAAGAACAGAACAACGCTAGGCAGAATAACAGAAGTACACGATACTTAAACTACTTAAAATAAATACTAATATACGTAAATAAATAATAAATAATTATGTATACATATTTATATATAATAAATAAACTATAAAAAAAAACACGAGAAGTGGAGACTGAAACAAGATGTACTGAAAAGGGACGAAGCTACAGTGAGGAAAGAAAGTGGGACTTTACTTGCGACTTAAAACTGGTCAGAGTTTGAGCCGTTCGAATAGGCAGTGGAAGGGAATTCCACACACGCGTTCGTTGCCTTGGCCGTAAAAGAATCAGAGTAGAAGGTAGTGGAGTGAGCAGGAGTTCTTAGGCGTAGATTTTCGGCACTACGTAATTTACGTTCTTGTTGAATCTCACTGAAGAATTCGAAGCGCTCTCTTAAGTAAGGGGATGAAGGATTGAAGAGAATTGAGTATAATAAAGATAGGATATGCCAGTCACGGCGAAGTCTGATAGGCAGCCATTCAAGTTACATTTTTACAGGGAAACCAGACTAATAGGAACATGACGCAAGGTGTGTTAGTGACCCGAATATAGTAATGCGATGCTGGCATGTTTCTGCTTACAATTTGTTGGCTCGGCTACAAACTCTTGGCATTATAATCTACAAATGTACTCTAAATTCTTCGTCTAAATCAATATAAATTGATCCCAAGAGGACATAGGCGGCACTCAATCATCATTGTCACACGAATTGCTTCGTCATGTAGTCCAGACATATTTGATTTTAACGAAGCGGTGAGATGAAAGGAGATCAGAATGGTTGGCTTGCGAGCTGATTGAAAAATTAAAGCTCTAATTAATATCGGAGTAACATTATTTGATGCAATTGGCTAGTAAATATTCCGTTTATTTTTGTCTTAAAAATACGTACACATTTTATTTTGATTTATTTAGGCTGTTTCCCGCCTTCTTGGCCGGCGTCAAAAACTAGCCTATGTTTAAACCCCGGATCTTCAACGATATTCATACCAAATTTCATCAAAATCCGTTCAGCGGTTTGGTCATCAAAGAGTACAGACATTTGTCATCATCATCATCTGCTCTCCATTACCCACTCACTGCTGGGCATAAGCCTCATCTTTGTCTATGCTGTCTGAACAATTTTTGTCTTGAGCCATCGCAATCCAGTTGTTGCCAGCTATTTACCTAATATCGTCGACCCACCTAGCAGCTGGATGTCCAGTACTTCTTGGAAACCACTCCGTCACAGTTTTACTCCACCTATCATCGTTCTTTACAGCAAAGTGTCCCGCCCAGTTCAATTTTAAACTTGCAACCCTGAAGAGTTTGTCGTGGACTTCATTACTTGTTTGTAATTTTGTTTGATAAAAATGTGTAAAAGCGAAATTGTTATTATAATGATTTAATTAATGATGATTTTATTATCTTAAATATGAATAATTTGAGTCTAGATTTTTCATTTAAATATGGGACAGGTACAACCTTCCACCATTTACTGTTTCTTTCGAATTTTACAGACGTGGTGTCCTAACACGGATTATAGTGATACATAATATCGGACCATAATGTATCGAATGGATTATTTATTTAAACAAGAACAGTACTGTATATAACATACAAAATCAACAGGTTTATGATTATAAACTTCTATCTTTATAAGATTAACCAGAGACATAATCTGATTATTAAATCTGATAATCAGCCACTAGAAAAATGACTAAACACTTAAAGAGTATCTAAATATTTGTTTAGACGACAATTACGTTGGAGGAATGGAGCTCAAAGTGTTGGTCTCTTCAGCCTCTGTAGATATATCCTTAGTATGTACTGTAGAGAGCTTCATTATCATATAACTATCACCAAATCTCATAGGGACCACGGTCACTGGAGAATAATAGGATAATGTCACGCTGCTCGAAGCCTTTGTCGTTGTTTTGTTGGTAGTCTGGTTACCAGGTAAGACGATGTCACCATAGAAATAATTCGGGGTACTGGTCCTGTATTCAATGTAGCAGTGGTTAAATCCGAGCCCCACTCCGAAGGCCCACACTATGATCAAAGTTACTGCTAAACATATGACGACTGCAAAGAAGGCGCAACATGCGGATAATCTGAAAATTAGGATGATGTATTTGTACCTAATTATATGATAGCGGTCTTTAGTGGGGTATGTAGAAAATAAGATAGTCAATCGATACTCTTGCTTATATGGTGTGATGAGCTTAGAAGAAGCGAAGGAGGTGTGTAAGGATAATAGCAATTGGAAATTTCTTTACTCTACGCCTGAACCTCTACAGGCGTGCATGATTGTGTATACAGGTAAATGTATGTAGATATGTACGCTGAGGTTGTGATTGTTGAATTTTCGACGGCTATTTACGGAGAAAAGAGATACCTACTTTTCTAAGATGTACAACATATTTCCAATCCATGATAGCAACGCAGTACATCGACACATAGTAAAAATATACCTTGGACAATCAAAAGAATAACTAAAAACAGAGTAAATCAATATGTAAATTATTCAAAACAAATAAAAACCTGCTAAAAATCTTATTTGACTAATTCTTGCTCTAGTTGTCAAAAGAATGTGTTTAAGCTCAAAAATTAATTTATGGTCAAGGAGACAGAGTCAAAGTCCTTAGTAACTTTGTACTCTTTAGTAGAAATTTGACAAGCAGTGTCAGGCCACCTACTCTCAACTTTTTTTTCTAGTTTTTCTAGTAAAACATTGGTGAATGAAGTTTTTCTTTATTTTGCAAACAGTCAACGTATTTTAAAACATTATTTAGATTATTTTATTTTAACAAAATGTCGAGTTACACTATACTTGGGAAAGATCAAATACCTGACGCTATCAGAAAGTAAGTAGATTCTCGTATTCTCGTATTACTAGCTACGCTTTGTTGTCTGGGTGGCGTTCATAGGCTACGGTAACCACTGACCATCTGGTGGGTCTTATATCTTTTTGCCTACTGAATTGTATAAAAAATAGTCGTGATTTCACTGAAATAAAATGAAATCGTTTATTTTCAATATAAGGGTTATATTCCATCAAAAACATAAATGTGAAATGTGAGCCAAGTTCAATATTATGATATACTAGCTGTTACCCGCAGCTCCGCCCGCGGTTTCAAACACAGGATTACGAACAGAGCAAGCTCTGTAGACGGCAATATTAAACCAAACTATGGCTTCGACAGTAAGTAAACTTGTAAGCTTTAACTGCAAAAACGTAAAACGATCTGTTGATAGTGTAAGACAGTTGTGTCTCACTTCGGATATTATAGCTCTGCAAGAAACTTGGCTATTGCCAAATGAGCTCACTTTCCTGCAAAGTATCGATGGGAACTTCAGCGCGACTGGTACTTCCGCAATGGATATCTCGGTGGGTATACTGCGAGGCCGGCCCTACGGCGGGGTGGCCCTGCTGTGGAGGAGTGCGGTTTTCACCAATGTGTCTGTGCTGCCATGTGATAGTGATCGGTTATGTGCTATAAAATTTTTGACAGGGGAACATCCCATTATAGTGATATGTGTGTATATGCCTACGGATACCATTGCTAATTTACCGTAATTTACAGACTGTCTAGGTAAAATAAGTACTCTGGTAGATGAATATGGCAGTGAATCTATTTATGTATTGGGTGATTTTAATGCTCACCCGGGTGAGTTATTTCATGATGAGCTCACAGACTTTTGTCATGAATAAAACTGGTTTTGTGCAGATGTAAATAAGCTTGGATTGTTATCAGATACACCTTTATAAATGATGTTCATGGGTGTAGGCGATTGCTAGAACACTGTATTGTATCACAATATTTTATGCATACAGTAAAAAAGGTGTATGTTAAACATAATGTAACATGGTCCGATTCCTTTCCTTTGATACTTGAGTATAAGTTAAAGTTAAATATCACCTAAGATAATGAAAGTGGAAGTGAAGAAAGTGGGGGGGGGGGGAAGTTGCAGTGAACAGATATCTCTGTATAGGACTAACTGTAATAAAAATTTAAATAAAATTAATTCACCATCTGAGTGTTTATCTTGTGATTGTAAATATTGTAATGCTGCTTCTCACAAATTACAAATAGATCAATTTTATTGTGATATAGTGTCTGTTTTGAGGGAGGCTGCATCAATATCTAGAGGTAATGTAAAGTGTAAAGGTAATAGACCGGTTATAGGATGAAATAAGCACGTCGAAGAGTATCACTCAGAGACGCATGACGTTCTGCATCCAAGAGTCGACGTGTCTGAGACTCCTCTGAGGTCTCGGCTGCCCTCAGAGACGCATGACGTTCTGCGTCTGCAGCCCGGCGAAGTTCAGATTGCTCCTGGCTTTCCTGGTCTCTAGCCATTTTCTATGCTCGATGTCTTGATGAGCTTTGTGACAAATTAGATTTATATTTGCGAGGCATAATATTAGTTAAATCCGAAAATCACTCTTAATAACTTTTTTAGAAAACTTTTCCTATTAATTTAACTAATCGGTAGTGACAAATTGAACGAATTGACACGACACACCCAACAATCCAACCAATATTTAAATCCGAAAATTACGCTTATTAACTTTTTAAGTCTTATTAAGAAAACTTTTTCTATTAACTAAACTTATTCTTAATAGGTACCACAGTACCTATTAAGTATTAAATTAAGAAACTGAACGAATCGACCGACTCGTTCCGATTTATTTTCTGGAAAAACAAACAACCAAGAATCTTCGCGAAGAACAACAATAAAACAAAACCACTTACATAGTCTTATTATTTCCGTACGACAAACTATAAAGAGTTTAATTTTATGTTGGCGCCATCTGTTGATGTATATATTTCAATATATATCATTTTTTTTAATATAAGCAACACTACCTAATATAGAATAAACAAACAATTAAAAATAAGCAGCGCCATCTATTGACGAACAGCCAAACAATTTAATATATGAATATATGGCAGCGCCATTTTCTTTTAACAAATAGCCAAACAAAATATCATACATATTTTCTTCTTTTATTGCAACAATTTCGGGACTGAATTTTGGAAAAAAAAGTAGCCTATGTTTGACCCTGGGTCTTAAAATATAAAAATATACCAAATTTCAACAAATTCCGTTCAGCGGTTTGGCCGTGAAAGCGTAACAGACAGACAGACAGACAGACTTTCGCATTTATAATATTAGTAGGATATATTTACACCTGACGTTTCAAACACTTTACAGCGTTCATGGTCGCAGGCAGACTAAGTTAACATTTTGTCTTTGATGTCATAAGATTACATATATATATATATATACATAGTAATCATGATTATGGCAGGTGCCCGAACTCCTATATGTATAATAACCCAGATTTAAACCACCCAAACTTCATCACCATAGCCCATTTATTCTTTTCACTCATTAAAAATAGTTCCTCCTCCTGCCGAGACCTATTCATGGAAATGTCAACTATTGATATGGCCGAGAACGGGTTTTGGCAGGAGCACCACATGACATCAACTTCTCCAAAGGGCCTCTACGCGTTGGATCAATATCCCCGCGCAAGCCTCTCAAAGGACCGGGCTAACCCGTGAATTCCAAAAGGAGATACAATAATAATAAAAAAATGTCAAATGTAAAAACAGAATACATAATAATATGTAAATTTGTTGAGGACTCTGCACCAAGCTTATATTCAACATTCCTGTCATTAAGAAAATCACCAGTACTATAATAAGCCTTTTTACAAAGTAGATCTTTAACATGGGCTCTGAAATTTCCATCAGGCAAACTAGTGATTGATTCAGGAAGCTTATTTGTAGAAGCGTATACAGTTCCCCACAAATGAGTCTTTAGCGCTACACCGTCTGTAAAAAAGTAAAAATAATGAATCTCTATTGCCCAAAGGTCTATCAGTAATTTCCGAGTTATTTCTAAAACTAGTAAGTAGAAATTGCTATTGCGATAAGGCCGCCTTTGCGCAAGGTTATTTTTTTTGTAATTGCTTGTATTTAACAATGTATCCTTGTTGTGCAATAAAGAGTTTTTGTATTGTATTGTATTGTAGTAAACTGCCTCTGTTATCTGTCTAACTCCTTAATTTGCATTACAGTAAGCCTGGATGGATGCAATTAGTAATACTTATTGCCTCACTGCTGATCATCACTATCTCAGCTGTGGGCATCGGTATCCCCATTGGATATACCTACTGCTACATCGAACATGGGTCTGGCTTCAGAGTAGGTAAGTTCACTTTCAGGGTTCCGAAATCAAAGAGTAAAAACGGTGGGCTTATTATAAAAATTAGCTAATTAAATCTTCAAGCAGCTACAAAAGTCTAATACTATCTTCTTCTTCTTTGCGAGTCGATGGTCAACTTACTACAATAATTATAGTTGGGTATTATGAAAGAAATCTGACTATTTGTGTACCAGGATGACACGCCAGATAAGGCGTGGATTCCAATAGGAACCGTAGGCCATAATGTAATCCACACCGCAGTATACTTGTTTCTATTAATCTCTATGAAATTAATTCCAATCGCGACTGCAATACGGACTGCGGCCGCCGCGAGCAGCGACTGCAGACTGCAGCACCCGTGGACCACAAGATTTGACACGTGTAATGTTGCCGTTTTAGAAAGAGGATGTAGATAAATATAAACATCATAGATTTATAATTGGTCTCGCGGCAGCGGAGACCAATTATTAATCTATGATAAACATTTTATGCATTGTGCAGCCCTGTCATGTGTACAGATGTGCATGTGTGATACAGGTTACTCATTCGTTTATTCTTAACAGGTGCACCAAATGCAACATTCTTACTGCACTTGCCAATGACAGTCTCCAACACTACCTGTCAGAACAGAACCATCAACGAAGCTCTCATGTCAAGCCTCCTTGTGTCCAAGATCATGAAGATCAGCAACATGATAAATGAAGAAATATCATTTATACCAGCACCTAAAACAAAACCTACGCTCAAGATTTAATTTTCAGTTTCTTTAAAGATATTTCATCAGTTCCATCGAATATAATCTATTATTTCTCTAATCTAATAGATAAATGGTGAAATGTGAAAGGCCTACCTTTACAGAATAATTAGTCATAATTCTGCATTCAAGGTGAATTCTCAAGATATCAACACAGACCTATGCCATCAATGGAAAAAATATTATTGAGATAACTCGATGGAATTTATGGAAACTCTTGCAGCTCCAATGTTTAATCGAATTTAATACAAAATGTGCAACCTATCCCGAATATTTCTATTCTGGTCATTTTCTTTCAGCCAGACCACCAAGTCCTCATCTGCTTTAGTGGATGCGCTTGATAGGTTTCAGGTAGTTTGACTATCCTTGCAAAATTTCTTCATGTATTTTAGTCCAACCCCAAACATTTACTGACTTCAAAAAAGGAGGAGGTACTATGTTCGTGTATGTATGTATTTATATTTTAAATTAATAATGGGTTTTTACGGTCATGGATACAACATTTAGCAGACTTCTCTCCCCTACAATATTATTTTATGGCCTGTCTTATTTTTTCATATCTTCTTCAGCCCTACAGTGTGTTTTCGCCATGTCCTAGTCAAGTTGATTGTCAAGTCTACTCAAAAGAAGCTAGTCAAAACTGAAACGTTTAGTAGACTTGTCTCCCCTGTTAGCTCCCTCGGGGGGGAGACAAGGTAACATTGCAAACAACAAAATAAATTGGGGCCATGGAGGTCGTCCACGAGACGGCCTTGTCTGCCCTATTCTGGAGAGCCAAAACCACAATAGAAGTTGACAGGGGAGACTAGTCTACTAAACGAACTAAAAACTTCGTTTCGTAGACTTGTCTTCCTTGTTGGCTCCCTTGGGGAACGGCAAGGTAACTTTTCTTATGGCGTTGGCGCCCTAGACAGGGGAGAAAAGGCACCATTTATCTACATATACTAATATTATAAAGAGGAAAGATTTGATTGTTTGTTTGAATTGAATAGACTCCGAAAATATTAAACCGATTTAAAAAATTCTTTCACTGTTTGAAAGCTACATTATTCCCGGTGAACATAGGCTATATTTTATTTTCAAAAACATTAGGGATCCTTAAAAAAACTGCAATAATGTAACCCAAGGTGCAAAAAGAAGACCTAAAAAGTTGCTTACATCGAGTGCGCTGCGAAAACTATTGATGATACTACAACTTTGCAGAACACATCATTATCTACAAAAAATGTCGCGACAGCATATGTCTGACTATTATATTTATGTCACAATAAGTGGTTATTTATTTTAAAAAATTATTTATTTATTTATTTACATTTGGGAAACATACAGTTATATAGTTGATATACATAATACATTTACAATACACTCAAACCAATTAAGTTTCCTCAGATTACTTTTACAAAAACAACGACAAGAACTAAAAATACTAAAATGAATACAATATAAAAATTTGGTAAACAGAATAACTGGACTTTAATGACTTTTACAGTGAAGCATTACGTGATTTAATATTACTTTTGAAAGAAGCGATAGTCAAATGGAAAATATCTACGTCATTATATTTAGAGTTGTAATTTTGGCAAGTGCGATATAAATAAGTATTCTTAATATAGTTAGTTTTGCAAAGGGGAATATGGAATTTAATTAAATTGCCGCCGTTAGAAAAAGTTCTTTATTTCTACCTTCGTATTAATCCATATTAAAATAAATAACTTCATATTCAAGAATGCTTCAATAACTTTATATAACTTTTCAAATTATTCAATTCGGACTTTCCATTCGAAAGATATCACGAGTTCAAAAAAACTATTAGAAAAAAAGTCGCGTGGTCGTGGCTCACTTGCTCGGCTAGACTGCGATATGTAGGCGTCGAGGTCAAAAATACGTCGTAATGGAGAATCTTCATCAGAAACAGAAAATCGTCTTGCAAGACAGAGTAACTCATACTTATGGTATAACTTTGTCAAACAAAAAATTATATAACATTTTTTGTTAAATGATTGTTTGTCATACGTTTTTTATCTCATGATAGGATACCGACGCGTGGATGTCGTTAAATATATGATTATATCAGTCTAACTGTACATTATATGTTCCGAAGGAAGGTCGCCGTTAGGCAGGCGGCCAGTCGTAAAAACATGCCGAAATAATAATTGGAATGGAAACAACCCGAAGTCATGGAAGCGGGAACTGAGGACGAATCTGGGAGAGTGCTAATAATTTTTGTAGTAAATTATAGATTAGTATTTCAAGAGTTTAATTTTCCGTAGACTATACACTCCTTTTACCCCGTGAAGGGAATTGATGAAAATTATTGATACGTTTGATTATTTTTCTGGTGATTAGAAAAAGGTTTATTTTTATCCGAAAAGATATCAGATCTTTAGGATCAGCCAATTAATTTTAAAAAAACATCACATTTAATTCCTCTGGAAAATCGATCTTGACGACTCTATGACGATCTTTTGACAATCTTCCTTGGAAATACATTCGTACAGTATTCACAGGTTATTAGGAACTACTCGGCGTCAGAAAGATCTATGTAGCCGGTTTTGAAAGAGATGCTTAAGTGTTTATCTTTAATTTAATTTACCACATACATTGTATAACCCGGACGAAGTCGGGGCGGGCTGCTAGTTTTTTATATTTTTTAGTGAACTCGACTCTTGACACAAGTTTTTGACTGCGTCAAAACTATAATACTGTATATCGTTCTAAATGGTTTTGTCACTATTAAGCGTTTCCTTTGCCGATAGTAAAAAAATATCAAAAGTAGTAATAACATCAATTTGAAAGAACAGTGAGCAAATGTGAGGCAATGGAATGAAAATATTTACATCGTATTGATAACAAAAATGTGTGTTACTCTAAATTCAGATTGTAATGGGTTGCCTGGCAATCGCAGACGGTACATCAGTTCTGTCTCGTTATAAATTATGTGGTAAGATAGTTATTAACAAAAGTCTGTAAATAAAGCAAAGCTCTTGGGTAGATAAATGTCACGTAGGTTTGTAGCAATGATTTTGAACTTTTGGTTTATGGAATTCGTTTTAGCTCTTATGGCCTAGAGAGTATACTAGTTAGAAATGATCACTCTGACTTCATGTAACTTGCCGATGGAACTGAGCAGAAGTAAGTGAGAATAATCCACAACATAATATGAAATTTTCTCAAATCAGAAGAATTTAGTCACCCATTGAAAAAAGGGTCTGGTGGATATGAGCGGTTAAGTTATGTTGTCCCCACAACGATAATCTATACTAATATTAAAAAGCTGAAGAGTTTGTTTGTTTGAATGCGCTAATCTCAGGAACCACTGGTTCGATTTGAAAATTATTTTAGTGTTTGATAGCCTATTTATCGAAGAAGGCTATTGGCCTGGACAAAGTTGGGACGGGCTGCTAGTTAATGACGAGGGACGAATCATGCAGATTGAGCAGCCCCAAAATAAGTTTGAGACTTGGGTTGTGGGCGAAGAGAATATAACCACTAACGTAGGTATAGTAACTCAACAATACAATATAAAAAAATGTATGTTTAGACAATAATTCAGGATCAAGGTCAATACGAAAATCTGAATGGGAATCGCAACCAGGACCTCCCGAGTATGTGATAACAACAAAATGTAATTAAGCAAGCATATCAAAGTGTTACTGCCACCTAAAGGTTTCATTTACAGTACAAAACTATTGGCAGTTTTCGTAACGTCATCATTGGGGGCGGTGGCGGAGACGGTTGCTGTTGCATCCCCAACCCTTTTGCTTGCTGCTGCAAATGCCTATTCCACTGCCTCATCAGGTTGATGCTCTGCGCCCTTTTTATAGTCCTACTCATTGGGGGCGTGCTGTACTACGCTGATAAGATAATACGTAAGTTTATTTTTAATTCTTATGCCTCCAATATGATTGGAGTCTCAGCCAGAGCTACATTTATAAATATCGTATAATATGTAAGTTTATCATCCAATTTTATACTGTTTCGAAGTGAAGAGCCGATGAATTCGCATCATCATTTAAACATTAAGTGACTGAACCAACAGGACCAAGTCTCAGCCTCAGTTTTTCTCTTCATGTGGTACTAGATACTACAAGCTTTTGTAGGAATCTGCGTTACTTAACCATCTATCTGGCATTAAACCGCTGGGAATTTTATTCAATTGCCTCTTTGTGATCGAGTAATAGTACAACTCCTGTCCTATATGATACCATATCACAAGCAGCGCTAACGAATAGTAAATCTACAGTTTTGAATTGAATAGTAAATACAGCTTGTGAATCTTTGTGATAGGCAAAACTGCAATGATGACACTGGTTCCTAATAATCATTCCAGTGTTACTGTAATCAAAATCGATTGTTGGCTTGACTAGTAAACATTTTGGAGTTTGGGTCAATAGATTAGTTAATATTTAAAAAATATTCTAATTGCACTTAGCAACAAAAGTTGGAAATAAGCTTGATGAAGATCACTATCTTCATCAAGCTTATTTCCAAGGTTGTGGAGACTGGAGAGTAGAATAAAAGTGTCTGCATTGAGATTTGAGAATTCCATAGAGAAGAAAGATTCGATACAAAAGAAAAATAGGTAAATAACATTAAAAATTAAAATCTGTGACATACTGACTATGCTTTGAACAAACTAAGTCATCTTGGCATCCGTCAATTTGCTTGAAATTCAAAAACATGTAACAACCAGTAACAACTTAGATAATGTGGAAAAATTTATAAAATTCATTGGTTATGTGGTACGTTTCAAACTATGTTGATTTAAACTTACTAATAGGATATTGTTCTTTTTTTACACTAGTCGGCATAGTTGATTGCAGTTAATTCGTAGGATGATGTGGATGTAATAAAAATAGTGTGCAGATCTGTAGGAGAGGGCTAGGAGCAGTTTGTCCTTGTTAATGAATGACGATTTTGTTATTCTCTTTTATCCTTATCCTAGTAAAGGGGAAGGTGAGTTACATTTTGTGAGATGCCCCCACAACAGTAATATTTAGGGTAATTTACTGAAGGAATCCTCGTTTTATTTATTTATTTATAAATCTTTATTGTACCACAAGTTTACAATTGGCGGACTTAATGCTAAAAGCATTCTCTCCCAGTCAACCATTAGGAAAAACAGAAAAGTTATGTGCTCGTTGTAATTATTTAACCTTAAAATAGTTCAGGAATCAGTTCAAGGATTACAACAGATCTATTATTTTCAGACAATTCACTTTTACTCATCACTTCTGACCGTAATATTCTATCAGCTGTGTTTCCACTGGCTCAAGCAGGGTGAAGTGGCGTGAAGCAGACTGTTAATAAACTAGTCACAACGTTCTTTATATAATCCAGAATTTTGTTTAGTCAATTGTTATTCGCTCCCCCCAACTCTGCGTCAGTAAAAACACAGCCTTACGTTTTATTATTGTGAATTTGATAAATAAATATGTCTTTGTAGCTTCGGGAACCTCTACATAAGCACCGAAGCTATAGCAGCTGTGTCACAAATCGCGATATGGTTGGTGATATGTATCGTCGTGGTCGTTGTGACGATGTTTCTAATAGTAGCAGACATTATTTGTAAGTTTTTTTTTTGACAAGCAGTCATAACCGAAATGACTTTACCTTACCTGTACCTTAAGATAGATCTTTACCCACGGTAGCGGATAGGCCTTCATGGTGCTTTAGATTTTATTGATCTGTTTATAGTAGTAAATTTTTGGGGTCCTCCCCTCCATGTTTGATGTTTTCTCGATCAAGAGACTTGACTAGCACACTCAACAATCGCCACAATCTTTCTTCAGGCAATCCTGTCCTCAACTAAGTTGATTAGTAGGTTGTGCTAGTGTCCTACAGTATCCATTATGTTTGTAGGTAATAAGCGTTCGGAAGGTGACCATGGAACATGAGCTATTATCATCATCAGCTTTCTACAACACACTACTAGATGGTCATAAGCCTTCCACTATCTACGCGGACCTTTCAATCCTTGTGGTCTAAGTCAAAGTAGATAACTGAAATACATTAGGAAAACATACATACGGAGATAGAGAGAGAGAAAGAGAGAGAGAGAGAGTGTAACTCTGACGGCACATGTTTGCTTAATTTTATAACAACAAAGTAAGACTTTTGAAGATATAATTTAACGTGTTATGACCCAAGCGACGACCAGCTGAAAGATTAATGTAATTAATTACGTTATGTTTGTATAAGGTTAATATTTTTTCACCAGGAACATGACTGGAGTTTCACAATTTCAAGAAAACTTACTGAAGCCAATTGAATGTTGGAGTGAATCGTGTGAATTTTGTAACAATGGCGTGAAATATGAAGACTTTTGTGGTTTTGTCAGAAATTATTTAGTTGAGTACCATTCGTTTCCAAAAATGTTAATATACACAGTTTTGCAACAGAGTTCTCAATGTACTTTTTATTACCTGATGACGACAAAGCGACCCAGAGGAGGTATTTGGTTTTTCTATTTCACATCGATCAAATTAGATGCTTGAATGTGCTGGAATTCGGACAGACATACCTAAGTATATATAACACATACACAAAACACATCTAATCAAAAATAAAGTAATTAAAATTGAGCTAACTTATCCCCAGGGTGCTGGTCTTAAAATACTGAACTTAAGTTGGTTCTAGGTGTTCCAACTATGCAAATAGAAATATATTGTCATTGAAACTTCAATAAAACTGTTCAAGCGTCCGTAATATATCGCGGGAGGTAACTGCGGTTCCTGTAAATCCCTGAGGGATAATCGAGGATCCAGTATTCAACTACGGATCGAGCACGGGATTACTTGTAGTATGGATGTATTTCGAAAAGCGATTTAAAGATCTCAAAAATTTATCCGGATTCATTCCTAGTATCGAAATTGTAAATAATTTCCTGTTCTTTGCCTGTACCACAGAATTATTAATAGTACTATAACATACATAACGGACACTCACACCCTCCCACCCGAAACAGATACCGCACCGAACCCGCGCAGGTTTAAGGTCAAAATTGAGAGATCGCGGCCGCTGCGACGACGACTATGCCACAGTTAAGGTAAATAACCAATCCACATAAACGCGCGTGCGTACGCGACTGAATCGTAGTAGTAGTTACAGGTATCGGGCTCGCCGCTGTTGTATGGTGTTTAGGGGATGTGCCTGTACCATCAAGTTTTTATTGGATTCAGACGCTAGCGACTGTTAAAATGTAATGATATTAAGACTCGTGCTGCAGTAGGAGGAAGTCTGCAGGATATGCCTCAACTACTTACACATGTACACGTACTTGCACACGTAGCAGATCACCGGCAACTTCTTGTTTATGGTAAAGTTGTTTTATAGGGATTCGAAAACAGAATATATTTTAAATATTTAAATAGGTAGCACAATGGGTTGTGCCATGGGAACAAAACTTTTCTTTAGTAAAACTACAACTACGTACTTAAACAAACATATTACAAAGTTACATAAAGTTAAGCACATACACCTGTAGTAGGCTTCAGTCTTTCCATGCTTCTTTTACAATAATTGTCACAATACATGACGAGAAAAAAATAAGAATACCCTCTTTTAAAAGTCGGTTGATAAGATGAGACCGACTTAACAAACCCGTGACCAAAATTCTTCTCGATATTTATGAACGGGCAATCCGATCGCCAGTTCCCCAGAGAGGCAAGGTCTCATCTCCAGAGAAATTAGCCGTATTTTTGTTGAGGCCTCTCAAACCTGATTGGGTTTCTACGAATGGGCCAAATTAGCAATAACTTTGTAATAAGATGCCTAAGTTGAGTTCGGAGTTTGTTAGATTTCAGTAAATTGTTTCGTATTGTGAGATGAAAATAAAACGTTTTGAGCGTTTTGTTCAGAAGGTCTTGAAAAACTCAATAGCCGTAGCTCTTGTGCCATTTATGGCACAATGACTTGCTTTTACCTTTACATTTATTATAAAACAGACAAACAGAATGACAGACAAAAATTCCAAAAATATGTGATTTGTCATCTGTATCCATAGCTATGTCCTGTGCGCTTAGAATTTCAAAAAAAATCTGTTTTGTACATTCTCCTGTTAAGGCGGCACACCTGTGCCGCTTATATATGATGATTAGATCTCTGTACTGGGTCGATTGACCTTGCAGCCCACTTAATAAGAAGAATGTTATACTATTGCAACCCCTTTTAGTCAGATCCACTCCACGGGACTCCTTTGTCATAATGCTCAAGTGTAGCAAGAAAATTCAATTTGCCTATTTTTGCGGCTTACGTGAGGATACGTTCCCGCGTTACCCCTACTAATGACTAACTAAGTTATCTATCTTCATTCTATCTTGTGGAAGCATTGAGAAAGGAACGGACGTTCCTTTCTCAATATGTGAAACTACTCGTATATAAGTTTACTCTAAAAATCTTATAACAATCACAAATCGAAATCCCATAATCTGGCAACTGGTCATGTCTTAATCCGAGCGTGTTAATCTTATTCGAAGATTTAGCTAACTTCTAGCTCCTTTCTGCAAGCATGGTCAACCGATTCCAGGTTTCTACTCAAGAAGACACTCTAAATTTTATTTTAACAATACAATATTTAAAAATTTTATTTAACAATACAAGCTCTAGGTGAAACGAGAGGAAGCTATAAAAAAAACGATGGTAGGGGCAAACTACTTATTGTGGACGATTCAGAGATTTTCCCTGAAATATAGATCGCTAATCCGAAGGTTGACCAAATGCCCTGCCCAGTAGATCTACTCCCTAAATTATAAATAAAAGCTGTGTAATATATTGAATTTCGCTACTTATTTACAACAACCCTTATGATGAAGTGAGAAACAGAAACTTAATAATAATAAGGATAATAATGTTTTCTTATGTTTTCGCGATTGTTATTCATTAAATTAAACTATTTTAATACGGTTTTATCGCGTTTATTACTTATTTATTTACACCTGACGTTTCAAACACTTTACAGCGTTCATGGTCGCAGGCAGACTAAGTTAACATTTGTCTTTGATGTCATAAGATTACAAAACTACCGCCTGAAATTTTTATTGGGAACTATTCCGATTCACGCAGTATTGGCTCACAGTATCTAAGGGTCTTGCAGTCTGCTTCCGAGTTTGCGATTTTATTAAGTTAATGACTGGGTCCCAAGCTGGCGGTACCTGCCATCCATCCTCTCTATTGAAATTAGGATGTTTTTTAATTTCAATAGCTTCACGTAACATCCTTGGAATGAATCTGTTTTCCTTTGCAAGGACTTGAGGATTATCAAAACGCATATAGTGGTTGGGTTTGTCTAGAGCATGTTCACAGACTGCAGACTTGGTTGAGCGTCTATTTTTCATGTCAGCAATATGTTCTTTTATACGAGTATTAATGCTTCTCTTTGTTTGCCCAATGTATGATAAACCACAGTCACAGTCAATTTTATAAACTCCAGCATCTTGCAATGGGATATTGGATTTTACAGGTCTTAAAATTGGTTTATTTTCTTATGCGGCTTGTAATAGGTCTTGATTGAAGCTCGCCTAAGTATGTTACCAATCTTGTCCGTGACTCCCTTTATGTATGGTAAGATGGCAGGAAAACGATCAACTGTGTGTGGCTTGGGTCGACTTCTGTGACATATGTGTGGGAGGCTGAGATTGTTGCTTCTTAAGACAGACTTGACTCGTTGAAGCTCCTCCTTAAGATGGTGGGTGTCACAGATGCCGTGTGCTCTCTGTAACAAAGATTTGCCTACGGTAGCTAACTGACATGGATGATGGTGAGATTTACCGTTGAGATATTTGTCTGTGTGGGTGGGCTTTCTGTACACAGTGTGACTGATACTATTGTCAAGATTTCTAGTTATTAAAAGTAATAAACGCGATAAAACCGTATTAAAATAGTTTAATTTAATGAATAAGGATAATAATTATTACGTGACGACCCCATCGCTCATGCCCCTTCCCAGTGCAGACAGTATCCGCAGGGCAGCTTGTGGCGAGCTGTTGGTGATTGGCGACACCTGAGTGCTCCCAGGGGAGGCCTCCGTCCCTCACCTCCGACCTTCCTTCGCCAAAGTCGGAGTGGACGCCGATGAGGGACAGGACCCCTACCTCTGGCTTACCTTAGCCGGCCGGCTAGAGTGGAGTCTCAAGAGCTTTATGCTCGAGGGTGGAAGTGTATTGCACGTAATGGCGTAATAACGGGGAAACCCGCTCACGAGGAAAACTCGCGATGGTGAAACCGGAGCCCAATGTTGCCCCTCTGTTGCCAAACGTGGCGACTATTTGGGGGGCCCATTCACTGAGTGGCGAATCACCGCCTGCCACTAATAGTCAGTTATCATGATTATGACAGGGTGTCCGATTTCTATTGCAATAGCCCAGTTTAAATCTATCCAAGCTTCATAACCAAAATCAATTATATTCTTTTCACTCATTAGCAATAGTTCCTCCTCCTGCCCAGATTTGTTCATGGAAATGTCATCTATTGATACATAGGGCGCACTGTAAGTTTCCGGAACTGGCCACTTACTTAAACAATATTTAAAAATTTATTGCAACATTTGAAAATAGAACTCTTTGGCTGTAGAATGCAGTTTGTTTCATCTGACTGTCTTTTGTTTTTACCTTGTGGCGCCATTTAAAAAATTGTGTGTCTGCATCAACATGGATTTAACTCGGGAAAATTTTCGTAGTATGATTTTCTACGATTTTAAGTGTAATTTGACAGCTCAACAGAGCATCGCTCGGCTTGAAACAGCTTTTGGCAATGAAGCACCATGCAAGACAACTGTTTATAGCTGGTTTGCAGAATTCAAGCGTGGTCGTATCAATCTCAATGACGAATCTCGCGATGGTCGGCCGTCCACCGCTGTGACCAACAAAAACATCAATGCTGTGCGCCGTATGATTGAAACAGACAGGCATGTGACCTACCATGAAATTCGCGCATCCTTAGAAATAGGCATGAGTCAAATACAATTAATCCTACACAAACATTTGGGTGTGAGAAAGCTGTGCTCGCGGTGGATCCCACACAACTTGACCGAGGCTCAAAAAACGGACCGCGTCACTTGGTGCAGTGCCATGCTTACCAGATTCAACGAAGGTGCGTCAAATTTGGTGTGGGACATAGTAACAGGTGACGAAACATGGATTTATTGCTACGATCCCAAAACAAAGCAGCAATCGAGCGTATGGGTCTTTCAAGATGAGCCGAAACCAACCAAAGTGGCGCGCGTGAAAAGTGCATCTAAGCGGATGATTGCTTCTTTTTTTAATAAAACTGGACACGTGGCTACTGTTGCTTTAGAGAATCGTCGTACAGTGAATAGTGACTGGTACACGACCATTTGTTTGTCGGAAGTTATTGACGAACTCCGTAAAAATAACCGTAAACGCCGTATCATCCTGCACCACGACAATGCTAGTTCTCACACGGCCAGACAGACAAACGACTTTTTGAAGGCGAAAAATGTAGAACTCATGAGTCATCCTGCATACAGTCCCGACCTGGCACCTTGTGACTTTTTTCTGTTCCCAAAAATTAAGAACCAATTACGCGGTCAACGATTTTCATCACCAGAAGAGGCTGTCGAGGAGTATGAAAAACACGTTTCAGAGGTCACCACAGAGGAGTGGTACAAAAGTTTTCAAAACTGGTTTCATCGAATGAAAAAGTGCATAGACGCCAAGGGAGATTATTTTGAAAAACAACAAATTAATTTTGTACCTTTAATAGTATTTTTTCATATTCATTCCGGAAACTTATAGTGCGCCCCACGTATAGCCGAGGACGGGTTTGGGCAGGAGCACCACATGATATCAACTTCTCCAAAGGGCCTCTACGCGTTGGATCCATATCCCTACGCAAGCCTCTCATAGGACCGGGGCAACCCGTGAATCCTAAGAGTATAATTACGGAAAAAGATTGATTTACCAATATCTTTACCAATTTCCCCAACACAAAAACTCCTACCCTTTCCTCGTTTAAACCCCAATTTCGATGGGCAACAGCATCGGGAACGAAACAAGCCGATCAAACTGCGCTTTCCAACCCTTTTGGCGTGGTCATTATCATCATTTCGTGTAGGTTACATTGTCAATCGTCCAATTTAGCGTGGTCAGAATGGCAGAACCCTCCCCATTTAGGGTAATTATGGAGGAGGCCTATTTACCTATTTATTTATTTTATTTAGGTTCTTGCTGATAGTGATGAAGAAAGAGCCTCTAAACATACCTTTAATT
This sequence comes from Euzophera pinguis, assembly GCA_947363495.1. Lineage (NCBI taxonomy): Eukaryota > Metazoa > Arthropoda > Insecta > Lepidoptera > Pyralidae > Euzophera > Euzophera pinguis. The sequence goes on from OX376164.1 coordinate 4,446,742, forward strand.
TTTGCGTAGTTGGATAGAAAAATATGAAATCGACAAGCCATGTGAAAAAAATAGAAAACTATTGGATAACACTTTGGCAATTGAAACTTTTCCAATTGATGTTCGATATGTTTTCATTTCCAATACACAATACTTCGAACAGATACCTAGACCTAAATTGAAATTTCATAGTTGAACTATCATCGACTTCTATCTATCTGAACACTATTTTGAAATGAAATATTAAAGCGACGGTGAGACTAATTAGATGACCATGTACTGTACAAAGGTTTTCTTCGGTTCCAGCATTGGACTTGCGACTGTGACCGAATTTTTACAATCCGGTTCAAATAGGGACCTAGATAGTTGAGTGCGTCTCGCGTATCCGTAGCTAATGCCGACGGCGAGGCGCGTAAAACTCTACCCTGTAAAAAGGGTCAGACGGCAGTCGCTCCATTGTAGTAACCAGTACCGCCAAATCAAGGACCATGATTTACGGCGTATCTCAGGCTCTGACGCGTAAGCTGAGGATACTAGTAAACCACGCTTGGACGAAGAAGATTTTAGATGTAATATTTCTTAGGTGAAATTTCTCGTAACAGCCTCATTTTCACTATGGCGTGTAACTCGTATAACTTGTTACTTGACAGTTCTCTATTTCCCTAGATAGATTCCACTTTTCTAGAAATGATATTATTGCAGTGTTTGTGGTCTTAACGTAGTAACTAAGTTGTTCCCTTGGGGTTTGTTTGTCTATGATTTATTCAATTATCATAGTTTTTATCGCTTTATTACTTTTTTTATGTGATATTATTGGAGCCTCAGTCCCCGGAGTATCTAAGGTGTAAGTTCAAGTATCTTTTTGACGGTCACGATAGGCAACTTAGATCTTCCAAAAAACTTACCCTTTCTACTCCCCTATTTCGGTCCAGTTTTATGTCTAATTCATTTACCTTACAAGCCACACGGCTCTGGAATGCTTTACCCGATGACATCAAAGAGACCATTACTAAATTCGCTTTCAAAAGAAAGGTCAAAATTCACCTCACTAACATAATATCACCCTAAATCGTCATCTTTTTCCGTTTTCATCTCTTCTATTATGTATGTATATATATAGTTATGAATACTGTATGTAAATCTATGTATGTTTATTTAGCAGTTAAGTGTTTTGTTTCTTTTTTCTCTCATTGTATTTTTAAAATAATTCGCGCCGCACATAACTTTTCTGTTTTTCCTAATGGTTGACTGGGAGAGAATGCTTTTAGCATTAAGTCCGCCAATTGTAAACTTGTGGTACAATAAAGATTTATAAATAAATAAATAAATAAATTATTGCTATATTAAATACGGAATTAAAAGCATTCAAATTATTGACATGTAATTAAAGATACTTACACTTTTATTTTTAAGATATTGGTTAAGTATTTTTAATTTTAAGTTTAAAGTAGTATAAAAATAAAATAAACAAGAGGTCAAGCAAACTGGCAATACCAACTGAAATAGTTCATCAATATGAACTATTAAAAAAATAAAATAAAACTATTCCAATAATGCACTAGAAAGTGCGCAGTATACATGATTTTTTTATGATATATTCAGATAATTTCTTATGTTTTCGCGATTGTTATTCATTAAATTAAACTATTTTAATACGGTTTTATCGCGTTTATTTCTGGGAAAACAAATTCTACATGCAAATTGACGGTGTAGCTATGGGGTCTCCAGTCTCTCCCATTGTTGCCGACATTTTCATGGAAGACCTTGAGGAGAAGGCTCTTTCAAGCACCCTGGCTAATGCCGAAGATGTTCACACGGTACGTAGATGATACTTTTGTTGTACTCCCAAAACTCAAGTCTCTGTTTTATTAGATCATTTAAATTCCATTAATAGTAAAATTAAATTCACTATGGAACCTGAGATCAATAATTCATTAGCCTTTCTTGATGTTTTAATAACTAGAAATCTTGACAATAGTATCAGTCACACTGTGTACAGAAAGCCCACCCACACAGACAAATATCTCAACGGTAAATCTCACCATCATCCATGTCAGTTAGCTACCGTAGGCAAATCTTTGTTACAGAGAGCACACGGCATCTGTGACACCCACCATCTTAAGGAGGAGCTTCACCGAGTCAAGTCTGTCTTAAGAAGCAACAATCTCAGCCTCCCACACATATGTCACAGAAGTCGACCCAAGCCACACACAGTTGATCGTTTTCCTGCCATCTTACCATACATAAAGGGAGTCACGGACAAGATTGGTAACATACTTAGGCGAGCTTCAATCAAGACCTATTACAAGCCGCATAAGAAAATAAACCAATTTTTAAGACCTTAAATCCCATTGCAAGATGCTGGAGTTTATAAAATTGACTGTGACTGTGGTTTATCATACATTGGGCAAACAAAGAGAAGCATTAATACTCGTATAAAAGAACATATTGCTGACATGAAAAATAGACGCTCAACCAAGTCTGCAGTCTGTGAACATGCTCTAGACAAACCCAACCACTATATGCGTTTTGATAATCCTCAAGTCCTTGCAAAGGAAAACAGATTCATTCCAAGGATGTTACGTGAAGCTATTGAAATTAAAAAACATCCTAATTTCAATAGAGAGGATGGATGGCAGGTACCGCCAGCTTGGGACCCAGTCATTAACTTAATAAAATCGCAAACTCGGAAGCAGACTGCAAGACCCTTAGATACTGTGAGCCAATACTGCGTGAATCGGAATAGTTCCCAATAAAAATTTCAGGCGGTAGTTTGTAATCTTATGACATCAAAGACAAATGTTAACTTAGTCTGCCTGCGACGATGAACGCTGTAAAGTGTTTGAAACGTCAGGTGTAAATAAATAAGTAATAAACGCGATAAAACCGTATTAAAATAGTTTAATTTAATATATTCAGATAACCATAAAATTTCATTTAAGCAGTGAAAATTTGATTTAGAATTTACTACGTCCTTAAAACAACAATTAGTTAACATTTAGTTAAAAAATAGGGTAGGATAAGCTGTACGAGGGAATGATTCTCGCACATATAGAAAAAAAGTTGAATTCTGGTTTTAGTTTACCGAAATGTAAAGGATTATTTTTCTGAAGACATTTTTTTCCGACAAATCTCGACTTAGAGACGAGGTTCGAGAATCATACCCCTGGAGCTTTATGTGTGTGTTGTATTCAAATCGTTCCAAATCTAACAAAAATCATCAATCATCTGTTGGAAGCTACCTTTTATCCCGAAAAAAAATACAACCAAATTAAGTATTTTTTATAGCGGTTAAACATTCCTTGGAATAAGTACTTACTAAGTGCAGATTGTAAAATAAAGCCTTATGTACTTTATAACAATAACAAAAGCAATCCAGAAAATCCCTGAAACGCGACGGGAATTAATTCAAATCGGAAATGAAGTGCGTAATAGGACCCAGATTGGAGATAATAAAATCTAGGAGTTTTACAAAACGCCAAGGTAAGTGGATCCAAAAATAAATATAAACTAGCTTTTACATGCGGCTCCACACGTGTTCTAAAAACCCTCGGAAATTGTACTTTTTCCGGGATGAAGGTAAGTATGCAAAATTAGTTCAGTATTTGAAGCGTGAAGAACAATTTTGCATCAACGGATTTTGACAAAATTTGGTATGAATATACTTCGTTGAAGACCCGGAGTCAAACATAGGTTACTTTTTGGCTATAATTATTTAATTAAATTTATCCGGCAAGCCTAGATTTCAGTTCAATCCATTTAATATTACAATAATTATTATTATTGTCATGTACGATACAACCATGTAACAGCAAATGCATATAAAAGGTATACTAATTCTTGTCAATCTAAAGAGAACCTTATGCATACACATTAAAGTTGTATATTGTTTGAACTTATGTATCCACGTGTTCCTCCTCGTGCCATATGACACGTGTAACCTGAGGTTGACCTCGTATTACAAATGTTTGTATCATGATTGGATAAAGAGTAAATGAGGGAGAATACCTGTTCACGGGGTTGAGCATGCGTAGTAGAGTTCATTTAACATATAAAAGGGACCTAATTTAGTTCTAAAATTCCCCGACCCTATACTCGTTGTACACCAACGATGTACCCCGCACGTGGAGTTGGCTCTATTCGCTGACGACACTGCGCTATACACGTCCAGTCATGGAAAAGACATCATTTCCAAACGACTGCAACAAGCGGCCGATGCCCTCGGAGCTTGGTTCAGGAAGTGGCGCATCGAGGTGAATCCGGAAAAGAGCGCAGCAGTGTTCTTCTCCAAAGATTCATACGGTGCAACACGTCCACCAGCATGGAGTACGGTCTCGCTCTTAAAAACGATATCTATGTTTGGTAAACCCATTCCATGGGTGAACCAAACAAAGTATCTGGGCGTTATCTTTGACAGCAAGATGACCTTTGGAGCACACATCCAAAGAGTTCGCAACAGAGCTGCATTCTATCTAGGCAGACTCTCTCCCATGATCAGCAATGTAAAATTGTCGCTTAGAGATAAGCTGACACTTTACAAGCTAGCCATCCGCCCTGTCATGACATACGCGAGCGTGATCTTCTCACATGCAGCTCCATCTCTCCTGAACAAGTTCCAACTCATCCAAAATAGGTTCGCACGCAGAGCCACGGGGTCGCCCCCGGGCCTGCGTACACGCGACCTACATAGGGACCTTGAGCTTCCATCCATTTCGAGATATCTCAAAGAAACGTCTCAACGTTACTTTGAGAAATGTCCAACTCATCCGAACCCGTTAGTTGTGCGGGCTGCCAACTACAGCCCGGCTAAAGATGTCCCTCTGCGGCACAGACGCCCGAGTAATGTTCTCTTTGACCCTGACGATCCCATTACGGTGGCGAACCTTCCCTTCGAAAACCCCTCGACTCAACGGAGTCCTGGGTTTTCCATAGAAACATATAACCGCACCCGCCGGCGAGTGCGACGTAGGAGGAACAGTAGACAGTTTACTAGGTACCAGAATGTACCAGGGCGCTTCACGCCACCGATAGGTTCTCAGTAGGCCCTTCAGGCACAATAGTGTCGGCCCTTATGGCATTGAGCGTTTGCTACCGCTCGCGAGTTTGCATCGCTCGCTTGATCAAAGGCAAAGCCCATGGCCGAGGTTCGTCCCAACTGGGAGCCCCTTGTGCATTTGCCGAAAAGGCTGAGTGATTAATAGCACAGGAGCTAAATATGTAGGTCATGTCAAAAAAAAAAAAAAAAAGTCCTAAAATTCATTCTAACAACAGCAAGCAAGTAATGAACAAGACAGGAGCACGACCCTCGGAAAAGTCACTCCCAGTTTTAACTATACAAAATCTTTAATTTCAAAGTGCCAAGTACCTTAAAATCTACAGTCCATTTTCCATCAGTTTTTCCCTGTCATCCACGACAGATATGTGCATCTTATATTAATTCTAAAGACAATGTCGAAGCTGATCAACAATCTAGAAGGAGAAATACAGATATAGATTTATATTTGCCACATCAAGAATACCGTAGGGTAGTAAAAATGTTCAGTAAACCTGAAATAGATCTGTTCGCTTCTCGGACAAATGCTAAATGTAAGACATATATTTCTTGGAAACCGGATCCCGATGCATATGGTATAGATGCGTTTACAATCGATTGAAGTTCTATATTTTTCTATGCATTTCTACCTTTTGCATTGATTTTAAAATGTATACAAAAAATTAGAGCTGATGAGGCAGAAGGTATTCTTATATTCCCAAATTTGCCCACTCAGCCGTGGTACCCGATATTAAAACAGTAACTTGCATTTGATGTTTTATATATAACATCCAATTTAACACTTGCATCGTCCTCTTCTAGGACTCCTCAACATCAGCTTATTCTGGGTGCAGCTGTGCTCTCAGTATGGCGTTCGCAACAAGAGGAATTTCAAATCAATCATTAAACCTCATAACATAGATTAAAAATTGGTCTCGCGCGCTCGACTAGATACCGCGCTGTGAAGAAAAATCAGTTTCCAGAATGCGGCCACTTAATAGGAAAGTGGGTGTAAAACAATGTGCAAAGACGCACACTAGCGTCGATTATGGTGTTGCCAGCTACTTGTCAGGTGCCCGACCAATGGGAAAATTATTAATTACTGCGGTCTTGTTACGTATTATAAAAAGTAGCTCAGAAAAACCTTTAAAATGAAATTAAAATAAAACTGGCCAAGTGTGAGTGGGCTCGCATGTAGAGGGTTCTGTACTATTTTTTATTTTTCTCCATTTGGACCTCCTAAACAAATTTAATATTATCTCATAGGTTTTCCTGTAATTTATGAATCGAAATTCTGGAATCGATAGTTTCGGAGATAAGGTAGGGGAAATGGTTAGGTTTTGTCTACTTTATTTTATAATTCTAATATAGAATCCTAAAATTGCAAAAAAAACTTTATTTTGATTTATTATTACACAGTACAGTATGTTAAACGTTACTTTAATTTTCTATTTAGCTTGGAGCTAATTGATTACTGACCTCTTTTTAGTTGTAACCCGGGTTTAAATACAGATAAATAAATAGACATACACATCCTATTAATATTATAAACGCGAAAGTTTGTAAGTATGGATGGATGTTTGTTACTCTTTCACAACTAAACCGCTGAATTGATTTTCATTAAATTTGGTACGGATACCGTATAGTCAAACATAGGCTACCTTTTGACGCAGGCGGAGCTGCGGTAAACATCTTGTACATACGAGTAGATATTATCATGGCCTTTTTCCATACAGTAGTGTTGCCGGAAAATACATTACACATCGAATAATAATCGATTCTTTGATAGTTGAAAATATAATCTAAGGTATCGATAGTGATCATATATCGATAGTATCGATATTGATACTATTGATAATATATTTCTGTAATTTTTTTCTGTATGAGTTGAATAACGATGATTTGTGTTATGCCCGCTGTACATCCCGCCGCCGAGTTCCGAGCACCGAGCGGTACTTCGCGCCATATTTTAGGGTTATATTATTTTCGTGAGTAATTTATGTCCATATTTCGAAATAATACAATACTTATTGATGGTATGTAATACCAGTATCTTCCTTATTTCTTTTAGTATTATTCTTACACAGTTTGACTACGCAAACTGCACATTTTGCGTCTACTTACCGCAGTACCGCTCGGTGCTCAATGTTGCCGTGTATTAAATAATCCCAAATTCCCCGAGGTTTCGATTTTTATTATTTAGATATTTTGTTTTTTAACTCCCGACTCCAAAAGAGAGATGTTGTAATTTTGACTTTTTCTGACAATTTTGTCTGTCTTTAACATAAAGCGGGGTGCGTGCGTAATGTGTATGATAAGTTAGGCTATTGTGCTATGAGGCGGGATAATTAAATAAAGTCAATATGTAATTTAACACTATAATTAAAAGTTCAGCACAATAAATAGAACAAATACAATACAAGCACACCGACAACTTAAAGATTAACAGAAGATGATAAGCACAAAATACAGGTGAGAAAAGTGAAGGAACGGATCAAGTGAGAAATGAGTGTACGTAAGCGCGCGAATGCGAGCGCAAGCAACGTGCGTTCAGTCTCAAGATGGTATTCGGACTGGCGGAGCCGGCGAGACGCACGGATCTCCGTGGCGTGGGCTGCGCGCGCATCGTCCGAGCCGATCGCAGCGGCTGACATGCATGCGCGCGCATCGCATTCGCTATCTATATAAAACAACAACACTTGTCCGCTTGTTCGTTGACATTAGAAATATACAAATTTTTAAGTTAAATTATCTAAAATTAACAAGTTTTAGTATTGCAGTTTATTTAAAATATTTACAATTATCAAAATAAAAAACTTATAATACTAAACTAATACTATACAACTTAATAAAACTATAGCTTCCTTTTTAATTAAAAGACGTGGACGCACGCCACAAACATCTTATTTCTTTAATACTGATCTGGGAGAAAAGTAAATACGTGGAATGTACTACTGCTTCTCTTCCCGCGCAGACCATATAAGCCGGCCGAGGAAGTGGGCGAAAATCGAAGAACCATACCTATCAGCAGGCGATGCGACTAGCAACCTATCACTATTTTGATTCCATTTCCACTTTACTCCGACCAACATTCTAAATATGGCCTTTAGGTAGTTGGTACCCCGTAGGGTATTGTTGCCGGATAATTGATTAATCGAATTTGGTTTTTTTTTTTAAATAATCCATGATATCGAAAGTATTGATATAATTAATTTAATCGAATTTTGACAATTAATCGATTATTAACTGCAATATCAAACAATTAGTCGATTATTGAAATGGGTTGATATAAATTATATCGATTTAATCAACAAAGGTAATCGTTCATATCAATGGTTATTAATCGATTATGTATCTGTAGTATCGATATAATCTAATCTGTAGTATTGATTTTTGAGAATTTATGAAAAATAATCGATTAATGGATTAACAACAATACCAAGCATTTCAGGCACCGATACTATACAGATATACCGGAACTCGGCGGCGGGATGTACAGCGGGCATAACACAAATCATCGTCATTCAACTCATACAGAAAAAAATTACAGAAATATATTATCAATAGTATCAATATCGATACTATCGATATATGATCACTATCGATACCTTAGATTATATTTTCAACTATCAAAGAATCGATTATTATTCGATGTGTAATGTATTTTCCGGCAACACTACTGTATGGAAAAAGGCCATGATAATATCTACTCGTATGTACAAGATGTTTACCGCAGCTCCGCCTGCGTCAAAAGGTGGCCTATGTTTGACTCCGGGTCTTGACCTATATCCGTACCAAATTTCATGAAAATCAATTCAGCGGTTTAGTTGTGAAAGAGTAACAAACATCCATTAATACTTACAAACTTTCGCGTTTATAATATTAATAGGATGTGTATGTCTATTTATTTATCTGTATTTAAACCCGGGTTACAACTAAAAAGAGGTCAGTATTCAATTAGCTCCAAGCTAAATAGAAAATTAAAGTAACGTTTAACATACTGTACTGTGTAATAATAAATCAAAAGAAAGTTTTTCTGCAATTTTAGGATTCAATATTAGAATTATAAAATAAAGTAGACAAAAACTAACCATTTCCCATACCTTATCTCCGAAACTATCGATTCCAGAATTTCGATTCATAAATTACAGGAAAACCTATGAGATAATTTTAAATTTGTGTAGGAGGTCCAAATAGAGAAAAATAAAAAATAGTACAGAACCCTCTACACGCGAGCCGACTCACACTTGGCCAGTTTTATTTTAATTTCATTTTAAAGGTTTTTCTGAGCTACTTTTTATAATACGTAACAAGACCGCAGCAATTAATAATTTTCCCATTGGTCGGGCACCAGTCAAGTAGCTGGCAACACACTTTCCTATTAAGTGGCCGCATTCTGGAAACTGATTTTTCTTCACAGCGCGGTATCTAGTCGAGCGCGCGAGACCAATTATTAATCTATGACTTTTACATTAAATTTTATATTTATCTAGACATCCAACTCACTCATCCGTCGCGGCATGACTGACGCGGGTATGCCGCAACCATGCCGATTTCGGCATGGTTTTAGTTGCGAATTTATGTAGTATGCCGACGGTATCTAGTCGTAGCGCAGCGGAGACCAATTAAGGCATAATTTCCTCGCTTTCCAAGAATACTCTAGCCCAGTATAATGTTACATATAAATTATGGTGGCATTTTTGCCTTACTAATGCCGTAAACCCTTACCAGGGTAGCTGTCAGTCCATAATGCTGTTCCTTACTAAACAATTTAATAAGGGCGCTGCATACAGCACCTTGAACAACCATCGGTCTGCATTATCCTTACTCATTGGGAGCGATCTCACTAACATCGATTGAAACGCTTAATGAAGGGAGCCTATAAAATGAGACCTGCGTTACCCAAATATACCTTTATATGGGACCCCAAAGTTGTATTAAATCCCAAAATCGGGATTTGCTAATCGAGAAGATCACTAAAAAAATTGACATTTTGTTAGCGTTATGTACAACTCATCGAGCGCAAACTTTTTCATTGATAACAACAAAAAATATTTGTTTTCAACCTACAGGAGTAACCAAATCTATTACTGATAATATTAAGACCTCGGCTGTTGGACGCGACCAACCAGTATTGTCCTTAGACGCGATCAGAACAACAGCCGGTTGGACTAACAAGTCACAAACCTTCGCCTAATTTTATCACCATTCTGTATTATGTACAGTACAGAATGATGAATGTTCAAGGTCTATTTTGACACGTTGTGATCAATAATTTACTAGAATAAATTTAGTGTGTAACTTTTAATAGGCATTATGAAGAATGCTATTAAATTTGTTATATGAGGATATTATTTTTGTTGATAATAAACAAGTTTATTCACCATTCCGTATTATTTTACAAAATTTTCCAGCATAACATATCACTAAACATACTACATATGTTTATATCTGAAGAATGAAGTGACGAAATATTATATGTGATCAAACGAACTTAACTGGTGAAGCTCGATCCATATTATATGAGTAAGTTGTTTGATCACATAATATATATATTTGATCCATGGAGGAGTGTGGAATAAGAGGCCCTATGCTCGAATGGTTTCGAGGATATTTGGAGAATCGAAGGCTGAAAGTAAGAGTTGCTAATACAGAAAGTAGATTAGAGAATATAATATATGGTGTACCTACATGATCGATATATGGCCCAGTTGGATATATATTAACATGTAAATAGTATATGCAATGTAATAACAAAATCTAAGAGTTATATGTATGCCGATGACACGTGCCTAGCGTATAGTGCAGTGATTCCCAAAGTGGTCCAGGTGGACCCCCAGGGGTCCACGGGAGACTTGCTGGGGGTCTACGTAGGCGTGAACAAAAAATGGGGGTCCATAAGATGTTAATGGGGGTCCACGAAAATTTATCTGCTTTTGATAGTAAAGAGCAAAAATGTAAGCATAGTTTTTATAAGGGCCTACCTACATTGTTTTAAGTACCTATCTAAGCAGATAATATTTTAATAAGGCAAGCGACTGTTACTTGTCCAAACTTGTGTATTCGATATTACGTACAATTTCGTGTACAGACTTGCAAAGCGCTATCCGCCCGACAATGCTTAATGCTTGTTCAGACATGAACTTGATCAACACTATAAATACTTGATGCCAAAGGCAACCAAACGCATTCATTTGTTTCCGGAATTTCGAAAACAAGGCGGAATTTGGAAAAAAGTTGTGAGAAAATTTATATCTGTGTTTGCTAGTGCCGGAGAAAAGTAAGTAACCTACCTTTTTTTGTTATAGTACTTAAGTATTTTGTTTACGTGTACTAGTCGGTTGATCACAACGGCCTGTATAGATAGGTAACTTAGTAACTTACAGATATTTTAATTGTCCTCTTTCGATTTGAAGACAAACACAGCACGTTTTATTCAATTGTTTTTTCACGAGAGAAGCACTGCCTCTCTAAAAAGGCCGAATAAGCAATATTGCAGAGCAATTAATTTTGTAATTTTTCTTGCAAATAACTACTAATTTTATAAAACAGTAATTTCATAATCATGTTAAATTGATTTTGAAGTAACTATTTTATCAAAACTATTCCTTTTCGGAAAGAGCGAGCGGTGCGCGGGCGACGGGAAAAGGGCGGGGCTTGAACTTCGATGCCTGTTTGTCACGTTTTAACAATGAAGCCGCAGACAAAAAATACGCAAATACACGGAGCGCGTGAACTCATTGATTTAATAAAATGTTAGTTATCGTTTTTATGGACAATTTTGGGATTTCGACGTTTATTTTTTCCTACACAAATATGATCAGTATTCGATACTGAGTACACTAATTTTTATTTATACTATTAAAAATTAGTGGTAAATTATGTACTTTAAAATTGATACCGTTTTGTGAAAACGTTTGTATTTGTCTCAGCGGTTTATTAGTTGGTCCCTTTACAAGCCGTAATTCTATTTCCGCGTGCTGACAAAGGCTGCGGTGTGATACCTATATTCAGAAAAAAACTTGGTTACTAAAACATTTTTTTTACAGGTAAGGTAACTGACACGAAACATGGCTACAGCAAAGAAAAAATGTCGACAATATAGTGTCGATTATTTGAAATATGGTTTTGTTCCATCAGAGGCAGACAAACAATTGCCCATGTGCCTATTATGCAACAAAGTTTTGAGCAATGACTCTATGAAACCATCAAAGCTCGAAGATCATCTAAAAAGGTGTCATACTGATAAAATAGGTAAAGATTTAAAATATTTTCAAACATTGAAAGAAAAATATGGAAAGAGACCCACCATGCACAGTATGTTCGCTTCAACATCTCAAAGTAACGATGATGGCTTGCGGGCATCTTACAATATCTCATTACTTATAGCAAAATCTGGAAAACCGCACACTATCGGAGAACAATTAATTTTACCCGCTGTTGAAGAGGTTTTAAAAACTGTTTTGCACAAATCTCCATTTGACGTACTAAAAAGAATTCCATTAAGTAACAATACTGTACAAAGACGCATTGATGAAATGAGCTCTGATATCGAAAGCTTTTTGTGCAATCATCTGCAAAAAACTCATTTTTCTATACAACTGGACGAGTCAACGTTACCCAGTAATGAAGCATTACTATTGGCATATGTCCGATTTATTGTTGAGGAAGAAATTCACGAAGAATTGCTATTTGCCAGAACTTTGGAGACTGACACTAAAGGCGAATCAATATTTAATGTCCTGAGTAATTTTTTTACGGAAAAATCGATCCCATTTACAAACATTATTTCAGTGGCAACAGACGGAGCTCCTGCAATGGTCGGGCGATATCGTGGGTTTATAAGTCATCTCAAAAGAATTATACCAGGACTTACAGCTATTCATTGCGTAATCCACCGACAACATCTTGTGGCAAAACATTTAAGTGACAGGTTGAACCAATCTCTTCATTTTGTAATAAAAGCTGTCAACAAAATCAGAAGCAATGCATTGAATACACGTTTATTTGCTCAATTGTGCGACGAAAATGATGAAGACTTCCAACGACTGCTCTTACATACTGAAGTACGCTGGTTGTCGAAAGGTGCATGCTTAACGAGATTTTACTCTGTTTTCGATTCCATATTAGAGTTCTTAGAAAGTAGAGATCCAGATTTAAAAGAAAACTTGATCAAATTCAAAGCAGACATTGCGTATTTGACAGATTTGTTTAAAAAATTTAATGATATTAACTTGCAGTTACAAGGGGACAGCCTGAATTTAATAAAAACAAAGGGGATAATTTCGGCTTTTCTTGGGAAATTGAAATTTATGAAGCAAAACATTAGTCGGCGCGAATTCTCTCAATTTCCAAACTTGTCGCAGGTAGAATGTATTGATGAGGATATCCATACCTACAGTCAACATTTAAGTGCCCTGCATGATGACTTCAAAACCAGGTTTGAAGATATACTGACGATGGATATACCACCATGGATAATAAATCCATTTGATGAAACGGAAGTGGCCAATGTTGTATTACAAGAGGAGCTGCTCGAGCTAAGCACTAATGAGGAGCTGAAGGTGAAATTTAGAAAAGGCTACCCAACATTTTGGCTGCAAGCAGAAATACCCGAAAAATATCCTGGACTGTGGGAAATCGCAAGGAAATTTTTAATAGCTTTTCCCTCGTCATATCTTGTCGAAAGGAGTTTTAGTGCCGTTACAAACCTCTTAACAAAAAAAAGGAGCAAATTAAACATCACAGAGCGGGGGGATTTGCGGTTATTGCTCACAAAAATAAAGCCAAACATTGATCGTTTGCTGACACTCCATCAGATACATCCTTCCCATTAATTAAAATTATGACCTGAACCTATATTACCTTAATATTTTTTTCTTGTAATTCTATTCTTTTAATAAATAAAGTGATATAAAATGTACCATTTTTCGTTTTTATTTTACATATCGAAATATAGGGACAGAACTCAGAAGTGACACAATTTTTATTTTTTGGCGACTTTAAGAATGTGGTAGAAATGTAGCAGCAGGGGGTCCACCGAAACCAGTAAAATTTTGAAAGTGGTCCACGAGAAAAATAAGTTTGGGAACTACTGGTATAGTGGAACGAACATTGATGAGGTTTTAAAGATATTACAAGAAGATTTCGAAAATATCATACGCTGGGCACATGACAAAGGATTAATAATAAATAATTCCAAAACTAAATGCATGGCTATAAGATCGCCCCACGATATTAAATATAAAAATATCAATATCCAAATAAAGGGTCATTCTTATGAATGTCTACATAATGGGAAAAGTAACTGCAACTGTGAACCATTGGAATGTGTACCAACTTTTAACAACCTAGGTGTTAACATAGATAGCTCCTTCATATAGGACAAACATGTGGATTATGTCTGTAACAAATTGAGAAGCATTTTGAGTAAACTAGTTAACTTAAGGTATTGCTTAAATAAAAAAGTAATGTATATGTTGTACTATTCATTAGTGGAATCAAACATTGACTACGGGTTGTGTGGATATTGACTTACAGCAGACACACATCTAAATAATATAAAAAGTTTGCAAATTAGGGCAATAAAATTATTAATTTGTAAAAAAAGGAAAATAACTCAAACGGTCAATATGAAAAATTATATAATATATGTAATGTATTACGTGTTGATCAAAAAGTAAAAAGTACAATTTTAATAGAACAGTATGCCAATGAATCATTTAAAATACCAAAAGTTCATACCTACCCAACCCGTGCGTCTAAAAAGAGGGGTAAACTAATAGTCCCGAAAGTCGACAATAAATACGGTAAGCGTACGAGGAAATGGTTAACACCCACACTTTGTAATGAGCTACCTGTAGAACTAATAAAAGAAATAAAAAGTTATGAGAAATAAATAAAATAAAAATCACATATTATATTAGATTCAAAGCGCAACTCTTTGATTATAAGTTGCAACTAAGTAAGTAATTGTATCATTTGCAAGATAGTTTTTAAATCAATTAATTAACTGGAATAGAAAATTGATAATTTTATGACTATTAAAAACTGCGTTTCGAAACGGAACAACCTGTGCACTAGAATCCCAACACACGATGCTCGATTGAAATTCCAGAACCACTCTGCCCAGCTCCGCGTCAATGGAAATTATACGTTTCCTTCACTTCCAGCATGAATAAATATTGACCGTATCCTTTGATCCATGTTTTATCACTGTATAGTGTTACCCAATCATAACTCATGACATGTTTGACATTTTGGCGATAATTAGGAGAACTGCGGTCGGCCGGCCGTAAATCAGTTGACATTGAGATCGATTGCTAAATTCGCAGGAATACCTTTGTGTTACATAGACTTGGAGCACGTAATGGACATTAAAATTTTTCAATCACTATACCAATATCTGTGAAAATTACGCATAAATTACCTACCAATGACTTCCCCTATTTCTTGCTCTTTATATAATAATTAAAAATAAAATTAGGTACTAACCAGTATATTGTAAACAATTTTGTGAGTTCCTCGATCTGGGCAAAAACGATATTGTATTGTATACTGAAGTACTGTCTTCGACCGCACAATAAATAGAAGTACCTAGCCATTCGACCATTTCATTTTATAATAATATGGCCGAAACGACACATACCTATATAAGTAAAAATTATAATTTTTCCGTTCTAGTGTTTCGTCCGTATTTCTTCACGGATCCCATGGATCTTTTCCGCTTATATTTTATTGTAATGATAATGTTAAAATAATACACACAAAGAAATCTTCACTGCTTTTTTATTTGATCACTTAATTAACCATAATTAAATTAACACGGTTACATTAAAATAAGATCTTTTGACTAGAATAACAGTTCGTATTATCTGCTTAAACATTTATCATTAAATAACGACATTTAAATATTTAATATTTTTTAACTCTAGTTTTTTATCTACTCCAACTACCAGAGAGCAAAAATAAATTGTGACTCGCACCATCCAATTTATAGGAAATATATTTTTTTTTTTGAAAATATTGGCCATTGGGCGTAGATTGCAGCGAATGCAACGGTTTCGATGTGCGCATGTATTTACCAAAACCAAACCAAAACCGCGAGGGCTATTTTTGAGTATGTGAACTCGGCGAGCCGCTTGAAAATCACTTGATCTCGAACGAAAATCATTCGACTCACCGGTTTTGCATTCTCTAAAATTTAACGTGTTTTGCAGTTACGGTGAACAGCATCCAGCTCATCATATTAGGGGGAGATTGTACCTACGTGGGATTGGTATCCTAACATCAACAGTCATTAGGTAGATAAACATTTTATGTCAACCCCACTAGATGAACCGCTTGTCAGGTCAACCATTTCATTGTATCAATCGTTTATGAAATAAACGGTTCATTTGTTCAACACAATGTTTGGACACTAAAATCATCAGTCATGGTGATTGTGGGTGCCTTAGAAACGCAAACTGGATAGTTTAGTAACGTGAGTTCGACACCATGAGTTGGATCGTTAGTATACCTACATATTAGCTGCGTATTGACGAGGAAGCTACGACATTCGATACCCTAAAGCAATACGGTACAGGCTGATTTGATTTGCGTGAGATGACCAACACCAAGATCCACTGTGTGTCGTTGGGTACTGCTCCGGAGTTTCACGTCAAAGTCGTACAATTTCCAGTTATTTCGCTCATTTTGATTTACAGCGAGTAAGTACTTATGCTGTATCAGAAATTCAGAGACATTGGCTAGGATTAGACCGTGAAGTAATTATATTAAATACGGAAGAATATTTTTTCATAGCGATCTGCTGCAATCCAATAATAGCATTTAGATGAAAATACGTAGGTCATTGTTAATTTTGTTGATTGATTAAATATAGAGCTTTTTCCTAATTATTAGGTAGGTACTTCAAAAGTAGTTTTTGGCATTACGTCAGGTTTTATATATAAATATGTATAAAAAATAACTTGGAAAGTTGACATGCACTTTCATCATACATACAAAATTATAGCATAACAAAAACATTTAGATTTGACACACGTTTAAGCAGTTTCTAACTTGGACGGCGTTGAGTAAAAGCGTTTTAAAATTAACAATAATTTACATAACTCAGACTATGTCCGTGCACTATTAATTGATACTTTTTTTCTGCAAACACTAGAACACATACGTGAATAAATTTATCAACTTTTCTCTGAATATCACTAATAATAAATTTTAACTGCAAGACCTTCCATTTTATGGAATTTTAGGTCAAGACAAATGATTTAACATTGTTTATTTAAAATTTATATATCTTAAACTAAAATGCGATATAATAAAATGTTTGATATTAAACATATGGAACATTTTAGAGTATTATTTTTGTAGAGTACATTCTATACTTCAGTATGTAAAGCTAACGATATGGAGGAACCCTGTAGGAGAAATCATTAAGTCTAATACAGTAAATAGTAGGAAACTTTAATTTGGTCGGGAAGGTCGAGTAGAAACGGGCAGGTACAAAGCATTTAAAAAATAACATCTGATTACACCGAAGCTGACTCGACATTGAACCGCACACTCATTTATTGTCTTTATTTTTATGCACATCTATCAGAACCTATCCTAAAATATACCCGTTTTATAAAGCGTCATGTTTTGCGTGAGTCTGATGTTGAGGCCATGACAGAAGCAACTGCTCGTCAGCATTATCAATATTGATGTGTTCAGAAAGCGCTGGCGAGTAGGGCATGCCCCCGAGTAATGCGCCGCTAGAACGCGACTGTTGCCGGCAGAGAGGGCGACGCGTCGGCGATTCACTCTCGTCTGACATCGCCCTGGTCACAGTTATCCGAGGCGATTGTCTTCGTCTACTTCGATTACCAGTCTCTTCTAGTCCGAGTGCCCTACCTAAGACAACGTGCGGCGGAGCACGGATCAATGGAATGGCAGACGTTCTAGGTCGGGGAATGTCTTCTTCCTGTGAATCCTGTAGCATATGGCAAGAAGCTGCTCGTTGCGCTGGCCGCTCCGAGCCACGGCATCCCATCGCTGCGGCATCGGACAACCTCCTAGTCGTTGGCGGTCGTATAGAGCCTGACCCAGCTGATAATGAAGGTCTCCTCGATCCACAAGCACTGGGAGTCCTTGCCTGGATTTCTTGAGTAACTTCACTTTTTGTCATTCTTTTCCGTCTATAATTTCGAAGAGAATCTTTCAACGCTCGACTTCTAATTCCGTATAAAATTCCATTGATAGGTGGAGCTGCTGCCAATAGTGCTGCTGATAATGCAGCTAAAGGTTGTGGTGGATCGGCAACAGCTGGCCATATCAGAACACAGTAGTAAGGAAAGTAGAGAATGGCCAAAGAACCGAGAGGTTGAATAACAGCCGACAAGGCTCGATGTCGAGGAGGAGGTGGTGGGGAAAAAGGGTTGCGTTGATGTGTCACGGTAACTTGAGCTGATAACGTGACTTCGTATATAGCTGCTGCAATCCTATGGCGATGGTATCGGGCGATGCGTAGTATTTTGAGACTACAGAGGAGAACGAGTACTACAGGGAGGAGTAACGTAAGAAACGCGTAGAGCAGACAGAAGCCGAGTGCGGCGGGGCCGGCCCCGCAGTCAGGGGCGCAGTTCCCGAGGCCATTGCTGAATGCCAGCGGTGGCTGTGCTGCTGCGACTGGTGCCAGAAGTGCTGCTGTCGCCAACCATCCGCCAGCGACGCAGATCATCACCTGTAAATAGAAATAGGAAGTAAATTTATAATCTGATGAAGACATCAGATTATAAAATTGTAACATAAAATCGATATCCATTCATTAATTCAGACCAAGCATACCCTAGTGTCATAGTGTCAAAGTTTTTTGGAACCGCCTTTCGGCCTCTGATGTGGTTTTTTTAACGATCATAAAAAGGCAGCAGCTGTCAACGTCTTTACGTGCCTTCCGATAGACAGTATCATAATTATAAAGAAGGAGCCCCCCCCCCCCCCGGTGACGCATGCATGAAATGTACGCGGCCGGCGCACAGTCTGCCGGACGGCAAGGTGGTAAAGCAGACTGGCCGATCCTTCCACGACGACTCAATAGCAAAGCCAGAGTCGTCTACCTAAGAAGAGGAAGAAGTATAACCTACCTTCTTCGCTGAAACCATAGCAGCATAATGTAGTGGGGCGGCGATGGCAGCAGCTCGATCTGCATGCAGTCCGCATACAGTCCACAGTTGCAGAGGATGCAGGGCGTGCAGTAGGGCTCCACATGCGCAGGCGCCGCCGCCCCCACCACAGAGAGCCGCGCCGCTGGCCAGAGCCCCGACTGCTCCAAGGTGCACCAATAATACCGAGGATGCTGATGCAGGCTGCAAAAAAAATTGAAAATTGAAAAATCCAGTAACTTTATGTGACGTAGACTTTTTTCGAAGCAGAAATTGCTTTCTCCTTAGTTTGGAAATGATTTGAGAGGCAGCAAGTTGAGTTGAGTTGTATGTTGTACCTCTAAATCCGGTGGATAACCATGATCTCCTAATTGGAGTTGCAAGTGAGTAAGCGAGATGTCGCCTTATATTCTGTATCTATCTCGCAAGTGAGTACTCGCATTTCGATGGCATTAAGAGATCATGGTAACTCCCCCGGTTACTACGAGTGTCAATAAAGTGTATAAAACGCTGCTGTATGATTCTATGTAAGTAGGTATTTGTTACCTAATATTTTGGATTTCAATCCATTTAGGACTAAGTTTCGTCTAGAATGCCTTTCATGAACTTTTAAAAATACTTTTTTTTCAGTGAAACCGTGAGTCTGACAATTTTCTATATTAACATACAAAAGACATCGATCATATCGGTAAAATTGTAAAAATATTTCAAAAGTTTGTTCGGAAAACGCGAAGACAGATAGTCTTCGCTCGTGTAATGAATATTTTTTTTTGAAAATTATTCCTACGTACGTTTTGAACCTTGATTCTTATCTTAATTAATGTTTTTTGAATTATAGGCTAAGATTATGTTTTTCAGAAATTTATAAGTTCACAAAACTGATGCTATATAGTATCAAAAGGAGTAAGAAACGACGTCAGAGGCCTCAAGGCGGTTCCGAATAACTCTGGCAGCAGGGTGTACAGGGTCGATTGATCTTGTAACCCACTCATGGAAAAGGAATGAATAAAAATGAGTATTTCACTGTATTAAGGATGAAGGTGAATAATACAAAAATGGCAATTTTTGTATTGTTTGGTCTTCAACACGTAGAATATTGAGCTCTCTTCACATAGGTGTCGTAAACGGTGAGTAAGGGAATAAATAGTAAATTATATTTATATAATTGATCAAACTAATTAAGTTACAGATGAATAAAAATATAAACCTAGGACAGACAGACAGACATCATGACGAAAGTTTATGAGAAGTTTACTACGGAACCCTAAAAACTACGAAATCCGATATAACTTTCATTCTGATGTAGTCAGAAGCACTCGAAAATGCAAATTCAAACATTGCTCTACCAATTTATAATGCTTGCTACCTATAAAAATGTCGGTGTATTTTTCACCGTTTTTCATATAATTCTATTGTGAAAATATGTAGCTAGCGGGAAGTGGGATGCGGGTGAATTTCCGTGCTCAGTGGCGCCCTCTCGGTCGTTTCCGGTGGAGAGATAGCAACAAGTGGGATTGGATGGAGCGACTTCCTGTCACACTTAGTGGAAACGGGGATGATTTTGAGATTTGTACGTGTGTTTTCATATGAAATGTATTTTTCCTTTTGATATTAAATAGAGATTACTTTGGTGTCACGGAAAGAAATATTTGTTTTGTTGTGTTGTTATTTACTGTGTTTTTGTTGTTGTGTTTTTGCACTACTCTATGGACTTATTTTAATAAGTACATGCACTGCTCAACATCGCGTCAAAATTATGCTTAGCAATACAAACTTTTTTAAATGTTTTATTACTAACAGAGTGAAAAACTCCTTCCTCAATGATGAAGTATTTTAATTTTTTGTGTCTTTTTTAATAAAGAAGGCTTAGGACAATACTTACTTATTATTCTAACTTATAGGCAACAAAAATTGTAGTAAGATCAAGTTTTAATTTTATATCTGTTTCTATTAATTAACTATTTACACATTAAAATGATTTCCGTTCAATAATATTTTGTGAGAATTTTCTTTTTCGTCACACAAAAGCGCTATTGAGTGTTTGATCTACATCTGTTATTCTCACAGAGCAAACGAACTATTTTTGAGCACGTTCCCGCCACATACGCGGCATATACAATATCAAGTTTCTGTGAATAGAGTACTAAATTTAACAATATAGCAGATGAACTGAAAAGTTAAACTTTAATTGAAGTGAGTATAAGTAAGGATTTTTAATATTTTGGATGCCTTTGAAGATTTGCCTGACAAAAACTTAAAAGAACGTATATATGGATTCAACTCCTATTTTCCCTTGGATGTACTAAGAGGCCATTCAAATGCAAGCATTGAGAAAGGAAAATTATGTGTGCCAATAAGGAAATACAGAGTTCCTACAGAGGTCCACATCTATTTTTTTTACTTATAATGTGTTGTACGGCCATGGATACAAGTCCTTTATGGTTGTTCTTAATATCCTCTTCAGTACTACAGAGTGATTTAGTGAAAGTTCTAAACGTGTTTAGTCAAGTTCAAAAGTCAAGTCAGTAAAGTCAAGTCTAGTCAAAAGAATCAGGCTAAGTGAAGTTGTAGAAAAACAGCATTTAGGCGATTTCTAGAACCTTTTGGCAACGAGCAAAAAAATCACAAAATGAAACACTGGACAACCTCCACTCAGGCTTGGCACTTTTTTTTATACAACTAAGTAGGCAAACAGGCGTACGGCACACCTGATGTTAAGTGGTACTTTGCGAATAATCCACCGTTTTTATGCACAATTACTCAAAAAACACAATATTGTAAAATTTATACGGCACCGATACTGCAACTCTCAGCTCTCCGCCAAAAGTCCCAGTCCCAATCTACTTGTAATTTTTTTCATCTATTTTCTTTTCGACTGTTTCCACCAACAACAGCATAAATACCTCCGATCCATATTTTCTTAAAAATGTATCTTATATGGTATAATACAAATGACGTTCCTTTACCATTGAAAAACAGAGAGTATCGATTCTGAATGTTGAGAAAGGAACTTTTGATTCGATTACGATACTTTTTGGACTGGTACAGATTAAACATTTGTTTATAAATCTCTGATAGATCTAAATGGATCTGAATATTATTTTGTCAAGTGAAATGTTTTGACAGACAACAATGACCATCTCTCTGAGCTGAAAAATCGTTGACCTCTAGATTAAGAAGCTGAATAAACAACTAAGAATCATCCAAATTAGTCGTTCAAAAGACAAAATTAATGCAAGCCTTGTGTGTTTAAATTATTCATAATGATTTTTCATTACTTCTTAAAAAGGACAAGGTGGGAGTCAAAGTAAAAATTTGGCTCCTAAATTTTTATTTCATAATTTTTATTTCATAAAAATTAAGAAGTGGGAACTGGCGATTTCTTGCTTTATATCTGCTTTGCAGCGTCTAGAAGGTAAATTCTTATTAACTATTTCCCCAATATATTATAGGTTGGTATTTTTCCAATTCTAGAGCCTTGATAATACTGTTGTTGATAGGATTCGCCACAAGAGACTTGTCGTTGTTTAGGCTGCGTTCCCAGTAGGCAAACTGTTTGCCGCCGACTAAGTTAGCGGCGAAGAGTTTGCCTACTGGAAATGCAGACTTAGTCTCTTGTCGCTCTCTTAGTCACCCTTTCAAACATTCAATTATTTGGCGTTCATATATCTTTGTTACAACAATTGGCACTATTTTTGTGGCCAGCCTGCCTGTTGTTATAATTCCCAAGAATTTTTTTTTTCATCAAAGCATTTTTCCGGTTGCATCCTCAGCTAGTTGCTTCGGAGATCAGAGACCGCTTTCTGATTGTAATGTCTCCACTACACCCGGTTTTCGACATCTTTGGTAGAAACAGCGGTATAAGATTTCTTTTTCCTTACAAATGACCAGCGATTGATCACGATCCCACCTGGTGTTAAGTGAAGATGTGTTCTATGGTGGAGCTCGATCGCTCATTAATATCCTATTCACTCTAGTCTTCTAGTCCGGAAATATGTTAGCTGGAAGAGCATTCCACTCCGTACGTAATAAAAACGACGAGGCAAAACGGTGCATACGAGCTGTTGGGATTTCATATATAGATAGAGAAGAGGAGGTCTCTTCTTATTCTCAGCGGGAGACTATACTTAAGCGGTACTAAATGTCTTTTGGTAATTTCGGAGTTATATTCTTTGTTCCAGAATATAAATATCACAATATATACCAAGCAAAGGCCAATGATTATTAATTAGAAAAGGAGAACAACTGCTAAAGCAGCTACATCAAGATGTGTTGCATCTTTACTTGCTTTGGATGGATGATAGATCTTGTTCAGAGGTATTTATTTATTATTAGACTTTAAAAACTAGGTCGTTAATAAGATCTGTAATCATGATTATTGTCATAATTGTGCAGTTTAAGTTTATGTAGTATGTCCGTTCGTCTATACCAGATTCTAAGCACGTGTGCCTTCATGTGTTTTACACTATTTTACAGTTTGTAAAATTTTAGATCATCTTTCTATCTAGGTTGGGCGGTAGGCAAAGGTATTTCCCAGACTAAAAATAAACTTTGAGAACTTTGTAATTTTCATGAGATAGAGACTAAAAAGTATTTTTATGTTTTGAAATCTGGTACACCTGTCTCCTCGTAGGAGAAGCCACTCAAATCCAGATTTCCACATACAAGTAAGTAAAGCTAGATAAAAATAAATGAGATACATTTTTCCAGAGTATGGACGTTTGCCATGTCCTGTTGTATCAGTTCAGCTATCTGTTGCGTCCTAATGACGTCATCCTTGTCAGGGATAGCACTGGGATACAACTACTCTCTTGCTGAGTACATCGACTTGAAAGGTTCGTCAATTTTTGTTATATTTTTGTATATGAAATCATTTATTATTTTTGAACGATAAAATACTAGGTGAAGGTTTAGCCGCATGATCACCAAGTTTTTGTTTGGCGTAGGTATTTTGAATAGAACATATTTGTGACTCGAATTTGACATTCATTGTACGCACTTACTCACATGCTATTTTAAATTGAAAGGGATGAACGATGTAATACCGACACTTTATTAAGTCTCAACGAATGAGCTAAATTTATTCTGCATAATCCTTCGCTGTCTTGTTGGAATATTTCATGAGTAGGTACTTATTTTAACACGTCTTAGATACCTTTTATCTTTCTTACAATTTGGATGAAATTTAGCATGGGAATAAATTGTCCCTTATGTAGGACCATGTAGGACATACCATATAAAAGACATCATCCACCAATCATAATATTATTATGATGGAATTTACACTTTGCCCGAAACGTACGAAGAGGGCCGAACGGATATAGGGAAAAGGCACGGAAGAAGAGAATTTACCGATTAACAAAACAATACTTAAGTCTTAGCCCAGCAATGATCAGAAACACAAAATGAAGAAATATGATTGATATATTTTTTTTTTTTAATTGATACATTTAGCTATTGGATGACTGGTAGAGAATGCTCTTAGCATTAAGTCTTTGATCTTGTGGAACAATAAAGTTTATTAGTAAACAAATAATTAAATTTACATTTGTATTTAATTTTCAGAGACCAACGTTTCGGTGTACTTGAAGCGAGGTGTGTTCGATGATGAAATCGCTGATGACATGGAGTGGAGACGAGCTGGTCACCTGCCGGTATCTGGCCACCTCAATGAAGACAATCGTAAGGAATATTCTTTTTCATGGTTCTACTTTCTCTTCTCATGTAAAGTTACTACATTAAGCAGAAAAAACAAAAAACTTCTAATCTAACTTCTAAATCTCGTTCTTTAACGTCGACTTTAATAAGACAAAAAATAGTTAAAATCCATACTTCCATACTAATATTATAAATGCGAAAGTCTATCTGTCTTTCTGTCTGTCTGTCTGTCTGTCTGTTACGCTTTCACGGCCAAACCGCTGAACGGATTTTCATGAAATTTGGTATGAATATAGTTGAAGACCCGGGGTCAAACATAGGCTACTTTTTGACGCAGGCGGAGCTGCGAGAAACAGCTAGTGTTAAATAAATTAAATGAATAATTAAATAAATTAAATGAATAATTAAAGGTTAAATTTTTGTGTACTTAATATGTGTATTTGGGAACAGAAGCTTAAAACTCCCGTGTCGCTTGGAGTAGAAGTGAACTAATTAAATCAATTATTGTTTTAAAAATTAGCCCTATCACGTTGAAGTGTTGTCTACAGCTTAATAGTAGACAACCAACTATCTACGTAGACTTATACCATAAGACGGGGCTAAGGGAGTAAATCAAGTCTAAATTGACTTGTACTGTTGTGACTTTTACGTACCGCATCTAAAATAGTTTTTTTTTTGCGCCACAACAATAATTGTAGTATAATATTTTAGTGATAACCGGAGCACCAGATAACGAGGAGATGCCGCTCCGTTCTGGCAGAAGGTTGGATGACTCTGTGTTCGATTCGAATGATCACAACAAATTCGAAGGCTCCCTGATGAAATTGACAGCAAAGCCTTTAGACGCGCCCATCACACAAGTGTCTCATACACCTGACCGTGCGATGGGTGAGGTGAGATTTTTTTTTTTAATTTACAGCTGTTCATAACCACATACTAGCGTCTCCATTTAACTGATGGAGTCATTGATATATGTGTGGACTTTAAGAGGAAAGATGAGAAGAGCAGTTTCGGTAATTTTAGAGATTCAGTTTCTGTAATTTTATTTTACAAAAATTTGTGTTTTTAGTGTTAGTATTATTCGAGAACAAGCGTTAGTATTGGGAAGTGACTCAGTATTTGATGTGATATTTGCTTGATGCCAAAAGCTGTAATAGCTAAGTGCAGTTTTTCTACCGCTTCACTTACCAGATTCTTCTGACTAGACTTAACTACCAAAGAGACTTTAGACTTGACGAAACCACGCTGTAGGACTAAAGAAGATAGAAAAATTAAGAAGGGCCATAAAGGACTTGTAACCATGGCCGTTAACCCCATTAATAAAAAAATATATGCCTATGTGTGATTGTGGAAAGAGAATGTCTCCGCTAAGATCCTTAATTAGGGCAGTAGCGCCGCAGTAGTTCACTGAACGGCAATACTAAAATGTAAATTGCAATACTAAAATGCCTTGTTGTTTGTAAGTAGATTAAAAACGCAGCCAATTTACAAATATTTTACAATTAAGTATAAACTAAACACCCTTTAATTAAATTTTGAAGTAATTTCAAACAAGTAACTCCTACCATCTATCCCTTGCGATAATTTTTTAAAATCGTTTGGCAGTAAACCAAGATTTTATTTGTTCATTTAACTTCCTCACTTTAACTTTAAAATGATTGCTTTATTATGGTTGATATAAAGTTGAAATTACTTGAGACTTGGGAGACTTTTTATTACTTGACAGAAGCTTACGTAATTAGTAAGCGACATAAATTAAAAATATACGAAGACTGATCATGATATATCGGAATTTCGTCATTTAGTCAATACTAGCTGTTTGCTGCAGTTTCGCCCGCGTCTAAAAGTAGCCTATGTTTGATCCCAGGTCTTCAACTATATTCATATCAAATTTCATTAAAATCCGTTTAGCGGTTTGGCCGTGAAATCGTAACAGACAGACATTTAGACTTTCGCACTTTTAATATTACTAGCTTTTTCCCGCAGCTCCGCCTGCGTCAAAAAGTAGCCTATATTTGACCCCGGGTCTTCAACTATATTCATACCAAATTTCATCAAAATCCGTTCAGCGGTTTGACCGTGAAAGCGTAACAGACTTTCGCATTTATAATATTAGTATGGATAGTATGGATTAGGGGGATAGTATAGTATGAATTATGGATTATAGTATGGAAGTATGGATAAAAACAGCCAAATGTGAAAACATTATTATAACTTTTTTTCTTCCTTTACTTCTAGAGACATCAAAACAAAAGCTTACAACTAAACTATCATCATCATATCTACCAGAACTACTATGGCTTTGACACTTAGGTCCAAACCATCATAAATTTAATGAAAGTAACAATCATAGCTGAAAACTTTCTGTGTCTTTTTCTGAGTACTCAGTTATTAAATTTGTGCAATAAGGGGTTTTGTTTTGTATTGTATTAATAATTCCAAACTACAGATTTTTTTTACCAGACTGCGCCAGGATGTTTTTCGATGGTATGTTTTACGCTCTGCGTCTTGAACAGCTCGACGAATTTTAGCTTGAGAGGTGTCGTTAGATTTGTATTTACTGTAAAATTGACACTAGAAATATATTTTAAAAAATGGCGGATTTATTTTGGTTTTTTCACAAACGCAGTATCTTTATGAAGTTTTTTTTTTAATTACCGTTATCTTCTTTCAGATTGTAGCTCAACAACACAACTCCCTTGACCAAATGAAGGCGATACAGGGCCTCCTAAACATGAGAAGACATAATGTAATTGCCGCCACCACTAGCACTGAAAGTGCCAGGCGAATGGTATGTCTTTATCATTTTGTCACTGTATCTTTATAAAATTGAATCATCGCTTGGGATTCACGAGTTGGCCCGGTCCTTTGAGAGGCTTGCGCGGGGATATTGATCCAAAGTGTAGAAGCCCTTTGGAGAAATTGATGTCATGTGATGCTTCTGCCAAAACCCGTCCTCGGCTATATCAATAGATGACATGCCCATGAACGGGTCTGAAATTATTGTTATTGTATGTCAACGTAGTCATTAAAGAGACCGTGTCAGATGCCGAGGGATAGTTTTGAAAAACTCTAACACCAGGATATGCAAAGTCAAAAGATTTTGTAACCCAATCGAAATGTGAATACATTCCATTTTTTAGTTCTAATTGAGATAGCAGTAATAAGCGACCTGTGTTCCTTAGACTCAGATGTCCATTTTATATTTATGACGTGCAGTCAAAACTGACAAATAAATTAAACTATTTTAATACGGTTTTTATCGCGTTTATTACTTTTTTATTTACACCTGACGTTTCAAACACTTTACAGCGTTCATGGTCGCAGGCAGACTAAGTTAACATTTGTCTTTGATGTCATAAGATTACAAACTACCGCCTGAAATTTTTATTGGGAACTATTCCGATTCACGCAGTATTGGCTCACAGTATCTAAGGGTCTTGCAGTCTGCTCCCGAGTTTGCGATTTTATTACGTTAAGATTTTATTATGGTAATGTTTCATTAACGGCAAGCATTTACCAAATTATTTTAGGGTGCTTGTAAAATCATATTTATTCTTGTTTAGATGACGGCTGGCGCGAGAGTCGATCAAGACATCCCGATTTATGCTATGTATCCACCTCCAACACGAGATGACGCAGTGCATCCAGATTTTATCTCTGGAAGAAGATTCGACCCTCACGATCCAAAATTGTACAATTTTCTAAATCCTGCCCGAACCGCTGTGCCAGACAAAAACATCGGTGCCGCTGTCAATTGGAATATCCCACCAGCATATGCTACGAAAAAACCAACGCTTGGTCTCTATAATGAAATTTATCCAGCGGAAAAACGGACTATTCCTGGCCCGGTTCCCTTGAATATGGGGCCAATCAGGCCATCGACTTCTGTAACAAGCGGCAGACGAATGTATTCAGGGCCGCCTGTGAAGATTTTCACAGAAGTTAGGAACATCCCGAGCGCTAAAGATTATGACGTTAAGTCTGGCGAAGAAACGGATATAATGAGTCAGAAGATACGTCAAGAAATGTCGAGGTGATTTCATTGTTGTATTATTTTGGACCACTCCATTTCTCTAAATGGCCGAGCCAGCGAGTCAATGAGCTTTTGTCTCGCTAATTTTAATTGACTATGTAAACAGACGTTCTAGCTTCTTATTTTACCTCCGTCAAGTATTGACAAGAGGTGGCACAGGCCAGATCAAAGTGGAAACTCTGAAGCCATCCTAAAGAGTTCTAGCGAGCATACGTGTAATCAAGCGTCGACCTAGGATGGCCTGACTTGGATTGGTGACCACTAGTCGCATTACTTCTCCATATATTACCCAAACGATAGACAGCTACCATGTAACGTTATGCATTACTGGTCCCTCCGGTAGCTGAACGATAGGTAGAATGACTTTGTATCTTTTCTACTACTACTCTTTTACTACTCGTGTGTTTCACTAATCCTTTGTTTCAGGCAAAAAAGCGAAGACTATCCTCGTAAAGGCGACGAAGATTATGAACTGGACGCTAAAGGCCTCCCAGTTAGGAAGAAGAGACACATTGATTCTATTTCAACTGCTCCTTCCACTACTCCATCTCTGCCTTCTTCTCTTGATAAATCAAGTAAATTTTCTGAAGTCTTTAACACTGAAACTGTATTCAAGACTTATTCTCCTCTTTTACTGGATAAATTAGTGAACACACTTGTTTCATAAATTTAAATAGCTTTATTATTTCTCTATTGTATGTGATTTTACTGATATCTTTAACAGATACAAATTAAATGGTGGGGCAGGCTTAAATGTATAAATAAAAGTCTTAGAGCCATAATTAAAACTTTGACTTTGAAGCGTTTTCTAAAATGTGTTAGCTGGAAAATTAGCACGGATAAGTACTTACATCAAATTATTTTAGTCTTATTCTTCATTGGCAATTCTTTGCTAGTTGTTAATTTCGGATCATTCAAAAAAAATTACCAATCTCCCGCCAGTGGAAACGCAGCATTACATGCGTTCACATGAGAAAGAATAAAGCTTACATTTAATTCTAAAATTAATTGAAAAAAGGTAAGATTTACAAACGTGGTGTTTAAAGTCGTAGTGTGATGTTTTATTTTTATCTTTTTGCTGTCTTTTTTATACAAAAAAAAAATTATGTGGAAGTATATTTTTATAATGTTTCGTATTTTTTTTTGTTTTTTGTTTGTTTATTGAAAATTATGATTGAATATATATTTTTCAAACAATGTGTTTTTTTTTAATTTGCGAACGGTTGGCCTTCGTTGCTTAATCGGTGGGGAAAGTATTAGGATCCTAACTTATTTATTAGTGGTGATGAATCGAATACTCGCGAAAAAACGAGAGCCAACCTCTTAAATTTATGATGATGATTATTGAGGGCGAATATTTTCACTCGTAATTTGTAACTTAGGTATAGATAATTCGGTAAATGATGATAGACGATAGATGATTTTTATTTTTTGTATTTTGTGGTTTTAGACTGACTAAAGTGAAGAGATTATCGGAGGCATATACTCACTTTGTGTTCCTGCGTAGTTACCTAGTTGGTAATTTACCAGTTGGAGAAAACCTTCTTCGTGGTCACATATAAATATTAATAAATAAACATGAAAAAAAGAATAACAAACATGAGCAAAAACGACCTAGGTAATAATAATAGCTTATGCTTGATGGTAACTCTTCTATACATCAATTGATTAAGCTAGGTACCTACCGACCCAATAAAACCTTCAATAATTAGTTCGCTCCTAGAAAAATATACGTCTTCATTTGTGCGACAGGACAAGGGCCCTTGGCTTACGGCACCCTTCTTATGGCAATTTTATGTCATTTACGTGATTTCCCGTTTCCTAAGCTGCCATGACCATTGGAATTGTATATTTTACCAATGGTTTGTTTTTGCCCGGTGGCCATCTTAATTATCTACCGACAGTCATGTGGTTCTATTCTAGGTTAGTGTTAGTAGTTAGGTTCATGAAGCTTACGTTTTTCTGAAACCTCTTAATTAAGTTTAGCATTAAATTTACCTGTAGAAAAAAAAACTGCAAAAAAGCAACGAAAAAGTATATTTTTTCATTCTAATATTGTACTATTAGGTATATTGAAATAATTAAGTAGAAATAAGAAATTAAAACTAGTAACATTATAACTATTATTAGTATTCATTAAATTAAACTATTTTAATACGGTTTTATCGCGTTTATTACTTATTTATTTACACTAAACTATTTATTTACGTTCATGAACGCTGTAAAGTGTTTGAAACGTCAGGTGTAAATAAATAAGTAATAAACGCGATAAAACCGTATTAAAATAGTTTAATTTAATGAATAACAATCGCGAAAACAAAAGAAATCATTATATTATTATTATTGTTCAAATGTATTATATATATAGCATGTAACAATCGATATATCTAATCTATATTGTAAATCAAAGTTGGCCGCGTATTTTCATGTTCGGGATATTCTTACTTAAACAATATCAAACTGTGTATATGCCTTGCGGTTTTCACTAGGTGATAGATACAGTTATTATTGACAATGATTTCGGTATATTATATTCATTGAAGTTTCTCATAAATTAGTGTAATATGAAATTTTTTATTATAAAGTCATGAATATTCCAGCCGTTAAAAGCATCTTAGTTTTAGATTTTAGTTTTAAATAATGCATTTGTTTTATTACATTTGACTTAAATAAAACTCTAACCCTATTTAGTTTATGCTCGACGATGAATGTCATGCCAGTGTACGTTCAAACCTAATGCTTGGTTTTTGTATACTTTTAGCAGTTATGTACTATCAGAATGTGTGTTTAAATAATAAATAAAAGAAATAAAAAATAGAGTGTATTTAAAAACTGACATTTCATAAAACAGTTAACCAACTACTATCGTAACAATAAAGCCACCGATTCCATTAATTTCGGGTTAATCGTAGCTTTCAGAGCTTATCGCTGACTGCAGATGGAAACTTGAATAGCCTGCAGAAACTAAGTAAACAGAAGTTTAGGTACTAGTTTCTCATTTAAGAAATAGATATGGTATTTAAGTTAAAATGTATTACCGCCATATATTATTCTAATTTTGCGCCATCTAAGCAAAAATGAATAATGTTTTTTCTATAAATGGAAAAACAATGATTTTTAATAAAATACCTATTTATTTGTAACTTCTGAATGTATTAAAAACATTGTATTGTAAAGAGAATTGATAGTGTCAAAAGGAAATTTATAAATCGTTTTCTTCTAGAACTTTGTTAACACCAATCAAAATAAAGTGTTTGGACAATAAGTACTTAATTAGATCATCATCATTATCATCCTAGCGTGTATTCCTAGTTGCGTCGTCAGCTTACGTTTCGGAGTTTAGGGTACGCTGTATGGTGGAACTGGTTATTACAATGGAGCGACTGCCGTCGGAGCTCCGTAACCCTTTTTACAGGAAAACCAGACCAACAGGAACATGACCCGAGGTGGCCAACACTATCAGAATTTTGCAATTTGGCAGGTGACACAGCCTCACGACCGCTATCTATTGATAACAATCGGGACCAACGGCTTAACGTGCCGTCCGAAGCACGGAGGAGCTAGAGATAGAAAATGCCACTAAATGGTGACCAATCCTATTATCGCTTGATATTCGCTACACAGGTCGCGCTCGACTAACGAGTTCCTCAAGTACTTCATTACTTAGATACCTGCAATTATTTGTAAAGTTAAGAAGAAATTCAAATGTCATTAATAATCCGTCACTGAAACACTGAAAACACACAAATAAATAAAATTGAAGAAAAAGGGCGGAAAGGTAGATTTTGTAGTTACTTATAGGTATCTTCTATACAAAACCACAAATCCATCTAAGTACCCACGTCATCATATTCTTGAAATGTGTTCTTCGACTTGACGGGGAGGTTCGAAAGCACTAATCTCGGCTTAACTCAGATGATAGCAGCTGAAGTACTTTCCAAAAGCAGGTGCAAGTCTTTCAAAACGTTCACTCAACAAGATGGCCGACTCTCAAGTTGCCAATAAGATAGCGACGATAAAGCATGCCAACGATTTACCTAATAACTGCGATGGTATCGATTTCTTGAGTGATTTAATTGGTATTTTTAGTAATGGCGATTTAGGTATCGTTCCTGCCCAAGACTGTAACAAAAAAAAAAAAACATTTTAGATGAAGAAAAAATATTTTTGAAAGCGAAACCCTTCAAAGTTCAACAAATTCAACGTATAATGAAGTCGTAATATGTTTTCCAGAACTAATTTAAGTTCACAAAGAGGACTCTTCTAATAAGCCACTTTGTGAAGACGCTTATTTTATTTTTCGTGCGTTTATTTAATTGTATACCTGTTTTATTCTTTTTCGTTGCATTCCCGCAAAACTGAGAGATGTGACTATCAGAGCCTTAGCATGTTGGGCTTCCTAGCACGACCATGAGAGATATCCAATAGTAGTTTATGAAACTGTTGCTAAATAAGGGTTTATTACACGAGTGATTCATTCATATTGTCAATCGTGGTTTTAACATAGTCAATCAATTCTGGTTTCAGAGTTTTTCGGAATCGCCTTTCGGCCTCTGACGTGGTCCTTTAACGACCACCAACTGGCATCCGGTACCAACGGCTTAACGTGCCTTCCGTAGCACGGAATCATCATAATTCTCAGATAATCTGGCGATTCAAGTCTGCAATGTCCTGACCAAATTGGAAACAATTAAACAAAGTATGCTTCCCGCACGACCTCCGAGTCGAAGGCGGACGCCTTAACTGGACCGGACTGGAGCACCTAGGTAGTTGGTGTGGCACACCAGTGATATTTTTTTTTCAACAGAAAATAAAATTCTTTTTTAATCTTTGGCACTGTAGATTGGCTCTGACGACGAGTAATCATCCAAATAATCTGCGTGGATTAGCTCCTATCAGATCCTATGTAATCCAAAAACTTAACTTTAATCCGTGTAAAGTACTTCCGAACTTGGTCGGTTGCAAACCGATTTAGATCAGTTTTTTCTGGATGTTACACCACCACGTCTAGAATACGTATATCTGATCACACCGGACATTGTCCAGAGTAATTATTTAAGTAAAGATCGTAATTACAGATTACAGCCGAACTTACAAACGTGAAGGAAAACATAGCAAATTCTTGTAAACAAGATAACGGTTATTAAAAAAGCTAAAACACACGACTGCGTTTCTGGGCAATTTGAAAATGAAAATACCCCTAAAAATCCGCCAGCTTTTTTATTTATTTTTATTTCGATGTACCCAGTGTCACTCTCCAAGCTAAAACCCATCGAGCCATTTGGGCTGCAGAGCGTACCAAATAATTATAAATACAAACATGCATACATACCTACATACTCTCGAAAAACATAA
Organism: Euzophera pinguis; assembly: GCA_947363495.1. Classification (NCBI taxonomy): domain Eukaryota; kingdom Metazoa; phylum Arthropoda; class Insecta; order Lepidoptera; family Pyralidae; genus Euzophera; species Euzophera pinguis. The sequence goes on from OX376164.1 coordinate 4,480,943, forward strand.
CCCTCCTTCTGTCGCAGTCGGGTATAAAATTAGTAGCTATAGATGGCAACTCGTTAGGAATAGATTAAATTTTCTTTTTTTTTATTTGAAGTTCATTCTCGTAATTCATTATTGTCTCTGAATGTTAGTGTGTTACTTCAATGCACAAATTGCACATGTACCTTTCTCCTTTTAGTCTACGGGTTGACTAGAAAGATCCCTATCAGGGATAAGTCTGCCTCTTATTGTAAAAAACATTGTTACGACAATGGTCTTTCTGTACAATAAAGTTATTTACATGCTCTTATACTTTCAGAAATATTTTACAACTGAGCCTTCATTTGCGTTGACTTTAAAGGACCCATCATAAAGAACTTTAAAGTTCCACTTGCACGTAATAGACCGCAAACAATGTTAAAGTAAAACTTGAACAATGGCTGCCAGAGTACTTCCATGGAGCAGAAGTGTAGCGTACTTAAGTTATATTACGAACTATGTCTATGATAGGGTTGGATTATTTATCTATTTACCCAAATGTGCCAGAAGGAGGGTTATGTTTTTCGAGAGTATGAATGTATAATTGTTTGGCCATCCATTTAAGTTAATTGTTGGGAATATATAACTGCCTCTGTGGTCCAGTGGTTAAGGCGTTCGTAAGTTCGTAAGTGGTGGGTTCGATTTCCACCGGAAGCATACTTTGTTTAAGGACTTTGCAGGCTTGAATCAGCTGACTGTCTGATAATAAAGATAATTCCGTGCTACCGAAGGCACGTTAAGCCGTCGGTCCTGTTGTGGTGATGTTTCCTTGTCGTGTTCGTCAGAGGCCGACAGGCGGTTCCGAACAACTTTGACCCATATACTAAGTAGAAAAATAAGTATTTACAGAATACGGGGTAACCTGCATGGACCAAACCAATGCGAATACCTAATTTAACCAATGTAGAATCATTTAATATAGAAAAGACATACCTGTTGATGTTAAAATAGTAAAAATTGTAAATAAAGATTTGGGGGGAAGAGGTCCTGGCGCTAGTGATTTTAAATATAATGTCGGCCGCTCAGTGGCCATAGTTAGTTCGACACGCGGCTCTCTACAATCAAGAACAAGTGAACTAGTTAGCGAATGCTCTGAAGAATCTTTGGTGGCTGGCTTCCCTCTCCTTATCGTTTGGCTTCAACGACTGTGTGTAATCCCGTCACCTTCATCCAACTACAGTCCACTGGAGCTGCTGAACCCCGTTGTGTTTCAAGACGTAGAGAAGGGTCCTAAACAGTTATTTTAAGGTACATTATGCACGTTGACACACTAACAAGAAGAACAAACTATCGATTTTTATAAAATGTACAGAATATAATAGAATTTATTGAAACGTTTATCAATTTACAGAAAATATTCCACAAACTTAAGACAAAGTAGAATATGCATGACAGACGTCTTAATAGTTGGCGGCTCAGTATTACGCTAGACATGTAAGCTTGACTAGCACGGGTTTTCAACCACCACCTTCTGAGGAGTCACAGTGATATTTCATATGGTTCTATTTAATTAAATGTGACAAACACAAGGGTATACTTACTACCTTAGCTTACTACACTATTTGTACTTTCACTCTTAACTCCAGAGCGGGCATTAAGTTAACTGTTATTTTAACAAAGTTTGTATTTAAGCAAGTTACCAACAAAGGACTATACAAAACTTTCCTCAGACTAGAGCCTTTAGTCATAATTATTAAGCTGGTTAAAACCGCAACTGACATTTCATACCTATTTATTTTTTAGTACTTCTATAAATCCGGATTTTTTTCTAGAAATTGAAAGATAAATATCCTTTCTTTATTTGAACAAAATTTCCTCAAATATATAGCTGTTTCCCGCAGCTCCGCCTGCGTCATAAAGTAGCCTATGTTTGACCCCGGGTCTTCAACTATATTCATACCAAATTTCATCAAAATCCGTTTAGCGGTTTGACCGTGAAAGCGTAACAGACAGACTTTTGCATTTATAATATTACAATTTCCCACAGCTCCGCCTGCGTCATAAAGTAGCCTATGTTTGACCCCGGGTCTTCAACTATATTCATATCAAATTTTATCAAATTCCGTCAGCGGTTTGGCCGTAAAGGCGTAACAGACAGAAAGTGGGATAAGTATATTAAGTACTAGCTGTTTCCCGCAGCTCCGCTTGCGTCAAAAAGTAGCCTATGTTTAACCCCGGGTCTTCAACTATATTCATACCAAATTTTATCAAAATCCGGTCAGAGGTTTAACCGTTTATCCATGTAGTGGCTTGGCTACTATTTTTGTTTGTATTTTTTGGGAAATTCTACAGTTTGAGGATTACAACTTTTTGGAAATTTTACTTCCTGGTCCTTAAGGCTTTTGGATTCTATAAAATATATTCTATTCAACAGCTCTCTAAGTATTGTGAAATCCTCGGTTTCCTTTACTCTACAATATCTCCCATGCTGTGCAGATTTGTAAAGTTTTAATTAATTTCTGGGATTTAAATTAGAATAATGCTTGCGGAAACGCAACCACAATTAAAATGTATGAGATAAATACTTTTATCTAGTTTAGATTTGATATTTATTTTTTTATTATTATAAAACATCTAATTGTATGGTAAAATTTGATATTTTAGATACTGCGTCAAAAAGTAGCCTGTTTGACTATATTCATACCAAATTTCATAAAATTTAATGGATTTTGATGAAATTTGGCGGTTTGGCTTTGAAACCGTAACAGACTGACAGAAAGACAGACTTTCACACTTATTAAATTATAATATGGATATATGGAAGTATGGATATGAAGGAAAAGTATAGTATAGTATGGACAAGTGGTTGCCCAGGGCTTCGCTTCCATTCCAGTGAGAAATTTCGGAAAATTCATTCTAAGCACACATCTCCTACTTACCCTAACCTATCTACCTTTCAGTTTAATCCATACTAATATTATAAATCTGTCTGTCTGTCTGTCTGTTTGTTACGCTTTCACGGCCAAACCGCTGAACGGATGATGAAATTTGGTATGAATAGAGTTGTAGACCCGGGGTCAAACATAGGTGACTTTTTGACGCAGGCGGAGCTGCGGGAAATAGCTAGTAATATATATAATAAATATGCTTGACAAATTCCGCTTTAGATGGATGATATAAGGGATAAATGACATTTGAGAAATCAATATTAAATAGAGAGAGACGCGATAAAAGTATGTATGTAAGTATCTTTAATGAACACAAAGAACATAGTAACAGAATAAATACATCTAGACAGGTGGGTAAGTAGTTAAGAAATTGAAATTAACTTCTTGCACATGTCACAGAATTAAACGTGTAACATATAATAGAAGGCATGAAAGGCCTACTCTTAGTATAAGTGTTTTAATTTTTAATTAGCTCACTCAAGGCTCGGTAGGGAATAAATAGCCTCAGGGATCTTTACTAACGCACGTAAGTACGTGGGAGGTTCATGCATTATTATGTTGAAGAATGACGAATGAAAATACGTTAATTTGTATGAAATTTGGCTTATGACATCAAATTAAATTGAATTATCCTTTTCTTTTGCACTAGCGATAGGCGGCCTTATTGTACATCTTTGTTACAGACAATATACGAGTATTTTGATTATGAGGCTGGTTTGAAATTTTCTTTGGTGCATTCATTCTTGTCGAGGTTACATGGCCAATTGATCTTACATGGTGTCAAAACTTTTCGGAAGTTTTGGGGCAAGAATTTTTTATTTACTTACTGTTTTACATACCAATTTACCAATTTTATTTTAAAGTCTGAAAATTCTTAGGAAGGATTGCTTTCTTATCAGTTTCTTACCCAAAATAATAAATGTACAGACACGTCGATTCTACACTTTTATTATATAATAGTAAGATGTCAAGAAGTAATAATAATTAAAAAAAACTGCCTCGCAAGTAATAACAGTAAAGAAATGTACTATAAATAAGAGTTGAGTAGTATCGCAGATGATGGTCACGGCAAAAATTATACTAGCTGTTCTTTTGGCAAATAAAAAAAATAGATTGACTTTACCTGCTTAGTAATAACAATGATGAAAAGTATATAAGCGTTGAGCAGCAGTCCTATAGCGGAGATGACGGTGACGGCTACGCTCAACGCCAGGGCCACCGCTTCTTCCTCGTCCCGCGCCTCCGTCCCGTTCATCTCCATTGCGCCTGAGTCTCTCTGTCTCTTTCTGTTCAGATTAGGTCCATGGCGAGTCGTTATGGTGCTGCATGAGTGTCGTCACCTCACTGCTGATGCTGCGCTCCATCTCATTATCTGAAAGAACAAGAAGCTTGTTGAAAAATTAGCCCGTTGGCACTGAAGTCACTGTTGAGAAATATTATGACATTTAATGTCCTTAAATTATCATGCATGAGCTTCGTTGTGCATTTAAAAGCGAGTTGCACCGCGGTTGCTAAAGGCTCTTGCAGTTGTCTTCAGGCAGTTGCAAATGTAATTTTTAAATGTCCTTCTCCTTGTGTGCAATTGAGAGTTAATGAATAAATACGTATACCGTACAAACAGAAAAATGAGTTTATAACCTGGTTTTTGAGCTATGCAAAGAAAAATAACATATACATAAAAACCTACGCTTTAAAACAAAAAGCATTGAAACCGCAGACGTTCCTTTCTCAATGCTCTATGAACATAAATCCTAAGTAATAGGTAAGTAAATACAGAACGTACTTGTAAATATATAAAGACGAACCGATAGCCAAACTAGTGAATCTAAATAAAATATATGGTTGGGTTGAAACAGGTCGTTTCCAATACTCATACTTTTATGGGAGTATTGTTAGCTAGCGTGGATGTGTTGTTATTTACATTGAATAACTAATGCTTATTTATTGAATGAAATGCAAGGCCAATCGACCCTATTTGAAATAGGGTTTCTAAATTCTAAATTCTTCATTTCGTGTCGACGGTATTAAACTTTGTCAACCCTGAGAGAAGCCTCGACAGCTCAATTAGGCGCAAATTTAAATCGATTAAGGTGCAGGCGTAGGTACTTATTACTCCCGTGAGTGCAACGCTAGAACACCTAGGACACGAAAACAGATGTGCTATTGTTAAAGAGAGAAACCACACTGGCAATGGTCCAGTATGCCGTCAATTATACCCCATTTGCTTAGATTGCAATGACCCACCTGGGTTCGTTACCTGTTTAAAGATTTCCAACAGGCCATGGCAAAATTATGACAATAGTCTTCATGTAGGTATCTACAGAACTCTTTCATGTGTATTTTGTATTTCGACTCTAAACTTTATATTTTACTTTATTCTTTCATACGAACTCAGTCGAACTCGTATACCTACCCTGGTGACAGAGATTTTCGGAACCACCTTTCGGCTTCTTTTTTTTAAAATACAATTAAGTAGGCGACCTGGCGTATCGCCCACCTGATTTTAAGGTTTATGGTGGCTTCCGGCGAAGTTCCTTTACGATCACGTGGCAGTCGGGACCAACGGCTCAACTTGCCTACCAACTTAATTAGACAATCAGATGATTCAAGCCTTCAATGTCCTAACCAAACTAGAAACAACTGAAGAATGCAGGCCAACACCTTAACCACTAGACCATTGAGGCTGTTATCAAATAAATGGTGCTTTGGTCAACACATTCCAATTAAAACTTATCCCATAGGATGATTTCGGCTGGAATATTTATGAAAAGGTCAACTAATCTCTTTGTTTTTTTTAAAAAAAAACTTTCCTCCATAGTTCTTACATCTACAGACACACCTTGTTCATTATTCGTAAGGTTCCGAATTAAAATTGAATGAGGACTCTTCAGTAAACGGCTGTTGGCTATTTACGTACCAGTCGATACCAAGCAAGGTCGAGGAAAAGTCACTTAAGCCATTTATATTTAAATATAGACGAAAAGTAAAACATATGGCCGGGTTTACATAGCAGAGTTTTTTTTAACCTAAAGGCAAAAGTCTCCCCCATCTCTCTCCAAACATCTCTGTCCAAGGTCAACTGTAACCACCGTTATAGCCCTTCAGGTCATGGCTCCTGTGCTTCCGTGGCCTGAGTCGTTTTCTGCGACAATCTTCGGGCATCCAAGCGGTCGCAGCAATTGCCCATCCTTCAGGGTGCATGCGACAAACATTGACCCGTCCTATCCTTCTACAGCAGTGACTACCCCTCATTTAATAAATTTAATTGATTATGGCGTTATTTTGCAGAAGTTATAAGCAGTTATTAATCTTGAGTACTTCTGCCAGTTTTCTTGTTAACTATTGCCGACCGGCACCTACCCGCTACTGAGGATGCCTTGTGTAGAGCTAGGTGAGACAAGTGTCGCATGGATTGCGTGTGCAAACTAATGGTGGCGGGCATCGATTCGACACAGAGTCCACACACATATTTTTAAGCGACTTCACAAAAGTAGAAGATTCTACGTTCGACTGTATGACTTTTTTTTATTGAAGTCTACAATTATGTAGGACTATTTTTTACCAAATGACATAAGGTAACCATTTCTAAACTAGTTGAAGGAACAAAGCACGAAACAAAGAGTGTCCCAAGTTCCCAAAAAGATACAAAATAAAGACCTTCTCAGACATCAATAAGATGTAATTTTTCCCCCAAAAGATAACAAGAAGTCAACTTGTTATCTTTTTATGTTAACTCGATAAAGCGCCTCAGCCTTTGCTGTTTTGATTTCATTACGTGAAATTGGTTTGTGATTAGTTTAGGAGCGACCTGTGGTAGTTCTTCCAACCTATTGTAGGGAGAAAAGCATTATAAATTTATTAAAGTAGGTATCATATGGTCTTTTAATATTTATTTTTGACCCCGGCTCTTCAACTATATTCATACCTAATTTCATCAAAATCCGTTCAGCGGCTTGGCCGTGAAAGCGTAACAAACAGACAGACAGACTTTCGCATTTATAATATTAGTATAGAAGTATGGATAGTACGGAAGTATGGATACTATGGATTTGATGGCCCAGTTCTGGGAAACGGCATTTTGCGAGTACTATATACCACGGATGAGTAATATCACGTAGCTTAAGGACCTATTTTAATTCACTATTTGTGTGATTGGAATTGTAAGCTTTACGTTTGACCCAAAATTTTATTTAAAAAAAAATGTTTATTTTTTTATTGAGTTAAAAATTGCCCTATAGACTAGAGTTTATAGTATATAGTTTAGAGTATCAAAATATCTAGGACATCATAATGATAAGTATACGAAATCTCTAAATGTTAAATGGTCCAATTGTATCTAAACTATTTAAATACCGACAACGCGTCTAAAAAATAACGTTTTCAAATAAACATTTTGCTACTGAATATTTTAACGCAGATTATTTTAATGCATTAAAAATATCGTCCATATTTCTCTAATGGAAATAAAAATGTCTCTTAAATAACGGATATTAAATTCAGATTGACTTATACAGATAAGCTCTAGATGAAACCGTCTGATCTGAATAATCGTCTGTCATAACTGAAAAAAATATGTTCCCAAAATTTATTGAGACTAAGTAGGTAGATATACTTCAAACTATACATAAATATTAAACAATATTCATGGAATAAAAACATTGATCAAAGTTTTAAGAAATTCGTCCCTTAAGAGGTGACCCACTTAAACGGGTGTGAAAATTTCGTTGATCGTATGATATGTATGTTTTTCTATAATCTATGAACCATCCAGATAAATATATTGTTTTGTTGCTTTATTTAATTTAAACATATAATTATCGAATGGAAATTAAAACATTAACTAAACTAAAAATACTCATAAACTACACAGGCAGCATTCCCGCGTTGGATAACAATGGTTATTAGCTGAGCGAGAAAGCTGCCCGCGCGAGGGTCACCCGTTGCCTCTCTTAGGCGTCTGCTGATCTCCTTGTGTAGTCCCCGTGCACCGGCGCCCCATGGGCCCAGTGTCTCGACACCAAATGCTGCAAATTCGTATTAAAAATCAAAACAACTATATTTATTGGCCATGAATCGTTCGCGGGCATCTGCCGCCGCACCTGCTTGCTTGCTGGTGGCTGAGAGATAAGAGGCCGCCAGCGTGTCGTGGTATCCCAAACTAGGGCTCGACCCATCCTCAAAGGTATCAATGACATACCATCAGGGCGCTTCCCATCGTCCGGCACAATTTGTGGCTCCAAAATTGCAGGAACTTTGGCACTAACAAGCGCCCTTCTCAGGATGTCATTGATAGATGCATGGCGAGTTTGGCTACCGGCGCCCGACGAACAAGCAAGTCCATGATGACCGAACCGATACACGGGGATCAACAAACGGTGCAGCTGTGATCCACGCACACTTCAGCTCCGAGCCGGAGACCTACAGCTATACGGAATGTTAGACGGTCAATAAACGTCCCAAGTATAGGAGACGGATACGCATAATATAATTATTTAATTTCATGTCTATTTACCTAAATAAATGTATCTACAATATCAAGGCCTTCTATTGTATGCAGATAAAAGTTAATATACGATAAATATAATTTTAAACCTAAGATCCTAAGACCAACTAGGTCTAGCCAAAGATTAATAGGCTACACCTTAGTTTAGCCATTAGCGATGGGCTACACGGAGGTTTAGGGTGCTAAACTTTTAAGTGTAGCCGCACGTCGGTAATTAGCCGTAACACTTGCATAATATTGTATTGTAATTTAAAACGTAAGTATACGGTAACGTATAAAAGGTACAAAGCAACCGTATAAAAGGTAAAATATCTTATTTCTAAGTCATCCGAATCACTTCGAATAGCAATCCTTCAGTGAAGAATTGCTGACACGCCGCGAAAAAACTAGCGCAAAGGGAAATCATTCGATAAGGTTCCTTTACAAGTTACGACTTTCAAGACCATATTTTTTTAATCTGATTTGATTTTTCGATCGATTTACATAACTCTTTTGAGCGTCATAGAATTTCATGTACCAAAATATTTTTACAAATATAACTTATTATATATAATTTATTATTGTAATCGCCTTTGAAAACTCTTTACTTTGATAACCAACTTATTTTGACTTCAAAAAGTAAGTCTTTCAATTATTTTTTTTGTTAAACCTATTATGTGCCATATCATAATGACCCCTTTATTATGATATGACACACAATAGGTTTAAGGGAAATTACAAAAATATATGTGACTCATATATTCAAAAGTATTTAGGTATCTCAAATTCAATGTCGTACTGTGTAAGCAGATTGTTCATGGAAACCAGTAGATACCAGTGTTTTTTATTCTAAACGTATAAAAATACGCAAATAAATACAGTCTGTCCTATTTTAGGCTAACGAGTAATTTAAAGTTAATTTAGTTTTATTGACCAAGCGAGCGAAGCGAGTGAGGTCTCTAAATCGATTTGGGGCAAAAACACATTGTTTGTTATGTATACTTATACCGCGATAACTGCCGAACCGATGGTATGACTTTGTCGAAACTTTGTAGGCATGTAGGAAATATCAATACAATTTTCAAGTTCGTTGGGCATCAAAATCGGTTTAGTAGTTTTGGAAATATTCATAAAAATGTCCGCGATTTTATAGTAAACGAAACAATAGCGCGTTTTAAATTTGGATAGCGGCATCTAGGTGTTACTTAGGGAATTCATTGTATTAGAAATGTCGAAATCAGTTCTAAGCAAGCGGTTGTGGATGATTTAAAATCGAAATAAAATTAAGAAAATTGTATAAGAATATGTCCATCGGCATTAGACCAGTGACAAATAAAGTAACTATTTTAGTACTATTTTCTGTTATATATGTGCCACAGTTGTCGTATAGAAATCGTATCGAATACATGAAATTCAAATGGGTTGGGGGTGTGTTCGATTGGCATAAGTCAATGCCGAGTACACACCGACAGCCAAATGAAACACATTAGTATACGTCAATGCTTGTCAGAAAGACAATAGGTGTTTTTGGTGTTCCGCAAACGATATGTTAAAACTGAATCGTCGTACAAATTATAAAATCATAATCTTAAAATTTTCAGTGTTGCTCTGCCAGCATTCTTGTCCTCAATCCACAGCACGTCCGACCTCGTAGGTAAAATCCTTAAGGCAGCTACAAACTACGAGATCGCGTGCTTGGCTGAGGCCACTAACGCTTGGCTTTCTGGACCGAGTCCAAATTTCCCTTCTACCCCTAAAAAACAAAGGGCCTGGGACTCCATACAATCAGGATCAATCTTTCATACATTATTAGACTCATCATCGGGCAGGGATCGGGCGAGGCTGTTAGCTGCTTCACGGCCAGAGTCTGGTCACTATGGCTGCATGCCTATCCCTCGCCTGCACTTGGAACATTCATCGACCCGGTCACACTTCGCATTGCTGTTGGTCTCCGCCTCGGTGCTGAAGTTTGCGCACACCACAGCTGCACTGCCTGTGGAACCCCTGTGGACCGGTTGGGCCATCATGGCCTTTCTTGCTCCTCGGGCGCCGGTCGCCAATCCCGTCATGCTGCGCTCAATGACATCCTACGAAGGGCGGACATGCTGGTGCGGCGGCGGACGCCCGGGAACGTTTTAAAATAAATAAATACAGTTGTCTCGGTACACACTACGAATATGTAGCTTTTGGTGTCGAGACACTGGGTTCATGGGGCAAAGGCGCACAGGGGCTTCATAGGGTGCTCAGCAAACGCCTAAAGGAGATAACAGGCGACCCTCGCGCGGGCAGCTTTCTCGCTCAACGGATAGCCATCGCTATTCAGCGCGGGAATGCTACCTGCGTGATGGGAACCCTGCCAAGCGGGCCCACTTTAGATTAAATTTAGTTTTTAAGTTTTCTTTTTCTTTTTGTTTTAGATATAGTTTAGTTTTATTAAGTTAGATTATTTATTTTTTTAATTACTATTGTCCATTTTAAATAACTTCTTTTAAAGTTTATAGCTTAATAATAATTCATCTTAAAATTGTAATAGAAATAGCTAAATCGATCTCCATAAATTGGCTACCATAATGTCGATGAAGTAAGCCTACAAACAAAATCCGTATCAAAATCGGCCCATACGTTTAGCCCCTACACACATATGCGTCAAACTTATGAAATCCCTCTTTTCCGTCGGAGATAAATACTGTACCGCTCCATATAATTTACCTGTGGTAAAATGAAAAGATTGTGGCGTTTAAGTCACAGTTACGACGTCGCTACGAGAAATATCGGAGTTCGTAGCACTTCGTAGTGTTTCGTAGACGATATTGGATTAACCATTGAGATATTATGCATTGATTAAATCATTATGCATACCTTGAAAAATGTTAAACTATTCAATTTGAAACCCTATAGGACTGAAGAAGGTAAAAAACTAGCTTCCATGGCCGTGAAAAAAAACATGGCGCCAGTGTTGCTATATTTAGAACTAAAATTTTTGATAAAAGCATAGCATTGAAATATGAACTGTCTTGCTCTTGTTCGACACCCCGTTATTATTTAATCTGTATAAAAGTCTTTGTAATTATTTTTATTCAAAAGACGGTATTAATAGAAGTTAACTTATAAAAAGAAAACCTATACGCAAAGTGTATGGATGTGACCTTATCACAAAGTCTTTATTAAATATGAGCTAACTTACAACAAAGTAATTTCAAAGAAACATGTGACAGTGATTAACTCTGGGTTGAGAAACCTTAGCTAAATAAATAATATGTTTTCACTTTGCTGTTCAAACTTCGCAAACATTAGGGTCAAAGCACATAGAGTCGAGATGAGTCGACCAAAGAACTCTAAATAAATATCTTAGGACAAATAAAACAGATTAAGTTAACCCCAAAGTAAGTTCGAGATTTGTATTAATTAATTAATTATATTTACTTAAAACACAACAAGTATTACATACGACAATTTTTTTTATTAATTGGGCTTTTAAGGGCTTGTAAGATATTGACTATAGGCTGTAGACTCAAAACACTGATTGTACTTGTGAAACTGAGTTCTCTACATCTGTTTCTTCATATTTTAGCTATATTAGTTAATTTTCCAGGCAATATGATAGTGAATACCCCACTATCATATTGCCTGCTAAAGTCTGATTGCTTTTGAAAGTTCGTAATATTATTAGCATAGAATGCTTAGTATATGAGCTACCATATAATTGAACTCTTGAACTGAACATTTTAAGGTTGCCCTAGTACTGGGAGCGATGAGGTGCTGAATGACGTGCCGAGCCTTGCATTTATTTCTAAGTAAACAAATGGTATAATATCGTAAGAAACGACGTCACTCGCATAGGTGGCAAGTTCTTTTTGGGTAATGATGTATATTTTCGTTAGACCGTACGCCCGCCACCGTACGGTCGACAATAGTCGCGTGATCGCATCGGTGTGAATTTACCTTTAACATGGAAAAACTTTAACAGTGTTTATTCTTGGAATTGAATCCACCGTTTGCGCGACTTACACAGTTTTCCAACTAGCTCCTAACCAGAACGCTACTTGGATATGATTTGTAAAGAACTTATGGAGGATTCGAAATAAATGTTTGATTCTACTGTTCGATTAATCTTATCTATATATATATAAAAATCAATTGCTGTTCGTTAGTCTCGCTAAAACTCGAGAACGGCTGGACCGATTTGGTTATTTTTGGTGTTGAATTATTTGTGGAAGTCCAGGAAAGGTTTAAAAGGAATGAATGGATGAATATATTAGGAGGCGGTACGAAGTTTGCCGGGTCAGCTAGTAAACGATAAATAAATTAAAAATATACGAACAAATCACAAAGATTGATTTAGCCCCGACCTAAGTTCAAGATTTGTGTTATGGGATACCAACTGTTCCAACTAATCGAGAGATTAGTTAACTAGAAATAGCTAGATTGTAATTTTAGTAGACACTGAATTAAAAGTACCGAAAAATGTATGTTGTTTAAATTATTATTCATATCGAGTGGGTTTCATAGCCAATCGACCCTGTGCGACCTGGTGACAGTGTTTTTCGGAACCGCAAAATGTTGCTAAAGATATAGGAAGAATCTTTCACCTGTGCGAAGCCGGGTTTGCAACATACACTTATTACAATAATTGAAACTGATACACATAAAAAGAGAACAAAAACGAATAACAATAAAGGGTAACTTTTATCGAATCAATTAGAGGTCCATACTGATGTAAAACCTGTGTTTTGTTCCGTGAGTGCGCACTCAAATATTATTACATCGATATTGTCGGTTTATTCATGCGTTCTTACTTTATTTGTAGAGTAAAACGATGTCTGGAATATAAAGGTAAGAAAATGATTTTATTATTCAGGCAAATCTCAAACTCTGTTCGGCTTGTGCGTTTTTTTATCTCTAAAGATGAAATTTTTAAATCTGTAAAGGGCCGGATTAAAAAAAACTAAGTTGCTCCCTATGTAGCATACCTACAAGTAATGAAAATAATTTAAAATATTTGCATTATAATAAAAAATAGCATCATCATCCTAGCGTGTATTCCTAGTTGCGTCGTCAGCCTACGATTCGGAGCCTAAGGTACGCTGTAAGTCATGGTCCTAGATTTGGCGGAACTGGTAATTACAATGGGGCGACTACCGTCTGACCTCCGTAACCCTTTTGACAGGGAAACCAGAACAACAGGAACAATACCTGAGGTATGTTAGTGGCCTGCTGTCAGAATTTTTCAGGCATCTGTCACAGCCTCACGACTGCTATCTAACGATAACAACCGGAACCAACGTCTTAACGTGCCTTTCGAAGTACGGAGGAACTCAAGACAGAAAATGCCACTAAAAAGGCGACCAATCCAATAGTGGTCGCGTCACGTCGTCGTTTGACACGCGCATTCGCTTCGGATACGCGGGTCGCGCTCGACCTACGAGCTCCTCTATTATAATAAATAAATAGCAAACCTCTACAATATTATAGATTGTTGACTTACTAGCAAAATCTTCAACTGAAAAACATGCTATCATGAACTACAAGTAGATAAAACATCCAAGTAAAATAATATTTTAGACACGGTGGAACCTGTGCCTTTACTAAATGGTTTAAGTACATGAAAATAATTTAAATACGACAATTCAAAATGATGGCATTGTCTCTTCAACGACCCTAACAAAAGACCGTAAACTTGCATCAAATTGCTTACAAAACCTAACTAAGGTACAAAGACCACAAAAAGGGGCTAGCGGCAGACTTAATGGGGCGGAATGGAACCGATTTAATTAGTGGCTGTCGATGTTGGCAATTAACGAGTAATTTACAAAACAGGACACTCTAAACGCAAAACATCGAAAGTAAGAAGGTAAAGCCTCTAAATTCAAAACATTGAAAGTAAACAAGTCGAAAACTAAAGACATTGTAGTTATCAACACGGAACTGAATTTTAAGCGTATACAGATGTAGTATCTTTCTCAGCAGCAATTTCGAAAAAATTAACTTAAAAAAGTTGGACAGACAAACGGACTGACATGACGAAACTATAAGGTTTCCTTGTGTTTAATATGGAACCCTAAAACGGATCAAAACTTTATAAAAATTACTTATATCTATACTAGCCGTTTCTCGCAGCTCCGCCTGCGTCAAAAAGTAGCCTATGTTTGTCCCCGGTTCTTCAACTATATTCATACCAAATTTCATCTATCTGTTCAACGTTTTGGCCGTGAAAGCGTACAGAGCAGACAAACAGACAGACTTTCGCATTTAAAATATTAGTATGGAAGTATGAAAGTATGGATATGGAAAAAACATAAAAAAAAACATATAAAACGTCTCGATCAACGGGACCGTCACCTTGTGCGGTTCACTGTCCCGGAGTCCCCGAAAGCAGCTTCGGGACGATAAATTGTCCCGTTTTCCGAAACCGCGCAAAAATATTCGGATAGCTAGCGCAGAAGCGCGTCAAAAGTTGTCTAAATAGAAGAAAATAAATCTGAAACACATTTCTTTTCAGTGTAGAACGGAATTATTCATGTAACAATTTGGTACTAAGTTTTTTTTAGACAATGGAATAAAAATTTCCTGATCGCGATTTTGTCCAGTATCAGATGACTGATCATATTCAATATACAAAAAAATAACAAATTTTATGAGAAAACTACCATGGCAAAAATATATGACATTAATTTTGAATATTTTATAGGTTACCACTTTACTTTTGAGACGGTAACAACTTAAAAAAAATCAACTATATGTTTTGCTGTTGAAATTTTTTTCTCGATTATCACTTACTTTATTTATTAAATAAAAGTGGTTTAGTCTCACATACTTAACAGACCGTAAATATTTGGATGGTGTTAAAAAGTTTTCCTGTCAATTGACGTTAATAAACTTATGTATGTCGATTTAACAAATGGCCACGTTACTAATGACCCTTTGTTTTACCATATTCGATAGGTTGAGAAGACAAAAATATTAAACATGCACTATTAAATTTCACCTACGCAATAAATAATATAATAACATTTGACTAATTCGGAACAAAGCATTATAATTTCCGGTATATTTTTTGATTTGTACGTCTTTTTTTTCATTAAAATTTGATTTTTAATTAATTTTGATAAGATTTTGAGATTATAATTAATTAAACTGGCGTTTTCTCTTTTTCCACAAACCATACAGTCCAAACAATTTCACGCAAAGATGAGAATAAATTGCACTTGATTCAAAGGAAATATTCTTTTTATTTTCTCGCGAATAAATTTCACATATAGTTGTTATTCTCTTGATTCGGAGTACAAAAGGCGGGCAGACAAAGGTAAAGCAAAGCAAGGACATACACAATAGGTGTATATGGCAGTGCATGAATGCTGTTTGCATACTGTAGTGTGTAAGGCTTCTGGCAAAGGCTCGACTTTATAGGTGAAAAAAAGCTTATGATTTGTTGAATTTGCCCTACTTTTATCTATTCGTATTTTATTAATTCCTTTCTTTCAACTTTTTGAGCCGCACATATTTTCTGTTTATGGTTGGACTGGTGGAGATCCGCCCATTGTACATACATAAAATAGCGAGTCGAGTCTGGCTAAATTATATTTGTGAATACCTAAATTCCGCCACTGACAAGGCATTGTCAGTGGCTTCATAAAGGTCTTTGAGAGTGCAGGTTGAGGCTGGGCACTTAGGGCAAAATAAAAGATGTGCCCTAATCTGTTGAGAGGCACCACATCGGCAAGAATCCTCCAAACTGTGGCCACACCTAAACATGTTTTCCTTGCATCGGCCGACTTGAGTTCAAAGTTCGACTTGGAAGTAGTCGACTCATGTCCGTTGAAACTTTATTGATCCCCAAGTATGTTTATTATCAAAAAAGTTTTAATAAATAATTTATGGTATCTATTCTACTTAATTTTTAAGCCCCAAATATTAACATTTTGTTATATTTGCAAGCATTTTGTTTTTAAGCTATAAGTTTTGAACGTTATTCGTTATCATATATTAATAAATCTCTCTCTACTAATTACAATTTAAATTGATGGAGGAGATAATCAACGAAACAACGAATAATTCAAAGAATACTAGCAGCTCGTCCTGACTTCGTCCGGGTTATATAAATTATGTTGAAGACCGTGGTTGAAGTTAACGTCTTCATTTAGCATCTTTTTTAAAACCGGCTACATAGATCTCCCTAACGCCGAGTAGTCATATTGATTGCATGGGTATTATATAGTATCTGTATATATCCACCAGGCAATTTTATGTTCAGTTTCTTTAGTTTTTGACACGGGGGGTTTAATATAAGTTTTTTTTTTTAAATAAAATAACATATAGAAAATTGTTAAACTATTTTATTACAGTTTTTATCAATCAGATACAAATATTAAATAATAAATAAATATTAAGGATAAATAACACAGATTGAGTTAGCCCTAAAGTAAGTTCGAGACTTGTGTTATGGGATACTAACTCAACGAAATTATATTTTTTAACAAAAACATACGAGTAACTATATAGATAAACATCCAAGACGCAGGCCGATCAGAAAAAGGTAATTTTCCATCTTGACCTCTGAATAGCAGGCAGGCGTGTTGACCATTACGCCCCAGAACTCATCAAATCGTATTTATTACTTCTTCATTTACGTTTCAATCACTTTACAGGTCTACCTGCGACAAATTAATAAAAGCGTAAAAAACCGTATTTATACGTGGTACACTTAATAGAAAAACTCACAAAATCCGTGCCGTATTGAAGTTTATTGCATTGTCTGCTAATACATTGCAACCGTAATTGTCAATTGTAATTTCTATCCAATTAAAAATATCTAGATGAAAATCACCTGCTGTCTAGCTCGACAAAAGAGGAAAAATCTTGAAGCACAAATGGCTGACGTCAGGTTAGGGTTGGCAAAACGGATAGACGCCATTATCCAAACCTAAAATTTTGAGTTTGAAAGTCTGTCTGTCTGTTACGCTTTCACAGACGGATTTTAATGAAATTTGGTATTAATATAGTTGAAGACCCGTGGTCAAACATAGGCAACTTTTTGCCGCAGGCCGCTAGTATCATATACACATAAATAATGGAAAGTTTTGTTTTCTGGTAATGTCTACCTCTGTGCCTTTCATTATATAGTAATATTACCTGATACGATTCAAACAAAAAATTATAAGGTATAATAAGTTTTCTTTGTGAGATTTTTGTATTACTTATTTTTTTTAATATATTTTAACATAAATGTACGCTTGTTCATAAAATTGAAGACTTTGTATTTCATTACTTCTTTTGAGATTTAGATACAATAATAATATATAGGTTACAAGAAATGATGTGTTCACTGTTTTTACTTAATACTAATCTTTCTAAGCCACATTACAAAAACATACGTGGTTGCTTTATATTTATACCTATGTTAGCACTTACATCTTTGAAAATTCTCAAAATAATATTTAGTATTTAACACAGTACATAATCAAAGGGGATTTAAGATAATTCAAAATACCAAGAGGATGGTTATTACGCCATTAGAGTGTCCAATTCGTGATTTCTCCGAAAAACATGGGGGCTGACTAAAAACCGTACAATTTCATCATTTTTTTTCGACTCGTCTTGCATTCTCTAAAGGAGCGAGAATCGGCGCCCAAGACTTTTATCCCTAGGTGTGAGAATCGGCGCCCAAGTATTTTTTCTACTTTTGTCAACCCTACGTGTCCTCTATGGACTAAGGCAATTAGGTAGAGGACGCAAGGAAAGCGCTGCGGTTAATTCATTTACTTGCAAGAAATGTTTCTTTCACTTGATATTATTCTTGCTTGATTAATTTACTAAGGGACTAGCTACTGTACTGTTCTGTATGTGAACCTTACTTTATTTAAATACGTTTAAATTTTTGCGATACTTATGTAAGAAATTTCAAACTAACCGCCTTTTTCATATAGCTTAATGTACGTTCGTTGTAATGTAGGTTATACAAAATTAACTAAAATATCGATACTTTAGACAACAATTGTCGTAAAAGCCAAAATTGCATTTTTGGTAATCAGCGAAAAACAAATTTAAAAAAAAAGGTTTTTCGGTGTTATCTTTTTTATTTCAAAACCTATAAAGTAATGATTTATGCACGATATAATTAATTTTTAATGATCTTTCGGATCGTTTTCTTTAAATCTACGTTAAAGCTTTATTTTAGAAGTTAGCTTGGAGATACACCCTAAAAAAAAAATATTGGTGTTTACGACCTCAAAAATATAAGACTTTATGATACATAAATCACAAATTAGAATTTTCTACCAAATTTGAAGAATATTACTTATATAGTTAATTAAAGATAAAACATTAAAAAACAATTGCCGATCTAAAACACATAAGATTTCAAACTAATATTATGTAAAAGCTAAAAATATCCACAGTAAACTATCAATTCTATTTTGTTTTTGCATTTTCATATATGTGTATATATATATATATATATATATAGTCCTTATTTATCAATTTTATTTATTGCTATTACTTTTTATTGCTTTAACCAACTCACTATTACTTTTTACAATGGTAGAAAAACTGATAAATAAGAAAACTGAATAAAAAAAACAAATATCAGTAGGTACATAAAAATTAACTCCATAACAAAAATAATTTAATTTAAGTCACAACACAACCGATACGAAGCAAATAATCACTACCATCAGATGTTATTTTGGTAACTGATAAAAAGCACATGAGTAGATACTTATTTAAGTTTCCTGAAGATCAAAGCATTAGTGCCATTGTGATTAACTTTATTTAGCAACTTAATCAGAAATCTTATCTTCCTCGTCAGTCGCAGGCAGAATTTGTATAATAGTTTGAGACTGCAACGGAAGCTGCTTATATTCTGCATCAAAAATTTTGTTAACAATTGTTCATTGATCACTACGAAAGTATTGCGAAAAATTGGTAGGTTTGTATGAGAGGCTGGCCAATTATAATCATCATCATAATCTCTTTTAAATCTGATGGTATTTAATGGCCCTTATAAGGAAATAAGTTAAGTTTAAGCAGTTTTTCTTTCATAATTTATTTATATAATCTTTATTGCACTTTTTACAGCAAAATACGAAAAGTGGACTAAATGTAATTTAACCATTATAAAAAGTAATAGTGATTTAGAAAAACAATGAGTAAGAATGATAAATAAGATTTTTTTATGTTTACTTTTTTTTACAACTACTTATATATTTAATGTAGTGTACAATAAAGAGTTAATAAATAAATTTAAAAAAAAATCAAAATTGAAGTGTAATGGATACTACGGATATTTTCAGCTTTTTAGTATTTTCTATTAATATTTGACTTTTATGACAATTATTGTCGAAGGCATCGATATGTTTAGCCCCTTTCTGTATAAGCTATATTTGAAGTGAAAAAACGAGACGAAACTTATTTAACTTGTACTTATAGAACGTTCGTTACCTGTTTTTTATGAATAAATGGCTAAAAAACTATAAGTCGAAATCTTTTTATAATTGTAATTTTTGATTAATGGAATCTTGTAATGGAATCTTGAATGGAATTCAAGTAAAAAAGATTTGTTGACTGTAAGTTAATTATCACAGTTTCCACATCCACTGTTATGGCAAAATAGGTTAACAATTAAATTGATAATTCTGCGAATCAAACAAAAACCAACTACATTTAAATAATTTGGTCACTGCGGTCGGCTTCGACGAAATTCGAAATAAACCATTCACGTATGAAATAAACATAATTGTTGAAAATAATTCCAGGTGTTTCTGCAGCTTTAAAAGCAATTTCGCACATGACAATTTCAATTGTAATAAATTAGTAATGCCAATACAAGAGTATATATATATATATATCTAATTATAACGTTTATAGAAACAAATGGGACACGTGGAGAGGGTAAGAGAGGAACGAGCTGCCAGGAGGTACACGGGACAATCAGAGATAGTATTACCGCGCCATCATGGTATCAATTCCGCTAATGACTTTAAAAGACCATGCAACTAATATTCAATTACGATGCATTTTTTGATATACTCAATACTGGTATTCTGCTAACACAATTTTTTAATCTCAATTAAATTGCAACTAAAACGTAATTGAATGGTAATAGTAGAAAAAATCTAAATGAGTATAATAACAGAGTACCGATTATTGAATAAAATTGATAATTTTGATTAGCAAAATTTTCTAGTTGTATTTCAACGGCACGCCAAATTAGTAACATAATACCAGAAACGACAAATTTGCAATTGCGATCCAATAACGATTCAATTGTGCACTATGCTATAAAGAGAATTGACACCCAGGTGGAAAGGGGAACAGTGCAGATCACTAGTGTCGGAGGCCAAGATCATCTTTGGGTCGCTGAGGCATCGCGGTAAATAGTACTTTGATACGGTTTATATCCTGTTTACTTCTACCTTTTGTTTTTTTTACTTTGTGTCTACCTGCGACCATGAATGCTGTAAAGTGTATGAAAAGTTATGTGTAAATAAGTGAAGGGTTCCGTAGTAGTAAACTCAATAACAAAAATATTAAACTTAAAGCATACCTACTTATATATACTTTGTTGGTTATATATACATACATTCGTCAATATGTAATTGATAGCAGTACTAAATGTCTGATGTGCTTCGAGAAAACTCTGACCCTAATTACTTTTCACTTTCTTCTTCTTCCGCTTCCTTTTTAAGTGTTCTGAATGATAGTGGTGACGATGACGAGCAATCCTTGCATGATAAACTCAAGGTTACATTTCCTTCAGTCAAGTCTAGCTTTAACCTGGTACATATTAATGCGCAGAGCGTACCTGCTCATTATTCCGACTTCTTAGCCACCTTTTCATCTACTAACGTTCACGCCATACTTATTTCTGAAAGTTTTTAAAGCTTTCTTTGCCTTCTGCTTTGTATCCTCTTCCAGGTTATTGCCTTTTTAGAAATTACCGCTCCTACAATATAACACGCCAAGACGGTAGTTCAAGGGTTGTGGGAGGTGGTGGAGTGGCTATTTATTTGCGATGCGACATACCAGCACAAATCGTGTCTCAATCTATCTCTTCCCCTAATGCTCCTGAACACCTTTTTCTGAGTATTAACCTTAGGGGTTCTAAGATTCTTCTGGGTGTATACTATAGTCCATCGCTTCATATTGACTATTTTAATTCGTTTGATGCTCTCTTATCTGATCTGCGTTGTCAGTATGACCATACTATTCTTATGGGTGACTTCAACACCTGTCTCATCAAGAATGACACCCGCTCCGGCACCCTTCTTTCAATCCTTCAGTCTCTTGATCTTCATGTCCTTCCTCTCGGTCCTACTCATTTCTTTCACATTGGTCCCCCTTCTCTGTTGGATCTAATTGTAACATCTTCGCCTGATTTAGTCTTGAGCCATGGACAATTTAATGCGCCTTCTTTTTCAGAACATGACCTTTTGTTTACCTCTTTTAAGTTACGAACCTCGCGACCTAAACACAAATTTGTATTACGTCGAAACTTTGGGTCGATTAATTGGGAGGAATTTTGGGCCGATATCACTGAGTTGCACTGGGACTCTATTTGTTCTATTCCGGATGTTAATTGTAAACTAGACACCTTCAATTCTTTTCTCCTTTCAGTTTATGACAAACATGCACTGGTGGAACAAGTTAGGGTCAAACATTTTCCGGCTCCATGGCTAACACCTGAATTGAAACAACTTATGGCTAAAAGGGACAAGTTCAGGTTGAAATTGCGACGTTGTAATTCTGAGGAAAACAAGGAGAAATATGTTTATTTGCGTAACCTTTGTAATAAACGTTGTAGGGACGCTAAAAGGAAACACATTCATAATAATGTTGAGAATCGTTCTCCTAATAAGCTATGGAAGTTTCTTAAAGGTATGGGTGTGGGTAGGCAGGCTCCGGACAACAATATTGCTTTGAATATCAATGATCTGAATAAATTTTTCTGTTCTACTACTTCTGTTCTTGCACCAAATGTAAAGCAAAAAACACTAGCTGACCTGCACACTGGTCCCATATCAAGTTGCCCGGAATTTAAATTTGATCCGATTACTGTAGACGATGTTGTGAAAATTTTTGGCAGCCTTAAATCCAATGCGATTGGTAATGACAACGTATCCCTTGAAATGTTGAGACCGATAATAAAACTGGTTGCACCTTTTTTAGTTGACATAATTAATAGTTCACTGTCTTCAGGCATATTTCCGTCTGCGTGGAAATATGCGCATATAATTCCGCTGCCTAAAGTATCTAACCCTTCGTTAAATTGTCACTTTCGACCAATTTCAATTCTTCCAGTCCTTTCCAAAATTATAGAACAGTTCGTCCAGCAACAGCTATCGAAACATCTAACACACTATAATTTATTAAGCCAAAATCAGTCAGGTTTCCGTTCTGGGCACAGCACTACAACAGCCTTGTTGAAAATTACGGATGACATTCGTTATAACATTAAGAAAAAAGAACTAACTGTTCTTGTACTACTTGATTTCTCAACTGCCTTTAATATGGTTGACTTTGATATAATGCTAGGTGTTCTTAAGTCTTTAAATTTTTCTTGCTCTTCAATCAATTGGTTTTGCTCTTACCTTTTGGGTCGCCATCAATTAGTTAAGTGTGATCGACGTAAATCGGATTGGTGCGAGTTGGCAACTGGAGTCCCTCAAGGTGGAGTACTTTCTCCTATACTTTTTTCAATGTTCATTGATGGCATCACAAAACTTCTTTCCTCTTCAATTCACCTTTATGCAGATGATCTGCAGATATATATGTCTGCTCCTCTTGATGACTTTGATCGTGCTATTGCCGTCACTAATTCTGATCTTAATATTATTACATCATGGTCACGCAACTTTGGACTTAAGTTGAATGCAAATAAAACTCAAGCCATTATTATCGGTAGCTCATATTTCATTACTAAATTTAATTCTTTATCTTTTTCTAATTTAGTTCTTGATGGTAATATTATTCCTTTTTCTCCTAGTGTTAAAAACTTGGGCATTATATTTGATCAAACCCTGTCCTGGTTACCACAAATTAATGATGTTAGTCGTAAAATGTTTGTAGCTCTACATTCATTACGACGTCTGCAAATTTTTCTCCCTTTTCAAACCAAAATATTATTAGCGCAGTCTTTGTTGATACCTATCTTAGATTATGCTGACGTTGCTTACTTGGATCCAACGGAAGAACTTTTAAATAAATTGGAGAGGCTGCAGAATCAGTGCATTAGATTTATATTTGGATTGCGTAAATTTGACCATATTTCGGAATTCCGTAATAAGCTAAAGTGGTCGCATATTAGATTACGTAGAAACGTTCATATCTTGTATCTTCTTTTTAAAGTTCTCTTTATCCCTTCTTCTCCTATCTATTTAAATGAAAAATTTTCCTTTCGTCGGATTGATGACCGGTTACGCTCTGCCGGTAACCCAACCCTTGACGTGCCGCCTTGTTCATCACATTCGTACTCAAAGTCGTTTGCTGTTGTAGCAGCTAAGCTTTGGAATTCGCTTCCTGTAGAAGTAAGGTTGTCACAAAGTTTAAACGCCTTTAAAATAAATCTTTCAAATTCTCCTTTGCTGAACTCAGACATTTAAAGTATAAGCTAGTTACATGGATGTATGTATGTTTATTTATATGTATGTATGATTATTCTATATAGGTATGTAGGTTTATTAAATGTATATGTATATCTATATATTATTTATAATAATATTATATTGTACACACTTCTACCCTTCTGGTAAGCATATCTTCTCGTGCCACTCGCTGGTTGACTGTAAGAGATCCCTAAGTGGGATAAGTCCGCCATTGTACTTATTGTTATTTCATGCTTGTGTATGTAAATTATTTGTTTTATTTTGTACAATAAAAATATTACAAACAAACAAACAAACAAACAAACCTACATAATGTCCTTTAGCAGATATAACAAGAAGCTCAATAACCGAGCGCGCCCCGCGTATCCGAAGTACGAGCTAGCTATCAAACGACGGCGAGATGCGACTCGACCCGTATTGGATTGGTCACCATTAGTGGCATATTCTATCTCGACCTCCTGCGTGCATCAAAAGGTAAGTTAAGTCGTTTGGTGTTGTTGATAGATAACAATCATTAGGCTGCGTCAGAAGCCTTTAGGCATCCAGTTTTGGACAACCATGTTCCCGTTGGTCTGGTTTTCGAGTATAAAGGGTTACGGAGGTCATACAGCAGTCGCTCCATTGTAGTAACCAACACGAAAATCAAGGTCCGTCGAATCGAGTAAACAGCGTGTCGGCTCCGAAACGTAAGCTGAGGACGCAACTGGAAAACACGTTTGGACGAAGACGAATAAGAATTTAATAATGATTAATCTATTAATTAGTTATAGCTTTATCGACAAAAGACAACCAAGGATGAACCTCGGGGGAAATACATTTGGTTTTGACCATTGTATGAAAATTTATAAACATTTTAGTAATGTTTAAATTTTCTACTCAATAATTTTACTTCCACAAAACTTTTTGTAAATTAAACATAGATACAAGCTTCAAATTTTAAACAATTAGAGCAATGCAAACTCACCCAGTGGCACAAACGCTCGATGCCATAGGGCCGACAGTATGGTGCCTTAGCCTGCTAAGAGTGTGAATGGTCCCAAATGGTCTTGGTCATAAAACCTAATATAAAATTTTCTTTTCATGTTAAACAAATCTGAAACAAAATCATGGCAAGTTTCACAAATATCGCCATCTTGTTATAGGAAATATCAATTGTCAAAATATGTCAAACTATCTGCTCACGTGAGATGCTTATTTCAA
Source organism: Euzophera pinguis (assembly GCA_947363495.1). Classification (NCBI taxonomy): domain Eukaryota; kingdom Metazoa; phylum Arthropoda; class Insecta; order Lepidoptera; family Pyralidae; genus Euzophera; species Euzophera pinguis. Next base: position 4,506,127 of record OX376164.1, read on the forward strand.
TGGATTGGAATTTTAAATGTTTCTTTAATTAACTCGTAAACTAATTTTAAGCCTTAATAAAAAAAAAAAGATAATTTTCCTTTGAAATTCATTATATTTACTACTGTCATGAATTTTTCCAGATGTCCAAATGCAACGGTTTTCTCAAAAGCGGTTAGGGGCACTCACCTCTGATTTTTTTCAACGTTGTAGCTAAATATCTCTCAAACGAAACTGTTAATCTTAAAACACTCTGAAAGTGCTCATAATGTATTTTAGAGGCCTATTAAATGACACCCCATACAAATAGAAAGTAGAAAAAAAAAAGTTCAACCCTCACTTTACATGTAGGGAAGGAACCCTACAAAAAATATTTTTCATATTTTTATCTTACAGTTCGCTCCGCCTGAGTAATATGCATAGGCATACCAAGTTTTAGCTCACTGTGTCTAATACATGGAGCAATTACAAAGAGGAGATGCCGTAATAAGCGTTTTGTAAGAAAATATTTGTGAGGCTATAGCCTCACAAATATTTTCGGGGCGGAAGGCAGACGTACGGGGTGCTTGGTTTCGGCCGTGGCTCCAACCATGGAGCACAAGCAATGACAAGCTTCGCCCACTTTTGTGTCGGCGAGGCGCCAATGATCACATCACTGCGCCATTTCAAACGGCATCTCCTCTTTGTAATTGCTCCATGGTCTAATGGTCTCTGAAAAATACGTAGGACAGACACACAGACGGATAGACATGACGAAACTATAAGGGTTCCTTGCGTTTACTACGGAACCCTAAAAATGAGTTACAAACGCGTTAAATAGTTTAATTTAACGTATGACAACTGTGACAACTAAAAAATCCTGTAACTTGACTTATTTAACATTTAAAATTCTACCATACCATAATTGTTTAAACTTTTTTGCACAAAAAGACATAAGGTGAACTGTTATTCAACAATCCTTGAATAATAGTTCACCTTATGCCAAAAGCCCAAAGCCAAAGCATTATTAGTCCACTCACGTAGTAACTGCTAAGTCTGCTAGGTCATGTTGTCATAAGATAAAAGAAAGCGGCGAACATTTTGCAGTAAAAATAAACGTCAGCAAAATAGATTTTAAACTGAGTGAGGGCGCTCCATTATCAATAATTTTCTTGGATGACACAAAATGGCTTCCGGTCTTATTGGCCTTTAGGGAAATTCCGTTTTTTTTCTAAAATGAACTAAAAAATCTTTACAATACCTGATTATTTAACATTAGTTAATTAAAGTATTGACTGTGTGACGAGTGTGAGAAAGGTTACAGGGGCAGCGTATACAGAGCGGTTAAAGTTTGGAGGATCGCATAGCTTAGAAATTCACATGTTATTACAATTCGTACAGAGTTATAGAAGAGTATGAGATTCGCCATTGACGGATACGTCAGGGAGGACATGATGACGATTTTTTAAATAAAATATAATGCGATATTGACAGAAAAATATACACAAAGATCAAATCGTAATAGTCAAGTTCGAAGAAAACATATCAAAGAAATATTCAGAATGTGTATCTGAATTACATTGCAAAGGCGTCGATATTGAAAATCCTACAAACAGCTATCAGCATTTAATTAATTTTCCTTCCGAATGACTCTCGCCTCTTGACAGCCAATCTCGGCATGCACAAGTTTTCCAATAAACCAGGAATTTCATATCTCGACTCAAACATTAAAATCTTATTAGCTATTTGTGACATTGTCGTTTGGAAGTTTTTCTATTAATAAGATAAATGCCGCTCGGTTTGGCCGCGCCATTTTGAAATTCATGATACTATATTGATAACCAACCATTACGTCAGTACTTTTTTCAACACATTTGCCCAAAAAATGTCTTTTATTTAATTGTAATTGGGCTATTATTGGGGATTGTAAACAATGCGTTGTATAATATAATCGCACTTGTAATGTAAATTGGTTTCCATGGTTACGGTATTATTTTTTTTTAAATGTAGGTACGTCAAGAGGGTTTTAAGTCTCAAACCAATTCATTGTTTTTGCATAAAGTATAAACTATTTTAGCTTTAAAATAATAAATTAACACTAAATTTCATTATTATATTTAATTTACTGAACATTACAAGTATTGGACTACAAATATTAATTTGTCTAGAAAAATTAAGAACTTGTATCGATGGCCGTAAAGCCCATTGCTAAAAAAATTACTATCAGGGTCTGCTCTGTCTGTGTCAGTGGCGCCATTTTTAAATCTATTTGTTTTTGTATTTAATTGACTATTAATAACAAATGTCGAATTAATAATTTCGAGGAAGAATACCTAAATTTGACTTCACCAGATATACTAATCCAGGTGATAATCGAATGTTGATAACTGACTAAGTACGCTGACTAATAGCTACTTAACTTAAAACTTCAAAGGAAGAAAATAAGGACGAAGCTTTAAACAGAATCAAGAACTACTTAAATAATGTATTTCGAGATACCTAGCAATGCATTAACAAACACACAAGCCCAATTTCACCCTAATGGTGAATCTAATTGTGAAAAGTGTTCAAAGTGTACCAACAAAATTAATGTGAAGAAAATGTTTTGATATCGCTTGAGAACTTTTATTTATTTTGTAAATAATAAAAAGTTAATAATAGAAGTGTGTCTTTCCTCGCAAATGTGTTGAAAATCGTCGTATGACAGGCAACTCGTGAGCGAATTGGTCATATACTCGACTTCTCGTAAATAATGACTAACTTCGAACCCTTATATCTTAATCTACTATTACGTAACAAGTACAGATAGACTCCAAAAAATTAAAGTAGTTTTTATTACTGAAAATATATATATATCGTTCACTCATCTGCTGTAAAAATATATAAAGTGTTGAGAATCTGAGTGGCTGAAAGAAGCTAAACTGTAATGATTTAAAACATAAATAGCGACGATTCGATGTATAACATATATTAACAAAAAATGTTAAAACATTACTCATTTCCTACACACAAGCAATTATTTGCCGAACTGACCTAAACAAACAGGTGTTTGTTGTGACCCACGACCCTACATAATTGAGTATCAAATGACAATTACGCCAGTTCCCTAATGTTTGACAAAAATCGATAGAAATATGATCATTTAAAAAATAACTATAGAAAAACCAATCCATTCATCCAAACATTTTCCAAACACATTGCTTTAAAACTAAACATTTGACAAAACACAGATTTTACAAATGTTTTCTTTATCAAATATTGCAAATGTTAAACTAACATTCTCAAAAATATTATTTGACCTAGTACTACGTTTATAAAATTTGTGATTATTTATAAAACGGTAGATAAACTGTCACTTAATAAAAATGATCGGAGTATCTTCTTTTTCAAATTTTGTATTATCTGTTTTTCTTTGTGATGTTCTACTATTTGTAAGTAATAATGGCGGATGGATTATTATTCGCTAAGTGTTCGAAAACAATTGTGCGTGTTAATAAGTTGCCGCTACTTTCAAAACAAGATTAATTGACATGGTGTATAACATCACTATGGTGTACAACCATAACCTACCTTCTTTTTGTTATAAAGTCATATTTTTACACTCAGCCACTTCTGTCAAAAAGTCTGTCGCTCGCTTGCACTTCTGTCTCAAAGTCTCTTTTTTGTATTTTGGTTAGACCAAAGAAAACAGATTCCTTAGATTTCTCACAGATATTTAATTTTGAGGCAATTGAATTAATTATCAAACAATGCATTTTTCAAACTATGCTATACATTGGATTTTAAATTGGCATAGATAAAAAATTATAAGTTTAAAATTTTTTATTTTTATTTTCTCTGTTTTTCCTAATGGTTGACTGGGAGAGAATGCTTTTAGCATTAAGTCCGCCAATTGTATTTTTACTTGTGGTACAATAAAGTTTTAATAAATAAATAAATAAAAATGCTTTGGTGTACGTGGGGCGCACTATAAGTTTCCGGAATGAATATGAAAAAATACTATTAAAGGTACAAAATTAATTTATTGTTTTTCAAAATAATCTCCCTTGGCGTCTATGCACTTTTTCATTCGATGAAACCAGTTTTGAAAACTTTTGTGCCACTCCTCTGTGGTGACCTCTGAAACGTGTTTTTCATACTCCTCGACAGCCTCTTCTGGTGATGAAAATCGTTGACCGCGTAATTGGTTCTTAATTTTTGGGAACAGAAAAAAGTCACAAGGTGCCAGGTCGGGACTGTATGCAGGATGACTCATGAGTTCTACATTTTTCGCCTTCAAAAAGTCGTTTGTCTGTCTGGCCGTGTGAGAACTAGCATTGTCGTGGTGCAGGATGATACGGCGTTTACGGTTATTTTTACGGAGTTCGTCAATAACTTCCGGCAAACAAATGGTCGTGTACCAGTCACTATTCACTGTACGACGATTCTCTGAAGCAACAGTAGCCACGTGTCCAGTTTTATTAAAAAAAGAAGCAATCATCCGCTTAGATGCACTTTTCACGCGCGCCACTTTGGTTGGTTTCGGCTCATCTTGAAAGACCCATACGCTCGATTGCTGCTTTGTTTTGGGATCGTAGCAATAAATCTATGTTTCGTCACCTGTTACGATGTCCCACACCAAATTTGACGCACCTGTTTGTCTGTTTCAATCATACGGCGCACAGCATTGATGTTTTTGTTGGTCACAGCGGTGGACGGCCGACCATCGCGAGATTCGTCACTGAGATTGATACGCCCACGCTTGAATTCTGCAAACCTGCTATAAACAGTTGTCTTGCATGGTGCTTCATTGCCAAAAGCTGTTTCAAGCCGAGCGATGCTCTGTTGAGCTGTCAAATTACACTTAAAACCGTAGAAAATCATACTACGAAAATTTTCCCGAGTTAAATCCATGTTGATGCAGGCACACAATTTTTTAAATGGCGCCACAAGGTAAAAACAAAAGACATAGGTAGATATATGTACATAGGGCGCACTGTAAGTTTCCGGAACTGGCCACTTACATAAACAATATTTAAAAATTTATTGCAACATTTGAAAATAGAACTCTTTGGCTGTAGAATGCAGTTAGTTTCATCTGACTGTCTTTTGTTTTTACCTTGTGGCGCCATTTAAAAAATTGTGTGTCTGCATCAACATGGATTTAACTCGGGAAAATTTTCGTAGTATGATTTTCTACGATTTTAAGTGTAATTTGACAGCTCAACAGAGCATCGCTCGGCTTGAAACAGCTTTTGTCAATGAAGCACCATGCAAGACAACTGTTTATAGCTGGTTTGCAGAATTCAAGCGTGGTCGTATCAATCTCAGTGACGAATCTCGCGATGGTCGGCCGTCCACCGCTTTGACCAACAAAAACATCAATGCTGTGCGCCGTATGATTGAAACAGACAGGCATGTGATCTACCATGAAATTCGCGCATCCTTAGAAATAGGCATGAGTCAAATACAATTAATCCTACACAAACATTTGGGTGTGAGAAAGCTGTGCTCGCGGTGGATCCCACACAACTTGACCGAGGCTCAAAAAACGGACCGCGTCACTTGGTGCAGTGCCATGCTTACCAGATTCAACGAAGGTGCGTCAAATTTGGTGTGGGACATAGTAACAGGTGACGAAACATGGATTTATTGCTACGATCCCAAAACAAAGCAGCAATCGAGCGTATGGGTCTTTCAAGATGAGCCGAAACCAACCAAAGTGGCGCGCGTGAAAAGTGCATCTAAGCGGATGATTGCTTCTTTTTTTAATAAAACTGGACACGTGGCTACTGTTGCTTTAGAGAATCGTCGTACAGTGAATAGTGACTGGTACACGACCATTTGTTTGCCGGAAGTTATTGACGAACTCCGTAAAAATAACCGTAAACGCCGTATCATCCTGCACCACGACAATGCTAGTTCTCACACGGCCAGACAGACAAACGACTTTTTGAAGGCGAAAAATTTAGAACTCATGAGTCATCCTGCATACAGTCCCGACCTGGCACCTTGTGACTTTTTTCTGTTCCCAAAAATTAAGAACCAATTACGCGGTCAACGATTTTCATCACCAGAAGAGGCTGTCGAGGAGTATGAAAAACACATTTCAGAGGTCACCACAGAGGAGTGGCACAAAAGTTTTCAAAACTGGTTTCATCGAATGAAAAAGTGCATAGACGCCAAGGGAGATTATTTTGAAAAACAATAAATTAATTTTGTACCTTTAATAGTATTTTTTCATATTCATTCCGGAAACTTATAGTGCGCCCCACGTATAATAGAATTTTAACTTTCGATTAGTTTGTCAAATGAGTGACTTTAATAATGACTGGTTTGTCATGGTATAACATTGTCAAGCAAAAATTTATCTAACGTTTTTTACCAAATGATTGTTTGTCATACATTTTTATCTTATGATATTAATATATTTATACAAAGATTTAGTATTATTGAAATAAATGGCTGCCTGCCCGATTTTAAACTTCCTTGAAATATAATTTATGTGGAACTAGCTGTTTCCCGCAGCTCCGCCTGCGTCAAAAAGTAGCTTGTGTTTGACCCCGTCTTCAACTAATATTCATTCAAACCAAATTTCATTAAAATCCGTTCAGCGGCTTGGCCATGAAAACGCGACCAACTGATAGATAGACTTTCTCACTTATTATGTAGTATGGCAGATTCTGCTAAATCAGATTCTGTCGTACATCATCATGAGATGTATGTGTCTTAAAATTGTGTTTTCCTGGTGCAATAAAGTGTTTATTATTATGTATCTCCGCTTGGGATTCACGGGTTACCTCGGTTATTATTATTATTATTTTATGAAGATGGTTCATTCTCCCTCTCAAAAGGGGTACATACCGAAACATACGGGCCGTAGCCGAAGCATGTAAAGGGAATTAATTGATGGTGTTTTAAGTAGAAGAGATAGATGATGTTGTTAAGATTTTTCCGGAAAGTCTAAAAGTGTTAAGAATAACCGCTTTTGGATAAGGAAAAGGACATTTTTATTAACGTCAAGCACGTCTAGAGATTTTTGCAATGAGTTAGGAATTACACCGGTCGCTGAGATAACTATGGGAATTATATGTACTGTTTCTACTATCCACTGTCATTTTAGTTCTATTGCTAATTCTTGATATTTGGTGAGTTTTTGAGATATGGCAGTTTGAATATTGTGTGTATTTGGGATAGCTATATCAATAAGGAACGCAGTTTTATTAATTTTGTCTTGAAGTGTGATGTCGGGCCGGTTGAAATGAATAGTTTTATCTGTAATTCTTTGTTTTTACTGATTGTTTTATCCCAGTAAATTCTGTAGCTATTATTATCGAGTATGGTTTAGGCTTATACTTATAGTATGGCATTTTCTTTGTGATAAAATTATATTTATATGCAAGGTGTTGGTGTATAACAGCCGCCACTTGGTCATGGCGGTGCTTATAGTCTGTTTGAGCAAGAGACTTGCATGCTGAGGTAATGTGCTGAATTGTTTCAGAGTTCGAGTGACAATGTTTACAACTATCTGAGGGTATATTAGCGCGAATTATATATTTCTGGTAATTTCGTGTGTCAATAACCTGATCCTGCCGTTTCTGGAAAGAGCTCTCCACGTTGTAGCCATCGTTCGACGCCTTATTGTCGACAAAAAGCTGCTCCAAATCGTGTCAATGTCTTCCGTGTAGGGATTTTCGTCGCCATGTAGCGATCTTCTCTTATTTATTTATTTAAGGTACACCAACAGATTACATGTTTACATTATTTTATACATTCTAAATTAATACTTGTTCTAGTATGCAACCCAATTATAGGTGAACACAACATTCTCTTTATTATTACTTCGTCGGAGGGGTACCATGGGATTGTGTTACCTACCGAAATACATATAAGTATATTATATACCTAAAGGCGGTACCAAAAATCTTTGATACCGGGTGTACAGGGTCGATTATTTTTATCTTTATCATGAAGCTCACTCTATTCGAATGGGAATATATTTTTGCCCATGGCTTATTTAATGTTTTTTTTTTGTTCATTAAAGCGTCTAGTATTGTATGTTAAAGTACATATCAACGGCAGTTAAATACATCAACGTTATAGTCGAATGAATATCGACGACTCGAGCCCTTGAAATCCCTTCCAATCACGACATCACGCGATGCAACGCTTGTTTGTTCACTTATTGGCCCGTTTTGAATGTTCACTTTCGCCAATAGCTATGTTTTTTTATTGATAAATTCACATAAGTAGGTAATTTTCCTGTTCGATTTCCATTAGGTGGTAATCCCGGAGTAGAAGGTACAATTAGGCGAACACGGATTAAAACTTCAACATTCTTGCAAATAAAAAGGCGAATACGAATTCCGCTAACATATTATAAATAGGTAGAAAAATATTTCAAAGTTGTCTAAATAAGTACCTACTTAATTAAAGTAATTCTCGAAAGTTCCACGAGAAAGGAAGCGAACCCTCGGGTAGTCGCAAGATAAAGTTGGATGGTAGTCCTTTGGGTGAGCCAGATGCGTTTAAATCTGACCAGACAATTTTAGCACTACCTATATGCACTAACATATCCGGATCATTAAAAAGTCATGGAAATCATGAGTCCGGTTTCCCTTATCAAAGGAAATGAGCTAAGATGGCAGTCATCCCATTCTAAAAATCATATATATATATATTAAGTACATTAGGTACATTAATTAGTATCCTAAGCTAGGAATGCGACTGGTAAATTTACATGCTCGGATAATATTGATGTTCGGCAGATTTCTATGACATAAAAACGATAGTAAATTGACAATCAAGCATGCATGTAAAGTGTGAAAACGTTTTGTAGATTTGTCTCTCACGTTGGCTCTCTCAGGGGAGACAAGGTAACTTTGCTTGTGGCCTTGGCCCACCTAGACGGAAGCGACTTCCCCTGACACTGTTATGTGGTCCTTTTAATGCAAGAATCTGCTAGAAAAACCCATCATTTAAAGTTTAGTCGGCTTAAAGGGATTGCTAAGGTAATAACTTGCAATCACAACACAGCCAGGTAGATTCATTATTCTCCATAAGTAATGAAGTTATAACGAAGAATAAGCAGTAAAGCAACCAACAATATTTAATTATAACTGATAGCAGATCCCGCAGGGATGTGAGGTGAATCTCTATTACAAAGTCTTTGCATATAAAAAAACATTAGCTTTAGTTTTTCTATTGTTTTTTAATTATTTACCCTCTTATTTTCAAAGGTTTATAAAGCCCAGTTTAACTAAAATGTGTTTCGTCTCGTTCTTTTACGTGAAGTTTAAATGAATATTTTTAGTCAAAAAGTCTTAACAATAGTTTGTTACCTTTTTTAAATTAGGCGGTAAGTCATTATTCCTAATTTCGAAAAATTGAACTTTCAAACCATAGAGTCCATAGACCAACCCAGTTTCGGCATTCTCATATTCCATGCAATTTTCGAAATGTTATGTCTATGGCGATTAAAATATATGCTATACCTCATTCCCTCATTACACTATGATCCAATAACCAATTTTTTTTTTTTTTGTTTTAACTGGAATCACAAATAAGTATCTGTGTATAAAATACACGGTAAATTTTTGCGAGATAGCCGTAGAGCATCAAAACAAAATTTCTATAATTATCTTACAACTGCGCGCAGAATAACTTATAAAATTGCGGACTTATGCAAACAAACATCAAAATAAAAAAAGTTGGCTAATTTTTCTTATTGAATCTCAGATTTTCCTAACTGCCCAATAAACGTCGACACCCCCTTTACGACACAACTAATAAAATGCCTTCAGGACACTCCAATGTAAATTCCAGCGCTTTATGCGCTATACGTAATTTCCGTATTCAGCCAGAAAATGGCTATAAAATTTTGTAAGCCGCTGATTAAAGCGCCCTGTGGCTTGATGTTGAAGGTGGAATCCTTGGAAATTGTTAGAGTAAGTCCATTATGTAAGCGGTTAAGAGGTTATTTTTTACGGCTTATGTTTACGGATCAAGTGGCCAGTTTTCTTTTAAACTAAGCGAAATAAAATACCGTTTCCACCAAAAATCATTCTGGAGATCCTTGGAGGCCTGTGCCCATTACTAGACTCACTGCGGCTGAAATAGAGGTGATTATTATCAAATCGTACAGTTTTAAGAAATGACTCCAAGTTTGAGGGAAATTAAATTAAACTATTTTAATACGGTTTTATCGCGTTTATTACTTATTTATTTACACCTGACGTTTCAAACACTTTACAGCGTTCATGGTCGCAGGCAGACTAAGTTAACATTTGTCTTTGAAAAAAAAAAGACAAATGTTAACTTAGTCTGCCTGCGACCATGAACGCTGTAAAGTGTTTGAAACGTCAGGTGTAAATAAATAAGTAATAAACGCGATAAAACCGTATTAAAATAGTTTAATTTAATGAATAACAATCGCGAAAACATAAGAAAACATTTTGAGGGAAATGTTGTACTATACAAATAAAGATTCATTTTATGTAACATATTTAATTTGTATTTCACTGTGTGCAAAGAAGTGTTGAATAAATAATAAATAAATAAATAAAGATAATCATAAAAACATTGGCAATCTCAATAAAGTACAAATAAAAGGCTTATAACCATAGTAATATGAAGCGCGTTGCCGACCCTGAAGGAATTTTTTCACCCCTTTTTGAAGAATCCCGTGTTATAGTCACTAGGGAAAACCAGGGCAGGGAGTTTATTCCATAATCGCAGTGTACGAGGGAGGAAATTCCGCTTGAAGCGTACTGTACGCGATAACATGGGCTCCAATGTATGGGGATTAAATCCCTGACGATGGCGCGAGTGCGATGGTAAAAAGTGGCCGTTATTCTTTAATGCTTATAACAGGAACAAAAACTGATTTAAGCAAGAAATTTAATTTCGTTTTCACACGAAAAACTGTCCGATAATCGAGATAAGTTCGCTCGAAATTGGTAACTCATTTTTTATTCATTTCAATTATCAGCTCTTTTGTCGAAAAGAGCTCGTTCCATTTCAATACTAATGGTTTCAATACTGGTATCACACGGTGCTCACTTTCTTTCAATTTTTCAATAAAATTTTTCCTCTTATGTTATATAACGGCTTTTCTAAAGACATCATTTCGCTCATTATCAAAAATTTAAGAGCTCGGCTCATATCGGTGGAGCTTCGTCCATTCTTCTCGATTATAAGCGAGATCCGTTAGCTAAGTACATATAAATTCAATTGGTAATGAACGAAGCATCCAACCTGCTTCATTAGTTTTTGGTTTGCGACTCAACAAATCCTCATTTTAAGCAGATAAGCTTTAATATTTGAACACAATCCTGGATAAACAATATATATCTATAGAACTTTCTCTATCTGTCTCGCATGTTAACCTTACCGGTTCGATGACAGACTGCTGGTTCCTTTAGAACCGGTGATACCTACAAATAAAATTAAGTATTTTTCGAGCGGTCTAGATGTAAATGCATTGAACTCAAAAGAGGCAGGGCGCCAGGAAGGCTTGCAATCGTGCCAAATTTGTGTGCCAGGGTAAAGCAGAGTAATTGCTACTCTCTGTACGTTTAACCATTAAAACTTTCTAAGGGTTTTGCCACCATATTTGCATATATATTTAATTTTTATAAGTTTTTTTCTTTTTATAATTTTTCACAGAATATAAATTAATTAATTAAATAAAAATTAATTATTAAAAATAATTAATTAATTAAAAATTTCATATTTTATTACTTGTTATATCTAAACATGTTGCGGATACGTTTTTGTAATTTATACCTATTTTGACGATGCGCGTAGGTAACGGATGAATCAATGTATTTTTATTTTACTTATTTTTTTTTTATTAATTAACAAATTAAATACATAACCATAATATTAATTTTACTTTTTAATTTGATTTAATTGAGTAAAAAAAATTAAATAAAATCGCATGCATTTCGTGTTCTGTATTAACGCAAACAATTGCAGCTTATTCCAGACGGGTGGCTTGTCGTTGAGCTTTGCAAGCTTTGTGGACTGTGTCGTAGTTTGCAGTCCGTATTGATCAGCGTGGATGATGCTACATACAGTGAAGTTTTCTTTGTCTAATATAGTGCTGGAGAAACTGTTTCTTTTTACTTACTTAAGTTAGAGTTCGTAGCCCTTCGTTCTTACATTCACCACGGGCACCCGAGATAAAGAGATTTTAAAATTTTAGTTTGCTAATTCTTAGTTTTGAATACTTTAAAACAGCATAGCACAACTGAAATACTATTTTATATGTATGTTTATTGTAAATTTGAACACGTTTGTATACTTTGGAATCGTTTAAATGTCGCTTATATTCTTTTTCTTTCTTTCTTCAACCATTTTTAGGCGTTTGCTTCTCTCTACTCGTTAATAATTATTGCTTAAAACACGGCGAACTGAGCTGGATCGCAGCATTCAATCATCATCGTGTATTCCTAGTTGCGTCGTCAGCTTACGCTTCGGAGCGTACCCTAACGCTACAGCGTTAGGGTGACTTACAAGTCATGGTCCTAGATTTGGCGGAACTGGTAAATACAATGGAGCGACTGCCGTCTGACCTCCGTAACCCTTTTTACAGGGAAACCAGAATAACAGGAACATGACCTAAGGTGTGTTAGTGGCCAACACTGTCAGAATTTTTCAGGCTGCCCTAAGGCATCTGACACAGCCTCACGACTGCTATCTATCGATAACAACCGGGACCAACGACTTAACGTGCCTTCAGAAGCATGGAGGAGCTCAAAATAGAAAATGCCACTAAAATGGCGACCAATCCAATAGTGGTCGCGTCACGTCATCGCTAGACACGCGCATTCGCTACGGATAACGAGCTCCTATCGCAGCATTCTATACAGAATGAAAAACGCATAATAAAAAGTTTTTAAAGAAGTAGGTAAAATACTTTGATATCAGGACGTACAAGGTCAGAAAAATATACTTAATGTAGGCATCGTTATTATGATGATTTAATTGTAATAGGAAAGATGCCATTAAAAATATTGATACGAGTATACTCTCTGTTCTGTTTCGAAATGCTATCTTAATACTAGTATATCTATATCTAAATGTGTTTCTATATGCTGTTGCATGTCCACAGCGACCGTCGCCAAATGGAATTGCTCAGTTGCAGTGAACGAATCTAAATAATAGGTTACCCTTTCGTTCAGGCGATAATCTAACCTACATGTATATTTTTAAACTTTTATTTAATGTTACCTCACTGTGTATATTGTATGTTTAATAAGATGAAAGAAAGCCTTTGCTCAAAAGTAGGACGTAAATAGGTCTTTTTTGCATTTAAAAAAAAACACAACGTGCTTAATCGGTCTGATTTGACCGTATATATATATATTTATTGTTTCTATATAAATATTTTATTACATATATAAACTAAATAAAAGTAATTAAAAACTTGTTGAAAACTAATTTAAAAACTAATATTTACAAGTTATATAGTCCGATTTGGGACTCCCAAATCGTTACATCGCGGCAATGTGCCCAAACGGCTAGCAGCATTGCCACGTTGGATAGCAATGCTGATCCTCTGTGCGAGAAAACATCCAAAACAAAGAATATTTAATAATAGGCAATTTGACCAGCAAAAAAACACGTTTTGTGTAACGTACTTGTTGTTTATAGCCCTAAATGTCCCACTTCTTTCTTTAATGAATCAATCAATTTTTGCTCAAAATTATTTGTTTACAAGGCGGTATTTTTATATTACATTAATTGTCTACGGACAACATTTTTCTTTTACCTCTTTTTTTTTTTAATTTTATTTATTTAAGTCGGTAAGGGCCGGCCTCGGAGAACATACTGCGACCAAATCGCAGACATATTAAAAAAGGGAGATGTCAGGAGTACCCGTAATCGACGAGCGTGTATGAAGAGAGTGATGAGCGTAGAAGAAGCGAGGGAAGTCTGTAAGGATCGTAGGAAATGGAAATCCGTGGTCTCTGCCTACCCCTACGGGAAAATGAGGTAATGGTATGTATGTATGTTTTATTTATTTGAAATAACAAACAGATACAAAATATGTGTTGTATAAAATAAACAATATGTAAATGTAACAACTCTGTAACCAATCACGTTATCCACAGATTAAAGAAACAAGTATTTATAAAATAATTACTGGAGGGAAATTATAAAGAAAATGTGTAAGGGTAGGTACAAAATAACTCAGCAAGCATACAAGGTGAATAACAACATACAGGTCGCATAATCTACCTTTACAGTGAGTCTTGTTCAGAAAGTAATGACAATAAAAGTTTTTTATACATAAAAGGAAAACAGTTAAATATGTCAATGCCTTCAAAGCCTACAAAAAGCTCTTGCGGACGTGTGCATAAATTTTCTTTAATTTAATTATGTATCTGTCATAAGTTTCATTCTTTCAATAAAAATCAAGATTTACTGTTTTTAAAAATTAAATCAGATATGATATTATGATAAAAGTCTGAAAAAGTTATATATATTTTTTCACTCGTACGATCAATGAGATAACACATCATTATTCTATTAAAATCTTATCGGGTCTAAAAATAGATTTTCTAAAAAACAGTTTATCCAATAGCCCATGTTCCCATGATAGAGGATAATGATTTCTGGATACCTTTTGTGTAAAGGGATGGTGGCCCCAGTTTACATTCTAAGGTTCTCTTTGATTATGTAAGAATTTCACATCATATATGTTGTTTCATTTTGCTGCGATATTTATGAGCACGTATAATTTTGTCTCTCACATTTTAGAATCTCTTTTACTGAGCTAGGATTTAGATATTCAAATTCTGGATGAGTCAAGTTACTTCAGGACTTTACTGATTTACAATCAGCGGTAAGGATTTAGGCAGTAAATACAAGAAACATATTAGAACTAATATTAAGAAACATGAAGCCACTTAAAGGTTTCCACGAATAGAAACAGTATGTTTTATAGAAAGTCATGTACAGAACACTATCAAGGCAAGACAAAAAATTTGTGAATTTGATCTCAAAGAGTAATTATAATAATTAAACTAGCAAGTAACGTACATACACGAGTATTTTTATTCTCTGGGAAAATTTTATGTATGTACAAGCCAGAATGTTTGAAAAATCTCTATCAATTTATGAATGAATATTTTATTGCACCATTTACATAAATTAAATTGATTAACAACATAATGGTACATCAAATGAAGTCCACAATTTTTGCACTTTATTTTTAACTAGCAACCCGCCCCGACTTCGTCCGGGTTATACAAAGTATGTAGTAAGTTAAAATAAAGATAAACACTTCACTTTCAAAACCGGCTACATAGATCTTTCTGACGCCGAGTAGTTCCTAATAACCTATGAATACTGTATGAATGTAGTTCCAAGGAAGATCGAAACATAGGCATATAGGCCCATAGAGCCGTCAAGATCGAAATTAAATGTGTTTATTTTTTTAAATTACTTGGCTGATCCTAAAAATCTTTTCGGATAAAAAGAAACCTTATTCTTACCACTACAAATATTTTTAGCACTCTCCCAGTTTCATCCTCAGCTCCCGCTTCCATTGCACATGCCTTCGGGTTGTTTCAATTCCTATTGTTATTTTGGCATGATTTACGAATGGCCGCATGCCTAACGTCAGCCTTCCTTGGGAACACAAAATGCACAGTTAGATTAATATAATCATATATTTAACGACACCTACATGTCGGTATCCTATCATAAGATAAAAAAGTACGACAAACAATCATTTGACAAAAAAGTTATATAATTCTTTGCTTGACAAAGTTATACCATATAAACCAGTCTTTCTTAAAATTACTCATTTGACAAACTAATCAAAAGTTAAAATTCTATTACACCAAACTATTATTTTAAAACTAATATTTTTGTAAATTATGTCAAATTAAAAATACAATGCATTTTTCAAACGTTATACGTATAGCAGAAAGTGCATTGTTTGGTAATTGATTCAATTGCCACAAATCTCTGTGACAAATTTAAGAATACTGTTTTCTTTGGTCTAACCAAAGTTCATAAAAGATTCAATTCGAAGCCTATCTATAGCTTATAAAGATTTATACTCACACAAGTAAATTTCTTACATTTACGGAAACCTACTGCGACTTTGTTTCAGAAGCTAGGTTAGGTTATGGTTATACAGTGACCATGACACGAGCGAGCGAGCGTCTATTTTGTTTTGAAATAAGCTACGGCTCTTAAAGGATTTCATACGTTTAATAATTTGCAGTGAAAAATGTAAGTTTAACTAAATAAAACCTTTTTAGATACGCAACCTTAATTACTCCGACTTTGTTTCAGAAGGTAGGTTCGGTTAAAGAAGATTGGCAGAGACCTATAGACTGGTGGTACCGTCTTAAGACGAAATGTAGGACAATGAAAATATTACTAATTTATTTGTATTAAATTATGTAATAAAAAAAGTAATCATGCCATATCTCTACAACTTATAAGTAAAAAGATAAATGCATTTGAATTTAATATGGGCCAAAGTGTAGAAAGATAACAATTATATCGCTAACAATGAAAATAATACTAAATTATTATTTATCGTATGTAGTAGGTATTTTTAAAGTGAAGATTATTTTATTATATTAGAGACGGAAGCAATCTCAATTCCCGTTACACAGCACAAACTAGCGTTATATATTGCGATTAATTATTGCTTGTCAGTTTTGTTTGCACAATTTAATTGAAAACAAAAGTTCATTTTTCTTTATTATCTTAAGTTGTAGAAAAACTTGAATGTATGAAAAATAAGTGACACGATATCGAGTATGAAATACCAAAAAATCAACACCCTACATCTTATACTTTAATGGGTACCACGCCTGCCAATCTTCTTTGAACTTGCCAGGTTTTCGTGCTGTACGTAACACTTGATTAGTTGTAAAATTAAATTTATTTAATTAAATTAACCTGCCAAGTTCAAATTTAGAAGTATTATAATTTTAGATATTTTTAACCAAGTACCTACGTATTTTCACAACTATACCATATTTTTAGTTAGGTAGGTATAAGGTAAAGTGAATTTCGGACAGATGGACCGTTGTTGACGTGAATAAGGTGGCGGGTAGTGGCTGGATGCGGAAGGCGGAGGACTGGGTTTGGTGGCGAGTCTTGGGAATGGCAAATGTTTACCAGTGGATCAGGTTGTTGATGAAGATGATTATGATCGATTTTAAAGTGCATCTAAACTTGGCATTGGATTGGATTTCAACCCTTTTTTAGGAGTTTAAACAGTCTTGAATATGAAATGATTTATTTGGATATGGATCAAAATACAGTGAAACGAATAATGTGGCTTAGTTTGTACCGGCGTTACTGTTGTAAATTTTAACTGAAAAAGTAGTTGATGTGACGTAACTGCAATAGTTAGACATATGGTACCACGGACTTTTTTGTAGACCTTTGTAAGGTCTACAAAAAAGATGTGAGATGATAAAAAAAATGTACTACAACATTTTTTTTATCATCTCACAGGGTTAAACCAGCGTTTGCAATGTAAGCGCTAAAATGTGTTTTAATTTACGACGTCACGTCAAAAACCTCTTAAATTATCAGTGTTTCTCTACTAGGTATATTATGCATGAATTATACATATAAACCTTCCTCTTGACACCTCTATCTATTAAAGAAAACCGCATCAAAATCCGTTGCGTAGTTTTAAAGATATAAGCATACATAGGGACAGACAGACAGCGGAAAGCGACTTTGTTTTATACTATGTAATTGATCCCTAAATCGAGTTTGGGCAAAAACACATGGTTTGTATGTATGTATGCATGTTTATACCGCGATAACTGCCGAACCGATGGTATGATTTTGTTGAAATTTTGTAGGCATGTAGGAAATATGAACAGAATTTTCAAGTTCGTTGGGCATCAAAATGGATTAGTCGTTTTGGAAATATTCATAAAAATGTCCGCGGTTATATAGTAAACGAAACCGTAGCGTGTTTTAAATTTGGGTAGCGCCATCTAGGTGTCACTTAGGGCATTTATTGTATTAGAAATGTCGAAATCAGTTCTAATAGCAAGCGGATATACCTACATGATTTAAAAGCGAATACATCGAAAAACTCAACATTTTTTTTTTATCCGTTTAGCTGTTTTTGCAATAAAATCCAAAGTGTGTATAGTAGGCATGTATAGAATTTTTAAGTTCGTTTGGCATCAAAATCCGTTAAGTAGTTTTTAAGATATTGGCATTAATGTAAAAATAAATATTTATTGATAACTCCAAAGCTGTAAGTCCGTTTTCGTTGATAATCAGAATGTATGTAGGAAACGTTTTGATACGTATGATTTAGTGATATTCGACCGACTTTCAAAAAAGAGGATCTAATGTGTATTTCGTATTTGTTACTTAATAACTCCGTTATTACTGAAACGATTCAAAAAACTATTTTTAAGTTCGATAAGGCATACTTTCAGTTTAGTTCAATTTAATTTCTAAAGCGATTGGTTCAGTAGTTTAGTAATAAAATAATAATAACTGTAAAACACCTAAAATTAAAGTGATGATGTCGTCGATGTAAACTAATCATCTTTTTTCCAAATTACAAAAATAATGTATTTTTCTCAAATAAGTGGGGACATCGTGAAGACATTTTGAAGTCGGGATATTAATCTACAAGGGTGGGAGTAGAATGATCAATGGACCTTATAGTCTATCGAACTAAATATTAACGATAACAGGAGGTGCTTTTTAAAGTAGATAAATCTCTCAAATATTAATGAACTACAAGTTTCTTCCAAAATCCGAAACGGAGGAGGTTCTCAATTCGAGTGAATGTTGACAGCATAACTCTCCAACACAACCTCTCGTCCGGGTATCAACATCTGGCCCACGTAGGGGGCGGGCAACGGGTACAATTAAGACTTACCCGGCTAACGAGGCTCTGAATAAAACAACATTCCTAAGGAGAGTTGACGTCAGGCAGGCGGCCCGTCGTAAAATATTAGCCAAATTATAGGAATGGTCAAGGTCAATGGTCAACAAAAAGGAATGCGTCTATAGATAGGGCGCCACCGCAAATTGTCTCTAAACATGGAGAAGACAGACAGTGTAACTAAAAAACTCCATTATGTCTGAACCGATTTATTTATTATTTTGTCTGAAAGGAAATACTTACTTTCAATAAGATTCCATAGAAAAATTCCGTAGAAACAAACAACTTTAATGAAATAGTAGAAAATCTATTTTAATACGGTTTTTATCGCGTTTAATACTTACTAGCTGTTTCCCGCAGCTCCGTCTGCGTCAAAAAGTAGCCTTAAAAAAAAGGTTTGACCCCGATTCTTCAACTATATCCATACCAAATTTCATTAAAATCCGTTCAACAGTTTGGCCATGAAAGCTTAACAGACAAACAGACAGACTTTCGCATTTCTAATATTAGTGTGGATATTATAGTATAGTATGGATTATTAATATATTAATAATTAATAACCCCTCTAACAACAGCAGTTAAAATAATTTAAAATAGTTGAATTTAATATGAACAATCGCGAAAATATAAAAAAAAATATTCGTAAAAAGGCAGTATGACTGACATATGAAAGAGCGATAATACAATCATGCAAATAAACTCAATTCAACATTTTGATCTTTCATATTTTTAAATTCACTTTCTTGATCTTGAAATATTTTATTTTATGTTTTCTAAGGCTAATCGACATTAAAATTAATTTTTGGAGTCAGTCTTACTTGGGTAAAATCCATGTAGCTTGAACTCCAAAGGTCTATCAATGCCAGGGTGTAAAACCCTGGTATTAGAGAGTTTAATTGACTCTATTTGCCTTGGTCTACTTATATTTATCTTCTTCGTCCAAGCGTATTTCCCAATCGCGTCCTGAGCTTACGCTTCGGAACGTAAGATATATTGTTAATCGTGTTCCTAGATTTGGAAGTACTGGTTGTTCCCATGGAGCGACTACCTTCTGACCTTCGGGATGAACAGAAACATGGTCAGAAGTGTTTTAGTGGCTGACATTGTCCGATTTTTCAGAATGCCTAAAGGTATTTGACACAGGATTACGATAAATCTCTCCCAGGTGTATGACACTTTTGGGTAGTACCCCAGTAAATGATAGGAAGTATTATTTTTATTTTTGTGGCTAAACTTTATTGAGTGAAATTCGCGAGGTCATGTTCGCGGCGAACAACTAGTTATTATTTGTACAATTCAATTGATAAGTTCAAATACTTAAGGCGCTGTATCCCTCAACCTTTCAGTATTTGATATCGCGATATTTGACATAGTACGTACTCGTAATGAAATAAGGTTGAATACCGGTTGGCCTGTCACCAGTCCCAGTTAAAACCCGTGTCTGCCATTTCGGTTGTTTTTTTTTTTTTCACTTTTAATTTAATAATTCAATAATTATAACCAAATATTGTTATTTTTTTAGGTATCCCTCTTGCTCATTAAGTTATACTTTTTATAGCAGTGGCGTGCATACCATATAGACAAAAAGACACTGCCTACCCTGTAAT
Source organism: Euzophera pinguis (assembly GCA_947363495.1). Classification (NCBI taxonomy): domain Eukaryota; kingdom Metazoa; phylum Arthropoda; class Insecta; order Lepidoptera; family Pyralidae; genus Euzophera; species Euzophera pinguis. Next base: position 4,526,581 of record OX376164.1, read on the forward strand.
TCACCAAAAATAAAATATTTTTTTATACAATATAATTCCATAATTCAAAAACAACGCCGCGCGCCAAATTACCATTCGCTTCTTTTATATAATAGCGTACGTACTTATTTGCGCGCTACGAGGTAAACGACCTCTAGCCGAAACGGAACCGCAGGCAACCGCGGGAAGCGGCGACAGAGCGAGGCCAGCCTTTTTCCAAAAACTCAAAAAATTTACAAACACTAAGAAAATCACTATGTTGCTGCAAATTTAAAAAGTCATACGTTGGAAGATGAAGGAAAGTGTATTATTTTTGGTAGGATAATAATTTTCAAATTCTAAATTGAGTGATAGTTTTCGTAAATATTTCGACAACCATTTTGCATTCTGTTGTTTACAGTGAAAGTGAATGAAGGACAAACTTTATTTTTCTCTTTTATTAACATAGTTTATTACTTGTTTTTAGTTTAGAATGGAAATGTTTTTGTGTGATTATTGTATGCCGAGTGCTTGTTTACATAAACTAAAGAATAACTCGTTTGCAAATCTCTCTTTTGACGAAAAAAAGTCATTAATATTAAATGGACGATATCAACCGGGATTAAATTTAACTCAAATGAAAGGTAAAGTAACTAGAAAAATCGACCTTTATAAGCCACTTCGGGTATCCTCAAATTAAAATATTTCCATTTCTATTAATTTATTTACTTGAGGTGGTCAAACCAATATACAACGAGAACAAAACTTCTGCAAGTTCCAAGATTTTTCGAATGACGTGTGTCTGTGTTGACAAGCCTCAACTTTTAGGTGAGTTTTTTTTTTAATTTTATTTTCGAACCTTTGCTAAACGCCTCCCGATTTTAACACGTTACTAAAAATTATGTTTAAACATTATTTAATTGGTATTAGTTCCGAATAACTCTGACACCAGGGTGTACATGGTCCATTGACCACATAACCCACACGATACGAACGAACGATTGGTATATGTAACGTATGTAAGTACTAAATGTGCCTATCCTGAGGTGAATTTCTGTACAAGTCACTGTTTTGATGTAATCATTTATTTTGATCTTTGAACTGTATGTACTTCATATTTTTTTCATGCTAGTATTCCATGTAAAATAAGACTAACTGCGCGACGAAAAAATAGACGTTTTACGGTATTCCTCTGATGCACAGCGCCTTAAGGAGATAGCGTATCCGAATAAAATAACTGTTATACCTGATCATTCCCAGAATTATACCGGGATAGCTGAAAGGTTTGGAATTAGTAATTACGGAATTAACCCAACTAATTATTTACAGGGAAATCTGAATTAAAATTCACGGAATATGTCTGAAATTCGCCGCTCGACAAAACAATCCGGCGTGCCTCCGCATATCTTTAAATTCTATTAAAATATCTGCGCAATAAGAATGGTTAATGTTGAGAACTCGAATCATCGTGTAAGCAAGCATGCAATTTAATAAAATTCATTTCAATTCTTTTAACATTCGAATTTAGGAAATTCATCTCATTGTTCACCTTGCGTTTGGGATTTGTATTATATTTTGATGTCAACTCGTATATTACTTTCGACCAAAGCTCGTAAATGTATGAAATAAATTAAAAATGTTGTGGTATTTTGATAAAGTAACTAGGATAGCACAGCGAAGCAAAGTGAAAATAATTAATAAAAAAATTTTTTTTTATTCATTCAAGGTACACCTACAGGTAGAGAATACAATCCCGAGCATGTTTTTCAATCCCGGGCTTACGGGATTTTTGAAGCCTGATGTATAGTCTATGTATAGTGTATAGTATTAGACTATGTATATTCTAATTGGGCTAAAATAAAAAACACGAGTAATTAAAAAAAGTCTTTAATGTCTTTGCACAACACAAATCAGAATAATAATAAGAAAAGAAAAAACACAAACCAAAAAATACTATACTTTTGCAAGAAATTAAAAAACAGCACAAAATAACTATTTAGAATTTCGAAAATATAATCGCAGAAATATCAAAGCATCCAATGTTTGACTTCCGAGCCTGAGTCGTAGCCAACATAAGCAGCAGCTGAAAACGCTCGTTCAGCTTCTACGCTGGTCGGAGGAATAGACAATAGATACTTATAAGCTGTTTCTAAGTGATATCCACGAACTCCTCCATTTTCGAACAGGCTCATTTCAAGTCTAATACTATTTGCCAACCCCAATTCATTTTGTACTTGTACTTCAGGATCTAGGGATTTCATACTCTTGTTAATTTCCAGCTGTAACTTTTCCTTTAATGTCAATTGGGGTTGGGATTGGGAGGTTTCTGACCTTAGCTCATCATCTGTTTGTGATCCTGACCTTGCTTCTTCTTCCGTGTTATCTCGACTATTAAGTCTTTTAACAATACTCTTTATTTGCTTCCTCACTAAAGCCTGTGTCAGAACTGGAAATAAGTCGTGCCATTCCAAATCCGATAATAACTGATTTTCATCATCCATTCGTGGATTTTGTAAATAATTTAACACGCCAGTTAAATCATCACTTCGTCGTTGCTTTATACGTTCCACTAAGGATGTTTTAATTTTTTTGGCAAGTGCTGAGTTTTTGCTAGACAGTTGTTTTATAAGAAATTTCAAAGCGGCATCAGCTGTGCATAAATTAGCATCTCGCCGACAGATTGCTTCTACTGTCAATTTAATTGGGGTCAGCACATCAACAATTTTATTTACCAATTCAAAATCAACATCTTCTAAACGAATTGGATGATTGAGATCTATAAGAGCTTTTTGAATGCATGCTTTTAAAAGATAAAATCACTCCAGCATTGTTAAAAGACTATTCCACCTGGTTTTACAGTCCAAAAGAAGTGACAACTCTTTTCCATGTTCAATTTTCACATATTTTTGAAGTACTGTTTCATTTTTCAATGGAGATCTTTTGAAATACACTACAACTTTGCGGATTTTCTTTATCAGCTTATTAATATTTTCATATTGTGTTAACTTTGGTACGTGTTCTGGCGCAAGATCATTTTGTGACATTACGATTAAACCTGATTCTGGATAGTCTAAGTCTTCTAAATAGTGTTCATCATCGCTGTCGTCCATATAATCAACAGTCACAGCTGGTTCATTTATAGTATCATCTGAGGTAGGGCTATCTTGCAAATTATTATGTTTTTCATAAAGCACATCACAGACCGCCAAATTGATACCATGTGCGAGACACAGTTGTTGTTCAGTGCAAACAAGCCGCCCCACTTTTAACATAACATTCGGTCCATCGGTTACAATAGCCACGATGCCAGTTTATAGGGAAACGTCAAATTTACTTAGACGCTCTTGCAATATATGAAGACAATTTTCAGCTGTCATACTATCGTAAATAGGAACAAGTCCTAAGTTCCAAAATTTTTTATATGAATGAACGTTGACCGCCATGTATCGTTTATTGGAAGTTGAAGTCCACTCGTCGAAAGAAAGACTAAATCTTTCACCTGCACTTTTCAAATGTTTTAATTCTGCAGTACTTGCTTTCTGATTTTTTCACTGTAATTCATAACACGTTTTCGAACAGTGACGGCTGACTTTGGTAAATCCGTGTATTTTGCTAAGAGCAATTTTCTCAAATCATCTGAGGTTATGAATACACTGAATGGAAATCCATCTAATGCAATCATTCTTGCCAAAATATCATCCAGGCTATCGTCGGCACTTTTAGTAAAATAATCATCTAACTTTCGCTTGGCTGGCGGCGGTGCTGTGTTCAGATTTTCAGAATCTTGACTTGTTGAAGCTGATATAACCTTGATGTTATGTTTTGATAACAAATGTGTATGTAATCCCTTAGTTGATCCACCCAAAGTCTTGAGGATGGCTGGGCATCGCTTACATTTAGCACTATTCCCGTCCTTCGCAACTAAATAATAACTCCACACTGACGTCGTATCACTGTCTTTTTTATGTTTAACAAAGTCTCCCGCCATTTGAAATACTTAATTTCAGATAATTGACTTTTAAATTTTAATGACGTAGCCTACGTAACTCGTCACTGACAGAACAATAAATGAAAAAAATAAAACCGGATTTGCATATTTATACTTTCGTACAGGGAATCCCCGACGGGAAATACCCGCAACAATATTATGATATGAGATCATCGGGTGATTCCCCTGTTGGTTCGTTGGGGAATTACCTTAAGAGTATTGTATTAAAGTATTCCGAGTGGGGAAGTCCCTTCTAAGTTCTACGACAAACATATTATTAGGACTGTACCTGTGTAGTAAATAGTGGGTACCTAACTACCTACGTATTGTACGAGTTGCTTTTTGTCGTAATGTATTAAAATAATCTAGGCAAGGTTATTTTCAAGACGCAACGGACTACGGAATACAAACTAGACTTGTTTGTGGCAATCCCAAAAATCCCGAGATTAGCCAAGTACAGTCCCGGGATTTTCGGGGCCAGAAAACGGTCGGGATCCCGGGATCCCGAGATTTGGGATCCCGGGATTGTATATGTTCGGGGTAATATGTTCACATTATCTTACTAATCTAAATAGGTACTTTATCTAGCATGCAGCAAACCCAATTAAAGGTGAACACAACATTTTTCAATACAAAAAAGAAATCCAAAAGTTCCAAAGGTTTAACTATTATATCGAGTGGGTAACATGGTCAATAGATTTTATATAACCTGATGGCAGAGTTTTCGGAAACGCCTTTTGTCTCTGACGTGGTTCCTTTAACGATCACCAAATGGCAGCCAGGACCATCGGCTGGTGGAGTAGACTTCAACTTCTGGGTACAAAAGAACCCAGAAGTTCGACGTGCTTCCTAAGTATATATACATGACAAGATAACGACTTAACATAGAATTATCATTTTTACCAGACAATCAAGTGATTCAAGCCTGCAATGTCCTAATAAAACTGAAACTAACTTAACAAGGAATGCTTGCAGTAGGAATCGAACCAACGACCTCCGATCTAAGGCAAACACTTTAACTATGGGGAAAGTTTGACTAAACTGATTATTTGACTTTACATTCCTATGCTTAAGCACACTTTAAACTTCCCAATCTCCTACACATTTGAAGATTTGGAGAAGGCCAATGACACACTGGTCTAAACTCGTTTAATAACTTATTAAATAGTCATTTCGATAGAAGAAGCGCACTTTAGTATAAACAGATTGTTGCTATTACTCAATATTGCGCGTGTTTTAAGCTAATAAACCTATTTTTATAACCCACTGGCCAATTTACGCTCATAACAATGACCTAGCGACGACATACGACAAAATACGCATATAGTACGTTAAAAAAAGCTATCAAAATCTATTAATATCGCATTTGAGCGCAGCTGCTCGTCAATTCGTTTCGCGTTTTAGCGACAAAATTTTAAGACGACTAAAAAGAATTTGAAAAATTTCTTCACTCTTCTCTTTTACTCATCTTCGTCCGAGCGTGTTTACCAGTTGCGTCCTTCGGAGTCTAGGGCTTAACTGCCCCATAGTATAGTGGTTAAGGTGTTTCCCTTAGACACGGAAGAGAAAACTGGTTCGATTTCCACGGGAAGCATATGTTGTTTTCCACTTTGTTTAAGAAATATCAGGCCTGAATCACCTGATCGTATGATAATAATGATGATTCCGTGCTTCGGAAGGCACGTTAAGCCGTTAGTCCCAGTTGCATTTGGTGATCGTTAAAGAAACCAAGTCAGAGGCCGAAAGGCGATTCCGAAATACTCGGACACCACGGAGTATAGGGTCGATTTATTTATTTATTTATAAATCTTTATTGTACCACAAGTCAAAAAGAAATACTTTAACAATTTTCCGATTGACCATGTAACTCACATGAAATGAGTGTCTATGACATAAAAACTAAAACAGCTGAACAAAACATGAGACAAAATTCAAAGACAGAGATAGAAAATGCTGTTGTCAAGGTTGTCAAGGGTTTTGAGCATTAGGAAGTGGAAACAAAAGGATGGTCATCATTAGAAACCAGAGAGAGACTAAAACATAGTAGGTCAAACTGGAGCAATTTTGTCCCAAACAATATTGATTTCACGACGTTCAGTTTTTACTCAACTAATTAACCTGTTAAGGAAATTATGCAGAACAAGCAGAAAAATAAAATAAAAAATTGAAATTCATAATAAACATTAACGAGGGCTGCTAACTAATTTAATTAACTAATGTCTTCATTGACAAGGGAATTAATTTTAAATTTTTTGAATCTTTTATCTCAATTTCCATACGATAAAAACGTGTTTTTATGCTAAAATTGTCTTAATCGGACCCATCATAATAATTTAGGCAAATGCTACTATTTCGGATCTAGTCAAAATCAGCACCAATTACGGTCATTTTTGACTAATTCCGTAATAAACGGTCCTTTACCGTATTCTCAGGTAATGGTAGTACTAAACCAAACTATTGCTGGACCGATTTTTAATTAAGATAAATAATTTCTTTGGATGAAGTTTCAGTAAATATCGAAAAGTTAATCAAAGTTTTGTCAGTAACACTTGCGAAAAGATTAACAAAGAAATATATAACAATTCCCAAACTTAAGAAACAAAGTTTATCGATGAACTCTGATAGTTTGTCAATATAATTTGCTGCCTAGGGTTGCTCTGGACAGGTACATTTGTACTAATGTGCTATATTATTTATTACCTATATTTTATATTTTTAATAACCTCTAGGCTCAACGTAACGTAACTTTTTCTCAGTATTTATAAGAATTTTATAGCAAATACATACTTCAATATATAATTGTGAAACTTTGTAATTTGGAAAAATAAAATTTAGATTTATTGATTTTGGATAAGTTACTATAAATTTTGGCATTCAGTAAAAGTGAACAATCGTAATTTTATTAAGCATTTTTTATCAAGTAGGTAGTTTATTGATCGTCCTGGAGCCCTATTTTTTAAATGTATGAGATATTACTCGTATGTCGAATAATAATCGATAATTTTATGAGCACGTGCATTTTCATAATCATCGATATTTTTATCCCTAGGGACCTCCGCTGTGCGAAACAGGCTCGTTAATTTAAAAAAAAAAAATTATGCCTTCCACCAATAATTGGCACTAAACATGTTGATTGCTCGCCTTATAAGCGAAAACAGAAAATTCTTGAGAAATAAACAAAACCCTTAAACCAAGATTTCCTAATGTTTCTCCAATGGAACTTGGAAGATATCTTTCGCCTATGTACACATTGTTTAAATTAATAAGATGTAGATAGTAATAAGATGTATAATTTTGGTACAATAAAGAGTGTGTTTGTATATCTTTATTTGAAATCCATCGTACAAATTAAGTCATGTAATATATATACCTAGATAAAATCATGAATAATGAAGTTGTATTCTCTGTCTGTCAATTATAAGGCCGAATAGAAAAAATCTTGCTAAAATCTGCATAAAATATAAATTCTTAATAAGTAGTTGTAAAAATCAAGTTTCGTTAGTTATGAGTTAGGAAAAGCGAAATATTATTTATGTATAAATGGCTCAACGAATTTGCGTGGACATTGGAAAGTGGGCAGTTTACCTGTATACTTTACTTTTTATCTCGAAGTCACTCTCGAGACTGGTATCACAGTCAGGATTGTCCTCTCACAACTTCAACGGTCAACGGCAGAGATATAAAACTTAGTCCTAACGTTTAATTTCGATTAAACCTGAAGTTCACCATAAATAAATAAACATTGCAGCAAGGACTTATTCATTTTGATGGATCAGTAAGATATGTATTTTGTATCATTTTGTAGGGAAACAGGCATTATTACCTGGTTCATTCATTTATATCGAGTGGGTTATATGGTCAATCTACCCTGTACCCTCTGGTGTTAGAATTTTGGAAACAACCATTCGGCCTATGACGTGGTTCCAATAACGCAAATCATATACATCCTAACTATCCGAATCCTACTAATATTCTAAAAGTTAGTGTTTGTATATTTGGTTGTTTATGTTTTTGTTACCTCCATGCTCCATTCACTAAACCAATCGATCGAATACTTGAAATTTTACATGTCACATAGTTATTAGCATTGGGAAGAACATTGGGTACTATTCCGGAACAATATTTTTTTACTAAAAACAAAAACCGACTTCCATTCGTTTACCGGGGCTATCTTATAGATATTTTATATCATAGGGGGACAACTGGAAAATACCTTAGGAATAAGAAGATACCAAGGCAAACAGAGTCAATTGACCAATCTGATACCAGGGTGTAAAAGATCGATTGACCATTGAAGTTAATCCCGTACTACATGGATTTTACCCAACTGAGACTGACCCCAAAAACACAATTTAAATGACCTTTAGGTGGTTTCTTAGTACTGACACCAGGGTATATGGGGTCGATTGGCCTTAGATAAAAAAATTAAAACAAGCAAACGACTTTAAATGAAATATAAAAGATAAAACATGTTGACTTTCGTTTATTTGGATGACTTCAATATCATTCTTTTATTTTCTAGTCATATTGGTATTGATTACACAATCATCTTTCGAGTAGGTTACATTAATCATCAATCGGCCATGTACACCCTGGTTTCAGAGTTGTGCCGAACCGCCTCTGACGTGTTTCCTTTAACGACCACCAGATGTCAGCTGGGACCAACGGCTTAGCGTGCTTTCAGAAGCACGGAATCATCTTTTCTTAAACATGCGCGGAAATAGTGTCATTACTTTTGAATAAAGAACACGCGAAGTAACATATTTACGTAGACTGAAAATCAAATTCACTTCCCGGCGCGTTCTTTGAATTTGGAACGAAGAGCGCGCCGGCAATGTTGTATGAAACGGTGTGCTGTTTGAATTTAGAACTTTTTCATCTATCGTACACATTGCGTTCTCATGGCTGTATCTGAAAAACCAAAATCACTTCCCGGCGCGTTCTTTGAATTTGGAACGAAGAGCGCGCCGGCAATGTTGTATGAAACGGTGTGCTGTTTGAATTTAGAACTCTTTTATCTATCGTACACATTGCATTCTCGTGGCTGTATAGCCACAGATGCGTTTACCTTTCGGCACAAACTGTAAAATAAATTAAATTTATTATGTAAAAGGCCCTTTTTTATTTCCTTGCATTTTTTTAAGAAAAGCACTATATATGCCTCGGCCGAAATGGCAATTGCCTGTTTCGTATCATTAAAGTCCTCGCCTGCGGCTCGGCCTTCAAACTCATACTCGACCTGCAATTGCCTATTTCGCTGCCTTTGCAATAATGTACTATTATTTTCAGACAATCAGGTGATTCAAGCCTGCAATGTCCTAACCAAACTGGAAACAACTGAATAAAGTGTGTTTCCCGTGGGAATCGAACCCGCAACCTCTGGGTCAAAGGCTGACGCCTTAACCACTGGACCACAGAGATTACACAATAAAACTACTGAACCAATTTTAATAAAAAAATTATGGGACTTGATTATAAGAATTCCTATCAAACAAAAAAAAATCGTTTCAGAAATGACTGAGTTTCGCGATAACAAACATAAAACAAGATAATGGCAATAATAGAAAAATTAAACTTAAAGCCCACCTACAAAATGTCCTTTAGCAGATATAACAAGTAGCTCGAGAACGGAGTGCAGCGCGCGTATCCGAAGTGCGAGTAGCTAATGCGTGTGTCAAACGACGATGGCAAGAGGCGACTTGCGACCCATATTAGGTCGGTCACCATTATTGGCATATTCTATTTCGTCCTCCTCCGTGCTTCGAAAGGCAGGTTGGTGTCGATAGGTGACAATCATTAGGCTGTGTCAGAAGCCTAAAGGCTTCTAACACTTTTAGACACATCGAGTCATGTTTCTGTTGATCTGGTTTTTGAGTAACGACCGCAAGGTCACACAGCAGTCGCTCCATTGTAGTAACCAACACCAAAATCAAGGTCCGTTTCGAGTAAAAAAAGGAAAAGTAGCCTTTGTTTGATTCCGGGTCTTCAACTATATTCATACCAAATTTCATCAAAATCCGTTCAGCATTTTTGCCGTGAACGCGTAACAGATATATAGACAGACTTTCGCACTTTTAATATTATTAAGGAAGTATGGATTTTCAAATGAATTTTTAACTAAATATTCTGTGAACATTTCAAGTGTCTACCTGCTGCTGTTATCAATATTGAGTAAAAATGAGAAAAATATTTATTTCAATTAGGATATCGCCTCTGTTGCATTCTAAGCTCCGCTTTCGAGTATGAATGTCTGGCGGTGCGCGCTAGTAGCGCGTCGCCGCGATCTCGGCGAGCGGGGGCGCGGTTAGGCGGCTGCTTGCGGGGGGACATTACGCCCGATCCTAGGTACATAACATCTCGCGGTAGCGCCTTAACCACTGGACCACAAAGGGGCACTAAACAAATGTTTCAGGTAGAATAGCTCTAAATCTTACATATTATATATATCCACTTCTCAGTTCTCTCATTGGCACATCAGACAATCACACATACCGATAAAAATCGGATATTGACATGGAACGTTTAACGCCCAGAATTAAAAAAAAATATTTCTAACCAATTTCCTAAGCAAATGTCCAGAATATTTACTTTCTGATGTGTCTTTTTTTTCTACGACCGAACGTTATTCACAGGGTGTCCTCAGCATGCGCTGAGCATGAGATACGCTTATCCTTATCCTAATCATTATCCTAGCTATCTATCCAAGACCTATTCTTAGTGGCATTTTCTATCTCAAGCTCCTCCGTGCAAGCCGTTGGTCCTAGTTGTTATCGATAGATGGCAGTCGTTAGACTGTGACGGATGCCTTTAAGTAGTCTAAAAAGGGTTACAGTGATGGTCAACAACACACTTCGGGTCATGTTTCTGTTGGTCTGATGTCCGTGTAGAAAGGGTTACTTGACGGTAGTCGCTCCATCTCTCTGGAGCATGGAGCTCACGATAAATAGGCGGGTCGAATGATTTTCGTTCGATATCGATAGTTATCATTAGTAAGACGAATCGGTAAGACAAACTACTTTCAACATATGAGATAAACATTTCAAAAATAGGCCTGGCCATTTTCCTTGACACGTGGGCGAAGCCGCGGGTAAAAGCTAGTAAATTAATATAGTTAGTTATATTCATATAAATTTTCATTAAAATCCGTTCAGCGGTTTGGCCGTGAAAGCGTAACAGACAGATAGACTTTCGCATTTTTAATATTAGTATGGATATGGATTTCCTAAAGTAAGTACTTATAGATTTCAAAGGGAAATCTCTAAAGAGCTATCAACGATTTAATTCTTCCAAGTTATTGGAGATATTTTAAAAATGGGGTAGCATGGAGCAATTTTCCGATGAATTGAATGTTATAATCACAGTTGAGATTATAAACGCTATGTCTAAGATCAAGTTTAAAATAATTATTGCCCACTTCCTTGACGTAGTTTCATTACTGGTTACGAAAAAAAGATTGCTGGTCAATAAAGAGCGCCTAGGTTTTGAACCGCTTAGTATAGTGTAAGCATTATTAAATATATTAAATTATTTGTATTACAATAGATGAGGAGTAATGTTAAATAGAAATATTATTCAATTATTAGTGTAAGCGTGATTAAATTTCATTAAATTATTTGTATAACACTACATGAGGAATAAAGTATTAATAGAAATATTATCTAATTATAAGTAACTATTGTTATTGACTTGAAGTCGGTTAAAAATTTGAAATTGGAGTTTCGTTTGCAGAAATATTAGTGGGGAATTTTGGTAGATGTTAGAGGGGATTGAGGCAGGTAACCGACTCCGGCCCCTCGGCGGAGATCGTGCGGCGGGTGCGCCTGCGAGCGCAGGCGGAAGTCGTGCGGAGGTGGGAGGCGGACCTGGCGCAGGCGGCGTTCGGTGTCCGAACAGTGGAGGCCCTGCGTCAGGTCCTGGAGAAGTGGATGCTGAGGCGGCGCAAGCCTCTCACCTTCCGCATGACGCAGGTGCTCACCGGGCACGGTTGCTTCGGTGAGTACCTGCACCGCGTGGCCCAGAGGGAGGCCGAGCCTCGCTGCCACGACTGTGGCGAGGCTCAGGACACCGCTCAACATGTCCTTGAGCGGTGTCCGAGGTGGAGCCGGCAGCGCCATGACCTGGCCGCCGCGCTTGGCGGGACGGACCTGTCGCTCCCGAGTGTCGCCAACGCGATGCTCGAGAGCGACAGCGCCTGGAATGCAATGGCCTCCTTCTGCGAGGTCGTCATGTCGCAGAGGGAGGCCGAGGAAAGGGACCGCGAGGACGATCCCCTCGCGGACCCGATCCGGCGGCGGAGAGGGGGGGTGCGTCGCAGGCGCTACTTGGCGCGCCTGGAAGCGCCCCCATAAGCGGTGGGACTGGAGCAGTCCCACCCGGTGGCAGAGGTCCTCCAGGTGTCGGAGGGCCTCTGAGAGGGGTGAGTCCGGTTTCTGGTGAGAAACCGGCCAGTCGCAGAGGCGTCTTGTGCTAGTCAGATCCGAGGCGCCTCCCTGCAATGTGGCCGACGGCACCCGCAGGGGCTTAGTATGTAGTCTGGGCCGGCTAGCGGCCCAGGAGTCCCACACTCTGTGCGTAAACGCATTCCCCTGCGAAATCAAAAAAAAAAAAAAAAAAAAAATGTAACCGACTCCGGGCAAAACGAACATTCATTCCAGTTGGTGCTCTCGAAATACTAGGTTGTGTGGACGTTTGTGAATATCTGTAATAGTGTTCCTAAGTAAAAAGTGTCAGTGCAGAATATTATATGGAACTTTAGTACAGAAATAAAGTGTTTTACTGTTATCCGAATTGGCTGTCCGGAATTGAGTTAATAATAGATTTAATAATTCTGAGCATTTTATTTTTAAGTTTAAAGGTCATTAATGTCTTTGAGTGCGGCGTTGAGTTAAATGTAAGACGAGTTGCCAAGTAGGCAATTACCTAAACTTTGAATCGGAATGGCTGCGACAGTTTCCAACTGCATGCCTTAAGTAAGTTACTTTGCGCACCCTAATAAGATTTACATTTCTACAGATTAACTAATGTTGACACCACCTACAAACCGGGTGGTTTCCTCATCTAACTCCTATTGTGAATTTCGAACCTTAAAAGTTATAGTAGAGCTGTTTTATGAATACGAATGAAATTTAGGAATACTTTTGTAGGGTTCTGTAGTAAATGCAAGGAACCCTTATAGTTTCGTCATGTCTGTCCGTCTGTCTGTCCCTATGTATGCTTAAATCTTTAAAACTACGCATTGGATTTAGATGGGGTTTATTTTAATAGATAGGGTGTTTCAAGAGAAAGGTTTATATGTATAATACATGCATAATATAGTAGAGGAACACTGATAATTTTAGAGGTTTCTAATGTGATATCGTAAATTGACACATTTTTTGCTCTTACATTGCAAACGCTGGCTATACCATAAGAGAAAGAACAAAATAATATACTACAGTATTGTTCATCTTAAAAAGATCTACAAAAAAGTCAGTGTACGTGACAACAACTACGTTTTCGTGTTAAAATTTGCAATAGTAACGCCGGTACAAACTAGGCCATATTATTCGTTTCTCGGTATTGATCCTTATCCAAATAAATCATTCCATATTAAAGGATGGTTTAATACCTGTAAATTACTCTTTGAAAGAATGAAATCGGACTTTCCATTCCAAAGATATTACGAAGATTGACGTTAGGCAGGCGGCCAGTCATCAAACAGGCCAAAATAATAAGAATGGAATCACCCAGGAGTGCTATTTTTGTACGATATCGAATGATTTTCGTTCGATAAAGAACGATTTTCATTCGACACACATTTCAAAAATCAAATCAAATCATTTATTGAAGGAAAATACGAGTCCTCGGCTCCTTTACGCAACCGGAAGGCATGCGTCATGGAAGCGGGAGCTGATGACGAAACAGAGGGAGTGTTAAAAAATTTTGCGTTTTAACTTTACGTGTTTTCCCCGTGGATGTTTTAAAAGGGGATGTTCTGATATTGTCAGGATAGACAGATGTTAAGAGAGCGTACACGGGACGACCAAGTGGAAAGCGACCTGTCGGTCGTCCCAGGCATCGCTGGAAAGACGAAGTCGAGAACGACTTGGAATTTAAAAAATAATCACATTTGATTCCGCTGAAAGTGCACTTGAACTTGAAAAATCAATCTTGACTGCTCTATGGGCACATCGGTAGACGTACAGTCACTAGCATTAACATGTATACACATTGGATCTTAAGTCGTTGTAACAAGGTCTAAAATTGAATACAATTTTATACATATTAATGCTCGTGACTGTACCTATCAAACATTTAACCTTTTCGATAGTTTGACTTCGTGACATTTACATTTTTTTAATTTTGATATGCCAACCGAAATGGCAGAGGCATATGCCCATAGAGCGATAAAGATAGATTATTTTATGTTTCGATCTTACTTGGAAATACATAATAACTTTCAGTGGCGGGATTCACCACCACATATGGTATTCATCAGTTAATAGGACTTCTTGGCTCGTCCTTAGGGAGATTTATTTATTTATTTAAACTTTATTACAAAGAATGCAAATGGCGGACTTTAAGCCGTGGGCTTTTTATACCAGTCAACACAGATCTATGTAGCCGGTTTTGAAAGAAATGCTAAATGAAGAGGTTAGCTTCAACCTACTACTACATAATTTGTATAACCCGGACAAAGTCGGGATGGGCTGCTAGTTTGGTATAAATATGAAAAATATTTTTAGGGTACCTCTCCTACATGTCAAGTGGGGGTTGAAATTATCTTTTTCTACTTTTTATTTGAGTGGGGTATCATTTAATAGGTCTCTAAAAACATTATGAGTACTCTCAGAGTGTTTTTCGATTAACTGTTTCGTTTATGAAATTAGCTATAGCGTTTTAAAAAACCAGAGGTGAGTGTCCCCGACCAATTTTAAGAAAACCGTTGCATTTGGACACCTAAAACAATTCATGACAGTAGTAAATATAATGAATGTCAAAAAAAACTATCACTGCCGTGTCTTATAATAAATAGTTTACGAGTTAATTAAAAAACATGTAAAATTCTAATCCATTGAAATAAGCATCTCACGTAAGCAGATAGTTTGATATATTATATTATATTTTGACATTCGATATTTCCAATATCAAGATGACGCTATTGATGAAACTTGCCTTGATTTCGTTTCAGATTTGTTTTAACATGAAAAGAAAATTTTATGGTAAATTTTATGACCACTTGGGACCATTTACACTTTTAGCAGCCCCTTCAGACCATACTGTCGCATCGAACGTTTGTGTCACTCGGCGAGTTTGCTTTGCTCTAATTGTTCAAAATTTGAAGCATGTATCTATGTTTAAAATACAAAAAGTTTTGTGGAAGTACAATTATAGAGTATAAAATTTAAAAATTATATAAATTTTATAATATATCATACTATTTTGATCAAATATTTCGCCCGAGCTTCATCTTTAGTTGCCTTTTGTCGATAAGGCTGTAAGTAATTATTAGATTAAATCATTATTAAATGCTTATTCGTCTTCGTCCAAGCGTGTTTTCCAGTTGCGTCCTCAGTTATGTTATTCTTCCTGGCACGACCATGGAGGATTTTCATAATTTTATTGTGGTACATATTCATAAAAAAATGTGTACTTTAATGTACTTTTGAACAAAAAAGTTGTACTCTTCTATTTTCGACGTTCCAGCATACCTAAAGTGGTCGTGCCCGGTATAAACTTTCTGGCACGACCACGTAAGATATAATGATCAATTTAGGATATTATGAGGTATAAATTATAGAAAACATATGTACTCAACTTTACAAGTCCAATTACAGGTTCATTACGCGGTTTTAGCGGCTATATTCATCAACCTCAGTTCTTTTGATATGTTTCATCAGCTACTAAAAACATCCACATCGAATAGGCGCCTAAATAGATGGCAGAAAGGAAATATAAGCAAGATTAATCAATATTTTATTAGATCAATATTTCTACCAGTTCTTTATATTCTTTAGCAAATAAATCTTTAATTATTTAATTACGGTCGGTAATCGGTCTGGAAGACTTGCTCAAAGCTACCCGGAACGCTATACAATTGGCCTAAATAAAAATTGATGCCGTTAAGAAGAAGAAGAATTGGTCATCCAAAACCTTCACTCAACGTCCTCACCTATCCTTAATTAATTTTCAACAATCGATCAAAACCAAAGTCCCCATAAACATGAAACAAAATAGCAACCCAACAGACTGACCTTAGGTCAAAGTGCTACAAGCTTTGACCAAAGATCACAGGATTAATTATAAACCGTACGGACAGCCCACAATGCAATTAATGACATGCTGTTAGATAACACGGCTCTCCTGAAATTTCCAACCGAGCACAGGGATAGCTGCGTAATTTCAAAATAATAAATTTTTAAATTTTGAATTCGAAAATTAAGATAATATAAATTATATGCACGTGCAAACTAAAATATGTATTAGCTTTTCCCCGCAGCTCCGCCTGCGTCAGAAAGTAGCCTATATTTAACCCCGAGTCTTCAACTATATTCATAACAAATTTCATCAAAATCCGTTCAGCGATTTGGCCGCGAAAGCGTAACAGACAGACAGACTTTCGCATTTATAATATTAGCATGGATTTAGATATTCACGTACCATTGCTGGTGGAATATGTATAGGCCATACACTGTTTAGTACCTAAGACCGATGTAAATCCATACTTCCATACTAATATTACAAATGCGAAAGTCTGTCTGTCTGTCTGTCTGTCAGTCTGTTACGCTTTCACGGCCAACCCGCTGAACGGATTTTGATGAAATTTGGTATGAATATAGTTGAAGACCCGGGTCAAACATAGGCTACTTTTTGACGCAGGCGGAGCTGCGGGAAAAAGCTAGTAACTCATAAACTAGGAATAAATAACATTTCATTTCATTTCAATAATAGGGACAAATGACATAGAAGCCAAAGTACGGTCTAAAGTGTATTCAAGGACCATACGCGTATTCTTAAGTCAGTGTTATTTCCCGACTTACCCGAGCTGCTACTGAGTCATCCCATGTCCATCGAGTCAGTAGCATCCTAGTACCTTATCATTTCCCCAAACTCAAACACTTCCCACCCTTCCTTAGCTTTAGAATACTTCCGATGGGCAGCAGCGTCGGAAGTACGATAAGCCGCTGAAACTGCGCTCGCCAACCCACCTGCCAAGCGTGGTGAGTATGGCAACAACCCTCAATTAATGGGGAGGCCCAAGTCCAGCAGTGGCTGAAACGAAGAAACGACGCGTATTCTGGTATTGTGAATTCAGATCCCTGCTACAGTTTTCCCAAATAATGGGGTTCTTCAAAAAGGAGCTCGATAGACGAGCGCGACGCGCTTAACCGTAGCGAATGCGCATGTCAAGCCACGGCGAGACCGCGACCCGTATTGGATTACACGTTAAGCCTGCTGCCAGGTCCCGGTTGTTATCGAAAAGAAGGCAGTCGTTAGGCTGTGTCAGATGCCTTTAAGCAGCCTGAAAAAAACTGACAGTGTTGACCACTAACACAACTTGGGTCATATAAAAATGGTTACGGAGGTCAGATGGTAGCCGCTCCATTGTACCAGTGCCGTCAAATTTAGGACCATGACTCACAGCGTACCCTAGGCTCCGAAGCGTAAGCTGAGGACGTGTAAAAATGATATCCCGATGGTCAACAACGCGCACGTCACACTCCTGGCGTTGCAGGCGTCCGGCTACAGTAATAGCGGGTCGTACGCCTACTTGCCTCCTAAATTCTATAAAAAAATCAAGAGACATTGATGATAGCTAATTTTAGTAGCCGCCAAATATAGGAAGCGCAAGTGATTAAACTGGAAAATAATGCTTCAGGCTAAATATACTTAGTGTCCACATATTCAATGCCACGTGCCGTGCGGCTATGTCAACATTGACGACTTTACTATGAGTTATTCAATGGCTATGCGTGTAAGAGAGCAATGTTATGTCCAAATGATATATAAGACGCCTACACAATTACAGGTTCAACGGTACGATAGATGAACAAAATAACATATTGGTACCTATCTATCCCCCTTGTTATTGCTGGTTAACTGAAATAGTACCCACGGTCGGGTAATATCGATTATTTTCTGTATTGCGTTACTATGTCTGCTGAACGTCTGTATTCCTGCTTCTGGCAGAAAACATGTAGGTAATTTGTCATTTTGTTCTATCTACCGTTGTTATTGTCCCCGTAAGGAACTTAAAATTTTATCGTAATGAAAAAAAAATATTTTAATTTTTTAATAAAACTTTTACCAATTGATCAGTGGGGAAACTAACCGAAAGTGAGGTTATTTTGCTTCCGGAGCCAAAGCCAATGTACTAACACGCTCTTAAACAAGTTTGTTTACATTTTCAGAGTAACTTATGTATTCTGTGGTTGAAGTTAGGTCTTCAGCAATATATAGTTTATTTAGTTACGGCATTCTACCGGCTGTACTGGCTACGCACGCCATTAAACAAACACAATTAACCAGAAATGTCAAGGTGATAACTGAATTGTTTTTGGCCTTTTCAAAATAAAACATACTAGCTGTTTCCCGCGGCTCTGCCCGCGTCAAAAACTAGTTTATGTTTGACCCTGGGTCTCTAACTATATCCATATCAAATTTCATCAAAATCGATCCAGAGGTTTAACCATGAGAGCGTAACAGACAGACGCTTATATGCGAATGCAGATGTATGATGTATGTAAAAATCCTTATTGTACACAAAGAAGATAGTATCAGAATACAGGTTGTCAACAAAAGGCGGACTTATCCCAAATAGGGATCTCTTCCAGTCAACCAAACCAGCATATGGGCACAGAAGAGGGCACAACACGCAAAGAAATCTTAGGTGCATAGACTTACATCTAACATACAAATTCAATTACACATAAAAACAGTAAGCTCAGCTCAAGTCCGATCGTTCGTAGTATTCCCTAGCCCGAGATTTGAAAGAGTGAGAAGACAGCTCTTTTATCTCCAAAGGAAGCTTGTTCCAGAGATTTGCAGCGAGAATTGAGAAGGAGTTGGCGTAACACTGTGAGGAGTATACAGGTATGTTCAACTTTAGGTGGTGAGATGCTCGCAGACGGGGATCAAGGTCCCGGAAGGAAAAATTTGAACTGAGATATTCAGGGGAAGAAGGATTAAACAAGACATTATAAAGAAAAGAGATGAGTTTTTTCTCATTAAATTTTGTATGCCTAACGGTGCGCACAGTGAACTTTATACCATACTAACACCTATGCTACCTGTGTTTGAAAAAATAAATGATTATGATCTATTGTTTGTAAATGAGAGGATTCGTAAGGTAAAATTTCAAGCCTTCATCCTGGTGATACTTAGATATACATAAGTAGGTACTTGAGAAAGTATTGTAGGGCATTGCATTGTATTTCTATATTTTATACCACCTGTTTCCCGCAGCTCCACCTGCATCAAAAAGTAGCCTATGTTAGACCCGGCTATTCAACTATATTTATACCAATTTCATCAAAATTCGTTCAGCGGTTTGGCCGTGAAATTGTAACAGACAGACAGACAGACTTCCGACAGATTTTCATCACCTCCGTGATGGTCTAAGCCTTTGGCTTCAGAGTCCTAGGTAACCTTAAAAAAATAATAATGTAAAATATTAATGTATTTTTCACGACATCTCTGGACCACATCCTTCAAGAGAAAGGAACGTTTATTTCCGTGTGCGGTTTCGATGCTCTTTGATAAAAATAAAATGTAATAATCCCACTTCTGATGTGGAAACACATAGAGAAGGAGAATATTTACAAAGAGAAACCACAGGGTTTGGTCGTCAGGATGGATGGTCAGTTGTCAGGAAGGCTGGTTCCGAACATCAGATAGTGTCAAGGTACGTTCGTCAGAATGGATGGTCCGAACATCATATTGTGGGCAATGAACAGTGTTCATGAACAGGATATCTTGACATAACATCACAAAGGTCAAGTGAGGGCATAATGTCCCGACAGGGGGATGCGTTCTTTATTAAATGGTTACAACAGACGCCCAAGACTCCACGCGTCATGCGATGATCCACAACCACTAATCTACCTGGATCTCTCCCATGCTAACCAGATAAACACCCTTCGCCTTAAAACTCCAACTCAATCTGCTGCATACTCTAAATCTTTTACTGTACAAGCAGCACGTCTCTGGAATGCTTTGCCTGAAGATATTCGCACTGCTCAGACTATAACCAGTTTCAAGAGTCGCCTAAATAAATACTTCCTCTGACTTTGACTTGATACTGCTGTTATTTTCGCTTAGATATTCATACAGTACGTATGAATGTTACATTATGTATGTTTATTTTGAATACTATATTTGTGTATGTTTATAATTTTTGAACTCAGTATATCTGTTGCTATACCTACCCACCCTAACTTAACTGTTCCTCTTTCACCTCGTAAGGGTTGACTGGAAGAGATTGCCTAGCAATAATTACTCTGCTCATATTATTTTGCAGTCTTTATAAATGTTAAATTATTTGTTACTGTATGTGGGCAATAAAAATATTTTATATTGTATTGTATAAACCAACCAATAGGCAAACAATGGTCAAGGGTCACTACAATCACTGGAGCATCCCAGCGCCTCTCTGAACTCAAGGCTCAAAGTCCATTTGACAACAAGGGTTAGCTAGCTCTTAGGGCACGACTATTCACATAGTCACACGCACGGATTCCACGTAAATTATTATCACGATACAAATCAGCGACCGCGCCCCATTACGCCTAAATTCTAAGTCTATCTTCTCAATTGTCAACGCATGACATTTACTTTTCTTCATGATATGTCAACTACAAAATATGGCAAATCTCTTCACGGAAATCATGGAATAAGTACCTAACGTGAGTAATAATAATTGACGCGTAATATTTCACTCTCCGATAAATATATACATACATATCATCACGCCTGTTTCCCGTAGGCAAGATAAAGTAACGTAATAAAATCATTGAGAAAGAACGTTTTACATGTTTCGATGCTAAAGTCAATTACAATACAATACAAATACTCTTTATTGCACCAAAATACAAATTTCACAAAACAATTTACGTACATAAAAATTGAGGTACAAAGGCGGACTTATCGCTAGAGCGATCTCTTCCAGTTAAACCTTAGGGTGGATGGAAAAAACGTTGAACAAGGCGATGGCGCAGTATAAATATATATATACCACATACATATGACATGTACATACAAGTCTACGTAAATACCACATGCAATCAAATATAACAAAATATGTAAATAAAAATACATTTATAAGTAAGTAGTTTACAAGTATACAACAGATTAGGAAAGAGAGGAGAGGAAATGAGACTTCACAAGACGTTTAAATTGTGCCACAGACTGAGCATTGCTGATGTCCAAGGGAAGTGCATTCCATAGTCGAACCGCGTGGACAGAGAAAGACCTGAAGAAAAATTTGGAAGTATGGATTACTGAAAACTAAACTATTTTTATTTATCCTAAATTTTTATAGTGACAACAACATAATAGACATTCAAACCTTTTATTTCCAAAACCGATATTCCCGAAGCACGGGCACTCATAGAAAAAAGTAGACCGATAAAATGCAGTTCTTGAAATACCACACTCATTTCGTTCCGAATCCATGAATTATTCATTTTTCTAAAAGTAGGTTTCATAGCGAGTCCATTAGCGAATATCTGTTACCTAGAGAACATTTTTGGTTTAATGGGATAGGGCAGCATTTTGAAGTACCTATACTTTTAGTTTGACATTCAGACTTTTGAAGAGGAGGGAAAACTTATGGATCCTCATGATAGATACTGAACACTTTGAGGAAACTGGATTTTTGCTTGTAAAAGTTGACAATTCCTAGATCAAGACAGTAATGCACGGAAAGCATTATGCCTACTGGCGTTATTGGCTAACAACAAATGAAAAATTAATGTTGAAGTCAAATCACAGAAACTAGGTATTTGGATCCGAACTTTTCGAGAATTCGAGATTTGTTAAAGGAAATGGCAGATGTATATACGATTTTCTGAAATTAGCCACCATTTTGTTTCGACAAATCTCGAATATGATATATCTCTCGTAGTCCAGACCACATCCCACAGTACAAACAGTGGGTGAAAAGTGAAAATAACTTGTCCTTGATTGGAATCGATCGGCCAACGGACAATTCTGTCCGCTGTACTCTTGTATGTTTTGTGGCACCACACATTACATAGTAGCAATATACTTGTATGTAACTACTAACATACTCTTTATTTTGACGTTTTTAAAAAGAGCAATAAGAGGAAATTCTTCATCATTTATTTCAGGCAATCTGCACACAGCTGGACATAAGTCTCACCCAAAAGATTTCCAAAATGACCAGGGTCTGTATCAACTTTCTTTATGTCGTCTGAGAATGTCGGTGGATGTCCAACGCTGCGCATGCCTCCGGTGCGAAAGAGTATAGTTTCTTATATCTTTTTATAGTAATATTGACCGCTTACGGATATTGGGAAACCAAGAGAATTCCGGTTGAAATTTTGAATATAATTTTATTATGGACTCAGCAAAAATATCTTTCACGTGTAACACTAACAGCTAGTATCCTATCGTCGAGTCCTTTTTTTTAAATTAAGTATATATTTTTAGTTTTGTTTTTCTTAGACATCAGTGTAAATGTTGTAAAAACGTATCTTTATCTAGTAACACATAAATTTCACAACACCAAAGACAAATTACTTAGTAGAACTTTGACTTGATTGGTTCTATTCAACTACGGTCAGAACTAACACTGGGTACAATGACATTCAACTCCATACGATAACAAATTAAATTAACTGCAACCTCTGGTTGAAGTACGCTTTATTATTTTTTCAGACACACACGCCGAATACAGAAGTTTTAATTTAGTGTACCAAAACTTGTGTTTTGCCGCTGAAAATATGCTGAAAGCTGTTCGAAATTTTTTTAATGATTTTTACAAAACAAATTTTAGTATTTTTTGTTATAGCAGCAACAGCAATACATGTTAAGAAATTTTAACTGTTTAACTATCACGGTTCATGAGATACAGACTGGTGACAGACAGACAGATGCCGAACGTTATTGGTGGGACGACGAGTAAAAATAGTTTTTTACTTGAAAGTAATAGGTTCTCAATTCAAGACATTATGATGTCCAAACAAGAGCCTCCTCATTATTTCGCTCCTTCAGGAATTTCGAAAAATTTCTTGGGAGTAGACGTTTACTGAGTATAAAGTATAAATACGTCTACTAAGTTTGACTAATGTCAAAAAAGAAATCATTTATTTCTATTTTCCTTTGTGAATGTTTATTTCAGACAACACTAAATCCATAAAATTGAAACTGTAATATCATATACATAATTTTATACCTATGCATAGGCAAACCAAATTTTAGCTTAGTAGGTAGGTAGGCTAATAGTCTCTGAGAATAACTTAGGACAGGCAGACAGACGGACGGACAGACATGACTATAATATGGGTTCCTTTTGTTTACTACGGAACTTCTACTCAATTTTTGAGTAGAAACTACTCAATTAAATAAAAATCAGTGCGAGAAACCGAAAACAGAAAGGTTTTTTTAATCTGTTCAAAAAGTGATAATAAACATCGTAAAGTCAAGTATTTCATCGAATTTTTGCACTTCATCGATAGATGTCGCTGTAGTCGTTTAATGTTTTGGCTATGGTTTTAGTTATACGAACAATGACGTCCATCGTCTATCATTGCAACACTAAAGTTATACTTAAAAACACTGACTCTAACCCCCGTATTCTAAAACATAACCTTAAGGACGTCCTTCACTCAAACTCATTGGATTGCGCCTTAAGGAAATCCTCGAACTTTTCTTGAAAATGACATTCTTAATTGATTACTTAAGAAAACTCCAATGAGGAAAGACACAGGTTATACACAACAACAATCCGAAGCAAAAAAAATTGAGAAATACAAAAGAATAGAGTAGGCAAAAAGTGGCAAAAACTGATTCATAACCACTTTTGAGGTCGCCTTCAGGTACCTCTCGACCAATCTTACATTTGACAGTTCGATACTCACCTCCAATGACGAATCTCCTTAAGTCAAGGAAGCTAGTGACGACTAATCATACCAATGAGTTGGAGTAAAGTTGAGTCGAGTTTGAGGAAACGTTTGAGAATATGGGTGTAACTATAAAAAAAAAAATTACATTTAAATGCTAAATAGAGGAAAAAAATTCTCTAATATATTATTACATTTTTTTACATAAAGAACATAAAGATAATAAATTAGCATATACTAATTGACCCTCGCTTCAAAGAGAAGGTCTGAAAATTAATGGCGGGCATGTTAGGGTCATGGACTCATTTTCAGTACGCTCTTTGATCAAATCAAATAAACATACACAAGAGATTTTGCGGTTTAATCTGACGTGACAGTTTTAAGTAAATTGCCGACTAACTACCAACGCCCATACCGAAATACTGATATCTTATCCTTTTTAGGGTAACTAAAGGTTACAAACGGGTAAATTAAGACTCCACATTGACTCCACTGTCTCTGCCTGTCTGTATGTCACCAAGCTGCATCTCATGAACCGTGATAGGTAGTCATTTGTTTTTCCATATGACGTACAAGGTGTCTCAAAATAAAATTTATTTAGCATACTGCGTGAACGCAACGAATCCGAGGGGCGAGGAGTTTATGTCAATCGGTAGCCTGGAACCCTATTTTTGAATGATTTTTGTCGAATGAAAATCGTTCAAAAATTTTCAAAAATAACTCTCCTGGGTTTAGGGGATTCGTCACTATATAGCGTCATATACACTAGATAATATAGCATTTTTTTTTTCTAACCTAATAATCGTTTATTTCTTGTAAATAGTTTTTTTATTTGTTAGAAATCAAAACCAGCCCTACAGTCCACTATATATAGGTTCTTCAACTACGGTACGTCAACCATTAGATTTTATTGACGCTGATATGAAGTAAAATTTCCTAAAACCTTAAATTTATAAATTACCGTTATTTTTTATTTTATTTTTTTTTGTTTGTTTTTGCTTGATATTAATAACGGCAACAAGTAGATGTTGAAATATTCACAGAAAGTTTAGTTAAATTCACTTTAAATATAAATAATTCAATAAAAATTAAACGAAATATATTGAACTTTCTACTTTCCATTTCTTTAGGGTATCATTTAATAACATAAAAGAAAACAGTTAATACAACATCAACAGAAAAAAATCTGAAATACCTATTAATATACAATGGCGGACTTATCCCTATGAGGGATCTCTTCCAGACAATCACTATAACACAGGAAAGTCTGTGGCTGTAGTAGGAGTACAGATTATCGGAACTTACTTACATGTACAAAAAACAATAAATAAAAGCTATATTCAACTACCTATTACCACCTATTCATAATTCTTAATGATGATTAAATGCAGTGCAAAAAAAAAATCTAACAAATCACTCTACGGACAATTTGTAGACTTCTTTAATCTTCTCCTTGAATGACTTGAGCGATGGCGACATCTTAACTTCAGATGGGAGTTTAGAAGCCAGAACAAAGAAGGAACGTGCATACGATTGGGAACTGGCTTCAGGAATCTGCAAGAGAGGACTTTTATTACCCCGAAGTCAAGGATCAATTATACGAAACTGAATTTTTTTTTAAATAAATAGTTGAGAAAGTATTAAAAAGAACATTGTATAACAGTGACACGATATGAATATTACGACACAATTCGAGATACGCTACGTCCGCATAGTCTAGTATCGATACCAGGAGCGTACGAGACAGGAGCGCCTTCGTATGTGCCGGCAAATAATTTTGCAGGCGCCTCAAAGAGTGCAAGGAACCAAATATCTTTCCGTTAAGCTCACCCACTTGAGGAGCCCAGGAAAGAGTTTCATCCATAATTATGCCCTAGTTATTGACCTTGGATATAAAAGGAATAATATCACTGCCAAGAACAATGTTAGGAAAGGCCATGGATTTAAATTTAGAGACGAAGTGATGACTACCTATTACAACTGCCTGAGACTTTGCTGCGTTAACCAAAAGACCAAAGTTATGGGGCCATTCTTTAAGCAAGATAGAAGTTAATAACGCTAATTGAGTTCTGAAAACTATCTAGAGGAGCTGACGAATAGATTTGGAGATCATCCGCATACAGATGATAGGAGGAAGATAATGAGGAGGTAATGCCGTCAATGAAGATGGAAAAAAGAATGGGTGACAGTATTCCTCTCTGTGGAACACCAGCCAAGAGGTCACACCAATCGGATCGATTATCTTGAAATTTTACCATCTGTCGTCTGCAACATTGTTAGTACTCTCAAAGTGCTTTTCGATTTACGTTTCGTTTACGAGATTTAATGTTGAACGATGTTATAGAGGTGAGTGTCCCCACCTGTTTTTGGGAAAACCGTTGAATTAAACACCTGAAAAATTCATGGCAATAGTAAATATAATTAATTTCAAATGAAAATTGTCACTGCCGTAAAGCTTTTAATGGTTTAAGAGTAATATTTCATTAATTAAAAAACATGTAATGTTTCAATCCATTGAAATCAGCAGCTCGCGTAATGTTTATTAAGTATTTGACATAGTTTGACACAAATATTTCGACATTTGATATTTCCGATATCAAGATGGCGCTATTTATAAAACGTACCGTGATTTCATTTCAGATTTGTTTTAACATGAAAATAAAATTTGATGACCTAGTAGGTTTTATGACCTAGACCATTCGGGATCATCCACACTCTTAGCAGGCCCTTCTGGCACGATAGTGTCGGCCCTATGGCTAGAGCGTTTTACCACTTTGTTTTACAGTTTGCATTACTGTGATTATTCAAGAATGTCCTATGCTTGTATCTGTGTTCAATATACAAAAAGATTTGTGGTAATTATTATTGAGTATAAAATTAAAAAATTACATAATTCTCATACTAAAGGTTTTTTACTCAAAGAATAGACCAACAGGAACATGGCCCAAGGTGTCCAAAACTGTCAGATTTTTTCAGGCTATCTAAAGGCTTCTGATACAGCCTAATTATTTTCATCGACAGCACCAAAGGCCTTAACACAACCAGTCGTACAAACATCCTTACAGTCCGCGTGTGTTTTTTACAAAATAAGTTGTTCCTAATAACGACAAAACGTTGCAATTTTACTAATTGACTATTTTTGGTCCGACGTAAAATATAACTCGTAAACCTTTATGACGTTTTCACAAATAAACTTATTTATGATCGATCGATTTAGCCCTAAAATACGTACTAATAGTGGTTAGTGGTAGAGTTTAATGTCCTTCAATATGTCAATTTTATACGTAATATTATTTACGAGTATTATGTGTCCATAGCTCATGAACATATAAAACTCATTTTTATAGCGTGCTAGCATTTACCCATTACTTTGTCTGGGAGTAAACATTTTGGGAAAATGTAACATAAATGTCCATCTTCATAGTCTATTAATTCATTAATGCAGATCTATTGATACCTCTCCAGCTGTGACGTGGTTTTTTAATGTCTGCAGTGCTAGCCAGGACCGGCATTCCGCATTACGAAATCATCTTACCTAAAAGACAATCAGGATTTAGGTCTGCAATTGTCTAAAGACTGAAAGACTTAACCAGAAAATGATTATTTCCTAATTTTAGGTATCTCAAGACCTGGGTACTAGTCCCGTTTTACCCTTTTGGTAAGGAACCCTAGAAATGGCGAATAAAATACCTTTTCCATTGTGGCTATACCATCTCACACCAAACCCTCAATGTCCAATATGGAATAAATGTGTTTCGCTATTATATTCACGTTTGAATAAAAAGTTTTAAATTTATGGGTAAACTTTAACCAATATGACATAGTAAGCCGAGCTGTCCTACTTTCGTCCGACCACAGATCAATTACACGAGTCGTAAAATAACAGTAGAATAAAATGCACTGCTGCTCGATTGTTTTGCATGACAATCGACATCCTACCGCTTTGCTGTTTGCGACAAGAATCATAAAGGTTCTAATACTGCTTCTGAAGTGCTATTTTTGAAAAATGTGACTCACGGAAAATCGGCGAGTCAAATGATTTTTGTTCCAAATCGAATGTTTTTCGTTCGATATCGAAGGATTTTTGTTCGATATCAAACGATTTTCATTAGACATGTATGTCATACATTTCAAATATAGCGCTCCTGGTCGCAATTGATCTCTACCACGGTAATTGCGTCATGGTATCTATGGTCCAGTGATTAAGGCATTTGCCTGCAGATATGTATGTCGAAAGTTGGGCAGCTTGATAGCCGAGCGCGGCACGCGTTTCCGTAACGATTGTGTGCGTCAAGCGACGGCGATATGCGGCCCGCGATTGATTGAACGCCATTAGTGACATTTTCTAGCACCCTAACGGACCCTGGGCTCCGAAGTGAATAGCTGAAGATGCAACCGGTAAGACTCTAGGATGATGATCTGGCTTTTACTATAACGAGCTCCTCCGTGCTTAGATAGGCTCGATAAGCTGTTGGTCCCGTTATCAATAGATGGCAGTCGTCAGGCTGTGTCATGCCTAAGCAGCATGAAAAATCTGACAGTGTTGGCCACTAACACACCTCGGGTCATGTTCCTGTTTGTCTGGTTTCTCTGTAAAAAGATTTACGGAGGACAGACGGCAGTCGCACCATTCTAAAAAAATCTAAATTATAAAACCTAGGACTCTGTAGCGTAAGTATTTGGGAAATACGCTTGGAAGAAGAATAAGAATGTAAAGTTAATTAAGAAAAGGAAATAAGATTAAAGTTTTTAATGACAGGATGCAAATTAACTATTTGGCTTAATTAAACAACGATTCTAACCATTGAGAAACGAACGTTAATTCGTGTGCGGTTTCTTTGGTACTAATTAACTATGATCTCATTTATCGATTCTCAAGTTTTGTTATCCATACTTCCATATCCATACTCCATACTAATATTATAAATGCGAAAGTCTGTCTGTCTGTCTGTTACGATTTCAAAGACAAACCGCTGAACGGATTTTGATGAAATTTGGTATGAATATAGTTGAAGACCCGGGGTCAAACATAGGCTACTTTTTGACGCGGGCGGAGATGCGAGAAAAAGCTAGTACGAGTAGAAAATATCTTAGACAATTCAGTAAATATTGCCGTAATCAAAGATAACAATACAACCAGATAATTCTAAAGATAATTTATGCCTTGAGAAGAATATATATATTTCAAACCTTCAAAGATCCAATCGGTTTGGTATAATGACGTCTTAAAACGATTATTCGAATCACAAAACAATCTTATTTTAGAGTCTGCGAATATCCTTTCTTCTGATTGTTTTCGAGATATAAAATTCAATTACGTTTTCGTAGACGCGATTCAGCATAATACGAGTAGTAATCGTAAAATCTATTGGCCACTAACACACGGATCACGATACTATGGGTCTGGTTTTTCTTTTAAATTCTTTTAAAACTAAAAAATAATATTAATTAAAACTTCCCCTGGATCCTGAAGTTTTGGATTAGATATTAAAAATAAGTAAGTTGTTAGAAAATGTATATTCTAACAAAATAAATGATTGTATAATATCAATCTTAACTTTGTTTGGGGCCTACGAATAAATTATACCCAGTAGACTTTTTTGTGTTTGAATTAATAATTCTTAAAACGTCAAAAACGTAAAGGCCTCCTTGTCCAAATAAATTATCGTTCAATAGAAACAAATTGAAAAGACCAAAAAAGTACAATCAAATGAATTAATTAACGTTTTTTAAGGTGGAACCAAAGGCCCACAGTCGATAAACGAAGCCTACCAATGTCGAGGTCTGCCATACATATTTCATGGTCCCGTAAGCGATCGGCTGAAGGTGACATGTGAACACTAAATAATGTAAAGTTTTCCAACATGCCAAACCGAACTCTATCACAGTTCCTTAAGACTCAAAATTGAAAAGATTATCCCAGATTGATTCGGCGATTTGTGAAGCGTTCCATTGGGTTGTTCAAGGGCAGTAAGAAAATGGCTTTGCATGTAAAAATTAAATCAATCAACATATGAACAATATGCAAAGCACAATGTTGAAAGGAATAGGAAGTCTTCATAGAGCATATCCATAGATTCATAATGTAGCGTATCAGGATAAAAGGAAATGTACACAACACATTAAAGGCACACATTATAGTCCGTCCATAGCTGCAATGAGGAAGCTGGTACAGATATGTGAGCGCTATGCAGCGGCTCATGGCCTTCAATACAATGTGGCCAAAAGTGAATTGTTGGTTTTTAAGCCGGGTAACAAACAATACAATAATGTACCTAGTATTAGTTTAGGTGGTACTCCACTTAAAAGGGTTAAGTTTAAGTACCTAGGACTGGGTTACAGAATCTTTAGAGGATAACACAGACTTAGAGCGAGAGAGAAGAGCGATAGCGGTGAGGGGGAATATGCTGGCTCGTAAGTTTGCAAGGTGTACAAATGAAGTGAAAATAATGCTTTTCAAAACATATTGCCAATCATTCTACACTTGCAGCCTTTAGACCAATTACACTCAGAAAGCACTCCACTCCATCATAGTTCTATACAATAACATGTATCGAATGCTCTTGAGATTGCCACGCTTCTGTAGCGCATCACAAATGTTTGCTGACGGACAGGTAGATAGCTTTCACGCCATAACCCTTTACCTATTTCGGGGTTAGAAGCCCCCTCTTTCGCATTTCGCATCTCAGGGTGGCGTCATTGCTGTGCAGGCTGCGTGGCAGTAGCAACGGGCTGCTGAGTGTGATTGCAGGACTAACGCATAGCTCAAATTTTGAACACCTGAACGGGCTGCATGTTCTCCTGAAACGCAGCACCTATCTATAAATATTGTATTGTCTGCTAACATTAGCTAATAAGAAATATTGTTTTAATAACTACTAACTAATATGGATGTAAGTCTCAAAATAAATGATTTGAATTAAGTAACATCAGCTAGTAAAGTACCTATCACTGAGTGACATAATTATTTAAAGTACTAACGTAACTAAGATCACACACATATTTGAATTTTTAGATAGCGTGCTTTACAGTGCGAAGTATTTTTTTTTTTCTATTCACTAAGTTTTTTTCGTCGATGGTTTATAAAACGATCTTATGGACCATTCAAACTGACGCGTATCCCGCGTGACTGGCGGGATGCCCACGGAAATAAGAATTGGTAGAACTGTCGTAGCGTATGAAAAAGTTAACTGGCCTGCTAATGACACTTCTATATATTCTTATTTCTGTGGGCATCCCGCCATTTTTTAAATAAAGGAATATTACATACCAATATGATCTTTCATCGCTAGTGAAATCAGTAGGAAATAAGCGGATTATCTTTGAGCGACACTTGCGAGAGTGAATTAAGAACTATCTCGACTAACTGAGCTTCTATGTAAAAATCGCCTCATAATCAGTCTATTCATCGGCGCTAGAAAGACACCGACAGTTACGATTTCTCTACCCATCCGCTCCTGCGGTCCAAAACCTCCATTTTTATAATAAACTTCAACTAATTTCTAAAACGAGAGTTAACCTCAGATTATCGGCAGTCTAAGAATAAACCTAATAAAAAGGTTTATTAACGAATGCAGGTCGGCTTGCAGACAAGCACAACGGCCGCAAGTTATGACCTGGGTGCACGGTATTGCTCCCATTTCCATTTTATGGGCATGCGCGACATAGTTCATATTGGTAGATACGAGTAACTAATCAAACCTTCGAAAAAACTTTCAAACTTTGCCGTCCCGTTCCCATGCTCACGATGCCCACGGGAAGCATACTTGGTTAAGTTGTGTCCAGTTTGCTGAGGAGGCTAGAATCACCTGATTGTCTGAAAAAAATGATGATTCCGTGCTTCGAAAGGCACGTTAAGCAGTTTGTCCAGAGTGCAATTTTGGACCACGTCAGAGGCGGTTCCGTAAAACTGTGACTTCGTGCTAAAAGTATTGACTTATGCCCATCAGGAAAATCAGAAAGTCTTGGGATCATTTATTTTTTGATACTTAACAAAATAAATAATAAAAATAAATATTTAAATCATTTTTAAAACGAAGCGTGGTGTATGCGAGTTGTTTGTTTAAATATTTCAGCCAAATTCATATCAGTAACATTTTGTTTTTCAATCGGGAGATAATCCCTTTTGAGCTGAATATGAATATTTGTTGTATACTTTGTAAAGATAAAATACAAAATAGGACCTCGTCGAAAATTAAAACAGTATTATAGTTTCTATACGGGTCGCAGAGGATACATTTAATAGGTATGTACACAGGTCGTCAAAATATACAACAAGTCAAGTATTTGATATCATATTCAATTCACACACAACCTATTATCATGATTTTTCTAGATGAGAAGAGCACAATCTGCAGCATGCTGCAGCGTTATTTTCTATTATACTATTAAGTAGGCAAACAGGCGTACGGCCCATTTGATGGGAAGCGGTTACCGGAGCCTATGGACGCCTGTAACACCAGGAGTGTCACGTGCGCGTTGTTAGTTTGGTTAGGATATTGCAGGCTGAAATCACCTGATTGTCTGATAATAAATTCATATGACTATTCTAATGAATTTACACCAAATCGTTCTAATATTCCCAGGTCTTAGATAAAATACATACTTCATGAAATGTTACATCGAACTCGAGGTAACTTATAAGAAGTGTCGTACTGTAATGGATTGCGAACAAAAGTTCGTGGTCTTTGTCAGAGAAGAGTGATCAAAACAAACTTTTCTATGATAATTTAAAAAACCTTTTTGTGTGTAAAGGAAAGAGGGTTTCATAATAATGTGGAGTGGTGTATGTTTAAGTTGGAAGAAGTTGTTAGACTTTTGTAACTTTAATGCCATATGTTCTTAGCGTTTGGGCTTATTTTTATTTAAAAAATAATTAATACTTAACATACTATAATGAACTCTACATGGTATGCACAACTACTACAAGCTAGTATTTTTTTTTACTTATTTTATTTTATTCAATGCCTCATTATCTTGTGGTAAATTGTTAAAATCATTTTACAGCCTCACAAAACGTTTTTTATCTTAACTAATCTTAGATAAATTCATAACTACAATATTCCTATTCATATCTATTCTGTAATCTGTGCTATTATATCTTTAATCTTAACGATTACCTATTATAAAAGCGAAAGTTTGTAAATTTGTTAACTCTTTACGCTTTATCTACTAAACCAATCTTACTGAAAATTCTTTTACATTTTTTAAGTACTGAGAAGGACATAGAGTACTTTTATTTCGGAAAAAAACGAAATCTCGAAAGTAAGTTAAGGCTGCGTATATTTCGTTCATAGCCTTCGGACTGCTGTCCAAAGTTGGTTTGTGACAGTAACAATAACTGAGCGAGCGATGAAAGCGTTTACAATATTTTAGATTACTGTATGTTACTATGGTTGGTATATACTAGTATTATGTATTTGATATAGGTACCTACTGTTTATCTACTACAAAAATCACTTTGTATTAATTATAAAACGACAAAACACCCGATGGTAACTCAAAGAGTCACGTGCATTTTGCCAACCCAAAGTTTCACTTTATAGTAAAATCGTATCATCCCTCTAGTAATAAGCAGAAAATAAATATAGTAATTTCAAGTCAAATCATTTCAGACATACACAGCCAATGAAATACAGTTTACTTGTAAGCAAAGCGTATTTTTAGTGTACTAAGACATAACTTTAACAGTCATCCATAAAAGAAACAACCGTATTTTTACGTTCCGAATACTCGTGTACGGGTTTTTACATCGATTGTACAAAATTTAATAGGTCTAAAATTAACTATGGTTGTCAGGAAATAATAAATCAATCAATAAAATCGTCGCGTTAATAGCAACTTCGAAGGCCATCTGAAATAGATCGGTGTCCTCCATTTTTCATAAGCCATACCCTACACATGACACAGATTACAGATTACAGAATAATAAATAATATTCGACATGCAACTGTGAATGTGCAACGCCTAGTCAAACCATTACATGGTTTTAGGCTCTATAGAATTTTGTAGCTAGATAAGTTTTAAGCTATACTTACTTATTATATAACTAGCTGAGCCCGCGACTTCGTCCGCGTAATGTTCGATTATACCTACTTTCTATACTTATTAATCTTATTATCCGTCATTGCAGAGATTTACACAAAATATTTGATGTTATCAATATTTAAAATGTTCAGGAGGTCGCTATGTAAAATATTGCGACTGAATACTGTTTGGCATGAAAGAAAAAGTCAAACAATCGTGATTTTTATATGAATGTTAACCACCCATAAACTCTTTCCAGACCTATAAAATCATGATTCGGGTGTGAAAATTTCATTGATAACCACCAGTTGGTAGCAAGCATAAATGCTGTCCTTGAAATATACCTATTTTTGAGAAGTATTTGTTTGACCCACCTCACTTCTCGACTTCTATATAATATGGTGAGTCATACTTCTCAAAGATGGGTATATTTCAAGCCATTTCCGAAAAAAGGCATTTCTGAGAGCAGGCTGTGCGGGGTTGATGTACCGTGTAACCCACTCGATACGAATAACTGAAGAGTCATAATAAAGAACCCAAGTCAGAGGCCGAAAGGCGTTTCCGAAAAAAATGTGACACCAGGTTGTGCAGGGTCAATTGACCACGTCACTGATTCGATAAGAATGACTGAAAAGATGAAGAACCAACGTCAGATGCCAAAAGACGTCTCTAAAAAAACTCTGACATCAGGGTGTGCCGGGTCGTGAAAAGTAATTATGAAGAACCCACGTACGTAATGACATACATTTAATAATAACTCACATTATGAACACCATCATCATTAATTACTCCAATTACAAAGCAATAGCAAAAATAAATTCTGCCGAAAAGAAAAAAAAATCCGTTTCTTTGTTTCCAAAAATGCACACCATACATTTTAGAAGTCAATTTAAGCTGGTAGTTGTCCTTCGAGAACTGGTAAAATGAATGCGTATACTTATATGTTGCCGAGGACTATTTAATAAAAAAGTTTCTGTCCAGTAGTTTTTGCGTGAAAGATGCACAACAGACAGACAAAAATTCCAAAAATCATATTTTTGGCTTCTCTTACTTTATAAAGATTCCACGGACCAATTACAAACAGAAGATGGCGTTTCGAATGGCGCAGTGATCCGATGTGAAGGGGCCCTAGTAATATTTTTTCATTTTATATTCAATTACTACAGTTTTATTACATTTATAGACATATGTACAGAATTAACCTTACAGTACAGTTTTATTATATGTAGATGTAGATGATAGAATATTGACAGTGGACAAAGCAGACACAATGATACCAAGGCATACAGGGTCGATTGACCGAGACAACTTCTTCATGATCTAGCAAACAACTCCAAGGAAAATGCTGAAATTATGTGATTTTGATGACTACTTCTTACTCCGCTTATTACTTTGCTTTCCGATTTTGATAAAACAAAGATTAAATGTTACCCTTCACTAAGGCCAATCAGTTTGTGCAAACTAAATTCAATCTGTCCAGTAGTTCCTGTTTATCAGAGGGAAATTGGAAAAAAAATTAATTGATGTTAACTTGCTTTCCTGTTGTCCGATTTTGATAAAACAAAAATTAGATGTTGCCCTGAGCTAAGACCAATCAGTTTGTGAAAACTAAATTCAAATCTGTCCAGTAGTTTCTGAGATTAGCGTGATCATCAGACAAGATTGATATAAAACGTTTTTCTGTAATCTATTATTCATATTAAGTCGTTCCTTCTTATTTTTTCTATATAAGATTCTACTCTTTTATTATAGTATAGATAGAAGATAGATAAAATTGTAACAGGTCGATGTCTGTACATTGAAGATTTTTAGAAAAAAACAATATGAGAGATCATTATTGGACCAACAGAAGCCAAAACAATACAATACAATACAATACAAAAACTCTTTATTGCACAACAAGGATACATTGTTAAATACAAGTAATTACAAGAAAAATAACCTTGCGCAAAGGCGGCCTTATCGCAATAGCAATTTCTTCCAGGCAACCTTACGGAAAATTGAGTAAAAATATTAAAGATTGTGCGCGGTAGGTGTCAACAAGAGAACAAGAGTAAGAAGAAACATAATAATTTTATAAATATCAAAACATAAACTTACACATATAATGTATATTACACACTTACTTATATACAACTATATATATACATACAATATAACAACGAATTCACTACACATACACACACCATTACTACAAACAAGGTAGAATACCATAGCCATGTTAAGTAAGGATAGTATTAAGTAGTAGTATCACGTAAAAAGTGCGACATGACTTGTGATTTGAAGCTTGCTAACGTTTCGGCGCACTGAACGGTGAATGGCAGTGAGTTCCATAGACGAGCGGCTTGTACAGCGAAGGAACCAGAGTAGAACTGAGTAGAATGAGTTGGAATTAATAAGCGAAGTCTCTCAGCACTGCGCAGTGAGCGATCCTCAACATCACCACGAAATTGAAATAGGCTTCTTAGATAGCTGGGCGAGGAAGGGTTAAAAAGGATTGTGAAGAGTAAAGACAGAATTTGTAAATCTCGACGACGACGAATAGGGAGCCACTTGAGATCAGCGCGAAATTGGGAAACGTGGTCGTATTTGCGAAGGCCATATACGAAACGAATGAAGAGATTTTGAAGACGCTCAAGTTGACAATAATTATTATAATTTTTGTCTGTCTGTCTGCATGTTTGTAATCGTATCACGCGAAAACTACTTCATAGAATTGAATGCGGTTTTCACAATTGTGTTGTTAGAGGTCCAACTTAGAATTATTTATCCCGAATTTTTCACCAGTTCCCGTAGGACGATCGACCAACTTAATTGACCCCTAAAAATGTATAACGTGCATACTATATGAAAGATCAAACTACACTGGCTGATTTCACTCTTTGCAATTTTATGCACCTAAATGTTATTTACGAAAATTTTACTATTGCTTTGTAATTTAGGTAGGTTACTGATAGTAGTACGACAAGTTAATGAGGAACATAATAGAAGGAAAGATAAAAGGAAAAAGGGGTGCATGTAGACCAAGGCACAGTTGCATAAAGCAAATAAAGGAGAAAGTAAACGTCGCGTCGTACCAAAAAATTAAAGAACTGGCAAGGAGTAGGACAGAATGGGAAAACTTCACCGACAAGAGACCAGCTCTTAAATTTATACATACATACATACTGATAAGTAGTGGTGTTTATTTTCAGTTAGGTCACATAAGCAAATAGTAAATGCTATTTTTAATTAGGTAGGTACCTATTTATGAGCTTTTCAGTCATTCATATCGAGAGGGTTACATGGTCAAATCAATGGACCCTGCACACCCTGGTGTCAGAGTTTTTTCGGAGACGCCACGCGGACTACGACGTGGGCCGTTTATTATGACTTTTCAATCATTCGCATCGTGTGAGTTACATGGTCAGGTCAATGGACCCTGCACACCCTGGTGTCAAAGTTTTTTCGGAGACGCCTCACATCTATTACCTATCAGACATTACCTCCGTGGTAGTCCAGTGGTTAAAAAGTGTTTTTAGACCTGGAGATCGTGGGTTCGATTCCCATGCATAGGATACTTTGTTAAGTTGTTTCCAGGAGCCCTATTTTTTTAATTTGTGTACGTCGAATGAAAAACGTTCGACTCACCGATTATGACGAATGAAAATCATTCGAATTACCGATTTTGCGTGAGTCACGCTTCACAAAAATAGCACTCCAGTTTGATAAGGTTATGATATTGCAGGCTTGAATCACCTGATTGTCTGATAATAATGGCGTGCCGTTCTTCGGAAAGCACGTTAAACAAGCGGTGTATCCGACTGCCATTTGGTGATCATTAAAGGCCGAAAGACGGTTCCAAAAAATTCTGACAACAGCATGTACAGGGTCGATTGACCATGTAACCCACAGCCATCTGATCTAGGAGCCCTATTTTTAAAATATACGAGTCACACAAAATCGGTGAGTAGAATGAAAATCGTTCGACTCATCGATTATAGACATACATATGAAAATCCATAGATATCAGAATATCATCTGTGTGAAAATCATAGGATATCTATCGAAAATTATTTGACTCGCAGATTTTGTGTGTTTCATACTTTTTATAAAAATTGCACTCCAACAATAGAATATATAGAATCAATGATCCGGTTGTGAAAATTTCTTTGGCGACCATCAGTTGATATCAGGCAGGAGTGCTGTTGATATAAGCTATTTTTGAGAAATATGAGTATGACCCACCGTAAATATGGTCTAAGAAAGGTGAGTCGAATGAAAATCGTTAATCATCGACTCACAGATTATTTCCAGCTATTGAGAAAGGAACATTTCTTTGTGTCCAACGAAAACGATTCGATATCGAGTCATACTTCTCAAAAAATAGCACTAGGTGGGAAATGTTCATTTACAAATCACGATTGTTTGATTTTGTCAGTTTTTTACATAGTGAGATACTGAACCTTTTAAATATTAGTTTTGTGTAACTCTGCAATAACGGGTAATAAGTACTAACGCAGCAGGAGTTCGGTAGCATCACATTAAAAGAAAAGTATGTTATCGAACGTAACGCGTACGAAGTCGCCGGCACAGCTAGTTTTTGTAATAAATAAATAAAAAAAGAACATGGAAACTAGCCAATGAAACTTGTTATAAGTATACAACCTTGCCAATTTATTCATGTATTTCAATTACAGATAGGTATGGGATGTCGTAGAAGTCGTGCCAAGAACGCTAGAATCAAACAAAACAGCTGACGAGAAAGACTAGAAAGCTTGCTTTAATCATTGTCATAATGCTATTAAAATTACATCAAACTCGATTCGCAGCTTAACTTGATTTGGCGGGAATCGACGCTGATCGATTAAACACCGTGGGTATTCCAATTGGACGATGATCGATTAATTTCGATAGCTATTATAGGTAAACTACTTGAAGTTAAGGCTCTTCTAGCTACCAAGTGGTGACCCGAAGGTGAAGGTGTTTTCCAGCCAGAAAACAAAAAGACGGTTGCGTGGGAGAATGATTTTCGAAAATTTTAGATAAAATTGCAACAAACAGGATTTTGGCGTTTGAATAATTCGATTCGAACGACAATCATTCGACTCACCGATTATAAATGGGTAATAGATTTAAAAAATAAGCACTCTAGATTTAGCAAAGCTATACTACCATGCATTTATATTCACCACGCAAAAATAAACGATGATACGATCTCATGTTTTTTTTAACAACTTTTATATATGAGCTTGTTACACAGAAATGCAATTTAAAATCCAATCTATTCACAATTTTTAGTCGACTGAGTCGCTTTGGACCTAACCAATGCCCGAGTTACATTTATTTTAAACTAGCCGTTTTCCGCAGCTCCGCCTGCGTCAAAACGTAGCCTATGTTTGACCCCAGGACTTCAACTATATTCATACCAAATTACATCAAAATCCGTTCAGCTGTTTGGCCGTGAAAGCGTAACAGACAGACAGACAGACTTTCGCATTTATAATATTAGTATGGATCTAAGAAATCAAATGAAATATCTGATAAAAGTATACACCAAGAAATTATAGTCGTTTTGGACCCATCGTCCAGTAACTCCATTCATGCAACCGAACAAATTTCCCCAAGGAACATAGCTCGAAACATGAAAAACAAATTTGGACTTCCCATAGTAAGTTAGGTCACGTGATGAGACGTTTTATATGGGAGGTCCAAAAATTTACTCCATATTTCGACCCATGTATCTTGGGGAAAGTTGTTCAGTTGCATGAATGGAGTCACTGGACGATGGGTCCAAAACGACAAAAATTTCACGATGTATGTGTACTTTGTGGAAAAATAAAGTTTTAATAAATAAATAACACAAGTAAAGCATTAGCCAACATGTAGTAATATCAATATCATATATTTGCAAAATACATGTACAGATTCATAAATTTTAAGATAACGTTGAGCTCCTGGAAAGTAAAAAGTAATGTATGACTCTCCAGAGACAGAGTCGACGACTGATTAATCAAAATCCATCAAGATTTTTTTCATTGAGATGGCAGTCACAAAGATTTTAAAATAAATTTCACTTACATTTTGATAATAGTAGCAGATTCCACCAACAACGTACCAAATTGTCCAAAAACACGATTCTTGTTTTTACATATTCTATTTTTTGAATCGTCATCGGGAGTGAAAAATTTGAATTTAATACTTTAATGATGAGATTGATTGTCTTAAGACTGATTGCAAAAATGTTAGACTATACTCCACGAGGAGTTCAAACCCATATTCATTATCATCTTAGCGCCTTCCCGGTTGCATCCTCAGCTGTTTGCTTCGGAGCCCAAGGTCCGTTTTCCTACTTTTCGCTTTACTTAGATCAAACTCATTATAATTCAAGTGCATAAGTTAAACAAATTATCAATTAAAAACCTACAATTATATATACGAGATCACAAAAATGCCAGTCCCGTTGTGGAAAAGCAGCATTGAAATTTGCATTCGATGAGGCATGTCCTGTAGTGAACGATATAGGCAATTTATGTATTCATTCATTCTTACCGAGTTGGCTTCATGGTCAATCGAACCTGCACAGTGTACATCCTGGGTTCAGAGTTTTTTCAGAACCGCTTCTGCTCTTTAAACGAGCAGTAAATGTCAGCCGGGGCAATCGGCTTTCCGTGTTTTCCGTAACACGGAATCATCTCTATATTAATCAATCAGGTGATTCCAATTCAAAATCGTTATTTGCAATAGAAGGGTATGATACAGATGTTTAAATTACTTAATCAACTCCGCAATATCCTTACCAAACTGGAAACAACTAAACATTTATCTATTTATTAAATTTTATTACAAAGCATCTAAATGGCGGACCTAAACCCGTGGGCTTTTTCTACATGCCCACCAACAGGTGAGGACAAAGTAAGACTTTTACTTGCAGGCAATAGAATTGAAAATGTAACTTTAAGGTTTTGTAAATGTAAAGGAGTACTCTTACTTCTACGGCCTAAAAACAAGGCGTCAGAATTTTCTATGAACAACTTCATTGATTGACTAGCTAATCAATAAGAAGCTGTGATTAATCAAAAATATGGCGTACTGTTGAATAATGATCTTCCGTGGAACTAATTACGCGAAACGCACTTAGAAACATTAATATTTACTTCCGATGATTGAGATTTCTACTTAATCAGGCATCAATGACTATAATCCATTAAATACTGTTTCTTACGTGATTTCTGATTTAAAAGCACCTCGATAAACCATTAGTAAATGAGTTTTTAGAGCTTGTTAAGCACCTAAGGCTGTTACGTGAATAGGATTGGCTTACTTTGTTGCAACTTGAAATATCTGACAGAGGTATGAGGAAGCGCAAGTCTTTTGTCGTCATGTGATGTCTACATCAACATTTTTCATCAAATTCTCTTTCTTATTTTACAATAGAGAGAGATTTTTCAGTGTCCTCGTTCAAAATCAAAATTATCACTTACTTTTGGAAAAAAATAGCTTCCAAAAGTAAATGATAATTTTCATTTTTGATCTTTAACATATACTAGCTGTTTCCCGCAGCTCCGCCTGCGCCAAAAGTACCTGGCATATGTTTCGGGTCTTCAACTATATGTATACCAAATTTCATTATAATCCGTTCAGCGGATTGGCGTGAAAGCGTAGCAGACAGATACAATAATATAGAAAAATATATGGAAACTAGCTGTTTCCCGCAGCAAACCATGCAAATAATAAAATAATATTCTACGATTAGAACGTAAAATTCTTCGCTACTCAATTCTCTCAAAAGGAAATTTCAAGTGATTTCTACATGAACTTTGTATAATTTTGGTATTTGAGCGTTCGCCATTTCGCTCAACTGGGGTGAACACATAGAGTTCAACAAACTTGCTGCAGTCTGAGTGAGGTGAAATGAAACGTTACAAGAATAAAATTAATTCTTTAAAAAGTGTTCAAAACTGGAATTGCAAACATGTATTTTCTTATATGTTTACACTTTTTCTTTGTACCCATGTAAGTAAAGTTCTAATACTTTAGAGCCAATTTCACCAACATCGTTCCTATCCGAGAGTAACTAATCTAAGCATAAAAGATGGATAGCAGACATTTTTATTCTAGAGACAGAGTCCTTATACAGGAGTTATACGTGATTTACAGTATATTCTCGAGTTAACCGTTTGGTGAAATGTAAGATATATAGAGTACATTGCGTCATTATCCTTGGAATAAAGCTTATCCGACTTTCGTGAAATCAGGCCTTAATGGTGTAACCTTAATTCTTTAGGACCCCTATTTTGTATGAAATTTTTGAATGAAAATCTCTCCGATTATGTTGAAATCTTTCGATATCGAACAAACATCATTCGACTCATCGGTTTTGCGTGAGTCATACATTTCAGAAATAGGTTTCCACCTATTTGGAGAACTTCTTCTCTTCAGCTCTCTTTATCTATAACCTCTCACGGCAGTCGGCTGTCATTTGGGGGGAGATCTTTAAATTCTATATATCTGATAGAATGCTATAGCATTCGATGGTGCTTGAATAACCTGAATTACTAAGCAAATTCTTCAAACCCAAAAACAAATACCCTCAGAGGGAGAATTGTTAGATCTTTACTAAGTAGTTGCTTATCTAATCATCATTTTCAAAGAGTTTATTATATATACTTTTTGAGTTTGGAGTGCGTCTCTAATTGTTTGTTTTCATTATATAGATAAGCAAGTATTATGAGAACAGCTTTCATAAAAAAACTAAAGAGCGCAAAAAATCTACAGAATTTTTTTTATTCTTCGCTAAAAAAAATACCTTAAAAAACATTTCTTTCAAAAGTTTTTTTCGCGTTTTAATATCACCCACGAAGTATAAAAAAAGAAAATCTTGTTTATGTAGGTGAGTGATATAACTGCTGAATGGAGTCACCTGTCCCGCTTGGTTGCCAAACCGCGGATAATAGCGAAAACTGGATGCCCAGATACCAGTCAACAATACTTTTGTTCCGCGTACTATATATACGAACAGTATTGTTACCTTCGTTGCCACTTGTTCTACAAAAAAATTCTACGAGAACTAATGAGATATATTTTCTCATTTGTTCCACGATTTAAAATTTTTAGGACAGTAGAACTAGTGATACTCTTTATTCCCACTTCTTCTACCTATTTCTAAGGTGAAACTAAATGAGAATTTTAATTCTTATAAATACTACGCTTTTGGCGGGCTCACCAGCTCGG
Source organism: Euzophera pinguis (assembly GCA_947363495.1). Taxonomy (NCBI): domain Eukaryota; kingdom Metazoa; phylum Arthropoda; class Insecta; order Lepidoptera; family Pyralidae; genus Euzophera; species Euzophera pinguis. Next base: position 4,569,829 of record OX376164.1, read on the forward strand.
CTGTCCCTGCATGAGATTATGTATGAAAGCCCTGCCACACGAAGTAGATGTAGGAAAACTCTTACTAATGTATGCTTATGTTAAATAGCGGTACACTTCGTTTGAAGACAGTTAATGAAAAAATAAATCAAATAGAAATGGCTTACTTGCTTACTATGGAATATTTTATATTTATTTTATCTAAATGATTACTAAATATTGTACATGTTGTAATATAAGTATTAAATAACAAACAATAAAAATCCCACTCCCACCCGTGTTTACTGTATCATTGAAAACAGAATTATTATTTACCCTCTGCTCACTCTGACCTTGTATGTAAACAAACTAATTTCGATATGATGTCACATTTTGTTTTTAAAACAAAATGAAAATTTATTTTTGATATAATCACGTTTCCTCTTTAAAAACTGAACATAAACATAATATTATTTATTTCATAAATAAATACCAACAAAACCATAAAATAAATATCTAAAAACGTAGCGATGTTGAAGAAATTTTTACACACCATTTTTTTGTCATTTTACATATTTTTTTTATGAGATTAGATAAAATAGTGTTTGAAACTGCACATAATTAAGTCTAAGAATACTCGTGTTATGCTATAAAAAAAACTTGCCTACAGTTTCATGAACTACTATTTCTTTTCAGTGTTTTGATAAAGGTTATTTCGAAGTAGGTTTAATTGTTTGGTCATCCAATGTTTTTTTTATAATAACGTTCTAAATTCATTGTAGGCATTCAGTGTGTCTAGTAACAAATCCTTTTTTTTTGTGAATTGTTATCATACTATGACAACAAGTGTGTCTAACAACAAGTCCGTGTGACATTTTTTTTTTTTTTTTACTCTAGACCTGAGTTCTAAAAAATTTATTGAATCAATTAGTAATTAATAAATTTATTAATTCGTTTTTTTGTATAATCTGTATTTTAGTCAGCACACGAGGTGCCAGCTGAGGTACCTATATATTGATCCAGAATTAATCGATGTTAATAAATTAACCGAAAGTTAGTGCCGAAGAATGAAACATTTTGATATAATTGATCTATAAATTTAAATTTAAAAAGAAATCAAAATAAAAAAGGTAAATCTACAAAAATTCTTTGCACATAAATATTTTTCTCATATTATAATCACAATCAGCCAGCCACGTCGTCATAGTGTCATAAAGTGAGACGATAAAGTGGTACGTCGTGCAAAACGCAAGTCATCAAAATTAAGAAGCGTGAAATTATACGCTAATCCTATACCTTAACTTTAAGCACAGCAACCGCTAAACTTAACGAGCTAAGTTACCTTCAAAAGTGAAGTCCGATTACTCAGAAACACTTTTAGAAATTTCACTATTCTGTACAACACTAAAGTACCTATTCAAGTTTTTTTTTCACAAGTTCAGAAAAGAATTAACTTTTTGAATTTGAATTTCGAATGATCGAAGCGCGGCCGCGTAGGGCGGGCGGGCGACTGACGTACGCCGGTCACGGAGAGCAACTGAAACGAACTCGCGACTTCACTTTCTGCTTGATAATGTTTTCTACGTGATTTCCTTATTAAAAACTGTAGAAGAAAGTTACTAATATAGACTAGCTTTTGTTGTTGTTCACGAGTATTTGCCTATAATGATCATCTCTCCTCTCACGGGTCTACTGCTAAGTAGAGATTTCTTTTCAAAGAAGTAGCACTCTGTATTAAATGTTTTTGTATATTTTCTGTGTCTTTATTATGTGTACTTACATAAATAAATAAATAGAAAAGATACTAAGATATAAAATGCCTAAATATTCTGTTTTCATATAATAAATAAGAATCTAGTCTGCTGGCTTTTCACGTCAAACTACTGATCCTATTTGTGAAAAATATCAAAGTTGTAAACAAGAATAAATTGCAAATGTTTGCAATTGTTTTTATGAATACAAAGTACGCGAGTTTACCCGCGGTTTCGCGCTGGTAGGAGTCACTATTGGAAGTCCGGTTGGTGGATGGCATCAGGCTGTCATTGAATGCATTGGTTGATAAGGTGACTATCTATGAGGATCAATATAAGCACACGTAGTTAAATCCCTCGTAATAGTTTTTTTTCGGGAATGCAAGGTACCTTTTGACAAATAAATATAAAGCTTGTTTGCGCATTTATAGTACTAGGATTAGAGATTAATGATTTACATTGAGGACGCTTTACAACTTTGATAAACAAATTCATTATTCAATCAATCAATCAATCAAATCATTTATTTGTGAAAACATAGGTAGTACATAAAGGTGTTAGTGTTAGAGTAGCAATTCAGAATCACTATGATTTTGCTGATAGACACAGCTTACAGTTACCGCAGTTCTTAGCGTTTGCGTTAATAAAATCTCATGGTAAGGCTGAGTTTCTACCAGCGATGTGCGAGGATGCGTAGCGAGGGATGTATTTTTGAAGAACCAATAGAATAGCTTCATTTACCTAGTCTCGCTTAGCACAGCTCTGGTGGCAACGGCTTAGCGGAGCGAGGTTTTTTTACGTACAAAACAAACGAGAGAGTGCGCGAGAAATGTGTTACAAGGGATGTGTTGCGAGGAATGCGTTGCGAGGTTCCGCTCCCTCTACACAGCACCCCTCGCCCCGACAAATTACACAGTTTCGCAATACATCCTCAAACGGCCCGCACCGCACTTTAATGTGCATTTTCACAGCTCCGCTACACATCCTCGTACGATACATTTTACTCGCACAGCTTTGGTGGAAACGCCCATCCATTTACAAAGCACAGCTACACATCCTCGCACGACACGTTTCCCTCGCACATCTCTGGTGGAAACGCAGCCTTAAGGAACAGGATTTTTGTTCGCTTAAACGATTAATAAAGATGTAATAAAGACATATTAACGTCCTGTACGCTCCACATCCAACGCAGTGTTTAAACAAAAGAAAGCAGGAGAACAAGAATTCATTCGGCTTATTAAAGGATCCAAAGCAAAAATCATCGAAACGGCACGAGTGAAAAATTCCTTTTTTAAATCTCCAAACATTACTATGTTACGTACATAAATTTATTTAGTAATTTAACTTTTACTGTAGGTACAATAGTGTACCTACCTACAAATGTAAAGCAAGATTAGACAATTTTAGGCTAAAGTACTCTGACTAAATATTTATCTCACTAAACACATTTTTATGTAAAATGTTTCAAAGGCGAGACCACATAGCTGAAAATATCTGAAAAATATTCGATTATGAAAAAGAGTCGCTTTACACGGTCACAGCCTCTCCTAAAAAAAAATGTCGTGTCTGTTGAAAAAGGAACAGCCAGTACTCTGCGGTAGTACAGGAACGTCTGCGGTTTCGATGCTATTTTCTATTTAGTCCTGATGATCACCACAGATTAGGGAGCAGATACTATTCTCTATGAGCACTCCCGTAATAGTTTTTACATAAAGTAAATTAAGTTGTACTGAAAATTAGATAATATAGAATAGCACAATACGTAGAAATGTCTTATTTTTAATAGTTGGGGTCATGGAGTAATTACAAAGAGGAGATGCCGTAATAAGCGTTTTGTAAGAAAGAGTTTGTGAGGCTACACGGGGCGGAAGGCAGACGTGCGCGGTGCTTGGTTTCGGCCGTGGCTCCAATCATGGAGCACGAGCAATGACAAGCTCCGCCCACTTTTGAGTCGGCGAGGCGCCAATGATCACATCACTGCGCCATTTCGAACGGCATCTCCTTTTTGTAATTACTCCATGGTTGGGGTAAACCGCGAGAAGCCAGCTTGGGTAGCCTTTTTTAGTTAAGTCATAAGTACCTACCGGTGAAATAAAAGTCGTAAGCTAGGTTTTCCTTTGCATTATTTCCGAACGAGTCTTTTAACTTGAATAATTTCAGCACTTTTTACTTGACATTCTATCATTTGTCTTTCTATTGAGAATATTTTTTATATTTTTCTATTTATTTATTTGAATCTTATATACGAAAATATAATAATTAACAGAAAAATCTGTGCTGTAATATAACTGAATCGGTAAGTTATCGAATTAACTATTTCTTTCTCGCAGCCAACCGGTAGATAACAAATGATAACTTTTTGCTTTACGGAGCATTTAAAGGCAAAATAAGATCATTCAGATGTCCATCCATCATTATCATTATTTCACCCGCAGTCAGTCCACTGCTGGGCATGAGCCTCTCATAATGCTTTCCAAAATGACCGGTTAAAAGCGGTCTACAGCCAGATGTTTGAATTCAAATCGTTGAATTCATTGTATTGAGTATATAATATTCAGGATAGCTTTCATCTATGGTCAATACGATTCGCTGGATTATAATAATGACACAATAATAATCCCGTTTAAATATTCGACCTATTTGTGTTGGGGCACGGAAATTGGTCGCGAAACCAGACAGACGAAACGAAAGCCCGCCAAAAGTAGGTCGGCTGTGTGTTGGAATTTCAACGAGAATTATCTCTATGTATGTGCACATAATTGTATGTCCTAGAAATTACCATCCATACGACCATACTAATAAGCATACAATCCATACTAGCTAATATTATAAGTGCAAAAGTATCTGTCTGTTGGGCTTTCACGGCCACACCAACTAGTTCTGATAAAATTTGTTATGAATATAGTTGAAGACCCGAGGTCAAATAAAGGCCACTTTTTGACGCAGGCGGAGCTGCGGGAAACAGCTAGTAGGGAATATATTAGAGCTTTTGTTTGAAATATTGAATTATTTATTTACCATAGTTAATTACCTATTTACCATTGAGAAAGCAACTTTTTACTCTGTTTCGAATTTTATTTACAGACTGAAAAATGACGAACGTTCGTTTAGCCTAGTTTAACTAAGACATGTTTAGTAGGCCCTTTCTCTCTTAATTATCAATAACAAAAACGATACATACAGTTAAAACTTTTTCGATATAAGGGGATAAATGATTTTTACATATTGTTCCTAATGTTTAGCTGTTTTCATCACTTTCTACCATCACATTCCTAGCAACCCATATTATTGTTCATATTTAGATTTGTTTAAAATCGGTAGCATGTCAATTTCGTAACAACTTACTGTATTCTTGCAAAATAAATAATCTGATTCTAATCACCAGTCAATTTATATTAAAAATCTATTGCTAAAATATTTTTAAAAAAAATTGGGAATAAATCAATCATATCGTATCGTATATGTTGTCAATCTCATCTAGGTGTAGATATATCTATCTCTCAAGTCAGAGAACGGGCAGCCCTTATATTCATAGAAAAGGCCGTTCTATTGTCCATTAAGTAACTATCAAATTCGTGATCTTGATCAAGTGCCTTCCGATATCACTTATTAACAGGGTCTATTATTCAGTGCTAAATTTCCTGTAGCCAGAACAGCGCCTTGGGTTCCGCTCCTGTTATCATCAACATCATTTCGTGTAGATTAATTACATTTTTGCTCCTCTTATTTTGAAGAATATTGTACGGGACTGGGCGTGCATATGCTGCGCTGATTCGTATTGCAGGTCTTCTGGGCGCAGGAACCGACGCGGTTGAAGCCTTGAACCACGTACCAACGAGAAACAGGATAGGTATGTCGAAATGAAACAAAGGGTTGACGATATTGCGGCACGTGGCAAGGCTGGACACAAATCCGTCGCGACGGGCTTTGCTTTCTTCCAATTTGCACTAAATATTTCTTCAATTTCTTCATTGCTTCCAGTTTTCTTTCTTCTATGCAAAGCCGCGACGAACTGCGATACGCTCCTGTGCGAGCGCCTATTTATTCGCGACCTCGGGGGTGGGCCGCGCGTGCCTATCGTTCTAATTAGCCAATCGCGTGGCTTCGTTCCCAACCATTACCATATATGGCCATACTTTATTGTAAAACGTTGTTTACATACAATCTTTCCAATTTTGTTTATCTATTCTTAACTATTTAAAACTAATTATGCTATGTTTAGTCTATTTTACTTTCTAGACATAGGTCTAGAGGAAATTTACGAAGCACAAACGATAATAAATTTAATTTCTATGACCTTACAAGTACTTAATTCTAGGGTAATAAAAACAAAGAGGGAATATTATTTATTGACCTATCACTATTTACATTGTTATCAATATTTACAAATAAGTAGGCTGTCCTGCACAAATATATTACCTGACGACCTTATCTATAAACGTACCATATTTTCTAACGTTCAATAATATATATGTTTTATATTATTTTTATGTGAGTATTTAGTCTATTTCTGGTTTTGTTTGTATAATGTAATTTGTTTATTTTGAGTTATAGGTTGGTTTCAGTAAATCAAAAGTTATTAAACATTATCCTTACATTGAAAAGAACCTTTGTGACAATAACACGAAAATATGAAAATAATTTAATGTAGTTATTAAATTGTTTTTATATTTTCGTGATTTCCCCATTTTCATCCTTTACGTAATAAACTTTATGGAGCCATCAATTAAAAAAGTACAAATAAACAGACAAGTATTATTTTGCGTTTTTAAATGTAAAATCTGTCGCTAAATAAAACAATGTAACACGGATCCCACATGGTCCATTATTCAAATACCTTTAGTAACAATAAACACGCTACTGTTTGATGTCCATGTCCTTCGGCGCATACTGAATGAGAATGTATTCCAATTTTGTCTTTGGTTCGGTCCCACCTGTTGAAGTATTAAACATTTTTCGGACAAAAACTATTTAAATGTAAAGTTAAAACTATTTAACTGTTAAGATCATGCATTACTAAGCGTACAATAGTTTTAAAAGATGAGCAAGGTGTTTTGTTGTATCAGAGTAAAGTAAGTACCACAGATTAGAGAACACTATGGTCGTACTTTTACTTATCATGAAATGATTATGGTTTTTCGTTTGATTTGATTCGAAGAGAATTTATTACTTACATAAATTTTTTTATGCTCTGTTTAGTACAATAGCAAAATCTGCTGTGTATCTAAAAATCTAAGGGCACGCCGTCTATTTATTTATTTTTTATAGGGTTTCGGCTAGTTTTTTTTTTTTTCGATCTGGTAATTACTCTCTTTATGCTCAACTTTATGCACCCATTGCAAAAATATAGCAGAAAAGTTTAAAAAATATTAATACATATAGAATGTGGGTCAAATAAATTTATACATAAAGAAACACAACTTCCAGATAAGCTCTTTTAATAAAACAACAATGGCTGCGGTTCCTCTGTAGTACGAGTATATATTCATTTTGTCCATAGACCAAAGCCTTCTATCTCGAGGTTCTAAGATCTATGACTGTGTCTGAAAAATGCGTAATTTTATCTTCGATCCGATGAACAGAAATAACTCTTTTATTTACGAGTTTACCATGACTGAATTGAAACAAGTGTTTGTAATGTAATTAGATCGCTAGCATAGTCTTCTTCTTCATCCTAGCGTTTTCCCGGTTGTCCTCAGCTGTTTGCTTCGGAGCTCAGGGACCGATTTTCTACTTTTACGTCTGCACTTCGCCCGGTCTTCAGCATCCTTGGATAGGTCGATACCAAAGTGTATTACCATAGCTCTATGATCGGTATCGCAAGCTTGTTAGTATGAATACTAGGGTATGCAGGGTCAATATACTGTACCTGACAAGATGTGAATAAACAAATAAGATATATAGAATAGAAAAGAACAGAACAAAGGGGAGCAGCTACAGATACGTCGATTTACGTACGACAAGCAGTCGAATTCAATAGATTCCTATTTGATAGGAAATCTCATTGAAGAGTAATAAGACCGCTAGTTTATCTAAAGGCTGATGGATTCCTATTATTATATTTGAATGAGCCAAGGTCGATAGTATTGAATCACAATACTTCTGGGATGGGCAAAATTATACTCGATTATTTTGTATTCTCATATTTAACTGCTCTACTTGTCGTCCGCCAATAAATAAAGAAAGAAAAAATGCAAGCATTTACCAAATAATTTTGCGTGCTTCTGCCACCTTAGTTCACGGAAACTATTGCCGGCCGGTATCCACCCACTATACTATTAGCTAACTTACTGAACTGACAGGTGCCGGCGATTACACGACTTCTTCAAATTTTCTATTTTATTTACTAGAATTTTGTTTAATTAATTCAATCAAACGAAACAAATTAAACATTAAAAGGAAACTAAATTCTAGTGTTTTCTAAAAAAATCTGTTTATGTATTTATCGGTGATTTTTATACATGCTAAAAATCGCTGCCAACTGCGCCATACAAGGTAATAAAATGGTTGAAATAAGAAATAACATCACTTCTACTTTTCTTGCAGATATTTCATAATGATACTTGTGCACTGACAAACGATCACTTGGAGAATTTTAGAAATGTGCCATATATTCTACTGTATAACTTTGGCAATCGACTTGGCGCAAAGGTGGGAAAATCACTACTTCTATACTAATTATTTATATATATATTATAATTGTGAAAGTCTGTCTATCTGTCTGTTACGCTTTCACGGCCTTAACCCCTGAACGGATTTCGATAAAATCCATATCCATACTTCCATACTAATATCGATACTTCCATATCCATACTAATACCATACTTTCCATAATAATATTATAAATGCGAATGTCTGTCTGTGTGTTACGCTTTCACGGCCAAACCGCTGAACGGATTTTGATGAAATTTGATATGCAAATAGTTGAAAACCCGGGGTCAAACATAGACTACGTTTTGACGCAGGCGGAGCTGCGAGAAACAGCTAGTATTACTGTCGATTTAGTCGGATCCAGGGCTGGCAATTGAGTAGCTTTCACCGACACGAAACTTACCCATACATACAAACAATTCTACATACTCATAGATAAATTCACTACTGGATTGCCAACACTGGATCCATCTTAACCTTTTATATCATTATGTAGGCAAACAGCAAGCATAAGACACACCTGAGTCACCTCATGACAATAATCTATTAGCCCCAGATGATAATTACTACATAGAACTACTGGTAAAACCAATGATATAAATTTGCGTCCATAGAAGAATTTATGGTGGCTCCGATCAATAAAAATTTCCACATGTTCCACTCATACACGATGCGTGTAAAGCTATAATAAATAAAACTCGGTCAAGCGTGAATCGCATTTGAAAACCAAGGATTCCAAACCAGCAGCTCTATATTTCAAATTATATAGTTATGCTTAAAAATAATTTACTAACTGTGTTTTTTATATTAATTATACTTAGTTGTTATCTACAGTAAAATTAATAATGATTCTCTATCTTAAGAATAAAATAAAAAATCTGTACTTGGCTATTAGCGAAGACAAAGGTTATCTACTCCATTTGGACACGGAACCCTAAAACAATTTGACATAATATCGTCTTTTTGTGTCCTTGACCGGATTCCGGTAGACAATGGCCGGTCAACGGGTCAAATAATATAATTTCCGAATTTCCTGAAGAATTTAGAACTATTATATTTGTTGTGATTCTAGAGTTTTTAACAGTTTCGTGTCTAGAGGTATGGCCATAACCAAGGTTTATTTCTTCGCATGGATAAATCAACGTTGCACATCATTTTGTCGAAGCCGCCTTTTGGCCTCTGAAGTAGTTCCTTGACCGACCACCAGATGGTAGCCGGGCCAGAATGCTAAAAGTGCCTTTCGAAGCACGTTCCTTAGTGGTATGGTTATTTGACTGGTCGGGTACCGGATGATTCTGACGAGAATAGAATAGAATAACTTTATTTGCGTTTGCATAAGGTTCAAAAAATAGCTATGACCTTAGCACTTTTTCTGCTCATATTTTTCTTGATACAGTAAAATCGTCACGTTTATCTACGTGTGCTAACATGTTTTTACATAATGACGTCTTATATTTTCGCGATTTTTTATACATTAAATTAAACATATCGTGTTAAAAATCGGTAAGCGCAGCGTTGGACATACACCGACCAAATGGTCAGATGACCTAAAAAAGGTCGCAGGCAAACGCTGGATGCAGACTGCTGCCAACCGATCATTTTGGAAATCATTGAGAGAGGCCTATGTCCAGCAGTGGACTGACTGTGGCTGAAATGATGATGTTAAAAACCGTATTGAATGAATGAATGAATAATTTATTTATTTAAGTAACAATGACTCATATTTGTTATTAATACTTATGATTATATTAGTATTGTGTTATAAAAAAAATAAACAAAAATAAAACACCAGTGACTCACATAGGCCACTCCCGTACCATCCCCCCGGATATGGCACAGCAATGGTTTAAGTGGAGGCTGTCCAGTCTCCTTGCAATCATGTCCAGTATGCTGTGGTTGCCCCCGCGCACCCTGCGCACCAGGGACGCGCATCTCTTCCGCATGGTTGCGTAAAAGCAATCCACTCGTGCTTCCGCGAACGTCCCTGATGCGCTACAGAAACGCGGAAGCCCCAACAGCACCCTGAACGCGTTGTTGTATTGCACACGAAAGGCGTTGTAAGCTTTTTGAGTATATCTAGCCCACAGGTTACACGTATAAAACGATGTACAGAAAGCTCTGAAAAGGGTAATTTTGACCTCTTATGAACAACGTGCGAATCTGCGAGCCAGCATATTAGCTCTCACCGACAACGCCCTCCGTTCCCTCTCAATGTCACTATCTAATATATATAATAAGTATTAAAATAGTTTATATATTTGACATTTCAGGGTGATCACATACATCTTCGCCTGTCTACTGTTCGTCATCATTTTCTTCCTGTTGCTCGGCTCGTGGATAGCTGGGATGACTTACGGCTATAAATATTATGTGGCTGAGTACCTAACCATCAATAGTAAGTTCAATAAGTATTATGTTGAATACTATGAGACATATGATTGTAACACCCTTGGATACTGTGAGCCAATACTACGTGAATTAAATTATTGGCGGTAGTATTAATAATTATTAATAACTCGCTGTTTCCCGCAGCTTCGCCTGCATCGAAAAATAGCTATATTTGACCCCGGGTCTTCAACTATATTCATACCAAACTTCATCAAAATCCGTTCAGCGGTTTTGCCTTGAAAGCGTAACAGTCAGACAGATAGGCAGACTTTCGCACTTTATAATATTTAAGTATGGAAGTTTGGATTTTAATTATTCGAACTTACTGTTACATATACCTACCTAATTAGTCTAAAGATATTTGACAGAGCCTAATCACACTGCCTCCTAGTGATGACAACTGCAACAACGGCTGATCCAAGTTCAGCCAAGTTCTGGTTCCGGAAGGGCTCAAAATAGAAAATACCACTAATAGCTACCAATTAGTCACAGGATTTGACTCAAAAACGACTACAAACCGACAGGAATGTATGCTGCAGTTAGTTTTTTTTTGTTTACGGAAATGACTCGGGTGAATTTAATGAACAACAAAATTTTAATAAGGTCGTTTCTTTTATTTTCAGAGACCATAAACGAAATCCGAAGAATTGCCGTGTACCCACAAGGTAGATTTATTAAATGTCATGAGTGTGATAATATGTAATATAAAAATAAAAAAAATCATCCAATCTGTAGGATGGCGTAGAGCCTCTACAGCATTTCTGGGGTGTAGAGCCTCTACGGCATAGGGGCTCTACGGCGTAGGGATTCTACGACGTGGACTTCAGACCGTTGTACCACCAAATTATCACCTAGCCTACATCTACCATTACCATACATTTAATATTACTATTAAGATTAACCTGTCTGTTAGCTGTATCTCATGAACAATAAAGTTTAATACAAATTTTCAACCCCTATCAAAGTCCACAAAAATATTCGAAAAATAAATGTAGCCTATATTTGATACCTAAGTCTTCAACTAAATCCATACCAAACGTCATCAAAATCGGTCTAGCGCTTAGCAGAGAAACAAACGTAACAAACGGTCAGACAGACGGACTTTCGTTTTTATTTGCTAATCAAATTAAAGTTATTTTTTTCAGCAAAACTATCAGAATTTGATCCGAGATATTACAAAGACCTACGATCTTACTACAAATTCATTGTAACATCTACCACAGTAAGTGTTTATTTTATATATTTTTTTATTTAATTTAAAGTTGATATAACTATCCACAAAAATATTATTGACAGTAAAATGTGGGTAGAATGCCTACCATTTAAAAAAAATATTATGTCCGCAAGAGTGTTTTTTTAAATAATTAATAATTATTTTGTTTTATAACACAAGTCTCGAACTTACTTTGGGGCTAACTCAATTTGTGTGATTTGTCCATAGTATAATATCATCATTCGACTAAGTCAAAGTTTCATACAATCTTTCATTGTATTGATCAAGAACATAATTGAAATGAATATAGGTATAGATAAGATAAACTTAAACTATTGAAAAATGTACTTCTTACTTCGCAGTAGTCGGCTTCGGCGCTCTTTGATATAAATAAACTTTGTGATAGAAACAAAGAAATTATATTTGTTTTACATTTTATGAACAGCGCCTTCAACAAACTTTGATAGAAAAAAAAAATGTTTCTCGCAGCTCCGCCTGCGTCAAAAAGTAGCCTATGTTTGAACCCCGGGTCTTCAACTACATTCATACCGAATTTCATCATAATCCATTCAGCGGTTTGGCCGTGAAAGCATAACAGACAGACAGATAGAAAGACAGACAGACTTTCGCATTTTAAAATATTAGTATGGTTGGATATTAGTATCTTTAGTTTTATCCGCTTGGGTATCACGGGTTGCCCCGGTCCTACGTACCGGCTTGCGTGGGGATATTGATTTAACGCATAGAGGCCCTTTGGAGAAGCTGATGTCATGTGGTGCTCCTGCCAAAACCCGTCCACGGCTATATCAATAGATGACATGTCCATGAACAGGTCTTGGCAGGAGTAGGAACAATTATCTATACTATCTATACTAATATTATAAAGAGGAAAGATTTGATTGTTTGTTTGTTTGAATTGAATAGGCTCCGAAAATACTAGACCGATTAAAAAAAAATATTTCACTGTTGGAAAGCTACATTATTCCCGGTGAACATAGGCTTTATTTTATTTTCAAAAACATTAGGGATCCTTAAAAAAACTGCAATAATGTAACCCAAGGTGCAAAAAAAGACCTAAAAAATTGCTTACATCGAGTGCGCTGCGAAAACTATTGATGATAGAACAAAATAATGTACTACAACTTTGCAGAACACATCATTATCTACAAAAAATGTCGCGACAGCATATGTCTGACTATTATATTTAAGTCACAATAAGTGGTTTTTTATTTTAAAAATTTAATTAAATTGCCGCCGTTAGAAAAGGTTCTTTATTTCTACCTTCGTATTAATCCTTATCAAAATAAATAACTTCATATTCAAGAATGCTTCAATACCTTTATATAACTTTTTGAATTATTCAATTCGGACTTTCCATTCGAAAGATATCTCGAGTTCAAAAAACTATTAGAAAAAAGTCGCGTGGTCGCCGCGCGGTCGCCTCCCTACGCAGCGGTCGTGTGCGGAAACTAATAATTTTCGCTTGAAAATATTTTGGATTTGTTTAGTAGGTAATTAAATACAACAAAAAAGTTTTTTTAGAACTAAACAAAAGTTCTTTTCAGAACTAAACCCATTTTTTCAGTAAATACTAGCTGATAATAAATATATATATATTGTACATTTAACTTACAACTTAACAGCAGTTTAATTTTTTTTATCCTTTTAAAATGCCCAAAAGATCATATGGTATAACTTTGTCAAGCAAAAAGTTTTATAACGTTTTTGTCAAATGATTGTTCGTCAAACGTTTTTTATCTCAGGATATCGACGCGTAAGTGTCGTTAAATGTATGATTATATCTAACTGTACATTCTGTGTTCCCAAGGAAGGTTAACGTAGGCAGGCGGCCGATCGTAAAACATGCCAAAATAACAATAGGAATGGAAACACCAAGAAGAGAAAGCGTCATGGAAGCGGGAGCTGAGGACGAAACTGGGAGAATGCTAAGAATTTTTGTAGTCTATACTATATATAATAATATAAAGAGGAAAGATTTGATTGTTTGTTTGAATTGAATAGGCTCCGAAAATACTAGACCGATTAAAAAAATTCTTTCACCGTTGGAAAGCTACATTATTCCCGGTGAACATAGGCTATATTTTATTTTCAAAAACATTAGGGATCCTTAAAAAAACTGCAATAATGTAACCCAACGTGCAAAAAAAAGACCTAAAAAATTGCTTACATCGAGTGCGCTGCGAAAAACTATTGATGATAGAACAAAATAATGTACTACAACTTGCAGAACACATCATTATCTACAAAAAATGTCGCGACAGCATATGTCTGACTATTATATTTATGTCACAATAATGAAAATTATTGATACCTTGATTATTTTTCTGGTGTAAGAATAAGGTTTCTTTTTATTCGAAAAGATATCAGATTTTTAGGATCAGCCAATTAATTTTTAAAAATAATCACTGAAAAATTGATCTTGATGGATCTATGGGCAAATGCCTATACTTTCGATCTTCCTTGGAAATACATTCGTACATTATTTATAGGTTACTAGCTTTTTCCTGCAGCTCCGCCTGCGTCTTTAAGTAGCCTATGTTTGACCCCGGGTCTTCAATTATATTCATACCAAATTTCATCAAAATCCGTTCAGCGGTTTGGCCGTGAAAGCGTAACAGACAGACAGACAGACTTTCGCATTTATAATATGGATAAGTATGGATTAGGAACTACTCGGCGCCAGAAAGATCTATGTAGCCGGTTTTGAAAGAGATGGATAATGAAGTGTTTATCTTTAACTTACTAAATACTTTGTATAACCCGGACGAAGGGGCTGCTAGTTATTAATATAGAAGTATGGATGGATTCACATTTATAGACAACGCCTTCAACAACAACGACGACGCAACCTACTCAAGCCCCACTAGTTCCCCAACCAGACTCATCAAGGAAAGGTGGAAAACCAGGGATACCTGTGAGAGATTTAATGATTGAAGACAAAATGGATGACACTGAACTTGACAAGGATGATTCACTGATACCAAGGGCTACTGTCGCGGCAGTTAGTAGTTCTGTACGTGATATGAAACGCTATGTGAGCAAATTTAAGCCTGATACAATAAAGGTTTGTTCACAAGTACAAAATATTTATAACAATTGGACTTATTGCTAAGAGCAATCTCTACCAGTCAACCATTGGGAGAAACAGAAAGATAGTTTGGCGTTTTTTTTTTTAAAACAACAACCGACTTCAAAACTTAACAACTTAAATTAATAAAATTAGTTAATTTAAATTTAAGTTTTTAAAGATAATGGGACGGGCCCCTTCGTGCGGAAGTCTGACTCGCACTTGGCCGGTTATTTATTTTATCGTAAATAACGTAATAATTCACCAAACAGATGGTAAAGAATAAGATTTTGTTTACATCAGGTGAAGATATTACGCGAAATGCTATAAGACATTAAGGAGTTTCTTCCATATCTCCAAAGTTCTTCATCATGTCTTGACTAAATTCATATGGGACCAACTTGGTAAAGGCTGTCAAATAAAAAATAAATCATCAAAATCGGTTCACGGTTGACATACAAAAAAAAAGAAAAAAAAACATACAGTCGAATTGATAACCTCCTCCTTTTTTGAAGTCGGTTATAAAGAGCAAATTTTATCAAAAGCTAAGTTCATACTCAACACTACTTAGTACTTACTTGTAGTTTTCTCAAAACTAGTTATGGTCAGTGGTTAAGGCGTTTGCTCTAGACCCGGAGGTTGTGGGTTCGATTCCCACGGGAAGCATGCTTAGTTTGGTTAGGCCATTGCAGGCTGATATCACCTGACTGGTTATTATCAATAATGATCTTATCTAGCTTTAAGAGAAGAAAAGATTAATAATGATGATTCCGTGCTTCGGAAGGCACGTTAAGCAGTTTGTCCTGGCTGCCATTTGGTGATCGTTAAAAAAAACACGACAGCGGCCATAAAGCGGTTCTGAACAACTCTAATACCAGAGTGTACAGGGTCGATTGAACATATAACCTCTTAATAATATATTCATAATTATATATATATATATATAATCTCTTAGATTATATAATCTCTTCCTCCAATCCTTTTTGACAATACTACGACTCCTGCTATCCTGATCTCACTCAGGAGCAACTGAATAAACTTGAGCGTCTTCAAAAATTTTGTATAAGGTTCATATTTGGCTTACGTAAATATGATCACATCTCCGCTTTTCGCATGGAACTCAAGTGGCTGCCTATCAGACTACGTCGTGATTTACATATCCTTTCCCTTCTATACTCAATTCTATTTAATCCTTTTACACCTATGTATCTAAAAGAATGTTAAAAATTCCTCAGTGAGATCAATAATCGCAACGTGCGTAGCGCTAATTCTATTCGTCTGGCAATCCCTGACCACACTTCTCGTTTTTATGCAAAGTCCTTCACGGTCCAGGCTATTCGTCTCTAGAATGCACTCCCGGTAGATATTTGTAAAGCACAAACAATTGCCTCATTCAAAGATTTAGTTAAGTCTCACTACCTTTCTAAGGTTCAATAAGCTTGTCCCTTTTTTTATGTCACTACTGTCCTACTCGTTTTATGTATTTTATGTAGGTTTATATATATGTCGGAGAAACATTATTCTCGACGTCATCATTTATGGTTACGGACTTGGTGGGCGTCATCGGGGTTTAGTACGAGCACAAAACACAATAATCAGTAGGTATTTTACAAAACTTTAATCTTTTTAACTATAAACACTATTTTACAGTTTTATAATTTTACCCACAAAAAGAAAATAAATAATTTAGTTTGAGCAGCGAGTTCAAAGCACCGATCTAACTTTAAGCGACCCAAGCCACTAGAATCCAACTCGATCAACCGTCCTCAGTCTAATGCCCCGCAAAATCTGTTCACAAAAAGTAGCAACGGTGCCTCGACCACGCTCGAAGCAAAAATGCTCTGCTCTGATTGGTCATTACGAAAATAACAATATTCATGACTTTTACTACATTACAATCATTTTTAAATCTTACAAAAATGTGACAAATTATCTAAAATTAAATTAAGTTTATTCTAAATTAATAAAGAGGCAACTAAACATTATTTTGAGCCTTGCAAGCAAAAAGCAATCAACTCGACTCGTCGCTTCCTCCGACACGGCCGTCCTGACGTATCACACGCCCTCGTGTGATGTTGAAGGCCGCGCATCATTGTTATCTGAAAAATAGCAAATAGCATTTAAAGGTCGGCCACTCCTGACCTAAAACGTTATAATCATCTCTGCAACTACTTTATTCAACAAAAAACAAATCGTTCTAGATATATCCTCAACATTTCTTTCGGTGGTGCCGATCTTTAGTAAATCTTAATCCTTAAATTTTTACCACGCTACGTACTAAATCAAAGCTGTATTTGAAACAGTCACCACACCAATTATCCAGTTAACAACCACTACGTTAAGCTTTCACAATGACTAGCTCTCCTTTCAATGGCCACCTCGCCCTTCAATGGCCACCTCGCCCTTCAATGGCCACCTCGCCCGTCAATGGCCAACTCGCCACTTAGCTCTAACAACCATAACCAAACACACACATACTTAAACGACTAATCGTTTTAACAATAATCTTACCATCCGACAGACATGGATCTAACTCAGTCGGGACATAGGATTGAGGGAGTGGACGTAAGCGGTCTCTCGCATACTTGTAAGTACGATTACAATTCAAACTTTTGAGCTGATACCTGTCACCGTCTAGTATTTCAATAACTTCATAAGGTCCTCTATATTTAGTATCTAATTTTGTCTGATTCCGTTCATGATTTTCAATTAAAACGTAATCCCCTTTAGAAAATGAAGTAACATTTGCCTTATTCTTATCGAATCGTGCTTTATCAAAGCATGCGTTATTTTTCATTAATCTACTAGCTTGCTCTCTAATCTCTTCTACATCTACCTCAACCTCGTGATCGTCTACAGTTAATAGACTTAAAGGTCTCGCTACTCTACCTATTAGTAACTCTAGCGGACTTGCTTTGGCTACTCTATGAGTTGTGCTATTAATCGAGAGTTGGACGTCATCTAATGCATCTTGCCACGACTTACTTGGGCTCGTTTCTACAACGGTCAACATATTTTTGAGCGTACTCATAATTCGCTCTACTTGACCATTAGCACGACAAGAGGCGGTTGCTATCAAGTGTAGGTGGATATTGTGACTAGTACAGAAGTCTTTAAAATCTTTGTTTGCAAAACATCTACCCTGATCTGAAATAATACGCACGGGGGTCCCAAAAAGAGATATGGACGCTTTGAGAGCGCTGATTGCACTGTCGCTATTAATTTTTGTAGAATGCCTGAGTAACACATATTTGGTAAAAGCGTCTACAAGAACAAAAACGTATTCTTTTTGATCGTTTTTACCGCTCAGCTTACCTGTGGCATCTATGTGGATTGTATGCCAAGGAATATTGACTTTCGGTATAGAATGTAACTCTATCTGCTGTTTACCACTTCGCGATTTGGCCACTCTACATGTTATGCAATTTTCAACGAACTTTCTAACATATTTTGACATATTAGGGAACCAATAATGTTGATATACTTTTTCTAAAGTTTTGTCCCACCCCAAATGGACAATTGATTCGTGAATATGATTAATTACCGACCAACGAAAAGCCCTAGGTACTATTGGTAACCAAATATTACGATTGTTCCTTTGAATTTTTCTGTAGAGCACATTAGATCGCAACTCATAGATTCTACAACTCTCTAAGTCAAGATCATCGCTTTCGAGTTTACTAATAATTTCATTGCATTCAGAGTCTCGTCGTTGCTCCGCTTGTAACCAATTCGAAGATAATTCTGCTATATTAACGCGTCTTTCTTTTACATAATTTACACTATCTAAAGACTGAGTGTTACTTGCGGTGGCACCGTTCGCCCCAGGTAAGTGGTTTCGCGAGAAAAAGTCAACGTGGGCCATTTTTTTACCTTCCCTGTACTGTATGTCAAAATCGAAGGCCTGGAGAAAGGCCCACCACCGGTGAACTCTAGGGGTTAAGTCTATTTTAGCTCTCGAAGCCTTCAGAGAATTGCAATCCGTAACGACCGTAAAAGTTCTGCCATACAAATAATGACGGAAATGTTTGACTGAGTTAACAACTGCTAGAGTCTCTAACTCATAAGAGTGATACCGAGACTCTGCATGCGTGGTACGTTTACTGTAGTACTCTACCGGATGAAATTTTGTATCTACTTTTTGAAAGAGAATAGCTCCGTAGCCTTCGCTACTAGCATCCGTATGTAACTCAATAGGTAAGTTTGGATTAAAAAGCATTAAAACCGGGGATGAAGTCAATACAGATATTATGTCTTGTCTAATTGTTTCGTACTCTGTTGTCCATACTATTTTCGAATTATTGTTAGCTAATAGACGGTAGAGTGGTGCCATTTTAAGTGAAAAATTATTGACAAATTGCCTAAAGTAGGACGCTAAGCCTAAAAATTGTCTAAGCTGAGTGATAGTCCGTGGTGGTAGAGAACTAGTTAACGCGATTATTTTACGGGGATTAGGCCTTATTTCCCCCTCTGATATTTCATACCCTAAAAACTGGACCTGCTTCTTTAGAAACGAACATTTTTTTAAATTGAATGAAAACCCAGCATCACTAAGAGTTTTTAGTATTACGTGTAACCGTTCCAACCCCTGCTCTATATCAACAGAGGGTATGACCAAATCATCCATATAGACAATGGCGTAAGAGTGCGCTAGTTCACCTAGAGCTGTATTAATGGCTCTCTGATACACAGAAGGAGCATTCCGTAGGCCAAAGGGCATGACCGTAAATTCATAATGTGCGTCTGGAGTAATAAATGCGGTTTTCTCTATCGAATTTGACTCTACATTTATAGAGATTTGGTAAAAGCCACTGGCCATGTCAAGACACGAGTAGAACCGCGCGCCTGATAACCTCTGAACCTGGTCACCAATGAGAGGTAAGGGGTACCGATCAGGCACTGTATTAGAGTTCAACTCCCTATAGTCTACGCACATTCGGTCCGTGCCATCGCGTTTTTTCACTAAGAGTATTGGGCTTGAGAAAGGTGATTTACTAGGTCTAATAACTCCAGCAGATAATAGTTCATTGCACTTAGTGCGTACTATCATTCTTTCTTCAGGGCTTAAGTGATAAGGCCGTCGCTGTACGATTTTGTTAGGATCTACTAAATTAATTTCTAATTGACCTGTATTTACTCTACGGGTAGGCGTGCCTTCAATAAAAGAGTCTTTAAAGTAACTAAGAAGTTCCAGTAATTGTAGTCTTAAGTCATCTGGTATATCAGTATCGACGTCATGGAAGTCGGACACTGCGTTACCTATATTACAAGTATTTACTACAGATGGT
The DNA here is from genome assembly GCA_947363495.1 of Euzophera pinguis. Classification (NCBI taxonomy): domain Eukaryota; kingdom Metazoa; phylum Arthropoda; class Insecta; order Lepidoptera; family Pyralidae; genus Euzophera; species Euzophera pinguis. Next base: position 4,590,166 of record OX376164.1, read on the forward strand.
TTCTCAACTATAGTAAGTCTATCACTAGATATGTGAACTGATAACCCTAAGGCCAATAAATCGCGTCCAATCAAAATGTCGTTATTTAGGCAATCATCAGGTACAATATGAAACAAAATCTGCACGTCATGACCGCTAAGAGTAACTTCAGATAAAATTTGGGAATCACATAATACGCTAGATTTTCCTACACCCGTCAGGGTAACAATAGCATGCTGTAATTCACCAGCAAGTTTACGAGAGACACTCTGTTTAATCAAAGAACAATCAGCACCGGAATCAAAACAAAATGAGAACTGCTCACCAAATTGCGTAATTATTCCGGTGACAGGTTTCACACCGCACACGTCCACTCTCTTCACGACGCTGGGTGCGACGGGGGGCTGCGCGCTGCTGCTCGCAGCTGGCCAAATCTTTAAGCACCGCGATGCTATGTGGCCTTCAACACCACACTTGAAACAAGTCACGGGAGCCCGCGTCGCAACAGCCGTGTTGGGGCGCTCAGAGGTCGAAGTTGTTTGCTGCCTGCCTTGCGATCGACTGAAACATTCGAAAGATTTATGACCCAACTTTCCACACTCATAACATTTTGTAGAAGCAAAACTTAACCTAGAACGTTTATTATCTTGCGTAGAACTTGCAACGGCCTTCGTTATCTCTTGATAACTCCGCTTTCGATAAGAAAAAGCCATAAGTTCGCGTTGCATTTTACAGCGGGTAGTTATCTCATCAGAAAAAATATTGCGTTGTAAGCGTGGCTCGATTTGCCCCATGTGAGCGAGTATTACGGATACTACCATTTCTTCTTTACCTAAATTACCCCATCGCGACATGAGTAAAGTAAATAAACGGCTTGCATATGCGGCGAGACATTCACCTTCCTGCGGTTTACCAGTAAACATCTTTAACACCGTGGCTGCACATGTCTCTAACGTATCAAAGCGGGAAAGAAAAATTTCCTTAAATTCTACCCACTTCATATTAGGAAAAGCTATTTGAGAAAACCACGTTGCAGCCGAGCCTTTCATGGCCTTACTAAGAATTAGAATTAATTTACTTCCCTGTATGTTGCGATCCGATAAGCAGATGTCCGCCGTGGCCAGCCAGGCCCGAGCGTCAGTATCTGCATCTTCCGGTTGAAATTTTGGCAGCGTGATGTTCTTATCCTCGACGTTTGGTGGGTTGGTTAGCGCCTCCACAAGCAGCCTCATGTTGTTTTGTTGCACTTCAAATAACGCGCGCCATCCCTCATTCTCAATTGTTCGGTCGCTCACGTCTTGTGCTTGCACCGATCCCACTTCTGATGTCGGAGAAACATTATTCTCGACGTCATCATTTATGGTTACGGACTTGGTGGGCGTCATCGGGGTTTAGTACGAGCACAAAACACAATAATCAGTAGGTATTTTACAAAACTTTAATCTTTTTAACTATAAACACTATTTTACAGTTTTATAATTTTACCCACAAAAAGAAAATAAATAATTTAGTTTGAGCAGCGAGTTCAGAGCACCGATCTAACTTTAAGCGACCCAAGCCACTAGAATCCAACTCGATCAACCGTCCTCAGTCTAATGCCCCGCAAAATCTGTTCACAAAAAGTAGCAACGGTGCCTCGACCACGCTCGAAGCAAAAATGCTCTGCTCTGATTGGTCATTACGAAAATAACAATATTCATGACTTTTACTACATTACAATCATTTTTAAATCTTACAAAAATGTGACAAATTATCTAAAATTAAATTAAGTTTATTCTAAATTAATAAAGAGGCAACTAAACATTATTTTGAGCCTTGCAAGCAAAAAGCAATCAACTCGACTCGTCGCTTCCTCCGACATATACAAAAATATCTATGTAAGTTTATTATCTGTTTTGTTGTAGCATCTTAGCTTTTGGCACCGCTCGCTCAAGTTTTTTTTTATTCTCTTCTCCTTTCTACCATAAGGTTGGCTGGAGAAGATTGCATAAATCCGCCTTTGTACTCTTTTCTCTTAATGTTAATTGGTTTCTTTACTGTATCTTTTCTTATATGTATGTAAATGGTGCAATAAAGTGTTTTCATTCATAACTTGCGCGATATGAATGAATCCTCAAGACTGGTTATTCGCTCATGACGTTATCCGCTAGCGACTCGAGTATTCTACAAGTATCCTACCAGTCGCTAGTGAGTAGCTTTCATACAAAATTAGCTATTTCCGTACACGAAGCTAAGTGTCTGCAACGCTTATCGTACCAGTCGCGCGCTACCTGAATCCTGAATCCATAGTAATAAATTAAAATCCCAACCCTTCTTTTGGCTTCAAATTTCGGCGCTTCGCCGTAGTCGGGTAATGGACAAATGTAGTCGCATTACAATAGCTCTTCAGGAACAACTCTTGGCTTGGAACAGTCTTCTAAGAGACGAGTAGACGTTGCGGGTTTCATCGCAGTCACGTCGCATATTTCAGAAATGGTCGTGTCGTGGACGCTATTTTTCCGAAAGAATAATGTGCGCTCACCAGTAATGTTTATTTAAAATTTGGCTATATATCTTGATATATAGCCAAATCTACATAATATAGTAAAAAAAAACTAGTATCTAAAAATACATATAATTTTTTATGCGGCGCAAGTCTTTGACGTAAGTACTTATCAACTATTTAACTTTAAGCCCCAGATATTGGGCTCAATAATCATCATAAATTTTTTAACAGGAAACAGTAACAAGTTCACAGTCTCCGTCGGATCCTAACGAAAATCTTTCAAAGTTGAAATATTTGTTAAAATTAAACAAAAACAAGGGCTTGATAGTAAGTATACTAATTAATTTACTTTTAATCTTGAATTTCGGTAGTCTATTTAGCTACATTTCCACAATAAGGATGCTTGACCCAAAGGTTTTCATTCATTCACCCTAAAATTACAGTTAGATATAACTAATTCTCTTAGCCTATTGTAAAATAATAATGTATTTACTTGTTCCTCTTCTCAAGAGAGAAAAGCTATTTCGTGTTGAGAGGATCAGAACAGCCAATCTGCGTTACCGACTAGACATTATTATTATTTATTTGATTACAAAACTTTATTATTCCGCAAATACTTGGCGGACTTAATGCTAAGAGCATTCTCTACTCGTCAATCTTTATGACAATGATCAATACATACATTGGTATATATAATAATAGTATAAAATAAAATAAAGACCCAAGTCGGACGCAGTAGAGACAATATGACCAAGTGGTCATTCACAAGCAGTGAAAACATCGCCTGCAAGTGTGGTGCATCTCCCCAGACTCTTCTGACGTGCCCTGTGTTCCCCGACACCTGCACGCTGCATGACCTGTACAGGGCTACAGACAACGCTGTACAAATGGCCCAGTTCTGGGCATCAAAGAGTATATAAGGTGAACGTCGACACGATAAGAAGGTAGATTCGTACGCAGAGCCACGGGTTCTCCCCGGGCCTGCGTACACGCGACCTACACAGGGACCTTGAGCTTCCATCCATATTGAGATATCTCAAAGAACCGTCTCTACGTTTCTTTGAAAAATGTCCAACCCATCCGAACCCGTTAATTGTGCAGGCTGCCAACTACAGCCCAGCAAAAAAATTGTCCCTCTGCGGCACAGACGCCGGAGGAATGTTTTCTTTGATTCTGACGATCCCATTACGGTGGCGAACCTTCCCTTCGAAAACCCCGACGTAGTAGGAACAGTAGTAGACAGTTCACTACCAGGGCGCTTCACGCCACCGATAGGTTCTCAGTAGTGCCCTTCAGGCACAATAGTGTCGGCCCTTATGGCATTGAGCGTTTGCTACCGCTCGCGAGTTTGCATTGCTCGCTTGATAAAAGGCAAAGCCCATGGCCGAGGTTCGTCCCAACTGGCCCCTTGCGCATTTGCCGCAAAGGCTGAGTGGTTAATAGCCTTCGCCTCAAATTGTCCCGCTGTAAATTTGAAAGCTTACAGGAGCTGAAATTGTAGGTACATTCAAAAAAAGAAAAACAAAAACGATAAGAAGAAATAAAATACTTTTATCTTTATTAAATGTGTTATTTTATGTTAGTGTTTTATTTATTTAAAACAATGAGAAAATTTTAACTCATGCCAAAAGTCTCGTAATGTAATCATTTGTAAACTTCGTTCTTTTTTACAGAATGTGCACAAAGACACAAAAAGGTACAGTGAATTCTCTGGCTTTCCCGTAATAAACTTTGTGCCGATGAGACCTTCAAGGCCTCCGTCAAGTGGCAAAAGCTCAGGGGGCATTAAACCAGAGGTCACTGCAAAAGAGAACTTAATGAGGCGTACTCCGGATATGTACAATGCAGTGAACGTACGAGCGAACGTGAGTATAGGCCACGTCCAGAATACTATGATATTGTTCTTGTCATATTCAATCCTATGAGATATGCAATGAAAATGGTGTTGTGAATTTCTAAATGGACTGTAATAGCGCGTAAATATGAATGAAAATATATTTTAGGGTACCGCGTACCCAAAGGGTAAAACGGGACCCTATTACTCCGCCGTCCATTCGTCCATCTGTCACCCAGCTGTATCTCATGAACCGTGATAGTTAGACAGTTTAAATTTCTTTTGCCGCTATAACAACAATTTTTACAGCACAATAAAGTAACTATTAAAGTCGTCGTTTACATCTTCGAACGCGAGTCCGACTCGCACTTGACCGGTTTTATTTGAATACTATTCACGTACCATCATCAATAGTATTCAAATATAATATAAATAAATCAAATTATTAGTATTTTACACAATTTTATTAACCTTCCAATGTATTACAACCTACTGTACCTTTCCAAAGAATCTATCTTACTATTTGTAATAACTATAATAAAATCTGCCAAAGTGCGCCGGGGACATCATAAATTACGATGTTCGATTATTCATAATCAACCAATTTTTTTAAATTTTTAAATGTGTAGCTAAGGACCACGATCCCTCTGTTGTTAAATACAGATTTATGTTTACTCAAATCTTTGCTATTTTTACAGGTTTCAGACACGACAACCGCTGCAGTAGTGACGACAAAGAAAGGCGTAGCTATAGAAATACTTCAAAAGAAATTAATGACGTTAAACAATGTGACTACAACTACACCGAACGATATGACTACAAAAGAAAATACAACAGAAACGACAACACCGCTTGTAAAAGAATATTTGAAAAAACTCAATATGGTGTTGTCACAAGAAAAAAAGTTGAAGGAAATGACTGAGAAAGAAAATGTTTCGAATGTATGACGGTTATGTTATTTCTTGATGGTATTAGATATATGAACTTCAAGTTAGCAAGTTAGATACTTAAATATCAAATAACATCTTGAAGGAATACCAACTAAATTAGTTGGAACTTAATTGGAAAGTCTAAAATCAGCCCGGTCTCCTAGCGAGCGATAGTCACAACGTATAAATGCTTAGTGCGTTTAAATCTATGTCGAGCGTGGCCTGGCCTAACATAGATTGGTCGCCATTATATATCAAAAATATCTTGTACTTTTCCCAGCTGTGAAAGGTATTTGAAGTTAATGCTCTGAATCGTAATCTGAGGATTAAGAAACTAAATTATTTCATGAAGAAATCTCTGATGATGTAGTACCGTAAGTAAATGTTACAAGACTGATAATGTAAAACTTCAGCTTTTAAACAGTGAAATAAAATCTGAATATATTATTTATTTTTACTTTGTTATTTCATTTGAGTTTTTTTTACCAATATTAAGTTTTACCAATATAAATATTCAGGTCATTAAATTTAGGCGTGGTAATGGACTCTGCCATGGATGCTGAAGACCAGGCGATGTGGTGACGTAAAAGTAGAAAAGCGGACCCTGGGTTCCGAAGCAAACAAAACTGAGTATGCAACGGAAAAACATTGCAATGAAGAAGAAGACCACAAATCATTTAAATATCAAAATACCTACCTTTTACTACGTAGTTTTACTTATTTCTACACGTACAAAATTTGTGACGATTCCGACGAGGAAGTATTCAGGGACCCACTAGTGCGTCCTATGATCTAAATAGTTAATCAATTTTCAACACTGAATTATCGTAATAAATAGTTAGTTAGTTAAGACGTTTATTTGTTCATCTGTAACACACATATACATATAATTATTACATTCAATCAACACGATAGACACACACACACAGATACATGACAAGCTTATAGGTATGCATTTGTATGCCACAAGCACAAAAAGGCTACAGCTCAGCATAAATGTTACTTTATTTAAAGCAACTGCTGATTTTCAACTGGCACCTTTAAAAAAGAGCGAGTGACTGCAGACTCATAGACTCCAATATATTACTCCGCGTTAAATTTTATCACATGCACAAAAAAGAGAGACAAAAATAAAATAATAAAAAAAAGTTAATGATAAATTTTGAAGATGAACATATCCATATAAAACCAGGGGGAAAAATTACAGCGGCCTTATGGAAGTCCTTTAATCGCATCCGTACTGAGGTAGGCCTTACTCGGGATAACTTGACACGATGGGGATACATAAAGCCAACAGAGGTTAAATGCCAGTCTGGTCATCCCATCCGAACTGTTATGCACCTTCTGACGTGCCCTGCTTGCCTGGTGTGCTGTACAAAGGGGATATTATGTCGGCCACGGAAATTGCAACGGAAGTGACGCGATTCTGGAGTAACAAAATTTAGAAATTTTTGAGCCTCCGACACGAAAAGAGGACCCACAAAATCGTTTAGTTTCATGACTCTCCTTATGCCTATGTTGAAATCAAGTATATTTAGTCACAGAATAAATGTGTGCGAACGCTTAATAAGTTTTAAAATAAACAATGAAAGATAATCAGATTACAGAATATTTATTTCATTATCATCTAGACGGCTGGATTTAAATAAGGTGCGGTTGCCTTCCTGTATCTGTACATTATCTTCACCTATAACCAAACTAACATTTTCCGAATCTTTATTTTTCCATAACACTATACTTTCCTCATAAACATTCGTATTTTCTTCTGCGGGTATACTTTCTTTAACAATATTCGTATTTCCTTCTAGGCGTATATTATCGTCTTCATTATTTTCATCATTTTTAACCTTTTTGTCTTTAGGACTATCTGTTTTATCTTTACACTTGTTTTTCCCCTTGCCTGGTTTCGAAGTTTTGGATAATTTATTCACATTATCGTTATATAGTGCTATAGTCCCGGTTTTGTCATTGTCTGTTAGTTGCAAAGCTTTATTTAACTGTCCAGATAGGATAGACATAACTACAATTGAGTATAATTCATTTAAAATATGTCCTGTCACTAAAGATCGACCCCATATACTGCCTATTTCGTAGAGATTCAGCTCAAAATTCCTTAAAAGTGTAAAACAAACATTAACTTCATTCTTTATTAATTTAAAACATAAAAACCATGTTATAAAATATATTGTTCGATAGCTAAGAAATGTATATTTAGAGTTGAGAACTTGGATATTTAAATTATTAAACTAAATCGTTATTTTACGTATAAATTTAATAATTAAATTTCTTTAAAAAGTTAGACTTCTGGAAAATAGATCTAAATAATGGACAGCTTTCAAATAACAAAAGTTTGCTTATGACTTTCGATGATCTAGGAAAAAATCTAATTGGTGTTTCGATTGCAAATCGCTCGACTCTCCTATTAAGTCAATTGAAATTCATTCGAAATCGAAAGAAAATCATCGACTCACCGGTATTGCATTCTCAAAAATGGCAGTTTCCGCGATCGGATGATATAAAATTATGAGACAAAGCTATTGTTTGATAGCATTCTGTCATCTGTGATTATACCTTATCTGCGGAGAATACCAGGATCGCTTTGTCATGTCTGACTTATCGAGGTTCATAGCCTGTACTCCGTTTTTGAGCCCCATCCTGATCACCACTGAAAACTCTTGTATTTCCACTGAGAAGGCGCTACGTATTTTCTGAACCGTTTGATTTTTGTGATGTTTAAAATCAATGTTTCCTTTAACCTGAAATTTATGTTTTAATGTGGATAAACTACTTAGAAAAAAATTCATACAATAGAAAAGCAATTTTGTCTCAAAAAGAAGAAAAATAGGTATACTAGGCAAAGCAAGATTGGCATAGGCATTTCACGACCTGCTTGGAGGATCGATTCGAAGACAGAAAAAAACGATATTCTTCATACACATAACAAAATGTTTTCTTAAAGGGAGAATTTTCCTTTCTATACTATAAAGTTGCTTTTTTAAATCTATACTATGAGTTTAGATACAAAAAATCTCATTCTGCGATAGATTTATGCGTTTGAAAAATTTGTTTTGAGTGCGGCTTTAAGTTTTTTGTTTATAAATTAATCTTTTAGTACAATCCTTACCATCAAAACACCAAAAGCTATTGTCTCCTCAATGAACATCTCCCCATTCAGTTCAATGGGGCCTCCACTGTGTCTCGTATATGCTGTGTCTAGTCCGTATAAAGTCATGTCTGTTAGTGACACATCTTTCTCTTCATCAAGGTTGTCAATCTGTAAAGTATGTGCATTGTTTTATACTCTGTTTTTATATTTAGCTGCGTGAGTAAAGATCCAGACCAATTTCTAGAGCTATGTCAAGGCTTGCTGTTACTACAAGTGGGCTAGTAGACAAAGTCACGGTGTGAAAGCGATAACCACAAATGAAAACTAAAAATGTAGGTGCGTATTTTAGATTGAATTTATTGAAGATAAGCCACGCTGATTAAAGTGGTCGATTTTTAATACTAATCGCGACCAATCTAAAATACTAATATTGTCATCAATCAACAGTTTTGGTGATTACGTTAACTTGAATTTCAGTCTGCATGATTGACCCTCTGGTTGTCTAGAAGGTGCGCTCCCTATTTTTATAGGAATAAAAAAATTGCATCTTATTATAGTATAGCTCCTCCGGACGTCCGTAGAGATGTGGCCAGCGCTCTTGAAAGGGCCAAAATGGAAGCGGATCACCGGCATCCTTTAAACAACCACGTGTCCGTCACTCAAAGACTGAAGAGTCGACACAGCTTCGTCAAAGAAACAAAACCACTAACTGGCGAAGCCTCTCAGTCTAGAGTGGATATTTGGACGGAGAGATACCCTTCGGCCTCATCTCTGCCGTTATCGGAGTGCCTCCCTCCTGGACATGACCTGCCATGGCTTACATGGAAGTCTTTAAACAGACTCCGGACTCTCGTAGGTCGAAGCAAGATGTTCAGGTGGGGCTACTGCTCGGAGGTGGCCTGCCGGTGCGGTATCTCTCCCCAAACCATGACGCATCCCCTGTCCTGTCCTGCGTGCCCGGCCACCTGCACGCTCAGGGACCTCTACGAAGCCACCGACAATGCCTTGTCGGTGGCGGAGTTTTGGTCCTCTGAAGTTTAATAACAGCCAGAGTCGACTCGCAAAGAAGAAGATAGTATAGCTGTAGTAAAAAAATGCCAACTGTGACATCTTCTTACTTCTGCCACCTTCCCAATTTATCTGGAGTCGGGCCTCCTCGTAACTCGAATGCCGACCTTTTAATTTATGGGTGATCTTAACTCTCTATCTCGTAGTCAAAAAATTATAAATAAGTATATGGGTTGCCGATACCTACCTACCTAATACCTACCTAATAGGTACTTATTATTTCCATGGTCTATACTAGTAGAGCCTTAGGCTGGCAAGGTCTTACTCACGATTTCTTTCCATTTAAAAGTCTTTTTTTCTAGACGCATTACACCTCTGTTCTTATTGGTAGTGAGTACGTTGAAATTGTTCACTGTCTTCAGCATATATTGATTTACTTTTTTAAAGATCTTTTCTTGGCGAGATCTGTTGAAAAATAACTTGACTACAACCACAGAATAGGTACAAGGTAATATTTTTCATTATCTATACATATATAGAGGGTTGGATCTTCGCGCAATAATAGAGAAATAGTCGAACTCCGATGTGGAAAAAAACTATGGATACATCAAATGTTTTTCAAATCATCTCGTATTCAAATATATCTCTAAATGCGCGAGAATAGGGCCCGAGTATAACAAGGGTAAATAGAAATAATTATAAAATTAAAATGGGCATATTTAAAATCGTGAGATACTAGATTTATATGTGGTTCGGCATAATTTTTTTTACTAGCTGTTTCCCGTGACTCTGTCCATATTTGTTTGACCACGGGTGTACGACTATATCCATACCAAGTTTTATTAAAATCGGTCTAGTGATTTAGCCATGAAAGCGTAAGAGACAGACAGTTGGACAGACCGACTTTCACATTTACAATATTAGTATAGAGGTATGGATTGATAATATAAAGTAGTATGGATGCTTCAGCGATGTTTGGGATGCTCTTGAGTCTGCCACCAGTCAAACAGAAGTAAGACTTCTCTTAATCCCTAAGTAGTATAGTCTCTCCGTTCACCCACAGGAAAAGAGGGAATGGTCTATTCTTAAGTCACCGCATTGTACATCGACTTTCAATGGATAGTTTCAGACATTACGCATATACCTTAAATTCAAAGTCATTTAAATCCAAAATTTATCTTAGAGGTCGAAAAGCAGATACGAAAATCTAAGATCACAATCAAAATCTTCCTTACAATTTACCTGAATTTAGGCAAGTCGTCGGAGAAAACTTCCGAAGTATTGACGAAGCTATACAAGCCTCCTTGCAATTTCGTCACAAGTTCTTCTTTAAGTGGTTTCGATATCAAATTTTGAAGATAATTACCTAAGTGTTAAAATTAACATTAATTAATACCTATTTATTGGGATTAAAATAAAATATTATTTATTTACTGTGAAAATTGAGCTGTATATCTGAATTTTCATAGGAAATAATTTTTTTTTTTAAATTCTGGTCACCACAATCACAGGACAAGGTTATTTATTTGGTAGGGATTGCAATCCCGCACTGTTTTCAATCCCGCGGGATTTTTGTTTTTTATAGTATTAAAAATAATGAACATTATTATGGTTTAATATTACTACTTTTAATATACAATCACTAACCCGGTAATGCCTTACATCCTATTTAATGGCCAATTATTCCAATAATTTGGCTAAAAAGTTTCAGGCAGTCAGCCTGCGACCATGAACGCTATAAAGTGTTTGAAACGTCAGGTGTAAATAAATAAGTAATAAACGCGATAAAAACCGTATTAAAATAGTTTAATTTAATAAAAAGACATGTTATCTGTAACAAAAATGTACAATAGGCGGCCTTATCGCTCATGCAATCTCTTCCAGACTACCTTTAGGATAAGAAAAAACGATTTAGACGACGGTGCATAGGAATCCAAGTAGAGAACAAAAATCAAAACGTTAGAAATATGAAATCAGCCATTTCTCTATTTAAAACAAAATAAATGGCATTAATGGTTTTATCTCGCAACCAAACCTACTTCTTAAACAACTAGTTGAATGTAGCCAGCAGATGCCGAAAAAGCTCTTTCTGTCTCACTTTTATTTTAATTTATTAAGTACTAGCTGTTTCTCGCAGCTTCCCTACGTCAAAAAATAGCCTACATTTGACCCCCGGTCTTCAACTATATTCATACCAAATCTCATCAAAATCCGTTCAGCGGTTTGGCCATGAAAGCGTAACAAATAGACCGACAAACAAGCAGACAAACAGACTTTCGCATTTATGATATTAGTATGGATTAGATTATTTAAGAACAAAACACAATTACAAACACTGCAATCCAAAAACCACATAGGTTAATTCGTATGCATGCGAAAGACATGTTGGATTGATAGACAAACACTTTTTTCTAATGGACTCTCGCACCATCGCTTTCAAATGATTTTTAATATTTTCTCAAAGTTTTTCTTCTTAAGTAGTTTCTGTCTGAGTGTAATCTTCATTGTCACTCATAAAACGAGTTGCAGAGAAGATTAAGGTGGTAATTTTATAATAACTGCCCCGGCCTCTGGCCTATGCGGATCCGCGAGATATAATATAATGACGCGGGATTCCATTTTGCTGGATTGCAATCCCTAGTTGTCGGGTCGTCAGGGTCGCCTAGTATAGGGCCAATCGGTAATACTTACTTGTGAATTTAGTTTTTAGGTAACGTGAAAAGTTGAATAAACAAATATGCTGCAAACCATGTGAAATTGGCTCTCGAAACTCGACTCGTGATATTGTTATGGGACCACGAATCAACCATCAAAACGTGGGATCTGGGGATCTAAGAGCGATCGACGAGAAGAGTTGAATTAATAATCCCTAGAACTATAAATCAAGCTACCTGTTTGACGAAATTTAGTCCTCTTTAATTCTCTTCATCATTTTAGCGATACCCGTGAAAAGATAGGGTAATTTATTCTTTGTAAGGTTATGACATCAGGGACAATATACTCACGGTCACATTCGTCGAAATATCGTGTAAAGACCGGAGGCGCTCCTTGCCCTGGAGTCCAAATCTGTAACACAAGTAGGTATTTCTTTGCAATCCAAATGTGACGCAATAATACTTAGAAGAAATATAAGTGCTTGACGGTATTTATCTAAAATTTAGGAGTCTGTGGATCCTGGTTCTGCTTTCAAAAACTTCTCTCACAGATCTAGTGCTCCACAATTTAGTTTCGAGCTCTGTATACAACATTGTAATAAAATTAAAAAAATATATAAAAACTTTACTGTACGCACGACTTCTTAATCCTTGAAATTGTAGTTAAGCAATAATATTGTAAGGGTCGATTTCGATTTACACGGATCCAGTGCTAGCAATCCACTAGCGAATTTCCAAATGTAGACACGAAATTGTTTGTGTATGTGTGGGTAAACTTCGTGTCCATGAAAGCCACTGGATTGCCAGTATTGGATCCGTGTAAATCGACCTTTCAGACCAGAAAATCTTTGTGTGAATTTACCAAACAGCAAAAGAGTAATCTTCTTTTAAGTTAGTTTTGTTACCAACATGACAAAAAACGCTATAATATTATAAATGAACTGCTTCCCGGGGCTTACGTCTTTCCTGTTTCTATGACTCCAGCATTGAGTTGAAGAAGAGTTTGGGTGTTTTACTATATTTTGACAAAGTTGCAAATACCGTAATGTCTTACCTCTAAGCTGAACTTACAATCTGTCAGGCCGAACGTATCGTGGCCCAAATTCACAGATTTGTCGACTAACGTTGCTATAGCATGGCCAGTTAAACGGCACTCGTCCGCCATTATACTGCGAAAAATGTTTCATCATCATCACCGAAATCGAAACCGAAAAGTTCCTTTCTCAAGACATCGCCTCATCAATCCCTTAAGTTAATAACCATAAGGCTAGTTTCTATTTCAAATTTTAAGAGCTGAGCTCTTATCTGTGATGTTTGCCTAGGCTGTAGTTTAGATACTTTCTTATAGTATTTTTTATAAGTAAAGTAAAATAATTTTACTTTTGGCGGACTTATTTATATACAGCGGACAAAGTATGATGTGGCATTGGTGTAGACGTTCATAAAATAGAGGGAACTTCTTACTGCCGCACTTAGATTTATTAATCAAACTCCAAAAAAGTCTTCCACACACGCAAAATTTCTAAATACTTATGATATTAGGAAGTTGTGGAGATCAGAGATTCTTCTTCTGAGGGAGATTCATACTTCTATATCCATACTTCCACACTATCCATACTAATATTATAAATGCGAAAGTCTGTCTGTTACGCGCTTTCACGGCCAAACCGCGGAACGGATTTTGATCAAATTTGGTATGAATATAGTTCGTATATTCGGGGTCAAACATACGATACTTTTTGACGCAGGCGGGGCTGCGGGAAACGTCTAGTTGTTGTATAATTTGACAAATTTGTATAAATTGTATTCTTTAGTAATAATTCTGAGTGCGGCTGTTAGATTTCCTCATATAATAAGTAATCATTATAAATTTCTACTTCTATTTTAATTGCTTTTCCACTTACGTTACTTCACCACTAGTCTGAACCTGTTCCAGACTAAAGGGAGATACCTTCTCCGTCTCTTTCCCAGTTACAAATGTGATCACAGAATGGTTTCTATACACGATGTACTTCGCCAAGACTTTGATCTTCAGCGTCTCCGAGTCCACCTTCAGGACGTTGGAGCCCAGGGTAAAGGAGACGCTGGGTGAACGAAGACGAGGCAATTCCAGAAGATGAAGATCTCGAAAGACCCTGTAAGATAAAGCTTAGATTTTTAAGTGTTCCTAGAGATGATAGTGTCAAATTCTATCGTCATTATAAATTAAAATACCTTAGTATCAGGCTATGCTACTCCATGTTTTTGATAGATTTTACAACTTGTTGGATGATACTGATATAAAAATGGATCTACTGGCAATATTTATAACCGGAGCCCATTTGTACAAGGAAATCAGACCATGTACAGGATCTGGGAGTCTTAGTAGCAATAACTGTCACATTTTTTCGGTTAGGTATCATAATCTTCTGACACAGCCTGATATAAGCCGTCTAACATAGGTAATCGCTAGAAACTGAGACCAGGACAAACGGATTTCCCAAGCACAGAGGAGAATACCGAATCGAGTTCCTTCGTCGTCTTCATCTAAGCGAATCTACTCTGGCAATCATATTAGCTAGGACCAAAACTCCATCACCAACAAGGCAATGTTAGTAGCTTCATATAACGTGCAGGTGCACGTTTAAGGACCTATATGAAGCCACCAATGCGTGTTTACATGTGAACACGGAGTGCAGAACATGAAATGAACCATGGTATAATAAAAGACAACGCACGAGGAGCACGATAGTCGAGCGCGACCCGCGTAACCGTAACGAATGTGCGTTTCAAGCGAGCAACGGCGAGAGGTGACGCCATTGAATGGCATTTTCTATCTCGAGCTCCTCAGGACAGGTCATATTCCTGTTGCTCTGGATTCCTGTTGGATGGAGGTCAGTCGCTCCATAGTAATAAACAACCAGTGTCGCCAAATCTAGGACCATGACTTACAGGCTCCGAAGCGTAAGCTGACGAACGCAACTAGGAATACACGCTAGGATGAAGAAGATAAAAGGATCGCAGTGTGGTGTCTCTCCTCAATGAGTCGGATAAGGTTTCTTATGATTATACTTGTATTTGACAATGTTTTCTTGTTGTGCAATAAAGAGTATTGTATTGTAATAGATTAAGAATGTTTTTGACTGGTAATACTCACACATCCACGACAGTATCGGAGACTACTAGAAATCCTTCTGACAATTTATAAATATCATGTGTCCTTCTCTTGAAAACGTTCATGCCTTTTGAGTCGTAGTTTTCTTGAAGCAACTACAAATATATTTAAATATTAAGATACAGGAACTTTAGAAATCCATTGGCCGTCTTTCTGTCTATCTGTTACGCTTTCACGGCCAAACCGCTGAACGGATTTTGATGAAATTCGGTGTAAAGATAATTGAAGACCCGGGGTCAAAAATAGGCTGCTTTTTGACGCAGGCGGAGATGCTGGAAACGGCTAGTCTAGTATAATGTATAGCGTAGATTGTATTGGCAATATAATTATTAGTTAGAATTTCTTTTCTTGACGTGATAGTTGCCACAAAACTATAACAATACAAAATTCTGAAGCCAATATTTTGTACTTTTTGAAGAAAGACTTTTCCGGTGACATTAATTTTTAGAATTTCAAAAGTAACATAGTCGGATATGTAGCATACACACGTAAGTATAGAAATTGTGATTAGATAGTGGAAAATCTATACATCGCATTAAAGTTTCAATAAAGTCATGCAGAATATTGATATGTTCATGCTTTATACTTACTTTTTCCAATGAAGTTTCATAACCTTTTTTGTATTTCCTCCATTCATCTTGCATCGCACGTCGGTCCTCTGAAATTTTTAAAAACGTGTTTTAGAAATGCAGCATTTCATCAATATCCTACGAATGGACTAGATTGTCTAAATAAATATATTTTTGTAGGTATTAATACAATCATCGAATATAAGTACTACTTACTTTCCTGTTACAACATTTATATATACTAGTATAGATACTCCGTTGATTAATAGATTACAGAATATTTTTCTTTTTCACATACATTTTTATAAGTAGTTAGTTAACTGTCGTCAATCATTACTTAAGCAGTCTTCAAACTCAAAATAAAAAATCTAAAATAGATACTCATTAGTATAATTAACAAGCAACTCCTTAGTAAAGGTTTAAAAAAATTATCTGAGGGAGATTTTTTTTTTATTTTGAAAACTTCCTTCTGTAATCATTGACGACTCTTAACTTTGTACAACAATTTGTAAATCAAAAAACCTGGAATTTCTTAAAAATCACATACCATTCTGAAAATAATTATTTACTTTTACATCAATGCCGGCTGCATCACAATGGCACATAAGCAATAAAAAAATTACATTCAAATATACTAGAAGCATTCTGAGCTCGCAATTTTAAACTGCAATACAAATTTTAATAAAAATGAAAATATAGTGTTGCATAATAATTACAAGTTCCGCTTGCCTTGTTGTTAATAAGTTTGACTTTTAGAAATATAACTTAATTTTGACTTGGGCGATAACAGATTTTTTTTATATTTAATGTTGCGTCTAGAATGACAACATGTGGGCGTACATTTTGTATTTAATTTTGTGTGTTTCTATCGAAGGAATAACAGCAAGACGTGGCCGTCCTAAATTGAGAAGTGAGTAGCTTGTTACCGTAAGGTCCCATTGTCTAAGCAAAAGAATTAGTTACCCTATCTGTTAACAGATGGCGCTTCAAGAGGCAAGTATTTAAATTAACTACTGAACTCGCAAATTTTTTACGAAACAAGAAACAAAATTTGTCATACGCAATTTTTACATAATGATTTTCTGTCACAAGTTGATTGAGTGCTGTATTTAAAAAGTTATAAATTAAGAAAGACAGCGCTCATTTTTTAAATAGATGGCGTAACAATTTTTTTTTGTTTGTGTGAGTGACCAAGAAAGTTGGCGCATTTCCATTTATGTCGGTTGAATAGCGGTACATTACATATTCTGTAATCTGTGGTAAGACTAACTAGTCCCTCGCCCCAGCGTGCTCTGATACGGGTGGCAATTTTTTGGCTTCTTCAATTAAAATCAATATATTTCTACCAATTTATGACAAACATGAAAACATCAATGTATTGTAACTTAAACCATCCCCGAAAATCTCTCTATAGAGAACCGCAACGTATCCCGTTTAATTCTTGTTATGTTTATCCCGAGCAGACAGAAAGTGCTCTAGCGTCTTCATTATTATGAAAAAAAAATGACAGTTAATAATTTAAAAAAAAACTCAATGGAGACTTTTGGCGGCAAGCTGTGAAGAGCAGTATCGGCGCTGTATTTTATTTTCCAAAATTTGTGTTTTTTTGAGTGTTTGTGCATAATAATGGTGGATTATTATTCGCAAAGTGTTCGATAACAAGCGTGAGTGTTGGGAAGTGTTATAGTGTTTGATTTATGTGATTTTCATGCTTGTTGCCAAAAGCTCCTAGTAATCGCTAAGTGCAGTTTTTCTACCACTTCACCTAGCCTGATTCTTCTGACTTGACTACCGACTAGACTTTTAGACTTGACTAGGACTTGACGAAACTACACTGTAGGACTGAAGAAGATAGAAAAATTAAGAAGGGCTATAAAGGACTAGTATCCATGGCCGTAAATCCCATTAATAAAAAATAAAAAACTCAATGTATTACATAGAAGTACCTAAACTGTCCCCGAGAAACATTCACAACCTAGTGGAAACCGCAAGAAATGTCGTTTGATAGTTTTTATGTTTATCGCAAACAAACAGACAGACAAAGTGCATGGACGAATGCGAATATTTGCGCAGTGAGACACCCCAATATTCCTCACATCTCAACTGCTCAACTATTATTAATTGAGAAGCTAAACAATTAATTATATTTGCAAAATCCAATAATACAGAGAGAGATGCAAATATGCCTTTGCCATTTCTTTCATTGAAGAACAACACAACATTTTAATCATTACATAAAAAAAAAACAATTTTAAATAGAGAAACCATAGACCAGGGAAAAAATTCCCGAAGAAAAATAAATTGTACGTTCCTATCTCAAATTGAAAAATCAAACTGCGTACTATTTTGTATAATTCTTTAAGAAAAAAATAAAATTCACACAGGCTGATTGGCAACTGTATAGCGTGAAACTTTACGAGGCAATATATTTTTTTATTACTCCTAGAATTTCTTGCATGCACTCGAATCTCTGTTGTTTAGACATTTGAGCCAACTCTGTTTCGATTATTTTTCCGTAGAGCCCGATAGTAGGATTATTTTCCACTTCATTTGAGGGACCAATGCGGGTTGATTTATCTGGAAACATAAAGTTAATGATAGTGAAATAAATTGTATACCCACAGCCGTGCTCAGAAATATTAATAAGTACTCATTAGGCAACGTCAAAACAATCCTTCCTCTCAGGGACTGCCTCTGTAGTATAGATCACAAACAAGAGAGTATACTATTCTAGCATGATCCACAAAAACAATTCTTGTATAAATTCATATTATAACATCTCTATAGATTGATGCACAAAGAAATAGATCTCTACTTTTCTCTTCATACACAGGTTTGATCACGTTATAAAAAAAAATCATATTTAAAATTTAATTAAAATAACTTTTTATAGCGTTACTAACCATTATTCGTCTTAGTCAAAGAGACAGCATCACCGATAACCACACACATTAGAAGTATACTCCACACGAAATACATTATGCTGCAACTGCCAGCTGAGTATCACTTAAACTGATTAATTCTTTAAAAAAATCATTACCAATGAAATCTCAACTCCATTAAATGTAGAGCTTAGTACCATTACTTTTTGCAATCGCAGACATTTGCGCAGCGCAGTGCATCTATCACGAATTTGTTACAGTAAGGAAGGCGCGTGTTGGAAACACAATTAAATTTATAAAAAAAATTGACCGGTTGACACGATGTCTCGTGTTTGAGGGAAATTAAAAATGCTTGTCGATGACATGAAAAATAACCAGCAGAATATATAATATCAAGGGTTTTTGTCTTGCATCTATTCCCAATTTATCGGCCAAGGGAGCTAAAAGTTATGCCATCCAAAAATGTTAACGCAAACTAGACGCTAGGTCTAGATGATGGTAAGGTGGTCGGGAAAAATAGGGCCAAGACTAAAGCGTGGACCTCGGCTCTGAAGCATAAGATGAAGATTTTGTAAAGAAATCCGTTATATAAACAGAGCACCTTTGTAGTTAACTAAATAGCACTAACATAGTTTGTTAACTAGGTTCGTACAAAATCAGAACTTCATACGAATGACTACGTTTGAAAAAACTCGTGGTAGATAGAAATAGACATTTGTTTGTCTTGTTAACAGCATGGACTGACGAACAACTTAAATCAGATTTTAAAATGAGACGTATACTCAAGGGCTTGGCTGCTTTTTTTCAAGGGGAAGCCAGTATTCTTGTTCTTCTATAGATTTTAAAGCATCTATGTACTTGCATAGGTACTTAATTTATGTTTTACTTTAATAAAATTTCAGATCAACATTTGTATAAGGTGGGAGAGGAATACGAGTTCACCTACAACTACGATGGCACGAAGGACGTTGAAATGAAAATTTCTATTAATAATCATGGTAAGTGCTGCTCATACTGAGCTAGCAAAGCAGAGTGAACTGTAAATTAACCAATGACAACACTGAAAATGTATGCTCGAGCTCTGTTAATTGATTAATTCTTACGCACCGTACAACAAGGGGTATAGCCTGGGACGTTACTCCAGAAGGGGTTAATTTACAGTCCGCTTTGCGTTGATTCGCCCGGCTCCGCGTCAGTAGTAACGCAGTCTAAAGGATTACTTATTTTCACCTGAAAATTAGCTGGAAGACCAAATTCGACAAGGTAACTTGTGTTCTGTTCTGTGTTGTGTTCTGTTCGATTTACTGTGAACATGAATTTGATAAATATGAATTCCCGTCCAGATCAGTTGTAAGACCTGAGAAATTGTAGACTATGTATTGTTTCCTAGGTAATTTTCAGTTATTGATACTATAATGGTGTGTTTTAGATGTATACACTGATTGGCTGGCGCAGCCTTTGATCAAGTATACCATGCGGTTGTACGACTTTGATGACAACACTACTTTGACTGTAGGCGTGAACGGCGGTGAACTGCTTAAAACCAATACAATACAGGTGGACCAAGCACAAGAGCGTAAGTAGCTGACGTATTTATTGTGCAAAAAAACGGATGGCGAATTACTAAGCTCCGAATTAAAGTATATGAAGAACGATGATTGTCTGTAACGGAGTGGGAACCAAGAAAGGAAACCGATTCTAGACGTCTGACGCCGGGGCTAAATAACTTAACGATATGGCAGATAACTGGATTCCGGGTCGGGTATAATGAAACACTTTGAGGCAGCATTTTATTTTATACCAACTTAGTAGTGAGCCGTCAATTTACGGCGTCATCTATCTTTTTTTCTAAATCCTACATGGATTTATACTTGCAGAAATAAAAAAGGTAAAGTGCGAGTCCACGTCGCATACCGAAGTTCCCAGGTTTACAACTCCACTGCTGGCAGCATTTCTCTTTGCTCTAAATACCTAAAATTGTCGTATGCTGTTGCAGGTACATATGAACCGGCTGAAGAATATGAACATTACATCAAAACAGATGAAACAATTGAATTTACTTGTGAAAAAGAATCGTCAATTTCTTGGGCACAAATGGCTTGGGTCAGAATTGATGGTAAGCATGTATGAACAGCATTCAGACTCGCGCACAAAAGGTTCCGTATCATATTCTGTGAATATCGATTAAAACGGCGAAAAACCAACTTTGTTAAATGATAAAGGAACTCTCATTTAACAAATTAAAATTAATTAAATAAAAAAATTAAATTAATAAAAAATTAAGACAAAATTCTTAGATATTTATTTAATTAAATTGTTAGTACTACACTTACAGTTTCCCAAGACGTATAGTGAGTTAAATAAGTATCTACAATTAATTGGTTATTGACAAAAAACTAATACATGCAAATATGAAACAATTTAAATTTACATTGAATATGTCGACTCGAGGAAGCTGTGCAACGAGATCGTTGAGTAGCGTCAGGGCTTGATTGGTCGGCGCGTACCGTGATGTGCAAGAATGGACCTCCGCGGTCGCGAACAGAGGACGGCGACGCAGCTGTCTGTACACAGTAGGCACATAAAATTTACATCTAGACAATGCTGCTCAATGGAAAAGTTGATAATTCAACACACACATTTACGTCTAAGTTCAAGAGTGTTTAGTCCTACCATGCCAGTAACAAACAAAGACGGATACAAGAGAGGAGGAGGGTGATTGGACTACTAAATTGTAGTAACAACTAAAACTCACTGAAGTAAAACTTAATTGTAAAACACATTACAAGAAAATAGTTTTATTCAATAATGGCGTGTTTCTAGTTCGGGGTCGCGTGGTAGACAGCGGTCATAACATCGACTCAATCCGGAAGCAGTTTAAGGTGGTGGACAGTACGGAGTTTATCGGTGGGGCAGTCCTGTGTCTCCAGTATGCTCAACATCGGCAAGGCCAAGAGGATCATTATAAGCGTGATTTGTTGAAAGTTATGAAATTTCCTCGTAAGTATGTAATATCCCTTTATTCTACTCTATCCCATGGAATAACGGCGCGAGGGCGTTCAACCCTCACGCGTAGGTCGACGATATCACGAAAATAACTGGAGTTCGATGCCTCGGAACAGAAAAGGTTACCGATGATAATGAAAGCGTACCCTAAGCATAGACACACCCCGGACACTCCAATAACAGTGGCGAGCCCGCGCTCCGTCGCGTAGATACTCGACGTGCGACGCGCGAATGTGTGTGTTAGAAATGTTTGGATTAGGTACTCTACTCGTACCTGGCTCATAGCAGTCTATTAAATGGCGTGGCGGCGCTGCGGACGCCAGAGCGTAGGCGGTTGCATCCTTGCATTGTTTTGCTCTCGATTTTTACCCTAACTCTGCGCAGTGAGGTGCGATATCTGTTTGGGTGGGAGGGTTTGAGTGTTCATTCTGTACATTAGTACTATTAATAATTCTATGCCCTAGGCTTTGAAGCGTAAGCTTGGGAACGCAACTGGGATTCACGCTTGGATGAAGAAGATGTTATAACATAATAATTTCTTTTGTATGCTTAAATATAACTTTCCATGATCCGTTTCCAAAATATCTTCATTTCGCACCTATTTAATGATCCTGCCTATTTTGCCTATTTTCGCGAGCCCTTATTTTGCTTACAAAATTATTAGTATAAATTAGGATTAGAAATTCTATGACATTTTTATTAATATCTATTTTTACATCTGGCAGACTATAGAGGGGTCATAACTGAAAAAATGGGAGAAAAAGACATTGTGCAGCACAATAAACCTTTGAAGGCGGGAAGTAAGTACTAGTCGTTTATCCAAAAGTTAATCAGTCTAAAACTAAAAATGTATAATACCGTAATACTGAATCCTGTAATTTTATGTTTTAACTATATTATGCAGTGCGTTTTTTTAGGAGTTAACCAATCTATCTCGTTAGCCTTGGTGTCACATTTTTTTAATCTTGATAACAACGAAGTGGGTATCTGTACTTACTGAAATTTATCAATTTTCGAATAAATTCTAAACGAAAAAAAAACAAAATACATACAGTCGAACGTAAAACCTCTTCCTTTTTTGAAACGACATCGAATACGTATTAAAAAATATATTAATTTATTAAAAGAGTAGTGTAAAATACGTATGAAAATAATATGTTGATAACTATCTTTATTGATAAAATATTTTATTTATTAGCAAAAACGGAGAAGAGTTTGTTTATACATGATTAATAATCTACGGAACCATTACACTTACGGGTACCTAAATTCTTATACTATTCTTAAGGTATATTTTATGTACATTTTGGAATGGTAGTGAAGTTACAACGATAATCGCCCGCTGAGTGATAGATAGCAAAGAAGGTTCTTTTACGTCAAAAAAAAAATGGATTTGTATCCACTATTTGTTTCACTCTGATACATTTACAGATTATAACATATTATTATCACAGAATATTATACAAGTAGTACCATTGGTTGAGGAGCTCAATAGTAAAATCTACGACTATGATTAAAAGCGTACTCTTGGCTCTGATGAGTAAGGGCTCTGCGGGAATCACGCTTGAACGAAGAAGTAGTAACATTGGTCACATTGCATAAGAAAAGGGATTTGTTCTTTTTTAGGATTCCGGACCATAAAAGGTAAAAAAGGAATCCTTGTTACTAGCAGCCCGACCCAACCTCATCCAGGCCTATAGCCTTCCACGCTAAATAGGCTATCCAACACTGAAATAATTTTTCAAATCGGACCAGTATAGTTCCTGAGATTAGCGCTTTCAAACAAATCTACTCTTCAGCTTTGTAATAAGTATAGATAGATAATCTACCTAATCTACACAATTGTGAACTGCTACTTCAATTAAGATATTGCTAGTACAATTGATCGCATCTATCTAAGTGACTCTACATATAAAAAATTGATTAAAAAAGTACATGTGTAGTTACATGAAAATTTTTAATAATATATATATTTTATTACATGTGATAGACTCCAAAGGTTTGCAAAATAAAGACCAAAATATGCGTGACTGCTGGGTAACTCTCAATGCAAAAGACCACTTCAATACTATGGAGGAGTTGGAGAGTAAGTGCTAGTCGTTTATCTAAAAGTCTATCGATCTAGTTTGCCTTGGTGTTAGGTTATTTTCCCATACTATCATTCTAATACCTACCAGTGTAGAAACTGATTAAAAAAATCTAAATATTTGGTAGAAACTGTTAACAGTGTAGTATATATAGTGTGTATATATTCTGGTAACAATTTCTACACTGTTACCAAAATGGTTGTTTGAAATAATTCACGCACTCTCATGTCGTTTGTATGACTACAACTTAGTCGGGATCTGTGCCTTTAAAACTACGAGTTTATTCAGTTTTCTTTATGCTTCTATAACTTGCCTATGAATTATTTTTACACAGTATGTTCAACACGTAAAATTAATTTATTATTAATTTAAAAACAATAAGTGAAAATTGAAAAGAAATCGCCTTAAAATGTCTCAATGGGATGTCAAAAAAATTATAATAATTTCTTTATTGAAATTACTTTAGTTTCACGTATTGAGCACACTGTAAAAGTATAGCACTGTGTAAGGTCATGGTAAAAAGTCTATTTCCTATTAGTTATAATATTAGTAATCTATTTCCTCTTGCAACTGCAGTTGTGCCATTAGGAACACTTGTCTAGGATAGCACAACTCGTTGTGCTACCAGTTGGTCCATAAGGAAAACGTAAATTAAAATAGACCTTATGCTCAACGGTCAGAAAAAAAAAGAAAAAATACACAGTTTCATAACGACTTTACCAATAAAAAATATCAATAATTGAATATTATTTTTAACTACGAGTACTGTAAAATTTTAATAATAATTTTCGATTGTTTTATTTATTACATTAAATTAGCAAAACCCCGCTTCTGGTCTCCGCGACGCTACGACGAGCGATATCAATTATTAACCTAGTAATTTTTTTTAACAATGTCTTTTACACAAATTACCTAATATTTGTAGTCCAATACGGTTAATGTTCAGTAAAATAAATATAAATTAATGTTGATATATCATTTGCAAGCTAAAATAGTTTATATTTTTTGCAAAAGCAATGAATTGGTTTTAGACTTAAAAACCTCTTGTCGTACATTTAAAAAAAAAACCATGGAAACCATTACTTTACAAGTGCGATTATAATATACAACGTGTTGTTTACATTACAACCCCCATTAATGGCCTAATTACAATGAAATAAAAGACACTTTATGAGCAAATGTGTTGAAAAAAACATTAACTTTGCAGGCAAATATTCTGATATCCGGAGGGAGTTCGATGAGCAGCAGTTCTTTGACAAATTCGACGAGGAACTTCTAGGTGTAAGTTTATAATTTATTTATTATAACTTGATTGTAACACAAGTGAACATAGTTATACAATAGACGGACTTAACGCTAAAAGCATACTTTACCAGTCAACCCGTAAAAACCCGTGAGAGATCTGTCTGATAAATTGTAAACCAAACATACATATGGCTTCTACAAAATTCTTTTTGCGCGTCCCCGTCTTTTTTTCTGTTCGAGTTCGCGGAAGTATTGCCGGATTCCCAGATCAAATTTTTTTGAACAGTTTTTTTTTTCATTCAGCTATCGGGCTCCTCACTAGTTATTTATATTTTTATATGTTATTATTACCCTTCACCAGACTCTACTCGCAGAACGTGGCGCCACCAACCGGGTAACCCAGAAACATGCAAACCAGAGGAACTTGATCCCCTCAGGAATGAACCTCGGAGGCTACTCCATGATGAGGATGCCCAACTCTATATTGTCAGTATTTTAGCTATTACTTTAGATTATTATATTACCTAATAGCTCAATAATAGATCACAATAATTGTACAGCCAACAACATAAACCTCTTCAATTTTAAGGTGATTTTTCAGAAACCAAGAACAGTCATAATGATTTTTTTAAATATATTTAATACAAATTGACAATAAAACTGGATTAACAAGAAATACAAAGTAATTCTTAGTTTCTGAAAATATTGGGGGTGTAAAGGATGGGTCGTACAAAGGTATATAAGTTGTTGACTGACACAGATATAATAATGCTTTACATAGTAGTAATAATGATAACACGGTAAAGATATACTCTGTTGCATATTCTCTGATATATATTTTTAGAATTGTCTCGTTTGACACAATGATCATCGATATACAAATTTTAGTTTCTAAGATTTTTTTGGATTTAGCTAAACTAAATCCGAAAACCCTTGTATTAAAAATAATTTGATAACCACATGTTAGCTAAATCATGTTTTTCCCCTTTCTCTCCTATTCGATATTTAGCGTGAAGAAACTAGACGCAAAACATGTTTGCTAACATCAGCTAATTAAATAACAATAACAGGGTTATTACAAGTGATTTGTAATTTAAATCAAATCCATATGTAAAAAAATAATGCGTCACCAATCAGATTCTTCCATCGTATGAAACTGCGCAACGACACCCGCTTCCGGGTCAACTACCTCAGCAGCAACTTCACCGAGATGACGATGATGGCGCGACTGTCGCTCAACGATCTTCATCTGGTCGGCAACTACGAAATGGCGCAAACGCAA
This sequence comes from Euzophera pinguis, assembly GCA_947363495.1. Lineage (NCBI taxonomy): Eukaryota > Metazoa > Arthropoda > Insecta > Lepidoptera > Pyralidae > Euzophera > Euzophera pinguis. The sequence goes on from OX376164.1 coordinate 4,616,386, forward strand.
GCCGATGATCCTTCCGCGCTTATCTACATGCTCAACTATGGAGAAATACAGTATGATTTTTTTAACTTCGCTAGGTTTATTGCACTGAATTATTCTCCCTCTTAGAGTATTCCCGGTTGTGTTCTCAGCAGTTTCCTTCGGAGCCCAGAGCCCGCTTTTCTAATTTTACGCCTCTACTTCGCCCGGTCTACGGCATCCTTGGCCGAGAGTACATTAGCACGCCTATCCTGCTTTGCGACGTCAAGCCAGGTCTTTTTGGGTGTGTTCTACCAGGCCCCGGAGGAGGGTATGAGTAGGCATTTGTTCCCAATGCATGTTGCCGGTTTTCGCTAGACGTGACCGTACCATCGCAGGCGACTTTTCTGAAGATTATATGCTAGATGTTTCTTTACATGAAGGCTTCTCCGAATGTGGTTTAGTTTTACGTACTAAAGACACTGAAAAATGTAAAGTCACCTGTCCCTTCACCTGCGTAGAAACCACATTTGGTTCTTAACAATGGAATTTTTATTTTTATCCAGTTTGACGTAGGTGAAGGGGTAGGCCTAGCTAGAGTGTTATTTTTGAAAAGTGTCACTTACTCAATATCAGTAAGTCGAATGATTTTCATTCGACATATGAGTCATACTATTGAAAAATAGGGTACCTGGTGGTAATAGATGATTTCCTATAAATTTTCAGAATTCTGCTACGAGATGTAATGTACAAAATGGAGGGAAGATATCGTTTACAGAATGATAAAATGTTCTTGGAGATGATTCTGTCTGAGTTCTACATACCCTACGATGGAATTCTAATATCGGTAAACATAACTTTATTCCTAAGTATTACATAAAATAGTATTTCATCGTATTTCTAGTTTCCAAACCTCTTTTACAAACATTTGTATAGGCAAGTTTTGGCGACCTCTGTAGCGTGCCCGCTATTCAGGTAGTCCCGGGTTCGAAACCCAATCAGGTCCAGATGGAAAATGATCTGTATCTGATTGGCATAGGTCTTGGATGTTTACTTAAATGTTTTTCTTTTAAAATATACATAGTTAACGTTGAATTACCATCCTACAACACGAGTCTCGATATTTTCTGGCTAACTCAAGCCAACAATAATGAGAACTAAAATATGTATAGTAGGCTATCGTGGCATAACGCTATATTCTTATCCTCTAAAACCTAAATTTTAAAAAATGCTGAATTTTAAATTTTAATCCTTAGTGCAAGGGTGCAAATGCATCGGATCCAGAGGAGTATCAAAATCTGGAACCAAATAATATCGGTAAGTGTATGTGAAACAAACAATTTGAAGAACTATTCAATAAGCATTCGTTGGACTGGACAAAAAAATTCCAAGGGAACATGTAAAGATACGCCCGCCGCCCCTTATGTTTTTAGCTTCTTAATTTAATAATTTTACTTTCAGGTTAACTTTCTAAATACCAACGAAATTTAAAAAAAATCGACCTCCATACAAAATCCTGTCAGCTAATCACTCGATTTGTATGGGAGTTCAAAAATTTTTCCCCACTTTCACTTATATTTTTTTTCTGTAAGTGGTTTAATTTAACACACTGTAATAATTTAGGTGATGATTAAGAAGGTGCCCTGTACATTTCGACAACCATGTTAGGAAGCATACCTCACCTGCCTGCCATAACCACTGAGGCACGGAGGAGTTTTTTAACTGAAAAATATATTATACTAGCTTTTTCCCGCAACTCCGCCTGCGTTAAAAAGCAGCCTATATTTGACCGCGGGTCTTTAACTATATTCATACCAAATTTCATCAGAATCCGTTCAGCAGTTTGGCCATGAAAGCTAACAGACAGGCAGACAGACGGACAGACAGACAGACTTACGCATTTATAATAATAGTATGGATTACGTTTGTAACCTACGTAAACACATTATGTTTAACGTTTTCACAGCCGATTTCCTAGACAGACTGAAGACAGATTTGGATTTATGGCTGAAGGACTTTTTCAATGAATTCCTTCTAGAACATACGCTGTCGACAATTTCCACGCAAGATGCATTTTTGTAAGCTTTTTTGTAATATTTTTTCTGCACAATTATTTCTTTGAACTGTCTAAATAAATTCCAACCTGAATTCATTTGCCCCTTTTATAATTTTCAATTTTCTGCTTTTTCGTCGTTTTTTGTCTAAGCGTATTTCCCGATTGCGTCTCAGCTCACGTTTTTGATTCTTGGGTACGCTGTTAATAATGACTTGGCGATATTGATTAAACTTCTAAGTTCCATTGAAATTTGTAACAAGACTCTAGTTTGTCTGAACTCCTCATACCTTTACTTACAAGAAAGTCAGACATTTTTAACATTTTGCACAGCCGTTTAAGAAGACTAAAATCATCGGGTCTTGAATATTTGAGTGGCCTAGTGTGCGAAGAAGCTAAACTAACACATCTTTGCCTATTTTTCGTCTTTTAAATATTGGTTAATTTTGCGTTTTTTCAGACAGTACGATAAGGAAAGAGTAGTGAACCTCAATAGATACGTGGATAGTTCCTTGGAATTTCTTACAGAACGATTAGAAAAATTCCACGATAAAAGCGTGAAATTGCCGAACTTCTCCATTTATACATTCAATGGCATGGTAATCTTAAAAATAATACTTTAATTTCAGAAATTCTCCAAAAATGTAATAAACGAAATCTAGGTTTAGAAAGCAAAGCAAGTGCATCCTAATTCAATGAAAAATTCTCGGCCATGCCCTATATGTATATCTATGTACAAAATTCCAGCCGATTTTGTTCAGCCATTCTATATTCTGTATACATCTAGTGTAACTAACACGATGGCGTATTGTAGTACCTAACTAACACGATTTTGTTTTATTCAGATACTCAGTTTCATATTGTGGTTTTGAAACCCAAAATACTAAATTTGTTTTTATGTTTTTTTTTATGAATGCAATCTGAAATTATTATAATTCCATCTATATTTCCTTCTTTAAACAATTAAGTAGGCAAACGGTCCTGATGTCAGGTCCCGGGTATGCCTTTTTGCATTTGCCCTTTTTTTATTTAAGTCACGTGCGCACTTTTTCACACCCTTTAAAGTAATAAGTACATTTAGATGCTGTAATTACAGATATTACAATTGAAGGACGGAACACTGACAGGTCTAGATACTATGTACCGTCGGTCCATGGCCACAAACAGATTAGAAATAGACGTCCGGAAAGTCGATGCTCTTATTGCATTCAGCAGTCTGAAGGTATGTATCCCATTTTCAGTTTCGAACCGATAATTTTTGCAGTCACTAACCAAAGTCCAGAAGTGCTATTTTGTAAAGTGTCAGCTGTCAGTCACGCAAAATCGGCGAGTCGAATAATTTTAATTCGATACCGAATGACCATTCGACATTTATGTCATACATTTCAAAAATAGCAATCTAAGTGCTATGTAAAACCGGCGAGTCGAGTGATTTTCATTCCTGGCTGTTATCGCTAAATGGCAGTCGTTAGGCTGTGTCAGAGGCCTAAAGCAGCCTAAAAACTCCGACAGTGTGACAGTCCTTTTGCCCACAAGTTAAAACGGGGCACGCCTGGTCAAATAGATAGATAAAAAATTTATTCACTTTCACTTTTACAGTAGGTATCAAGACGTAATCACGTCAGTACGTCACGACGGTAAGACGTTGTCACGTCAAAATATTATATAAAATATTACATTACACAATATAAAATACTACAATATAAAATATTACAATATTAATAGCCAAAGATTATATCTAGAAAAAGAAAATACAATTTAACAGCTACAAACTGTAATGAGACAGTGAAAAGGCTCTGACTCAGCATAATGTCACAGTTCGACAGGTCGAGCCGTGACGCTGTTTATTCTGCCAGAACCTAGGGTGAGATCGGCACAGCGACCCGATTAACAAAAGAATGAATAAAAGTAGCAAGAGGTACAAGACCATATGAAGCCACCTTTAGCTCAATTCCAGCGTTCACCTAGTTGCGTGCATTTTTCGTTTATAAATGTTTTAATAAGCACTGTACAGATAACAGAAGAATTGAGTAGGTAACAAACTTAGATTAATAATTGATCTCGCGCGTCGTAGCGCCGCGGAGACCAATTATGGTAACAAAAAATAAAACAAGAAACTTAGATCCAAAAAATGTTGCATATACCAAAACAAGTGCCATAAAAATACAGATGACCTGGGTGTAACCAGGAACAAGCTAAGATGCCTCATGCTAAGCCACAATTAAATTAGTTTAGATACTTATAGCGGATTGAACCATGCGAGGTGGACGAAGAAAATCAGGCAATAGCATTACTAATTAGTTCGAAGGTTCAAGCCGTTTCATCTTTTTGAAACGATTTGAACGGCTGAGATTGAACTTCAATGAAACTGCTTGAACCACCTGTCAACGAAATCGGCAGACATTTTAAAATACCAGCCATAGTTTTACAGAGCGTTCAGTGATTGAAAGTGGTCTAGATTAGAGTTGTTGACTACCAAATCGCAGCCGGGACTAACAGTTTGACGTGCATTCCGAATCACGGAATCTTTATTAACAGACAATTTAATTTATTTATCTGTGCTTTAGAGTTTTTTTTAATTTTGATACCAAATATTTTGTGTATATCACTGTGTTTACATACTTTACTTAATATTTTATTATCATTCATATTCAAAATTTGAGATCCCGAATTCGAAAACCGAAAAAATTTTTTGAATCCTTTCAAAATTAAATAAATAGCCTTTGAAATCCTGTGGAAGGGGAAACGGTCAAGAAACAAGAAAAGGACGCACTTAATGTTGGAATGACGTCACTGCCACTTCATTTCGTAAGTACAAAAGAGATAGCAAGACGTCCCCACCACGCTTCCACTTTTCTTTATAAGAAAACTTTAAATGCTAATTACTGCTGTAATTAATTACCAATTTTGGTATCGGTTACTTTTTAGTGTATGTATTTTCCGGTATAAAAATATTGTCAAAATGTGTCACAGTCTAGTAGCCATCATTGTTTTGATTGTAACCTGTTGTGTAAACTTAAATAAATAAATAAAATCATGAATCACCTGATTTTATTTATTTAAGGCCTGCAAAGTAAACCAAATTGGAAACAACTAAACAAAGTATGCTTCCGGTGGGAATCGCACCCACCGCCCCCGGGTCGAAGGCGAACGCCTTAACCACGGAGACAGATTTCAGCGAAGGATTTCAGCCTGTAGAAACTGCATACGCGCTTGAAAATATTAAACATTATGAAATTTATTATAGTAACATACATGATTTTTCAGGCTAGTTACAGTTACGAAGTAAAATTAACAACGGGTTCGCCTCCTCTGTTTGGGAACCTCATTCTATCAGGAGATGAATTATCTGCTATCATGTCTTTATCTATGGTCAAAGAGCCAGTTTTCGTGGACTTGAAATTTAGCTTTATACAGCAACTGAAGTAAGTTAAACCAATAATAATGGACATAAGAATAAGTACTTTTTAGATAGCATACTAGGTTAGCGAAAGATAGTTAACGCTGAATTTTTATGATAATTAGAAAAGACTGGGAAGAAGTGTTCACCGACGAAATAGCTGAAGATAGATAGATGAACTTTGAAGCGGACTCTACCGACAAAATCGATACAAGCACAAGCTCTTACATTATAGAATTTTTTTTAATAACTAAAGTAGCATTTGCCCGCGACTTCGCACGTGTACTTCATGTACGGGTTCCATGTGAAGAGTCATTTCTTCCAGGATGAAAGGATCCTATGTCCTTTTCAGTAGTTCCATTTTGTTTATGCGAAAATTGGTTCAGTAGATAAAGCGGGAAGAAGCAAGAAACAAACAAATAGTTTTACTCAATTTCACGTTTACAATATAAACTCAATTACATAGGCGTCAAATAGGCTAATATACGTCTAATATCTAACTTATCGTCGTCAAGATATGTCTCATTCGAAATTAGTCGAAAGATTAGTGCAGGTAAAAGAAGAAGGAAGCGAGCGGGATTCAGTTCATAATTCTATGGCCCTTTGAAATAAAGTACAGGAGACAGCTCATAATTTTATGGTCTAGCCAAATGATCATTTTAAGTACCTAGTAAGATAAACCTAATAAACACGATAATTTTCAGACCAGAATCCCTGACCGTGGAAGGGTCTGTGGGTAGAGTGATATCAAATTTCAAGCATATTTTAGAACTCCACATCATCGCTATAATGTCTAACGCTATGGTCGATCAAGTTAAACAATTGAGATCCTTGGTCAAATGCGGTGAGTTTATCAATTAATACAATCATAATTTTAGCACATTTAAGTATCTCTTCTAGCTTGATCTTTCTTGAACTGGCTCTACAATATATTCGTATTTGTTCATCTCTAGTTCATTCCTTCTCTTTATACTATCTTATTTCTACTCTGTAGGTTCCGATGACGAGCTAAGAAACTTCTTTGTTCTTCCTTCCTTTTAAATTTGTTATCAATAAAAAATAAACAACAATGTTATGATTCAAGGGACAGGCACCTAATTTCACACTTACGTGTTACGTTGGCATTTCGTACTTTCAACCTTTAAACATAACAGGTCATGTCGACTGCTATGACTGTTGGCGAAAACCCTTAAGTACCTTCTATTCACTAAAAGATCCGCTGATAACCGTAGCTCTTGTCTTTTCACAACAGCAACATTGGGATGTATTTGTTTCAAACCCTTTGTTGGGAATCTACATTTTTTTGTCAAATGCCTCTTGATCATCTGGCTAATCCATGGTTAGTCAAACTAAGGGTGGTAGTAGGTGAAACGTATCTTGTGCTTCCGTCTTGAAACACTTGCGACTTGAAATTTTTAACCCGTCTCGGAATGTTAGGTACTGTACTTGGTTATCTAGTATCATCTGATATATTAGTCCAGCCACATCGACTGCGATGCATTCCCAAGGTGCACCAACGTTGTAAATTCGTAAATTTCTTCTCATTACTTCCTTTTATCCTGTATAAGTCGCAGGTCGTCATCACTTCCTTCAACTTTTCTTATTGGTTTATTATTTCAGTTTGAATGGGTGTGTCCAAATAAGCTTCTACCTAATTTATCACTATTTACTCATGCGAAAAGTGAGAAATTTGGTAGAAGCTTATTTGTTCAGTCTTCTGATCGGGATCCACGTGATGCATCAGTATCATTTTTCATTCCTCGTCGGTAATCATAACTCCTAGAATTGAATGAAAAAGTAAGCATTGAGTCTTTTTGCAGAGCCAACACTCATAGCTGGTGACAATGATAACAGAAATTTCGGAAATCTCACATTTCTAAGAAAGAACAAAAGGAGACAACGCCCTAAGAAGTTTTTAAAATCAAAGCGTTCTAAAAATGTTATTTATTAGTAATTACTATTTACATTTAATCAAAGCAAACAAAAAGAGATAAGTACTTGAAAATATTGGAAATATGGCGAAGGAACATGATCAACGGAACAGGCTGCTTCGAAATTTCGAGTATGCATGTAAATTAATGTAGGAACACGAAAAATATAATTAACATGAAATATTTTTACATTAATAGTATTATAGTATCACCTAACTGGAGTATTGATTAATGTAATGTATTCTAGCAAAATAAATGATTCTGATTCCGATTCTGAATAAAGGGTGTTATATGTTACACTTCCCTATTTAAGTTATTTAATTTATTTTACCTACTTATTTCAAATTTATTTTCATTGTGTACAAAATACCTACCTCTATCCTCTATCCTCCCCTGCTAGTTCAGTTAGTACATTGTAGAATTAATATTTCTGTGATAGAATCCATTGACTAGGGTAACCACTTTCTACTGGAACTATTCTGGTGGAAGTACTGTTACCTATTATGTGCTGATGGGCATAAGTATAATTATAAATTTAACTAATCCATTGTTTATTTAAATGTACATGTAATATGCTTGAAGCGGCAAGAAGCAAACAGCGGAGGATGCAACCTGGATAATAACGCTAGGATAATTATGACATGTAATATGCTTGAAATTGAAGTACTTACCATTGATTTATTCGTTAATTTTAATTATATTTCTTAAGTAGACTATAACATACCTACTTAGGAAATTTTAATGCAAGGCCCTATTATAATTTTTTTTAAATGCATCCACTTGTTTATATAAGTATAAATTGCATAATTATCTACATGGAAATCCTGAAAGTGACTCCATTACAAAATGGCAGCTCTTTAATTTTAATATTTTGTATGTGTCACCAATAACAGCTTTCTCAAGGAGATACTGTTGATCTATCATCATATCAGTTGGTGATGAGCATTATGCTCATAATAAATATTGTCTACACTTTTGCAGAGCCAACACTCATATCACAAGATACTTCCGACCTAAAATATATAAAAAACCAAAAACATCCTAAAAATCTTCATGTAGAATTGCGTACAAGTACCCGTGCGAGAAGAACGAGACCTCAAAGACGAACACAATCCACTAATGACATCGACCCCAAGACTGAGAATATGGATGTTATTGAAGAATCCACCGACGTTGATTCCACACTACATCCAGATGATGATGAAACGATAGGCTACGATACTAAGATAAATCCAGATTATGGTGACACAATACACGATGGTACTACGATAAATCCAGATTATGAAGAAACTTTAAATGATAGTGCCACTATAATTCCAGAAGACACTACGGATGCTACTATACCAGTTGTAGAAGAAGATAATATGGGTGAAATAACTATTACCGAGTTGGTTACGATCAACGAAGGAATTGAATAAACCCCAATATTTCAGCCATTTATCGCACAAAGATTTTCTTTCGCCCAGTGAAATCAATTACCTATTTCAAGGAGTGAAAAAGAAATTAAATCGTGTTTTTAACCTGAAAAAAAATGTAAAGCAATGATTTATGTCTATGACAGCGATTGATGTGTTAAATATAGGTTCAAAAGTGCAATAGGTATTCGGTTAAAAGGTCAAGAATGTATGAGGTCGTCCAGATATTTGATAGTGAACCAGTGCAAGACCAAGAGTTTGATACACACACAGCGGTGATATAAACTTAAATGAAATCAACTTGACATCATTATTATTGGAGAGGTTAACTTTCTAATACCTGAGGTTGAGTAACATAAATTCCCATAAATCATAAATATTGTTTTAATAGTGTTAAAAGTAGAAAGTAACTTTTATATTATAAGCCACTGATATCAGTGAATGATATCTAAGAATGGAGATATCTCCATTCTAAGATAATTGTACAGATACCAGCACTTCAGACCAACTGCTACCAATTAAATCTGAGGTTTTTTCATCAGCTTATGTAAGACATGAAAATATGTTACCATTCAAAAGGTGTAGGTTACATAGGTTATTTTATGGATATCAGAAATAAGCTGGGCCCAAGAGTACTGCCCTGTAGGACACCCATCATACTAAATAGATTTATCACAGCTAACATGCGGGCAATTTTTAATATGCTGAATGAAAGCGGTCTCTAAAATAATTACGTATTAATGAAGTTGATTACCATGATAACCCAAGGCCTCCAATTTAAGTAATAATACCTCAATAAAATCTGTATCAAAGGCCTTGAAGAAGTCGAGATATTATTATGCTCAAATATATTTGATATGATATTGACGTAAGTAGTAGGTAGGTATCTATGCTAAGACCAAGGACGGTAGTAGATTTTTAAGGCCATTACAATAGAGCCGAAGGCTCAAAAATTTTTTCGAATCAATCCTATCGAAAAGAAAGTGTCATACGATGCGATGGCGGCTTACAGCGATTATTTAGGTAACTGGAGCACGCATTAATATTCGAATTCGACACCTCACTATGGCGGCTAACTACCACCTATTAATTCCATCCAAATCCTATATACACCGTTTTGCGCCATCTGGCTACTCACTCGCATTCGGATGGAGTTAAGAGATGATAGTAAGCCCAATCGCATAAACTGTCATAGTTACAGTCTGGCCACGGGCCAATTCGCCACGGCGAATTTCGCCACAATACCACCGGCGACTAAAAGAAATGCACTAAAAAGCCACGGGAATTGAAATTCGCCATGGCGAATTGCCCCGTGGCCAGGTATTATGCACAAAGACCGGTGGGTGATTTTAACTAAAAAAATCAAACATCTGCACCTACGTAAATGTCAGTGTCACCACAAAACAAATAAAACGTAATGACGTTGCATAGCACTTGACACTGACATTTACATAGAGTTGTTTGTGAAGTCCAGCTGTCCAGATCCCGATCCAAATCTTTCATCAATATGTTTCGATATTTGTAAAAAAAATATTCTTATATATTGTGCTAAGTGGAATGTGCTTAACAAAATGTCTGAGGACGGTAGCATTGATATCGACAAAGAATTGGATAATCTCTTGACGACAGTTCAACCTAATCTTCAGGATGTAATAAAAAGGGTAAATATCTGTTATTTCTTGCTCTATTTAGCAGGTTCAACTTTCCGAGCCGGTCTGTGTAAACGGACCTTTATTTAGTATTTTTACTTCTGGAACAATAAAGTTAAAATAAATAAATTAGTGATCATAACACATTACTTTCAGAGTTTTACCAATGTTGTCCTCCAGCAAACAAAAAATGGTGAACAGAACCAACGGGACACCCTGGAGGATACTTCATATTTTGCCAAAAACACACAAGTGTAAGTAGTTCTATATAATCCCCATAGTTGTTGCAAATTGCAATTTGTTTCTAATTCTTGTACCTATCATTAACTCCAATATACACTGGTCCTTCTTAACTTTAAACATTGACAAAATCATCATTAGCTGACGGATGGAGCCATAGCCATGTAGAATTGTTTCTCCTTATGGTTGACTGGTAGAAAATGCTTCTAGCATTTAATCCATCCATAATTTAAATAACGATGAGTCTTTTTGTTAATGGTACAATAAAGAGTATATCTATTTTTTTTAGAAACCTCACAAGACTGGAGCTAGTCAAGCCGCCAACATTCCACGTTCAGAGCCTCTCCCTGGACCTTAAGTCTATGGGGCTTAAGTTGACCTGTTCCCTCGGAGAAGTCAGTGTCAGAGGCCTGTACAGCGCATTTAACGAGAATTTGTATAACCTAATACCAGTGATGTCTGAAGGACATGTTTTGTAAGTATTTTTACCATTTTTAACAAGTGAACTAAATTTATTGAAGCATACAGATAGTGACAAAATGTGGTAAACCAAATTAAGCAACTTTATTTTAAAAAAAAAGATGTGTCTTAGATAAATCTACTTTTAGAACTTTGATTTTATATTTAAATTTTACTGAAAGAATAAATTAAAATTCAATAATGTATTTACATGAGATTTTAACTCACCAAAGGGTGTTGGCAGATCACCAGCCACATGGGTGAAAAGCATGCAAAGAGAGATCAAAAAGGAAATTCTGGATAGACAAGCAATCCGGAGTAGATACCTCTGGTGCAAATGTATGAGTAGACTCAACCCCAGATGTACTTAGATAAGTGGTGAACTTCTTCTAGATGAGGTTTCAATTGACTTAAGGGAGGAGGGATTTTTTTAAACTCTTTACATTTTCCATCATTTCCTATGTCCAGCAGTATTTATTCAAACTTTAATATTTTTAAATAAACTTCTGACAGGTCTGTCTGTTAACTAGGATTACTCTTGGTAAGAATTGTTTGTCTTTACAGATGTATTTTGTATAAATTGAATTGTTTTTGACCTGTATCGTTTTATGTTTAAGAAGTCTCACAGAATTAAGATGTAGTGCAACACATGGACTTGCATAATTGGCTGATAGTATACATATAATATTGTTATAAAAATATTACTCAGGCTTACCTAATAAATAAAATGTTTCTACAACATTGGGGACATCTAGAAGGATATGAAAACATTATTTCAAGGTCTGGCAAGGTAAGGCAAATAGTTGCCTTAACTTAATTTAAAAAAAGCCTAAAAAGTGATAAATATTAGGAAATATAAATTGTAAAAAAAAATATGAGCAAGTAATATACAACCAGTGTCGGGCATAGTTAACTATATTTTGTAGTTTGATTACAAATTACTATTACATGTAGTCTATTACAAGTAGTTGCAACTACATTTAGTTTAACTACAATAATCGCAACTACGTAAAGTAGTTAGTCGTTTAACTACTGTAATCATTTAGTTTTAAATACCAATTACAATATATATTTTTAGGTTCTTAATGATATAATTATGCGTTGATTGATTAATATTTACCAAGCCCTGCCACAACAATAGGCTAATACCGGATATTTCATAAATATTTCATTTCATTTCAATTGTGATTTGTACATGAACATTATCCACCCATAAACTCTTTCCAGACCTTTAAAATCATCATTCAGGTGTGAAAGGTTCATTGACAAACTGTTGGTAGCAGGATGCTAATCTTGAAATATACCTATTTTTAGAAGTATTCATTTGATTCACCGGCCTTCGACTACAATATAGGCTACATAACGCCTTGAAATATACCATAAATAGGTATATTTCAAGGTATTTCCGAAAAAAACTCTGACAACAGGGTGTGCAGGGTTGATTGAGCATGTAACCCACTCGATAAGAATGACTGAAGAGTAATAATGACGAACCCACACTTGAGGCCGAAAGGCATCTCTGAAAAAACTGACACCAGGGTATGCAGGGTCGATTGACCATGTAACTCACTCAATAAGAATGAGTGAAGAGTCATCCCACGTCAGAGGCCGAAAGACGTCTCCGAAAAAAATCGGACACCAGGTTGTGCAGGATCAATTGACCATGTAACTTATTCGATAAGAATGACTGAAAAGTAATAATAAAGAACCTAAGTCAGAGGCCGAAAGGCGTTTCCTGAAATCCCTATCATCAGAGTGTGCAGGGTCGGTTGACCATGTAAACCAGCTTGATAAGAAAGACTGAAAAGTAATAATAAAGAACCCACGTCCGAGGCTGAAAGGCGTCTCTGAAAAAACTCTTGACACCATGGTGTGCAGGGTCGATTGACCATGTAACCCACTTGATAAGAATGAGTGAAGAGTCATCCCACGTCAGAGACCGAAAGGCGTCTCCCAAAAAAAATTCGGACACTGGCGTGTGCAGGGTTGATTGCCTATTTAACCCCACTCTATATGAATGATTAAAAAGTCATAATATAAAACCCACGTCAGAGACGAGGGTTTGGTTACGTTAACGTGTTTCCATTTAACGCCTTTCCGTATTTAATGGCCAAATTCTGCAACACGTGCTAATTCAAAAGACATAATAATGTTGTGCTTCGGAAAGCACGTTAAGTCGTTGGTCCCGCCCGGCTGCCATCTGGCGGTCGTTAAAGGAACCATGTCAGAGGTCGTAAGGTAATTCCGAAAAAACTTTATCACCTGTTCACCCTGTGCACCGATGTGCATGGTAGATTGGCTATGTAACCCAATCGATATGAATGAATGAAAAAATTACTCCAATTACAAAGCATAGCAAAAAAAATTCTGTCGTTAAGAAAAAAATAACCCGTTTTTTTTGTTTCCAAAAATTAAATGGGCCAGTGTTATTTGACCTCTCATATAGTATGCGCGCCATACTTTTAAGGAGTCAATTTAAGTTGGTTCTATGATCTTCCAAAACTGGTAAAATTTTCGGGATAAATTAATGCCTTATGTTGCCGAGGACTATTCATACTTCATTGACAGTGGCGGTCTGACAAACAACAAATATAACATTGAGTTCGCTCGTGTCAGGTGGAGCCAAGTCCTGTCCTGTGGAGTAAAAAAAACTCGCGTTTGTTGTATAGGAGCCCCCTTAAATATTTATTTTATTCTGTTTTAGTATTTTTTGTTGTAGTGGCCATAGAAATACATCATTTGCGAAAATTTCAACTGTCTAACTATCACGGTTCATGAAATACACACCCTAATAACAGACTGACAGACGATCAGCAAAGTCTCAGTAAAGTAGTAAAAGTAGCAAAATAGGGTCCAGTTTTACCCTTCGGGAACGCAACTCTAAAAATAACTGTGCATGACAAGGAATAGAAAAAAATAAAACTTTGATAAAATATGTAATTGTAGTTGGTCATGTAATCGTTATTGCAACTGCAACTAGTAGTTAGTAGTCGAAATGTTTCAACTACTTTTTCGATTACTTGCTGTAATCGAGTAGTTGTAGTACTACAAATGTAATCGTAGTTAGTAGTTGATAGTTAGATTACATTTTTCCCAACTCTGTAACACACAATAGAAAATACTCTTCATTGCACCAAAAAATATAACAAAAGTGCATGCATAATCTGTAGGACATTTTGTTCTCAAAATTATGGTATAGTAAAAACCTACTGCATTACAACACATCTGCTTATAGCGCAAATAACCGCTGATTGCTGATACAAAACGAAAGAAAAAAAACATGGTACTTTTGAGGCTGATTGTACCTAAAATACATGACAAATGACAATCTCTCTTTAACGCAAAAGTTGACTGTTAGATAATGCGCTTAGCATAAAGGTCGCTTTTGTGCTATGCAATTATATTTTGTACAATAAAGTTTAAATAAATAAAATATGAGACACAAAGGCAACATCTTGATTTTTCGGCTTAAACTTTTAGGATATCACTGTCCAATATGACTGCGGACGTGGATGTTGGTCTGGTGCTGAAAGATGATGCATTCTCCTTCATCAACCCCGGAATACAGTTCGTGCATGACGAGGTCATTGTAAAGGTAAGATTTATGAATTGTAACTTGAAGATAAAAATAACATTTTAATAAAGGTAGGACCCATGGACTACCTAGTCCATATTATAGCATAGCATTCTGAAGAGCTACTATGGCTGAAAGATGAGCTTATCCCACCTTTGACTTTCGTCATGAGGCTGGCATAGTCACAATATGTGATTGAAGCCTCGATAAAGAAAAGAAGATGAAATTAGGCACACAGATGGATGGCTATATAATTAACTAGCTGTTTCCCGCAGCTCCGCCTGCAGTATATAGCCTATGTTACTCAGGGTGAATGTAGCTTTCCAATGGTGAAAGAATTTTTGAAATCGGCACAGTAGTTTTTGAGTTTATTCATTACAAACATACACACAAAAATACAAATCTTTCCTCTTTATAATATTATTAGTGTAGTTATAAAAAAATAATTATGAATTTTTAGCTAGAAATTAATAATTGTTTATTGCAACAAATTTTAACAAGCATTGTCATTTTTTTTGAAGATCATTGATGGTACTGTCTGTGGCAGATATACCGGATCCCCCGGTCACCGGGGTCATTTACCTGCCCTCAACTGTACAAAAGTGGTCTTATCGCTAGGGCAATTTCTTCCAACCAAAATCTATAAAATAACCTCCTAGGGTCGTATCTCTTACAGGGGCTATCAATAACGATCCAAAGGGCAAATGCTGCTAGCGTTATGGGTTATTTTTGGGCCATGTACCATATGGGATTCTGATGAAATATTTATTTTTATTGAAGAAGCTTGATGCAGATTTAATTATTTTTTATTTTGGTGCTTTCATCATCAGCACAAGCTTTGTCAAAGAACAGCATATGTTTCATACTAAAACTAAAGAATTTTGGTATGTAATATTTTAATTTAAAAAAAAACTATAAAATGCACATTTTTTTCAGCTATCATGGCCGTCGCCACAGAGAGGCGGTGGATACGAGTTTGCCACCACTGAACAACTAGCTAAACATATTGGTAATTCAAATTTAATCAGATTACGTAATATTGTGTCAAGAAATTAAGGAACTACATGAGAGGTTTTATACTCTCCAAACCCAGTAAAAACTCATTGAACACCTCTGAGGCCAAGTATAAGTAATTCATGGCAGACAAGAATGGATTAAGAGACTCCATCTTTAAGAGCCTAGCTCTTAAATTTATGACAATGATATTTAATCACATTAACTAGTCAACTATCATCATCATTTCGTGCATTAAACTAAAAAGAACTAAACAAAGTATGCTTCCCGTGGGAATCGAACCCGCGAACCCCGAGCTGAATGCGAACGCCTTAACCACTGGACCACGGAGCCAGTTAAAACTTAACAAGTATTGTCATATTCGCCTTTGCACCCGTATTTTAATGATAAACATGATGATCTTCCGAATTTTCGCGCGAAGCTACCGACGTCTTAACCGAATGCATACAAATACATTTGTTTCAATGTACTACTACCCATTCGCCTCGCCAGTCGCCAGCGTGGTTTCGCTAGTGCATTTGTTATGTATTTGTTTGAGTCGTCGGTAGCTTCGCGCGAAAATTCGCCGTGGCAAATTCCCCCGGCCAGGTTGTAAGGTACCCTATGTCCATCTCTGTAATCCTAACTTGGTAAGCAACATTTTAGGAACATTGGTTCAGTATAAAGCGTCA
This sequence comes from Euzophera pinguis, assembly GCA_947363495.1. Taxonomy (NCBI): domain Eukaryota; kingdom Metazoa; phylum Arthropoda; class Insecta; order Lepidoptera; family Pyralidae; genus Euzophera; species Euzophera pinguis. The sequence continues at coordinate 4,632,747 of OX376164.1, forward strand.
AGAGGTAACAACCAAACACACATTGACATAAGCTTCTATAATATTAGTTAGGCTTACGATATAACGAGAATCACAATCGGCTATTACAATCTACGGAAGAGTAAACTTTACTGGATTATTTTTGTACCGCGATTTTTGGTTAGGATGAGAAGGGTAGGGATGATACCAACGTAACAATTTACAGTGTATTCAGTACGGAAAACTCAATATACTTTCTATAATTACTTATTATCAAAACAAAAAAAAATGCGTCCGATATAATTCTGTCGGCTGATTTGTAAAGTCGTAAGTTCTAATCGACCTCTAACCTCGGAGCCTACAGATTAACACCTTAAAAAACTACACCAAAGAAGCAGTTTCTACCTTACGATGTAACAGTTACGGCATAAATACTTCATTATCAGTGGCGCAAGATAAGTGACAACTGAAAGTTAACTTGAACTACTTAACTGTAGTTAAGAAGGTCGAATTTCTTGCGTAAATATTAGTGCTAGTTTATTGGTATTTTCTATTGTCTATGACTTCCTTGCGTATATAACTATCCCGCTACCTAATCTATATATATATGACGGCTAATGACCGAAGTGCGGCTAATCTCAAGTATAGCCGACCCCCGATGGTTAATCTTACGTGTAGCTTCTCATCTTCGGCTACACTTAAAGTTAGTTACTTAAAATAAAGCACTTTAAGTTAAAATATGCGAAGAAACTTTTTCCCCAACCTATTAAGTTATTTGTTATTAGACCACGCGGGCAGAGCCGCCAAAGGCAGAAGTTATTATTCTATAAAGAGTACAGTGTATATTTTTTTCATTATATACAGTAAAAATTAGTAAAATTATTTTATGTTGTAATGTAAACCTGTACACTGAAATATCATACTAATCTCTTTTTTCTATAAGTTTTACGGCTATGGATACTTTCTATGTATTTTAAGGCCTTTTTCGAAATTTATAATCATTTTCTATCTTCTTCAGTTTTACAGTGTGGTTTAATCAAATCGGTAGTTAAATCTAGTCAAGTCTAGCCAGAAGAATCAGGCTAAGTAAAGGCTTTTGGCAACCAGCAAGAAAATCACATAAATCAAATACTGTATCGCTTCCCAACACTCGTGCTTGTTGACTAACACCTTGCGAATAATTATCCACAAGAGGCTACTTGACTGTGTTCATACTTGTACAAGATTTTTATACGAAACAAAACATACACAAAAAAATAGTCGATTCCGAAAACAACATCAAATCGTTAATTAAAGTAGTAATTAGCATTTAAAATTATCTCAAGAAGAAAAGTGGGAGCGCGGTGGGTGGTCTTGCTATTTATTTATTTAAACTTTATTACAAATAATGTAAATGGCGGACTTAAAGCCGTGGGCTTTTTCTACCAGTCAACCAACAGGTGGTGTTGAGAGACAAAAGTAAGTGCAAAGATAAACTTCAAATACATAGGGGTACGAGGGTCAAAAAGTATGGCGAAAAGAGTAGACAGAATGTGAAGATTTCGACGCAAACGGATAGGTAACCAATTTAGTTGACACCGATAAGACGACACATGATCGTATTTCCTAAGTCCGAAAATGAACCGCAAACAATTGTTCTGGAGTCCGTCCAGTTTATTGATGAGGTCGCAGCTCAAGTCAGGGTAGCATACATCCGCGTAATCTAGAATAGGGAAATTAGAGAGATGCTAGATATAGCATCGTCTTAGTTTTAATAGGGAGAAAGTTTTTAATTTGTACAAATATCGGAGCGCACCTCTATCGTGCTATCTCTTTTGTTCGCACAAAATCAAGTGACAGTGACGGCATTCGACCCATATGTGCGTCCTTTTCTAGTTTTTTTTGCCAGTTTCTCCTTCCACCGAATTTCAAAAGCTTATAACTAATTTAGTTTTTAACGGATTAAAATAATCTTTGTTTTCGTTTTCTGGGACTGGTATTTTTGATATGAAGGAATAAAATGAATTTAGTACAATTACCTATTCATAATAAACTGTGCTTATATTTTTTTTCAGACGACCTGCCACTGACAGCTGCCATATCACTGCCTTTATATGCATTGTTACGTGAGAAATTGGAAAAACATCTGAAGATTGTGTTGAAGCAAGCCACGAGCGTGTCTGACGTCGTGTGTTGTAACCCTAGCCTTTTGGAAGCTTATAGGTAAGGGAATATAATCAAAAACTTTTCCATTTGCGATACTTCACTCATTTGAATTGAATATAATAACTTTATTTGATATTGAGTCGGTTGTACTGTTTGAAAGTATAATATTTCATATAAAAAACGTAGGTATTGGACATTAGGATAATTAACACTTTGCGCCACTTTCACCAAAGTTCGCATTTGACGCTCTCTTGCGCAGAATTTGCTTCCTAATTTGCTTGGGCCGATTTCGCCAAAGTCTGAACTTTTATTTCAATGATAATGACGCAATTTACTCTAGTATAATGAAGTTAACATTTCACCACACAATTAACCCGAGAATGTTCTGTTAATCCATGTATAATTCTGTATAACAACTCTGTCTCTAGAATAAAAATGTCTGCTATTCATTTTTAATCTTAGATTAGTTACTCTTGGATAGGAACGATGTTGGTGGAATCAGTCCTATGTGTTTAAAACTATACGCTCGTGCCACAATGCTATCTGAAAGATATTGCCGATAAACCACGTGATCCAAAATGTAGACTTAGTAATAGTTTTGTAAATAAAATTCATAGATTATTGAATGGATGTCCGAGAGGGATATTTTTTTAAATTTAAAGACCCTTCATTATTCCAGTTCAATGGTAGACTGTTTGGCGCAGAACGGCAACAAGATAATCGACATGGTGCTGATCAACATGAGGCGGACTTTACTACAGAACTGCCGGGAGGTACTTGGGTTGCCGCCGTTGCACGCCACTTTTATGCATAAGGTGCGTTCTTTCACAATGCTTGTTAGATCTACCCATATAAAATATAATTATATTATAGGTATACCTATTATTTTATGTAAGTATTTTTTTATATTATATTATAAAACTGAAGAGTTTTATTGTTTGAACGCGCTATCATATAATCTCAGGAACTATACTATTCCAATTTGAAAAATTCTTATAATATTAGATAGCCTATTCTTCGAGGAAGGCTATAGACCCAGATGGAATCGGGATGGGCTGCTAGTTTTATATAAGAGGGGTCGCATTGCCTATGAATACGAATAAGTTCCTTTATTTGATATAAGGGGGTGAATCAAAGAAAATATTTAAATTAAGCAGGTATTGATCTCACTTATTTTTGTCGAAATCAAGAGCTGCATTTTTTAAACAATTTTTTTACGTACCTAAATTTTATCACAAGTTGATTGAGTGCTGTATTTAGTAAGTTATAAATCTTTTTCTTTGTATGAGAGTGTCCAGGGGTAACTTGCTGGGCCGCACGTTTCGTTCTTGCAAAACAGAAAGTTGATTCGCGCGCAATTTCAAATTATCGCAACGCGCTTTATGCTTTTTTATGGAAAATAATATGTATTATTACAACTGCACAGGGTAGCCAATATCTTTTTGTCTATAGTATGAGATGTATAGATTTATAAATGCCCCTGTATTAAAAAATACTGTAGGTACTCCATCCTTTACAGATAGGTTCAATATCATTCGTGGGCAAGTTCGAGACGGACCCCGGGTGGGTCAAGAACCTGTCGACCGTGAACCGCGTCAGTGACGTCAGCGTCAGCTCGCCGGACCCCATGAGGACTGGTTTCCACGTCACCTTAAGGATAAAGGATTTACAGGTAAAGCTGTGCGCTATATAGATTGTTCATTAATGCAAACATTTTGCTCAAATATGGCTGAATTCTGATGTCTTCAAATATAATTAACATATTTTAACAAATACCTACATAATCACCGAGAATCACGGAAGAAAAACTGTTTCGTAGTTTTAAAGTTTATCGCGAAAAGCAGACAAAGAGCTCGGGCAACTTCAAATTATAGGGCTTTACCGACTTTAACCATGGAGTAATTACTAAGAGGAGATGTCGTTTGAAATAGCTCAGTGAAGTGATCATTGGCGCCTCGCCGACACTGCAGTGGGCGGAGCTTGTCATTGCTCGTGCTCCATGGTTGGAGCCACGGCCGAAACCAAGCATGTCGCACGTCTGCCTTCCGCCCCGTGTAGCCTTACAAACGCTTTCTTACAAAACGCTTATTACGGCATCTCCTCTTTATAATTACTCCATGACTTTAACACACTTAACTATTAAAAAAAATACCCAATGCACGCCCGCTGTTATGGAAGACGTGACGTCATAGCCAACTGTCAGGCGTACACGTACCGGCCGTTCCGTCAAGTTTCTACATTTCCATAAGTATATTCGTGGTCAAGTTCGGAATCCCGGGTGGTGGGGCGTGATTCCAAATCGTATCGCAGGCTGCAGACTGCAGCCGCTTGCTTCAAGCGACACACTGGTTTCTATCTTAGAAATACATTGAAATTGATTCCAATCGCGACTGCAATGCGGTCTGCATCCGCGTTTGAACCGCAGTGCCGTCTACAGTTGTAGTCTGCGGCCCAGTTTGATATCACACCTTAAGACGCGGTACAGCAGTTGTGGTCAAGCTAAACAAAATTACATCATTTCTTTTCATTGGCTAGTCGCAGCTCCCTTGTTTGGCTCTCGATTTTTACCTTAAATTTTTCTTAGGCTACTTAAAAGAGACGCAATTTTGATAGGATTATTACTTTTAGGTTGGCTACGATGACTACCGGATCAAAGCCATGGGCGTGTCCTGCTCTGGTCGGTTAGCGGCAGCTTTGGTGGACTGCTCCATACATTTAGCTTTGAGTGTGGGACTCACGCGGTGGGAGCCCTATGCGCAATTGACAGACCTCCGTGTCGATAGCATGGGGTGAGTTCATTCATATTACAACCTCTGTGGTCCAGTTGTTAAGGCCTTTGACCCAAAGGTAACTGGTTCGATTTCCACGCGAAGCACACTTTATTTAGTTGTTTCCAGTTTGGTTGGCTGCCATATGGTGGTCGTTAAAGGAACCATGTCAGAAGTCGAGAGGCGGTTCCACACAATTGACACCAGGGTGTACATGATCGATTGACAGTGTAACCTACACGAACATGATCGATTGACAATGTAAACTACACGATATGATGATAACGACCTCTGTGGCATAATGGTTAACACTTTTGCCTGCTATTCATAGGTACCTGGTTCGATCCCCGGTCAGGTCAAGATGGAAAATTATCTTTTTCTGATTTTTGGCTTCGGTGATGGGTCTTTGATGTTTATCTATGTTATGTATTTATTATAAAATATGGTGTTAAGTTAGTATCCTATAACACAAGTCTCGATCTTACTTTGGGGTTAACTTCGCAACACATTTTAGCTAATATGGACTTAATAAGTTATTCTTAATACGAGGGTAAATAAAAATCCATCCCCCAGCGCCATGGACCTCCACGTAACAGGACTGGGTCCCCTGAGCGGGCTGTCGCCACTAGTGGCATCGTGGTGTCGCGGAGCTTCCACCGCACACGCAGCCCCCGCTATCGTCTCGCAGCTGCAGCACGAGGTACATCTCGCGTTACAGGAGTTACCACTGTGGGACATGCTGCACACAAAACAGTAGTGGAATTTAAAATTAGCGAGATCTGGAGTGATACGATTTCTGAAAAGTGTGACGCAGGCAAAATCGGCGAGTGTAATTATTGTTCGATATCTTTATATTCGACATAATATTTAAGTCATACATTTCAAAAATAACGCTCAAGTATACTCGGAGGCATATAAGTTGGCAAAGTGTGAGCGCGACGAACCCATACCGATAATAAGCTTTTTTTTTTTTTTGACAAGATATAAGGAACAATACATACACTAAAAAGTAACCGAATTCGAAAATAGCCACAAAATTGGCTACTTGACTGTGTTCACATATTTACAATATTTGTATACGGAACAATACATACATTAAAAATTAACCGATACCGAAAACAACAATAAAATTGGTAATTAATTAAAGCAGTAATTAGCATTTAAAATTTTCTTATGAAGAAAAGTGGTAGCGTGGTGGGGACGTTTTGCCATCTCTTTTGCTCGCACGAAATCAAGTGGCAGTGACGTCACTTCACCACTAAGTGCGTCTTTTTCTTGTTTCTTGACAGTTTCCCCTTTCACATGATTTCAAAGGCTTGTATCTAATTTAATATTGAACGGATTCAAAAAATCTTTTCGTTTTCGAAATCAGCTATTCAAATTTAAAAAATTCAAAAAATATTGAAAAGAATAGCCTATTAGATTAGTATAAGTTTACATTGTTGCCAACTTACATGCCTGTGTGTATATATTATTCACTTCTTGTAGCGCCATCTATAGCGGTATAACAGCTAATTATTTTTGTTGGGCAATGACTCATAATATTATTTTGGGTTTGTCCCGCTCACATTTAAGTCAACCTTTCTGCCCGGTTTTATATTACTAATACCTTTTTCCAGAAAGGAAAACTAAACTCATATGTATAAGTTAAAGTTGAAGTAAGAGAAGCAAAGCCAACTATTTGAGATCTCAACATTTTTGTGTAAATTAAAAGAAACAAATGGGGAAATTAACAAAAAAAAAGTTCATGATTACTTGCCACAGTATTTATATAATTTTATATTTGACTTTGTATTCTTTTAATTACTTTACATTATTATTAATTTTGACGAATTTTAGCAGTGTGTTTATTATTTATATTTTTTACTTCTTTCACTGTTCTAAACATATAAGTCGCTTTATTAAACTTTATTTATGGAGGCACCTTGATTATGTGAACACTATTTGTTCTCATAATTTGGGTATCTCAATGTGTGTATATACAGGTGAATTTTATACCCAAATTTTAACGCGTAACTAGGACCAATGTCAATAAAAATAAGTGAAGACTGACCAAATTTTTTCGACTTCCCGTAAAAAATAAAAATATCTGAACATCACATCACATCACTTCTATCCATTGAGAAAAGAACGTCAAATGACGTTTCTTTCTCAATGCTTCTATCAACACTAAGGTCTTTATAGTTTCAGTTTCAAGTTTTATGGCAATATACATTAATTCATCTTAATCTTGCCATTATGTTCGTCAATATGTTAATAATTCTCTATCTTAACATCAATCTATTACATAAACATACAAGTATTTGGAAATACGGCGCGAGCGGTGGTAAGATGCTCGACCGCCGCAAAGGGATTTTTTCTCTTTAGCGCCATCTGTTACGTCGTGGTGTAATTATTTGCTATGCGATTGTGTTGCCACATGTACATTGATGAAGAAATGTTATATACATTTCCTGTATATTTACAGTGTTATATTATAGTTTTAATTTTAAATTGTTATTGTAAATACTACGCATCGCTATACGTAGTTTCGTATCCATTTCTGGCTAGACAACCGCATTTTGTGAATATTGCTCATAGATGTAACTCGTGATAAGTACTCAGACTGCAAAATCAACGTCTATTTAGGAGAATATGTCTAATCCATTCAATCTGTAGATTTTTATTCGTTTGTTAAGTAAATTATACTTTTTCCAAGGAATTCTTGCAACCTTTCCCTATATTTTTTATTCACATGTAAGATGTAGTAAATTTGTTTTAGAATCACATTTGATAAATTTTATCACATCACAGAAAATTGACTTTATCTACCCTTTCATTATTATATTTTCAGGCGGTACAGGTTCGTTCGAGCATGTAACCCACTCGATATAAATGAATAAATCTACCCTGATTGTATTTTTTTTATTAGAATAAACTTAAGTGTTAATTTAGTTTTTTCTGTATAAAATTCTATTGGTACTCATCCTAATGTGTATCTTTGTTACCGTAGTATCTTATAGTTAATTTATATTGTGTTCAAAGGTGTTTGAGTTACCTTCACCTTTTAAACAACGCAAAATAACAACGATTTTTTTTATTTTCATCTATAGAAATGATTATTTGGACTAAATCAAAAGTGCCTAAAGTACATTTTCTTATAAAAACGACACAATTCATATTTCTATGCTTGCATTTTTTATTCTTAGCGTTATTTATAGGCTAATCAGTTTTGTAAATTTCGTCCTCAATGGTAGCTATAAGACATATCATATTTTTAAATTATTTGTTATGTATTAAATCAAAAATTAAAATTATGAAAATGTGAAAGATTATTAAGCAATAATTTGTAACTTTGGAGATATTTACATTGGTTGTGAATGATTTTCACACTTTGAGACTGTTGTATTTTTAAACTATTTTAATAAAGTTATTGATTGCCAGTTTTTTTTCTTATTATTAGTCAAAAATGTTTGTTTAAAGTACTCTGCGATAAGTATTGGACATCGTCCTATAAAAATCGTTTTGCCTTCACTGTGGGTTGTATTTACGAAGCAATGCTTCATGGTTGTATCAAATTGGTTTGGATTACACCGTGATACAGTCGACTTTCGACAAGTTTAATATTTTATTCCAGGACCAAGACAAAAGTTTGAATTATCAAGAAATTTTAATTTATTGAGATTCGACTGTATTTCAATTGCCCAAGAGATTATTTCATTTGGACAGGAAATGGACAGAGAGATACAGAAGTGCTATTTTTAACAAGTACGACTCACTCAAAACCGGTTACAGTAAAAAGAAAACGTTTACAGTACCTACACTCCTAGAATTTCCTCCTGAGCGTGGCGCTAGTGTCTATTCCTTGCTCTATTAAAATATGTAGTTCCGAAAATTGCCGCGGAACTTACGTGTAACCAAAGAAAACGTTCTTTCCATAATGCGTGAAACGATCTATAGTTCAAAGGCAAGAGGAATGCCCGTAAATACTGGGCAATTTATCTTGAAAAATTGTAGAATTGACAGAAAAATATTGACATTTATGACTGACTGAGAAGAGTAGGTGACGTTTTCTTTGAAAACTTCAAGGAAGAACGCGCATTGCTCTTTTGTATTTTATATTATTTTTGTGTTTATTGAAATTTTTGCCACTATTTGACGGACCATAATGTTATTTATCTAAATATAAAATATTATGAGGTAAGTAAGCCTAAAAGTGTTATTATAGATTTTTGATTGATTTACAAATTATACTGAGGCACCATTATTTATTTGATTTATTTTCAGGTTTACAATTCTGTTCTGCAATTCATTCCTCTCGCGGTACTCCTTAGGTAATCGCAGATTTAATCATAAATTTAATGATTTAAGCTTTTTCATGGATTTTCTGTTTATGTTTATCAGTTTCTCTTGGATTTTGTACAGAACATAAGGCTTAGTTCCCTGAAAACGTGTTCGCAATGCGCGCATTTTTTTCACATTTTACACATTTGCCTGTATTGCCAGGAGGCAATACAGGTAAATGTGTACAACCGATGAATCCCATATGAGTATAATATGATACCTTTTTTATTATAAATATCAGTTATTTACTTGTTATCTTGCAGATTACCATACAGTATGGGCCTTATCCAATCGGTTGTTTGTTCTATAACATTCTGCGTCGAAAGGTATGTAATATTTAGCTGTTTCTAAGTTGTTATCTTAGCTACTTGAATTAATAAAAAAAAATCTCAATGGATAAAGACAACAATGTAAACTATGGCAATTTATTAAAATCACTTAAAATATATTCGATTATCAATGCTTATCACATTTACATCTCAATGAACTCTCAAATCATTTTCACAAAAACACCATCGGCAAACCTGTCTCAATAACAGGCGGCCATATTTGTTTACATTATTGTCTTTTTCCATTGAGACAGATTTTATAGCCATTAGGTAGCATAACAATGACGTCATCATGTCACGATTTTGGCCAATATTTCTGGACGTACATAACTTAAAAGCATGAACTGTGGAACTTTTTAGTTGCTTATTTACATTTCTTAATATCTATCTTACACTACTTTAGAGTACTGACATGGACCTGTTGCGCGTTCCTACTGATGTTGCTAATGTTCACGATCGTCATACTGATGATATACGGCATCGCAGTGGGCTATCATTATGCACAAAAAGAATTGGCGTCATTTGCTGGTAAGGATTTTTGTTCTAGCTCCAGAGGAGCTCGATAGTCGAGCGCGACCCGTAGCGAATGCGCGTGTCAAGCGACGGCGAAACGCGACCACTATTGGATTGGTCGCCATTTAGTGGCATTTTCTATTTCGAGCTGCTCCGTGCTTCTGAAGGCACGTTGGTCCCGGTTGTTATCGATAGATAGCAGTCGTGAGGCTGTGTCAGATGCCTAAGGCAGCCTGAAAAATTTCTGACTGTGTTGGCCACTAACACACCTCGGGTCATGTTCCTGTTGGTCTGGTTTCCCTGTAAAAAGGGTTACGGAGGTCAGACGGCAGTCACTCCATTGTAATAACCAATGCCTCCATGATTCATGATTTGGAGGTACGCTGTAGCGGTACGGTACGGTAACGCTGTAGCGTACCCTAGGCTCCGAAGCGTAAGCTGACGACGCAATTAGGAATACCCGCTAGGATGATGACGATGATGCTGGTAAGTATTTTTGTATATTAGGACCTTTTAATTTTTTTCTATAAAAAGTTTGTTTTTCTCCTCATTTATTAGCACTCATTTAAATTCATCAAACATTTGTATGCTTAATTACATATTCAGTACTTTAAATGAATTATACGAATTTCAGCGACTTATCCTAGACGAGAGCTACAACCATTCATCTACTACCCTCACAAATTGCCTATCACATAATTTAGTATTAGATATTATTAGGGATTAGTTTACACATTTCGAATTCTCTCGAAAATTATTAACTTTTGCGGGTACTCGTATGTAAATTTTCAAACTAAACGAGAGAAATCACTCCCTCTCACTTATACAATAAACGCAACTATAAAGTGCAAGTGGGATGAATCGGCCTGCATCGCTACATTGACACAGCTAAAACCAGGCATAGATGTTTAATTCGATTTAACTTTTTACAGTGTCATCGAGATCGACCACGGAGCCGGGTCTGACGGGTAGAAGGTCGGGCGACAGCGGCGTGGATGAGAGCCAGCCCGTGGTGCGACTGGTCGCAGTTAATCGCTCCGAAGTCGAACACGCGCCGCATCCTGAACTTGGTGAGATTTACATTTATTAACTTTAAAACTAACGCACTACATATTCAAAGTAATAAAACTTAGGATTAAGCGCGTGTAATACCTTCATACTTCCGTTTCAACCGTGTCACAACGAATGGCTCAACCATAGATTAATAATTGGTCTCCGCTGCGCTACGACTAGATATCGTCGACATACTACATAAATTCGCAACTAAAACCATGCCGAAATCGGCATGGTTGCGGCATACCCGCGTCAGTCATGCCGCGACCGATGAGTGAGTTGGATGTCTAGATAAATATAAAATTTAATGTAAAAGTAGACGCAAAATGTGCAGTTTGCGTAGTCAAACTGTGTAAGAATAATACTAAAAGAAATAAGGAAGATACAGGTATTACATACCATCAATAAGTATTGTATTATTTCGAAATATGGACATAAATTACTCACAAAAATAATATAACCCTAAAATATGGCGCGAAGTACCGCTCGGTGCTCAATGTTGCCGTGTATTAAATAATCCCAAATTCCCCGAGGTTTCAGTTTTTATTATTTAGATATTTTGTTTTTTAACTCCCGACTCCAAAAGAGGGATGTTGTAATTTTGACTTTTTCTGACAATTTTGTCTGTCTTTAACATCTTATTTCTTTAATGCTGATCTGGGAGAAAAGTAAATACGTGGAATGTACTACTGCTTCTGGTGGTGCGAAGCGGAAAAAAGATGGTGGCGGCTGGCACGCGAACTCAGTGTGTGAAGCAAAAAGCCTTACAATCCACCAAGCGAGGCAGTATGTTGAATGCATGGGATAGCGTGCGTGCATGCAGAAGTGCGGTGTTAGGTGGAAACAGTTATAAGGAAGCACACAAACACAATTCACATTCGCGTAAGTTCTAAGCGCGGTTTGGCGAGCGGCGGCGGTTGAGTAATGAAGCGTGGAGTCACGTCAAGAGCGAATTTGCGACTGAAGACGCCAGCGCCGAGATCGGCGTAGCGCTCGCGCGGGGGGGTCGATAAGTCGATCGCACTCAAAACTCGCTGTGGACGGCAGCGACATCTATCGCGCCAGGCAGCCCTAAGCTAAACACACACAGAGTATACAAGCGCGCCAACAGCTGCTCTTCCCGCGCGCAGACCATATAAGCCGGCCGAGGAAGTGGGCGAAAATCGAAGAACCATACCTATCAGTAGGCGATGCGACTAGCAACCTATCACTATTTTGATTCCATTTCCACTTTACGCCCACCAACATTCTAAATATGGCCTTTAGGTAGTTCGTACCCCGTAAGGTATTGTTGCCGGATAATTGATTAATCGAATTTGGTTTTTTTTTAAAATAATCTAGGATATCGAAAGTATTGATATAATAAATTTAATCGATTTTTGACAATTAATCGATTATTAACTGCAATATCAAAGAATTAGTCGATTATTGAAATGGGTTGATATAAATTATATCGATTTAATCAACAAAGGTAATCGTTTATATCAATGGTTATTAATCGATTATGTATCTGTGGTATCGATATAATCTAATCTGTAGTATTGATTTTTGAGAATTTATGAAAAATAATCGATTAATGGATTAACAACAATACCAAGCATTTCAGGCACCGGTACTATACATATATACCGGAACTCGGCGGCGGGATGAATAAATGATTTTGATTTGATTTGATTTGCTGTACAGCGGGCACAACACAAATCATCGTCATTCAACTCATACAGAAAAAAATTACAGAAATATATTATCAATAGTATCAATATCGATACTATCGATATATGGTCACTATCGATACCTTAGATTATATTTTCAACTATCAAAGAATCGATTATTATTCGATGTGTAATGTATTTTCCGGCAACACTACTGTATGGAAAAAGGCCATGATAATATCTACTCGTATGTACAAGATGTTTACCGCAGCTCCGCCTGCGTCAAAAGGTAGCCTGTGTTTGACTCCGGGTCTTGAACTATTTCCGTACCAAATTTCATGAAAATCAATTCAGCGGTTTAGTTGTGAAAGAGTAACAAACAGCCATCCATACTTACAAACTTTCGCGTTTATAATATTAATAGGATGTGTATGTCTATTTATTTATCTGTATTTAAACCCGGGTTACAACTAAAAAGAGGTCAGTAATCAATTAGCTTCAAGCTAAATAGAAAATTAAAGTAACGTTTAACACACTGTACTGTGTAATAATAAATCAAAAGAAAGTTTTTTTGCAATTTTAGGATTCTATATTAGAATTATAAAATAAAGTAGACAAAACCTAACCATTTCCCCTACCTTATCTCCGAAACTATCGATTCCAGAATTTCGATTCATAAATTACAGGAAAACCTATGAGATAATATTAAATTTGTTTAGGAGGTCCAAATGGATAAAAATAAAAAATAGTACAGAACCCTCTACATGCGAGCCGACTCACACTTGACTAGTTTTATTTTATTTTCATTTTAAAGGTTTTTCTGAGCTACTTTTTATAACACGTACCAAGACCGCAGCAATTAATAATTTTCCCATTGGTTGGGCACCAGTCAAGTAGCTAGCAACACCATAATCGACGCTAGTGTGCGTCTTTGCACATTGTTTTACACACACTTTTCTATTAAGTGGCCGCATTCTGGAAACTGATTTTTCTTCACAGCGCGGTATCTAGTCGAGCGCGCGAGACCAATTATTAATCTATGGGCTCAACATTACTTTAGCTCCGTACTTCTAGTGGAATTATCTTCCACTGGCATATTTTTATTTCTCAAGGTACAAGGTAAGGTAAGGAATAAAACTAACTAACATTGTCCGCATTTTGGCGTTATTTTCACTTTTCTCCAAAGCGGTTCCTTATTTCCTCTGAACTTGTGCAAGTGGCGTAACCGCCGGGTATGTTGGCAGGCAAGCGTAATACACAGTGCGCTTACTTCGATATTGAAATCATCAGTTATTCCCGTGTTTGTTTTCAGAGGTATATCAACAGAAGAGACCGGGAGAGAAGATCTACATGGACGCTTCTCCAACGCCGATCGTCATACTGGAAACAGAACGGTACTTATTTTACCTTACTAAAAATATATTAATATGAACGTGTCTATACCAAAAATCTACTAAGTCTCTTGTTGCTTCGGTCTGATCTTCTTAGCGAGTCGACCCTGGCAAAGTCATCTTTTGTCATTGAGTCGTGGTGGAAGGATCGGCCAGTCTGCGTTACCGACTTGCCGTCCTCGCAGACTGTTGCCCAGGGTGCGCCGGACGCGGTCTGATAAACACTATTTTGTATTTGTTCGCTATAGTAGCTACGCGCAAGTTTTATATGATGTCTCCTAACTGCAAATAGTACTGAATCTTCATTTAATTATACAGGAAACTCATCTGCTTGGATGATGTCGGCTTCGATGTTGCGGAAACTAGCCCGCTGTCTATTTACATTTCTTTCTATAATATACGCGCCGCACCTGAACGTTTTGGTTCGTGTATTGTCTGTCCTATTGCTTTTTTATGCACGGGGCCAGCGAAGAATCATACTGCACTGCAATAAAAGGTAGCTACCAGCGCATAAAAAGAAATAACAATAAATAGTAAAGAAAAATTAAGTCAAAAAATAATAGTTTTCCATTCAGTCATAACTTTTTACTGACAGTTAATTTTTTGTTGATCTTTTATTAAAAGTTACTCTATATTTTGTGGACTATTAGGCAACCCAGGTCCCGTCAGTGGTGGACATCTGGACCAAGCTTCATATACTTTTAAACATTCTCCTTTGACTCTTGAATGGCGCTATCTGTAGAACTTGTTTTGAAACATTTAGGGTAAAAGTAAAATCAAGTCACTTAAAAACTATTTGTTTCTATGTTTAACCAGGCCTCCAAAAGAACCAGAACTATCGCCTCAAGAAAAAGAACTGGCACGGAGACTTATTGGACGCTTTCGTCGCTCTCGGAACAACACAGTCCCCGCCGAGCCCTTCCTCAGACCACTGCGACCTTTCAATGTCACAGGAATCAGTACTGTTCTTCCACTTACGTGATTTTTTTACATATTATTGTTCTATTGGAAATTCAGGACATGTTATTTATTTTACAGTTTGCTAAATAAAACAATGAGATTCGAAAATGCATTTGATTTTATGTAAAACCAGCTAAAATATTACAAAATTTTAAGGTTATGTGCTCGTGATGTTCGGAACATGAAACCTATCAACGTTCACCGTAACGTTTTGGTTGTAAACGTCAGTGTAGTTGACGTTTTTGTTGGATGTCACGGTGCCGTTGGTCTCTCGCCGGGACAGTCTGTGAGCGAAGCCGCGCTTCACCGCCTTGTCAACTGATCGCATGACGTGCCCGGGCGTGACGGGCTCGGCCCCGGATCTCAGAGCACCCGCTGCCTTGGCAGCCTTTGCTGAAATTTAATATTAGGGTTAATAGTAGGGTACATTGCAAAACTAAGGGTAGAACAAAATAATTTGTCAGCGACTATTAATAGATGGCGCTGTAGATACCGGAAGACTTCAACTGCCGCCGGTACTTGCATAGGAAGAATCTATTTCCCATTGACCCAGTCACACCATTTAAAGTAGTTATTCTTACTTTATTATTAAGTGGAAAATTAATTTAAAAAAAATATATTATTGGATCAACCTTACACTTCTGATCAATCGACATTGCGCATAAAGATTTATACGTACCCATAGACTCCACAGAATTTGTGACAAAACAGTAGTGGTAGCCAATTCCAATGCCCAAAACCATGACTGCTATGATCGTGAACAAGAGACAACATGTCAACATCGCGCATACAGTGCATAGTGATATCCTGCGGGTTACAGAGGTTTAAATATTGTTACTAGCTATAAGGAAGTCCGATAGATGTAACTCAAGGTCTCCCTTGAGTTAGTCTAGACTAGTGAATAGTGCTGGACCGATTTTGCTGGAGTTGCACACCCGGTGTCAGAAATTTTTCGGAGACGCCTCACGAGCTATGACGTGGGTTTGTTAAACTTCATTTAAACTGATGCGAATCCTGCGCGAGACGCGGGACAGCCTCAGAAATAAGATTTAGTAGAAGTGCCATAGCGTGTGCCAAAGTTATCGGTCCTGCATAAGGCACATTCTACGTATTCTTATTTCTGTGGGCGTCTCGCGTCCCGCGCAGGATTCGCGCCAGTTTGAATGGAGTTTCAGTCATTCATATCGCGTAAATTCATCTATTAACAGACAGTGGTTAAAAAGTGTTTATTAGACCCGGAGATCGTGGGTTCGATTCCCATAGGAAGGATATCTACTATAATGTGTGTACCTATGTCGAATGAAAAACGTTCGACTCACCAATTATGACGAATGAAGAACATTCAAATTAGCAATGTTGCGTGACTCACGCTTCACAAAAATAGCACTCCAGTTAGATAAGGTTATGATATTGCAGGCTTGAATCACCTGATTGTCTGATAATAATGACGTTGCGTGCTTCGGAAGGCACGTTAAAACAAGCGGTGTGTCCGACTGCCATTTTGTGATCATTAAAGGAACAACATTAGAGGTCGAAAGACGGTTCCGAAAAATTTTGAGACCAGGATGTACACGGTCCATTGACCATGTAACCCACAGCCCTATGATCAAGGAGCCCTATTTTTAAAATATACGAGTCACACAAGTCGGTGAGTAGAATAAAAATCGTTTCGACTCATCGATTATGGACATACAAATGAAAATCATAGGACTTTTGCCTGCGTAGCTTTTTGGCGTCTAATTTATAATAATGGAATTTATAGAGTCGTTCTTATCTCTAGCAAAGCTCGAGTAGCGCCTATCAAACCAATTTCAATTCCTAGACTGGAATTGCAAGCCGCCCTGATTGCATCTAGACTCGCAGTGACGATCCAAAACAGTCATCGCAAAAAACCTAACCGTACTTATTTTTGGACCGATTCTATGATCGTTCTGGGTTGGTTGCGCAGTGATGCCAGAACTTTTAAACCTATCGTTGCCCATAGATTAGGTGAAATCTTAGAGAATACTTCAGTAAAGGATTGGCACTGGGTACCGACAGATTTAAACGTAGCAGATGATGCGACTAGGGTGCGCTCAGTCTTTTTAAATGACAAACATAGATGGTTTCGTGGTCCATACTTTTTATCAAAACCAACAAATGATTGGCCTTCAATGCCAGAGTCGGTACCACTAGCGTCCGAGGAGCTCAAGAGTCAACCACGTGAACTAGTGGCACCTACTACAGTTGTTGCATTACCTTCTCCGGTTACTGCAAACTTCAGACACAGACGTACAAAAGACTGAAAATCGATCGAAAATTATTTGACTCGCCGATTTTGCGTGTTTCATACTTTTCATAAATAGCACTGGCGACCACCAGTTGGTATCAGGCCGAAGTGCTATTCATTTATGCTATATTTGAGAAGTATGAGTAGGACTCACACACCATAAATGATGCTCTACGAAAGATGAGTCGAATGAAAATCGTTACTCATCGACTCACAGATTATGTCCAGCTATTGAGAAAGGAACATTTCTTTGTGTCCAACGAAAATCATTCGACATCGAGTCATACTTCTTAAAAATAGCACTAGGTAGGAAATTTTAATTTTTGTTAAATCGCGGGCACAGCTAGTATAATAAGCCGTCGATGGGACGTTGGTGATGCAGCAATTTAGAACTTATGATTTTATGAAATACCGTATATAACAGCTCTATTCTATAGCAAAGTCCCTACATGAACCTACTACTAATAATAGTCTGTCTATAAATACCGCAAGGAACGCAGACATTAGTCTATTTATTTGTGAAGGTACTTGTCTATTCAAATAAAACGATTTGTATACCTTTCGAGAGCATCTAGCGCGATGGAAATGAACGAACTTAGGGAACAGCAAACACAACCCATTTTTTAATTCTAACATCGAAAACTTGATTATAAATTTCTATGGGCATTTATTTAATTGTATTTGGGCATTATGGCTCCACAATATAACCTACATTTAACTTGCAAAATTGCAAATTAAATTCACCTTCCACTTCTGTAAATATGTCATTTGGACATCAAAAACGTTGATGTCAATAGTCATTGAGCAAAGTGTTGAGCACACACACAGCTTCAAACTGCAGAGTATTGCATGTCTTCGCATACCTAATTACTGCATTAATGCAGTACCTATGTAGATTACATAATAATCACTACCAACGTTCTGAGTAGTATGTAGGTACGTCAGTACTATTAGCAAGACACCAAAACCTGGTGCTGAAAAAATAGTCTGTTTCAATGACTCAATGCTTCTTGAAAAGGACCAGATAAATTGAGAGTATTATTATATTAGTAGAGGCGAGATAGCCTTACATTACATACTATGTTGCGTTGCGCTTGCGCTCCGTCCACATCTCACTAGTAAGTAGTTAGTACCCAGATGTATCCCTATACCCATACGTAGTATCCCTATGTAGTTTGTTAGTACCTACGCCCTACGCCTACTTTGACGCCTACCAAAGTCACGCGGCGTAGGTACTTCATTGCGCATTGAGATTGATAGAAGCGACCATGGTAACCCTCCAAGTAGCAAGCACATTATGGATGTTTATTGTTCATTCATGGTGTTTATTTCATTGCCATAGTAAAATGCAGAAATTTAAAAAAAAGATTTCATGCCTGACAAACACGTGAAAATTTACATTGACAGCATTGAAAGTCATGTCTCGTCATAGTGTTGCTGAACTATCGATAGTATCGTCATTTGTAATAGTATCGATACTATCGATAGTATCCATAGTCATTTTTGAGAAATACTATTAAAAATACCTTGACTATCGATTGTTTTTGGTCCAATAGTATAAATAGAATTGCAAAAACTTCAAAAATTGCTCTAAAACTATCTATAGTATCGATAGTTTTGCACTATCGATTGCCAGTAATTTTTCGATAGTACAAAAATATGGATAGTATCGATTGTTTTTCGGTTAAAATTGTTGAGAATTTCGATACCATCGATAGTATTAGACGTAAAACTATTGATAGCATTGGTTATATCAATAGTATCGCTCATAAATCCCTATCGATACTATCGATTCTTTTGAAACGTGGTACTACTATCGATAGACTATCGATACTATTGGTTTTACTGCAACTATCGAAAGTCTATCGATAGTCGACTATCGATAAGCATTATAAGCAACACTATCTTCACATTAAAACAAAAATATGGCAGATGAAAACAAATCTGGGGGAAAGGAAGAAATAAAGAAAAAGCAAAAACGTGTCCAAAATAAGAATCATGCTGTTAAAAAACGACTACCAATTCGTCCATTAGACGGGGATAATGTTATATTTATAACAAAAAAGACTAACTTTAAGGTAAGCCGCTAACATCGAGATTTGCCGCAACTGAACACAACCACTAACATCAGTTTAGAATTTGTCTTTATTAAATACAATTTCTATGCAGGCACAGCTGGACAAATGTTGCGATCTATTGACTAAAGGTGAAAAGGAAATAATACTCCACGGGCTAGGTTCTGCCATCCAGAGATGCTGTAACTTGGCATTGCAACTGGAGATATTGTTTTCAGGAACATGCCAAATAGAAGTAAACACTGGTACTGTGGATTTAGTCGGTGAGTACAATTTTGTAATCTCTTATTGTTTAAATACTCACATAAAAACAGTATTGAAGATATTTCACAATTTTACTTTCCATAATCAATTCACTGCTCATTTTTCTAGAATTTGTTATTAGTAGCAATATCCTTTAAAACATAAAGACTGCCTACTGTTCTATGGGGAACAGTACTAGAGCACATAATTAATCAAAATAAAATTTGTCAAACAGTGGGTTATAGAAATTAATTAGATTGTGCAGTTAAATAAATAGAAATTTAATCATTCAATCAGGTTATTTTTGTATAGAAAAAATTTGAACATTTTAATATGGTTCATATTGCTAAATGTGGTAAATAAATAAGTATTAAATGCGATGAATACCCTATTAAAAGAATTAAATATTAAAAGAAAAAAATTAAATTAATGTGTAACAATTACGAAAACAAAACATTTATATTTGTTCAACATTTTGTTCAGGTTCTAGAATCTGAAATCCCGGTTAAGAAACTACATATGTGCAACTAGCCTAAAAGGAATAATTATTGTAATACAAAACTTTACGACCTATATGGGGTAATGGTTAACATGCCTGCCTACTACTCTGGAAGTCCCAGGTTCAACCCCTGGTCAGTTCAAGATAGAAAATGTTCTTTTTCTGATTAGTCTGGGTCTTGATTATATAACTGTTTTAGAATTGACTTGACGTAGAGTTGGCTTGACCGGGTGAAATGGAGAAGTAAAAGCAGAAAAACAGAACCTGGGCTCCAAGGCAAACCGCTGAGAACGCAACCGGGAAAGCGTAAGGATGATGATGATGAATTTATTTTTATTTTTTTTATATATTTAGTTTATGTATTTTACAAATATAGTATTGTTGAGTTAGTAACCAAAAATGTAAGTCTTGAGCTTCCTTTGGGGCTAACTCAATCTGTGTGATTAAAAAAATTACAAAATCTTGAAATATCATAATCTTCATTACAGATGACTTAGAGCCACTAAATGACGACTTGGAGTTTGGAGCTCAAGTAAGACATTCATCATCCATTCACATTAGAATATTCAGGACGGCAATGCTTGGTGCCAATCAGTCGTAATGTTTTTTACTCTGAATGAAATAGTGCAGTGGATTGGACTAACCGTATTTGAAATATGGATAAACTTGATAACAATTACTATTTTTTCAGTTCTTTTAGCCTTAAAAATAGATGGAGTCGTAAACAGTGCATGGTGGACAATATTTGCCCCATTATTTGTAAGTGATGCAATGAATGCATATTTTTGTTGTATTGTGTGCATTAGAATGAACTTGGAGAATTCGTACAAAGCCTCATTGTACAGGGCTTCTTGGAGCGCGATTTTCTTAGGTCTTACATTTGTATTCAAGTTTTTATTATGTAGAAAACTACAAGGTGACTCCGCAATAGAATATAGTGAAGTTTTTGCACCTCTTTTCATATTATTACAGTTAATAGCAGTAAGAGCTTGTCAGCTGCATCAGTAATGTATATCTATATATTTTATTGTAATTATAATGTTTAATAAAAGTCTTATGTAACACAAAGAGAATTTAATTATAAAAATAATAATGAAGAAATAATTTCAAAATTTTAATGACATTGAAATATAATGTGTTTAACGTTTAACGGAACATACTAAATAAGCCACCTCTATTTTTCTTTTCATCTCCACCAAAGTTAAAATTAAAATTATTTGATGTATTCTGAGCATTTGTTTCTGCTGCTGAAGACACTCCAAAAAATGATAATCCTGTCTTCCGTAATCCTGTAAAAAGCAGATTATGTGTCATATTTTTTTTATTACATGGAAATCTAGCTGTTTTCCGCAGCTCCGCCTGCACCAGAAAGTACATTTTATCTTTATTTCATACAAACTTAAATACCCCATTAAAACACCGAAGGGATGATCTTTGAAAAAATGTTTGACTACTTAACTTCAAGTATATCCGGTATGGATATACTTGAAGATCAATAGTCAAACATTTTAATTGGTTTAGCAGTTCAACCAATAAAGCGTAACAGACAGACATTCGCATTTTTAATATTTGTATGGATATTTATATCAATTATTATTTTGTATAACTAACTATTGTATTATACAACTAGCTGTTTCCCGCAGCTCCGCCTGGGGTATATAGCCTATGTTACTCAGGGTGAATGAAGCTTTCCAATGGTGAAAGAATTTTTGCTTTCCTCTTTATAATATTAGTGTAGATAGATGATTACCAAGAAACTTGCACATATTTTTTTACCTGATAAGAAATTAGGAACTTCTTGAGATAGTACTTCTACATTTTCACTACCCATCGGCATTGGTAAATCTGCTTTTGGTGACAATAAAAGGCTGGAATCTGAAAAATGTTGTTTGCAGTTGAAAAAGTTCTTGATCATACATGAGTCCTTTGTTACAATATACCTTTAATGGTATTTATTCAAACTTACCAATGCAGTGAGGAAAATCAGCCTCTCCTTCATCAAATCCAGTGGTGCTTATAGACACATTCAATGAATCTGGTATTTCATGAGTTCCATGCTTGAAGAGGAACCCACTTACAGGTTTATCAGATTTATGTGTCGCCTGGACCTAAAACAAACCATGTGGGGAATTCATTGCGCTTCTGAGAAGTTTCTACATCTGCTAGGTTTTGCTAACTTAGCTTTACTATTTTGTGTACCTTAGAGTCTTCAATGTTTTCATCCTTTTCTGCTAAATTTTCTGCTTCATTACCTTGCGTCGTAAATTCTTCATCCTTATCTTTATCATCATTCATTACATCTGATTGGGGTTCAACTTCAGAGTTTGGAATGTCCAAAACTGTAGTGTTTGACTGTTGAAAGAATTTGGAAGTCACATTTTCCTCGCTTTTCTGTAAAATATGAGTTGCCACTTAAGTAAAATTAAATTAATATTATTCATTTAATAATTTATATATAAATAAAAATATTGATAATATAAATAATTACTAGTTTGATCGCTGTATTTTTAGCATACACGAACTGAGGTGATAAATCCAAGTTGTGTTTTTTATATATCATATCTCTAATTTTTTTATATCCATCGTCACTGACTCCACTGATGTTTAGCTCACTGCTAACGGTTTTATTTGTTTCGGCTTCAACATTAGGTGCCTCATCTACGACGTTTTCATCTTCCACTGATGTAATTTGTACACTATTTGGCAAGTCGAAAGAAACTCTTTTCTTGACATTCTCCTGAGAATTCTGTAAAAATGTGGGCAATTTCTTACCCTTGTACAAAAAATAATTTATTAAGCTGATTTTAGCTAAAATGTTTAGCGTCTCGTTTCTTCACGCTGAATATCGAATAGGGGAGAAAGGGACGAAACATGTTTTAGCTAACACGTGGTTAACAAATTGTTTTTAATACGAGTGTTAATGTTCGAATAAAAGTAGTCACTATGAAATTAATGGAAAGGTGCCCCTTCTCATGCACATGGGACGATTTGGCTTCCAATTCTTCTATGGATATTGCATCCTATTGGGCCGAATATATTTAGGTTTAGCCATTGACAAGAAAGAAGATATAAAATACCATCAAAGAATTAGTATTCTTATCTCCCCACTCCACAATTGATTTATGAACGAATATGTCTCTTTCCTGTTGTGACGTCCGGATTGTACTCTCCTGAAATAATCACATCAGTCCTTTATATTTAAACATTACGAGGTATATTTCGCATAATAATGTAACATTTAATGATATCTGTTATTGTACAGGTACCTGCATATTATCATCGATGAATTGCGTGGGCGGTATGACAATATTTCCCGAATTTGCATCAGTTAGGTTGATTTCTTCAATTTGCTCACCCTCTATTGGCGTAGATACCTTCAATATTTATAAAAAGTGTTAAATGTCAGGTTCAAATAAAATTAGTAGCTTTCTTTTTATCATCAAGATATTTGTTCAAATTTACCTTATCTTCATTTGTAACCGCGTCAATACCTATAGTGTCAACCCCTTTAAGCTTCTCTAGGTTTACTTTGGACATCAATTTGTATGTATTATTTTTATCAAGTTTTATATCTTCTAGTATATTTATGAGTTTTCGGTTGGAGAAATTGCACTTGGCTTGAATATCGTTAATACTTTCCTCAATGGAAACAGGTTTTCTGAAATAATATGTTGTGTTTTCTTCACATTTCTTAGGCTTTTTACACGTGGTTGAATCGTCTTCAGCTAATGCAGAATCTGCCCTCTTTAAGGGTGTCGTTTGTAGCATTTCTACTCTCTTTATCTTTATCTGAAATTATTGAAATTCGTAAAACCTGCGTGAAATCCTCGTATGTGAATAAATTAGAATTATTAATGTCTACCTGGTCCAATTTTGCACTCAATACATCAAAATCTGTGTCTCCAAGCTGCAACATTGGAATCTGTAAAGAAAACAAATGTATACTAAAATGAGATCATAATTATGCTTCTAGAAAGTCTTGCGACAGAATCCGCTAACTTTCTCTCTCCCTAACTTTTCGTTTCCACGTCCTTCTGGTGGACGTCGTTTACGAGGGCGACACTGAAAGTCTTTAGAACTGACCACTTGTAAACAGTATAATAAAAAAATAAGTTTAAATTTTGAAAATGGAACTCTTTGCCAATATTATTGAGTATGTATTTTATTAATTTGTCATTTGTTTTAAGATTTGGCTGCAAAAGTGCAGAGTGGTATACTAACAATTGTTTGCCACTTGTCTTGAAAAAAGTTCGGGAGAAGCGACCTCGCAGTAGGATCCTTCTTCACCACGACAACGCCTCGTCGCACACCGCCAAGCGAACGATCGACTATTTGGCGACATCAAACGTGGAATTATTATGTCACCCGCCATATAGCCCCGACCTCGCACCTTGCGATTTTTATTTATTCCCGAAAATAAAAGAAAAACTTCGAGGAAAACGTTTTATGGACGCCGAGGAAGCAGTGGCTGCGTTTCAAAACGCCGTCAAAGAGACCCCTAGAGACTAGTGGGCAAAGTGCTTTTCTCAGTGGTTCCATCGGATGCAGAAATGTATTGACGTGAAAGGACACTATTTTGAAAACATGTAATAAAAGGAATAACTTGCTAGTGTGCTCAGTTTTTAATTTTCTAAGAACTTTCAATTTGACCCTCGTATCCAACGAGCACTCGTAGTTAAGGTAAAAAACTTCGATTATGTAGATAATAATATGTTTTTATTTACCGGTAAGGATTCGTTAGAGTTTGAGTATAAATTAGGCCAATTGTCTTCTGAATTTGAAATATTGATATCGCTGGAAAGTGGTGCTATTTTGTTGACTTCATTGGATGCTATCTTTTTTTTCTGATTATCGTTTACATTTTGCACTTCTATTTCTCGTGTTAGCGACTTTATTTCTAAAGACTTTTCTTTGATTAAGTTCAGTGTTGCAGGCACTTCATTTACAAAGAAATTAGCTAGTTCTATTATGCGCTTCCTATCCAAAACCATTAGTCCAGTCTTGTTTGAATGAATATCCGCAACCAGGCGTTGAGCATCAGATTGTAGAGCAACTATATTTTCCCGGAGAATTTCAGCAGTTTTAGTTGTTTGTAGCAATTTTTGTACATATGGAATACTTTCATATCTGCTTTTACTTTGCAGCCAAAGATCTTCATACTTCTTTTCCCCAACTCTGATGTGTTCCTCAATTTCAGTTTTCTTCTCTTTTGCTAAAAGTAGTTCCTTTCTTAGTTCCACGTTTGCTGATCTAATAGTGTCATATGCGGAGCGCAAACTGTAAATCATAACAAGCTTATTTTAAATAACCCACTTCTTAAGTGCACTACTACATTTAATTTGGAATTTCTGTAAGCCTTATATTTTTGTAAGCCTTTGAAACCTCTTTATTTTTATTACACTCGATAGGATCAGAAAAAAAGTGCCTACAATCAGAGGCTAATAAACATACCACTATAGATGAAGGGTCAGTTTTATTTAAGCCCAATTGTATATTTGTGCGTCAAAAATCTGCTATTTTGAATTTATACATTAATCAAAATCAAACAAGTTGTTTTTAGGGTTCCTAAAGGGTAAGACGGGACCATATCACTAAGACTCCGTTGTCCGTCAGTCTGTAACTCATGCACCGTGATAGTAAGACAGTTTTAATTTTCACAAATGAGGTTTGTGTGTTGCTGCTAAATTTAAGGGAGGGCTCCCATACAAGAAAGTTGATTTTTTTGCTCTATATTGATAACGGCATCTGGTAGACGCTTGAAATATTTCACCATCATCATCATTTGAGTGTTAGTTTTTTTTTACTTGTGGTACAATAAAGGTTTATAAATAAATAAATCATTGTGCGGAACCCTTCGTGCGCGAGTTCAACTCGCACTTGACCGGTTTTTTACACTCCTGATAGTACGGCTTACATAGAGACGGACTGGACAACTGTAGGTGATCTTATTTTGAAGCAGTGAATTTACCTTTGTATTTCTTGTTCTGCTTGTTTTATTTCAGCCTCCAATTTCAAATTACTGTTGCTTATAAAAATACAGACTTCCTTCTGGCGTTCGGACTGTTTTCTCAACTTATCGACAAGGAAAGCTTGTGCTGAAAAAACAATATTTCATATAATTTATAATGACTAGCATTTTCCCGCAGCTCCACCGGCGTCAAAAAGTAGCCTATGTTTGACCCCGGGTCTTCAACTATATTCATACCAAATTTCATCAAAATCCGTTAGTATGTAATTAGTATGGATGTCCTACAACTTTACGTTTTCCTCCACCCTAACAGATCGAAATACCATATTTCAAACTATGCTAAATAATACTTTGTAGGTATTTTACCTTTTATACAGTGGCTGGATAAGGTTATTTTAATTTGAGATTCATCCACTTCTGAAGAAATTTTTCCCAAAGATTGAACGTCTGTACATTCGCCCATTTTTGATAAATCTTTTCAAAATAATTGAATCTAAATTAAATTTTATATTTTATTAAAGTTACAAGTTGTAACTTACAACAGGACAGGTTCATAAGAATAAAATACAAATGACGCGCGTATAAAAATGGCGCGAAAAAATATGCATTGTCTAATATGGCTTTTAATATACGTATTTAGCCAGTTGCAAAAAGACTATTACTCTATGGTTTCAAGTATAGATAATAATATTTAATGATTTTTGGACGACTTAAGTCCAAAAGTCGGTATTTTAATTTCGTCAAGCCAATAATCCATCATTATTATGCACAAAATATGCTCAAAAAACAAATTTTATTAGATCACCGATACAAAATTCTTGAGTAAATCATAAATACTTGCGACAGGGAAATAGTATTAGTAAGAACTATATAAAATATTTACTTCGTGCCTCAGTAAGGCCCTATTTCCTTAGGACACCAGCTGCACCACCACCACCGAAGCGAGAAACATCAAAACACCAACACGGCACCAACTTTGTTGCGCCACTATCTATGTTGAAACCAGGAGAGATACCCTCCATACACTTATTACTACTTTATACTACACAATTAGTTGGTGGAGCCGCCATGGTGTTCTAATGAAATAGGCTACGTGACTGTATTTATACTTGGGCAATATTTGCACACGAAATAATATGTACACAACAACAACGAAATTGGTTGTTATTTAAGGCAGTAATTTAATATCAAAGTTTTCTCAAGAAGAAAAGTGGGAACGTCTTGCTGTCTCTTTTATACTCACGAAACCAAGTGATAGTGACGTCACTGCACACACAGTGCATCCTTTTCTTGTTTTTTTGATAGTTTTCCCTTCCGCCGAATTGCAAAGTCTTATAACATATTTATTTAAGAACGGATTTAAAAATCTTTGCTCAGTTTCTGGTAATGAAATGTTTGATATGAATGATAAAAATAAATTGTGAAGAATACCTAATTGGGCCTTAGATATAAGTACCACAGATATATATAATAGTAGATACGGCTTAATTTGCATTCCGAAGCCCTGAATCATCAATTATTGACAATCAGGTGATTAAAGCGTACAATATCATATATAAACTAGAAACAATTAAGTATGTAAACAAAGTATACTTCTCATAGGAATCAAACCCACCACCTCCAGGTCTAAGACAAACGCCTTAACCACAAATCATGAGGTAGATGTTAAGTTTGGAGTTAAATAATGTATTTATTATTATTGGGTCGATTGACCACATGTAACCCATTCTGAATGAAGGTATTGCGGTGTTAAAAACATTGGATAAAATAAATAACTTTAAAATCTACATTTCTACACTTCTAAAAAATTCTACATAAATTATGGTTTAAAGCTTTTCTTTGTTGGAAGGTTCAAATCACCAATAAGTTGTGCATACCATTGGTCCATGAGGAAAACGTGCAATGTGGAAAAGTACAGTGAGTTAAATTTGCAATTTGACAGCTGGTTAAGCTTTAATTCAAGCACTGACACAACTAGTTTTTTCCTTTTCAATTTGGCTCTTACTTTCGTATTTAGCCAGTAACAAGTAACAGTTTTTTAATAAAGTTGTTTAATTATACAAATATAAAGTCAAGTCAGTAGTTAAGTCATAATCAAGTCGAGTCAGAAGAGTCAGGCTAAGTGAAGTGGTAGAAAAACTGCACTTAGCGATTTCTAGGAGCTTTTGGCAACAAGCAAGGAAATCACATAAATCGAACACTGTATCACTTCCCAACACTCACTCTTGTTCTTGAACACTTTGCGAATAATAATCTACCATTATTATGCACAATCACTCAAAAAAACACAAATTTTGGAAAATAAAATACAGCGCCGATACTGCTTTTCACAGCTTCCCGCCAAAAACTCCGACACAACTAGTTGTGCATACCAGTTGATCCACGAGGAAAACGTGGATTTCAAAGCATTCTTCTTAATCTGTTTTTTATATTAATTAACGAAACGTGTTGTCAAAATTATATCGTGTGAATTCGTGCGAGAGGAACTGAAAATTAAACACAAGAATCAATACCTAAAATTTATTTAACAAAATAGTTTCATACAGTTATTTAAAATAACAGACATAAATGATAATTTGTAATACAACCTAGCATCCTAATTTAAAACCAGGTACTTTTCATAAATTTATCCCACTAATTAAAAAAAAGTAAAAGGACAAACAATGACGAATGCAGCACAAAGGAATGTTGGCTAGTGGTCAATCACACCGCGGTGTGCTGGCCGTCGTGCTGGGCCCAGCTGTGGGGTTGCGGCTATAGAGCGCTCAGTGGAAACTGAATTACAACACGCTTGTAATATATTTGTGTTGTAAAAATACATCTACAGTATAAATATACTGTCGCCTGAATTACAGGTTTTACCTAGTTCAGGCACAGGTGCAATACTTTGTATTGAAATGTTTTACTGGTGAATAAATTTATTCTATAAAATCGCTGGGTCTGAAATATTTATAATGTAGATAGTTTTCTAGAAGACTCTGTCGCGACAACATATTGCGAGCGGGAAGCGCGCCCTTCTATAAACAAAACACCTCTAAGATCGTATTTGGACACAGCCCAGATCAGCGCGCGGCTTCGATTGCCACTTCTATACCAGTTTAGACAAGTATTCCTCGTAAAACGAACCAATGCTCAACATTCTCGCTGACAACACAATAATACTGTTAGCAAAATTATAATAAAACTCCTTTTGTCAAACGTGTATCACTTGTTCATTACTCATCTATGTACGTACACTCATTCCACAAAAGATACTAATATTACTCTATCAGCGACTTCAGTCAAAAAGGAATAACTTAAAACATTGAATATTTTTGTTCACAAACAGCAGTTTGGATGTCAATTAAAGCTATAAGCTTACGTTCTACACATATCGAGTCTATTTTTGTGATACCGGTAAAGTCGGATATCCCGTGACTTACACTAAATACTTTGGTTTCACCGACTGGGATCAATTAGTACCTTTGTAGTTCAAATTGTAAGTTGACCTTATTTTATGTGATAACTAAAGTGTGGGAACTAAATGCAAACCAAACTCGAATCGTAGACAACATATTTAGAACAACAACCTAAATGAATATATACAATACAGTGAGGGGAATGTCTACTAATTTTAAGGTATAATTACAAAACAACCTTCATCGTGCAGACCAAAACGAAAAGCGAGGATCAAACCAAAAGCACGTACATCTGGAATAACTTAATAGTAATACTTAGAAATATACGTTTCAAGAACATCTACTGGGTCCCACTTTAAATTATAATAATTTTAACATTAAATTAGCGTATTTTGTACCGCCAACATTCACTAAGTGCGAAACTACCGTGCAGTTACATAAAAAGAAAAAAACGGCGTTCACTAATCGAAAGGCGGGAGAGCGGTACGAATCGAAAATACCCTGCGTTTTATGTAAATACACAGTAGCCGGATACGACGTCCGCGAACGGTCGCGTCGGTCGTACGAAGCCCCAGCGAGCCGGTAGGTATATTCAAAAATAGTTTTACAACCGTAGGTTCAATTTTTGGCGGGCCATAGCTACCGTCGCCTCGCGAAGGGGTCCGAGGGAACACCTCAAATTTGAAACGATCGCTTCTATCTCGGGCCGTCATTAACTGTAGGGCTGCGGCGGCAGGATGTCGGTGAGCAGACGCTTGAGGCTGTCGATGCCGGTAAGGAAGCCGCAGTCGGGTCCATGGTGAGGCGTGGCCGTGGCCAGCGGGGACTCAGCCTCGGCGCCAGCGTACGCAGTGTGCGCGAAGTCGATCATGCGGATGTCCACGCGCTCCTCGGGCTGAGGTCGCGCACGCTCGGCGTCCGCGTCGGCGTCGCTGCTGGCGGACGAGTACGCCATCCAGCTGTCGGCCGAGTCCGGACTGGGAGGCTGTCGACGCGGAGAGTGTCCGGCCACCTCGCCCTCCTCGTAGCCGCCCATGGTGTCCTCGCAGTGCGGCGGTCGGAAGGGCCGGCGGCGCTGCTCGGGCATCTCGTCGTGCAACGTGGACATGTCGAAGTGTCCGGGCTCGGACGCGAGCTCGGCCGAGCTGCTCGACGCGTCCGCGTCCGCGTCGTACTCGTGGCCGCCGCTGCTCGACATCGACGCCGGCTCGCTCACGTCGCCCTCGTAAACTATTAATAATGAACTGGAAACGAAAGAAAATACATTATAAAAATCAATTTCTTTATTTAGTAATTTATTGCTAAAATAAGAGGTCTACCTAATTTTTATCTGACTATCCAGTTAATTCACAAGTTCTCAAGACTATCTAGGGACAAGTTCACTTTTTAATAGATGGAAAGTAAACCGTTAAGAACAAACAGATTTCACATAAATTCAACGAAATCAAATTTAAAATAGCACATCTGACCGACATCGACTTTACAATTGACCATTACCATAAAGAGCTAGTATGGAACAAGCACACTCACCACGAATAGAACCTATAGCTGGTCTGCTTGGCGATGGCGCGCCGCAAGCCGTCGAGATCTCGCAGCACGCGGCGCACCACGCGCGTCCGCAAGCCACCGCCGCCCGCGAAGAAATCCCGCAGAGCGTCACGCAGACCGCTCTCGGACAACGCGCGTCCCCAGTACTTGTCGCGGCGGATGCACGCGCCCGTCTCCGGTACGTAAACCTGACAACAAATTATTTAAACATAAGCCAATGACAGCGTGCAAGATAACGGTAATTTAAAAAAATTAAAACTCCCGACTGCCTTTCTGTGTAATTTGGAAACGAAAAACTCAAAACTCACTCTCACACGACATCTCTCAAGCTAAAATCCATCGAGCCGTTAGGGCTGCTGGGCGTGCCAAACAAATTATACATACAAAACATACCTATGAAGGTATCCCGCAAAGGAGTATGTATGGACATACTCTCGAAAAACATAACCCTCCTTCTGCCGCAGTCGGGTATAAATTGTAGACTAATTCCATCGATATAAGATATACAACTAGATGCACAATCGCGCTCGAAAAGTCTGCTCATTTCGTTGAAGGGCAGAGTTTTATTTTTTAACAACCGTAAACGCGGCTCAATGTGTGTGTCGTGTTTTCAAATTCTCATCCTTGCTGAAAAATGTTTACATTTGAGGCAAGCACCCTAGCAGTATTTATGTGTATGTGTAGTGTAAGTACCTGTTACCATCCCCTTAGGACATTTTTTCAGTGGCGTTTCTAGTGGTCCTTATATAGGATAAGATAATCGATGACTAGTCCCGAAATTTTACGTAGGATTGACACAATTTGACTATATATACAGATTGCAGTTTAAACACAAATTTGTGTCTATTATAACAGAAAATGTCAATACATTGCTCGCAGCAAGAAGCGAAGACACTGACCGAAATAATCGCACAAGGCACGGTAACTAGCGACGTAATAATTGATAATATAAATTATAAAGATTAGCACTCCGACAGCCTGTTAACACCTAAACCTATTATTTACCTGTTTGACATTTGACAACATTTCATACAATACAACAGCATTCTCTAATTAGGAAAACTACGAGAGCCTATATCTCGCAGTAGACGTCTTACGGCCGAAATTATTATATTTTAAGGAAGAAACTCCTAACTCAATAATAATAACGTGCCTATAGAAATTCTCCGACACAGAGCTCACAAAGTACACAATCGCTTATCATTTGTTATGTCGCTCCACTTTTCTTTCAAGTATAAAAGCGGTCACTTTGCTGTTTCACACGCCCGCTATACACTGAGACAAAATGATAAAACTTCAGTAATAAAGAGTCTTAACGGTTAAACAATTTAAATTAATTAATTTATTAAACTCTATATGGCCTTCTCGTCTTTCAAATTTATTTTAACTTTTTAATAAAAAAAATTAAATATTATTAATAGTCTTCCATCATAAGTAAGAAATATGTATAAAACTCTCTTACTTAAAATAAAAGAACAAGTTGTTAGTTTGACGAAAAATCATTCATACTATTCTGGGCCGACTCAAAGGAAAGATGAGACTTCTAGAGTGAAAAAGAAGGAAGTCGAAGATATAGTGTCTGAATTAAATATCATGGTGAGATCAAAGCGGTCAGAATTCGCTGTCGCGTTAATAGAATGGAGGAAAATCGGTCATGAAGCGAGCAAACACGGGCTGACCGATCGTACCGCTGAGATAATCAACTAGTGAAGTACCTTGGGAGTGTCGGAGTTGGCGACTGGCGCAAGATAGCAAGAAATAGCCTCGCTGCGCCAACGTAGCAAGTACCTCATATTTAACCTTCATGTTACAAAGTGGCAGTAAAGTGGTCGAGAGAGCTGCTCTTCTCCGCCAACGAAACAAAAATAATGATTATAGCAGCCTGTAACACGCCCGGACATTCCGGCCGACGCGACATCTTTGCATTGTTTTGCTCTCGATTTTTACTCTAAATCTGCGCGGCTCGGCGCGGTATCTGTTTCGGGTGGGAGGGTGCGAGTGTCTGTTCTGTACATTAGTGCTATTTATTAATCTGCATGCCACAGAGCCGGACCCCCAAAGTGGCAGAGGTACCGGCAACGCACTTGGCGATCAGCTTGCTTCTCTCCTGTCTGCCGACGGAGTCTGAAAAGTTGGTTATAGTAGGCCTGCACTATACCACACTCCGGCAGACGACGCGACATCCTTGCATTGTTTTGCTCTTGATTTTGACCCTAAATCGGCGCGGGTCCGGTGCGGTATCTGTTTCGGGTGAGTGGGTGTGCGTGCCGTTCTGTACGTTAGTGCTATTAATAATTCTATGTCTATACGTTACCTGCATGCCACAGAGCCGGACCCCCAAAGTGGCGGAGGTACTGGCAGCGCACTTGGCGATCTGCTTGCTTCTCTTCTCGGCCGACGCGTCGTCTCCGTGCTGCCGCGTGCCCATCTTGAGATCTAGCACGCACGGACGCCGGTACGACGAGGTTATGTTCTCCATCATCAGGAAATCTGAAAAGGTGAAGCTTTATAAACAACTCTCGCTTAAGTTTAGAATGGGATATGTTACTGAATCACGCCAGGCTAAATCTAGATCAAATTTGGCATTTGGATTTTTAGCCTGAAAGTTTTATCATAAAACTGTTTGATTTAACGTTTTTAACATTAATCTACTGCAACATCACCAAATGGAATAAAAAAATATAATTTTGCTAATGATAGTCTGATTCTGGAAGAAAGTTATAGACATATAGTGAATATAAATCACAGGCAGACGTCTTTTTTTCATAACCATAGAAATAATAAAGTTCGAGAAAAACGAATTAATTAAAATGACACGTTCCTGTAGAACTAGACGATTAAACGGGAAAAAGTTAATAAAAGCACGACTTACATTGTTTATTAGAGTTGTCCATGTGTGCAATGCTCTTAAGCACTTCGCTCGCATTGCCATTTCGGTGCACTTTAAATCTGCAATAGGAAAGTAGAGGTTACAGTGGCAGCCGCGGGGTTAAAGGTTGGCTAAGATATGTTATTTAGGAGCTAATTGAAACACAGATATTCATGGCATCTGTTATATTGTTACATTGCAATCAAATTGGATTATTACCAAGACTCCATGACGCAAGTCATCGGGGCTCGCGGAGTGGCTCCGTTAGTGGGATAGTCAAGTAAGTTTTGACGTATGAAATAATGGCGACGTCGGGCGAGGGTCCGGCGTACGTCAAAGCTTCTGAAATATGATAAAGGACACATGACAAGTGCCAAGGAGTGTCAGCCGCAGACACGACCGGCCGGGATACGCACTTGAACACGTCGTCACGCCGCCGCTTGCCGCCCAGGGACTGCTTTCGCCCGTTCTCCTCACGGAAACATGGCGAGTACCGCTTGTCCAATTTCGTGCTACCAGTGTTAGATGCCTGCATCACGCCTGCAACAAACAGCCTCGCCATAAGTCCGACGCTCGACTCGACACGCACGACACTAACTTTATCACTTTGTAATTCAAACAAATTTAATTTAACAACTGAACTGACTATTCTTTCACTTCACATGATATGAAAAAATTGTTTAAGCGACAGAAGATTCAAACTCTACTCTCAGCCAGGACTCGAACCTGGATCTCTGGACACCAGCGTGTTGCTTACACCACTGAGATGTTAGAGTTCTATCTACTATCTACATTCAAAGGTCAATAGAGAGAGTGCAACTTGCCAGCGTTAATTTTAATGATGGAGTGAAAATTAATCCATGTAATTTCAAAAAGGGGTTTGTATATTTTGTATGTCGTGTACGTTGTTTGCGTCGTGATGTGTTCTAAATGTAATGTGATGGAAAGTTGAAAGTGTTATGTATGCTTGTGTTTGGGTGTCGTAGTGTGAGTGTAGTTTAAGTAAAGGTTTACAAACCCAAAATGTAAAATTACCGCTAAGGCGCTATTAGAGGCGGATGTGTGTTGCGCCGCCGCCCGCTCCGCCCGCCGCCGCGCCGCCGCCCTTGCGACAACAAGGAAACTAATATTGTGTCCTGACCCTGCCCGTCCCCGCTCCGCTCCCTCTCCCGCTCTCGCGCTCAAACCCGCCCCCGCATCTCACTAAGCACGCTCGCGTAAGTCACCCACGTTACACCAACCCTTTTAACCAACTTTTACCTTTGTTTGTTCTCTATTCTAAGCAGAATACAGACTTTCCAATTATTTAATTTATTAGCTGGTAGTATAACGTCTTGAATGCTATGAACATAATGAGCCGACCATTGGCTACAGAATCAGGTCAGTCAGGCCATACTTACTTTGGCCATGCGCCATCACTTTCACTGTTTTGCATGAAACCAAGAATCCGTTGAAATAAAATACGAATTGTTTATATATACCAAGTGAAACGTCTGTATACTTGTTAAACTCATGAAATATGATCCACTCACTATACTTTGATTATGACATATTGTCTTATTTGTAATGCATAAAAAATTTACATAGTCATTTTAACTAGTTAAATTGAATTACTCTACACATACCAAACAATGCTTTTGTTGTAGGTATATATATATATATATATACATACATGTGAATGAATCATTATCAATAAGTCTATATTCAAAACAAAAATAGGCAAAGGTTTTTTAAATGCACAATATTTCCATACTTTCATAATTTTATTGTATCTATCTTGATTTTTAATTAACAAAACACAATGGCTGCTAGTTAAACCAAAATAATATTAATAAATTTAGTAAAAACATTGTGCACCAGACATTACACAGTATATCATCCCGAAGCAACACAAATGAAGATTTACTTTATGAATTTTTATTGAAAAATCACATTTTTAATTTTTACTCTCTATAAACATTACAAAGTACAACGAATTGGTATAAACGGATCATAAAAATTACGTAAAAAACGTTTCATGTCAATACACGGACACGATTTTACAATAGAAATACTAGAATGTACTCGATATATGCGGAAAAGTTTTATTGGTCATAAATAATATTACACCTATGTAGTGGAATAGTTGCCCTATGATATATTGTGTAATTTCACACAAAGACGCAACGGAGCGACTTACTGCTTAGTGAGGCAATGACTTTATTATATTTTCAATCATTTTTTTTTATATTATTTTTTTTTTAATTTTCAATGAGAATTCAATTTTATATTTTTGAAAATTAACCAAATTGTACGTTTAAAATAGAATGGAAAATTAAGTCATTATTTAAGGTTTATTATAACACCAAAACTCTTCTCATAATCAATTATGTAATTAATTATATTCTTAAACGACAAGTGATAAAATATATCTAACGAAATAAAAAAACTTAAAACTTTAATATATTAACGCACAAACTAAGTTTACAATGAATTACTTCTGATTAACATTTATTAAAAAAAAAAAACTAAAAATTAATTCTATCTACACATTGACTAATAAAGTCCCTATGTACGCGGTCGGCGGGTTTGTACAATGTATACCAACATGCACACATCTCTGCCACACTCATTATTTCAACACGTATGATGATTACGAGCAGTAAGGAGAGCTAGTATGTAATGAAACAACATATTTGTAAAACGTTACTTTTAATCACAGCCTTCAAACATACGTTGTAACGCGTGAACAAATTATCAACGTAATTGCGTTAGGAACAATAAATGACGCAAACGATTAAACTGTGATTAATCACAGATTAACATAATATTACACACAAAACATGTTTATCTTACGGTATTTCAAAACATTGTCATAAAAATAAACGTTTATTATTCCATTTTAGAATATTTTTTCGCAAAACAGTCCTTAGTGCTCCAAAATGCAAACATTGGACAAAACAATTGATATCTATATAAACAAGACAAATTTATTATGGAAAAAGAAAATAATGTAAGATGCAATGAATGATTTATTACGAATTACGATGCTCTGAGCGAATCATAAAAGCTTATCGGGCACAATCAAGTGTTTATAGGAAATCAAAACGTTTCTCACCTTTGTATCTAGGAACAAAGTTCTCAATGTCTTCAGGAATGTTCTGGTAGAAATGCAGTTCACGAATATTCAGGGGTTTGATCACTGTGCTGTCATTTAGCACCAGTAACCTGGTGTGGCCGCCCACCTGCCAAACACATAAATTTAAGTTGACTTTATCGGTGACTTCTAGAACGCCTTTCATCGCTTATGTAAGTAACTGTTACTCAGATACGCAAAAGCTGCGACAGATTTATGAGTCGAATCGTTATCCTTGACACATTCTAGTCAGATTCTTACGTTACAATGATATGTTATTCTTAGTTTACAGTGTATTATGCTTTCATATTTGATTAGGATTGCCACAAGGAGGCATGCTCGGACTCATGAAATATATAATTTCATGTCTGTCACTGTCGGAAGTGACTCGAGGTTAATGTTAATGTCATTTTCTATTTTATTAACATTCGTTTTGGTATCTAAATGCCAATAAATTCATAGTAAAGTTGGTATTTGTTCACGTAATAGCGCAGAATAGAACTGTTACTATGATGGCCGATTTAAATGGATAGTTAGGGTCCGAGCTCAAAAGTCTCTCTTAGTCATAAAACAGTGTTACTTTTTAAAAATTAAATATTTGTTGTTGGATGCACCCTTCACAATTAGAAAATGCATCACTTGAGCGAAATAAATTATTTGATTTTATCAATAACAACAGAACTAATATTATTTCAAGAACATCAAGACATTAAAACTTCTACATGAACTGAGAAGGGGAACCACTCTGCAAACAGAGTAAATTTCAACATGAATGAATCAATGTGATCAATTATCAGTAGTTCTTTAAATAGTGCTCTTAACAGTACACTGAACGAAACGACCAGCACTAAATGAGTCTAGTCTGTCAGTTTGCAGAAGTTTGAATGAATAGAGATACGTCAACAACCCATAAGATGTTATTGATAGATCCGACAATTCATGTCGTCACCGATGCGGCCATGGCGTTTTGCTAAACAAACCATTGCAAACCGATTCGCCCTGTTTTGATGTTGCCTTTATCAGTATCAGCTTCTGCTATCAGATCTATTTTTAAAGTTTCAGTGAATAAAGTTTTTTATTGATTACCATAAGCCACTCTTTAAATAATTTCTAATCTATATTCAGTATAATCGAGATAGTAGATACATGAATAACAGGACTTGATTGAAGTTGTTTGCACTAATTACTTATTGCTATTCATAGAAAAGCACGCATCAGCAGACGTTATGTATGTTGATATTTACCGACACACCCCGTACAAGCTATAAAATCAATGCACCATATTGGTAACACTGTGTGAGAAAGTTCGCGCCACGCACACTTGCATAAAACACATCCATTGCAGTCTGGCTGCTGTAGTGTGCATGTTGGCGATAAAATTACAAGGCGAGAAAAAGAAAAAATATGGTAGTGTCGTTGACCGGGTATAACGATTTACATTACAGTACACCTGAGCTGGGCTCGACGACCCCGCGTCTCCCTATTCGACCTGATACGAATCTCAAATATTTACAGAAACACTGATTGCACGACTAAATTAGATTTATCGCCCTTGTCACTACTTTTAGTGCAAATAGGGATCTTGACTTGAGACTTGGGCACGAAATAGATACAAGTACTAACACAACATGTAAGTACACAAGATTTTGTTATGGAATGAATTGCACTATAACATCCGAATCTCAGAAAACAAACAGTGACATTTTATTACATAGAAGAGCCTTAGGCAAAGTACAAATGTGTATAAAAGAAATGCCTTTTGTAAAAGAAGATCGATAAAACAACAATATAATTAAACAGAGCTAAGGTGATACAAAGATTCGTAGAAGTCTCGAGTTAAGGGTGTGTTTAGCAGTTTAGTAGCGTTCAACTAGTAACTAGTTGATCATTCATTCAGATCAGGTCTAACACCTAACACGTGCACTGTCGTAATTATACACTTGATATATGGCAGAGTGCGTGTCAAATAGAGTTTATATGCACCTGCTCAGCAAATTCCGTTCCGGCTCACTCCATTAGTCATACAGTCCGCGATTACGATTGTCGGAACAGTTATTAATGCTTCATTCTGTGTTAGCGCAGTAAACAACAAGCGGGAACAAACTAACAGCTATCTTGGCAAAAAAATCTTCGATATTTGTTTCTTATTTATTCATACAAACTGCGTATGATAATATTTTGTCCAGGCAAGCTGTAATCGCAAAGGATAAGGACATCCAAATTATTGTGTCATTCAACAAGCTATCAACTGGTTCAAGTAATGATGAGAGCTTGACAATAGTCTACAGCGTGAAATTAAAAACAGATAGCATCTAATAGAAGTGACAAGATAATGCTTTGATGTCAAAACCGCTGGTATCTCAGTTGACGTCCACCCGTCGCCACCCACTAACCCATGTCAACCCTATCCGAGCTTTGAGTATGTACACGTATGTAATTAGGGCTGGAACTATAAATAGTTAGGCAGGCAGCTTTCTCATTGCGAAAGCTATTCAAAATGGCGTCAATTCTATAGGGAGATGAAATAATTAACTGGTGAATGCGTCACTAGATCAAACTTTCTAAGTAGGTCAAACTTAGATTATAACTTTAATAAAATGTCTGTCGTAGCTTCAATAAAATAAGTATACGATAATTAATTCGTTAAGATGTCAGACAAAGAGATAACAAAAGAAAGGGATTGATTCGGAGAGCTGGGCAGGATATACATCGTGACCATTAAGGATGTCGGTCGTGTCCTAACCAAAGGAAGAGCATGCGTGACAAGACTAATTTAATTCAAAAAATAATTTTAATGCAAGAAGCGTTCCCGTTCCCAGGAAAACTAAGCAGAACTAAATCTTTCGCTCTCCATTCTATCACAAGGTACACACCCGCGAGAATTTTCATTCGATGGAGGGAATTAAAGATATGCAACAATCAGTATAATCCTTCAGCTACCGGACAGTGCCTTAGCAAGATCGTGCAGTGGGAAGGAGACAGACAAGGAAGGCCGACTCAAGTAAATAGGAGAAAGGCGCGAACAAGAAGAACAAGTAACCGTAGAAAACAATAGAACCTATAACATTACGGGTTGTGTCGTGACGTAAGGCGTTAAAACGTATGTGATATGGCAATTTGTGACTCATTATAAAAAAAAAAAAATGTAAAATGCGGGTACCTGATTGTGCAACGGCAGAACATCAACTTCGTGGCCATCGTCTGGCGACAGAGTGTTGTGCTGCGCGGGCGGCTGCGCACGCTTCCGATCGGCGCCGCGCCGCTCCGGCTCGCCCATACCCCAGCCGAGAGAGTACACCATCACTTCGGCCGAGCCACCGCCGCCGCTGTCCACCTAT
The DNA here is from genome assembly GCA_947363495.1 of Euzophera pinguis. NCBI lineage: Eukaryota > Metazoa > Arthropoda > Insecta > Lepidoptera > Pyralidae > Euzophera > Euzophera pinguis. Next base: position 4,673,161 of record OX376164.1, read on the forward strand.
CAACAACCAAATCATATTTAGTACAGCGTTTACAAATAGGATAAAGTGTTCTTCGGAGTCAGAATATCTATGGTAGGGTTGCCTCTGAAAGTCGCAATGGATTTATTATTGGTTAAATCGTACCTCGTTTTATTATTGATATTATTGCACATGTTAAAATAGGCTGTAGACTGTATTCATACTTGGGCAATATTTGCATACGAAACACTAAAAAGTAACCGATTCTGAAAACAACAACAAAATTCGTTGTTACGTAAGGCAGTTATTGGATTTTAAAGTTTTTTCAAGAAGAAAAGTGGGAGCGTTGTTGTTGGGACTTCTTGCTCTCTTTTGTACTCACGAAACCAAGTGGCAATGACGTCACTGCACACACACAGTGCACCCTATTCTTGTTTTTTGACAGTTTCCCCTTCCACAGAATTTCAAAGACTTTTATCTTGCTTATTTAAACAGAACGGATTTAAAAATAATTCTTTTTTCAGTTTCTGGTAGTGAAATGTTTCATATGAATGATAAAAATAAATTTAGTAGAATACCCAACTGTCAGAAATGGCAGGTTCAACTGCAATACTATGAAAATATTTTGCAAGTATAGTAGTGAAATCTATGAGAGAAATAAATGATAGGCAAGCATTTTAGTGGGGCGGTGCATAACGCGATATCTAATCAGCTTGTGTCAGAGGGAAGAGTGCTGTGACAATGGCAGTGGCACCAAATGTTTGATGACATTAGATTTGGTATTTTAGTCGTTCCAAGGGGTTTTTTAGTTTAATATTAAGTCATTATTTTTGAATATATATCAAGCAGTCTTAAATCTAGCAGTGGAAAGAAAGATGACATGGTAATAAAAACACGAATCCGAGCTCTACAGAATTGCAATGCAAGTATGCAAGCTTGTAATCAATAGACGGAACTATGACCTCACATTAAATAGTGAAAGTCTGATGTAAGATAAGAGCACGCTTTCATCAACAACAAAACATTTATTCAGCAGCAATGCAACGGACTATTAATGTGTGTAAATGACCTTTACGCTTTGATAGTGGTAATTTTATCAGCTACGAGCACGGGCTATTACCCTTAATAAGAAAAGTTCAAGAACGAACGGTCTAAAGTCTTTTTATCATAACAAGGCGTGGCAACTTTGCTTGGAACTAGTTTCGAATCAGACAAGGGAGCGACTCGTGACGTTGACCGAGGTTGATTGTGGAGCCCGCCCGGGCACTTTTTCCAGCTTGCGGCAGTCATGTCCACAGAAAACCGCACGCGAGGTCACACGGAGAACAATCCAGAATATTTCGGGACGAAGCCTGTTACATTCACCGGGCTTAACGACCGCAAACCGAACCTAAATCAAATCTGTTGGCTACCTGAGAGTTGTTCGGGTTTTATTTGATCTCATTGTTTTATCATTCGATCCGCGTTTGCGCTTAAAGCTGTATTATTTAAATCAAACAAGTTCATTGTTTCAAACCGAAGTTTACCAGCAACGTAAATATAGTCTAACAGAAATAGTAAACAGCTGGTTTTCAGTTGAGATCAAAATATTTTGTGGTTCACTGCCAACACAGACAATGTTATAGATATTTTCTTTTTTGTTTCGAAGAGCGATGACGCAAAGCAACGCGGCCGATTTCTACGGCAACACGTAGTCATTGCGTCGAGCACTCTGCGTAGTCTATTCACTGCCAGAATCAGCGTCACCAAATTAGATTCCAACTCGTGAACGCAAATAGGAGAAGAACTCGTGACGTGGAAGCCCCGCCCTGTCGACCCGGTGGCAGTCCGTTTCAACGAAATTTTACTATAGGTACATCAAAACAGAGACATCGAAAATAGAGCATCAAAAATAAAACAATGCTACTATTATTAAAAACAACGCACACACTACTTATACATCTCAGTAACACATAATAAATACAGTGAAATGAATTATATGCAGATTCTGCATCCAACTGTTGGTTCATTCTGAATCAGAATGACAAACTATAATAACATTTTAAGATATACATATTTATCGCAGTTGATACTGCGATAAATATGATACTTTAGTATGCGATAAGAAGACAAAAATTCTAAAGGTATTGTGTTCAGTATCGTTTCATAAAAAAAATAAGATGTTTGTCAACGTTTGAAAACCGAGTACATAGATAGAGTCACACAAAATGATAAATAAAAGAAAAACTCAGGAATCAAATCCAGATAGTAAATCATATTTAAAGTTAATCATTCCATTTAATACACCATCAAAACACAGATGCACGAAAAAAATATATCACAAAAAGAAGAATTGAGAATAAAAGTATTAACATACTTTTAGGGAATAATACGAGTACATATATTGGTATAAAAAGGTCATCAAGACAATGTCCTCGGTTATGTATTTTTTATTAAAAGAAATACTTCAGTCATTATAACGTAACGTAGATCCTACTACTATTTCCAGATGGTTGCTGACCTATTTTCTGGGTATCACAAGGTTTAGACGTATTCACGACATCTTGATCTTAAATATTTACATAACCTAAATTTTAACAACGCAAGACTGAAGTTCCATACCAAATTTGCAAATGCCAAAGTAATGATGTAGATATCAAGCTTAGTTTGATTGACTCTCTATTTCGATGAAAATTTTCAACATCACAGATCTCACTTTTGAGATTTCTTTTGAAAATACCTTTTATTTTCATACAAATAGTTACTAGATTTTCCGTTATTGATTCGTTGAAAAGGAATTTTGGTCCAGTGAAGATAAAGATAACATTTAAAATTAATGAAGTAATTTGTCAAGACATTGGAGTGGAAAGACCTCTCATCTCAGAAGTAACTGCAACGAAGCGCGACGCAGCGAGAGGGTGCGGTGGACTTGAAAATATGGGTTACTGCCGGGTCACTAGGTCGACTGCGGTTTCAAGCACGTGAGTTTACATCTGAGTATAAAATCTACACGAGAATCCGAAATAAATGAATGTTATAATCTCTTCTCATGTTAAAAAAAACCCTAAGGAATAATCTATGATGACTTCTAAGAATTTAGTTGCTCAAATTTGTAAATAGAACGTCTAGAAGTAGAGAAAAATAGCTTATTCTAAGAATGAAATCCAAGAAAAGATAAACATGCGAATGTGTTGTATCACGAGACTAAAATCAGTCATTTGAATGGCACTGTTAATTGCCAAACTAGTCAGGCCCACACACGAAGCACAGATGCGGCAAAACACCAATACTAATTACTAATTTTCTTTGGCTTTTTGTTTTGCACAAGTCTGAATTAGAAAAATCGTAGTCTTGAAGAAGACAAACTTCGCCCGGAAATACCATTCTCAATCATCATCGTCAATGGTACTATTAATACTATCTTCATGCTGATGTTAATACTGACTGCCAAACATATTTAAAATAGCAATACTTGTGAAACAATTTCACAATATTAACTTCATAATTTCTGAAATTTTAATATACAGCTACAGTGAAATGTTTTATTTATAGTGTTGCTGAACGTTCTCAAATTTTCCGAAGACTAGTAAGTTCTACTAAATATTATTTTTACCGACAGAACTTATTACTTCCTTGCAAATATAATATTCAACTGAATGGAACTATGAGTTGTCATAACAACATACTCAATGTGTATTGAACGACCTACCACTTCCTTTTACCTTGATCTTGGCCTGTTAGCGGCCAAATAAAATCGACTATTGACTGACCGATGTTATATAATAAGTGAGACATGTCATAAGTAATAAGTACTTCTTTATTGGTTTTTGTCACTCATTCATGACTACGGTCAATTTCTTTATTTTTGATACACACAAGTGGTTTACTACGATATGATAACATTACTACGTAGTCATATATTAGCATATCTCCGTCGTGTGGAGTCTGTGGAGTGTGGCAAGGTCACGTGGTTCCCCACGCGATAGAGCCGGAATCGTACGCCAACTGTCTCGAGTGTGCCAGTGTTAACTACTCAAACGATATTATTATTGAGTGATTGATAGATGCTTAACACAATTGAATGTTACAATGGCGAGCGCAGCTGATGCGCCAGGGAAATGAGGGCAAGAATCGATAAGGAGGAAACGTCTCGTCGTTTATATTTATATCAGAACTTCGTTCGACTTGAAATGTTCAATGTTTTGCCTTGAATGAAACGTGATTTTCCTTGGTAAGTTAAAAATACAATTATGAAATAAAATTAATGTACTGAAACTGATACCTTCAATTACGAAAGCGAATGCAACAAAGGCCAATGCAAGCTGTTTATATCTATCTATTAGTATTTCCAGAGAGCTTTCTAGAACCCTCGGTGTAACTGCATGTTGCGACAGCGGTGGTGGTGCGGCGCAATGCCACTTTCACTGCGAACAAACTATGTGCACAACAAATATCCAACCAAAGTTTGACCCTAATGAATTTCGACTACGAAGGCTCAATGCAAAGAGAAAAGTAAGTCAATTAACAAATTATTCATTGGTTTTCAATTGTTAGCAATATAAAGTAGCTTAGGTACCTTTTTCAAATTTGTAATGTAAAAATAGAAATGATTTCTCTATTTCCTTCCCCAACTTTGTGCTTTATAAAAGTCTGTCGCCCGTTGTTACAGTACAGACTCTGTAAGGTAAACTGAACTACAGAGTAAAAAAATAAATAAAATACAATTCAAAGGCAAACAAAACAAAAAATATATACCTGCATGGGTGACAGAGCTTTGGTGCGTTGTTACTTTTATTGTTTGCACAATACTCGTAGATATGTATGAAATCATCAACCTCAAGTACTGTTTTAAACTTGTGACTGCATCATCTTATACCTAGATTTACTGTTAACTCATAGTTAACGATATATTCAATAAAATATAGCAGGTTGGATATACTTATAAAATACTAGCTGTTTCCCGCAGCTCCGCCTGCGTCAAAAAGTCAATAAAAATAGGAACCCCGTCATCAACGGTATCGAAAGAGAGGAAGGCCAAGAACAAGATGGACAGATGACCTAACAATGATTAGAAAGAATTCGTAAGTTCTTAGAAAGATGGGATAGAGATTCGTGAAAAAAGCTTTTGATCAACAGTGGGACACTTACGGCTAAGAAAAAAAGAAGTAGTAAGTAAAGACAAAACAACAAGATACGTCAAAAATTTTATAAAGTGACAAATTAAATAAATGTTTACACTTTTTTCCTAACTAGCTTTTTCCCGCAGCTCCGCCTGCGTCAAAAAGTAGCCTATGTTTAACCGACATTCATACCAAATTTCATCAAAATCCGTTCAGCGGTTTGGCCGTGAAAGCGTCACAGACAGACTTTCGCATTTATAATACTAGTTTTTTCCCGCAGCTCCACCTGCACCGTAACGTACCTATGTTTGACCCCGTGTCTTCAACTATATTCATACCAAATTTCATCAAAATCCGTTCAGCAGTTTGGCCGTGAAAGCGTAACAGACAGACAGACTTTCGCATTTATAATATTATTTCAACAAAATCCGTTCAGCGGTTTGGCCGTGAAAGCGAGCAGCAGACAGACAGACAGAAAGACAGACAGACAGACAGACTTTCGCATTTATAAAATTAGTATGGATAACAGAAGTTGTATTGTTTCTTGCCGTCATAGCAAGATAAATTATGGTCTATATCAACACTAACAGCAGGTTCATTAACAGAATCTTTACGAATCTCGTTATATTACTCTTAATTTTCAGTCCACATGAGATATGGCTATATTAGGTGCCTGCAAAGAAGATCATCTACAACTTCTGTACAATACAACGCAATCTGGTCAAAACATTTTCTTAAATCCGACGACGACGTAACGAAAGAACTACAATGAAGTAAACACATCGAACTGAAATAACACTGACTATTTTACGTCGTTCAATTCACACAAAAATACAACGATTTATTCATAAATATATGTATCATTAGGTAATTTAAAAATATCGTAATATGAGGGGTATCCAAGTCTTCATTGACGATAGTCTAATTTACCGGGTAGTGAAAAACCTTATGAATTTGTAGTCTTAACAATTTCAGAAAGCTTTTTGCATCCTCGTGCGCGTTCCATTTTTTCATCAGAAATAACAATCTCTGTCTATGTAAGATATCTACCTATCTATGATTCATTCATTTTCCTGATAATATTGCGGAGATATGAAGAGCAGCACTAATCGGAACAATAATATGCTTGAAATGAATGCAATACACACTTGGACAATGTAAGGACAAGTATGTCAATACAATGAAACCTGCATGAGATGCGTTGATTATACTTTACGACAATTGCATTAAAGTCAATTGTCACGACAAAGAGGAACAAAAAGAAACAAAAAGGTCATAAGTACAAATGAGCAACCGAAATCAATATTATTGAATTTTACGAGCAAGATATCTCAGATTTCACTGTTATTGAATTCGTTATACAAGTGAAACGTTTTGTTATAATATTTGTGGTTCAGAAGCATGAGAACGTTTCAATTTAAAGTCTCGTGATATGATACGGTGGTTTCTATTCGGGAATCATGTTTCTTCTATATTTGCAATACAATGCATAACTGTGGCGTGTGATTGCCTGGTTATGGGGCTGTAGCCACACTGTCTGCGCTCAGAATGATAACTGTATATTCATTTTTATTAGTATGTCGTACATTTCAATGACATATGAAAATGGCAGCTGATAAAATATGACAAATTATTAAGTTTTTGATTGTGTTGTGACGTCAATAGATTAAGCATGTGAAGTTTGTAATGGTAGATTACATGCTATTATTGATAACAATGATATCGTTGATCGTGTGTATATTTATAAGTAACAGTAATAAATAAATAATTAATGTTTTTCAGATTTAAAGTGTCCTGTTTAAGATCTGATTTTTGAAAATTTTATAGTCATTGAAATAATATATGAGAATAATGTAACGGAACATAGGCCTGCACCTGTACAAAGGCATTGTGTATCAGAAAAGGAAATAATATCAACCAAGTTTACAACTTTAGCATTGCACGCATAACGAATTAATGTTGGGGCGTCAAATTTGTTCGAGTGCGGGGTCGAGATAAGAAGTGTGGGGCTTGCGCGACTGGCTCCGGCTGAGCGCGTTCAGTCGGTGACGTGGTGGTGCGAAGCGTGTGTGCCGAGCCCGTCACCACCAACCACGTCGCGGCTATATCGCACGAAGGTGATTTCCAAGCGCTAACCTATTCAAACTTTCAAGGAGTTTTACACAGAACTTGTTATTATATTTACTTCGGTAAAACCAGTTATAATATTTGTAAATCATTCGAAAATTATAACGATTTCAATGAAAATATGATTAATGACGATAGAAATAGAAACAACATACAAATTCATTTAGTTCAAAATCTGAAGAATCTAATAGTAACTCACTTGACTATAAACTTCCTTTAACCCGCTCGTGGTGAAATCCCGAATTGGAACACGTTCGCGTTGAAATCGTCCGATTCTATCACAAGCACAACCACTAGCAACTGGCACACAATATTACCCAACACACAGGAACCAAACTAGGTAGAGTGCGAAATGATGATAAAACACTGGGAATAAACAATAATTCAGTTCTTTTTTATTTACAAGATGGCAAAATGAGTTTTAAAACAGGTTTTCTTTGTTGAAGCTCAGAGTTGCACAAAAAAAAATAACGCAAAAATAAAAGTAGCGCTCGGAGGCGCTGACACTTGTATCTCTTGGCGTTGCGCACTGGTGACTGAAACGGGCGAGACCGAGACGATCGCGCACGGACCACGAATCAATGTTGCGCAGCGCGCCAGTGTGTGCCGACTCTGGCGACGAGCTACACGCTCGCACACACCAGCAGCACGAGGGATACCTAATTGGGTGTCCGGGTCTGCGCCGGGGGACAGCCAGCATTGTCTCGCCATAGCCACAGGAGCCCGGTCTAGAGATACCTGTTCAACCACTACCAGTGAATGAACCTTCTGTGACCCCGCACATTTCTTATTATATTTTTTACAATGCTTACTAGGACGATGGCATGGCCACTGGACAAGTGGAGATAAATCACTTTACATATTGTAATACAAAAAAATAATATGAAAGCAATTCTTAAGCAAAAAATATCCCCAGAACTTAGAAGGCATTAAAATATATGAAAGACTTATTTTAATTACTAAGGTACAAGAATTACCATATACCGTATACGAAACAAATAGTGCACTTGTTAAACAGAATGCTGTGCACAATAGAGTGCAAAATGTGTAGAACTGTAGAGAACCAGATAAAACTAGAAACTCTGCGAATGAGCGCGTGTGAAATTTGCGACTAAACTGTTTACGTTTACACGGATCGTGATTTACAAAAATTTAACTTTTAAATTTTTAACTTTTAACAGTTGAATTCAATTCAACAACCTTTTTTTCACTGATTATTCCCTAAAAGTTTTGTTCATGCCATATATAATTTACCAGATCCAAGAACAATAAGAGCTTTTGCTACAGATATTAAATAGGTCTGCGAGTTTTATCATGAATTAAATTATTACATTAGTTGCATATTTATCCTACTTACTGTGTATTTGAAATAGGATCTTTCATTTAGGCACATGACTATTTGAAGACAATGTATTATACAGTAGTATAACAAAAGTTAGATTTGAACGCACAACATGAAAGAAAAATGTAAAAAATTATTGCTTTTAATTGAGCTCTAAAGCGTTGCGTGTATTAAAATTTCATATTACGACGAGTGAACACATCTTCATAACAGATGGCAATTGTAGAGTCACAACAAACGTACATCAGACTATTTTTAAATGCAAAGTGATACGATCTTGGAATACTACTGTGGCCAAAAGTTTAGTTACTAACTGAGCTCACACACCTATATTAAAAAAAAGATAGAGATAAATTTTAATCTCGGAAAGATGCCGTTATAACAACAAAGCCATCTCGTGTATAAGTCATAGCGAGGGTGGATGATATTTTTTTGGTCAAATCATAAGTTTATCTCTTACATTTACCTTTGTTGTTTTCTGCAAGGTAGTTTCCGATGTTCATTCTAATATTTGAATCAAAATTGGACGATATTATGAAGTTCTATTCTAAGCCAAACATTATATTTTGAACAAAATTACAGAACTACTAAAGCTTTAAAATGATATTTTAAACAAAATACTTACAATCAAAAATAGTTTAGTAGTTGACTATCTTTACTGGACTAGAAGTTTAAGAATCGCATACGGCAGTCAGTACTGATTTACAAACTTATGATTATGATGTTGTTCTAAGTCGAAATTATAATAGCGAAACCTGGATGGCTTTGAGTTGATAAACACGCAAAAATAAATACCAAACTAGCACAAACAATACTTATTTCTTTGTTTAATCATAAAATAGATTTTAGACAAAAGATTTAGTGCTTCGATTTGGAGCCTTATGTCGATGTTAATTAAATTTGGTGAACTTGACATACATACCTCCTCGAACCTTCGTCGAACAGTGGAGAATCGTGTGTAGAGGACGTCGCCAGCGCACGCGGAGTCCAGCAGCGCCGACGTGCGCCGCCTACCTGTGACGAACAGGTTATAATGTACAAACCACCGCCGAACCACTTGCTGCACATACGTTACTTAGTGCCAACTTAATAGATAAGAAAAAACCCGTCAGTATGATCTGTAATACCAGTTCAGTCTTTAATGTTGTTATTCATGGAAAATCAAAAATGATAAACTTAATCCTTATATCGGTATCTGATATGAATGCAATTTGATAGATAGCATTTAATTTATTTATTTTTGGTTTGAACATTTTAATATTTTTAATTGGAATCAACCGATGTCTGCATTAAGTACTCTAGATAATAATTTTGCTTACATTTCAGTCAATCAAAGAAGAAACATCTTTTTGTTTAGGGCATGAAGGTTGTTTTGTAGCATTTAAAGGACTAAGTATGAATTGCGCTACATTAATGACGTAAATATTATTGTTTTTTTATTAAAATCTTTATACCTTTATTTAGTTAATTAAATTAATTTCTCAAACTCCAAACATCATGTTGACCTTACCACTAGCAAAGAACAAGTTGAGCAACAAATCTTTGCTCTACAAATGTTTACAACAGAAACAATCTACGATAGTATCCCAAAGTTCAACCAAACCAGGGTCTCCTTGCGCTATAACGGCTAACATTTCACAATTACCACTATTGATTCAGCTAGATTACTTTTATCAACACTACAGAGCCGCTCGATAACACAGAGTAGGTAAGTTTCCACTGTTAATCATAATACGGATTACGAATATAATTTATAGAGCAATAACTCTGTAAAACGTTAACAGTCTACAAATTTACTTTCGGTTGTAAATTCTCAGTTCCTTGGTTAAGGAAAACTTTCTGATTAAGGACAATTCACATTTTTTCTTCTTAGAAGTATCGTCTCTACATTTTCATAACTTTCCATAACTGACTCTAGTCCAAGTAAAATAATAAAAAAAAGTTCGAGTACGTGTTTGTAATAACATTAATAACTCAAGTGTAACTGGAATACAGTTCTAGTCCTAACTAAGAAACAAAAATGTATTAAGGAGTAGGTAACTTCGATTATATGTACAGCATAATCATTCCACTCAATGCAATATTCTAACAATAAATAAAATTCAGGACATAGGTCATCAATTTTTTATCGTTGCAAGCTCTGATAACTCAATATCAATTTTGATACCTTTTTTATATGTAATAAATATGATGGAATACATAATAATGTCCCTTAATTACTTAGCGATACAAGTACACGATTAAAAAGTATTTTAAATACATTCACCTTATCACTTGTAATATCACTCAAAAATCTAGCCGTGCTTTGAGTGCCACAAAGTCAACTTTTCTCTTGATTCAAAGGAACACAAAGGAAACTTATAACACACTAAACACCTTGTTAACTGTTGTAACTTCAAGTGTATTGTAGGTATTTCACAACGACAAAAACAATATGAAATTAAAAAAAGTTTAGAAGCAAAGATGGAATTTTTGTTCCGAAATTTTAACAGAAATATTAATAAAGTTCCAAGAAATACACGGGATACACAGTTAACGAAGCTTAAAAAAATATATATATTTCTACACAGCTAAAAAACCTTAATGTCTCGTTAAGGAATACCAAGACAAAGTCACGAAAAAGTACTAGTGTGTAACGAAAACGTTTACGTCAGCGATTAAAAGGTAACATAATTATGAACTCATATCAAGCAGATTACATTTTTTATCGTTTTATACTTCAAACAAGAAAAACATAATATTATTGTTGTCAACTTTCAACTTTTGTTCTATAAAATAATCTGCTTCTGAATCATCATGTATTTTAAGCAATTACGCATAAGATACCTGAAACAAAGCCTATTGTAAAATGCCTTTGTACTCGTATATGAGAGAGCACTTCAGGGAAACTAATGGATGTGTAGAATAAATAATAAGAAAATACATGTATTGGTTTTGGTGCACTCGATATGTACAAAAATAATGATAAGGATCTTATTAACTCTACGCCAAAAAACTTAACACAGCACGTTATCAGGGCCTTAGAGGTGATGGTAAGGGCCCAGAGCTCCGAAGCGATGTTGGGATTGTTCTGTGTTGCGATGAAAACGTTCAGTGCTCAATGTTGCCGTGCACTAATAAAAAATCCAAATTCCCCCAGGTTTCGGTTTGTATTATTTGGATAATTTGTTTTTTAACTCCCGACCCCAAAAGAGAGATGTTATAAGTTTGACTTTAATTTTGTCTGTCTGTCTATGGCATCTAATTTCTTCAAAGCTGGTCTGGGAGAAAAGTAAAAACGTGGAATGTACTAAGTGCTTCTCTTTCTCTCTCCGCGCAGACCATACAAGCCGGCCGGGGGAGTGGGCGAAAATCGAAGAAACCATTCCTATCAGTAGGCTATGCAACTAGCAACCTATCACTATTTTCATTTTATTTTCCACCTTTACGCACACCAACATTCTAAAATTCTTTGGGTAGTTGGTACCCCGTAGGGTAGTGTTGACGGATTATTTATTTATTTACTTTATTCATGTACAGAATAAAAATGCAAAGGATTATACATAAGACGAAAAGACAGTACAAGGGGGCTGCTTATTTCTAAATAAATTACTTCCAGCAGACCCAAGAGAGGAAATGTCAAGAAAAGGGTAATTAGCGTGTACAAAAAAGAAAGGAAAAGTAAAGACTATACCTACCTAGGTACAAATTTAATGAAATCATTGTAATATAAACATACTTAATTTAATACACAAATATCATTATAAATAATACATCCATACTAATATATAAATGCGAAAGTCTGTCTGTCTATTACGCTTTCACGGCCAAACCGCTGAACGGTTTTGATGAAATTTGGTATGAATATAGATGAAGACCCGGGGTCAAACATAGGCTACCTTTTGACGCAGGCAGAGCTGGACACAATCTTACCGTTTGAACTGAAAAGGAGTGAGTGTAAGAGTCGGAATGATGGATGGGAATATTGAGAAGGGTAAGGTGGGAACGGCAAGGTGCATCAATCGGACGTAGGGTTGCCAGGTCGCCAAACCTAATAGCCGGACAGACCAGCCAGTTTGGCCGGACATTTGGCTAAAACGGCCGGACATCCTACATTATTGAGGATTTTGTGTCTCAGTATTTAAAGTTTTTCTGATTATTATCATAAATCTTGTTAAATTAAATAACATGTAAAAAGCCTAACAAAAGCCGGACAAGCTGGACACCGTTTATTTTGACCGGACACGCAATCAAAAAGCCTAACTATGTCCGGCTTTATCCGGACGCCTGGCAACGCTAATCGGACGGGAGAAGGAGAAACGATCCTTTAGATATGAAGGATAGGAGGGATTGTACAGGACGTTGAATAAGAGACAAAGGATTCTCATATTTCTGCGAAGTCGAATAGGGAGCCACTTGAGTTGGCTGCGGAAGTCAGAGACATAGACAATTTTTTTGAAACCATAGATAAATCTGATACATGAATATTGCAGATGTTCAAGTTTGTTCAGCAGCTCCTCTGTTGCGTCCAGATAACAGGCATCGGCATAATAAAGAAGTGGCAATTTAAGGGACTGGCATAAGTAAATTTTAGTTTCTCGTTATTAATCTATGTTAAAATCAAATCTATGAAATGAGAAACTGAAGTCTAAAATTCTGAGCTTCATAACGCACTTTAAAAGTTTTCTTTTGCCTTATAACTCCTACACTAGAGAGAGGAGTAAGAATAAAGCATAATTTGGGATGACCTCGCGTTGCACAAATCTGACGCGCAGTGTGAATCAAAATGCACGTGTCCGCGCACACATACGAACCTTTGTGTCACACAAGTGCGTTGGCATTTGTTTTCGCACAAATGTGGAATCAGTACAAGTATTGTCCTTTGTGTATAAAAATTGGTACTGTCAATGACAGGGACGGAATTAAGTAACAAGGTAACGTAACAAGTAACAACTCGTCTTGTGTGCTGACATTGCCGACAAGGTGTGAAGTTAATGCAAAGTCGAAGATAAAGGATGATAGAGTAGGGCAATGACGAAAGCTCTTGTGACAGAATTCCACATTGTTGGCGTTCCTCCAAATCCCTCCCTGTATCCAATTAAAGTGCGTTGTACTTTTACACATGTCCACGAATCATTAATTGGGTTTGAAGGCTGCGTGCGAATGCAGTTGTGAAACAAATTTGAGTTGTACGAATATATTATACTCAAAAAATTTAATTGTTTAGTTTGTTCGTCAATTTATATGTGGTAAAAAGATTTAAAAGTACAGAATACGAATACATAAATAGCAAAATTATTCATTTTTTACAAATTTTATTACATATTTAGCAAAATTAAAAGTGGGTTATCAAGTAGCGACTCAGGTTTTTGAAATTCTTAATCGACGGTCAATGACCGCACATATAATCAAAAACAAAGATGAAGACAAGAGCGGTGACCTAAGAAATGTAAATGCCGACGTAAATTACACATTTGTTTACTATTTAACGATTGTAAATATGTTTTGTACATGTATAATCCAACTCGTTCATAAGATAAAATGCAACGATCGTCCTAAATATTCATAAATAATTCTATCCTCTTACCTTACATATCCACTGTGTACAATATATCACAATACAATGCCGATTTAAATATTTATCAAGTCCAATGTAGAAAAATACCAAATGAAAATTTGTTTAATCTATTCATATTCAAAATTTCATATATTCATACATAATTCATGAAAAGTATTTATTTTAATATATTAAACAAAGGCCACGAGAGTATTTGGTATGAGCAAAATTACGAGTACCTATGGTAAAACATGGGGCCTAAAACCATATATTGTACGGTGGTTGTACAAAATGATGGTGAGGCCCATCTTGACATACGGTGCACTAGTATGGTGGCCAAAAGTCCAACAGTTGACATGTATAAATGCCCTTAGTTAGTTGCAGCGGATAGCATCATTTCCTACTACACCAACAGCAGCCATGGAGGTTATCTTAGAACTACCGCCGCTACTGTTATATATAGAAGGCGAAGCCTGAAAAGCACTTTACCGGCTATCAATTGCTGGTTTGTGGAACAGGACCGTACCCAGAACAAGGCATGTGCAAATGGAGACTACACATAAACTCGACAGATGGAAAGTGATAAAATTTTACCCGTGTACAATTTCAAAAAGAATTATAAAATAAATGTTCCTTCAAGGGAAAAATGGATGAGTTTCGACCTTCAGTTAAGGATTGCCTGGTCTGGTACACGGATGGGTCCAAAACCTATCAGAGAGAGAAACCTGACGAACTGGCAAGAGAAGGGTCTGGTGCTCCACTTACAGGGCCTGAACCCTTCGTCGGGCATATATATATATATATATATATATATATATATATATATATATATATATATGGAGCAATCATAGCTATAGAAGCAAACAAAGCCGAATTGGCACTTACAGAGTGGCCTTACACACACAAAGGCGATGATTGGTGCTGAAATCACGGGATTGCACAAAAGATCTGTAAGCACAGCAGAAAACAGACAAGGTTTGTAACAGGAGCACTGACAGGACACTTTGAAAACCGCAGTCATATCTTTAAAAAACTTGTCGAAAGCCCTGAGTATAGGGTCTGTGCCGAGGCAGAGGACTCCATAGGTCACTTTTTGTGTCACTGCGACTCAATGGCTAGCAAGCGGATGGCCCTCTTCGGAATAGCGTATCCGGAACTAGAGGACTACAGGCACTTCGCACCAGGTGATGTTCTAAAACTGTCCTTCTTCTGCTGTGGGTGAGTAAGGGATGGGGTAAGTACAAAAGAACCCAGAGGTTCCACGTGTTTTCTGAGTATGGGATCTCTTATGCAAGATACTTTAATATACTTCAATTGATCTTATGTCGATGACTCCAATGAATAAATTGCGGTAAATCAAACACTGAACATTGTTACTATTATGATAGATTTACTGAATATAATATGCTGTAACCACGTTAAAAGAAACAGGAAAAATCCGGTTTTATCCACCGGCGACAAAGTTGATAATATAATACAATGAATGTGATAAGAAGCATCTACGTAATGGAAACCATACATAACTTAACATCAATTAATCATTTTTATATCTAAAAAGGCAACGCAATCTTTTAAATTAATATATATAAACGATGTCATTTTTAATTAGGTTTGTGAGTATTTGTAATCTGGACAAAATGCTTTGTAATTTACTTAACTTTTGACATATTACCAATGTGCTGTATCAGCTGGATGAAGCTAAGAAAATTAAATTAGTTACTGAAGCAGAACCGATTTAAAAAACTTGTGCTTATCAAGTGTCATAGTAAATTACTATTTTTGAGTGAGAGAGATTTATAGTCTGTAAACGTGTAAATAGCAGTCGAATTCTAAAAATAGCAGGTGATAAATATAAATGGCTATTCCCAAAATTACTCCAATAAACAAAAACATTTCAACGGATTTATGGATATCCAATATTCTATTTATATATCGTCGACAGGAAATGGCTGCTGCCATTCCACGATTATATCAAGGTTATTGAAATAAAACTAAATGTATATGTTTTAATGATTGACCATTACTTGCCAAGAATGTCACATGCAGGGTTCTGATTTATAAAATTAATATATAGGGCATTAAACTCTACAACGTCCCTTAGAATTTTTACAAAAATTGTTTATAAAATTTTGCTATTTTTTTATATTTAACATTTTGCAGTAAACACTCTTCGTGAATTCTTCATATATATTATAATATCAACCAAATGATGACCCAGACGATTTTGTTTGATTAGTTAGGTTAAATATTGAATGTCGAGGCCGCTTGGCCCATGTCATGACAAGACCTTCATGTGTAATCCCATAGAGACAAGGTGAATTGAATCGTGGCGGTTAGGAAAAGCCTTGCGTGAAGTACCATACAGAAATTCAATAGACAGCATGATGCTAAGTGTGTACGTTCCTATTCTGGACAATTACATGAAAACACACATTATATGTAGTTAAATGATTCTTATTACTTACAAAACGTAAATACAAAATAACATATTGACAAATCACACAGCGTGAGCCAGAGTAGAATATAATCACTGGAAAACTTAATAGCTTGAACGATATTATAGGATCAAAAACAACTCTCTAAAAAGTGCTACATAAAAATATGCACATGGACTCAGTAATGTCATTAACTATATCTTACTGTTGTTGGCTAGTGAATCAAACTGTCACACTTTATCTTGCCGTCTTTTGTCTGTATCAAAGTCTCCAAACAATGTTAATTCTTACAAATAGTGTTCAACGACTAACCCAATTACCTTGTGCCTACCCGAAATAAACGGCCCGTGACACAGAATGTTGGGCAAGGTGACAATAAAATTAAGGGACCTTAGTTCATTAATTCGAAGATTTTGGCTAAAAGTTCCAATATTAAAACACATTGATATTGTATCCACCAGCGGTCAACCTATCCCTTGGACCTATCAGTAACAGTTTTCCTTTAAAGATTATTAAATCGCTGATTATCTTATGTTATTCGCTTTGACCCCTTGACCACAGAAAACCCTTCTGATTTTGCGCGCAAACGCTATATATTATCTAATCTATTTGAAAAATAAAGTTCTACGCTTTAATTATTTCTCTCTCTTCATCATCAAATGAACATCGGCTATCTCAAAATTCTCAAATTACCAAAGTATAGGGAATACTTAGGTAATTTTAGATAGCAAAAGGAATGGGTTTTTTTTTCTATAATTCCGTATCAAAATGAAATATCACTATAATCGAACATTAAAGAAGATACTCGTACATTCATAGTGAAAACGCGAGTACGTACTACGAAGTTAATCAATTCTAAACGCAAATAGAAATTACCATGCAAGCGAAATGGGCGTGGAACCGAGTGGCCCAAGTGAAAACAACGACAAATAATTTGAATTATTCAGTGAATTCGAATCCTGAATCGAATGTGAATTTGCAATGGTGAGCCTTGAGTGATCTACTATGTACTGGAGTCGATAAGTAATACGTGGTAGAGTAAAAGGTGGTAAAGTGCTTTACCTACTTACAATGCGCTAAAATCCTTTAGGACCACAATGTTGAATTTGCAAAATGTTGGATAATAGTTTTTTATTATTCTTTTGGCTGACTTAAAACCTTTTTTGTGAAGAGCAGTAACTACTTATAAGTACACATTAAAAAAAATCTGAAGCCCCTACCTGCTTACTAAGAATAATCAACATCGAAAAACGAAATTGACTACCACGCAAAAAGCTTTAAAGGCAAGTTGTCTGCTTCTAGCCTTTTGCTATAACTCTTCTCATACAGAATTAATTTATCATAAAGGAGAATATTCAACTGAACCATGTCTGAGCACATCCCACACAACGCCTACTCCAGATTGCGGCCCACACATTACGCCCCATACAATACCTATTACCCTCTTTTTAAATGTTAAAATCATCGAATAGTTATAAAAATAACTGATTTTATAAAGCAAATAACACCGATTCTATGGAAAATTCCATAACGAATAAATTTTGCAATTAAATGTTCTTTCGAGCCTTTTCCTTATATCCTACCTTTCGCCCTCTGTACTTCATTTATTATCTATAGCATATTTTAGGTCCTGAGCTTCATTGTAACAAGTTTTCTTTTCATTCAGTTTGTTTCAAATTGCAATAATAATGTTCGAGGTTATATAAATATCCTTCAGTTCCAATGTTATATTCTCGGGAGTACTGCAATGCGTTACTCTTCTCGATAAATCACCCCAAGGTCAAGTTAACGAGATATCCCTAGAGCTCCGCCCTTGATGTAAGAAAGATGGCGAAATGAAGATGACGAAGATGCTATTAGCATTTGTTTACTCAGTAGTATGCTTTTCACTAGCTATTTATGTCCCATTTTTGGGCAAAAGTCTTCGTTGATTCTACACATTTAAATCTTCTATTGCTGCCTTCCAGTAGATACTAATTGGTTTTATTTTTTTTCGCAATATATTATTCGCTTAGTCTTATCTTTATCTAGAATTTTCTATTTAGTTTTATATATATCGCTCTAATCTTTTTATTACAAACATCTCTATTTACAAAATTTCTTAGAAACAAACCCTTTAAAAATATTCACTTTAAACTACTTAACGGGAAATGTTTATATAGTGTTAAAGCATTTTAGACAGTAAAATTGACAAAGCGCAAATAATGCTCTCAAAATATATTTAGATATAATGATAATATTTGACTGGTTTAATTGAATTAATTTAAGTGTTAATGTGTAATGTAGATTGAATTGTTTTAATTTTCTTTGCATACCTAATAAGGTTGATTGTGCGGCCATATTGTTATTTAATACCAGACTGTACACTTTCATTGCAAATAAACTATATCTTTCGTTCTTTTTTTCAAAATGACTCATTTATTAGAGTATTCTAATAGACAAATTATATATATTTATTGAGTCATATAGGAATAGGAAATGACACGTTATTTATGGCAAGCTTAATCATATCAGTACTATTATCTATTCTGTGATGGTGTGATCATTAATGAAAACAGATAATGAACATTGTGCAAATACACAATGCAATATATGCCCCAAACAATTTTTTTTTTAATCAGTAAAAATCACTTTGGGTGAAAAGAATATGGCTTGTCCAATGTCAAGACTGGGTTCGTCGTAGCTCTAGGCCTTGGCCTCGGGCTCGGGTGCGTGGGATGACGTCGCCATGACGTCATGTCCGCAGTTTGATCATGCGCCCTCGCCCTCCAACTCAGACAATAAGTCGCCGAAAACTGAATGAGGGTGACCTTCCACACTTCATTTCCTTTGCTTTTTATGTGGCCTCAAGGAAAACATTACAAGCTCAATAAGGTAGTCACAGTCATGAAAATGTTCTATAATCTTTTTTTCATTGAATCGTACCCAAAATATTTAAGATTCCGTTGTATTTATACCAATTATCTCTATAAAGAGGTGAAGACAATTCAGCAGTATTGTCATACTTTAAAGTTTTAATATGTCTATTAAAACTTTATGCTACTATTCTTAGACATGGTTGTGAAAAATAATCATCCACATTGAAACTAAAAATCGATAGGAAGCGGCAAAGCATTGAACGTATTCCTTTAGAATACTAACAAAACATTTCTAACAAATTGCGTTACAATTTGCAAACTGAGTTATACTAATTTATCGAATAAACATTACTGTTACAAAAATAACTCATTCATAAAATTAATAAACTATGAGCCTGCTAAAAACTATAGTTTATTAGAAACCTTACGTTTACGGTTCTATATTTAACTCTACCTTTTTTCCACGTAATAAGAAGCTTATCGTTGGATTATTGCGTATTATCTTTGTACATTTATTCAGTTTTCTATTAATAGATTTTTCTACTGTTTGCGAAAAGGCTTCATTAGATAGAATATGACATTATGAAATGAGATTATAATCTAAAAGCAGCAAAAATCCACACAACTGCAAAGTATGACATTTAATTTCGAATTTCGCATACCAAAATACTTTACATTTAAGTCAAATATTTTTTTGTTATCGCCTTTTAACCTTATTTTGATACTACTTCACTCGATAGGAATAGAAGTTTAAAAAGAATGACTTTTTGGCGCCAATAAAAATATGATTTTTTACGATACACATAACCTTCCTAATATAAGTTAATCTCTTTTCCTAAACCGTTTCCTGGGAACAAGATTAATAAATACACTATCGGTCTATGAATTCCTAGAATACAATGACTATTGGTATGTCTATTTTTTAATACATAAGCTAACATTATATTGTAAAAGGAAACCTTTTTGGCCTACTACTATTTATACACCTCAACTTGTATTAAAAGTCAAGATTCGAGTCCGAGATTCAGTCAGAAGACTGAATCTCGAATCAACATTTATTTTCAAGCTAAGTAAAAGCGATTATTACTACGCAATCGTTTTTTAGCTTATTAAAGCTCTACATTAAAAAGATTGATGGACGATCTCGTATACATGCTATACAATCTTTGGATAATTTGATGTTGTGACATTGTCAAATGTAATTCCCTAAACATTCTAATTTTTATCTGTATAGTGGCATCACGCACCATTCGTATTATTTCATCAATCTTATGCAATTTATTTATGCGATATCAAGTCACGGGACTGTTTTGGGTCGCACGCCCCCACTGAGACAGTATTCGTAACCTCGTCAATACAACATTTTCAGGTATATTAATGTACTCTCCGACGGAGATGTGACCGGATAAATAGATTTCATGATGGCTAAAAACAAATGTGTAAACAACTGAAAAATACGTATTTACACTCGTCGGCCCAGGTGAGAAAATTTTGAATAATAACATGCTTAGTTTTTGTTTATAAACAAGGATGTCCAAAAATATTTTTGCTTACTATTGATAAATGAAGATAGTATTCTAATTCAAGTGTTTCATTTTATCGAATACGTATAAGATAAACGAAAGTTTTATCAACAAAAGTGAATAACATATGCTCAGAAATGACTCAAATGTGACAAAAGAATATTGAAAAACATGTGTTGCAAATATATTCGTTCTGAAATCCTTTGATTTCAATAAATCTTGATGACTGTCATACTTTGAAAACTTTTGTCAGTACATTGATGCAGATTTAATTTTCTTTTCTAAAAATCTCAATTTAACATGAACAATAAATCTAGTTTAAGAAGATTACAAAAGATTCGTCAAATAAAACGTATGTCATGTTTCTGTATATAGATCAGATATAGATTAGATATACCTACTTAGAGATTGGAGAAAACCAAAGTAAAGGTGGTGAGTGAAGGCTGGTAGGTAAAATTTATGGTACGAATGAACTGACTAATGACAGAATAGAAGTCATTGACATTGTAAGATCATCCTATGACTACAATTGCATTTATGGAAAAAATTTAACCGATTATGTCAAAATTTTGTGCAAATAATTAATTGTATGATTGCATTTTCGAAGGAGTGGATGAAACATTGGCAGAGAATAGATTCCTGACGATATATGGAAGGAATAAATATAAGGCGCCGATCCCAGATAGTAGGAAAAGATAACATTTGCAGGTTTGCATCTCAGAAATACTTTCTATACGAGTATTCCGTCCGTGGTAAGCAAAGTGATTGTAACCGATGATTGTAACGTTATAATACTGATCAAGCCATCGAACTTTGACTTTCTTTTGGCAAGCTTATATTATCCGATGTCGAACGAAGCTTGGCGTTTTTCCAAGCTAATGTAATAAATAGCAATCTCGCCGTTATATACTAAGATCGTGACGGAAATAGTGCATTTTCGCGTAAATTCGTCGGGTCTCGGAAAGAAATTAATGGCGCCATTACGAATTATATGCCTCGTCCATGACGCATGTCGTATGCATTCCTGGGAGAAGCAATTTTCGTTGGGCCACTGCTGGAAAACGCTGGGGTTAAATTTATCTCTACTAAAACTCTAAATTCTAAAAAATAACTAAACATTGTTGAGATCTCGCCACCAATGGTTTGATAGGCATACTATAACAGTACAAATGCTAATTTATGTGCATGTGGGACTATTTCTTGCCTATTTACATTCTTTTTGAGTTGGTTACATGATTAATCGATTCTGTAAACCCCTGTGGTTTATTTTTACCACCTACTAAACATGGATACATAAGAGCATAATCTTTGTATGTCAATTAACATAAATGCAAGAGAAATTAGCCA
The DNA here is from genome assembly GCA_947363495.1 of Euzophera pinguis. Classification (NCBI taxonomy): domain Eukaryota; kingdom Metazoa; phylum Arthropoda; class Insecta; order Lepidoptera; family Pyralidae; genus Euzophera; species Euzophera pinguis. Next base: position 4,695,386 of record OX376164.1, read on the forward strand.
TAAACATTTCTAAGAATTCTAGCGCGCTATTATTAAACATATATGGCTGGCATAGTAACATGATCATGCAAACTCACAGTAACAAAACTTATTGTCAACATTGGATTGATGACTAATAGTAGGCTGTGCAGATAATACGGTGCCACCGAGTATGACCTTCGTGATAACTGCATCGGTAAAAATAACCAGAGTTGCTAGCCTACTTACGCGCAGCATACATCTAAAAAGATGATACTAGGAAAGCGAGAAAATATGTGAGGTAGGTATATTTTAATTAAAACGAGGAAATACTTTAGGTATTTTTCTTAATACATTTGTTATGTTTATCTTATTTGGAACTCTTGACTCTCTGTGGAAGCTACCAGAGTCCCATTTTTTTTATTCATTCATGATATACATTCGGTATTAAAACCTTGCAAGGGATATTCCAAGTTAAGAATGTAAATTGTAGATAATTATATTAAACAAGCATTACTTTTGTTCCCAGTTGCCACCAGCGGTAACAAAAAAATAGCGGTAGCGGCTAACGGCGGTCGGGGAATAACTCCGAATAGAGTCGAATATTTGCAGAATATATAGAACCAACAAAATCCTATTAGTTATTGTGTGCTAGAATGCCTATAAACCAGCTTTCTCAACTACATTCCGGTTAAAAGGGTGAGGTAGGCATTTTAATTATGGATTCATGGTAAAAGATGCCAGGCCTACAAGTTCACGAACGTCCGCCTATTCTGTAGAATGGTGTGGCCGAATTACGCAAATCGTATTTTTTCAGTGAAAAACATACAACCTACAGTGAAACTTTGTACGTTCTTATTCTTAATATACTAACTACTCTTATAAAATTTATGTAACTTCCAATAGAGCTATCAAAAAACTATAAAAATTATAGGCCCATCTATAGAAATTGTAGAGTTACCTGCATCAGCGCATCGATCGCATCAGCATTTGCATAAAACGCTAATGAAGCTGTAACTTTATGCTATCAAATCACATTCTCCGAAGGCTTCAGAGGTAGTTTCGAATACGCAACGCAGCCAACCACGTGTATACTTAATGTTAATGCACAGAATAGATAATATTACTGAAGTTACAGTAACTACCTGCTATTCTCTCGTTTATAACTTACAGGGGGTAGAGCCGATATTGGGGCGAAACAAGGCCGCCGCCCGCTTAAAGAATATAGTAGGTTTGTAGATGAGAAATCAGATTCTGGGATAAGGCAATGTGCTAACATATCCAAAGAATGTAACAAATGTGGTAATGGAATAGGTACCGAATACTGAGCATAAGATACGCCCGAGAAAGGAAAGAATTTCCTCGCTCCCATATCTAAATGGAATGTTTTTTCAATACTAAACAATGTCAGCTACATATTACTTCTCACACGATATCGGTCAAGTATTCGGCATTAAACAGATAACAATATCGCGACAATAACAATGCAGCCACATGTCACGAGGGATATTTTGTAAATACGGCTCTGACACTTTCGTGGAACCATATTTTTTTTTTAATTTTATTTATTTCAATATATAATCAGACTTAAACAGTATTAGCAATCTGCCAAACTGTGTAACAGTTTGTCGGCAGTTGTTCTCGTAACTATTACTTATTCAACATGTACCATTATGTTTTTCTAAGAATTTAAACTTACAAAAGAAAGATCACATCTCAATGAAATAAACAACAAACGAAATACAATTCTCCCTCTCAGGGACTAAATTACAGCTATATAATTTAAACATTGAAGCATCCATACTTCCATACCAACATCACAAGTTCGAAAGTCTGTCCGTCTGTCCCTCTGTCACGCCTTCTCAGCCAACCTTGCTGGACCGATTCTGATGAAATCCGGCACGAGTACCCGAGACCAAACACAGACCACTCCCACACACAGGCGGAGCCTCGGGATACAGCTAGTACAGTTTATTCCGAAAGTTCATTAAGTCTGTTTTAACATAAACAATATTTTTATCCATTTCGAATTAATCTTATAACCGATAGTACAAATACATTATATGTAGAGCTATTACGGATTATCCTTGAATAATAAAGTAAGGTAGGGCTTTTCCAGTAAATGCCGATGCAACAGCGGGGTTGTGCATGTTCAGTCTATGGCAGACATATTGAAATGCCTCAATTGTCCAGTCTCCTGCAAAGTTGAGAATTTGGAGGGGACTAACGACAAAGCGGTTGAGGCGGACACACACATTTAAATGAATAGCCATTCGAATCGCAAAGAAGTGCTATTACTAGAATGAATGAACATCAATACTTGCCAAAATATATCGATCTAACTACAATGATGTACAGTTGTTTATTATTGGCAGTAAAGTGTAGAAAATCAATAAATCAGATGGTTTGTCAAATTGGAATGTTAAGAACTCATGTAATGAAATGCGCAACATTTTGAAAGACAACTTTACTTCCTTGGTAGTGAAAATATGAATGTACTGTAAGTAATCAATAAATTGTTACGTTAGTTGTAAATGGATTGTGTTATAAAAATCGGTATTAGTATTCTACCCAGTAATATACGAGTATACAGTAGCATTTGTTGAATTAATTGGGGGGTAGTTTGACATTCATTTGAATGAATAGGTGGGCCAAACTTATAATTAAAAACTTCATATTCATTAATTATTATCATGAATGTGTGTATCAAAGTGTGTGTGTGACGAACTTGTACCTAAATAGTTACTGTCTACTCTTCTCGTAATTTGAGTATCTAACTCTACCTAATTATAACGTAAGCTAATACGTTCTAGATGACCACACCAGTTATTATTTATTAAAAATAACTGGTACCTCTATTACTGAGAACATGTTGGTAAAAATGACAAACAAATATTTAAAACTCTTCGTACTTGTGAGTTGCGCACTTTACAATAATGTAAAGAACAGGGGAAAACCTATATCACGAGGTCTAGAGCTAAAGGTCAATGGCAATCACTAGATCCAACCACAAAGGAAATTGCAGTTCTAAGAAGACTAACTATAATAAATGTGTGATATACATAAATACTTACGCCAAGTTTAGAAAAAAAAATTGCCAAACAAAATATTTTTTCCCAAAGGAATGATGGAAAACTACGAGTAGTGTTTAACGCCTCTATGATTTTGATTCTGGATCACAAATATTAAAATTTTATCATCGATTACACGCCCGAGTATTCAAAAATAAATACACTTCTTGGAGTATTTGCTCGACGTATCAATAAAAGGAATTTTCCAACTTGATAATGCGATAGCGTCTTTTCATACCCGGTGAGGTGTTCATTTGTTACATCACATTCTATTTAAAGCAGACACGCCTTCTTGCTGCTTTGATGATAATTATGGTGTGATGTAGCACAATATTTACTTATTTTTCAGGGTCTTATTAATTATAAAAGTTGTTTAACGATTATTCAAAGGATTGGTTGAAAAATTCATTTAACTTTCCATTTCCCATATCATAGCCAAAATTTTTGTTGGTCTAATCGTGTGTGTCGGATGTAACATGACAATTCCTTCCAATGCAAAGTTTGTACAAGCTTTTATTTTACTTGCAATGTAAGTATGTATGTCTTTTGTGCGGGTGGAATTTTGCAACTCAATTTTGAAGCAGGTATCTTCAACCGATTAAAGTGATTTTTTTTCTATCAAATGGGAGTTAATTGTAGCCGATGACATAGTTGTAACAAAAAATACATCACGAGGTTCTTAAAACAAATTCACGTGATGGTAACTTATGATTAAATCTAGATTCATCTCGACCGAGGAAGATATTTCACTAAAGCCGTTTTATCAAAACGATTCAGACGATGCTACTTTATTCATCAAGCCGTATTTTTTAGTGTCTTATAAAACACAAAACCTTCTGTCTGTCTCTCTGCAAAGAACTTGAAACGTGTGTAAACATTATTTGAAGCAAGACCAAAGGTGGATGAAGAGTAGGAGTAAGGTAAACGTAATTAAGTTAAATAAAAGGTTTCCTCCTGGAAACGTTGACAACTTTTGATCGGCAGGGAACAATATAGGTCTGAGAAAAGAAAAACTTTATTAATCTTAACCATTTATATTAGTAGTATTCCTAAACAAGACTATTGTATTAGAGTAAGAGCATAAAAAGGTAAACATTTGTATCAACAATATCATTGTCATAGACGCTATTGGCTCTTTATTTTCTTTCTCCAGTAACTTGTATTATATTTTACGCAATGTGTTACGCCAGAAGTACCTTCGTCAACTATAATTTATATCACACATATCTATTATTACTTCAACTAAATTGTGCAATAGGATTACAAGAAGACTTATGTAATGATGACGCTATATGAAGAATAATAATTCTGGTAAAGTGCCCAGTAGTTACCAGTCAGTTCCTTTATAAATGCTGATTGGGTGGGAGCCATCTTAGTTCATAATTCTAAAGAAGGTGACACGGGAGTATGTTAGTCCAGAGATAGGACAGGTTAATATTATAACAATATTTCCAGTCCAGTTATGAGATTTCTAAATCAATAGTGACATTGCAAATGTATTTACAAGTATTTTACGAAAGATTAGAGTACCAATTAGGGGTTATATTATTATAAAAAAATATAAATATTATTCAAGAAACATATAATCCTTATGTGAATGCGTAATTCCGACTCGCCTCTTTTAAGAACTGTTTTGGTTTAAAATTTCTAAAATAGTGTTATTAATTTTAACGTAATTTCTTATAAGACTGTTACCCCGAGGGATAGTGTATCAAACCTCATGTGCCTCGGAATTACACGGGTTGCTAGGAGTTCCTTAGAAACCCCAAAGATCATATTCGTATAGCAACAATAAAACTACACATCTTGCCTTCACTGGCGACAAGCAACGCTCACGTAACTTCAAATAAACACAGGCACTACGCAACCGTGGAAAAATACTAAACATTTGCAAAATAACCGAGAAGCTAGCTTATTCTAGTTAATTATACCGTCGTACAAGCGTCCGAGTATTTTACTGATAAGTTGAATGTTGTACTAGATATCACCGGTGGCATAGAATAGAAAATACGATGGATTCACTCATTTAATTTCAGGATAATCAAATACAAGATTTCCTACAATCTATCAAAACAGCAACAATGATTGCTCTTCATGGTTGATTAAGCTCAAATAGTTACGAACAATGGTTATCTTAACCGCGGCATTGATGAAACAGCCGGTTTGTTGTGTAAAGAACAAAACAAAAGAAGTGCAGATGAGTCTAGCAACATTGTAATTCAATAACATTGCAAACATATTGCAAACGACATCGAGCGACAATTCTGTGCTTTCCTTATTTCAATGTCGACAATCGCGGTCATTCGTTTGGATGACCGTAAAATTACTGTTATGTAACTAGTTTTTCCATTGAATCCACCGTATTTTTAAGTAACAGGTTTCTATTAAATTAACGTCTCAACAAAAAAAACACAAAACAATTTAAATTTACTTAGCGTTAGCGTACATAATAATAATGAATGCATGAATGAATGAATGAACAGTTTATTGCACCACTTACATACTTATGAGAAAAGATACAGCACAGAAACCAATTAACATTAAGATAAATGAGAAGTCTGTTTTAAATATATGTTAATACTATAAAGTAAAGAAAAAAGAAAAACGAGATAAAGTTGCCATTAAAATTAGGAAGTAAAAAGTTTATTAAGAACATAAAACTATTATGAGAAATTAAACATTTTAGAAATTTAGACGTCATAAATTCTGTAGCGCAAGCCAATTAAATAAACCAAGCTATTTAGACAGATGTAGGAGCAATGCCTTTGTACTAGAACTAACAATATTAGAAGTGTAAAATCTACAAGTGTCTCATTCCATGCTTATGGTGAACGCATTTGTGAAAAACTTTTTTGCAGGAAAATGTATTTTATGGGCATTAACAAAATTACTAATAAACATTCTATATTTATTGCCCACACAATATTTATTTACAAAATCTTTAAACTTCTCACGTTTTTGGGGCTCAAACTCTGCCAACATTGTTTTCTTTTAAAGTGTTATTTTTCTTCAAAGTTTACATCACTGCTGTCCTGATTTAATTTACGTTTCGCTGTGTACTTCTAGCTATAATTAATATTTAAACCATCAGTTATTAGTTGCAGAAGATGTTAATAAAAATAGTTAATAAATTTCAAAGTTATTGCACTTTGAAGTTGCATGTATAGCTTGTCCCGACCGTCACGAGAGAGTCACAAGAGATAAAAAAAATCCTAAGTTCAAAATGTGCATGTCAGTAATCAAAAAACTATTATAAATTAAGTCAGAATTTTAGACACAAAGTTTTTTTTTTTTTTTATTTCGCTGCATTTGTATTTAATCCATTTTTATTAAGATTTTAATTTGTCCCGACCGTCAACAAACAAGCAATTTGTGTCATTTTTAAATGGTGAATTGTTTATTTTATTTTTTTAATTATGAATTTCGTAGATGAGAATAGTTAAACATATATTTTGAGATGGTTTTGGAAGTGAGAACACCTCGGCTCAGGAAGAGATAAGACAAGAAAATAAAAATTCTAATAATTTATGCACAGCTAGAATTTGTATGTTTGTCATTGATGAAAATGATACTTTCCAATTTAAAAAACAAAAAAATATTGAAAATCTTTTAGAATTTACTGGTGGTCTATATGTTGACTTTAAACCATCTATAGTATCATCTAAAGCATTTAAAATGCTACGTTTATATTATTTATTTATAACATTTATGTTATAATATCTAATAAAAACATGAAAGTAAGTGGACTAAGTTGTATTGATTTCTTACTTGTCCCGTCCCGACCGTCACAGACTTTAAATTTCTTTATCTTAAAAACAGTTGATGTTTAAGAGTCATTTCTCATCACAAATTGTAATAGCAATCTTCAGGTGTAACATATTAAAGAATCAAACATATCAGACATTTAGTTTAGCTGAAATCAAGTGCTGTATCACAGTATATATATATTTGTACATACAAAAGCGTGGTAGCCGGCAGAGTGCGTGTCCCGACAGTCACACTGCTTTCGTCATTAATTTGACATAGTAAACAACTGAAATTTCTATTTATTTGTTGGGATTATTATTAAACATTTAAAGACCTAATAAACTTCATATGTTTTTACTTAGGTATTATTTATCAAGATATTTGAAATAGTATCACAAAAAATAGGACAAAATGTCCCGACCTTATTTTTTATACAACTAAGTATACAAACAGGCGTACGGCCCACCTGATGGTAAGTGGTTCCCGTAGCCTATGAACGCCTGCAACACCGGAGATGTCACGAGCGCGTTGCCGACCCTGAAACTATTATTATTATGAATCTATTAAAATTTTTATGGCGTACATTTTCACTCAATGTGAAAAATTTACTAGTCAATTCTTTAAATAAATATTTATAAAACATATATTTTAATATGACACGATTTTTATGGACTTAATAAGTATAACAAGTTAGTAGAATTTGCTCTACATATAATATGAGTAATTAATACTCAAAAATATTTACCATGTTTATCTTACAAAAAAAAATACAGACTTTTCATACAGATAACAAAAAAGAGGTAGGTAAATAGTAACTATTTTCATATTGATTAAACTAAACTTCCTGCAAGCCACTGTTATAATCGAATACAAGCACTTACATGCAATCTTTCGCTATATATATCGAGAAATATTTTTTTCTCGCGTATAACCGAAGGACCAATAAACAGTCACCTCTATTCTCTCGATGATAAGTCTCATGAGAAGTATTGTTGATATTGCGTCATTCATCGATAAAAAGTTATACAGCCAGTCAGACTGCCGCCCCGTTATCCTCGAAGTCTATTTAGACAGTAATGATTAAAAAAAAAATATTTGCTACAACATGCCATAGTAACAGGTAAACTTAAGCTATTATGCATTAAACAAAATCTGAATATTATTTCGCTAAAATAAAATCTAAAGATTTCTAACATTGTATAATCCTATTATTTATTGTTTGGTATTCTTGTCATGTCAAAATAGCTCTATTTCCTGCATTATATTTTTAACAATATTTTGCCATCTCTTTTGCCCGGTAAATCGCGATCACTGTAAGTAAATATTATTTTCATCGCTAAAAATATTTGCCACGCGCAATATTTGATCGCAATTTCCTCGTTTTCCCTGTAGATAAACGGTTATGCCAACATTTATACAAAACAATGGTTAGGAAAGTACTCACTATTAGTAGTAACTACCACGGTAACTACGCAATTTGTAAGTTTGTTTGGATAAGATGCGCAATTCAATATGTTGCATCTCAAACAAACAAATCGAAATCCCACAAATTTCCACGATATTTACAGATTGAAATAGTGAATCAGTGCAAACCAGCTATCAAATTATCATACAATGCGATGCAATGGTAAGGTGAAATAGATCACAATTAAATTTGATCATTATTATGCAGGAATTTAGGAATAAATGAAAGTTAAAAGTTACAAATCACGATTAGACTTATTACGCCTTTATTTTCAAGTTCTTTGATACGACTCATTTTGCGACTTAATAATTATTTTCTAACATGTGGTGTTTTAATAATGCGACATAGATATACGTTCTATATTGAAACATACAGATTACTTGATATTTAAAATTCAATGTGGCATAGCCTTCAAAATATCAGCTCAATGTCTTAGACGTAGGTAGTCCCAATAGGAATTGGTTATTCTAAATTTAGAATTCAAAACCGGTATACGGTAACTGATGTACAAGTTTTGAATCGATAAAAAACAGACGTTACACAATTACCATCAAAAACATCGTCTAACGATGATAAATCGAGACTTCTGATTAATAATAATAAAACGACTTAAAACCATGTTATATTGTTTGATCAATTCCCTGAATTAATTAATATTTATAAAGTACCTAGATGTAAATAAACCTCTTATCCTATCTTTTCGTGCACATTTTTTACTTTTTTACTTTGTATACTTACTTACTGTGACTTATTTATTATATATATTATATATATTTTGTATACTTATTTTTTAATAATTTATAAAGTGATTGAGAACATTTCTTGATGAGTCAGATTAAAGAACCTTGGATCAGAATCATTTAAGACAAAAAAACAAAGACAAAAAGACGAATCAACGCAATTGGCCAATTCATAGAAACCAGTACAAATTCGTTCAGTCAGATATTTAACGTGACTAATAATGACTATCAACCAGAGCCACGTCCAAGCAAGATTTCGCTTGATAATATGTATATATTTCCTCTTACTTAGTTCCATTTTCAATCAATCAAATCAATCGACTTGGAAGCAAAAAACGAAAATTTTGAAAGACTTAAATAAGAATGGTCGAAAGAACTCTTGTTTGAAGAAGAAACTTAAATTTTCATCAATATAATAACAGTTCACCATTTAGATAAACATTTCTACCTGTCAAGAGTGCCAACTAACGCTTAAAGAAGACACCAAAGCTGACCACTAGGACACATTAAGAAAGAAAGACGATATGTATAACGTCCACAAAAGAAATCTCAACAGTTAACTTTATCCCTATTAATTTTGACCTCAGCAGTTTCGTAAGTAAAAATCTTCTATAACCCAACTTAAAAAGGAAACGTGTACCATCAATCAAAATTACGATAATAAGATCAAACATTCACAAATCTAAATGATTCATCTATTGTTAGTCCCTAACGAAAACAGTCTTAGGAATTCATGGATTTTGGCCTAACGCCATATGAATGATGACTACGGGAAATATCATTTCATAGACACTCTACAGCAGATCAACAAGAGCTATTTTTAATATATCGGTACAGAAAATGCTTTCGTTTACTGATAGGCAGATCCGTACAATATTATGTTCAGAAGTAAGACGCAACAAGATCGAGCACTTTCGTATCTCCAATTTTGTATAGTTTACCAGTGTGGAACAAAAAGATATTCCATAGTCACTTATAATTTGTAATTTGTTGTACTTCAACGCTGAGTGCAGCTGTTAGTTTTTTTGTTGGATTTATTTTATCAATTAATGCTTTCTTCCTTATATTTTTGGCGCCACAGAACATTGCGATCACCTTTATAGAAAATTTGTAAACTGCTTATAACCAGAAAGTTAACATCAATCATACTAGTGGTATCAGATAACAGCTTCACCCTGTCTGTAACCAGTTAGATAAAATGCGTAGAACCGTGTGGCACGTGGATATCACGTCGTCGTGGTCAACTTGTATTTATAAGGTGATTGTGTCAAGTTGAAGTCATCAATACAAAGTGGGCGTTTACTTTACAGTTACAGTAATATTAACATTTCTGTAGCTTAGAAAGACGCAGAAAGTGCGCAAAATATTTTGAACAGCTATAAACATATTTCATGGCTTAGCCAGTGCGTGCAAGGTTTTACTTTCATTTGATACTGCCTGCATTGTTAGTAATTTAATTTCTTTGTCAATTATCTTAACACTCATAGGATAAATCGAGTCAAAAAAGATCGCAGGTTGCTAAAAGTCAAAGGTCCCAGAGCATCCACATGCAACTCACAAATAGAATGTCATACAGATGACAGTAACGGAAAACAAGATAATGACGATAGAGGAAAAACGAGGAGTAATAAAAAACAGGGTTACTTCCGAGACCCGCACCAGCGTTAAATATAAACTACGGAAAACTACTTTTGAATATTAAAATCTCATGACATCTGACACAACAGTCTAGTCGTCTGCGTATCAGCCTGAGGGTTAAAACATTGGTAACTTGTGTTTCTGGCACTCTGCGTCTAAAGGAAAGTTGCTTTATCAGGAAAACGCATTAACATAACTATTGAACAAATATTCAAGAGTTTGAACGCAAAATAGGCGAAATTCAGCAGCAATGAACGGTTCTTTTCTTTCTCCATTTCTACACTAATAATATCTACGAGAAAACCTATTGTGGTTTTCTGAGAGTGTTTTGATCTGAACAATCTTTCGGGGCCTTTTAATAAATCACATGCCTTTTTGACTGATATTTCTCAGTTCACGGGGATATTTTGATCATCACATCACATGCGCATGAATAATCGGACTGAGAGCATCATGATAAATTCCATAAATCTAACCTATTTGTTATTATCTCATAAATCCTTGACGTTTAAATAGCATAACATTAGTTGGTTGTCAATAATTAATTATGGAAAATAGATCCGATACTATCGTAGAAACATCAACACAGTAACAAGTGTCGAAGTGCAAGCCGGAAGAATGCAAGTAGTGTAACTATGTGAAAACATACAAGTGCGGTTATTCTGGTGCGGGTGGGTACTTTGTCGACATCGTGACAAAACACGTGAGATCGGAGATTCAATAACAATAATTCAAATGAGAAATTTATAAGTATGGAAGTCTTATTTTTAACCTAAAATATTCTGGTCTGGTACTACAATTTTCGCGCGACGCTTTCGTTATGTTTTTTGCTAGGTACTGCATGAGTCTTTCTTCAACCAGTACCATACCATAAAGTACCTAGAAAGCAACCCGTACGCTTGGCTTATTAAACTGTGATGATTGATAGATGTAACCCAACAAGACCTATTTAGACTGTTTGTGTGAGACTCGATACCGTTACCTCAGAGATTGTACTATGTCCAAGTGTTGCAATAGTGAATGGTGCATTCATGAAGCGACGTACATGTTGGATGCAACCTTGTGTCTAGTTGCCAGGTTACTAGCGCCGCATTACTCATCACCTTCGTCCAAGCGTGGTTCGCAGTTGCGTCCTCAGCTTAAGCTTCAGAGAACGCTTTTAATCATGGTCCTAGATTTGGCGGTACGTTATTGTTTTTACTAGACTCATCACCTCAGCACATTTCCGGTTGTATGTTAGTCGATTTTAAGACCTAGGACCGCTGATAGACGGTCGTGTCTTTCCCAAAGATATCCCAAGATATACTAACGATAAACATAACTAAGATTCGCCATTATTTATCACAGGCCACATTCTTGGAGATGTTGTAGGAATCCTTTAGCAGTCAGCATTTTGAGATCAAATTTTAAGATATCGACGTGAACGGGAGCTGTCTATTCTTAAGGTGGAAACAACAGTGCTGCTGAAGCTTCAGTTCTTCAATTTTCAGATTTAATTAATTTACTCAAAGAATGGTTACATCCATTAAAAATATTCAATCCTAAAAAAACGTGTTAGTGTAACTCTAAAGAATCAGAAGCATGATATCCATCTTTGAACGTCTGCGTATTGTCATTACATAATTAGTTTAAAAGACAAGAAAACCCAGAAAATATTAAGAACTGTTCCGTTTAGCAATGCGAATGATTATAATTATACTGCGACGGCGGCAGTGAGTTATTTTGGACACCTCTGACCCACAAATAATGTAATCCCTTGAGAAAATGACAATATCTCTTTAAAACAGACGGCTGTAAGGAAGTTAAGGTTCCATTGGCAAGATGTATGCAATAAAGTTTCGTGCCTAAATATGAACAGTCAGATGGCTTCTTTTTTAAGATTTTGGATGGAAATCATAAGTTTACTGTCCGCTAAGAACACTTTGAATTTCCATACAAAATCGTAACTATGTCTGAAATTTGCAAAATCCGAACAAAATCCTATATAATGTTATATGAGTCTCCTCAACCACGCATGTTTTTCCAGTTGCATCCTCAGTTTGCGCCTCAGTGCACAGGGGAGTCTTTTAATCATGTTCGTAGACTTGGCGATACAGCTTAATCACTATTGTGGATAACATTGTAGATTCCTGGCGGACAGTAACTTATGATTTCCATGCGAAATCAAAAGAGAAACTAGCGACTATCTAGCAAAAACTCATGATAAGTACTCTACCATAGAAATTGCCAGTTTTCAAAAAATATAATTCTTAAAGAGAATTTTTAAAGTGCCTTTTATCGAACCGATTACTCGTATAAATATGTATTTTCTCTGTTTTAAGTGGCGTTTTCACACATTCCTAGTTAAAGGTTTCAGAGGGCTATAACATAGCACAAAATACATAAAACTATAGCTAGTTATAGTCATTTTTGCAAACAAGTAAAATTAATCTTACAGAATTAATAACGCACGCGTGTTTTATAAGGCGTCGCGTCGTCGGAAAACATTTATTCAAGTATTTTCACCTTTCGCTCAAAGTCCTTGCACTTCTGTTTTCAATCCTAAAATAAATGCATACCATACATCCTTTATTGGTCTTTATTTGTGATGTAGCCAACGACACATGCATGACATATAAATATTTTACACAATGTTTTCTTTCTTTGTATTATACGTGGGGCGCACTATAAGTTTCCGGAATGAATATGAAAAAATACTATTAAAGGTACAAAATTAATTTATTGTTTTTCAAAATAATCTCCCTTGGCGTCTATGCACTTTTTCATTCGATGAAACCAGTTTTGAAAACTTTTGTGCCACTCCTCTGTGGTGACCTCTGAAACGTGTTTTTCATACTCCTCGACAGCCTCTTCTGGTGATGAAAATCGTTGACCGGATGAAAATCGTTGACCGCGTAATTGGTTCTTAATTTTTGGGAACAGAAAAAAGTCACAAGGTGCCAGGTCGGGACTGTATGCAGGATGACTCATGAGTTCTACATTTTTCGCCTTCAAAAAGTCGTTTGTCTGTCTGGCCGTGTGAGAACTAGTATTGTCGTGGTGCAGGATGATACGGCGTTTACGGTTATTTTTACGGAGTTCGTCAATAACTTCCGGCAAACAAATGGTCGTGTACCAGTCACTATTCACTGTACGACGATTCTCTAAAGCAACAGTAGCCACGTGTCCAGTTGTATTAAAAAAAGAAGCAATCATCCGCTTAGATGCACTTTTCACGCGCGCCACTTTGGTTGGTTTCGGCTCATCTTGAAAGACCCGATTGCTGCTTTGTTTTGGGATCGTAGCAATAAATCCATGTTTCGTCACCTGTTACTATGTCCCACACCAAATTTGACGCACCTTCGTTGAATCTGGTAAGCATGGCACTGCACCAAGTGACGCGGTCCGTTTTTTGAGCCTCGGTCAAGTTGTGTGGGATCCACCGCGAGCACAGCTTTCTCACACCCAAATGTTTGTGTAGGATTAATAGTATTTGACTCATGCCTATTTCTAAGGATGCGCGAATTTCATGGTAGGTCACATGCCTGTCTGTTTCAATCATACGGCGCACGGCATTGATGTTTTTGTTGGTCACAGCGGTGGACGGCCGACCATCGCGAGATTCGTCACTGAGATTGATACGACCACGCTTGAATTCTGCAAACCAGCTATAAACAGTTGTCTTGCATGGTGCTTCATTGCCAAAAGCTGTTTCAAGCCGAGCGATGCTCTGTTGACCTGTCAAATTACACTTAAAATCGTAGAAAATCATACTACGAAAATTTTCCCGAGTTAAATCCATGTTGATGCAGACACACAATTTTTTAAATGGCGCCACAAGGTAAAAATAAAAGACAGTCAGATGAAACAAACTGCATTCTACAGCCAAAGAGTTCTATTTTCAAATGTTGCAATAAATTTTTAAATATTGTTGATGTAAGTGGCCAGTTCCGGAAACTTACAGTGCGCCCTATGTAATAGGATTCATATTCGTTCATTGATATTGAGTAGGTCACATGGTCCATTGACCTTGCGGACCCTGGTGTCAAAAGTATTTCTGAACCGCCTTTCGGCCTCTTGACATGGTTCTTTAAACAACCACTAGACGGCAGACGGGACCAACGGCTTAACATGCCTTCTGAAGCACAAAATCATCTTTATTATCAGGCCATCAGGGTATTAAAGCCTGCTATGTCCCACCCAAACTAGAAACAACTATACAAATTATGCTTCCCATGGGAATTGAACCTGTAACCTCTATCCCTGGGGTATACAGTTTAACTACTCCAGTAGTTAAACTGTGCCTGTGAACTACTGAACTGAACTGTGAAACTAAACACTGGTCAGACAGTAGGTTTGTCACCTCTTTCAAAAATTCCCATTCTGACCAATATAAAGTGGACGGTATCCTGGGACTTAATAAGATTTCCATTATAATGCTCTAGAAAATGCCTTCAAGCTTCTAAAATACACAGACATCACATAAATTTCAATGTGCAAGTATACTCACTTTGATTATCTGGCATCATACGTTACCCCATAACAGGTTTCTGTTAGGAGCTTTTTCCAGCTTCAAGGATAAGGTCTGTCAAATTTACCTAGGCATTTGGCAAGATCCACAATAATTTCTGTTCCAATATTCCACTGTCTTAAAATTAAATATTTATAAAGAAAATTCAAGGTAGCCCAAAGAGCCATGGAGAGTGCTATTATCAGTGTTTCCGTATGTGATCGAATCAGGAATGAGGAGATCCATAGAATGAAAGTTACCCACTTGGCCCAGAGGATTAGTTCATAAGGGAGAGGAGCAAAGCACAGATAACGTATGAACAATTAGGTCAGGAACAACTCAGGTGACCTGAAATAGGTCACCGGCAATCACTGGTCACACAGGCCACTTCCAACCAGTCATTTTGGAAATCCTTGGGAGAGGCCTATGTTCTGTAGTGCAGTGCCTTTAGCTTATATGATGACAGTAATTAGTCAATCATGAATGTGGGCAGGTCACAGTGATACCTAATTTTAATTATTGTGTTTTACACTAAATACACATATTTGTAACTAGCTGTGCCCGCGACTTCGTCCGCTTGGAATAGTTATTTTGGGAATCATGGGCGAGCGCTCATCACGCGGCGCGTGTGAATTTTATTTCAGAGTTATTGTATTATCTTATAAGATTTTTATTAAAATTAAGTGATGTCAAAGACAATTTTGTTCACGGTTAAATACTCTAAATCAATTACATATTTATTTGGATAAAGAATAATATTATTATGTTAATACAACTCTGACAAATAATTTGTAATAATGCATTAATTTCGACCAAATTTGATTATTATAAAAACGGTTATTGTGAGTTAATCTTAAAAGATAGACATATACTGTCACGGACATTTTTTTAGATAATTTAAAGAGGAATAATTCTTTCATACATATTTTTTGGGTATCTCGAACGGTTTTCGCAGCGCACGCAACGGAAGCCCTCAAAGATGAATAATTTTCTCCGTTTTTTCCACATTTTCGAGTGTTTCTTCGCTCCTATTAGTCGCAACGTGATGTTTTATAGCCTAAAGCCTTCCTCAATAAATGATCTATCCAACACAAAAATAATTTTTCAATTCGAACCAGTAGTTCCTGAGATTAGCGCGTTCAAACAAACAAACAAACTCTTCAGCTTTATAATATTAGTATAGATTGTGGTATTCCTATCTTGATCTCCTCGGTTTCCGAGGGTACCTTGACACATTACCTGGCAAAAAATCATAACAATGTGTTTTCAATTTTTAACAATTGTATGTGTGTGTTTCCGGCAGTGCTAAGCTGCTGGGCCCAACTAATATTACCAGACGGTCGTCATCAAGATGTGTCAGATGCCTTTAGAAGTACTGAACCACCAAATCAATTTATTTCAAAAACATTACAATATAATCCTAAAATATTGGCCTCTAACATACGTAATTTAAAATATTTTAATATTTGACATTAAGGTCAATAACTTCATCAGTCAAGGTCAAAGGTATTATTTAATGCAAACCCCTTTAGGAGTCACTGACGTTTGGCCTTGTGGTGGTATTTATAATTCCAGTGTTCTGTACCCAAAGGGTAAAATGGATCCTTATATCTAAGATTCCACTGTCCATCTGTCTGTATCTCATGAACTGTGATAGTTATGACTGTTGAAATTTACACAGATTTGTATTTCTAATGCAGCTATAACAACAAATACCGAAAACTGAATAAAATAGATATTTAAGGGGGCACTCATACAACGGACATGATTTATTTGCAGTTTTGATAGATAATGGTACAGAACCCTTAGTGTGCGTGACTCGCACTTGTCCAGTTTTTTTTAGTTTTCTGCTCCACTGCAATCTGATCAGAAAAATAAGCTGCTTTGTTTTGGTGATATTCATAGTATAGATTGTGGTAATAAAAAATATAAAAAATCTTACTTTGACAATTTGAATGAAATCTGAGAAATGAATTGGTGTCTGTTGGATAGGAATGTCTTCACTCACCTTTAGCGCAGAATCTAAGCGATACAAACAGCAATCAATTGACTTCGATGACATCAAACACAAGGAAAAAAAATTGATTGAACCGATTTGAAAATGTTACTTTGTAATTCACAAAAATATCATAGACACACCCTTTGTGAGTTTACAGGAGCAAACACAGAATAGACATGAATCAACTGCAAGTGCAAGCAAGCAATTTTTCTTAGGCAATTTTCAAATTGCGGGGCAAACTTCCAAAAAATTATCGAACTTGACAAAATTTGACTTCATTCATTTCATCTTGTTGATTTTGACCATTTGACCTCAGATTTTGACACTTATTTTGACTTGGCTTGAAAAATGACAGTGACACAAATAATTAGACAATCATATTTTCTTTTAATACTTATGATACATATTGGCTTTTACGGCCATTTTCCAACTTCTTCAGTCAAATAAACCAATGTTATTAAAACCCACAGACATATAAGACGTAAACAGACGGAAGGTATGCTATTACTTAGCGTAGCACAAACACACACATGCAAAACTATGCAGCCTGGGCTGTATCTAGTCTAGGGTAAGTTGTTTACGATAATGCTTCCCATGATTTCAAAGAATGTATGAATGTTGTGTGGAGTGCATGATCTGAGATCATTTACCGGTATTCTACTCTATTATATTTAGTGTTCACCGATCCAACAACGCAGATTACAAAATGGCGTCACGGCCAAAAATTGCCACGCGTAGCTTAATATCTATGTGTGAGTGAATGTTGCTACAGGTGTAAAAAAGAGATATCGCCATATAGATCCGAATACGTGAGAAAAGGATAACAACAATTACTTGCTACATAAGTATAACTATTAACTTATGTTCCGTCTGTGTACGTCTTATATGTCTGTGTTAAAACCATGTTTTAAACTATTATAGCGTAAAAGCCAGAGATATTTCATGTTACCATGACCTCCTCATTCTTTTGAGGTTAGAAAGGAATATAGGTATCTACAAACCTCAAAGACATTGGAACAATATGGTATGAAAGATTGAAAGAGTGAGGATGGATATCATCTAGCCTGCCAGTTTTCGGTCTGACGCCATATCCTTTTTCATTCTTTTCTTTTTCATTCTTTCATACTAAATTATCCCAACAATAGGCTACTTGGTTGATCACTGTATTCGTTCTTGGGCAATATTTTTGCATACGAAATGTACACTAAAATATAAGGCAGTATAGAAACTCCGTGGTCGCAACTTGTCTGCGTTTAGGCGCTCCTTGGGTTTCTCCACATCATTGTCACTGTGGAGAGGCGGTCGACGCCTTTGGACATCATGATCTATCGTGCAGCAGGAGCGCAGGCCGCATACCGCGGCACGCACATCTTAATGACATAATCTGTCGAGCTCTGACCACCGCCGGCGTGCCGGCCGTACTTGAACCTAGTGGCCTAGCACGTGAGGAAAGAGACCGGACGTCCTTGATGTTCTGGATGCCTTGGAATATGGGTCGGCCTTTGGTGTGAGACGTCACATAATACGTCGACACCCTTGCGCCATCACATGTTCCAAGCACCGCGGGATGCGCCGGCGCTGCTGCTGCATCAGCCGAAGCCCTCAATCGGCGTAAATATAGTAATCTCATCGGAAATTACTTATTTGAGCCATGGGGTCCGAGAGCGAAGCGCATAATCGACGCCTCAAGTGACCGGAAGACTATACTTGGCTCAAAGAATCATTGCCATACAGCGTGTCAATGCTGCCAGCCTTCTGGGCACTTTCCCGGTAGACATCGATGTGGATGAATTCTACGACGCCTTAAATTACCTAGCCAATATTTTTATTTTTTTATACATATATATGTACATAATACTTTTTTTTAAGAATATACCTAGTTATTTAAGTTAATAGTTTACTAGCTGTTTCCCGCAGCTCCGCCTGCGTAAAAAAATTTGCCTATGTTTGACCGGGTCTTTAACTATATTCATAAGAAATTTAATTTGAAATAAAAAAATAAAATCTATTTAGCGGTTTGGCCGTGAAAGTGTAACAGACACACAGACAAAAAGACAGACAGACAAACTTTCGCATTTATAATATTAGTATGGATTATTAATTTTAGTTAGTTAATTTAATTCAGTATTAATTTGTACCAATAATATTATATTTTAATTTCTTTGTGATTTATAAATAAAAATCGACATCGAATGTCAACAAAAAACCAGTGAGTGGAGTGAAGTGGAAGCGTAGCGGGGACGTCGCAGTGACGTCACTGCATACACAATGCGTCCTTTTCTTGCTTTTTTACAGTTTCCCCTTCCACCGTATTTCTAAGGCTTATAGAAAAAAAAAGTCTGGCCAACGAAAGCGTGACCTGTGGATCTAAAATGGCCACTTTGCACGAATTACAATATGATCACATTATGAATCATTGCAAATCTTAAAATAGCCACATTTTGGCAGTTCATGAAATGAATCATTTTATGGCAATTCTGCTGTTTGACTGGAAAGTCGCAAAATGGCTCACTTTTCGTGAATTGCTTTACCTTATTGCCAGGCGTAAAAATAATCTTTATTTTTGCATAGCGCGCGTACTTTTACGATTTTTTTGTGAAATAAGTTTATCTTACCAATAATGTTGATTTACTATCATAAATTAACTGTAGAATTGTAAATATCAATATTAAAATTATAAAATCTATTTTTATTTTATTACTATAGCAACACTTACATGAGAAGTGATTATGGAAATGAATCACGAAATGAATTGAATTAGAGTTGAAACGTCAATGTCAAAATTTGCAGAATTGCTAAGCTTCGCAATTCATGAAATGATTCATTTTGATGAATTGCTCAAAGTGGCCATTTTAGACCTGCTGGTCTTTTCTTATAAAAATATTATGGCAACATTATTTTAGTCTGTCAACTTGATGTCAACGTCTGTCATTGTTATGCGAGTTTCCGTTTGTTACATTTGTTTTTTAAAATAATTGGCTAGTAAACTTTTTCATGAAAATGTCTAATTCGTAAACCATTTCGAGGAATAGGCTTAGGGAACAGATTACATTAATCAGATCTTTAGATAAACAAGTATTTTTTAAGAAAATCGCAGAAAACCCAATGACTTTCATTTTTTAGCAAGGTTGACGTATGACGTAGCCGGATAACTTCCGGCTATTCACATTTAATTTTTTAGGTTGGCAGCACAGCGTAGTGAATAAATATTTTTTGTTTGGTAGCGCTAACTAAGCGCTTCAAATGTCATCTCTGTTCAAGTAAACATAACCTAATTACATTCATTCATACATTTCATTGAAGAAGCGGTGTCTAATTATTGGAAAATCAGATGTCAACGGATGAAGATACGGCAGTAAAGTCCAATAAACAGGCCAATATGCAATAGATACGAGAAATGGGGTAGGTACCTAAATATTTGGCGATTGTAAACAAACAAGAAACCAACTTGCGGCTCATGTCCATCCTGACTTTGACATTTGACACTGACATATATATTTTTTAATACCTTAGTAATTTTTGCTTTCTTGCAGTTCGAAATGGCCATTATAGCTGCGTGACGTCATCACTATAAAATCTTTAAAATTAAATAACAAAATAAATATAATTTTAAGAATTTTTTCGTTTAAATTGTATCTCCAAAATAGTCTATTCTATCAATAAAATATATAAAATACACAATTTATTTTTTAGTTGACTAGCCAATTGGAAGTAACGTGCGACAACTGTTACATACTATGATCAATAAGTTTAAACTAAAACAAGTAGAGAAAGAAGATGTTTTCCAAGAAAAACAGCAATGTTTAGATGCTATCTCCGAATTTTTAGGTTAGTACGAGTTTGTAATCTTGATGTTTGCTATAATTAATATTTATTATTATTGCTGATTAATAGATACATTTACAATATAGTGATAACGTAATAGTGATATTTTTTTCTTATGGTTGTAGATAATCTTGGAGATATTGAAGGACTCAGCACAATTAAGAGCATTGTTGAAACGTTAAGAAATTTGGAGAAAAAAAACATTAATAAATACGCAGACAAAGTTCTTAGAAGAAATATCTTCACTGACTGGTATGTACTTGCATCGTGATGTATTTTTATATTTAGTTTTACTTCACAAAGTGCGTTATGTTTATTATGCAATATGCATCATATAATTAGGTACTTACTTTGTTTTACAGATGTAGGTGTCACAACACTAAAAAAAATTAAAAAAGAGGGGTCTGGGAATGAAGGCATGTGGAGCACTCCAGGTAAAAAACGCCCTCACGCGAAATCAGTGTCAGCTTTGGACAGTTTTGATATTGATGCAATTAGAAATAAAATAAATGAATTTTATGCTGTGAGGAAGGAGGTTCTGACATTGCGAACATTATTGGAAGAATTGTGTTCAAGTATTAACTTTAGTGGATGCAGAAAAACTCTGCGAAAAATACTGATTGCTAATGGATATGAATTCAAGAAAAATAAAAATGAAAGAATGGTGGTGAAAATCTAGTTGAACGTTATGATATTGCTGCGTGGAGACATCGCTACTTACGAGAAATAGCGGTTAAGCGAGCAGAAGGAAAATCAATCATCTATTTAGATGAAACATATGTACATAAATTTTTATGCATAAGCCGAAAATGTCATGGCAAGGTCCATCGATAAGTGGTGCCCCGCAGTCAAGCCCACTGGAACACATATCTTTAGGAAAAATATTTATAATAGTACATGCTGGCTCTGAAAACGGTTTTGTACCAAATGCGCTGTTAGTTTTTAGTACAAAATCAAAGTTGGCTGACTATCATCACGAGATGAACGCTGAAAATTTTGAAAAATGGCTACAAGAAAAATTAATTCTAAATTTAAAAAAGCCCAGCGTCATTGTGATGGATAATACCAGTTACCACACTGTACAAACGAATAAAGTACCTACAACACAAACTAGAAAAGCTGAAATACAAGAGTGGCTTAATTCCAATGGAATTAATTATGAGGACTATTTAACCAAAGCTGAACTATTATGCTTAGTTAACAAAAATAAACCCGAGCCCCTGTATGTAGCTGATGAAATTTTAAAACAATATGGGCATGAGGTTCTGAGATTGCCACCTTACCATTGCGATCTGAATCCAATCGAGCTAATATGGAGCTCAGCTAAGCGTATGGTGGCAAAAAAAAAACGAATTTGTCTGCAATAGAAACTAAAACACTTATAAAAACCTCATTTGGCCGATTCACAGCAGAAGACTGGAAAACGATGGTGGATCATGTGATAAAAGTTGAAAATAAATATAAATAAAGGGATCACATTACAGAAGAAATATTAGAAAAAATTATAATAAGTGTAGGTGACGATGATTCCACTGATTCAGAAGAGTCGTTAGAAGTAGAATTTTTGGACTCAGATTTTGAATATGGAGATGATTAATGCCTGTGTATTTACTTGAATATATTGTAAATCCATATTCTCCTTTGTTTCATTCACACACACCCATTCAAGTTTTCGATACATCAAAATATGTAACTTAACATTTTGAAATATGATATAAACTTAATAGTAGGTACTAGTCAACAGAAAAACAAGGTACTAATTTCTATATTAAACTGAACTCTGGTTATCGTTATCATCATTTTACAAGAAGTTCACTGCGGGATGGATGCTGCTAGGCCTCCCCCAAGGATTTCCAGTATGACTTTGGTTATACAGATAGTATATTTAAAGAACTATACCATATAATGGAAATAGATACCTTAACTTGCTGGTGACTGTACCATAAGGCTTTTGAACAAAAGACATGGTTTGGTTCTTAAATTATACATTTAGTTATAACGTCATAGTATAAAAATAATAAAAAAAAAAAACAAGTATCAAAGCATTTTTCTCCAACTATAGTCAGGGATACCAAATAATTTTTTTTTTATTTGCCGCTTTTCCTCAGGTCTCGCTTTCGTTAGCCAGACTTCTATTTTTTTAATCTTTCCGTTTTTAGTTTCTGGTAGTGAAATATTTGTTATGAATAATAAAAATAAATTGAGTATATACATAAAAGACCTTAGTAGAAGCCTTACGGCTACTGCGTTTTCCATCTATGAAATGAGGTATTATTACCTACATAAACATTTATGAAATCTATGTTAAGATTAAAATTGTCAAAACGTAGTCACAATCACAATATTTCACAACTTACAATCAATCACCTAATTTTCAATGAATTAATTTTCACTTACAAATTTTTACCGAAATTTATGATAATTTAAAGCAAATATGCCGTCAGAAACACCATGTTCTTGTAGTGCACCAGAGGACTGCGTGAGTGATTTTTATAAGTTTACCTATCATTTTTATTAAACTCAACGGAGTGTTTGATTGAGTTTAGTCAGTCAGTTGATTAGCCTGTAGTCTAGGACCATGGCTACGGCATTGTATACAAAGAAAACTCACGCTAGTTTACGAACACTTGCGAATAACAATCCACCAATAAAAATAAAATTAATTTAATCTTATGTCGCTCTTTCGCCATAATTGCTAAGAAGGATCTAGCATAGATGGTAGAAGGGCGGTCTTCTAAAACTAGGGTTCATGAGTTCAAATTTTAATGGAAATCTGTAGTCTCTGCCTACCCCTACGGGAAAAAAGGCGTGATGGTATGTATGTATGAGTTCAAATCTCGGTCCGAGTAGAATTTTTTTGTTTTTTTTTTATGGCTCGTAGTTTTTTTCGTAAATGGCGAAAAACTGATTTTCACCCTGTTACCCATCTCTATTTATCCTTTGGATACGGAACACGGAAATAAGACTATTTTATTGATACGGAACCCTAAATTGAGAATGGCCATGATGGACATATATTTTAAAACTATCATTATCTTATCTATAGCATCTCTACCATGGGTGCTGTATTTTATTTTCCAAAATTTATATTTTTTTGAGTATTTGTGCATAGTGTTCGAGAATGAGCGTGAGTGTTGAGAAGTGATACAGTGTTTGATTTATGTGATTTTGACAAAACTTGACTAGGTACCGACTAGACTTTCAGACTTAGCTAGAACTTGACGAAACCACACTGTGGGACTCACAGATATGTATGACCATGCATGAAACTTAGAACATTTAGAAAATTGTATTTATTTTTAATTAGCACGTTATCTAGCGGCTGATTTTTCAGTTAGCATAGTTTATTGTCATGGCAACATCATCAATGTCACATAATTATTTGAACGGCAACACAGACGAACTCATCGCGTTGCCTGAAAATTGCCAAGTTGTGATATTTTCCCCAAGTTGACCCTTGGCAGGATTCTTGAATGTTCAAGTTAATTTATTCATTCATATCGAGTGGGCTACGTGGTCAATCGACTCTGTACATCCTGATGTTAGAGTTTTCGGCACCGCCTTTTGACTTCTGCCTGTCGTGAATGAATAAATAAACACGTGCACCATACGTTTATTTATGTGGTCCAGTGGCCTGGAAAATATTGTGATTACATTTATTTTACAATTTATGTATATTTTTCGCACCACTGCTTCGGCGTTTTTGTGATTCGGATGTCCAATTTTAATTATAGGACTCCAATTAACACGAGGGAGAATAGAGGTAATTTCTTGAACAATAATATACGATATTGAAACTCGATGCCTCACTAGAATTATTTCGATGTAACAGACGTAATTTAATGCCGGCTGTACACACACGCGAGACAGTACATGGGACCTCTTGTAGCGTCTAGGGGTCACTCGGAGTTCCTCGCACGCTCTCACTCCGGTGCCGGTATTTTTCTCTGTTTATTTTTTCATACTCATCTGAGAGTGGAATACACGAAATTATAATTTAACAAAGATCTATGTATGTACTGTACTCTTGCAATTATATAAATTATCTTAACTGAACCTCTCGTAATTCACTGCTCCGAATGAGCAACAAGAGATCTGCGAGAGTGAAGATGGCGTGCCTCGCACTCGGACTTCTCCCCCGAATGTCTCGGACTTGAGCTCTCGGCGAGAATATGCTGCCTGCATAATATTATGTTTTGACGGTTATTGTTACAATACTTATTATAAAATAGAAGTAGGGCATACTTTTAAAATATAAAGTTGTTCGAAATTGAGTCCTCTATGATATGGCCTATTACATAAGTAATTGTTTTGTTATATTTTTTAAATATTTATCTATACTGAACAGTCTTGATTTGACGTGTGATGCGTCTTTTCCACATTTCCTATATGATAATTACATTTTTATACGCCATAATTATTTAGGTTGAATTGTTTATTAAAATGATTTTTTATTTTCCCAACGAGATTTATGGTTAAGGAAAACATATTCATGCTACTGGCAACCCTAAACCTTGATTAATGGCGACGACTTGAACTTGACTGTTTTTCGTGATTTTTCCAAGTTTCTCCGGAAACTTAATGCCTCGAGTTGAATATTTTATTCCTCCGCCTTAGTTTCATGAGACATCATATAGTGTCCCATTGTTAATGTGTGATATTAGGAACTGTTCTTGTGAAGTGACTGAATTTGTGTTTTGTGCCGCATTTTTTGTTTCGTTGTTATCGAGCCTAGTGCTTGTTTAGCCTAGAGACAGGTTTTGTGACCACTTGTTATTTAAAGAGCCTAAATTAATTGTGTTTGTGATACAATTAATAAACTAAATACACTAAAAGGCATTTTTATTTCTTCAATCCATTCAATACCTACTTTAGTATGCATATAATATGAGTAGCTATAGGTATACATACCAAGTATGCTATTTATAGTATTTGTGAGTATAGTTATGTATGGGTAAATTATTATTTCGGAACTTGCGTACCAGAGGGCGTATTCAGTTCAACTGTCAAAGCAGGAGTTCTCATCTATTTCAGTATATACAATAGTCATCTATGTGTATGACGTACACAGACGGAACATAAGATTGTTAATTATTTGAAATTGCCGCCTTATGTCAAAAAAAACAACATGACATTCCGTTGGTCTATTGTATGTAAAAAATCTATGCTCTTGTACCTAGCAAGCTAAAACCACAGACATATAAGACGTACACAGACGGAACATAAGTTAATAGATAAACTTATGTAGCAAGTAATTGTTGTTATCCTTTTCTCACGTATTCGGGTCTATATGGCGATATCTCTTTTTTACACCTGTAGCAACATTCACTCACACATAGATATTAAGCTACGCGTGGCAATTTTTGGCCGTGACGCCATTTTGTAATCTGCGTTGTTGGATCGGTGAACACTAAAAATAATAGAGTAGAATACCGTATAAATGATCTCAGATCATGCACTCCACACAACATTCATACATTCTTTGAAATCATGGGAAGCATTATCGTAAACAACTTACCCTAGACTAGATACAGCCCAGGCTACATAGTTTTGCATGTGTGTGTTTTTGCTACGCTAAGTAATAGCATACCTTCCGTCTGTTTACGTCTTATATGTCTGTGGCTAAAACGAACTTTTCACTTTCGGTTTAATAAAAAGTGCTATGTAATAATTTTCGTTTTAATTACAACAAAGATAATAGATAAACTTATGTAGCAAGTAATTGTTGTTATCCTTTTCTCACGTATTCGGATCTATATGGCGATATCTCTTTTTTACACCTGTAGCAACATTCACTCACACTTAGATATTAAGCCACGCGTGGCAAATTTTGGCTGTGACTCCATTTTGTAAGCTACGTTGTTGGAACGGTCGATGATCTCAGATCATGCACTCCATACCACATTCATACATTTCTTGAAATCATGGGGAGCATTATCGTAAACATCCTTACCCTAGACTAGATACAGCCCAGGCTGCATAGTTTTGCATGTGTGTGTTTTTGCTACGCTAAGTAATAGCATACCTTCCGTCTGTTTACGTCTTATATGTCTGTGGTGGGACTGAAGAAGATAGAAAAATTAAGAAGGGCTATTAAGGATTTGTATCCATGGCCGTAAAACCATTAAAAAAATCTTTACTTACTCTATTCTCTCTCTTCCTGTCTGGGGTTCCTGCAGCTGTCAAATGAAATCTGTGTGGTGTGGTCTATATTTTGTTGGGAAATATAAATTTCACATTTGAAGTGATATTTTTGATAGTTATCCTCGTCTCTTTAAGTATTTAATCCGTATAATGCTTATGGATTTAACTGATGAACTCGAGCAAAGCGACAGTGGAATGGAGTCTTTAACGGCGAGCAAAGATGATACTCCGGAGCGTAGACCTGAAGATAGTTTTATAACCCCTTCGGTATGTGAATTAATGTGAAGATTAATTTGTTTGTTTTATTGTTCTTTGTTTATAATTACTTCCTTCTTACAGTTAGGATCATCACCCAGCGCAGGAACACCCCTTAGCGGTCCGCTCAAAGAATACGACGATGTGAGTTACATACCTATTTCTTAATCTTATAACAATGGTTTTAACCTCTCGATTACATAGATTTAACAAATAGAATAAGTGGTTCTTCCAACTATTATCTAAAAATATATAGAAAGTAGTGTGTGATAAGATGCTTTAAATTCAGAGTGACGGAAAGGGTGCGCAAATAAAAATGTCTCAAAATGTAAAGTTTTGTGACGAAGTCGAACGCTCGCTCGCTCGCTTATGTGGTGGTCTGAATATAACCTAACCTAATGACTCTTCCATAAAGTTGGTTCCATGACCAAGGCGATTTTTCAGAAAAGTGACTAACTCCAAAAATATCGCCTGCAGAAAAAATTCCAAACCCTAACATCATAAAAAACACGTTTAGACTATGGCACATCTATTGTTTTGCCTGAGTGACCAACCACCTGCACTCTCAGGGACCTTTACGAGGCCACTGATAATGCCTTGTTGGTGGTGGAGTATTGGTCTTTTCAAATTAGCCAGAGTTGACTCACTAAGAAGAAAATATTTTTACATACAAAGTTATCTGTCTTGTAATGTTATATGTTTGTAATAAAGAGTTTGTTTAATCCTTCATGCAGAACCTCGTTTTTCCGACAGAGTGTATTTTGTATGGCTCCGAAAATGTACAACAAATTACCACAGGACATTACTGAAATCGAGGATATAAATAACTTCAAAGAAAAATTATTTAAATGGTTGGTTGAAAAAGCATACTACAGTGTAAAAGAGTTCCTTACCAACAAGTTCCAAAATGCTGTCCAATAGGACAAACATGTTGCATGCCGTATGGCTAAGATAAGCTTAGATCTTGTAATTGCTATATATAACATTGTTGTACTCCCATAATACGCAATAAAGTTGATTGATTGATTGCATTGGGTTTATTTGTCACTTTGTGATTAAACTAAGCTGACAAAAAAAAAACATAGCAAATTTACATCAATTTTTTTCATTTTGTGTATTTGGTTTATAGGAGCCAGATGAAACACTTTCAGAGAGACTATGGGGGCTGACTGAAATGTTTCCTGAAGGTATAAGGAATGGCACACACACAGTTACTACCAAAACTTGGTAAGTTGCCCTTTACAATGTTTGGGTAATTTTACCCTAATTTTCACTAAGCCTGCATACATCAGTACTTCAAGTATATTTTGTAATATAATACAATACAATATAACTTTATTGCCTTACATCTCAAAATTGGAATTATAACATTGTTAACAATATGGAGCAAAGGCAGGCTTATTGCTAAGCAATCTCTTCCAGCTAACCTTTGTACCATAAGAGAACATGATGTAACCATCATACATAGTTGGTTGTCTTAATGTCAGTGATCTAAGTTATGAGCCCATTCCACTGCACCCGGTGGCAGTTAGCTAGACAAAATGGGTTTATTAATCTGGTTTAATCATCTTTTAATATTATCGTTTAGCTTTCCTCTAAGACAGACACAGCAAGAGTCAAGTCGCCATTTCGTCATCGTCCTGAAAGTCATTTAATAATCTTGCTAATATCCACTTTTATTTTCCTTTTCCCTAGGATTTAAACTCATTACAAATAATACAAATAAAAATTAACTCATTGATTACAAATCAAAACTATTAACAAATATAAATATTACATTCTCATCATCATCATTAATTTAAGAGTTGGGCTCTTGTCGGTGAAGCTTCGTCCATTCTCAATTGTAAGCAGGATCCTTTAGTTTTTGATACAATACAATATTTACTTTCTCCTTTATTAAATTACAATTCACATGCAATAATATTTGTTTTTTTATAGGTCAGGTGTAAAAGGTCTGTACGGACTCTCCCGTTCCGTCCTGTGGGTGATAGCGAGCTCATCTGTGATCCTGTTTGCTCCTGTTATATTTGAAGTAGAGCGAGCGCAAATGGAAGAGATGCAGAAGACTCAGCAGAAACAGGTAATTGTATTTTAATTGGTTTAAATACATCCACATCATTGAGGATCTTGGGCAATGTCAAAGAAGTCAACGTTGCCACATATTGGTCTAGCCTTATATCACATCCTAGCCATTTCAACTCAAGAAGAAGAATCTAACTGATTCTTCTATATATAAAAGGTTTTTTTGTCTGCCCATTGCTGGGCAAAGAGCAAGCCCTTTGTTTTCATGTTTCTTGATTGATGTTACTCTCAACTCTTTATCATTATCGCAGTACCACAAACGCCACCTTGAAATGTTGAATTAGTTGTAGAGTTAAACCTGTTAACCTAAACACTTATCATTGGAATATTAACAGCTATGATTAATTGTACTTAATCTAAATCACTGGTCAGTTAAATAATTTTATTCTCCATTGCATAATTACTGGAAAATCTTTCCAGATGGCTTGCCATTTATATATGCGTCTTCCTCTTTAATATTTGCGCTGTTTCATCATTGCTAATTTGAAAACTGTATTTCCAGGTGCTGTTGGGAACGAATGCTGCTTTATCCGGACCAATGCCGAACTTGCCACCGATCCCACGATAAACATTACCTTATCAGTCCCTCAAATAAACATTTAATCACCATTGTGACATTGTATAAGATGTTCAGTTGTCATCCTAAATGCTTTAATGTTAGGTAGTTAGTATAAATGGATAGGTACTTGATGTAATGGATTATTATGGTAACTGTCGTATATGTATCAAATTCTAATATGTTAAACACATTAAAAATTGTATTTATTTGTTTATGCATTTATCCTCATTATAAAATTTTTGTTGTGGCTATACTGGAAGACATTAATCAAAATATTGTATTTTGTTTTGTATAAATAGATATTGTTATAACAGACAGTAGAATGTAACAATAAAGGTACTTACCATACAAATTTGTATTTTTTAAACACCAACATTTACGTTTATTTAAATTCATGATTATTCCTCATAATATCTAAGTTCTGTGCGAAGGAAATCTAGATCTATAGTCCTCCTGTACGGTATTTTTATGAGAGTGCGAGAGAATGGCTTACCTCTACTTGGTTGAGTGGCGCGAAAACGTGGCACTATCAATAGTTATGGAGATGTAGATGCTACGTTCACGTTTTCCTCGTGGACCAACTGGTATACACTAGTTGTGTCATGCATACTTCCATACTAATAAATGCGAAAGTTTCTGTCAGTCTGTGAGCTTTCACGGCCAAATCGCTGTACGGATTTTGATGAAATTTGGTATAAATATAATTGAAGACCCGGGGTCAAACATAGGCTACATATTGACGCAGGCGGAGCTGTGGGAAAAGCTAGTAAGGATAGTTTTTGTGTGTAATCTCGGGAAAATATTTCAAGTCCCGCATTCAGATAGAATTCTAATTCTATGATATCTAGCACGAAGTCAAGTCAACGTTCGACAAAATAATAGTTATGCAATTATTAATAGTTTACGCGCGCGCCCATGGAGACAATAGCGGACATGCTTCAAGATACGGAAGTAGACCGTAACATAAGTCGAGGAACAACAAGGAGCTTGCCTTTAGTTCTATTTTATTTTATTATAATTTTGCTTTTTCTTTACCTATAAATAAATTAAATCATTTTATGCATTTTTATTTTTATTTTACTTCATTTTAATAATTACATTTTTTTATTATTTTTCATTTTAATAAATATAAAAATAACAGCATTGCAAAGAGCATATAATCACTACGTTCAGTTGCTTCAAGTTTTTGATAAGAGACTAACATAGACTAATAATAATTGGTCTCGCGCACCGCCGCGGAGACCAATTATTAATCTAAAAAAACTAAATTATAGAAGTTAGTTTTTGGCCCAGCCCGTAATCAAAATTCCTATATCAAATAATATAATTGTGGCGACACAATCGCACAGTAAAATAGTTACAACACACCGCAACAGATGGCGTTAAAGAGACTAACTAATTCGAAATTCGCAAACAAGACGTCCAATCAGCATGCAAAGACTAAATCGCGCAATTGGAGTTTCTGAGAATTGGAGCATATATACAACCTCCGACAGACCACCGTCGGAGCCGCGGTTCCCCAGGCATAACACCTCGCCTGGCGGGAAGTAATTCCCTTTGCGGCGGTCGAGCATAACACCATCGCTCCCGCCGTGCTCCAAAGTGGTGACCCCGACGTGATTGGAAGCAGCTTTCTTCAACATCATTCTCCAATCTTCAACTTCTCTCATCCTCTCAAGTCTCATCATCTGGTCAGCAGCAAGCAGTCTCACAGCAAACCAACATCAGGGTATCTCCAGGGTCCATCGCAGCCGACTCACTGAGCTTCCTGGTCCTGCAACTACCCTCACAACTCAAAGCACTTCAGCGACCGGCACATCCACCGCAGCCCACGTCTGGTACTCACGGCCGGCCACCGCACACCAGCGTGGCAGTTCTGCACAAGACATCCACCGGCGCCAACAAGTCAACATCGCTCAACTACAGTCTCGACTCACCGCAGACTACGAGCACGCAACGCAATCGCTCACGCCCGACTCACTGGGATTATCGAGCAGCAACTACGCTCCCGACTCACTGGGACGTCAAGCAACTGGCACTTGCAAGCTACATCTGAAGCACAGACTGCACATCAAAATTATCAGACTTTCGGTCTTGGGAGGGGGAGTCCTGTGGCGACACAATCGCACAGTAAAATAGTTACAACACACCGCAACAGATGGCGTTAAAGAGACTAACTAATTCGAAATTCGCAAACAAGACGTCCAATCAGCATGCAAAGACTAAATCGCGCAATTGGAGTTTCTGAGAATTGGAGCATATATACAACCTCCGACAGACCACCGTCGGAGCCGCGGTTCCCCAGGCATAACACCTCGCCTGGCGGGAAGTAATTCCCTTTGCGGCGGTCGAGCATAACACCATCGCTCCCGCCGTGCTCCAAATAATCAAAGTTCCTATATCTATGGCCCAGCCAAAAGGATTTGGGTGAAAACTGATCGTCATCATCAATCGGCCTTTCCTCCATTTCAATTGGGGTCGGCTCTCCGTATCTTCTTGCGCCAATCCTCACTGTCGTGTACCATTTCTAGGGGTTACTCCCATCATCTTCACGTCCATTCCTGTGGTGAAAATTGATCCAGCCGCGTGTTTAAAGTAGTTTAAACCCGGACGATTACCACAATCTCTAATCATTGTAAATGGGTATTCTACTAATTTTTATTTTTTGTTTCATACCTATCAATATTTTTATTTTCAGAAACAGAATTATGAAAGAATTTTTGTAATCCGTTCAAAAATAAATAAGGTTTAAGCCTTTGAAATTCGGTGGAAGGGGAAACTGTCAAAAAACAAGAAAAGGATGCACTGTGTGAGCTGTGACGTCACTGCCACTCGGTTTCGTGCATACAAAAGAGATAGCAAGACGTCCCCACCACGCTCCCACTTTTCTTTTAGAGAAAACTTTAAAATCGAATTACGGCCTTAATTAACAACCAATTTTGTTGTTGTTTTCAGAATCGTTTACTTTTTAGTGTATATTTTGTTTAGTATAACAATATTAACCAAGTATGAATACAGTCAAGTAGCCTAATGTATTTGGATGAATTTATGAGACCATGCTAACCCCTTTGTTTGGCGGCAGAAGACGTGCGCTATTTTCGTCAGTTTTACAAGATAAAAAAGTTATTGTCAAGGACAGCAGCTGTCACTCAGTTGTCATTTGACTAACTGTCATATTTTGACTCGACGCTTTGCAAATATCGTTTAGTGTTGTAGAACTATCGATAGTTTTCCCCTATCTATTCAGGATATTGATTGGACTATCGATAGTATCGCCACTTGTAATAGTATCGTAGACATTTTTGAACAATACTATTAAAATTACTAATACTATCGATTGCCAGTAATTTGTTGAGTGCGTCAAATTGTAAGTCAACCAAAGCTAAGTATGAAGCTTCCGATATCATGGTCATAGGTCATAGATAGTATTATTTTCAATTTGTAAACCTTCGCGAGCATTTAGGAGCGTTCTCAAGCATTTTGGGAATCTGTCCGTGCATTCTAGGAACCTTTCCGTGTAATTTGGAAACTTTCCCGGGTAATTTGAGAACTTTCCCGAGCAGTTTGGGAACCTTCCCAACTAATGTAGGTATATTCCCTAGCATTTTAGGAACTCTCCCAAGCATTATGAAGACCTTCCCGAGCATTTTGAGAAATTTTCCGGGCATTTAATGAACAGAATGAAGTGTGGGAACCTTCCCGAGAAATGCGGGAACATTCCCAAATGAATTGGGAACATTCCTATTTAAAGGGGAAAGGGAACCAAAACTTAATGTTCCCAAAATATCAGGAATGTTGAAAATGTTTTGTTAATTGTGTATTTTATAAGGTTACATAAATTTATACATATAATAAAATTGTAAGAGACCCATGTCTGTAAATTGAAGATTTTAAAGAAAAAACAATATGAAGTGTCTCTGTAATGGATTAACAGAAGCCTAAAAGATTATTTTTTTAAAATTCTGTCTGTATGTTTGTGAAAACTGCTGTATAGAATTTGATACCTTTTTCACTGGTGTATTGCTAGATGTCCAACTTAGAAATTAGACTACAATTTATCCCGAATTTTTCACACGTTCCTAAAGGACATCTGACCAACCTAAATTGACCCCTAAAATCTATGGCGCGTGCAGCATATGAGAGGTCAAACTACACTGTGTCTATGGTTACACCTTTCGCAATGTTACCAATTATGGGGATAGTTTCTTTTACCAAAGTATTTTTTGCTATGCTTTGTAATTTCATTACTAATAGTAATGTTTAAATATGGGGCATGTGTGTAATTAATAGTTAAACTATTTTTAATTATGGTATGTAGGTACTTATATATTTTCAGTCATTTTACAGATAAAAACAGGGTAACAGCGTAGTGTGGGTGAATAAACGATAAACTGGGGTAGTCAAAATATTTTTTGGAAAACTCTGCGACGACTGATAATAAATCCTAAAACTCAGCAGGAATTCTGTATAGCATCAAAAAGGAAAGTATGTAATCGAACATTACGCGGATGGAGTCGCGGGCACAGCTAGTTACAAATAAGTATATTAGGTGTGATAATAATAATCCTAATAAAAATAAATAAATCTATTGAATAAACTTTCTCGTACTATAAAGTTGACTCATTACATAAATAAGATTGCAATACTATCGTAACATAGATGGCTATCGATAGTACAAAGATATCGATAGTATTTTACGTAAAACTATGGTTAAATGGTATTTGTCCTAATAATAGTATTGCTCAGAAATGCCTATCGATAATAACGATTCTATTGAAACGTGGTAATTTTATCGATAGACTATCGATGCTTTTGGTTTTAGTGCAACTATTGATAGTCTATCGATAATCGACTCGAATCTTCATGCAACACTAATTTCATTCGTGAAAAAACAAGATGAGAAGAGACTGCTAATCGTAAATAATTTATTGTAAACATGGCAAATACAGGCCTATTACCTTTTGTTCGAGGCGTAGACTTTACGTGTAATGACTTCAGCGTAAGTATTGTGAAATTATTTCTTAATAAACAGTTTACCTTGAGGAATGATATCATTTCCCTAACCTATCCATAATTATCTGACTATTTATAATATTTTGGCCTAATTGTTTTGTTTTAGGATGATAAATTTCCTGATGCTATACGTTATATGACTGGCCTTCAATGGCTAAGACTAGACAAAACCAATTTGCACGATATTCCCGAGGAATTGGGAAAACTTATGAAATTGGTAAGTATACCTATAGAATTACAAATCCAGTCATCAGGTACATATGGCCATATTTATATTTCAATAGTATCATGTCAACAAAGAACGACTAAAGTCCTTAAAAAAGGACTTTATCAATTAGCTACATTTTAACATCAAAACTATTTATAGGAATATTAAGTTTGTAAAAAAAATACAAAACAATACAAAATTTCTTTATTGCCCACACACAGTAACAAGTAATTTAACAATTACAGAAACTTAAACATGCTATGAGCAAAGGCAGACTTATTGCTAGGCAATCTCAATGTGTTATACATGTTAATATTTTGTTTATAGAACCAAAATAATAAATTGTTCATATTACAGGAAAATTTGTCACTCAAAAAAAATGGTTTAGAAAAGTTATTTGGCGAATTAACTGAATTAAAATGCTTGCGTTCTTTGAATGTGAGACACAACAAGGTGAAGAGCTCTGGGATCCCTCCGGAATTGTTCCGATTGGAAGAGCTCACAACCCTGGATCTGTCCCACAATAGACTGAAAGAAGTGCCTGATGGACTGGACAAAGCTAAATCTTTGCTGGTGTTGAATCTTAGCCATAACAAGTATGTATATGTTGTACAATATTTTCTATTTTGATAGTCTTTCCTTCTATTCCTGTTATATTTATTTGTAACTATTTTTTTTATTTTTTTTTATTTATTATCATATAAAAGGTCTTACAAAACATTGAGTAGGTATTAGCATAGCGAAACCACTAAGGTTTGAAATTATACTAAGAATTAATTAAGTTTACGTCAATCAACATACAAGTTTTACACAAATTATTATAGACAATAAACTGTCTTGTAGGTAATTTACTCACAACACATAAAAAGAAAAGGAAAGAATTGGACAAATACATTTGGTTTGTTATCAATTATCGTTATAACTGTACACATTTTAAAGAGAAGTAAGGAAATGCTCTTTAAGTTTATATTTTATATTTTTTGTCGTTAATTTATTCCATAATTCCATGGGTAGTTTATTAATAAGTCGAGTGACAATATAGTCAGATGTTCGCCTACCGTATTCATTGTTTACGCAAACCGGTCTACTACTCAGCTGACGCCGAGCTACCGATCGGGTGTATACAGCGCGTTCCGGTTGTGGCTGATTATTGATAATGAAGAACAGTTTTTTTAATAAAATCAATTTTACCTGAGAATGGGCGGGCAAAACTTTACAGTGTTTAAACAGGCCAGCTTGATCGTCAACATATTGATGCCTAACTTTGTTGATACTATATTTTTTAATATTCTAAGTTGAAGATCATAAATTTTATTTAAGTAAGTTTTATATGTACAGCCATAGCTACATAAGCCATATTGAATGTAAGATTCAGCTAGCGAATTATACAGCATTATCTTAACTTTAAATGGGATCCAATTTTTAAGTATTATAATATTTGCCAAAAACTGTCTTAACTTATTACACACATGTTCGATATGATTACACCAATTAAATTTGCTATCAATTTGGAGGCCTAAATATGTTTGGCTATCTACTACGTCAACAGGAGCACAGCTGCACTGAGTTGAAATAGATGAGTGTAGACATATATGGTCATGAGCTATAACGCCCTTTAAGGGAACGCTTTTAATATAAGGTGATTTTATAGGCAGTAGTTTGGTTTTTGTAGCATTGACAACTAGTCCTACATCGTGAGACCACTTTAAAAGAGTGTTAAAATCTGATTGTAGCATTTTGCAAGCTTTATTTGGGTCTTTATCGGCAGCTACCAGGCAGGTGTCATCAGCGAACTGATAGCATGCACTATATTGGACATAACTTATGCATTTCGTTGACATACGAC
Organism: Euzophera pinguis; assembly: GCA_947363495.1. NCBI lineage: Eukaryota > Metazoa > Arthropoda > Insecta > Lepidoptera > Pyralidae > Euzophera > Euzophera pinguis. The sequence continues at coordinate 4,732,425 of OX376164.1, forward strand.
AGGAAGTGGAGGGGTCCTAACACGGATCCCTGGGCCATGCCTTCAGTACTGTCTATCGGTTCACTGAAAACGTCATTTACCTTCACCTGGAATTTTCTATTTTGAAAGTAACTGCGGCACCACCTGAGGAGTGGTCCACGTATACCACAGTTGTCTAGACTAGATATTAATTGCTTATGGTCCAGTGTATCGAAAGCACATGTAAAGTCGATAAAGAGAACACATATATGAAGTCTTCTATTTAAGTGTGTATTAACTTCATCGGTAAATTTAATTAGTAAATCGGATGTGCCCTTCCCTATCTGAAATCCGAATTGATTTTGATATATAATACCATTAAGCCTATAAAATGTTTGTAGTTGTTCACTAATGTATTTTTCGACAACTTTGTCTATAGACGAGAGCAGTGTGATTCGACGGTAGTTTGCATAATCGTCTTGCTTCCCTTTTTTATATAAAGGTCAAACACATCCAATTTTTAAATCGTCAAGGTATGAGCTCTCCTTAACACTACAATTAATTAGATCTGCAATAGCCCCAGATACATCGCATTTAGCCGAGCTTGTTTCCCAAAATACAGCATCTGCTTCTAGTGACTAGACTGAGATACAAATTTTATTAAATTATACAGAAATACAAATAATCATATATATATTTTTTTGATGACTGTTGCCTTATATGAACAAATTCTTATATTATCTATAACTACTTACTGCAGATATAAATTGTTGAATTAAACTATTAAATATGATTTACCATGATGTTGTGAAGTGGTTAAAACATTATCTACACTAATATTATAAAGAAGAAAGATTTGTATTTTTGTGTGTATGTTTGTAATGAATAAACTCAAAAACTACTGTGTCGATTTCAAAAATTCTTTCACCATTGGAAAGCTTCATTCACCCTGAGTATCATAGGCTATATACCGCAGGCGGAGCTGCGGGAAACAGCTAGTGTGTAAATAAATTGGTAAAAAATTGCAATGAAAACTGTATTAAAATATTTTAATTTATTTAATTTAATGTGGAATCATAAGAATTTGTATTGCAAGCATAAAACTTGCATAACAAACATTATCAATAGACAATGACACAAAGTCTGTCTGTTATGCTTTCACGGTCAAACCGCTGAACGGATTTTGATGAAATTTGGTATGAATATAGTTGAAGACCCGGGGTCAAACATAGGCTACTTTTTGACGTAGGTGGAGCTGCGGGAAACAGGTAGTTGCTAATAAAGTCACTCATTGAAAATTACTTCAGTAATATTTTTCAAGAGAAAACTTAACATGGACACAGACAGTAACCATAAGATGATCTTTTAAATAGTCTTTATTTTTTTATCAAACTAGCTGTTGCTTGCTTTGCCCGCATAATAAGAAACTAGTCACTCTTACCCTCTATTACCTCCAAAAATCACAGTATCTTTAATGTTGAGATGTGAAAGGACATTTTGACCTTTATAATTTTAGTATGGACATACTTTAGTAGTAATCTAATTATCTATCCATTATTATTAAATCATATTTTAATGGATATTTGTTTCAGAATTGAAGCTATACCTCCAACGTTGTTTGTTCAGTTGACAGACCTACTGTTTTTAGACTTGTCTAATAACTTATTGGAGACCCTGCCGCCACAGACAAGGAGACTAGCGAACCTCCAGACTCTTATACTTAATGACAACCCACTTGGACTCTTTCAGCTGAGGTAAAAATATAACTATATTTGTAAATACATGGTTACTAATCTTTCGTCAGGCAGACCACGCAATTAAAAACTATTGGTTTTATATGAAAGTGGGTATATGGCACTAAAGTTTGGTTTAATTGAAACGAATTTAATAGATATTTGACAATAAATTACTTTTCCACATAGCTACTACTCAAGTTAATATTGTGCGAACCGCAAATGGCATTTTTGGATTCCATGCGTCGATGTTTCGTCTCCCTACGAACCTTTGTTGGGCATCAATAAAAGATTTTGAGCACATTGGGCATTATCTTTTATTATGACCTTAACGTTACGTCTCAAAATCACCCTTTGTAATGGCTACGGTAGTCAAGACTCCACCATTTAAATCCTATCTAAATGTTAAATACTTTCAACGTTAACTTAAAATTTTAGCTTCTCTTCATATCTGAAGTTGTTTGAGAAGTAAATAGCATAAGCATTCATAGTTTACATAAGTTCAACATATTGTAAAAAATGCATATCAGCCAGGTAGTTTTATAAATGAGCCATAATATACAATACAATATATCTTTATTGCCAACATGTAGGAAATCACAAATTGAAAATAACAACATTGTTTACAATATGGAGCAAAGGCAGACTCATTGCTAAGCAATCTCGTTCAGTCAACTTTTGTGATGCCTTTGTGTAGTGAGAGAACGCCTAAGGGTGGGCCCTGTAAAATTAATATATGTAAAATATTAGTAATCATATAGGTAGTCGGAATGAGCAATGCTACATGTATAACATTATAACTCTCCATACAGGCAGCTGCCATCACTCCAAAGCCTGGAGACACTTCACATGCGCAACACCCAGCGCACCGTGGCCAACTTGCCCACGTCCCTGGACACCCTTTCCAACCTATCTGACGTAGATCTGTCTAAGAATGCACTGACCAAAGTGCCTGACGCGCTATACTCCCTTCAAAACTTGAAGAGGCTGAATCTCAGTGACAATGAAATTGCGGAGATATCATCAGGTAATTTTCATTTAATTTCTATCGTTGGATTTGATTCTTATGAATAACTTTCACAGGGGTCTGCCAAAATTATGAATTTACATTACATTTTAATGCTAAAAACTATTGTTCAATTGACAATACTTATGTAATTAGCAGTCTTCATGCTAAGAGCATTCTCTGCCAATCATATTTCAGTACCAGTGCCTCGACCAGACACCCTATTTACATAATCAGTATTCACAGTTCATTAAACTTGCATCTAGTTAAAAACTAACGTAAAAAATATTTCCCAGAGACGTAAGAATCCAATAGGAAGCCACAACTCATATTACAATGTTTAGTCATGCGTTTAGTATTATTTTCTTGCATTAGCTGGATATTATTACATTTATTACCCGTCTATTTGACATTTATAATTACCAACGGTTTTTGTATTTTTGATCGGTCAATCGCAGGTCAGATTCTAGCTCTGATAATTTTGTATCAACGTACTTGAATTGAAATCCTAAAGTCGCATGCGATTGTACGGCCACGGACTATGGACACTGGCCATATAGGTAAGGAACAAACGTATGGTCATGGTGCCTAGGATGCCGAAGAATGGGCAAAGTAAAAGATGAAGAAGAAATTTGTAATCCCACCAGTCTAAATAAAACGTACCAAGATTGGCGGTTTAATTGCACAACGCTAACCCATGCTTGACTGATTTTTATAATTATTTAATTATTGTCATACTTAAAGTTTTTCATGTCACCAAAGAAATTTATATACAAATATGTAAGTATAAAACTGAGTGAAAGCAAGAATAATTGTTTGAAGAGGTCCTTAAAAAAATGTCGTTAACGTTTACCTCTATTATTCTATCTTCTATCGTTTAACTCTATTTGAGTATTAGCATGCAATACTCGTCTGAAATGTTTGTATACAATCTTAAACAATCAAGATGATACGCGTTTAAGCCGACAGTCACAATCTCTGTGCCTTGCTTTAGGTATTTACCTTACTATGAATTCAAATATAGTGCTAGTTAGTGTAAAAAGCCATATTTTAGGGCAGTTTAATATTTTATCTATAATCAAACAAAAAACCAATATAAGCGCCAAAGACTAACCTGGCATTTACTTTTAATTAGATGAAGTTGATTAAACTTAAGGATCTGCCGGCCGCTACCACTCCTATGAAACTATTTTTAATAAAACTATAAATGGCTATTTTTTAAAACAGCAATGGACATGTGGCAGAAACTAGAAAGCCTGAACCTCTCCCGCAACAAGCTGGCCGTGCTGCCAGCATCTCTGTGCAAGCTGCAGAACCTTCGGAGGCTGCACGTAGACGATAATAAGCTGGACTTCGAGGGTATACCCTCGGGCATCGGCAAGCTGGGAAACCTGGAGGTGTTCTCTGCTGCTAACAACCTGCTTGAGATGATACCGGAAGGGCTGTGCAGGTTGGTTTTAGATTAAGTGCACATACGTCATCTAACCTGTTTTCCGTAAGGCTAGGCGATTGAAAATACTTACCCTCGTATTAAGAATTATTTTTAAGACCATGTAAGATAAAATAGGTTGCGTCTCGTTCTCTCGCGTTAAATATAAGAAATAAGAGAAAGGGACGAATCATAGTTTAGCTAACATGTGCTTGCACGAACAAATCCTAATACAGGGATTAGTATGTAACCTATTTTTCTTGTGCCCAACCAGAAGACCCAGGGCTCTCTTTGGGTGCGAAGGAAAGCTATACCACACTGCTATTAAGGGCACATTTTATATCGTTACAAGCTCCTGGACACTACTTGGTACACGAGCATAACATTTACTCTCATACATGTGAATTACTCCCATTGAAGCTATTTGAAGATGGGCTCATGGAAAAATATATTGTACGCCTGAAATGGCAGAATTTGGAGATTATTGTTATTTTTATTAACATCTTACTTGTACCTAAATTCAAACAATAAAGGCCTTTTATCTTTTATCTTATCTTTATCTAAACTTTTCTCTTTAAAATTAGTAGTGACTAGCTTGTCTCAAATATATATTTTTTATAGCACCAGACAAATGACTACTAAAACGACTTAAAACTAGGACTAAAATCTGACACCACCAATACTTCTATGAAAGTAGTGGGAACACATACTGTAATTTCAACATTCGTGTAAACATATTTCTCTATACATCAAGATACTCGTATTGCTTTCACTTGCAGATCAATATCAATTGTGTGCATATGCAAATTCTTTTATGCTTAGACCATGATTGCTCTCTTTGTATTTATGGCAGGTATGTATTTTCATCTCAATTGAACGTTTGTTTTGTTATAGTGCGATAAATCTGGCCGATACAGTTTAATATTCCTTTGTAGAGCAAGCGCAATTAAAATATTATTATATTGTAGTCTGTTTAGAAAGTAAGTAGGAAGTTACTTTTCAAAATGAATATAAACGAATCCAGTTATAATTCTAATTTAATTTAACATAATTTAATTTATGTTTGAAGGTGTCTCTACTTTGTTCGTCAAGTCATGGCTAGTAAAAAGGGGTGTGTAAACTCGAATCCATGAATTTTATGTGCAAACCTTAACCACTTTAGAGTACAGGCAACGACGTCGCTATCCAAATTAAGAGTGTCATAATTCATAATCCCCTTTTTACGATTAATAAGTTATCCAGTCTTATCTTGAAATGGCGCAGTAATGTGATCATTGGCGCCTCGCCGACACAAAGTGGGCGGTGCTTGTCATTCCTCGTTCTCCATGATTGGAGCCACGGTCGAAACCAACCCCGCACGTCTGCCTTCCGCCCCGTGTAGCCTCACAAATACTTTCTTACAAAACGCTTATTACGGCATCTCCTCTTTGTAATTGCTCCATGGTGATAATGTTATTTATTCCCACGCTTTACATACATCAGTTACTCTTAGTTTATATCAGATGTAATCGCAGAAATAAGATTAGGTAGACCGTAGAAGTGCCATAACGTGTGCCATAGTTAAGCCTCGCCATACCTCTCGAGTCTTAACTGGCCTGCCTAAGGCACTTCTACATATTTTTATTTCTGTGGATGTTATCGAGAGATCTCGCCCCAATGGTTTATTGCTCCATGCAATTTCACATGATTGCGTGATTGCTAATCATGTAGTCGAGTTGCGCGGTATGGCTCGCGCGTCACGCTGTCATTATGCACGAATGGATAGCTAAATAATGGGTAAAAACTTGTGAATAGGCGACGGAGAGCGATAATTCATTTCTCTCCGTTGATATATTATCTCATTATTTTTCATGTTATTTTATTTCGTATTTATCTCGCAAGCGGACCGTGTATCATTGATATATTTACTAGTTGTAGGTATATATTTTTTGGATCCGATTGGGTAGTTAGGTATGTGAGTAATTTATGATCGTTTTAGTCTTGTTTCGTGTGTCTCTGTCACTTAATTTTGTTTAATGAATTAAGCTGGAACGTATGCGAATATGTTTGACTCATTCGGTGCGACAAATACGCGTCAAATATTTGATATATCATCGGGTAGTATTTGTAATTCGTTTGCAGAGCTATCTATAAATCCCCACTTCTAACTTTTTCAATATTATTCACAGATGCGGCTCACTCAAGAAATTAAATTTGAGTTGGAACAAGCTTATAACTCTCCCGGATGCAATCCACCTACTAAGCGACCTCGAGAGCCTCCAACTCCATGGAAACCCTGACCTGGTGATGCCTCCGAAGCCCGTGGAGAGGTCCAAGGGCGCAGGCGTCGCGTACTATAATATAGATTTCTCGTTGCAAGCGCAGTTACAATTGGCAGGGGCTGCAACATCTGAGCCTACTACTCCAAATAGTAAGTGGTAGTTTAAAGTGATGCGTATTTTACAGCATTCGTAGTATGCGTTTGTCATGGTGCGTCCACACATGGCTTATTTGCTCAAATATTTCCCATTGCATGTTTTTCCAAAATAACTCTCATCTTTTTTGGAAAAACATGCAATGGCAAATATTTGTCCAAATACCGTTAAGTGAGGTCGTTATTACACCGCGCTGTAATGTCAATGTATGGTGTTGTTAAATAATTCAGTGTCTTCTTCATTCTAGAGCTTTCGCGGTTGCATCCTCAGCTGTTTACTTTGGTGCCCAGGGTCCGCTAGAAATGAAAATGCTGAAATAGTTCCGTATGATTTTTTTATGAGTTACTTAAAGGGAATACCCGGCTTTGGCGCCCAAAACACTGACAATATTGTATTTGTCGGTTTTTGTATTCCACAATTTTCCGGTTGAAATCACAAACTGGCCCCACAGCCAGGACACGCATTTTTTCTCTTTTTATCTCTAATTCTTGCAAGTTATAAATAAAAGTGATTTTTCAGGTGTAAAGTCAGACCCAATAGCTCGAAAGTTGCGACTGCGACGAGGTCGTCCCGAGCCCGAACAGAAGGACTCTGCCTTGATCTTGCGCGGCATGCAAGAACAAGCCAACACCCAACACAACGAACAAGTGGCCGAGCAACGGAACAGCGAGCTCAAGTAAGACACAGAATTATTAATAGTACTAACGTACAGAACGGACACTCGCACCCTTCCACCCGAAAAGGATACCGCACCGAACCCGCGCAGATTTAGGGTAAAAGTCGATGGCAAAACTATGCTAGGATGTTGCTTCGGCCGCCCGGCCGCTGCGACGACTATGACGCAAATACGGTAAATAACCAAACCCTACGAGAAACACACACATTTACGCGTGTGCGTACGCGACTGAATCGTAGTAGTCCTAATAGGTTATCAACCTCGCCGCTGTTGTATGAAATCCGGATGTGGTAAGACTCAAAACCATCTCAGTTAGTTTTTATCATTATTGCATATAGCATTCGTCCTGAGTGGATCAAACTTTCGACCAAACACCTTAATGTACTTCTAGTGACCCACTCCAGCTTCGAAGTAAAATTATCATAATTCAATATTTTATACCTAAACTGTCTCTGAAAACAGTGGATTTAGATCGTGATCTATTAATTAAAACCGCATAGACAGACAGACAAATTGCGCAGGTGGCTGCATTTTGTACTCGTAGTATGTAAGATATGGAAGTTCATCCATTTTTCGTTCATCAACTTAAATTAAAAGTATAGTGCTAGTAGAAATTGCTAGAGAAATATTTTTTATTTATGACATACCAGAACAGGGGATAGTTAGTAATTACAATTTTTTAGGCCGAAACGTTGGGACGAGACTCTTGAGAAACCTCCCCTGGACTATTCGGAGTTCTTCGATGAGGACACCGGGCAGGCCCCGGGACTACAGGTCTGGGAGATAGAGAATTTCATCCCCGCACCCGTCGACGAGGTAAGTTTTTTACAGTTTATTGTTACTTATAACACAATAAAAGACCACTCCGTCTATTCATAGATGTTTTAAATCGCTACTAAGGAAAAATTATCTAAAATTACTTTTAAATCTATCTAACAGTTAGCGAATTTCAACAAAAGAGGCCGCATGTTTTAAGAATTATTTAACAAAACATCAAGTTGAAGTTTTGCATTTCACAACAAATATAGCGATCCATTTCCATACTATATTTAAATGCTCAAATCTTTTACGCTTTCGAGGGCAAACCACTGAACAGATTTTGATGAAATTGGCTGTGGATAGATTTAAAGACCGTGTCAAACATAGTCATTCTATTTTAAACATTCATCAATTTGCTTTATTGGGTGAGGGCAGTGAGGTTGTATGGAAGAGAAACATATTACTTTACGGGCGGAGTCGTGGGTTTAAATCACAGAAATAAGATTAGGTAGAAGTGCCATAACATGTGCCAAAGTTAAGCCTCGCCATACTAAGTTAAGACTCAAGAGGCTTAACTGACCTGCATATGGCATTTCTACGTATTCTTATTTCTGTGGTTTAAATTTGAGTTGATTCGTAACAGGTACAATACGGGAAGTTCTTCGAAGGCGACTGCTACATAGTGCTGAAGACATCACTGGAGGAACAGGGCCAGCTCAGCTGGGACATACACTTCTGGATCGGCTCCAAAGCAACTGTAAGTATTATATAAATTTGGCCATACGATTATAAATAATTCCACTATTATATATTTTTTTCTAGTATTGCGTATTATTTTTTAATTCGAACATTTTAAAATATTACACAATAGCGATAAGTCCGCCTTTGTACTCAATTTTCTATATGTATTACTTTCAACTTTAATTTTGTGATTTTTACAATAAAGTGTATATCTATCTATCTATATTGTCTTAAATTTTAATGTGTGTAAACTTTTATTTTAAAATTTAAAAAATGATAACAGGTAATTTTTTTTATTTGGTTTGGGTCCATAACAAGTTCTCTATTTGGTGCATTTATTTGATTTCAAGTTCGATTAGTCCCATATAATGAAAATATGACACAAAGATCGTGTCTAGAAATCTAGTCAAACATAAAAAAAATGGTCTTCACCCTAACTTAACTGTTTCTCTTTTACCTCGTAAGGGTTGACTGGAAGAGATTGCCTAGCAATAAATCCGCGTCTGCTCATGTTATGTTGAAGTCTTTGTAAATGTTATATTATTTGTTACTGTTTTTGGGCAATAAAGATATTTTGTATTGTATTGTATTGTCTTCGAAGTAGATTCTTCAATGAAGGAACAATTATTTAAATCTACGTCGGCCTGGGCTAGGTCTATGAAAAAAAATTACAGTATTTAAAAATCAAAAGACACGAATGGTCTGTTCAATCGAAATATTCATTTGTTTGTAAATAACTTAGGATGTGTGATATTGTTTTCACATAACAATGCATAATATAGTGATGTAATTGTTATCACAAATCAGTTGCCCGTTGACATTTGGCTTGTACCTACGACACAGGTGCTCGTGATTCATATTCGTACACAGGTCAATTTCTCACTTAAAATAAATTCGAAATAACTAAATTTTTCATGATTTTAGAATCGTTTTCAATTCGAAAGCGGTGGTAATAAACATTCATTATTGTAGTCCAGCATATATATATAAGTACAATCCGTAGTAAGTCCGCCAACCGTACCATACTGGCGGAAACGGAATATTCCTTTTTATATATTATTTAAGTTTTATTGGTATAATTGCGAGAATTTTATTGACAATTTGTATTAATAATTTTTAGACACATTTATTATTATTGACTAATTTATTGTTTTTTTTACCTTATTTTAACATCGTAATATTATATAATTAAATTTAATGTTATAAATAATTTTGCACGTCTGCTAGCAGACAGAATACACTGGACGGAAAAAAAATTGTAACCTATTTACACATGTATTCTAGCAAAATAAATGATTCTGATTCTGATATAAAATTCACATGTAAGTGTCGAAAATTGTCTATCGGTAATACAATATCGCATTAAAGAAAATCGAGCTTAAAATGGGTGTTTTTTATTTCTATTATTTATTAGGCCAAGAAGCATACGGTCCCGACTTATAAAAAGCGCTTACCGCAGTCTGCACTCTTTGAAGATATTTTTTCATAGCCTTTTTTATAGGGTATACGTCTGCAGCTTATCAAATCAAATCATCTTTATTTGTGAAAACAGGTTAAATAAGTAGACATGCAATTAATAAATAAGTAGGTACTCTGTTTCTGCCAGATTGGCGTACAAATTTACAAGAAATAACATTAGTTCACTTGTGATAGGATTTATTCGTAATAAGATTTAATCGAGTTACGCTCGAAACTCACTGCTTAAGCACCATTTTTAATCTAGACTGGTGAAAAATAATAATTTCGGACTGCAAAAAATACTATGGTTTGATTGTTACAGCTCGACAAAGGCGCATGCGCAGCCATGCACGCAGTCAATCTACGAAATCTCCTCGGAGCCAAACGAACTCAACGACACGAACAAGGAGACGAAAGTCCAGAATTCTTGGCGTTGTTCCCCACTGAGCCGCTGTATATAGCGGGCAGTCACACACCTTCCGGCTTCTTCACTGTGGACGATGTCGTGAGTCACTGAATAAGCTACTTGACTAAATTTTTTTAATATTTCATATCACAAATTTGAGTCCGCCAATTAAAAAACAGAAATATTTTTTTGTATCCGTTCAATATTAAATAAGTTATAAGCCTAAGAAATCCTGTGGAAGGGAAAACTGTCAAGAAACAAGAAAAGGACGCACTTAATGGTAAGTGACGTCACTGCCACTTGATTTCGTACGCACAAAAGAGATAGCAAGACGTCCCCACTACGCTCCCACACTTCATTAGAAAACTTTAATATTACCAATTTTATCGGTTACTTTTTAGTGTATGTATTGTTCCGTATACATTTTTTGTCAAAATGTGAACACAGTCAAGTAGCCTATTATTAATAGTACTAAAGTACAGAACGGATACTTACACCCTCCCACCCGAAACAGATATCGCATCTCACTGCTCAGATTTAGGGTAAAAATCTAAAGCAAAACAATGCAAGGATCATATTTCGGCCGCGACGGGTAACTATGACGCAGATAAGGTATTTTGCCAGCCCTACGAGTAACACACACATTGAGATGCGTGCGTACGCTACCGAATCGGTGTAGTAGTAATTTAGCTATCGAGCTCGCCGCTGTTGTATGGAGTGTCCGGGGTGTCGTATAGTGATGACATTTTGATAATTTTGAGTACATTATACGCGATAGAAACTTATAATACAATTGGTTAAGCTAAAAGAACGCATTTGACGCTTTGTCATCGGTATCATCGTTATACAGCCGCAGGTAGTATATTGCCGAATGTGTTGATCTCCCGCAAGAATTTCCGGAATGAACTGTTAGAAGTGTCTTGCATCCAGCGCTTGTCTGTGATTTTCTTGAGGTTAATTCCCTATCTGGTTAGCGGGTGTTCGACGTTTTGATAACCTCTATTCCGTTGTTGTTGTAAGTCCTTTGACGTATTTACTAGTTTGTAACTGGTTACGAGAGAAAAGAGAAAATTTTCTTCTTTTGTAACTGGTTACAAAATACGGGGCCGAAAGGCGTTAGATATGAATCTTTTTAGTAAACCGGCCATTTTGTAACTAAAAACTCCGTTAGCGGCTGGAAATGAATATTGTTAAATAACATTTTTGGCTAGTAATGAGTCAATTGACGTTTTTTTTAATAATGAAGCCAGTTCCGAACAATTTGAAAAAAATATTATTTTTTATGTGGCAGCACTATGTAACCAGACTATACCGAGTGCATGCAGCCGGCAACAGCATCCACCTGTCCCCCGTCGCGGTACAAGCGCAGTCTCTGGACCCGCGATACGTGTTCCTGTTGGACGCCGGCCTCACTATCTACCTGTGGTGAGTCAGGCTGCTAGTAAGACAATCAGGTGATTCAAACCTGCAATGCCCTTGTTCTCTTCTTTCGTGTAAATGGCTTAACCTAAACTATATTCGACGCAATAGGATGCAACACCCACAGCAGAAGCCACAGCCAAATCGTCCCATGTGCATAAGATAGGGCTGCTCGGGTACGACAGCAGATTGTCCATGGATACAGCCGCTGCTCTCGGATACACACTACCTCTCCCTATTCTCCATACACCTACCCACACCTGCTCGCAGTCTATTAAGGGATTTCCACGCAACCAATTGCAGATGTTGGCAATTTTCCACCAAACTGGAAACGACTAAACAAAGTATGCTTCCCATTGGAATCGAATTGAGTAACAAAAGCCTTGACCACTGGACTACAGACGCAGTTAATTATATCACTTATGAATTTCACACAGGAACGGCAAAAAGGCTAAGAACACATTGAAATCAAAAGCGCGACTTTTCGCCGAGAAGATAAACAAAGAAGAGAGAAAGAACAAGGCTGAGCTGATAGCGGAACCCCTCGGGAAGGAACCAGCCAGCTTCTGGAAGACCCTGGGTTACGAGGGAGAGTTGCCGTATGTGCCTCAGGTAAATATATTTTTTTTTTAATTATGCGTTTTACAGCATTGGATAGAAGTCAGTCCTACAATATAGTTTTGTCAAGTATAGTCAGAATAATCAGGCTAAGTGAAATGGTAGAAAAACTGCGTAGCGTAGCGTTTTCTAGGAGCTTTTGTCAACAATCAAGAAAATCACATACATCAAACACTGTATTACTTCCCAACACTCACGCTTTCGAAAACTTTGTGAATAAAATCCACTAGTATTATGCACACAACAAATTTACCCAAATTAAAAAAAAAAAAATCCACCGCCGATACTGCTCTTCTCAGCTTCCCGCCAAAAGTTCGGTAAAGGTTTGTGCGTACGCGACCGAGTCGTAGTAGTCATAATAGGTATCGAACTCGCCGCTGTTGTATGGAGTGTGCCTGTACTGTTACCTGTTATCTTTTTATCTACTTACTATCTTTTGACTTTGAGGGAAGATAGTTGTTTGTGCCTCAGATAAAAAGTTGAATACGTAAAAGTGAGCCCGTGCATCGAATTAAACGGCCGAGAATGATATTGCAAACATCCATGTGAAGTCTGTACGGACCTGTTTAGGATCAATGTAAATATGTCAGCTGTAAGGCATCCCGGTACCGCTGAAAGGAATGAAGTGTGCAAGGACTTGGATGCCCTACAAAAGACAGACTGGCAAACAACCGCGCAGAATAGGGAGGAGTGGAGAAGTCTCGTGTCGGAGGCCAAGATCCGTTTTGGGCCGCTGAGTCAATGCAGTAAGTAAGTAAGATGTCAGACAAACCCGGGTCGCGAAGACTGTCAAAGGTGTATGGATTTGCCGAGTGCGTTTATTACACTAAATCTATAAATATAATTTGTTATTGTGCTAATGTAAGATTGTAGGTCGCACGTAATGCTGTTTAAGGTAAAAATCTACACTAATATTATAAAGAGGAAAGATTTATATTTTTGTGTGTATGTTTGTAATGAATAAACTCAAAAACTACTGCGCCGATTTCAAATTTTTTTCACCATTGGAAAGCTACTTTCACCCTGAGTAACATAGGCTATATTTATTGCTAGAAAGGATTATCTCCACCCGTGCGAAGCCGGTACGGGCCGCTAGTTATCTATATATTAGGTTGGGGAAAAAGTCTTTTCGCATATAGTATGTATGAACTTAGCTTCGCAAGTCTATAATCTAATTATCTATTGTAATTTTAATATAATAAAGGCTATTAAAATAATTTCTAACTGAAACCTTCTCAAATCCGTTGTTTAAAGCAAAGTTAAGAAAGTCGCTTATATTCTCTAGGCTGCTTAAACTCATTACGCTACTTTTTTCGCGCGACTTCTGTCTTGGTTTTTAAATTATCAATTATTTATTATTTTGTCTTATATTTCCTCATATTTTTGACAACCATTATGAATATTAACCAGGAAACGGTACCAGAAGACTTTACCTGGCTGCCTCCACGCCTGTACCGGGTGGAGCTCGGCATGGGCTACCTGGAGCTGCCGCAGCCCGAGCCCGCGCCGCTCGCCCGGTCCGTGCTGGCCACTCGCAACGTGTATATACTGGACGCGCACACTGACGTGTTTGTGTGGTGAGCAGCGTGTGTACATATACACTAGCACATGGCTGCAGCCGGCATGGGCTACCTGGAGCTGCCGCAGCCCGAGCCCGCGCCGCTCGCCCGGTCCGTGCTGGCCACTCGCAACGTGTATATACTGGACGCGCACACTGACGTGTTTGTGTGGTGAGCAGCGTGTGTACATATACACTAGCACATGGCTGCAGCCGGCATGGGCTACCTGGAGCTGCCGCAGCCCGAGCCCGCGCCGCTCGCCCGGTCCGTGCTGGCCACTCGCAACGTGTATATACTGGACGCGCACACTGACGTGTTTGTGTGGTGAGCAGCGTGTGTACATATACACTAGCACATGGCTGCAGCCGGCATGGGCTACCTGGAGCTGCCGCAGCCCGAGCCCGCGCCGCTCGCCCGGTCCGTGCTGGCCACTCGCAACGTGTATATACTGGACGCGCACACTGACGTGTTTGTGTGGTGAGCAGCGTGTGTACATATACACTAGCACATGGCTGCAGCCGGCATGGGCTACCTGGAGCTGCCGCAGCCCGAGCCCGCGCCGCTCGCCCGGTCCGTGCTGGCCACTCGCAACGTGTATATACTGGACGCGCACACTGACGTGTTTGTGTGGTGAGCAGCGTGTGTACATATACACTAGCACATGGCTGCAGCCGGCATGGGCTACCTGGAGCTGCCGCAGCCCGAGCCCGCGCCGCTCGCCCGGTCCGTGCTGGCCACTCGCAACGTGTATATACTGGACGCGCACACTGACGTGTTTGTGTGGTGAGCAGCGTGTGTACATATACACTAGCACATGGCTGCAGCCGGCATGGGCTACCTGGAGCTGCCGCAGCCCGAGCCCGCGCCGCTCGCCCGGTCCGTGCTGGCCACTCGCAACGTGTATATACTGGACGCGCACACTGACGTGTTTGTGTGGTGAGCAGCGTGTGTACATATACACTAACACATGGCTGCAGCCGGCATGGGCTACTGCTACCGACACATGATCACGTGTGGGTTACGCATGGTCAATCGATCCTGTGCACCCTGATGTCAGAGTTTTGCCGCCTTTCAGCCTCTTACATGCTTCCTTTAACGACCACCAAATGGCAGCCGTAACCAACGAGTTGACGTGCCTTCCGAAGCACGAAATCGTCATTATTATCAGACAATCCAAACCAAACTAGAAACAAATAAATAAAGAATGCTTTCCGTTGGAATCGAACCCGCGACTTCGAATAAATTAAAACTCTTTTAACGCAGATCAGTGTGACTTTAAATTCTCACTGATCTTTCTAACAGTGTGGGCTTAGCACGCCTCTTCATTTCTGTCACGTCATGTTAATTTCCCACGCATATTTGATATCAGTCATTCTTGAAAATTTAAGACAAATATTACTTGCATTCTCCATAATACTCTAAATCTATAAAAATTGGTTTATTAGGTTCGGCAAGAAGTCGTCTCGGCTGGTTCGGGCGGCGGCCGTGAAACTAGCACAAGAACTGTTCACGATGCTGGAGCGACCGCCACACGCGGTCGTCACGAGATTGCAGGAGGCCACGGAGACACAGGTAACAAACTTACTAAACCAGATATACTGGTTGCTATGGACTGTCTCCTCTTTGATAAACTAGCACAAGAACTGTTCACGATGCTGGAGCGACCGCCACACGCGGTCGTCACGAGATTGCAGGAGGCCACGGAGACACAGGTAACAAACTTACTAAACCAGATATACTGGTTGCTATGGACTGTCTCCTCTTTGATAAACTAGCACAAGAACTGTTCACGATGCTGGAGCGACCGCCACACGCGGTCGTCACGAGATTGCAGGAGGCCACGGAGACACAGGTAACAAACTTACTAAACCAGATATACTGGTTGCTATGGACTGTCTCCTCTTTGATAAACTAGCACAAGAACTGTTCACGATGCTGGAGCGACCGCCACACGCGGTCGTCACGAGATTGCAGGAGGCCACGGAGACACAGGTAACAAACTTACTAAACCAGATATACTGGTTGCTATGGACTGTCTCCTCTTTGATAAACTAGCACAAGAACTGTTCACGATGCTGGAGCGACCGCCACACGCGGTCGTCACGAGATTGCAGGAGGCCACGGAGACACAGGTAACAAACTTACTAAACCAGATATACTGGTTGCTATGGACTGTCTCCTCTTTGATAAACTAGCACAAGAACTGTTCACGATGCTGGAGCGACCGCCACACGCGGTCGTCACGAGATTGCAGGAGGCCACGGAGACACAGGTAACAAACTTACTAAACCAGATATACTGGTTGCTATGGACTGTCTCCTCTTTGATAAACTAGCACAAGAACTGTTCACGATGCTGGAGCGACCGCCACACGCGGTCGTCACGAGATTGCAGGAGGCCACGGAGACACAGGTAACAAACTTACTAAACCAGATATACTGGTTGCTATGGACTGTCTCCTCTTTGATAAACTAGCACAAGAACTGTTCACGATGCTGGAGCGACCGCCACACGCGGTCGTCACGAGATTGCAGGAGGCCACGGAGACACAGGTAACAAACTTACTAAACCAGATATACTGGTTGCTATGGACTGTCTCCTCTTTGATAAACTAGCACAAGAACTGTTCACGATGCTGGAGCGACCGCCACACGCGGTCGTCACGAGATTGCAGGAGGCCACGGAGACACAGGTAACAAACTTACTAAACCAGATATACTGGTTGCTATGGACTGTCTCCTCTTTGATAAACTAGCACAAGAACTGTTCACGATGCTGGAGCGACCGCCACACGCGGTCGTCACGAGATTGCAGGAGGCCACGGAGACACAGGTAACAAACTTACTAAACCAGATATACTGGTTGCTATGGACTGTCTCCTCTTTGATAAACTAGCACAAGAACTGTTCACGATGCTGGAGCGACCGCCACACGCGGTCGTCACGAGATTGCAGGAGGCCACGGAGACACAGGTAACAAACTTACTAAACCAGATATACTGGTTGCTATGGACTGTCTCCTCTTTGATAAACTAGCACAAGAACTGTTCACGATGCTGGAGCGACCGCCACACGCGGTCGTCACGAGATTGCAGGAGGCCACGGAGACACAGGTAACAAACTTACTAAACCAGATATACTGGTTGCTATGGACTGTCTCCTCTTTGATAAACTAGCACAAGAACTGTTCACGATGCTGGAGCGACCGCCACACGCGGTCGTCACGAGATTGCAGGAGGCCACGGAGACACAGGTAACAAACTTACTAAACCAGATATACTGGTTGCTATGGACTGTCTCCTCTTTGATAAACTAGCACAAGAACTGTTCACGATGCTGGAGCGACCGCCACACGCGGTCGTCACGAGATTGCAGGAGGCCACGGAGACAAAGGTACGGACAAAAATTTACAGAAACCTATTAAGTATACATGATGCTATGGATTGTCGCTCACTGGTCGCCCTGGTCATGGTACCATGGACCCTGTTTTTGCCCTAAGGATCGTCATTGAGAAATACAGAAGGACGATTACGCCTCTCCCTTTCTTGTCTCTGGATATAGAGAAGGCTTTCGACTGTGTTCTTCGGTCGATGATCTGGTGGGCACTGAGGTCAAAAGGGGTACCTGTACCTATATTAAGATCATCCGGGACAGTACCGCGATTCCGATTCCATAGTTAGGACTACTGTTGGTGACACCAAACCCTTAGAGTCATGGTCGGGGTTCACCAGGGCTCGGTACTCAGTTCTTATCTGTTCAGCTTGATATTGGACGAAGAGTTAAGCAGCATCAGGGATAGCCATGGGTAATTTCGACTCCGACTCGTGTTTCGGCTCACTAAATCTTAATCCGCAACCGATATCGGCTCCTCTTAATGATTCCGAGTCCCTTATCGGCTCCCGCTCACAGACGTCCGTTCTGGTACCAGATTCAATACAGAATTTATTGAAACCGGTACTGGAAAGTGGAATCACAGTTCGGTGATTCAATAGAGTCAATCTTAAGCTAAGTAAACTGATTGATTCTATTGAACTAATAACACTCAAGAATTTTTATTGCATCGACTCGTCAGTCGTACATTAGCATTCGTTTGTAATTTTCATTAAAATAAAGATAAAATATGATTAAATTGGCGTACATAAAAAATAGCTTTCATATACAATAATGCTTTATACAATGTCTGTCTGTTATTTTTTGTTTTTCTTTATTTTTTTTCTGTTTTGTGTTTTTATATGATTTTTTTTTTGTTTCTATGTTTTTATTTTATTTACACTAGGTAATTATACTTTTTTTATAAAAAATGTGTAATCGCCATTTTTACATATTGATTGATATGATTCAAAAATAATAATTGACTTAGTTTCGTCAAAGTGAGTCTCGAAAGTTCTTCTATTAAAATTTGTCCAGCTTTGGAGAAACCCCGTTCGCATGGCACCGAACGCACGAGTTAATACGAGTCCCGACACGAAAGGCGCCGAATCCCGGCGGTATCAAGAACACGATGCGATTCAAATGATTCAATAACTCCCGGAGTCGATAAGAATTGCTCGGACTAATTAAGGGAATCGGCTCCTGTCGGTGTATCGGCTCATTTAAATCTTCTAGTCCGGAGTTACCCATGTCTAATCAGGGACACACATGAGCAACCTCCGTGGCTGCTCATGTATGCGAATGATATTGCGTTCACGGACGCGGACAAAAGGACACTGGTGCGACACTCAAACACGTGGAAGGAGTCACTGGAGAACGGCGGTCTAACTAAATGTGACGAAGACCGAGTACATTGCCTGTAACACCATGGATCACCAACCCGTACGCCAGGTCAAATACCTGGGATCTGTACTTGACTCGTCCGGGGACATTGACTGCGACGTCAAAGCCCGAATAGCAGCAGCATGGTCAAAGTGGCTGGTATCACCTGTGACCCAAAAATTCCCATCAGGCTTAAAGGACAGGCCTATATAACCATGATTAGGCCTGCAGCGTGGTAACATGAACAGAACATGGCACACACACACACACACAGGTGAACATGACGGCGAGACGTGTCCGGTGCTCGAGCGGCATAAGTAAGTGTCGCGTGTCACGGAGATGAAGATGCTGCTATGGATGAGTGGAGTGTTGCGGAAAGATCGCATACTAAATTCCCGTATCCGGGGCAGCCTTCATGTTCGTGATATAGCGGACAAACTTCAGGTCGCCTAAGATGGTACGGACCCGTCTTACGGAAACCGGCTAATAGGCACAATGGTAAAAAAAACATGTCGATAAAACTTAAACTAACTAAGATATGACGAATTCAAGCTCACGTGCATTTTGGACGATACCAAACGCACCATACGAATTATATACCTAGCGGTGACGTTACGTCTAGGTAATTTACTAGGTAATTTTTTTTCTAAATTTGTTCGACAGCTACCATAAATATTGCGTTTATGTAAATACTTCCGAAATGAAAGTTTTTTAATTTTTTATGTGTTCTTCGATCAAAATATAATTTTTTAGTAATTTTATATTTTAAAACTAAACTTTCCCATCAGTTTTTAAATTATTATTAAATACAGGTGTTCAAGACGTACTTCCTGGGCTGGGAAGAAGTGATAGCGGTGGACTTCACGCGGACTGCGGAGTCTGTGGCCCGAACCGGCGCTGACCTGGCCAGCTGGGCCAAACAGCAGGAGACCAAGTGAGTGCACTATACTGTAATACTTAGGGCTCGTTAACACTGATGTGTTCTGCTGGTAGTCCAAAGAAAATTTGTCTATGTAGGCGCGTTCATGAATGTTGTACTTGACTAATTGGTTTTTTGTTGCAGTAAGTGTTTCTTACTTTTTAAGTCCTAGTTTTCGGGATAAATAAATAAAATAATGAATGCTTACAATATATAGTTTCAATATTTATTTATTTGGGAAGCCAGGACTTATACTAATATTAAGAAACATTAAGCCACATAGGTTTTCACAAATGGAAACAATATATTTTATAAAAAGTCGTGTATGGCCCGACCAGAAAAATAAAAACCCTAGCATAAGTTTGTTCCACTCACACCGTGGCCAACTTACATGCCGGTGTGTATACTACATTATCGTACTTCTGAAGTGGTTCACATGGTAACTAATATCCATAACGGTGTCGTAATGGTCTGCCATAAGGTCATCGAAAATTTGTTTCCTTCAGAGCGGACCTATCAGCTCTATTCACTCCACGCCAACCACCCATGCAGCCTTCCGAAGCCAAGACCCTCGCGGAAGAGTGGAACGAGGACCTAGAAGCCATGGAAGCGTTCGTGCTCGAAGGCAGGCATTTCGTGAAGCTGCCAGAGAACGAGCTGGGCATCTTCCACAGCCAGGACTGCTACGTGTTCCTCTGCAGATACATCATGCCGGCTGAAGTAAGTGTAAAACAAAAATTGTTTGGTTCAAATTTAGGATCGCGTTTTTTTTTATTAAAGTGGAATAAAATTTAAATAAACGAATAAATTTTTTTAATCTGAAATAAACAATTTCAGAATTTCTTTTGAGATAACAATAATCGGCGTTAGTATTAAACATATGTACATAGACAAAACCCAATCGCGGAGCAGAAGAGTAGTTATGAAACTGTTGCATAATTTAGTGTTCCTGATTATGTGCAGTTTCATACACTACTTTATCTCACCTAACCATTTAAAAAGAGTATTAGGTACTCAATCTCAAACTTATGACGAGATGCACACATTACTGTGTCAGATCGAGGCAGTGTTGAATTCACGCCCTCTTTGTGTTTTGAGTGCAGATCCTTCTGATCCGTTACCTTTAACTCCATCACATTTTCTTATCGGTGGACCTTTGACATCACTTCCTGATGTCTCGCTTTCCGATGATAAACCTGTGCGTTTAACTCGATGGCGTAGAGTTCAACAATGCATCCAACATTTTTGGAGACGTTGGAGTCGTGAGTATTTACATGAAATTCAACAGAGAAACAAATGGTTTCACGATAGCGGTCCTAAAATTAGTGAGGGCATGATTGTCGTGGTAAGAGATGACAATCTCCCACCGTTACAATGGAGGCTGGCACGTGTGCACGCATTACATCCAGGTGCGGATAATATTATTCGTGTCGTTACTTTACAAATGGGTAAAAGTTTCGTAAAACGTTCGGTCGTAAAGATTTGTCCTTTACCTATCGAATAATTTGTTAATTATCTACTTATATTAGTTTTAATTTCGTTGCAATTGTTGCGAATCTAGATTAAGTGTAGTTAGGGAGCTTTTAAATCGGCTCAACTTTTCTTTCTATAGGCTAAATTTCATCCCCAATGTGAGGGATTATATTTTGTTTATTTTTCTTTAGTTTTTATAGAATTACATTCTTTCAAGGCGAGCGGTATGTTATGTACGTTTCACTATACATAATATCTAGTTTTATTTCTCACCCCATGGCGTTATTATAATCATTCAATTATGGTTAATGTTTGAAAAACGGATTACCATGACGGCCGTGTGTTTTGGCTGAACGCAAAGAGGTTTCTTCGCCTCATAGAAGGAACAATAATTTGATCGCTGGCAACTTTGACATATGATTGCTGGCAACCTGTTACGACGGACAATGTGCAAGAGTCCTGTCGGCGCCGCCATGATAAACGGTCGGTTACATTTCATGGTGTCGTGAATCCTTGCTATTTTCGAGTTTCGCTTTCGCCGAGTTGTGTGTGTGGTGTGGCAAGTGACGGGACCCCAATTCCAGCAGCTGACGGGAAGGATAATTCTAGTAACCAGCGACCTGTGGAAGTTTGTGGCGAGGAGAAAGGCGCCAGCCCGACGTGGTTCGATCAGGTACGTTTTTCTTACTTGCCATAATTGATTTGGTAATGGTTAAAAATATTAAAAACTATAGTATCTAAAAAAATTAAATTTCAATTCCGCGATAACGAATTTGGCCTCTTTCAACATTGTAAAATATTACCGGTACACTTGAACACGAAATATTTATTATTAAAACAAAATTATTTCAATGAAAATTATTCTACGGTTAATCATGCTGTATATACACGGGCGGTCGCTCGAAACCGGTTGTGCACCGAGCGCGCGAACAATGCCTACGGTGAGAGGACGACTGGCTATCTCCTGCCTCGCTTGATTAACAGGTTGCCTGATGATTTAAAAACTAGTATTACTAACAAAAATATAAAATATAAACTTAAAAAATACTTTCTTGACAACATCGATTTTGCTCTTTAATAAGTAGGCCTTCATTGCTCAATTTCATACAAATTTTGGAAAATCACCTTTAGTTGGACATGCATGCCTATACCTATATTAAGTATGGGCCCATGACTTAGCTTAAATGGGACTGAAATGAGCATTCAGTAGAACTAGCTGTTGTCTGCAGCTTCATTTCTGTGGTTCTTATCAGAATTGATTGCCCGGCTCACTGTAAGATTTACTTCATTTTATTATTATTATTATATGAATATCATAGATTTTGAATTAGCTTGATTTGAATGTACCTGCTATTTCTAAACAAACCTCAGTGGTTTTGTGAAATGCATCTTATGTTAATTTGTTTGTATCAATTTTTGGAAAATGTTAAATAAATAAATAAATAAAAATCTAATCTGATAAAATTAGATATCATAATATAACTTTTTTCCATTAAAGTACAGCTTGGCCTGAACCAAGGAGGTTGCAGTAGCAGTGCAGTTTCTACATCGTAACGTCCTTTAAAATCTTTGTATGCGGCCATCACGCGTGCCCGATCAGGATCAGCGATGGATTCCATTTTAAAATTTGTTGCTGTTTTAATAAAATGTCTTAAAACGTAGCGATATTGAAGAAAATGTTACACTATTTTTTTATGTTTTATCTAATTTTATGAGATTAGATAAAGTAGTGTATGAAACTGCACATAATTAGGTCTTACAATACGAGTATTGCTGTAAAAAAAACTCTACTACGGCTCGTTTTTTTAAATTTAAACCCGTATTGTAAAAACTCTAATTATGATAATCATAGGTTCAACGCACAAAATTCTTTCCTTTTGGGTTTGCCGTAGTCGCATAAAAATTAAATATTACTGTTATGACGTAATGTTGCTTTTATTAACTTGTCATCCTAACCGCCTTATTCATAAAAATTACGAATGTTCGTTAAGCCTTGTTTAATTAAAACATGTTTAGTCGTTTTCTGTCTTACCTATATTTGACGTGAAAGAACAAGACTCAACATATTTTAGTTAACTTAGTCTTAAACATTCCTTTTATTCTTATGAATAAGGGGGTAATACGGTAAATTTGTTACAGCCGGAAGAAGAAAGCGAGGGTTCAAACGAAGCGGACGAGGACGCGGAATCTGCTACATGGGTGGTTTACTTCTGGCAAGGCCGCTGGGCCAGCAACATGGGCTGGTTGACCTTCACGTTCGGGCTGGAGAGGAAGTTCAAGCAGCTGTGCAAGCGGCTGGACGTGGTCCGCACTCACCAACAACAGGAGAGCCTCAAGTTCATGGCGCACTTCCACCGCCGGTTCATCATCAGGGACGGCAAGCGGAAGCAGAGCAAGGTAAACTATATCTCAATGGAAAAAGAAAATATTGTAAACAATAGCTATTTATCAAAATTACTCATCACATTCACATGTCAATCAACCAAAAAAACATTTTTACAAAAACACCATCCTTCTTGTGAGACGGCCATATTTGATTACATTATTGTCTTTTTCCATTGAGACAGTATGCCATAAAAATAATACCTTTATTTTAAATCTAAATATATCATGGAGGGAAAAAAGACATGCAAGTATAGGTATTTTTAGTTATTATACAAGTTTAGTTATCGACATGATATTTTGTTTTTATATAAGTACATTGATTCGCTAATTAGCAACCTCTCAAAATCATGATTTGAACAGGAAGGCAAGCAGCCTGTGGAACTGTTCGAGCTGCGCAGTAACGGGTCTGCGCTGTGCACGCGGCTCATTCAAGTCAAGGCGGACGCTTCACAGCTTAACAGCGCCTTCTGGTGAGATTGTCTTTTATTTTTTATACGTTTTACGGCTTTGGATAAGAAGTCTTTAAAACCTTTCTTAATTTTTTTGTTTGTTATATCTTTACTGTACGTTAAAAGAAATATTATTATTTTTAAATATTATTCTAGAAATATTATTTTTCATCTTTGACTCTACTTAGCCAGTAGTGACTTTAGTAAATTCTAGTCAGAAGGCCATGACCACTAGTCACTTTGCGAGTACCTATTAAATGTGTTTATAGATATTTAAGAATACTTAGTTGTTGTAAACTGTATGGTTATCCAAATAAAATAAAATGACACTAGATGGCGCTAACGGGAGTTATTAATGTGCTACTTCTATACTAATATTGCAAGTGTGAAAGTCTGTCTCTCTATCTTTCACGGCCAAACCGCTGAACGGATTTTGATAAAATTTGGTATGAATATAGTTCAAGACTCGGGGTCAAACATAGGCTACTTTTTGACGCAGGCGGAGCTCCGGGAAACAGCTAGTATTTAATAAATCGCTTATGTTTTCATACTTAGTTAATGTAAACTGTATGGTTTTCCGAATAAAATAAAATGACACTAGATGGCGCTAACTGAATCGCTCATGTTTTCGTATACAGTTACATCCTGAATGTGCCGCTAGAGGGCGCTAACGAAACATCATCGGCGATCGTGTACGTGTGGATCGGAAGTAAAAGTTCGCCGGACTGCGCGAGACTTGTCGAACAGATTGCGGAAGAGAAATTCAACAACCCGTGGCTGAGTTTGCAGGTACCATAGAGTGGTTCGATCTTATAATAACGTACTTCTCTATTTATCATTATTCGAATGTTCTCTTACATTTATTATCAACTTACGCTTCAGTTCTCAGACGGTTTAAACATTGTCCTACCTAGATATGGTGGCAAAGCTTATTATTAGAAGATCATTTACATCTGATTCGCTATTTTTAAATGCATGACATATATGTCGCATGAAATTATTTCGATATCTAACAAAAATAATTCAAAATCGAAGGAAAATTCGTCGATATCGAACTAAAAATCATTCGACTCGCCGATATTGCGTGAGTCTCACTTTTCAAAAATAGCACTCCTTAAGGTCTATCTATGCACAGAATAATGACTAAAAGCGTAGAAGCCAGATAAAATTTTTAAAATGTACTCCATACTGTTTTACCATTATCAAAGCATCAGACAGAAATGAATGAAGGAATGAATGAACACTTTATTGCACCATTTACAATTTTACATAGATTAAATAGGTTAAAAAAAGTTTGTAATTTTAGGTGAATTAATACAAAGGCGGACTTTCGCAAATGCAATCTCTACCAGCCAACCTTGAGGTAGAATGGATTAATAACATTTAAGAAGCGGTGCAGAAAAAAACAATCACTTAATATATCTATCTAATACAATATAGGTACAAAATAATACGTAATATACAAGTATATAAAAGCAACGCTTTAAATAAATTAAACTTAAATATACTCACACATATAATATCTAATAAATAAATTAATGTTAGAAATGATAATGATTTCAAACAGCTTGTTCTACTTTATCAAAATAGTGTGCTTTTACTTGATTCTTATAGGTAAAGATAGTCTGAGCTTTATGAATATCAACGGGAAGAGCATTCCAATGAAGGCTATGCTCGGAGGAATTGTTTGACGTGCTGCCAACAGCCACTTTTTACCATCGCACCTCTCGCCATCGCTTCAAACGGAATTTCCTCCCTCGTACACTGCGATTATGGAATGAACTCCCTGCCATGGTTTTCCCTAGTGTCTATAACATGGGAGCCTTCAAAAAGGGCGTGAAAAAATTCCTTCAGGGTCGGCAACTTGTTGGAGGCGTTCATAGGCTACGGTTATTACCATCAGGTGGACCGTACGCCTGTTTGCCTACTTAATTGTATAAAAAAAAGAAGTATATAGCGTTAACTATGAAAGAGTGAGAATAGAATCGGATAAGGCTTGAGCTGGTACAGCAAGAAATGCAGGGTTATCAATTGGCAAATAATTTTTTTTTCTTGTTTGTACTATTAGAGAAAAATATAAGCGTTTTTGATAATGCTCGTTTATTTCCTTACGATTGTTTCGTTACAGGTACTGACGGAAGGCAGCGAGCCAGACAACTTCTTCTGGGTGGCTCTGGGCGGCCGCAAGCCGTACGACGCAGACGCGGACTTCTTAAACTACACGCGACTGTTCCGCTGCTCCAACGAGAAGGGCTACTTCACCGTCTCCGAGAAGTGCACCGACTTCTGCCAGGTATTACTGGATTATGGAATTTCATTTCGACCAAAATCTATAAAGCTCTATTCAAACTGACGCGAATCTCTCGCGACTTGCGGGTCGACGACAGAAATAAGAACACGTAGAAGTGCCATAAGCAGGCCAGTTAACTTTGGCACTATCTGTGGGCGTCCCGCAAGTCACATGGAATTCGCGTCAGTTTGAATAGAGCTTAAGGGTTTATACATAATTTCAACCCGTGTGTTTAAAACTACTACGTGAACAATTTACAATGGACGGCACAACAAAACATTCAGTTATGTTTTGAGGGGAAAACATAAATTTTGTACTCTTCAAAACTTTTGTGAACGCGCACGGTCCACACCACATGGATTTAAGACTTCATATAATCATCATACTACAGAATTTTCCCTGTGTTTTATAACTGACACGCCAAGTCGACCGAGAGCCAATGCAAAACACGATTCGCTTCATAGCGCGACCACACATGGCCTATTTGCCAATTTTTTTGTGATTGCGTGTTTTGCCAAAATAAATACAAATACATGCGGAATCCATACTTCTATACTATAATATATAATCCATACTAATATTATAAATGCGAAAGTCTGTCTGTCTGTCTGTTACGCTTTCCCGGCTAAACCGCTAAACGGATTTTGATGAAAATTATTATGAATATAGTTGAAGATCCGGGGTCAAACATAGGCTGCTTTTTGACGCAGGCGGAGCTGCGGGCTACGTTATATTTTAGCAAAGTATGACTCACAACACAAACACGACAAATAAAGTGTGATCGCGACATCAGAAATTCAATCACATGTGTTAACACCAGTGGTTTGGTTACCCGCAGGATGACTTGGCGGACGACGACATAATGATACTGGACAACGGCGAGCAGGTGTTCCTATGGCTCGGCGCCAAGTGCTCAGAGGTCGAAATCAAACTCGCTTACAAGTCCGCGCAGGTACGCCTCGTGTTATATTAACTAATCTACTTCTTCGCCCAAGCTTGATAGCCTGATGTATAAAGAAAACAACAACAGCTCATAGATTGTTTTATCGTCTCTCTCTCTCTCTCTTATCGTAGTGCCCGCTTCTGACCCGTGGTCATACTGTTTTGTTACACTTGTGTAACTACTGAGCACACCTATTACCGAAAGCTACACTGGCCCGTGTAACTCTGTTACTAACTACTGACTGCGCTTACCTCTTAGTAAGAGGTAAGCTCAGTCAGTAGTTAGTAAGAGGCTCTTACCATGACTTATCAGTCATGTACATACATATCAAACGGAACAACTATAGGACCGTTCACACTGACGCGAATCCCGCTCGCCTTATTTGTTTTGTAGTCACGCCAGTATAACAAAACAGTGTAACCACAGGTTTATAAGCCGTAGCGCCTACCCAGATGCATCCCAAGATCTTGCTTCGCAAGCTTTCCTGTAGTAAGACTGTAGGAAGAGAACTGAAATGAAATAAACAATTTCATTTCAGTTCTCGTCCTACAGTTTTCAGATATGAGCTGTGAAGTGCCGCGTCCTGGTACAGGCAATACATATACTCAGGCAAACGGGTTACGTTGTATTCTGTTTAGGAAATAAAGATTAGTACAAGATTTTGTAAAAAACAAGACTGCTTTTGTAAAAAAAAATGTTTTATTACAATTTTATTGTATATGGTGGTGATTGGCAGGTGTACATCCAGCACATGAAGTCGGTGCAACCTAGCCGGCCTCGCAAACTATTCCTCACGCTGAAGAACAAGGAATCTCGCAGGTTCACCAAGTGCTTCCACGGCTGGGGCGAACACAAGAGGCCTCCGGAGTAGGTCGGCGACTGAACCAACATATCATTCGTATTTACGTATTTAGTGATTACCCGAGACTATTTGTCACGAGAATATCCTGTAATTTTTATTCTTAGAAAATTCTCGTTTTGAATTCTCTCGACAGTCTACACTTTATTATTTATTTATATTACACACATTGTCATAAATTTGTGGCACAATGAGGTAATTATGACGCGTAGGTTTTAGCTTTTGATCCATTTTACCGTAGAAACACGACCTTGCCGCTGTGAGCGACGGCCTAGGGCGGCAGCGACGGTCTAAGCAATCAAGAGTATGAAACCGTTAGGGGCTGGCCACGAGCGGCCGGCTACAGCGATACCACGCGCGGTTTTTCCGAGCGACGGGCGATTCGGGAAGCGGCGGGAGCAAAGGCGAGAATTTGGTCGAGATTTTCATGTCGAACACCAGAAAGTGGTCGGCTCAAGGTCGTGATTGCACCGTTAAGATTTTTTCCCCCTACATATATACTAAGTGTTGAGTCTGTGTTTTTCACTACAATCAGAGAATCAAAAGAAATATCTCAAGTAAAAACATCTGTATGAATCAACCCACATAAGTTTGATGGTTTTATATATTTATCTCAAACGACTTGGCCAATGTATTTGAGAAACAAGCCTTCCAGATAAGAAATCACACAGCACAATCATTTACAATATGACTTAATATGGAATTTAGTTTTTTAGTAGACAAAGCACAAATTATTGTGACTGAATTTTAGTTTAATTACGATTTTGTTGAGATAAAACAGTATTATTCATTTCAGATACTTTTAAAATGTAATAAATCTTTCAAACTTTATTTCGTCCAAGAGGGCTTCCAAACAACATTAACCTCCGTATTCACGACTATAACGAATTTTCATTAAGCCCACATCACATTAAATGTTTTTTCTCGTCAAATAATGATATGAGAGAAAGGGACTAAACATAAATTAGTTAATGTGAGCTTAAAGAATGTTTGTTAATTTGTATGAATAAGGCTTTAAGAAAATCGCACTGACATATGTAGTAACCATTAAATTTTAATCAACAATCAGTTTTTTCACAATCAGGGAATATGGGTGAAACTCTGCTCATGCATGTGCAAGTAAAAAGATCCCTGCAGTTTCGTGTATCTACTCTTGTGATGTTCGTAGGCATTATGAAAAATGTATACTTGACAATTTACCAATATTGTGAAATAAAATACTGATATTGATTTGCAAAATTTTCGAAACTCATGGTAGACGAGATTTATTAAAATGAAAGACTGAAATCATGCCATTTTTTCAAGTCATTTATTCAAAACTTTCAAGTATTATGATTGTCTCAGATAGGAGAACGATTTGACTAGATTTTAAGAGATTACTGTTAACTCTTCTGTTACCTGCTGACCACAGTCAAATAGACCCCTTGACAGGGATTGTTGCCTTAGTTTGTGTCAACTAATGAAAGTCTTGTACAGTAAACTGAAAATTGACTATATTAGAATTAATAAAAGCTCTACTATAAAAACAATAATAATTTTACCTATACAAAAATTTACTACAAACCTAAATACAAAATTAAACCTTGGATAAAAATATTAGCTTCATTTGCTTTCTCTTTTTAAATCCAATTTTGCAAGTCCCTTTGTATCACATTTGCAAAAGGAGAGCAGCACAACTGCTAAACATATAAAGAACCAGCAAAAATTTAATATATTGTGACCTTTTCAAAAATTCATAGGGAATATGAGACTATGTGTCAGCGGTAACTTTTACGTGCATTTGAAAATGCATTTAAATATTTAACTACAAGTTCATAATGATGTATATAGATAGCATTTTCATCAAAATTTGTTTTACAACTATGTAAATATTTGAGAAGATATAAAATGGCCCTAATATATTAACTAATTAATATTGCATCATGATTATTAAATAGATTTGAAAGCCATTGAGCTCAAACTAAGTAAAATGTTTTATAAACTTTACATAATAAAATTCAATTGATAACAAAAATGAGTTTTACTCTTTACCCACTTATTTTTTATACCTGTAAAATAAAGAAAACATTTGATTAGATGGTCTGCCTGGGTTTACAAACAGCTTATTAGGCTAGTTTTATAGTGATGCCTTGCTGGTGCTGGATTTTATAATAAGGCACTGTTACTTGCAATAAATTAATCCATATTTAACTAACTTCATTAAGAATATATAACATGCAAAAACATTTAAGTATCAAGCCTAAACTAACATGGACAAGCGGGATAAATTCACAAAAAAATTGTTGTGGTTATATTTACCTATATTATCTAACTGATTGCTTTTTTTCTTAATCGTCATCGTCATCATCATCAGATGGCACAAACAATTCATTTTCTTCTAGGAAATTTGCTATGTTTTTACTAATGGCAGCTCCTATGAGCAAGCCAGGCACCACGGCACCGATGATACTTAGAAGACCAAACGGCTGCTTCTCAGGTTCTGGAAGAATCGCGCCAGTGGGAGTGGTAGTTGCCGCCCTCGTTTGGATGACCTGTTTGCGAGAAGACAGATTCTTGGTCTGGACAACAAGCCGAGAGAGTCGAGAAATGGTCATTTTGAACAATTCCGAAATTATCACTTAATTTAATGCCGAGCACCAGGCACTCCAAAAATTCTCAAAATATTATTTTTAGTTTTTTGACATACGTCCTACGAAACAAATTAATTTGACATTTGACGATGTTTTCCTGCAAAAAAATTTGACTTCGACAGTTCTCCGTGACGGTTTTACACTGTGTTGGTGCGATAGCGATAGTCTATCGATAGTATCATGATGCCATTGACTTAGTATAATAAACAGGACTGAGCTCTTTGACCTAAAACCCGAGCAGAAAAAGATAGAAATAGTGGAGGAATCTATCTCTTTTTAATAGGGTAACCATGATAATGTTTTTAATTGGGACAAAATATTTTAAGCTTCGTAAATACTGCACATAAGTAGCTAGCTAGATTGCTTAGCGGGACGTGAATGTTGGTGACGATTACGCGAGTTATGCAACAGCAGGTGCGACCTAACTTGGAGTGGACAACACTTGGCGTATTAGTTATTACATTCAGCCGTTAGTCCTGTCCTGCTTGTCTAGTGTAGTATTTGCTAAAAAGAGACAGGTTCCTCCACTATTTCTATCTCGCTTGGCTCGGCTTTGCCTCTATGCAATTATGCAGGAGTACTCAGTCCTGTTTAATAAACTAAGTCCATGCATGATGCTATAGTAACCTCGAAAATCAGTTGAACTATCGATAGTATCGATAGTTGAAGATTAAACGATAGTAGTTACGCTAAGCAAATTGTTACCAGAATGTACTATCGACATACTGTTGATAGTTACTAAATCAAAACTTTCGATAGTATCGAACTATCGACGATACTGTCGATAGTATCCAAACTATTGATCATTTTTCCGTGATACTATCGATAGTATCGAAGTTTGATAGTATCAACTTTCGTTACCTATCGCCCTAATTTCACTATCTTCTTCTTCAATTCAATTTTTATTTTTATGGCTCCATCGTTTAGTTAAACGATGATTTTGCCAATGTCATGGTTGGAAATAATATTATGTAACACTTTCAAAAAGTAAATAAACAAGGGCATTTTCAGCAGTCTGTGTGTAACCTAAATCAACACAACGAAAAGGGTTAGTAAGTACTTATAATATAATAATTGGACATTTTAGAAGTATTTTGTATCAAAACAAATGACAAAGAACAAAAGAAAAGAGGGTAGGGGAACAATAGTGAAAGTTTAAATAAAGATGTTGTTGTTATTAATAAATTTTGCAATAACACCCAAAGGGGGAGAAAACCAAGGTGAGCAAATATGGAATATTTACAGGACGTGGTATATTTTTTGGAAGTAGATCGTACACTTCTTCTTCATAATCGCACACTGCAAAACATAAAATTATCAAAGTCAGTTTTGCTTTGACATTAGGATTAGGCTGTGCTCGTCAAGCTGATTCGACTCGCTGGCAACGCAACGCATTTTTGCAGCCTTTCGCACTAATGAAAACTTTTTAAGACTCGACGAGGCGGGGCTAGTCGATGCGGGCCTTAAAACGAATTCTGGCATAACTTTTGGCGGGAAGCTGTGAAGAGCAATATCGGCGCTGTATTTTGTTTTCCAAAATTTGTGTTTCTTTGAGTGTTTGTGCATAATAATAGTGGATTATTATTCGCAAAGTGTTCGATAACAAGCGTGAGTGTTGGGAAATGTTACAGTGTTTGATTTATGTGATTTCCATGCTTGTTGCCAAAAGCTCCTAGTAATCTCTAAATGCAGTTTTTCTACCACTTCACTTAGCCTGATTTTTCTGACTAGACTTGACTACCGACTAGACTTTAAGACTTGACTAGGACTTGACGAAACCACACTGTAGAACTGAAGAAGATTGAACAATTAAGAAGGGCTATAAAGGACTTGTATCCATGGCCGTAAAACTTATTATTAAAAAATAAAATAAAAAAGAATTCTGGCATTGACGGACATAGAATAATGTCAATGTGACGTGACAGTTAACTGCAGTAAACCTTCGGGGTCAAGTCAACAAAAGTCGTCAGTAAAACTACAACCAGCGTCAAGGAAATAAACTCACCATAAAAATCATGAACATTAAATAAAACGATTTTCAGTCTATTCAGTGTCGTATCCCATTTAACTAAAGGTTGCCGGTGCACCATGAATATCACGTTGACCAGTTTGGAGGCTTTAATTCGTAAGTATAATCTCAATTGTTTAGGTAAGCCAGCAAAACACTTGAGTAAAACTTAACAGTTTTTGATGTTTAGTTAAAGCTACGCATGAAGCGCTACCATGCCCGGACGCAGCTGCTCTGGAAGCGTTCTGTACTATAATGCGAGACTCCGCTGAGGGCCCGCAATGGGCGGCGCAAGCCTTGGCTGCTCGGATCCACTCGCAGAATCCGCGGGAAGCGATGCTCGCCCTAACAATGTTGGACCGCTGCATGCGCCGCTCCGACGCTGGTTTTCATGCCGAAGTGGGAAAATTTCGTTTCTTAAACGAAATGATAAAACTAGTGTCACCAAAATATTTTGCAGATAGGACTGCCCCTGAAGTGAGAACTAGGGTAAGTGCCACAAAATATTGCGTGTAAATAAACAACCCAGGTCTCCACTTATTTTGTAAGCAGTATTTAGCAATCCTTTTATTGTGAAAACTATAGTTAATAGTTACTAAATCAAAACTTTTGATAGTATCGAACTTTCGACAATACTGTCGATAGTATCCAAACTATATATAGTTTTTCCGTGATACTAACTAATCATTTCAAATTAACAAAATTTTTAAATATTTCATCATTCTTCGCATTCACTGCTGACAACATACATGGTGCGTGAACAATTTTAAAAGCATTGTTATAATTTATCAGCACGAAATGTGTTAATATAGAAAATGGCAATTAATGTATTTTAGGTTTTACAATTGCTACACGCCTGGTCAATCGAATATCCAAAAGAATCAAAATTCAAAGTAGCCTATGACATGCTGAAGAACCAGGGTGTGGTCAAGGAGACTCCACCCCCTTTGCCCCCAGAAGATACAACCACCACACCGAAAACCAGAGCCAAAAATGCTGTATTTGAAGATGAAGAGAAGTCAAAGTTACTTCAAAAATTGCTGCAGAGTAAGAAACCAGAAGACTTGCAACATGCTAATAGACTTATTAAAACTATGGTTCGAGAGGTAAGCAAATTTTTTTTTATCACAGTAGTGGATACTAGGCATTGATACAACAATAAACTATAATGTAAAGTAAATATACTATATATAAAGTCAATGCTTGCCTGATATAGACAAATCAGTTGTAAAAGCTGCCTGTCTATGAACTAATAAATAAAACACAATACAATAAAAATACTCTTTATTGCACTAAAATTAAAATTATACAAAACAAATATACATGATAATGATCCAGATCTTCAGGTTTATCACCTCATTGTTATGGAGCCCATTCTTGCAAAAATTAATGTTCCCTTCATTTCTTGATCCATATTATAATATTTGGCAGTGTTTTTATAACCAATATTTGCTTGCCAGAAATCCTCAGATGAAATAGTATTTATTATTGTTGATTGAACTTATGGTGATTATATTTGTATTTAAGGAGGTATTTATCTTTCTGTTTCTCCCTTGGTTGACTGGTAGAGAATGCTCTTATCATTAAGTCCGCTAATTGTAAGTTATTAGTAGTTTATGAAACTCTTGGATAATAAGGGTTCTTACAATACAAATGTGAGTTAAAAAAACGAGCCCTAGGAGTTTTTTTTTATAGCATCACACCAGTATTGTAAGACCTAATTATGTGCAGTTTCATACACTGCTTTATCTAATCTCATAAAATAAGATAAAACATAAAAAATGGTTTAAAATTTTCTTTAATATCCGTACGTTTTCAGACATTTTTTAAAAAACAGAAACAAATTTGGAAAAGGATTTCATCGTTGATCCTGATTGCGCATGTGCACATTATAATACAGTTGTATATGTATTTTATTTAAAATGCTTTTCACTAATCTCATACTGATATGTAGAAGTTAAAAATAGAACTTAAATGTAAGTAGGAAATAAAATTAAAAAATTAAATTATGATACAGCTCTTGTATGGACAACTGTTTTTTTCCATGATACAGCTTGGGCTAGAGCATTGCTACCTTTTTGATCCTTCATAATCTGTGGACGCGGCCAACATGCGTGCCCGATTAGGATCAGCAAAGGATTAAAATTCAAAGACACAGACATTCAAATTTGTTTCAGTTTTTAAAAAATGTCTGAAAATTTAGTGATGCTGAAAAGATTTTTTTTTGTTAACCTGTTTTGTCCCACTCCCAGGCAGAGGTCTCTCCCATCTCACTTCAAACATTTCTGTCCAAGGCCAACTCTACACAGTCAGGTCTTCACTCCAGCACTTTTGCGGTCCGCCTCGTTTTCTGCGACCATCTTCAGTTGTCTAAGTGGTCACAGCAATCCATACTTCCATAGTATATATAATATTATAAGTGCGAAAGTCTGTCTGTCTATATGTCTGTTACGCTTTCATGGCCAAATTGCTAAACGGATTTTTTTAATTTTCAAACACAGGCTGTTTTTTGACTCTGGCGGAGCTGCGGAAAACGGCTAGAAATGACAAAATATTGATTAATTTAGGAGGAGCGCCGTAACGAAGCTCGCAGCAGACGTGCCCAGGAAGTGAGTTCAGCGCTGGACAGCGCGGGGCTGCTGCGGGACATGCTGGCGGCGGCAGCCGGGACTGCGGTCTCGGAGGACGAACGTCAGCTCATACACGAGCTGCACGGACGCTGTGCGAGACTGAGACCGCTGCTGCAGCGCCTCGCCGCGGCCGATGATAATGCTGAGAATCTTAGTAAGAGCGCATTCTTTCTTGGTGGAGTAATGTAAGAATAAGTTGAAACACAGATTACAAATATCTCTAAACATCATAGCAAAAAAAACTAAAATAAAGTAAGAAATTAAAGAGCATATGCATGCATCGACAAAAACATTCCAAACTATTGATATAGTTTCACGAATCTAACTCACACTTGACTAGATTTGTTTCTTTCACTTTTAACACCTTAAGAAACAGCTAATATGTATAAAACTTTCCAGGTGACATTTTGAATGCAAATGACGTACTAGATGAAGTATTCGACAAATACAATGCATTCGTCGCTGACAACGAAGAGAAGGCGGAACCCCAACCAGTGCTGACAACAACGCCACAGACTAACAACGAGAGTCTCCTAGACTTCGCTGGAGCGAACCTTGGCAAAGGAGATGGAGATGTGGCGAAAGATACTAAGAATGTCATTGATGAATTGGGAGATATATTTTCAACTGAATCTAGCAGCAGCATTGCTGAACTCTTGAAGCCTGTGAGCCTAATGCCAAATGGTAGATATTTAAATTTTGTGTAGATTTAAATACAGATAAACGTAACCATCCATTATCTGCCCACGACTGTACTAAGTTGAAGATGTTTTGGTAGAAAGAATAAGGATCGTGATCGAGGAGGCGTAGACCGTTTTTTATTTAGAAAATGTAACCACTTTTATATATTAATTTCTAAAAGTGTGTACCAACCACCTACCTACAGTCGCAGTTGCTTGTAGACGTTAGTTACATTAAGAATTTCTGCCCTGGAATAATTCGCCATAGTATGTTTGTCTACCCTATGACAAATTGTAATATCTTTATGAAAATAAATATTTACAGAACATACAATAAAAGAAGTTTAAGAATAAATTGAATAACCAAAAATACACACCATTAAAAACATAATGTAATTCACAGATGATGTAGACCTGCTGGGGGAAAAGCCCAAAGCCGAGGGCTGGAACGAGCTGGACTCGCTCGGGGAGCAATTGCTGAAGCAGTCCTTACCAAACAGTTCAAAACGAGTAGATAGTTTCAATGGGTAAGTTTTTGTAATTTAAAATATAAGATAAAAAATAGTATTAGTCATGTCGAAAATATCATATTCCGTGTAGGTTACATTGTCAATCGACCATGTACACACGTGACGTGTGTCACAGTTGTGCGGAACCGCCTCTCGGCTTTTGACGTCGTTCTTTTAACAACCACCAGATTACAGCCAGGACCAACGGAACAAAACAAGACATTAAAGTCACTTTTCCCGAAAATCGGCATCCAGTGCTCCTTGAGCATTAATTTTTGAAATAAAAACATAGATGACTGTTTTGACCTATATCCAATCCATGACAAATTTCATTAAAATCAGTCCGTGAAAGCGTAACAGACAATACCATTTATAATATTAGAATGGATACTTTCATTCCCATGATAAATTAATCCCGATTTTTTCCACAAACCTGTGTGGAGATGAATCATTCTTGAAATCCCAATACATTATTATTGAGTTATGAATTTCTTTCCTCCAGATATCCTTATAGATAAAAAAAAAATCTATTGCACTGAGGATACTGGGTTTTCCTGCCTCATTACAATCCTTTTCACATTTTGTGTTATGGTTTTGTTTTTTGTGTTTAATAAAGTTCCTTAAATTTACAAAATTACTATGAATGGAGCTAGTAATAGTTAGTCATTTTACTATTCAAACCCCATCCATTGAAAAATCACAGACATTCTATAAATTTTTAGTTATTTGTTCATTACATACTTGTATCGTAATGTATAATTAACTAAAAATTCTGACTCGCTTTCATTCTGACACATATACTTTTTTGCACAGAAAATCCACAAAGAAGGTACCAATGAATGCGCTAGAGAAATCGCCTAAAAAGGAAACACAGTTACTAAATAACGGCGCGATGTTTGACTTGGATTTCTTCATCAAAAAGCCTGAAGAAAAGCGACCGCCACCGCTGCAGTCTCCCACCAATGATGACCTTATGGTCGACATCAGTACCGAAGGAGCTTCTAACAACAATATCGACAGTTCTCTTGACAAAATACTTGATATAGGTTTACCATTAGATAATTCGAAATGTGATAATATTGAATCGCCTTTAGAAGATAAAGAAATAGAAAGAAAAGATAGTGTTAAGAAATCTGGAGATGTGAAACCTTTGACTGATATAAACGTTAGTCTGAAGACCGTGCAGCCGAGTAAAGTGCCCCCGATGACCATTTTCGAAGAGGAGGGGGGATTGAGTGTTGTCCTGCACTTCTGTAAAGACAAGCCCAGGCCTGATGTCAATGTGATTGTGGTATCAACAACTAGCAGAAATAGCTCGCCTATTGAAGATTATAAGTTCCAAGGTGTGGTGCCAAAGGTAAGCCAAGGATTTTTCACGTGATTACGACATAGGAGCCTTCAAAATGGGCGTGAAAAAATTCTTCAGGGTCCACAACGCGCTCGTGACACTCTTGATGTTACAGGATGATAACCACTTACCAGGTGGGTCGTATGTCTGTTTGCCTACTTAGTTGTATAAAAAAATATGAAAGCCATGCTAATATTTCTCAAGTATAGAAAAAAATATGTTTTTTTTTATAAGCCACAAGCAGCAGCTAGTATAAAAGTGTCATAAAAATACATACATAATATTTTGTATGTGGTTTATTTTTTAACGTAACGTAACGCTAAAACGTAAGATAAATATCTTATGCATCATATCCTAACTAGGATTTATTGTACACAGGGCTGCAAAGTCCGCCTGCTACAGGCGTCGAGCACTTCCTTACCAGCACACACGCCGTTCATGCCGCCCCCCGCGCTCACACAGCTCATGTTGCTCGCTCGCTCACAGTCAGTACAGCGGCTCTCGCTCAAATTCATCATCACCTACACTTGCGAGGACGACGTGTACTCGGAAATAGGGGAGGTCGAACACCTACCCCTTGACGATATATAGTGTTAATGTACTTACCAATCAATGCAATTGTAGTTTTAAGAATGCGGTAATGCTATAGGGATATTGCGATCTCATTTGATATGTTTTTTGTGCATTTTTAGTGTGCGTTACCCTACCCAGAATCTTTATGCCAGAGTAATATGAGTACAACACATCAATAGAGCCCTATATGTTGTGTATGTGCTCTAAATAAAAAAATACTGCTTATAATAGTATTGGAAAAGAAACAGAAAAAACGATTCCTGCTGCGGTAACATTGCTCCTGCAAGAAAATTCTAAACTATTAATCGGAAAAAGAAATATTGTGCATAAGCAGGTGCATGCATTTCCTTGTGAAAAAATGTGCGCCGAAACTAGCCGTTGTTTATATGTATACTTTCGTTTTTGTTTATATCTACATAAGTACAAAACATTCCAAGCTGTAATTTGGTATAATGTTTTTTAAGTCCGCCCTCTACGTCCAATATTTCCTTCTCCGATTAATTGTTTAGAATTTTCTTGCTGGAGCAACGTTACCGCAACAGAAATCGTTTTTTCTATTTTTTTCTAAAATTATAATAGACTCTAATTTTTTATTTAGGGCACATACACAGCCTATAGGGCTCTAATTATGTGGTGTACTCTTATTATTCTGGCATAAATATTCTGGGTAGGGCAACGCACACCATTTTTTACTACTGGGCTCTGTCCGTTCAGCAGTTTGGCCGTAAAGGCGTAACAGACAGACAGAAACAGACTTTCTCATTTATAATATTAGTATGGAGTATGGATGGATAATGAAGTGCTTGCTGACTCAGAATGAAGTCGGTGCCTAGTTATAGTGCGATGAATAACAAGGCATTGTAACTATTTATACAATATTTTCCTGTCGCATTGCCGCTTACCAAATTTATATAGCTTAATTTCCTTAGCTACTTAATTAGCAAGAGTGAGAGATGTATATTTGTTCTAGTCTGTATCCTCGTATCGGATATATCATTGTTGCATTCCAAAAGAACATTCATAAAACTTTTATTTTTATTATGTTAGCGGTTAAAATTGATATTTTTATTATATATAATATGACGTACAGATCTGATAAATGTTTAATTAGGTACTTATAGGGGAGTATTCAGTATTATTATTGAAATCACATGTCGATATGTTACATTGATTCGCCTTCCTAAAATAGTTTCATATGTAGTTCGTAAGTTTGATATGAAAATTTAAAAATAATTTAATCTTGTTATTATGATAAAGGCCACCCATTCATCAATGTTCACTGTAACTACGGATTCTTTTATGTCTATCTTAGTTCATCAAATGGGCATAGATAGATAAAATGAATGAACATAGTGGTTAAATTACTGGAATTTCCTTGAGATTAAAATCGGAAACTAAATACAGTGGTATTAAACTGACCATTATGTATTTGTAGACAATGGTCATCTAAATATTATTTTATAATATAAATTAATATTTACGATATGACATTACACATTTGTAGCTTTAATATCGAAGTTCAATAAAGACGAATCAATGCAGAACGACTGCGACGTACAACGCATTTAATTGTAAATTTTTTTAATTTATTCATAAGCTATTGCTGTGCAATACATCCAAAGGTATGCGTTACTCCAGTATGCTGTCTCTTTAATAATCAACCTCTATCTCAGGAAGAGACAGAGATAGAGAGATTGACGCGTCAATTAGAATTTTATATGCACACAGACCTCTCGCGGATTTAAAAAATGTATCTTGATTAGCCGAAAAAAATTTAGGATGCACTATAACTTAGCCCTTATGTACCTCCAGCAATTTTGTAGCAGTCTAGCTCTAAATACAAAACTTTTGAAATCAACACTGAATTCTTCAATCAACTTAAATTCATAGAATTATTGAAAAGGCAACATTTTGCCGGAGTAACGCAACACCATGTAAGTGTTTATATATACACCCTAAAATTTTAGTCGTTTTGGACCCATCGTCCAGTGACTCCATTCATGCAACTGAACAACTTTCCCCAAAATACATGGGTCGAAATATGGAGTAGTTTTGGACCTCCCATACAAAATGTCTCATCACGTGACCTAACTTACTATGGGAAGACCAAATTTGTATTTCATGTTTCGAGCTATGTTCCTTAGGGATATTATTTTAACTGTCACGATATTTCTATGTTGTCTATTTACTGTCCCGCTATTTATATTTTATATTAAATGACGAAAATAGACTTTGTGATTTTTTAAAAGACCCAACGTAATTGCCTACATAAACATAAGGCAATATACACCTACTCGTACAATATAACCTAACCGTAATAATGAACATTAAAGTAGACGCTAAACGACAAAAGACAACAAAATAACACGCTATTTTTAGGTAAACACTAAGTTTTAATTTTTGTTTGTTTGTTTTAAGAGAAGTAGAAATGTAAATACATATAAATATGGGATCATTTGATGAATTCAAGGCAAGATTTGTGTTGACATATTTTTCTTTATTGTGTTTATTGCCTAGAAAGGACAAATCAATTTATTTCCTTAAGAATTGAGCTTTGCAGAATATCGGTAAAATAAAAATGGTTGTAATTTCAAGAACATTTATTGTAGTATAAAATTATTTTATTTACATTTTTCACCTTATTTACATTTACATAGTAAATGCGTAAATAGAACACAATGTTTTACGAAGAATTATACATTATGATATTACAATTATCTGCAGAAAATAAAAAATAATAGAAAATTTAATTAATTTTGATAAATTGCTTTTTCTATTATAAGAGTAAGTTAACAGTATTTCGGCCTTATAATCTGAGTGGTTAGTGGCATGTTATTAAATTGTTTGATCATTATTTCGGATTCCATAGCATTTAAATTATTAAATTGTCCACATTTTCTCCAAATCAATAAAAAAGAAACCTATTTAATAATATCCATCAAAAAATCAGGAACTTTCGCTTAATTTGACAAATGATGTGTCAATAGGATATAAGGTACTTTTATTGACTTGTCCACACACAGCAACGGTCTAAAGCATGATGTCTAGTTTCTCCAAATCTATAACAGGCGTAAAGTCTTACTTCTCAAGATTCACAAATGTAATCATAGTTAAAAAATCATGACGTGACCAGTGAGAATCCATTTACATATAAACCTTCAGGTGTTTTTTAGTCATATTCTCAAGCAAATAGTTCTTCAATTAATTAGTAAGAGTGATTAATATGACTGCACTTTTGAAACCAGAGTGTACTTTTTTCGGTGTCCCGATATAAATAATTTCTAAACGCTAAGTTCGACTGTTGTCTGGCGTACGAAACTAAGGATACTATGGCCAGGCATTAGGTATATAACGCTTTTTTAAAGTCTAATGCAAGCATGTTCGCTTTAACAACATCCATAAATTATAAATTGATTCGTATATCAGCTCTTCATGTCATAATTGTACATTAGCTCCTTGGCTCCATTCATACTTTTAACAAACCACAAGACGCATTAAAATATACCCTCAATCGACGTTTTTCGTAACGCCTACAAATTATTTTCTTATGTCAACAAACCCAATATTCAACAGCTTGGTTTCATTTCACACATACTTTTTTTGCTTGAATAAATCGATCAACCCCCGTCATACTATACGTAGGTATATTTCAAAATATTAAGTCTGCATTCTTAATGTGGAACATTTTAAACAAAAATCTACAAGTAAGGCCAAACCTGCCCTAAACGCCTGCGGTCGTTAGGGAGTTACAAAGGCCACACAGAGCTCGGTCACACCTTTAGTCACATTTAACAGTACACTATACTATTGTAGGGTTTGATTCCAACTAAGCAAAATTTGTTTGAAACCACACATGCAAACCATAAAGTCAACATTTAATAATATACATAGCTATTTCCTAAAATATCCGGGCGAGAGATTGGCTTATTCAAAGGTCATTAATATTACATGTTCAGTTCAATCTTAAAAACTTTCACATTTTATTCAATTTTCGAAATGCGAGAAACATGAGTTACTTAAATTTGAATATCTACATCATCTGAAGTTACATTGTACTTAATTGAAATCCGCCTTATGGAGTGTGTATAAAATTATTCCCTAGACCGCCTGATCTCTGAAGGCGAGCGCGGTGATAGGTTTCTGGTGTCCGCAGTATTCGCGCACCAGCGTGCCTTTGTCGATGTCCCAAAGGCGGGCGTAGCTGTCAGATGAACCTAAATAATAGAGTTACAATCTTAATAAAACGAAAAATTCAGTTACTATCTTAATAAAATCAAAAAGTAAGTTGCCAGCTAAAAGCAAATAAAAAATCTAAATTCGAAAATTTGTCATCCATCTTACCA
This sequence comes from Euzophera pinguis, assembly GCA_947363495.1. Lineage (NCBI taxonomy): Eukaryota > Metazoa > Arthropoda > Insecta > Lepidoptera > Pyralidae > Euzophera > Euzophera pinguis. The sequence goes on from OX376164.1 coordinate 4,775,391, forward strand.
GTGGACGAAGAAATGATGAAGCATAAAGATATGTATAGATTGTGCGTAACAACTTAATTGTCGCCACTAGTGGCTTGAACACTGTTAGTCTTAATTTTTATCACTAAATGGCCGTTATCAGGCAGGCAGCCTAAAAGACAGACAGCAGTTTCTTAAGTGTGCCATACAACAAAAGACAATAATGTAATCAAATATGGTAGTCTGACATTGAGACAGGTTTGTAGATGGTGTTTTTGTGAAAATGATTTAGAGGTTTATTGATTTATGAATGTAATAAGCGTTCATAATCGAATATAAGTAATTGACGAGTAATTTTAATAAATTGCCATTGTTAACATTATTGTCTTTTTCCATTGAGACAGACTTTACACACTTAATTGACCAGCTAGCCCAAGGGGGCTCTGATGAGAAAGAGGATGTCACTAAGAAACATGTTCGAATGAAGAATGATTGTCAGTGACGGCCTCTCTTCACTGCTGTGAAGATACCAACTGTGTTTCACGATACAGCAATTTGATTTAACTTAGCGCAAAAGATCGAGCCATCGACACGATGTAGAAAAAGAAGAAAGCCAATCTCAACAGTGAAGAGGTAGCGCGAGTCAATGCTGAAGGCGGCATCCCACACCAGCGCTGCAGTCGAGCACAGACACTCACCGGTGAAGAGGTAGCGCGAGTCAATGCTGAAGGCGGCATCCCACACCAGCGCTGCAGTCGAGCACAGACACTCACCGGTGAAGAGGTAGCGCGAGTCAATGCTGAAGGCGGCATCCCACACCAGCGCTGCAGTCGAGCACAGACACTCACCGGTGAAGAGGTAGCGCGAGTCAATGCTGAAGGCGGCATCCCACACCAGCGCTGCAGTCGAGCACAGACACTCACCGGTGAAGAGGTAGCGCGAGTCAATGCTGAAGGCGGCATCCCACACCAGCGCTGCAGTCGAGCACAGACACTCACCGGTGAAGAGGTAGCGCGAGTCAATGCTGAAGGCGGCATCCCACACCCAGCGCTGCAGTCGAGCACAGACACTCACCGGTGAAGAGGTAGCGCGAGTCAATGCTGAAGGCGGCATCCCACACCAGCGCTGCAGTCGAGCACAGACACTCACCGGTGAAGAGGTAGCGCGAGTCAATGCTGAAGGCGGCATCCCACACCCAGCGATGCAGTCGAGCACAGACACTCACCGGTGAAGAGGTAGCGCGAGTCAATGCTGAAGGCGGCATCCCACACCAGCGCTGCAGTCGAGCACAGACACTCACCGGTGAAGAGGTAGCGCGAGTCAATGCTGAAGGCGGCATCCCACACCCAGCGATGCAGTCGAGCACAGACACTCACCGGTGAAGAGGTAGCGCGAGTCAATGCTGAAGGCGGCATCCCACACCAGCGCTGCAGTCGAGCACAGACACTCACCGGTGAAGAGGTAGCGCGAGTCAATGCTGAAGGCGGCATCCCACACCCAGCGCTGCAGTCGAGCACAGACACTCACCGGTGAAGAGGTAGCGCGAGTCAATGCTGAAGGCGGCATCCCACACCAGCGCTGCAGTCGAGCACAGACACTCACCGGTGAAGAGGTAGCGCGAGTCAATGCTGAAGGCGGCATCCCACACCAGCGCTGCAGTCGAGCACAGACACTCACCGGTGAAGAGGTAGCGCGAGTCAATGCTGAAGGCGGCATCCCACACCCAGCGCTGCAGTCGAGCACAGACACTCACCGGTGAAGAGGTAGCGCGAGTCAATGCTGAAGGCGGCATCCCACACCCAGCGCTGCAGTCGAGCACAGACACTCACCGGTGAAGAGGTAGCGCGAGTCAATGCTGAAGGCGGCATCCCACACCAGCGCTGCAGTCGAGCACAGACACTCACCGGTGAAGAGGTAGCGCGAGTCAATGCTGAAGGCGGCATCCCACACCAGCGCTGCAGTCGAGCACAGACACTCACCGGTGAAGAGGTAGCGCGAGTCAATGCTGAAGGCGGCATCCCACACCCAGCGCTGCAGTCGAGCACAGACACTCACCGGTGAAGAGGTAGCGCGAGTCAATGCTGAAGGCGGCATCCCACACCCAGCGCTGCAGTCGAGCACAGACACTCACCGGTGAAGAGGTAGCGCGAGTCAATGCTGAAGGCGGCATCCCACACCCAGCGCTGCAGTCGAGCACAGACACTCACCGGTGAAGAGGTAGCGCGAGTCAATGCTGAAGGCGGCATCCCACACCAGCGCTGCAGTCGAGCACAGACACTCACCGGTGAAGAGGTAGCGCGAGTCAATGCTGAAGGCGGCATCCCACACCCAGCGATGCAGTCGAGCACAGACACTCACCGGTGAAGAGGTAGCGCGAGTCAATGCTGAAGGCGGCATCCCACACCAGCGCTGCAGTCGAGCACAGACACTCACCGGTGAAGAGGTAGCGCGAGTCAATGCTGAAGGCGGCATCCCACACCCAGCGATGCAGTCGAGCACAGACACTCACCGGTGAAGAGGTAGCGCGAGTCAATGCTGAAGGCGGCATCCCACACCAGCGCTGCAGTCGAGCACAGACACTCACCGGTGAAGAGGTAGCGCGAGTCAATGCTGAAGGCGGCATCCCACACCCAGCGATGCAGTCGAGCACAGACACTCACCGGTGAAGAGGTAGCGCGAGTCAATGCTGAAGGCGGCATCCCACACCAGCGCTGCAGTCGAGCACAGACACTCACCGGTGAAGAGGTAGCGCGAGTCAATGCTGAAGGCGGCATCCCACACCAGCGCTGCAGTCGAGCACAGACACTCACCGGTGAAGAGGTAGCGCGAGTCAATGCTGAAGGCGGCATCCCACACCAGCGCTGCAGTCGAGCACAGACACTCACCGGTGAAGAGGTAGCGCGAGTCAATGCTGAAGGCGGCATCCCACACCCAGCGCTGCAGTCGAGCACAGACACTCACCGGTGAAGAGGTAGCGCGAGTCAATGCTGAAGGCGGCATCCCACACCAGCGCTGCAGTCGAGCACAGACACTCACCGGTGAAGAGGTAGCGCGAGTCAATGCTGAAGGCGGCATCCCACACCCAGCGATGCAGTCGAGCACAGACACTCACCGGTGAAGAGGTAGCGCGAGTCAATGCTGAAGGCGGCATCCCACACCAGCGCTGCAGTCGAGCACAGACACTCACCGGTGAAGAGGTAGCGCGAGTCAATGCTGAAGGCGGCATCCCACACCCAGCGATGCAGTCGAGCACAGACACTCACCGGTGAAGAGGTAGCGCGAGTCAATGCTGAAGGCGGCATCCCACACCAGCGCTGCAGTCGAGCACAGACACTCACCGGTGAAGAGGTAGCGCGAGTCAATGCTGAAGGCGGCATCCCACACCCAGCGCTGCAGTCGAGCACAGACACTCACCGGTGAAGAGGTAGCGCGAGTCAATGCTGAAGGCGGCATCCCACACCAGCGCTGCAGTCGAGCACAGACACTCACCGGTGAAGAGGTAGCGCGAGTCAATGCTGAAGGCGGCATCCCACACCAGCGCTGCAGTCGAGCACAGACACTCACCGGTGAAGAGGTAGCGCGAGTCAATGCTGAAGGCGGCATCCCACACCCAGCGCTGCAGTCGAGCACAGACACTCACCGGTGAAGAGGTAGCGCGAGTCAATGCTGAAGGCGGCATCCCACACCCAGCGCTGCAGTCGAGCACAGACACTCACCGGTGAAGAGGTAGCGCGAGTCAATGCTGAAGGCGGCATCCCACACCAGCGCTGCAGTCGAGCACAGACACTCACCGGTGAAGAGGTAGCGCGAGTCAATGCTGAAGGCGGCATCCCACACCAGCGCTGCAGTCGAGCACAGACACTCACCGGTGAAGAGGTAGCGCGAGTCAATGCTGAAGGCGGCATCCCACACCCAGCGCTGCAGTCGAGCACAGACACTCACCGGTGAAGAGGTAGCGCGAGTCAATGCTGAAGGCGGCATCCCACACCCAGCGCTGCAGTCGAGCACAGACACTCACCGGTGAAGAGGTAGCGCGAGTCAATGCTGAAGGCGGCATCCCACACCCAGCGCTGCAGTCGAGCACAGACACTCACCGGTGAAGAGGTAGCGCGAGTCAATGCTGAAGGCGGCATCCCACACCAGCGCTGCAGTCGAGCACAGACACTCACCGGTGAAGAGGTAGCGCGAGTCAATGCTGAAGGCGGCATCCCACACCCAGCGATGCAGTCGAGCACAGACACTCACCGGTGAAGAGGTAGCGCGAGTCAATGCTGAAGGCGGCATCCCACACCAGCGCTGCAGTCGAGCACAGACACTCACCGGTGAAGAGGTAGCGCGAGTCAATGCTGAAGGCGGCATCCCACACCCAGCGATGCAGTCGAGCACAGACACTCACCGGTGAAGAGGTAGCGCGAGTCAATGCTGAAGGCGGCATCCCACACCAGCGCTGCAGTCGAGCACAGACACTCACCGGTGAAGAGGTAGCGCGAGTCAATGCTGAAGGCGGCATCCCACACCCAGCGATGCAGTCGAGCACAGACACTCACCGGTGAAGAGGTAGCGCGAGTCAATGCTGAAGGCGGCATCCCACACCAGCGCTGCAGTCGAGCACAGACACTCACCGGTGAAGAGGTAGCGCGAGTCAATGCTGAAGGCGGCATCCCACACCCAGCGATGCAGTCGAGCACAGACACTCACCGGTGAAGAGGTAGCGCGAGTCAATGCTGAAGGCGGCATCCCACACCAGCGCTGCAGTCGAGCACAGACACTCACCGGTGAAGAGGTAGCGCGAGTCAATGCTGAAGGCGGCATCCCACACCAGCGCTGCAGTCGAGCACAGACACTCACCGGTGAAGAGGTAGCGCGAGTCAATGCTGAAGGCGGCATCCCACACCCAGCGATGCAGTCGAGCACAGACACTCACCGGTGAAGAGGTAGCGCGAGTCAATGCTGAAGGCGGCATCCCACACCCAGCGATGCAGTCGAGCACAGACACTCACCGGTGAAGAGGTAGCGCGAGTCAATGCTGAAGGCGGCATCCCACACCAGCGCTGCAGTCGAGCACAGACACTCACCGGTGAAGAGGTAGCGCGAGTCAATGCTGAAGGCGGCATCCCACACCCAGCGATGCAGTCGAGCACAGACACTCACCGGTGAAGAGGTAGCGCGAGTCAATGCTGAAGGCGGCATCCCACACCAGCGCTGCAGTCGAGCACAGACACTCACCGGTGAAGAGGTAGCGCGAGTCAATGCTGAAGGCGGCATCCCACACCAGCGCTGCAGTCGAGCACAGACACTCACCGGTGAAGAGGTAGCGCGAGTCAATGCTGAAGGCGGCATCCCACACCAGCGCTGCAGTCGAGCACAGACACTCACCGGTGAAGAGGTAGCGCGAGTCAATGCTGAAGGCGGCATCCCACACCCAGCGATGCAGTCGAGCACAGACACTCACCGGTGAAGAGGTAGCGCGAGTCAATGCTGAAGGCGGCATCCCACACCAGCGCTGCAGTCGAGCACAGACACTCACCGGTGAAGAGGTAGCGCGAGTCAATGCTGAAGGCGGCATCCCACACCAGCGCTGCAGTCGAGCACAGACACTCACCGGTGAAGAGGTAGCGCGAGTCAATGCTGAAGGCGGCATCCCACACCCAGCGATGCAGTCGAGCACAGACACTCACCGGTGAAGAGGTAGCGCGAGTCAATGCTGAAGGCGGCATCCCACACCAGCGCTGCAGTCGAGCACAGACACTCACCGGTGAAGAGGTAGCGCGAGTCAATGCTGAAGGCGGCATCCCACACCAGCGCTGCAGTCGAGCACAGACACTCACCGGTGAAGAGGTAGCGCGAGTCAATGCTGAAGGCGGCATCCCACACCAGCGCTGCAGTCGAGCACAGACACTCACCGGTGAAGAGGTAGCGCGAGTCAATGCTGAAGGCGGCATCCCACACCCAGCGATGCAGTCGAGCACAGACACTCACCGGTGAAGAGGTAGCGCGAGTCAATGCTGAAGGCGGCATCCCACACCAGCGCTGCAGTCGAGCACAGACACTCACCGGTGAAGAGGTAGCGCGAGTCAATGCTGAAGGCGGCATCCCACACCCAGCGATGCAGTCGAGCACAGACACTCACCGGTGAAGAGGTAGCGCGAGTCAATGCTGAAGGCGGCATCCCACACCAGCGCTGCAGTCGAGCACAGACACTCACCGGTGAAGAGGTAGCGCGAGTCAATGCTGAAGGCGGCATCCCACACCCAGCGATGCAGTCGAGCACAGACACTCACCGGTGAAGAGGTAGCGCGAGTCAATGCTGAAGGCGGCATCCCACACCAGCGCTGCAGTCGAGCACAGACACTCACCGGTGAAGAGGTAGCGCGAGTCAATGCTGAAGGCGGCATCCCACCCCAGCGCTGCAGTCGAGCACAGACACTCACCGGTGAAGAGGTAGCGCGAGTCAATGCTGAAGGCGGCATCCCACACCCAGCGATGCAGTCGAGCACAGACACTCACCGGTGAAGAGGTAGCGCGAGTCAATGCTGAAGGCGGCATCCCACACCAGCGCTGCAGTCGAGCACAGACACTCACCGGTGAAGAGGTAGCGCGAGTCAATGCTGAAGGCGGCATCCCACACCCAGCGATGCAGTCGAGCACAGACACTCACCGGTGAAGAGGTAGCGCGAGTCAATGCTGAAGGCGGCATCCCACACCAGCGCTGCAGTCGAGCACAGACACTCACCGGTGAAGAGGTAGCGCGAGTCAATGCTGAAGGCGGCATCCCACACCAGCGCTGCAGTCGAGCACAGACACTCACCGGTGAAGAGGTAGCGCGAGTCAATGCTGAAGGCGGCATCCCACACCCAGCGATGCAGTCGAGCACAGACACTCACCGGTGAAGAGGTAGCGCGAGTCAATGCTGAAGGCGGCATCCCACACCCAGCGATGCAGTCGAGCACAGACACTCACCGGTGAAGAGGTAGCGCGAGTCAATGCTGAAGGCGGCATCCCACACCAGCGCTGCAGTCGAGCACAGACACTCACCGGTGAAGAGGTAGCGCGAGTCAATGCTGAAGGCGGCATCCCACACCCAGCGATGCAGTCGAGCACAGACACTCACCGGTGAAGAGGTAGCGCGAGTCAATGCTGAAGGCGGCATCCCACACCAGCGCTGCAGTCGAGCACAGACACTCACCGGTGAAGAGGTAGCGCGAGTCAATGCTGAAGGCGGCATCCCACACCAGCGCTGCAGTCGAGCACAGACACTCACCGGTGAAGAGGTAGCGCGAGTCAATGCTGAAGGCGGCATCCCACACCAGCGCTGCAGTCGAGCACAGACACTCACCGGTGAAGAGGTAGCGCGAGTCAATGCTGAAGGCGGCATCCCACACCCAGCGATGCAGTCGAGCACAGACACTCACCGGTGAAGAGGTAGCGCGAGTCAATGCTGAAGGCGGCATCCCACACCAGCGCTGCAGTCGAGCACAGACACTCACCGGTGAAGAGGTAGCGCGAGTCAATGCTGAAGGCGGCATCCCACACCAGCGCTGCAGTCGAGCACAGACACTCACCGGTGAAGAGGTAGCGCGAGTCAATGCTGAAGGCGGCATCCCACACCCAGCGATGCAGTCGAGCACAGACACTCACCGGTGAAGAGGTAGCGCGAGTCAATGCTGAAGGCGGCATCCCACACCAGCGCTGCAGTCGAGCACAGACACTCACCGGTGAAGAGGTAGCGCGAGTCAATGCTGAAGGCGGCATCCCACACCAGCGCTGCAGTCGAGCACAGACACTCACCGGTGAAGAGGTAGCGCGAGTCAATGCTGAAGGCGGCATCCCACACCAGCGCTGCAGTCGAGCACAGACACTCACCGGTGAAGAGGTAGCGCGAGTCAATGCTGAAGGCGGCATCCCACACCCAGCGATGCAGTCGAGCACAGACACTCACCGGTGAAGAGGTAGCGCGAGTCAATGCTGAAGGCGGCATCCCACACCAGCGCTGCAGTCGAGCACAGACACTCACCGGTGAAGAGGTAGCGCGAGTCAATGCTGAAGGCGGCATCCCACACCCAGCGATGCAGTCGAGCACAGACACTCACCGGTGAAGAGGTAGCGCGAGTCAATGCTGAAGGCGGCATCCCACACCAGCGCTGCAGTCGAGCACAGACACTCACCGGTGAAGAGGTAGCGCGAGTCAATGCTGAAGGCGGCATCCCACACCCAGCGATGCAGTCGAGCACAGACACTCACCGGTGAAGAGGTAGCGCGAGTCAATGCTGAAGGCGGCATCCCACACCAGCGCTGCAGTCGAGCACAGACACTCACCGGTGAAGAGGTAGCGCGAGTCAATGCTGAAGGCGGCATCCCACCCCAGCGCTGCAGTCGAGCACAGACACTCACCGGTGAAGAGGTAGCGCGAGTCAATGCTGAAGGCGGCATCCCACACCCAGCGATGCAGTCGAGCACAGACACTCACCGGTGAAGAGGTAGCGCGAGTCAATGCTGAAGGCGGCATCCCACACCAGCGCTGCAGTCGAGCACAGACACTCACCGGTGAAGAGGTAGCGCGAGTCAATGCTGAAGGCGGCATCCCACACCCAGCGATGCAGTCGAGCACAGACACTCACCGGTGAAGAGGTAGCGCGAGTCAATGCTGAAGGCGGCATCCCACACCAGCGCTGCAGTCGAGCACAGACACTCACCGGTGAAGAGGTAGCGCGAGTCAATGCTGAAGGCGGCATCCCACACCAGCGCTGCAGTCGAGCACAGACACTCACCGGTGAAGAGGTAGCGCGAGTCAATGCTGAAGGCGGCATCCCACACCCAGCGATGCAGTCGAGCACAGACACTCACCGGTGAAGAGGTAGCGCGAGTCAATGCTGAAGGCGGCATCCCACACCAGCGCTGCAGTCGAGCACAGACACTCACCGGTGAAGAGGTAGCGCGAGTCAATGCTGAAGGCGGCATCCCACACCAGCGCTGCAGTCGAGCACAGACACTCACCGGTGAAGAGGTAGCGCGAGTCAATGCTGAAGGCGGCATCCCACACCAGCGCTGCAGTCGAGCACAGACACTCACCGGTGAAGAGGTAGCGCGAGTCAATGCTGAAGGCGGCATCCCACACCAGCGCTGCAGTCGAGCACAGACACTCACCGGTGAAGAGGTAGCGCGAGTCAATGCTGAAGGCGGCATCCCACACCAGCGCTGCAGTCGAGCACAGACACTCACCGGTGAAGAGGTAGCGCGAGTCAATGCTGAAGGCGGCATCCCACACCAGCGCTGCAGTCGAGCACAGACACTCACCGGTGAAGAGGTAGCGCGAGTCAATGCTGAAGGCGGCATCCCACACCAGCGCTGCAGTCGAGCACAGACACTCACCGGTGAAGAGGTAGCGCGAGTCAATGCTGAAGGCGGCATCCCACACCAGCGCTGCAGTCGAGCACAGACACTCACCGGTGAAGAGGTAGCGCGAGTCAATGCTGAAGGCGGCATCCCACACCCAGCGCTGCGAGTCGAGCCTCAGTTCCCGCAGCAGCGACCAGTCGCTCGTGCGCCACACGCGCGCGGAACAATCTCCGGACGTTGTCACTAACATACTGGAAAACAAATTGTTTAGTTCATTCCTTTATTGACTGAGCGTAAGCGAAGTCTTCATTTCGAGACTGGCCAATTTTGCTTTTCTACGGAAAAATGGGAACCGATCAGTTATCTGAAAGGTTTTGCGATCCAATGTCATGTTGGAGTGACGAAAAAAGAAGATATTTTTGAGTTTTTGTAAAATTATTCATTATCCGTTAAACTTATCTTTTTAAAACTGTTTTACGGTTTATTCGGGCGCTGTGTTTTTTTTTTAAATTTTTTGAATAATGGCATTTTCTTAGTAAATATAAATATTTTCTTAAACTTATTAAGTCACAAATGAGCACATATCGAGAACTTCTTGTGTATATTTTTTCTGCAGGCGCATAATCGAGATATACGATTTTGCAAAACGTTACCCTAGCAGGAAACCCGATATCTTCAAAACCTTAAGAAGACGCACTAAAAATATTTTCGGCGCACATTTTTCCACAAGGATAAGCTAACTGCTGATGCACAATATTTCTTTCTCTGATTAATCGTTTAGTATTTTCTTGCTGGAGCAACGTTACCGCAGCAGAAATCGTTTTATTTTCAATTTTTTCCAAAACTATAATAAGCACAATTTTTTTATTTAGGGTACATACACAGCATATAGGGCTCTAATTATGTATTGTACTCATATTACTCTGGCATGAAGATTCTGGGTAGGGTAACGCCATGGAGTAATTACAAAGAGGAGATGCCGTAATAAGCGTTTTGTAAGAAAGCGTTTGTGAGGCTACACGGGGCGGAAGGCAGACGTGCGGGGTGCTTGGTTTCGGCCGTGACTCCAATCATAGAGCACGAGCAATGACAAGCTCCGCCCACTGCAGTGTCGGCGAGGCGCCAATGATCACGTCACTGCGCCATTTCAAACGGCATCTCCCCTTTGTAATTACTCCATGGGTAACGCACACAAACTTATTTGATAATAGCATTACACCGGGTTCTCTATAGGTGCTGTAAAAAACTCATAATAGAGAGGTAAATTGGTGAAGCTTAAAGCAACGTTTCATGAATTAATATCGTATTTGGAGGTAGTTCGCGAAGTTTACTGTTTACAGAACTACTAGTTTTATTTTGTATATCCGCCTGGGATTCACGGGTTGCCCCGGTCCTTTGAGAGGCTTGCGCGGGGATATGGATCCAACCCGTCCTCGGCTATATCAATAGATGACATTTCCATGAGCAGGTCTAGCCAAAAGAGTGAAAAGAATAAAATGGGTTATTGTTATGAAGTTTGGATGGATTTAAACTGGGCTATTGCAATAGAAATCGGGCACCTGCCATAATCATGATTACTGACTATTAGTGGCAGGCGATGACTCGCCACTCAGTCAATGGGCCCCCCAAATAGTCGCCGCGTTTGGCAACAGAGGGGCAACATTGGAATGAGCGGCTAAGGGTGCCGAGAGGTGCGGCTCCGATTTCACCATCGCGAGTTACCTCGTGAGCGGGTTTCACCGTTATTACGCCATTACGTGCACTTCACTTCCACCCTCGAGCATATAGTTTTATTATTGTTAAGATGGTTTGTGCACGTCGAAATGATTTGTGAAAGATATATACGAGATAACTTCGTATAAAAAACACTATAACAAAGGTTATGATCACTCACGTGGAGTCCTCGCTGAACTTGCACCTGAGCGCGTATTTGTTGTGCGCGTGCAGCAGCTTGCGAGGCACAGGTCGCGGCGGCGAGCCACCGAGCGCCCACACGTAGCAGTTGCCCTTGTTGTTTACAGTCGCCATCATCTTGCCTTCCGGGTCGATGGCTATGTCCTGGATGGACGCCTCAGCTTCTGGTATCTGGTGATATAGATTATTTTATTAGTTTTTGGGCGTTACCTTGAGATACAGCATAGAATAAAGTCCTGAGAAACCTAATTCAGCAACAGTATACTAAATAATGATATCAAATTGGACTTTTGTAAAACCTCTGAAAAATTAAAATAGAAAAAAAGTTTTGGTTATGAAACTTATCCTTTTAAAGGGGAAACATTGTAAATTCATTTGTATAGAGTGGGTACAAGGTCAATCAACCCTGTTTGTACCGTGGTGTCAGAGATTCAAAACCGCCTGTCGGCATTGGTCGGTCATTGACGTGATTCCTTTCATACTTAGTTATCAGGTGATTAAAACCTGCAATTTCCCGCTTGTGCTGTGCACATCCACATAAGGCATACTCTGTGCTCCAAACAATATAATTCAGAATGAAAATATAAAAACCAAGACCAAAAGATAAAACAGACAGAAACACACCAATTGCTCGTTCTGATCCGTGCGCAGGTCCCACATATGTATGATGCCACTCTGGTCGCCCACCATGATCTGTGTCTGATCGGGGTGAAGCACCACGGCGTTCACAGGCGCCGGCACTTGGAATATACCCTGGCAAGTCAGTTGGGACCCCGCTCTGAAACAACATTTATTTCATAGCGACAGCTAGATGGTATTATTATGGCAGTAACAATGGCAATATAAGGAATATAATACCGTGGATCCCATATTCTGGCGGTACAGTCCTCACCACCTGTGTACATCCATTTTCCGTCTTTCTGAAAATATTTAAACACTGTTCACACAGGATTAAGACTATGTTAGTTGTTGAATACAGTGAGCTGTAATAGCTAAAGTTATTATGAGTATTAGCACAGAATTATTAACAGTATTTATATTGATAAGTTTCTAGTCATTTTTTAAATATACAAATTACAGTTTGTTTATATTTCAGTTTTAAGAATAGACTGGCACGGTTTATCCTTTAGTCTTAAATGTGGCAAAGGCATCAACCAAAGCCTATTTTATTGTAATATCTCCAAACTGTAGTATCATCATGTTACTTTGAGTGAAATCTGGAACGGTTAATCCTCAATACTGATGTGCCAGCATACCACATAACATTATTGATTCTATTGTTCCCTCTTGTAGCTGCTGAAGGATTTATTTGAAAGAAAGATTTTTGACTTAATAAATTTGGAATCTTCTGCAACTTATTTTTGATGCTTCTTTCTGAGACCATGCCTCATGGGAAAAGTCAAGGTTTCACATACTGATATGTTAGTCACTATATTTTAGAAATTCCAGTATAACTTACTTGAAAACCAACTCTGGTGACATTCTTAGTGACTCCCTCGAAGTTCATCACAGGGTCCGGGTTGGCACTGGCCAGATTGTACATACGGATATGCTGGTAACCACACGCAGCCACCATCTGTCCATTTGGTGTTATTTCTAATGCATTTACTTGCTGAAAATTTAATTTAACCTTATAGTGCCTGTTGTATGATTGTTTTGTTTTTTGTAATATATGTAAATACTAGCTATTTCCTACAGCTCCGCCTGTGTCAAAAAGTAGCCTATGTTTGACTTAGGTTATTCATACCAAATTTCATTAAAATCTGTTTAGCAGTTTGGCCGTGAAAGTGTAATAGATAGACAGACAGACTTTCTCATTTATAATATTGGTATGGATGGATATAGTTTAGAATGTTAAGAACTCCAATTTATATTTTGAAATAGATAATGGGCCAAGAAGCATACTTCCTTAACACTTTTATGGCAGTTCAAATTAGTTTTGAGCTTTTTTATCTACACATTTCAGTAAATAAAGACAAGATATTGACATGTTTAAAGTCTTAGCTCAAATTGAGCTATCCAAGACCTAGGTAATACTATAAAGTAATACATATTTTTAAATACATCTTCTAACTTTATCAATTAAACCGATTTGCTTGGAATTTTGCGAACATAGTTTAGGAGTACAGAAGGACATAGGGTAAATGTTATACTTAGTAAAAACCCAGAAAAACATTGCTATAGCCAAAGTGCAAAACGAGGCTCATGAGTAATAGTATCTATAGCATGGCACCAAAAGTGTATAATAAACCTGCCTCGGAATTTGAAAGAATTTCCCCTAAATAAATTTAAAGCTTATCTGAAAGAGTTGTTGGTAACCAAATGACTTTCATGAATTCTTTTCTTCATAAAAAATGACTTGCATGAATTCTTTTCTGACAAGATTAACTTAAATTTATTTACATGTTTTGTATTGTTTTGCATGATTTTATTTGATGATGTGTGACATCACTGACTTCCACTTTTGTATGCCTAACAGGCTAAACGTGAGGAATCTTGAATTCAACATGTTTACAAAAGAATAAATAATTGATTATTAAAAAATTAAAGCCAAGGAAAAAACTAGATGACTATAGTCCAATGGCTTAGAGAATGCTGATAAGACAGCAAGACAAAATGATTACTTTGAGACAGAAGAGTCAGACCTAAATGTGTTTGACAACAATTCAAATGTGACACGTGTACCACTCAGGTGACGAAATATTTAAAGGAGGTGATAAATACATCCATAAAATAATATGGAGGGTAGACGAAAGTTTTTATCAAATTCATAGTACTTTTAGTTCTAGTTACCGAATCTGGATGCTGCATCGTCCGTAGGCATACGCCGCTGTGCGCTTGCCACAGCTTGATGGTGTGGTCGTAGCCCCCGGTAACCAGGGCTACCTGGGAACCACCACCGCTGCCATCCCCAGACATCGCTCGTAAACTTACTATAAATCTACTACTATTATTATCTTAACGTTTATGTCTATAAACGTGATCCTTGAGTCACTACACCTCACAATACCTAATTAATACAACATTAGTAAGATTTTTATATTTTTAGCACAAATTCGTTTAGATTCTTGTTTGTACCCTGACTTGACTTGCTCACAGAATCACAAACTATTGAGATACTACATAGAATACTATTTAACCTAGCGCCTTGCTTGACTCACGGCAAATAAAGCTCAAATAAAAAATATCACCAATAGCGAACATCCAATCACAGCCTAGAAAATTACAAACGCACTTTTTGACAACTACCCTGCTCCTCGTACTTCATCTCTTCGTCCCAATCCACTAACGTCATAGTGTGACCACACATGGCCTATTTGCCATTGCATGTTTTTCCAAAATAACTCTTAGGCCATACGTGGTCGCACCATCAGTCAAAAGCAGAAAACCTAACCTCAAACCCAATCGCCATTTTAGTATTTAGTATTAATTTATCATTTTATAAAGTTTGTGCGCCATTGTTAAAAAATACTTTGTGTCATTAAGTTACTTGCTAGATTTAGTGAAGTTACGTTATATTGGTCTCCGTTCTTGTCGTCTCCCTTCCAATGTTTTGGCGTTGTTGTATTGAAGAAGATGGCATTGGAAAATTTCTGCATAGGTACTCAACTTCGATTACTAAAACTGAGATTAACACCGGGTTACCAAGCACGAGCGTATTTTATAGCTTTGGTAAGTTTGCTTAATTAATATACTCATAACCTAAATAACATTTTACTACAAATTCTAACATCACCTCAATTTTACTGTAAAAATCCTAGTTACTCAGCCATTTATTCTTTGAAAGAAATAAAACATTAAAAATAAGTAATAATTAGGTCAATAAGAACCAGAATCATTTAAAATGGGTCTTTGCATTTGCATATAGGTAACACAAAATTTCAGCCGATATTGTTCAGGAGTCCTATTTTTAAAAAGTATGATTTACCCCAAATTGGAGCGTCTAATGAAGATCGATAGACTCATCGATTATGTCGAATAGAAACCATTCGATATCGAATGAAATTTATTCGACTCACCGGTTTTGCGTAAGCCTGTACTTTTAATAATATGGCTATCTAGGGCTCCAGCTATTTTTAAATTATAAATTGTGTAACTAAACTACCTTTCTTTTATGTATTTCCATTTATCTTTGTTTTCAGAAACTGATGCAGTGGTGCAAGGTCTACCTATCTGCCGAATTTCAGCTTCATAGGTGGAGTGCTATATGACTCACTGAATACCGGTGACTCTAATGAAAATCATTTGATAACAGCATTTCAGTAGTTTTTAGTATATCGTTATTTAATACAAAATAAGTGAGTAAACTTTCGCTTTTATATTCTACTGATTTAGTTCATTCATCTCGATGGTTTTACTTTATTTCATAAGCATTTAATTTTAGGTAATTTTAGTTTAGTTTTATTAATTTACTTAGTGTTTGAGAGATTAAAAGGGTACTATTATGAAAAGATGAATGTTTTAGATTTGGCTAACTACCTAATTAATTGGACTATAATAGGATTTTATTACATGTCAAACAAGTATATAGACATAGGTAATTTTAAAATAATCATTCATTCACATAGTGCGGGTAATGTAATCAATCAACCATGTAAGCCCTAATATCACAGTAGTTCCGAATCGCCAATCGGCCTCTGACGCGGAGGCAGTTATGTAAAATATATTTTTTAATATTAGGATACTTTGTGAGTTTTAATGTATTTTTTTATCTAATGTTGATTTGATTGTTATTAAACGAATTAAGTAGGTTTGTAAAAAGTTGTTTTATTGTATTTTCACCTTATTGGAGATGATATTTCATAATATCCTTCAGGTCATCCTGAGGGATAACATGGAATATCATCTCTTTCTTGGACTAATCTAAAACAAAAAATAAATAAACCTTATCACCATCTATACCATCTTTCCCTTGCTTAACCGCTGTTTTTTTTTTGTAGCTTTAAAAAACTTGTCAAGATGTGGCATTGTATTCCGGTATTGCCCACTAATACTGTACTGTACTGAGGTTGCCCGTCTGATACGTAGTATCCATGGAACTAAAGGTTAAGATGGAAGCCAAGAATCATAAAACAGGCTGGTTCAAGAAAATTTGACCTGAATGCATTTCGTTACCCACCTCTCTCTTTCTAACTCGTGATGTGTTAGGGTGTGAATCTGGGTTTCCATCACAGCTCTTGTTAACAACGAGTTATACTTGTTTTTGATATAGCCCAATAAATATAAAGCCCAATTGGCTAGTAAACTTTAACATGAAAATGTCTAATTCGTAAACCATTTCGAGGAATAGGCTTAGGGAACAGATTACATTAATCAAATCTTTAGATAAGCAAGTATTTTTTAAGAAAAACGCAGAAAACCCAATGACTGTCATTTTTTAGCAAGGTTGACGTATGACGTAGCCGCATAACTTCCGGCTATTCTCATTTATTTTTTTAGGTTGGCAGCACAGCGTAGTGAATAAATATTTTTTGTTTGGTAACGCTAACTAAGCGCTTCACGTACTTGTCACCCATGTCAAATGTCATCTCTGTTCAAGTAAACATAACCTAATTACATTCATTCATACATTATAATGAAGAAGCGGTGTCCAATTATTGAAAAATCAGATGTAAACGGATGAAGAGACTGCAGTAAAGTCCAATAAACAGGCCAATATGCAATAGATACGAGAAATGGGGTACCTAAATATTTGGCGATTGTAAACAAACAAAAAACCAACTCGAGGCTCGCGGTCCATCTTGACTTTGACATTTGACACTGACATATATATTTTTTAATACCTTAGTAATTTTTGCTTTCTTGCAGTTCGAAATGGCCATTATAGCTGCGTGACGTCATCACTATAAAATCTTTTTAATTAAATAACAAAATAAATATAATTTTAAGAATTTTTTCGTTTAAATTGTATCTCCGAAATAGTCTATTCTATCAATAAAATATATAATATACACAATTTATTGATAGAATAGACCATTTCGGAGATACAATTTAAACGAAAAAATTCTTAAAATTATATTTATTTTGATATATGGCCTGTTTATTGGACTTTACTGCCGTCTCTTCATCCGTTGACATCAGATTTTTTATTAATTGGACACCGATTCTTCATTATCATCACTATCATCCCTACATAGTATAAAACAAAGTCGCTTTCTCTGTCCCTATGTATGATTATATCTTTAAAACTACGCAACGGATTTTGATGCGGTTTTCTTTAGTAGATAGAGAGTTTCAAGAGGAAGGTTTATATGTATAATTCATTCATGCCTAATATAGTCGAGAAACACTGATAATTTTAGAGGTTTCTGACGTGAGGTCGTAAATTTAACACATTTTTGGCGCTTACATTGCAAACGCTGCTTAACCCTGTGAGATAGATCAAAATAATGTACTACAGTATTGTAGATCTTATAAAGGTCTACAAAAAAGTCCGCGATACCATATGTCTTTTTGTTAAATAAGTGGTTTTAAGAAAGACTGGTTTATATGGTATAACTTTGTCAAGCAAAAAATTATAAAATTTATCCGAAAAGATATCAGATCTTTAGGATCAGCCAATTAATTGAAAAAAAATGTCACATTTAATTTCCCTGAAAAATCGATCTTGACGGCTCTATGACGATCTTTTGACAATCTTCCTTAGAAATACATTTCTACAGTATTCACAGGTTATTAGAAACTACTTGGCGTCAGAAAGATCTATGTAGCCGGTTTTGAAAGAGATGCTTAATGAAGTGTTTATCTTTAATTTAACTTACTACATACTTTGTATAACCCGGACGAAGTCGGGGCGGGCTGCTAGTAATGTATAAATGAATGTAATGAAGATGTAGTTAAGTTATCTAGGGGTTATGTTTACTTGAACAGAGATGACATTTGACATGGGTGACAAATACGTGAAGCGCCTAATTAGCGCTACCAAACAAAACATATTTATTCATTACCCTGTGCTACCAACCTAAAAAAATAAATGTGAATAGCCGGAAGTTATCCGGCTACGTCATACGTTAACCTTGCTAAAAAATGAAAATCATTGGGTTTTCTGCGATTTTCTTAAAAAATACTTGCATAACTAAAGATCAGATTAATGTAATCTGTTCCCTAAACCTATTCCTCGAAACGGTTTACGAATTAGACATTTTCATGAAAAAGTTTAATAATATGCAAACTGACATTTTTATTTTACTGTATTTCTGACAAGGCAAAATGTTTGAAGTGATGGTAATACTTTGGGAAAACAGGGGTTACTCCAGGGCCCTTGGGGTGCAGGGCAGGGAATCTCCTCGAGTGCCCGGTTCTTTGAAAGCTTTGCATTCTCATTTGATTCCACGGATCCGGTGAGAGGGCGAGCTGACAAGGGATTCGGGACGGTGCACCCTGGGTGACAGTTAATAACTCCCTGGTAGTCGGGGTCTTGTTGACTGTCGGCTAATTTCTGCCAACAGACCACTCCACCGCTGTCTATGATGAGACGACGAATGGATGTGGGTCTGGGGGACGGGTGTGATCCATCTATGGGCCACTGTCTGGTTTGGGGGGGTGGCCGAAAGGCCAATGGACGGGGCCGAAAGGCCATGGCTGGCGGGCGTCGTGGTAGAATGCTAACGCGACCCCATGGCGCCCTCAACAGCCGGTGTGGAAACGCCGGAGGGGTTTTAGTGGGTAGTCCAGGCACTCTGCCTGGGAGTCCCGCGCATTTCCCCTCCGTTAACAAAAAAAAAGGGCCCTTACCATTAACTCTAAACGCAGGGCATAAACGAGTGAGTGAACGAGACCGCGCTATAAAAGCTGTAAGGCGACATCTCGCTTGCTCACTCGTTTCTGCCCTGCTATTAGACGTGATGTTAAGGGTACAGGTCAAATTTTCTGTCTTGTTTCCGTTTTGGTTTCCATCTTTACCTTTAGTTCCATGCTCGTAACCATGGAGTTAATAAATTAAACTCTGAACAGATTTTAAACTCAAATTACTAAGAACGTAAAATATCTGTTTAATAGTTTCTAATATCATTGAGTCCATCGTACGAGTCGCGTCGCGCGTCGTGTCGATTTCGTATGAAATGCGACTGGGTAGCGTATCTCAAGTTGCATTGGAATAGCGCTGTGTGCGTAGACCCTTAAAATAAGTCCATGTTTGGAAACCATCACACGCGATAGGTGCGAATGGCCTAATGATAAGGTCCTTCACTAACGGCGCAGGCCAATTAAGCCTCGAATCTTAATTTTGTATGGCGAGGCTAGACTACGTATTCTTATTTCTCTGGTTAAGCCTCTCTAGTCTTAATATGTATCGATCTATAGTATTCTTCTTCAAGCCTGCAATGTCTTAACCAAAAAACTGTCGTGGCCTTGAAAATCAGTTGAAGTCCATACGGGCTATCGAATTTTACGATATTTTTGATAGCATAAATTAAGTAAAACCTCAAAAGTATAAGAGTTCGATAGCATCAGTAGAATCACGATCGACAGGCTTTTCTAGTGTTCGATACTATTTGTTGTTAGTTACTACTATTGATAATAATGTCGAAATCCTGTTCATGAAAGTTACAAAATTAAAACTATCGAATTTATTCATAGATAGTTCCGATAAAAACACCCAGCTACCTATACATATCGATTGTGGAATCGATATGTATCGACACTAGTGCGCCTTAGTTGGCGCTGGCGTCATCACATTTTATGCAGCCATTTTGTATGTCAGTAGTTTGGTTAGGTCGTAATAATGTAGAACGCCGCTTTTTTACTTGCAAGGTTTCGTAGAACATTACTTGTATTGCATTATTGTAATAATTCAATGAAAAATGTATGAAAGAATATCTAGGTTTTGTTGTCATGAATAATAAACAATTTATTTATATGAAATTACTTTATTGAACATGTAAAATCGGTATTGACATGAGGAATGCTAATTCTCATTTACAAAATAACACAAATGTAAAATTTGAGAGACAAATCACATCGAAAAACCTACCTAAAAAACTAACTAAAAATACAACATACATTCAATTTCCTAAATTATTTTAATTGCATGAGTGCTATGCCCATGCTGCCTTGTCTTAGCTTAAAGTTTGGTACAATCATTAGTATTGAAATTTACACTGAGAAAGAGGTAGGTTTAATTAAAAATAAGCAATTACATTTCATGAAAATCGTCTCTAATTTTACATGTAAGTGTAGTTTGACCAAAACTGTTATGTCAAAAGAATGCACATTACTTCATGTTACATACACTGTAAATTATATTTATGGCATACTCAATCGAAGCGCAGCTTCTAACAGGTTGCACAGCAATTTTAGAGCTGCTGACATATAAGTTTTGATGAAACCAGAAGTGAGGTACATCTCCACGTGAGCATCCAGTAGTCACAGCGAACTTAACAAGGGAGGCTAACTGTACAATTCCCCAGTGTATACATGCTAACACTTAAACATTATTTTTTCGAGGCTTAGAAATCTAGACCCTAGCCTGTGGTGAAACTTTCCAAACTCTGTAATTTCTTACAATAGGTTAATCTAATCCTATTTTTAATACTACAAAAACATAAGTAGTACATAGTAAATTCAACAATTTCAATCATATTTCAGAGATTGGACTAAATATTCAGAATATTACAGTAATAATGTTTGTGTAAAATAAATTCTTTGAAAGAAATTGTGAACTTTTGCAGACTTTGGAAAGTCAGTCCCGTTACTTGTAATAAATTAAGTCCAGTAAATTATTCAATATGAACAGAAATTTCTTATAGGCTGGGAGATCATTCGCTTTCTTCCTCCTCTTCCTCATCACCTTCTTCCTCCTCGGACTCCTCCTTCTTCTTCTTGGATTTCTGTAAGAAAATGTTGCATATTAAGAAAATTATAATTATTAATTAAAATATGAGACAAGTAATTAAGACAAAGTATCCTGCAGAATGAATGTTACTTACGGTGGGCGCTGCCGCTTTCTTTCCCTTCTTGCCGCGCTTCTGTGCCTTCTTGCCACCACCTTCGCCACCACCGCCGTTCGCATTATATGACTCTAGATCCTTTGTGTACTGCTCTTTTGCTTTGGCGGCTTTCTCCTCCCATACCTGTTTAAAATTAATGATTATAACATAAATGCTGATTATTTTAAGGACTAAAAACAAAATAAAATTTATTCAGAAAAGACTGGTAAATAGGTATGAAAATGTACTCACACTCTTGTCCTTCATTCCTCTCCATATTTCACCTCCCTTTTTGGCTATTTCAGTGACCTTAAGCCCAGGGTTATCTGCTTTGATTTGTTCTCTGGCGCTGTTCAGCCACAGCATATAAGCTGACATAGGACGCTTAGGCTTGTCCGTCATTTTAACTTTTTTCCTGAAAATAAACAACTCAAATTAGAATAGAACACTAAGAATTACTTAGGCAACAGGTTATGCTGCCCATGCTGTCCTCAAAAGAGGCGTTAGTAAGACCTCGCGTCGCTTGGAACATTACTAAGGCGGCGTTTTGGCGGGAAAGCTATTTACGGCCAGATTACACAAAATCTTATTACTCCGATACGATCCCCATAAAAATACGATTAAGACACACCGTTCACAATAGTAAAAACACTTAAAATCTTGAAAAATAATTATCGTCCCATATAACGAGTTCACTGGCCTAGGCTTGGGTCGAACGAGCCATTTTGTTTTCACGTTTTGTGTTGAAAATACGCAATAACTTCAAATGACAGGATTACAAAATAATTACACGATAATTGAACTATAACTCGTAGAAGAACTGTTTAAGACCTCCCATGGAAAAGATCAGAGAAATTAATTATTGAAAAAGCGTCGCTTCGCCATACCCACGCTTAGTAAGGAAAGTACGTCAAAGCCTATAGCCATGTTTGAAAGAGAATTCCAACGTGGAAAGAAAACCAATATCACAATCACTCTGTAAAATCTAGCACTAGGATAAATAAAACACATATATTTAATCAGAAAAATGATTGGACTTACCTGATGGCAAAAATTTTGAAATTATTTTTGAACTGGTACACAACCAAACTGTAGACGTAGAGAACCCAGAAGAAAATGTATGGAGCTCAAGCAAATGTTCCCAGTGCAAGCTAGCTTGGGGTCGGCTCGCGTCGGTACTGCAGCGACATCTATCTCCAACGTGATTGGCTGACAGTTGCAAAGCTACCAACCGTATCCATTTGGAGTGGCATTCTGTACTACGTATATCCGTGACGTATCGAATAGCGCTGTTTTTTAAAAAGCGACCTAATTGCTTACTCGTAAAGTTTAAATTGAATTGAGGAACTCAGCCCCATACATTTACTTCCTAAAATTATTTTGCGATATTTCACTAGAAATGTGTACTGAAAGTTAACTAAATCACATATTTGGGGTCTTTAACACTAAAGTAAATATTTTTAGTAATAAGATTTTATAATTTTGTTTTATAAGTATATCAAAATGTGACCCAATCCTCTCAAGTCTCCCCTTACCAGATTCCAACCAAAATTAACTCGCGCCTTATTTTAAATGCCGCCAACGTTGAATTCGAAAATAAAAGCGCGGCAAACCATTGGGGGAAAGGGACGCCAATAAAACATAGCACTTGAATGGCAGCTACACGTTTGTTTACGATTTGATATTTCGTGGGAATTTCAGAAATAGTTTTTATTTCTAAAGAAATAAGGGTGTAATATCCTTAGAACTTAAGATTACTGCGATAAAACACATTCTTCAACACCCAATAATTTTGTTCTTAAAAATGGTAAATCAGTAGCAGTAGCAGGCAGGGGCCATAGATGCACATGACAATTGACATGATGAGATGAGGCCACAAAATGAGGCATGAGTACCTACTTGAGTAGATCTCACGTCACGTCTACATCTTTTGAAAGGTGGACAGCATCTTTGCGCTATGCGCTATAGTAAACATAAAAATGAAAATCAAACTTGAAATTTTTGAATAAGTGGCGTAGGTATACCTACATTTACCTTCTTTGATTAAGGGAAATTAATGACCATGACTGGTCTATTTTAAACTATCTAGAGTGGGTTACAATTACAAACCTAGATGTCTAGGTGGAGAGACCGGCCAGATAAAATAAGGCATTAATAGGTACCTACTTATGGTAAGAAAAAGCATGAAAGTTGCACCTATGCCAATTGAATGAAAAACTGGAAAGTTATTGGTTGGGATGTACGCGCACAAATCCATACTAATATTCATCGAGATAGATGTACTAAAGTATATCTCGATGCTAATATAATAAATGCGAGTCTGTCTTTCTGTCTGTCTGTTACGCTTTCACGGCCAAATCGCTGAACGGATTTTGATGAAATTTGGTATGAATATAGTTGAAGACCCGGGGCATCCATAGCCTACTTTTTGACGCAGGTGGAGCTGCAGGAAAAAGCTAGTTAGAAATATATTACGCGCGTCATGATTATGATGTGAGGAGGGAGTAGAATCATAATTTAGTTTCGCAGAATAGAGGAAAACCAAAAAGTGGCTGGACTGTATCAGGGAGAATATGAGTAAGGTGGGATAATTAAATATACTTAAAGGTACGTATAGGGACAAATCACGCAGTCGCGTTAGGCCCAAAGTAAGTGATTTATGAAATGCCTAGGGAGATAAAAATAAGTGGAAGGAGCTGACATAAGTAAGTACTTCATGTGTCCGACCCCACATAGGAAAGTGGGTTAACTCCATGCACCATTACACCATATAGGTACATCTTTTTTTTTCGGAAGGCATTACACACAAAATGGCCGACCACCCTAAGATGTTCTAGGTAGTTTGCATACAAGAAATGGCTCGGTTTTTATTCCTGTTTTTTTATATTCATGGAAAGTAAAGGTTGGATTGGGCGATGGTCAGTGTGCCACGTAGAATCCTGTAACAGAAACCGACTGATTTTTGTTCGCATGCAAAAGATAGAGAGTATAGTTAACTTTCCTCCAAGATATAGCAGGTAACATGCAGGGTAAATAAATCAAAGGGTATGTTTACCGATTAGCACCCTTTTTCCCGTAGGTACTTGATTCTATTGAATTACATATTTGAAACTCGTCGGCTCAGCCACTATCTAATGTAAGTATAGTAATTTAAACGCTGATTTATTCAGTCGCTCGCTCATTTAATAATATGGGCACTGACTCAATCTATGATTGATTATTCGCCTCTTAAAGTCAGCAGCTCATTTCGGATTTTTTTACTGATCAATGTTAGTCGTCAGTTTAGAAATTTAGTTGCCGACTTAAATCGATTTCGCTTAAGTCATTACAGCAGTATGTCAACAACAGACAATAACTGGGAGTACGGTAGTAAGTACTCCCGCCAAGTCGAAGTATAAATAAGGGAAGAAATCATAAATAAGGGAATTTAAATTATTAGTAGTTTATTAATACTATTGTTTCATGTATCGCAAACGATAATGTTAAACCACTTATAGTTAGGTATGTACCTACTTACCGCATAGTACTTACATAAGTAAATAAGTACTTCAAAAATCATTTATTCAGAATAAAAACAAAAACAAAATCACTTAAACTCATTGCCAAAGGAACGTCTTTTTCGTTCCTTTTTCAATGCATAAACTAGTTCAAAAATAGAACATCCCTAAAGGCACCTAACTCAAAGGTACCCATTACACTGGTAAGGCAGCATTTCCTCTCTGATATCGCAATGGATATCGTTTGAATCAAGTGCCACTCGGAGCGATGATCAAAATCTCTGTCTAATGCGACGTCTTACTTATCTCGTCCAAATTTTCTTTTTTTCTCCGAATACCATATAGTCCAACAGTCTAAACAGCTACTGGAATAAACTCATACTGAGAACTTACGTAAATAAATGCTTTGTATTTCTAGTTGAGAAACTCTTTTTTGACTGTGCGCGTTTCCCAGTTGCATCCTCAGCCTGTGCCTGAGGCAGGTCCGAAGCTTGCGTAGTAGGTACACTTTACCTGGCGTCACTGGCTATTACGATGGATCGTCAGCGTCTGGAGAGCTATTTTCAAAAAGTGTGACTCACGCAAAATCGGCGAGTCGAATAATTTTCGTTCGAAATCGAAGGATTTTCGTTCGTTTACGAAGGACTTTTGTTTGATATCGAACGATTTTCATTCGACATACGAGTATAAATATGTCATACTTTTAAAAATAGGGCTTCTGACCTCCGTAACCCTTTTTATAAGGACATCGTGGGGATTACACTATAGATTTTGATGTGCTTTAAAACGACCTCCAATTGTCAATCAGGTCGAGGAATGTGAATAGAACCTAAAGCCCTGGGTCTTTAGGCAAACGCCTTAACCACTGGACCACAGAACTTTGTGTTTGTGTGTGTGTTTTAAATAAAAGATATAAAGTCCTGTACTTACCAAGACTACCTAATAAAATACTTTATTTGGCGACTGTTGATGATATACTGTTTTAATGACTTTAGCGGAATGAATTTAGTCAGCAACTAAATTACTAAACTGATGACTAACATTGATCAGAAAAAAAATCCGAAATGAGCTGATGACTGTGAGAGGTAAATAATCCTACTAAGTGACCAAATTACTGAATGAGCGACTAAATTACTAAATGACCGGCTAATTTATTAAATGAGTGACTAAATTAATAAATGAGTGTCTAAATTTAGATAATAACAGAACCGACTGAGTTTCAAAAAGACGACTTTGTGACAAAAAGTAGTTTAGGTTCTGGTTTGACAGTGAGCGAGCGAGAGGAATATAACGCTTTACCTGACTATCTACGGACTGGAGAGAATGATAATATCTTTATAAAAAAATAAAATCATTGCTAATAGATAAAACTTACTATACAATTGACGAGTTTTTTAACGATAAATTAGACGGATACCAAACCATAATAAAAGTAATAACTAATACACATAATAATAATTAAAGTAATAAATTATAGACATTCCCAAAAAAATCCTTAACAATTTCTTAAAAAATAAATGTAATGACATTCTTAAAATTATTGGACAACCTTTGACATCGATTTAATTACTTGACTACCTACAACAATATTTTTAATTTCGTTTATTATAATTTTCTTTACAAATAAGTTATTAACATTCTCTGCAACTAACCGCTTGCCGGTTCATTTCTAAAGTTGCAATGCCCGACAGGGTTCGTATTGTACTTATATTATAAAAACTGTGTGTGTACCTAGTTGGGAACTGTTGGTGTAGGTACTATACGAAACGCAATAAATGATTTGAATAAAAAAAAAAACGACAGAGCTTGTGACAGAAACGATTGAGTTAAAAAGTCAGAAAATAGGTTTGTTTGTTTGTAATATCTTTATTGTACAAAACAGAATTTAATAACATACAACAGCATGAAAAAACAAAAGTAAAGTAATTTTAAAACCATAACCTAACCTTCTTTCTGTCACAAAGTCATCGTTTGAAACTTAAGTGGTTTTAGTGGACCGGTGGGACTCCCCGTTACTGGGACGTTGGATTCGCTTACACACATTGTTGTGCCGAGTGTAGTCTGATGTCTTGGTGTGGTGGGGTCCTACTACTTTGTATTTGACGTTTAAAAAAGTTGACATTTAAAATTTTATATTTTTGTGATAATTTGTAATTTTTGGAAATTAATTTAATTATTATTTAGTTCCTGTCTCGTTAAATGGATTTTTAATCTGAAAATAAATGATTTATTATTATTATTATTTAAGTCGTTTCTGTCACAATCTAATGTAGTAATTTAGACGCATTTATTGTTATTCGGCTCTTATAGTCAGCTACTTATTACTACATGGGTTTTTTTTACTGATCAAAGTTAGTCGTCAGTTTAGTAATTTAGTTTCAGACTTAAATTCATTCCGCTCAAGTCATTTAAACAGTATATCATCAACAGTGGCAAAATCTTTTTTTTTAGGCCGTTTAATTATATCCCATTAATGTATAGCTTTTGCCTTGAGGGCGACTGCAAATACATGCATCTTAGACCAATTATTAATCTATAACATGCATACACACAAATGCGTTGATAACTTATCAAACAACTTGAGTTGAGTACGCGGCTGTATCGTACGATTCGTACATAACTTATAAGTTGACCCCATACGCAATCTTTAGTAACATTTTGCAAAAAAACGCTAGCTAACAGTAGATAATTAAGTATAATTTTTGTACCATGCCCATAACTGATGAAGTCGAAATAATATTCCTGGATTGGAATCGACTACTGGGACAAATATTGAAACTATGGGTCAGTCAGTCAGCACCGATAGTAGGTACTTATATGATCCGTAGATAGTCCTATAAGTGCGTTTTCCCAACTAGTTATAGCCCTTAAATGTTTGTTTTGGCAATCTAGCTAGCCTAACCAACATACATACAGTGGACACCGTGGAAATTGAATGCTCCGCCTCCTTGTGGTGGACTATAGAGTTGATTTCCAATTTACCATTTTTTAGTAAAGTGTCCATTACGGTCGGTTTTTTATACATTAAATTTAACAATGGCAATGCACGTTTTACCAGATAATATTATATTATGATACGTTTACGGGTGCTTCGATGTGTTACCCTAACCTTCCGCAAGGCGAAGCGCAGTGGGCCCTTTCTTTGTATTTTGTAGGCGACAATATTAGTGCAAAAGGGCTCCATAAGCTCTATAAAAAAGGGAGCGTTTCTCTAGGATGGTTCGCGCCAATTTTGCGGGTACAGCGTTGTAGAAGGAAACAAAAACGGGGAAGGACTATGGGACGCGTCTTTTCGATGCATTCCCACATAGGGTGGGTATTGAATTGCCCGTGTAATAAACATAACAAAAAATTGTAAACTTAATATTTTATGCAAATAAATGATTTGATTTGTGTTATTTATGTGTTAGTCCAGACTAACTACAATAATAGGTATATTGCACAGATAACTGAAACTACTATACAAGTGCCGTGAGGTCACTCGAAAATTTGTATAGAAAATATATCGCAATACACGTACCTACATAATAACATTCTTAAATCTGTGCAGCTTAGATTAAGCACCGGGGAGACAAATTATTAATCTATGCTGTGCAGTATACCATAAAGCTACGTCTATGACTGTGACAGCGAATGTGTTAAAGCAGCTGCATTCGACTAGCTAACAATTTGGGATTCGATGAGTTAGTTCTTGTATGACCATTTATTTATTATGAAAGACTGTTGTGTAATTAAGGTACAAACAACATAATTATTCTGCTAGTCAGATAGTCTTATCAATCACAAATACAAGCAGTCATTATCAATAACCTGAAAACCAAACATAATATTTTAAATATGCGATACCAAAGTACGATTTGTCCGTATTCATTCCTAGTACAGGTAGAAAGTACAAAAATTAGAAGTAACTTTCAATACATTTAGCAGAATCAACTAGTCGAACCGTTATCTTTCACTTTTGTCATGACGCGTACGCCAGCCAGTATATCTTGGCTCCTGCTAAGCATGGAGCCAGGTACTAATGGAGGGCCAACCGGTTTTTTGTACCGCGACCGGTCTATTATTAAAAGTATGACGTCACAGGCGCAGTGGGAAGCATTTATACGAACGTTGAATGCGTGGAGCGTTAAATTATTAACGTTGCCACAGAGTACAAAACAATAGAAAATCAATAAATGCGATGTTTTAAAATATATACTTACATGTGGCATTCAACTGAATGTATATAATTAATAACTTAATGTTATGTATACTACGATAGTATCAATTTTAGAGTAGAGTGTGAAATGTATTGATTTTTTTTGTGGTCTAGTGTTACTATTTACCTACTATTGGTCTTCAACTTAGCGCTTTACCGGTTGTATCCTTTAACTGCTTCGGAGCTACGTTTCTCGTTCCTATTTTAATATACGCTGTGATAGTGATCGCTTTAAAAAAACATACATAATCATACACTTATCCGCACTTAAAGATGTTAATGATTGTACATTAAAATTGTTCAACTGTATTATGGAGTTACTGTAAATAAAATTTATGCTAATAATGAGTATTGATTTGAAAATTCTTAAGATTTTTTTTAAAGAATTTATTTTAGCTATAATTACTCCAAGTGCAGCTGTATAATTAAGTAAGTGAATACCTTATAGTTTTTTTTTTTCAAATTACATTAATGATAATAATATCGTGACGACTCCTATTATCTAAATGCCTGTCGAAACAATTTGCCACTAATAAATGTCTGACAAAAATAAGCTAATCAGTTGTTGAAATTTTAATATTAAAATGCGGTGGTTTCATTTATTGATAGTTCGAAGTCGAGCGGCGATTGCCGATATCTCTTGCTATCATCCTTTTCATATAAACGATATTACATCAGATAGTACATTTTCGCGAGATTACTAAAGTGTAACTTTGTATCATTGAAACAATAATCCTCAATTCAATTAAACAGATAACAAAGAGAAACAAAAATTTGTCCTTGATGATAGTTTATGCTTGGTACCTATTATCTATTCTGTGTTTATGTCAAGATATTGCCTATAATACACTGGCAGATGAGAAAACTTGCATTTTAATACGCTGACTAAAACTTAACGCATAGAAATCTATAATTTTTAATTTTTATTTATTTATATGTGTCACACCAGCCACATGGTAAAGCAGATGCCTACTATTTCTTCCGCAATCGAAAATCGTTATGATGATGTTTACCATTGTTATTTCGATGAATAAACCTAACATGGCGTTTACGTAGGTTTCAAAGAACAAATAAAATATATCACAATAAAATAAAAATAAAAAAAACAAAATATATGTGAGAGCTTTAAAATGTCAAATTTTGTGATATATTCGTACAAAATCAACTTTGCGTGTATAATGGGACTTCATGTTTATAAAATAAAAGCAAATCAGTTTACAAAACATATTCTATAATAAAACACTTATTATCAACATACAACATACCGGACTTATCTAAATGACTACTGAAACATTTCGCCGTAACGATGCAGGGGTTTCATTCAAGTCATTCTTAAAATTAAATTTTAGACTGGACTTTCGCAAAAACAAAAACTACGCCGTAGTGGCGACATAGGCAGGTAAATTGTTACGAAATGGGTCGGCCTTAAAAACAGTAGAACAAGAGATTTTAGGGGCATTGAAAAAAGAACCTTTTCTATATTATCAATGAGTTTTTGTTGTAATAGACAACAATAGGGCATTAGTAAAGCTTACACCCTTTTCCAGAGGGACTGTTGGGCAGCAATGAGCATGACCATTTATTACTTTATGCATGTACATGGGGGACTTAAAAAATTGAGACAATCAACTAAAATGGCCATAAGAAAAGTTTTGATACCTGAAATGTCAAAACTACCAGAAAAAATGCAGTTTTTGCGAAAGCCCAGGTTTACTAATAGCTAAATATTTACACCTTAAAATGACGGCATAGTGAACCAATTACAGTTGTATCAGAAGTAAAAAATATAAAATCTAAAGAGATTTATCGTTAATGGACATATATTTATGCCGTCGCACCAGTAACATACAGTCATAATTTGCAAGGGAATGGAGTACAATAATTATCACATTTCTATTTCACGAATAATTTGTATTAATGAAAAACATTTATGGAATAAACACAAACGCACGTATTTAGATTTTATATTTATTAAGTATTACTATCAAAAGAATTGACTGACTCTTGAGCTCTCGGTGGTCACACGAGGAGTAAGTAGTTGGCCAGTTAAATACTTTTTATAGCCGTGACCCGAACAACCAGTTTCAACTTGAAAATGATGAATAATTGGCCTATCCAATTCACAAATACAATTATTGTTTAAAAATAGAACAAAACAAACAAATATAGGAACAAACAAATACTGTAAGCAAATCTTGAAGGTTGTTACATTACATGAATTAACAGTGTCCAGCTTTCCCGCGCTGGCATACAAATATAGATTCAGATATTTTACTAGTAGGTCGTTGTTTTACTTTCACGTCAGCCATTTTACTGAATTGTCCTTCTGATACGGAGACATTTTATTATTTAGCAATATCTGATGATCAATTTTTTAAAATCTGAGACTGACTTAAATCGCCCAGTCAAATGATATTCATTCCTTTTCGCCAGTCATTGCCCGTGATAAACCTACTTTGGTCACCTAGGAGAACTAGGGTGAATGTTTCTTTACGTAGTACACCTCTTACGAAATGGAGAATGATTCAAGATGATATTACTACTAATTTTCCAATGATTTTCATTCGATTGACTTGGTTTGAATCGAAAAACACATTTTAAAAATATAGATCCTGATCTCGTTTCTATTTATGTTCATTTCTGTGAATGTTGGCCAACTTAACAGACATTTGAATGAGATTTCATAATATTTCTACTAATCGCTGCCGCTACCGCTCTCGTCTCCAGATCCTGACGAAGCCTCCGCTTCTGATGATGAACTCTTCGATTTTGACTTCTTTGTGTCTTTGGCACTCTGCAAAAATAAAAGAAATTAAAAATTTTGTGCATTCTGACGAAATCTTAATAACTGCAAAACTTTGTAATCCAATTAGGAATTTTATGTAATGCATTTAAGTAATTATAATTCATTCCTCATTTTTTACGTCTATACATATACACAATTAGATAGTTTTTTGAATTGCTACACTAAATTTTAGTAGATATTACTCTTTTTTTAGACAGAGATAGATATTCGGTTTCCTTATTTTTAATAATATAAAAAAACCACAAACGATAACATTAAAGTTATCTCTTTAGTCCTCCTTCTTCTTCTTTTTCTTCCCTCCATCGGAGTCAGAGCTAAAATTATCATCGTCGATGTACTCCTTGCTGGTGAACTTCCCCCAATCCACCACCACTTCTTCAATCCCCAAAATAAAATAAAAAACTTCTAAAAGTTACCTCTTTAGTATCTTTCTTCTCCTTCTTCTTCCCGCCATCGGAGTCAGAGCTAGAATCGTCATCGTCGATGTACTCCTTGCTGGTGAACTTCCCCCCAGTTCCGGTGCCAGCGTTGGCAGTCTTGGCCTTCTTTGGCGCGGTCTTCTTCTTGTCGGCGGTCTTGCGTTCCTTCTCCGCCGCTTTCTTCTTCTGTTTGAACTCGTCCGCGGCTCCGCTGTCTTTGTACTTCTTCATCGCTACGTTGTATTCCTCTTTCGCTTTGCTCGCTTTTTCTTCCCATTCCTGGAGAATTTAAAGGTTGATTGATAAGCTTTACCATTATTTCCATACTTATATTATGCGAAAGTCTGTTCTTCTGTTACGTGTTTAGTTTATAACCATACTGCTGAACAGATTTTCTTAAAAGGTAGTTGAAAACCAAATATCAAATGGGTGCTACAACTGGTTAAGTAAATTTATTTTTTTATTTATTTCAGATAAAACAAGATCCATAAAATTGAAATACGGATATGATTGATTCATAGACAGATCATTTATAATTGAGTTTATGTTTTTTAAAGCTAATTTGAATGAGATAGTTCTTAGTTAAGAGGTTATGCATTATGACCCAATCCGGATCAGCTATTTGAAGATAATTTAATATACACACAAATAGTTACATCAACTTAATTTTTTAAAATAAAGCATATTCAGACTGATGCTACAGAAAGTGGAAGTCTGCGAAATACTCACTAATTAGAAACTTACACCCGATATAGCACGTTTAGGGGCCCATACGAACACAACTACATCTAAAGATAATGCCTGCCTATTCTCTGTTCCGTTCCTATTGGGGGTTTTTGTAAGTGAGTATTCATACAGCTGTAAATACTGACCGACTTGTTCTTCAGTTCACGCCATAATTCGCCGCCCTTCTTAGCGATCTCAGTGACCTTGATGCCGGGGTTTTCGTCGACGATGCTCTTGCGGTTCTCGTTGAGCCACAACATGAAGGCGGTCGCTGGTCGTTTGGGCGCGTTCGCATCTTTTTCTCGCTTCTTTGACTTCTCTTTGCGTTTGCGAGGCGCTTCTGACTGTAATTATAATGTTAATTTTGCATTTATACTGACAATACAATACAAATTTAAAGTCGGCCGCTGATTGATGAGAGATGAAAAGCTATTATAGTGTTTTATATTATGGGCAATGAAGAATTATCTAATCGCCTCATCGAGGCTACTGGAGAACCCCGGTCTGGCAGCTTTTTCGCCCAACGTATCAGTTTAGCGGTACATCGGGGAAATGCTGTTAGTATACTCGTGGCCTTGATGGGGTTCTTTACAAGTTTTTTTTTATATATAATGTTTTTTTACGTTTATACGTAACAGAACATTAAATATAAAAAAAGAAGCTTGTTATAAGCTATGTTAAAATGCTGTTTTTATATTTTATATTAAAACAGTGTGGGCATAAAGGCAGGTATAACTGAAGTTTAGTCAAAGAGCAATGGAAAATTATTTAAAAAAAATAGCAACACATCTGATTAAAAGTCGGACGCCGATTGAAGAGAGATGAAAAAAAATAGTTCGTAGCTATTATAGTGTTTTATATTATGGGCAATAAAGATATATTTTAGTGTATTTCAGCACAGAATAATTAAATCCATAAAACTACGCGCCAACCCGTCACTGTCCCCAACTGACACTTGTGTTTTGAGGCGTTAATATTTCACAAAATATTTTACTAACCTATGTGATATTTAGTGATTTATCATAGTGCGACATTTATAGATACTCACGATAGTGATGGTCTTCTTGGGTTTCTTCTCCTTCTTCTTCTCTTTCTTGCTGTCGCCGGACGCGCCCGACGCGTCAGAATCCTCAGACGAAGATGGATTTGTGTCGTACCTGAAAGGAAATTCCGAATGTAAGACTAACTAATAACCGCACTCAGAGTCGTTAATAACTATTAAAGATTATACTTCAACTACAATTTAAAAAATCTACGTAAGACGAAGTTTTTTTATTAGAAGGATAGATTTAAAAATTCTCTTTTAAAGGGAGAATTATTTATTTAATTTTTTTAGTTTGGAGAATATGCTTACGAAGTCATTAATGACTCTGAGTGTGGCGAAAACTCTTCCAGTATATGTTGCAAGAGAAGACGAAGTGATTACAGATAAAAATGAAGTCTTTTCAAAAAAATTACCTTTTTTAAATTATAACTTAGCAGGCGAGCGGTATGATTCAATCGAAATTAAATTAGAAAAAAAAATTGTATTGTTGAAATTTGATATGAATATAGTTCAAGACCCGGGTCAAACGTAGGCTACTTTTTGGCGCAGGCGGAGCTGCGAGAAATAGCTAGTATAAAACAAATTTACTAACTCCTCAGCAACGACGTCGCTCTCCTTACGATTGTTTTTACATTACCACCTTTGAAATCACAGACGAGAGAAATCTCGGGTGGAGTCAAGTTCATTTATGCTTTCTGGCGTGCTGCAATGGCTAAAAGATGAGCTTGCTTGACTTTACCTTTGACTTTCCCCATGAGGGTAGCACAGTCACGATGTGTGACTGAAGCCTCATTAAAAAAGAGATTAAACAAAAAAAATTGCAAATCTAACTAATCTAACTTAATATTATAAAGCTGAAGAATTTGTTTGAACGCACTAATCTCAGGAAATACTGGTCCGATTTGAAAAATTCTTTCAGTGTTGGATAGCTCATTTATCGAGGAAGGCTATAGGCCCGGGCGGAGTCGGGACGGACTGGCAGTAAACAATAAGCACTAACTCCTCAGCGACGTCGCTCTCCTTGGCTTTGTCAGGGTTGAAGTCCTCGTCCGTGCTCTCGTCGGAGCCGTCGCTGTCGTTGGAATCTCTCTCCTTCGCCTCAGCCTTCACGCGCTCCAAGTATGCGTCCGGTTCTTTCTCAGTGTCCGAGTCGCCGAAATCGTCGTCGTACAGTGCTTTATCCTGAAAATTACGTTATTTATTAATTAAGTATTAATAATACACTCTTTGATGAACATCATACCAAAGGAAAAAAAAAATACATGGGCATGTACTCTTTTTTTTACTTTGGTTTTCGGGTTGACTGGAAGAGATCCCTATCAGTGATAAGTCCGCCTCTTGTTGTGTTCTATTTTGTTGTGACAATGTTATTTCTGTACAATAAAGTTTTTACATACATACATACATAATATTAATAAGTAAAAACACTTTATTGTACCATAGATAACATATGGACAAGTGAGATAAATCACGCTATATAATCAGTCTTAGCCTCGGAATCTATTCGGCGCTGTATTTTTTTTGTATAATTATATGTGGAAAGTATGGCAATACACATAATTAATTATGGTAGATTATAATTCGCAAAGTGTTCGTGAACAAGTGAGTATTGGAAATTGACACAGTGTTCGATTTATGTGATTTTCTTGCATGATGCTAAAATTAATTTTACTAGCAATTCAATTAGCCTAAAACTTCTGAATAGATTCGTTTTGTCCTGTTTTTGTAATTTCATTTATACAAGGGAGAAAGTTAATAATATTGCTTTGTACTTACATTCTTGCCAGTGTTCTTGACATGCAGTTTCTTGGATGTGATGTAATCAAACAGCTTGTCGTACTCGCCCTTCTCGATGCTACTGAACGTGTGGATGCTGCCTTGTTTCAACTCTATCTCAAAGTCGAATGACCTGGAAAATGCTCGTTAAAATAAAATGATAGCCGACGAAAAAATATTTAATTTGTACATTTTAATTGTACTTCAAAGAAAAATACGAAAGGTGGATTTGGTGTCAGTCAAAACTTGGGACCAAACAGAAAAGTATAATTATTAAATTAAACTATTTTAATACGGTTAATACGGACAGGCAGTCTGCCTGCGACCATGAACGCTGTAAAGTGTTTGAAACGTCAGGTGTAAATAAATAAGTAATAAACGCGATAAAAACCGTATTAAAATAGTTTTAATTTAATGAATAACAATCGCGAAAACATAAGAAAGTATAATTATGTCTGATTCCATACAAAGATACAGGTTAATTTTCAATATTGTTTATTTATTTATAGACAAGCAGCTCTTGCATCTATATCAAGCAATGTATAGTCATTTCACAAATAAGTCTTTCATTTTACAAAGATTATTTTTATACCAATGTCAATTTGATTGTCTGCATCCATTCATCCAAGCGATTTTTAAAAGATATTACTGATAGCGCTGAGACCACTTCCTTAGGTAATCTATTCCAGTTGTAAATGTAAGAAGGCAATAAGGACACGTAAAGGTACCTTAATATTTAATATAATTATATACCATAGCAATGTTGCGACTAATGGTTTGTTAGATCTCATACTTGTTATGTAGTTGTCTCACAATTGTGGCGTGTGCGTGATTACTATTCAACTTTTGTTAAGCTATTTTGGATCTATCTGTGAGGACCTGTAGTGGCTCACTTGCTTTATATAATTTTTACCTTACTACTTTTATACAAAAGCTGTTAGTCTTCCTAATAAATAACTTATTTAACTTTGACAGACTTAGTCACCATAGCCGAAGATGGCCAGGGATAAATATGTATGTATGTATTCCAGTTGTAAACCACTCGATTACTGTGAAAGTTGTTGTTTGGAAGAACCTGTTGAATAAATAAATAAACATAGAACATACTTGGTAGACGAAGCTCCTCCTCTAGCGAAGTTGACGGATGCGATCTCCTCAAACCGGATGTGTACGGGAGGCTTGTGCACGTAGATGAAGCCTTTCTCCAGCGGGTACAGGTAGCCTGCCGCTGCTTTGTATGAACACGCGATCGCTGGGGTCTTGTGGTGTCTGCCAAGAGAAACAAATCTTTTAATGCTTTCTAATGTTTTCCTAAATGTTACACATTCAATTAAAAACCATAAAATAGTTTAATTTAACATTGCCTTTATTTCCTTCTCTTGTTGGTCCTAAGATTTGATTAGCAGAAAATTCCCTAAGCCTTAAGGCTTTAATTATCCACCTTCTGTATTTTGTTTTGTAAAGTGCAATTAAGGTAAAATAAATATTAGTCACGACAGCAATCTTTTCTTTCAAATATTTGAACAGAAAACATTATTTGGAAATGTAAACCGCAGGTAAATGATATAGCTACTCACGTTTAACACCTAGCTAAACGCAAAAAACATAAAGAAAGTTTAATGGTAGACAGAAGAATTTATTAAAATTATTACATAAGAATTTTTTTTTAAATACTTAAGGAAATTTGTTTAATCACTAACTTTTTTAAAATGAAGTCCAAGATTATTTATTGTCGTAATACATGTAAATAGTAGTTTATGAAAGATGTGTACAAATATGTTTAAGTTGAAGTCGCCTACGATCAAATACTTATCAAGAGGATTTTGTAGTAATATGTCGTTATGTTGAGAAAATAATTATGTATTTGCTGAGAAAACGAATTGCCGAGATTTTGGGTACACAAATAAATCACACAGAGATTTATTTTAATCGGTGGCTGGTTACCTTGTTGGAGTGACAAAGTTAGCCAAAGGTCTTCAGCACTGGAGTGAAATGTCGGTTGTGCAATGACATTTAACTCCCTACATGTGGCGATTAGCACCCCGCCGCCGTACTTTTGTTGTGTAGAAGCATAATAAGACGAAATACCGGTCATCAAAAATTTCGCTGTTGGCTATGCCATCAACCATCCAGGTTTCAGTGACAAAGATAATATCGTAGTTTGACATACATATGTTACGTTTAAATATATCAGTTTTAGTTCGCAACCCCCTTACATTCTGATAACAAATGTTCAAACTGGTTGAATCCATAGTTAACTATATGGGAATTTTAAAAAACAAGGTAGTAGCAAATTATTATTAGTGTATCTTTTTAATAATACACAATAAAGAAATTGAATAGGCGTATTGCATTTACGAATAAGCAAATATGCATTAGTTGTAGTTAGCGTTTGAAAGAGTGAGATGCGCATATGTTTAGTGGTGTTCACCGCAAGCATAACAGAGCGATAAGCAGAACAAAGCCGACCCGAGCGAATACAACAGGTGCAATAGGCAAGTAAAGGAATGTCAGCGGTGCATAACATTTTTGAGGTAAGTTTAATTGGTTGACTATTTATGTTAAGCGCAATAAATGAATGCAATATAGAATATATTCCGCATAATTCCAGCAACATAACTATATAATTAAATTTAAATAATAATGGTGTTACGATAAAGATAAAAATTTGACAATATACTAATATGATGCACACTAAGAAATATGTATTCTAGAGGCGTCGTTGTATTTTGCCATACTTCACCCACATATAGCGATATTTCTCCTTTAATGTTAATTTTGTCTTCGTCAATAGGCTCTTCATTTCAGGAGTCAGATGATGATTTATGTAAACCCGCTGAGAGCTATCCTTAAAACCAATATCACTTGCGAGGATCTGTTTAAGAGAACGCGCTGCCGCCACAAATTCCTCCTTCACATAGCGGTTAGTGAAATTTACTACGATTGATTTCTCCTTGGGGTTGTGAGTAGAGACCCTTGCTATATAATTTATATGGGATTTGGTAAAGTGATATTTAATATGTTTGCTAATAGAATCAACAATCGAGAATAGATTTTCCTCTTTTTTAATTGGCACTCCCTTGATCTCAGTATTGTTGAGACGAGCCCACTGGTCTTTCAAGACGAGGGTATG
The DNA here is from genome assembly GCA_947363495.1 of Euzophera pinguis. Classification (NCBI taxonomy): domain Eukaryota; kingdom Metazoa; phylum Arthropoda; class Insecta; order Lepidoptera; family Pyralidae; genus Euzophera; species Euzophera pinguis. Next base: position 4,814,125 of record OX376164.1, read on the forward strand.
CTTACATGTCGCAAGTTCTTCCTGGGTTGATTTAAGGGCCTCCCTAAGGTTGTCGACTTCAGCAAGGTTTGATTCAGCAGAATCTAACCGCCTGGTACAATCGCTTAATTTGTCGCTGTTGAAGTCACAAGCGGTTCGAAGATCTTGCACTTCAGTCTTTATAGCTTTGATCTCCTCAACCAAAGTAGGCAGACTCTGAAGCTGGCGTTGCATTTCAATGATCTCACTGTAGATTTTTTCCAAAGTGACAGACTCCTCACTTCTAGTAGAAACCGCAGTAGTAACCGTTCTGCAATCAGAGCATTTCCATGCGGCACGTCTATCGGCCACCAGTTTTCTATACCCTGCCTCAGAGATACCGGCACAGATAAAATCGTACATCCGCTTGCAGGATTAACACTGCACTCCATCGTTGTATTCTGTTTTGCATCTTGCACATGTATTCATAATGTGTTACTAATATACCACAAAGAACAGAAAGGAAAAATATATATTTAAAAAAAACTTTATGTATGATTGCGAAAAATGTTGACGAACACTGTTCAAGCAGTCAACTCGAGTAGCGTGCGGTTATGACTAATGCTCAACCGAGACTGACTTATCTTCCAAAGTCACAGGGCAATCGCCTTTTCGGAGTGTGAATGTTATTTGTGACGATTTTGTTACACTGGGCTTAATTCACCACTTCTGCAGCCACAAGTCGACTTTATCGAGCTGAGCCTGGAGTTTCAGTGATACATTGATCGGGTCCCTATCACTTGCAAGGCATGCCGTGTCATCAGCATATGTTGCTGTTAGAACATTTTCAGTCTCAGGCATATCTGCCGTATATATCGAACTCTGGGAAACCGAGGCAGTAATATAGTACAGCTCCTAGAGTTCATCCTCATATTTTACTTGGAATCTTCTTTGATAAAGGTAGAATATAAGTATCATGTAATATTAATTTGGTAGGAGGATCTTCAGTTAAAATACAATTTGTGCCAGACTCTATCGAAAGCTTATTGGATGTCTATCAATACTGCAGACCAGTACTCATTTTTCTAGAGATTGCCTTATTTTGTGAACGAAATCCTCGGAATTGGTGGGTATAGTTTTGTTCTTTTCTAAGATTGGTTTTAGTCTTAATAAGAATAATTTTTCGAATACTTTAGATAATACAGGGAGCAGACTGATAGGTCTATATGAGCTAGGATCCGAAGGTGGCTTCCCTGGTTTTGCAAACATACAGATTTGTGATATTTTCCACAACTTTAGATAATACTGTATTCTAAATATGGCATTGATTAGCATTGTTAGAAATACTATAACTTTTCTAGGTAGTTGTTTAAGAACTTCCCCCATTATTAGATCAAAATCCGGGGCTTTTTTGTTTTCTAATAAGCGAATAGTACGTGCTAGTTCGCGTGGGGTGACAGGTTTCAGCGGTGAGATAACTGTTGGTCACTGTTCATTACTCTGTCTACTTCTCCTTCAAAAGCGGTTATGGATGACTGGTTTGGTGAACAAATTTCACTGAGGTGTTAAGCGAAGAGTTCGGCTTTTTCGTCACCGCTCCTAGCCCACGGATTATTGGAAGACGATCTTAAAGGCGGCACATGGTTGCATGGTCTTTTAAAATTTAAAAGTATAAGTTAAAAAAGTTTTTATAACATTAGCAGTTTCATACACTACTTTTTCTAATCTCATAAAATTAGATAAATAATAAAATATGGTGTAAAATTTTCTTTAACATTGCTATGCGTTCAGACATTTTATTAAGAATAGAAACAAATAAGAAAATGGAATCCTTTTCTGATCCTGATCGCGCAAGCTTGTTGGCCGCGTCCACAGATTATAAAGGACTAAGGACGTTAATATATAGAAAAACTGCATCACAACCTCCCTGGTTGTGATGCCAAACCAGCCCAACCTGTACTTTAGTGAAAAAAATTATATTATGATACATTTGTCCATACAATAGCTGTATCATAATTTATTTATTTTTTAATTTTATTTCTTGTGTCATGTGTATAATGACAAATTTTTTAAAAATTTTAGTATGAGATTAAATTAAAGATTTTAAACGATTTTTATTTGCTTTAAAGACGCCGCATCACAGCTATCTTAAAAAACCCCTTCGTTGCCATTAGTTCCTTTCGTAGTTCCTCTGAAGGAGCTACTGAGACTTCGTTGTCTCAGTTGTTCCTCCAGAGGGACTAAAGGAACTACATAAAACTCAGTATTCTCAGTTGTTCCTTTGATTGAGAACCTTCAGAGGAACTACGAAAGGAACTACTGAAAAATAGGGGGAAAAAACTTATGGAGTCGTCTTATTAAGACATAACTCCACAGAAAATTAAATGTCATTAACAAACAATATCATCCAGCCTCATAATTAATTAGTAATTTTTGGTAGTACTTACCCTAAGAAGTCTCCCGGGCCTGTGACTCTCCTGTTGATGATGACCTTCATGATCTTCGCCAGCACCTCATACGTCGGCCCCGATAGCTCCTTTGATATTTTACCCTCGTATTTCTCTTTTAATTCTTCTCTGAAATAGTACAAATTCATTAAGATTGATAAGATGTATTGTTGATGTATATTTCAAACAAATAAATAAATTTCTTCTTTTAAATTCTTTGGGAATAGGCTTTCAAAGGATCCCTGTAAGTGATGGATCTATCAATAAATTTATTCTATTCTATTAGCAATATAAGAATTAATTTAATTTGTATGCCTAATTGACAACCTAAGGTAACACATCCATTCTTAAACTTGAATTGAAACCATGAAGCTATCAGATATCTGGTTAAAACAAAAAATATTAGCCTAATAGGCTTACTTAACTGGTAAAAATTTACTTCAACTTCACATTAACATTTGGGCCTTGTTGAGCATTATCTCTGTTGTTTTTGTGTAATGATTGCCGATGTGCAATATTTACCGCCACATAAAGTATGACCACTACTCTTAAAACATTTGTTTATATTTAATTCAATTTAAAAGAGATTTCAGAACAAGACTATCCGGACAATGTTTGGTATCCCACAGTGTATCAGTAATAGATACATATACCTCGACCTAAAAATCAACACAGTCTGACAGGAAATTGCCCAAAACAGCCTTAAATATCAGAATAAACTAGCCCGTCATGCGGCTTGCTCGGGCTTTGAGCGGTGAAGGGGGATCCCGATATATCTGGCTGAAGAGAAGTGACATTGGAGGCCTCAGCAATAGATATCTGAACTGAATCAGAGGTAGGCTCTACTGGAGAGAAATTCTTGAGTAAACAATGGCCCTCGTCAATCATCATTAAAATCAAGATCAAACAAAAAAGCGGTTTATTGTTTGTAACACATTGCCTTGAAGCACAAAATACAAAAAAAAAAAATTGGTTGTCTGTAAAGTCGGTTTACGGACGGTAGTTTGACGTGACAACGTCAAACATTACAGTAGTATAATACACATGATCATGCCTCTCTCTCGTTCGTGCCGCGCTCTCGCTTGCGGAACGCGACAATGAGCGTAACGGGACAATGACGCCATCTTTTTCGTGCATGCAGCCCGTAGTATCCAGTTATTAGACGTTGTCACGTCAAAAAAATATCAATAATACAAAACCCAGCAACTTACTCCGTAAATGGTAGTTCCAGACTGGTCTCCTCTTCAATACCAAACAGCAGCACCAAGTAATGGTATCGGGTCTGACCCTGCTTGATGGGCGGGTCCAGGGACACAACAAAGAACATTTGTCGCGTGTCCTTGTGTGGTAGGAGGAACAAACGGAGAACGGTAGACATCGGGATCTTGTAGTCGAATGTTTTACCGTGGAGTTGGAAGAATGTTTGGAACACTTTGATGTCGTAGCGACCACTGGAAATGAAATGGTTATTTGAAAAATTATACTTTCCTTCCCCTTTTCCCAAAATGAAAATAAAGCTAAAAATATGAGGCTTTTAATATAATGTGGTGGTCTCATGATCATTCAATATTTAGTTTTTATGAATTGATAATTAACAGAAGTCCAATATCAATACTATTTGTAACTACTTTCACAAATTGTGAACAAATAAACTAATTCAAGAAAATTGTTTGGCAGCACCTATTTTCGTCGGCGAAACAGTTTGTATTAATTATTAAAATGTGATAAAATCAGTCAAGTGATACACAAAAATCTTTTGATACATCAGCGTCTAAAGATATTAGGCTAAAAGACAAGAGTATGAATTATACTTTCACACTTATGATCAACTTTGGGCTGCAATTTCAAAAAAACAAGTCCACCAATCTGGCAATATGCACACTAGTAAACACAATTCTTAGTAGTTTAAATAGTAAGCACTTAACTACCGGACTTTTCTTTGATTTGTCTAAAGCGTATGATTATGTTTCACACGATAAGCTTTTAAATAAATGTGAAAGGATTGGTATAAGGGGGATTGCTTTGCAGTGGATATCGTCATACTTAAATGTATGGTATCAAGGTGTTATGGTCAGTAATATATCAAACAATGAAATGTATTCTTGTACATCATCCTATAAAAAAGTAAACAGTGGTGTAACTCAGGGCAGTGTATTGGGTCTGTTGTTATTCTTAATATATATTAATGACATTTTCAGTATAACAAATCATAATTGTATTTTATATGCTGATGACATTTCTATAATTGGCTAGTCAACTAAAAAATAAATTGTGTATATTATATATTTTATTGATAGAATAGACTATTTCGGAGATACAATTTAAACGAAAAAATTCTTAAAATTATATTTATTTTGTTATTTAATTTTAAAGATTTTATAGTGATGACGTCACGCAGCTATAATGGCTATTTCGAACTGCAAGAAAGCAAAAATTACTAAGGTATTAAAAAATATATATGTCAGTGTCAAATGTCAAAGTCAAGATGGACTGGGAGCCGCGACTTGGTTTCTTGTTTGTTTACAATTGCCAAATATTTAGATATCCCATTTCTCGTATCTATTGCATATTGGCCTGTTTATTGGACTTTACTGCAGTCTCTTCATCCGTTTACATCTGATTTTTCAATAATTGGACACCGCTTCTTCATTATAATGTATGAATGAATGTAATTAGGTTATGTTTACTTGAACAGAGATGACATTTGACATGGGTGACAAGTACGTGAAGCGCTTAGTTAGCGCTACCAAACAAAAAATATTAATTCACTACGCTGTGCTGCCAACCTAAAAAATTAAATGTGAATAGCCGGAAGTTAACCGGCTACGTCATACGTCAACCTTGCTAAAAAATGAAAGTCATTGGGTTTTCTGCGATTTTCTTAAAAAATACTTGCTTATCTAAAGATCTGATTAATGTAATCTGTTCCCTAAGCCTATTCCTCGAAATGGTTTACGAATTAGACATTTTCATAAAAAAGTTTACTAGCCAATTGTAGCCACTGATGTGAAAAAACGTAATAATAGTGAAGTTATTAAACATGAAAATGACATTAATAACACGGTTGACAAAATTATTAAATGGCTACATGATAACAATCTAAACATTAATCTAAATAAATCAAAATAAATACAATTTAATAATTCTAAACACCCACGCTGTAATTTTACGTTAAATGTATATAAAATAAATAGAGTAATAAATACTAAATTCTTATGAGTCATAATTAATCATGACTTAAATTGGAAGGAACAAATTGATGCCATCTGTAAGCGAACTAATTAGTTTGTATATCCGCTCAGGCAGGTCAAAAAGGCAACAGATACTAAAACGGCTATTAAATGTTACCATGCATGTATATGTAGGGTTGGTACTGCGCTACGGTATAATGATGTGGGGCTATAGTACAGACTGGCATAAGACATTCGTAGCTCAGAAAAAATGTATAAGGGCTATATGTGAAGTACCTCCACCCACCACATGTAGACCGTTATTTGAAAAATTGGGTATTTTGACATTACCATCACTCTATATTTATGAAATATGCTTGTTCGTACATAAGAACATAAAATTATGTAAAAAGGCTGGTGATGTAAGTAATAGACTACAACGAAATCCACATAGACTTATATTAGAGAATATATCAACAACCTAAAAAATGTTCTAACAGCCCACTTCATATGTGTATTTGTATCTACAATTCTTTACCGGATAATATGATACATTTAAATACATATGAATTTTAAGAGAAACTGAGTGAATGGCTATGTAAAAACACATTTTATGATATTAATGAATTTTTTGACCATGATAAGAAATTATTTTTAATTTATTTTTTAATTTATTTCTTTGACATTGCATGTATTTCAAGGATTCAAGGACATTTTGTGTTTTATGTTTAATTAATTCAATTATGCTTAATTTAATTTAATTATGAATAGCCTAATTATTCGCATGTCATTAAATGTGTCAAAACGTGATCCAATATGTGAAAATTGTAACACCAATATACATACCATGTTTTTTGTGAATAAAGATATTTATTATTTATAGTGACTTCAGTTAAACTATATAAAATAAAATTTCAAAATACAAACTGATTTAACATGTCTACTCTATGTAAATGGTGCAACAAAGTTGATTCATCATTAATGTTCCTTACCGAGGCGTAAGACACTGCAGCTCCCTGAAGATAGCGATAGCGTCTCCAGAAACAGAGATGACGCTGGCCTTGTTCATGACCTGCTGGTGGAATGCCTCTACCGCATCCATGTCCCCCGCCAGCTCGTTGGTGGGGATGTGGAAACGCATCTCCATTAGGGACACCGGTGTGTCATCATTCTGGAAACAATGTTTGTTTGTATCAAGTTCTTGAAACATAAAAAATAATGTGATTAGCAATAAGTCTGCCAATTGTAAAACTATAGACTTATAGGACAATAGAGATAAATTGTTGATGTGTGATAAACTGTGTTGATACAGTTTTTATCACTTTCATTAAAAAACATAAGAAATCATTATGTAGTAGTATGTACTAAAACTTGCATCTGTATGTACAAAATAGGTAATTATGATATTTTTATGTATTGCCTTCCTCAAGAAACTGGGTAGCATATGCAAAAAGACCCAGAGGCCTCTGTTTAACGAATTAATGAAATTTAATTGCTGTAATGGTAATAACAGTGTTAACTTAATACAAAAATCTCATATACAATATATTAATTTAAGTATAAATAAAGACATCAATAATATAAAAACTGCAGTCGAAAAACATCTAAAAAAATAAATTGAAGTTGCTACCATACACAATTTTTCCTAAAGTTATCTCTGTTGGTGATATTGCACAATCATGCGAAACATTCCTTATATTAATTTATTTTGTAAGGAATGTTTCACAAAGACAGATGCAACCTTTACAATGACCATGTAAAAATATTACCTGATGGAACTCCAAAGTGACTTCATTCTTGCCGGTATTACACTGAGATACATAGTGTAAAGGTATTTCAAATGCGGTATTTGAGCCTACATTATAACTAAGAACTGCACCATTAAACTTTGCCGTTCCCCAATTCCAGCCCTTCAGAGACAGTTCCTTCTCCAACATATCCTTGCCATAGTTGGATTTGAAGAACTTTGCCACTTTCTCTTGTTCCTAAAACATTTTTATATTTATTTATACTATATTCTACTACATATTCTCATTACTACTAAGCTCTCATCTTATCTTAATATTGAACGCTAAACCTTACAATATAATTTATATTTAAAGTAAACTATAACTTTAATTGCCATTAAAACACTAAATACTGACTAATATTGTAAAAATAAAAGTAAGTTTGTATTTTAATTTTCCTCTTCACTCTTCATCTACTGAACAATCGCATACTCATAAATTGGAGTACCGATGACAAAGGGTACCTTTTAACCCGGAAAAAAGTACTGTTCCCGTGGGACTTAAGTACGCATGCGAAGCCGCGGACAAAAGCTACTATATTTCAAGCATATATACACGGAATAGTAAGTTTGATTTGGCATACATAGGTACATGTGCGTGTAAGTTAGTTTATTACTACAAATAATGATTTCCACTTACGCCGTCCTTAAACCCGCCGTATCTGTGCAGAGTACCGTTCTTCATAAATACTCTCAAACCCCAGGAACCGACAAATTTTTGAAAATTTACTAGCTCAATATCATTGGAGGATATTTGTTCCACTTTACCAGTTTTGCTGTTTTTGAATATGATATTTTGGTCAGTCATCTTCAATCTACCAGGGACCTGAAATAAAAAGTATTATAAAATAATTGTAGCACACAAAACATTAGTTAAAACAAAGTGCATATTATTACTAAACGCCTTACCATATTCCCTTTTATCTCGGCTGAGATATCATTATACTCGAGAAACTCCATTATAAAAAATTATAGAAATCTTAGGCAATATTTTATGTAAGTAAAAGATGTTTATAATCAATAGGAAATTATGAAAAAACGTTTTAAAAACCACGCGGATTTTCGAAAATTCTTTTCGTATCAACAAAAGCGGACAAGCGGTAAAATGTCAAACAAACATCAAATAAACGAACGTCAAAATTGAATGAATTTGGTATCCCCTCCCTGTATTGTTCGTCTGCATGGGCTATAAAATTGTAAACAGGATGTAATTATGCATATTTGCATGGAGGCAAGGCCGAGCCCAGCGAGAAAGAAATAGTGGAGGATCCTGTCTCTTTCTAGCATATACAAGCTTTATCACGTTGGTACTTGTGCAAAATAGGGTGACCACGCTCCTCTGGAAAAAGGGGAAGGTGGTACATACTTTATCCAGACTTTTTTTAGATGCAATCAAATGTTCCGAGTGAAAAGGTGCGAATCTCCTCCCAAATAGTTCTGTGCAAACTTTAAGATAGTTGGAGTCTAATAGAAAAAAACGTTTCTTAGACATGACGTCTCCCCTATTGGCTCCCTCGGGGAAGACAATGAAACTTTACTAGTGGCCTTGGCTTCACTAGACAAGCGGGTCTAACGGCTGAACGTAATACGTTATACGATCGTCATCAACAATTACGTCCCGCTTAGCTATCTAGCTAGCTGCTTATGTGCAGTTATTTATTTATTTATTTAACACTTCTTTGCACACAGTGAAATACAAATTAAATATGTTACATAAAATGTGAACACAGTATGTATACAAAAGGCGGCCTTATCGCTCAAGCAATCTCTTCCAGGCAATCTTAGGGTAGTTTGAAATATAAAGAAAGGAGAGATACGGATATGGTGCATAAAGAACAGAACAACGCTAGGCAGAATAACAGAAGTACACGATACATAAACTACTTAAAATAAATACTAATATACGTAAATAAAAAATAAATAATTATGTATATATATTTATATATAATAAATAAACTATAAAAAAAAACACGAGAAGTGGAGACTGAAACAAGATGTACTGAAAAGGGACGAAGCTACAGTGAGGAAAGAAAGTGGGACTTTACTTGCGACTTAAAACTGGTCAGAGTTTGAGCCGTTCGAATAGGCAGTGGAAGGGAATTGGCTAGTAAACTTTTTCATGAAAATGTCTAAACCATTTCGAGGAATAGGCTTAGGGAACAGATTACATTAATCAGATCTTTAGATAAGCAAGTATTTTTTAAGAAAATCGCAGAAAACCCAATGACTTTCATTTTTAGCAAGGTTGACGTATGACGTAGCCGGATAACTTCCGGCTATTCACATTTAATTTTTTAGGTTGGCAGCACAGCGTAGTGAATAAATAATTTTTGTTTGGTAGCGCTTACTAAGCGCTTCAAATGTCATCTCTGTTCAAGTAAACATAACCTAATTACATTCATTCATACATTATAATGAAGAAGCGGTGTCCAATTATTGAAAAATCAGATGTAAACGGATGAAGAGACTGCAGTAAACAGTAAAGTCCATTAAACAGGCCAATATGCAATAGATACGAGAAATGGGGTACCTAAATATTTGGCGATTGTAAACAAACAAGAAACCAACTCGCGGCTCGCGGTCCATCTTGACTTTGACATTTGACACTGACATATATATTTTTTAATATCTTAGTAATTTTTGCTTTCTTGCAGTTCGAAATGGCCATTATAGCTGCGTGACGTCATCACTATAAAATCTTTAAAATTAAATAACAAAATAAATATAATTTTAAGAATTTTTTCGTTTAAATTGTATCTCCGAAATAGTCTATTCTATCAATAAAATATATAATATACACAATTTATTTTTTAGTTGACTAGCCAATTCCACAGTCGCGTTGCCTTGGCCGTAAAAGAATCTGAGTAGAAGGTAGTGGAGTGAGCAGGAGTTCTTAGGCGTAGATTTTCGGCACTACGTAATTTACGTTCTTGTTGAATCTCACTGAAGAATTTATTTATTTATTAATTTATTATTTATTTATTTATTCACAGCTACTCACTACACTTACAGTTTCCCAAGACGTATAGTGAGTTTGAAGCGCTCTCTTCAGTAAGCAGGGGATAAAGGATTGAAGAGAATTGAGTATAATAAAGATAGGATATGCCAGTCACGGCGAAGTCTGATAGGCAGCCATTCAAGTTTAGAGCGAAATTGAAAAACATGATCATACTTGCGAAGACCAAATATAAATCGAATACAAAGATTTTGAAGATGCTCAAGTTTATCAAGTTACTGCTCTGTGAGGTTGGTGTAGCTGTTATCAGCATAGTCTAGGACAGGTAGAAGAAGGGAATTTGCGAGCATAGTTTTGGTCACTATAGGTAGGAATTTACTTAGTCTTTTTAAGGTGTTGAACGTAAAGAAGAGCCTCTTGCTAACCTCTGAGGTTTGTGGAATCCATGTCAGTTTGCTATCCATCCATACACCTAGATTTTTGACCCGATCACTATAACAACACCATTAAATTTAAGTTGCGGCAGCAGGGAACCTCCTCGAGTGCCCGGTCCTTTGAAAGCTTTGCATTCTCACTTGATCCCAAGGATCCGGTGAGTGGGCGGGCTGACAAGGGATTCGGGACGGTGCACCCTGGGTGATAGTTAATAACTCCCTGGTAGTCGGGGTATTGTTGACTGTCGGCCAATTTCTGCCAACAGACCACTCCACCGCCGTCTATAATGAGACGGCGATTGGATGTGCGTGGTCCATTTTTGGGCCACTGTCTGGTTTGGGGGGGTGGCCGAAAGGCCAACGGTCGGGGCCGAAAGGCCATGGTTGGAGGGCGTCGTGGTAGAATGCTAACGCGACCCCATGGCGCCCTCAACACAACCGGTGCGGAAACGCCGAAGGGGTTTTAGTGGGTAGTCAAAAAAAAAAAAAGGACTTCACTGTCTATCCTTGAAGTCAGTTGAGGGTTGCCAATAATAATAGCCTTAGGTTTAACTGGATTTACAAGGAGGCCATGTGCTTTGCTCCAAGTAGATATTTTATCGAGATCTTGATTGACGTGTGGAACTCCCTCCCCGTTGACATTAAATTGTCTCCTTCTCCTCCCTCCTTCAAATCTCGTGTTTTAAAATTCTACTCCGATTCTTAATTAAGCACAGCCTTGAACTATTATATTTTTTGTAGCTATTAATATGTATTATTGTTTTTTTCTTTATTATTCTAAGAATATGTATGTATCTAAGTATTTATGTAGCATATTTTTATGTAGTTTATGTCATTATAAGTATTATTTTTGTTTAATATTTAATAAATAGAGTTCTGTTCTAGTTGAACAACTTCTACCATCTGTCTCTTTTAACTGTATTCCTGTATCGTCCCGGTTGACTGGAAGAGATCTCTTTATGGGATAAGTCCGCCGTTGCAATTATTTTTAGTTTTGTATTTACTGTAATGTATTTTTCTGTGCAATAAAATTATTACAAACAAACAAACAAACAGACGTTAGCGATAGCGGTAGAAAGGTCATCAACATCAGCCTGCATATAGTAAGGACGGGAAGGAGGATATCAATGATAGGAATGATCATAACACGAATAATATTGTCACTACCGATGGCATCCGAAGTTATGGAACGTACAGTTCTATCAACATCACGTTCGGCAACCGCTTTGAAAACAAAGGGAGTTGTATCTGGAGTTGGAAGAGAATGAAGTGAGTTAAGAGTATGCTGTTTAATATTAGCATCAAGGGCAGCAGTCGATGTAAATTGAGCATTAAGTACGTTAATGTCAAACTTTTTCGAAAAATCATTATTATCCTGGGACTTACCAACTCCAAGTGATCTAATAAATCTCCATACTTTGGATGGTTTACCATTTTGGACTGATTTATAAATATAGCGACGTTGTGCATCCCTACACACCTTGTTGCAGTGTCTTTTATTGTATTCTGTGCCTCAACATACTGATCACGGTATTTATCTGGATCAGACTTAAATAATGATTTGACTCTATTCTTTTTAACCTGAATCACTTTGATTTCCTCGGTTAGCCACGGAGCAGTATTTACGAAGTTTGAAATATTTTGTCCCAATTAAAAATATTAATGATAATGTACTGTACATTAATGATGACCTTACGGTTAACCTTTTAAAAAAAGAAAGAATCCTCCACTATAGCTGTCTTTGTCTGCTCGGGAGGTCGATAGGTTAGTCCTGTTTAATATAATATGTCCATGTTTGTCTGACGTTCGTTTGTATGGACCGACCGGAACTGCCAGTGTTGCCATTTTGCTCTTTAGCGGACCCCACACGGTCACTTACTTACTCACATTTGGATGGAATTAAAAGTTGGTGGTAGTATCACGCGCGTATCCATAACAAATTCGTGTGTCATGTGACTATGATGCGACGGCGAGACGCGACCCGTATTGGATTGGTCACCATTTAGTAGCATTTTCTATCTCGAGTTCCTCCGTACGGAAGAAGAACTTCAAAACCGAAGTCTCGTTAAGCTGTTGGTCCTGGTCAAATTTTCTTGAACCAACCTGTAGTATACCTGCTTGTCTTCCATCTTTACCTTTAGTTCCATGGAGGTGGGTAACGTAATGCATTCGGGTCAAATTTTTTTGACATTAGCCTATTGTTTGCAAGCGCGTTATCCATCTTGATCTATATATCCATGGTTGTTCCCATACATTTTATATGATATAAAAATGCGCAGAGTAGAATCAGCTTGGCGAGTCGGTCGTAAGGTGACTTTGTTCGATGCACAGACATATAAGACGTACACAGACGGAACATAAGTTAATAGTTATACTTATGTAGCAAGTAATTGTTGTTATCCTTTTCTCACGTATTCGGATCTATATGGCGATATCTCTTTTTTACACCTGTAGCAACATTCACTCACACATAGATATTAAGCTACGCGTGGCAATTTTTGGCCGTGACGCCATTTTGTAATCTGCGTTGTTGGATCGGTGAACACTAAAAATAATAGAGTAGAATACCGTATAAATGATCTCAGATCATGCACTCCACACAATATTCATACATTCTTTGAAATCATGGGAAGCATTATCGTAAACAACTTACCCTAGACTAGATACAGCCCAGGCTGCATAGTTTTGCATGTGTGTGTTTGTGCTACGCTAAGTAATAGCATACCTTCCGTCTGTTTACGTCTTATATGTCTGTGGTTCGATGCGGCGTTATTGGCTAAATACGAAAGTAAAAGCCATATTAAAAAACAGAATGTCACTGTCAGTTGAACAAAATACATTTTGTTGTTGTCAATTTGACAGTTCTAGATAATCGAGTTTTGCGGATGGACGTCTTTGGCTTCGGTGTTCTTGTGTGTGTTCGTTTTAACTAATTTACAACTTTTTTATAGTGTTTTAATAGATAAATTGCTTGACCTTTGTGATATAAACAATCACAGAATTTAGCTAAAATAGTTTCAGTGATCCTTTACAATAGGATTATTTTAAAAGTCCGTAGACATTGTCCTCATTTGAAAATCATAATCTCTGTGGACGGTACTCGATTTCGTGTGTGTTTTGCATCGCATCTTAGACTATTGTGATATCTATGGCGTCGCTATCTCTTCCAAGAGTACTTCAGCTGAAGAAAAACAGCCTGGATGCTGAGCGGGAACAATTCGAGAAGTTCCAGGTAAGACTGGTCAAATGGACAAGATGGACCAGAAAAGTATGAGTTAAGCACATGCCATTTGTTTTATTTTGCCTAGATATTTAAACATATATATTTATATTATAAAGTATTGTAGGCAGCATTTAGTATGAGATATACAAAGGATATACTTACATACAACGAGAAAACAAGTCCATCTCTCAAAGTAAGCATGTGGTCCCTAGTATGTTTCATAGTGGATGGTCTAGCTACATTCTCTTTCTTCTTTTCATGTTGATAAGCACCAAATGATCTATATTTTGTTACGCCATTTACCATAAGATCTTGTTTTGTGCAGCTCACAGGGCCAGCTCTGGTAATTAAATACTTGTTCACCTACTATCAGACATCAAAACTAGTTGTGTAAAAAAAACAATAAAATATGGAAATTTAGTGTTCAAAACAACTAACAAAAACATTACTGTATCATTAAATTAAACCATTTTAATATGGTTTTTTTTACAATTGACAGATTGAATACAAGACTTCATAAATAAAATTGTGTTTGATTTGTACACATTTATTAAAGAAATTCAGGATTTTTTTCATTATTACCAAAAAAATTGTAACTAACAAAAACAAATTATTGATTCAATTCCACTTTACTCAATCTCAGTGACTAAATTAACAGTATTCAAGTTAATTGCTTTTTCAATAAAAAATCTTATTTCTGTTTTTATATAAATAATCAACTTTTCTTGTTGCGTTACAAATGAATTTGCTTTGCTGTTGTACAATAAAATATAACTCAATGGTTAAATAGGATAATGCAATACTAATAAAAAGGCCTTGTTACATAGTCAAACAAGGACCAAATGGTCTGATTTAAACTGACTTTTCACTTTTTAATCCCCCTTTACCCCTGAAATGAGGTTTAACATCAAACCCCTTTGCATGCCTTAAATCGTCTGCATTTTCAACCAACTTCTAAAAAGCAGAATGTTTCTGATCTAAACAAAACATGTTTTTCTTCATTAAAGATTTGATGTTCATTTAACTTTTTATTGCAACTAGTTAGTCCATAAAAATACGAGTAATTTTTATCTATATTGGAATTTTGATAACAAATAATTTGAGGAGCGTCCATTCAAAAAGGGCTATTTACATGCTAACCAAAGTTCAGAAAATAAAAAACTTCTGCTTTCAGAAATATGTATGAAGCAAGAGTTGATTTTTGAATTGAGATATTACATAAAAAATTACTTATTTTATAAGTAAAATATCATTTCTATATCTTTAACAAAAACCATACAATTTAATAATAACTCTTGTAGATAGCACCTTTTGATCAGTTTTTCTGAAAATAGCCCCTTTAGTTTTGGATCTAAAATAAATAGCACCTTTTGATCATATTAATATCCTTATTGTAAGTATGTGCAGGTGAGGCATTAAAATAAAAGAAAACTAAAAACTGTTGATTTTTTTTTACTATTATAGTGATAAAAGAAGAAACAAAAAATTATACTCTAACTTGACCAATGTCATGTTCTAGACTGTCACAAGATTTATCATTATGCTGGTGATCTTCATTGTTATCACTGGTCCTTGTTGTTTGTTCATCATGAATAATATTCCTAAAGAATGATAGCTGTGGTAAATCGGCCCAGCCATTTCCAAATTGTTTGACAAGTAAATTAGCAACATCATTCTTTTTTTTTTTACATTTATACCTTGAGATCTCATAGGCAATTCTTCAACAATTTTACAGTGGCGCTTTCCTCTCTTCAAAAGATTGATTGGCTCTTGATTTGTTTCAAATCAAAACGTATCATAAGTATAAATTATGCAACCAAAGCGCTTGGATTTTTTTATAATATTCCTTTTCACCGTTTCTGCAACTTTCTTGTAATTTTTTTCTAGCTCTTATATGTTATAGAGACCCCACTTTTCTCGCAGAACTTTCAGTGTCCCATGTTTTCTATAAATTTTATAATATGCCTCAGGAACTGTCATTACTACTTCTTTCTTTATACCTTTTTCCAGTCTTCCAAAGACCCGGTCTGCTGGAAGAAAACTGTGACCTCTTACAGGGAATGTCAATTTTATTTCTTAGAATGTTTTTTTTAAACAATAAACTGTCATTATTTTTAGTGAATAGGTCTTTTTGAACAAAACTATTAATAATTATAGGAACTAATTACGGAAATGACCCTTTTTCATCAGAACTAGGATTGGTGTTCAAAAACTTATTACTATCCATTAAAATTAGCACCTTCTGATCTAAATCCAAAATTTAAGTCGAAATTTGAAGAGGAAATAGGCCGTTTTGACCAAAACTAGAGACAATCTTGAATAACAAGTATAATTAGCAAACAAAAACGTATGTATACTCCAATACGTAATTAGCTCCTTTTGAACAGACGCTCTTCTTTACTATAGCTCAATGTTATTAACTATTTAAATCCTTTAAGGTTCTAAACGTTCTCTAAGGTTTTGGGTTAATGTAAAACTAGTTAAAACTTACTTTAAGGGGGAGGGAGATCAAAAATCAGAAAGTGAAAGACTGCATGACTGACTACCAGTTAAAAAAAATCTCATAGAATCAGAATTGCACATTTTGAGAATTAGTCATGGTTATCCTACTTGACAAACTTATAATGTCGGGAATGGTTTAAAACTTTTCACTCTCAATGGGATTTTGTACTTTGTTGTAGAAAATTCTATTGAGAATTGTTGTTGTACTATTTAAAGTTATTGCATATTTATTCATGCTTCATCTTCAGAACAACATTGTGTATTGTTGATTAAAAATTGCATTTCAATTTTTTTTTCATTCATTCATTCAAACAGTTGAATTTAAATTCAAAATATCTTCATCTTCATTCATTCGATTTATTATTTCACCCAATTCTGAGTGTAGGTCTTCTCATGTATAAGCCATTCTCTGCAGTCTTTAATCCAGGAATGCTATTTTTGAAAAGTGTGAGTCACACAAAATCGGAGTGGAATAATTTTTGTTCGTTAACAAATAATTTTCATTCTGTATCAAAGGATATATTTGTCATACATTTTAAAAATAGGGCTCTACGTCTTCTCTTAACTATTTAGCAGCAGGAAAATGAACTTTCAGTTCCATATAAACCAGCTGAGAATGTAGGATGAGAAAGAGACAGAGAAGCTTTTTAGCTGTATTATCAACTTATCAAGGAAGGTATGTTTTGTAGCTGAGCTATGTCATGATCATTTCAGTAAATACAAAAATTAGCATACCTAGGGTCTACTACTAAATAGGAAGCGAGTTGTTACAACACGCCACGCACGGATACACGTATCGCGAAATTGTGTCACGTCATTACGTCACTTGCGTAACGTCGCGTGCTAACTCTATGCATAATTTAAAAGTAAAGCGAAATGAATTAAAGAGCGCTTCCATGGGCATTTTTTTAGCAGTAATTGTCGGCGACAAAAGGGACCCATAGAGCTGGAGCAATGTTGCCCAACTAATTAGTAAATATTCATAAAAAATGGCAGTTGCCAGCATTGCTTCTATATGTTGTCAATATTTCATGACGTCATTTTAGAAGTAAGCGGTACTATAGTTTTGTTCCTAAAATTATATTGGGTCATTGAGGTTACGAATGTTGCGATATGAGTAGAAATATGGATTTGTCTAGACTTCACGGCCTTTGTAATTTGTAAGCAACATATTATAATGAACGGAACGTCTTTATTTGATTTAGAATAGCTTTTCCCTGCGAATTGATCCCCCTGTGGTATGTACCGTATGTATATAACTACATAACCTTCCCATAAATCAGACTTAAATAGTTACATAAGCAGAAATATTTCTTCAAATCTGTTTAAAAGTTCCAAAGATCCTTTACAAACCTATGAAACATACTCACCAACTTACTTACACACACTTCCTTTTTATTCTTCTTCTTCATCAGACCCTCACTGAGCTGATGACCACATATGAGTCTCCAAGCTGTTCGGTCCTTCGAACTATGAACCGTTCTTTATATGCTGCCCCCTGCAACCTTCCTCACACTGTCGATCTATCTGGATGGTGGTTCTCCTCTGTTACGGTTACGCCTACCCTCAATATTGCTCAAAATAATGTGTTTTTCGATACTAATTTAAGCTATCATTTACTTAGTGACAGAAAGAAGTTGAGAGTGAGTGAGATATCGAAGCAGACGACCTTTAGATCGTCTCTAAATCTCTTGAGAGTCCATCCCTCATCGTCGCGCCTGTTTTTGTGAGGATATCTATGTTTCGTTCTTTGTTTCCTTTTAGTAACTATGTTTCTTTGGTTTTTCACTTTTTCACATCACTTCAAACCACAACACGAATACCATGGTCGGTGTGTTACCCAAAACAATTTCCACCTACCATCAGATCATCACCAGATCAGGTGGGTCATATGCCTGTTTGTCTACTCAGTAGTAACTATAACTAAACCTAAGCTTCGTCTATCAAGTGACAAGTGAGTTATAAAAATACATTGCAAGAGAAGTTGAGCGAGAGGAGTTTTCCTTTCTGTTTACATCTGTGCACTAGATCCCTCTTAGTTCAAATTTCACTTACATACAAGGGACTAAACTAAAGGACACCAAGCAGGCAAATGAGACTCCCTTTTCACCTGACTCTTCCGCGAAAAGTGTGACAGTTCTAATATATGTATATTTCGCAAGCCGATTTCCGATAAGCTGAGTGTTCTGTTACTTTTTTGTTATCAACCGTGATAAAGCTGATTGTTATGAAGACTTGTCGACTTCGATAACATTATCTACGGCTGCGCGCAAAGCCACATTCGATGGTTTTTATTGTGTTAATAGAATATTCCAGTCAATAAATAAATCAATTTTATGTGGTTGTGTATTGTTGATGTTGTAAGGTAAGTCTTCCTCGGCATGATTTGTAGGCAGTTTCAATGTCAGAGAGCGGATATTTATTTAGCTCGGCGTGAACGGTTTCATAATTTCAGCGATAAAAGGTCCCGGTTGATTTGAACCTATTTAGAATGTGTTTTTCCTTAACAAGTTATCGCCATTCAACCTTTCTCCTCCAATTGCAATTGTTTTGCTATGTGGTCAAATTTAACATGCAGTTCAAAGATTAGTGAGTTCGTAAAAACTCTTCAAGTTTCGCGAACATGTTATCGTAATGACTAAACTTTCTGTGAAATGAAAAACAATCGAATCCTAGTGGTTTCAAAGATTATCGCGTTCTAACACACAAATTGTTCAGCTGTATGGATTAGTGTAGTTATAGATTTATCAATCCATCTTCACAAAATTGTAAACAAACGAACACATCAGTTTATCAACCCAAATAATGTCGAAAGTAAACTTTTATACATACACCTACTTACTTAGACTTTGCAATCTGAAGGAGATAAGATTTTGTTTTGTAAATGACGCGAAGAAATCTACCGACATCGATAGGTAAAAAATAAAAAAGAACCCTGATATTTGTCACTTGATCTCGACCCGACGAGAAGACTTCAACTTTTGCGACATCCATGGTAACAGAGGCAATGTTGCTTTTTCCTGATGTCTCTTGGTGTTACAGCTCAATCAAATGCTGAAAAGTGTAACGGTTAACAATATACCACCTAAATTCCTTCAGGCTTATATCCCTGACTAACAGTTTATTCAATATGATGAATTCACAGGGAAAGTTTTTTCGCCGTCTGTACAAAACGAGGGATCTTTATAGGTCGAAAAAATGTTGCGTCAAAAACACTGTAAAAATTTAGCTGATATTTAAAAAGTCAGCCAGTACCTACTCGTATGTATCGGGTCAGTAAACTGGTGATTACTTGCTTCCGCCCACTAGCTGATCCTACGCTTGCCAGTCGGATGCAGGGCGGAACAATACTAACGATAACGAATAATAAACTAACCGAGAGGAGGCTGTGAGCGGAATATGAAATTGAACTATTTTTGCTACAAATTGTGATGATTGTTTCTTATTATACCAACGCTACATTGTTTTGTAGAAAATACAGCAAAGTTGTAAACTTTGAAATTTTCACCGCGCGCAAGCGCAGCGTTGGACCTTCAATGAATAAGTGGTGAGAAGGCCTGAAGAAGGTAACCGCAAAAGCTTACAACTGGTGATTTTGAAAAATCTTGGGGGATGCCTATGTCCAAAGTGGACTGCCTGCTGCTGAAATGATGATGAACATTGAGCCAGCCAAAACAACACACACCAAAAGTGCCAAAGACACACCGCTCAATACCTAGCTACTACTATGAGGTAGAAAATCCATACTTAATTATATTATAAATGCAAAAGTCTGTCTGTCTGTTTTCACGGCCAAACCGCTGAACGGATTTTAAGAAATTTAGTATGAAAATAGCTGAAGACCCGGGGTCAAACAGATCCTACTTTTTGACGCATGCGGAGCTGCGGATAACAGCTAGTATAAGTAGATTTCGAGTAGTCCAAAGTCTCCGAAACCATCGCAGTCCAGCAAATCTAAGCAGAAGGGGATGCTTTTCTGGTTGTAAATGTCCAAAGCGGAATGTTGTTCTTTTTAATCCCTCTGTCTCTTCATTTTTTGCATCATACCTGCACTGCATCCGCCGGGAACTACAAGGGACAAAAGATAAGAGGTTGTTATAATCGTCGCTAATTGCATTCAAGGGGATTGTTACGTAAACAGACAGGCATACAGATGTATCTTATAAACATACGCAAGCAGGCACGTTGTCTACCTTGTATGAGTCATTTTTCTTCTGACTAAGGACTGTTGGTTTCTATAATCGTACTTGTTTATAGATAATTGCTTGTGTGTACTTGAAGTTACTGTTATTGTAGTTGCTAGAAGATTAGATCACATTTAACTCATTTCTTTGAGAAACACATTTTGTTTGTAACTTTTTTACTTCTAAAGTGGAATATCAGGGAAATGGACGTTCAGGGAATAGACCTAAAGAACAGGCTGGACATTCCCGTAATAGAAACTAATGCACGAAAAGGCAAATATTAGGAATTCTGGTATATAATTTTTAAGATGGGGTCTAGCTAGAGGCGATATCCAATACAATATAACTTTATTATCTGGGAAATCACAAAATTGAAATGAAATCATTGTTTATAATATGGAGCAAAGGCGGACTTATTGCTAAGCAATCTCTTCCAGCCAACCTTTCTATGGTAAGAGAACATGATGAACTAGCCCAATAGATACAAATAATAGGATGGATTGGTTTGGATATACGGAAAATTGTGAGAGTCTAAAAGTAAAACAAAGAACCTGCGTGAACATTTATTGAAACCTTTCGCACGTAGATCATAAAATTGAATGGTCGTGACCTCAAAGATTCAAGACATTTGTATACTACGGCAGCCTACTATAAGTTGACCTTCTATTGTTTACTACATTTTACCTGCGACTTCGTAAGCAATTTAGATTTAAGAATCATTTTCCATGCAGAAACATAGAGCGTAAGTAACTATCTTTTTTTGTCAATAAATGGGTGAAATCTGCATTCATCTTTGTTCAATAGATTTTGCGTAATACGTCAAACTTACACAGATAAGAATTGTAAAGATTTTTTATTTTTATTTCAATATAATTGACAAAAGAGTTTGTAAAATTTTAGCTTAAAGAATTAGAGCGTGAAGAGTTAAGAATCTTAACTCTACATGACATCTGATAACCTTTTAAGCGAGTAGTAGAGTACGAGTCGTGGCCATACTTTACATAAATGTTAATGGTGGGTTAAAACATAACTCAGTTTAAATAAGACACTTTTTTTTATTACTGTATGTCGTGTGCAAATTTCACTAAGTGGGTCGTTGACCGCATTATTCGTAATCATATATCTATAATCCAATTTTTAATCTAAGCATAACATTTAGAAATTTAGATCGCTGATACCATTTACGGAGAAGATTCAGATAAGGTTATACTCATGGAGTAATTACAAAGAGGAGATGCCGTTTGAAATGGCGCAGTGACGTGATCATTGGCGCCTCGCCGACACTGCAGTGGGCGGAGCTTGTCATTGCTCGTGCTCCATGATTGGAGCCACGGCCGAAACCAAGCACCCCGCACGTCTGCCTTCCGCCCCGTGTAGCCTCACAAACACTTTCTTACAAAACGCTTATTACGGCATCTCCTCTTTGTAATTACTTCAAGGTTATACTTAATCATTCTATCTTTTAAATATAAAAGCTAAAGGTCGTTTACAATATAAACTTGCTTTAGTAAAAAGTAATGAACTAAAAAGCCTCAAATATTTTATAATATTCTGAAAGTTATTGAACATATTTTGGTCACGTCATTAATCTTGCGCATTAACTACTTTTGTTTGTAAAGGCCCCTTTACATGCATGAGAGAATCTCGCGATAACTGCACAATTACTATAAATAAGCCCTTTCTCGCACTTTTCTCGGGTTCTCGTAATTTTTTTCACTGTGTTCTTCTATTTTTGTATGTTTTTTGCCGTTTATTGAACATTTAGAATGGGCGAGAGTAATAAATCTGACTCTCTTTATATAGGCGATATTCTCGCGTGAAGTGTGGAGCGGCTATATTGTTCCATATCACAACTGTAAATAGTAACTGAACACTGCACTGATCTTGTCCATTTCCCACTCGGAATCGCATATTCATAACATAGTTACTCGTAGAAGCAACTATTTATTAATAAAAAAAGCTATTGGTTGCCCTAATCTTAGTGAAGGTAACATGCAAAGGCTTTTCCTATTTCCTTAATTTCCCATTTCGTAAAAAATATACTTTTATGGAATTGATTAAATTTCAGGAGTCTTGGAAGCTTACTCACCTTTATACAGAACTGTTTTGATAACAATTTTTATTTTATTTAGTCATAATTTCGATAACACATTACTTGCGTATTTTAACAATGTTATCTCTTTAACTATTAGATATTAGTTGTGCTCACCCACAGAACAGATTAGTGCTCACCTACGCAATCTTTCTCTATCATATACGAAAAAATATTTTTTTAATATCTTTTGAGGAAAGCACATCTTATTTATTCAAAAATAATATACTTTCTTCCAATTTCACCTCGATGTTTTAGCCGTGTAAGGCATGGTGGTGTCTCGATATAGAAGCGCTTTCGAATTGTCGTTCGCATAAACCCGTAACGGATTTTATCTGCGTGAAACGAACATTATAATTTCTTAATGTCATCGAAATGCAACCGTGATTATGTTTGCTTTCTAAAAATTAATATTCAGCCAGAATGTGTCAGTATACTTTTGGGAAAATTGAATTGCTTAAAAAAAATACAAATGCCAGACTCATATAATGAGGAAGTGGTCCATAATTTTTTTCTTTGTTCTTCAATCGCCTCGGAATCTTATTCGACTAGAAGTATCTTCATTTATGTAGGTTGAATTTTCACCACGACAATCTATCCCAATGCTTACGCTAACAGCTGCCTGTGCACGGTGCTAGATAAATAATTATTGAAATGATTAAAACTTGATTAATAATTGGTCTCGCGCGCTCGACTAGATACCGTCGGCATACTAGAAAAAATTGGCAACTAAAACCACGCTGAATTCGGCATACTTGCGGCATACCCGCGTCAGTCACGCCGCGACCGAGGAGTGAGTTGGATGTCTAGATAAATTTAAAATTTAATGTAAAAGCAGACGCAAAATGTGCAGTTTGCGTAGTCAAACTGTGTAAGAATAATACTAAAAGAAATAAGGAAGATTACATACCATCAATTAGTATTGTATAATTTCGAAATATGGACATAAATTACTCACGAAAATAATATAACCCTAAAATATGGCGCAAAGTACCGCTCAGTGTTCAATGTTGCCGTGTATTAAAAAATCCCAAATTCCCCGAGGTTTCGATTTTTATTATTTAAATATTTTGTTTTTTAACTCCCGACCCCAAAAGAGGGATGTTGTAATTTTGACTTTTTCTGACAATTTTGTCTGTCTTTAACATCTTATTTCTTTAATGCTAGTCTGGGAGAAAAATTAAATACTTGGAATGTACTAGCTGCTTCTCCTCCCGCGCAGACCATATAAGCCGGCCGAGGGAGTGAGCGAAAATCGAAGAACCATACCTAACAGTAGGCGATGCGACTAGCAACCTATTACTATTTTGATTCCATTTCCACTTTACGCCCACCAACATTCTAAATATGGCCTTTGGGTAGTTGGTACCCCGTAGGGTATTGTTGCCGGATAATCGATTCATTGAATTTGTTTTTTTTTTAAATAATCTACGGTATCGAAAGTATTGATATAATAAATTTATTCAATTTTTGTCAATTAATCGAAAATAATCGATTAGTAACTGCAATACCAAACAATTAGTCGATTATTGAAATGGGTCGATATAAATTATATCGATTTAACCAACATAGGTAATCGTTTATATCAATGGTTATTAATCGATTATGTATCTATAGTATCGATAAAATCTAATCTGTAGTATTGATTTTTGAGAATTTTTGAAAAATATAGGCACCGGTACTATACATATACGGAACTCGGCGGCGGGATGTACAGCGGGCATAACACAATCATCGTCATTCAACTCATACAGAAATAAATATTGTACTTACAGAAATATATTATCGATAGTATCAATATCGATACTATTGATATATGATCACTATCGATACCTTAGATTATATTTGCAACTATCAAAAAATCGATTATTATTCGATGTGTAATCGATTTTCCGGCAACACTACTGTATGGAACAAGGCCATGATAATATCTATGCACTAGCTGTTTCCCGCAGCTCCTAATGGCCTGCGTCAAATGGTAGCCGGTGTTTGACTCCGGGTCTTGAACTATATCCATACCAAATTTCATGAAAATCAATTCAGCGGTTTAGTTGTGAAAGAATAACAAACATCCATCCATACTTACAAACTTTCGCGTTTATAATATTAGTAGGATGTGTATTTCTATTTATTTATTTGTATTTAAACCCGGGTTACAACTAAAAAGAGGTCAGTAATCAATTAGCTTCAAGCTAAATAGAAAATTAAAGTAACGTTTAACATACTGTACTGTGTAATAATAAAACAAATGAAAGTTTTTTTTGCAATTTTAGGATTCTATATTAGAATTATAAAATAAAGTAGACAAAAATTAACCATTTCCCCTGTGTTGCGACTGTGTTAAAAATCTTGGCATATATATATATTGACAAAGCACTCACCTGGTCAGTTCAATTGGCTAGTCAACTAAAAAATTAATTGTGTATATTATATATTTTATTGATAGAATAGACTATTTCGGAGATACAATTTAAAGGAAAAAATTCTTAAAATTATATTTATTTTGTTATTTAATTTTAAATATTTTATAGTGATGACGTCACGCAGCTATAATGGCCATTTCGAACTGCAAGAAAGCAAAATTTACTAAGGTATTAAAAAATATATAATTATGTCAGTGTCAAATGTCAAAGTCAAGATGGACCGCTACCCGCGAGTTGGTTTCTTGTTTGCTTACAATCGCCAAATAATTAGGTACCCCATTTCTCGTATCTATTGCATATTGGCCTGTTTATTGGACTTTACTGCAGTCTCTTCATCCGTTTACATCTGATTTTTCAATAATTGGACACCGCTTCTTCAATATAATCTATGAATGAATGTAATTAGGTTATGTTTACTTGAACAGAGATGACATTTGACATGGGTGACAAGTACGTGAAGCGCTTAGTTAGCGCTACCAAACAAAAAATATTTATTCACTACGCTGTGCTGCCAACCTAAAAAATTAAATGTGAATAGCCGGAAGTTATCCGGCTACGTCATACGTCAACCTTGCTAAAAAATGAAAGTCATTGTGTTTTCTGCGATTTTCTTAAAAAATACTTGCTTATCTAAAGATCTGATTAATGTAATCTGTTCCCTAAGCCTATTCCTCGAAATGGTTTACGAATTAGACATTTTCATAAAAAAGTTTACTAGCCAATTGGCTGAGGTTAGCAGGAGGATATTTGCTACATACTGGTCACTTAAAAGGCTTAGTGCCTTTTTACCTATAGCCACAAAAATCATGCTCGCACATTCCCTGCTCTTCCCTATCCTTGATTACGCTGACTCGTGTTACTTGGACCTTACTGAGGAGCAACTAAATAAACTTGAGCGTCTTCAAAATCTCTTCATTCGTTTCGTATATGGCCTTCGCAAATACGACCACGTTTCCCAATTTCGCGCTGAACTCAAGTGGCTCCCTATTCGTCGTCGTCGAGATTTACATATTCTGTCTTTACTCTTCACAATCCTTTTTAACCCTTCCTCGCCCAGCTATCTAAGAAGCCTATTTCAATTTCGTGGTGATGTTGAGCATCGCTCAATGCGCAGTGCTGAGCGACTTCGCTTATTAATTCCAACTCATTCTACTCAGTTCTACTCTGGTTCCTTCGCTGTACAAGCCGCTCGTCTATGGAACTCACTGCCATTCACCGTTCAGTGCGCCGAAACGTTAGCAAGCTTCAAATCACAAGTCATGTCGCACTTTTTACGTGATACTACTACTTAATACTATCCTTACTTATCATGGCTATGGTATTCTACATTGTTTGTAGTAATGGTGTGTGTATGTGTAGTGAATATGTTGTTATATTGTATGTATGTATATATATATATACCGCGTATATATATATATTGTATGTATGTATATATATATATATATATATATCTAGATACCGCGCTGTGAAGAAAAATCAGTTTCCAGAATGTATAGATAGATATGTATATAATAATATAGAATGTATGTATAGATATGGATTAAAATAAAAAATAGTTTTCAAACTCATATATAGAAATACTAACTCAAATAATTTATGAGTGTAAACCAGTGATTCCCAAAGTGGTCCAGGTGGACCCCCAGGGGTCCACGGGAGACTTGCTGGGGGTCTACGTAGGCGTGAACAAAAAATGGGGGTCCATAAGATGTTAATGGGGGTCCACGAAAATTTATCTGCTTTTGATAGTAAAGAGCAAAAATGTAAGCATAGTTTTTATAAGGGCCTACCTACATTGTTTTAAGTACCTATCTAAGCAGATAATATTTTAATAAGGCAAGCGACTGTTACTTGTCCAAACTTGTGTATTCGATATTACGTACAATTTCGTGTACAGACTTGCAAAGCGCTATCCGCCCGACAATGCTTAATGCTTGTTCAGACATGAACTTGATCAACACTATAAATACTTGATGCCAAAGGCAACCAAACGCATTCATTTGTTTCCGGAATTTCGAAAACAAGGCGGAATTTGGAAAAAAGTTGTGAGAAAATTTATATCTGTGTTTGCTAGTGCCGGAGAAAAGTAAGTAACCTACCTTTTTTTGTTATAGTACTTAAGTATTTTGTTTACGTGTACTAGTCGGTTGATCACAACGGCCTGTATAGATAGGTAACTTAGTAACTTACAGATATTTTAATTGTCCTCTTTCGATTTGAAGACAAACACAGCACGTTTTATTCAATTGTTTTTTCACGAGAGAAGCACTGCCTCTCTAAAAAGGCCGAATAAGCAATATTGCAGAGCAATTAATTTTGTAATTTTTCTTGCAAATAACTACTAATTTTATAAAACAGTAATTTCATAATCATGTTAAATTGATTTTGAAGTAACTATTTTATCAAAACTATTCCTTTTCGGAAAGAGCGAGCGGTGCGCGGGCGACGGGAAAAGGGCGGGGCTTGAACTTCGATGCCTGTTTGTCACGTTTTAACAATGAAGCCGCAGACAAAAAATACGCAAATACACGGAGCGCGTGAACTCATTGATTTAATAAAATGTTAGTTATCGTTTTTATGGACAATTTTGGGATTTCGACGTTTATTTTTTCCTACACAAATATGATCAGTATTCGATACTGAGTACACTAATTTTTATTTATACTATTAAAAATTAGTGGTAAATTATGTACTTTAAAATTGATACCGTTTTGTGAAAACGTTTGTATTTGTCTCAGCGGTACAAGCCGTAATTCTATTTCCGCGTGCTGACAAAGGCTGCGGTGTGATACCTATATTCAGAAAAAAACTTGGTTACTAAAACATTTTTTTTACAGGTAAGGTAACTGACACGAAACATGGCTACAGCAAAGAAAAAATGTCGACAATATAGTGTCGATTATTTGAAATATGGTTTTGTTCCATCAGAGGCAGACAAACAATTGCCCATGTGCCTATTATGCAACAAAGTTTTGAGCAATGACTCTATGAAACCATCAAAGCTCGAAGATCATCTAAAAAGGTGTCATACTGATAAAATAGGTAAAGATTTAAAATATTTTCAAACATTGAAAGAAAAATATGGAAAGAGACCCACCATGCACAGTATGTTCGCTTCAACATCTCAAAGTAACGATGATGGCTTGCGGGCATCTTACAATATCTCATTACTTATAGCAAAATCTGGAAAACCGCACACTATCGGAGAACAATTAATTTTACCCGCTGTTGAAGAGGTTTTAAAAACTGTTTTGCACAAATCTCCATTTGACGTACTAAAAAGAATTCCATTAAGTAACAATACTGTACAAAGACGCATTGATGAAATGAGCTCTGATATCGAAAGCTTTTTGTGCAATCATCTGCAAAAAACTCATTTTTCTATACAACTAGACGAGTCAACGTTACCCAGTAATGAAGCATTACTATTGGCATATGTCCGATTTATTGTTGAGGAAGAAATTCACGAAGAATTGCTATTTGCCAGAACTTTGGAGACTGACACTAAAGGCGAATCAATATTTAATGTCCTGAGTAATTTTTTTACGGAAAATCGATCCCATTTACAAACATTATTTCAGTGGCAACAGACGGAGCTCCTGCAATGGTCGGGCGATATCGTGGGTTTATAAGTCATCTCAAAAGAATTATACCAGGACTTACAGCTATTCATTGCGTAATCCACCGACAACATCTTGTGGCAAAACATTTAAGTGACAGGTTGAACCAATCTCTTCATTTTGTAATAAAAGCTGTCAACAAAATCAGAAGCAATGCATTGAATACACGTTTATTTGCTCAATTGTGCGACGAAAATGATGAAGACTTCCAACGACTGCTCTTACATACTGAAGTACGCTGGTTGTCGAAAGGTGCATGCTTAACGAGATTTTACTCTGTTTTCGATTCCATATTAGAGTTCTTAGAAAGTAGAGATCCAGATTTAAAAGAAAACTTGATCAAATTCAAAGCAGACATTGCGTATTTGACAGATTTGTTTAAAAAATTTAATGATATTAACTTGCAGTTACAAGGGGACAGCCTGAATTTAATAAAAACAAAGGGGATAATTTCGGCTTTTCTTGGGAAATTGAAATTTATGAAGCAAAACATTAGTCGGCGCGAATTCTCTCAATTTCCAAACTTGTCGCAGGTAGAATGTATTGATGAGGATATCCATACCTACAGTCAACATTTAAGTGCCCTGCATGATGACTTCAAAACCAGGTTTGAAGATATACTGACGATGGATATACCACCATGGATAATAAATCCATTTGATGAAACGGAAGTGGCCAATGTTGTATTACAAGAGGAGCTGCTCGAGCTAAGCACTAATGAGGAGCTGAAGGTGAAATTTAGAAAAGGCAACCCAACATTTTGGCTGCAAGCAGAAATACCCGAAAAATATCCTGGACTGTGGGAAATCGCAAGGAAATTTTTAATAGCTTTTCCCTCGTCATATCTTGTCGAAAGGAGTTTTAGTGCCGTTACAAACCTCTTAACAAAAAAAAGGAGCAAATTAAACATCACAGAGCGGGGGGATTTGCGGTTATTGCTCACAAAAATAAAGCCAAACATTGATCGTTTGCTGACACTCCATCAGATACATCCTTCCCATTAATTAAAATTATGACCTGAACCTATATTACCTTAATATTTTTTTCTTGTAATTCTATTCTTTTAATAAATAAAGTGATATAAAATGTACCATTTTTCGTTTTTATTTTACATATCGAAATATAGGGACAGAACTCAGAAGTGACACAATTTTTATTTTTTGGCGAGTTTAAGAATGTGGTAGAAATGTAGCAGCAGGGGGTCCACCGAAACCAGTAAAATTTTGAAAGTGGTCCACGAGAAAAATAAGTTTGGGAACTACTGGTGTAAACGAATTTTATTTTGTACTGTTTTGTTATATTTTGTACTATGGATCTTGTGTCTGCAATAAAGTTTTATTATTATTATTTTGTTTTTTC
Organism: Euzophera pinguis; assembly: GCA_947363495.1. Classification (NCBI taxonomy): domain Eukaryota; kingdom Metazoa; phylum Arthropoda; class Insecta; order Lepidoptera; family Pyralidae; genus Euzophera; species Euzophera pinguis. Next base: position 4,844,276 of record OX376164.1, read on the forward strand.
ACAAATTGTGCTCAGGTCTGGCCTGGTATTTTCTGTAATAGCACGGGCGGCTAACCAAGTGCTAATACAGTTGTTAAGAAATGTTAAGACGGTATGTTATTTAAATTATCTGAATCTAATTGAAGAAATTTCCGGACTATCCTACAAGTGTTTAGTATTGCAGCTTTTTGTAAAGTTAAGTATGTAAATTTCAGTAAGTTTAATTGGACAAGGCGTCTGAAGATATCTTTTGGTACAACACCTGTGGTGGATATAACTAAAGGCACTATAAAGACTGAGTTCATTTTCCACATCCTTTTAATTTCCTCCTGTAACTCTGTGTATTTCCTTATTTTTTCTGAAATTGAAATTTGAATATTATGAGTGTTGGGAATTGCAATATCTATAATGTAACAGTTCTTATTAATTTCATCTACTAGTGTAATATCTGGTCTATTGTTGTGGACGGTGTGATCTGTAAGAATAGTACGATCATAGTAAAGTTTATAAAAATTGTTTTCCAATACTGCTTGCGGTAGATATTTGTAATATGGTGTATTTGTGTCCGGTGTTAGTTTATATTTTAAAGCTAGTTTTAGGTGAATAATATATACAAGTTGGTTGTGCCTATGGGTGTAGTCGTTTTGAGCTAGTCTACTACATGCACCAGTAATGTGTTGGATAGTTTCTGGTTTATTGTTGCATTGTCTACATAAATCGATTGTAATATTTGGATCTTTTAAAATGAATTTTCTATAATTTTTCGTTGCAATAATTTGGTCCTGAATGGCAATGAGGAAACCTTCAGTCTCTGGGAAAAGCTCTCCTACGGCAAGCCATTTGTTGGATGCTTCTTTATCTACATGAGGCTGTCTTAAATCTTTGGGGTGTCTTCCGTGTAACTCTTTTTGATTCCATGCCTGATATTTATCCTGAGTGTACTGTAAGATGTTAAAATTTTCCGTTTGATCTTCAGCTAGGTTAAGAGGGGTATAATTAGTATCTATTGCACAAATAGCGCTATGGAGAGGACTAGTTGATTTCTTTCTATTAAAGAATCTATATATATATATACTGTGAATCTGTTTATTATGTAATAAGCTCAAATCTATTAGACCTCTACCCCCATCGTTCCTGGATAATGTCATACGTTCTATAGCGGCCTTTGGGTGGTGATATCTGTAGAATGTGAGTATTGTTCTAATTTTTATTTCCAAATTTTTTAAATCTGATTTGGACCATCTGATAATACCGAACGAATAGGTCAATATTGGTATTGCGTAACTATTTATTGACTTAAACAGGTTTCTGCTATTCAGTAGTGCTTTACATAGTTTATGTATTCTATGGATAAATTCTTTTTTTAATCTTTCTTTTGCACATTTTTGATCTATCTGTCTTGCCTGCTTGTAGCCTAAATATTTATATAATTCTTCATTACTCATTGCTTGTATCTGTTCATTGTTGTACATACTATAGTTGCCACTCACTATCTTGGCTTTCTTAATATTAAGTTTACGGCATTTGTCTAGCCCGAAATCCATTTTAATACTGTTTGAAAATGTTTGAGTTATATTAAGTAATTCTGTTATGTTTGTATCTGTATTTGAATAAAGTTTTAAATCATCCATGTATAAAAGGTGCGTAATATGTGCTAAAGTTGTTTCGGTATCTTTACTGATATTAAAACCACGTAAGGATTCATTAAGTTCATGTGATAATGGATTTAGGGCCAAACAAAACCATAGACGGCTTAAGGAATCTCCCTGAAAAATTCCCCTTTTTATCTGGATTTCAGATGTGGATACAACGGTTTCATTAGTATGTAAGTTAAGTGTAGTTGTCCAATGAGCCATAACAGATTTTAGAAAATTTATTATTGATTTATTTACTTTATATATTTCAAGAATTTTAATAAGCCATGAATGAGGAATACTGTCGAAAGCTTTTTTATAATCTATATATGCTACGTATAAATCTTTTTTAGTGTTATGAACCTGTTTAAGAATTGCTGAATCTATCGTAAGTTGTTCCTTACATCCCATATGAAACCGCTTACATCCTTTCTGTTCTTCGGCTAATATTTGATTGTTCTCTATATGTTTATTTATTCTGTTTGCTATACATGAGGTGATTACTTTATACAACGTCGGAAGACAAGTGATTGGTCGGAACTGGGATGGATCATTTGTATTTTCAGATTTCGGCAAAAGGTAAGTTATTCCTTTAGATAGAAAAATTGGTAGAGGGGCATAGCCTTTAATAATTTCGGTAATTTGTGTAGCGAGTATATCATGCAAACTATTTAGTCTTTTTAGCCAAAAATTATGTAGGCTATCTATGCCAGCTGCTTTCCAATTCTGCATTTTACGTAAGGTATTTTGTAATTCTATTGCATCGACACTTTCAAACTCCATAGCTGCAACATTTCCTACTCTAGTTTTTTCTTTGGTAATCCATTCTGCTTCACCATCATGGACGGCATCTTGTGACCATATACTCGACCAGAAATCTTCCAATACAGACTCGCTGGGTGTCTGTGTAACTGTAGTTGAACTTTTAAGTTTTCGGTAAAACTGTTTTTGGTTCTTTGTAAAAAATTGATTATTTTGTCTACGTTCCTGCGCTTTTTTATACCTTGATAATCTATTGCATTTTACTGAAAGTTTTTGTTTTAGCGTATCCAAGTAGTCGTGAGGTGTTCTATTATTATCTTCATGTGTGTTATGAACTTTGTTATTTTCTAATATGATTTCTACTTGTCTAACTAAATTTCTACTTCTATTTCCATTTATATATTGTGTTAATCTACCTATTTCTTTTCTAAGCTGTTCTATTTGTTTCTCTATTCTGATTTGCCAATTCGGTTTGCGTTTTCGTTGTGAAGCATTTGATATCCCTATTTTTATCTTAAAGTATTCCATGACTGACATAGCAGTGCAATAAATGAGTGTATGAGTATCGGCTATAGTTTCTAATGATGCTAATTTTGAGGGTAAGATGTGTTTATTGAATTGAAATATTACATTGAACAACGACTTTGTACCACGTAATTTCGGAAGCTTTGGTCTTGTAATTGGATCCATATTCTTATATTTCGTAATATTATCGTCTAGCAATACTTGAAGTTTCCTCACAATCTCGAAATCATCATTGCAATTTTCACTCGACATCGGTACAGCATTTTCCTGATTTTGTGGTGTAGTTTGCTCTATCATAGATAAATGAGAACTTTCCTCGATAGTCACGTTCAGCCTAGCATCATCATTATTAATTACATTCAGAACCTCTAGTTCTGAACATACTTCATCTCTAATTTGTTTTAATCTATCCTCTTTTATCTTCTTGCTTCTTATAATAAATCTCATTTGATCGGATATTCTTTGTTCACTTACATTTTCCAAATGTGGATATTGTTCAATAATAGCGCGATGTAAAACTGGCCTGTAAGCAGTAAGGTTTGTTTCTAGATTTGTAATTCTGTAATAATGTCTCATAATAGACTCGTTGATGTCATTTGACCATTTTAAACGTGTGCTTGTGTTGGGTATGCGAGATTGTATACATGGAGTGGGCGAAAGTGGATTTTGAGTTGAGCTAACCAACAATTGTGAAGTGGGGTGTGGTTGTAATATGCTACTATTTATTGAATTTAGTTCTGTTTCTACTTCCCTGTAAATCTGGTCTAGAATTTCTTGTGGAACAAGTTTTCTACGAACTATTGCCCGTCGTTGGTCACCAATTCTTTGGCGACTTACATCCATGTGGGGAAATTTTTCTATAAATTTTGTATGCAGTGGTTCCAAATAAGTATTTAAGTCTGTTTCTAAGTTTGTGAGCATTAAGTACGTACGAATTATAAAGACATTCATGTCCATAGACCAACTTCTTCGCGTACTTTGATTGCTAGAGGTGGGTACAGAATCAATGGCACTAGATACCTCCTGTACAACATCCTCTGGCGTTGAACTGTATGACGGAGCTGGAGAAGAGTTTGGTTTATATGATGAACAACTAAGTGATGAGAAAGGGGGATTAATATGTGAAGATACTTCACTTTCTTCATCGGCAGACAGTACCTGTTGACCAACGAGAGTCCGCCTGTTCGACTTCACGCTGTCATTATTTCTCCTACTTACTTCGTTACTTTCAGCTAGCCACAAGCTGCCCTGCGGAGTTATTATTATTATTATTATAACGTTTTCAACTTACCCCGACTATGATTCGAATCGAATCACAGATGAAATATTGGAATGAATATTGGCTTACCGTTATGCCATCAATTTATACACCCTGTTCCGCTCAATTTGTCCCATTCCTTCGCACTCCACCACGTATATGAATATGACACAGTTCGCTGGTCATGCTGCATAACACCGATATGCTAAATTACAAGGTATGATCTGTGGCCAACGAACCACGGCCAAACTGTTTATTAGAACAGACCAGACCTAGTCCGATGCTGTTTGGTTAGGTTAGGATATAGTATTCATTGTTCAGATTCTCGAAAATCATCCTTAGAACATTTCAAAATTCCTAAAACATTTTTTAAGATTGTCCTCAATAGTTTAAGGACCACCCTGAACTGACCTCATCCCAAACTAGTTAGTCTTGAATACATCCTACAACCAATTATAATATCTATACAAAAAAAAAGATATCCAGATGGGAAGAGAAGCTTTGTCCAACATTGGGACGAAATAGGTTTAATAAAAATCCAACTGAAAGTTGGATGATAAATAATGCACATAATAATAACTATTATAGTCTTCTCTATTTCTGTGGTCTTCGCATTATGCTATCGGCATCAGAATTTGCAAGCAACCTTCCGATACATGGAGGTACTCTACTGCTTAAGTGATATCATGCTGCCAAATGCGGAATTATAATTTATTACATGTGGACAAGTGCGGTAAAAATAAAGAGAGAATGTTTTAATTTATTATATCCAAGAAAAAACATGTAATTTAATAGCCCATTGAAATAGTTGTGAATGAAACCAGCCTTAAATTAAGTGCAATCTCTTCCGCGTTTTCACACCGGGACACCCGTGTAATAGTGGACAATGGAACAGAATAGATCACAAAGACCTAATACAGGTTGCCGACAATACACAAAGCCTGCGGTTGCGAAATCATTGTGTGCCGTGCGATTGTCGCGCTGGCGCTTGGTGTCAATGCTGAACTTATTTAATTGCTATTTGTAGTATTGTCAAAATGTTTATATTAATTTGCATTTTATTAAAATAATTTACATTTGTAGGCTGTTGATCGTAGAGTAGTATTATTACAATTAGCGTGTACATGTCCCGGCACGATGCTGTCTAGGTTCTTGAGTTAAGACTGCATTTTGGTCATATTATTATGAAGCTATCTGATATAAAAATATTCCACATCCTTAGGGATATGGAATGTAAATCAATTGTCATTGTCACATCAAGTTAAGTTTAAATTTTCATCAAAAAGCACGAGATACTAAGACTCTAATATTTCCCAAATTTAGATCATTGCCCGTTAGATTTATCGCTCACATGGTCTGCTACGTCAATAAAAACAACATTACAGCAACATCCGGGTGTCCATCCGTCTGGCCGATGTGGCGGCAATCGGGATGCAATCTGGTAAAGTGCATCCTAATTTAGACTGCCACCGCGACGCTTGATGCCACGTCCCTGTGCCGATGCGGGAGGCAAAGGGGCGTGAATATACTCTAGTAATATATTGGTCAATTGGATAAATATTTCCGTCTGATATAAGTCTGTAGAGGTGTGGTTCTAAAGTTTCCAAAGAAAACAAATTAAGTATGGCTGAGGTTATCTAATGTTTGACAAAAAGCGATAGAAAAATGATCATTTTAAAAATAACTATAGAAAAACCAATCATTTGACTAACCTCACATTTTCCAAACATATAATATTACTTTTGACAAAACACAGATTTTACAAATGCATTCTTTATCAAATATTGCAAATGCTAAACTAAAATTCTTAAAAATATTGTTTGACCAAGTACTGCGTTTATAAAATTTGAGATTTTTATTAAAAAAAACGGTAGATAAACAATGCCACTTAATAAAAATTATCGGACTTTCGGCGGGAAGTTGCGAAGATCAATAACGGCGCTGTATCATGTTTTTGTACTGTGTACTGTATAACCATAATCTAACTTACTTGCTGTCATAAAGTCTTCTTTTGACACTCGGTCGCTTCTGTCACAAGGTCAGTCGCTCGTTCGCTTCGCTCGCTCGCTCACTGTTATGGTCACTGCACAACCATAACCTAACCTACCTTCTGTCACAAAGTCGTCTTTTGACCGTTAGGTGCTTCTGTCATGAAGTCTGTCGCCCGCTCTCTCACTGTTACGGTAACTGTACAACCATAACCTAACCTATTCTCTGCCATAAAGTCGTCTTTTTACACTCAATCACTTCTGTCATAAAGTCGTCTTTTTACACTCAATCACTTCTGTCATAAAGTCGACTTTTTACACTCAGTCACTTCTGTCTCAAAGCCTGTCGCTTACTTGCTCACTGTTATGGTCACTATAATATAACCACAACCTAACCTATCTTCAGACATAAAGTCGTCTTTTGACCTGAACCTTTTTTGAACTTTGGTTAGACTAATGAAAACAGATTTCTTAGATTTCTCACAGATATTTGTGGCAATTGAATCAATTATCAAACAATGCATTTGTTCAAACGTTATTATGGTGTACGTTGGTTTTTAAATTGCCAGTTATAAAATTATTCGTTTTTTAAATAATGTTTTGGTGTAATAAACTTTTTAACCTTCGATCAGTTTGTCAAATAAGTGATTTTAAAAATGATTGAATTGTCAATTAGCTTTACGTTGGGTTTTATAAATTGGCATAGTTATAAAATTATTAGTTTTTAAAATAATGTTTTGGTGCAATACATTTTATAACCTTCAATTAGTTTGTCAAATGAGTGATTTTAAAATTACTTTGTCAAGCAAAAATTTATCTAACGTTTTTTGTCAAAATATTGTTTGACATACGTATTTTTTCTTATGATAGGATACACCTATGGCTGAATATGCAACAAACATTATTACTATCAGAGAAGATGTTAAATTCGGCAAAATGAGGTATTCAGTGTAAAAGTCAATTCGGGTATTTAAAAGGACATTGATTTACATCTATGACCTCAATTTGCTGCCAATTATCTTCAAGTTGTGTTGCCTGAAGCCATATTCTGTTAAATCCGTTTACAGTTAATTCAGTTGATATTTGTGTCAGGATTGTGTTAGATTTGCTTTTTTGGGTATCATTTGTTTCATATAATTTTCAGTAACTAGATCCAACAATATCCAAATACATCCAAATAGACAAAACAGACCAGCTAAACAAATACTTACATCGTAATCCTCCAAATGTGTGAATGAATATGAAGTTGGGAGCTCTAGTTGCAATATATAATTTGATAATAAACTTCCGTATACTAGTTTTATGTACCTATTTCCTTGTTTTCACTTTCTAATAAGGATATATCATTTTGGAAAATCGATGGTAGAATATTCAGTGTTTGACCTTTGCCATAGTACTATTAATAATTATGTGACTTTGCATGGACGTTCTATTTAATTTTTATAATTTATTGTTTCAGGTACTTAACTCATCTGGAATATTCACATAAACGGTAACGCTTGGATCCATAACCTAGTGTCTTATCCTGAGTGCACTAAATATTTCACTACATTCTAGAACATCAGCATAGATTATGACAGATATGTTTTGCTTTGTGATCTGAGGATACGTCAATACACGGGCTATTCAAGTTAGCTCTTTCAGACAAAATACCCACTTATTTTTTTTGGGTATTTATAACAGATTCTGGATTCATACTACCAAGGGTCGCAAACGTAGTAACTAGCTTCTTGTTTTTGTATGAAATTTCCAGATAACTTGTATGGTAATTTAAGATTTCTGTACAGTTTAAGCAAAATTCTTACTACAGACTTATGCGAATAATATTATATACAAATAAAATCATAAAAATTGGCATAATCAGTTCCCATTGTGCAGTGCGAAACATGAGTAAATTTTATTTATCTAGCCTAGAAATCAAATGCTTCTTTATAAATTATTGTTTATAATTATCCTTTATAGTATTTTACTGTTATACATTTATGTCTTCTCTAAATTCATAACTTTTTTTATTAACAATACAAAAATTTGTGATATTCTCTTTAAATTTCTTGAAAATCATTATATAACTGATGATGCTAACTTGCATGTCGCTATAATTTCATTGTTTTCTCACTAACAGCACTAAAGGCGACGTACTCGGCCACCGCTCTAACTAATGCATGCTGAATCTGCGTATCTACTAGCACTAACGAAATGAACCCCAACGATAAACGCTTCTATCAACAGGTGAGCTTGTTTTACTAAATATATAATTAATGAACCCCTCACGAACACCTCATGGACTTATAGCAGAAGTATGCAGACGAAGCCGTAGACAATAGCTCGCTTAAAGATTGATTGTTGACTTTTATTTGTCATCACATAACAAAAGTCTTAACATTAAATACATTTTTTGTAAACGCCTTGAAGTTTGTCCTCTTGACGTCAGTGAACTCGAATGATTTTAAAACTAGTAATATGTATAATGTATGACAATGGATGAAACCCTATATGTAATAGGTAACGAAAAAATTGATAAAAATCAAGGATTAAGATCAATTTTGGTAGTTTGTAGTTTGTAGGATGATAATATTGATAATTTATCGTGCTCACAGTTTTTAGCAGCGAGACAGAAATATGGATATTAAATTTATATAGAAGTAAGATAGTGTACGTGATTTGACAGCTTTCATTTGAATGAAGCTATACTTTTAGTAGTTTTAGTAGTTATAAGCACAAATAATCGTGGACGAACTATACAAATAAAATTTTGATAATCGATTAAAACAAAACTATCACTAATTAATTTGCCAAGTCCATTGAAGCCCGTTGCCAATCAAATTTTTAATTTGACCTAAGAGTAACCGCAGGGCTAAATCGGATTTTTATATCCGTTGGTTTAACCAGTTACAATAACACGCTCCCGCTCTGTAATATTAAGTCATCGCATGTTTCATTCAAACAGTTTTTTGCCGTACATTTTGCGCGCTTGCGGCCTTGTGCATTTTGTGTTAATGTTATTCAGCATATAAGCGATATTAATCACATTGCACAGCTTGTTTTTAAATGTTTTATGACGTGAGAAATCTACAATTCATATTGGGTGCATTGCATTCATTGTGCTTATTCAAGCGTAGGCGATTATAGAAATATTATTGTTGGAATACATACAATATACTATGCAATGCACTTAGACATTACAACGACAGAATAAATATCACCTACAGTGTAGTTAGGGTAATAGAAACGATATGGGTATGGGTTTTTCTGTACTACACTAAAACAGCAACACTGTCCAAAAGTGTAAATTCGGTGGTAATAATTTGTTTTCTCATTATTATCTGCATGCCTACTTCCAGACAATTTACAATGGCTACTAATTAAAGTCGAGAAGCAAGCAATACCATTTATATTCGAGTAGAACAGACTAGAGGCTTCATGCATTTTTCGTAATAAACAGCCGTGAAATGACATTGGTTTAAATTAACGAAGCATTGTACCTATTGTGTTACCAGCTGTTTGATAATGATTATTTTTTATTGTGCCGGAATTCGTTTGTTTACATAAATATCATTAATATGTATTGTGTAATATGATTGAAGTAAAGTTTACTGTTTATGATGCAGTTATTCAATACACAAACAATGTCGTAGAATATCTCTAAAATTATAATATTTCTAGGCTATTATTATTATTTTCCGTTGATCCCAGCTGCCGTTTGGTTGTCGTTAAAGGAATCACGCCAGAAGCCGAAATGCATTTCCGAAAAACTGACACCAGGGTGTACAGGGTTGATGAACCATGTTACCCACTGCAAATAAATACATTTCTAGATGATGTTTCAGTAGATTCGAAATCGCCCAACCCATAGACACAAGTTAGTCAAACCACAAAAGCTGAAAACGATGCTCAAAGTAAAATAGATGTGAAGAAAACTTCGCTGAAAGCTAAAAGCGTCTATGTACTCGCCAAGTCTCTAGCAAAAAGTAACATTGGCTTGAGACTGGAAACTATTTTACTTGATTTAAATACTTTTGTTTGCCGTCTTCTCAGCTTAACTTTCTTTTCAGACTTTATGATTTTGTTCATGCACGTTTTCTTTCTTAGGAAAGCGTTAAAAATTTACATCGTTTATTTGTTTATTACAAGTGACATGTTTTACAAACAGTTCGTATCGCAACAGACAGAAAATTATACATAATTAAAGAGTTAGTTAAAATATGTTATCCGTCGCCATTACTTCCAGTTAGTTCTTCTCTCTCTAATTCTTTGGTTATTAAATCTTGTATCGCGGTTCTTAGCTTAAGTTTGCGCACTAAAGGGATATCCTTAACATAAGGCAGAAGGCTTTCAAAGAACAATAAATCATCGTTATTTCTCCTAGTTGCGTCTTGTTGTAGTAATTCTATTTTCGTTCTCTCCAAATCATCCTTTTGGACGTCTACTATTGGTTCATCTATTGACGTTCGATATCTCTTACTCGATGGTGCACGAAATTCATACCCCGCTTCGATGTTTACAATCGGGTATAATTGTTCTTGATATGCGTCAAATGAGTCGTCAACATCGACGAGGGAAGTAGAGTTGCTGTCGTCAGTATTGTCGTCAATTATACTCGTGAATGTCGTTCCCAGAAAGTTCAGTGCTTTGAAGTATTGCCATGTGCTTGTTATGTTCTCCGTTTTGTTGCTGCTTCTTGTTGTTTTTGGCATCTTCTGGCACTCTTTTACGTAGTATGCTCTCAAATTCTTCCAACGGGTCTTTATATTTTTGACTGAAACAAAATATTAAGATATTTATTTCATACTTATTTTATTGAAATAAATACTTGGATGAAGTTTCAGTATATTCGTTTAAGCCATATGATAAAATGACTCTGTCATGCAACAGAAATTATACATAGGCGACAGAAATGATAGGAAATACAGATCGGCGGCGGGACGAGTTTTCAGATAGTTACATTATTCATAATGTAACTAACTCACTTTCAGTGAGTGAGAGTATTCTAGCAAAGTGAATGCAACTGAAAATTAATGATAATACAGGAAAGAAAAACGTCGTTTGACTTTGCAAGTATTATTTGAGTAAATAAAAAACAAACGTCATCGGCATACTGTACGTATATTCCAAATCCTCGTAACTAGTGTGATAATAATATATAGCGATTGCACCAAAATAGTACGATGAGCGTGATGGTTAGGTGGCTTCATTTGTAACAACTAAATAAATTGCTGACAAAGTTTTGATGACGCATCACTTTAGGATTTTCCTTATGTGCATATGTCTACATAGTACTTGTATATAAACATACTATCATCTCATTCGAGAAAAAACTGTATTCAAGTAACGCTTTGTCTGTGACAATGGGCACGGATATGAGGACAACTCACCATCTCTGCCAGTTTCCTCTGCAACTTCCTCCCACAAGCTCTTCAGGACATTAACATGTCTGTGTAGTTTGTGCGATGGGTCCCACAAAGGCTCCCTTCTGTAAACAGCTGCGATCAATGTGTCGTCCATTGTGGCAATCACGTCCGTACACCAAGATAGGCGCTTGGGTACTAGCGAAGTAAGTGAGGTGTCGAGGGGGGTTAGGTAGATAGGCGCGCGTCGCTTTATCGCTGCGATACGAGTCTGGCGGGTTGGAGGGCCTGGGTGGACGAGGGGCGTCGCAGGACGCCCGGCGATCGGCCTACACCTGGATAACTCCCAGGATTCAAGCGAGGCTGGTGTTTTATTGACCCGGTACATTTTCAATTCGGAATGATTTTTTTTGTGTCTCACAATTAATTAGGTGATTTACATCACATATAACAATGGCCATTTATTTAAATAAGCATATAGACTGCTAAACTCAAAACCCTTACTTGTAACTTTGACGTAGTCGAGTAAAAAGATCGAAAAGGCTATCGATATAATGCAAAAATATTTTCTACCGATAGTCTGAAATTCTAGATCATCGTGTATTGTAATCAGCCTTCCTTTAGTAGGATTAATCTAATAAAAATAACTTTTTTAAGATTTACATATATATCGTCTATTGTAGTGACTGCTACAAAGGCACAAGTTTCCATGCACTCACATTTTACAATGCTATTATCATACCTCGCTTTATTGTGTTCCTCCTTTCACATTGGTTGTTTAGTCTGATGTATTCATAAAGACGCGACTAATGTGAGTAGGCCAAATGATTCAAAATGATCTTCATTGCCTGACAAGACAGCTGCATTATGAATGTATGACATATAAAATATTTTCTTATTACTTAGATTCTACCCGGTGCTTGGACATGATCAGTATTTTTTTCCTGTACCTAATATCTAGCCTATGTCCTTCTCAGTAATTTTAACTATGTGTATCTGGAATTTCAGGTATTTATCTACTAAACTAAGAAGATATAGCGTGATGAGGACAAATTTACAAACTCACTTTCGCAATAATAATATTGTGTAGGATTGTGGTTAGGATGGGATATTTGTTGGTCCTATTGATTGTGTAGACAGACATAATACCCTACATGGTTATAATATTATTTTAAAAATATGTATTTTAAATTGATGTATTTAAGGTTACCGATTATGTCGATTATACAATATACTCGAAAATATAATGGCTGTTACCCAAAAATTCCACTACATTGAACACAACCAAAACATCACCAGGTGCAACACGGTTTGAGCCGAGGCGACACTAAGCCAAACCACCTGGCGCCTGATTCGACATCGGATTGGGTTTCTTCATTGCAAATACGTCTCGGGTATACAAGTATTGTTAGGTTTTGTTTATACTATTACCTATTCTGTGGTTATCTCTATTTTCGATGATAAGAAGACGTTCTTAATTCGATTGTAATGGGTTTACTTATGTATATTTCTTATATTTTTCGTTTCTTAATTTTTATTTTATAACCATAGATTTCAAAGAGATGTTAACAAAGAAACTTGTTATTTCACATGACAAATTAGATCACTGATTTTGTTATTTCTACGGCTAAAATTATCATCAACAAGCTAAACCTAACTAAATTAAATTCTTTCTATTTTCAGTCGCTAGCCATCCAGAAGGCGATCAACTCTGTAGAGACACCAGTGAAAGAGAAACATGTCCGCAGCGCGATCATCGGCACCTTCCAGGAGCAGAGCGCCGTCACTTATTGGGTAAGATCAGAATAGCTAATAGTACTTGCGTAGTAAGATTTTTAGAAACGAATCTCATCAGTCTACTCGTCTAAACCTACGGTTCGAACTGTCTAATTCATACATACTTACCATACTACAGAACTATAATACTTACATTGATTGGCAATCCTGCATATGGCTCGCTTTATTGGACCACGAAGTCGTCATAACTTTTAGATGTCTCAATCTTGTGGTGCGGTTGTTAGGATCTTTCGCCACAGTAGCTAGTATTTTAGCATATAAATTTATCAGAATTAGTGCCTCATATCTGGTGTACAACATCAATAGCAGTTGCAACAAGCCTTTTCCTTTTTTCTTATTACCTCTATTTAGCCTACTAGAAGAGATTTCTGTAGAAAAAAATAAATTAGCAATTCCTTTGACTAAAGATTTGTAATAAAAGTTCTGTGTAACGTACACAGATGGTGGCGATCCGGCTGCCGATTCAAGAGAATCGGATCGTGGCGTGGAAGTTCTGCCACGTGACACACAAGCTGCTGCGCGAGGGGCACCCGGCCTGTCTCGATGACTCACAGAGGCACATCAGCATGATCGAGAACCTTGGCAGGCTCTGGGTGAGTATCTATACGTTAACTGCTGATGCTAGCGATCCGAATCGGATTGTGGCGTTGAAATTCTGCCACGTGACACACAAGCTGCTTCGCGAGGAGCACCTGTCTCGATGACTCTCAGATGATCGAGAACCTTGGCAGGCTCTGGGTGGATTTCTATACATTTTCCATTGTTTTTCCTTTCAAAAAGTTCGGTTACGTATTCAGCCTCATAGTTCCCAATAATTTGACATTGTTTGCATGAGGCAGTCTACACGATGTCTACTTTCTTGGGAATGTTGTAAGAGGTTGGCCTTATTTTTCCGCGCTAGGGATTGGTGGTTCTCAGCCTTCTGCGATATGATGTGTCTTATAAACTCAATAAAAGTGAGTTGTGCCAATCAGTGTCAATTTTTCAACAGCTGTTTACTCTCTGTGTTGAAATTAATTTGTAATCTTTTTAGGTGCATCTCCGTGAAGGCTATGGCAAACTGGTGAACTTGTACTGCAACCTGCTGGTTTGCAAGCTGAAGTTCCACGCGAGGAACCCTCGCTTTCCCGGCAACATGCAGCTCACTGCCGACGAGCTGGATGCCATTGCTGAAAACGATGTCAACAACTAGTACGTATCCATTCATAGGCCATCTCTTAACTTTGTCCCACTTTGTTATGTGGGGCGGGCACAGTATGTAAGTTCCTTCTACTTTTCTCTTTCTCTAGCCATTTCTTTCTCAACATCCTTCCTACTGATACAATCCAGCTCTCATTTTTGTTCTTCCTCTATTTCTTGCTCCCGCAACCTTGAAATTTAGCACTCTGTATCCACTTAAAGACATGTTACCCTGTTATTAATGTTATGCACGGAAACAAACACAAACAAACGTTTCCTTAAGTTTTTCTTTTTTTTCACTAAATTTACTTTACATTTTATTTAGTGTTTACTTTACATTTTATTTAGTGTTTACTTTTAGTTACAGACAGTGAATATAAGACTGTGCTTTACCTTAAAAATGTCTCATTGTTACAGTTTTCAACTTTGTGTAGAGCTGTTTGATTATATGGATGAAATATTGACGTTACAAGCCTCAGGTAAGCTTATTTGACCTGCAAGATGATTATGATGAGGATTTGTAGTTTACACACATTGTTATTGTAATCAAAAAATGTTAGTGTGAACTAACATCCGACGAAAGTTTGGATAGTTTATATGCTGTATTTTTTAATGTGTGTTACCTCATAACTCCGTCAGAACCGATTTCGATTTTTTTGTTTGAAAGCTTATACTTTCAATCAGTGACGCATCCCATAAAGACAGACGTTTTCTACCCTGTGTTGATGATGATGATTCAAAACAATCAATAAAGACGCCCCACAATTGTCTATAACTAAATAGATTTTATTTTGTCTACCCTAAGCAAAAGTTCTGTGCACGTCACTGCTTTGAATTTGGTAAAACAATTTGTTCCAGTATTCGACAGCCTCGGCAACGCGCGAGCTAATTCGATGACAGCAAGCGGACAATGCCGATTAGCGGCACTCATACCGTGCGCACAGGACTCCTCGCACATTTACGACTGCAATGTGCGACTTCTCTTCAGATTGCATGCTGCGTTACCTGCGGACACTTTAGTTGGCCATCGGGAGAGGTAATGATTAATTATAAGAAAATATTTGGAATAGTAATTTGACATTTACCTATGTATATCCAGCAGTTGAGGTATTGCCACACCCCGAACACTCCATACAACAGCGGCGAGCCCGATACATATTACTACGATGCGGTCGCATACGCACGCGCGACAATGTGTGTGTTAGTCGTAGGTTTAGTTATTTATCGTATTTACGCCATGTCGTCGCAGCGGCCGCGCTGCAAAAGCGACATCTTTGCATTGTTTTGCTCTCAATTTTTACCCAAATCTGCGCAGTGAGGTGCGGTATGTATTTCGGGTGGGAGGGTGTAAGTGTCTGTTCTGTACGTTAGTACTATCAATAATTATGTGGTATTGTGGCTGAAATGATGATGATGTCAAAGTCAGGAAAAGGCAAAAGATAGAGAGGGAAAAGCGCAATATATGTATACATCACTGGTGACAGCAGTCTGATACGCACAAAATTGGTATAAGTGAAAAGTTGTTCATTTGGGCCACTTTCTTTATTAATGAGGGAACGCATTACAGAGATATGATGCTATAAAGTCTCTTTTATGCGATTGCGTTTATATTTAAGCTAAAAAGGGTACGTGATCATTGTAGCCTGATTTCGATCGTGATATCTTCAATGTTAATTAAAACTGGCTTCTTTTTGGCAGGTTCCGACAACAGTTCAAGAAGCTAAGTTCGTTCTACAAGCACGCAAGTAGTCTACAATACTATAGAAATCTCCTTACATTGCCCGTCTTGCCGTCTAACCCTCCCAACTTTTTACTACAGGTAAGTTCTATTACAGATTGGGGTTGATTGAACAAGTACTATTTTAGAACTGTTTGTGTATCAATTAATATTTTTCATCCAAAATAATGTGAATAAGATCGTAGTGGAGATTCTTATTATCGAAGGCGAGGACTCATTTTGGGTCGCTGCGCAATCTTAGTAAGTTATTAATATGTATGATTGTTGTTATTGATTCGATTTATTTACAGAGCGATTTCGGCACATACGTGGCACCAGTCGTATCGATTCCAGAGCCCACTGATGAACCGGACGCGGTGGGCTCGCTCATCGATACATCGGATACTATCAGTCAGGTTAGTACAGCACCGCTATGGCCGGAGGGTTAGGTTTATTCGGGTTTGGTATCAAGAAGATTGAGACAAGCGATTAAAAACAAAATAGAATTATATAAAATTTCACGTCATCTGACCACGAATTTCCAATGGCAACATTATTTTTCTTTACACGACACGTTATGTCTGAACAAAACCTTCATGTTCTAATAGAAAGGGACGAAACACGTTTTAGCTATCACGTGATAAACAAATTATTTTTAATGCGAGATTAGATTGAAAGGCAAGTTCTTCCTTCAGGCGACAACACCCGACCAGTCGGACGCGTTTGAAACTCGCGCCACGCCTTCTCCACAACCCGACCCCATAGTGGAGCGAGACAAGCTCATAGAGCATTTGCAGAACGAACTCAAACGGTTACGGTAAGTGCTACAATAAATAAATAAAGTTTATTTTTCTTCACAAATCAATGTCATAGAAAATGTCTTAAATAATGAGGAAATAGGTACAAAGTAATTAATAACTACTAATTTATCATATATACTGTAGAGAACTAGTGCCCGTGCTAGGTTCAATGGTTTTAAAGATCGAATAAGTCCGCCTTTGCTTCATTGTACAATTATTTGTTTCTGTATTTATATATTTATTAAAACTTAATTGTACCACGAGCAAAAATATTGGCAGAATTAATGTTAAAAGCATTCTTTTTCACTCGGCTATTAGGAAAAACAGAAAATAAAATGCAGCGTAAGAAAGCTTCGTCTGATATTATAGAAAAAATCCCCTACAGCTACCTAAACCTGTATGTTGGGTAATAAATAATAGTACATTATTGCAAAGGCAGCGAAATAGGCAATTGCAGGTCGAGTATGAGTTTCGAGGTCGAGACAGGCAATTGCCATTTCGGCCGAGGCATATATAGTGCTTTTCTTAAAAAAATGCAAGGAAATAAAAAAGGGCCTTTTACATAATAAATTTAATTTATTTTACAGTTTGTGCCGAAATCTGTGTCTATACAGCCACGAGAACGCAATGTGTATGATAGATAAAAAAGTTCTAAATTCAAACAGCACACCGTTTCATACAACATTGCCGGCGCGCTCTTCGTTCCTAATTCAAAGAACGCGCCGGGAAGTGAATTTGATTTTCAGTCTACGTAAATATGTTACTTCGCGTGTTCTTTATTCAAAAGTAATGACAATATTTCCGCGCATTTTTAAGAAAAGATATTTTGTATTGTATTGCAATTTATTTAAGGCAACTAGTGTGTATAGTACACCTTAAAACTCGTACAACTATACAATGGAAGGGGGAAAAAAAGCTAAGACGTCATGCTCGACAGCCACAAAAGGAATGTTGCAGCCGGGTTTTATGAACTATAACATTTATTTTAGATAGAATTGTGGTTGTAGGTCCGAGCGAACGCAGATGGTCCAGGAGCGTAACACGATGCTGGGATCGATGCGGGAACACTGCACGCAGATAGAGTCGCAGTTACATACTGTCAAGGTAAACTATTATGATCATGTTGAGCACTTTCGACGCTTAATATTAGAAGCATATGCTTTCTCGTGATGTAAGAGTACAATAGGCCACGTAAAAAGTACTCCACCTTAGGTGTCTAACTGCCCCCGTGGTCGAGCGGTTAAGGCGTTTGCCTTAAACTCGGAGTTCGTGGGTTCGATTCGAAGCATACTTTGTTTAGTTGTTTCCAGTTTGGTTAAGACATAGCAGGCTTGAATCACCCGATTGTCTGATAATAATGAATATTCCGTGCTTCTAAAGGCACGTTAAGCAGTTAGTCCCGGTTGTCATTTAGTGATCTTTAAAGAGGTTCCTGACGTGGTTACGTCAGAGGTCAGAAGGCGGTTCTGACACCAACATGATGCGAATGAAAGAACCTTAATTGTCAGGTGGCCGTTTCTATGTGCCCACAAGTCCCTCGGCACGGCTTTTCATTAGATTATACAATTTATTCAACTTTAAATATTTTACAGACTGAATTGGAAGAAGAGCGAAAGAAAGCTGAAATATTATCTGCACAGACACCGGAAATACAACGTTAGTAATACAGCACTCATTTATTTCAAATTTTTTGGCTTTGTCGCCGTGGTGAAAACTAGGCTTATTGAGATTTTCGTTGTTGATAGGTGTTAATTGGTATTAAAAGGTAAAGATTATATTTCGATATTTATATTTATTTAAATTATCTTCATTCGAACCTGCAACAAAGAGGGAGCAATGAATAATTCAAAAATTTATTTATTTAGATTTATTATTTGAATAATAATATTTTATTTTATTATATTAAATTATTTAAATAGCTTATATTAGAGCATAATATTGAAGATATTAAGGAGATTAAAATAAATCTTTAAATATTCTATTGCCCAGCAATGGGACTTAAATAGCTCATTAAATAAAATCCTCTTTAGCAACTGGTTGTGAAACACATTTGCCATCGCGCATGGAGGCCGAACGGAGCCTACCATCTAGAAATAGTCTTAACAAATATTTTACTTACATAATAACTAAGGGCAGCAGAGTCAAAAAAAAAAAAACTTACGAAGTACTTATCCATTTCGATATTATTCGGGTAGACACGCCCTTGCACTCTATTGGCGTAACTAGAATCAATAAGCAAGTGCAATAATTTATTCAATTTATTTTGCAGAGAAATTAACGGAAACTGAACAAAAGGCCAAAGTGACTGACGAAAAATTCCAGAAGTTAAAAGGGGCATACACACAGTTGAGGGAGGAACACATCACGTTGATCAGACAGGTCAGAAGGATTTCAAAGATATTTTATTTAAAACTAGATCTAAAACAATTCGCATCGCATGTTTCTCACTAGCACCTGCAAGTTCGCGATAGTAAAAAAAAAAAAAAAACATTATTACAAACTCATTTAAAAGATTTAATTTCTAACTTTTTATTGCGTGTGTTCATTGATATGATTTGTTACAAATACATATTGATTTCACAATTGTGATGTACTTACCAATTTACCTTGCCTATTACATATTTATAGTGGAAAGACACGGTGAAACTGTTAGCATTTTCACGACCTATGCAACTCTAAAAAAATTGCCTATAATTTCACAATCAATATGTCAAGTTCACGTTTGAATTAATTAAGTTCTTATATTTATTCAGAAAGCGGAAGTAGACAAAATGGCGGCTAGTTTGCGAGCGGCGACGGCGCAACACGAGAGCGCTAAGCTAGCGCTGCAGCAACAACTGAACGACAGACTGAAGTAAGTTCTATAAGGTTTTCTCAATAGAACCTTAATTCAATAGATTTATTGATCCCAACTTTATAAAACAACATCTTTCAGTACATGATATTTAGTTGAACTAATAGAAAATGCTACCCCGGACTGTACTCTGCTCAGATCACACTCTTTGTTCTCACTACTTCCTTTTGTAGTTTCTTAAAGGACTAGTTGCGTTGCGCCTTTGAATTTCAATACATATCAGGTAGAGCCATCATCCTTAAAGAGCGGTGAAACCTTTGATTCCCTTTTAATTTAAAAAGCAAATAATATATTTTGGGTATAATATATTAAGGGATAATTGTTTTTCTAGGGACGTAGAATTGCTCCAACAAAGTGCCTCTTCTAGCGAAGAGATTGAAGCATATAAAACAGAAATATCAAATCTTCGCTCTGACATAGAACAAGCGAGGCAAAAAGAAGTAGAATTAGAAACTTTGAAAGCTTCAATAGAGGCTTTAGAAATAGAACACAAAACAGCCACCGCAGAACAAGCAGAAAAATTAACAACAGTCACTAACGAATTGAGAGAAACTAAAGAAAGTTTAGAAGCTATTATTAAGGAGAAAGAAGAAAAAGAGGAGGAATTGATTAGAGTTAAGGAAGAATTAGTAGGTCTTAGGGAAAAGAGTGGAGATGAATATAAAAAGGTAGTTGAAGAAAAAGAGGTAGCACTGAAGGAAGTAGCGGAGTTGACGCAGCGATATCAACAGGAAAAGGAGGTTTGTATAATATGTATCTATCTAATAACAGCATGTTGTTTATAAGCTCTGTGTATATAACATTTAGTATATATATAAATAACTTTTTGTTAAATATATGGTACTTAAGGAGTTATAATCCTATTAGTAGTGATACGATTGTTTCATGTATTAACAAACATCTTTCTGTACATTGATTAGGTTGTAAATAACTTGCTTTGATAATGCTTTGGTGTTTTATTAGGAACAGATGGCTTGCATGAACAAATTACATGAAGAGTTACAAAATCTGCAACAAAAACTTATAAGTTCAGATTCTGATTTTGTAGTAAAATATGATAAAATCAATGGAGAACTCAAAATACAAAAACTTGAATTCGAGGAAATGCTTGATGTAAAAGATAATGAAGTAAAAGAAGCATTCCAAAGTCTAGAAATATTACAAATCGAACTAGAGAATGTCAAAGTAAAGTACGACGATGTCATTAAAGAAAAGACTGAAACCATAACAAGTCTTGAAGGCAGAGTAACTGAATTAACTGACAAAAGAAATTCAGACCTCGAAATCATTAAGGATTATAAAATTAAATTGGAAGAAATTATAAAAAATAACGATTTATCTTATGAAAATCTAAAATTAAAACTTACTTCTGAAATTGAAGAAAAACAAAATGACATTTTAGAATTACGTAAATTATTAGAAGAGAATACAGAATTAGGTAATGAGCAAAAGTCGAAAACTGAATATTTATTGAAGACAATTAGTGACCTTGAAGAAAAATTATCAACTCAAAATGCAGATATTGAAAATCTTAATCGTGCGCTTAAGAAAAATGAATCACTTCAGGAAACCAGAAAGCAGGAGTTTGAAAAGGCAGAAAAGGATTATAACTACGAAATCACAATTCTTAAAGATAAACTTCAGAATACCGTTGAATGTAAAGATGAACTAATAAATAATTTAAAAAATATGATTGGTGCTAAAGACGAACAAGTAATATCGTTAAATGTTGAGGTAAAAAAACTAACTGAAGATGTTGAGAAACTACAGGATGAATTAAAAGAAACTCAAGCAGAACTAGAAATCGGCAGAAATGAATTTTTCCGTTTAGAAGAAGAACATGCTATGATTGTTCAGCGCAGTGACGACAACATAGCATTGAAAAATCAAGAATTAGGGAGTCTCAACGAGGAAGTTGCGAAACTTTTAAAGGACAAATCTGAATTGATTTTGGCTAAGGAAAAAATTATTAGCGATTTTGCGTCACAACAAATGGTTTGTTCATTTTATAGAATTTAATTATGTATGTGTTTGTGTTGTTAGATTGTAACATTATTTATTTGTTTATTTAAATTATTTATTAGGTATACGAAAGTAAATTGAAAGAATTTGAAGAAAAATATGAGCAGTTGCAATCAGAACAAAATGAGACCCAAAGAGAAAACGAAACGGTTGTTGAAAAACTAATTAAGGAAATAGATATATCACGAAAGGATTGTCAAAACATAAGAATAGAAAAAGATGAGGAAATTGAATCAATGCGGAAAACTTATGAAACAAGGCAGTGCGATCTAACCCAGAAAATCAATGAAAGCGATGAAACTATTACCAGTCTAAATGATAATGTGATTAAATTAAAAGATGAGTTGGAAAGCTTGGTTAAAACGAGACTAAAAGAAAAAGAAGATATGGATTTTATGTTATCTGAAAGAGACAAAAACTACCAGGTTAGGGATACTAATGTTCACAGTGTTTGTGTTATTTGTTACACGTCAATAATTTGGTGAAGGTGTAATTGTGACATTCGTTTTTCTATTCATGTTCGTATATTAAATGTAATGTTGTTGGTTTTGGAACTTGACTACTCAACTTCATGTGAAAAATGTGTTTTCCATATTTGAACTGCACTCTTCCCTTCATTAGCCTTCTAAATTATACACTGTTTTATGCATATTTTTTTAACAAACACAAAATCTATTTTGTCTTGCTAGTTTTATTGTAATTTACTCTATTTGCTTTTTTTTATTAGAATGGTATTATATTTTTAGCGTGTTTTATTTATCTTGGCATTGTGAACTTTCTAATTAGTTGCTGTGTGTATTGATTAGTGACTAGATTTTATTTTTCAAATAGTAGTGTCACAATACATATTACTGCAATGCATTTTTACTGTTCTTACTACTTTTTACAAAGTTTTCTAGTTCTACTTTCTTTCTAGCAGTGCCGTGGTAGTTTCTGAATTAATATGAGCAAGTATACTTAGGCTGTCTTTTATTAATTAGCTTTTTGTGCATTGAAGTAAAACGAAATATTCAATTTTATATTTCTTGATTTAATAGTTCTGTAGTGATTATACTTGAATGTCTGCATTGTCGGTTTTAGAAATTTATTCGTTCATCATTAATGTAGATAGATATATATTGAGCTCAGATTTACCTGACAATACATTTTGGGTGTAGTAAAATGGACTTATTGCAATAACATTCCTGACACTATACTATCTTATAAATTGTTGTACGTTGATGAAAAAGATCCAAGTTAAAGAAAATTTTCTGCACAAAATTCTCATAGCGCTTAATCTGACACTTACCGATAGCACTGTCTTGCTCGTATTAAACACTACCAAAAAAGATGAATAAAACACTGCAACTGCTTAAAACTCCTCAGCATGACTTTAATGCATGTTTTTCTCTATCTCTCCTTCGGCATGGCCTTCCTATTCCTGGCTATAGCTGATGGAAGCCCGGCTTGAACACACAGAGAACAAGCGGGTGACTGCCGAGTGCGAGTTGCAGGTAAGGATTTCTCGAATTTTCCATGATATTCTTATGTAAATATAGATTTAGCGCCTTATTCATAAAAAATATACTATTGTTCGTAATGCCTACTGTAACTGAAATATGTTAAATCCCTTTTTGTCTTAGCTGATTGAGAACGACACGAAACATATTTTAGTTAAAATGGGCTAAACGAACGTTCGTACATCCATACTAATATTATAAATGCGAAAGTCTGTTACGCTTTCACGGCCAAAACCGCTGAACGGATTTTGATAAAATTATGATAAAATTTGGTATGAATATAGTTGAAGACCCGGGGTCAAACATAGGCTACTTTTTGACGCAGGCGGAGCTGCGGGAATTCGCTAGTTTTTTATAAATGGGCATAAGTGTAAAATGCATGGTGCTCCAGTCATAATGTCCGGGAAGACACTAGCGACTGCGTTAATAATTTTGTGAACCAAATACGCCCCTGGCGGATAATGAGATAATTGAGAAATTCCATAACACTCTCGCTAGCGTCAGTTTTATTGTAATCTCATGGCAGAGGCACAGCAGGAGATTTAAACTACTCTTAGTCGTAACAAACTTGTATTCAGATAGCTCAGGCTCACGAGGGTCAAACTGAAAGTTCTTAGAAAATCAAAAACTGAGCACACAAGCAGGTTATTCCTTTTATTACATCTTTTCAAAATAGTGTCCTTTCACGTCAATACATCTCTGCATCCGATGGAACCACTGAGAAAAGCACTTTGCCCACTCGTCTTTAGGGGTCTCTTCGACGGCGTTTTGAAACGCAGCCACTGCTTCCTCGGCGTCCATAAAACGTTTTCCTCGAAGTTTTTCTTTTATTTTCGGGAATAAATAAAAATCGCAAGGTGCGAGGTCGGGGCTATATGGCGGGTGACCTAGTAATTCCACGTTTGATGTCGCGAAATAGTCGATCGTTCGCCTGGCGGTGTGCGACGAGGCGTTGTCGTGGTGAAGGAGGAACCTACTGCGAGGTCGTTTCTCCCGAACTTTTTCCAAGACAAGTGGCAAACAATTGTTAGTATACCACTCTGTAAGTAGTAACTGTTTTTCGATCCTCTAAAACAATTGTCGCGTAATGTCCGGTCCTTCCGAAGAACGAGGGCACCATCTTTTTTCCCACGCTTCGACCTCTCTTCACTTTAGTTGGCAACTCCTCTGAAGGAAACACCCACTGAGCAGACTGTCTTTTGGTTTCGGGATCATAACAGTAAATCCCGCTTTCGTCACCCGTAAGTATGTCAAACACAGCATTTGAGTCACCTCCGTTAAATCTTTGAACCATTTCACGGCACCAATCAACACGACGGATTTATTGGGCCTCGGTCAAATCGTGAGGTATCCAACGGGCACAAAACTTCCTGACCGCTAAATGTTCATGCAGGATTTTGTGCACTTGGCTCATACCGATGCCTAAACTTGCTCGAATCTGTTGATAGGTCACTCTTTTGTCAGTCTCTTTCATACGCCGTACAACATTGATAGTATCTTCAGACGTCGCCGTAGAAGGCCGTCCCTCACGCAGATCATCGGTGAGATTAGTGCGACCACGTTTGAACTCATTAAACCAGTTGTAAACAGTGGCACGAGATGGGCCTTCATCGTGAATGGCCAATCGAAGTCCATCATAACTTTCTTGTTGACTTAAATGACAACGAAAGTCATAAAAAATCATTGCACGAAAATTTTCTCGCGTTAAATTCATGCTGACGTGACACAGACAATTTTCAATTTGCCACCAAATTGTAAAACAAATGACAAATTAATAAAATATATACTCAATAATATTGGCGAAGAGTTCTGTTTTCAAAATTTAAACCTAATTTTTTATTATACTGTTTACAAGTGGTCAGTTCTAAAGACTTTCAGTGTCGCCCTCGTATTACGGGATTGTAGGTGTATCTTTTGTTTGTATCTTAAGTTTCCTCCTACACGCTATGTAGGCAAACCTTCCTCCTTTCAACTTTGGAATACCGTTTTTACCTGTCGTATATTTTTATGTGACCTAAGCCGACAATAGTACTGCCAAAATAAGGGAAAAAGCTAATATAAATCACTAGCTGTTTCCCGTAGCTTTCCAATGGTGAAAGAATTTTTGAAATCGGCAGAGTAGTTTTTGAGTTCATTAATTACAAACATACACACAAAAATACAAATCTTTTCTCTATATAATATTATAGTGTAGATTTATTCTATATGGTTCTTAAGATATAATTGAGTTCCTATCGATATTTTATGGATGTTATTATAAATCTGAACTCGTGACTGCAGGACTTACTGCAGCACAATACCGTGCTAGAGGCAGACGTGACGACGCTGAAGAAACAACTAGAAGACGCACAGAGGCAGTTGGAATTGCGTAAGTTTTATATGTCAATGTTGTTTTCATTTTGTTATTTTTTATATAGGCTTTGTAAGCCATAAAATAATAACTTATTTCTCTCTAGCAAATATGTCAGGTTACACAACCAAAATAAATTATTTTAGTTTTTCGTGTGCTTTTAAATCACTTACTTCGCTCAGTACTCTTGCAATCACTCGCTATACTCCTGATTCAATTCTTAGACAATTTCGCTAGAGTGATTTGATACTTAGTCACTTTTACTTGTTTTATTTTATTTCTGTTGTGTTTATAGTTTTTTACTTTAACAGAACGGGCGAACATAATAAAGTGTGCGGGCGAAGCCGCAGTAAAAGTGACACAAGAAGCCCTCGCGTCTTTAGAGCGGGCGAATGCTCAGGAGTCGAACCGAGCCGCCGCGGAAATGGCCGCCCGGGCACTGGACGACTTGGCTAAGCATTCACAGGTTGGTTTATTTTTAACACGTTTCTTTATTGTACGTAAAAAACAGTTACATAACATATACACTGTACAGTGTTAGTAATGCACATATTATTGTCTTCATCATCTAAGTGTCATCCAGTTTGTACCAAAAGTTGTAAAGCTTTTAAGGAGCCGGGGATCTGTTAAAATACAATGTTTAGTATTTTCTTGAATGATGTACCAACTTTCGCCATACATCGTTTGAGCCGCCTGCCCCGTTAATTGAATTTTTTCTAGGAATTGTTCTTGGCGGAAACTGCCATATTTCGCACACCTAAATAAAAGTAGACGTTACACGACTTTTTCTTAAAAAATATGTAATACTTTAATTTAAAACAATCTTAATGTAAATCGATTTCAAATTCTTACTCATCGTTACGCTCCCATCTCTTTAGTGTCGCTTATTCGTTCAGTTGCAAGACATACTTATACCAGTTGCACATGACTGCATATAAAGCGGCGCCAAAATGCCTAGCACTGTGCTAAAATGGATTGACTGTAATAATATTAATTTCGAGGTCAACCAAATTGTTTCTTTCACTGGTTTCTACGATGTAATCTTTAGCAATAAGTTTAATTCCAGCAACTAAACGGATCAGAAGAATCAGCGGCGCGCAGTGCGATCGCCGTCGCTCACAACTCTGCGCTTCTGTCCGCCTACGTCACGGACGTGTGCAACGTGTCCACGGATATGCAGCTCTCTGACAGTGAGTACTTCATTATTGAACAGATTGTGTACCATAGCTATATTGTTGTTCGCAACTCTTCTTTTTACGTATATATGGCATCAACTTTACATCAACTTTTAATCTTTTTCCGGTGAGCTCATTTGTAATAAGTAGAACCGCCAAACCTAGGACCATTAACAGCGCACTTTGGCTTTTGAAGTGTAAGCTGACGCAACTGGGAAACACGCTAGCACCCTGAATCAATCAATCAATCAATCATTTATTTATTTGTTAAACATAGGTACATAATAAGATGTTTTACAGAGTATAAGACGCATATTTTCATATCTTTGAGATAAATAGTTTTGTACTATTATTTTTGAATTATGTTGCAAACCTGCTATTTATTTCGCTTCATGAGAATAAGCTGGCATGACTTTTTGTTATTAATTTTGAACACATCGTTTTCCCTTGTCAACCTCATTCTATTTGACAGCATTAACCAACGAATGCCGCACGATGCTGACATCGACGAAGCAATGCCTCGAATCGCTGACCAGCGGTTCCATAGAGCCGTCAGTTTGCGAATCAACTCGCAAGCTATTGTCAGAAGTGTCGAAACACGCGTCGCGTGCGGACGTGACGGCGAGCGGTGCTCGGAATGTGGACGATGAACTGGCTGATATGGATCGCGCGATTGAACAAGCGGCAGAACAGATTGAGGTATTTAGACCAAATTAACACAATAGCAGATAGTAATTAGCCCATCAGAGCACAGAGTTATTGTGGGTGACTTGTTAACTAAAAATTTTTAAAAGATGTATCACGTTTCTCGTGCGGATGTGGTCCGAGTGAACGAATTGCGGAAATCACAGCGTAAGTGGTTGTGGATGATATGACAGATAATAATTATGAAAAGAAAGTCGAAACACGCCTTGCGTGCGAACATAAACACAATAAAGGCCTTTTATCTTTATCTTATCTTTATCTTTTATCATATCTGATTTCAAAAGAATCACCAGGGACATAATCCAAGAAGGAAAGTTTCGCATCGAAACTAATGCTCATTGTGTTTAATTTCAACCAGAACGATTGATGAATAGTTGCATGATACTCGTATCGTATTTTTTTATATTAATAAAGAGCATTCTTTAGGATTAGTAAAATTAGGCAAACTAGCTGACAAATATTTTCTTTACAGAGTATGCTCGCAGCGAGTCGCGCGGGCGATTCCGGCGTCAAACTAGAAGTTAACGAGAAAATTCTCGATGCGTGCACCACCTTAATGGCGGCTGTCAAAGTACTGGTCCAGGACTCCAGGAAGTTGCAGAATGAGTTGGGAGACCCGCACACGAGACAGAAGATGTATCGCCGGAACCCGCAGTGGTCGGAGGGACTCATATCTGCTGCTAAGGCGGTGGTGTTTGCTGCTAAACTACTGGTGTGAGTGTTCTATGGTCTAACTACTGGTCCAGGTATCTAGAAAGCTGCAGAAAGAGATGGGAGACCCGCACACGAGACAGAAGATGTATCGCCGGAACCCGCAGTGGTCGGAGGGACTCATATCTGCTGCTAAGGCGGTGGTGTTTGCTGCTAAACTACTGGTGTGAGTGTTCTATGGTCTAACTACTGGTCCAGGTATCTAGAAAGCTGCAGAAAGAGATGGGAGACCCGCACACGAGACAGAAGATGTATCGCCGGAACCCGCAGTGGTCGGAGGGACTCATATCTGCTGCTAAGGCGGTGATGTTTGCTGCTAAACTACTGGTGTGAGTGTTCTATGGTCTAACTACTGGTCCAGGTATCTAGAAAGCTGCAGAAAGAGATGGGAGACCCGCACACGAGACAGAAGATGTATCGCCGGAACCCGCAGTGGTCAGAGGGACTCATATCTGCTGCTAAACTACTGGTGTGAGTGTTCTATGGTCTAACTACTGGTCCAGGCCTCTAGAAAGCTGCAGAAAGAGATGGGAGATCCGCACACGAGACAGAAGATGTACCGCATAATAGTGATTTTGCTGTAATTTTTTCACAGAAAAATTCGATCACAAGGAGCTCCTACGAAAAAACGTCAATGTTATTTCATAGTTGAAAACTTTTAGCTTCATCGTGTTACAAAGATTTTGTGATGTTATTTTTCATAACTAGTTGGCTATTACTAATTCGTTATTTTTAGGAGCTCGATCGAGAGTCGAGCGTTGGATTTTTTTTTTTACAGGAAGACGCAAGGGTAACTACAACAGATACTAGTTTTTTTCACACTTTTATATTATTTATTTGGGAAGTTCAGACTTATATACAAGAATTAGATTACATATTTATTTTAAATTCTTTTATTTAAAAACTTCCAGCTTACATATAACGTTTCAAATTGCATTTTATATGAATAGTTATGTTAGCCAAGTTTTCACTGATTTATTGATTATTTGAAAACTACCAATAACTAAGTTAACTTTTGAACTAACGCACTGCATATTTAAAACATAAAAAAATACATATTACCAGAAACAGACTCAACAAATATCAAAGTAATATTTACGAGGAAATATTTCGTTGGTTGGGAATTAATAGTAGTTTATAAAACTGTTGCATAATAAGGGTTTTTACTATTGTAAAATAATACGATTGTAAGTTAAAAAATGAGCCGTAATGCCGTTAATGGGGAAAAAGTATATAATGATACAGTTGTCCATACATTATTAAGGGTTGTATCATAATTTTATTTTATTTCGATGGCACGTGTATAATGATTGATATTCAAATTTAGTTTTTAATTATTTACATTTTAGTATGAGATTAGATAAATAATGTGAATGTGTGTTTTATACTATAATACTATGTACTTCTAGATATTTTCTACGTGTGAAAGAAATATTAAAAGTATAGTTTCCCCCACCAGGACGTCAGCGGACGAGGCAGTAGGCGCGGCGGGCCGGCTCGAGGGCGTGTCGGCCGCCGCACACGAGGTGGCGGGCTCCACCGCGCAGCTCGTGGCTGCCTCGAGAGCGAGAGCGCGGCCCGA
Source organism: Euzophera pinguis (assembly GCA_947363495.1). Classification (NCBI taxonomy): domain Eukaryota; kingdom Metazoa; phylum Arthropoda; class Insecta; order Lepidoptera; family Pyralidae; genus Euzophera; species Euzophera pinguis. The sequence continues at coordinate 4,874,158 of OX376164.1, forward strand.
CTCATCCGCGCTCGCCAGACTCACGCAGGCCTCGAGATCCGTCGCAGCGGCCACCGGTGCGGTGGTCGCGGCTGTGCGAGCCGGCTCGGCGCATTACCACGATCAGGGTGAGTGCACACCTTCCCATCCGAAACTGATACCGCACCGAGCCAAGCAGATTAAGGATCAAAATGGAGAGTAAAACAATGCAAGGAAGACAGACACGATAAATAACCAAACCTACGAGTGACACAAAAATTGACGCGCGTGTAGTGTAGATATTGATCTCGACGCTGTTGTATGGAGTGTCCAGGATGTAGTGACTCGACTTGCCCTTGATTTGCTCCCACATATGAAAGTGATGATAAAAAAAATATTTGACACGAATAAAAATGTAGGATGAATTTCTATTTCAATAAATGACTTTGTCAGTATTGTTGTTGACGTGACACTTAAAACGTGACACCTAAAACGATCAGTAGCGACGCCATTGCAACGTTTTTATTATTCTACTACCGAACAGGATAATATATACTGATATAGATTTAGATTAATTACCACAGTTCTATGTCGTAGTCTCTAATTTTGCGAAGAAATCGTCGTAACAATATTTCGTATTGTATTGTTTCAGAGGCGTTAGACACGTCCGCGCTCACGCTGACGGCGACGCGTCGACTGGAGATGGAGAGCAAGGTTCGCTCGCTGGAGCTGGAGACCGCGCTGGACTCCGAGCGAGCGAGACTGGCGGCCTTGCGCAGGCGGCACTACCAGCTCGCGCAGCTGGAGGAGGTACGGCCGGCGTCTAATTGAGCGGAATACGATCGCAAATCCATTTTCATCGCAAACATACCCGGAGCATAAGTGTGAGCGGGACGACACATGGAGTAATTACAAAGAGGAGATGCCGTTTGAAATGGCGCAGTGATGTGATCATTTGCTCCTCGCCGACACAAAAGTGGGCGGAGCTTGTCATTGCAAACAAAAAATGAGTCTTTGTTACTTGTAAAATAAATAAATTAATTCATTCATTGCTCGTGCTCCATGATTGGAGACACGGCCGAAACCAAGCACCGCGCACGGTTGCCTTCCGCCTCGTGTAGCCTCACAAACGCTTTCTTACAAAACACTTATTACGGCATATCCTTGTAATTACTCCATGAGACGACACCATACCGATATCAGTTTGTCTCGCTCACGACTCCGCCTCCCCGCGTCCACTATGTCGAACAAGTCGGCCGAAGAAACTCGCCTCACGACCGACTCGTCAAGCTGATCCTACTCTGCGCGTTTTCACTCCGAGCAAAATATATGGGAGCAGCTCGATAGAAAGTCGACGCAGCTTGACTCTGCGCCACAATGGACGCGTGCCTTTATGCGGATACATTGCTATCATCCAATAGCGAATTTGTCTATGTAAACGCGTGTGTATGGCACAGACACAAACTATTTCGTGTCCATAAACGGTAATGAATCCGAAGCACAAAATAATTATTGTCAGACAATCAGGTAATTCAAGCCTGCAATATTCTAACCAAACTAAAACAACTAAAAAAAGTATGCTTCCCGTGGGAATCGAACCCACGACCTCCGGGTCTAAGCCAAACGCCTGTTTTTCAGTATATTTCTAATTGTCTTCTTTACTTGGTTTTCTAGAATGGTGGCATCACGAACGGCAAGGAGTGAAAACTACAAACAGGAGTGTTTTTGAAAATTGTATCGAGTTAGTGCCTCGTTGCAGCTTTTATGAATATTCTCTGCATTTCGGGTACGACATTCTTAATTTGCATTTTTGTACAACGAATTGTATTTTTGTAGGCGTAAAAATGGTCACTAAACTTTATATTCTGTTAGGTAATTTGAGATAAAAAGGCGAAAAATAACGAAATTATTTTTGTGTATGCAAAAAGCCAACATTTATAGAATCCTCGATCTTCCGTTAGTTTCTCTAATGGTTGCATAGAATGACACCCGCGTTGTAAGTTGTGATTTGAATTAACTTTTGGGCAATTTTTATAGGTTTAATGTAATTCTATACATATAATAATTAATAATAAGAATATAAAAAAATGTAAGATAAAATCATTATTATTTGTGGTATGTCTGAACGAGCGAAACGTCTCAATCATACAAATCAATCATCAAATCTGCAGATTCATAATTTCGATATAATGAAGTGGTTCATAAGAAATTTCAATACTATACCACATATAAAAATACCATGTAATTATGTATACTGACTGGTTGTACTAGATATAAATCAGTCCTTGCAAAATAACATTTTGAAAAATTAGAGGAGTCCAACTGATGGATTCTAATCAGATTTAAGTAATTTGATTAAACCTCGTGTTGTCCTTATCTAAACAGAGACAGAAGGATGATTAAATAATTCATCAGTTATATTTTCATCCCAGCTCTTGCTTTGTTTGCCACGTCATAGATTATATTAAAAATTGTTAAGTTTAGCAGATTTTTACGAAAAAGGTCTACCACATGTGAAATCGTTGGTTAGACATTAATGTTTAAGTAGACTTTGTTGTGATAAATTAATATTATTACACCACCAAAACTTGTATTTGTATATCCCCACGACAATGTAGATGATAATAATCACGAGACTATAAGCTTTAAGTAAAGACTAGGTAAGGAAAATGTGTATCTGTATGCACTTTTATATATAGATATAATATTTTGTATGTTTTAATATCTTTGTGGAGTGTTTGAATGTAAGTTTCTTAGAGTTAATTATGCTATAATATACGAAAAGCAGCGATTATTTTTTCTTCGCTTGTTTACAGTATTTTACCAGCCATAAATGTTTTTTTTACGACACGTTCTTGCATTAGCAGCAACTTTTCGTAGCATTGTATTTAAAATATGTAATTTTGTCTACTCGTTTTTAATATTTTAAATATGCAAATCGTTTATATTACAACTGTTTTTATAAATAAAATATTATGTAATGTACACTACTAATTGTTTTATTTTACAGAATGACATATAGGGTACCCTACGGAAACCTAGGAGACGCAAAATATTTTGAAATATATATTATTATAAACATCTTGGCCAACGAATTGAAATAAGTATTCTACTAACAATATAAATGACGACGAAATAAAACACAACATTGCTTACACATATTCAGTTTTATTACCGCGTAACCTAATACTGCTATCAAAAACTAAATTAAGCATGGCAAAACTTTACTGATTACATATTTGAAACTTATGGCCCTTACATAGCGGCACCACGGCACGTAGCCGAAACTCGGAGCGGCGGCCGCGGAGAAAGTCCCTTTGACATCTTTGATGAACCTGGGACTTTTCTACCCCTATGTATAAATCCTCTTGTCTAGATGCAGAAAAAAAGACGAGATTTCAGCGATTTGGCGCGTGTGTTTATGGACCCTATGACAATAAAAGACCAGACAACCAATAAACTACAAAAATTAACACAAACATCCATTACAGAAAACTGGGTAAGGTACACCAGGTACACACAGGTAAATGCTACATTTCGGAATGCTAGGTTACACTAATTAATCTTACAATTCATTGTTCTACTTTGAATTGTATAAACAATTTAAAATTGTGTTAAAAAATAAGTATTTTTATCTGACTATCACAAACTGGCACTTCATTTTTTTGTGCAAAATTATATTCTACAATGTTGTAGGCCGATATAAAACTCATCACATCTAATTAATATAATTATGTTTAGAAGATAGGTAGTTGTTAATTACTAAAACTAGAATGTGAGGTTCTGTTATAGAGTACGCCTATTCAGTATCGCTCACAAAATATTGCAGTATGTTTAGGTATATATTACCAACACTATTGTGATTTAAATAACTGTAATGTACCCAATGAATAAGTTCTCAAACTGGGAGCTATTCTAAATTGTTTGCCAAATGAGACCAATTATATTTCTTCATTAGTCGAATCAAATAATAAACCAGTTATTTTCAATTTTCTTAAAATTCCTTTCAGATTTTGAAAAATATAGCAACTACTGTATGTAAAGACAAGCAGTGCAAAATTTTGTGAGTGAAAGGCAAATAGGAAATTTAATATGGCTAGATCATATTTGTAAATAAATAATTACAAATATGATAATATAATTGTCATATTTGTAAATAATCGAGTTATAGCTAAGAAACTACAATTAAATGTTCGACAAACAATACAACACTAATGTTGCAAGAAGCCATTGCCCACAGACGATTGATTACTCTAATATTGATGGTAAAACCTTCTAAAATTTAGCACCACATGTTGGCTTCTCACTTTGTTCACAATACTGAATTTAATATGCAGTCAATACAGACTTACAACCTTGACTTCGATTCAGATAGACAAACATTGAATACTGATAATTGGTATCAATAACAAACAATACATAATATGTATAATTATAGGTCAAATCAGACATTACATAAATTATCATTGATACCTGGTAAAACATCATTAACCACAGTTTTAACTCTTAGCTGCTTGTCAACACTCCCAAATAAAAAAAACATGTGGTTTTTTCTCATACAATTTCTAGAGTTCATAAAAGGTTTCTAACACATCTAAGAAGTATAATGTGACTAAGTAAATAAATACATTTTTTTTATACAATTAAGTAGGCAAAAAGGCGTACGGCCCACATGATGGTAAGTGGTCACCGTAGCCCATGGACGCCCGCAACACCAGGGGCATCACGTGCGTATTGCCAACCCTTGAGAAATCCTTTAACACCCTTTTTGAAAGACCCCATGTTGTAATCTCTTGTACATATAATTTTAATTTATATCAATGACATTTTGATGCTCCTGTATGTTTCGAACAATTACAGCAGAATGTTGACAGCTGGGTTGGAAAATTTTTACCACACACAACCTTTAATAAGATTTAGGGTTTACAACTATACTTTTTCAAGGAATCCATCCATTTGCAATTTCTAGCCATTTTGTTATGTGCAAGGCTTTGTAAGATTTAATTGGCAGTCATGCATATGGCCCACTGTAATGATGCAAATAAATACAATTTTATGATTTTTCAGATGTAGTCTTTTGAAAGTGTATAAAGCCATGATAATAGTTGGCATGATTCGCAAATGTGGAAAAGCACTAAAATATAAGTGGTAGTATAATTGACAAAATTTATAATATGGATACCAAGGGATGACTACACTTAGTTATTTAGTTATCTTATGATTTACTAAACCTATATTCATATAAAATTCGATTTTATGAAGTTTTAATTTGAGTCATTTTCTATTACAATAAAACTTGCCTGTTGTTTTAGTGAACTCACATTTTCCAATATTTTTTTAAAATGCAGAAATATTCATGTTTTTGTCATATTTGTAATAATCTAGTGCACCATTTTCAGTCAATCAGAGCTACCGGGCCTTCCGAACTAGTTACTGCATAGATAAACATGTCATATTTTAGTTGAGGCCAAAGATATGTTTACTAGAACACTGTTGTGTACACATTATACAACCACTTATAGACACGTGTTAAAGATAAGAGAAAGAATATAGTGAGGATTAGTTTCAGAAGATTTTGTATGTTTTCGAGACACTTCATGTTTTCCCAGCTTACGGATAGATGGTTACAAAAGAGGCTCGTCCCACTTAAGATGCTTCTCGTGAGTTAGGTGGACGATTCGGACATGAACGGCTTGGTTCTTCTCAAATTTGGGTGGAATCGGGCAGAGACGGTATATCACTTCATCTCCGGGCAATGGAACATATTCACCTTCAATGCTGTAAATTTACAATAGACAATTTTTCTTTTGGAGACTATCTGCACATCTACTTTCATGTTTTCTTTTGGAGACTATCTGCACATCTAATTTCATGTTTTAATCCCTTACAAAAAGACGAAAGTAGACCTAAAAGCTGTATTCAAATTTATCATAATATTGACTTATTCAGTTTACACACAAACAATGATTGTTTGTGCTAAGTTCTCTAACTATACAAAATGTACTCTCAATACATACGAGGCTACAAAAAATCTATTCAATGTCATTTGAATGTGTAATATTTAATAAGACAAAGTGCCAAGGTCAGAGATAAAATATAACAATAGAGAAGCATCAAAGTTTTTGTTTTAACACCCAGCATTCATATCGATATGTTTGTTTTGCACTAACTTGTAACATTTTTCTACCAATTATTTTTATTTTGAATTTTAGTATTAAGGAATTAGATAACTATACTTCTACACCATATTTAGGCTCCTTGTCACAGAAACCCCTGAAATGATCTTCACAACAACTCTGAACATAGTCTTTATGTAATTACATGTGTCAAAAAGTAGCCTATGTTTGACCACGGGTCTTCAACTATATTCATACCAAATTTCATCAAAGTCTGTTCAGCGGTTTGGCTGTGAAAGCATAACAGACAGACAGACTTTCGCATTTATAATATTAGTATGGATATGTTAATCTATTAAATAATTAATTGAGATCACAAATAATATTTAATTTGTAGTGGTGATAAGAAAAAATAAAGCTTTATTTAATACTAGCTGTTTCCAGCAGCTCCACAAAAAGTATGTTTCACCCAGGGTCTTTAACTATATTCATACCAAATTTCATCAAAATCCGTTTAGAGGTTTGGGAGACTGACTTTCGCACTTATATTATTAGTATGGAAGTACGGGTATGGAAGTCTTACTCAGAAATATGCACAAAAAGATCTTCACCGCCTTTTTCCGGCGTCACAAAACCGTGTCCTTTCTCCCGGCAAAATGACTTTATTTTACCACTTTCCAAAGGATTTCCCAGTGCTCTTTCCGATCTGAAAACAACATAAATATGCAAATGAAAGCATAACGAATAAATTTATTAAACATTGTCGTTTTAGATTAATTCATGAAAAACTAAAAAGCGTGGGATAATTACGTGGATGCAGTACGGTTTCGTCGTGTAATTATTGGGCTAGGAAGTTGTAAGTGAGAATTGGTTTTATTAGGCGAATCGTCGCTGTTGAAACCGTAATCATTAGACATGATTACCGTAACTCAACCAGGCTTGAAAATACTAAAATAAAATCACAGGAAGGAAAACAAAATGCCAGTTCATCAATTTTCCAATACGAAATAGAATAGAATTAAAAGGCAATGTCAAAAAATTCGAAAGACAGCAGTCTGCGGGAATGACAATGACAGATGCTAAAATGTTTAGTTTTTTTTATTAAAATGGTTTTTACCACGTTTTAAGGAAAAACATATTTAGGCTGTTGAAATGTGGTTGAAATACATTTTATAATGTGCAAGGTGTGAAGAGGCATAATAATAAATCTGATTGATCAAAAGGTTTTTATAGGTAATGCTTTATTTTTCTGTTATATAAAATATAGTTTTTGACGCAGGCGGAGGCGTGGGAAACGGCTAGTTGAAATAAAAATGTATGAAAAGTGTCAGACTTTATTTATATGTCACATCGCATTGAAGCATGGACTTAGTACATTAAACAAGACTGAGTAATTCTGCAAATTTTCATAGAGGTAAGGCCGAGCCAAGCAAGATAGAAATAGTGGAGGAACTCGTCTCTTTCTAGCATATACAAGCTTTATCACGTTGGTACTTGTGCAAAATAGGGTGACCACGCTGCTCTGGAAAAAAGGGGAAAAGGAGGTACATACCGAGTTCCGAGTGTGGAGGTGCTAACCTCCTCCCAAGTAGTTCTGTGCAGACTTTAAGGAAGTTGGAGTCTAGTCGAAAATAACGTTTCGTAGACATGTCTATTGGCTCCCTCGGGGAAGACAAGGAAACTTTACTAGTGGCCTTGGCTCCACTAGACAAGCAGGACTGATGGCTGAACGTAATACGCCAAGTGTTGTCCACTCCAATTAGGTCACACCTGCTGTTGCTTAACTCGCGTAATCGTCACCAACATTCACGTCCCGCTAAGCTATCTAGCTAGCTACCTATGTGCAGTATTTACGAAGCTTAAAATATTTTGTCCCAATTAAAAACATTATTATGGTGACCCTATTAAAAAGAGATAGATTCCACCACTATTTCTATCTTTGCCTGCTGCTTCGCTGCTTTTTAATGACAGTATGCAAGTGGCCATCGAATCCATCAAAGTGTATTTAATACTTCAGGTAATTTAATAAATCTAATATTAACTGATTTTCATCTTAAAAGATTATGGAGGTCAATCAGTCGTCGACCCAATCAGGGCCCGTAGACAACGTAACAATTTGAAAACGATAAATTCGAAAACAAAATATGTATGGGATTGAAATGATGGGTTGGTTTTGTCTACGGGCCCAGTGCCAATACTGTGCCATCATATCTAGATGGAAAAATAAATCTAGGTGGATTGAAAAGTTCACAACATTATGAAAGGACCGTTTTTGAGATGCTTTTTGGCTCAGAAATAAAACGAAAGTGATCATTATTATTCTTCTTGGATATATGGACTTTTAGTAGGTTTTTTAGAAACAAATAAAATATCATGTTTAATCTTTATTAAGTACGTTTTATTACCCATTTTATTTTTAAATACTAGAATGATCATTATGACTAAAAAAAGGGTATTAGAATTAGGTACCTAAAATATTTGATAACATATCTTCCAAGTTACATCATAACCATCTAAATAAATCTATGATCATTACAACAATATACCTAAAATTAATATACTTACTGCACATTTTACTTCTGCAAATATTCTAATGTAGTAATGACTTATGTAGATACCTTATGGTTTAAATAATATGGTCTTCATTTGTATACACCATGTAGATGCATCAAATAATAGTCACAAGAAACATAAAATCTTAGAAGAAAATAAGTCTAGTACAGATGCATTCATAAAAATCCTGTTTAATGAATACAACCACACATTAATTACCTTAATTATTATTCACAACAAAAATATTACTGACATTCTAATACAGAAGTAGTTAGGTATAACATTCACCACATTTCATATAATATTATCATAAATTTTACATTTGAGATAAACTTGTATGTACTGAGGGCCTACAATATTTAGGTTACAAGTTTAACAAACATAAGTACTCAAGAAATAAATAAGTTGCGTTGATCAGGAGCTCCTTTAGAAACTTTTATATTATGCTTGGACAATTTCTTGGTGCAAGTGGTAAAAAAAGCCGAATTTTTGGAATCTCTATTCCTTCCCAATCTCCCTGGAACAAAAATAAATTTTGCATTAGCACAAAATTATTAATGGTACGGACTCTCACACCCTCCCGAAACAGACACCGCACGTCACCGCGCAGATTTAGGGAAAAATCGAGCAAGGATGTCGCTTCGACCGCGCGACCCCGCTGCGACTATGCACACATAGATGCGCGTGCGTTGCGTACACGATCGAATCGTAGTAGTAGGTATCGGGATCACCGCTGTTGTATGGAGTGTCCGAAGTGTAGCATTAGTATGCATTAAACAATATAACCCTTGGCCCTGTTTTCTATTAATATTGCATATGAGTTCCACCACCACTTCAGTCACAAAACACGGTAATAAAATCTGACATTATTTCAGGCAACAAGGGCATTATTTCTACCACCAGAACGTGTTTGGAATTTTCATCTGTTCCCTATTGTGCATTGCTGGACATAGACCCAAAGATTCTCAAACCGACAGATTGACTATACTCAATTTATTCGGTGGGTTTTCACGCTGACTTATAATCCCATTTCAACAATTTATTTCGAAAAAGTATAGTGGTAGGCAGATAAACCTGACCCCCCCGGGCATTGCGGTAAGCACGGTACGGGGGTCACGTTTATATCTGCCCTCGACTGTAGCATTCCCTTGGCGAAGTAGCAGGCTAAAGAAAGAAATCCATACTTCCATACTAATCCATGCTAATATTATAAATGCGAAAGTTTGTCTGTCTGTTACGCTTTCTCGGCCAAACCGCTGGACGGATTTTGATGAAATTTGGTACGAATATGAAGACCCGTGGTCAAACATAGGCTAATTTTTGACACAGGCGGAGCTGCGGGAAACAGCTAGTTTAATATATCTACTTCTAAATAAATCAATTAGTTGTGCAACATATCTTACCTGGAAACGAGTGCCATCAGACTTATTACACTGCATGGATATAGGTGACTCGGTATACAGCTTATGGAGCGATTTTACTCTTAAGGGAGTCCAAGGGTGAATGGCCAGGTAATTACCTCTGGGAGGCGATTTGTACGAGATGGACATGACATCCCACCTGAAAATAATATTCTGTATGTATTGTAGTAACTCAGATGGTTTGCAAAAAATATTCAACTTTACCTCTATATTATATGCGGGTAGTTTCGAAACGATCGACATAAAAGAAAGGCTCTTTTAAAAGCTTTTAAAGAAACAAAGTTTGGTTTCTTTACTTTTTCTCGAATTTAAATAGTAGTGCACGTATGCGGGTAGTCCCTAAACACTCGAGATGAAAGAGACAGACTCCCATATTCTCAAACATTTCCTCAAACTCCACTCAACCTTACTCCAACTCATTGGTATGATTAGTCGTCACTAGCTTCCTTGACTTATGGAGATTCTTCATTGGAGGTGAGTATCGAACTGTCAAATTTAAGGTTGGTCGAGAGGTACCTTGAGGCGGACTCGAAAGTGGTTATAAATCAGTTGTTTTTGCAAATTTTTGACCAGGCAACTACTTAATTTGTTTACTTTAAACTCTATTCTTTTGCATTTTTAAATTTTTGTGCTTCGGATTGTTATTATAACCTGTGTTTTTCCTCATTGGAGTTTGCTCAAGCAACCAATTAAGAATATCGTTTTAAGGGAAGTTCGAGAACTTCCTTAAGGCTTATAAAGTTAGGCTTTTTCTCGAATTTAAAGTAATTCTCCAAAGCGGCATTAGATATAGAACTCTTGCAGACCTCGAGGATGGTGGCTGTTGATTGCGGTGTTTATTCTACCTTCCGCATTATCCTAAAGCTCAAGACGAAAGAGAGAGAGACATAAAGTTAGGTTTTCTTACTCTTTCTCGAATTTGAAGTAATTCTCCAAAGCCGTATTAGAGATAGAACTCTTGCAGACCTCGAGGTCGGTGGCCGGGTAGTAGTGCAGGTAGTTGACACACATCTCGTCAGTAATAGCATGCCCGCCGACTGTGGCATTAATTCTATCTTCAGTGTTGTAGAGGCATGTTGTCTCCAAAAAATCTCCCTGGAATAATAGTAATTTCTTGTAAGGTGTAGTTTAGCAAGGTGTGATTATTGCAGTGCGTACTTTCTTTCAATCAAGACTTAGCAAAGTTGGCTAAAATTACCTATATCAAGAGTGTAGCGAGTGCTTAAAGTGCGAAAAGACTACTAAGCGAAATGAGTGATTCAAGGGTAACCCGCGCTCGCCTTTGTTACCATTTTTTGCCTGTGAGTTGACAATACAAATTGAGGTACTTCTGTAATGTTAAAACATGCCGTTCCGTGATTGAAAATTGTCTAGAGACTGTTTTGTAGAGTGCAAGCGGAAAATCCATACGTGGGAACAGTAAACACTACACTGTGGCGTATAACTCGTACAATTTGTTCTCTTGTCTTGAATTTACCGGTAATATTTTGACAGGGTTATGCAGAATCCTGATTTCCTGGAAATGCGTAGAGTAATGATTGTCCTTGTTGAGCATCGGTAGCTCGATGCCGTTTCGGGCATGCCGCGTCGCCACCACCACGCCCGCCAAGTGTGTGTGCAGCTGGCTGCCGAACACCACGATACCGTCTTCTGGTATGCCCTGGGAACGAAAGTAGAGTATGTCACTTATTGTGTCACTGAGAAAAGAAGCCAAATTTGACAGAATAATACATACAAATTTATTTATTTTATTTAATGGCACACAGAATAGTTTTACAACATAGCATGACATTGTAATAAGTATTAAGACTGATTGTAAAACCAAAATCAGTGCGCACAGCATGCAAATATGTTAACTGGCAAAAAAAATAAACGTTTAATCAGTATTTAAATGACAATGAAAGTTATGCTCCAAATTATTACAATAAAATAAAACAGAAAGATCAAAAATCATTGTTGTTAATTAAACATTTCCAACAAAATAAATAAAATAAAAAATTGTTAGAAAATAAATATTTAAGAATTATTATTTATTAATTTGCAAATAATAAATTTCAATACATTTAGTTAGAAATTATAGCCCGACCAGGAAAATACCTGACCTGCATTGGCGTCGCTACTGTGGTTAAAGACCTTTATTCTCTTTATGACACAACTGCCACTTACATGAGAAATAATAGATAAGTAGACAAATAACGTCCGAAACACTTATGAAAAAACGAGTCATTTTGCACTCATATTACCCAAATAAACCACTCTGTAAATCAAATCAAATCATCTTTATTTGTGAAAACAGGTCAAATAAGTAGACATGCAATTAATAAATAAGTAGGTACTCTGTTTCTGCCAGATTGGCGTACAAATTTACAAAAAATAACAATACAACCTTATACTCCACAAAATTACCCATTAATAAACAACCAATTATGTATTACTTTAGAATATGATCACGAAGTTTAGTTTTAAAGACACCAATAGATTTTATATTTTTTATATCTGACGGTAGCTTATTATAAATCTGTGCTCCCTCAAACGTGAACATTCGCTTACCGTAGTTGGTTCTGACTTTAGGCAGAATGAGATAACTGGCTCGTCGTGTTGACCGCTTAACTAATGTTTTATTTGTGTGAGTGTTATCGAGGGGTGAATGGCTTTGTTCAATACTTTTCTAACCAGTATGCAAGTGTGGTATCTGTATCTATATTAATTGTTGCACAGTCATTTGGTTTGTTTCTTTGTAAATTTTAGTACAAGAGCTCGTGTATGGATAGTGAAAATACAATGTCATTTAAATAAATCGAATTCAATCCTTCATTTTTATTCGCGTAAAATATACTCATATCACGCTTTTTTCATTACTATGAATTATTTTCACCATTTTGATAAATAAATCGTAGGAATTAATCACAAAATACACAACGTCTACTCCTGTCTCTTTTTTGGCAGATGACGGAAAACATATGAATGCGTAGTTGCACGTAAAAAAAATTCGTTTCAGTATATTTCCGCAATATGGCGAAGCCTGCTATTCTACTGGTCGGGCTATATATAATCCCATGGGACTGATTTCCCTGTTAAAAAAGGGAGGACAGATCTAAAAGCAGTTGGTCGCTCGTATCCCTTCTGTAAACCATATAAACCCAAACATTATATTTTCCTCTATTACATTAAAATCCCTGTGTCTAACCCATTGTTTCAAATGGTGACGTACGTATTAACGTCAATATTAAACTTGTTTACTAAGATTAAGTAGATACATTGTTTTTACAAGATTGAGCAAACTTTCTTTTAATTTTATATATTGGATGATTACCAACAAAAAGCGAGCAAAAAGCAGCGAGTGTTTAATTTGAACACACTAGCAAAGTATTCCAAAATTGAATCACGAGCGTAACGAGTGATTCTGTTATATACTACTAAAAACTTGCAAAGCATCCTTTTCGACCCTAAGGTCTTACTGGAAGACATGGCTCTAGCATGAGTCCGCTTTTGTACTTCATTTTCATGTTTATTTGTTTTGTTAAGTCTTCGTAGACAACCAGTTGCGAAAATCAGTTGCGGTAGAGGCAGAAAAGTATTTATTTTAGTGCAATTAAGAGTATTTGTACCACTCCAGTGCACTGCGGTATGCAATATCCCGTTAGCGGGAAAGCTTTCTGTCCGCCAGGTATCGCCATCTTGTCGGAGTACTCCAGGCCCAACTCCATGATGGCGGCGTCGTATCGCCGTTTTTTGGACGTCACATACACCAATATACCGGAACTGTCCACCCAATCTGAAAAAAAATACATACCATACGTGAAAAAAAAAACCCTAATGGTCCTAAAATGTATTTATAAGCTACTTTAATATCGGACAGCGTTTTCACACACCCATACCTACTCCATATCACCGTGGCTTATTTACGCCTGTGATAACTTGAAGGTGCCAATGTTGACTAAAGTTATAAGTAGGTAGTAAATTTTGTTAATAAATTAGTAGTACTATTATTAAGGAAAGGAATTGATTCGGATGGCATGATACTTATATACATATATTGGCAAAGCAGCCGACGGCACAATTGCAAGACTATGTGTCTATGTACAATGGCCATTTTTTCCTTAACTATACTCAATGTGTATAGTGCGGGGCTCGTGTTTGGATTATGAGGGTAGTTGCATACCTTTTCTCATTTCAGGATTGTTGTAATGCACTTCCAACATGACGAACTTGTTCTGGTTTGGTCCTCCGAGAGGAAGCCCGGCTTCTTCCGGATATGTGAACGGCGGCGCTCCCATGGCCCAAGCTGATTTGACCTTCAATGTGAAATTTATTTTCGGGAAAAAATTTTTTTTTTAGGTTTGAAAGTTTTATGATCCGACGAACGAACGACATAATAATACAATCGTTACTTCTTCGTATTTTAACACTGGCGGTACGTAAGTATTAAAAATAATTCTGTGCTGGCGGTCTTAAAAGATTTTGTTGTGGAATATAAATAACACACTTTTAGTATCTTCCTTGAGGTTCCTTTTGGATTAAGTAAGTAGATACACTATTTTGGACATGTAATGATTTGATAAACACTTTAAATTCATATATTTACTCAATTTGCTCGTATATCTAGCTCGGTATGCTTGAAGATCCAATCGTTCTAATTTAAGTATATTTTTTCTTTACGGTAAAAATACTTACTTTTGAACAGGTTTTTGTGATTTCAGGCCTATCTGGGGCAAAGCAGTTCCCATCATACAACGGAATTTCTATTTTCGGATCAGTGTCACAATAGAATAATTCCATGTGATGAACTAACCCTTCATTTCCTTTAGTAATTGTTGATTGAAACTGAAATTAAAATATTTATTAATATTTACTTTATTATAATAATTTAACATATTCTGTGATAGCAATAATCCACCATCTCGGTCAATAAACAAATACTTAGTTACTGCCTTGTAATATATGGAATTGTATGCAACATGGCACACCGTGAGCATATTTTGCGTGCGCTTAGACGTGAGCATAGGTTGCGTGCAAAGGCATCCTTCGGTTTTTAATTTTTATCAAGTATGCAGCGATAATGGACTTTTATCAGCCTATTGTGATATACAATTGTATATTTACACAAAAGTTTAAATAAATAAATAATTAAAAAAAGTAACGAATTTTGCTATTTATTACCTGTATAATATGATGAGGCGTTTGAGCAACATAGTCCGGTAGCTTGATAACCTTGCACCAGTAAGTAGTGTCACTGTTAGGTACTTTCAGATCTATATTTGTAAAGCGTAACTCATGCCCCTCTGCTTTCCTGTGGCCTGGCGGCGTCAGCAGTCGGACCCTGATAAATCCATGGTTTTTCGAAGACGTGCAGTTTAAGCATAACCCTTTCGAAGAAAATAGCTTATCGACCCCACGCGCCCATATTACGTGGACAGTTCCATCCTGAAATATTGAAGAGTGTGATGGTCAAATATTCAAACCGGCTTTAGAATAGACCCTCCTCGCTTATAGTGGATGACTTGGGTGGAAGACTAACGTCATACCAGGCAGGCGGCGAGTCATAAACATCAAATTTTACTATTATGTTTAAGTAAGTATTATCCGATTACCTCATGAAGGGGGAAAAGTTTGTGTTTAGCGGACTCTGGGCTTTGACGGTTTGATCATGATTCAGAGGAATTTATTTTTTTGTTTCTTCAACTATACTTACCTACAAATTTTTCAAAAGTTTACGACTAGTGGCGCCCAATCTACCTTAACACGCACGATCGTTACGAACTCGCATACCCCGCTAGGCGATCGAGTTCTCCCACTGTTCTGAATATCAATAAATATCATAATGAATTTACCTCGATGGTGTAGTCGCGTTGGCGATCGCAGGTATCGAAGTCGCGCTCAAAATTAAAGCTTCTACTTCTGCTGTCCAAATAAAATCCTTCGCAGTGCTGCTTCTTGTCTCTAACTAAATTACCATTTTCGTCAGAATTCATATCCTGAAACAAAATAATAGTTTTATTATTTTGAACAATATTAAAGGAAGATCATCAGAGGCTGAGAAGCGGTTCCGCACAACTCTAACACCAGGGTGTACATGGTCGATTTACAATGTAACCTACACGAAATGATGATGACTTTCTTCTTTAAAGTGTTTTATTTAAAAACACTTAAGACTTGGTTTTTTACCTCAAAATGATCGTTGCCCTCATAATCAGTCCAGAGCAGACAAACATCTGCAAATTCAAAGCCTCCTCGTTCAGAGAACCCCAGGGCGAACCATTTAAAAGATGGCGCCTTCTCAGTCAGAGACACTTCGAATTGGATTCTGCGAAGGTAGTAGTCTACTCTCCACTTCAAGAGTAGTTCGCCATTCGGGTCCAATACGGATTCACTTTCAGCGAATCGGCTCTCTGTATCTGTGGACATCAAAACGTCAATATAATAAAAGCTTTCAAAATATATGAAATTTCTTTTGATTTAATAGTCATAACTTTCTAATGTAGTTCGTAATTCTAATTGACAAAGTCTGAAATTGTTATTATCTTACGTATTTATTAATTTGATCAAAAAAATTTTTTTTTAAGTCTAATATTTGAAAAAGTAAAACTCAGTTTATCTGAACAAGGCTATAAAGAATAGTGCTACATGGCTTGGTATGCACCGGAATAACGTTAAGAAGTTGATGAGAAGACTGCTCAATTGAACATTAATTTCGATGTTGTACATTGCATACAAAAATATAATTTTAAGCTATAATTATTTTCAAAAGCTACTGTTACCATTTTCTTGTAGATGAGTATGTACAATCACGAGCATTAACACATACAATTGTATTCAATTTTAGACTTTGTTTCAATGACTTAAGAACCCATGCATTTACATGTTAAAGCTCGTGACTTTATGTCTGTTACTCAAAATATAATAAGTATTGTGACAAAAATAGTTACCTGAACCGCTTTGGACCAAATGCGAACATATTAACACAAATATCACAGACACAACACATTTAACACTCATTTTCAACCATTTAAAACATATCGTCAAAGAATAAGAATTTAATAGAAGTGTTCTGTTTGGAGGCTAAGGCAATAATGGGGATTGACAAAAAGGGCAGCCGCTACCCCACGAATGGATTTGAAATGAATGCCCCCGGCACCCTCCGCCTTGGAATGCAATATAGAGGTACAGTCGCCGGCTAAAGTGTTGATGCAAATCTTTTTTTCGAAGTGAATTTACTTAACTCAGATTTTTTGAAGATTGTTTACGTTTAAGCTTTTACATATATTTTAATGATAAATAAATCATATTAAACCTTGGATTCATAATTTTAAAAAACTGACCTATCGATAAGCTCATCCACTTATTTCGAATGGTAAATCCATAGGATTTACATCCTATAGTGTTAATTTCAGTTTTATATTCATTTTATGAAAATTGATCCGAGTAATCATCACCCATTCACTGCTACATAAATTTCCTTAAAATAAAGAATATTACTATTTATTTTAACTCTAAAATTTTGCAACAAGTAATTTTCTAAGAATTTTCACCTACTAAACACCATGTAAAAAAATTGTCTCGCAAGCCACCCTGTACATATTCATTAAATACGTTTTGAAACCTATTGGTTAACATGCAGACGTGATAATATGAAGGCGTTCGGTTGCGATGGCATGCGGCCGATATTAAATTCCGCAGCGCTGCGGGCCATACAACTCGATTAAGGCGCCAGATGGAATCTTCATTAAACCTGCCGACATGCCTTAACGCGAAAACCCGCAGTTTCAAACATTATTATTTAAGTACATTTTGATAATCAAGTATTATTAGGCTTACCTTTAAGTTTAACAAATCACCAGGAACACTATATTTGAAAGACATTGTCGAATAAAAAACGTTCCATATCGAATGCATTATAAGACCATGTTTATAGCAATAAAAAAATATTTATTCAATCATACATACAAATAGATTTTAGATCGAAAATTATTCGATATCGAACAAAAATCATTCGACTCGCCAATTTTGCGTGATTCACACATTTCAAAAATAGCACTCCACATGCCGTAAAATGAAAAGACTACATTACTTTATTAATTTAGTCAAAATAGGTATTAGGATTTTTTTATTGTAATTTATAATTTTCGTATTTTTCTAAACAATAAAAATAGATATTTGTTTTATTTTTACGTTAAAATAGATAAATAAAAAATAAAATTGTTTAAAATAATTCAAACATATGATGATCGTCTAACTATTGATGACGTTATGTCAATCGAAAATGTGGACATACGTCTCTAAATCACTCTTTTAAGATTCAATTAAATTTAGTACAATTTACATATTTTTTTTTTCACTATCTAGCTCTAAAGTTTCTTGAGAACAATTTATTCTTGGATTTTAGGAGTGTTTTGTGTCTATTTCGACTAAAGTTTTTATCCGGCTACCGCGATACACGAATTCTATAGTTTCGTCTGATAAATGATAAAAGTACGTATTTTTAACAGTATTTATTTAAACTTATATTATAACATCTGTCATAATTATAAAAATAAATGTTAAATAATTTTCATCAGGAAACTATCTCCTCTTTGACTTCTGCTGATCCTTGGCTATCACTGATTTCAGTTTCTGTTGTGACCGTCACCGAAGGTATCTGAAAAAAAAAATGGGCGTATTTTTTGGTAATCAAGTTTTGTGTGTCAACAACGGCAATTGACAACAAATAAAAAATTGGACTCCTGGATTACCGTAACATATTAATATTATCACCAGTGTGTGTTACCAGTGATGACATACGGGTCCGAAACGTGGTCTTTAACTATGGGCCTCATAAGAAAGCTCAAGGTCGCCCAGAGAGCTATGGAGAGGGCGATGCTCGGGGTTTCCCTAAGAGATCGAATCAGAAATGAAGAGATCCATAGGAGAACAAAAGTCACCCACATAGCCCAGCGGATTAGTTCTTTGAAGTGGCAGTGGGCGGAGCACATAGCGCGGAGAACCGACCAGATGGTCAGATGACCTGAAAAAGGTCGCAGGCAAACGCTGGATGCAGACTGCTGCCCACCGATCATTTTGGAAATCATTGGGAGAGGCCTATATCCAGCAGTGGACTGACTGCGGCTGAAATGATGATGATGACGATGATGATTAATATTATCTCCTTCCCTTTGGAATAGAAAGTCAACCTGTCAGATGGACATACATGTTACAAGTTTACTCATTCATAAAGCACGGAACGACAAGTCCCCGAAATAATGGTCGTATTTTTGTCTTTGTAATTACCAAAGAAGAGCTATAAAAAGATATACTTACTTCGAGTCAGGAAGTACTTCTCTAAGTATCTCTCTCGACTCCTCAATGCAATAGCACGGACATTTAATTTACAAGGCGCACGGGCATGGTTTTGGAGCACTGCCGAGCGTGCCAAGAAATTTTTCACATCTAAGTTTGTTTAGCCTGTACCTAAATACATTTCCTACCTCCTCTTCCCTTTGGAACAGTACGGCCAGTTCGACATGTTTAGTGTAGGGGAACATGCCCACAAGAACATGACGCACGGGCACGAAGGGTGCGCCACGTAACGTTTGTAGCACTGCAGAGAGAGGTCCACGAAGTTCTTTACACTTAAGTTTTTTTTAGCTTGTAATTATCTGAGAAGCACTACAAGACTATTTCCTACCTCATCGTCCTATAGAATCATATACACAAGATGGCCTACGGGCACGAAAGGTGCGCCATGCCGCATTTTGAAGTACTGCCGAGGGAGGTCCACGAAATTTAAGTTATAGTAGCCTATATTTACGTAAGAAAAACTACAAATTTATATATTTCTTACCTCCTCTTCCCGTTGGAAAAGCACGGCCAGTTCGACATGTTTAGTGTGGGGGAACATGTCCACAAGAACATGGCGCACGGGCACGAAGGGTGCGCCGCGTAACGTTTTGGAGCACTGCCGTGAG
Organism: Euzophera pinguis; assembly: GCA_947363495.1. Lineage (NCBI taxonomy): Eukaryota > Metazoa > Arthropoda > Insecta > Lepidoptera > Pyralidae > Euzophera > Euzophera pinguis. Next base: position 4,894,147 of record OX376164.1, read on the forward strand.
AGGTCCACGAAGTTCTTCACGGCCGAAGCCGGGCTGCACGATATGTATATGAGGCGCTTGACTTTCTTCGTGTTCCGTAGTTGTGTGATGGCGCGCATGTCTGGTGGAAAAAAGTATTTTTTTATTTATAGATACTTAATTCATTAAACTCTAATAAGACTAATAACTTTTGTTGATCAACTTTCGGAAAATAATAACTGCAGTTGAAATGTACTATTTACCGCAATAAATTTTAGCTAATTGATCAACTTAAGGCGCTGTATCCCTCAACCTTTCGGTATTTGATATCGCGATATTTGATATAGTACGTACTCGTAATGAAATAAGGTTGAATACCGGTTGGCCTGTCACCAGTCTCAGTTAAAACCCGTGTCTGCCATTTCGGTTGTTATTTTTCAGTTTTAATTTAATAATTCAATTATTATAACCAAATATTGTAATTTTTTAGGTATCCCTCTTGCTCATTAAGTTATACTTTTTATAGACGCAAAAAAGTTGGGTCGCTGAAAATATCAAGTAATTCGCGACATAACTTTTTCTGGATATAGCTTTTTTGCTATTTTATTTTGCTAGGTTTTAAATACTTTTTAAAAAATATCTTGATGTAATCATTTATTTTGATCTTTGAACTGTACTTCATATTTATCATGCTAGTATTCCATGGAAAATAAGGTTAACTGCGCGACGATAAAATAGACGTGTTACGGTATACCTCTGATGCACCGCGCCTTAAGGTGACTAAATACACGAATGGGCCAATCGTTTTTCAGCGTACTATTTTACGGTACACTATCACCCGTCAAATAATACACTGTTCTCTGATTGGTCGATGACATTGGTTGTAATCATTTGACATGTTTATTCATACACATATTAACTTCTGATAGAAATTGTGTTCTAAAAATTTAGTTCTTTTTTTCATCAGATACAAGCGAGATCAGGGCCTAATTTAAATATTTTATTTTTGAAGCGCCACCTAACATCAGAAGAGGTAACTTATTCATTTTATTAGGCAATCACATGACTTTATAGAACGAACCACTAAAACAGACCATTAATTTGCAGCGTGCCTGTCTATAAATAATTTGAAACAATTTCTTACGGAGTCCAGCTCTCGGCGGGTCTACAATCGCCACGACGTCGTCGGAAGCCCTGGCCAGCACGGACGGCAGTATGTCCTCCGCCTTGCCGGTGAAGAACTCGCAGTTTGTGATGTCGTTCAACTCAGCGTTCGCTTTGGCGTCCTTCACAGCTTCCGCCACCATTTCCAAGCCGAGTACTTTGTTGCAGTGCTGTAAGATGATTGTTTTTAAATAAGCTAGCGAAGCAAGCAAAAGTCTCCATTTCGAGACTGGAAATTTGCTTTTGTGGGAAAATTTGATTGTTCCGGACTAAAATCGCCGTCACGAGAAGGCATAAATTTTGTAAACAAACTAATTTCTACTCAGGTGGGTCTAGTAGGTGGTTACTAGCGAAAATGTTATGAGTTTACCAAATACAATTGACTTAAATTACTGTTACGAAATCAAAAATAAATAAAAATAAAATGCGGCCCGCGGAAGTTTGAGTAGCGCTGTCCGCGGAAAATTCTCGTACAATCGTCGCGTGTTTCCATACGGGAATAATATCGCGAACGATCTAGTACATCGATTATCTCGCTCTGACATATTGCTTTGTCTCGCTCTCGCACTTCTAGTATGTACTAAGGGAACGAGACAGAGAGTATCCCTCTCTCTCTATTCCGGAGTAGTTGTGATCTTTCTAGAAACTTATGGAGCGGGTTTCCTGGGCCATATAAATATCGGAAGGTGCCTCCGGAGGGGAGTTCTAATTTAACTGAGCTACAAGTGCGATCAAGAAGCGATATCCGGAGCGAATAACAAGTGATACAAGCGACCTCGGCAAGTTATAGTGACTGTGATTAGCAAGTGTTTGGGACATTGTTAGTGATAAGTGAAGTTAAGTGACGTCGGCGACCATCCTTGTTGGAATAAACGTTTTTAAGAGTCATCAGGTGTTTTTCTCCAAATTGCGAACCCCGAGCTCGTAACAATTGGTGTCATAAGTGGATTTGGAGATGCCATTGACTCCGAGAGAAGACGTCACCAGTGAGGGTGTGAAGACGAGGGCGAAGCGTGCTGCGGAAGCCAGTTCTACTGGATCTGCTGACCAGGCCGCTCCCACCGCGGCCACCGGCCACCAGGTCACGTCCAACGCCTACCAGGACACGTCCAACGCCCACCAGGCCATGTCCAACACCCACCAGACCACGTCCAACACCAACCAGGCCACGTCCAACGCCTGCCAGGACACGTCCAACGCCCACCAGGCCATGCCCAACACTCACCAGGCCACGTCCAACGCCCACCAGGACAAGTCCAACGCCCACCAGGCTGCGCCTATCTTTGATTTTGGGGAATTGATGCGAATGCTGGACAACAAATTTACAATGCTGGACAACAAATTTACAATGCAGGAGAAGCTTCAACAAAAGGCTCAACAACAACTCCTGTCAGCTATTGGTGAAGTTAGTGGCGTGGTTACCAAATTACGCAAGGATGTTGATTTGGTGGAGGAACGCGTCACGACTCTGGGGAACGACATGGAAAATATGAAGACTGACCTTTCCACATTACAGAAGAAGTTCGTGCGCCTTGAAACAACGGGAGTAGTTGCATCTGGCGGAACTGTCATTGCCCACCACGGACCCAGCGTGAAATTGCCGCCATATGACGGAACCTCGTCCTGGACCGCATACCGTCAACAGTTCCAGACCATCGCAGCTGCTAACGGATGGACAGATGAACAGTGCCTGACAGCTCTCACCGTCGCACTCCGAGGACAGGCTCTGACGGTCTTGGAGGTTCTTCCGTCAGGCAGTGGATTCAAGGACCTGCTGGAGGCACTAGAGTCGCGATACGGGGAACGGCATTTGGAGCACGTCTTCCGCGCTCAACTCCGCGACAGAATCCAGCGCTCAGGAGAGGGTCTGCAGCAATGGGCGCTGGAAATAAAAAGACTCGTCCGCAAGGCGTATCCAGGGGACGATTTGAAGATGCTTGAGTCCAACACCGTGCAGGCGTTCGTCGACGGCATCAAGGATTCGGAAGTCAGAGCTGCAGTAAAGCTAAACCATCATGCCTCATTGAAAGATGCACTGGCCCACGCTTTGGAGGTGGAAGCTGTCAGACATGACATTCGTCATTCCGCGACTCACAAAGTGCGCGAAGTAGTGAAGGAAGTTAGGGAAATAAAAGCCCCGCTAAGGAAGAGACCTGGATCCATGTGCTATAGGTGCGGCGAACGAGGGCACCTACAAATGAACTGCCCAAAGATCAAGAAGCTTGAAGACGACGTAAAGGAACTGAAGAAGAAGCAGGAGGCTTCATCATCGGAGAGGGCCCATGGAAACGCGGATGCGCTGTCACGCAGACCCTGCCCTGAAGATTGTAAGCACTGTATCAGGCAGGAGTTAAAAGAAATGACAGTAAAGCTAACTCGGACGGAACCATTAGAGACCTGGGAGAACGATGCGATGAGAAAGGAGCAAGAGAATGATGATGACCTACGGCACATCATCAGGTGGAAGGCACAAAGTAATGATAAGCCAAAGTGGAGTGAAGTTGCACCGACAGGCACTGTTTCCAAGGCGTACTGGGCGCAATGGGATAGCCTCGTTGTACAAAACGGAATACTCTACCGGAAATGGGATAAACCTAACGGCAGAGAGTTTCAACTGCAAATTGTGGTTCCAAGAACAAAAATACGTGATGTTCTTCGGGAAGTACACGACGGCGTGTCCGGTGGACATTTGGGAGTCAAGAGGACGCTAACGAAAATCCGCGAAAGGTTCTACTGGCTCCATTGTCGGGAGGATGTGGAGGACTGGTGCCGCAAGTGTACAACTTGTGCTGCCGTAAAAGGGCCACATACCAGGAGCCGAGGGAATCTACGACTGTACAACGTCGGTGCACCTTGGGAACGCATTGCAGTCGACGTAGCTGGACCATTTCCTGTCACTGACTCAGGGAACAAGTATTTTATGGTTGTCATGGACTACTTCACTAAGTGGCCGGAAGTGTTCGCCATACCAAACCAAGAAGCTACGACAGTTGCAACCAAGATAGTGGAAGAAGTGATTTGTCGCTTTGGCGTGCCCTTGGAAATCCATTCCGACCAAGGCAGGAATTTTGAGTCACAGGTTTTTCAAGAAGTTTGCAGGATTATGGGAATGAACAAAACCCGAACCACGGCTTACCATCCTCAGTCAGACGGGATGGTCGAACGGTTTAATCAGACGATCGAGAGACATCTGGCAAAAATAGTGGAAAGCCATCAAAGGGACTGGGACAAGTACATTTCACTGTTCCTGCTAGCGTACAGAACAGCAGAACATGAAAGCATAAAGGCAACTCCGGCATATGTCAACTACGGTCGTGAGCTGCGGTTGCCAGTGGACCTCCTAACAGGAGGCTCACCAGATGAACCTCAAAGTGTTCAAGACTACGTTTCTGATCTGCGTGACCGAATGCGAGAAATACACGCCGCAGTTCGAGAAAACGGGTTGCAGTCGAGTCAGAACATGAAGACCAGATACGACAGAATGTCGAATACAAATGGCTTCGAGGAAGGCGCTCTAGTCTGGCTTCACAACCCGACTCGCCGGAAAGGGAAATCGCCAAAGTTACAAACCAAGTGGGAGGGCCCATACAAGGTGGTAACGCGACTAAATGATGTGACGTATCGGATACAGCGTCAACCAAGAGGAGCAATGAAGATTGTTCACATCGACCGCTTGGCGAAATATCACGGAAGAAATGATGATGCTCGGGACGAGCATCTCTAAGAAGGGGGCAGTGTTACGAAATCAAAAATAAATAAAAATAAAATGCGGCCCGCGGAAGTTTGAGTAGCGCTGTCCGCGGAAAATTCTCGTACAATCGTCGCGTGTTTCCATACGGGAATAATATCGCGAACGATCTAGTACATCGATTATCTCGCTCTGACATATTGCTTTGTCTCGCTCTCGCACTTCTAGTATGTACTAAGGGAACGAGACAGAGAGTATCCCTCTCTCTCTATTCCGGAGTAGTTGTGATCTTTCTAGAAACTTATGGAGCGGGTTTCCTGGGCCATATAAATATCGGAAGGTGCCTCCGGAGGGGAGTTCTAATTTAACTGAGCTACAAGTGCGATCAAGAAGCGATATCCGGAGCGAATAACAAGTGATACAAGCGACCTCGGCAAGTTATAGTGACTGTGATTAGCAAGTGTTTGGGACATTGTTAGTGATAAGTGAAGTTAAGTGACGTCGGCGACCATCCTTGTTGGAATAAACGTTTTTAAGAGTCATCAGGTGTTTTTCTCCAAATTGCGAACCCCGAGCTCGTAACATTACTATACAGGTAATATGAAACTAACGACCAATTCCAATTAGTTGGGTTATATTTTGACAATATAAAGCGCTGTCGCAATGATGCATGGTACGGGAGCGAGTCTGACTCAGTGAATGTAAATATTTGGTCAGTCATTTATTTTTGGTGATAGTTTATCTTTTCACTTTTGAAAAAAAAATAAGAGAAAAATAATTAAGAAATACAGTTAGTCAATTAAGAAATACACGCGGGTGATTGCGGCGGTCATCAAATTCATCTAAAACCATTTTAAAATTTAAATTCTCTATAAACTTTAAAATATGTCACAAAAATACTGTTACGAATCGCGGCCCCACAGTTGACAACCACTGATACACAAAAGATTGAGCTGCGCTGCCCGCGAAAACTTCTCGTAGAATCGCTGCGTGTTTCCATACGGGAATAATTGCGCGAACGATCTAGTGCATCGCTTGTCTCGCTCTCACAATTTCTATACGTGATTCGAGAACTTTCGGCGACCATCCGGTGTAAATAAACGTCTTTTTCGAGTCACCATGTGTTTTTATATAAATTGCGAACCCCCAGCTCGTAACAATACTATTTTTTCTTTCATTCAAATGTTGCGAACCTCTGAGCATTTGTTTACATAATTTATATACTCTCATGACGGGGACTATAGAGATCACATTTCTGAACGTATTCTTACGAAACTTGGCACATGTGTTCCCTGATTTAATTAAGTTTTTTTACAAAAGGAGAAAGTTTGCTGTAGCGATATATATGAACAGAATCCAATCATATACGGTGGCAACATTGTTTGTCGAAATCCCCACAGGTGTTGTGAAATTAAACTAAAAAGGGGGAATGGCAGAAGTTCGCAAAGTCTACTGTTGACAGAACTACTAGTTTTACTATATTTACTTATAATTCAGGTCCAATCAAATAGTCATGGAAAACACACGACTTTTGAAAGTAACAAAATTCAATTTAAAACTTTAGTTTTATTCCTACTTGCGAGGGGGCCATTAAGTTCAGCAGAGTTAGTACGTGTCAAAAGTGAGAGTCGCATTTTATTTAAGAGGTACACTTAATTTTTACAATTTAAGATAGTAAAATGCTAATGTTTCACTTAAAAGTCCAATTTCATCTACAACAACAAACCTTAGCAAAACACAGCCCGATAGTGCCGGTGCCGCAGCAGATGTCCACCACGGTGGAGTCGGCCTTCACCTCGCTCATGTCGATTGCACTCTGGTACAGAATGTCGGCAGCTGATGTGTTTACCTGTAAGACAAAAAATAATAATATTTATTTATTTATTTAACACTTCTTTGCACGCAGTAAAATAAAAAATAAATATGTTACATAAAATAATAATAGTAAAATGACGAATAAACCTGGAAAGAAAAGTTGTATGGAAATCCATTACTGACATGTTTTACAGGGTGGAAAAGTTATATGAAAATCCAACTACTTACCTGCTAGTTGTTTTTTTTATATATATTATTTATTCACGTTTTTTTATGCTCTCATACTGTACAACATTGAAACACTTAGCACTAAATGGTTTAAAATATTTTACAAAATATTCTAAGCCGAAGCAAATGGGACATAATAATAAAATTAGACATAGGTGTAGGGACATACATATAATCACGCCTGTTTTCCACAGGGGTGCGCAAGGACTACGGAGTCCAATATGTTAAAGAGCATCGAGAATCTTACAAATAACTTTCCTTCTATGTGCAACCAAACACAAGATATACAAAACTTTATGTAGGCACATGTTTATGCAAATAAATTGGTATGATATAGATTAATCATAGAACACATAATCAGAGTTTCAACCCGAAAATGGGATACATTTCTGGAAGATGCTCCGGGCTCCGACAATTAATTTTCAATGTTCAAGTTAGTTTAAATGTAAACTAAAGAGAGTAAAATACAACAAAAATTACATACAATATTTAAGAGCAAAGAAACAGTTGACAATAGTTTATCACCTGAAAGAATGCTTCAGGAGACACTCTGAACTGATGCCCCAATATGGAATCTATGATGTGAGTTGAGCCCATCAAGTGCACGGCTTTGGATGGATCTTCACCAGATTTCCTGAAGAAGTATTCGAAAATTAAAAAGAATTTTTCAAATTGAGCCAACCTTGTGTATAAACTAATTGTATTTGCAAAAAAAATCCTAATTGCATTACCTTTTAGTCTAGTCAAAATATATGTAGGTATTTCATCAATGTTTTTTATTTTAAATTTTGGTACAATAATGATTAAAAAAAACTGATAATTGTACCTTTTTGTTACTAGTTCAAAATATAAAGATTTTATCCCACACGCAACAGCCTCTTTAGTGCTGAAAAAGTCAACTAGATCATTTTTGACTTTGTCCAACTCATCTTGTGAAAATTCCTAAAACAAAAAAAAAGTGTTTTAATGATTCTCTAGTTTATGCTTTTAAAACAAATGATAACCACGCTCTACTTTTTGGAGGATGGGTAGTTTTTGTCACTATTTGACATTATAACAGCTACAACAAAATATATTTGGATGTAAAACACATGCAGAACTTCCCAAAGGTCGGAGAAAAAACTATGCAAGACAATGGTATTAAATATTCGAAAATAAAGTCCTTTTACTTTTGTGTTAAGAACCAATCGCAGATAAGGTATGAGCAGCGTGATTAGTCAATAATTATTTTTTCTCTCTTCTCTCAAGAGCCCTGAAAAGTATAAGTCACCGAAAACGGTTTTATGATTATGATTATATTTTTCTAAAATAGGGCTTCAGATCCACATAGTGGAAAGACACTCTTAAACAAGTAAAACTAAAGTAATATTTTTTTTTTATTACTTAATTAAATATTTTTATTACTAACTATATAAATTTACTAACAAATGCGACCTGATCACTAGAATAAATAATTTTTCATCCATTCAATACCTGCGGATGCATGAGAGCTATAAGCATGATCTCGTTGGTGGAGGAGGAATGCCTGACTGTGAGGCCTTTCCAGTGGCCCGAGTAGTCTGCAGGGGAGAATGGAGGCAGGCCGGATTTTCGCACGAAATCTTGAAACAACTAAAACAATTGAAACATATTGTGATATACAATTAAACATACTAGTATAGACTGCAATTTGTAATGTGTATGTCGAAATGACGACATTTAGATCTTATTAAATTGGACAGAGTGCCTGTTCGTCCCGATAGTGAGACCGTATCCTAAATCATGGTTAAAGCTGACGCACACGACTCCCCGTGTCATACGATAATCCACAACCAAGGGTCTACCTGGATCACTCCCATGCTAATATATTAGGAGACAACTCATCAAGAGTCAGAGTTAAACAAGGATAGTGCATCGAAGTGCTCCTCACCGAGTCAGAGCCATGACTGGCCAAGACTGACGATTCAGTCATTGTGCGTTCGACTGCAAAAGAAGGGGGCTAGTAGGGATAATGTTGGAGGTGGTAGGCGCACGTGTTGTTTACAACGTCGCGCCATACCCCTCTCCTTTAACGTTGTTAGGTAAGTGTTATGCAGACATTTACTTAATAAATAAACAATTATTGTTGGGCTGGTAGGCAGCCATTGTTAGTGACAGAATATTTGCTGCTAAGTTTGTGTAATGTTATTTTAAATAGCATTCTATAATCTGAGCTTTAGCACAGTTTAGTACTTATGTGGCACAGTTAGTCATTTGAATTATGATACTATAAGACAAAAGGCAAACTCACAAATTTCTGAGTGTATATAAATGGCACAGATTAAGGCTGATTTATTGTTTTTCCCTTCCCTTTCAGCTCGTCCGCCCCGTAACTTGAATATCAACAGCACATCATGTCTCTTCAAACCTTGACATTGGCAGAATTACCGAAATATCGGTGAAAGCCATAATTTAAAATAAGAAAGAAAGAAGAAGGCTGATTTAGATGGATCCAGTAGCGAAAATTGTTTGTGTGTGTGGGTTTCAATCATGTCCATGAACACATCTACATAGACCAATTTGCTACTGGATCCGTCTAAATCAAACTTTAACCATAGAATTAGGGTTCTAGCGAAAGCCTATGCAATTGATATTGAGATCTTATAGTAATAACATAATTACTGCTTCACTACTATATCCCTAATGTATCTTATCTATCTTACCACTTACCTTAACAGCTTTTTTCGTACCATCAGATATATGACACAATCCATCAATGGGTCCCACGCAAATAGTGCCTTTAACATAAGCCCCAAGCCGGAATCCAACTGTCAGTTGATTCTCTTCGTCATAACCAACTGTAAATTCACACTTGTTTCTATAGCCCTCCGTAACCGGGGAACTTTTTATACCCATCATCTCGAAACTTAACCCATTGTGAAGTTTGCGCTTTGCCTCAATATCACTCCTTTTTCCAACATTCTTGGTCCACATTTCGTTATCGTATTTCATGAGTAAATGTCGAATTTCTTTCTCTTTTATTTTCAGCTGGAAGAAATAGTACAAGCAAGTATATTTATATGTTACCTTTTTAAATTATTAGCCATTGTGTGGTGTTTATTTACAAATATTAACTTTAAAATAGACATAAGAGCAAAAACCATAAACGGTTAGCACATAAAATTTTAAAACCCTTGATGGTTTAGCTCAGTAAACGCTTTATTTATTTATTGCCCTTTATTTATTACTACGTCAAAAAGTTATTACTACGTCGGTTTGGCCGTGAAAGCATAACAGACAGACAGACAGACTCTATAATATAAGTATATAGTAAGGATTCCTTTATTGCACACTACAGTTACAGATATAAGTTATCAGGGGTACTCAGGGTCTGCAGCTAAAGGTACAAGAAACAAGGAAAGTACCTGCTCCTCATAAGGAATATTCCAATACGGAGTGGTAGCATCCTTCAACCTCTCTTCCTGACTCTTGTTCTCCATCTCTTTTTTCTTCTTATCTTGACCATCTTTAAATTCCTCCTGCTTTCTCTTCCTTACCAATGGATCTGGTGCTGGTTTGGCTTCTTCTGCTGTTAGTGTCTTACCTCCAATTAAAAAAAAAATTTATTATACCCATTATTCCTTCAATTTCCTTTTCATTCATTTAAGTAAATACATTTGTATTGCAAAAGTAATTTTATAATCTATGGCTGCCAATTCTCTAAAATGTTCATATAGAAGAAGATTCCGAAGAAAGGATAAAATTATTCCTACGCAAAATGAGTAATGTTCTCACTGGAGAACACACTCAAAAACCTACTGCACTACAACACATATGCTTATAGCGTAAATAAACACTGATTGCAAAATGGGGAAAAAAATCTATGGCCATAACATAAAGATTACCTACCTTTCCAAGCATAGCCATTTAGTGTAGCTATGGCCTTACTCCTCTCCTCCTCATTTTGGAAGCAGGCAAACAGCCAATTACTGGACACCTTGGGCCTCTTGATCTTGCTAGCATTGAGACCAAGCTTTTCATTCATTAGCTTTTTTAGTTCCTAAAACATTAATCAGAGTCAGACAAATAGTGATTATAATGTAGGAGTCCCTCGAGTAACTAATTAGAGGCAGAAATTAAATTTATTCAAGATTCTGAAGACCCTGGTATCTTTGTATCATAAATTGCAGTCATGTACAAGAGTTCTTTTTCTGAATATATAATTCAGCCTCTCTTTGTATTCTAATACATTTTGAACAGGGTATTTTAGAGTACTAGATTGCCAGCACTGCATCAAGTCTTAACCAGTCCTTACATTCGTGTTGACATTGAAAGAGTTTTGGGATTTCTACTTACCTATTAGTTTTGAACTTGTTTGGTAAAGACAAGGCGTGATTCAAAATTTACTCTAATGAGGGGTCTAGATTCATAGGGTTTTCTCGCAAGAAAAGTCCGAGAACTGTGATGTGAATGTGAAGCGTTCTCGTTCTCTTCTCGCTACAAAACTCGGCGAAAAGCGAGAAGAGTTCGAGAACGCTGTCCACATTCTCGTTGTACAGCGCGAACCGACCGACTTTTCTCACCGCGACTTCTCCGCAAGAATTCTCGCGAGAGTCTGGTGGTCTGGATCGGGATGTTTATGGTATGTTTTTGTTTTGGATCAGGGTTTGATTCAGACTACCTTGATCTAGCTTAAAGTCATAGTGCTAACGGTAGTCATAGTGCAACATTTAAATACCTACAATTAAAACTACTTGGTAAACGTAATATGGAAATAATACTTACTACTATCCCATAAAACTTTGGCAATCCTCGTAACTCAATTTTAAATTTTTCTGAAGAAAAGCCACCTTTGTCTAAATAAGCGTACTCTTCCTTATTTTCATTTTTAGAATCACTACCATTTAATTCACTAGTTTGGTCTGTATTTTCAAGGACTTCACTCATTTTAAATAGAAATAAAATCAAATAGAGAAAATTCAGAATGTAGCAAAGTTTGAGGTTATGTTTACTTACCACCTACCTAAATGACATTTCGAGTTTTCGACATAAGTTTTTTTTTTTGTAATGGGTTTTACGGCCATGGATACAAGTCATTTATAGCTGTAACAGCGAAGTGTGGTTTAGTCAAGTCTTATAGTGTAATCTGTAGTCAAGTCTAGTCAGAAAAATTAGGCTAAGTTAAGTGATAGGAAAACTGCACTTAGCGATTTTAGGAGCTTTTGGCAACAAGAATAAAAATCACATAAATCAAACACTATTGTATCACTCCCCAACACTCTAACTCGCATTGAATTTAGAGTCCATAGGAAGCCCATTGGATATTTGTTCATCTACCATGAGTTTCAGTATGTTCCTAAAGTAAATTAAAAATGTCTATACAAAACGAAACCGTTGCAATAACTCATGGTGGTGGGTGGCCGCCAGAAATTATCTGTTACCTCGTGGTCCTACTAATTTATTCCTTAACTTTTATCAGGAGGATACTGCAAGACGCAACTAAGTAATTTCTGACTTTGAACTCGGGAAGCCAATCTTGCAAAAAATCAGTGAATATATGTGATTGGGCTGACGAATTAATAAAAAAAATAGGTAGTATTATACTAATCAATATATTATGCTTATTCCACAAATTACATATGACAAGATTTTATCACATTTAGATAACACTTAATAAATTTTTGCAGTACCATAGGTACAAAATAACTGAAAACAATAATAAACTTTAAATTGCTAATAAATGCTAAGCTTCTTTTAGAAATAATTTTATTAAGGCTTCTCTGTCTTTTTCTGCCTTCTCAGCTCGCAATTTTCTTATAACTTCCAATTCTTTATCAACAGCCGCCTTCATACTGGGATTCAAAGTTTTCAAATGTTTGAAATCTTGTTCCGCTTGATCGGGATTCCAGGCACCTATGTGAGCTTTGGCTCTCCTGAATAAAGCTTTTTCATTATCTGTGAACAAATTTCATTTGTTACGGATCAATGATGGATCAAAATTGATTTGGTGTATCTTTTTTTCTTTTTATTTTATTTTCTAAGAAAAATCAACATTTATTATTGGTATAATCTAGGCTTATTTGGAAAAATGTATGATGTTTGTTGTAGATAAATTTTAGAGGTACAGTAACATTGATGGACAATTTTGCTGGAATGGGTTTCCAAATAGGGCAAAGGAGCGAGACAGGTGGAAGAAACTAGTTAAGTAAATGTCTTTAGGGAATCTCGATTGTTAGTATGTTGTAGGCTCATCGTAAAGAAGACAGGATAAAAGAGATTAAGTAAAAATGAAGTCAAGGACATCTGCATTCAGTGTGTAGGATAAATTGCTAAGTAGTCAAGAGAAATATAATGGTAATATTTACCTGGATCATATTGCAACACAGTGGAACAGTGTTCTATCACAGGATAGTAGTCAGCTTTGATGAGCTTGCATTGGGCATAGTTCAGTAATATGGGAAGTTTTATTTTATTCAAATTAATCCACTCATCATCGGTTTTTCTTTCCCTGAAATAAAATTAGTCATATTTACATGCTGGTTATTAACTATTATATCTGCAGTGGCGCAATGGTGGAATCCACTTGGTGTCAGATTTATAAAATGTATAACAACACGATAAACGGTAATTTAAAAAACCTAAAACACCCAACTGCCTTTCTGTGTAATTTTGAAAAGAAAAATTTAAAAAATCCGCCATTTTTTTTAAATTTTATGAATGCTGTGTCACTCACACAGTAAATACGAATCTAACGACACCTTTCTAGCTAAATCAGGGTAAAAAGGAACACATAACTAGGTTAACAAAATTGGTTGTACATAATCAAAGTCTATGCAATTGTGGCATATTTACTCGTTAATTTACCTAAAATATAAACTGAATTATACTAAAAAATTATATATATAACTTTAGAAGCCGAAACATTAAGTTTGTATAAATAGTAAATATAAATAAACTTCTCATTGTATAAACTTACCTATCAATGGCTAACTTTAATACATGTATAATTATATACATTTAAATAAATATACTACATTTCTAATATTGTATAATAAATATAATACAGTAGTAAAATATTGTTAAAAATAAATAAAATATACTTAGTAATATATACTGTATGTAGTCGGACATAAATCGGAAGGTGGTCGTGATCGTGGCCTGTAAATACAAACGAGTCCTCGATGATACGAGAGAACAAAGGCCTACGTCATGAGTACCTGCTGACCGGTCCGTTGCTAGCCAAGCGCCATCGGCAGTGCTTGCGCCGCATCTATTCAACGCAGACGCATATTGCTTTTCTCATACAGATTGTAGCTTACGCATACCTAGTGTTTACTTCGCTGACTATTGTTTCGAACTGTATTTCCTCTTCTTCTTTATGTGCCTAACTCTTCAGACTGTTTCTACTCTTGTGCTTTGCTATACTCGCTCTGTGAACTGTACCTGTGCTATCCAATAAACTGAAGAAATTGTGAAAGTGTTGTGTTTTCAATTACCAACCTCCACAAACTGGTGACCCACTGGAAGAACACGATTGGATCATTTTCAAGAAAGGTACGATAGTTAGAAGATATATTTAGTGCAAGAATGTCGGTACCAGCAGACAAAGAATCCACGTCGAATCAAAGTACCGAAGATGGCGGAAAGACATTTACACCTCACGATCTTTTCCGAGTCGGTGTCCGACTTCCCCCGTTTTGGCCCGAAGAGCCCGCCGTGTGGTTTGCTCAGATTGAAGGTAGCTTCGCCCTATCGAAAATTAAGGATGACGACACTAAATACCATTACGTCAGCGCCCAATTGGAACATCGATATGCTGCCGAAGTCAAAGACATTCTCGTGAATCCACCGGCCACTGGGAAATACGAAACACTCAAAGCGGAGCTTATCAAGCGATTATCTGCGTCAAGGGAGAAAGAAGTGACCCAACTCTTAATGCATGAAGAGCTCGGGGACAGGCGGCCATCGCAGTTCCTACGTCATCTGCGTCACTTAGCTGGCAAGAATATACCTGACGACTTCATACGAACAATTTGGACCAGTCGTCTACCTACTAGTCTACAGACAGTCATCGCGTCACAACCAGAGTCTACATTGCAGGCTCTCGCAGACCTCGCGGACAAAGTGCATGATTTGGTGCCCTCTACGCCCCAAGTTGCATCTGCCGACGCTGTACCAGGATCACTAGTAGCGAAACTCACCAGCCAAATTGCAGAACTCAGCCGCCAGATCAAGACCCTTACCACTAATGATTCTGGAAGATCCCGCGCGCGCCAACGAAGTAATCACAGCAATCAGTCTATCAAGAGTCGTACCCGCTCTCAATCAAGCTATCGCAAGTTCCCTAATTGCTTCTATCACAATAAATACGGCGATAACGCTCGCACATGCATCAAACCATGTGATTATCAGCAGGGAAAAGCCAGCGGCAGTCGCTAATGGCGACAAGTGATTGCCCCATTTCTTCTGGTCGCCTATTCATCACGGACCGCAACACAAAGACCCAGTTTCTGGTTGACACTGGCAGCGACCTCTGCGTCTTCCCTCGTACGGCCTTGAAGTCCAGACGACCAAGAACTTCTTATGAACTCTTCGCGGCAAATGGTACATCGATCCCCACCTACGGTTTCATACAACTCGATCTCAACCTTGGCCTTCGTCGAGTTTTCTTCTGGCGTTTCATCATAGCTGACGTCAGCAAGGCTATCATCGGCGCCGACTTATTGTCACATTATGGTTTGATAGTTGACTGTCGTAACCGCCGCCTCATCGATAACCATACTTCGTTGTCGACATCTGCAACTCCAGCCCATTCGTCAGACGCCATCTCCTCCGTTAAAACCGTTGTCGGTGAGTCAAGGTACACAGAGCTTCTTCGTGAATTTCCGGAGATCACAAGACCACCAGGCACTTATCGGGTTATCAGCCACAATACAGCCCACTACATACGGACCACGCCCGGCCCACCCGTTCACTGCACGCCCCGACGACTAGATCCGGAGAAACTTAAGATAGCCAAGCAAGAATTTAACGACATGCTGAAAGCTGGAACAGCTAGACCATCAGAAAGCCCATGGTCGTCTCCCTTGCACCTAGTACCCAAGAAGGATGACGGTTGGCGACCATGCGGTGACTACCGAGCGCTGAACGCACGCACAATTCCGGATAGATACCCTATCCGCCACATCCAGGACTTCACCCAGAACATTTCAGGTTGCAAAATCTTCTCCAAAATTGACCTCGTTAAGGCCTACAACCAAATTCCCGTTAATCCCGAGGATATTCCGAAGACCGCCATCACAACACCGTTCGGAATGTTCGAATTTCCTTACATGACCTTCGGACTACGAAATGCAGGCCAGACATTCCAACGGTTTGTCGACGGGATGACCAGAGACCTAGATTTTTGCTATAGTTATTTGGACGATTTTTTAATATTTTCCCCGGATGTGGAAAGTCATTTTCAGCACTTGCAGACTTTATTCACTCGCCTGAAAGCATTCGGAATGGTTATTAATCCTTCCAAGTGCGTATTTGGAGCAGAAGAGGTAACATTCCTTGGATGCATAGTATCATCGGCTGGCATCAAACCCATTGATAGTAAGGTGGAAGCTATCAGGCAGTATCCCATCCCTAAAAACGTGAGGGAACTAAGAAGATTTCTGGGGATGATAAATTTTTATCGAAGATTCCTCAAAGATGCTGCCAAATCACAAGCCTTACTTCACGACCTACTCACAGGAACCGTCAAAGGATCTCACCCCGTGTCACTAGCTGGTGACACGCTGACTGCCTTTGAAAACTGCAAACAAAGTCTTTGCGATGCAGCACTTTTAGCGCACCCAGACATGAACGCTAAATTGGCCTTGGTCACAGATGCTTCAGATACCACTGTAGGCGCAGTTCTGCAACAACACGTCAATAAGGAGTGGCAACCGTTAGCTTTCTTTAGTCGTAAGATCAATTTAGCACAAAAGAAATATTCACCTTACGACAGAGAGTTGCTCGCTATATATGAAGCTATAAGACACTTTAGACATTTGGTGGAAGCACGTCATTTTACGGTTTTTACAGATCACAAACCGATTTGTTTTGCCTTTCACCAACGCAAGGACAAATGTTCACCGCGACAATTTCGCCATCTGGACTTTATATCCCAATTTACTACGGACCTGCAACATATATCCGGGAAAGACAACGTTGTGGCAGATGCCCTCTCTAGAATAGAGGAACTGGTTCAGCCCGTCGACTTGGAACACGTAGCTTTGTCACAAATCTCAGACAAAGAGCTCAAGCAGATCCTAGAAGGCGATACTTCACTTAAACTGGCCAAGATAGTCATACCTGGAACACGGACAGAGTTATACTGTGACAAATCTACGCAGACACCTCGCCCGTTTATACCTGCTGAGTTAAGACTACAAGTGTTCAACAGCTTACATTCTCTCAGTCACCCAGGGATTAATGCCACAACTAAATTGGTTACAGATAGATACGTCTGGCCTAACATTAATAAGGATTGTCGTGAATGGACGAAATCATGTCAAGCTTGTCAAACCACCAAAATTACACGGCACGTCATACCATCATTTGGCTCGTTTAATCTGCCACGAGCCAGATTCCAGTACATCCACATCGACTTGGTCGGCCCATTACCACCATCGGATGGCTTTCGATATTGTCTCACCGCTGTCGATAGATTTACGAGATGGCCTGAGGCAATACCACTAGTCGACATAACGGCAGAAACAGTCGCCAAAGCTTTCGTCGCAAACTGGATTGCCAGATATGGATGCCCCGCCGTGGTAGTCACAGACCGCGGTAAACAGTTTGAATCTGCCTTAATGAAGCAGCTCGCTGAACTTGCTGGATTCCAACGTAACAGGACCACTGCATACCACCCTGCAAGTAATGGTATGGTTGAGAGGATGCACAGGCAGCTGAAGACGGCAATTAAATGTCACGGGAGTCAAAATTGGACTGAAAGCTTACCTTTAGTTTTGCTTGGGATGAGAACTGCTTTCAAACCCGATATACAAGCCTCACCCGCCGAACTCTTATATGGCGAGGCACTGAGATTGCCCGGAGAATTTCTCCAATCCTGCAAAACCACTCAAACGTCAGATATTGTTGACTTTACAACCCGACTTCGTTCCATGATGTGTACTCTTCGCCCTCAGCCAGCATCACGACACTGTGGAAGAAATATCTTCGTCTTCAAAGACTTACCGTCTGCAACCCATGTTTATGTCAGAGATGACAGCGTGAAGGGACCCCTGCAGCCAGCGTATTCCGGACCTTACAAAGTTATCCAGAGAGGTGATAAAGTTTATAAATTGCTGATCAAGGGCAAAGAACAGACCGTTACAATAGAACGTCTGAAACCAGCTTATTCACTTACCTCTGATGCACAGCCCGAGAAGACGGAGACAGCAGCATCTGAAAACCTGCAAGAAAATGTCAAACTTACCTTAACCAGGACTCGCTCAGGAAGGGAGGTCAAATTTCCTGACTACTATCGCCCGTCCTAGGCCGGTCTCTGGGGGGGAGAACTGTGGCATATTTACTCGTTAATTTACCTAAAATATAAACTGAATTATACTAAAAAATTATATATATAACTTTAGAAGCCGAAACATTAAGTTTGTATAAATAGTAAATATAAATAAACTTCTCATTGTATAAACTTACCTATCAATGGCTAACTTTAATACATGTATAATTATATACATTTAAATAAATATACTACATTTCTAATATTGTATAATAAATATAATACAGTAGTAAAATATTGTTAAAAATAAATAAAATATACTTAGTAATATATACTGTATGTAGTCGGACATAAATCGGAAGGTGGTCGTGATCGTGGCCTGTAAATACAAACGAGTCCTCGATGATACGAGAGAACAAAGGCCTACGTCATGAGTACCTGCTGACCGGTCCGTTGCTAGCCAAGCGCCATCGGCAGTGCTTGCGCCGCATCTATTCAACGCAGACGCATATTGCTTTTCTCATACAGATTGTAGCTTACGCATACCTAGTGTTTACTTCGCTGACTATTGTTTCGAACTGTATTTCCTCTTCTTCTTTATGTGCCTAACTCTTCAGACTGTTTCTACTCTTGTGCTTTGCTATACTCGCTCTGTGAACTGTACCTGTGCTATCCAATAAACTGAAGAAATTGTGAAAGTGTTGTGTTTTCAATTACCAACCTCCACACAATAAAGGTCTAAAATAGAATACAGTTTTATATAATTAAGCAAGAAGGCATACGGTCCCTGATGGTAAGTGGTCATCATAGCCCACTTTACAGTTGTATACAACCACTGCCAGGTAGAATTCATAGATTTGATTATAAAAAACTTTGAGACAAATTTAAACTTGTTGACAAATAGCTTGCATACCTAACCATTAGCTGTTCACAAATAGCAATCGCTTGACTATAAGCATCTTCGGCTTCATCATACTTCTTCTGTCCATACAATTTGTTGCCTTTCTCCTTGAGAGTGGGAATGAGGTCGAGCCTCTCTTGCACATTTAACTGCCAAACTTCTCTCTCATATTCATTTGATCTTTCCACTTTTAGTAGCTCTGAAAACCACATAAATGTCAATAGTGAATTATTGGTTAACTTTACACAGCTATAAATCAATGTTTAATGTTAAAAAAAGAATTACATAACCACAGATACCTAAATCCCCGTTCTAGGTCAGGGCTATACATAATTTTGAATATAACTACTAACAATTATAAAATTCTGTTTTATCATGTCAATTCACAAGTGTCCAGCATATAAGTACTTCGGAACCAAGGGAATATTTTAATTATGAGAAGGTGCAGTACTATTTCAATAAGCAGCTACCACCAAAGAGTAACCTTTTTTAAAAAAGAAGTGATATTTACCAATAATAAATTCAAGGTCACAAGGGTTGCCAATCAACTCATCTAAATCCGGATATCCAATGCCTTCTGTGTGCAGTGTCATGGTGCAAGAGTGCTTAATTGTGTGAGCTTCTTTGCCCAAGTCTCGTAGGGTCTTTGAAACAAATGGATAACTGTACACCAGCTGAAAAATAACAAATTCTTTTAAAAATCCACTTGCAATGAGTTTAATACCATACAAAACTATTGCATAAAAATAACATAATAAGTGTGCAAACAAATTTCCAATTAACTATAAAATGCGCCATGAACAGCAATTGTTAAAAGCTTTTAATCCAAGCAACATTGGGATATTTTCAATGAGTTTACCAGGGTATAGATATGGTAGTGCAGGGTAGTATACACTTACTTGCGACTCTAAGGAAATGTTAGCATGCCTATTATAGATATAATGATCTCATTATCATTAATCATAATAAGCATTAGTAGACATCAATTTTAAATTACTACTATACTAAATGAGACAGTTCTCGCATCAAGCAGTAGCAAGCCAAGGTAGATGAATTACTGTAAATATTACCCAGAATGACATGAATGATAATGATAACTCATACAAGAATAAAATTATCTACCACACATGCAGCAGTCAAGCGTCAGTTCGTGAATTATATTGACACTTAAAGTAATTTGTAACCTGCCTCTTTTTTAACTCGAAAACTAGCCACTTCGCCAACAGCCATCATTTTCACAATGGTTTCCCAAACTTCCAACTTGAACTTATGACCAATTACTAAAACCATAGGTTCCTTCTTCCCAATTTTCTTACTATCGTCAACTAATATTCTCTTGGTTCCTAATTTCCATGTTTGAAAGTGGAAATGGGCCTGTAATCATAGTTTTATACACATAAATTCATTCAAAATTCAATCTAGCTCTGCTAGTAGGACTACGTAGGTACTTACCTTACTCCCTTCTGCAATAGGTATATATTTTTGTCCAGCATGTAAAACATTTTTTACTATAGGAGCTTCTGAACCCATTGTAGCAATTATTATTTAATTTAGGGCCTATCCACAGAATTAAATTCAAAATTAAACAACAAACAAAAAAAACAAAACAAGCACTCGACCATTTTATTTATTAAAACTGACAGTGAGTGACAGGCATAAACGTCAATGTCGGAAACACAGAATACTATATACCCTAGGTCGGAAATGGAATTCGTAGAGATGAACGAGGTCATAATTACGCTGACAAGGGATTCGGGACGGTGCACCCTGGGTGACAGTTAACAACTCCCTGGTAGTCGGGGTCTTGTTGACTGTCGGCCAATTTCTGCCAACTGCCCACTCCACCGCCGTCTATGATGAGACGGCGAATGGATGTGGGTCTGGGCGATTTGGGGAGTGGGCCGAACGGCCAAAATGAGGGGGCCGAAAGGCCATGGCTGGAGGGCGTCGTGGTAGAATGCTTACGCGACCCCATGGCGCCCTCAACAGCCGGTGCGGAAACGCCGGAGGGGTTTTAGTGGGTATTCCGGGCTGACTAGCAGCCCGGCGAGTCCCACACTTTGTGCGTAAATGCATTTCCCCTCCGTTAACAAAAAAAAAAAAAAAAAAAGGTCATAATTACAGTTTAACATGGACTTTGTATTATAAACAGGACTGAGTACTTCTGCAAATTTGCATAGAGGCAAGACCGAGCCAAGCGAAATAGAAATAGTGGTGGAACCTGTCTCTTTCTAGCAAATACAAGCTTTATCCACAGACGTATAAGACGTACACAGACGGAACATAAGATAATAGTTATACTTATGTAGCAAGTAATTGTTGTTATCCTTTTCTCACGTATTCAGATATATATGGCGATATCTCTTTTTTACACCTGTAGCAACATTCACTCACACATAGATATTAAGCTACGCGTGGCAATTTTTGGCCGTGACGCCATTTTGTAATCTACGTTGTTGGATCGGTAACCATTAAAAATAATAGAAATGATACCGTATAAATGATCTCAAATCATGCATTCCACACAACATTCATACATTCCTTGAAATCATGGGGAGCATTATCGTAAACATCTTACCCTAGACTAGATACAGCCCAGGCTGCATAGTTTTGCATGTGTGTGTTTGTGCTACGCTAAGTAATAGCATACCTTCCGTCTGTTTACGTCTTATATGTCTGTGGCTTTATCACGTTGGTACTTGTGTAAAATAGGGTGCCACGCTCCTCTGGAAAAAAGGAGAAAGGCGGTACATACTTCATGCAAATTTTTTTCAGACGTAATCAAATGTTCCGAGTGTGGACATGCTAACCTCCTCCCAAGTAGTTCTGTGCAGACTTTAAGGAAGTTGAAGTCTAGTCGAAAATAAGGTTTCGTACGACATGTCTCCCCTATTGGCTCCCTCGGGGAAGACAAGGAAACTTTACTAGTGGCCTTGGCTCCACTAGACAAGCAGGACTAATGGCTGAACGTAATACGCCAAGTGTTGTCCACTCCAATTAGGCACATCTGCTGTTGCTTAACTCGCGTAATCGTCACCAACATTTACGTCGCGCTAAGCGATCTAGCTAGCTACTTATGTGCAGTATTTAAAAAGCTTAAAATATTTTGTCCCAAATAAAAACATTATCATGGTTACCCTATTAAAAAGAGACAGATTCCTCCACTATTTTTATCTTTTTCTGCTTGGGTTTTAGGTCACAGAGCTCAGTCCTGTTAAATATATTAAGTACATGCAGTTTAATTATTTCCAGGACTGTACTAATTTATTTATTTTTATTAAATTGTTAGGCAGTTCGCACACGGCGCTATTCCGATGAAAATTGAGTATACTACCAGTTGCACGAGAGTATCTTTCATACAAAATCAGCTATGTCCGCAGACGACGCGATTCGTGCGACGCTACCCTGTCATACTTAGTACGCGACTCAAGTTGCATCTCAGTTCTTAGAAATAAAATAAATAGCTCATGGTCAAAATCAATTTTTTACACAGAAATAAGATTTAGTAGAAGTGGCATGTAGACGTGTCCTGTGTGCCAAAGTTAAGCCTCACCAGGACAGGTTTAATGGCACATGGTACTTCTATCTAATCTTATTTCTGTGGATTTTCGCTATTTCGGTATAAACCCTGAATTGGATTAAAACCTGGGTTTTGCCCGGGTTCTTACCGTGGTAGGATAAAAACTAAGACCCCTCCCAATTATCACCCGATAAAAATCCATTTAGCGGGGCAAAACTAATGAAAAAAAAATATGGTTGAATGGAATTAAGAGATCATGGTAACCCATCTGAACCATCAATCTTCATAATTCACGTATTGTCTATGCCTAATTGGTCACAACTGGCAACACTCCACGAACCTTCATTTCGTTTGATTCATTCTTTCATTGATTTCATTCATTCATTTATTTGCTTGCTAGTGGTGCGTACCTATGGTGTTTTCGTGGTGTTTTAAACAATAATTATTAGGAGAAACACTTTAAATTCAACTTTTACGTTGAATAAAAGTATTGCGCTTTAATTTCCACGTCAAAATGGCTGATTTTCTGGAGTCTGAAGCAGAGGAAAGCGACGTGAGTAGTGCAGTTTATAGTTTTATTGTGAATGTACTTTGACTGATTTCCTTCCATAAAAGATACAAGCTTTTATGTGCATTTCTCTTTGCATTTATCTTTTTAGGTCGATTCTGAAGAAGACCAGGGACCAACAGAGCGCAAGAAACCCAAGCGCAAAGCGGCGGTTCAAAGCGACGATGAGGATGAAGAGGAAGAAGGTACTCTATACATATTGTCCACGTTTATGTTGTCAACAAGTTATTTAATGAAATTTCAATGTAAAAATGCTATTACATATCCGTTGGGATTTCATGTTAGAGCGTCGGATAAAATAACGAACAAATTTGAGTATAACTAACCTCACAAATTATTTGGGACCTGACATACTTTCTGTTAACCATCGAGATATATGTACTAACGTACTAGAGAAGACACCGCACGTCCTTACTTCGTCCCATTCAACTGCGGCGAACGCGCCGTAACTCACTTAGTCGCTTGCTAGTTGTTTCGGGCCTTGTGCTTCCGACAATTAAAAATCAAAAACACTGTGAGAATCTTTAAAAAATGCCTTGGTGTGTGTTGAGGTATTGTAGCAATAATTCAAACCACACGGCAAAGTGCAAAGGAATAACTTTTCATCGGTAAGTAATCTAATTTCACTGTTTTAAATGTATATACGACCAATATAATTGCCGAGCACCATTTTAAATCATTCGTCATAGACTAACTTATACACAGTGTAATGTATGTAGGTCGTAGGTAGATTAGTTTAACTGATATAATGCCAAGAGAATATTAAGTGAATATAAATGTTAAGTGATGAAAAGAGAAAACTAATTAGGTACTAAAGACAAAGTTAGTCCGATAATGAAAACTGTATTTATCTAACATGTTCCTAATTAAATAGGTACTAATCCAAATTCAAATTATAAATTTTTGTTTTTTTAAGTACCATATTTTATGAATGTTTTTCCCCGCATATATGTATTTATCAATTTCATCATTTAGTAGTTTTATCAATAGAGAGTTCAATGTGTTTCAGTAACTTCGAAAACGAGTTAATTATTAACTATAGGTGAAGGCAGCGTAATTGTAAAATATACCATCAAAAGCATATTGTTTGATTTGTAAATAAGAGATTGTTTTTTAACCAAGATGGATAGAAAATAAATTGCCAGTTACTGATAAATCTAAATAAACTCCAAACAAAAATGGTCTTAGATTTAGCCAAAAAAACTTACACTACGTCAAATAGACAAAAGATAACTAAACTCACATCGTTTAATTATTAAAGGGAAGAAATAAAAATGACACAAAAAGCAATTTGTCTTTTTTTATTATATTGGAACCACATAGGTAAAATACCTACATTGTCCATTCTGTACCGTACCTGCCATTATCTATTAGGGCAGACATCTTTGAAAAAAATACATGTTTGTAGCAAATGTAGTGCTGCATTTTTGAATGTTTTGAGATGAATTATTGTTTCAGTGCTGCAGCGGCTAAAATGATAAAATATCAAAAAAGGAACAATGCAAATGTTCTACGTAGCTTCTCTAGTACGTTAGTACATATATCTTGAAGCTGTTAACTGACTTTTTGTTCGTTCTTAGATGACGAGGAGCGTCTCAGGGAAGAGTTGAAGGATTTGATAGACGACGCGCCTATAGAAGAGTCAGGTAGTGATGGAGAAGATTCAGATGCTAGTGCAGGACCTAAGAAGAGAAAGAAAAGTGATGATGAGTTGGATGATCGATTAGAAGATGAAGATTATGACCTTATTGAGGAGAATTTAGGTGTCAAAGTTGCAAGGGTAAGACCATATATGTAGTTGGAATTTATGTACAATTTTACAATATGGCATTAAGGTAACCTGTAAAGATAGAGTAAGTTTTGTTCAATATTTTTTTTTTTCAATTATTTACAAAGGTTTCACACATAGATTTGCTGATTTAATTATAGGGCTATATGCTCTTTATGGATGTTTTCTTTACGCTTCTTGATCATGACCTTGTTAATTACATGTTTAAGTATATAAAATTAAATATATAAAAATAATTATTAAAAAAAATTGATTCAAAATCCACTGTTCCACAGAATAAATTTAAACGTCTCCGTCGCCTTGAAGATGATGACAGTGATAACGAAGGTGCAGACGACCCTGAACTGGAGAGGGAAGTCATTGCTGAGAAGCTGTTTGTTGGTGGATCTGATGAGGTAAGTAATTAATCATTTCTCAAAGTATTGCCTCCCATACTACTGAGTATGGCGAGATAGAAGGGTCGCATTTTGGTATTTGCTAGTAGCTTTAGTGAGGGTGTGTTACATATAAACTAAATCTAGGTACTTGTAATTTATTAGTGTGAAAAGTTACAATTAGGTACTAGATTAAATAAAACAGTGAAATTTTTCTCCTTATCTCATGTTAAATCAATCTTCTGCATCAGAACCACACAAGTTCCTAATTAGTTTTAATCCACTACATGTGTTTTTTGATCAACTGCTTCTTTTTTGTCATAACAGGAAGATGAAAATCGTTCAGAACCGGCACCACAGAGGGGAGAAGCGGAATATGATGATGAGAATGAGGACATGGAGTCAGACGCCGATGACTTCATTGTCGATGATGACGGGCGGCCGATCGCTGAGCGGAAGAAGAAACGCAAGCCTATATTCACAGATGCGTGAGTATCATCTATTATTTCAGGTTCAGCTTAGGTGGCACATGGGCTGTATCTATTTATAGTATTTTATAAATTTTATAAATATCATATTAATCCTGTAATTAATTGTGTTTTTAATACAAATTTATATTGTTTTTTATTTAGATCCCTACAAGAAGGTCAAGACATATTCGGGGTGGACTTTGATTATGATGAGTTTGAGAAATATGGCGAGGAGGACTATGAGGACGAAGATGACGAGGATCTTGATGAATATATTGAGGAAGAAGATGAAGAAGGTTAGTTTTAATGCTGTAATTTATTCACTAGGAATAAGAGGAGTTGTAAGCATGACCAGATATACACTCGTTTAATGCTGATTTTGATTAAAAGTTGATTTGGTCTTAATGTTTTGGACACATTATCTACAGGTAATAAAATTAGAGAAAGAACTGGTATATATTTGAGTTAACTCAATAATTTAACCATCCAAACATTTTTAAATTTTTACATTTTATATTGTAATCGTAATTCAAAATGGAAATGTTTTCAGGCGACAGACGGAGAGCCAAAAAAGGCAAAGCTAAGCGGCCCAGCAAGAAGTCTATATTTGAGATATACGAGCCGAGTGAGCTCAAGAGGAGCCACTTCACCGACTTGGACAATGAGGTGTGTATTGTATTTTTAGACCCTCCTTCCACTTAGATCCAACAGTGGATCCAAGAATACTTTTTTCTCCTCTTCAGGATTTATAGACATGTTTATTTAAACTTTATTGTACGAATATAAATTGTATCGAATCATTTAAATATGGCAGATTATATTTTGGTCCAGCATAATTGCCACAATATTATTTGATAATGAGGTGCTTGTGATGGATAGGTACAATTGTAAGGTCTCTATTGAGAAGAGCATAGCTCATTTTATTTATCAAGTCTACTGCTGAACATAGCACCCATAGTGATCTGTGGAGAGTGTCTTTCTGCAATGTGAAGAAGATCTTAACTAGATTTTTGATAAATCTATAAAAATATGTACTTGGTTGTTGGGAAATAAAGTCTTAACCTGTGTCTTGCTTGAATTTAGCTAATTAATCAGTATTCGTTAAATAACGAGTGCACATTAAATAACTAATTATTTTAAGTAGACATTAATAAATGGTCCTTATAAGTTGTGACCCAATTACCCTTTTAAGTAATAATCAATTAATGATCCTAAATTAGTAAAAGTAAATTAATTATAAGCATTGCAAATTCCCAATTTTCTTTTTGATTTCAACATTATTTAATAAAATCACAGAAAAATACATTTATAATTATTTTTAATGATGAAATAAATACTTATTTTGGTTTTTCATGGGTTTCCAATAGATTCGTAAAACGGACATCCCCGAGCGCATGCAAATCCGCGAAGTGCCGATAACACCAGTGGAAGAGGGAAGCACAGAATTGGCAGATGAGGCAGAATGGATCTACAAACAAGCCTTCCTCAAGCCTCCGGTGTCCAAGGCAGACTCACAGGAAGCCAGGGAGAGGTCTCGCAGGTAACGTGTCTTGCGTGTTTAACGTAGCCGCTATTATTTTTAAAGATCATTTGACAGGCATTCATTCATATCGAGTGGGTTACATAGCCAATCGACCCTGGTAACAGTTACAATAAACAAAGAACTATAATACAAGTACGATTTAAATTGACACTCTGATCAGTGTGATTTTATTTCACACTAGCTTTTACCCGCGGCTTCGCTCGCGTGTAAACCTCCTTTGGGAACATGATGTTTTCCAGGACCAAAAGTAGCCTATGTCACTCTCCAGGTCTCCAACTATCTCCACAAAAAAATCACACCAATCCGTTGCTCCGTTTTAACTTGAAAGAAGGGCAAACAAACAAACACACTTTCACATTTATAATATTATTATGATTCCAAATAACACCCACAATGTTAAAAAAAGTAAAAAAATTTTTAGGCAACATACTTCACAATAAAAATTAAAATATTTTTTTGTTAATAATCCTTACAATTCCATTTTTTCTTATGATTTAATAGTGAAATGTTTATACAGAGGTTCAAGCACCATCACCAAGATCCGGCAAGCTCTGGACTTCATGAGGAACCAGACGTTGGAAGTTCCTTTCATAGCGTTCTACCGCAAGGAGTATGTGCAGCCCGAACTCAATATCAATGACTTGTGGAAGGTTTACAAGTACGACGCTAAGGTGAGAATCCCTACAAAATGCATACATACCGCAGAAATAAGATCAGGTAGAAGTGCTATGTGGGCGTCTTTTGTGTGCAAAAGTTAAGCCTCGCCTTGCTTGTGCTAAAGTAAGCAGGCTAAACTGGCCGACACATGACCTAACTTAATCTTATTTCTGTGATACATAGTAGGGGTTGGCAGTGACTATGGATTTATGCTGCAAAATGATATAATTTTGATAGATTATCAACACTTTTAAAAACAGATTAGACAATTTTATAAACTTTCGAAACTTCAAGATGCACACGCATCAGCTAATTTAAGCTGCTAGTGTGTGTTCAAAAATATAAATATATCAATAATTAGTAGTGTCAGCTTCAGCTATAGTTTTAATTTAAATCTTTCATGAACTATTATATTATTATTCCCAGTGTCAAAAGATTATCAAACCATCTCGTTCACAGTGGTGCCAACTGAAACAGCGCAAGGAGAATCTCCTAAAACTATTGGAGAACATGAGAGACTATCAACTGGACAAGGTGATGCAAAACCCCGACGCGCCCATTCCCGAGAATATGAGACTGATCAAAGATGAAGATATTGAAAGGTGTGTAGACAGAATGCTGTTGCAGAAAGATTATAACTTTGGTGTTTGTTAGGCATGTTAAGCCATTGTTTCCGGCTACTAGAGATGTGTAACTCAGGAGTGAATCGAGTTAAAGATCAAATCTTTCAAAAGATGCATAAAAATATTTAAATCCCTTCATTATGAAATCAATCTTTAAATCCTACCAAATACATTTTTAAATCTATGAGTGTATGCTTCAATATACTGTTACGAGCTCGGGGTTCGCAATTTGGAGAAAAACACCTGATGACTTTTAAAAACGTTTATTCCCACAAGGATGGTCGCCGACGTCACTTCACTTCACTTATCACTAACAATGTCCCAAACACTTGCTAATCACAGTCAATATAACTTGCCGAGGTCGCTTGTATCACTTTGTTATTCGCTCCGGATATCGCTTCTTGATCGCACTTGTAGCTCAGTTAAATTAGAACTGCCCTCCTGAGGCACCTTCCGATATTTATATGGCCCGGGAAACCCGCTCCATAAGTTTCTAGAAAGATCACAACTACTCCGGAATAGAGAGAGAGGGATACCCTCTGTCTCGTTCCCTTAGTACATACTAGAAGTGCGAGAGTGAGACAAAGCAATATGTCAGAGCGAGATAATCGATGTACTAGATCGTTCGCGATATTATTCCCGTATGGAAACACGCGACAATTGTACGAGAATTTTCCGCGGACAGCGCTACTCAAACTTCCGCGGACCGCATTTTATTTTTATTTATTTTTGATTTCGTAACAATACATAACAACTGTCATCATCAATCCAGGCTTTTCAGTGTCCCAGTGCTTTTACGGTTACATTGTTAATTCTGCTTGCTGAAATAGCACTATTTATGGTCTCGCATCGCTCCTTGGTTTATTTTAGCTATTTTACTACAAAAGACGAAAGTTATAATTTGTTTTTACTTTCACCAGGTTGAAGAATGTACAAACGCCGGAAGAACTTCGCGACGTACACACACATTTCCTACTGTATTATTCTGGAGACCTGCCAGAGATGCAGAAAGTGCAACGCGCTAAGGAGAAAAAGAAAGAGTTGGAGGAGAAAAAGTGAGTATTCATACACGTATTCTAAGAAGTATAAGATTTTCAAACCAAGATTAATAGATCAGTATTACCTAAAATACTATGAGCCCATACTGCGTGAAACGAGATACTTTCCATTAAAACTATTGGCGGTAGTTTTGTATTCTTATGACATCACAGACAAATGTTAACAACCTGCGTAAAATGATTCAAACGTTCAGTGTAAAATAAATCAGTAACAAACGCGATAAAAGCCGTATGAAGATAGTAATATAATGAAGTGTATTTATTGTTCTTAAAGGAAGTCTTCATATTTAATTCTGTAACAAAATGTGGGAGTACGGGTGTACTTTTTATGACTTATCATTTTTGAGCAGTGTTGAATTATTGTGTTTTGTTTAGGATAACAAGTTATATATATGATCGCTCGGAAACAAAGAAACTTTTATTGAACATAATTGGTTGTTTCTCCAGAAAATTTGCGCGTGAAGAAGCGGAGAAGAACGGCGAAGATCCCGAGGAAGCCGCTGCCGAAGCGGAAGCGCGCGCGACTGAAGAAGAAGAACCCACCGACGTGAAGTATGCCGTGCGATCCGGACGGTACGAACTTTGTAGGAAGACCGGCATCGGTAAGAAATTTACCTTATTTGTTTGTAATATTTTTATTGTAAGAAGGTTTTAGGCATGAAATTGGATGGGTGTAGATATGTTGATCAAAGAAAAGATAGATGGATTGCGTGAGGGCTGATATAATACTCTGTTGAGAGACGAAATGTGTGAAGATCGAAGCAATTGGAAAATGTTAACATGCTGTACCAGCACCACATCAAAGTGGGAATAGAAGCCCGATGAAGAAATTCTGGTACTTCTTTGGAGCTGTCTGTGTATGTATAAACGGCTGATAATTATAAAAATATAATTATATCTGTCTAGTTAACATGTTAGTCGACAATGGTAAAACACATTGAATATTTTCAGAACCACTGGTGAAGAAATTCGGTTTGACACCGGAGCAGTTTGCTGAAAATGCGCGAGACAACTACCAGCGACACGAAGTGGAGCAACAGCCCGTGCCGCCCGTTGAGGCCGCCGCTGAATACGTAAGAGATTCTCATTCTTCTCCATTAGTGTTGAAGAAAATAGCTCACACTTTTCAACAGGTTGCTGAGAATATGTGAGACAACTCATTTATATTAAGTTAGTTACATGGTCAATCGATCCTGTACTTACATCACCCTTAGATATAGATGTCTTAAGTTTTTCAGAACCCGCTTTCGTTTTCCAAAGTTCCTATAAAGTAAAATTATTAAAAGTTTATCTATTTCATATATTTTATTAAAAAGTTTTTGAAATTTCGTGTTTAAAATGTGGGGGGCTCGAATGATATAAAACGAAAATAATTTATCGGTCGGGGAAAAAATGATAAATTATACAATTGATGACATTGAGTACGCATCTGCATGTGATTTAACGCGAACAGATTGAAATTGATGCTGACGGTAAACGTAGCGAAGCCCGTACAGATTGGCAAAGATCTCCATTTCCTTCAAAATATCTCTGTATCTCGCTATAAAAGCAAGTAAAATATGGAATGAATTTATTACAGACAAGCAAAACCGGGTCAGCGGAGGAAGTCCTCCGTCGCGCAGTGTACATGTGCGGGGTACAGTTGGCTCACGAGCCGCTGCTGAGAGCCACACTGCGTGACACGTTGCGAGAGCGAGCTACCATCAACGTCAGGCCTACGCAGCGCGGCTTGAAGGAGATCGACGAGAACCACGCCTGTTTCAGGTATCTTTGATGACTTCCTCTTGATAAGCAGGCAAGTCGCTAAAACTATAGGAAGTGACAAATGCAGAACTAACTTATACTTTTTCAACACATTTGCAAGATGTCTTTTATTTAATTGTAATTAGGTCATTAATTAAAACAGGGGGTTGTAAATAACACGTTGTTTATATTATAATCGCACTTGTAAAGTAATGGTTTCCATGGACACGGTACATTTTTATTTTAATGTGTGCCAAGAGGATTTTAAGTGTCAGACCAATTTATTGTTTTTGCAAAAAAATATAAACTATTTTTGCTTCCAAATGATAAATCGACACAAAATTTTATATTTATATTTATTTTACTGAACATTAGCCGTATTGAACTACAAATATTAATTTAAGTGTAGAAAAATTAATAAGGGCTATAAAGGACTTGTTCCCATGACCGTAAAACCCATTGCTAAAAAAATACTATCAGGGTCTGCTCTGTCTGTATCAGTGGCGCCATTTTTGAATCTATTTGTTTTTGTATTTAATTTACTTTTAATAACAAATGTCAATTTAATTAAGGGAAGAATACCAAAATTTGACTCCACCAAATATACTAAATCCAGGCCAAAATCGAATTTTGTATGAGTGGGCCGACTATAGCTACTTAACTTAAATCTTCAAAGGCAGAAATAAAGACGAAGTGTGAACAAAGCTTGAAAACAGAATCAAGAACTACATATGTATGTATTTGGAGATACCTAGCAATCCAAACACACAAGCCCAATTTTACTCTAATAGTGTATCTAATTGTGAAAAGTGTTCAAAGTGTACCAACAAAAGATAATGTGAAGAAATGTTTTGATATCGCTTGAGAACTTTTAACAATTGTGTAAATAATAAAAAGTTAATACTTAATATAAGCATTCGCCTGTTTCGTAAATAATGACCAACTTGGCACTCTTGTTTCATTAATCTACTATTTCATGGTTGTGTGTCTGGCTCACATTTGGACAACTTGTGTATTATACTGTAAATACAGTGGGCCATAGCAATATCCATACTATCCCATCCATACTAATATTTATGATAAATGCGAAAGTTTGTCATCTGCCTGTTACGCTTTCACGGCCAAAACGCTGAAAAGATTTTAATGAAATTCGGTATGAATATAGTTGAAGACCCGGGGTCAAACATAGGCTACTTTTTGACGCAGGCGGAGCTGCGGGACAAAGCTAATGATAAATAAATTTGTCGAGCTATCCTGACTCTGGTGGTTTATTTTCAGCCTAAAATACCTAAAGAAAAAGCCAGTCCGCGATCTAACCGGCGACCAATACCTGAAGCTGACGATGGCTGTTGAAGATAAGCTTCTGGAGATGAACATCAGTGAGAACATTGAGGGCAACACCGGCCCGAGCTATTTGGAGGAGCTCAAACAACTTTATCAAAAGGTAAGGTGATTGCATGTGTGAAATGGGTGATGTAGCTTTTGGGCGCAAATTCTCTCGCCTTTAAAGAGATAAGTCAAATGCTAGATTTCTCTAAAAACATGGCAGATAACTACAGAAAATCTTATACGTGGGGCGCACTATAAGTTTCCGGAAAGAATATGAAAAAATACTATTAAAGGTACAAAATTAATTTATTGTTTTTCAAAATAATCTCCCTTGGCGTCTATGCACTTTTTCATTCGATGAAACCAGTTTTGAAAACTTTTGTGCCACTCCTCTGTGGTGACCTCTGAAACGTGTTTTTCATACTCCTCGACAGCCTCTTCTGGTGATGAAAATCGTTGACCGCGTAATTGGTTCTTAATTTTTGGGAACAGAAAAAAGTCACAAGGTGCCAGGTCGGGACTGTATGCAGGATGACTCATGAGTTCTACATTTTTCGCCTTCAAAAAGTCGTTTGTCTGTCTGGCCGTGTGAGAACTAGCATTGTCGTGGTGCAGGATGATACGGCGTTTACGGTTATTTTTACGGAGTTCGTCAATAACTTCCGGCAAACAAATGGTCGTGTACCAGTCACTATTCACTGTACGACGATTCTCTAAAGCAACAGTAGCCACGTGTCCAGTTTTATTAAAAAAAGAAGCAATCATCCGCTTAGATGCACTTTTCACGCGCGCCACTTTGGTTGGTTTCGGCTCATCTTGAAAGACCCATACGCTCGATTGCTGCTTTGTTTTGGGATCGTAGCAATAAATCCATGTTTCGTCACCTGTTACTATGTCCCACACCAAATTTGACGCACCTTCGTTGAATCTGGTAAGCATGCCATGCTTACCTGCACCAAGTGACGCGGTCCGTTTTTTGAGCCTCGGTCAAGTTGTGTGGGATCCACCGCGAGCACAGCTTTCTCACACCCAAATGTTTGTGTAGGATTAATTGTATTTGACTCATGCCTATTTCTAAGGATGCGCGAATTTCATGGTAGGTCACATGCCTGTCTGTTTACGTACGGCATTGATGTTTTTGTTGGTCACAGCGGTGGACGGCCGACCATCGCGAGATTCGTCACTGAGATTGATACGACCACGTTTGAATTCTGCAAACCAGCTATAAACAGTTGTCTTGCATGGTGCTTCATTGCCAAAAGCTGTTTCAAGCCGAGCGATGCTCTGTTGAGCTGTCAAATTACACTTAAAATCGTAGAAAATCATACTACGAAAATTTTCCCGAGTTAAATCCATGTTGATGCAGACACACAATTTTTTAAATGGCGCCACAAGGTAAAAACAAAAGACAGTCAGATGAAACAAACTGCATTCTACAGCCAAAGAGTTCTATTTTCAAATGTTGCAATAAATTTTTAAATATTGTTTATGTAAGTGGCCAGTTCCGGAAACTTACAGTGCGCCCTATGTATGCCCGCCATTTTTTTTCGGCTAATCTTGCATTGGACTTAACCTCTAAAGGTGCGAGAATCAGCGTCCTGTTGTATTTTATACTAGCTGTTTCCCGCAGCTCCGTCTGCGTCTTATAGTAGCCTACGTTTGACCCCGGGTCTTCAACTATATTCATACCAAATTTCATCAAAAACCATTCAGCGGTTTGGCCATGAAAGCGTTATTTCTGGCGGGCACTTTTTGGACCTAAATGGATGATGTCTTTTATCTATTTGACAGGATGAATTTGCATCTACTGTACAAGCTTGGAACGAGTTGAGAGCTGAAGCAGTCACCATAGCGCTTACCAAGTTTGTGATGCCGGAGTTAAGAAGAGAATTAAATGCTGTTCTGCTGCAGGAGTCCAAGGAATACGTGCTCAAGTATGTTGTCTTCAGTTGTTCTCTATTTGGCAATCACAGATAATGTATTTCTGTTTCTCATTTTTTTTTGTGTTTTTTTTTGATAAACGTGCTCAAGTATGTTGTCTCCAGATCTTCTCTTCGAGACTTTTCGAGAGAACATCTACTTGAAGAACAATAGTATAATATATAATATGTACTGTACATAGGTTTGGATCATTCAGTCACTTTTTCTCCTTTATCCTTGATATATGGTAAAATAATTTGTATTTTTATAACAAACTAAAAGGAAATAGGTCAAACAAACTCTTTATTTGTCATGAAATATTTCACTGGTCGAGCGAGTGAAGCGAAATCATGCAGTATTTTAATGTTATTACCGAAATAAAACCATGACCGAGAGAGAGTGCTATTTTTGAAAACGCAAAATCGATAAATCGCTTGAAAATCGTTCGATTCGCCGATTACGTTAAATGAAAATCATTCTGAATCGAACAAAAATTATCCGACTTTGAGTGGGTCGTGGCATAAGTCACACTTAGCCGTGGTTTTATTTTAGTAATAATTAAAAAAATCGTGCGATAAGCCTCCTAGAGTAGAGATAGAATAGAATATATCTTTATTAAGAAAGCTATCGCGTAGGTACAGCAAAGGTATAAACTTATGACTTGACTTAGTGTCCTAAGGCCCCCAGGTGGGGCAGAGGGCGTCCACAGTGTTTCGCTATTCCGATCGGTCTTGGGGCACGCGCTTCGCTTCCGATTAGGTCATCCTGGTGGTCTTGAGCTCCGCTGCAATCGTGCGTCGCCAGGTCTGCTTAGGACGGCCAACTTACCGCTTGCCTTGAGGGGTCCATTCTATAGCTTGTCTCGGAATGTGCGTAGGGTCCCAGTGTGTGGCCAATCCATAACCATTTACGACGCCTGATCTGGACATCTATTGGCATTTCCCGCCACTGCTCCCACAAGTGTTCGTTGGAAATCTTGTCTGGCCAGTCTGCCAAGTATTTGTCGAAGGCAGCGGTTTATAAAGACCTGGATCGGTCGTGTGATGTTATTTGTGACCTTCTACGTTTCGCATCCATAGAGCAGGACGGATTTGACGTTTGACCGGAAGATTTTGAGCTTTACTCTAAGGGTCAACTTTTTAGAATGCCAAATGGGTCGGAGTTGTGATAAAGCAGCGCGAGCTTTGAAAATCCTAGCAGCAGTGTTCTCTTCCGCTCTACCAGACTTCGATACTATACCACCTAGGTACGGGAACTGCTCCACTTGCCGTATCTGGCCTGTACCCAGCATCAGGGGCGCAGTTATATCAGGGATGCGAAAGACATCTTCAAAATGCTCCCGCCATCGCTCTAGCTGCGCGGAGTCACAAGCTGTTTGCCATTCTTGTCCCGAAGTGGTTTCTTCTTGTGTCCTGACCTGCCAGCCAAGGTTTTGGTAGTGCTGTACAGTTCCCTCAGGTTGCCAGTATCGGCGGCTCTTTGCGCATCATCAGCGAGGCTGTCAGTCCATCGCCTTCTGTCGCTTCTAGCACTGCGATAAATTCGTCTGCGCATCTGCCTGTATTGCTCCCTAAGGTTACCTCTTGTCTCGTCATCTTCCGTTCCGAGTATTGTCTGAATATTGGAGTGAAGTTCTCGTCGAGCCTGTTTGAGGTTCCAAGTAGTATCCGATATCCACACGTCACGTTTTTCTGTTGGGGTTCCTAATATTTTGGAGCTGGTTTCTTGATAGACCACTTTTATTTGATGGTTGATCCTCATCAATCGTGGTGGGTTCCACGTGAAGACCGGAGAATCTGTTTTGGAGCTCTAAGCTGAATCTATTGCGGGTATCGGATCCTTAGGTATATACTTATATTTAGATCATATTTTTGAACGAAATATCATCTGGAAATAGCATATTACTGACATATTTTTTTTCCCTATGTGTAGATGTTGCCGTCGAAGACTGTACGACTGGCTGAAGGTGGCGCCGTACGAGTCCAGGGTATCCGATGATGACGACGAGGAGTGGGATGCTTCTAACGGTAACCACATTGATTCGATTCACAAATAAGTCAAATAGTCTATTATTTTTTACAAGTATCTTACTAGACTTTTTATTACAAGCGTAGCCGAGGGATTCCTATTTAGATTATAGAGCGAATTGATTTTGCTGGTCGATAATATTATTTGTGTACACATTAAACGTTACTCTTTCATTTTTCAAAAATGTATAAACTCAAAGTATTTGTTTATAATTAAACATCTTGTGTAAGAAGAGCACTATACAAGCCTAAGAAGATACTGCTCGTCAATGATGTTTCTTAAGTTATTAGAGTGGACACGTGAATGAAACAAGCCGGTTGGTACAAGACTGATTTATTCAATAGCCATCCTTAACTACCTACATCATGCACTGCGACGGTATACTTATTAAAAATATAAAATATAATATTACTACAACCCCCTTCTTTGATGACCAAATGCAATGGTTAGGCCTACTTTTAAGATTTAAAATTTTACTCAGATGAATTGAAATTAACAATCAAATTGTAATCTATTCAATACTTAAAAGTATATAAAATTAAGTTAGCAAAGTGATCATTTATTTGAATGTTGTATTTACCATTCATTTCCTCCTTAAACAAGAAATAGAAATGCCAACTATTCATTTTCACATCAATAAATTATTAAGAAAAATTATGTACATTTACACACATTCAATTAAGTTACTACATTATTATTTAATTCTATCTTACATAGCAAAATCATCAAATTCAATTAGTATTTATTGTGGAATATTTTACAAATACCTTTTAAGTAAATGAATTTTATTTTGCTGAAAAAAACAAAAACATTACCGGGTTAAATTATTCATAAAAATATACAAAACATTGAAATTATATTATTTTGCTTAACAACACAAAAATGATCCCACTTATACATTTATCAATATTGAAGAATAGAAGCTTCTATTCATTTTAATACTTAATACATTTAAATTATTATTTTATTACATTATCATTTCATACTATCAATTATAAATATTTATTAAATAAAAATTGAAAATTAATAACATTATTATCAATCATTGATATAGAATCTATAGACAATACAAATTTATAAATACACAAAAATTAACAATCAAATTTTATTTATGAAACACGGAGTATTTTGCATTATTATAACATCATGTAAGTACAATTGAAAAAAAAATAAGATTATTACACCTCTTAAAAATATTTCTCAGCAGCCATTTTACATTGATTGAATTAACAAAATAAATACAAATTACTGCTACAGACCAAACAAATATGTAGAATAGTAATCTTCAACTTTTCAGGAAATCTATTATTGAATAGTTATTTTTATTTATTTATTTATTTAACCTTCATTGTACAAATTACAATTTGTAAAGCACAATAGGCGGACTTAATGCTAAAAGCATTATCTAACAGTCAACCTTTGGGTATAGCAGAGAGCTTAAATGTGGGTGTACAGAAAATACCACGGGAACGGCTTGTAAAATCTATACTTATACGAATAAACCTACACAACCATATATTTTATAATACAATAAACATACATAAACAATACATATACCTATACAAATAATATATATATATATATATATATATATATATATATATACATAAACATATAGTAAATTCATATAATATAATGTTACATAAAATACAGATGCAATATACGTCATTAAACCAAGTATGGTTAATGACTACATTTAATCAGTTGCTTTGCTGAGCGAGAAAATGTCTGAATACCAGAGCTTTGAAACCATCGCGGCTAGAGGCACTCCTAATAGATTCGGGAAGCGCGTTCCAGAGTCTGACAGCCGTAACGGCGAAAGAGTTGGAGTAGAACCCAGTACGGTGAGAAGGAGTGGCGAGAGTTAACTTATTTGAAGAACGCAGGGCTCTTTCATGAGTTGAACTTAACAGTTGGAAGTCTTTTTTAAGGTAGCCTGGAGAAGAGGGATTATTTAAAATATTGTACAATTGACAAAGAATGTGGAGATTCCTGCGTTGACGGATTGAAAGCCATTTAAGCTGGGAACGGTATTTCGAGACATGGTCGTATTTACGAAGGCAGAAAATGAATCTGATGCAGTTGTTAAGAAGGCGGTCTAATTTGTTTAATTGTTCTTCAGTTATGTCCAGAAAACACACATCAGCATAATCAATTATCGGGATAACAAGGGCCTGGACCAGCATAGTTTTCGTTTTGATAGGCAAAAAATTCTTTAAACGTTGTAGGTAATGAAGTGAGGCAAATACCTTCCGACTAACCTCAGTAATGTGATACTGCCAGCTCAGTGTAGAATCCACGTAGAGACCCAGATCCTTTACTACATGACACAGCGAAATCTCAGTTCCACTATAGATAATGGGTTGGATCGATTTAATGTCTAATTTATTGATTTGAACACTACTTCCTATAACAATGGCCTGACACTTTTTAGCGTTTACCGAGATTCCAAAGCTGCAAGACCACTCCAGAATACTACGTAAATTGTTATTTATTAAGTCAATAGCAGAGTCGATATGATCTATATTGGTTTGTGTATAAAGCTGCAAGTCATCAGCGTAGTAATGATGTGGGCACGTCAATACTGAAGACAAGAGATTTATAAAAATCGAGAATAAAATTGGAGACAGTATACCGCCCTGTGGAACACCAGCATCAAGCTCGCACCAGCCAGAAGTATCCTGCCCATTGCGAACCTGCTGCCGGCGACCACGAATTGTATGTTTTAGTTATGTAATTGATCATTTATTTTAATAGTAAATAAGTATATTTTTATTTAATTACCATGCT
Organism: Euzophera pinguis; assembly: GCA_947363495.1. Taxonomy (NCBI): domain Eukaryota; kingdom Metazoa; phylum Arthropoda; class Insecta; order Lepidoptera; family Pyralidae; genus Euzophera; species Euzophera pinguis. The sequence goes on from OX376164.1 coordinate 4,933,765, forward strand.
TTACATTAAATAAATTCGATCTTTTGAAAGATACTGTTAGGTGTTTACATGGGTCATTAGTGCCGTGTCCTCACGACTCCCGGATGAACCCAGCGATCAGGTGGCCTCACTGTCCTGCCGAAACGAGTTTGATAAAAGTTATTATTAGAATTAGGTATTGGTACAGGTGGTGGAGTGCTGGAGCTAACGAGAGTGCCTTCGTGGGGAGAGGGAGACAGCTGACTGGTTTCTGTATTTGTATCTTCTAATATGTCATAGTCAACAAATGAATCATCGCACCTTCGCTCTGAATCAATAATTATATGTTTTCGGTTTCGTCTTAAAATATTACCTGTTTTCACGACGCGTAACAAATATGACCTATCGCCTATTATTTTATTAACCACAGCTGCAACCCATTGATTATGCATTCTTATTTTAACTTTTTGATTTGTTATTAAAGGTTTTAAAAGTTTTGAACTCCTATCATAATTTTTTTTCTGATGTAATTGGCGATGTTGTAATTTTTTACAAACATCCTTATTAATTTTTGGTAATAATAATTGTGGTGCACATGGAACAATACTGCGTAATTTTCTATTGTACAACAATTCGGCCGGAGAGCCCAATTTATTATCAATGGGGGTGTTTAGGTATTCCAATAAAGCCAAATTGAAATCAGAGTTGCTATAACTAGTCTTTTTCATTATGTTTTTTATTGTTTGTATTGCACGTTCTACCTGGCCATTAGATTGTGCATATCTCGGCGATGAAGTAGTGTGCTCAAAATTCCAACTTAAGGCAAACTCCTTAAATAACTGAGAAGAAAATTCAGGGCCGTTATCAGACATTAGTATTTGTGGGATACCTTGGCGTCTAAATATGTATTTTAGTTGTTGTATTATTTCGTAAGAAGTTTTTGACTGTAATTCTACTACTTCAATAAATTTGCTGTAGTAGTCAATAACAATTAAGTAAATATGCACACCAAAATGAAATATATCGGCTCCGATCTTAAACCAACACCTCTTAGGAACTTCGTGCGAGATAAGCGGTTCTTTTGCGTTTTGTTTTCGATAAGATAAGCAAGCTTGACAATGAGATAAATAGTCTTCTAATTGTGAATTCATATTCGGCCAGTACATAATTTCTCGAGCCCTAAGTTTGCATTTTTCTATACCTAAATGACCTACGTGAATTTTTTTTATCATATCATTTCTCATACATTTTGGTATTATAATTCGACTTCCCCGCCAAATTAAACCATAATTTACCGTTAATTCGTCCCTACAGTCCCAGAATTGTCTTAAATGATTTTCACTTACCTCATTTTTGTGAGTTGGCCAACCGCGCTTAATTATTCTTTTCAAAGCTTGCATTTCTGCATCATCATGGGTGCATCGCTGTATTTTTAGAAAATGTGAGTCTGTAAGCGGGTTGCTAGCCGATATCTCACAAACCTGGGCCTGTGCGTCTAGATGGTCGCGGGGGGCGGTGTCCTCACTGCCGGCCGGCGCCGGTGCAACTGCACGCGACAGTGCATCGGCGATAAACAGATATTTACCTGGCTTGTAAACAAGTGTGAATGAATAAGGTTGTAATCTCATCAGCATTCGTTGCAACCGTGGCGGGGCACTGGCTAACGGTTTGTTTATTATGTTTACTAGAGGCTTATGATCTGTCTCAATAGTAATGTCTGACCTGCCATATATGTACATGTAGAATCTTTCGCACGCGAAGACGCAAGCGTATAATTCTTTTTCTATTTGGGCATAATTTTGTTCAGTTTTAGTTAAAGATTTAGATGCGTAACAGACTGGCAAATTGTCTTGTAGTAAACAGGCCCCAAGGCCATTTTTACTGGCATCGACGGAGACTACGATGGATTTATCAAGGTCATAATACTTTAGAATGGGAGGGTTACTTAATTGAGTTTTTATCATTTTAAAACATTCTTCGTGTTTACTTTCCCAGTGCCATGCTATATCTTTTTTTAACAATTCTCTTAGCGGGAACGTTTTCTCAGAAAAATTTGGAATAAAACTACTGACATATGTAACTATACCTAGAAATCGCTCAACATCTTTTACATTTTGAGGCCTAGGCATGTTTTTAATGGCTGAAACATGCTTTTCATCTGGAAATATACCATCTTTTGTTATTTTGTGGCCTAAATAAGTTAACTCACTAAGACCTATTTTGCATTTTTCTTTATTTAATTTGATATTTATTTCTTGACATTTCTTTAAAACTGTACGTAAAATTCTGTCGTGAGTTTCCTTATTTTCTGCAAATATTAAAATATCATCTATAAATTGAATTACACCTTCCATATTTTCAAAGTGTTCATATAATCTCTTATGAAAAATTTCGGATGCCGACGAGATACCGTACGGCATGCGTAAAAATTTATATCTACCAAATACTGTATTGAACGTACATAGGTCCGTGCTACTATTTTCTAATTTAACATGCCAAAAACCTTGCTTAGCATCTAATGTGCTGAAGTATTTAGCCCCAGACAAGTTTGAAGTTATTTCTTCAAGAGTAGGTAACTTAAAATGTTCTCGTTTTATAGCTTTGTTTAAGTCCCGAGGATCTAAGCAAATACGCAAGTCGCCGTTGGGTTTTTTTACAACTGTCATACTGTTAACCCAATCAGTTGGTCCCTGAACCTTTTCTATTATACCTTCATTCTCCATTTCTAGCAATTTATTTTTAACCTGATCTTTTAAAGCTACAGGCAACTTCCTAGGGGCATGTACCACGGGCTGGACGTTACTTTTTAGCTGTATTTTGTAACTTCCTGGCAAACAACCTATACCTACGAATAAATCTGGAAATTCATCAAGAATTGATTTACTACTGCTACTTGTTTGTTTAACATTTAATATTCTTTTAATCAATTTCATTTCTTGACATGATTGTTTACCCAAAATCGGAGGGGAACAAGTATCTACTACAGTGATTCCCAAAGTGGTCCAGGTGGACCCCCAGGGGTCCACGGGAGACTTGCTGGGGGTCTACGTAGGCGTGAACAAAAAATGGGGGTCCATAAGATGTTAATGGGGGTCCACGAAAATTTATCTGCTTTTGATAGTAAAGAGCAAAAATGTAAGCATAGTTTTTATAAGGGCCTACCTACATTGTTTTAAGTACCTATCTAAGCAGATAATATTTTAATAAGGCAAGCGACTGTTACTTGTCCAAACTTGTGTATTCGATATTACGTACAATTTCGTGTACAGACTTGCAAAGCGCTATCCGCCCGACAATGCTTAATGCTTGTTCAGACATGAACTTGATCAACACTATAAATACTTGATGCCAAAGGCAACCAAACGCATTCATTTGTTTCCGGAATTTCGAAAACAAGGCGGAATTTGGAAAAAAGTTGTGAGAAAATTTATATCTGTGTTTGCTAGTGCCGGAGAAAAGTAAGTAACCTACCTTTTTTTGTTATAGTACTTAAGTATTTTGTTTACGTGTACTAGTCGGTTGATCACAACGGCCTGTATAGATAGGTAACTTAGTAACTTACAGATATTTTAATTGTCCTCTTTCGATTTGAAGACAAACACAGCACGTTTTATTCAATTGTTTTTTCACGAGAGAAGCACTGCCTCTCTAAAAAGGCCGAATAAGCAATATTGCAGAGCAATTAATTTTGTAATTTTTCTTGCAAATAACTACTAATTTTATAAAACAGTAATTTCATAATCATGTTAAATTGATTTTGAAGTAACTATTTTATCAAAACTATTCCTTTTCGGAAAGAGCGAGCGGTGCGCGGGCGACGGGAAAAGGGCGGGGCTTGAACTTCGATGCCTGTTTGTCACGTTTTAACAATGAAGCCGCAGACAAAAAATACGCAAATACACGGAGCGCGTGAACTCATTGATTTAATAAAATGTTAGTTATCGTTTTTATGGACAATTTTGGGATTTCGACGTTTATTTTTTCCTACACAAATATGATCAGTATTCGATACTGAGTACACTAATTTTTATTTATACTATTAAAAATTAGTGGTAAATTATGTACTTTAAAATTGATACCGTTTTGTGAAAACGTTTGTATTTGTCTCAGCGGTTTATTAGTTGGTCCCTTTACAAGCCGTAATTCTATTTCCGCGTGCTGACAAAGGCTGCGGTGTGATACCTATATTCAGAAAAAAACTTGGTTACTAAAACATTTTTTTTACAGGTAAGGTAACTGACACGAAACATGGCTACAGCAAAGAAAAAATGTCGACAATATAGTGTCGATTATTTGAAATATGGTTTTGTTCCATCAGAGGCAGACAAACAATTGCCCATGTGCCTATTATGCAACAAAGTTTTGAGCAATGACTCTATGAAACCATCAAAGCTCGAAGATCATCTAAAAAGGTGTCATACTGATAAAATAGGTAAAGATTTAAAATATTTTCAAACATTGAAAGAAAAATATGGAAAGAGACCCACCATGCACAGTATGTTCGCTTCAACATCTCAAAGTAACGATGATGGCTTGCGGGCATCTTACAATATCTCATTACTTATAGCAAAATCTGGAAAACCGCACACTATCGGAGAACAATTAATTTTACCCGCTGTTGAAGAGGTTTTAAAAACTGTTTTGCACAAATCTCCATTTGACGTACTAAAAAGAATTCCATTAAGTAACAATACTGTACAAAGACGCATTGATGAAATGAGCTCTGATATCGAAAGCTTTTTGTGCAATCATCTGCAAAAAACTCATTTTTCTATACAACTGGACGAGTCAACGTTACCCAGTAATGAAGCATTACTATTGGCATATGTCCGATTTATTGTTGAGGAAGAAATTCACGAAGAATTGCTATTTGCCAGAACTTTGGAGACTGACACTAAAGGCGAATCAATATTTAATGTCCTGAGTAATTTTTTTACGGAAAAATCGATCCCATTTACAAACATTATTTCAGTGGCAACAGACGGAGCTCCTGCAATGGTCGGGCGATATCGTGGGTTTATAAGTCATCTCAAAAGAATTATACCAGGACTTACAGCTATTCATTGCGTAATCCACCGACAACATCTTGTGGCAAAACATTTAAGTGACAGGTTGAACCAATCTCTTCATTTTGTAATAAAAGCTGTCAACAAAATCAGAAGCAATGCATTGAATACACGTTTATTTGCTCAATTGTGCGACGAAAATGATGAAGACTTCCAACGACTGCTCTTACATACTGAAGTACGCTGGTTGTCGAAAGGTGCATGCTTAACGAGATTTTACTCTGTTTTCGATTCCATATTAGAGTTCTTAGAAAGTAGAGATCCAGATTTAAAAGAAAACTTGATCAAATTCAAAGCAGACATTGCGTACTTGACAGATTTGTTTAAAAAATTTAATGATATTAACTTGCAGTTACAAGGGGACAGCCTGAATTTAATAAAAACAAAGGGGATAATTTCGGCTTTTCTTGGGAAATTGAAATTTATGAAGCAAAACATTAGTCGGCGCGAATTCTCTCAATTTCCAAACTTGTCGCAGGTAGAATGTATTGATGAGGATATCCATACCTACAGTCAACATTTAAGTGCCCTGCATGATGACTTCAAAACCAGGTTTGAAGATATACTGACGATGGATATACCACCATGGATAATAAATCCATTTGATGAAACGGAAGTGGCCAATGTTGTATTACAAGAGGAGCTGCTCGAGCTAAGCACTAATGAGGAGCTGAAGGTGAAATTTAGAAAAGGCTACCCAACATTTTGGCTGCAAGCAGAAATACCCGAAAAATATCCTGGACTGTGGGAAATCGCAAGGAAATTTTTAATAGCTTTTCCCTCGTCATATCTTGTCGAAAGGAGTTTTAGTGCCGTTACAAACCTCTTAACAAAAAAAAGGAGCAAATTAAACATCACAGAGCGGGGGGATTTGCGGTTATTGCTCACAAAAATAAAGCCAAACATTGATCGTTTGCTGACACTCCATCAGATACATCCTTCCCATTAATTAAAATTATGACCTGAACCTATATTACCTTAATATTTTTTTCTTGTAATTCTATTCTTTTAATAAATAAAGTGATATAAAATGTACCATTTTTCGTTTTTATTTTACATATCGAAATATAGGGACAGAACTCAGAAGTGACACAATTTTTATTTTTGGCGACTTTAAGAATGTGGTAGAAATGTAGCAGCAGGGGGTCCACCGAAACCAGTAAAATTTTGAAAGTGGTCCACGAGAAAAATAAGTTTGGGAACTACTGATCTACTATTATAAACTTCAAAATATACACTTTTGATTTATATGTTGTTTTAAGATAATACTTGCCCATCACATTTATTGAACTACCCGAATAACCCTGTAACTTTACTGATGTTTTAGTTACACTTTTCTTAGATAAATTAATTTTTTCTAAATAAGATTTAGGCAAAATGTTCACGTCTGCTCCAGTATCCAGTTTAAAATTAATGACCTTGTTTTCTATTATCAAATCTACAAACGAATCATTATCTGAAATTAAATGTTTTTTAGTATTTACTATACTGCACCTCGCTGTATACAAGCAGCCTGTGGGCTGAATATTCGCAGAGAATCTACAGCGCTCTTCGTATCCAGTTCAACAATGCATTTAGGGCGGTGTTGAGGCTGCCTCGCTTCTGTAGCGCATCAGGAATGTTCGCAGACGCGCATGTAGACTGCTTTCATGCAATAATGCGCAAGCGCGCCGCATCCCTGGTGCGCAGGGTGCGGGACAGCCCTAACGCCGTGCTGACAATGATAGCTGGTAGACCGGACTGTCCCTACATCCAGCACTGTTGTGACAGACACTTACCGTGTAGCCCATATAGGAGAAAACTGTAATGAATCAATTATTTGTATGTGCACTATGGGCCATTGTAGCCTGAAATAAATGGATTTTATTTTTATTTATTTTATTTACCTGATCGCTGGAGTCTCCGGTTATCTCAAAAATCCGACACATACGCGCGTAATGGTTCATTTTTTTACAGGCCACGCAGCGTTGACCGTAGGCTGGACATTCGAATTTCCGGTGTTTGGTTCCGCATCTCGTACAGGAAGTCGGATTTGAAATACTTTGAGACGGTTTTTTAACATCCTCTGGCACTTTTGTTTGTGCAAAATTAGATGAAGTTTGATTATTGATATTCCTACGCGATCCATTTCGCCATTTTGTTCCGTTACCACGTTGCGAATAATTTTTTGAAATACCCCGTACATAATGTAGATGATTATTATCTGATACTGATGCAACCGCATGAATTTCCTGTTCATGTTCTGTTTTTATACTGTTTGCTTGTACGCGAGACATTTCCGCCAATCTGCAAATATCGAGAGCCTTCGACAGTGTTAATTCTGGTTCCCTTAATAATCGCTCTCGTAACGTTCCATCTCTAATGCCACAAATCATTTTGTCACGTACCAACTCACTGGACAATTCTTTAAACTCACAATTAACGGCTATCTTTTTCAATTCAAAAACGTATTGTTCAGTTGACTCCATTTCCTTCTGTTCACGAGTAAAAAATCTATGCCTCTCAATTGTCAGATTTTTTCTTGGCAGAAAGAATTTGTCGAATTCCTTGATTAAATCCTCTATAGTTTTAAATTCCCCTTTAAACTGTGAGTGGACCTCCCGACATTTTTCTCCGATAACATGCAGCAAAATATTCAGTTGTACCTTGTTGTCCTTTTTGTGTAGCTCGCACGCCTCATAATATATTAGAAAAGAGTTTTTCCATTTTTCCCACTCTTTACTCAAATTTCCGGATGTAACATTTACCAAATCATTATCAAAGACAAATGGCGGAGGTGGCTGTAAAATGGCTTCCATCTTGAAAATTTAACTGGGATTTCACTTTATTCAGTTTGGTATTTTAAATTATTTATTTTTCTTTTATTTTTTTTTTTATTTTATTAATTATTTTTTTTTTATCAGTTTATTTCGGCTGCGCCATGTTTCTTTAGTTATTAGAGTGGACACGTGAATGAAACAAGCCGGTTGGTACAAGACTGATTTATTCAATAGCCATCCTTAACTACCTACATCATGCACTGCGACGGTATACTTATTAAAAATATAAAATATAATATTACTACAAATGATGTATGCTGTGAGCTAAAAAAGACAGTGATTAAATTTCAAACGAATTTAATCGGACTAGGCTGGGCGTTTTTAGGCAACAAGCACTTTTTCCAGCTGGTGGTGAAAATAGGTTTTTTTTATCTAGTTTAATTGACAAATCATCCTTGTTATCCAGGGCTCCGCGTACTATCGATAGCGTACGTGCCAGACCGACAACACTCTGCATTCGCGTGCCTCATAGCGGGGGGAGGAGAAGTAGCGGACCACCTGCGACTGCCGCACCTGCTGTACCGCAGGAACGCCTGGGACGCACTCGAGAGGCAGAACAAGGAGGCTGACGTCACCGCGCTCAGGAGGTAGTGTGAGATAGTGAGAGCATCCATCTCATAGCGAAGTGGCGAGCACCTGCGACTGCCGCACCTGCTGTACCGCAGGAACGCCTGGGACGCACTCGAGAGGCAGAACAAGGAGGCTGACGTCACCGCGCTCAGGAGGTAGTGTGAGATAGTGAGAGCATCCATCTCATAGCGAAGTGGCGAGCACCTGCGACTGCCGCACCTGCTGTACCGCAGGAACGCCTGGGACGCGCTCGAGAGGCAGAACAAGGAGGCTGACGTCACCGCGCTCAGGAGGTAGTGTGAGATAGTGAGAGCATCCATCTCATAGCGAAGTGGCGAGCACCTGCGACTGCCGCACCTGCTGTACCGCAGGAACGTCTGTATATAGCAATAAGACTAAACAGCAATCGACAAATCTCAGGTTTAAATTTGATGACCGAATGCGTTTGCAAAAGTTTACATGTTCTTGATCAACGTAGATAGTACTCGGTCATCGTATCGTACATACGCTACATTCTGATTGGCAGCATAATAATGGAAACAACACGACATCTCGGAGACTACTCGGACAGAAAGACCTTGCTTTGTTGCGGCCGAGAATAATATCATCCTCTTAGCAGTATTCTATGCATTTAAGAAGAGAGTAACATATATTTTCTCCCCAACATGTTGGTCCTTCGAACCGGATAATTACAATTATTCTAATCTAATATCATCTTTCTAGGTTCATCCTCCGCAAGAAACCGCACGTGATCGTCATAGGTGGCGAATCGCGCGAGGCTCAGAACATCAAGGCCGACGTATCGGAATGTGTCCAACAGTTGGTGGAAGACGAGCAGTTCCCTCGCATTCCGATAGAGATCGCTGACAACCACATCAGTAAAATATACAGCAACAGTATTCGAGGCAGAGTGAGTACTATAATACATCGATAGTGACTGTTACCATGTGTAGTTTTAAAAAAACTAGTTATTTTTGACATATTATGTATTAAAGAAAAGTTAATGCCTAAAAATGGGATATGGATTCTGGGATCCAACAACAGGCGAGTACATAAGCGAAAAGAAAGCGAGGGAAAGCTCTCAGATGAAATTGAGATTATAATGTTAATGTTCAAAATCTTGTCATAACAAATTTTATGAAAAGTGCATGTTAAATTTCATACAATTAATAAAATACTTCAGTTATTTCAACACTCTTAATTTTTTACAGAATGACTTCAGAGAATATCCTGATATACTCCGACAGGCGATTTGCCAGGGCCGGCTACTGCAAGATCCCCTCATGGAAATTTCGCAACTCTGTGGCCCCGATGAAGAAATTCTCTGCTTCAGATACCACCCTCTCCAAGACCAAATAGCCAAAGAAGACTTACTCGAAGGCATCGAATTAGAATTCGTTAATCGAGTCAACGAAGTCGGTGTCGATATGAACGAAGCTATATTGACTGGTCGCGGAACAGAGTTACTTCAATTCGTCTGCGGTCTCGGACCTAGAAAAGCTCAAGCGCTGATAAAACTCTTCAAACAAACCAATCAGAAACTCGAAAACCGAACGCAGTTGGTCACAGTCTGTCATATGGGCCCGAAAGTCTTCATCAATTGCTCAGGGTTCATTAAAATCGACACAAGCAGTCTTGGGGATAGCACTGAAGCGTATATTGAAGTTCTAGATGGTTCGAGAGTCCATCCTGAGACTTACGAATGGGCGAGAAAAATGGCCGTCGACGCTTTAGAATATGAAGATGAAGATGCGAATCCCGCGGGCGCTGTGGAAGAGATCCTTGAAGCGCCAGAGAGATTAAAAGACTTGGATCTGGACGCTTTTGCTGAGGAATTAGAGCGGCAAGGCTTCGGCAATAAGTGTATAACTCTGTATGATATTCGGGCGGAATTGAACTCTAGGTATAAAGACCTTAGGGTGCCTTATCGCTCGCCGACGCCTGAAGAGATGTTCGATATATTAACCAAAGAGTCACCTGAGACTTTCTACGTAGGGAAGATGGTGTTGGCTACAGTGGTGGGGATAACGCATAGAAAACCGCAGAGGGAGATGTTGGACCAGGCCAATCCTGTGAGGAACGATGAGACTGGACTGTGGGAGTGCCCATTCTGTCACAAGAATGATTTCCCTGAGTTGTCTGAAGTAAGTTAATGTTACTTTTGTTTGCGAGGGGGTAGTTATCCTTATTTCTTATTTCCTTTTTCGGCTTTCTTGTATAGAAGGTCGTACAGTATGTAAGATCCTTTCATTAATATTACAGCTGTTACAAGTCACATTTTCCACCACATTGTTACGCTATTTCTGGTCATATTTCCCGTTTTGTCTTTCTGTATTTTTAGTTTAAACATTCAAATGTATTATTTTCTGGGTAATAAACATTCAAATGTATTATTTTCTGGGTAATTGTAATTCTTACTGTACCTATGAATATTGTAAATGTAAAAGTTACTGTATTATACGCTTTATGCTGAAACAGCTAAATTACGATGGAATTTGATATCGAGAGATAGGAGCTATTTTTTCTGACTGAAGCACCTTCAAGAATTATTTTTATTATAAGAAAACATTCAGATAACAAACTAACGCGAGTCCGACGACGCGACGACTGACTGGTTTGGAGTACGAATGATCCCTTTATTCATATATTTTTTTATTCTCGAACTCAATGTCTGACTAAGCAAATGTCGCTATACCAATACTGCGTACCTGTATCTACCTAAATAACTGCCTGGGTGCATGTTATCTGTTATGATCACATGTATGTGTCTATATGAATTGAATATAATTTTTTGTAGGTATGGAATCACTTCGACGCTGGCGCCTGTCCAGGTCAAGCCACGGGCGTTCGCATCCGACTCGACAACGGTCTGTCCGGATACATACACATCAAGAACTTGTCCGACAGACACGTGACGGATCCGACCGAACGCGTGCGGATCGGACAGACAGTCCACTGTAGGATATTGAAGATCGACGTTGAAAGGTTCTCAGTGGATTGCTCGTCGAAATCTTCTGATTTATTGGACAAGAATAAGGAGTGGAGGTAAGTTGTTTTATATTAGACTAGCTGTTTCCCGCAGCTTCACCTGCGGTATATAGCCTATGTTACTCAGGGTGAATGTAGCTTACCAATGGTGAAAGAATTTTTGAAATCGGCACAGTAGTTTTTGAGTTTATTCATTACAAACATACACACAAAAATACAAATCTTTCCTCTTTATAATATTAGTGTAGATATTGTTTGAGTCCTAAGTGACGCTTGTTCGGAACAAGTTACGGGCCTCAGAATCCAACTAAACAAAGTCCACTGTTGGATATTGAAGATGACGTGGAATGGTTTGACTGTTCAAAACTTTTTAAGGACATTTTATTGGCAATCAGTGGTTTATAAAACCTTTGTGTTTATGTGCTGCTGGTCAGAATGTACAGTACGTCAAAATCGACGGTATTGTTGGTCAAAAATAAGGAGTAGGTTTTGGTTAAAATGATTAAACATACTAAGATATACATCTTACCAAAAGAGGAGACAAAAATTAGCTAAAACTCCTCACATATTTAATATACGCCTAAGTAATAAAACAAATAAGTCTTAAGGGTAAACATTTTAAACGTAAACGTAGCGTTGGACATCCACCGACCAGATGGTCAGATGACCTAAAAAAGGTCGCAGGCAAACGCTGGATGCAGACTGCTGCCAACCGATCATTTTGGAAATCATTGAGAGAGGCCTATGTCCAGCAGTGGACCGACTGCGACTGAAATGATGATGATGATGAAACATTTTAACTCTTTCACTTTACTAAAAGTGCTAAATATACCTAAAAGATATATCTATCCTCAGGCCATCGAAAGACCCATACTATGACCAAGAAGCCGAAGACAAAGATGTCCGCAAGGAAACTGAAGCGAAGCAAACTAAAGAACGAATGCAGTACGTGAAGCGAGTTATCGTCCACCCAGCTTTCCATAACATATCGTTTGCCGAGGCCGAGAGGTTGATGGAGAACATGGTACAGGGGGAGGTCATTGTTCGACCGAGCAGTAAGGTAATAATTACGAACAATAGAATGTAATGTGTATTTTGTAGTTACATCTAGAGTTATCGTCCATCCAGCTTTTCATAACATATCATTTGCGGAGGCCGAGAGGTTGATGGAGAACATGGTACAGGGAAAGGTCATTGTTCGACCGAACAGTAAGGTAAATTTATCAATCAATAGTTTTTGATGAGTTGTTTGTATGAAGCGAGCGAATGTGTTGTGTTTCCTGTCTTCCAAAACATATCGTTTGCACAGGCCGAGAGGTTGATGGAGAACATGGTACAGGGGGTCATTGTTCGACCGAGCAGTTGAATTTGAATAATTCAACCACTTCTTTTTATGTGAACAATGTTTTTATGCAGTGATGTTTTATATACTCAACAAGTCGGAACATCTGGTAGAGGCATGACGCGCTTGTTACTTTATGTACTGTATGTGATCTTATTCTCTAGTCAGTAATAATGTAATACCAAATGTATTGTTGTTGCAGGGTTCTGATCATTTGACAGTGACGTGGAAGGTGGCCGACGGTATCTGCCAGCATATCGACGTGCGGGAAGAGGGCAAAGAGAACGCATTCTCGTTAGGTAACTATCTGATACAGTTATAATTCTGAAAATAGAACATTCTGTGAATCTAATTGGTACCTGCTGGTTTTTTTCGTAAATAGGTTTAATTTCGTATTTTTTGCCATCAGGTCGAAGTCTTTGGATCCAGGGCTCAGAGTTCGAGGATCTGGATGAAATCATCGCGCGCCACGTGACGCCGATGGCGGGCCACGCGCGAGACCTCATCGCCTACAAGTACTACAAGCCGCTCGGAGGCATGCGTGATAAGGCCGAGGAGTGGCTGAAAGAGGAGAAGGCGAAGAACCCCAACAAAATACACTACGTCATCTCCGCGGCCAAGAACCACCCCGGGAGATTCCTACTCTCGTATCTACCGCGTAGCCGGTGTACGCACGAGTACATATCCGTGATGCCGGACGGGTATAAATTCAGACAGAGGATGTTCGACTCGCTCGGCGGGCTGCTCAAGTGGTTCAAGGAACATTTCAGAGATCCACCGCCCAGCGGCACGCCCGTACAGAGAACTCCGGCATTGAGGACGCCGCACGGCGGCATGACGTCATCCATGTACCACACGCCCGCCGCACACACGCCCGCCTTCCACACGCCCGCGCACACGCCCGCCCCCAACTACATCAACACTCCCTACACTCCTTCCGCGCAGACACCGTACATGACCCCGTTCGCGACTACCCCCCGCCAACCGGACTTCCTCACCCCCGCGCCTCGCATTCCACCGGTCCACCCCGGCCATCCGGCGCAGCACTCCCGAGGTCCGATCCCGGCGTACGCGGACCCCTCGGACTGGCAGAAGGCTGCGGAGGACTGGGTGCGGCACCGCACCGTGCGAGACACGCCGTCCACAGATATATCTACTCCGCGGCAGTCGAGCCGGACTCCCCGCGCCGAGTCGCGCTCCACTCCGAGGCACGACTCTAGAAGCACTCCCCGACACGACTCCTCACACGCACGCAGTACTCCTCACACTCCTCACACTCACTCTGGCAGATCGTCCCGTGCACACTCTGTCCGGTCGACGCCACACACGAACACTTCCCCGCGCTCCATGTCGCTGGGAGACGCGACGCCGCTGTACGACGAGAACTAGGAAGACTGACGGCCGAGAGTTGGATGTTTATTTTTGTACGGACGACTGTGAACGTGGACGATCGACGTCGCGTTCTATCGGCTCTAGTTAATTACGAATCAAATATCAGATATTTGCTGATTAATTAAGAAATATAAATAGGTGATCCGATAAAACTGTTATTTTATAAGACACTGTTTGAAATGTTCTCATAGCAATATATCTATTGTATATTTTACTCAATATTTTGTCGTGTGTTGGCCTACACAATTATGACAATTTAAGCATTATTTATTGACTGATAAAGCGCCTCTTCCGAAAGAGGATTTAAAAATCTTTGTCTAAACATTGTGCTTGCAATATTCTATAAATTTTCAAAGTTCTATGCAATATTTTTTGCTTTGATTTTATAAGCCTCTACCTATTAACTTTCTAATCAATTACCTACGTGTTTTTCTATGTAATTCGCTTATATGGAAATTAAGATATGTGTGAAATGTACATAAGGTACTATATTTTATTATACCTATCGTTGGTATGTGGGACAGGAAGTTTTCATTACATGAAATGTTGAAAATGTTGGATTTTATTCGAAACTCAATAGTAACATTCACATGCCTTAGAGATGGTTAGTGAAGACGGTTCGTTCACAACTGTTCTGTAAAGTGAATAAATAATTATGACAAGCCAATAACCTGTTTCATTTGATGACAATATGTTGATAGATTTCTTCAATAGCGACGACAACAACTAAATTGGTATAAAAAGATCATCATCATGGGAATACAAATGATTGAATGCTGTCATAACATAAGTAAATTTTGTTTGGTTCACTGTTGATGATATGATGATGCTTTACATTCACACGAGGAATATCGCGAGAACTGCACCAAGGACCGTGATGTGGAGTATGGAGGCCGATACTTAGAAAACAAATGTAGTGTTTCAACAAATTGATCCTAAACCTCGACTGAAATCTCTATTTTTTAATTTTGTTCTTGATACCGCCACAATAAAATGTCGTAGACTATGCAAATATCTATTAGAAGTTACGTTTTCTCGATAAGTCCTCTTTCTCTATCTAAAAAGTACTTATCAGAAATGTTGTAGGTACCATTGATCAGCACTTATTTATTACTAGCTGTGCCCGCGACTTCGTCCCGCGTAACGTTTGATTATACCTATTTTCGTTACCTATTAATCTTATTATCCGTCATTGCCGAGTTTTACACAAAATATTTGATGTTATTAATATTTAAAATGTTCAGAAGGTCGCTATGTAAAATATTGCTACGAAATACTGTTTGGCATGAAACAAACAATCGTGATTTTTATATGAACGTTATCCACCCATAAACTCTTTCCAGACCTACAAAATCATGATTCGGGTGTGAAAGTTTCATTGACAACCACCAGTTGGTAGCAAGCATAAATGCTGATCTTGAAATATACCTATTTTTGAGAAGTATTTATTTGACTCACCTCACTGGCCTTCGACTCCCATATATGGTGAGTCATAGGTATAATTCAAGGCGTTTCCGAAATAAGGCGATTCTGACAGCAGGGTGTGCAGAGTTCATGTACCATGGAACCCACTCGATAAGAATGACTGAAGAATCATAATAAAGAACCCACGTCAGAGGCCGAAAGGCGTTTCCGAAAAAAATCTGAGGTTGTGCAGGGTCAACTGACCACGTAACTTATTGGATAAGAATGACTGAAAAGTAATAATGAAGAACCCACATCAGATGCCGAAAGGGTCTCCGAAAAAAAACTCTGACACCAGGGTCTGCAGGGTCGATTGATCTACATGATACAGACTTATTCGATAAGAAAACTGAAAAGTAATAGTGCAGAACCCACATAAGAGGCCGAAAGGTGTCTCCCGAGTTTCAGAGAGCACCCCCTGGGGTGCAGGGTCAATCGACCACCAACCCACTCGATGTAAATGAATGAAAAACATTTAAGTAACTACGTAATGACATACATTTAATAATAACCCACATTATGAACACCACCATTAAAAATTACTCCAATTACAAAGCAATATCAAAAATAAATACTATCGAAAAAGGAAAAAATACCGTATCTTTGTTTCCAAAAATTAAAATTGCCAGTGTTGTTTGACCTTCAACTATATTCATACCAAATTTCATCAAAATCTGTTCACATTTTGGCCGTGAAAGCGTAACAGACAGACAGACTTTCGCAACTTATAATATTAGTATGGATGTACAGAATTGACCTCTACAGTTTTATTACATTTATAGATTAATAGAGTACAGTTTTATTATATGTAGATGTAGATTATAGAATATTGACAGTGAGGCAAAGCTGAAAAAGTGACACCAAGGCATACAGGGTCAACCCTTTGACATCAGAATGAGCAGCTTATAGGACATGAATTAAATGAATCAAGAGAAACGGACGTCAAATGCACTTTGAAGGAAAGGGATTTTGAAACAATAACACTAAGGCTTACAGGGTCGATTGACCGTGACAATTTCTTCATGATCTAGCAAACAACTCGGAGAAAAATGCTGAAATTATGTGATTTTGACGACTTACCACTTACTCCGCTTATTACTTTGATATGAAAATTTTATCAGGGGAAATTGAAAAAATCTTTAAATGATAACTTTCTTTCCTGATGTCCGATTTTGATAAAGATAAAAGATAAAGATAAAAAGATATTTATTTTCTCCAACAATCTTAATAATACAAGGTGTGTACAATACATGTAATGGTTCCATCTCAGATTGGAGGAGACTGGAGCCTGTAAAAGGCAGGGCCTATGCCACAGATCTCCAGTGCTCTCACTTCTAGATACAAGTATGGATTATAAAAGAAGTGAAGCTTCTATAAAATTCTAAAGCTTACAAAGTATATAATTCAAGAACAAAATTATTGAGTAAAAGACGAAGGTACCTTTTATATTATATGTATAATAAACATTTTGGAATGTTATTTCAAATATATTTGTGTGAGCATGGATTGAATAAATGAATTGGATGGAAGTAAATAAATAAATAAATAGGGCCATATTAACGTTACAAATTAATTATTAAATTAATGGTACAAGAAGGTTTTCCGTATCGTCGTAATTTAGAGGTTCGAGGTATTTAGTAATAGTTAATTTGCAGGAATATTTAGAAAGAGAAAAGATGCTGAGCTCGCCGTGTAGATTATTGTACAGGAAAGGGCCTAAAAAGCAGAAAAACCGATGGGAGAATTCAGTATTAAGAATAGAAGCGTTGACTACAAGTCTGTTCCTTCTTAACAAATTTGGATTGAAGACAGTGCTGTAGGATGATATTTAAGATAAACAACTGACGAACAGTGAGAACTTCACAAAACTGGTAAAGATCATGAGTTGGAAACAAAAAAGGTTAAAATGTGCATACTTTGAGTAGTGCCCTCTGGGCCCTTTCAAGTTTTATTAAAGTGGTCTTACAAGTACCACCCCACGATGTGATACAATAAGTAAGTAGGGATTGACCGAGAGCTAGATATACCATTTTGACTACCTCAGGAACAGACACATGTCTAAGACGGTTGAAAATATAAATTAACTTGCGGATTCGACCAGCGGTAACATTTATATGAGATTTGAAATTTAAATTCTTATCAATAACTACACCCAGATATTTCACCGATTCCACAGATGCTGGGGAAGGACACAAGAGATATTTTCGAAGGATTCTGCATAAGATATAATTCTGCATTGAGGAATATTTATAGTAAAAAGGTCATTAACATAGACTTAAAACAGGGTGGGGCCCAGAATACTGCCTTGCGGCACGCCGTAATGAATAGGAAGTTCTGAACTAATGTGCCCATTTATAACTACACGGTGAGTGCGATCTGTAAGAAAACTCTCGAATAGCTTCATCTGAACACCTCTGACTCCAATAGCTTCAAGTTTTTGAATGAGGATTTTTGTCGAAACGGTGTCGAAAGCCTTCGCCAAGTCCAGAAAAATGGAAAGACATTTATTTCCTTCATCCAGATTGCGAGCAATAAAGTCAGTAAGTTCTAGAACAGCCCAATTTGTGGATCTTCCGGATCGAAAACCGTGTTGATTGTCAGCAAGAATTGAAAAAGTATTAAGATAAGAAGTTAAGCGAAGGTTAATAAGTCGTTCTAGTATTTTAGAAAGTGCAGGCAAATGGAAATCGGACGATAATTGTTTGCTTGATTTCGCTCTCCAGCTTTGTAAATAGGATGAACCAGAGCTTTTTTCAAGGCAGCAGGAAAAATGCCTGTAGTGAGAGAGAGATTACAAATGTGGGTGATCAAGGGAACGAGTATATGCTTGTTACGTTTAATCAAAGACATTGAAATGCCAACCCACGAAGAATTTGTAACTTTTTTAATGGCATTCCACAAAGTTTTGGGATTATTGCCAGCATTTTTAATTAACTCAGTATCGTATTTTTTCCTAATTGCCCTAAGTATGTTATTGCAGAACAAGCGATACCTAGAATATGTCTTGCGTAAGATCTCATTACCTGGGTCTTTTATCAGTTTTTTTATGAAGGTTATTCCTATTCCGAATGCACCTAAGAAGGCCTGGTGTAATCCAGGGTTTTAAAATTCTGTGCCTACGAGACGCATCAGTGGAAATATTATGTTTGGTAACTAAGTATTGGAGAGTGGAAATTAATATATTTGTAGCAATTTCGGGGTCAGTAGCAGAAAGAATGGGGGTAAAATCTGTAGATTCAATAGCGAATGTTAAAGTGTTGTTATCTATTCGAGTCGCAGGATAATTAGGTAACTTCGGGTTTTGTAGTACACAAAGAAAGTAAGACTGCGTTATGGTCTGTAATTGTAGAATTAATTACAGCACAATGAGCAGGAAGAGAGCTATTTTAAAAATATATGGTCAAGGCAAGTGCTTTCACGGGTGGGGTAGGTATGTATGTGTTGGTAGTAAACCATGAAGTGCCAGAATATCGAGATAGCCGTCACTGTCTTCGTCCAATCGAGAGGAAGTGATATCAATGTTAATGTCTCCTGCAACAATTATGTTTTTAAACTTACGTAAGGTCTGAAGTATTACATTCAGAGATTGTGTAAATTTCAGGTAATTTCGAAAGGCACATGGACGATAAATGCCTAGTATAACAGTATCTGTACCTATTTGGATTTGCAAACATCTGGCATCATCAATTTCAGGTTCCGATATAGTGACACCTGCTAATGAACTTTTATACTACACTATTACGCCATCGTTCTGATTGGCAGGGCAAGTTGAACTGTGGGTTGAATAGCCCTGCAGAGGGGGATGGTATGGGTTATTCGAGATCCAACATTCGGTAAAGACTATAACGTCTAACTCAACATTTAAATCACACATTAGGACTTCAAAACTGAATATTTTGAGTTAATATATTAAGAGCTTTATTATGTAATGGGATCTGGGTCCTTACTTCATGGGGGTCACATGTGCAAGAAGTGGCATTGGTGATGTTATCGATGTTATTGACCAGATTAACGTCAAGAATCATTTTTAATTACGCTGTAAATAATGTTAGCCAAACATTAACAATAGCTTGATACTTATATCACATAAATTGAGATGGCTCCAAAATAAATTTATTTGTATCATGGAATACCAACTCAAATATGCTATAGAGTTTGTATCTAATGCATTATATGCATAATGTAACTAATAAAAATCTATATAATATTTCAGGTGAGATGTGTACATAGGGGGTAGGAAAGGAATCTATAAACTTATTTTAGGTAGTATTTATTTGTTATTATGGATCTCTTTTGATGAAACAAAGATTAGATGTTGTCCTGAGCTAAGCCAATCAGTTTGTAAAAACTATATTCAAATCTGTCTAGTAGTTCCTGAGATTAGCGAGTTCAGACAGACAGACAGACAAGATTGTTATAAAACATTTTTTTGTAATCTATTATTCATCTTTAGTCGTTCCCTCTCATTTTCTAGCCAAAATAATAAATGTACAGACACTTCGATTTTACTCTTTTGTTATACTATAGTATAAAGATAGATAAACGAGGAAGCATCTGGGAAATCTCTTATCTAAAATCCGCCTGTCAATCCAAACGCCACACAAAGATAGCGCATCTCAAATTTATTGTAATCGTGCTCACTTTTTGTACATCACTGTAGTTCCCTTACATTCAACGGAAAATCAGAAAACAATGAATTAAAATTGATAACATCTCTAACTAATTTAATTTGGATGTATTTTAAGAGATGTAAAAGAAAAAAAAAATGGGTTTTGCACCGCGTAACCTTGTAAAGTTTTGTTTTTCTTAATAGTTTTGCTTGTTTCATCGACCGACAAACTACTTAAGTGAGCATGTTGAAGTAAACCTAAGTGTCTGAATATTATTGAACGTCTGAGGCGAATTGGCCTTATGAATGAAGAGAGGCTTTTCGCCATTGTCCTGCCAGAGTAAAATACGTAATCACGATCCACAAAACATCTAAGAATACTCCTGCTATGTGCCACAAAAACTCTGGGATGCTTTGGTGAAGAGAGAGCATAACTATTTGATCCAAAATTCTATCAGTGATATTGACCGTGCGAGGCTTCTCGTTGTATCAGAGAATGAATCAGGACAATGGCTACACGCCCTATGCCTTCCGCAAACCTCGAAACTCTATTGGACAATGGCAGCTTCCGAATCGCAGTCGGTCTTAGGCTGGGTGCTGCCATTGTCGAACAACATCAATGTCCGTGTGGTGTCGGCCTTAGCAGAAATGGGCTCCATGGACTACATTGTCAATGCAGCGTAGGAAGATACTCCATACTCCCGTCACGGCTCCCTCAATGACATAATCAAAAGGGCGCTTGCTACCATCGACATACCTAGTATTTTAGAACCAGCAGGTATTGCGCGCGATGATGGCATGCGGCCAGATGGTCTGTCCTTGGTCCCCTGGGTGCGGGGGAAGGCTCTCGTGTGGGATACAACCTGTGTCGACACAGTTGCTTCTTTTCGCTTCGGCGGAACCGTCCATATAGGGCTGGAGCCGCGGCGGAGGCTGCAGAAGATGCCAAGCGACGCAAATATGTTTCTCTCAATAGTATTTGTGCCGCTTGGTGTCGAAACATTGGGTTCATGGGGTCCTAGCTTAAATAAATTTTTTAAGATTTTTTTTCCTAAGCTTGCTGACGCCGTAGGTGACAAAACGGCTGACTCATTCCTAGCGCAAAGAATTGCAATTACAATTCAACGTGGATTCACGGACATTGCCGAGTTTTAAATTTTTAGTTCTTATTTTTTAATTTAAAATTTTTACATTCAGTTAGTTTTTTAAAGTTTTTAGGTTAATTTGTTTGTAATAATAAATTTTAGTTGAAAAATAAATAAACTTGTCTACAAGGGCCACGAGTAGTAGATTTCGATGTGCCCGGTTGCTTTCATTAGATGCTCTGGCAAAAAACCGTATGGCTACTATACCTTCAAATGAAAGAAAGAAGAAAAGCCAGTATATTTTCTTCTTATATTCCACAAACATAAAGAAAAATAGAACCCGAAGAATCAGGAATTGATTAACTAATTTGACTGCAAACAGATTTACACTCTAAGTAGTTACCAAAATAACCTTGAAGAGTTCTCGCCTCCGCCTTGCGAGAAATTGCAGGACATCCACGTGCACGATCATCGCTCAAATCTACTACACGTGAGCGTAGCAAATTATATGTTGTTCAGAAATCACACTACAAAGTCTACCCTGTGCGTTCATGATGCCTGGACTTGCAATATTTAATGGCTTACGAGCCACATAGAAAATAATTTACATCATCAGATATTCATTCATTCATTACTAGGTATGAGATTACATACACTATTGGATTGGTCGCCATTTAGTGGCATTTTCTTTCTTGAGCTCTTCCGTGCTTCGGAAGGCACGTTAAGCCGTTGGTGCCGGTTGTTATCGATATATAGCAGTCGTGAGCCTGTGTCAGATGCCTTAGGGCAGCCTGAAAAATTCTGACAGTGTTGGCCACTAACATACTTCTGGTCATGTTTCTGTTGGTCTGGTTTCCCAGTAAAATGGGTTACGTAGGTCAGACAGCAGTCGCTCCATCGTAATAACCAGTTCTGTCAAATCTAGGACCATGACTTACAGTGTACCGTAGGCTCCGAAGCGTAAGTTGACGATGCAACTAGGAATACACGCTAGGCTAGGATGATGATTCATATTACTAGGTAGATAAATAATTTTCTTTGGATTTTGCCTTTATTCCATTGTAATACATTGAACAAATCAATATTCGATCCAAAAATAAAAATGTTTTTGGAAGTCTGCTGTGTAGCTCCTTAGGTACTTGGAAGAGTTGCAGTGCTTTTATCTTCTGCTAACCTTACAAGACCGCAAGGTAACAGTGGAGTTAAAACACATTAAAAAACATCTATCTAATACAAGCTTATTGTGCGTCAACTTGCCCATGCAAGATGTCCCATTTCTGTATTTTTTATCATTTGCGGTGGACTGGATTCAATAGGTAAAATTGGTCACATTACTGAAACCATTGAAGATGAAGCACTGCTTCAAATTGGTACTGCTTCGAATTGGAACCCTCTTTTTTTTTTAAAATATGACTCGCCGATTAAATAATCAATGATAATCATTCGATATCGAATGTAAATTATTCGACTGACCCGTTTTGCGTGAGTTATACTTTTGAAAAATAGATGCCGTAGTCTTAAAATACAAATTTGCTACTTTGTATCTGGATATTGTGGTGTTTTAACGCTGTATTCAATTTTTTTACCAAGTCGTTCACGGTACTTGTACCACTGAATAGAGATAATAGTGCTTACGCTCGTACATACATTGGATAAGTAGAGTATACATGTACAATTATCAACAGATTTCGGTATACGTGGTTTTACTTTATACAGTGTTTACACTTTTCAAAGAATATTGTTTTCAGTCAGCTATACAGTCAGCGCGGCTTTTTCTGTCACATCGGTGAGTAATTTATTACTTTCATGCTCACATAATATACAGTATGTGCCATTCATTGTCCAAATATATTTTTTCTCTCTACATCCCTTTGATGAACGTAAAAGTAACTAATTATTTGTAATGGGTATAATTCGATAAACGGCAAAGAGCCTTTTTGGCGCGATATGGTAGAGAAACTTCGGATGTAGCCACGGGCTTGTAAGTATTTCATATATAAAAGTAATAATTATATACATGCTAATTAGGTAGTGTGTTGTGGAATGCAAAGATTTTTCATGAAAATTACAGTAACATGGCGTGGAATAATTGTAAACAATTGTACCAAAAGTAGATATTCATTTAAAGTAAAAGTTTCAAGTTAAAGTAAGTGAATGTTAAACGTTCATAGTAGTTAAGCAGATCCTTCCAACGTAAGTAGATCTTGGACATATTTTACTCTACGGCGAATCATATGCGTGTGTTTGACGTTAATCAAAACCAACATCTTCTTTGATATAACTCTATACAGTTGGCTTGATAGCACTGTCTACGTCCATCGTGTAGCCAACTGTACATACAAATAAAGAGCCAATTCCGAGTTCAGTTTAGTACAACTTGTGCTGCCTACGCGCACCTTCGCCTTCGCGCTGATATTAAAAAGCGCGCGCGCATCTTTTCTATCAATGTCGCGTTTAGTTTTATAATTGGTTGGAGATTTTAATGATAAAGGTGATCTTTATTTTATATTTGGAGTAATGTTGAAATGTTTGTGGTGCTGAGGTGAAATTTATAAGGTATTCTTTCTTTTGCTTGGTTACTTCGATAGGTATCTATTTAACTGCAGAAAGATTAATGTTTAAATAATGTCTTCTTAATCTCTCTTAGTTTATAAGATAAAGAGATAAACGATTTCATACATTTTATGACCACTACAGTATTCGTCTCTTCGCACAAGTTGTTGTGTGTTGGTCACATGTAACATCAACATTTTCGCAATTAAATTTTTTCACATATAAAGTCAAACTCCTACTAGGCACTCTTACGGTGCGGATGGACGCCGCATCTCTACATTTACTAGAAATGTCATTATCTCCTTTTTCCTTTCATATCTTAAGAAGTAACACCTAAATATTGCTAAATATAGCCGTATTGCTCCTGGGTTCAACAACGTAAGGACCTGTCTACACCGTAATACAAGAAGAAGTTAAAGCATGTGGGGAGAGTAAGTAGATATGAATCTCATCTTACCAATACGAGCAGAAAAATCACCGCCGACAAAAAATGAATATCTCTACTTTTGAAATGCCATTTATATGTAATTTATGGAAAATATACAAATAAATAAATGCATCAGACGTTTGTAACGAAGACAGGTCACCTACAGGCCCGAGAATCGAATCAGTTTTTTATCTAGTACATATATCTCGATGTTTTTATCTTAATATTTTATGTCTGTACATAAGTACTAAAATCACAATCACGTGACAAAAAACTAGAAATTTCATTACGATAATAATTTCCAATGCGATTGAGACTGCAATAAGTATTAGGTACGTATTAAGTACCTATTAAATCATTTAAAAGTAGATACCTATTTGCGGCCTTCTTATTCGTTTTATATAAAAAGTTCAGGAGGTCGATTCTCACGCTTTTACGTATATGAGATATCTCGAAAAACGTAGTAGATGTCTATTGAAAATCGTGTGTTCGTATTCTGAGTCTCATCAAGTGACATTTCTCTATTGATAACGTGCGAGTGCAGCTTATGGTCTGGTCGACATGACTCGTTCTTTCGACTCTAAACATGATTAGGGACATAAACAAAGTAAGTACTTACTTGCATCTTTAGTATCGCACGTAATAATGAATACGTGACAATGAAAACTCCAATGACAAGAGCCTAGCTGTTAAATTTATTTACAAAAAAAAAAAAACACGAAATAATAGTTATTCGTTCTAATAGTTTTGTTTTTCTATAACATTTAAACAAAAGAGACACAATTCTATAGTTAGATAAAACAATGGCGGATTTATCCTAAAAAGGGAAAGAAAGATGGTCGCAGCCAAACTGAGAGAATCCTTTTGACTTATAGACAGATTATGCATAAAGGTCACAGTTTTCCTTGCTTCCCGGTGATTAACTTAGTATATGGTGACTATTAAGTAACAGTCTGTAAAAAATTTGTATTACCAGTACTACTATTTCTAGACCATGACTAAAGCATGCCCTGCGCTCTGAAGCACTTCCTGAAGATGCAACTGAAAAAATACGCTTGGACGAAGAAGGTGTTAGGTGACTAAGGAGAATGTTTTGTACCTATCTTTTTTAATGTAGTGGCAATTTGCTGGTAGCAATAAGCAATAGCATCTCCAAGGGAGGAAAGAGGGTTGACATGTCAGGCAGGCAGGATTACGTAATACTAAAACTTGTTTATAATGAAAATAAGTAATGTGACGATCCCATCGCCCACTGAGCCCCCTTCCCAGTGCAGTCATCTTGTATAGAGCTGTCGGTGAGTGGCGACACCGCGGACCTGAATCATTGTAATTTTGTAAGATTATCTGCTTTATTTTCAACACTTTATCTACGAAAGAGTTTGGGTATTCACAACACAGGGAGTCCTAGTGCGGAACCCAGAGATTTCATCAATTGTAAACTTCTATTCTGTCAAAAACGATTATTCTTATTCGGAGAAAAAAACATTGCTATTTCTCGAGCTAAATATATTACTTTAAGGTATGGTAGATAATGCTCTTAGCATTAAGTCCGCCAATCGTTATTAGTATTTGTACTTATGGAACATTAACGTTTTGATAACGCTAACGTTATGAGATAACCTATAGGAGAAAAAAGAAAGAAGTAAGTGGAACGTAGGTACTTCTCAACCGGTGGTGATGCGACTCTACCGGTCGTAAAGTGGCCTAGGTATAAACAGTTTTTGCCTCGTTGGTGCCATGTCAAGGCCCTGGGCTGAACCAGCTTCCGTATTCCGAAGTCTGTTTTAAAAGTTAAATAATTATAATGAACGTTGGATGTGTTTTCTATTTAGGACCTATAATAAATATATATGTATTTAACAATACAAAACTCTTCATTTAACCAATACTTTACAAATTATTTTTATAGGAACAAATGACTGCTTCTTTTTTGTATGCATCTACGGATAAGTCCGCCTGATTATTTTATGCTTTTTAACCGACTTCATTATAACAATATTCATATTAAGAATTTGGTGAACACCGAAACAAGAACTCGACTAACCAGTACCACAAAATAAATGGTTTCCTACTTGTGAAAACGAAAAAAAGACCAAATCATAGATTATTTTTTAATAAATGTGACTAAGATTGATATTTAAACAGCCATTTTAAGATAACATGCATAAGTTATATAACGACAACAAAATAACCATATCCGGTCAATTAATTTGATTTTATTATAACTTTTGACTGCTTTTATTAGGTAGGTATGTACATGTATATTTACAGCGTGTACATGAAATAAATAAATAAAAAATACTTATACTTACTTCCATTGTACGAATCAAGTACCTATTATTATAGGTGTATTATAGGTGTTGTGTGAGTGAGACAGCGGACAGTATCTACTAAGTAGATACACTACAATAAGTATTTTAAAAACTTGTCATATTTAAAACCGAATAACATCAGTTTCCACTTGATTTTTATTATCCAACTTTGGTCAACTAACAAACGTATAGTCCACATAAAACGACACACTGCTCTGGTGTACACTAGACCGCAAAGTCTATATATTTAGGTACTTGTTATATACCTATACATATAATAAAAATTACTTGCTGAAAAACCATCTTATATCTATGTAATACTCTCTTTTTAATTAACCTATATTGTCCCACTGCTGGGCAAAGTTTGGGAGGAGATGGACCACATCTACTTCCAAACTTCTCCGCAAAGCTTATGCAATGAAAAAATAGGTAGTGATGGGGCTCTTAGCAAAAGGATCGAATTTCTAAAGTCACATACTTATATAGAGTTTGAAGGTCGCGGGAGCAAGAAATAGGGGAAGACCAAAAAAGAGATGGCTGGGTTGTATCAAAGAGAACATGAGTAGGGGTAGAGGTAGAGAAGAAAATGGCTATAGAGATAGAGGGAAGTGGAAGGAACAAACATACTGTTCCGATCCCACATAAAAAAGTGGGACAAGGTAAAGGAGAAGTAGAAGATACTTATATAAAGTAAAATTTATCGAGTCCATATACTTAAATAGAGTACACTGAATTAACAATGGCCGTGGTTGGATATTTGTAGTAGCATTTCATTTGTTTATAGTACATACATAGGGCGCACTGTAAGTTTCCGGAACTGGCCACTTACATAAACAATATTTAAAAATTTATTGCAACATTTGAAAATAGAACTCTTTGGCTGTAGAATGCAGTTTGTTTCATCTGACTGTCTTTTGTTTTTACCTTGTGGCGCCATTTAAAAAATTGTGTGTCTGCATCAACATGGATTTAACTCGGGAAAATTTTCGTAGTATAATTTTCTACGATTTTAAGTGTAATTTGACAGCTCGACAGAGCATCGCTCGGCTTGAAACAGCTTTTGGCAATGAAGCACCATGCAAGACAACTGTTTATAGCTGGTTTGCAGAATTCAAGCGTGGTCGTATCAATCTCAGTGACGAATCTCGCGATGGTCGGCCGTCCACCGCTGTGACCAACAAAAACATCAATGCTGTGCGCCGTATAATTGAAACAGACAGGCATGTGACCTACCATGAAATTCGCGCATCCTTAGAAATAGGCATGAGTCAAATACAATTAATCCTACACAAACATTTGGGTGTGAGAAAGCTGTGCTCGCAGTGGATCCCACACAACTTGACCGAGGCTCAAAAAACGGACCGCGTCACTTGGTGCAGTGCCATGCTTACCAGATTCAACGAAGGTGCGTCAAATTGGGTGTGGGACATAGTAACAGGTGACGAAACATGGATTTATTGCTACGATCCCAAAACAAAGCAGCAATCGAGCGTATGGGTCTTTCAAGATGAGCCGAAAGCAACCAAAGTGGCGCGCGTGAAAAGTGCATCTAAGCGGATGATTGCTTCTTTTTTTAATAAAACTGGACACGTGGCTACTGTTGCTTTAGAGAATCGTCGTACAGTGAATAGTGACTGGTACACGACCATTTGTTTGCCGGAAGTTATTGACGAACTCCGTAAAAATAACCGTAAACGCCGTATCATCCTGCACCATGACAATGCTAGTTCTCACACGGCCAGACAGACAAACGACTTTTTGAAGGCGAAAAATGTAGAACTCATGAGTCATCCTGCATACAGTCCCGACCTGGCACCTTGTGACTTTTTTCTGTTCCCAAAAATTAAGAACCAATTACGCGGTCAACGATTTTCATCACCAGAAGAGGCTGTCGAGGAGTATGAAAAACACGTTTCGGAGGTCACCACAGAGGAGTGGCACAAAAGTTTTCAAAACTGGTTTCATCGAATGAAAAAGTGCATAGACGCCAAGGGAGATTATTTTGAAAAACAATAAATTAATTTTGTACCTTTAAAAGTATTTTTTCATATTCATTCCGGAAACTTATAGTGCGCCCCACGTATGGCTAAGAAGATAAAACAAAACAAACTTTTATTATTATACTAGCTGACCCGGCAAACTTCGTACCGCCTCCGAATATATTCTCCTTTTAAACCTTCCCTGGACTTCCACAAATAATTCAAGACCAAAAATAGCCAAATCGGTCCAGCCTTTCTCGAGTTTTAGCGAGACTAACGAACAGCAATTGATTTTTATATATATATAGAGTTTATATTTATGACTAGCTGACCCGGCAAACTTAGTACCGCCTCCGAATATATTCTCCTTTTAAACCTTCCCTGGACTTCCACAAATAATTCAAAACCAAAAATAGCCAAATCGGTCCAGCCGTTCTCGAGTTTTAGCGAGACTAACGAACAGCAATTGATTTTATATATATAGATGATAAAAAGTACGCACGCCGCACTTGGTTGTCGAGTTGTTTCTGTGTTTTAGGACGTCCACTGGAAGAAACGGTGGGAAGTAACCTAAGGAATATTCTTATATACGACTATTGTATCGATATTGCGCGAGTCATACTTTTTAAAAATATCGCTCCACTAGCCCTATTTTTGAAATGTATGACATATTTATATGTCGAACGAAAATCATTCGATATCGAACAAAAATTATTCGACTCACCAATTTTGCATGAGTCACACTTTTCAAATATAACACTCCAGAACTCGGCAGGAGGAGGAACTATTTCTAATTAATGAAAAGAATATACTTAACGGCTATGATGAAGCTAATATATTTTACTAAATGAAACTATTTTAATACGGTTTTAATCGCGTTTATTATTTAATTTACATATGTTTCTAACATTTTAATTTAATGTGTTACACATTCAATTAAAATGTTTCGCTAAAATATAAGGAAGCTAATATAATTGTTATAATGGCATTTTGTTAATTATGAATTTAATGACTGTACTTTGTGTATTAATACAGATTATAAAAATGCACAACTACACAAAAAGAAAAGGTCAAGGCAATCATTAGATTAAGATGTCTTCATCTTAATAAAAGGTTTTCAAGGCTCTAGTATTTCATCAATTTTTTTTATAAGTCATTTGATAATGAGCACGGATGTTTATTTAGATCGTGAGATGTTCGAGGTCTTTGTTTTGTATTTATATTTTATTAATGAAATATCATTAAGGGATTTGATCATAGGTACATTACAAGTACATTAGATGTACCAGATTTCAGCCGATTCCCTTCTTGGACATAGTTGTTCACTTATTGAAATATCCAAACATAGATCGACAATGGAATCGTTGTTCCTTTCTCAGTAGATTAAGGAGATTAACTTACGTAAACTCAATGAGTCGAATGATTTACGTTCGATATCGAATGATTTTCATTCGTCATAGTCGAACGATTTTCATTCGGTAAAGGTAATTTCAAAAATAGGGCTCTTAATCATAAGAGAGTAAAAGCGTAACCATAATCCATCCTAACAATTTTTTACACTTACCTATACTATTATTAGGATGATCGAGATTTTGAATTTGAATTATTGGAATTACGGTCAAGTGGACTTTCTGTCTTTCTCTCAGCCTTTCCCGGTTGCGTCCTCGGCTGGTTGCTTCGGAAGCTAGGATCGGCTTTCCTGGTGTTTCTTTCTTTCGTCATAATGTTTCTTACCCTTCCCGAATCACCAAAAATAGAACAAAAAAATACTGTGACGTGTCACGTCACAGTATTTTTGTGTTCTATTTTTGTGTGTTCTATTTTTGACGTCTGTCTAGGAAGTCGGGGGAGTCAAGAATATAAAAATCATATGGTGCTTTGTCTCTGTCTCGGAGTGGCAAGCCATAAGCAAAGTTAACTTATCTCCCCCGAGGGAGCCGACAAGGAAGACTAGTCTACTAAACGGAATCTACGAACATTTGAAAATCTTTGAACTTGCACATACTACTTATATGGAAAAGTGGGAAATATTTATATTCATTTAACCGCGAGTAACCCGGAAAATTATAACGAGCGGAAATAAAGCTATTTGTGGTACTTGTTAGTTTGTTTACTAACTTATGAAGAGTGTAGTACAAGCAACAATATTTATATCTATTGGTGTTAAAATTAACTAGAAACTGAGATTTATAAATAAGTGATTTAATATTTATTCATACTAAATCTATGTCCTAAACTAGATAATAAAGTGTTATAAGTCAATTAAAAATTACATTCTTGGCTTCTTCATCCTTGGCTTTTAAATATATATATAATATTTATTAACTGAATGAACATAAATTATCTTCAGTAATCTTAAAGAAAATATTTATACTACTCGTATATGTACTAACCTATACTATAATAAAATCGCTAATCTTTTAAGCGTCTTTCTTGGCTACGCAGTGATAGTTTTTTCCATTTAAATTTCTGTCGTTTGTCTCAAAAACCAATTGAATTGGAATATTGGGAATGCTGTTTTTCTTTGTGCAATTTACACTTTCCATGGGAAGTTCACCCCTTCGGTGGTCAAATTTTTGTCCCGCCGTCGTGGGTATTGTAATGGTGCTCCCACACTGCTGTTAGAAAATGTTTATTAACATTGGTACATATTGCTTACAAACATTTGACATATATAACATTAATGTTAGTAAATGTTTTAGTGTTAGAAAACAACCTCCGTGGTCCAGTGGTTAAGGCGCTCGCGTTCGACCCGCGCGTGGTGGGTTCGATTCCCAATGGAAGTATACTTTATTTAGTTGTTTCCAGTTTGGTTAAGACTTTACAGGCTTAAATCACCTGATTGTCTGGTAACAAAGATGATTCCGTGCTTCTGAAGGCACCTTAAGTCGTTGGACCCGGCTGCTATTTGGTAGTCGTTCAAGGAATCACGACAGAGACCAAAAGGCGATTCCGAACAACCCTGGCACCAGAGTGTGACACTAATCGATAGACAATGTAACTTACACGAAATGATGATGAGTGTAGGAGCACATTACCTAAAAAGCGCTTACATATTAATACAATTTTTTTACATCAAATTGGCTTATATTCTGTCTTGTAAGTATACCATATAAGTATATTATTAAAAACAATAGAGCGCGTTGTCAGTTGCCTCCAAACAACACTTGGGTCTCTTTCATGTCAACTTCTGAATTTTGAATATTTATGAGGCGAACATCGAATAGTCTCTTTGTTCTAATAAGTATAACATTTGTCAATTGTTTTTATATTTGGTGGTCTCGAGGATTTTCCGGTGTGTATGGAATATAAAGCTTAGAAAGTCTTTCCGTAAATATTAGATTAATAACTAGCATAGGCGTTAGAATTCTTTTAGTACCAGAACTCAACTATTTTATAGAACCAATAAATTAAGAATCGAAAAATGAAAATAGGACATAGAAGTGTCCAATGGTTGTTTTTAAGAACCCGGATAGTTACTTAGAAGCACACAGTACGAATAATGTTTGTTTGTAATTTATTGTAAGTAAATAACAAATGTTTGCGAATTTATAAACAGAAGTTTGCAAAAGTACTTGGATTGTATTGTTTGCAGTGGGTTTCGTTAAGACGACATCTAGGCATTAGAGTATGTTTAGGTTTGTGATTTATTTTGATGGCGGTAGGCAGATCTTTGCATTCATAGTTAGCATTGTTTTCCTTGACACATCCCCTTGATCACGTGAGCGAAGCCGCGGGTAACAGCTAGTAAATAAATATAATTTTTCGATTACGCACATTTTGTAATATTAAGTTTTCTTAACTTAGGTTTTTATTTCATGTTTCAGAAGAAAATAGTATTCAAAGTAAAAAAATATAAGACATCATGGGTCAAATAGAGAAAATGGAACAAAAGCCGGCGCCGCAGACCTTCAGCCCTGGAGAGACATGGAGGATCCTGAAAAATGTGGTGGTCATTAGCATAGCATTTATGGCGCAGTTCACAGCTTACAGTGTAAGTGTCAATTCATTTATCCATTTATATTGAGTGGGTCCCTGTATACCCTGGTATCAGAGTTTTTCGGAACCGCCTTTCGGCCTCTGTCGTGGGCCCTATAATGACCACCTAATGATAGTCGGGAGCCCAGTACCAACGTCTTGACGTGCCTTGCGAAGCACGGAATCATCAATTATGTCAATGTCCTAACCAAACTGGAAGCAACTAAATAAAGTATGCTTCCTATGGCAATCCAATGTTTTTTCAGCTGGTTATTTCGAAGCCTTCTACATTTTTTAAAAACTAAGAGACCAATAAGTTCTCTCGTACAATACAACGTTTATCTAACTAGGCAAGTCTCAGAATTACTGCAATAGGTATACCTTTTTATTGTAACTATAAAAATGTACCAGTGACGTATTTATGCTTTATGGTTTTAGTACTAGATATCCATACTAATATTATAAATACGAAAGTCTGTCTGTCTTTTTTTCTCTCTGTCTATCTGTCCGTAACGCTTTCACGGCCAAGCCGCTGAATGGATTTTGATGAAATTTGGTGAATATAGTTGAAGACCCGGGGTCAAACATAGGCTACATTTTGACGCTAGCGGAGCTGCGGGAAAAAGCTAGTTAGTATATAAGTGGGAAAGTCTGTCTATGTGTCTATCTCTCTGTCTTTTACGCTTTCACGGCCAAACCGCTGTACAGATTTTAGGGAAATTTTTAAACATAGGCTACTTTTTCACGCAGGCGGAGCTACGGAAAACATATAGTATTTTATAATCTGTGATAGTTTGCAATGGATTTTTTTGCAGGGAGCGGCGAACCTCCAGAGTTCGATCAACGCCGAGGCTGGTCTGGGCACAGCTTCATTGGCCGCAGTCTACGTCGGATTAGTCTTCTCCAATATATTCCTACCAGCAATGGTTATCAAGTAAGATTCCTAAAACATGCGATTTTTATCCGACTAATTGGTTTTAATAGCGGTATAATTAGCGCGATCGGCCTCAGTTTAGGCCGATGGTAATATGTTAGTTCTTTGTCTAATAGTGGACATCTTGTGTCACATGAATTCGGGCTGTAATGAGCACTAGCTTTTTGCCTACAGAAATTCACATACATATTTTTTCCTAAAAGTTCACATTGTTGGTACTCTACTAACCTTTGGAACAAAATTTAAAAACTTTATATCCTTAGTACTTTCTACTATACTTATACAATACAATACAAAATATCTTTATTGCCCATATACAGTAACAAATAATATAACATTTACAAAGACTTCAACATAATATGAACAAAGACGGACTTATTGCTATGCAATCTCTTCCAGTCAACCCTTACGAGGTGAAAGAGAAACAGTTAAGTTAGGGTGGGTACAGCAACAGATATAGTTGAAAATTATAAACATACACAAATATTGCATATAAAATAAACATACATAAATAACTTACATGATGTAACATTCATACGTACTGTATAAATATCTAAGCGAAAATAACAGCAGTATCAAGTCAAGGTGAGAGGTAGTATTCTTTCAAGCGACTCTTGAAACTGGTTATAGTCTGAGCAGTGCGAATATCTTCAGGCAAAGCATCCCAGAGACGTGCTGCTTGTACAATGAAAGATTTAGAGTATGCAGCAGAAGTATGAGTTGAAGTTTTAAGGCGAAGGGCCTTGACACTACGAGCAGGTCGCTCGTCATCTTGATGGAGAAAGGTGAAGCGCTCTTTTAGATAATGAGGTGACGAAGGAATAAAGAGTATAGTGAACAGGAATAACAGAATATGATAATTACGACGAAGTCTGTTCGGGAGCCACTTGAGTTGCACGCGAAAAGAAGAAACATGATCATACTTTCGTAATCCAAATATGAATCTAATGCAGAAGTTTTGAAGGCGCTCAAGTTTATTGCAATGCTCTTCAGAGAGATCGAGTTAACAGAGTAGCAAACGATATAATGATAACAAAACTTATAATAAGAATCACTTAAAAAAAGATGAATGAAGTTATTAATATCGTGTTCAAGGTATAGCGTGACCATAGGAAATTAATGAGCCGACATTATTGGCAGTTTGCCATTATGTTTACCTCCTGTATTCCAGGTGGCTGGGAACGAAATGGGCGATATCCCTGTCCTTCGTGACGTACATGCCATACATCGCTGCCCAGCTGTACCCGCGGTTCTACACTCTCATACCAGCTGGCCTGTTCGTGGGATTGGGCGGTGGGCCTCTCTGGTGCGCTAAGTGCACTTATATTTCTGTTGTAAGTACGTATTATATTTGTTTCAAAACTACAGTCAACCCCAGTATTCATTAAAATTTGTTAACGTCTGTTAAGCCCATTTTAACTAAAATGGGGTCTGTCTCGTTCTTTCACGTCAAATTATTGATAATAGAGAAAGGGTCTGTACATATTATGAACAAGGCAATTAGTCTCTCGTAGATACTTGCGATGGAGCCCTATTTTTGGAATGTACGACTCATATGTCGCATGAAATTGTTGGATTTACTGATTATGACGAAAATCATACGATATCGAACGAAAATCATTCGACTCACAGATTTTGCGTAAATCATACTTTTTAAAATGGCAGATTTATAAGGAGAGATATTAATGATCTTTCCCTATTTCAGGTCTCAGAAGCTCATAGTAGCATTTCGAAAATAAATGCTGAAGTGCTTCTAGTGCGGTTTCTTGGACTGTTCTTCATGATTTTTCAAATGAATCAAGTTTGGGGCAACCTTATTTCTTCACTAGGTAAGTTGCTAGAAAAATCTGTAATATTAGGGTGCTGTACCCAAAGGGTAAAATGAGACCCTATTCGACTAGACTCGACTCGAGTTTTTTTTTTAATTCTCCTGATTCTTACTGATATAAGCTTCGAATGCGACTTTGCTAAGAAAATTGGAATAGGCTTGGAATTGAAGTAAGTACCTAGGTTAATTTTAGAAATTTATCCTTATGCACAGAATTATTAATAGTCCAATTGAGTATACGTCTAACTATTTTCAAGTAAATACGTAAATAGAAATTAATTTAGCATTGCCGTCAAAATATTATGTAGGTATTTTTTCTCTTCCCAGTTCTATCATCAGGCAACAACACAGCAGCAGTGACTGCTGTCAACGCTAG
Source organism: Euzophera pinguis (assembly GCA_947363495.1). NCBI lineage: Eukaryota > Metazoa > Arthropoda > Insecta > Lepidoptera > Pyralidae > Euzophera > Euzophera pinguis. Next base: position 4,969,445 of record OX376164.1, read on the forward strand.
CCTGATCCCCGAGGTGTGCGGCGCCCATTTTCTACCAAGTGCTGATGCTGCTGAGGCCTTGCAGCCACAGCCGCCGGAGAAGATACAGATGATCGCAGGTGTGATGTCTGCCTCCGTGGTCCAGTGGTCATTTCCCACTGGAAGCATATTTTGTTTATTTTTTTTCAGTTGAGATTGTAGGCTGGAATCAACTGATTGTATGATAATGAAGATGAAAGGCACGTTAAGCCGTTGGTCCCGGCTGCCATCTGGTGGTCGTTAAAGGAACTACTTTACAGGCCGATAAGTCATCGCGAAAACTCTGTCACCAGGATTTACAAAACAAGTTCGATTGACGTAACCCTGTATCTGCCAGTCGGAACTTATAAAATATAAGCAGTGAGTGCAGTCAATGCAACGCACGATTACAGTGATAGTGCTACTTTCTTGCTAAAAGTCATGGGGCCCTTACGAGTACCATTACCTCTAAGCAGGGCAGAAACGAGTGAGTGAACGCAATACAAGCTGTACGGCGACATCTCGTTTACTTACTCATTTTTGCCCTGCTATTAGAGGTGATGGTAGGGGCCGGACACATAATATATTACTCTACTTTCATGGTGTTATCACAATTTCAAACATTGTTTCCAGGTATTTACCTGGCCTGTATGGCTGGCGCAGCTCTCATCGTCGCAATTGGCGTGGACTCTATGAAAAGGTACATTTTGTAATTTTTTAATCTTAAAAACCAAAACAATCTTGACTTGGCTTTTCTATTAATTAGCTGATTCAGGCTTACAATAAATTGGTCATCATAATTATTGAACCTCATGTGTCATTTTGGATCTTATATTGGTCACAAGTTTAAAAAGTCTGTCTCAATGCAAAAAGACTAAATATTATGTAAACAATATAAATACTTATATTAAAATTACTCATCGATGCTTATATTCGATTATCAATGCTTATTACATACACACCTTAATGAAGCCACAAATCATTTTCACAAAAACACTATCGACAAACCTGTCTCTATGTCAGACGGCCATATTTGTTTACATTATTGTCTTTTTCCATTGAGACTGACTTTAAATACCATTCCAGATACGAAGCGCACAGAAAGCCGTCAGATAGCAGCACGTCAGGTCTTGGTCTCTTGGCGATCACCGTCAAACTCCTGGTGGAACCCAACCAGATGCTGCTCATCATTATCAACATCTTCGTGGGGTTGGAACAGGCTTTCTTTGGAGCAGACTTTACTGCTGTAAGTAAAACATGGAATTTGGACTAGTGTTCTTATTCTTCTTTATGTGTTCTCTCTCTCACCATTAGTCTTCGTGACGTTATTCGTCTTCCAACACGCCTCTTCCCTTTGTAATTTGGCATAATTACCATTGAAGCATATTTTTTTATTTATTTTTTTATCATAATTAACAAGGTAACATATTATTTATTTATCAAACACATTTTGTTAATAATACAATAGTTTAATTATCGATATATCTGCCCTGCCGTAATATGTGCAGATAGACTGGTGTGAGTTAGGTGGAGCTCATCGAGTGAGCCTCACCTCACTAAATATACAAGAAACAAGGCGAATAACTGGGCAATATGGTGGCCAAGTATTGGGTAAATCAAGTGCAGCTCATAGCTATTTTAACTCGACTAGAAGAAGTGATGCCCCTCACTCAACTCAATATTTCAAATTGTCCATACCAATGCAATCCAATTAATGCAAATTAAATTTTTACTTACTTTGATCTACTTAGAAGACGATTGCCATGATCTCATCAGAAGTACGCCTTTTATCTGTGTTGCTATGTTACAAATATAAGAGTACTTTAGCAGAATTGACTGGCTAGAAGAAAATGATTTCCCTCTATAACAATGTACTCCTAAGGTGAAAATATTTTACGTAACGTTTGTTGTTTTCAGGCATTTGTATCTTGTGCTGTGGGCACAGGCACCGTGGGATTTGTGATGCTGGTGTTTGGCATCGCTGACGCTTTGGGCTGCGTCGTCACTGGCTACATAGCCAAGGTATTGTAATCCATTACTTTTTGCGGCTTCTCCCACCGATATGCAAACTATTCAACCGGCCGGCGTTCAATGACCCTCGTTAGTCCATGGTTAGACCCAACCTATTTGCTACTAGTTAATAGTTTTAATCATAATTTCATAATCAGAATAGTCCTATTTTTGACTAATATTGAGGCTTCTTTTTATGAATAACAAACAGGAATGTACAGTCACGCTGGTCAAGTCGTACTTAGATAAATAATATATCAATGTTCCTTCTGCGTTTGCCTTAGCCGAAAAACTCAATACTCGTAGTGTAGGTAGTTACAAAGAACAAAATAGCTCAAATCAGCAGTACAGACTAGAAATTACAACATGATTGAATGATATTGATTCAAGATTTTCTGTTCTGCTGTTAAATTTTGATTCTTTTCTTTTATTATCTAGGTGACAGGTCGTCTGCCATTAATGTGCTGTGCAGCTGTGGTGCACACGGGGCTGTTGGTGACATTGTTGGTGTGGCGGCCACAAGCGGGGCAGACACACGTCATGTACGTCATCGCCGTGCTGTGGGGACTCTGCGACTCCGTGTGGATGGTGCAGGTCAATGGTGTGTATGATTTTTTTTATTTATTCTCCAAGATTCACTACTACCAAATCTAGGATTAGGATAAAACCACACCCTGGGCTAGGAAAGTAAGCTGCTGAGAAGAACAAGCACGAAGAAGTTCAATATAGAAATGCCCTGCCTGCTACTGCAATGATGATGTCAGTCACTCCACTGCTAGACGTAGGCCTCTCTTAATTAATTATATTATGTAACGGTCAACAATAAGTATCGGTTGTTAACGACAGCAACGACCTCAAATATGGTAAGTATAGTGGTGAACTTCTAATCGAAATACTTCAAAGTATAAAAGTGTGATTTTAATTTAAATATATATTCAAAAATAACATTTTGTGCGCAGCCTATTACGGAATCCTGTTCCCTGGAAGAGAAGAGGCAGCCTTCGCTAACTTCAGACTATGGGAATCCATGGGCTACATCGTGGCTTACATAATCTCGCCATACTTCAGAACTAGTCACAAAGCCTACCTCATCCTAACGACTTTGGTCGTTGGAGTTATTGGATATTTCATTGTAGAGTATCGTGATAGGAGAACTAAGAAGTTTGACGTTACTGTTGTAGAACATATAGACACTAGTAATAAAGGGCATGACAATTTTGCGTTCCAGAAAACAGAATGAAACAATTCGAGGACTCTTTTATAAATTTTCGAGCATTAAAAACCACCCTAATTATTGTCGTGATTATATAATAAATTGTTATTTTTGTAAAAACATACCCAAGAATTAAAATTAAGAGAAGTAAGTTGAAAAGATATTGTGATATTTTAAGTATTAATAATGTGATAAGTAAAATTAGTTACGATTTCCGTACTCGTGTGTGTAAAGACGCGTGAAAATCTAGTTTATTTTTAATTTTAAGGATTTTTACTTTATTAGACATCGTATTTGTACCCTGGCAAGACAAGACAAAATTAATTTAACTGAATAACTGTATCTATCCTGTTTATTAAGTATTTCATTGTAACATTATCACAATGCTATGTAGTTATTCAATTAATGTGACCAAATTGTGACCAATATGACAGGCCGTGTTTCCGGTGCACAACCGAAATGATATGCATGGCCAAAATGACCTTTTGATTAATAGTCGTACTGTTACAGGGCGCTTCGTTAACAGTAAATTTTATAAAAATCATAGCCCTGTATCGTGTTTTTATCTAAATGCTTTCTGTGATGTACAGAATAAATGAGAAGTGTTGTGCTCAGCTATATCTAGCGTGTTAGCATAAATAATAGTGTATATTGTCTATGGATGATGAGAAGCTCCCGTTTTGCTTTCATTATTAAAAACTATCACCATTTCCTCAGCATGTGTACGATATAATATGTATATGTGTGTGTATTATTATGGTATATGTATATCGTAATCTATATATTTTAGACCGAGCGAGGGCTATAAATCAAGTTGGGGCGAAAAAACATTGTTTGTATATAAGTATGTTTGTTTCTATTTATGTTCTGCGATAATTCTCGAGCCGTTAGCCGGATTTCTATGAAATTCAGAAGGTGTATAGAATTTTCAAGTTCGTTTGACATTAAAATCGGTGTAGTAGTTTTTGAGGTATTTGCATTTATGTAAAAACAAATATTTGTTAATAATTCCAAAGCCGTTGGTCGGATTTTGCTGATATTTAGAATGTGTATAGAAAACCTTAAAATTCAGCTGGTAAAAACATAGTTTTAGTTGTGTTTAACCGACTTTCAAGCGTGTGATACTCCAGCTTTGCAGATGTCTATAGACTACTACGACGTCTTACTATTAGGCAGGCCGTATGCTTGTTTGCTTATAAATTGTTTAAAGATCCGCAATGCGTATGTGAGGTGTTGCAGCCAATATATTTCATAGTAGTCTATAGGCTATTATATTCTATAGACATGCGCTGGCGATATGACTACATTTACCTATCTCAAATCAGAATAAGCAGCTGTTTTAAGGAAATATATAAATGTTAACTAAGTACTTAGGGACTTTCCGACGCCATGTAGAACCGCAGAACAATTAAAACTGACGTAAGTTGATAGGCAATTATGAGAAAAATCAACTTGTGTCTGCATTTTTAATAAGATATGCTTAAATAATTTCTTACCAATCAGGGGGGCCGTACGCTAGTTTGTCTACTTAGTTGAATAAAAAAACAAAGAATATGTATGAAAGGACAGTTTATATTTCTATGGTGCCAAACTATTAGGTATAGCTAATTCTGTTTGTCAGCAGAAATTTGTTTATGTTATTTCCTTTAATTGTCAGCTATATTAAATAGGTCTATCACAATTTGACTTATTTGATGGCTGACCTGCATTCAGACCTTTCTACGAACTTGCTTTTGAAATGATGATTATTCAGCTTTAGGCCACTTTACGATGAGGATGCAACTGGTAATTAGGCTCGAATGCAAATGATAAAACAGTTTGCTGGTAAGAAAACTCCTACTTAACTTAAGTATATTATTTGGTGCTATACTTAATAAACACATGAACATTTCAAAATTGACACTGTACACTAGTTTCAAATTGTTTGAGCAATTGTCAATAAACTTTAGTTAATTTATAAGGAATTAAATTAATATTATAAAAGAGAGTATTTTTGATTTACTTATCCTCATAGAATTCACAAGAAATGTAATCAAACCCACACTGGCGAAACTAATATTAGAGATACGATATGATTTATTTATGAGCAAAAATCCGGTTCATTGTCAACAAAAATAAAATAAATATGTAATGCTAAAACAAAATCGGTACTATGCCATATCATTTGTCTACAATCGTAGTATGACTGTAGCTGGTTTGATTTCATTTATACGGCACAGATACGTGTTTCCATTTATAAACGCGGTACGATAACAGAAGTGGGTTGTTGTGGCATCTTAGCATCTTCTCTGGTACAATATAGCTTCAGGAGCCCTATTTTTGAAAAATGGGGCTCACGCAAAATCGGTGACAAAATCGAAAGGCATTTCTTCGTTAACGAAGGATTTTTGTTCGATATCGAGCGATTTTTATTCGACATACATTAAAAAGTAAAAAAATTAATAAAAAATAAAATAAATTAATTCATGGAAAGTGACTCAAGGGCTTCAGAGCCCTTGAGTCACTTTCCAGGCTTTTCTAGGTTCTCTAATCTAATTAGTGAAGTTGTTGCTATTAGTGGAATGGTGGCTTGTGTGCATTTACAGATCAGCATTCTGTAATCTGTGGCCGAGTATGGATATACCTAATTCGGATCGTAGTTTGAATAAGTTACTGCTGCACTATAATTTTATAGGTAGAACGATAGTATAGTAATGTAACAAAAGACTGGATGACATATTAAATAGGTATAGAGCAGTGGACGGACAATGGAAACATGCCGCAGGCTCTACTATACGCAATGCTTTTGAATTGAAGCCTTTGCTAGTTGATTGTTCGTTTAACACTGGCAGTCACCGTTTGGTCCTGGGCCTAGGCAAACCAAGAATAATCGCCTGTCGGAATTTAAAAAAAAATAGTAAAAAAGTTGATCGTGGTGATGTGTGTGTGTAGATTTAAATTTAGAATGTCAATTTAAATATTTTCAAGAAATTGGCGCGTTTTTGTTCATCGTATTTTGTGATTATTGTAAGTACAGTTAGTAGAAAAATGGGGTAAAGTTGAATATTTTAAAATAACCAAGATTTACTTTTAATAAAATGTTCATCAGCTTTTTCCATTCAGATGCAATTATTTAATTAACATGATCATGAAAGACATGAAAGAATGACAACAAAAGGTTCTTCATGTTCTATTATACTTAATACTCTTCGAGTAAACTACAATAGGTACTAACTACTTCCATGGTTCCAAATTGTTTAATTTAATATTAGAGAACAAGGTAGAGTTACATTTTATCCTTCCTAGAGAGTAAGAGAAACTCTTTTCAAACGCGAATTGTTTCTAAGTACTGAATGAACGATTATTTGTAATCTGTTGTAGTACCTAAACAAAATTTAATAGTTTGCACTTCAAAATTTGTCGCATTCCGTACCATTTTTTTTTTAATTCTTGATTTTTATGAGCCGAACACCTTAATATGCAAGTAGGTACTTTATATTAAAAACAAGTTGTTCAGCTAGAATACTAATGGCGCTAAATATTTTTAAATGGATTTTGTTTGCACCCGTACATGTTGATTAGGTACTTATATAAATCCTAGTCGTGAAGTGCGTAGGCAGACGTTTATTGTGCAAATGAACACAGATTTACTTTAATATTTTGATGATAATATCTTAGTCTTAGGCGGCTAGTAATTTATACTCCTACAGTGACATAATAACAGCAAAGAACTATGTAATTGAGAGATCCGCATATAATTTAAGAGAGGTAGGACATTTTGTAAGGAGTAGTCCGTCTGGGAAAGTGTCTCCACCCTACAGAAAACCGCAGCCAAAATAACACTATGATGCAGTGTTGTGTTCCTGCTGGTGAGTAGGGTCGCCAGGCTCCAGAGGGGTCGCTGTGCTGATAGCGGACACGTCTGCAACGCGCTCGTGACATCTCCGGTGTTGCAGGCGTTCATAGGCTACGGTAACCACTTACCATCAGGTGGGCCGTACGCCTGTTTGACCACTTAGTTGTATAAAAACAAACTGCAGATAATTTTGGCTACTTCCTCAAATCTCTTAAGGTTTCGTATTTGTCGATCCCGAGACAAACGTTTAGTTAATTATCGATTATCGTTTTTCAAGCATGTGTAAGCTAGAATACATTTCTCTCCCATTCGTTTTTTTAGAGAGAATGAACTAACATGTCCTTAAACGTTCCTTAATACCAGGGTAAAACATTGTACCTACGACTTTTTGTAACTCTTTCATGCTTTAACGACTAAATGGAACAGTATCTTTAATTCACGAGCTGGGTATTACCTGAACCGAAATATCACGGAAATGAAATCCCAGGCAAATTGAAATATGACGTTTCAGCTTTTTCAAATAGATTTTGAATTTTCATGTTCACTCATGTAGAGTGAGATGCCTTGGAAGCCTACGGCATCAAAATCGGTAGTGTTTAACGCGCTTGCAACAAGAAGGTATGGTAATTGCAGACTACCTATCTACTGTGGTCCAGTGGTTTTTTTGCAGACCCGGAGGCTTGAATCATCTGATTGTCTCAAAATAAGAATAATTCCGTGCTTCGTAACGCGTGCCATTTGGTGGCCGTTACAGGAACCCAAATTCAAACTGTTTTTTGATCAATTTAATATGTAAATGTGCAATATATAAATAATAAATAAATATAGTGTTCATTTATTCACTCACGTTAAAGGCCAAAAGGAGGTTCCGAAAATCTCTGAAACCAGGGTGTATTGGGTTGATTGACCATATAATCCACTTGATGAATCCCTGAACCTTTGTAGTTAGCCTATTTAATAAAAATTAAAAAAGTACTTATCTGGAATTATCCAGAAATTTCCGATAGTTCTGAAAATTTTGAAACAACCGGGATCAATTGACGATAAAGAAGGGTGTTGATCCATTGCGTAATCGAGGTCGGCTTTGTGCCTCTTCCAGTGTCAATTGCCAGCAATGTACTGACGCCGGTTGCATGAAGTCGCTAAACGGGCCGGGGCCACACGAGCCAATTATCGACAATTAAGTATAAACAATTTACGCACATTGTTTGTTACCATCGAGATATATGTAAGTACTAACATATGTTAGTACATAATATCTCGATGTTTGTTACAATCTTAGCTATAGCTCCTATTTAGTCTACATTTTAGTAAAACCGACAAGTATCAAATTATTTCATTTATTTTACTAGCTGTTACAAAAAGTAGCAATATTTGACCTCGGGTCTTCAATTATTATAATTGAAGACCCAAGGCCCGAGGCCGAGACCCGAAAAATTGGTCCGGAGGTTTAGCCGTGAAAGCATAACAGACAGACGGGCAGACAGACTTAGGCACTTATAGTATTAATAGTATGGATTCTTATAAACAGTTAACAATGTTGCACAAACAAAACTTGGTTTTTCCTAACATTGGGATCGAAATCATTTTTTCATGACAATTATTTAGTCTCTGAGTAAAATCACCAAGCAGACAGACAATTAGACAATGTACTTTTATAATCGTTACTTCTGAACTATTTTAGCATAGTTTTTATCTACTTCCCTTCCGCCTTTCACGGTTCCGTCCGTTGCCTCGACAATAACATTTGACCGAAACGAATGGTCTTGAACCGATTTTATCCAGTATTTACCAGTATCCTTGAATGTAAACTAGAAGGGAACGTTGGTTCGTATTTCTGCCAGCTGCCTCGTTTCTTGACGTTTTACATAATAACTATTATGAGATAAGTAGATACTTATTGCTTATATTTCAGTCAAAACTGCGTCTAAATATCTCCACGTTAAGAGCTGTGATCTACGTTTTCATCTGTTGGTAGTGTTATAACCTCACAAATAGGGCCGTCTAATGTTAAAGGATTAAGAACCGGAATATTTGCAATAAACAACACGCTTTTATGTAATTCGATTAACAATATATAAGAGTAAGTAGGTAAAATAAATAATAAATAAACTGCCATTTTCTGCTAGCTGTATTTGATATGATATGATTTGTAATGTTATCGTTTTTTTTTTAATTTAGGATATAATTTCACGTAATGACCAATGTTATGTATACCTATTATTGGTGTTTATATTAGAACTAAGTCTGCAGTGTAGTTGTTAATGTTGTATATAAGCACTGTTGGTGTACTTCAATAATAAATAAATAAATAAAATAAATAAATATATAAGTATCCTTTCAATATTCCAATATCAGTGCAAACTATCATTATATAGTATAGAACCAGCTGTTTCTAAAAGTAGCCTCTGTTTGATCCCGGGTCTTCAACTATATTCATACCTTCATCGAAATCTGTTCAGCGGTTTGGTCGTGAAACGTAACAGACGGATAGACAGACAGACTTTCGCACTTATAATATTAGTATGGATATGCATAGGTCTAAAAATAATCGGTAGCGGACTTTGAGTCAATACGTCTACGCATACGGACCAATATGTGCAAGCTCATAGAACTATTTTGGGTATGGCATAAGGTAAGGCTGGTTAACCTTTAGTCGACCTCATGTAGTCCCTATCACTATTGAGGTGTGGTATTTGTATTGTCACGATACACTTCCAAAGTCTTTCACTTCTTATGGTTAGAGGTCAATACTAGTGACATTTTCAAAACTGCCTGAAGGCATCGTACTCAGCCAGAGAGTGGAAACATAGTTATATGAATTAACTAGCTCATTTTCTGCCCCATACATTTTACAGTGATTGTTGTTTCTCTCAAACTGTATTAACCCAAAAATACCGTTCTGGAACAGATATTTAAACCGTTACTTTGGCTATTAAAAATACCGGGTTCTATCCCTGTTCAGATAACGACTGTTATCTATCTAGCAACAGCAGTCAGTAACAATACATTCAAGTGTCTTTTTAAGCACGAAGGTGCTTTTCATTTTATATGGTGGCACTCTAGAGTGAGAGCGCTTAAGCTTTTGATCATAGTCACAGAATTATTAATAGAACTAACGTATCATAGTCCTACTCCTACACAGGTATGGTGACATGACATTAAGGTAATTATCAATGGAGTTACTGTCGTCCAACTTTTGAAATCTCTTTAACAGGAAAACTTTACCTATAGAATCCTGATTAGTAGTAGTAATGTCCAACACAGTCAAATTTTAAGGCTACGTGTCTGAAGGCATGTGTCAAAGCTAAACATAAGATCATATCATCTAACGATTATAGCCAAGACCAATAACTTAACATGCCTTCCGAAGCACGAACAAACTGAAGTCATCACTCACCATCACTAGACATGACTATTAAATTTTTCAGAGACACAATGGCAGACGCAGTAGTCTTCGGCACCAACGAGAGATGGCGCATCAACCGCAACATCTTCGTCTTGGGCTTCGCCTTCATGGTCCAATTTACTGCCTTCCACGGCACTGCCAACCTCCAGAGCTCAGTCAACAGTGACGCAGGCGCGGGGACCTTCACACTAGCAGCGATATACTTTTCGTTGATATTGTCTAATATACTTTTGCCGGCTGTTGTGATCAAGTAAGGAGTTTCATTGATAAATATTAATATATTTTTCAGTTCAATTCTCTTTGTAAATTTTAAAAATGCATTGAAATTGGTTACTTTCTTTAGCACCGTCTGCCACCTCTCTTCCTTCTTATTGTATTACAAAGATACCTTAATAGTCGTTTACCAGATGTAGGGCAATTGAGAGGGCCGATGGGTCTTTACATCTTTTACATATAGATAACTAATTTACATGGTTGTTCTACAGTTCTCATTCATCAATGAGCAACTGATGTTTAACATTTTTCTGATTCGATAAGGTATAAAGTAAGTGGCCAGTTTCATTTCGCAACATCAAATCAATACCACGTGTTTTGTTTATGGAATTGTTTTGTATGTAGTAAATACTCATTTGTTCAATTTAACAGGTGGTTAGGTTGTAAATGGGCCGTGGCCGTGTCCTTCTTGGCATACATGCCGTTCATAGCTGCCCAGTTTTATCCGCGTTTGTACACCCTTATACCAGCAGGAATGATGGTGGGGTTCGGAGGCGGCCCGTTGTGGTGCGCTAAGTGCACGTATTTGTCTGTGGTGAGTCAAAGAAACTTTACACTTTTTGGTACGTAAGAGAGAGTGCTCGATAGGTCGTGAAAGGCGGTCCCGAATAACGATTTACTAAGTAACTCACCATAAACGAGTGGTACCTAATAAATGATAACATGAAAGGGAATGGTGACCATGCCACAACCTCTGTACGAAACCTAAAGATAGTTAGAGTCATAGAGATGGACATAAGATAGAGTAGACAAAGTACAAAACATTAATCATTTATTTGTATCGGCTACGTTATGATATCAACCGACCTCTATAGCTATACCCTAGTTCTTCGGAACTGCCCCTAGATCTACAAGTAGTGGCTTTAACTACTACCAATTGGTAGTCGGTACTGATGGATTAACGTACCTTTGAATTGAATGATGAGTTTTATCAGACAATCAGATAATTCAAGCCTCCAATGTCCTAACCAAACTGAAAACAGCTCTATAAAGTATGGTTTCTGTAATCGAACCTATGACCTCAGTTCTTTCGGCAAAAGCCATAATCACTGGACAACAAAGGCAGTTATAATAATTTATGATAACTGTTACCTGTGGCATCGCACGCGTGACACAAATATATCGGCTTCAGAGGTTCCTTAATTTTCCCTATTCAGGTAGCAGAGCCTTACGCCAAGCTGTCTGGAGTGTCCGTGGATGTGCTGGTGGTGAGGTTCTTCGGGCTTTTCTTCATGTTCTACCAGATGGCACAGATATGGGGCAACCTCATTTCTTCAGCTAGTAAGTATATACCGCTACAGAGTTTAACATCGAAGTCGTAAAATATCAAGCCGCAAAATTACGTTCAGATAGTCTATATCTTAGAATGTCCAGGTATAAATTATTACTCAAGAGTTAATTTGAAAAAAAATATATATAGCGATATATTTTTGATACTTAGGATTCTTCGTCTTGGATCAATTTTCGCCATAGTACCTTTAAATTTAAAAAAATACATCTTCGTTAAAATTTAAAGGAACTATGGCAAAAATTAAACTTAAACGATTTTATAACATTTTGATGTTCACTAATCTCTGATTAGAACTTTGAATAAACGGCTCATGAATATACAAAGCGATTAAGAAATCAATAATTATGATATAGTTCGTGAACTCGGGTTTTAAGAGCATTCCTTATCACCATGTCGTTCATCAGTAAAATAACAATCGCACCCAAAAGTAGCCTATGTTTGACTGCGGGTCTTTAACTATATCAATATCATATTTCATCAAAATCGGTTCAGCGGTTTAGTCGTGAATAAGTAACAAACATCCATCCATCTACACATACTCACAAATTGTCGCGTGTATAATAGATATTAGTTAGAATACATCGACAAGATTTTGATGATTGAAGCAGACATTGGTATAAGAGTCAATCCAAAAAATGCTGACTTAATTAACATCGCAATGAAAGAAATGCCTGAAAATGCGCTATAATGAAAGAGTCTAAATCAATACCACTTATGACAAATATCTAGTTACTGCTTTATGATGGTCGAGGTCTTTTATAGCTATAAGTTAGTAAGTGGGCTGAACTTCGCTATGTTGACCTTGGTACAAATACCGGTTGAATTTTAAAATGACATTTAAGTTTACGCGCTAATCTTGCGCATAGTAGTACAAAGTATAATCATAGAAGCCATCCGCAAACTTCTGTCTATTTTGAGGTCTCAATTATTTCGACTCATATGATGAAATTAGGTAAATCTAAATGCCTTAATGACGTATACGTAGTTAAATTAACGTAGGTAACTACGGCTAAAATGCAAATTTTTAGGGTTCCGGGCCTCAAAGGTAAGTCAGGGGTGTTATTTCCAAGCATCTGTCCGATGGCTTGGATACATAGACCGACTTACCCGTGCTGCTACTGAGTCAACCCATGTCCATCCGAGTCAGTAGCATCCTAGTACCTCATCCTTTCCTCAAACACAAACACTTCCCACCCTTCCTTAGCTTAAGAATACTTCCGATGGGCAGCAGCGTCGGAAGTACGATAAGCCTCTGCAACTGCGCTCGCCAACCTGCCTGCCAAGCGTGGCGAGTATGGCAACAACCCTCAATTAATGAGGAGGCCCAAGTCCAGCAGTGGACTGATTGAGGCTGAAACGACGAACGACGACCTCAAAAGGTAAGAAAAGGAATTCTTATAGTCTCACTAATAGTCGGAAGTATAAAGGTATTTTACGCGTAATCCTGTAACTTTATGTTTTAAATATGCAGTGCGTTAGTTTATAAGTTGATATAAGTACTGATTTTTGTTTGGCAGGGTACAGAAGCTTTTTGAGATTGTTTTATGAACGAGACATAGATATTAATCTGTGCAAATATATGCGCAAGCCTTGGTAATGACCACTTCCTGATATAACCACTTATCAATCGTGACTTGATGAGGGTTTATCATGTTTTGTGCCGCAAGAATTTATTGGGAATTCTTGTAATAGACGGTGCTTAATCGAGTAGGTAATAGATACTGCTCACTTAACCAATTACACTTTAGAAGAAAATATGGATGATTAGTTTGTTGAAATATTACGATTTGTAAAAATAATTATAGAGACGGAAGTAAAAATACATAAATACATTTGCAAAATTGCTTACAAAAATCTTGTTTTATTTTGAGGCAAGCTAATGATTTTAAGGACAGTGGCTGTGCGCGTATTGTACAATGCTCTTGTACGAAGCAAGCTAGAAAGTGGCTATAGTTTGGAACCCGTATGAGACAAAATATAAACAAATGATTGAAAAAATCAAAATAAGTTTATACTATTTTTATATCTTAAGCAGTATCCTTATTTTCCATTAATGTATCCTACAGCTTTCGTCTTGAGAATGGTAGGATACATTACTTTAAAAGTGAGACGTAATGTATTTTTAATAAAAAATATATTTAAAGTTATTCAGGGTTCAAACTATAATAAGTAGTAACATACTTGCTAAATTGTCACTGTCGGTGCCGGATGAATATGTTTATAGAAGACGTAAGCCACCTTTGTTTAGTTTACCATATTCGAGAACTAATCTCTACGAGTTCTCTCCAGTATCTCGAGCTTTGAAAGTCTCGAAATCCCTCAGTCCACTTGTGGATATTTTTGCTTGTTCGTAGGGGAATTTCATAGCAGTGGCATATTCACAATTGCCAGAACTTTAGATGTTTTATATTGTATATTTTCCAAGTACATCTTTTGAGTATTATTAAATGCAAATATGTTGTATTTGTTTCTAATATCGCTTTGGTGGTAAATAAATTGGTATTAAATAAATAAATTCAAAGAAATAAAATAGAAATGCCAATGATGAACTAAGCCGTAACTCGGGAGTAATTCCAACGTCTTCATTTCAATATTTGTATGTAATGCGAACGAAATTGGATTAAAAACAAATGCTATTTTTGAGAATATCGTTCAACTCGCCGATAATGACAAATGAAATTCATTTGACATTGAAGGAAATCTTTGGGCTCCCGGTTTTGAGAGAGTCTCATAGATCTCAAAGATTCAATTTCTTGAGTATTTAATAATCTGAGAGTACTATAAATCATTAACACATGTATTAAGCAGTAGATGTTATTTATAACAAGATTTGTAAGGCTCTTGGATTGTCTCAAAAGTTTGTCTTTACAATCATGGAGGTAAAATAGGACAGGGTTGTCTTTCTTTTTTCTTTTAAATTATGGCTTCCACCGATATTTCGGTGATTCTGCCAATATCATGGTTTCAAGTTACGGGACGGACGAGCTGAAAGGAAAAGAAAAAATAATATCACAAATACAAAGTCACAACACAACATTTAAGTTTAGTAAAAAGGAAGAGTGTTGGTTAAAAATGAAATATAATAACAATAATGCAGGTGTTTTAAACATTGTTAGGTATGTTGTCATCTTAGCAGTTTATGTATATTTTTATAGTGACGTCTTTGTCTGACACATGCCATTAGAAAGAGATTACCTATTCGTTATTTGTTTTTGCCTCTGAAATGCACGCGGGATACATGGTAAGGACATATCTATATATTTCTATATTCTAAGATTCCAATCTTGCTTTCAGTACTGTCATCATCTATCGGTGAAGAGTTGCCCACATTTAACAAGACTCTGTCTTCGACATTACATATTACGAACTTGACAACTGATCTACCTCGGGGCTTTAACGCGGTATGTGGGGTCAACTTCTGTAGTAGGAGCTCCGCTAGTGTAAGTATTTGATTTTGTATCTATAGTACTGTCATCTCCTCTTTTAACCTGTGACCAGCCAAGAGTGGCTGGACGAAATCAGTTGAAATTTTATACAAGGAAAGGTATGACCGGGAATGATTAACATATAAATAAAGGCTATAATGCATTTTTTTTTCCAAAAAATACACTGAAACTCGGCTTTGAGGCTGATTTAAATGTATCCAGTACTGGAGTAATGGAAATCCAGCAGCGATTGTCTATGTTCATGGACCCGATTGAATCCACACGTAAACAATTTCGTGTCCATACGCTACTGGATTGTAAGAAAGAAAATAATTTATTTAAGAAACACACCAAGAATCATAGAAGAAACAAGCCAGTACTGGATACATTTAAAGCAGTCTTTAGGCGGCAGCTAGTAGAAACAAAATAGGATGGCTGTGGGGTAAGTAATGTGATGTGTCAATTACTACCCGAAAGTTAGATGGCCGAATTTTTCAAGACCTCTGTCACTGAATTTAATGATAGTACTTCTCAGTTTGCTTCATTTGACTTCCGATTTTTCACCAACTTATAGCAGATGCTCTTGAAGGCTCAATTCATTCATTCAAATCGAGTTTTAGAATTAGTTTTTTTTAATTTTAGGGATAGTTTCAATAAAATTACTTATTGGCGGTGGTTTCGTATTCTTAACACAGACTAATGTTTACTTTTTTTTTTTTTTTTTGTTAACGGAGGGGAAATGCATTTACGCACAAAGTGTGGGACTCGCCGGGCTGCTAGTCAGCCCGGAATACCCACTAAAACCCCTCCGGCGTTTCCGCACCGGCTGTTGAGGGCGCCATGGGGTCGCGTTAGCATTCTACCACGACGCCCTCCAGCCATGGCCTTTCGGCCCCCTCAGTTTGGCCTTTCGGCCCCCCCCCCCCAAATCGGGCAGTGGCCCATAAATGGACCACGCCCGTCCCCCAGACCCACATCCATTCGCCGTCTCATCATAGACGGCGGTGGAGTGGGCTGTTGGCAGAAATTGGCCGACAGTCAACAAGACCCCGACTACCAGGGAGTTATTAACTGTCACCCAGGGTGCACCGTCCCGAATCCCTTGTCAGCCCGCCCTCTCACCGGATCCTTGGGATCAAGTGAGAATGCAAAGCTTTCAAAGGACCGGGCACTCGAGGAGGTTCTCTGCCCTGCACCCCAGACTAATGTTTACTTAGTCTAACTGCGGCCAAGTAAGTTGCAAATTGTATATTAGGTGAAGAATAAGAAAAACTGTATTAAAATAATTTAATTTATTATGTAACAATTGTAAAAACATAAGGCATCATTAGGAATACGTATATTTATTGTGATTAAAGCTTCGTGATAATAAATACGAGTAGCTAGCAGTCACAAGGAGATTTATGTGTAATCTGCTCTGGAGTGCTTAATTTTTGGTGAATCGAATAAAAACTGTTCGAATACCCGATTTTTCAATCAAATTTTTTTTACAATCAAAGATTTTTGTAAATTATCATTCCACTTGTATTTCAGGACAACATCAACCTGCAACCTCCTTCTGCCCTGAAAATCCAACTGATATCTGGCACATATTTGGCTTGCATGGCGTTTGCTGTGATTTTTGTGGCTTTTGGAGTCGACTCGTTGAAACGGTAAGGCAAAGTTGATCATAGGTGTATTTGCTAACGCGTTTTGGAACACATGATAATCCGTCAGTCTCAGTGGGGTACCCTATCATTAGATTAAAAAAACGTATTACAAACAATCATTTGACAAAAAACATAAGATAAATTTTTGCTTAACAATGTTATATCTTCATTATTAAAATGACTAATTTGACAAACTGATCGAAAGTTAAAATTCTATTATACACCAAAACATTTTTTTTTAAAACTAATTAAAATTTTATAACTATGTCAATTTAAAAACCGACGCATAGCATAATAACGTTTGAAAAATATATTATTTGATAATTAATTCAATTGCCTCAAATATCTGTGAGAAATCTAAGAAATCAGTTTTTTTTTGGTTTAACCAAAGTACAAAAAAAACTTTGTGACAGAAGTGACTGAGTGTAAAAGGACGACTTTAAGACAGAAAGTAGGTAAGTTATACAGTACAGTGTCCATAACAGTGAGTGAGTGAGTGAGCGAGCGAAGCGAGAAAACGACTGGATTTAAGACAGAAGTATTAAGTGTAAAAAGACGACTTTATGACAAAAAGTAGGTTAGGTTATGGTTATACAGTGACCATAAAAGCGAGTGAGTGAGCGAGCGTCATACTTTATGACAGAAGTGACTGAGTGTAAAAAGACGACTTTATGACAGAAAGTAGGTTAGGTTATAGTTGTACAGTGACCATAAAAGCGAGTGAGCGAGTGAGCGAGCGACATACTTTATGACAGAAGTGACTGAGTGTAAAAAGACGACTATGACAGAAAGTAGGTTAGGTTATGGTTGTACAGTGACCATAAAAGCGAGTGAGTGAGCGAGCGAGCGAGCGACATACTTTATGACAGAAGTGACTGAGTGTAAAAAGACGACTTTATGACAGAAAGTAGGTTAGGTTATGGTTGTACAGTGACCATGTCAATTAATGTTGTTTTGAGAGTAGCGGCAGCTTACTGTGTTGATAACACACACAATTGTTCTTGAACACTTTGTCAATAATAATCCACCATTATTACTTACTTAAATTTTAGAAAAGAAGATACAGCGTCACTGCTGTTCACAACTTCCCGCCAAAAGTCCGATAATTTTTATCAAGTGACAGTTTAAATACCGTTTTTTATAAAATCACAAATTTTATAAGTGTAGTACTTAGTCAAATAATATATTTTAGAATGTTAGTTTAACATTTGCAATAATTATTTGACAAAGAATACATTTGTAAAATCTTTATTTTGTCAAATGTTTACTTTTAAAGTAATATGTTTGGAAAATGTGAAGTTTGTCAAATGATTGGTTTTTCTATAGTTATTTTAAAATGATCATTTTTCTATCGTTTTTTGTCAAACATTTTTATGTTTTTCGAATTAATCCGAAGAAAAGTTTGCCATCACTTAATGGGTGGTGTTTCAACCGGTCATTCTTCACTTTCACAAGGGTGTACTGGCTGTGGGCTGAAATGATGATTAATGCCGGCGAAGAAACCTAACGCTTGATGATAATTCTCAGGTACACGTCAGGCCGTAGGACAGCCATCGACGGCAAGTCTGGACTGTGGCTTATTACTGTAACATTGCGGCAGCTGGGAAACAAATACCAACTGTTGTTGTTGCCTGTCATCGGTTACATTGGAGCTGAGCAGGCTTTCATGGCAGCGGACTTCACACAAGTAAGTTGTTGCTATTTTTTTACCTTTATTTAAATGTCGGAGTAATAGAATATCAAAATGAAACCGGTAGATACGTCAGGCCGTAGGACAGTCATTGACGGCTACACTGTGGCTCATCGCTGTGACATTGCGGCAGCTGAGAAACAAATACCAACTGTTGTTGTTGCCTGTCATCGGCTACACTGTAACATGTGCCTGGCATCACTGTAACATTGCGACAGCTGGGAAACAAATACCAACTGTTGTTGTTGCCTGTCATCGGCTACACTGTAATATGTGCCTGGCATCACTGTAACATTGCGACAGCTGGGAAACAAATACCAACTGTTGTTGTTGCCTGTCATCGGCTACACTGTAATATGTGCCTGGCATCACTGTAACATTGCGACTGCTGGGAAACAAATACCAAATGTCATCGGCTATATTGGAGCTGAGCAGGCTTTCATGGCAGCTGACACCACATAAGTTGTTGCTATTTTTCCTTTTTAAGTGCAAGATGTTAAAGCAAAATTGATGTCAAAATGAGACCGATACTAATGTTTAGGCCGTAAGACAGCCATTGTTCTGACATCTCCCATCTGAAATTTCTATTTCATAAGTTGTTTATAAGATGTCGGGGTTTTCAAACGAGTTAGTGACTTTTCTTCACATCTACTAGCTTTTATAATAAACACTATCTGTCGTATTCAGAAACGTTAATAGAACAAAAAATCTTCTCAGAGAGATAATTTTGAAATCTGTACTCATTAGACTTACATAAGAAACTCCAAGTACAGCTGAAGTATCTAAAGATAAAATTAAAGTCTTAAGTCTAATTTACAGGCATTCGTAGGCTGCGCATACGGCATCAAGAACATTGGCTATGTGATGATATGCTTTGGAGTGTTCAATGCGGTGGCGGCCCCGCTCGCTGGCGCCGCGGTGAAACTGACCGGCCGCTTCCCAGTCATGGTCACCGCGTTGGTGAGTCATCATCATCTTGTGACATCCCACAGAACATCGCGGTGAAACTCATCGGCCGCTTCCCAGTCATGCTCACCGCGCTGGTGAGTCATCATCATCTTGTTACATCCCACAGAACATCGCGGTGAAACTCACCGGCCGCTTTACAGTCATGCTCACCGCGCTGGTGAGTCATCATCATCTTGTTACATCCCACAGAACATCGCGGTAAAACTCACCGGCCGCCTACAGTCATGCTCACCGCGCTGGTGAGTCATCATCATCTTGTTACATCCCACAGAACATCGCGGTGAAACTCACCGGCCGCTTTACAGTCATGCACACCGCGCTGGTGAGTCATCATCATCATCTTTTTACATCCCACTGAACATCGCGGTGAAACTCACCGGCCGCTTCCCAGTCATGCTCACCGCGCTGGTGAGTTATCATCATCTTGTTACATCCTACAGAACATCACTGTGAAACTTACCGGCCGCTTTACAGTCATGCACACCGCGCTGGTGAGTCATCATCATCATCTTTTTACATCCCACAGAACATCGCGGTGAAACTCATCAGCCGCTTGCCAGTCATGCCCACCGCGCTGGTGAGTCATCATCATCATCTTTTTACATCCCACAGAACATCGCGGTGAAACTCATCAGCCGCTTGCCAGTCATGCCCACCGCGCTGGTGAGTCATCATCATCATCTTGATACATCCCACAACACAACGTGGTGGCGGCCCTTATACCCAGAGGATCGTGACCATGTGATGCATACTTTGTTTTCTTGTTTCCAGTTTTTTAGGACATTGCAGGCTTGAATAACCTTATTCATTCATATCAATTGGGCTTTCTGATTAATCGGCCCTGGTGTCAGAGTTTTTTGAAACCGCCTTTCGGCATCTGATTTGTTCGGAATCGTCCTCGGGCAAAACGGAGGCAGTCTCTTGTGAACCTCAGCTATTTGATTTGATGTGGAGGGTCCGCTGTCCTACTTTTATTTCTTCGGAATCCTTGGCAGTGAGTCTTCCATCTAGTGCTCGTTAAAGCACTTACATAAAAGACCAAAAGGTGGTATCAAATAAAGTCTACCACCAGCATGTATACGGTCGATTGAGCACGTAACTAATTACGAAGAATATGTAAGAAGATATGATTAACTTCCACAGGTCCTGAACGTCTGTCTCCTGACTGCACTCCTGCTGTGGCGGCCGCAGCCGGACGAGTGGCTGGTGGTGTACTCGCTGGCGGCCGTGTGGGGGACTGCTGATGCCGTGTGGCTGGTGCAGGTCAATGGTGAGTGTTGTACTCACAGAGATTACATTATACATTACTAGCTTTTCCCGCAGCTCCACCTGCGTAAAAAAGTAGCCTATGTTTGACCCCGGGTCTTCAACTATATTCATACCAAATTTCATCAAAATCCGTTCAGCGGTTTGGCCGTGAAAGCGTAACAGACAGACAGACAGACTTTCGCATTTATAATATCAGTACTATACTACATACACTAACTATATCATTTTCCATTTCTCCAGCGCTCTCCGGCATTTTGTTTCCTGGCTGCGAAGAAGCAGCGTACTCTAACTTCCGACTGTGGGAAGCCACTGGAAGTGTACTCTCGTACGCAACGGCGCCCTTCCTTTGTGTTAAAACAAGGTAATTTTGACTATTATCTTTCTTTTTTGCGTCTATTTTAATTAGCGTAGCAAAAGTACAATGACCTAGTAGGTAACAGTAAACGGGTGGATTACTGTCATCTCTTGTTTCCATCCGAATGCGAGTGGGTGGGTGATATCTCGCTCACTTGCTTGAATTTGGATCTCCGATTTGGATGGGGGTGTGAGAAGGTATACACAAGATTATATTTGCTAAGTTTAGGTTTAAATCTTTGTTTTAGGACTTGTTCCGTGACTCCTCAGAAGGTGGTGGCTGAAAATTTGTGCTAGTCATGCCTGCATGTCTAGCGTATCACTGAGCCGCCACCTATTGAGACGTCTGTCACGTACATTATTTACATGTAGCATAAGTTTATAAGACCTTTGCTGTACCTACGTGATAGCGTTCTCAATAAAGATATATTCTATTCACTATTCTAGTGACAATCGACAGATTTAATGAAATAAGTTCGATACTATGGGACCCTGGGCTTCGATGCAAACAGCTGAGGATGTAACGGGGAAAACTCGAGGGCCAAGAATATTTCACATTAAATTCTTTGTTCACTAATTTATAATGTACTAGATGTTTCCCGCAGATCCGCCTGCGTCAAAAAGTAGCCTGTTTGAATGTCTTTAGACAGAGCTTTAAATTTTTGGTACCAATTATCAACTTTACAATGCGTTTTAGTGGTAGTACTCCTCCTTTATGGAAATCTTTTACAGTTTTACAGTCCTGCCTGCGTTTATAAACATTTACTTTTCTGTAACTGCAAATAAATTACTATACAAACATTCATGATTGGCACGCGTTGATGTTTTCAGTCGTATTAAAGTATTTCCAATTCGTTAAATTGTGTGGAGGATTTTGGAAGGAAATGACGTTCCTTTCCCAATGGCGACTTGATATGTTAATAAAATGGTCATTGCAGATAGTTTCTGAATTTCATGTCGGCACGGACAAAGCAAAAGATATAATACATAAATAATAAATAATCATAGTTCAAAAATTGTTCATTATCATCATCTTAGCGCCTTCCCGGTTGCATCGTCAGCTGTTTGCTTCGGAGCCCAGGTCATAAAATAATTGTTTAGACAAAATAATGTCTGTCGGGATATCCATATTAATATTACCTATAAGTGCGAAAGTCTGCCTGTCTGTCAGATTTTGATGAGATTTGTTATGGTATGAATTGAATATATAGTTGAAGACCCCAGGGTTAAACTTAGGCTGCTTTTTGACGCAGGTAGAGCTGCAGTGATCAGTTATTTATATATCCATACTTCCATACTAATATTATAAATGCGAAAGTCTGTCTGTCTGTCTGTCTTTCTGTCTGTCTGTCTGTCTGTTAGGCTTTCACGGCTAAACCGCTAAACGGATTTTGATGAAATTTCGTATGAATGTAGTTGAAGACCCGGGGTCAAACATAGGCTACTTTTTGACGCAGGCGGAGCTGCGGGAAACAGCTGGTAAATTATAAATACAATTTTTAGGGCAAAGAACTTAGCCCTAAATAAAGTTCGAGGCTTGTGTTATAGGATAATAACTCGAGGTTTATATGTTTTTTTAAGAAATATGAGTACATCCAAGACCCAGGCCAATCAGAAAAAGATCAGTTTCCGTGTTAACATGACAGGTAGGAGTAGGCAGGTGTGTAAACCATTACACTACAGAGGTCGACAAAACTAAAGTCTATTTGATTAGTAATTTAAATCCTTGTGGCTTCAGATCCTCCTGGGCTTGTTGCTGTTGTTGGGTCTGTCCGTCGGTCCGTCTGTCTTTCTGTCTGTTTGTCTGTCTGTTACGCTTTCACGGCCAAACCACTGGACGGATTTTGATGAAATTTAGTATGAATATAGTTGAAGAACCGGGGTCAAACATAGGCTACTTTTAGACGCAGGCGGAGCTGTGGGAAAAGGCTAGGTTTCTACATGTATTCTTGCAAAATAAATTGATTCGGAACTAAGTTCAAAATATATTATATCGTGTGATTTTTTTGGAAATATTATGTCGGATTTTTTAATAGGTATGTAGTTTCCTTCTCCAATTAAATTCACCCTTGTTCTAGGCTTCAGATCCTTCTGGGCTTGTTGTTGTTGGGTTTCTCCGGCTACAGCACCATAGAACTGTTGGAGTTCCGCGCCAAGAGAGCGCACCATTTGGAGAGGAACTTCGAGCTTGTTAGAGGGAAAGATCGAGATTAAAGACGTTTTAATTTTTAAGTCTATGTAATTTTAGTCATTAACTCTCAGCGTCCTTAATGACTACTTTAGCAAATATTTCAAACTCAATTAAAAACTCTCGGTAAGAGGGAGAATTCTTAAACATACTCATTAATACTTATAGACTTTGATCTTTTATGATTGACTGAAGAACTTTTTACTTGAGACTGAAAATTTTGCCTTACCTGCCTACTTTGGCTGCGGTAAGTCTTTCAATGCTGATGACTCGACAAAACAAGGATTTTAATGTCAAATTCTTTAAATGTCCAGCCTCAAAATGACGTCTAATTGGTACGAAGTTTATATCTTACAACGTCTAAAGCAGTGATTCCCAAAGTGGTCCAGGTGGACCCCCAGGGGTCCACGGGAGACTTGCTGGGGGTCTACGTAGGCGTGAACAAAAAATGGGGGTCCATAAGATGTTAATGGGGGTCCACGAAAATTTATCTGCTTTTGATAGTAAAGAGCAAAAATGTAAGCATAGTTTTTATAAGGGCCTACCTACATTGTTTTAAGTACCTATCTAAGCAGATAATATTTTAATAAGGCAAGCGACTGTTACTTGTCCAAACTTGTGTATTCGATATTACGTACAATTTCGTGTACAGACTTGCAAAGCGCTATCCGCCCGACAATGCTTAATGCTTGTTCAGACATGAACTTGATCAACACTATAAATACTTGATGCCAAAGGCAACCAAACGCATTCATTTGTTTCCGGAATTTCGAAAACAAGGCGGAATTTGGAAAAAAGTTGTGAGAAAATTTATATCTGTGTTTGCTAGTGCCGGAGAAAAGTAAGTAACCTACCTTTTTTTGTTATAGTACTTAAGTATTTTGTTTACGTGTACTAGTCGGTTGATCACAACGGCCTGTATAGATAGGTAACTTAGTAACTTACAGATATTTTAATTGTCCTCTTTCGATTTGAAGACAAACACAGCACGTTTTATTCAATTGTTTTTTCACGAGAGAAGCACTGCCTCTCTAAAAAGGCCGAATAAGCAATATTGCAGAGCAATTAATTTTGTAATTTTTCTTGCAAATAACTACTAATTTTATAAAACAGTAATTTCATAATCATGTTAAATTGATTTTGAAGTAACTATTTTATCAAAACTATTCCTTTTCGGAAAGAGCGAGCGGTGCGCGGGCGACGGGAAAAGGGCGGGGCTTGAACTTCGATGCCTGTTTGTCACGTTTTAACAATGAAGCCGCAGACAAAAAATACGCAAATACACGGAGCGCGTGAACTCATTGATTTAATAAAATGTTAGTTATCGTTTTTATGGACAATTTTGGGATTTCGACGTTTATTTTTTCCTACACAAATATGATCAGTATTCGATACTGAGTACACTAATTTTTATTTATATTATTAAAAATTAGTGGTAAATTATGTACTTTAAAATTGATACCGTTTTGTGAAAACGTTTGTATTTGTCTCAGCGGTTTATTAGTTGGTCCCTTTACAAGCCGTAATTCTATTTCCGCGTGCTGACAAAGGCTGCGGTGTGATACCTATATTCAGAAAAAAACTTGGTTACTAAAACATTTTTTTTACAGGTAAGGTAACTGACACGAAACATGGCTACAGCAAAGAAAAAATGTCGACAATATAGTGTCGATTATTTGAAATATGGTTTTGTTCCATCAGAGGCAGACAAACAATTGCCCATGTGCCTATTATGCAACAAAGTTTTGAGCAATGACTCTATGAAACCATCAAAGCTCGAAGATCATCTAAAAAGGTGTCATACTGATAAAATAGGTAAAGATTTAAAATATTTTCAAACATTGAAAGAAAAATATGGAAAGAGACCCACCATGCACAGTATGTTCGCTTCAACATCTCAAAGTAACGATGATGGCTTGCGGGCATCTTACAATATCTCATTACTTATAGCAAAATCTGGAAAACCGCACACTATCGGAGAACAATTAATTTTACCCGCTGTTGAAGAGGTTTTAAAAACTGTTTTGCACAAATCTCCATTTGACGTACTAAAAAGAATTCCATTAAGTAACAATACTGTACAAAGACGCATTGATGAAATGAGCTCTGATATCGAAAGCTTTTTGTGCAATCATCTGCAAAAAACTCATTTTTCTATACAACTGGACGAGTCAACGTTACCCAGTGATGAAGCATTACTATTGGCATATGTCCGATTTATTGTTGAGGAAGAAATTCACGAAGAATTGCTATTTGCCAGAACTTTGGAGACTGACACTAAAGGCGAATCAATATTTAATGTCCTGAGTAATTTTTTTACGGAAAAATCGATCCCATTTACAAACATTATTTCAGTGGCAACAGACGGAGCTCCTGCAATGGTCGGGCGATATCGTGGGTTTATAAGTCATCTCAAAAGAATTATACCAGGACTTACAGCTATTCATTGCGTAATCCACCGACAACATCTTGTGGCAAAACATTTAAGTGACAGGTTGAACCAATCTCTTCATTTTGTAATAAAAGCTGTCAACAAAATCAGAAGCAATGCATTGAATACACGTTTATTTGCTCAATTGTGCGACGAAAATGATGAAGACTTCCAACGACTGCTCTTACATACTGAAGTACGCTGGTTGTCGAAAGGTGCATGCTTAACGAGATTTTACTCTGTTTTCGATTCCATATTAGAGTTCTTAGAAAGTAGAGATCCAGATTTAAAAGAAAACTTGATCAAATTCAAAGCAGACATTGCGTATTTGACAGATTTGTTTAAAAAATTTAATGATATTAACTTGCAGTTACAAGGGGACAGCCTGAATTTAATAAAAACAAAGGGGATAATTTCGGCTTTTCTTGGGAAATTGAAATTTATGAAGCAAAACATTAGTCGGCGCGAATTCTCTCAATTTCCAAACTTGTCGCAGGTAGAATGTATTGATGAGGATATCCATACCTACAGTCAACATTTAAGTGCCCTGCATGATGACTTCAAAACCAGGTTTGAAGATATACTGACGATGGATATACCACCATGGATAATAAATCCATTTGATGAAACGGAAGTGGCCAATGTTGTATTACAAGAGGAGCTGCTCGAGCTAAGCACTAATGAGGAGCTGAAGGTGAAATTTAGAAAAGGCTACCCAACATTTTGGCTGCAAGCAGAAATACCCGAAAAATATCCTGGACTGTGGGAAATCGCAAGGAAATTTTTAATAGCTTTTCCCTCGTCATATCTTGTCGAAAGGAGTTTTAGTGCCGTTACAAACCTCTTAACAAAAAAAAGGAGCAAATTAAACATCACAGAGCGGGGGGATTTGCGGTTATTGCTCACAAAAATAAAGCCAAACATTGATCGTTTGCTGACACTCCATCAGATACATCCTTCCCATTAATTAAAATTATGACCTGAACCTATATTACCTTAATATTTTTTTCTTGTAATTCTATTCTTTTAATAAATAAAGTGATATAAAATGTACCATTTTTCGTTTTTATTTTACATATCGAAATATAGGGACAGAACTCAGAAGTGACACAATTTTTATTTTTTGGCGACTTTAAGAATGTGGTAGAAATGTAGCAGCAGGGGGTCCACCGAAACCAGTAAAATTTTGAAAGTGGTCCACGAGAAAAATAAGTTTGGGAACTACTGGTCTAAAGGGTCAAATTCGAGATATCTCGAAAATCATGTCTACTGGAAACCTTATACTCGTATTCTAAGTCATCTCTCGAGTGATATTTCTCTACTTCGAGCGTGCGAGATAGGGTTGCCAACTTTTTTTTGGTGAAATATAGTATTTTTGAAAATAAGCTATCAAGAATATAGGACATTTCTAAAAAATATAGTATTTTATGGAAAAATGACAAAATGGACAAAGATATACCTATTTTTTTTTACCTATTTATTTTGTAGGTGAAACTAAACTTCTTGCAATTTTTAACAATGTTTTGTATAAAACTATCTGTGGGGATTTTATTTATTGATTGCCACATTTTTTGAAATAATCTTATCTTTTTCACGATGTCCAAGTTCTCTTAGCATATCTTTTTTATTTCATTTAAGACCTTAAGCTTTCTTATGAAATAACAACTACCTAATAAGTGAAATTATGATATTACTAAAATCCCATAGCAAAAATTAAACGAAATGTTTTTATTTTTTATTTAAAATAATATTTTGTTGTTGTCAATTTAGTATTGAGAAGTTTGGAAGTAATCATAGTTTTAGCATTTTTTTTAATCTCTCCTAAAAGCTAGTATAAAAGCACGTTGCAAAATTTTTAAAATAAGGGTTTGTTTGTTTGTAAATTTCGGTGCTGAAAATATAGTATTTTTGCGTACTATATTTTTGTTCAACAGTATATAGTACGCAGACCCGAAATATAGTAAAATACTATATAATATAGTACGGTTGGCAACCCTAGTGCGAGATGCAACGAATGGTTGAATATCTCATGTTTTTGGTGGGTTCGATTCCCACCGGAAGCATACTTTGTTTAGTTGTTTACAGTTTGTTTAGGACTTTGCAGGCTTGATGATTCCGTGCTTCGGAAGGCGTTAAGCCGTTGGCCCCAGCTGCCATTTGGTAGTCGTTAAAGGAACCACGTCAGAGGCCGAGAGGCGATTCCGAACAACTCTGACACCAGGGTGTATATGGTCGATAGACAATGTAACCTAGCATGAAACCTGTATTCAGTAGATTGTGCCAATTGCTGCAGTTCTGTATTTTCATACTATCATAGTTTCATAGTTTCATACCTATCAGTGGTTTCTGTAATTTTTTTATTCATATATAGATAAATAAAACAAAGTGTTTAGTTTCAATCGTAACGTATTTACTCTCTCATCATAAATACTTACACAATCCAAATGATTTTAACAATCTTACATAACTAAGTGACTATAAATTATCACCTATAATATATGTTTCCATTACGGAAAAGACACAAGATCTAGAAATAACAAATCCTTTCAAAAAAATATAAGTTTATCTTTAACTACATTACTATTCAATGGTTGCATACTTTTTATTGATTAGAGTTGTTTTTAGTTTGGTTAGACATTGCAGGCTTGAATCACCTGATAATGCAGATGATTCCGTACCTCGGAAGGTACGTTAAGCCGTTGTTTCCGGCTGCCGATTGAAAAGTAGTTGATACATTTTTTAAACTATAATGTATTAGAAATCAAAGTCCTGAACGAATAATACGGATGTGTCACGTTTTTGTATGTATAAATGACAGAAAGGATGAGGACGATTCCTATCTTAAATTAACTGTACAATAATGATAAAATTTTTAAAGAACTGCCTGTGTGGTGTTGTCGTTAAATCATTTGCCTGAAATTTTGCCTTTGCATTTTTCTGACCATATCATGAGGTCAGAAG
Source organism: Euzophera pinguis (assembly GCA_947363495.1). Taxonomy (NCBI): domain Eukaryota; kingdom Metazoa; phylum Arthropoda; class Insecta; order Lepidoptera; family Pyralidae; genus Euzophera; species Euzophera pinguis. The sequence continues at coordinate 4,998,409 of OX376164.1, forward strand.
GCAGTCGCTCCCTTGGAATAATCCTAGCATTTGAAGCAGAAGCTGCGGACAGCATCCGCTTACGCTAAGAGTAGGTGCTGCTTATTCCTTATTTCTTTATACAAAACATAAATGCAATAAAAATCAAACCTAAAATTATTATTATTAGTGTACAATAAAATAATAGTATGTATAGTTTAATGGAGTAATATCCGGCATCCTTTTTGTCATTGTCCTATTTTATTCGTTCAGTGTACAAAAAAAACTTACATGATATTATTTTACAAAATCATACAATTGTATTACTACACATATTTACAATTTAAGCCACTGGACAGACAAACAATAGGCTAGCTAATAAGTAGTGACCTATCATACATTACTATATTATTATAAACAATATAATAATCATAATGTATGATATTAATACCTTATAATAAACAAATTCGCAGGTCCATCATATGCTAAAAAGTATTATTATTTATTTACTTTAAAGCGTAGAACCATAATACTTCTGAAAATATATTTCATCTTACTAATAAGGAAGACTGATAAGGCACGGAGAGAAAATATTTCCAACTAGCATCCAAAACTATTTTTTAATCTTAACTATCGCTTATTTGTGTAAAAATTAATCAGAAATGAATTTCGGGACGGGAGCGATTTGAAAACCATTTTTTGTCCAATTATTTCTAGGTTATATTTACAGAATGTGGCAGATGATTGATTTACCATCTACATTTTTAATTTTTTTGGTCACCACTGAATAAGACAATGTACCTAATACAAACCAAATAAGCCAGTAACTAACGGCGAATTTGCAAAATTTATTATTTCTTAATATAATTGATAAGTACATAAGTTAAGTTCTCTAACAAAAAGTAGTGTCATTGCCGTTAGTAAGTTATTTCGATAAGAAATATTGACACATGTACTATCTGTGTTAAAATGTCAAAAAATTCTTCACAAAGATAGAGGTAGTAGAAGTTAAAACGTACGAAATAAGTTGGGCATAAAATATTATAAAACTGATATATATTGATCATCTATATGCTATTTTGGCAATTATGGAGATTACCACATTACTATATTGCTCTATTCTTACGTTATTTATTAAACTGGGGATTTATACATATATCAAAATTACAATTTTAAATTATTCTAAGCATATAATAACATATATGTTACTTTACGTAATCATATATGTGATCGGTAAGTATTTGTATCTATGAGCTTTATTCAGGTGTGGTATATATAAATGCTAAATAGTTCACGAATAAAATATACAAATACATCTATAAACTATACATGTGTACATAGTATGTGTCTATTATGACCCTGTAATTTAATTCTAATAGTAGCCTCCGTAATATTTTTACATATGGGCCTTTAAAATGTTTCTGTACAAAACTAATATATATCATACCAAAAGGTCTCTTAATTAAGTTTAATAGTTGAAAATATTTGTATGTAAAGCACAAAAATGTAATTTTAATCTAAATACCTAAAAATTAGTTAGGTGCCAACAGTTTCTTTTAATCATTCCAGTAAATCCAATCAGGTACATCTTTTTTCAAAGTAAAACCTTCTGCAAAGTATAACAAATTTATAGACCTGATAACTAATTTTCAGATGCATACAAAACATTTCACATATACGGACGGATCGTAATTAACTATTTTACAAGTTCATCTCCTTAGAATCAAATCTTCAAAATACTCTAGAGAACCTTAGAAATATCTAAATGCATACGTACTCCCTTGTAAGTAATATTACAGGAGAATACGTTTTTACATTAACCATATATGTTTATGTTATTTTATTATGAAAAGATGCCTTTATTTTCTGTACATTACTTTAAGATTATAGCACACACATCAACTCTAAATGGTTTCGTCTCGTACGAACTCGAGCCGTCAGAATTTTTACTATCAACTTCAATATACACCAATTGAAAACTGAATTAACCAATTAAAATGGTGAATTATGTGGCCGAACATTGCACAAATTTTTTGTACCTAATTGTAAAAACTTGTAATTGTATTGCAATAAACAACATTTTTATTTATTTATTAAAGGCTAGCCTGAATCTACTATTATTATTACAAAATATATTCTAATTTCGTTTTCTTATTTGTATACCTTATTATAATTTTGTTACTGAAGAGCGAAATCTCCTAACACAGGTAAACTCTTACTTAACTGGAGATTTCAATCACGAATGTGTTACTGCATAATTTTGGTACCAAATAAACTTTTTTTTTAAATCTTACAGGACAAACTCGGAATCGTTAATGTATTACTTAATATATTTTTTCAAACTAAAAAATCTACTTGAGTTGGAGAATCGTTACATGTATACAAATTAATATAGATTTACATGCAACTCTTTTTAGTATATATTTTAAATTTCTCTCTATGACGGAGAATTTCAGTTTAGTTCGAAGAATTTGCTTCTGTAATCACTGACGTCTCTAAGTCGGGTGGAAGTGTCTCTTTGTAGTGTTTAATGACAATTGCAATAAGTGATTATAGATATTGTTTTTAAGTTTTACGGACCCACTAGTGAAGTTTAAACAATCTATTGTCAATAAAATTAACACCCCACAAAAAAGAGTGTTATAAAGTTTGAAGTATACTTAGATAGGTAAGTATATGTCTGTGACATAGTGGCGTTTTATTTGTTTGTCTAAAAATAATTTGATTTAGTCAGGGTTTTTATTTTTTTTTATACACAATTAAGTAGGTAAACAAGCGTACTGCCCAACTGATGGTAAGTGGTTACCGTAGCCTATGAACGCCTGCAACACCGGAGATGTCAAGAGCGCGTTGCTGATCGTTAAGGAATTTCTTTACGCCCTTGTTGAAGGCTCCCGTGTTATAGCCACTAGGGAAAACCATGGCAGGGAGTTCATATCATAATCGCAGTGTACGAGGGAGGAAATTCCGTTTGACGCGTACTGTACGCGATAACATGGGATCCAAGGTATGGGGATGAAATCCCTGACGATGGCGAGAGGTGCGATGGTAAAAAGTGGCTGTTGGCATCATGACAAACAAATACTCCGAGCATAGCCCATTATACAAGAGGTAGAACACGCATAAGGAAGCGAAGTCTCTCCTGAGACTGAAAGGCTTGTTTACTTCATTTTGATCAGCAAACAGTGATAACATATGATCTTTTCTATAGTTTATGGAGATCGGTTCAGCAATTCGAAGATAATCAACTTTCTTCCAAACTTTTTGGGATCGAATTGTTACGACATTTGGTATGTTATTAACTTCGGTGGAATACCACACAATGAGTATATGAAGTCTGATTCAAAGGAAAATTTGCAGCAGTGCCTGTACTATGAGATTTTACAAACGCAGAAGTTAGCAGCGACCGTGTTAATATTTAATATGGAATTTCTTAGTTACCTTACTATCCATTAGGGGCGCTGTAAAGATGCTCCATGCAAAATTTTTAACGCAGTGGCTAGCGACTGGTAAGAGAATCAACAGAAAAGAGAGTTTGCTCTCCAATGTATAAGTATTCAGTAAAATGCCTTCGTGGCGTGGTCCAGTGGTTAATAAGGCGGCCTTCGACCCGGGGGTGGTGGGTTCGATTCCCACCGGTAGCATACTTTGTTTAGGACTTACAGTTTGTTTAGGACTTTGCAGGCTTGATGATTCCGAACAACTCTGACACCAGGGTGTATATGGTTGATAGACAATGTAACCTAGCATGAAACCTGTATTCAGTAGATTGTGCCAATTGCTGCAGTTCTGTATTTTCATACTATCATAGTTTCATAGTTTCATACCTATCAATGGTTTCTGTAATTTTTTAATTCATATATAGATAAATAAAACAATGTGTTTAGTTTCAATCGTAACGTATTTACTCTCTCATCATAAATACTTACACAATCCAAATGATTTTAACAATCTTACATAACTAAGTGACTATAAATTATCACCTAAAATATATGTTTCCATTACGGAAAAGACACAAGATCTAGAAATAACAAATCCTTTCAAAAAAATATAAGTTTATCTTTAACTACATTACTATTCAATGGTTGCATACTTTTTATTGATTAGAGTTGTTTTTAGTTTGGTTAGACATTGCAGGCTTGAATCACCTGATAATGCAGATGATTCCGTACCTCGGAAGGTACGTTAAGCCGTTGTTTCCGGCTGCCGATTGAAAAGTAGTTGATACATTTTTTAAACTATAATGTATTAGAAAACAAAGTCCTGAACGAATAATACGGATGTGTCACGTTTTTGTATGTATAAATGACAGAAAGGATGAGGACGATTCCTATCTTAAATTAACTGTACAATAATGATAAAATTTTTAAAGAACTGCCTGTGTGGTGTTGTCGTTAAATCATTTGCCTGAAAACCCAGAGGTCGTGAGATCGATTATGGAGGTCAGAAGGCAGTCGCTCCCTTGGAATAATCCTAGCATTTGAAGCAGAAGCTGCGGACAGCATCCGCTTACGCTAAGAGTAGGTGCTGCTTATTCCTTATTTCTTTATACAAAACATAAATGCAATAAAAATCAAACCTAAAATTATTATTATTAGTGTACAATAAAATAATAGTATGTATAGTTTAATGGAGTAATATCCGGCATCCTTTTTGTCATTGTCCTATTTTATTCGTTCAGTGTACAAAAAAAACTTACATGATATTATTTTACAAAATCATACAATTGTATTACTACACATATTTACAATTTAAGCCACTGGACAGACAAACAATAGGCTAGCTAATAAGTAGTGACCTATCATACATTACTATATTATTATAAACAATATAATAATCATAATGTATGATATTAATACCTTATAATAAACAAATTCGCAGGTCCATCATATGCTAAAAAGTATTATTATTTATTTACTTTAAAGCGTAGAACCATAATACTTCTGAAAATATATTTTATCTTACTAATAAGGAAGACTGATAAGGCACGGAGAGAAAATATTTCCAACTAGCACCCAAAACTATTTTTTAATCTTAACTATCGCTTATTTGTGTAAAAATTAATCAGAAATGAATTTCGGGACGGGAGCGATTTGAAAACCATTTTTTGTCCAATTAATTCTAGGTTATATTTACAGAATGTGGCAGATGATTGATTTACCATCTAAATTTTTTAATTTTTTTGGTCACCACTGAATAAGACAATGTACCTAATACAAACCAAATAAGCCAGTAACTAACGGCGAATTTACTAAATTTATTATTTTTTAATATAATTGATAAGTACATAAGTTAAGTTCTCTAACAAAAAGTAGTGTCATTACCGTTAGTAAGTTATTTCGATAAGAAATATTGACACATGTACTATCTGTGTTAAAATGTCAAAATATTCTTCACAAAGATAGAGGTAGTAGAAGTTAAAACGTACGAAATAAGTTGGGCATAAAATATTATAAAACTGGTATATATTGATCATCTATATGCTATTTTGGCAATTATGGAGATTACCACATTACTATATTGCTCTATTCTTACGTTATTTATTAAACTGGGGATTTATACATATATCAAAATTACAATTTTAAATTATTCTAAGCATATAATAACATATATGTTACTTTACGTAATCATATATGTGATCGGTAAGTATTTGTATCTATGAGCTTCATTCAGGTGTGGTATATATAAATGCTAAATAGTTCACGAATAAAATATACAAATACATCTATAAACTATACATGTGTACATAGTATGTGTCTATTATGACCCTGTAATTTAATTCTAATAGTAGCCTCCGTAATATTTTGACATATGGGCCATTAAAATGTTTCTGTACAAACTAATATATATCATACCACAAGGTCTCTTAATTAAATTTAATAGTTGAAAATATTTGTATGTAAAGCACAAAAATGTAATTTTAGTCTAAATACCTAAAAATAAGTTAGGTGCCAACAGTTTGTTTTAATCATTCCAATAAATCCAATTAGGTACATCTTTTTTCAAAGTAAAACCTTCTGCAAAGTATAACAAATTTATAGACCTGATAACTAATTTTCAGATGCATACAAAACATTTCACATATACGGACGGATCGTAATTAACTATTTTACAAGTTCATCTCCTTAGAATCAAATCTTCAAAATACTCTAGAGAACCTTAGAAATATCTAAATGCATACGTACTCCCTTGTAAGTAATATTACAGGAGAATACGTTTTTACATTAACCATATATGTTTATGTTATTTTATTATGAAAAGATGCCTTTATTTTCTGTACATTACTTTAAGATTATAGCACACACATCAACTCTAAATGGTTTCGTCTCGTATGAACTCGAGCTGTCAGAATTTTTACTATCAACTTCAATATACACCAATTGAAAACTGAATTAACCAATTAAAATGGTGAATTATATGGCCGAACATTGCACAAAAGTTTGCCTCTCGAACACTTATACCAGAAGAAAACTTTTGTGCAAAGATTATCTGCTGGGATGCCTCATTCTAGCCTATTTGTACGGCCAAACAACAGTGGCAATAGCTGGTGAAGTTAACGTATTTCCCAAAAATAAACTACGATCGCGAGGGTTATTTTTGAGAAAATGTAAAACGGGAATTATATGAATGAAAATCATAAGAGTTCGAATTAATATAATTCGACTCTTTTGCATTCTCAAAGTACCTACTCCTCACGATCATGGTTTAGTTTTGCGAAATACTTTTAAAATAAGCTAGAAGTTACAAGAAATGGAGGTGAGGGGCGTAGCATCCTCCACAACAAACGGGAATAGGGGGCGAAACCCAACTTGTCCACGATACGATAGGTTAGAATCAAACTGTTCTTGTAAAAAATTGGTTGTCTGTAAAGTCGGTTTACGGACGGTAGTTTGACGTGAAAACGTCAAACATTACAGTAGTATAATACTCATGACCATGCCTCTCTCTCGTTTTGTGCCGCGCTCTCGCTTGCGGAACGCGACAATGAGCGTAACGGGCCAATGACGTCATCTTTTTCGTAGCCCGTATGCAGCCCGTAGTATCGAGTTATTAGACGTTGTCACGTCAAAAAGTTTGAGAGCTGTAAGTATGCATATATATAGCAAATCGATGCCTCGAAGTTACCTAACCCCAACCCCTTTGCTTAAATTTGGTTGACGGCGGTGACGGTGGCAAGTCGAAATTTGATAAGGTGATAATCCTTTTCCGAAAAGACATGTGTGCTGTGACCTTAAGTAAACCTATTATCGCCTTATTAGTAAAAATTAACAAACATTTGTTACACACATTTTAACTAATATTTGTTTTGTCACGTTCTTTTACGTTAATCATTGTGAAATATTTTTACTTATAAAAAACGTCTGTAAATTTTAAAAAAATAAGGAGATTAAAATATTTATACCTAACAAGGTTTTGGTGGTACAAGGCAACTTTTTTAATATATAACTCATTTTTGTCTGCATATTCAAAGGGCAGTAGGCTCAAATGCCCTGATTTATTGGCATATAGTAAAATTCACTAAGTATTGGGTAACGGGTGCACCGTATACCAAGTTTACCGTGTTTTCATAATTTTGCAAAAGATTTAATATATTACGAAAGTGTCCTTTTTGATTTTGGGAAAACATACAATACAACACAATACAAAACTCTTTATTGCACAACAAGGATACATTGTCAAATACAAGAAATTACAAGAAAAAAGCTTGCGCAAAAGGCGGCCTTATCGCAGTAATATAGTATGCAGTCAATGGACTCTATGACCAACCTTACTGAATTTTACTTTAGACAAACTGATTCTTTTTATTTTCTTATATTTCCTATACCAATATATACTTACGCAGACAAAAACAAAAACCTATCCTGCTTTTTCATATTGAAACTTTTATTAGCTTAAACTAAGGAAGTGATTAAAAGTACTAGGCTAATTTAACTGGGGCTGGTGGTGTTACTGCGAGGTTCTGACTTAACTGATGTTCCGTTGATTTTGGGGCCAATGACTGCAGTAGTCGGATTCAAGGCCTGGCAGTGGCTGCAGAGCTCCAGGCGGTTGGCGAGCGTCATTTTGAGCTTCAGAGCTGGCCCTAACTTCATTTGCAACATTCCTGTCAGTTGGTCTTGTGTTACAAGCGGCAACACGGCGCCGTCAATTCTTTGGTCCTTAAAGTTCTGAAATGATGAAAATATTTTTTGTTAATATTTTTGTCTTAGACAAGTTTGTGATTTAGCACAAAAAGAAAACATTGTCAGATACAATTAAGTTTAAGGAAAAAAACTTGCGCAAAGAGCCTGATCGCTAAAGCCAATTTTCCAGGCAACCGTTCAGCAAAACGAATAAGGATAATGAAGTAAGATAAAACTGAAATGAAACCCACCAAATAATAAATTGAAAAAATCTATGATAACCTTAGCGAATCTAATTGAGCAGAACAGGTTAAGGAAGGCACGTCGTGTCCGCGCCACCTGTTGTTGTACCGTGGATGAGACGACGAGGTACTTGAGAAGTAAAATAGGATCTTTGTGTGATGTGACAATATGAAGTTAGCTATTACGTCATCGTCCATAATCGATTTTAATCATCATCATTATACTTGCAATCTCTACCACAAACACACGTCTCTATGTGTTATATTACCTACAATACTAGTGATGGGAGCTTTATTATGAAAATAGTAAATTACTGTGATTAACAGTTCCGACGGATCCTAATTACCGATGTATCATCAATTACCAACCATAACATTATTTGTTTGTAGATTTTAAGAATTAGAACTGTTTTGAAAATAGGTAAGTGCTTATTGAGAAAACTTTTACCGATGTTACTAACTAACCGCGAATATTGTGAAACTGGAAAGTATCAAAACTATTTATTACGTCCAGTGGCTTCAGGTCGCGGCCGCAGCGTCCAGCGACCTGTCATCTCCGCGGGAACGTTGACAAAAAGCGCGCGCCGACGTGACGTCCTGCCTCCCCCCGCCCCGCGCCGCCGCATCTCCGAGCTCCTTGCCCCTCGATCCTCCACGCTCGACCACTTTTTACCGCGCGACATTTGCCCGGAGTTCGATCCGTGTCATCCGACGTATTCCTTTTTTAAATTGCGCCGGCGTTCGATTTTATTTTTTTAATTTTATAAGACTTCGAAGCCGGCCGACCGGTAAAAAGCGAGCGTATAAAAAACTCTATGAATAATTAAAGTGAGATCGCTACTGGCTAGATCATGGGAACGGAATTACTTAGCGGCGACAGGTCGGCGGCGGCCGCGTTCGCTCTGAAGGACAGGTCAATTTGCGAGACTCATTTCGCTCCTGCCATTAGCAATATCCGTCAATTGGCCGTGAAGTTTAGAAACGATTCGAAACATTTCAAGGAGACAGGAGTGAATTAGAGTGAAATGAGGGTTCGACCTGGTTAACCTTCGGACGGTTTGGTTGGAGGGCATGTTTACGTATATTGGGGGTTACGGACGGCGCGGTTCGGGACTCTCTAATGCCCGTGCCCTAGGGTCACAAGTGACCCCGCTGCGGTTAAATGAATCGGAATGATATTTAAGAAAATTATTTAATTGAGGGTCAAATTACGGGTTCGGGGAACGAGCGCAGACGCAGTCTTCTTTTTCGTTGGGTTTTCAAAATTTATTAGTGTCAAATTAATTTTGATTTTCAAAACTATACGAAGATTATAGGTTCTTTAATGATCACGTACTTTATGTTAGATAAAATAAATAACATAAACTAGGTACCTACTTTGTTAGGTACCTATTTGTTACAGTCATAAAAATTGGTACTTGATAATTGTCGAGATTCAAAATAAAAACAATAGACTATTGATATATTCTCGTGTGGCGGCAGCAGCTGCAGCAAGTGAGACAAACTTGTATCACAAGTGAAATTATCATCATACAAGTTATTTTTGCAAACAAAACTCATTGTTGCCTTCGCTTAAATTGCCCGGGAGGAGCTGCGCGATAACTTCTGCTCGCAGGGCTATCGACATAGACATTTTTTTACAAACTCTACATTTATTCATTCATATCGAGTAGGTTACACATGGTCAATAGACTCTGTATACCCTAATGTCAGAGTTTTTTGGAACCGCCTTCCAAACTCAAAGGAACATTCATTTCCTTTTCAGTTTATTTAAGGAACTCTACATTTAAGGGAGCAATCGACAACTAAGTTCAGAACATTCGAACCTAGGAGAGTACATAACCTACAAGTGTAACAGGTGCACGCCGAACAAACTAGACGTCTTTTTTCCAATTGGCGCGATACGATATTTTACTCCCGTGACAGGATAATGGCGTCGAGTTGGCAACCCTGCCCGCGCTATATTTACAGTTGTATAGTTAACAGGGCACGGATACTGCGTATCGCCTGTGGCCATGAACCGATCTTAAATTGCGGCGTGCGGCGTGTAGCCACAGCAGCCACGTCCTGTGAACAGGTTGTCGGGAGCAAAAAAGGTTAAAGTATGCTCCCTCGGGTCGAGCGGGATGAGGAGCGCGGGCGGCGGGGGCCGGCTAATGACAGGGGCGGCGCGGCGCCCGCGGCTGCTACCGCGCAAATTGATGCCTGCGCCCTCTAAGAACCTTTGCTCCCGGCTAGTGATGTGCCCACTCGATAACTGCGACAACCGAGCTCGCGCTAGAATTATTACGGCGTAATCGCGCAGGTGCAATCCGTAATGGCCGACGGTGTTTCTGTTTCTAATTATTGGGAATGTTATAGTCTAACACTGACTAACCGTTCCCGATCAGTTTATTGCATCTTCGTTAGCTACAACGACCATTAAATCTTAGCAATCGAGACCGGTAATTATTGACTTACATAATTCACAGCTAGCGATACGAGATCGAAAAAAGTAGAACGGAAATGTATTCTAGTGAGCAAAATAAACAAAGCAAGATTAGCAACGCGTAATTTCACCACACGTAATGACAGACTATCGACATCGATAATCGCGTTGGAGATAACATCACTATTCGGAGGCCGCATGACTCTATAAAGATTGCTATTAACTCTAAAGCACAGAGCGACTTATATTTAGAGGCTGCCGTGGACTGTAGACCGGCCGGCGTAATTATCAGACCATCGCCAATGGTGGGTATCTTTTTATTTTATTTTCGATAACGTTTATTTTTTAAAAGTAAGAGGCTAGTAAGAGGTAAGGGGTCATGGGACTGACGATTTTTTTGTTCATTATTTTACCGATTGTCGTTTTGGCCCATTGTAAGGCTACTTTCTAACTTTTACTCTGTAGTGGTATCCATTATGTGGCTACAATCATATAGGTATGAGTAATTATTATTTTTACCGGTGCACTTTGAAATTTTGCTTTTTGAATTAGATAGTGTTATTATTATATCTATTAACGGTAAATATTTACCTACATCCTTCTGAAATGAACTTAATCTTAGCACTTGCATGACTAACTAGTCGTGGTTTGGTACCTAGACTACCTAGTTTACATTTGTTAGTTACCTAATACTCGTACAATTTCTAAACTTATAAATGTTAGTAACATTTTTATTTATTACTAGCCGTTTCCGGCAGCTCCGCCTGCGTCAAAAAGTAGCCTATGTTTGACCCCGGGTCTTCAACTATATCCATACCAAATTTCATCAAAATCCGTTCAGCGGTATGGCCGTGAAAACAGTAACAGACAGATCAGCATGGATATGGATTAAGAAAGTAAGATTTAGTTTCTTCTTGATCTTACTAAATCTAATATTCTTGACCTATAAATTACAAGTGAAAAAACAGTTAACGTATTCATGAATGATTTACCCACATAGTTAACTTAGACGGCTTAAGTTTTCCTTACTCTTAAACAACAGTCACGATTAAATCTATCTGCGACGAAGTATTAATACATTTTATAACATAAGATTTAACGGCATCATAACCTTAGAGGAATTTCAAACGAACTTCCTAACAACAATAGAGATTACTTCACTCATTTTGTTTGAAAACTTATCATAGGCGAGATCGGTGCTGGCGCAAAAAGCTCCTACATAATAATTGGAAAATAGACTACGTTGAGTGGGAGTGGCGCGAATTTGAAAGAGATGCACTGCGTAAATGGAACGAGTAAAAGCGAGATGACGATACAATCGCTTGCAAGAGGGCGGAGAAACGTAGTCCGAATAGGCACGGGCGCACCCGAACTTACCCGAGCCGATACCGCCCAGTCGCTAATACTAAAAACGACCAAGTTATTTGACCTCTGCGCTTTCTTATTTGCGTTGTGAACTTAGGTCAAGCAATGCTGGCGGATTTGTTACAAACAAAAAACAGCCGTATTTCCTTTCTATCGCATATAATCGCGTATCTACATTATTTGTTTTAACCTGTGATAAAACTTTGGAGACAGATTTAGAAATTTACAGATTTGGTCAAGATAAATTTGTTATTGCCTTCTATACTTTTTAGAATAAATATATAAGTTTTAGAATAAAGATAATAATGTAGAGTAAGAGATACTAATTCAATCAGTTATGAAAAATATACTTTTAGAAAAAATAGATTTATATTATGAAAGTAGATTGTATTGTTTCTAATGTTTTTTGACACCGTTTTTATTTCCCCTGTTTTCACTTTTGGTTACACAACGGAATCATTGTTTTTTTTTCATTTCTTTGTTATTTAAATCCAAAGTCGTTAGTGTAAGTTGTTTTGAGGCTAACAACGTAAATAATAATAATACAATGTGAATTTAAGTACATTTTGCTATATATAAATTGCATAAGATTTAAGAACAGGCAAAGGGCAGGTAATTGTAATAGCTTTTATAATTGTTAGAGGTGTGCAGGAAGTCTGTTGAAAATGATATTCCTTGTATGCTCATGATAGATTTTATTTTATCTTTTGCTGGGAGGTTGCTTTTGAAAATTTGTTGCAACAACACCACTTTATTTAGATTTTTCTTTTGGTATCGATACTTTTACTCCTTTCAGTAGAATATCACTTACGACAGATTAATTACATACAAGTAGGTACGTATGGCTATATATTTTTTATTATTTCGAATTTATTGTAGATGTACCAAAATATCTACGATATATTCTATACCTATGTTTAGAAGTAGCTCTACTTGTCATTAGTTTTTCAGGCCTTAGCAAAATTTGTGAAATTTGACGGAGACCAAAAAATCACATGAGAAGCTCTACGACATTAAAATGTTTCATGTACTTTTAAATTACCTTATATTCCTATGTTAGCCCAAACTACTATTGCTAATAGTAAGTAGACACTACTACTACCTATATCAGAAAATAACGTCAGCCATAAACGGATCAGAATCGCAGCCTTATCGATACAAGAACGTACTTAACTTGTTATCAAACATCTCAACACATTCGAACAGTAATTATAAACCAGCGGAGCTCGTTACGAATCCAACAAATCCTTTAAAAGGTGTAATAAGTAGTGATGCGCAATTTAATCGATACGTAGTGCAATTTAATCGATACGTTAAGGGGAGTGCATACTGGAGTACTTTTGTGAAAATTGTCATGACAGAAAATTATTACTTCTAATTGAAAGCAGATATCTTGTTTGTTTTTTTTTTAAATTGGACGTGGTCTTTTCAGCCTTTCTCTACCAAATGACTATAGTTGGTGTAGACCTCTTTCAGACGTATTTTAATATAAATAATACCTTTTATGAATCTTCGGATTTCATAGTAAGCCTGTTTTTTATAACTCCTCAAAGAGTTTCTTAAATTCATAGATATATAAAATTTGAATCAAAGTTTGAGGAAGCCTTAAATATTTACCCAATTTTTGCATAGGAAAACGAAATGATATAGAAAAATGTCACAAATATTAAAAATCTCAAGAAAAATGAAACATTATCCATCTCAGCCCGACCGCGACAAAATCCTTTCTACATTTTGAAATTCAAAATTTAAATTTTATCACAGATATTAAGGTCATCGTATGTGAATTCACCTTTATCGGTGGTGCTTTAAATTGAACATCGAGAGGTTAAGATAAGGTTATTTAATAGCAAAAGTTAATTAGTACTGCGGGTTGAGTGTCCGGCGGTCTCGGGTTCGATCCCGTTAAGCAAACATTTAAGATGCGCAACTCCGTTAACTTCGACCAAGAAATAATGAGAGAACGGAAGAATATTATTCTCTTTAGTGGCTTCACTCGTCTGTGTTCTAGAAAATCTCGAGGACAATGTAGAGATGACTTTATTCTATTCTCTTTTGTTGCATGGGCTTTTCATTTATTTTACTAGACCGCTACTTAGTCCGCCGACTTAATATTATCATTTATTTATTCAGACTGATTTTTACATAAATTTTTATTATGTATTTTTAAGCATATTTTAGCTACTATGAATATCAGGCTTTTTTTAAAAAAAGTCAGCACAAATATGTCAACTTTTCACATATAAATACATATTTAAACCAAATAGTCAATTCTGCTTACTTATGCACACAGAGTCCTGCGTATCCAATACAATAACGGCTTGAGGGCGCTGTTGGGGTTACCGAGACACTGTTCCGCATCAGGAATGTTTGCAGAGGCTCGTGTGGATACCTTCCAAGCCATAGTGCGGAAAAGGGTGGCCTCCCTGATGCGGCGTGTGGGCGCTAGCTCCTACAGCCTTCTCAAAATTATCGCTGGCAGGGTGGATGGGCCCATTCTTAAACACTGGACCCAAATACATTTAGACAAGTAAGTAGTAGATAAGTTACTAACATAGTTTTAGGACCATTGTTACTAACATTTAATATGGATTTTATGACTGTCCGAAATAAAGAGATTTATTATTATTATTATTAAAGCGCGACAGAATAAGAAACATCCGATCAAAAACAGTCTAAATTAATAACAATCTTCCTAAACCTAAAATTGTAAGTGAGATGTGAGTGCATCACAGAAATATAAGTTCAAGCCATAGGTAATTATTTGTACAAGCAAAGGATTGTTAAATAAACGATTAGGTAATAAAAGTGTGATGATCCGAGCATTATTTCTGTATTGTCTTTGATTTGTAGTTAAATTTAACGTATGCAGTTGTTGATTTAGCTGAAGTGGATTTCGTTAAGTACGAGTGTTTGTTTGAGATGCAATCCAATCATTGTTTGGGCTTTTTCATTGGAAGGAATCTACGAATGAAATAGAAAAAAGGGAAGCTATCATTAATATAATTTTAAAAGGAAAATTAACAGTAAAGGAAACAGTATTTGTGTATGTTATATGTATGTTTACGTAGTGTATGAACTTAAGCTTTTGGTAAAATTTGCTCTATAAGTAATACATTTTTCCCCTTTAACTTTTTTGCGCCAAACTCTCTTTCCGTTTCTCTCAATGGTTGACTGGTAGAGAATGCTCTTCGCATTAAGTTTTTATAAGTATATGTGTACTTTATGGAACAATAAAGATTAAATAAATAAATAAATAGTATTCTATAAGGCATGTAAAACTCTAACGTACTTAATATTTAGTTTGCTCTTGGGTTCAAATCTTACACTATATCTATTAAGATTTTTGAGGAGAATTGGGGGACCTTTGTCCAGCGGTGGACAAATAGTTATTGTATATAAATAAGTTATCAATTTAATAGTCTCATTCTCAATATCCCTTTAAAGTATTTAAATCCATATTGTACTTACATTCCACTGAGTTTGTATTTATATAGTAACCGTTAACTAAAGTACCTCACGTATTCAACCCGACCTACCCGGTCAGTATAGCAACTTAAACGAATATAAGTATAACCCAACCTATTTGCATACAGAATAATAGAGACACTATATATACGAGTAAACGCTTTCGAAACGTGAATCGATACATTCGATTAACGATAATAACAATCCAGTAATCGGTATCGGTACGTTATTCTAGTGAAACAATCTAGTTGTATCATCGACTGACTCGATACTATCGCGACTCGTGCCACTTGTAAACTTGTAGTGATGAGCTGTAAACTAGTGTCGATAGTTTATAGCTTGGACTAAATCTCTACAAGCGTCGATAGTTCTAAGCCCGAACTAAAAATATACAAGTGATAATATTGTTTACATTCTACATTTTTCTTTTACTTCTCCTATATTACAGGCATTAACCAAAGTAAAAAAAATACAAAATTTGAACTGTTCTACAATAAAAAAACGTTCTTTACATAATAAATGGTAACTGCAGACATGGATAAATTCTTCATTTTATACATTTGCCTAAAATTAATTATTATAAGTTCCATATTACTTTGCTACTTTCATATTTAAAATACCGATTACAATCAGAGTGTTTAATAATTGAGTCGATACATAGATGTATTAAGTCTGTCTGTCTCCCCTTGTAGAAGACATTCAAATTAAATATTTGTAATCCTACCAATAAATTTAAAAATGTAAATATCAATCAATCAAAGCATTTATTTGCATAAAATGTAAGTATCACATTTCTTGTTAAATAGTAAATAATGTTCCCATATACAAGAATAAATTTGCCCTCCTATTAAATTATTTAATTTAAATATTGAATACATCGATATGATTGCACCTAGAGCACATTTTCCCATCCCTAGCTGCGCAGGAGTAGCGGTCGCGTGCCGGCGCGGCGCGCCCTCGTGAAGAAAGTGGCGGCTCGATATTACTGATAGTAATCTTTGATTTAACTGCACTATTGTTAGTTTTACCGCCTTTTTAGGGAAACAATCGGGTTAACTTTAGCTCGCTGGTTAGCGTTAAATGGCTCAGATAACGATTTGACGGTTGGTTAATTATTATAATTGCTTTGTCTAAGGTAATGTAGACTTCTAACATATACATGGCAAGCATTTTGTGGAATGGGACATTTATTCAGTACAATAGAAATAGAAACGTAATCCAATTTAGCAAAAGATAACGACGATTTATTAAGAAGAGCGACTAATACACTTTGACCATAGACTATTAACATAATAATAAAAGAAAATACAGAAACAACGTAACAATAAATAAAGTAAATAGAGTGCAATATAAATATATTTCTTATTACACTATTTTTAACTTTGTTTCTCTATCTACTGGTGGTAAGTAAATTTCAATATTTCTAAGCAATCTAAGCATAGAACTGTACATCACTATTAATTCGTTTTAAATATACAATATTAGCCAACAAAAAAAAATCTCTGCGCAAACATTTGCTAAATTGCCTTTAAAACATTGAAGCTCTTTTCCTTGAGGACTGATAAGTCCTCAAGTGAAAAAAGGTAAAGGATGATAATGACTAGGTTTAATTTATTGGTCGATAGAAAGCCAGCTATATAGCTAGTTGACCACTACAAGCCCGGGCCGGCTTGTAAGACGATGTTCTGGGCGAACGATCTGATATTCACATTAGCAGACCTTGTTACGGTTTTCTGGTGTTATACGAGAGAAATGTAAGGTTAAGTTCCTGGTACAAACTGTTGGCAACAACTCTGTTTCGTGGCTTGGGAACAGATACCTATTCTTGGGTCTTTAGAGTTAAAAAAGCTGTAGGTAGCCTGATAAATAATTTAGTATGTAGGTCTAATACGTAGGTTTGTTTACTAAAATACGCGAAACAATTTAAATATTACTTTTTATTTAAGCAAAAACTAAAAATACAGCAACTAAAAATCTATACGAGACTATGCGAAGCGGATTGTCTTGAAAATGATGATGCATTTATCTTTAAAGCCCTGGCGTTAGGTATGTCATTACGATGGCCGCCGGGGATGCGCTGGCGTCCATGTTGAAGGTACCACCAAGATATTATGTAGAGTCAAATTAAAAAGTGTCAACTAGATGAAGACCAGAAAAACATCTCGATTCTTAATCTATAAGATTAATCATGAAAACTAGAGAAGAAAGGGTAGACTAGCGAACAATGGACTCTGAAGTTACTAGCTAAGAATAGAACTTTGATAGCGTTTCAAAGAAATAACATCTTTCTCTTGCCAATAAATAACAAATTCTCATTAAACTATTAATTTAAATTTAACTGTCACCTAAGTTTTAAGCTGATCTTATAACTTTATCTCGAAACATAGTCTTAACAAATTTAGAGGCCATAATCATAAATGTAGCGGAATTTGTTGTGTACTATTTTGAATCGGCCAATTTGATCCTCTACCACGTTTGATATACTAAAAATATTTGAAAATAGATACCATGCACCGAATAAATATTTTGAATATTTCTTATATGAATTGAAATTAAGCAGAAGAAATAAAGAAGGTAATAAAAGAATCCCAAAGAAATATCCTGATCGCATTTCAAGCCTTACCAGTAAAGAATGAAGTCCACTAAAATCAGAATCAACCACCATTAAGAAAGAGGTTTTAGGCAATTGATTAGTCATTCCTTTCCACAGCCTTAACCCTGTTTTGTTTTAAGTTGAAGAAGCATACGGCCAGATGCAATGTCCTTAATTCAAATGATTCCAGAAGCACAGGAACAAATCTGTAGTTACAAGGAGAACATACTAGCGATAGGGCATTATAACTAGTATCGTTATTGGAACACGCGGGGCTTTCATCCGATAACTGGTCCAACTCATATGCCTTATAAGGGCTACTCGGATATAGAGCTCCTGTGTCCACGCAGGTGAAAATACTAAGGCTATACATGATCTGAGTGCGGTTAATTAAGGTCAATCTAACTGTTAACAAAACGCTTTAGTCTCTTGGAAATAAGATGGAGTTTGATGTTTTGTTACGAAATAGTGATGCTACTTTTTATAATGTACACTTTTTATTTCCTACCAAAACTGTTTTCTGGCTAGATATAGCTACCTAGCAATCTTTCCTTAGGTGTAGTCGCTTCGAAGCCTAGGGGTAAGCTGTAAGTCTTGGTCTTAGATTTGGCGGAACTGGTAATTACAATGGAGCGACTGCCGTCTGACCTCCGTAACCCTTTTACAGGTAAACCAGACAAACAGGAACGTGACCTGAGGTATGTTAGTGACCAAAACAACTGGGACCAACGGCTTAAAGTGCCTTCAGAAGCACGGGGGAGCTCAAGATAGAAAATGCCACTAAAATGGTGACCAATCCAATAGTGACCAATCTACGTCGTCGCTTGACACGCGAATTACTATAATAATATTTTTATAAAAACAACTTATAAATTAAAAGTCAAAATTACCTTCTGTCTGGTTCGCGTGTTTTATGAATATAACCACAACCTGTAATTATTAAAAATAAAAGTTTTGGCGGGAAATTTAATTATTTTTTTCAATCTACTTCTTATCACACGTAGTCACCCTAGCAGCCAGGATAGGATCTGTTCCTAGTGTAAGACAAGCTATCGCATTTGTTTGTTTAATATGCATGAGCTGCATCCATATCGGTCGAGCATTAGCGTCGTGGTGTTTAATGGTGTGCCCTGACAGTACACGTTTGTGTTAAGTCCGTTGCAAGCTATGGACTTCCATATGCCTATGTAGTGGTACAACCAGGGTAAAAATCTCATTGACATTTTTATACTAAATGTATGGAAAAGTATTAACTTTTTGTATTTCTTACTCCCGAGTATAATGACTACTTGGCGAAAGAGAGTAAAGACAATTTACGAACAGGGGACATTTTGCGAAAGAGAAATTTTGCGCCAGAGCCGTAAATATTTTTTTTTATACGTAAGGCGAATAAAAATCGAGTAGCATTGACGAATGTAGAGACAGTGCACAGTGTCTTGTCTTGACATGTCTCTATAAGTATATAGTTGTGCCTTATATAATATACTTATTAAATAAAAAAAATATGTGTTAGTTAGGTAACACCACAGGCAAATGAAAGTATAATTATCACTTTTGATAAATCTCAACAAAAAGTTCCCTACGATTTTTTTAATGTGTCATAAGTTTAATTATGTGTTATTTATTTAATTACATTTATATTATTGTATTTTAAGTCATAAAAATTTTGCATAAATTGCAGACCACACGGGGTTAGTTAATATTATGCTATATTATATTGACACAGATTAATAAGAGCAACACACGTGACACTTCGTCCTAATTTTAAAAAATAAGACAAAATAACAAAATTTTCGAAGAAACTATATGAAGAAGGGTTATGTTCTTCAAGTGTATTCCTATGCCCATTTATTGTAGCCGTCTGTAGCTTAGACATATTTCAACTTGATATGATTAAGATCTTTACTGAAATAATGACATTGAATATTTAATTATTTAACTTTATTACATAACGTGAGATCATTGTGGGATAGGTATATACCTACCTGATTTAAAAAAAAGAAAAGCTTTTTTCTGTACATTGGTTATTGTGAGCTGACATCATACTTTATGGGATGCGCCTGCGCAGCTTTGTAGAAACCCATTCCGTTTCATGTTTATCTATGGTGTGGACAGTCTATTATTTTTTGATGTTAATAGAATATTTTAATATTATAAATGTATTTTGTACTTGATATTCTTGTGGTGTCAGCGGTCAAATAAAGGAAATTTGAATTAAAGTAAGAAGTTATATGATATAGAGAGATACACCTAATAGAAAACTTTATATGATTTTTCCTCAAAAAGAAAATATAAATAAATTGGGGTTAGGAAAAATTAAGAAAATTGGTAAACGATATTATATATAGGTAATTTTGTGATCGCGATCACTATAAGGATGTACCACGTAATTTCGCTGTCCCATACATTTTATTATTTTCAAACTTTGTCTAAGCGCTCTGGCCTTCATAAAAAACAGGTACTTGCAAATAGGTGTGGAGTACAAGTCAGCTTTTACGAGTAGTTTTCAATAAATCTATCGCTACACCCACTAGCCGATACAATCGCACTTCTGTCTGGCAAAGTGCTCGTGCCCAGGCAGACAGATGAAATGGCAAAGATAAATTATTTCCATTTATGAAAAATTTAGAATATATTCTGGGTTTTTCTTAGTGGCCAATGATTATGCTTTTTATTTTCCATTTGAAAAACACCATAATTAATATTTTGTTCAAGCGAGACAGATTATAAAATTGATAGTGTTTCAGACTTTTCTATTATGCCTACACAGTCTAGGTAAAATTTTACGACCTGTTTCACTATGCGGAAATGGTCAATGACATATGAATTGACTTTTGAAGTTTTAAGACTTTAAAGTTTGCTTAGTGGAGCCTAGACTAACAAGTGCACTTCAACATACCGCGTGCAAAGATGCGTATAATTGGTTACTTTATCGTTAGATAATGATTACTTTTATACCAAGCAGGTTTTATCTTTTTAACGGTGCTTTTGTTTACAATTGTGAATTCCATACTAACAAAATTAAGTTCTAGCGTATTAACCCTACACGTGGGTGGCTATTTGTAACATCATCCTAAAAATAGTTTCTCATTGTACGATACGATTGATCCCATAAAAACCCACACGTAACGATTACACTACTTGCTCGTAAGTAACAATCAAGCACTCCTTTATAACTAGATCGACATTATTCTACATCCGGCCACTAAACGGATTCCGAGTGGCGATACCAACATCAGATCAGGGCGATCTCTCTTTAATTATATTGTTATACCTTGAGGTCGTGAGGTCGGATAGCAAATAGATTATCTTTCCGACTGCCGTTGTGAATAGCCC
Source organism: Euzophera pinguis (assembly GCA_947363495.1). NCBI lineage: Eukaryota > Metazoa > Arthropoda > Insecta > Lepidoptera > Pyralidae > Euzophera > Euzophera pinguis. Next base: position 5,019,922 of record OX376164.1, read on the forward strand.
CTTTATCGAGGAGGTTCTTTTTAGTGGAGCCGCGAGCATGAAAATAACGAAGCCACACATGAGCCTTCTACTGCTGATTAGTAAGTACGTAAAGTATTAAAAGGTTACTTACGGATTTGTTCAGGAAAATTACATAATCTTAAAACACTACATGCCGTCGAAAGCTTTTCTCATTAGGTGCTTGCCAACTAGAATCTTAGACAGTTTAGTTACATACGAAATGTTGTGTTTAAAATGCCAACATATTTCCTGAAGAACGAGAGTTTACATTTTTAAAAACATTGTTGATTTCTTAGCGCAGTTTACAAAATACCCTTTAGTCGGAGTTCACGTTTAATGTTTTCATATAATGCACTGCTTATGATTCAAAGCCCAGAGAACACTTCAACCGTTAGTCCCAGCGAAGGAGGTTCCTACAACAGAGCGGTTGCCACCTGACCTCCGTAAAGCTTCACTCTATACCCTCATTATTTTACATCACGAGTCATTATCGGAGGATCACACAAGAGTCTTTGATTGCTTTCTGTAATTTGGAGCATTCAATGTTTGAATTATTTTCGGAATTTGTCCAGGTCATCGCTTGGTTTGGGAGATTTGTTTTGTGATGTGCGTCGTGACTGCTGATCGGGATCTGTGTTATGATACGTCTCTATTATGTTACCAACTTGTTATAAATTTGTATCCATTTATTTTTAACTGTGTAACATGTTGATAATAGTAGAAATTCGAGACGATTTTTTTTTATTATCGGCATCATGAAATTTTATTCAATCTACTCTGGTACTTGGTAGATACATAAATAAATTCAGATTAGTATATTTTGTAGACTAAATACTTCTAGATTGTGGAGAAGGAAATTTATAAACATATACCAAATGATTATATATATATATATATATATATATATATATATATATATATGAAGTATTAAAATAAAAAGAATGAAGATAATCTAATATAAGAATAAATAAATATTGGTGTCAATTCACTATTATGCAAAGTCCATCGCGATATTAAACCATCGATCAACTCTATTCTTAAGACACACACACATTTATATGTTAAATGCTATATTATTGATTTGTTCATATGACGTAACCTTTACATCAGTATGTGTAACTCACATAACGTATTGTGATGTCAGCTACAATAGTAGAACAAAGTTGAATGTAAGTAATAAATGTCATTATTCTTGTGACAAAAGTGTGACAAATACATTTATGAAGAAAAATTTGTGTTGGTTTGATATCTCATAACTAATAAATCGTTTCTGTTTTGGTTTCTAAAAGACATATTGAATTCATACAGGACAAGGATTTTTCATATATTGTCTAACTAAATTTGATACTAAGCTTCAGTAAATAATATCTAAGTATTACACTTAAATGTGCTCTACATTTAAGTGATCATTTAATGAAAATTATAAAAAATACTCAAGCATTTGATGATATTCGCAGAATTGCCCCGAAATAGTATAAAGTTCGAGTTCGAATTTATGTCAATCATAAAGTAATTTCCAAGAAAACCATAGATTTGTAGAGACGCGTGTAACATTCTAATTACACGAAAATAACCTCAATTGTCCACTGTTGTGGTTACACCTGCACGCGAGGTGACTACAAAAACCTACTAATTCATAAAAAAAATTAAAAAAAATGTGGTCTCCAAATGTTTACTCGTTTGTTTTGGTTGTGATGTAACAACGTTATTTTGGAAATACTTACTGACCACAAGAACTAATAGGAAGGAATACATTTTAAACTGCAATGCCATAGAATTTGAAAGCTTGTAAAGTAAATATATTATTAATTAGCAGCCCGTCCCGTCTTCGTCGTCGATAAATAGTCTATCCAACACTGAAATAAATTAAAATTATTTATAATAGTTTACTAATAATTATTGTTTTCACCATTTTATTTGCAATAAGATAAGCGATCGTTTGTAACATCTCATCTCTTTAAAAGGTTCGAGAATATATTGAATTCATCACCATTTTAAATCATGTGCGTGCCCATTAATTTGATTACAATCTCCAAGGCCAATCCACCATTGTAAAATACACTAAATATTGTTTAATGTAAAAACACTGACTTGTTTAGCAGTATGCCTCCTCAGGCGGCCATAAGCCATAATTTGCTGACAAGATTGTTTATCCACAACCTATTGATTTACAATTACTGCCCCCGGCTTTGACAGTCGACCTCGCATACCCTAGTTGACATTTAGCCTGACCTTTTGAGGCCTACGCCTACGGTGTTGGTAACGTTGGCCAATATTTGCCCAAGCATAATATATTCGAATTGATTTGCATTGTATTACTTTTGCTCACTAAGCAAACCAATATTCAAACATATGATTAAAATTAAAATTCACTTGGAAATATCATTTTAAAGTTAATTTCGTATTATATCATAACTTGAAATGTTTATTAACTGGGTTTGCTATCTAATTCCTGTCCTCTATGAAATTTGAAGGGAAATAAGCAAAAATAAAATAACAAAAAAAACTTTTACAATATTTATTTGAAGAAGAAGAAGCTGAAAGTTACACAAAGTTAAAAACTCGAATAAAAAAAAAATTATATTGGAAGTTACCTATTTAATGTCGAGTAAAGAAGTAATTGCGATTAAAACGAGAAAAGAAAATTAGGGGCGCAGGAGATCGAATGGCCAATATTTAGATCCCTTTAAAGTTTTAAATTAAAAAATAAAATAAAATCAAAGGTTAATAAAATAAAAAATGTAGAAAGCTCAGGCACAGGCTGACCGATAATGCTGGCTTCGGCTGTGTGGTTACCTCAGTTTAAGCAAAAATGTCTATCGCAGATTAAAACGGTAGTATAAGCAGTGTCCTCTTGTTTCAATTAAAGAAATGTGGTATGCACTCCTGACACCTCGGGAAGCTGGTAGAACTCCCAGTGTTCAGCGGAGGGAGTGCTGAGGGAAACTTGAGGTGTTCTTTTTAACCCTGAAGTAGGAATAACAAAATAACTTTCAAAAGACTGCCTATGAAACAATGGTTTACTATAGGGCGGGGCTCTGGAAATTTCTAGGTTTTATTCCTGTTCAAAATCCTTTTCAATATATGTATAATTTTGTTTTAATGGAGTATGTTTATTCCTAAATTTAGAGCTGAATCTTATTTGGTTGTAATTATAAAAAGAAAGTCATAATTCCAAATGGTAGGTTACCCGACAATGAAAAATCTACATAATTTTGTAAAAAAAACGATTTTGTATGAAATATTTCAATTTGAATTTATATATTCTACGCTTATTTATGTGTACCAATGGTGAGAAATCATTTTAAGACCGAAATTAGATAAAATTTTAATAAAATGCACATGTGAATAAAATACACATTCTACCCACTTTTGTAAATTATAAATTTCTCACAAAACCCCCAATTTAACCAGAAAGTTATTAGACCAAATGGAAGAATTAATCGGTTATTTAGCTTAATAGGACAATAATTAAAATAAAATAAATTACCTTTTCAGGGTTCTTTATGAATATCCAACAAAACACTTCTGTCATAAAACGCCGAACGACAACCACGTCGGCGAAAATATTGGTTACGACGGTTGCACTATTAAACTCCAAAATAATCGTATTAAATGGCTATTTAAACCTTTAAATTATAAAAGAAAAATAGCGAGCAACTATCGACCCGCTCCGAAAATCATCTGATTTCGTCTGCTGCCGGTGGCGGCAAGTGTGCTAGCTGTCAGTTCAGTCGTAGTGATGGGGACATCGGGAGTCGACATTTGCTCGAATCGACTCGATGAACTATCTATCGACTTCGTGCCGAACCGTGTGAAAACAACAGGCATGTAGTATCGATTTTTGAGATACGCCGGCGACAATTAAACCAACTCGCACGGATTCAATGAGTGATTAAATAAATCCGGAACAAGTAAGGAATGATTCGATTATCGTTTACCGGCTCGTGGAGTTATTCGCACGGCCAGGCCACACCAGTCGAAATCAAAAATTACCACCCGCGTACATTTCAAAAATACAGAATGTTGCTTCCACGATCGCAATCGATACATCTCACGGAGGAGTCAATTCTCTTATTTTAAATAGGTACCTAGTGCACAATTGAATCGCAATTGGATCGTAATGACTTGACTTTGACGCTTCTGATATTCCGTTACTCATTTTATTTACATTTCCCTACTAATATCATTAAAATACGCTCCAGTCGCAAATGAATAGAGATTCAAAACTGTTTAAGCAGAATACCACTATTGAGTGTATTTAAAAAAATGCAACACAATTAAGTCGCGATTGAATATCAGTTGCGTGGCCTTTAAAAGTTCATTAGCGGAATCGATCCCCTACTCAACAATCGAGCAATTAGGCAGTTAATCGACTTAATATTTATGGCATAGCAAAAATGGCATTACAAACTAAGTTTAAACATGTTTACATGGTTAAACTTAATTTGAGTGACCTACGTCGTAATTTGCAACTAAAAACGGAATTGGAGTGGAGTGCAATAAAGCCCGCTCTGCCAAATCTACTACTTTAAAAAAGATATCAAAAGCATTTTGTCATCTTTACACTTCGCACTCAACATTTCTTCATTCATAATAAATCATTGGCAAACATTGACCAAATATTTGCCATTTCGGTCCAACGATTCGCCAGCCCACTGCCGCGCCCACATTGCAAAACTAGATCCCTATTCATATTGTTTTTGTGTCCATTGACACAGACCTCAGTTTGTTCTTCTCCATTTGGTCAAGGAATGTTGTTCTGACGCGTTTATGAACTACTTTGTTTTTGCATTGAATATTTTTGTACCAGTTGCCTATGTGACATGTAATTAGATGGTCATAAAATTGTTGTAGGCATTTGTACATTGGATTTATAGTGTTATTTGTCCATCTTAGTAGTATATTACTTAATTTGTCACTTTGTTTTGTTATTCCCGTTTATTAACAAGGGCAACCTTAGAAACAGTAACAAGATGGGATATTCCTATAAATCACTTTCGTTTGCGCAAACTTATGAAACAAATGTAATTTCGTTTCTACGTCTCAATAAAAAGTTTATTTTACTGATAAAAATGGATACGATAGGAATATTGATATTATCTGTAGTAAGGAATTCATAGCTCCGACCGTAGCAAAAACTTGAGCACTAATCGATTCAACTAAACATCGTTATTCGCAACTCGATTAGACAGCCGACGAATAAAATCGATAATCTGACGATTTAATTATACACGAGCATGACACGACCCGAATTAGAATTCAATTATGCATGCATGCATTGAATCGAGTTAGTCACATCTCGATTCAGGAATTAATATCGATCTTATCCGATTGATTCTATCGAAAGGTCGGAATGTTATTAATTTTTTGAATTGTTTGTTAGTAAAGTTCATTATTTGGTTTCATTCAACGAATGCCAATTGGAAATTGATATTATTATTTACTACGAGTATATCTACACATCAGTACAGTAGGCACAATTGGGGTCAGATTTTCATAAACATTTTTTCATATTAATCCAATGGTGATGGTACATACATTTTTAGCAAAATAAATATTTCATTTCATTTCATTTACATTTGACCCTGATGGTAAGCCGATATTTTTTTATAACGTTTTGGAAATTTATATAAAACACTGCAAATTACACTATAAAAATTATAACAATGAGTCGAAACGAGACTCTAAATGTGCAAAGCTTGTGTCAAACTTATAATTTTTTTAAAGTTTTAAGACTGGCAGAAAAAAACATCATGCGTCAGTGAAGCACAGCTTTCCTGAAAAAGCATGATCATCATCATTTCAGCCACGGGCCGATTACCTGGACGTGAACCTCCCCTAAAGATTTCCAAAATGGTGGGTTAGTAATTGCATCAAATATATCCAATATAATGCACGTTAGGTTCAATCAACCCAGCCCTCTCGCGTCAGGAAGTGCGGCCGCTTTCATACCACTCCATTGAGACGGACCGGCGACCTTAATACGTACGTGGACATGGCTTAGATCGCTTTCTTTCCGAGACCAGTCATAGATTAAAACTGTAGCAGTTTATATTTTTAATTAAAAACGGAAAAAATACATAAGACTAGGCCACCACGTATGTATCTGGCGCAAAATCATTCGTATTGTCAGGAACATTACCCCTTTTGATCGCTATTGATAGACTTTGAACGAGATTTTTCTTGTAAGTGCTTGCTAACAAAAGTGCAAACAACGCCCAAGAAAATTGAGCAACTGGCTTTGAAAATATTACTTGTACGAATGTAACACTAATTTATTTATTTATCTTAAATGAACACAAGCTAAAATACTTTGACAATTGGCGCAGTATTTTTGCTTGTGGTTAATGCTAAATGAATTATCTCCAAGTCAACTATTAGAAAAGACCATTGCTTTCAAGCTAATACTTTATTAGATATGAAACAGTGAAATGCATATTTAATTTCATGAATGTGCTTAATACAGAATTTTAATTTTAAAGAAAATCTTTTTTTTTCCATAAAGTTACAAAGACTTGCAATAAAACACTAACAAACAACTTTTTAAAATAAAAGTTGCACTTCTACCTTCCTGATCTATGACCCCATAACATACGACGGTCAATTCCGAGGAAGATTAATAAAACAGGTTGCAGAATGTCATCAGATATTGGCATAGAGTTATTACTATGTAAATAACGAGGAAGCGGTAATGGTAATCACCAATTATGTGTAATAGTGTGTATGTCTACGTATCAATTACTTTGTGTACGTGGTTCGTGTTTGGAGTGATTTGAATTTAATTATGAGAATATTTGACTTATAGTTAGACCTTGGAAACTAGTACTAGTTATCTATATGTTTTAAACACTATGAAATGGTAATATTTTAAACATATATTTTTGGATAATTATATTTCTTTTTTTTAATTCGTGTATGTTGTATGTACTTGTCGAAAGCCCTGAGTGTAGGGCATGTGCCGAGGCAGAGGAGTCCATAGGCCACATTTTGTGTCATTGTGACTCATTGGCTAGCAAGCGAATAGACCTTTTCGGAACAGCGTATCCGGAACTAGAGGACTACAGGCACTTCGCACCAGGTGATGTTCTGAAGCTCATGCAGTCCTTCTTCAGAAACCCTGCTGTGGGTGAGTAAGGCGTGGGGTAAGTACAAAAGAACCCAGAGGTTCGACGTGCTTCCTTGGTATAGGACCCCTTATGCAAGAAAAGATAAGATGTACCTGTGTTGGGTTCTAGATTTTAGATCCGGGAATAATTTTGGACTTTTAATGATTTTTCAATTAATTCAATGCTCTATAGTTTCGCTTGTAGCGCTCGGCTTTCTGTGATATTTTTTATATTCTATGATTAGGGTTGCCATTAAATCTTCTAAAAACTAACAAATACTGTCTTTATTTATAGTTATTATATTTTTTTATCTTTTCCTTCAGTTTCAATATTTGTCATTGAATGAACAAGTTAATATTTAACTAAAATAGGTACCAAGCATTTCTTAATAATTACCAGTAGAGATTTGTTATTTCTGTCATCGGTTAACAGGTCAAATAAAGTCATTAATGGCAATTACCGTCAAAATCAGAGCATCGTGAAATGTCACGAACATGATGTCATAAACAATTGTTATGTAATCATTGAGTTTTGAAATATCAATAAAAGATATCATTTACGTCTCGAATACCAATATAGTTAATGATTCAACTTCGGGATCATACGAAACAAGATCATTTTCAAAGGTAAGTTGAGCAACTTCAATAAGATTATAGAATACTTTGATGATAAATGTAGTGAATGAATGAATAAATATAGTATACAATAGTAAGTTAATAAGTAAGTTTACCAGAGTAATTATAAACAGGCAATAGCTGCCACCAAAACTTTTAAATTAATGAATAACACTGAAAAAGGACAGATTAATTATGAAACTTTGTTATAACAAATAACTGAAAATATTTTTGATGGTACAGTTTGATGGTATAGTCTACCAGTAGAGATATATTTAAGACCTCTTTTTGCAATAGTTGCCTTTTACGACATCTACGCTAAGAAAGTGATCTATTCTTAAGCCGGATACCACAATGCCCTCAATGTAAATGTAAATATCTTCACAAACTATATAGCGTTTATAATATTAATAGAAATTAGGTAAAACTTCAATACGAATCTATCATAAATTGTAAACCTTTAGAGAGTTCGAAATTCAACTAAAACCGCCTTTTCATAGATTAACGACGGAAATCGTATATTCAGATCAATTACAATTGTAAATAAAATTTAATGTATGCCTGTTCGTCAGAATCCAAGATTTCCCCAGTCGAATGCTCTGTATTACGGCGTTCTAAACCCAGTTTACTTGACTTAACCCAGTGTTATAGCCGGCCTGAAGATTTATTGCAGGTTACGCGTGCGCAGTTCGGACATCGTCTGAAAGGGGTTTTACACTAGCAACTACTTTATATAAATAAATAAAGAATGATCTTGATCTTCTTCTGTCACTTCTAAAGTACCAAATTTGAATGTTCTAAAAATGTTTTGAGCTAACAAGCGAGTTTTTTTTAACTGCCTCAAAACTGGCAGCCGAATCGATTTCTGCTGTGTACCCGTACGGTTCGAGTACGTATTCAAAATTTGAATTCGCTTTTCCTTACGCTTGCAAGAAAAGTGATTTTTACAGCGAGAAAAAAATATTTCGTACCCTACCTTAAGAACCTAGTAGTAGTAGGGTTTCGAAACTAAAAGATTTTGAAAACCTTACGCAATAATAACGCTCTATATGTTTCAATTATATTCAAACTTATCATTACAGTGTGAAGTCGCCCTAATACGCAGCTCAGAGCCCCAGATGTAAGATTAAGGCCCTCAATAAACATGCTAGCCACAATAACGGTACAAACAACACTTTACTGCCTCTTACCCCTCATTGCAAATAAACAAATAATAAGCCAGTTTCTAAAGCAAACATACTTACAGGCACCAAGGGGTTTAATCTGTATTCAGAAGGTGAAAATGACATTCTATTGCTAAGCTTCCTTTTTATCATCAGGCTATATGTCATGAATAGTTTTATATAGAGACATGTATATTGCATATTCTCAATATATAGAACTACCGTCGAGAATTTACTATACACGTGGCAAAGTAGGATAATGGCGGACCCTGGGATCCGAAGCAACCATCTGAGGGCGTAACCGGGAAAGCGCTAGGATAAAGAAGAAAATGGTAAAGTAGATAAAGAAAGAGATTAATTTTTATTGCCGCTATATGTTAAATATCATGATCGGCCAATGTGTGTTTGTAGTAAACACTTTTAAGGGAGGCCGAAAAGAAAGAAACAAGTCATTTGGTGGTGATTAAAAAAAACACGTCAGAGGCCTAAATGCAGGGTGTACAAGGTTCATTAACTATGTAACCCATTCAATATGAATTAATAAAAATAAATCTTTAGTTAATTTCTTTCTTTGGCTTTCCGTCTTCTGAACCTCGTCTCTACATTTTTAATGCCAAGTTACAAAAAACATCTTCATATATTTTTTTAAAGGACATCATTTGCTCTTCAATTCCATTACATCTGACATTAGATCAGTTTGCACTGGCGACGGTGACCATATTTTTCCGATTTCCTCGGTCATCCCGCGGGCGATGCCTTTCACCGACAATGGCTACAATTTAGAAATGCAAAGCGGACTTGCTTCAAAATGACTGTCATTCTAAGCACAGCCGGCAATTTGCAGCGATCTGACTAGTTGGTATATTTTATGCGCCTTTTGGCTTGTGCCACGACATGGGTGGTAGGGCGATACAGATTTTTGTTATAAATTGAAAAAAATAGGTCAATATTACTTACCTAAATCGCTTCGAAGGTTTACGGCATAGTTGAAAGATTTCTAGGCCGTGGAATGATTAGCGTCAGTAATTATTCAATACACAGAAGATAATTTTTTCTCATTGAACATCAATGGGTAATATTTCGTGAATTTAAAGATCGTTTTATTTCTAGACGTCGCCCGCGCACTTTGTCTGTCTGTTCGCGGCTAACTAAAAAACTATCTACAGAATTTTCTTTATAGAAATTTAACTTTCAAAAGAAATCAGAAAAAATCCTACCGTTTTGAAAGCTTAATTAAACTCAATTTTGTTTTTTAATTTGTTTAATAATATTTACTCAATAAAATAGTAATAAAAATAATAAGTTGAGATTTTTATAGGTTTTATTCTTTAGCATTTTGTTGACTGATTATTTAACCCAAATCATGTGTTTTAATAAGTACGGTAAATACGGTAGTTCTGTAAAATAAGAACCGCACACAATAAAGTGCAGACAGCAATGGATTGCTTTAGCATCAAATAAATAATTACACAATTGAAATTATGTCCTCAGTTATAGTCAGGCACGTTTCCTATTAACAGTAAGTCAACCAAAAGTCCTATTCATGGCTCTCAGTTTCTATGGGATCATCCAAATTCTTAATCCCATGATGACCATTCTAAATATTGTAACATAATACTGTGACCACCCACAGCGCGATCATATTGCGTGGCTTAATAAGTTTTCATAGAAAAAATATCTTTTGAAACTGTTTTAGCATGAGGTCGGTAGGGTCTTCAAATAAAATTTTCATTCGGTGTTTTTTATTTTGTTGCTAAACTAGCTGTAGAACGAGTCATTCTGAGTTCTGTATATTTCGCTTAAAGTAGCTTTTTGTAAAATTAAGAAAACAAACAATCTTAGCTCAAACAGCCAAAATAAAAACTTTCGCATTCACAGGCCCATCGAGGAATATTATCAAAAAATATGATTGAGGAAAACTGTAAAAAAGTGTAAAACCATCATATTGCTTCTTCTCTAGGCAACTACTACGTCATAACAATATGCAAAAAAAAAAACCTATCAGCTGCACTTAAAAGACGTTAATCACCACTTAATTAATCAAACAACTTTTTCTAACAGATATAATTTTTAATCTTTATCAAGGAGTTGTTAATGTTAATCTATACTCATATACATAGGGCGCACTGTAAGTTTCCGGAACTGGCCACTTACATAAACAATATTTAAAAATTTATTGCAACATTTGAAAATAGAACTCTTTGGCTGTAGAATGCAGTTTGTTTCATCTGACTGTCTTTTGTTTTTACCTTGTGGCGCCATTTAAAAAATTGTGTATCTGCATCAACATGGATTGAACTCGGGAGAATTTTCGTAGTATGATTTTCTACGATTTTAAGTGTAATTTGACAGCTCAACAGAGCATCGCTCGGCTTGAAACAGCTTTTGGCAATGAAGCACCATGCAAGACAACTGTTTATAGCTGGTTTGCAGAATTCAAGCGTGGTCGTATCAATCTCAGTGACGAATCTCGCGATGGTCGGCCGTCCACCGCTGTGACCAACAAAAACATCAATGCTGTGCGCCGTATGATTGAAACAGACAGGCATGTGACCTACCATGAAATTCGCGCATCCTTAGAAATAGGCATGAGTCAAATACAATTAATCCTACACAAACATTTGGGTGTGAGAAAGCTGTGCTCGCGGTGGATCCCACACAACTTGACCGAGGCTCAAAAAACGGACCGCGTCACTTGGTGCAGTGCCATGCTTACCAGATTCAACGAAGGTGCGTCAAATTTGGTGTGGGACATAGTAACAGGTGACGAAACATAAATTTATTGCTACGATCCCAAAAGAAAGCAGCAATCGAGCGTATGAGTCTTTCAAGATGAGCCGAATCCAACCAAAGTGGCGCGCGTGAAAAGTGCATCTAAGCGGATGATTGCTTCTTTTTTTAATAAAACTGGACACGTGGCTACTGTTGCTTTAGAGAATCGTCGTACAGTGAATAGTGACTGGTACACGACCATTTATTTGCCGGAAGTTATTGACGAACTCTGTAAAAATAACCGTAAACGCCGTATCATCCTGCACCACGACAATGCTAGTTCTCACACGGCCAGACAGACAAACGACTTTTTGAAGGCGAAAAATGTAGAACTCATGAGTCATCCTGCATACAGTCCCGACCTGGCACCTTGTGACTTTTTTCTGTTCCCAAAAATTAAGAACCAATTACGCGGTCAACGATTTTCATCACCAGAAGAGGCTGTCGAGGAGTATGAAAAACACGTTTCAGAGGTCACCACAGAGAAGTGGCACAAAAGTTTTCAAAACTGGTTTCATCGAATGAAAAAGTGCATAGACGCCAAGGGAGATTATTTTGAAAAACAATAAATTAATTTTGTACCTTTAATAGTATTTTTTCATATTCATTCCGGAAACTTATAGTGCGCCCCACGTATAAGCAATCATTAACGTCTCTAAGTACGGCAGAAAAATCGTTAGAACTTGAGGTCATTTACGTGCTTTTATTAGACAAAGACATACCATCACGCCTTTTTCCCCGCAGGGGTAGGCAGAGACCACTAACCCGCTTTTCGCCCCCGCGAGAAATGAGACGTAATGAGTTGCGAACCGCATTGCCGCCATTTAGATTTTTGTTATTTCCCAAAATCATAGCATTCCCATGAGTGTAGGGGTACACAAACTGTCGCACCCAGCAAACCCCCCTGTGCCAGGTGAAGGCTAGCCTTTATCTGGGGGCGCCTCACCTCAGGGCAATTGCTTTTATTAGATATATTATTAGAATATACCTACTTTGAACGTAGCATCTCCGTAATAACACATAGTGTGACATCGCTCATTCATTACCTACTTACTATTCATAGTTTTATGAAGATTACCTCCTAAATTACATTAATTGCAGTACTATTACTATTCAATTACCGCGTCGACAACATTACGAGAGGCCATATACTGCAGTACGTTTCTTGATTTTATATTTTTATTGTCATGGTTACTCGTGCCTCCTAAAGCTCTAGCCATTGGTGGTCTGGCTCAGGATTCATACAAAATAATGTATTACACGGTATTATGGTACTATTAAGCGTGTAATTTCAACAGATGTTGGATTTATTTGATCGTATTTTACGCGAATACACAATATTATACAAACATGCTTCTGACGTAGTCCGAATTATGCAAAAATTGTTTTGATAATAAATTTAAATTTTTTGTTCAGATGTATAAATTTAACTGGTGGTGTCAATTTTAAATCAATTGTTTAATAAATAAATAAATAATAAAATAAATTTATTTCAGGTAATAAAACCCATATAAAATTGTACAACAATAATTTATTAAAAGTAAATTAAATTAAAATATATATATATCATTAAAAACCCATTAAAATTATATGTTAAAACTACAATATAAAAATAGAAATTATAAAAATATAAAATAATAATAATAATAATAAAACTTTAGACAATATTTATAATGATTAAAATTGTCTCTCAACCCGTATTCAATCACTATTGTTTTAATTTATGCACAGGAATAAATTTTAAGAAAACAAATAATGATGTTTTGAGTGCGTATGGAATGGCAGTGAAATTGTAATTACTAAATTAAAGATATAAGTCCCAAAAGATCGAAAAATCAATGTTGCTATTTCAAGGAACATTACCAGTGTAACAACGATGTGTGTAATTTTTTTATAAGTTTTCAACAAATAAATTCTCGCAAAATAATTAGTAAGTGTTTGTTAAGTTTGCGTCAATGTTCACGTGCATACTTCTAGAATATCAATTTGAACAAGTATCAATGATCTAATAAGTATACTTATTATCTTGCATGCTTTAAGAATTTCCTTCAACAATCAAGTAATTACAGTAGACGTTTCGGTACGAAAACTATTCAGATTATTGCATCAAACCATTTCGCTTGACAGAGGCAATCTAAAATAATTAAGGCAGACACACACAGCCGACGTACTGGTGGACCGGCGGAATACCAATGAAGTGTAGTAACGATGCAAAATATCCACTACTATCAAACGTCACTTTCATTTCGATGTGAAGTTGAGTGAGTTATGTTGGAGTATTGTAAAGTTATGATCCTGTCATAATCGTAAATATGGAAGTTTTGAGTAGGACTGAACAATTTTATACACGCAAGGTAGAAATCTATTTATGTATGTGTTTTCTTACAGTTCGAATGAGTGAAATAATAAAACTATTACCATTATTATAATCATTAGCACAATGTAAGTACATTGATCAAATAAATATTTATAACCAGTTTCATTTGTAGGTTATTGATTTAAATACCACTTACAAATATTGCTCCCGATTGGCCACCAAAGGCAGGAACTCAAAAATTTCATTTTTAAATTTTTATTAAAGATAAGCAAGTTTTACGATATTTTTAATATACTTTTTTTACAATACAGTCCCTTCGATTCGAAGTGTAAGGTAATCTGGTTTTCATCGTGTCGAGTTTCCGTGGTAGTGTTTTGAATAATGAGAAGATATAAACTTGTTCCTGGACAGATGTCGTTATACTCTGCCAGACAAATGATTGCTACGAATTTCTAGTTCGAGATAACTACCTGTGTTTATAATACATACCTATGTATAAAGAACCTATGTATTTCGCTGAAATTCCTCAAGAACAAATATTTACAATTTAAAACTTATGCCAAAAATATAGCTAATTTTAATTTAAATATAAAATAGAGCGCAAATTTCTATGATAGAACAAAAATGAAAAAAAAAAAATCTTTTTTAGTCATCGAATTTGATTTTGGAGGCTTCATTTTTACCAGTAATGAATGCTACTGAAATCTATGAATATAATTTCTGATTCCGCACATAACTTCTGTTTTCCTAATGGTTGACTGGGAGAGAATGCTTTTAGTATTAAGTCCGCCTAATTACAAAAGTATTTTTTACTTATGTTACAATAAAGAGTTACGTATAAATAAATTTCGATGCAAAGTATGCGTTATTTATAGCTATATATATACTAGCTGTTTCCCGCAGCTCCGCCTGCGTCAAAAAGTAGCCTATGTTTGACCCCGGGACTTCAACTATATCCATACCAAATTTCATCAAAATCCGTTCAGCGGTTTGGCCGTGAAAGCGTAACAGACAGACAGAAAGATAGACAGACAGACAGACTTTCGCATTTATAATATTAGTATGGATATGGAAGTATGGATGAGATAAATAAAATAATGTAATATTTTTCATACTATACTATGACAAAAACGTATTATTTTAAATGTCAATGACATTACAAAAAACGGAATGACAATATTTATTCAAATTCATGCACGTTTCACTCGTATATTTGTGTTTTTCTTTTTAATATAAAGAATTGAAGTGTAACCCATCGCTAATTTTATAGAGACATCAACATCACGGCTTTTGAAATTTCGTGTTGTCGAGACAAAATAATAATCATTTACTTGCATAAGAAATAAGAAACGAAAATTCTTGATATTTTAAAATTCTCAGGTACTTCTTAATATAAATGGTTTTGATGTCTGTGATTATTTACATTGTATTTTTTTTATAAAAGTTGTCATAAACACGGAAGAAGAATTCTTTATTTTTATACTTGCTTGTTTTTAAGGATGGTATTTTTCATTCGGTATTTAAAGTTTGAAGTAACTTTAAATTTTAATTTCGGACGTCACATTTTTTTAATAAGCGATCTGATAATCAGAATAGATGATATCGATTATTATCATATACAACAGTCGTTCGAAGTAATATAATAAAATCAAAGGAAAAAAATGTATTAATGACTATCTGGTAACAAATTAGGCTTAAAACATTGCTCATTTCCTGTCGGTACAATTAGTGTAACTGTTTGTAATAAAGCCAAAGCTGGTTTCTTCTAATTAGATTAACTCGAAGTACTTATATACTATATACAGCCCGGTAGTCACGAGCGAAGTCCTTAAAATGACTTGCAATTAATTTGATTGTAAACATTCTTTAGGTAATTTAGTCATCAATCATTGGAAAGTAAGAGTATAATTAGCAAATACAAAGTTATATGTAAGTAGAGATTTACTGTGTATATGAATTTGGTACAGAAATAAATAGAAAATTAGGTTTTGTCGACATTTATGTTTGCTAGTAAAAAAATCAGGATTATTCGCGACATTCACACTTAATATTTCATTTTTTGATATTTGACTCATTGCTTTAATTAAAAAATACAATATTTTTTTTTAAGTAAACGGTAAAATATAGGTACTCTAAAATATCCTTCTAGGAAATATTTTAACATCCATACTCAATTTCATCTCCCCTTAAACATCAAGCAAGACAAAACAAGTTAATAGACCGTCCAATCTCGTAACCCATTACAGTAACCACTACGTCTAAATAAAAGCACAGATGGCAACCGCCAGCAGGTTGACATTCCTGGCAGAAAGGTCGCCGGCACAATTACCAGAGATTGCGACCGACGACCAGAGCAGACCAAACGACCAGGTGGACCGCGACCATTATATGCGCGTGCCGTTTCCTCCGAGTCAGCGGTCCTCAAAAGTTTTTTTTCGGATATAGGTAAGTACTAACCAAGAACAACTGCTTATTGTAGAAACACGCAAAAGACGTAAATATGAGTCAATTAATTATTTTTCAATAAATGTCTACTGCTATGTGTCTTGAATAAAATAATATTTTTTTGGACCTGCAATTTCATGTACTAACAGGATAATAGGTACTTACGGTAAGTTTAATGTGTCATCTGATATGATTAGCAAATCCTAATTTTGTTTCAAAGTTATCACGAACATTAAAATTGGTGATTATAAAACTGGCAATAAGCTGTGACTGAGACGAGTCATATCTAAACAGATGTACACATAGAGTAGGCTTGAAATTTGGCGGCCTTTTCGCACAAGCAATCTTTTACAGGCTACTTTATGTAAATTGGTGATATGAAAAAAAAAATTATGCCTAATAGACACTTCATTCTCATTATGACAGTCAGCAAACCATAAGATCGTTATACTATAGAAAAGTGGTAGCGGAACATAGTACAGTATGAGGACCACTGGTCTAGCTCGAAAGCCGAGCAATTTCCTAGCGATTGGAAAGGAGCTTAAACGTAGTAATGCGTGTCTGGTGGTCCAATGGCTTTTTCTTATGGCTTCAATTGATTTTCCGTTGGCATAATAGCTTTCTTCACGCGAGAGCCAAATGTGTTGTTAATATCGGATTTTAAACTTTCACACTTTTACGTGCTATATGGTTTTATGGGCAGAGTACTATTTGTTTTTTCTGTATTAGACACTAAGTACACTAGTATTTCTGCTTGAGTTAGTTGAGCATGTTGTCATTTTTTGCTTGTACTACCTTGCACCACAGATTAAATAATGCTTTACTAGCAGGTAGCACCTTACTTTATTAATATTGTCTAAAATCAAGTACATTATAAATGCTTTACGTATTATTCGTGTTATAAACACTTAATCGATTTCCACGATATTTCCAAAATTCATGAATACAACTTTGATATTTTCTACCTAACGAGCATCGAAACCGAACACGTAGTCTTCATAAGTCTACTACGTCTTCATTTTACAACCGACAAATTCGACAAAGTCTGTTTTCAAACGCAAAAATTTCCGATTTTGATTAAAGACTAGTCTGGTCCGATTTGTCGCAGTGTACGTGACATAATCTCCTGCAGATTACTGTCATATATGGCCACATACCATATTGGATGTTTGAGGAACTGGCATTAGTTCAAATTGAATCCTACCTACGTGCGTCGGCTTCAAGCGATCGATTTAGAAAATTATTTTATGGTCATTTCAGGAATTCAATTTTGTCGGGACGCTGTTGCGTGGGACATTTTTTCACGATTGAATTTATAGTGTGGCTATATTTTGCTGACTCCTACTGATTGGAATTGTTGAATTTATAATTTTAGTAGAATTTATTTTGTACGATTTTTATTTTTATTTGTTCTTGTATTATGGCTTCTGTAGAACTGATAGCGGACTAAATCAGAATCAGTTTCAGGTGAAAGACAAATTTAGTTGAATAACGTGAAAGCAGAGTAGGTCCCTAGATATCCGCAAGATAATTCAGCTATAAAGCGAAAATATGGAAGATATATGTTAAGTTCAAATTTTTTATGTAAAAAATTCAGTAAAAATGTTATTGCCATGCAACATCTAGACATAAATTTTATCAAAATTTCATATTATTTTATCTAAACAACGACAATTCTCTTTTGGACGAACACATATGATCTTATCTCATTCAGGAACTAACAATTACACAATATCAATAAATAAACCCCACGATTAATCGACACTTAAACCACAATAACCAAGAGTTTAGCGGACCAATGCACCGTGAAGCATCAAAATATATTTGCTTTCTAAAAGCAACTGACTTTAACGAGTACGATTCCGCAAACCGACCAATTAATTAGCCGCAGTCAATTTACAGCCAAATAGGCGTTTAATTTAAGTCCTACGGGAGCATTTAATTCAAGGGAATGCTGGGATAGAGACGTAGATCTGGAGATATCGTGGACTGGAGCAGGAGTGATGTTATCGGAGCTCGCTCGCATCCGTTTGAGCCTTTCGTTTTTTAATCCTCCGTTGAAAGAAGGATTAGTCTATGTATTCGTTTGATTGCGTTAAATAGAACTATTTTAAATTAGACTAATTGTATTCATTTTTTTAATAATCAGTTGTAGGTTTTTCAAAATGGTCAAATAGATATGCAATTTTTGGAGGTTTTCAGCTATGTTCCTAATAATCGGTACTGAATGGAGTAAAATCATTTTATTTTAAAGTCTCTTCAAATCAAGGATTCGAACTCTGGGTTAAAATATAAAGAAAATTAAGTTTTTACTAAAATTATGAGCAAATGTCGAAGGTGAAATCGCAAACATCCTTTATAAGATGTGCATGTTATTAGTTTGGGATGCAGGTCCGACAACCTAATTGGGACTCATTTTTATTGAGCATATCCGAACATCAAACCAGCGGGTTGTCAAATGTACAGAATTCTGTGAAGAAAAGTGTATGATATCAACATTAAACTTTAGCTTTAGGTGGTACAATTTTCTATTTGCCTGTACATATTGTGAATTTGCATATAGTGTAAAATAATCGAAATTCTTGCAAATATAATGACCGACTAAGAGTCAGTACAAATATTTTTTAATAAAAAATATTTTTAATAATAATGAATGTAATAAAAAATCATATATTTAATTCTTCAATTAAATGAAAAATAAATAAAAATGTTCTTCAATTGTTGTTCGATTTAAATAAGCTATAAAATTAGGACGTCTTGTAAGAAACTGCATATCAATGCATGTAGCAAAGGATTATTTCTATTTGAAAACCAGTAGTAAAATGGTCTTTAGCACTGATTGGTTTGTACCGGTCGGGTGGTCTTATTAGCTAGCCGAGGCTATCTACAATCGGACACACACGAGTAGGTACACTCCATGACAAAAGTTCCTGTTCGTTGTTCGGACCAGGAGCCCCTATTCTTGAAATATATGACTATATGTCGAATAACAATCGTTCGATATCACTAGAGAATACAATCCCGAGCATGTTTTTCAATCCCGGGCTTACGGGATTTTTGAAGCCTTTTCCCGGGATCCCGGGCCTATCCCGGGATTAGACTATGTGGTTTCTACTTGAGGATGGCTGGGCATCGCTTACATTTAGCACTATTCCCGTCCTTCGCAACTAAATAATAACTCCACACTGACGTCGTATCACTGTCTTTTTTATGTTTAACAAAGTCTCCCGCCATTTGAAATACTTAATTTCAGATAATTGACTTTTAAATTTTAATGACGTAGCCATAGATTAATAATTGGTCTCGCGCGCTCGACTAGATACCGCGCTGTGAAGAAAAATCAGTTTCCAGAATGCGGCCACTTAATAGGAAAGTGTGTTGCCAGCTACTTGACTGGTGCCCGACCTATGGGAAAATTATTAATTGCTGTGGTCTTGTTACGTATTATAAAAAGTAGCTCAGAAAAACCTTTAAAATGAAATTAAAATAAAACTGGCCAAGTGTGAGTCGGCTCGCGTGTAGAGGGTTCTGTACTATTTTTTATTTTTCTCTATTTGGACCTCCTAAACAAATTTAAAATTATCTCATAGGTTTTCCTGTAATTTATGAATCGAAATTCTGGAATCGATAGTTTCGGAGATAAGGTAGGGGAAATGGTTAGTTTTTGTCTACTTTATTTTATAATTCTAATATAGAATCCTAAAATTGCAGAAAAACTTTCTTTTGATTTATTATTACACAGTACAGTATGTTAAACGTTACTTTAATTTTCTATTTAGCTTGGAGCTAATTGATTACTGACCTCTTTTTAGTTGTAACCCGGGTTTAAATACAGATAAATAAATAGACATACACATCCTATTAATATTATAAACGCGAAAGTTTGTAAGTATTAATGGATGTTTGTTACTCTTTCACAACTAAACCGCTGAATTGATTTTCATGAAATTTGGTACGGATATAGTTCAAGACCCGGAGTTAAACATAGGCTACCTTTTGACGCAGGCGGAGCTGCGGTAAATATCTTGTACATACGAGTAGATATTATCATGGCCTTTTTCCATACAGTAGTGTTGCCGGAAAATACATTACACATCGAATAATAATCGATTCTTTGATAGTTGAAAATATAATCTAAGGTATCGATAGTGATCATATATCGATAGTATCGATATTGATACTATTGATAATATATTTGTGTAATTTTTTTCTGTATGAGTTGAATGACGATGATTTGTGTTATGCTCGCTGTACATCCCGCCGCCGAGTTCCGGTATATCTGTATAGTAATGCTTGGTATTGTTGTTAATCCATTAATCGATTATTTTTCATAAATTCTCAAAAATCAATACTACAGATTAGATTATATCGATACTACAGATACATAATCGATTAATAACCATTGATATGAACGATATAATAACCTTTGTTAATTAAATCGATATAATTTATATCAACCCATTTCAATAATCGACTAATTGTTTGATATTGCAGTTAATAATCGATTAATTGTCAAAATTTGATTAAATTAATTATATCAATACTTTCGATATCATAGATTATTAAAAAAAAAAAAAACAAATTCGATTAATCAATTATCCGGCAACAATACCCTACGGGGTACCAACTACCTAAAGGCCATATTTAGAATGTTGGTCGGCGTAAAGTGGAAATGGAATCAAAATAGTGCTAGTCGCATCGCCTACTGATAGGTATGGTTCTTCGATTTTCGCCCACTTCCTCGGCCGGCTTATATGGTCTGCGCGGGAAGAGAAGCAGTAGTACATTCCACGTATTTACTTTTCTCCCAGATCAGCATTAAAGAAATAAGATGTTTGTGGCGTGCGTCCACGTCTTTTAATTAAAAGGAAGCTATAGTAAGTTGTATAGTATTAGTATTATAAGTTTTTTATTTTGATAATTACTTGTAAATATTTTAAATAAACTGCAATACTAAAACTTGTTAATTTTAGATAATTTAACCTAAAAATTTGTATATTTCTAATGTCAACGAACAAGCGGACAAGTGTTGTTATTTTATATAGATAGCGAATGCGATGCGCGCGCATGCATGCCAGCCGCTGCGATCGGCTCGGACGATGCGCGCGCAGCCCACGCCACGGCGACGGCGATCCGTGCGTCTCGCCGGCTCGCCAGTCCGAATACCATCTTGAGACTGAACGCACGTTGCTTGCGCTCGCATTCGCGCGCTTACGTAAACTCATTTCTCGCTTGATCCGTTCCTTCAGTTTTCTCACCTGTATTTTGTGCTTATCAAAACCTTCTGTTAATCTTTAAGTTGTCGGTGTGCTTGTATTGTATTTGTTCTATTTAATTGTGCTGAACTTTTAATTATAGTGTTAAATTACATATTGACTTTATTTAATTATCCCGCCTCATAGCACAATAGCAAAATTACAACATCTCTCTTTTGGAGTTGGGAGTTAAAAAACAAAATATCTAAATAATAAAAATCAAAACCTCGGGGAATTTGGGATTATTTAATACACGGCAACATTGAGCACCGAGCGGTACTTCGCGCCATATTTTAGGGTTATATTATTTTCGTGAGTAATTTATGTCCATATTTCGAAATAATACAATACTTATTGTTGGTATGTAATACCAGTATCTTCCTTATTTCTTTTAGTATTATTCTTACACAGTTTGACTACGCAAACTGCACATTTTGCGTCTACTTTTACATTAAATTTTATATTTATCTAGACATCCGACTCACTCATCGGTCGCGGCATGACTGACGCGGGTATGCCGCAACCATGCCGGTTTCGGCATGGTTTTAGTTGCGAATTTATGTAGTATGCCGACGGTATCTAGTCGTAGCGCAGCGGAGACCAATTATTAATCTATGGACGTAGCCTACGTAACCCGTCACTGACAGAACAATAAATGAAAAAAATAAAACCGGATTTGCATATTTATACTTTCGTACAGGGAATCCCCGACGGGAAATACCCGCAACAATATTATGATATGAGATGATCGGGTGATTCCCCTGTTGGTTTGTTGGGGAATTACTTAAGAGTATTGTATTAAAGTATTCCGAGTGGGGAAGTCCCTTTTAAGTTCTACGACAAACATATTATTAGGACTGTACCTGTGTAGTAAATAGTGGGTACCTAACTACCTACGTGTTGTACGAGTTGCTTTTTGTCGTAATGTATTAAAATAATCTAGGCAAGGTTATTTTCAAGACGCAACGGACTACGGAATACAAACTAGACTTGTTTGTGGCAATCCCAAAAATCCCGAGATTAGCCAAGTACAGTCCCGGGATTTTCGGGGCCAGAAAACGGTCGGGATCCCGGGATCCCGAGATTTGGGATCCCGGGATTGTATTCTCTAGATATCACCCAAGAGATCGATCATCCACCTTGTTCGTGTTGGGCACGGTGGGATATTATGAGCTACGCGTGAGAAGGGAGATTAGTATGGTGACACATATTTTTAAGTTGATTCGCGGTGTAATACACAATATGGAAATGCTTAAAATAGTGCAATTCTACGTTTCGAATAGATACGTGGAGCGCCGAACGCAGCCGCACCTTTTAGAGGTACCTCTCGGACGGACCAGCTTAATGAACAAGTCTCCGCTGGCACGCGCGACATGCACTCTAAATTTGATCGCGGATAGGATAGATATCTTCCACTGTACTCAGTGTGAATTTACAAAGGTTGCTGTTTATGTAATAAGTTATAATTAAATATTTAAGTGCTTTTCTATTGTATTGGGTACAAACCTGTAAAAATAGAATAAGTTGTTTGCAAGTAATAAATAAATATATATCATATGCCCTAGTAACAATTTTCTTGTATTAAGAAACCATACATTGTATTTTACTTTGAATTGCTAGTTTTTGTCACTAAAATATATTGTTTAGATTTTTTTTACAAATTTCATGTATCAAAAGTGTTGGTTATAATGCATATATATTGCTGTCATAACCGTATTGTAAAACAAACAAATATAATATTTTATATAGCAAAAGCTAAAAAGCTAAATCTATATAGGGCTATCATTGGTCCAAAGTGTTTACCCATCATTAGGCAACATTAAACAATAATCTTAATAATTAATTTATTGGTTAATAAAATAAGTTTTACTAACGCACAAATAACGAGAGCGATAAACCAAATGTTGATACTAAATCGTAATTATTACACGAAAAGCTGTCGTAAATACAAGTATCAAATAAATTTAATTACATTACTTTGAGATGTTATCATTTCTTAACATCGAATGGTGATTCTTAAAAGTCACTTCACTTCGCACTTCTTGATATGGTACGAGTATATTATAGTTAATTATTGGTATGTAGAGATTTTATTCCTATTAATTTTATTTGAAACTAGCTTTTTCCCGCAGCTCCGCCTGCGTCAAAAAGTAGCCTATGTCTGACCTGGGGTCTTCAACTATATTCGTACCAAATTATATCAAAATCCGTTCAGCGGTTTGGCCGTGAAAGTGTAACAAACAGACAGACAGACTTTCGAATTTATAATATTAGTATGGATTTCTGCCCTACAATCGTTTCTGTCGTAAATTATTCGTTTAAGTAATAAATTGTTGTGATTTGCCAACGACATTAGAAATCAGTTTATGAGTTAAAAGCGATATGAGGAATTCTTTAAGAACTGGATGTTGAATTTCGTTTTCAAAAGTTAAGTTAGGCTTTTCAGCGTAATCTATTCATCATTTCTAATATTAGAAACCTCTTTCATATGTTTAGTATAAAAGCCGCACTTGCTTACAACTATGGAGCTAAAACATAAAAATAAAATAAAATGTTTGCTTAATGTCCACAACTAAATCATAATAAATCGCTGTTTGCGGCGAAGTGTGAGTGCCATGCGATTACAGAATCAAGCAGGTGCCCAAATTTGTCTTTATTGCTCTTGTTTTCGCCAAGATGTAACCCTAATGTCATCGCTAAGTGCTCGGCCGGTTGTGTAACCGGAGAAAGTCGGCTTTTGGATTAATTTCAGAGTTTTAATGTCGCTAGAACGCATTAACGCGACCATCACGACATCATCGTACTTCATTTTGTGACGTCTAATTATTTTATGTTTGAAGTCATATATTTTGGATTTAAAAGAATATTAGATTGAAGATAAGGCCAATATTAAAAGTAAAAGTTGTCTCGATATACTCATATACAAACATACTTATTTTAACACAACACATATTTTAAACAACCAACAAACCAATCAGAATCAGGTAAAAACTATAAAATGGACAATCTAATAAATCTCACTTATCATTAGTATAAAAAATCTTTTATGTGCGTTGAACCCGCGTCAATTTGCCGTGTCCGAGACAAACGATGCACATTATTGCTGCGGAGAAAATCTGAGTTGCCACCTGCCGGGCACGCCACTACCTAGCAGTGTTAAACGACATATGTCAAAATCAAATACAGTGACTGACAAATATATTAGCGGGATTATGACATTTGAAGCATAATCAATCAATTCGCGCCGAATTTAAATTAAAAAAGCGAAAAGAATCAGTTTTGAAAGCGCGTTCTCGACGAATAAGTTTCAATCGATTGATTTAATGTCAACGCGTGGGTTTACAATGTTTATTTAGTGTATACTTAAAGAGAATGAAGATTAGCGTCGTGACAATCGTTCAGCTGGTTCGATATATTGACAGAATAAACTCATGATTAGTTCAAATTAAGAAAAACTTTCAAAACATTAGTTAGAGACGTCCCGCAGCGAATTACATATTTGAAACTAGTGTAGCAGCGGCTCGAATTATCGCCGCATCGTTTGCTCCTGTATGTAATAAATTGCGTCTATTTAGGTCTCACGACTTCCGAGCATAGGCTCTTTGGCTATCTCATAATAAATGTTCTCGAAACTTAATGAAATATTTTGACGGAACAAATTTGACACGCTCGTGTTTTTTTTTCTATTTTGTTACAGAGCGCGCACGCGATTCGTATTAAGACGCTGTTACGTAGATTGATATCTGTCATGTGGACGGTGTAATCATGTAAATTTGATTTCTCTTTTGCTTCGACCTGGGCTCATGTTACGGATTCGATGGCTCTACATTATTTATCTCATGCTAATGATGTAAATGAGCGAGTTTTATAAGGACGCGAAATTAACTAGGTATGTGATATTAGAAAAATGCTTAAATCATTATAAATGCAAATTTCATCGGTATATCTAATATTGAGGCATTAAACTTTTTTTGCCAAAAATAAATTTGAAACGAGTTCCATCAATTATAATATCTAGTTTAATAGCTGTTTATGATCAACAAAGAAAAGTAAAGTTATCTTATTGAAACAAAACAATAAAAAGAAAATTCGAGGATGTTAAATAGTGACGAACTAACTAGTGAATGTCGTGACAAAAACTGATAGCAACTGAAGTGAAATCGAACATAGAATCACTTTGCGAAACGCACATGTATAGCGATGACCCGTGACGTTCCGTTTTCACGACTCGAAATCATAACAATATGTCCGAGAACGGTCACGAAAGAGCGATCATCGGTAACAATACTAAGCCTTAAGCACTCACAAATAATAAACATATTCATAATTACTTGAGTTAAGGTTTAGTATAGCAAACGAAATTTCGACAAGTCTTCAACAATAGTTGTTGGCTCACTCAAATCGTGTATAGCTCGGGGTTACGTTACATGTGGGAGTACATTGTTTTTGAGTGATATTTAAAATGAATGAGCTGTTTGATGTTAACTCGATAGCAAATTATAGGATCCCGAAATGTGTGTGGCATTTTGTGGAGTTTCCACTTCTTTTGCTTTATAATAAACTTCATTAGACATAATAATTCTGAATACTTTGAACGGTTATACTAAAATGCATTTAAAAAATTTGTTGTAGCGAAACTTCAAAGATGTAGCAATTAAATAAACCTCAGAGAAACCGAATTATAAGTCTAAAACATACATTAAAAATACAATATTTGTAGTATTTCTACAAATATATGAAATATTCAGTATATTCACAGTAAGCTCATCATATCGCTTATTAATATGTGCTAAATATATTATGTTAAATATATTGAATAAAATTTGAAATTCACTAATAGGATTAGTTCATTTTATGCGTATGCTCGCATAATAATTATGAGCATTATCATATTTAATTGATCTGTTTACAAGATTATGTATCTCAGAATTTTTCGTTAACATACAAATTGTGACATAAAGGTCAGCAAATTATAGAAAGACTGGAAGAAATCAAAAAGAATATCAATTTCCAGTTCTTAAATAGACTAGGGTAATCTATATACAAATAGGGTAATTGTAGTGATTGTTTGAAAATTGGAGCAATGTTCTTAACTTCATGTTTAACGAATAGAAATGAAGTAAGATATAAATTATGTAACTCCAAGTAACTATTATTCTTATTGACCTTAAAATATTTTTTGTAACAGGTAGTCCATTTTAGTCTAATGGCAATTATGTCAAGATGCAGTACCGCCTATATGAACCATTAAGTAATGATTATACTGGTTAATTTGCGAGAAGCCAGTAGGCAGGTCGTGACGGCGTGCATCGCCGCTTAACTTCTCCGATAGTCCGATGACTCCAATTTATATAAATACGAAAACCTACTAATACTGTACAGATAACTACAAAAATTACCCCATTCATTTTATTCGATAATTCTGGAAGTATCGCTAAAGTAAAAGTAGTTTTTAGTTTTTTTTTTTAAGGTAAATGGTCGATATTAAGTATTTTAAAGAAAGTAAAAATCATAGATATTTAGGTTAAATCTTTGTTTCTATCCAAATATTATTAAAAATCTTAAAATGTAGAGACTTTATGTGCAATTTCTCCAAAAGTAAG
Organism: Euzophera pinguis; assembly: GCA_947363495.1. Classification (NCBI taxonomy): domain Eukaryota; kingdom Metazoa; phylum Arthropoda; class Insecta; order Lepidoptera; family Pyralidae; genus Euzophera; species Euzophera pinguis. Next base: position 5,047,200 of record OX376164.1, read on the forward strand.
ATTACATGAGATACATTTGTTTTATAATTAAAATATCGTAAATGGAGATAGAATAACACATATTTAATTACCATCATTAAAACATTGAATTTGAAGTTCAATTTGTCATTCGCTCAAGTGGTGTCGTATCGTCAGAGATCTAATTAGACCTAGAATAACTAGATTTTTTTGTTACGTCGATAATAAAAAATTGGACCTGCATGTTTGCCCAAGATCCAGCTTACTCAACGGACAATAAACGGCCTTGCTTTTCAACAATCCCTGGCCAGACTTGTCGATTAATCTCCAATGTTACAAAACAGGTGACAGACGACCAGACAAACGTACCGGTATTAATTAAGCCTTTACTTTGAAGGAATGTCCGCAGTGTCGCAACTACGGACGGTATGAGCTATCTGATCCAAGATATTGTCCAAACCCTGGTTGACAAGCTTTTCTAAACAAGAAATGAGTTCGAAAGGATAAAAAGAGGAGAAGAGAACTAAACATAATTTATGAATAAAAGTTGTTCATTTTTAATCAGTTTGCATTTTTAAGTGCGACAATGATTGAAAATGTTGGCAACATCATTCAAAGAGGAATGATGCACTTAAGTCTATGTCTAAAAATAATTCAGTCGGGTAACCAGGTTTAACTGGATATTGGTTTACAAGATAAATATTATTTTAATCTCATTCTAGCGGGGGTAATTTTTAAAATATTTGCCATAAAACGCTTTTATTTACAAGCGCTTTATTTTGTGATACCTAATTGACTAATTTATATAAAACAGCGGGTTTTCTTCTTATTTATGCAGACTTATGAAACTAACACTTTTATCGAATAATACAATAATATATAGAGCGATTAAAACCCTTTCTTATTGATCTTGGTTGGATTTTGCAAAAAAAAATGGCTCTACCTTTTGATAATCTATCCAAAAAATGCGATTTTGAAGATAGATCGAGAACATTTAAATCACATTATATCAATAACGATACCTCTTTGATCCCAGGTGAATATTGCCATAATTTAGTCACATTTCGCGTGTATAAGGGCTAATTTATATAAATCACAGTGTGGCAACACTGTGGCACGATCGCACGAAGATGCCGCATGCGCGTGCGTCGGCGACAATGCCTTGGTATTATACGAATATATTCTTAATGGCTACATTATATTGTGTAAACGATCTAGATTTCAGACTTGTGTCACACGATCTATCACATATCGCCGACGTAACGATTGCATAAGAAATGAATAATGAAGAACTCTCGGAAAATAGGAACTCTACTAATCAAAAGACTAGCGATATTTATAAATATTCCATAGAATTTAGAGGATTTTGTAGTAGTTTAGTAGTGTGTCATAAATAGCTAACAAAAAAAAATGGTTTGGTGTGATTACGAGTAAAGTGAAAGAAGTTTCGTTAACATTAAAATTTAAACGATCCCTCTCCGTACATGTGACCTCTCGCACAAATCCGCACGATCCATCGAAAAAACACCATCACGCATGTTACATTTGTCATTCCGTTTCTCATATTGTGAATTCCGGACCGAAACGCAACAAATAAAGCAATTCCCATACAAGAACAATCGCACGCAATATTGACACGACGAGGCAGCGTGACGAGACTGCCATCGTAATTGAACCCAGCTTGCACAAGTAATGCACGGCCATCGCGTGTAAAGGAGCGCACTTATTGAGAACTTTTGTTCTCGAATAAGTGGACTATCATGGTGCTTAATTCCAAACAAACGCGAGTTAGTGAGAGAAATGTTGCTCTACATTTTCTCTTATTCCATCGCATTTTGATAAATTTAAGAGACCGTAGTATTAATTAAAGTTCTAACGCGCAAACGTATAATATAAGTGGCATGCGAGAGGTAACTTTAAACAAAATATTTTCTATAATTATTTGCCAATAGTTGGTCCTGAACCAAAATCTTTTATAATGTTGCCCTGTAAGCACTTACTTTGGTTTGCATGTGTAACGAATATTACAGAGAAAATATTTTATAAAACAATGTAACTGGTTATAATACACCACAATAAAGCGAAAAGCGAAGCGTCGCATATATTATAAGGTAAACGTGGGAATTGTAGATTTAAAATCTTAATATTTGTATCAGATATTCGGATCTGTTGCGCAACAAGTGAACGGATTCGCGCAAGAAGGGCCAAAAGTAGCATTTTTAATTCGAATTTATGTTAAAATATTTCACAAAAGAATAATAATAATTAATAGATTTATAAGACAATAAATACTAAAATATCAGTAATAAATAAAATACGATTTGCGGACAAACAGTACCATTTCATAATAGTTTTGGATAATTTCTCTGTCTGTCAAATCGTAGCCAGTTTCGGAAGTACGAATTATTCGTGGCTAATGTTATTTGCAGATATTTTAGGTAAGCGTTGTTTTGTCTGTTAGTATCCTTCGTTTGTTGTGAATCGTAAGGATATTACGATGTTTGATGACAACTTGCAAATTAAATTATTTGAAAATTCTTTTCACTATTTGCAATCTGAGATTCTCAGCATTCTGGGCGATCTCTCAATTAGAATTGAAAACCAACAATTACCGAATGCGACCAGCCCCAGCTGTCAGCATGGCTCACGTCTTTTTCCCCTCTGATCCCAAGTCATGTCTTGTTTGAAAATGTCCGCGGCGCAGGCGCATGACTTTGTTGACATTAACATGCTTATTGTGATGTTTCTAATAGCAGATAGACTGTTTGATGTTTGCAATATTGTAAGCACGTTACACTATTTAAATATATTAGCTAGTATCTGATGAATATTTTTTGTGTCACGTTTACCTGTGAGACTAATTGAAGTTTTAAAATAAACAGGCATATGAACTTACATAGAAAGCCATAGCCTAAGTTATAAAATGTTTGCGATTGCAACACCATTTCAAAGATTTGCAATGTTCGTTAGAATGGTAGATAAATAATTATAAAAATGTAAAAAAAAACAAACAAAACTATTAGATTGATCGCATGTAATGGCCATCGTTAAGACAAGGATATATACATAGTCTAAATAAGTTCTTCCGATCACTTATCCAATTCATCATCATTGCATAATTTGCTTGAAAATGATTGTAATGGTACAGTCTTCATTAATACATACTTATTGTACTGTAAATTAAAGATGGAATGTAAATTTGTCTGTGTATTATCTATAGTACCTAACCTATATACTTCAAATCGTCATATACCAAGTGTAGGTTGAATATTGTATATCTGAAATATTCACAAAAGGTTTATATGTACAATTTAAATTTATGCGAAGATGGAGCTGGTAACTAGTTAATAACTAACTATATCTATTTCACAATATCTTTCATTGTAAATATACCGGATAATCATTCAATAAAATATTACGACTAGCGAGGTTCTAAATATCTTATCGAAGATATAGCAAAATTTCAAAGGCTGAGTGGCCAAGCCACCTTTCAACAATAAGCTATCTCGCTGCTCGTAAACATAACTGTTAATATTCAATTCCAATCCTTTTTTATTGGATCCCTGCAGTCGTATACTACTGCGAGTGACGGTCAACCAATACGGAAAGCGCTTAAAATGTCACAGATTTGCGAGGACATTTCTAATGCATATTATTACGAAATTACATGGAATTTAGTCATTAAGAGGTTGATGTTATTATGAATTTATGGCAAATTCAGTTATTATCACCCTGTGATTATGCAGTTTGTAATGAAGGATAAAATTTAAATTTTCGTAGTAAATAAATGACTTTTTTTATTATTAAATACTGTGACGTAAATAATATTTTAAAATACTATTTTTTTTATTTCATCTAGATTAGTTTCGACGCAAATTACAGAGACACACATCCAAACTTTAATGTTCTCAATAATCAGGCTACTGTTTTGAAATAACTCTACAGTGTAATTATAAAAGACCGAAATAAAAGAACGCCAAAAGTAATTGTTATTAATATGAAATGTGTAACTGTTACGCAATACGCGTTCCTTAGGAACAGGTGTCGGATTGGTAGCAGAGGTGTGGAAACTAGTGAGTGATTACGCGTAATCAGTATTATGGGAGTGACGGATATGTGTTCACTTCACTGTTCAATATTAGTAGTAGTCTATTGTTAGAAAGCACGTTTAGGTAGGGTTGTCAGTCTTTTTTTTTTTTATTATATTTTTATACATAAAAGACGCTGTATTTATTTTCCGAAATTTTAGTATTTTGTATTGTATTGCGTATTATAGTGTTATGTATATTATTTCTTCAGTGATTGTAAGACATCATGAATAAGTTTTATTCAATGCGAAAGGTCAATGTTATACAATTTGAGTTAAATACGTCCTAAGATGCTTAGTTTGTTTGATTAACTAATAAATTACCTGGTTAATAGGTATAGATTTCATTTTGTGTTATCGAACAATTACTTTTGTATTTATAATAAGTATTTTGTAATATGTTCTTTGTGTACAATAAAGATCTTTACATACATACATACATATATTATTTTAAAAATGGAATAAATAAAAAAATACAAAAATGTATACATAATTGTGGCAGCCCTTGACTAAGAACAATCCAATGGGTTCCGTAAAAGAATTTGTTTCGAGTTATATCGTTATTATTATGATTGGTTGTGATGAGCTTCCGATGAAAGTTGTTAATGGACGTTGAAAAGCTTATTATGTTACATGGAATTTTATACAATATTAATTGGCATCTTACGCTTGCATGGAATTGACAAGAACAGATGTTCTCCTCCGATTCGAATTTCGATTTGATTTGAATACCTGGTTATAATTGGATCACCTAATAATGACGATCTTTGGACTCAAATATCCACTAAGTGGCGCCTTGAAGGCGGTTGGCGCAAGAGAGGTAGGTTAGGATTCGCTAGAGGGATGACTTGGGAACATACGATAATTTGATACGACGATTTATAGAATAGTAAAGTTTTTTGAACAACATGTATACATAGGGCGCACTGTAAGTTTCCGGAACTGGCCAGTTACATAAACAATATTTAAAAATTTATTGCAACATTTGAAAATAGAACTCTTTGGCTGTAGAATGCAGTTTGTTTCATCTGACTGTCTTTTGTTTTTACCTTGTGGCGCCATTTAAAAAATTGTGTGTCTGCATCAACATGGATTTAACTCGGGAAAATTTTCGTAGTATGATTTTCTACGATTTTAAGTGTAATTTGACAGCTCAACAGAGCATCGCTCGGCTTGTCACAGCTTTTGGCAATGAAGCACCATGCAAGACAACTGTTTATAGCTGGTTTGCAGAATTCAAGCGTGGTCGTATCAATCTCAGTGACGAATCTCGCGATGGTCGGCCGTCCACCGCTGTGACCAACAAAAAAATCAATGCTGTGCGCCGTATGATTGAAACAGACAGGCATGTGACCTACCATGAAATTCGCGCATCCTTAGAAATAGGCATGAGTCAAATACAATTAATCCTACACAAACATTTGGGTGTGAGAAAGCTGTGCTCGCGGTGGATCCCACACAACTTGACCGAGGCTCAAAAAACGGACCGCGTCACTTGGTGCAGTGCCATGCTTACCAGATTCAACGAAGGTGCGTCAAATTTGGTGTGGGACATAGTAACAGGTGACGAAACATGGATTTATTGCTACGATCCCAAAACAAAGCAGCAATCGAGCGTATGGGTCTTTCAAGATGAGCCGAAACCGACCAAAGTGGCGCGCGTGAAAAGTGCATCTAAGCGGATGATTGCTTCTTTTTTTAATAAAACTGGACACGTGGCTACTGTTGCTTTAGAGAATCGTCGTACAGTGAATAGTGACTGGTACACGACCATTTGTTTGCCGGAAGTTATTGACGAACTCCGTAAAAATAACCGTAAACGCCGTATCATCCTGCACCACGACAATGCTAGTTCTCACACGGCCAGACAGACAAACGACTTTTTGAAGGCGAAAAATGTAGAACTCATGAGTCATCCTGCATACAGTCCCGACCTGGCACCTTGTGACTTTTTTCTGTTCCCAAAAATTAAGAACCAATTACGCGGTCAACGATTTTCATCACCAGAAGAGGCTGTCGAGGAGTATGAAAAACACGTTTCAGAGGTCACCACAGAGGAGTGGCACAAAAGTTTTCAAAACTGGTTTCATCGAATGAAAAAGTGCATAGACGCCAAGGGAGATTATTTTGAAAAACAATAAATTAATTTTGTACCTTTAATAGTATTTTTTCATATTCATTCCGGAAACTTATAGTGTATAAGGTACCAAAATCAAGTTCTGTTTTTTTTTTTTTTCAATTTATATGAATGTTTTTCGAAACAACTGTTTATTTGTATATTTTAAAGTAAATTTTAATATAGCTAGATAAATTGAATCATAGAAGAATATTTTTTTAAATAACAGTCCTAAGCTAATAAATAGACATCGTTGATCGATCGTGCAGTCTCCATAATAGCTAACTCGGTGACCAAATAAGACGCGACGTGGGACTTATTAGACTAACACGCAATAAAATTTATACCGGGCTGTTTCAAACCATAAAATAATTTATAGTGATTACACATTATCTAGATCTCGTCCAAGTGAAAAAATAAAAATTGTATGGATTTAAAACTTTGTAAAATATTCTGCTAAGCAAATAACCGCAGTTATCGTTACCTAAATCATTTGACAATATTTTGGAGCATTTGAAAATGCATAGATAATTAAAAAAGGCTATGTTTTTAAAGTTTCAAACAATTAGCAGTCGCTTCTTGTACCTATTTGATAGCAAAATCAAACCTACAAGCATTTAAACTGCGTAAACAACATGGATTCAGCTATTGCGAAAATATATTTTCAAAACGTGGACAGATACTAGAAGATCATGGAATTAGGTCACAGTTTCCCTTAGATGAAAAAAGGAAGTGCGTTCCGCGCAGCTGATAATTCTATGCAATTTCCGAAAGTCATTCACAGCTGCATGCAGACGTTTCCTCCTATAACCTCTTTAATTTTGAACCAACACTTCACTAATTCAATATCCGCTATGTTCAGATTATTAACTTAGTCGATAGCTTAATAATAAACTGGATGGTTTTCCGGCCTGTCGGTTTGCTAGGCACATATTTTATCGAGAGAGCAGTTGTTTATTATCCGCGTTGCTACTGCAGCTATGCAAATTAATTTCAGCATTATGTTCATAATTTTACGTTAAAACTACTTGTAATACACGATTTAAAACACCTAACTTAGATATTTCAAATTACTGAATACCGGTACAGTCAATTTTTTGTAGTAAATAATGGCAGATTTTTTTTATTTCAACATTCATTTTAAATCACAATGAGCCTTAAAAAACGTTAACTTGTTTAACGGATCGTAATTAATACTAGTGACTAAACCTTTGAAGAAAAATAATACCTATTAAAGTTTTCGCATACAGTTGTATAATGGCGTAAAATAAATAAATAGTGATGTGCACTGACCTGGGCATATTCGGCGCAATTGTCGATAGAATTGACAAATTCGCACACTTCGTCGACTGACCACGCTGATAGTCTCGCTCTCACCTCCGCGCACATGCAGTCTCCACCTCGACCTATATTAAATTAACAAATTTAGCATTTACTCTAACTACATTTAGTCGAATTAAATTCTAAAGTAGGCACCTAGACAAGAAATAACTATTTACCTGTACGAAATTATCCACTGGTGAAGTGATTAGATATAACATCAAAAATAAAGAATATTTTTATAAGCCATTTATAATTGAAAAGACAGGATTAGTGCAGTTATTAAAATTTTGTTAAGTACTCAAATTATGATGACATTATTATGAAGCAGAGCAGAAAATGTCGACATACTTATATAATATTTTTCAACACATTTGCTCAAAAGTGTCTTTTATTTAACTGTAATTAGGCCCTTAATGGGGGTTGTAAACAACACGTTGTTTATATTATAATCGTACTTGTAAAGTAACGGTTTCCATGGTTACGGTACTTTTTGTTTTAAATGTACGCCAAGAGGATTTTAAGTCTCAAACTAATTCATTGTTTTTGCAAAAAATATAATCTATTTTAGCTTCTAAATTATAAATCAACACTAAATTTCATATTCATATTTATTTTACTGAAAATAAGCCCTATTGGACTACAAATCATAATTTGTGTAGAAAAATTAAAAAGGGCTATATAGGACTTGTATCCATGACCGTAAAACCGTTTGCTAAAAATGACTATCAGGGTCTGCTCTGTCATCGCCATTTTTAAATCTATTTGTTTTTGTATTTAATTTACTCTAAATTACAAATGTCTATTTAATTTAGGGAAGAATATCTAAATTTGACTCCGACAGATATACTTATCCAGGCGAAAATAGAATGTTGATAACTGACTAAGTAGGCTAACTATACTATAGCTATTTAACTTAAATCTTCTATTGAAACTATTTTAATACGGTTTTTATCGCGTTTATTACTTATTTATTTACACCTGACGTTTCAAACACTTTACAGCGTTCATGGTCGCAGGCAGACTAAGTTAACATTTGTCTTTGATGTCATAAGATTACAAACTACCGCCTGAAATTGATGAACGAACGCTGTAAAGTGTTTGAAACGTCAGGTGTAAATAAATAAGTAATAAACGCGATAAAAACCGTATTAAAATAGTTTTTAATTTAATGAATAACAATCGCGAAAACATAAGAAATCATTAAATCTTCTAAGTAAGAAATAAGGACGAAGCGTGGACGAAGCTTTAAAGCAGAATCAAGAACTACTTATATATGTTTTTGGTGATACCTAGCAATGCATTAACAGACACACAAACCCAATTTTACTCCAAAGATGTATCTAATTGTAAAAAGTGTTCACAGTGTACCAACAAAAGTTAATGTTAAGAGAAATGTTTTGTTATTGCTTGAGAACTTTTATTTATTGTGTAAATAATAAAAAGTTATAATATAAGTATGTTTTTCGTCGCAAATGTGTTGAAAATCGTCGTATGACAACTCGTGAGCGAAATTGGTCATATACTCGGCTTCTATAGGCACTCGCCTTATATACCGCCTCGTAAATAATGACCAACTTCGCACCCTTGTATCATAATCTTCTATTTAAAACTTAGTAAATAACATGATAACAATGTAAACAACTGTCATTTCTTAATTTATAGGTTGAAGTAAATAGAAATTATAGAAAAATATAATAGGTAATAGAAGTATTACTCATATAAACTGTTACTTAAGTTCGCATATTGTGCTATACAATAAGCTTTAAATATTCTTACCATCACTAGAAGATCTGTCGCGCTCATCAGTCTCACTCCTTGTGCTGGGGCTTACAGAGTAACGTGCTCGTTTGGAAGCACTCTCTCCCGCAGCTGAGAGGTCCAGAGGCGAATGTTCGGGCACGTTCCCTGTGCCTGCACGCTTGCGTCGCGACCGCACGTTGCGTCGCACCCTCGATATCGCCAGGAGTGACTGTTGGAAGAAATATGTCCAATTATTTGCAATGGCGCGCAATGTGTTTAGAGTAATGAATTATTTTTTTTAATTTTATTGTTGGATTTTATATTAGATAAATGCTTCATATATAATTTAACTACTTTATTACTTTTATGTTTTTAAATAAAATGCTACCTAAAAGTGTTAATATTCATAGACACATACGATGTGTAACCTTTTTCACTTCAGCAAAATAATGAAATATCTAGTTGGCAATTATTTAAATCTAGAGTGTTGGCACCTACGTAAGTACTCTGTATATTCTTAATATAAGAATTTATATTTAAATATTTTGTATGATAGTTTGGTATTAAAATAGTGAGTATAAACAATAGTAATTAAAGAAAGGATTGCAGTACTAACTTTAAAGACTGTTATGCAAACTACGACCGCCCGCTGTGCAAAACCTTGTGAATCCGATATGTTTTATAATTTTGAGGCAATTGCAATGTTCATTAATTCTCGAAGGGAATGTAGATTGTGAAAGTAGGGCCAGATTTTAGATTTCTCTTTGTTTTAGGTTCTAGCAAACTGATAGTAAATGTATTTAAGACAATAGATATTAGGTATATAACTGTAGACTTTATTATTATACACACTTACATTGAACTGTATTTAAGCGGGTAGTACACTTACTTAGGAGATTTTCGTCTGATAATTGAATGTTAATGATTTCATTTTGAACATATTATTAATTAATTAATTATTAAAATCCAAAAGAGCGATGAAGCCTATAGATCATTTTGACATTCACATAAAATCATTCCTTCATAAATTTATAGATAAAAAGTTCTAGCTCTTTTTTTTTATCTATCAGCATCGAGCCTTGACACATATCTACATATACATTAATTAATTACAACAATAACACCTAAATTGTTATTGCTAAGAGAAATTGAACCTGTCCATCGTACGTGTTCAAAAACACAATTACCGAGAATCCCCATCAAGTAGCATACGGACAAGTATTAAGCAAACACGATGCGAGGTTATTATCTGATCGAGAGCACTCTCGCATCGTAAGTGGCGAGCATTCATCATAATAACGTTCTGAACCGTCACGCTAGCTGCCCGCGGGTCAAATTGCAATCTATCTTTTTTAATTGCCACGAGCTAAAAAAGGCGAACGCGGGGTAATTTCGAATAAATTCAGTAAGAAGCGCGCGTGAAATGAACACGGCAGCTAGCGCGGCGCGTGCCTTGCGCCTCGTGCCTCGCCCACCACTACTTGCTGAAGCAGAGCCACCGCTATAAATCTCACGATTTATTTCCGCATCGCTCCTGTTCTCATTATAGGTGAAAATAAATTTAAACCACTATTTATGGACAAGATTAGGCATAAATAGAAATTCAACAAACATTCGTGCGCGGCACCGGCAGGTGTCAGATGTTAATAACAACGATGCTAGAAATACCACAATTCAGTATCGATGTTTACGACTGATATTCGATTGAAATAAGATTTGTCTCGCAACGATTTCGCTAGAAAGTCGAAATCATATAACTGTGACGATTTAACGCTGCAATTTCCGCGTGCCTCTTATTGCACTGGTGTGTAAAAAAGACGACTAATTTTAAAGTCGAGCGCTGTTTCGATTTCACATCCCATCACTAGCGTGTCGTGGGGCGCACTCGGCTCGGCACAACACCGCGTATGCGCGGCGCGTGCCGCTGCCAATTAGTGCAGCTCCAGTTCCTTTTACAGTGGAGAGTCGAGACGGTTCGCTGGTAAACGTCGAGTCAGGTTGTAGGCGGGGCAGCACTATTACCCTGCCGATTGTGTGCGCATCGCGAACGGTAACAACCGAGCGCAATTAACACTCTCTCCACCTTATCTAGGCAATTGCGCAGGAAGTGTAAAGGTCGTGAGCCTTATCAGATTTAATTGCGTACATTATTACTGGAAAGGAAGCGGGGTTGCTCATCGCGCATTATGATTTTAAAGAGGTTCAAATTAACATAAATAAACCACATTGAATGGAGATTCTCTTTGCGATAACAGCGTATGAGTTTTATGATTCCCCGAGACATTTTAATCACAGCCGTGAACTATGAAACAGTGCATGATGTGTAATTAAAACAGGAAGGTCAGTAAGCACTTGTATTTATAATTAAAATGAATTTTAAATATGTTCTTTTGAAACAAAACTCAGCTGACCGTAAATTATTTCATAGGGGCAGTGGCCTTGCCGCAAGTAAAGCACGCTGAGAGGCGATTGTAAAGATGGTATTTCTTATGGCTTTGATAAAGAATAATTAGGGATAGAATTAAATTAATGTAGTTGTTTATTTTGATTAGAAACATCCTGCCATACAGTGCTTGCAACTATGGATTAAATTCGGAGCTGTGTTACAACAAGCGTAAGAATTTATGTTGTTCTCAAATGGATCGGTCATTATTCAAATTACAGGGAGCTTCCAAAATTAGCCTAATCATATAAAATTGAGCCCAAAATGCACTATCCCAGTATAAAACAAAGCGCAGTTGAAAATTAATGTTTTTGTAAATTTTACGAAACATATGTAAGCTTGTTAGAGTCGTTAAGCAGAACTTAAATCTTTTCAGAACTCTCGAAAAAATACTAAGCAGATATGCTTCATTGCTTTTTTTTTCTGTTAATATTCGTTTTCGTGTTATAAAGCAGGTGTAATTTGTTATTAAAATTATATTATTTAATTTTCAAAGCAAGTACATTATTACTAAAAATCAATATGAAACAGGTCAAGGACAGGGACAGGTCAGGTCAGGCCGCTTAACTATAAAATTGATAAAAATTACCTTAGTTGAGGTCATATCTAGCATAACTGGGAAGGCAGGTAGCCTCGGTGGGCCTCCTTGTTGCCTCGCCAGCTTCGAGAATAGTCCTCCAAGTGGGGTATCTGTTGTATCTGACTGCGGTGATGCCGTCGCCCTGTCTGTGCCGAAGCCATTCATGTGGTACAGGTAACTGTTGAAAAAACTGAAATTGATAAATTTGTTTGTATCTTATCAAAAATATTAAAGAACTGGCAAGTGATAGGAAAAAAATTAAAAAATATCACTGACAAGAGCTTAGCTCTTAAATTTATGAATGTGTCTAATTGGCGCAAATGACTTTAATATTTAAGTAAAGACTGAAATAAATTGGTAAACAATCTTTATAGGCTGACACATTTTCAAGCACAGATATTTTCAAGGCTGGTAGGGGTTTAATATTTTTGTTTGCTCTTTTATGCTTAACTTCAGAAGCAATATTAGTGGTCTATTACTGAACATTTTTAATAATAAAATGAGTAGGTACTTATACAAAAACTTATTGATTATATTCATAAGGTATTAGAGTATATCCTATAATGCTACAAAAAAGAATGTAAATTTTAACTACATACATCAAAAGAAAACAACGAACATTTGCAATTAAAGTTTTGGACGGACTTAGAAATTAACTAATACAACAATACCTTAATGATTAAAATTTGATAAAATCTAAAGTGAAAATACCCTATTTGAATACACTCATAACATTTAATAACATCGATAGATAATGTTCGACTTCAATTTGGCGTGCTACGGAACGACGCGGGCGCAATACAGTCTGCAGTAAATTGTTTTCACTGACCGACGTACAGCCTCGCCGTAATAACAAAAACGGTAAATTACAATATTAATAGAAGCTTATAATTACAAGCTACTTTAAAACACATTGAAAGTTAATTAAAAATTAACAAGCAGCTTCTACAGATTTTTCTGTTAAACCGAGTGTCATATTTCTGTTTTGATGAGTGATTTTCTTTTATAGCAAAGAATTTATGAAACATCAATATTGGATTTCAATTTAAACACGTCAAAATATAATCTTCGTCATTCGTTATTACTCTTAGAGGCGAATCCGATGCATGTTGATAATTAAAAATGACAGAGGTTACCGACCCAAAAGAGTAGATGAGCAATTCATTAATATAACATAAGTTCACGCGGAGAGCATCGGTTCTCACGAATCATGTAAATTTGTCGACTAAACGTAAGTTATCGAATCGATTAATATGATAATTGCTGCGGGCATCACTAGTCGGTCGGTGAACTGAGGTCGCGTAGTGCTGTGACACAGAGCGTGTGAAAAATTACGCTATGACTTGTTTTGATTTTAGGGGGAACTAGTGATGTAACACTTTCCTTTGGACTACTCTACATCGCAATTTATCTCATTGCGACTAATATTATTTAAATGAACTTCTTAATTGACAATAATCAAATATTTTAATTCAATTAAAGAGTCATAATGGAGGTATTTAGAATGGCAATTTATTAATATCATGTATTTTAACCGGTTACTGCTACTTTATAATTGCTGATCTTTAACTTTCAACTGGTAAGCTGGTTCATGATGAGTTGGTGTTAAACAAGAGCAAGAAATTAAAAGTTTATCTAGGTGAAACTACTCGTATGTCCGTTACAATTTTGTTAGAAGAAGTGACACAAAAGGTTAGGTAATTGCTATTTTAATCATATTTCCGTTATCAGATCTATAATTTATATATGGGTGACCTGGAGACCAATCGCACTTCACGTTATTCCTAAACCAAACTATGGCCAAGGGTGCTGTTTTTGGTTTTAAAGCTAAGTTGTTTGGCCAAAATTTGCAACTTGTCAAATGATGTGTTAATGCTCAATACATACTAATCAAAAATGATGATATATATGTCGAAGAAATCGAACTGAAATCGATTGACATGAAACGAAAAATCATTCGATAACGAACAAAAATTATTCGATTTGACGATTTTGCGTGGGTCACACTTTTCAAAAATAGACTCCTGGACTTAAGGTGAGGCTAGAGGTAAATGGCGCATTTCTTGTCTACCCTGCGTGTAGTATGTGCGTGTATGGATCGTGGGATGAAATTTCTATGTTACGACCTATACACGCAAGGACAACGACTCAGATAGATAATGTTTTGTCAGTAGCGAATATAGCGTTATACCTACATGTAAATTATGATTATTCAGTGTAAATGAGATAATGTTAATTAAGATCTAGTTTTTAGAAGGTACATATGAATGAATTCGGCCAAATGCATGCTGGTAATTATGTAATTTGAGTCGATTTTACATTTTGTACAATTACCTTATAGATACTCGATGTACTAATTTTGAATAAGGTACTCGTACTTAATAGTTTTTGGCGTTTGGCTCATAAAAAGAGAATTTCCTCAATATTTATTTAGAGACTAGCTGACCCGACAAACTTAGTATCGCCTCCAAATATATACCTTTTTAATTCCTGCCCTGGAGTTCCACAAATAATTCTAAACCAAAAACAGCCAAATCGGTCCAGCTGTTTTCGAGTTTTAGCGAGACTAACGAACAGCAATTGATTTTTTTATATATACTAGCTGACCCGCCAAACTTCGTACCGCCTCCGAATATATTCACCTGTTAAACCTTCCCTGGGCTCCCAAAAATAATTCAAAACCAAAAATAGCCAAATCGGTCCAGCCGTTCTCGAGTTTTAGCGAAACTAACGAACAGCAATTGATTTTTATATATAAGAATATATACTTAGATTTATTAATTTTGAAAAATGTCCCTTCATCGATCTTTTGCTTTTAAGTTCCAAAGTAGGTACTTTACAAATTAACTATAGAGCAAACATGTTATAGGCACTTACTCATTATTCGGGTGTGTGTTGTACCTAGCGGCGAGCGAGCGCATTATGTCTGAGTAGTTCCGCGGGGGATATGCCGGCGCGGGGTGAGGCGGGGCGTGCGGGCTGCCGCGCTCGGGCGGCGTGCCCGGGTACGACGATGTGGACGGCGTTGCGCTGCGTGATCTGCCAAGGGGAGTTGAGAATCAGTGTAAAGAGAAAAGAAAAGAGTTTTATATTGTATTGTATATAAACATCTAGCAAACCAGAAGGAAAATGGCTCAGAATCAATGTCAAAAGGTAGAGACCATTTCGGTCGTCAGCCCACTGCTGATAGGTTAGATGTCCTCGGAGCCTAAAGTCGCTTGCCTGATTTTTTTCTCTATTGCCCATGGTCTAGCCTTTTCCCTTTTTTCTCTTTATTTCCTACAGCCTTATTGCTTGCATGTTTTTTATTGACATGCCAAGTCCGCACTTTTTGGGTTTGTTTCTATGTATAGAGTAGCGAAATTGCTAAGACCTTAGATTAATGATTGATCTCGGGCTCTCCAACTACTAATTTAATTAAGACTGCCAGGTTGCTGTTATAAGGGCCTAAATATCATAGTACTCGTAATTGTCATTGATTGCGTATGGATTGGGGACCGTGTCATTAGCGTCTATCGTGCATCCATGCATATATGCATCCATACATCTACTTATGCGTCCATGTGTCTTTTATGCGTCCATGAATCTTTCATGCGTCCATACGTCCTTAGTGCAGGCGCGACACCAACAGTCATAGATGCTTGTTAGGGAATTTTAGATGCTTTTGTTAAATAGTTGTGTGTTACCTGGAAGCACTGGAATCATGCGGGCTAAGCCGCTCGCTCTTGACTTGCGGGTGCAGCGGGTGGCCTGGCGGCGCGTGCGTATGCGCTGGCGGGTGCGCGGGCGACGCCGCGGCATCGCGCGCGCACCGCCGCGCCGCAACTCCACCGCCGCCGGTTTCAGCTGCAACAAAGAAGATTGATTTATTTATTTATTTAACACTTTGCACACAGTACAGTAAAACATATTATGTAATATAAGGGCTGGTTTAGACGGATCCAGTGTCGGCAATCCAGTGGCGTTCATCCATAATATCCACATACACACACAAACAATTTCGTGTCCATGAGGCGGTCAATTGATGTAAGCTCTCAGACTATGTATAAGATTGTTAGGGTCGACGCTGATAGGTGTGTTCATTCATTCATGTCGTGTGGTTACGTTGTTCGAAACCACCTCTCGGCTTTTGTCCGAAGTACTGAAACGACTACATTATCAGATAGTTCATTGATCAATCCCGCATTAATCTGACTAAATGGAAACAACTGAACAAAAGTATGCTTCTTCAATCCACAACCTACGGCCTACGGCCTTAACCGCTGTACCACCTGTGGTCAAAATGTAACAGTTAAATTTTTAAGTTTAGTTATTACAAATTAATACATGAATTTAGAAACTTAAAACTTTTGTAACTCGTTGATTTGTTTTGAACTTTTTCTTAAGATTATTAATTACATACATTATATTTATTTTGAAGTAGTCAAATATTTCCGCACAACATACAAATGAGTATGTCAACATTCGTAAAGAGCAGAAGCGGCATTGCTCTGCATGATCATCTATTATTTAGACGATATGCAGGCTGTAGCAAAAAAGCTACTCGAGTTAAATGCCATGACAGAAAATAATAAAGATACAGAAATGAGAAAAACGCCTGTTCATTTGTTTCTCATGACAATGTTTTTGATGCATGGAGTTTTTACTCTATTGACTTTATCAACGATGGTTTTTTTACAGAATTTATGAATAGAAAATTAAACTTGTTGTTAAAATTGATGTAAGTACTTTTGTATATTTTTATAAATGCATGACTCGGGCTCTTGCAATATAAGGTTCACTTTCATTTAAATATTTTATCAGTGTTAAGTATTAGGAATATAGTGATAGGTTTCTTTAGTTTTCAGATTTTATGTTTCACACGACATGAAAAAAAGTTGTAGTACAAATTTGCATAGGTATTGATCATCAAAAGTAACACATTTAAGTTCTCTTACCCACGTGGTTCTACTGGTTTGTCCGATCATCGGATAAGCGAGATACAAAAGTAAAAAAAGTATAGGAGTGTTCTGTACAATTTTTAATTTTGTTATACACTCGAACAATAAATAATACCAAGTTAGGTTGACATGGAGGTTGTATGGAATCCGGTTGTTGACACAAACCGACTTACGTTCTACACATGATGATAGACAACTTAAAGATAAATTATTGTTAAAAAGAAAGTTTAGTATCACTCTTTGTATTACAATAGGAAATGCCGGTTAAATTAAGAAGTTCCGCTGTAGACATCTTTTAAAGAGGAAACATGCAGACACAATATAAAAAACACACTATTTTTCTCTTGGTCATGACATTTTTAATTTAATGATTTTATGCCACATACGAATAAATTAACATCAAAACTTGTTGTAACAAATATTTTTTATTTAAATAGTACTATAGAAAAGAATTAATTTATTTGTTTTTATTATGATAGTAAAGCGTGCCAGGGGCGATGCTTCAGCTGTTACTATCCAAATCTTAATTCTTTACATAAATAATTTTCTATTTTTATCTTTCTTTCCAGTAATTAGCATAAACAGTAATTAAAATAAATTTAAAACTAAAAAGAAAGTACACAACGTAAAGTGATCTCAAAACAACTGTATATAAAAAAAAAATCTTGACAGACAAGATAATATCAGCGAGTTTGGACGACACGGCTTGAGTTTGTGATATATGTACACTCAGTGAATCTTTTGGCGGCGTGAAAGTGCTCGGAGATTTTCAAATGCATGAGTTTTCTTTTTGGCAAAGATCTTGTGAAGATATCTCCGTTTTAACATACATTTTCTTGAAAATTTATGCGAAAGCAGGCTGGAAAAGTAGGATATAGGTAAGTTCTTTCCAGGTTTAACTTACTTAGTTTAAAAAAAATTGAACAAGATCGGTAGAGTAGGTCTGTGCTCTTTGGGTTCAACCAATCTATGTAAAAATTTGATCAAATTAGATTTAGTAAATTCGGCGTAAAAAGTTAGTACACTAAAAAAACATAGCAATATGCCCATGGTACACGCAGAATAGAACACTCTGGCGTTCTCTCGTTTCGGAAGCCAAGATCCACTTAGGATCGCTGAGCCAACGGAGTAAATGAGGATTTGAATGAGGATCGAACCTAGAACCTGCACATTAGTGGACTAACATGTTAATCATTATGTACCAGAAATAAATAAAGATGTAGAGACAAATCACACAGATTATGGGCGAAAAAAGCAGAGGTCGTTATACGAAACTGTCAGAAAAGATTATGACCTCATGCATAAATACGGCTAAATTGCATAGCTTGTCATTTAGATTATGAGGTAGAAACGTATTGAGTAAACCATCGCTAGACCGACTGATTTAGTATCCACAGCGTGTTCACTTATGTGAGTTGGAAAAAGTTGGTCTGCCATCATGACGTTGGTGCGTTTGGTAGGTTCAGTTGGCATAATAAAGTCACAAAAATTGTATTAGAATGGCTGATTTCATATTAACGGCGTGGAGAACACTTATGTGGATGGAATAGAACCGGTCTGCTTCAAGCGCACCAAGGTATCATGTTAGTTTTTGTACTGTTAATATAAGTACTGAGTATCATGTTGTCCTTGAATCAGTCGGTCTAGTTATCGTCGACTGAACCCTAACCCATGTTAAAACGGCTTTACCTTCCAAACACACCAACGCTATTAGGGCAGACCAACTTTTTCCAACTCACTTATGTGACCTACACGCTATGTATTCTAAATCAGTCGGTCTAGCGATGGTTTAGTCAATACGTTGTCACCTCTTAATCTAATTGTAGCCCCTAAAATTTAGTGTCACAACAGTTTACGCAAGTCTGTCACTTCACTCTGATATTCGCACTGTGACACATTAATCTTTGTTGATATATCGTGGGACCGACGCTGTACCATGTCGCAGGTAACTATACGTGCTATAATTAATTGTGCCTTAACATTAGGTTCACATTTGACGAGTGAAGTCGAGGTGTTTGTGCGAGCACTGAGAGCAGTCATTAAGACTTGTGTAAAAACAATGCGTACAAAATATTAACAACAAAACAAATCTTTTTCTTTATCCTATCTCTTTATTCAAAAAGTAGCCTATGTTTGACCCCGGGTCTTCAACTACATTCATATGAAATTTTATCAAAATCCGTTCAGCGGTTTGGCCGTGAAAGCGTAACAGACAGACAGACATACAGACTTTCGCATTTATAATATTAGTATGGATAATATTAATTTGCATTGCACATTTTAAACTCACTGTTTTATTTATGGCCAATTAATATCGATCATTTTCGATGCTATTAATGGACTGGAATGGTTTGTCTTTTATATAACACTGACAATACCTTGTCAATAAATAATGTGATTAATAAAAAAAAAACAGTTTTCAGACACTCTCCGCCATAATCAGGTATGACCAGTCAACTTACCTTGTGTGATAAAAGATAGCGATTTAAGTGTGACTTTGTGACCGTTTCACTTTGTAATATGATACTTAATACGAGTATAATTTATATTTTAACAGGTGTTAGATTATGCCGGCTATTTAATGTTATTTAATGTTGCATATTTTTATGTGAAATTGACCTGTGGATCCTCGTGCAAGTCCTTAGAAGTTAATGTCTTTAGTTAGATGTTATTTGATATGAAGATAATATAAATCAACGTTTATCAAATTTATCTTTATAGCTACTATATTTAAACAATTATATAAAAGTTTATTATTTTCGTGCTTCTTTGATAATATTTACTACAGTTTGAAGAATATCCCATAAATTCGAGAAATCAGTTCTTAGTTACTATTAATTTAATTTGGCTGTTAAAATGTACCAGTTTATGAAATTTGGGATGCATTTCACAAAAAATAAAATAATAGGTGATTTTTAAAATACATAAAAATAATTTTATGGTTAATTTGAATTGGTAATAAATTAGCGCTTTGGAGTACTTTGAAAATCGTAAAAACAAATATAAAAATGTTTTCAAAAATTTTGCTTCTCATCAATCAAAAACAAACTTGTATTTTGGATATTTGATATTATCGGTGAATACATTTCCAAATGTTCTGTTTTGTAGCTATAATTCATACTGAGGTATGGAAATACGACGTATGTGGTCTCCTTTGTCATATAATCGCTTTATAAACTAATATACATTTTCCTTTCAATAGATGAACCCATTACGTCGCCTACGAGTTACTATAACAATATATATCATCTCACGGATTTAGTGTCATACTAGTTTGGCTGATCTAATTTAAAATGCATATTTCTATACGAAAACACAATTCGTAACAGGTTTTTATATAACGCGACATTTGTTATTACAATAAATCAAGTATTATTAGCCGGAAAATCTGCGGCATTTCATTATAAAAATCTAAAATTTATTTCCCTCCAAAATTATCTGAAGAAAAGTGGCGGTATTGTTTGTATATATATATGTGGTCAATGAACTGTATATGTTTTTTTTATACAATTAATTAGACAAAAAGGCAAACCAACCTGATGGTAAGTAGTCACCGTAGCCCATGGACGCCCGCAACACCAGGGGCATCACGTGTGTATTGCCAACCCTTAAGAAATCATTTAACGCCCTTTTTGAAAGACCCCATGTTGTAATCTCTTGGGAAAACCATGTTGGGGAGCTCATTCCACAGTCCCACGTACGTACGGGTAGAAAATTTATATTAAAGCGCACCGACCATTCTAATGAATGCGGATGAATCCACTGTCGATGGCTAGAGGTGCGATGGTAGAAGGTGGATGTTGGCATCATCTCAAATAGTTACGGAGTATACAGCCAGGCTTTAAAAGTAAAGTCCTAACCTGTAGTAAAATGTGTCCCAGAGATTTTGACTCCACTTGAATGCTTGCTTTATGCTTTGTCCCACAGATTATGACTCCACTTTAGTGCTTGCTTTATGCTTTGTCCCACAGATTATGTCTTCACTTTTTTTGCTTGCTTTATGTTTTGCCCCACAGCTTAAAACTATGCTGTGAGGATTAAAGTAGGATGTATGAAAATTAGTCCTCTTGCTAAGTCTGAACTAAGAGAAGTGTTTGCGAATAAATTAGCAATGTTTCGCGGGAAGACAGTGACCAATCTAAATAATATATGATCGATGACTTCCTGGCCAGTTGACCCCAGTTTGGGAGCTAATGGCAGGAAATCAAACCGTTATAATAGCGATTTGAACACAGAAAAGTTATACATTAAAATCGATTAATTTGTCTGTTGTATCGGTAAATTAATTATCTATACATGTTGTAATTGATTTTAAATTGTTGTTTTGATTATAAAAGTTACAGTGATTTAGATTTGTTTGCTTTTCTTATCTGAATGATGAATTATTGTAATAATTACAGTTACAGTAATTTAAATTTGTTTATTCTTCGAAGCTGAATGGAGAATAATGCTTAAAAAAAATGTGCATCAAAAATGTTGTTTGCATGTTATCACGAGAAACTTTAAAAAAGTGCTTTACTAAAAGTACGTTACTTTTTCTGAGCACTATGTACAAAACATTTCTTCTCTGTGTGTAACATCAAATAGTTTTCTCGTTCTCTCTCAAATAACTACTATACTAATATTTATATATACAATAACTATAGTAACTCGGTAACAATGAAAAACTTCGTTTAATACAGAGTTTACAGATATTTGCCAATATCATTTTACGATTAGACCTGTCATTTTCTAAGTGACATTTAATTATCTATTAACTATTAAGTTAGTTAAATATTGTATAGTGATGTTTCTCCGGAACAAAGTTTTGTGCCCCTACATTGTTCTCGAATGAAAGCAGTGAACTGGGCGCGTATATTGTATGGTACAAATCATAAACTTACAGAGATATATATAAAATTATTATATATTATATTACGCACATGTCCGCCACTAACCGAATTTGATATGTGTTGTAGAGCCGTAAACCTCAGTCCCCAAAGTCCCACAACCAGTATTCCGCCAACTTTTTTATAATGGTATATGTTTAGATCATAACACATTTTAAGTTCCTAAAGAAATTTCGATTAGTTGACGGGAAGAGGGTTGATGTTTACCTTACATCAACCAGAGGGTTGATGTAAAGTAAAGGCAAGAAGGGAAGAGTCCCGTCTTGCCTTCCTCTTTTTTTTCAATAATAAAACAATGTCAAATAATTTTGTTTTTAACCCCAAAGGATAAAATAAAAGGGTCTCCCTTTTTAACTAATGTTACATGTACCGGACTCCGGATTTGTAATCGGTATAATGTTGAGATGAGAGAAAAACGTGTAAGCGTTTAAACCTTCAGCTTTAAAGAGAACAATGAAATCCACAACGTCAAGCGATAGCCTACTACCAGTAGAGTCGTGATCTATCGTTAAATGAATGTGTCTCATATGAGTAATGCACTATTTTAAGGGAGATTCTTCGAGAAGTATTTTCGAGTACCTAGTCTTTTCTTTTTGGTCTCAAGGGTTGACTGGCAAAGAATGGCTTGATGCAGATTTCACTTTAAAATTTTTCTTAAAGTTTAAAGAAATAGTTTATTCTTGGCGTAAAAAAGAGTTAATCATTATAAATTAATAATAAATTCAGCGTCTGCTATCTCTCTATACTTAACCCACACCACCCTGGTAGGGTCAGCAGCGTCGTCAAACAAGGTACCGTTGGCACCTGACCCGGATGGTCGCACGTCCGCCAAACAGACTGCCTAAGTGATTGGTACCGTTGACAAATATGTGCTTGCTACGTGGACATTGTGTGGGTAGGGAGATGCAGTAATGCCCGTGTTGTTTTGTTGACAGTACCAAGACAATTATGGTAATTGAAAAAATATTGGAGTACCTGTGTTGATGCTTGAACTCGATCTTGGTTTAGTTGTTGGGTGAGTTGAGTTCAATCGACCCACAACAACCTAGTGTCAATGTTTACGTCAGTCAGCTAATAACAGTTGAAAATACCAGTCTGATTCAATCCTGACCACAAAGGAAACTCAATATTGATAGCAACTTAATGTGTTTTTTTCTTTTCAATAAGATGTTTCGAACGATGTTGCAAGTGACTTTATTAGTTATTCGCCTTAAACGCGCATTTTACAGATTAAAAATACAATGCTGGTATAGTACCTCATGGTATAGAGGCATTGGTGTTAATAATTTTTGACCGTCAAAAATTAAGGTAACGAATAGATCAGCTCAGGAAAGTGGGAAGAAAATTATAGGAATGTAAAGGCTTTGCCAATCAATTCACAACTGAACTAATGTTTCATAAACATTAACAGTAATTTATATGTAAGTAATAATTGCCACCTCCAAGCAACGGCTGTTTAGTTCATTTTCTCCTTGCAGTTAAAGTTTTACGACTAGCAAATACAGGCGGAATGTTAAACGCTTAATAGCTTACAACCTATCGTTGTTGACAGTTGACACGTGACTGGTTTGTTGACATCTGACCGCTTGTTGACAGGCCATGTAGACAAGCCATGTTGACAAGTGAACTTGGTCGCTGTACACCCAGGTGCTAGAGTTTCTAAACCGCTTCAACCGTCAGGCTACTTTCGGGATCAAGAACTCAACATGTCTTCCGAATAAATTTCGTAAAAGCTTTTTGGAACCAATTTGCTGAACTTGTTTACTCATCCTACGGGATGAGTTGACTAAAGAGCCAACACAGTAAGGAAGGATAGGTATGTAAACGATGGGAGAAATTCATGTAATAGTTTATGATGGGAAGATTGGGCCATGAATATGGAGAACTAACCTCGATTGAAATGGAAAAGGGATAGTATTAATGATAATGACGTCGACAATTAGTTGGTGATTTATTTCTGCAAAGACCCAAGTGAAATAAATATAATTTAAAAGTACAGTGAAAAAGGTTTCTATATTCCACTTAGAAATTAATAGCAAGTTGACAATGAACTTACATACCTCAATTTGATTTAAAAGAATTGATAGTTATAAAGGTCGCAGACAAACGCTGGACGCTTCCAACCATCTTCCATATATTTATTATTTCATTATATTATATTCTATTCTATTCCAACCGGTCATTGTGGAAATCATTAGAAGAGGCCTATGTGGACTGGTTGGAAAATATGTGATCAACTGAATGACCTGTACTTATAACTACATATACAACGCAATAACATTGTAAATAGGTATGTATATGAATAAAGGAGTTCTGTTATGACACTTGACGTTGGGCGGCCAGGCGTGCCTCACCCACGCGTGGGGCGCGTGCCCAGCTGCCCACATTGTTGATTTTTGTATTAGCCCATACAGCGATGACAATTTTGTTACGCTGGTGTTAGTTACATTTCTTTGTAATTCTGCTGTACAGAGTGCGTGAGGTAAGTTATTCAAGTTTAATGTTTATTTAGTGCTAGTGATCTAACGGTACATTGGAACTATCAACAGATATAACAATTGCATTGAAAGTCTTATACCTGCTTTGATTAATATTGAACATAATAATTTAGTAGATTAGACAGCTAAGTGTATGAAAAGCGTTAGGTTAAAGCGACCTGACACTTTTGGTCACGAACACACACTGGATCCTGTTCTTGTAGGTTTGGTTTCCTTATACCTAATAAAAAGGGTGAAGAAGGGCAGACGACAGTCGCTCCATTAATAACCACTAAGTACCGCCAAGGACCACGATTAAAGTGTACCAGGGTTCTGAGACGTCAATTTAAGATGCGATTGGGAAACACGCTCGGACGGAAAAGAAGACTGCGTATGAAAATTGAAATTTGTTTTTGGAAACCACTTACAAGGTGGTCGTGCAGACAGAATTTCTATGAACGGTTGTAGGTGTGCGATACGATAAAACGCTTCTTTTTTATGGTAATTACGTCCATAGTATGCTGATGATCCCATGTCTCAGTTTTTGTGGTATGGCGCCAGTTGAGTAGTCAATGAAACCTTTTTAAGCAAATTTATTAGCTTTTTGAGGGGTTTTTTGAGTCTCACAGTATACCTTCACCAATAAATCTGTTTATGACCGAGTTTATTGCAAGTTTTACCATTCTTAGCAAAACTTCCTTTAGATTTTTTTGTACACTAGGCAGTTTATTTTACAAATCCGTTCTACTAATATTTGGGTAAAAATAAAATAAGAGCAGAAAAAGTTTGTTTGTTTGGATGGGTTAGTCGATTTGAAATCAAGAATCGGATTTAATATGAGATATTATAATTTAATTTTTTATTTCATCACACTATTTCTATTGGATGCTAACAGCCGGGCGTTAAATTTCCAAAAACAAATCTACATACAAGTTTAAAAATCTCTTCAAAACCTGCAGTACAAAAATGATCCTTAAGCTTCAACATTAAAGTTGAAAATAAAACGATACAGGTAACCGGGCAGGATTGTCATGTCTTCTCCGAAGAGGTCGACAAGAGGTCATTCTCCAAACTTTGGTCAAATGTTTGTGTTGGGCACTAAATGTTTGGTCACACTTGAAGAGCTCTGGAGAGCACGACCTACTGTTTATAAGCAGGTGTTTCAAACGTTAAGTAGATAGGTACTCAGGACCTAGTGTGTATTTATGATACCAAATATTCCGCATATTATATTCAAACTACTTGTAGAAGACCCTATAAGGCAAGACTCAAAAAGTTGTATTTTTTTTTAAATAATGATTTGTATAATTTTCCATTCAAACTATATCGAGTTTAGTCTATTAAGTACTTAAATAGGTATAGCCCATTTCTCAAAATTCAATCGCCAACCATTTGTGGATCTAAGTGGATTGATAGGGCAAATGAAAGCAACCTAGGTTGTAAAAATAGACTAGAAGTTTTTTTTTTTCAATCAAAAAGTCAAATAGGCATATTTGACTTTTTGATTAAAAAAAAATTCCCCCTTTTTGTATAGGTACGACCCCATCAATATTATGATTTAGCAATTACAACGCCATTGAAGAACACGTTCAGAATTAAAGCTATGCCTAATACATGCTACAATAAAACACATTCTAATACCTTGCATTACGTTATATATTCCAATTTATCTATCAAACCCTCGATCCCGCCCGCCTCACCTGGTTTTGTTTACTTGTTTACCGAGTCCGCTGGCGGTCCGAAGCGTAAACATAAGTATGTTTATGTTTACACATCAACCACCTGCGTCGTAACGATGTATTTGTTGGATGCTAACTTTAAATCTGTTGCGTTGACTTTCCTAGATATTTTTCTTTGTTGAAGTAGGGACTCAAATACTGATCGCGGTACAATTTAAATTCTTGAAATAAATCCATACTAATATTATAAATGCGAAAGTCTGTCTGTCTGTCTGTTACGCTTTCACGGCCAAACCGCTGAACCGATTTTGATGAAATTTGGTATGAATATAGTTGAAGACCCGGGGTCAAACATAGGCTACTTTTTGACGCAGGCGGAGCTGCGGGAAACAGCTAGTATTGCATATTTGGGAAACTGAAGAGTAATTACGGATCATGGATATTGTAAAACGCGATTATTGGAACATAACAAGTTGAAAGTTCACATTAATATGGAAATAAATATATGAAAAGAGTAACCAAGAAAACACTTTAAAGAAAGAAAGAGCGAGATCGTAGAAAAAGCTCAATCTTTCATCCATCAAATTAGCTCAGTGTCAATATGTGCCAAATTCCTAAATATTTGGATAAACAAAATTTTAAGCATGTTATGAGTTATGTTAGCAAACTGAGTTCAGTCTAGTTGGAAGGATAACTGGCAATTCTGTATGGACAAGAAATCTTTCAAGATGATATCTTCTATACGAAACAAAGCTAGAAGTAACCATGCGCTCTCAATGAATGTGAAATGCTTTTGTTTAAATTCCATTTAGCTTTATGTTTTGTAGAGGCAGGTCGGCTGAATCCGCAATTAACCTGCGTTAGCATCCCGCGACCCGAGCGATGTCATTCCGACCCCCAATAAGGCGCAAGTTATAAGATACTAGCTGTTTCCCGCAAGTCCGCCTGCGTTAAAAAGTAGCCTATGTTTGACCCCGGATTTTCAAATATATTCATACCAAATTTCATTAAAATTCGTTCAGCGGTTTCGCCGTGAAAGCCTAACAGACAGACAGACTTTCGCACTGTGTGTTCAACAAATGTTAGTATGGATGGATGCAATGCAGGTCTCAGCCTCTAGTGTGGTATTGCGTTGGAAGGTGTATGTTCTAAGATATATTTTAATGAAACCGAACTTTTGACTTGGACCATAGGTATACTCTTACCTCAACCTTGAATCCAGAAGCTCTCCAAATGGGTTTAAATTGATAGCACTGGGTTTAAACCGGTTTTAAACAACGTGACTTTAATTTCATATATAGTCAAAGTAATTATATTTCTGCATTAAATTCCAAATATATTATTTAATATCAACTGTTTGCCGTTTTAAGTCGATTAAAATTGATATTTAGTTAATAATAATAGTATCATTAAATTTGTTTTACGCACATTACTTCTATGATCATTGAACTTTGATATTATATTTTATATTTAAAACACTTTTTGCCTATAATAGAAACACCCACTCTTCGAATTTTTATTACCTACTTTTTATATTTGTTTTTGATACCGTGTGTATGTGTGTTTTGTGGTGCACAGGGTTGATTGACGATGACTCACTCGTTGTGAGTGCATCTATACTCCATACTAATATTATAAATGCGAAAGTCTGTCTGTCTGTAACCCTTTCACGGCCAAACCGCTGAACGGATTTGATGAAATTTGGTATGGATATAGTTGAATACCCGGGATTAAACATAGGATACTTTTTGACGCAGGCGGAGCTGCGGGAAACAGCTACTTTTTTATAAAAGCCACATTCATGATCTATTTTGTATTGAATTCCAGAGACTTTTGCCTTACATTCAGGCGCGCTTTATTTATTTATCCTCTTTATGCACTTTACAGTTTTTTTAACCTATTTCACCCCACTGCTGGGCAAAGGTCTTCCTCATTTCTCTCCAAACATCTCTGTCCAAGGCCAACTCTAACCACCGCCGTTGAAAGCCATTCAGGTCGCTCCAGCGTTTCCGTGGCCGGCCTCGTTTTCTGCGACAATCTTCGGGGATCCAAGCGGTCGCATTTATTGCCAATCTTTGAGGCACTTTACAGTAAATTAAATTGAACAATATTATAAACCTATAATACAGTATAATCAGTGCCTTATCGCACAGGCAACATTATGGTAATTTAAATAAGTAATTAACTACCTTATAGCTATCCAGACTAGCCATACAGAACTCAGTCGCTTAGAAACGTCTGCGTTTGAAATATCTCATAGCAAATACACAGCTTACTTTGGCTTATAGTACGGTCAACTTGTAGCTGGCTGTACCTTCAGGGCCAAATCGTCATGGACATTTTTCCATACTAAATTTATGGTAAAGTATCCATACATTTTTGAGCCCTTGTGTACATACTCGTATAAACACAGGCAGTGAATCATCGTGACCTTTTAGTCTTGAACTTCACCTTTGCATCATAAATGCAGGTTTTTTACGAACATTTTTATATGTCGTTGTTTACATATGTTTATGGCTGATTATGTGAATCATGCATTGATATTATTTTTATTTCATCTTAATATGAAGTTCTGAATTAATATAGAAAACAGGTTAACTTGGACTTATCCTTTCATTACAGGATCACGTCTTAAGTCAGAAGACTTAAAGCCATACCTACTTAACAAAATATTGCCAGTATTAGAAATATGGGGATTCAGTAAAGTGACTAAATTATCATACGAGTATTTTGTGAATAATGTGTCATATTTTCTATCATACTATTATTTTATTACAATTTATGATTATTTTCCTTTGCATGTTATAGTATGATTCCTTCCTAATATTTATTTTTATAGAATTTGTGTTTTATGAGCAGTTACCTAAACTTATTTAAATTAAGAAAACATAAAAAATGTATACCCTAAAGCTTCAAAATCAAATGTCAGTTCACCCGTTATTCAAATTATAAAAAAAAAAGTAAAAAAAACTTGTGATCATGCCAGTTGCTGCGTGCGGCAAAATGTCAGAGGTCTCCAACCTTTGCCCCTTGAGAATCAACAGGTCTGTCTCATGACCCCTTATTCTGAACTTGACCTCGCTTAACGACAAGGAATTTTAGTATTTACATGAGATTTTATTTTCCTTTTAAGTCTTTAGTGCGACGAACATATTTGTAAGTCTTCTTGTTTTTTTCGTACAGTTTTGTCACACTGGTGCTGCGAGGAATTTTTTCTGCGTAGGTACATGTGGAGCTATTCGTCTGTGATGAACTGAGATTGGTTTTACCCTAGTAAAAGTCTCGACGTTATTTTAGGAATAACTCAATCCATGAGATAAGCCCTTGTATATTTATTTATCTAAGCGAACAAGATGTTTTTACTAGTTTGACATAAATTATTCCAATATTATCACATCCACATAAAATACGAAATGAATTACACAGTCGCAATAAAAGATACATACAATTATTAAGGTTCTATACAGCTAATGATACGCTTATGATTCCTTACATTGTAGATGTATTTGCATAAGAACGACTCGCTGGTATGCCAGAGGTTCTCAACCTCCGGCCTGTAGCATCAACGTCTCACGACCCTCCTCACCCTGATCTTGAATCTTTGACCTTCACCTTGATACGACGAATTTTAGTGACTGAGTTGCCGCGACTGTTGACTTTGATTTTTTGTGACAATGTTAATTGGAATTTCGGGTAAATTTTATTTTTTGAAGAATATAAAATACATAATTTATCATTGCAAGTCTGTCTGTCTATTCACGGCCAAACCGCTGATCGGAATTAGATGAAATTTGGCATTAATGTTGTTGAACATAGACTACCTTTGGCGCAGGCGAAGCTGCAGGAAACAGTTAGTTAGCTATAATATTTAGAAATAAAATATTTCAACAAAAACATGAAGTTACGCAACACGATGTTTTTGAAAAATAATGCTTAAAAGTTTAACGATAGTCTTTTCACGCCTAATAGATGCACC
Source organism: Euzophera pinguis (assembly GCA_947363495.1). Lineage (NCBI taxonomy): Eukaryota > Metazoa > Arthropoda > Insecta > Lepidoptera > Pyralidae > Euzophera > Euzophera pinguis. The sequence goes on from OX376164.1 coordinate 5,077,408, forward strand.
AGAAATATTTGCAAATGGGTTTTACCAAAAAGCTTGCTGGCTTCTTTAAATTATCTAAATATCAAATAAGGTTGAAAGTTAAATACATTTTTATACAATGTACAGTTCTTTTGTTAACTTTCGCAGCGTGATCCCGGTGGCATTCGCTAAGGTATGCATCGGTTCGCAAAAAATTGGCATCATGATTATTTGCACCAAATGCTAGACAAAGGGCGTTCTCTCGCCATATATTTTGGTAATTGTAAGGCCATGTCAGGGGTCTGATTCTTGCGCCTTTGAATAAAAAGTCAAATTTGGGATCTCAGATTTTGTTTTGTAATCTGAGTTTGGGATTGTTCGAATAAAATGGCGGATGACCACTGAATACCGGGTAGGTTCGTCGTCGTTGACAAATTTAGATTTCGAATTTCCGAACAGAATAAAAGGTGAGTGTGTCGACCTTGCAAGATATATTTCTCATTTTAGAATAAGGACCCCGTCTCTTGGCAAATACATGCCAAAAATGGAGGAAGACTGAAGAAGATATGAATAGGTTTGTGTTAGGATAGTAGTTTCAACCGAGCTCAAACTCATATAGAAATAATTATTTTGACACTATATAGATTAATTTTAGGTTTTTAGGCTGTCTATGACATAATAAACAGATTCGATTGTGTAGTAACATATTCATTTTATGTACACATTTATCATATTACACGCCTAGGCGTAGGAAAAGCCTGCGTATAAGCTTGTTGGCAGAAAGTTAATAATTTTTACTATGATACACCAACTCGATACTGATTTCAACTTTGAAAATTACAGTACAACCTCCAGTTGAAAGGACAGGCAAAACAAAAAATGTCAAACCGCCAAATCAGGACAAAACATTAACAACAATTCAATCTACGCTTGTACTTAACAATGTACCCTTACATTGTACTTGGCAACACAAATTTACCGACATGACCGTATTGTCATGATTTCCTGCCAAAGAAAAAAAAACAAGGTCAGGTACCTGTATTTTTTTTTTAATTCAAATGGTCAGGTATGTCCTTTCTTGGAACTTTCGACATTTGAAATTGCAAAAATTAAATAATTATTTATGTATCTTAAGAGTTAAGACGTAAAGTGTATTTTGCATTAGTAGGAAGTAATTTTGTGAGTACTTTGTAAGGGTCGAAAAGGGCCATGGTGGTTTTTGTAAAGGCTTTTTGTCATTTTCGTGGGTGGGAGACGTTAGCTTGTAAGTCAGCGAAACGTGAATGTTTGAAGGTCGTTGTATTGTGTTTTCTCCAAATTATTTCATTGCATCAAAAGCTTCGAGGAAGTCGAAGGTCCAAGATTTGCTTTGATTGCATTTCGTATTAAGGGATTTCTAACAGTGAAATTTGAAAAGTAAACTATTTAATTTGAAGTATTTTAATATGAATTTAAGTCTTTTGACACAAATCTGTTAAATATTCTTTTTTATAGCTTATTCCTTAATTTGAGGTTTTACTTCCTTGACGTTAGCGCCATATCGTCTTAACTCATCATTTCGTGTAGGTTACATTGTCAATCGACCATGTACACCCTGGTGTCAGAGTTGTTCGAAATCGCCTCTCGGCCTCTACGTGGTTCCTTTAACGACTGCCAAATGGCAGCCGGGACCAACGGCTTAACGTGCCTTCTGAAGCACGGAATCATCTTTATTATCAGATAATCAGGTGATTCAAGCCTGCTGGAAACAACTGAACAAAGTATGCTTCCGGTGGAAATCGAACCCATCAACCCCGGGTCGACGGCGCCTTAACCACAGGACCACGGGGGCAGTCTTTTAAACTAAACGTGGCCTAAACTTTAGGGTCTTTAAGGCAGCCTAAAATTCAAAAGTTACTTAGTTACTTTAACTGATATAGGATATGTTATGAATATGCACTAATTTCATATTATTTAGGTTATTTATTATAGTTAGTTTCAATTAATTGTTTTTAAAACTGAGCTATGATTTTCTTATGAATAAATTAATTTATATATATCAAGTTGTCTTTTAAAGAGTTGTGGAGGTAAAACGCCAAACGCTCCATTGTAATTACCAAGAGGAAAGCGTACCTTGATCCCTAAAGTGTGAGCTTAGGATGCAATTTTCAAGCGTACCGCATCAACTTCGTGTACACAAAGCCACAAAGAGATAACAGCGTTGCCTACCTATTCATAGAATAACACCAGATTTTTTTATGCAGGTAATATTTAGTAGCCATACAGCCTACTGGATGGGACGTAGTTACCATATGGACGCCTGAAAAATCAGGTGTCACGTGCGCGTTGCAAACCATATGGCCACAAATCTGTGTCCTAATATCTCAGATGATGACTTAGTGATGTATAAGTTTTACCTTTGTTTGCCATTACGATCATTTTATTTTATTGTAATCTATAATTTTGGAAATACGAAAGAACAAGGTCAGGTATCTACTTGTATTTTTTCAAATTCAAATGTTTAGGAGCTCTAGTTTTGAAATGTATGACAAGCAATATAGATTTATAAATGCGAGAATATGTAAATGGTCATTAGCTATTGTGTTAGTATTGTTGTTGAAATTGAAGACTGTTTGTTCTCCGAATAAAGTAAAATAAATAAATAAATATGTCAAATGAAAATCATTCGATATCGAACAATAATTATTCCTTGTCCTCTAATTAATTTTGTAAATGCGAGAGTGAGTGAATATTCCTCTACCCGCGGGCAAAAGACAATCAACATTTTTGTTTGAATCGTGTCTTATATTTTAGCGATTTTTATATATTAAATATGGTTTTTACGATAAAATACCATAGGTATATAATAAAAATAGTTACATTTAATGTATAATTTAAGTATTTTTCAAACTAATATTTCTATACATTTCAATGCTTCTAAATCATCCACTCTCATCATTTCACAGAAGTACATTAAAAATTTTACAGTTACCGATTCGCCGGTTAAATTTACCTTTAACTCACAATTACCTTTCCCCATAACAAAGGGATGTTTAATCCCCAACCCCGAACTAACCAGCAAAAAGGGCAGGGTTTATTGTGTCGGTAATCCCCTTTGACCATTTGGTCCGTCGCCATCTTTGTTTAATTATCTTTGGTACCTGAGGTCTATGCAAAATCATTTGAATAGTTTATTTTTTTATTTTTAGAATCTTAGTGTAAGTCGCCAGTTATCTTTATGGCTTTTAGTCTTTTGTTTAGAAATAAAATTTACTAGGGATTATAGTTTTATGAGAAATGTGTACATTTTGATGATTTAGATGAGGTATTTTATAAAGATTTGAAATTATAATAAAAATATAAAAGATAGTAAATTGTATGACACACTCAACTATTTATTTCGAAATATATAAATTTCTGTGAGATTTTTATGGGTGCATTCCTAGTTTTAAGAAACCCGAACATTTTTTTTTCATTTTAATACCGACCAAATTGAATAAAACATTTATTTTCAAATTAACATTTTTGCACATAATTCATAACTTTTCAGACATCTTGTGTTTCAACAACAAAAGTTAAAGTCCGAACATAAAAGCTCTTTATAAAAAAAGCGTCCAGTGAGCTTCGGGTCGCCGTCGGACGCTAAAGCAAAAGACATCAACGCTCCCGCCGACACTACTTACAAAACTATCATGATATTATTAATTGTTTATTATTTTGTAACAAAGCATAAAGTGTGCTAATTTTATAAATTTTATATTAATATTTGTTGATTTAGAATAAACTGTTATGAATATTTGTGACTTAATATTATCCAAGCACTTAATAAATTATTTTGCGTGCTTCCGCCACCAGTTAGTTCATGCAAACTATTGCCGGCCGGCACCCACCCACTACTATTAGTCCCAACATGCCCGCCACCACTAGCTTGCACATGCAACACGTGTTTAGCCTCTACGCGAGGCATCTTCAGGCACTAGACCAAGCTGTTAATAGTCCGACGTATAAACGACGTCGGACTATTAACTCGCGTAGAGGCGAAACACGTGTTGCATGTGCAAGCTAGTGGTGGCGGGCATGTTGGGACTAATAGTAGTGGGTGGGTGCCGGCCGGCAATAGTTTGCATGAACTAACTGGTGGCGGAAGCACGCAAAATAATTTATTAAGTGCTTGTAACTTTAACTTTCGCAAAGTAACGCCTGAATCGGTTAAATATCTTAATATTATCCATTTGTGAGGTTCAGTTCGGACGCCATTTTGTTAAATTACTCCTCGTGTGTTTGTTTTGAAAAAGTTCTAGAAACTTCCAAAATCATAAGTTTATGAAGTAATAATAAATTGCGTTTGATTTGATAAGTTAATTTGAGGAGGTAGCGTAGGATAGATAGAAGTGGACATCCTATCGGAGGCCAACACTAACTTTGGGTCCGCCATCTCAGTTACAATTAAAATCAACACTATACAGTTATTATTCGACAAGTCCAAGTTAACTAAAATTCCGTCTTGTTCTTTCACGTCAAATTTGTATAAGAAAGTGTAGACAGAGACATGTTTTAGACATTTATCGTTGCTAAAGTCGCAAACAGAGGTTGGTTAATGATTTTATGTTCGCCTATTATTGTAAAATAAACTGCCAATTGCCAAAGCATTTTTACCTGTATGATACAATAAGAAATATTAATAAATTTTATATTGTACAATGAAGTTTGAACAAAGATGTACCAATAGATAATTGAGCAATTGTCATCATAAATATCACCGATATCCATACTTCTGTCCGTCTGTTACGCTTTTACGGCCAAACCGCTCAACGGATTTTGATGAAATTTGGTATGAATATAGTTGAAGACCCGGGGTCAAATATAAGCTAGTTTATGACGCAGGCGGAGCTGCGGGAAAAAGCTAGTTTCATATATACCAAACACAGTTACTTAAACCATATTAAGTGAGTTTGCTTGCTTAAGACGCTTATACTATTTCACTTAGACACTCATTTAAGTATTAAACAAGACATAACTTAATAAAATAATAGACTTTATTCAACTACATCTATAAACTTTTTAGTGAGTTCTCAGTTAAAATTTTACATGCATTTTATTGTCTTATATTTAATACGATTTTCCATCCCTTTATACGTGCTTCATGTTTTTGTATTATGTGTGAAATCACTTTGCATTAATAGAGAAAACATTTAGTTTATGAAACGATGATATAATATTGTTATAGAGCTTTAAATATGTTTAAAACTAAGCATCAAAGCCTTAAAGTTATTTGTTTGGGTTAGTTGTATAACCAACATAGTTAAACTGACGTAGTTAGCGTTGTTTCTGTTAAGGTTAAATAAGTTATATTAAATCTTTACATATAAAGTAAGTAAACTAAGTACCTTGCTTTGATTTAACCTGTGAAACCTAGAAGTTATAAAAACAATACTCTAGATTTAAAAAAAAAATTAAAACTTACAGTGTTCTAACTCCCTTCCATAATCCAAAAAGCATTTGTCATCCTTCGAATCCCGCTCCGGGTGCTGATAAAACCTTTCTGGTTTAATGTACATCTTAAAATACATAACACTTTACGAAGCGTCAAAAAAAATATCACTTGACCAAGTGTTTATAAACAAAAACAAAGTCTAATTCACACACAAAAATTCACAAAACACGATTACACAGAATAAATTAAGAAGTTAAGTGTTCACACACGAAAATTCAAAAGTAGAATTGACACACAATGTTCTATTTCTAAATTTGAATAGTTCAAAGGGCGACCCGAGTAGCTCATCGATACATTGCCGATGTATCAAGTGAGGGGAAAATCAGACGCGCGTGCGCCGTCCTCGACTACCTACGACGTACTGACCGGGCCCGACCTGCAGAACCTTGTCAATACTTGTCAAAAATGCACAGGTAGAAGTGCAGTACGACAAATTGAATTTTTGTATCCCTTCCGAGTGACATTTCTGGGTTGGGTCTATTTTTTTTAAACGAAGACTCGTGGTTGCTGTGAACTTGTGATCGATGTAAATTGTTTTGGTTGAATGTTGGAGTTATGAATAAAACTGGAGATTAAAAATACAAATTAATTTGTTATTAAAGGCGTTGAATGTTATTGTTTAAAGGTTCTTGAGATATGTGCATTTTATTTTCCTTTATTTATATTTCTGTATTTTTTCAAACATTTTTGTATATTTATAAAAAAAAAAAGAAAAACGTAGTGGTAATTAAAAAACGTGTATTTATATAGGTTAAAATTAAAAATGAAATGCAATATTAATTATCATCTGTTCTAGGTATTATCATATCAGCCGCAGAAAGCCATTGCTGGACAAAGGCCTCGCCCAAAGATTTCCAAAACGACCGGTTGGAAGCGGCGCATGCCTAGTTTTATAACAAATTTCGATTTAATTTAGGGAAGAATACTTAAATTTGGCTCTGCCAGATATACTAAACCAGGCCAAAAAATCGAATTTTGTTAACTGATTATGTAGGCTGAATGCTGACTACTGCTACTAAACTTAAAATCTTTAAAGGAAGAAATTCGGACGAAGCGTGGAATAAGCTTAAAAACATCAATCAAGAACTACTTCTCTATGTATCTAGAGATACCTAGCAATGCATTTACAAACACACAAGCACAATTTTACTTTAATGGTGTACGAGTATCTAATTGTGAAAAGTGTTCAAAGTGTACCAACAAAAGTTAATGTAAAGAAATGTTTTGATATCGCTTGAGAACTTTTAAATAATAAAAAATATATCCATACTTAATATTATAAATGCGAAAGTCTGTCTGTCTGTCTGTTACGCTTTCACGGCCAAACCGCTGAACGGATTTTGATGAAATTTGGTATGAATATAGTTGAAGACCCGGGGTCAAACATAGGCTACTTTTTGACGCAGGCGGAGCTGCGGGAAAAAGCTAGTAATAATATAAGTGTAGTTTTCCTCGCAAATGTGTTGAAAATCATCGTATGACAACTCGTGAGCGAAATTGGTCATATACAGTATTGTAATACAATATATTGGCTTCTACTCAGAGGCTTTCGCCTTCGTACTTCGCACAACGTAGGCTTCGCCAACTTCGCACCGTTGTATCATAATCTATTAATGATTTTGGTACAGCAACAGGTTACATGTACTGGTTACATTTTACATACATAGGGCGCACTGTAAGTTTCCGGAACTGGCCACTTACATAAACAATATTTAAAAATTTATTGCAACATTTGAAAATAGAACTCTTTGGCTGTAGAATGCAGTTTGTTTCATCTGACTGTCTTTTGTTTTTACCTTGTGGCGCCATTTAAAAAATTGTGTGTCTGCATCAACATGGATTTAACTCGGGAAAATTTTCGTAGTATGATTTTCTACGATTTTAAGTGTAATTTGACAGCTCAACAGAGCATCGCTCGGCTTGAAACAGCTTTTGGCAATGAAGCACCATGCAAGACAACTGTTTATAGCTGGTTTGCAGAATTCAAGCGTGGTCGTATCAATCTCAGTGACGAATCTCGCGATGGTCGGCCGTCCACCGCTGTGACCAACAAAAACATCAATGCTGTGCGCCGTATGATTGAAACAGACAGGCATGTGACCTACCATGAAATTCGCGCATCCTTAGAAATAGGCATGAGTCAAATACAATTAATCCTACACAAACATTTGGGTGTGAGAAAGCTGTGCTCGCGGTGGATCCCACACAACTTGACCGAGGCTCAAAAAACGGACCGCGTCACTTGGTGCAATGCCATGCTTACCAGATTCAACGAAGGTGCGTCAAATTTGGTGTGGGACATAGTAACAGGTGACGAAACATGGATTTATTGCTACGATCCCAAAACAAAGCAGCAATCGAGCGTATGGGTCTTTCAAGATGACCCGAAACCAACCAAAGTGGCGCGCGTGAAAAGTGCATCTAAGCGGATGATTGCTTCTTTTTTTAATAAAACTGGACACGTGGCTACTGTTGCTTTAGAGAATCGTCGTACAGTGAATAGTGACTGGTACACGACCATTTGTTTGCCGGAAGTTATTGACGAACTCCGTAAAAATAACCGTAAACGCCGTATCATCCTGCACCACGACAATGCTAGTTCTCACACGGCCAGACAGACAAACGACTTTTTGAAGGCGAAAAATGTAGAACTCATGAGTCATCCTGCATACAGTCCCGACCTGGCACCTTGTGACTTTTTTCTGTTCCCAAAAATTAAGAACCAATTACGCGGTCAACGATTTTCATCACCAGAAGAGGCTGTCGAGGAGTATGAAAAACACGTTTCAGAGGTCACCACAGAGGAGTGGCACAAAAGTTTTCAAAACTGGTTTCATCTAATGAAAAAGTGCATAGACGCCAAGGGAGATTATTTTGAAAAACAATAAATTAATTTTGTACCTTTAATAGTATTTTTTCATATTCATTCCGGAAACTTATAGTGCGCCCCACGTATAAACATGTTATATTATTCCCTTATTCATAACAATTTACGAACGTTCGTTTCGGCCACTTTAGCTGAAATATGTTTTGTCTTGTTCTTTCCCGATAAACATAGTTAAAACAAAAAGGCACTAAACCATATTTTAATTGAAATATAGGGCTTAACGAACGATTGTTAATTTATATTAAACAAAAATAAAAGGCGGCAAGACTTCACAAATATTTGAAAGCAATCCAAAACCACAAAATACGGTAAGTAAGGAAGTGAGTAATTCGAATTGTGCGTATTCGACCGGCATTTACCCGAGCCTTATTGAGGTAGTTACAAACGACAATTCTATTGAATAGAGAAATATTTAGACTATGTTTCAGTTAGGAACAATGGGTTTATTTGCTTGCGTAACCCAGGTGGACGCACTGCCGAGCAACCTTAGGTAACTTGGCAATTACATCTACATTGTTATCTCCTACCGGCTTTAGTCAGAATCACGTATCTATTTTTTTTTTTTTTTTTTTTTTTTTTTTGTTGGGACATAAACAACAGTACAATATGTAACTTAATCTAGTTTACAATTTACATAAAAAGATTTTTAATTGTACGTCTACAACACTGTCCACAGATTAAATATAGGAAAGTGTGAATCTGTGAGGACTTCCACATTAGTTCCTACTTACCGTATCAATACTCCAGTTGCATAATTATTGATTTTATCGTACAAAATAGTATTGAAAGATGTGGGTACATTAGTACAGTACATATCTACTCGATTATCATCATCATTTCGTGTATGTTACATTGTCAATTTACCATGTAGATTGGTGGAGTGGTCCGTCTCTCGTCCTCTGACGTGGTTCCTTTAACAAACACCAGATGGCAGCTGGGACCAACGGCTTAACGTGCCTTCACGGAATCATCTTTATTATCAGACAATCAGGTGATTGAAGCCTGCAATGTCCTAACCAAACTGGAAACAATAAAACAAAGTATGCTTCCCGTGAGAATCGAACTCACGACCCCCGGGCCAAAGGCGAACGCCTTAACCACTGGACCACGGAGGCGGTTAGATACTTGATGAACTTAATGGTCTGATTGTACTTAATAAAAAAAGGAGGATAAGGTGATGACTTGAAATTTGTCGTATCAAATCTTTTTGGCAAAAAAACAAAAACCATCTTCCACGCTTGATTGACAACTTGATTATACTGTATGGGATTTCGCATATCATTGGATATTAATTGTAAGTATTTACAATTAATAATTGGATCGTATGATCCAATTATTAAATTCGTCAACTTTTGTTGATGCATTTTAATGCTTGTAACTAAACACGATATACCCTTGTTAATAAAATACATCTGTTTAATTTTATCTTCACCGGTTTACATTACAACAATCTTAACCAGCTTGATAACAATCCTTAATACATGTACTTACTATAACATTAGCATAAGTATTTGTACTACATTAGCAGTGCAACGGACATTGTCAGCTATAGCATTGAGAAGGCCGCAGATGTGAAATAACGAGAGTACTAAAGTGGCATTTGGTGGCATTGTGTTTCATATTGTCAATTGAACAAAAAACTTATCTATTACTTTCATGTGGAAACTTTATTAATTATTCAACATTTAAATTGTAACTTAATGTAAGTTTTATCAAAATTGTTTGTTTTCCTAATAAATATTTACTTAGCATTATTTGGCATTTCTAATTTTCTTCATTTATGAAAAACTAGCTGTTTCCCGCAGCTCCACCTACGGTATATAGTCTATGTTACTTGTGAATGTAGCTTTCCAATGGTGAAAGAATTTATTATATACTTATTTCACCATTTCCGAGGAATATTAACTTTGCAAAACGCAAAAAGTGATTTCAAATTACGAAAAGGAGACATTTTCAGAAGTTGATATCAGGTTAATGTAAAACTTTTTTGTAACTCAAGTGAACATACTCTCAGATTTTAATGCTGAACACGTTCTTTCAGTCAATCTTTCAGTAATGGTACATTACATTATCCTTGTTGTGCTATACAGAGTTTTGTATTGTATTGTCCTACTTATCTACTATCTTAGGCAAAAAATAGTTATAATTCTGTACATTTCTTAATTTACTTCCCTGCGTAGGTAAGGCGTGGTGAACATTCCGTGGCATTTTGGCTTCCTTACTAGTTTTGTGTTATGATTTATGCGGGCCTGCATTAAAGTTGCTATTAACTGGTTAAATCAGCCGTTCAATTGAATTCCTAAAGCTTTTTTGCAATTCTGGAGCACTTACTACATAATGACTTAGAAAATATGGCTCACTATGTACTGACAATTTTTATTTGCAGGAACCTTTTATTGGCTTTCGAGTATCTAAATTGTTTTATTACAATAAATAAATAGTCGTGTAGGCGCTATAATTTAATGTCCTTGTCTGATCGTCGCAAACTTTTGGAAATGCTATTTTTACTTAACGTATGCAAAAACTCAATTCAAATGTTTTGGTAAATCTATTTTTGCAACTTAAGGCTTCCAAGAAACCTACCAGGCAAACTGTTCTATTCCATGTACCTCTTAGCCATCGTAATTAAACACACAATGCAACTATCACATGCACTCTCAATAATTATAATAAAATCTTCTTAACCGCCGATGTATTTCATGTATCTAAAAAATCCTTTAAAAACCAAATTGCATCCTTGTTATTAAACTGTTAAGAACCTACAGATACATGCGCACACACACACACACACACAAACACACACACATAAACATACATGCACTCAAATATACACACACACACACACATGCACACATGATGCATACTCATCACTCTTTATTTTTTTATTGAATAATCTTCCTTTCACCTCGTCATTTGTTTCTGCTAGAATTTATAACTTGATAATTTTTATATGTTTGTTTCTAAGTACTTAAATGTTTTGTTTATGAAATATGAATCTGTTATTGGCATTAAGAAAAACTGGAAATAACTATATTGTATATACTAAGTACTGTTAATTCAGTAAATAAAAAAAAATCGAAATCAAAATAATAAAAAATAAACTAAAAATAGGGGATAGGAATTCGTGAAAGAAGAGTGGGGAGGCTTTTGCTCAGCAGTGGGCACACATTTACACTTATCAGGTGGGCCGTACGCCTATTTGCCTACTTAATTGTATATAAAAAAAAGGCATTGTGCCAAGAATTCCGGCAGCATTCCCAGGCTGGATAGCGACCGCTATTCTCTACGCGAGAAATGAGCCGACCGTCTTGTCACCAGCGTCGACAAGTTTGGGGCAAAAATTTAAAAAAAATTTTGTTTCATATAATATTTTATAGCTGTTGGTTCTCTATTAAAATAAAGCAGAGTTCTGACTGTACATTATGTCTTCTCAGTACTCCTAATTATGAGTATCTATACGAAATTTCAGGTTTAAAATTATAATTTTAGTTTTGTAACATCCGTAGTAAAGAAAGAGACTTGATGACTTATTCTTAAGTCGGATTCACTTACGAGCATGATTTTGAAATGCAGTCTTTTTTAGCTTAAAGATGTGAACAGTTTACCTGAAACAATAGAAATTGCAACTTTAATAATTACAAACTTTTCATGTTCATATCAGAAGTTACACAACATACAAAAGATTTTTAAAAGTTAAAAAAAAAAACTACAACTATCCAAGTACCTATACAACGCGACAACAGTACGCGAATGCTTTCTGTTTCACACTTTTCTAGCGTTCGAAATAATAATTCCAAAATATAAATTTGAACCAAATAACCAAACAACTGGTTGTCACCACATTGACGGCATACATGTCGAAATATGCACTTTCTACGCAAATGTAATAAGCTTAAGTTATGCCGGTACAGATTAGCTACCGGAGTCCATTAGCCACAGATAAGTAAAGGTCAGGTATGGCCGTTGTGACCTTTTGTCTCTATTTTTTTAATGGAGTGTTAAAAATCTTATGATATCTTATGTATGTTCTATTTCGTCCACGGATAAGCATTGCTATTCAATGGGGAAATGCAGCCAGCGTGCTGCTAACTGGCAGGATTTATTTTATTTCTAGTTTAGTGTTTTCTTTTCTTATCTATGTTTTTTCTCTTTTACTGTAAGATTTAAAAAAAAATCATCTTGGACAATCATCATGCGGTTCGCAACTCATTACGTCTCATTTCTCGCGGGGGCGAAAAGCGGGCTAGTAGTCTCTGCCTACCCCTACGGGGAAAAAGGCGTGATGGTATGTCTATGTTATCTCGAACAATACTATACTAGTGATGTTATTAAGATAGGTTCACCAAATTAAAAAAAAAAACCTTAAAGTATTCAAAATAGATTTTAATTTCAATTAACTTGCTGTACTCCGCGGATTGACCTATTCTTATACTTCTTCACATAAAAGTTTCAAAATTATTATAATACTTCTTCGATCTATAATATTCAAACAATAATCAACATCTTGACTTTTCTCACGATCTCATCTCAAAAACCAAAGCGGATATCTCATTAAACGTCCATATGAAAGATACGACCTAAGGGGTCAGATTACTTAGAGATAACTTAAATCTCGTCCAACCAAAACTAGTTCCAATTTTGTCCAGTAGCTGTTGTATATGTCTATAACTATATGTTTCTATAAAGTGCCTATAAAATTAAATGTATCATTGTAATGATACCACTTTGCTACCAATTGATTTTTGTATGAATTTAGATTCGATTTAGTGCCCACAAATTTGTTGAATAGTTTTTGATTGAGGATGAGATCATTACCATAGAGGTAGAAATGTTTTACTACTTAAAGTGCGTACGCATATTTCTAAGCCATGTCTATTTCTAGTCTCTCTGTAGATGCAAAAAATTTATTTAGTTTGGGTATTTATTTCGGTACCCGGTATGTATTCATTCCTTGATCGAACTTAAAATTACTAAGAGTTTCTAGAAATTGCTTTTAGCGATAAAGCCGATCTAATGTAACTTAAAAACATGTGATTTGTGTTACCTAAGAACAAAGGATAATGTTGATTTTTTTATAGAAGATACTTTAATCCTATATGGTATTTAAAAATACATTTCTTTTTCAGTATCGTCGTTAGCTGATAGAGTTTAGAGGCCGCTAAAGTTTGTCTCTATCAAATGAATGAAAGTACATAAAAATAACTGTGTTTGAAAGTCAGCTATAACTACAAATAGGATTTTATTTTTATTTTGAAAGTACCTATAACTCTTCTTCCTTCCTTTTCTTTTTGAAATCGGTTCATAAGCAATAATTATTATGATTTGTCTTATGCTTGCTCTATAAAATTTTAGCAAAGAAGTATTTCTCTAAGCGATTCTAACTCTATGGACGAAATATTCATTTAATCTTTTTATTCAAGCTAATAATTAGGAGCTAACTGATTTTTTGTGTTCACAATATAACGTATTTGCATTATTCGATAAGAGAATAGTAAAATTGGTAATGAAATGAATTGATGGATTTTTACGACCACGATTTCAAAGTTATGTCGTCTTTAAGTGTACAGGTTTCCATAAAGTTCAAAAGGCTAACAAGGGCATAATGATGTAATTTTTATTTTATGCAAGCTGTTGTCTATGTAACGGTATTTTCCCGCCAAGTCGAAGCGAAGAAACAAGGGACGATCGTTATATCTTTTCTGGAAGAAATCAGGCCTTATTTAACACCCTGTAACTTTTTTGAGTATGAGGATAGAAACTCGATTTTTTTAATATTATTACTACGGCAGTATTTCCGCAAAGCCGAAACGCAAAAAGAAACAAGGCATGACCGTTCATTTTTACCGGAACTATTCAGGCCATATTTAACACCCTGTAATATTATTTTTGCGACAATGTCCTTATTCTTTTTCTTCTTCATCACAGTGTCTTGCTGGTTATATTCTCAGCGGTTTGCCTCGAAGGCCAAGGTCCGCTTTCCTGATTTTACGTCAATTGCTCGATAACGTCCAATGCGTCGAAATCAGAATGCTTACAAACTTGGACAAGAGCTAGAGTGTTACTTTTGAAAAGTGTGACTCATATGTCAAACAAAAATCATTCGACCCGTTGATTTTGCGTGAGTCACCCTTTTTAAAAATAGCATTCTTAGTGTTTGGATAGGATTAAGATTAAACAGGATAGCCCTGGGATAATGACACTATACCATTGTCTAGTAAAACTACAAGTATTAACCAATTTTTTTCAATAATTATAATACCTTTAACCACAGAATAGACTTTAACTAGCGCCAAAGTAACGCCTAAATCAAGTAAATATCTAGTAAAACTATTGCAGCTCTCAATGAGATAACACCGTCACAATACTGTTAAATTTTATCTTTGGTCCGGTGTATTTGATTGTCTATAGTCATTTTGAGAGGATCGCTTCATAAATCAAAGGTATAATGTCCACTCGCCTACGCAGATGACGGGGGCCAAAATAATGGAAACCTGGAAGAACAACTTCAGTCAGGTGATTTTTTTCTGGTAGTAAAATAACTTTACTCTATATATGAGAGGCGGTTCCGCGGCACAACTCTAACACCAGGGTTGTAGAAGGTGATGATCTTGATGTCGAAGAAAACACACAAAATACCAGAAAACTTTCTTTATTCACGTGAACGCGTACAATGTCGTAGGAGCCGTGCGGTGTGGCCCACGAACGAGTTAGGACTAAATAACTCACTGACATGTAATTAAATTGTGACTGACATTTCGATATGTACCCTAAATATGATTGATTCGTAAATCAATTGAAACCATCGCTAACAAGGGTGTATATGGTCGATTGGCAATGTAACCTACACGAAATGATGACGATGACTCTAAATATTACCCATTATTATGAATTGGTTGTTTAATGGGCTGTTTATAATTTAAAGTTCACTTAATCGGTGCTTATATAGTGTCATTTGCTAAACTCAATCAACCCGCAATATGCGAAGTGGTAATTTAATAATATGTGCCTTCATGCGCATTGGCCTTTCTTCAATATTATTTGGGATTCTTGGTCAGCGTCGCAAATTTTGTTTTATATTTTCACATTTTACCCTATGGTAGCGTGATATGTAATTGAATGAATGTATGTTTCGTACAAAATATTCAACCAAAAATCTTAAATTTAATTATGTATTTTTAACATAAATTTGATAAATATATTAATTTATTATTTAAAACTACAGATACAACTCTCACGAAATATCTGTTTAATAAGAATAAAGAAATTCAAGGATACGTTTATATCATACCAGATTTTGAAGTGTACCTTCTACGTTTTCTATATTTTTGCGTCGGGGCACTATCAAATTGCACGCAGGTCAAAGTGTTAGCCTGTGAAACTGTGATAATTTGCAAGTCGCACGTCACAGCTCATGTTTTTAGACTGTGGCGAAAACTAGGAAGTGATTTCTTAGTGATATTATGGGTATTGTGGGAATTTTAATGGGCTTTATCCTTTCATTTTTCTTGTAGTCATATTTGATAGAGAAACACATTTTAAATACTTACTGAATTTGTGACAATCACTTAATAATCTCAGCTTAGACCATCGATGCATGACCTAAGTTACAACTGAGTATAATCTGGGTATTTATTTATTTCTTTTCTTTATGCATACGTGCATGAAACACACAATAAAAAATGCAAAGTTATCTATCTACATTGAGAAAGGATTTTGATGCTCTTTGGGTATCTAACCTGGATTATCTACATCTTCTACACTAATATTATAAAAGATTTGTATTTTTTGTGTATGTTTGTAATGAATAAACTTAAAAACTACTGTGCCGATTTCAAAAAATTATTTCACCATTGGAAAGCTACATTCACCCTGAATTGTTATTCAGTACCCTATGTTTAGGGTATATACCGCAGGTGGAGCTGCGGGAAACAGCTAGTATATTATATATTGATTGGATTTTGGGTTCAGGACCCCTATTTTTGAAATGTATGACTTATATGTCGAATATAAATCGTTCGATAACAACATTCAACTCGCCGATTTTGCAATGTGTGAGTCCAAAATAGCACTCCTGAACCCAAAAACCTGACTCGTCTCTACATTATGACAACCGGATTGCACCACTAACTGAAATTTATACGAAATCACCGATTCTAATTTAAAATATAAACATTCGAAAATAAAGTCATATTTCCATTTATTTATCCTACGCGATTCGTATTTGGAACGCTTTGTGCCGCATGTGGGTTGGCGGTCGCGACATTTGAACCGAAAGTGCATTATGACGTCACAGTTCTGGTTTGTATAATGTAGCCTAGGCTTTTAAGGGCCCACACTTATACGAAAAGGGAGTAAAGGAAAGGCGCGTGGTCGTAGCAGGGTGACAACTGTCGACATGAAACAACTGTTTTATGTGGGCAAGTAACAATATTTGTTTGTAAAGCCTTTGTTTATAATGTAAACGTGAAGTTAATGTAATGAATGGGTGTTTGGGCTTTATTGCCCTGTATGCTCAGCCAACTGCATGAAAAAACCTTCTGATGATTTTTTGTCGGTGGAAACGTTATGGTCATCACAAATGTATTTTGCCAGAGTTGACTAGCTAACAAGGCGAATAAAAATGGGCTGGTACAAGGTATTATCATTATTTCAGCCCTTTTTCTCCATCATTAGAACCTTTATGTGGGTTTGACACGTATTAAACAGAGCAAAAATTATTTGATAAAATTGTTTTTAATTGATTATTCTTAATTTTAATAACTAGCTTTTCTAGCAGAACCCAATTAAAATGAGAATGTTACTAGTTTTTCCCTTAATAGATACTAGATTAATAATATAATTCGAGTTAAAAAGAGTTACTTTGTTTGTGAAACAACATTTTTAAATTTACAGGTTACCTAGGAGATAATCCCTATAGATTAGGAATAAGTCAGTTTGTTATATTTTGTCATTGTTCTTTCTGTACACTAAAGTTTTTATATCTACACATAATTTTGCGAAATAACAAATAACTAAGATACATTCATATCCGCGTTATCCTACGCCTAACATATTTGGTATTAAGTTGTTAACGTGGGCAAAAATGACGACTTTTGAACTGAGATGCATCGATGATGTCATCTTGATTCATAAGTATAAATATATTCCAATTTTTTAATCATTAAATAAATACCCGCTTATATTTTTGTTTGCCCCACTGAATGGCGAAAGCCTCCCCGTTGAAATTCTATATATGTCTAGACATAGTAGTCCCTTTGGGAGATTTTTGCATCAATAAACTGAAGCTCGTGACTAGGACTTCCTCGTTTCCTAAAGCCATCCGGTGGAAACCAGGTAATATAGAAATGAATATAATAAAAGAGATAGGTATGCTCGCTAAACTAGCTGGAGAGAGTTCAAGAAGTGACAATCTTCCCAGCATTTTCCAGGTTGTATTTCAGTGGTATGTCTTTATAGCTCAGGATCTGTTAGATTTTAAGGCTAATTGAAACAAAAGGGCTTGGTACACATCGTCTCAAGCCACAGAAAAAACAGCCCATACAATAACTTCTTATATTTGTATTGTCTATCCTCGAATCCTTTTAAAATTATGCGAACAAATTCAAAATGATACCAATTTGCAAAGGAATTTAAAGACTGTTTTATAAAGTGTCAGTGTATTGACATTTCTGTGAAAAAAATCCAGTCCGCAATCTCGATCACATTTCATCTCGACGGCACCCGGGGTCCTCGAAGGTGCCACCTTGACATTCGTGTCAAATGTCAAACGGTCAACGACCCCCGGTAGTCCAGTTTTTCTTTGTTTTAATCGTAAACAACTTTCCAAGCTGATTGAATGCTCAAGGACTGGTCTCTCCATGTCTGTTTTGCACCATGCATTCTTTTACTTTTTATATTACAGAGTAGGCAAACAGGCTCATCTTATGGTCTGTGGTTACCAGAAGTGTTATTTTTGAAAAGCGTGACTCACCCATAATCGACCAGTCGAATGATTTTAGTTTGTCATAATCGGTGAGTCTAACGATTTTTATTCGACATATAAGTCATACATTTCAGAAATAGGACTCTTCACCTATATGTCATGTTTAGAACCGATTCCGTGAGTGTCGATTTTTAGCGCGCCTTAGTATTCGAAGTTGCAGGTGCCTTAGATGAAATGGTCAAACTTATTCCACGAATTGCGCCTAAGCTAAATATTTCCTTAAGCATTATGATCCATATTGTCAATTCTGTCTTGCCCAGAGCATCTTCAGCTTGTGTTTAATAGCCCGACGTAATACTGAAGATAATGTTATGGAGTAGATTGATTTCTTCCTAGTTTTGGTTGTAGGTACCTTTATAATGATTCTTTACGTAACATGAAAAAAGATAAATCATAATCGAGGATAAGTATAGTATTAATTGGATTGGACTTGATATTAGTTTTCTATGAAAAAATTGCATAACTGAACACCAGTACAGAACCAAGTAGATTCTTAAATAGAGATATATCATAAACTTGCACGCACATACAAAAACGTGTTGCATTATGATTATGACATAATATAATGTTATTTGAACTTAGATCTCTATTCAGCTGGTCAAAGAATTTCTTATAAAAACTTGTTTATGGTCTGTTAATTAATTCTATTTTAATATTAAACGACGTGTGAATTAATATTTAGTTTTGTAAGGCGGAATTGTCTTTTTAGTAGGGTCTTTCATATTAGCCATCGTATTAAGAAACATTTGTTAAGCTCATGTTAGCTAAATGTTCTGTCGCTTTCTCTCTAATAGAAAAGAACATAGAAATATCTATTACATACAGGAAAGATCGTAAGTATGGACCCCTATATTATCGCGGGTATCCTAACAGAGGTTTAAAACTTTTGCCTCTATCTGACTGATTGAAGATTCCACAAATAACAACAAAAAATATATATGAAAATAAAGAGAGCCCTGAAAAAAATTAAAGAGCGAGCTGGGCTTTTGCCCAGCAGCATGCCCTAAACAGATAGAAAACCCTACCTAATAACATGTATACCTAGATAACATAATAAATGGTGAAAAAATACAGTTTTAGACTTCCAAGCCTAGCTTGGATTGCAACTGGGATAACGCTACAACCCAAAAGCGATTGTAGTGATTTGTGATTTGGCTAATCTTGGTCTTGAAAAATTTGTAGAAGCTATAAAAGGTTAAATTGAAAGACATGGTAGGGAAAGTAGTAAAAACAACAATGCTATTTTCTCATATAATACAAATTGTTTGTACTATAGTAAATCAAAAATAATGAAGAGCACAGAGTTTTTTTTACAAGTTTAACGGACCTGGACACGGGTTTTTTAAGGCCTTTGTAAATAGTTTATAAATATACTTTATTCGCGAGCGTTATGGTGAAATAGGTAAAGTAAGATCACTGAGTCAGCTTGGCAATCATACTAATATTATAAATGCGAAAATCTGTCTATTTGTCTTTCTGTTCGTTTTCACGGCCAAACCGCTAAACATATTTTGATAAAATTTGGTACCTATGAATATAGTTAAGAACCCGGGGTCACACATAGGCTACTTATTGATCCAGGCGAAGCTGCGGGAAACAGCTAGTATTATATATATGAATAAATAAGTAACTCAATTTACTCTTTTCATCACCTGCTCTCACTCAGTATATATTGACGTTAATATATTTAGGAAGTACGTAACGTAATGAACTTTGTTTAAAGGTGAACCAGTTTTTGTGACGATTGGATTTGAATATAAATGGCTATATCGATAAGCCTGCTGCTATTTGCGCATTCAAATTGGGTCAAGGACCTATTTACCTACAGTGCATAATTATGCTATTAATATTGAAACTAGTTTTTTTAATTTTCCTTTCCTACTCAATAATAATACAAAATAATATACGCTTGCCAATCTTGATCTGAGGAGTTCTTTTGTATGAACTTTTTCCGTTTTCGACGCTTCCGCTGAAAGTTAGGTAAGGATATCTTGAATCTTGTCGTATACATAAAAACTATAACGATATTCGAAAACAAAAAATGTATGGGATCATCGCATGGTTAATTTAATTTCATACTAATTGTGGCCAATCCGGTTTACCTTCTAAGCGGTTAGAAAAATTCAATAAAGATTTATAAATAAAATACATTTTAATTCTTTCAATGCCAACCTACGAGTATAATATAACAACGAAATATTGTTATAAAATTTCTGGCAGCGAAAGGGTTAAAAACGATTATTACTTGAAGATGCTAGTACGATACCATGTCCGAGGCTAACACAAAAGCGAATAAATTAATTTGCGAATGATAACCTATTCATTATCTGTGCTCAAGTACACCTGTATTCAATATTCGCGGTGTAAGTTAGTCTTCTTGTGGGTTACGCCTTAACTGTCCAGCCTGAGGTTATAGAGGCGGGAAGAGGTCGAGTGGTGGCCATGTTGAAGGAAATAAATGGGATAAATGTTTAGTTCTGATAAACATGTGCTTAGTGAGTTTTGCCCTTTCATCGTCATCATTTCAGCTGCAGTCAGTCCACTGCTAGACTTAGACCTCTCCTAATGATTGCCGAAATAACCGGTTTGTAGCGGCCTGCTTACAGCTTTTTTCAGCTTTTTTCAGATCATCTGACCATTTGGACGGCGGATGTCCAATGCTGCACTTGCCGTTTTGTGGTCGCTATTCGAGTACCTGCCTGCCCCATCAGTAATCGGTTCTCCGCGCTATGTGCCTCGCCGTGTCAGTGCCACTTTAAAGAAATAATTCGCTATTTTGCCCTCTGGATGACGTAAAATTTAATTCGTATTAAAAGCTAAAATGCGCTTTAAACATTTCAATATATTTATCTTAGATTCCGCAAATCTAAGCTACTTAAAATAAGATTCATAAAAAGTAGGTCCTAAATTCGTCGGAATCTTCGTTGAATGAAAATGCTTTGGTTTTTGTCTCTTTTGTGCATTTAAAAAAAATGTTGGTCATCCTACCAAGCACCCGTTTGTACTGATCGTAAAGTGAATGAACATTTGTTCGCGTTGGGCATTATAATGTGTGGTGTGTTCACCTGATGTTTTGCCGTACTTTGCTGCCAAATGTTACGTTTTTGTAGGAATTTCAAGGACGACAATAATTTATGTTCATACTGGTGTGTAGGGATCTTTTTGATACTTGACGTGAACACACATGTTTAATTTATTTGCATATTTGTACAGTGGACCACATACCATCTAAAGTGTAAGTGTAGTAGAAAAATGGTATTATATGAAGAAAAGTCAGGGCTGAAGAAATTTTTCCATTTTCTGTCCATGTTTACTAAAATTGCAAGTAGTTTCGGCTAAAATTGGACGTACTTACGAACATATAAATTTTCGTAAACATACTCGTATTTAAAAACGACTGTCATAATGATCCAGGTACTGAAATTTACAAATGTAAATTAATTATTTCTATGGCTACAAGAGGAAAAATATTCCTTTACGTTTCGAGGCAGCCTGCTGTCGCTTATAGTTCGTAATAGTTCATCAGTTTAGGGCTGCATACTCAAAAGGTAAAATGGGATCCGT
This sequence comes from Euzophera pinguis, assembly GCA_947363495.1. NCBI lineage: Eukaryota > Metazoa > Arthropoda > Insecta > Lepidoptera > Pyralidae > Euzophera > Euzophera pinguis. The sequence continues at coordinate 5,099,272 of OX376164.1, forward strand.
TACGGGACTAAGACTCTGTTGCCTGTCTGTCACCATGATATATCTCATGAACCGCGATAGTTAGACAGTTGAAATTTCTACACTAAAACAACAAGATAAAATACATATTTAAGGGGACTCATTAAATTAAACTATTTTAATACGGTATATTAATAATGTAGTTAATAGCTTTATTGTGAAACAATCGCGACTCCCATACAACAGACACGATTTTTAGCGGTTTTTATGCGTGCGCGAGTTCGACGAGCATGTGGCCTGTTTTATTTAAAAAAGTACACGCTCATGCCACTACATCTCTGACTAACATATTGACATAATTCGCGAGTACAGATGCCAAAACAGGCTGACTAAATGTAACACAACAAACAATGTGAGGTAATTTGATGGCATAACCGAAGACAATGGTTGTGTAAACAGATGGATGCTGTTGTGTGGCATATACTTTGGTCCGATATCAGTAATAGATATGTTGTGGAGAGATGTGGAGTAAAATGTTATGTAATGATTGATTTTATGGTTTACCAGCTGTTTTCCGGAGCTCCGCCTGCTTCAAAAAGTAGCCTATATTTGACCCCGGGTCTTCAACTATATTCATACAAAATTTCATCAAAATCTGTTCAGCGGGTTGGCCGTGGAAGTGTAACGAAACTTTCACACTTATAATATAATATAATATTAGGATGGAAGTATGGATTTGTCGTAGCTCGCGGCTCTATCAAATTTTTTAAATTCTTTTTAAAAGGAATTATACTTATACATTGGCAAGAATGCTTCCAACTGGTCACTGGACTGTGAATTTATAATGTTTTTTAGTTTTTTTTAAAAGTCTGAAAGCCTTTTCAGAGTTCCGTAGCAAGAAAGCCTTATAGTTTCGTCATGTCTGTCCTGCGTTTTTAAAGTTGTGATCTAGCTAATTTTTAACTTTCTCTAGTAGTTGAGTGATATCTTATACTTATTACTGTAGAGATGCAAGCAGACTTACGTCACTAATTCAACAACAATAAGACATCATAATCGAATTTAAGTAGAACCTCCGGATCCTAAACTGCTTGGAGGTTTTGAATAGTAACTAGGTATGAACTTAATTATTTAATAAACGACATTATAATGCTAAAAAAAAGTTGGAGAAAATAATTTAAATAACAGAAGCTTTTTTCCTTCATCCTAGCGTGTACTCCTAGTTGCGTCGTCAGCTTACGCTTCGGAGCCTGGGGTATGCTACAAGTCTTGGTCCTAGATTTGGCGGCACTGGTTATTTATTTATTTAACCTTCATTGTACAAATTACAATTTGTAAAGCACAATAGGCGGACTTAATGCTAAAAGCATTATCTAACAGTCAACCTTTGGGTATAGCAGAGAGCTTAAATGTGGGTGTACTGAAAATACCACGGGAACGGCTTTTAAAATCTATACTTATACGAATAAGCCTAAACAACCATACATTGTATAATACAATAAATATAAATAAACAATACATATACCTATACAAATAATACATATACATATATATACATACATAAACATATAGCAAATTCATATAATATAATGTTACATAAAATACAGATGCAATGTACGTCATTAAACCAAGTATGGTTAATTACATTTAATCAGTTGCTTTGCTGAGCGAGAAAATTATTGAAATGGAGCGACTACCGTCTTACCTTCATAACCATTTTTACAGGGAAACCAGACCAACAGGTACGGGTCGCGCTCGACTATCGAGCTCCTCAATTACAATCACGGCATCACAAAACTTTAAATTGAAATAACAAGTGGCTCTATAGTATGAATATCGATAAAATTGTACCGAGATCGTGTCAATCGATTGTATTTGAGTCGCTTCACGGATAACGCATCGAGTCAGGCGCGCGCTGTGACACTTGTATGTCTTTATTATTCTGCCCACGCAAGTATGTATTCGGATTATAATCAAAGAATATGACGATTAGATGTAGAGGATCGAAGCCTTACTAATTATATCAAGTGTTCGCGATTGTTACCCATTAAAGTTGGCTGTTAGATAATACTTTTAGCATTAAGTCCGCCTATTGTGATATACAATTGTATATTTTGTACAATAAAGTTTAAATAAATAAATTAAATTAACGTTAGGTGTAAATAGTAACAAGTAATAAACGCTTTGAAAAGCGAAGTGATCTTAAGTAACTATAGTTTAACCTAGAATTTTTTAAATAGCTCTCTTTATATGTTGGACGCCTAAAGCCTTTTGCTATAATTTTTGCGCGGTCTGTATCTAAGCATTCGAAACGACTTGAATATGAAAATAATTTAGAAAATGTAGACTATTTAAAATAAAATTACTTCATACAGCCATTTGATGGGAACTAAAAGCGGATGAAGCTTTTATTTTGAAGCCTTGAAAAACTGTATGTAGCATCATCTATAATATTTATTTATTATAAAACATTGTTATTTCACAAGTAAAAAATACTTATAACAATCGGCGGACTTAATGATTAATACATTCTCATTACCAGTCAACCTTTGAGAGAAACAGAAAGGGCACCAGCCTGATGCCGAACCTTCTTAACAAATGTAGGTATTCATGGTTTTTCGGACAGAGGTATAGGCAGCGCCAAACTTTATTGCGAGTCCGAAGTTGGTCGCAAGACGCGTCGCAGTAGCGAATTTTGGGTGTCAGCGGGAAGCAGCGGGACGTAATGCGGAAAGAGGAGGAGGCACCGCCGCTCGCGCACCACACCACATCCCCGCGCTTGTCGGTTTCAGTGTGAGTGTTGCATTCGTATACGAACACACGCGCGTGTTAAGTACTCTTGATGTACATTGGGCTGCAAAAACATCGTTTTGTTATTGTTATCGTTTTCTTGGTCGTTTCGTTGGTACAAACCCACATACATACATACATAGACTGTTAAACTAATACCCAGTCGGGTAATAATAAAGTAAAGAAAAACGGTAAGATTGCCGCAACGCTTATGTTAAATAACGCCCGCTACTAACGTGTAAGCCACTGTACCGGCGCATGTAAGCACTCGCAGCTAACTTCGGACACGCAATAACGTTTGGCGCGGCCTGTACAAATAAATTGAGATCTTAGCTACTCTTACGTCACCCACGAGCAGAAATAAGGGCCATTACTAATATTGGAAACCAAACGATCTCTCCCTTCTACACTGCGCCTGCGACTTGCTCTATGTCAGGTCACGCCCAGGGCGGCCGCCCACGTGTCCCAAAGGTTACACCTCAATGTGTTTGCTCACAGACGCGGAGCATTGCTCGCGACATCTGAGGTCGTTCCCCTTGATTTATTGCCTAACCATGTTTAGATTCTTCAAGAGATCTATTCTTTACTTCAGCTTTTTGTCCAAGTACTTGCATCCTTTGTAGCTAAATTTTAATCCCTCCCAATTTTCATTAATTATTTAGATTTAAGCTCCAAGTGGAGAAGGAATCGTTGTACAGTAGCTGTAAAACGAGATGAGTGGAGATGAACCTTTTCCCAGCGGTAGGACAGTGTAAGTTTAGTAAAAAAATAGATTTTAGACAAAATATAAGATAGAAAATAGATCCCTAATGAATCTTAACATCAAAACCGTAATTATTAATATATCGTTCGTCATACATTACCCAACGTTACCCGGCCGCTTCCCAAGCGGCATGTATTCGGGTTATATATAGATAATAAATTTATTTTGTACAACTGTCACACACATATTTATCAGCGTCAGAAAAACACAACTTCCTAGCCCAACTAGTACGAAATGAGTATGTGTGCCACAGCAGCATAAATAGGCTACAGCTCAGCGATATCTTGCTCCGGAGAAGCAACCGCTGATTCTCAGCAGTCACCTATTTTTGGATGACACGAACAGACTACCTACAAACTATTTTCTTGCATGATACATACTTCATGCAGTAAACTTTCGTACAATATAGAAAAGAAAACTACCTGTGGGGTAAAGTGGTATACTTGGGTGGTATGAACCTAGGTAAGGTACTTTAGACTTCGGCTATTTATTGACAGTCATAAAGAAGATTAGAATAGATTCGGCATATTTTTATAACGAGCTCAGGCGGCAAGTCGTAAAAACTTAAGAATGCTTTTAGAATTCGCCATCTGTTAAACAAATGGTAAAAGTTTAGACCTTTATTGATCCTTTATTATTTGGGAACGTACCTACCATAATTGCTCGATATCTATGACGCATATCCTGCTTTTCTATTTCTCTTAGCAGTACGGCAACAGTCTAGAAACACAAAATACTTAACCAATGTATCGATTATATATCGAATTGTATCGATATCGATTTTGCGTAAGTCACACTTTTTAAAAATAGCACTCCTGGCCACTTACAAAAGTATACCACTCTAGTTGTAAGTGTAAGGGTAAGTTGGCATACTTTTCTACATTCCACCGAACATTCTGTCTTTAGATCTGATAACGAAAAAACTATTAATATTTCTCTGTCTGTACGCGTATCTCGGAAACTGGATCGAACAAATTCATCATAGCTTTGGACATGTGATTTAAGTACTAGTAATAAATCAGGTTTACCTCGGTCTTCGAGGACTGAACCTGTGACCTTGGAGATCGTATCTGTACCCAGGTTAAGCTGGCGGAGGCGTTTTTCAATATAAAGATTGTTGTTCAGTAAATGCGTCTAAGAATCAGAAGTTGGAATTGTTATATTTTTTTTTTATTAAATATAGAAATACAATAAATAATATCGACCTTACAGACAACCAATTATTTTAAATTAATATAATTGTAGATAACTTAATCTTTAAATTCCATTTTCCACCCAAGAATTAATCGTTTCCAATACTTATTAAGTTTGTACAAAAATTGTACTGACTCTATGGCTTAATTTATGCGTCGCCTATTGTCAAGTCTATTACGTAACTAAAAGCTCCAAACAGAGTAGCAACTGAACTTCTCTCCCACAGCTTTTAAAAGCCCACAAGCCCAAAGGTCTCGTCAAATCCGATCACTTTCCAGTTCGGATTAAGATCCAAAATGTCAGTGCTGTGACATTTTTATGCCGCTCGACATTTTGATAGTATCGACCATCAGCCCAATTAGAGATTAATTTCATTTTGCTCGAGATAAGGTTACGATTATCACCCTTTTGTGAGTGTTTTGTAATAATATTCGTAATTTCACGACAGGAATATTTTTAATTTATTCTTGTTCTTCGTGCATTTCATGCGTTTCCTTGTGTCATCCTGACCTTACACTTCGGAGCCTAGGGTGCACTATTTTTATTTTGTCCTACATACTTATCCAAACTTTCATACTAATATTTATTTATTTCTTACTACTTTATTATTCCACAATAACAATTGCTCGATTTAATGCTAATAGCATTCTCTACCAGTCAACCATTGGGAGAAACGGGGCACAAAATGTATTACTTATAAAGCAAATTTTATCAAAAGCTGAAGTTCATTCACTAATAATACTAACTACTAATATTATAATAGCGAAAGTCTATCTGTATATCTGTCTGTCTGCCTGTTACGCTTTCAGGCCAAACCGTTGAATGTCTTTTAATTATGTTGAAGACTCAGGGTGTAACATAGACTCCTTTTTGATGCAGGCAAAGCTGCAGGAAATGGCTAGTTAGTTTTAAAGAGTCCAGAAAAATCATTATTAACAATGTAATAATCTCCATAATACATCGTCAGTATGGAAGTATGTATTTTATTTCAGAAGTGGGATCGATTCACCGTGTAACCCATTCGACAATCGAGAAAATTCAAATTAACGAGTTATTCACAACAGCCTGATCCTATGAACTGGTACAATATATATTGAATTTTATCGCATAGAAGGAAAGTTAAGGCTAGGGGGCTTTCACTGAACTTATTTCGCTCTAAATTCACGACCTTATGCAGTTATAAACTGGACAGCTGAATGGCCAGCTTGTATCTATTTTACTATAAATTATTATGTGACGTTTACTTATGATTAACTGTAGCGTGAACTTTGCTTAAAGCCCTTTTTAACTAAAAGATGAACTATTCTACTATTTTAGGTTGTATTAAACCTATTTAAATACACATAAACATTAAAATTATTTTAAATAATCTATTTTCCTATCTATGATCGATATAGTACGTAATCAAAAAATCTACCCTATTTTCTTAAAAATATATAAGTAAAATTATGTAATTTGCCAGGGTTATTTATGAATAAAGAATATATAAAGTGAAAACATATTATTTTTCTTTCACAAAAATTAATACTATATTTATACACTGACTAAATCAGAATACAAGACAAAACTTTCAAATTAATCAATTTTATAAAATCAACTATACTCAAATAATTCGAGAATAAACTTATTTCATATAAATTGTAGAGCAATGCAGAAAAAAAAAACTAAAAACACGAAATTTTTGGAAACTGCTAAATAATTTAACAAAATTTGAAATGGAAATTGCGTTTTTTACCTAGCGATAACATAACTCGATTAGGTACATTTTGAGTCAATGAGTCGATAAATTTAATCTTGATTCGCGAAAGAATTAGTATCGATGTTTATCTAAGTATGTTTATGTCATAAGTGTGCCGTAATTCAGAAATTAAAAAAAAACAAATTTAGTTTCCAATATTCTATTTAGTTTTCTTGTTTGTTTTGTTCCTAGTTTAGTTAGTTGTATGTTGATGTAGCTAGGTCCTTTGAGGAGCTCATTAGTCGAGCACGACCCGCGTATCCGTAGCGAATACGCGTGGCAAGCGACGACATGACGCGACCACGATTAGATTGGTCACCGTTTTAGTGGCATTTTCTATCTTGAGCTCCTCCGTGATTCGGAAGGCACGTTAAGCCGTTGGTCCCGGTTGTTATCGATAGATAGCAGTCGTTAGGCTGTGTCAGATGCCTTAGGGCAGCCTGAAAAATTCTGACAGTGTTAGCCACTAACACACCTCAGGTCATGTTCCTGTTGGTCTGGTTTCCCTGTAAAAAGGGTTACGGAGGTCAGGCGGCAGTCGCTACATTGTAATTACCAGTTCCGCCAAATCTAGGACCATGACTCACAGCGTACCCTAGGCTCCGAAGCGTAAGCAGACGACGCAACTAGGAATACACGCAAGAATGATGATGAATGTTTGGGTCGCTGCGCCATATTAGTAAGTAAGATTTAGTTTTCATTGATCAGTCGAACAGAAGTATGTCTTTTTAGTTCAATCGGTATTCAGTTCATCGACTTAGCGTTCAATCGATCATTAATGTGTCTTATATATATATCTTTCGAACATTCGTGATCAAAGTAAGTATTTACTAAGGTTAGTAATGGTTCTGTGTTTTTACTTGACCAGTGCATATGCGTGTAGGAAGATATCTTCCTTCATAGTGGTTCATGATAATTACCTGTAATAAAAAAACCAATATTCTTAAATTTTTAAATTAAAAAAAAAATTATACAGTATTGTATCTATATTTTTCAAATAAGTATAAAAAATATGCTATGGTAGTTAAGTAACATAAACAAAATTCAAACAATATACTTTTGCCACGTAAAGACTTCCTTGTATAATAAAAGACTAGTAGAGATTTTCTAACATTATCGTATAGACAGACACTCAGCAGGGGTCTATAATTTATAACACATTAAAGACTACGAATATAATTTCAATCGATAATAGCTCTAATCGATAAATTGACAGCCCACAGAATCAATAAAGCACGTCAACAAGTAAAAAATACTCAAGTTTCAAGACAATACGAGTCATACTGGATTCCCGCCATTAATAACATAGTATCTGACTTTTTCTTATAAACCTTGGATCGCAAATCTTTGGTGACGCTATCGTCTTTCATTCATAAGAATACTGGTAATAAATCGATTGCCACCTACGTGGTGTACTCCCTTTGGGAGGATTGGTGGGACGAACGTAGGTATGTTTCAAAATGGTAGTGTGATATTGTAAGTACATTAAACAATCAATGAACTTGCCTTAGTAATACTTTCACAAAGTTAAAAAAATATATTTGTTTTATTTATAGTTGGCAATGTGGAAATCGAAAGTGATGTCTATTCGATCACTAGAGCTAAATATCTATAGAAGTATAACTCTTTGACTGAAAGTGGATTCCAGAAATATAAAAGTTTTATAGAGTTTTAAATTTTTAATTAAGCAGGTCCGTAATCATAAAAATTACCACTTTTATTACGTTTTTATATACGTAATGATACATGAATTACAAAATTATGACATTGTATTTTTATTTCAGACATAAGGCTTGAGATGCCACCGAAAAACGGAGATCACAAGTGCCACCACTGCAGCCAGATTTTACCTGATGTTGTTGCCTGAACATTTGTTACTTAACTGTATCAATGCCGTCTAGTGATCCGGGACCAGCGACTTTAGGTATTAACGGGAGCAATCATAGGCTTCAATAGGAGCAAACTCCATCCTACATATTAAGTGTTATGTATAGCGGCATGCGCGGTAGCTAGATACGTATCGAGACAAGTGGAATGTTTGCAAGTAAAACAGATCGGCCCCTGTACTACACAGGAAATAAGGGAATATACAGAAAGACAACTTGCTTGTTTTCTAATCGAGTGCTAAATATTGCGGGTAGGAAAGAAATATGACTATGGGGCACATAGTCATAAGGCGCGTCTAGCTATTATATTATATATCGGCTGCGATCTGGTCATCGTTAACGAGAAATCAGAGGCTCAGAAACACCAGGAAGTACACTCTGTACTTGTACCAGGGAGTAAATAATGGAGAGCGATACTATGACACATAAAATTACCTTTTATGCCCAAAACTGTGGAAGTGTGGAGACTTTGGGCAGCTGGGGTGCAGATGCTAAGCACCTGTATGAGATGGCGTAAAAGAAAGCTAATCTGGCGTTTGTTTGGTTCAGGTGCAGAATTAGAACTATTTATTTGTAATAATGTATACTTAAACATATGCGTTTTCTCGAGGTCTGGTTAATGCTATGAGATTGATGAGATTTTTGCCCCGGGCCGAGGTAAGAGGAACTACTTGTACGATCTCCGGGGTACCACAGTGGTTTATAATAATATAGAGAACTAGCTAATTCCTGTACATTTACCCGCGTCAAAAAGTAGCCTATGTTTAACCCCGGATCTTCAATTAAGTATATCCATACCAAATTTTATCAAAATCGACTGGCAGAGAATGCCTTAAGGCATTAAGTCCACACGACTGCTCTCTATCGATAACAACCGGGAGCAACGGCTTAACGTGCCTTCCGAAGCACGGAGTAGCTCAAGATAGAAAATGCCACTAAATGGCGACCAATCCAATAGTGGTTGCATCACGCCGTCGCTCGACACGCGCATTCGCTACGGATACGCGGTTCGCGCTCGACTAACGAGCTCCTCAATGATTAATATGAATTATTTTTCTACTCAATAGTATTAAAAATATTGGTAATATAGTAAATATTGACTACTGCACTCTGTGTATTGTGGCTGATGGTTATCTAGGCTCGTGTTTAGTCGCAGGACATGCTCGTGGAACTGTGATTTGTTCGGAGGAAGTTTTGATATTTATGTGTCGTGTATAAACTGCCTATGAAATATAGTTTTTTATAAGTTCAGATCAATTTCTGTCTTTTCTTACTACCTTTAAAAAACATTTCTACCAATTTCGTAAAATATTTCGACAGTAGAGTCAAAGAGTTACAACATACTACTAATCATCATTCGCGCAACGCTTATTATCTTGGTTTATTTAATTGCAAATTACGGTAATGTAACTATCAAAACCAAGCAACGATCGCAAGGTCTATTTTTGAGTATGCAATTGACATAATCTGTGAGTTGACCGATTTTTAATCAATTCACCTATATGTGTCATCAAAAATATTATTTTAAGGACGCCCAACGTAGAGCCGATGCGTTAGGATACGTAAAACAGCTACGGAAACCTAAAACTGAAATCAAATAGAGGATAATTGGAAATAATATCAATATTCTCGGCCTGTTTATGAGAAAGCCAAGCAATTTCCATAAACTCAAGAAAATTTCACAGAAGCACCATAATCTTGGCTGCATCAGGAAAACAGTGCATTGCTGCCGTAATCGCAATTCGAAGGAAATCCGGCAACGCCCACTAGTGCAAGAGAAAATTACACGGTAGCTGCAATTTAGACGAACAGCTTGTAATTATTTATACTAAAACAAAACAAATTGAAATGCGAGAAGGTACTATTAAGTCCTCATATACTTACATCTAAAAATACTTTTAGATTTACTTTTGCAGAAGGAAGAGAAGACCGGGAATCTTTTTATGCTTTTCAAAACGTTGATAAATCACCACAAATGAAGGCGGAAGAACTCACTCATATTCACTTATTGATTTTGTACAAAATTTTGTAAATGTAAATGTAGGATTTGAAGAATGATTGAGTTGACCGAATTGACAATCTTCATCAAATTGTAACGATGGCTCGCCAGTTGTCAGCTCCCATTAAAATTGTTCTAATAAAAGTTGTTACTAACTTCAATAAGACTTTCAGTTGTCCGAATAAAAAAAAAAAATTATTATTATTTACTTTTCAAAGACTGATTAGGTTGTGTAAAATTATAAGTAACCTAAAAAGATCCATTACGCCAGCTGATCTTGCAGACAATTTGAGCCCGCCATTTTGAAATTCAAATTCAGATTTATTTAAACGCAGTTTGATAGTTATCTAACCAAAGGGAAAGTTAGCTAGTACAAAATTATCTATCCATGAAATCTAGCATGATTCGATCATAATTTAACACTTGATTCTACAATAGCTTGCCCCGTCATTAGATAAAAGTACGTCGAGGACCAATACCACAGGTTAATGAATAACACAGAGCCGGCATGATTTATTTCGACAATTGCACGCTTGTCGACGTAAAGGTTTTCGATAACTTATCTTTGGAATTTAGCCTACAATAGAAATTATATGTCGAAAGCAAGGTAGTAATAGTGAAGGTAGAATTCAGAAGGTTCGTAGTTATGTTTAAAACACTTTAAGTACTTGGTAAAGTATTTCGATATGATATCATATTGACGTTACGGTAATGAAACTACAATAAAACAGTACAAAAGTGTTTGCTGCTCAATTGCGCTCTATTATCAAAACAAAATAGTATGAATAGACATCAACTTAAGAAAGGTAGGACTTGATTATCACATAGAATATTTTTGTATAATGAGGTTATATTCTATAAATATTTAGTGCCTTACCTCGTAAAGCTCTAAATAAAACAATTTGTAACACAAAAATACATTTACTATCTGCAGTTCGCACCCAGATCGGAACTTCTAGTAATGCAAACCATTTACAACCAAATACCTGACTACGATTGTATCTCGAAGTCGATGCTTCTGCTGGCACTTACTCTGTGCATCGCCCACGCTTCTGTCGCGTCGCGACCTGCGCGTAAATATGGTTCAAAATATGGAAATCACAAACTATGCACTTCATTGTAAGCGTTTCTCATCTAAACATTCGGTGTTAAATGTGTTTCTAAAGTAAAATAATATTTTTTTCATTCTATAGTATGTTCTTTAATGGGTGAGACAACGATGTCTACCAGATAAATAAATAATAGAAATATATTTATCATACTATTTGTGAAGAAGCTGTAAATCTTCCTAAAATCATTAAAAAAATAAATAATAATATTTCGAATAATGTTTCGAAATAGAACATCTTAGTATACTTCATGAAAACATAAAAGAAATACTCAGTCTCTATCCCTAAACTCTACCTTAGAAGTAGTCTACCTAAGTGTGTGTGTGGAAATTCGCAACAGCATCATTTAAAATCACATTCATAAACTTATCTTTTCTAAGACCAACTTTTAGTTAATGGTATTTAAAATAATTTCAAAGAAGTTCATGTACAAGTGGCGGTGTGGCTGTGAGTTCCTCTTCTACGCTTTACACATTTTCGCGCGTAAATATGGCGTTGGAATTACAACTACCCGCAGTTATTTATCGCGAAGCTGGAGAGAAATCGACAAGAGCTGCGTCACTTCTCACTTCCTGATAGTACAGGACGAACATTTAATCATTTAAATTCTGAAGCAAGAGCTCTTTCTGTGTATAATATTATAGAATCAATAATATAATGTCACGTATTGAATTTTATATTGAAAACGACCACTCTCGTTTCCTCTTGATTTATAAAAGACGATTATGTTTAAGTAGATACTTGTAAATAGCCCCTTTTCGTCAAGTTATGGATTATAATTTAATATTCCTCAAAAAGCATGCCTTAAAATAAAAATATGAAAAATCTTATGATTAAAGAAAGGGACAGAAATTTATTGTTATTTTTTTAGCATTACGTTTTACCGAAACCGTACAGCGTACAGCAGTAGGCAAGTGGCAAAGCTAAATAAATTTAAGTAGTAAAAATATGATGCCATTTGAATGCTAAAGTATGAGGACGTTATGAATACAGGGAGGGAATAATAATGACAATTGTATTTTTTTAATTCGCCATAAAGAAATTGGAACTGCACTAGTCCTGTCGTGCATACCTTACTGACCGCGCCGCCGCGCCGTGAGCTCAGACCAAGCAAAGCCGTGTAACAGTCCTTTATTTTATGCCATAAAACTATATCATACAGATCTGACCAAACGTTCTATCAAGTTGTAATGATTTCTAGCTTAACTTCTGTCTATTTATAGGATTTTTAAACGATTTTAAAAGGTTCTATGTGACGATAAATAATATTTTAATTGGTTCATGAAACTGTTGCAGAGTTCCTAAAGCACAAGTGTTAGTTAAATTCATGGAGCAATTACAAAGAGGAGATGCCGTAATAAGCGTTTTGTAAGAAAGTATTTGTGAGGCTACACGGGGCGGAAGGCAGACGTGCGGGGTGCTTGGTTTCGGCCGTGGCTCCAATCATGGAGCACGAGCAATGACAAGCTCCGCCCACTTTTGTGTCGGTGAGGCGCCAATGATCACATCACTGAGCCATTTCCAACGGCATCTCCTCTTTGTAATTGCTCCATGGTTAAATTACAAGAGTATGTGTGTAGAGTGCACACATGAGTATTTTGAGTCCAAATAATGTGCAGTTTCACACACTACCTTCATCTAATCTCGATCAAGTTGTTCGATTAAATTTTTTAATCTTAACATTTTAGTAATAGAACATTTTTTGTTGCCAGGTTACTAATCATTTGTTTCGAGACTAAGATTATTAAACCTAATTAGTACACAATTAAAAATATTTAAAACTTGACGGTTCCATTTTCTACAAGTCAACCATTCAGTCTCAGTTCATTTTTAATTCTGAAATATATGATTCAATGAAATGATTACCCAAATGTAAAAATGTTTAATATGTAATTTGTAATACGTAAAGCTATAGCGATCTCAAAAAATAAAAACATCTCTGAAAAGTTTAAAAAGTTTTAAATATTATAATTTAAATAAATGTCATAAAAAAAGGCGCTAAGTTGTGTCGCTGTCACAGTAACTCGTAAATCAAAGCTTGAACTTTAGCCCGTTGATTAAATTAAATATTTGCTTCAAAAGGTATTAGCCAAACTAGATATCAGTCTTGTTTAATTGAAATTCATTTGGAATTAAGGTCGAAATTTGGCAAATGTCAAACTCTGCTTAAAGTTTCTAGATGATTGACTATTATGTGATTGTAGTATATCCCTCGTATTAAGAATCATTTGTTAAGCTCATGTTAGTTAAAATGTATCGCGTCTTGTTTATTCACGTTAAATATTGAATAGGAGTGAAAGGGGTAAAACATATTTCAGCTAACATGTGTTTAGCGAACGATTCTTAATACGTGGGTAAGTATTCTTTTGATACTTACAGTATTTGTCATACTTGAACTAACATTTTTGAGTTCACGTCGTTTAAAATTCGAAGTCACAGCTTATCTATCTCTACATGACACCATTTTAGTTGCAGTTAGAATGTAAATACAACCATATTTGTGCACGAATTCATTTTACCTGGAAAGGTGAATATTTATAGAGCTATCTGAATTAACTATTTAGCGAAATTCTGTGCAAAAAAGATGAATATTTATAATAGTAAAAGTAATTAAATGAGCGTATAAATATAATGTATTAAATTTATGGACACGATAAAGCGGTCTTCACTTAAGATAATATCTTTATTTTCTGTATTCATTGGCAGCATGAATCAAGTTCCCTTTGCCTGATATAAACAAGACCGTTATGATCATAGCACGACACTTCTTACTGTCACTTGTTATTATGAAATATTGTGAATTAGATAGATGTGAAATAGTCTAGAGGGAATCTTTGTACTTGTAACAAAAAAATTTTTACTTCCTCTAGCTCTACCACAGTTCAGTTCATTTTATTTAAGCTTGTATTAGAAAAAAAAACTACAGAAACTAATTTTAGAGTTTTTTTTATATACAACTAATTAGACAAACAGGCGTACGGCCCACCTGAAAGTAAGTTACCGTAGCCTATGAACGCGTGCAACGCCGGAGATGTCACGAGCGCGTTGCCGACCTGTCCGCCTGAGCCTGGCGACCCTACTCAAGTGTGTTTTAAAATCAATATTTAAAATAGACAAAAAAATAAGTTTTAGCCCACTATTTTTTTAGCCGCAGAATCTCCGATTTGTAGAACTTTTAGTTCTCATAATTTTAATTTAAGTACATTTAAAATATGAAATGTTTTAAAATAAATGCTTTAGTAAACTAGATTCTATATTTAATACGATTTATTTATTTTACAAACAAACATTAAACGAGACAGCGATGGCAGTTCAATAGGCTATTCTACTCAATTTTTTTTATTATTCATGTGAAAAATATCATTATCAGAAACTGAAAACTAAAAGATTTATTTTTAATGTGTGCAAAAATGTAGTAAGTTATAAGCCTTTGCAATTCGGTGGAAGGGAAAACTGTCAAAAAACAAGAAAAGGATGCATTATGTGTGCAATGACGTCACTGACATTTGGTTTCGTGTGTAGAAAAGAGATAGTAAGACGTCCCCACCACGCTCCCACTCTCCTTAATGAGAAAATGTTAAATGCTAATTGCTGCTTTAATTATGAACCAATTTTGTTGTTTACGGAATCTGCTAGTTTTTAGTGTAGTTACTGTTCCGTATAAAAATCTTGTCCAAGTATGAACACAGTCAAGTAGCCTATTGACTATCTCCAGAGCCAGAGTAGATCAAAACGTAAAGACACATCCTAATTGATTTGTTAAATTGATTAGAGTGGAATAGAGGGGGAAACGTTAGTTTCAGCATAAGTTTGACTTCACGTATTCTACTATTTCGCTACTATTTTTTTAATCGCATTTATGTAATTGTTTTGTATAAATTTTTGGAAAACGTTAATCAAATAAATAATTAACTTAATGGGAAAACCGGCTAGATTTAAATAAGCATATCAAATCAATCCATTACGACTTTCAAGGAAGTCTCGTTTGGCAATGAGGAATATGAGAAGGAAACTAGTGTAGGCGCACGCGCACGCATGCATGACCGATGACTTTTTACGATTTGACATTTACGCGACATTTGACATTACGGCCCGCCATCACTCTAATTATTATCTGTGGGTGTGGGTTGTCAATGCATACCTAAACTGGGCTGCCCGTGATTGATATCGCTGTCTCGTTCTATACCGGTTTTATAAAATATAGTGGCAACAGAATGGAAACTTGCTAGGTCTAATCTAGATGCTGGTCTCGGTTACCGTCTAGTGGGCGTTATAGAAACTACGTCAGTGGACAAAAGATTACGGAAAGCTCGATGCTAAGATTCGTAGCGTCAATTTACCTTGTAGCTCGAAGTGAATGAAGTATAAAAATCTAAATTAAACTATTTTAATACGGTTTTATCGCGTCTGCCTGCGACCATGAACGCTGTAAAGTGTTTGAAACGTCAGGTGTAAATAAATAAGTAATAAACGCGATAAAACCGTATTAAAATAGTTTAATTTATAAAAATCTACTTAATTCTTGATTCTGTTTTCGAGCTTCGTCCACGCTTCGTCCTTATTTCTTCCTTTGAAGATTTAACTTAAGTAACTATAGTCAACCTACTTATTCAGTTATCAACATTCGATTTTCGCCTGGATTAGTATATCTGGCAAAGTCAAATTTAGGTATTCTTGCCTAAATTAAATCGACATTTGTTATTAATAGTAAATATGATTAGGAATCGTATTTAAATTTAAAAAATAAAAAAAACAAATAGATTTCAAAATGGCGCCAGTCATTATCATCATCATTTCGTGTAAGTTACATTGTACCATGTACACCCTGGTGTAAGAGTTGTTCGGAATCGCCTCTCGCCACTGATACAGACAGAGCAGACCCTGATAGCAATTTTTTTTTAGCAATAGGTTATACAGCCATGGGTACAAGTCCTTTATATCCCCTTTTATTTATTTACACAAATTAATGTTTGTAGTCCAATACGGGTAATGTTCAGTTAAATAAATATAAATATGAAATTTAGTGTTGATTTATCATTTGGAAGCAAAAATAGTTTATATTTTTTGCAAAAACAATATATGGTTTAAGACTTAAAATCCTCTTGTAACCATGGAAACCATTATAAGTGCGATTATAATATAAACAACGTGTTGTTTACAACCCCCATTAAGGGCCTAATTACAATGAAATAAAATGCACTTTATGAGCAAATGTGTTGAAAACATTATTAATTCATTACATTTGACAGTTTGGGTGGCAAGAGTGTGACGATCATGTTATTTTTCTGTCCTATTTTTATTTTGCGCCTTCTTTGATTAATGTATTCTACTATGAATGTCATTCGTATATGCGATCTAATTCTAATTAAAAGTCTTCCTATATATTTAAATGGTAAACTGTCACTTGTTTTTATTGATCGCCATTGGTATTGCATTGATGGAGTTTCCGTTATTGTAAACAAATGAAAATAAAAATGTTAAATAGTATTAAATATAGTTTTAAAAACGTATCATTGGTTTTTATCAAAGAGCACCGAAACCGCACAACGTTCTTTTTTCAATAGTTTTTGTATACTTTATTTATAAATGAACAAACTGTCATTAGTAACTACTTAGTGATTATTTTGCAAATAAAATGCCAAAGCAATCATGGAGCATAAAAACTATGACAATAAAAAACAAATTAAAATTCAAAGTACCCAGTTAGTCCAGTTACTATAGTTTTATTTACAGAATATCTATAGCAGGATTTAGAACAATTTAGAACAAATACGTTAAAAAAGAAAGACCAAATTCAAAATGGATTAATTTCAAGTATCTGTGATCCAAACGGATCTTGGTCTTTGCCAATACGCCTCTTCTCTCTTACCAGCAGTTTCATGCCAGTAATTTATAATTAAAAAAAAACCATCCTAATGAAACAGAAAGAGCCAGCCCTACAGCCATTTCTTCACTAAGTTTTTCTGCGTATATTAATACAACATTATCATTGCAATAGCAATTTTCTATTCACTTGCAACCCTAATTGTGGGTCCCAGACAGGCAGTCTGGCGTGTGCTGCTTAGAGGCTGCAATTACTGTAAGTACTAGTGTACTTTATTGTCAATAAGTTCATTCATACTGGTATTTTATAAATTATGCATCTATGTGTGTGTAAAAACGTCTTTTCGATGTCGCGCGATTCTTCATATTTATTCTTAGCTCTTTACTGTGATTCTATATTTGTTTGTAGTCCGGGTTGAATTTAGTGTAAAATTTTGTGACTAAGTATACACGTATATAGAAATATTAAGATAGTGCAAACGGAAACGCACAAACGTTGCCTTCATTACATAACTATTAATTTAGATAATAAATATTACCCGTCTGTTTTCCCGTAGGGCTAGGTAAACGCTAAAGATTTTCATTTGCTAGATTACTGTAGTGTGAATCGCACTCCTAAAATATCTATTCATTAAGATTTTTGTGATTTACGGCTTTATAGTTATATAGGTTAATGCATAAAGAAGCTAATAATTCATGTAAAAAAAGGTACAATCAGTTGCAAAAGTGCATGCATAGTTTTTAGTGTGTATGAAATGTACCTACAGATTATATATAGTTACATGCACTTTTGTAGCTGACTCTACCAATGCAGTAGGGTAATTTTTTTTATCGAAATCTATTTTTGCTAGTAAGGACTTTTATTAATAAGGACCTAAAGAGTAATTTATTTTTTTTCAACTAAAATAAATTCAATTTATTGGTAGGTTGTCATATTCACAAAAAAATAATTGCCGAATCAAGTTCAAAAGGTTCACGAGGACAGCGAAGGAAGTTTAAGTATTCTTTTTTTATCACCTGTTATTGAGATATGAGCGACCTCGACTGTCCCCAAAGGTAAAACGGACACAAAAAACAGATTAGTTTCCTAAGTGACCATGTTGACAAATTTTTGCGGAATATATGACTAAGGGTAAAGTAAATTCTAGTGAATCACACATAGATTTTGAGGGGCAATATATGTTGCCTACCTACTAACAAATGGTTTTTTTTATACAACTAAGTAGCAAACAGGCGTACGGACCACCTGATGGTAAGTGGTTACCGTAGCCTATGAACGCCTGCAACACCGGAGATGTCACGAGCCCTTTGCCGACCCTGAAGGAAAAAATAAAAAGTAAATGTTTGTTAAATCTATCTCATTTGGCTAGTAGTTATGACGTAGAGCACTCACCCAAAATCGGCGAGTCGAATAGTTTCACGTTATCTATCAATGTATATTAGAAAAGCTCTTCTTTGAAATTAAATCACACGCAAAGTGTATCACCTCGTAAAGTATTTATTAGTATATAGTCTTCTTGTCGAATCAAAAGGCTATTTATTGATAGTAGTGACGTGAATAGAGATTTTTCATAGGGTAGGCAAAAACAAATTTCAAGAACTCTACTTACTGTTTATGATTGTAACATACTGTATGATTGTACTTTAATAAAAAGTGACTTATATTTTTGGTAAGAAAGAAAAAAAAAATACAACTGAACAGGGTAGGCAATGTCTAAACGTCTTTATTATGGTGTGCACGTCACTGATTGATAGCTCTATAAATATTTGTCCTAAACCTTGTGCCTTTATTGCCCCATTTGGCATATCAAAATGTTTCATAATAGTAGAGATGGAACTGCTTTCAGAAAAATCCCATGTAATTATACAGCATGGTGTCACCATGACCTGTCTCATGTCTGTGTCACTTTTTGTCTCCATTGTTAGTGACTGGCCAGCGTTTTTATATTAAACTCTGACACATAACTAGTTGTATGATATTGATTCATTGTTGCTATTTATGGCTACAAATACAAAAAGTTTTTTTTTTATTTCGTTCAATGCTTGTATAATAATGTACATCATAGACAATCAAAAGTCTTGGTTAAGTCAAGATACTTTTCGTTCTTCCGATATCAGTTACTTGTTAGTCAGTTAGTAGTTGGCATGAATTATGCGATGGAGAACATAGACATTACTCTTATATACCGCTCACACAAAATTCTGTCAGCTCATTACTAGATTTGTATGGCACCATACAAATATAAAACAAATATTGACGGTTTCCACTTTTTTTTTTTTGCAATGGTTAGGTTCATTTACAATACAATACAATAAAAATACTCTTTATCACGTAGGTTTACGTTTACGTTTTACGTACCTACTAAGCACACTTTGACCGGTGTTTAAAAAGTCACGTTGCTTATAAAACATTTTAAGTACAAAAAAATTTCGCGGTTTGCAAAAAAAAAAAAACCTAAAATATACAATATATCCAATCCAGGATAATTATAATTAAAATCTTAATGTCCTATGCATGAAATAACCATGTTTTTAATATTCAATTAGGTGCAAATATAATCTGCTCCGGACAGCAGTTTGTTTCACTAGACGGGTATTAGGAAAATGATCTATTAATAATTAAAACTTGTTATAATAGATGTTCATGTTTATGGTTGCAATATTATTATAATAATGTTTGCAGAAAATCATTTAAAGGCTGTTTGGCGGGAAACTAACATATATTTAATGTGTTATTAATTTTATGCCCAACAGTAATATCCTTGGAGAAACGGCAATAACAGTTTATCATTATAAAGATTATGCTCTTTGACCATAAAGCGCCGTGAACTTGGCAGATGAACTTGATGTGATTTGACTTCATTCTAGTTTAATCAACATACATTATCCACATCTACATCTACACTATTCTACATTAATATTATAAAGAGGAAAAAATTGTATTTTTGTGTGTATGTTTCTAATGAATAAACTCAAAAACTACTGTGCCGATTTCAAAAAATATTTCACCATTGGAAAGCCTACATTCACCCTGAGTAACATAGGCTATACCGCAGGTGGAGCTGCGGGAAACAGCTAGTGTCACATAAACTAGGTTATATTTTAATAAAACAAGTCTGGGAATCAAGACAAAAACAACAACATCCGACAACCCAGCACAGACTGTCCTGGTACAAACTAACTAGGAGAGTCGACCCCACAGAAGATTGGGAATCAAGATACCTAATTGTGGCTTGAGTTGGAACAATGTCTAGAAACGCTAATTAAACTTCGTACGTTTTATTCTTTAATAAAATTTTAAACAAAAACTGTAGGAGAATTAACTCGCGTGAATTAAATTAATGTCACGTCATTTTCTGCCCATACATTTCACTGAAATTTCGGTTCTGATTAACCGGTAGCCATATGCACAGCTTGAGGATGCCACTTTCTCACGACTTATCTGTGACCTACGAGTACAACGGCAAATTCCAGTAAGCTTATCGATTACCACTAATTTCTCTAAGAGTACAGAGTAAAGTGATATTTTTTCTGTCTTTCTTCACGGAGCTCTGCTGTGTTGCTTCGAAATCTAGAGTCTTCGAATCACGTTACATTATTCAGTCCAGTGGTTAACACGTTTGCCTTCGACCCGGAGGTCATGGGTTCGATTCGCACGGGAAGCATATTATCTATCTGCAAACCTATGTAGGTAAAGTTATTACTCAAGCCCTGTACCTACTTTAATCATGGCCACCTAGACGGACCAACGCAAAAAACAAATGAAAAATAAAATAGAGCTACGAAAAAACAAAATGCCGTTCCTCAAAATGCCTCGAGCTAAACCTATAAAGGCGAAGTGGATCAGACGCCACCCATCGAAGTACCATCAATGAGAACTCCTGAGTTCGGCCGTCGCGCGTAGCTCAATGAAGCATAATTACAATTATTACAAAACAAGTCCGCTCCAGTTACGACCGGGGTGGGGGCACTGACCTGGCTATCTGAGATCAGCCTCCGACCAGCCAGATGCCGAAAGATGGGCCAGGGTCGCACTTAGGGTTCGAAACTTAAGGCATTAAGCTTTTTGACCATCCTATGCTATCGAAGATACTACTCTGTTCATATTTGATGCCCAAAATTCAAAACATGTGATTGCTTCATATCTAATAAAATATTGCAACAATAGCATGTATGTATGTTAAAACTTTATTGTAAGTACTTAATTAGTACGTAATTTTGTTTTCAGTACCGTTTGCCGTAAAAAGTAACCGCACTCTTTTCAATCGAAAATGTTTCAATCTGGAAAGCAAAGTTATTATTCTAATTAAAAGTATAATAGTAAGGTACTAAAAGGCTAGTGTAATTTAATTCATCATTACGTATATTAAGCTGAAACCTACATTGGTGAAAAAATACTTATATCATATGCTCCATTTTACCTCTAAATAAATTTGAGAATAAGTATGGAAATGAATGTCATTTTAAATGCTAGACTAAATTCATTCATATGGTCATTATCAGAACTGTAAATTAGGTTTAATATTTGCTAATTTACTACATAAGAAACTGGATCATGTGATCGCATTATTCAAATATATGTCATAAATTATTTAAATTTTGTGTTTACGTTTTGTCTCTATAATTCCCGTGAAATTATTTGCATTACTGCAAAATGAAATACATGATAAAAAAAAAGCCTTTATTGTTTGAATTTAGGTATAAGTAAGATGTCAATAAAAATAACAATTATCTTCAAATTCTGGCATAGTATTCATCTATCAGGTTAAGTTGTTACTTAACCTGATAGATTATATATGTTATAGCATGAGTACATAATACAAATATCAAATAAATGTGGTAAAAATATTAAAATAATTCATGCAATATTAGTTTGATTTAATGTTTAGGCCATATATCTTCATTCTTTAAAACAACTCAAAACTAACTTAATATCTAAGCAAAGACTGCACTATCCTAATTCCGTCCCTGTCATAACCTTTAGCTTGCGGCTATCGGCGCATTTAAAAATAAAAGAAGCAGCGTTAATAACGTATTTTGCCGCGGCCGCGTTTGGTGGCAGCTACCGCAGGTGCGTTGGCCTGCCCCCTGGCCGCCCCCACGGTCCCCGCGCAAGTCCGGCCCTGTTTTATCTTATAATTAGTTGCATGTTTGAAAAGCAAAATTTGTTGAGAGAAATAAAGCTTATGTAATTTTATAAGCTTTGTTTTATCCTTTTTTAGTTTTTTCCCTTTTTCGCATTTTGCAGTCTTCTTCTTTATCTCAGCATATGTTCCAGCACGGATCTCCATACTATTCTCAATGCAGCTGTCCTGGTATAGGTCGGTCCTGCCTTCTGATTATCTATCTGGTCACCGGTTTGCCCACACTACGACTAAGCTCCCTGTCCGGGGTCACCAATAGAGGACTTCCTGGCTCCACCTCTCAGTTTCTTGCAGTACAGAAAGATTAAATATTGCAAATCGCCAGGTCAGTGGAGAAAACCATTAAAAAAAAGCTTATGTGGTCAGAGGTACCGAATCAGAGAGAGGTTTGTAAGAAGATGGGGAGACCTTTGTCTAGCAGTGGAACAATATAGGAGATAACCATTTATGTTTGCACAATTTAATATACATGTATATAGCTGTTTTGACTTGACAAGAGTATTTTCTTATGTTTTCGCGATTGTTATTCATTAAATTAAACTATTTTAATACGGTTTTATCGCGTTTATTACTTATTTATTTAAACTCCCCAAAACTCAAGTCTCTGTTTTGTTAGATCATTTAAATTCCATTAATAGTAAAATTAAATTCACTATGGAACCTGAGATCAATAATTCATTAGCCTTTCTTGATGTTTTAATAACTAGAAATCTTGACAATAGTATCAGTCACACTGTGTACAGAAAGCCCACCCACACAGACAAATATCTCAACGGTAAATCTCACCATCATCCATGTCAGTTAGCTACCGTAGGCAAATCTTTGTTACAGAGAGCACACGGCATCTGTGACACCCACCATCTTAAGGAGGAGCTTCAACGAGTCAAGTCTGTCTTAAGAAGCAACAATCTCAGCCTCCCACACATATGTCACAGAAGTCGACCCAAGCCACACACAGTTGATCGTTTTCCTGCCATCTTACCATACATAAAGGGAGTCACGGACAAGATTGGTAACATACTTAGGCGAGCTTCAATCAAGACCTATTACAAGCCGCATAAGAAAATAAACCAATTTTTAAGACCTGTAAAATCCAATATCCCATTGCAAGATGCTGGAGTTTATAAAATTGACTGTGACTGTGGTTTATCATACATTGGGCAAACAAAGAGAAGCATTAATACTCGTATAAAAGAACATATTGCTGACATGAAAAATAGACGCTCAACCAAGTCTGCAGTCTGTGAACATGCTCTAGACAAACCCAACCACTATATGCGTTTTGATAATCCTCAAGTCCTTGCAAAGGAAAACAGATTCATTCCAAGGATGTTACGTGAAGCTATTGAAATTAAAAAACATCCTAATTTCAATAGAGAGGATGGATGGCAGGTACCGCCAGCTTGGGACCCAGTCATTAACTTAATAAAATCGCAAACTCGGAAGCAGACTGCAAGACCCTTAGATACTGTGAGCCAATACTGCGTGAATCGGAATAGTTCCCAATAAAAATTTCAGGCGGTAGTTTTGTAATCTTATGACATCAAAGACAAATGTTAACTTAGTCTGCCTGCGACCATGAACGCTGTAAAGTGTTTGAAACGTCAGGTGTAAATAAATAAGTAATAAACGCGATAAAACCGTATTAAAATAGTTTAATTTAATTGACAAGAGTACTTTTGGTGCTTCAGAGAAAAAGCAGTGTGTAAATTATATATATATATATATATAGCCACTTGGCTAACCCTAAGATATTGGAAATATAACCCATATGCGTTAGAAAATAATGGAGTTAGAATTTGCATACTTGTGTGCGGATCCATGGTAAGATAATTTTGACACATGACGATATCTGTTTAACCCAAAGGTTGACTGTTAGATAAAGCTTTAACATTAAGTTCACCTATTGTGCTGTACAACTGTATTATGTACAATAAAGTTCAAATTAAAAAAAAAAATTTTTTTTAAAGTGACTCCTAGTCGCTCATCTCTTAAATTTTAGATAGATACAAAATCTTTAGAAACTAACAAAAATTATATACTAAGGTACGATTGAAACTAATAGAAAAACAACTTTTATTATACTCATAAAATATCAACATAATAAACTTTATTTATTTATTGACCAATCGAGATACCTATCATCTATCGGAATTCGAAACATCACGATTGCAAATCTCACTTTTCTTAAACATCCGAAGATTTGTCACTCACAGTGATAGCCGGAATTAAACACAATTTGTACAAGACACATATCAGATCGCTATCAGGCAAAAATAAGAGGACTCAGGTAAATACCTTTCGAAAGAGTTACATTACACCGCCTTTTAAATAAATGTAGCGTATCCTCATTTGTTTATCTGAAATCTTAATATTTAGTTAGAATTCGCGGTGACCTTTACAAATGAAATCTTTCTTTTTGGTTGTGTATGTATTTATTAAATTTTTACAATACCCCGATTGCTTCCGCACTCCTCAGCTAGTACGCGATTTTATCCAGCTATTTTTGATACGCAAATGTTGTAATTAAACCGTCGTTGTTTCACGTACTCGTAACTTAGATGTGTTCTTGATAAAAGTACATAAATAATCTTAAACAAAGTCAATGTAAAATTATTCTATTTTCTAAGTTAACTCAGCTCAATCTATCTTACTGATTTACATAGTGGAGCCGTATTTACAAGTCAGCTGGCACATGAAGACTCTCTGTTATTGACAGACCGAGCCGTTACATAAATAATGCATAGCTTTTCAGAGAAAATATATTGTTTGTCTAATCTAACATATACACTTAAGAGATTGTTTAGATTTTTGTGTCAATCTCTTAAAAATTTGATTGGATTTAAAACAGCTTTATTTTGTCAGCCCGATTTTTAAAAATTATGGTAGACATATCCTGAAATTACTGATATTTAATAGAACTAAGTAGAACTGTAGTAAACAAATTAGGCTGGAAAAGAAGTATTGAATCACGTTGTAGCATTGTGGAAAAATTGAACGCCATATCAATTTATTGTGTCGTATGAAATAGTTAAATAGTGTATCGTATCAAATAAAGCAAGTGATAGGGAAGAATGCAAAAAAACTCCTCCAACAAGAGCCTAGCTCTTAAATTTATAAATGAATGATTAATTTACTGGCTGCCAATATGTTAGATTAGCTTTCGTGCCTTTTCCTGTCTTTTTAAGGTACACAAATTTAGACTATTATTTAGTTATCCAATTGATTATAAGAAACCCATCATTTTTATTATTTGTAGCGAAATTAGATGGAGGCAGATGCTGTCAGTCCATTCGGTCACTTCTTCCTTGTGGATCTTACGTATACCGCGCTTATTTTAAAATCCACAAAACTCTATCTCGTATAACTCCTTATTTGTTTGTAATTATTTTTTTCCGTAACTTTTTTGCGCCGAACTATTTTTTCTGTTTCTCCCAATGGTTGACTGGTAGAGAATGCTCTTAGCATTAAGTCCGCCAATTGTTATAAGTATTTGTACTTGTGAACAATAAAGTTTTAATAAATAAATAAATAAACTTCCAAAGCCAGTCGCAGGAAACCACAGTCCCAACTTGTCCTTAACAAATTTACATCTCAGAGAGCAGGGTGACACTGTCACGTCGGTATCCGGGACGACGTGACGTGGACACACCACGCTGGCGGGGCGCTCTATTTTTGAAATACCTCTTGAAATGTACGACATATATCGAATAGAAAGCGTTCGATATCGAACAAAATCATTCGATGTCGAACGAAAATCATTCGACTCACCGATTTTGCGTGAGTCACAGTTTTCAAAAATAGCACCCTTGATCTGCGATTAGCGTGTCCGACGTTCGTTAGTATTTCGTTTTAGACGTATTTGCGATGCGATCGGTGTTTCCTGAGTTGGCCACCTGTTGCATGTCTGTGATGTTGCAGGCTGGTTTTTTTTTAATTTTTAGTTTGTTTGTATGGACTTTCGGAGGAAAATCTGATCAATACAATACAATTACCAAGAAAAACTGGCCCCAGATAAGGGCCGTGAGGTGGTCTCGTGGTACTGACACCAGGTCATATGGGGTCGATTGGCCTTATAAAACTTTTTTAACATCAAGTAAAAAACTAGAGTAAGACATTATCCTACAGATTTTATTAAAAATTATATGGGAAATTTAGATCGGATAGAGTAAATCCGTTCAAACAAAAAGAGAATGTTTGAAATCGGTTTAGAAATGACGGAGTTATGCGGTAACAAACTAAACAGGACAGGAACAAACAGAATTAAAAAAACATTCACCCACGAATTGAGAACCTCGTCCTTTTTAATTTTGGAAATCGGTTGAGAAAATAATAATATACTTAACAAACAAAAAGTAATTAAGTGATGTTGTTTGCTCACGATCACTATTATTTTAATATTCTGTGTCAAATGTTGATTTTTATAACTACTTACAACAATTTCGATGTTTTGAAAGACAATTTTGTGAATATATTTTAAATCTTATAGTGTTGATTGTGTGGTCTGTGTCTGTGGCTACAGAGACGACGTCGCAGTGGGAAGCTGCGGTTTTGAAAACTCCCGCCATTTTGTCAAATTGATAAAGCCTTATAGCTTTAAAAAAAATGAAAATTTTCAAGGAAAATTACATAGATTTGTACTCAAGCAAAAATTAAAACAATTAAAGTTGAAAGGTGAAAATTTCTTCTAGTCAAGCTTTAATTTTTTTTATTAATGCACAAAATAAAATTACTCTTGGGATAACTTAATCTTTGTGATTTGTCCCCACCTACCTATAATTTCTTTTTCTAATTTACCAGTCCTACATTGTCATGAAGTAGTACACCTTTTTATCCAGTGGAAGTACTATTTATTTCAAAAACAAAATTAGTTTAAAACAGTTTTGTAAAAATAAAAATTATTCAAAAATCCCACCCCGAACAGTACCCGGCTCAAAGGTACCCATAACGCTTGCTGCATTTCCTCTTTGAATTGCTATGGATAGCGTTTGAACCAGGTACCATCCGGAGCGATTGTCAAATCCACGAATTTTTAAACGTCGCCCTATCTCACTAACAAATTGCTTAGCTCTGTACACCACGGACCAGCCGTTTCTACGGCAAAATCTACTTACAACAATTTATCTAGTTAACTTCATATCTTCCTCATCATACTGTTTATTTATTGTTGAGTAGT
The DNA here is from genome assembly GCA_947363495.1 of Euzophera pinguis. Lineage (NCBI taxonomy): Eukaryota > Metazoa > Arthropoda > Insecta > Lepidoptera > Pyralidae > Euzophera > Euzophera pinguis. Next base: position 5,126,852 of record OX376164.1, read on the forward strand.
TGAAAACAAATTTGCTAATACAGTCTTTTTTTTAATTATGAATACTACATCCAAAAATCCCTTTCAAAATACCTCACCTTGCGATTCTTGACCCGTCTTTTCCTTTTTTAATTCAAAATAGTTGCATAAAATGAGAACAATCAATAGCAATATATTGTAAAATTAATTGGAGCCCAGATAATATGCAAATAGTACAGACGCGGTCGCTTTGTAAGTTTATACCTACATGAACCTAACAATTTCCTGTAAGACCTAGTGCAGACTAATTGCTTTGAATATTAACAATTTGATTTCAAAAAAATGTATATGTATGGCGCAATACATAACCATAAGAGAGTCAAACAATAATCTGAACTATCAGGGTCTCAAAGCACGAGATAGCATCAGGTAATAAAAAAAGTGTGTAGAGCAGACCATACATACACGTAACGTACCATCGGAGTTAGATTTTGATACACATTTTTATACTAAATATTTAGTAAAGTATGCACATTTTTATCAAATACCTACTAATGCGACCTTATAAATTTGAAAATATTTACGTGGCACTAAAAAAAAAAGAATTTACATGTAGAACAAGTTTACAGTGACTATATTTTAAAGTAATTACCCATGTCCTTTGGTATCTTCATTAATTGGACGATTTAGATAATAATGTTTTCATTAATAAAAATTTCTCCAAATTTTAATTTATTAAAAATTTTATAAATATTACTTCCGGGAATTTCAACTATTCGTAATTTTTTAATGCCTATCTTGTGTGCTAGGCTTAACTTTGAACGTAATCATCGCTAGGGGTGACCATGGGCACATAAAATATTATAGCCATGAAAGCTTAAGTGATTTCATGTACAACAATACCATAAAAAATAAGAGTTTATCAAAGTTAATATTAGGAAGATTGTATATTTTTGTATATGTATGTAAAATTCTTTATTGAAGACAAAGAACATGGAAACAGAATACATTCAAACTATTCTTATCAATGAAAACGTTTCATGGATAAGCCATTGGATAAGTTTAAATGACATTTAGTACGGATAGTATAAGAGCCGGTGTCAAACATAGGACATAAACTCACTATGGACAGTTTTGGGGTAGAAATTTAGTATAGAAATTATACATACTGCGACCAAATCGCAGACATATTAAAAAAGGGAGATGTCAGGAGTACCTGTAATTGACGAGCGTGTATGACGAGAGTGATGAGCGTAGAAGAAGCGAGGGAAGTCTGTAAGGATCGTAGCAAATAGAATTTCGTAGTCTCTGCCTACCCCTACGGGCAAAAGGCGTGATGGTATGTATGTATGTAAAGAAATTTAGTATAAAAATGAAAAAATCCGCGGGCGGAGCAGCTTAACACCGCTAATTACACATATGTAAATAAAACCATGTCGTATGAACTGTTAATAACAAAGTAACATACTCTTAATATGTTTGAACGTTTAAGGATAGATCCTACCTTTGAATATGTTTGACGTCTATAGTTATTGAGAACAGCATTTACCTGGAACAAATAAAAAAAAAATACTCAAAAACATAAATAAAGGCATAGAGCTTATTGAAAACTTTAAAAGTACGAGATGTGAATGTAACTAAATACACATCTTTAAAGATTTCTTTCAGAATAAAATCCAATCAAATACATGATTTAAATATTTTTTAATATATAGGTACATACATTTTCTTATTTTTTTATTAAATATGATACGCAATAAATTTATTTCAACCTAAGAGGATCATAATATCGTGAATGAATATTATAACGAAAATTAATCACACCCATACCAGTATCAATTACACTTTTCACACTTGATAAAAAATATCGCGTGAGAGTAACAAGTATTTTCATAACCTAATAAAACTGAATGTGCACTCGACTTAAGACAATAAAAACAATGTAATGAGATAGACCATCGTCGGTCAAAAAGAGAGAAAATAAAGTATAATGATAGTGATTTGTGGAGTAGAGCTACCGAAACATGGTAAGACAGGTGGCATGCCGTGGTTATGCAAGTGTGTATAGTATACTATATAAAAAGTATACAACTTATAGTTGAAATGTAAGGATATAGAGGTAAACTTCCCTATGTAGCCCACTGTACATGCCTTTGAAATACAGCCATAATTACACACTAGCTGTTGACCGCGACTTAATTTACACAGACTTTATTCAATTGTTTTGCTCAAAGTTTTGTTGCAATATCGTTAGATGGAAATGATGATTGCGTTTTAATAGAAAGTAGGTATTTGTGCTAAATTTCATGTAATTTTTTTAACAACTAAATTGGTCGATCGTTTTTCTCCTAAGGGGACTTGAGACAATTTTGACATAGGTATTTGAAATCCCAAATTGGCAAACACTCGTCTTGAAATCATATTTTTTTTAGTTCTTGTCTTTCTTAATAAGTTTCTGAAACTAGGGCGCATTTGCATTCATGTTTTAGGTACTCAAACACCTGCACCATGATAGATTTATACTTGTCGTCTCTCAGAGCTGTTCAGGTAGCTAGTTTTTAGGTATAATACCATTGCCATGCAAAGAAGAAAAACAAATTTTGAACATTTGAAAATCTGCAAACGCTACTTTCACCCGGTCCTTGTTTTCTGATCACAAACACGGAAAGCTATCAAACTTCACTACAGGCTATCACAGAATTGACACCGCGATTATTTCTAGACACTTTACATGCGGTCGCACGACAACGCAATGAGCCGCGACTAATCGCAGTTAACGAGTCGCCGGGTGTGAACGCGGCCTTATTGCCATGTTTCGCATTAGGGATGCGTGGACTCTAAATTGGTTTGCGACACGAATTTGTTACGCATAACACTTCTTTTGTCTTTCTTGTCAATTACTTCAAGTAGTGTTTACTATTGAACTAGGTTACTTTTAGCCGCGTAGTAATAAAATTAAAAGTGGTAAAATGAGAAAGTTGTTGAGGTAAAAATATTCAGAAATACGCACAGATTGGTTGAATAGTAGCTTTACCATAGCTAAATGCATAAATACAAGCAGTTATGTGTTTCTGAAATGCTATTAGAGTGTTGTAATAAAATGAGTGAGATGCGACTCATTATTAAAAAAAAAAATATTTAACAACAGCTTCATCAATTTCCAAATTGGCGAGTATTATTTTATACGACAATAGCTTCACTATATACACAGATCCCAGAGTATAACTAATTATAGAGCGCTCATTCTTAATATAGATATTATGCCATGTAAAATTGCAATTTTTTCATTGTTCAATCTTACTTAAATGTGGAATTATCAATAGAAAGGACCGAACAAAAAAGCAATCCAAAGTAATTTAATATATTACATTTTCACCTAAATCCAGAGTGGAATCTCATATAACGAGTATTTAGATACAAACATCAATGATTTTTATCTTTCATTATTTTTTGCGTTTTGTGCAGCGAAATTAGATGGTGAAAGGGGGCTATCAATCCACTCGGTCACTTGTTCGTCGGCTTAGTGGATCTTAAGCAAACCACCCTCGATGGGAAAAAGAGGACCAAATCAGTGAGGTGTTTTATACTTTGTATTTCTCCACAGGGACATATATGATCTTTTTCTGTATTTCTCTGTATTTATTTTATTGAAGTGTACATTGTAGCTAGCCTTTTCATTGGTTTCCATAATCGCGCGTCCTCTATAATCCACAAAGAAATGTATACTAACTCCGCTCTACCACTTTCTATGTCCATTAGTTGTCACGGACGTCGGAGGCGCGTGCGCCGGAGTAACCACGCGTATCAAACTAAGTGTGAAGGTATTCGCACCTTTGTTTGTAAGCAGCCATCTTGTTGATTTTCAATACATATTTAGAATCAACCAAACAATTTCCACTAACTGTAGCCGAATTGGCTAAGGATGAAGACATTTGAATTGAGATGAGGAAATCTTATGTATTTTTCGATTATAAAAGGTCCTATAGCCCGTTCATTCATTACGGTACACCATAGCGCCAAAGTTTTTCAGAACGGCTTTTCAACCTCTTATGTCATTCGTTTAATGATCTAAACGTGTTTTCTGAAGCACGGGATAATTCCTATTTACATCCAGTTAATGTAATATTTCTTGAATCTGTAGATTGATCGGATACCTGTCTCCACAAACGATGGGACGCTATCTTCGATCCTCATTTTTCCCAGCAATTTGCCAGATTGAGCCCGATAAGGTCTTACAGCCTGTCCGGTCATCACTAAATCCGTCGCTGTGCTGGTCAGTTAACCATCACAGTTAGTGACAGATCACCGAGATCACACTCAGGCGAGCTGTGATTAACGTATGGGTTTGGAATTTAACATGAAAGTGATGAGAAATATTCCGTTGGCTTAATCAATGTATCAATCGATTGGCAAGAAATTTGGTTGACGGTGGCTTTTAATTTGTACTTGTGTTTTTGTGATTAAAAGCCTAATGGCTATTATATGGAACTTAAAGAACTCTTATATCCGTATAGGTACGTTCTATTAATTTATGTAGTACTAGCTGTTTCCCGCAGCTCCGCCTGCGTGAAAGCGTATCAGATAGACAGACGGACAGACAGACAGACTTTCGCATTTATAATATTAGTATGAAAACACGAAATCTCAAAACTCTTTTGGACGCTTCTGCAACTGCTCTTCATAACTGGTTTTCTTCTTTCTAGTTTTTTATTTAGTACTAGCTTTTCCCCGCAGCTCCACCTGCGTCAAAAATTAGCCTATGTTTGACCCCAGGTCTTCAACTATATTCATACCAAATTTCATCAAAATCTGTTCAGCTGTTTGGCCGTGAAAGCGTAACAGATAGACAGACAGACAGACTTTCGCATTTATAATATTAAGTAAGTATGGATGGATAGTATGGATACACAACAAGTTGTGAACAATTGAACTAGTTTACCACACGGATTTTTATATGTATTTTTCAACTGAAACTGTTCAGATATCTTTGAACTAAAGATTATCAGTTTTAAGTTTCACTTAGTTTATACTTATAGATTTAGAAACAAGCCTCGGAAAGACAGTACGTTAATAAATAAATATTTCGTTGCTCGTTCTCCCATCATCAAATGAAGCATCAACCGCATTCTTAAAATTTCGTCATTGTCGTGTGCCGCCGACACGCGTGTCCAACTTGTGATTACACTAAATTGTATGTCATGTGTTTTGCAAAATGGACGCCTGATTATATTGGCCAATCTAGGTAACGTTTCTACTACTCTGTGAAATCGGACTAAATTGATCTATTTTAATGAGATTACTACAAGAGGCTTCAATTTTTGTTTTTTTTTTGTATGTGTAGTTGTCTAACTTTTTTGTAGTGAGACGATATAAGTCTAACTGTTTGGAATGTTATGTATTTTATGATATGTGTAATTCTTGGAAAATTTACTCACAATAGTTTCTCCTTTTTCTTTTGGTGTTGGAAAGATTAAAATGTTCTATATTTCGTTATCTTTTTTCGTTTTTATCTCTTCTTTTATGTATATATGTGTTTATGTTATGAATACTGTATGTAAATCTATGTATGTTTATTTAGCAGTAAGTGTTATTTTTCTCTCTCATTATATTTTTAAGATTATTCGCGCCGCATATTACTTCATGCTCTTCACTATTTTCCACAGTAGTCCAAGAAATACAATTCTAGTGTTTTTATTTGCAATGCATCATAATTTGACATTTATCAAAAGACTATCGAAACTAAGACTTTTTTTGGATATCGACCCAAAATAATATGCGTGTTCGAAATATACACACAGCCTTATTAGTTTTATTATTATTTTCCGTCCGAATCCGTTAATTTCCGTTTGACGCCCAATACTAAAATCGACATTTTATTCATTAGTATTTTATTAATTGTATACAAATACAACAACCGGTCTGGTGGGAACTATTCAAATGTCATAATATCATAAAAACGCACTTCTCGTTACCATTTACATATCTTATAGTTTTATTGTATTTTTAAGAGAGCTATATATAACATTGACACATCGTGTAGAGCTATGTAAAATGGTTAATCTAATAAAAACTTAAGCCACATTGTCGTTTCGTTTATATCAGCTTAAAACCTTCAGTATTATGTTTGTACAGTGCCGGATTATCATAACATGGTCATAAAGGTCCCGTAAAGTGTAGCAACTGGGAGTGTTTTTACACTGTGGTTTTTTTTATAAATAAATCTAAAAATGTAAATATTTTTACAGTCTACTAGCAGTAATAGAAATTAAAAGAAAACTACAATGCCTTTACCATGAGATTTTCTGGAATCGCTAAAGTCTGCGTTAATTATTTTATATGGAATATTTGTAAAGCGCTTCAGACTGATAGAAAGAAAACTAAGAAATTACTTATAATGTTAGATTAGGACTAAATTTAAGTATTTCTTAGTAAGTATTGCAGTGGATCTCAATTTTTTTTAAAACAAACAAAAAATGGTGTGTATTTGAATATCGAACGTGGGCTTGATTCACAAATAATTTAAGATAATTGAGAATCAAACTTGGTCACATATAGACGTGCCTTTTTCTTTTCTCTCTCCTCGTCACAATATTAAGTTGTTAATTCTATGTAGCCTAAGGCTTCGACACTTTTATTACTCTGTCTTAAGGCCTCAACAGTACTTAATCCGGCCCTGTCTTTGAAATACCAATAAAAAAGATTGAGAATGAAGTTGTAACGAAGGCTAAAGCTGTTTTACTACTAAGCAATAAAAGTCACGAGTTATAACCATAGACAATATAGAAATAATTATTTTATAAATATAATATTTTAAAAACGATTAAAGCAGAAGGCATAAATAGTACAGGAATAGCAAAGTAATAGTAATGTGACATTATAATTATCGAGTTTTCAATTCGATTATTTTTTATTTTTATCGTAAAAGATGGTTTTATAAAGTCCATTACGCATTATGAATAAAATTAAAATCCGGTTCATTTCATAGTGTATAAAGTATTTTGTTTTAAAAAAATACGATGGATTGACGTTGTCAAAAACAAAAAAAAAACAGCATCATAACGGCACGATTTGTTGACAAGACATTCGAAGATGAATGCACTCTTTATTGCACCATTTACAAACATGATAAATACATAATTGAATCGGATCGAACATGCACAATCGATTTAAAACTCTTTACTACGGTTTGATAAAGACATAACCGGGCGACGCGACGGCGTCTTTAGAGCTCGATGTATCGAATATTAGGACCGAAATAAATTCTGTGACATTTTTATCGACAAATTTGTAACGTCGATTATTTCTTCATCAACCTGGAGGCCGATCGCAGTAAATAAAAAAAATATTTTATTTCAGACCGTAGTTCATATCTGTTAGTAATACACACACTTACATACTAAACTAATGTTAGTTCCTTACATAACTATGCAAATGTCATTAACGTGTTCACCAAAACCATACAACTTGCAGGAGCACTATTTTTGAAATGTCGAATGAAAATCATACAATCATTTTGCGTGAGTCACACTTTTCTTAAATAGCACTTCTGGTCAAACTAATGCGTAAATTCGGGCGGACACGCTTTGGGTGATTAGAGAAAAAAAAATAACGCCATTATTCAACTAAAAGGTTCATTGATGTATTTTGTATATTATTTGTACGGTCATTTGGCTACTAGATTGCAGTTTTAGAGGTTGATGGTCTGGATATCGTATGCAATTAAGATATCTCGATGTATAGCAATCATCGTAATTGCATTGGTTCTGAGTTGTACCTACATTCGATTAGGTGAAAGTCAGACGAATTTTTGAAATGGATTAAATATTGGTTTATAATGTTGTGATTGTTATGTGAAATGAAGCAGTGTCAGTGGTTTTATGTTGTATGCATACTCCATAATATTATGGAATTACTTTTTATTCAATCATGCGTATGTTTGGTTTGCCATTGTTACATGTCCAAATCATATTGAAATTATAATCAAAGATAAATTCAAAAATGTTTCAACTATGGAAATCCGTAGTCTCTGCCTACCCCTGAAGGAAAAAGGCGTGATGGTATGTATGTATGTTTCAACTATTACCGTTGTATTAAAACGGAATTTATTTAGTTGAAATTTCTGGGGAATTTCGGAAAATCCATACTTCGATGAACTATTCAGTTAAAAAATTTATAATTGCCGATTTTAGTTCGATTTATCTTCTTCAAAATTATGTTCATTGAATTGATTACATTTTATTAACTCTTTATTACTTACACTTTGTACTCATTTATCTTTTCTTAAATGTATGTAAATGGTGCAATATAGTGTTCATTCATTCATTCATTCATACACTTTAGCACTATTTCAAAATCTCGAAATATTTAAATAACGGAGTTATTAAAGAACTTTACGGGGACAAGCCTGTAACTACCTGATGTTGTCAAAAGGTCATTAAAGTTTATTTTATACAAACGGTTATGTTGGACGTCATTAAATATAAAATTTTGCATTGCGGGACCTTAAGTGTATTTTGAGCTTATCGTTACGGCATTTACAAATCTTTGAACTTTTAATTTAATTTTGAATTCGTTTTTTTTTAAGTAGCGAAATTAGTTTTAGGTTTTAGCATAAACAAAATTTTATTTTTAAGTAAAATACAACGATTCTGTTGATTTGGAAATGGTTTTTGGACCGTAAGGGCAAATTTTCATGGACAATTTTCTCCAATAAATGTATTGTAAAGTACCTACCCAAACATTTTTGACTGAGTGTACCTATGCAGAAGTAGTTTTACTTAAGTTACATGATTTGCAACTGATTGGTTGGCTGAAATTATTACTACAGAAGACCGCAGCCAAATAGCACTGTGTTCCTGCTGGTGTGGTGAGTAGGGTCGCCAGGCTCCAGAGAGGTCGCTGTGCTGATAGCGGACAGGTCGGCAACGCGCTCGTGCCATCTCCGGTGTTCTTGGCGTTCATAGGCTACGGTAACCACTTACCACCACGTGGCCATGGCTTGTATAAAAAAAAAACTAAACTATTTCAGTGGATTTGAAACACTAACACCAGCGAATACTGGACCAATTAACCTTGCCACGATCTTGTACATGTATAATATTTTACATCATACATAAAAATACGCTAATATTATTCACAAAGTGCATGCCTTATTAAATTATCCAAATACCGATACCGGGAAAGCAGAATAACGTTAAACGGTTAACAGTTAATTGTGTCGTTATTTTAACGACCTCTCAACTTGAACCGTAAAATATATCTGAGCGGACCGGACAATGATTCAATTTATTGGCTGTAACTGAATAATGTTCGATATTGTTTTTTTTTATGGTCAGTGTTTGGAGTGTGAAACAGTTTTTTTTTTTTGCTTTATTTTAGGGTTCCGCTTTGAGTTGGTAAAGCTCCGACTTTTAATGATAAATTCTTCTGATTTAATTCATTTATAGATAAGAGTTTCAATCACATGTATCTCTTTTCGGCATACTTTCGATCATAAAAATTGAAATTTCCATGCGACAAAAATTTCTCTTTTAAGTGAAATATCATGACTTTAAGTAGAAGCCTATAAGATAACTATGATTTACAAAACATTAATCTTAGTACGCAACCTGTAAAATCGCTTTGATGAGAGATAGGAAGAACAGATAAAGGTTAATTATGAACGACCCAATAATAATTTACTTGTCAATACGTACATTATCTGTTGCTGTGTGAGTTGTGCTGATGTAATTGATACCCACACGAAGGAAGTAGAATAATTAAACACTACGGAACTCCAATTAAAATCTAGCACATGCTTACCCTGACAACAGAATACCAAATCAAAACCAACAATAAAATGTGTCGATAGATAAAAAATGTCTTGTAGGTTGGCATTTTCACTGGTGTCACTTAATAAATAAAAGCTAGAGGCGGGGCCCTCCTACGCCGCATTACCAATGCAAAACGTGATATTAATAGTTCTCCTATCTGTTCATCACTTAGTTTATAATGTTTAGTCTAGTCTTGATCGTCTTTTATCTCGATATATAGATGATTTTTTTGCTGAAAATTAAACAACGCGGGCGTGATTTACATAGTTCATGAATTTCAAGCAATAAAGAGCATCCTATAATTAAAATTATTTTTTAATCTAATTAATTTATATAGAGAATTTCGATAACATTTACTTCGTAAAAAGTTTACTGGATTATTGGAAGAAAGGAAGCGGAAGAGGCTTTTCATATCCCGATGAAGCCTTTTACATGTGATATATTTTGTAATATATGAAATTAACATTTCAAAGTAGTTTTTTAGGTAGAAGTATTTGTAATAAATAAATACACATGTGTATTATAGTCATAGAGTTTAGTATTATTTTCGATTAAAATTGAACAGTAAAATAGATTCATAAAAAGATTATGATCTTCATGGGCTAAGACAGAAATATTAATGCTATCTATTCGCCAGTCACCTTGATTTCTTTAATAGAATTTCACATTAGTCGATTCCAAAATGAATTTCTGTAGAGTATGGACGTCCAACAGAATTTAAGTTTATCGTAAGAATGTTAATTTTAAATATTATTAATTATTTTGCAAACATTAGTTGCAGATGGAACTTCGTGACACTATGAAAAATGCCTGGATGGGTTCGTAACTTTTTTTTTTTTAATTTACGCAATTGTACGTAAACTAGTAGCTTTTGGCGATTCTCTTTAGAAATGTACACATATAATAATCCCTATTTTCTTCACTCACGCCATTTCTTGTAAAAGTCTTTACGAATTTGATTCATCCTTTTTAACTGTTATTAAAGTCTTTTGTCAAAGAAAAAATAAGTGCCTAAAATGTTCATTTGAACTTAACGACTGTTTTTGCTTTGTGCATGTAGCAATCCTTGCAAAACACTGGATATTAGTGTTAATATAAATATTTTTTTAATTCATAAATAAATGAGTATTCAATTACCGTTTATTATTTTCATGAATTAGTTCATTAAACTCTCTCTAACTTTGCCACTTGACTCGCACAACGTGAACTAAACTCGGACATCAATGCAACCGTGCCAAGTACCTTGTACTAACAAAGTGCAGACCTTATTCAAATAGGCCCCTAACTGGGCACAGACTCAGTTCATTAGTGGCCCCAGTTATGTATAGTTTTATTATGCGGACGTATAAATAAATTAAATGGGTCTTGTTCGCGTAAAATTCGAATTAAGTCTCGTTACAAATTAAGGATGTTGCAGAAGTACCTATTATTCTTATCTAGCGGATTATGTAATATGACCATGTGGTCAATTGATCCTCTTACACACTAGTGCCTAATTGATCATTATTTTAATATAAGCTAAGCACTTCACGTTATGTAAATTAATATGGCCTTTACTATATATGTAGAAAATTTACATTTTTATTTTTAGGCTGTCATACCCCCGATTTAAAAAAAAACAAGCGATGACACGATGTAATCGCTAGTTTTTCCTTACATACAATATTTAATTGTACTCGTATGCTGTTTTAATTAGTGCAATAAAGTGATTTTACTTACTAAAATTTAAGTTCAATAGTTTCAGAGCTAAAATATGGGTAGGATAGCACCACATACTCTACACCAACAAGCAGATATATTAAACATATACTACTACTACTCATCTTAGCGCCTTCCCGGTTGCATCCTTGGCTGGTTGCTTCGCAGTCCAGGGCTAAACGATATTTAACACACAAAAAAAAATAACACCCTTTTAGGAGAGGGTTAAAAGAGTAAATTTTAACCGCCAGAGATAATTATTTTTCATTGTAAAACACAACGGTATTGTTTATGGCTATCTAATTATTTTTATAGTTCACTTCATCACGATAATGATAATAGTTATAGTTACAGATAGCCAAAGAAAAGGTGTGAAATGAATGAGGATGTAGTGACCAAGATAGAAAAAAAAGGATCCTCAGATAGTTTAGGTATGTAGAAAGTATGGATGATAAGAGACTTACGAAATGTATATACAAAGCAAAGTTGACAGGAAAAGCCGGTAAGGGTCGATCTTGGAGCACATATCGCAACCAAATCGCAGACATCTTGAAAAACGGAGATGTTAGTAGGAGAACCCGTAATCGAAGAGCGTGTATGATGAAAGTGTTGAGCATGGAGGAAGCGAGGAAAGCCTGTGGGGATCGCAGCAAGTGGAAATCCGTAGTCTCTACCTACCTCTATGGAAAACAGGCGTGGATATATAAGATAGTATCCCTAGGATAATGAAGATACCTGTTAATGGGCCTCTACCAATTTTTTTCAGAAGCATTTAGTCACTCTTTCTCTCTCTGTGTTTCTTTATTTTTGTTTAAATTTTTTAGGAATTGTGTCATACACCAAGATCAAGTACTGTATGTACAATTAACAAATGATAGTGCGTAAAGACCAAAATGTACACCAATTTTGAAGGCTTTCACCAATTTTTGATGTAATTTGACAATTACCCGTTTGTAACAGCCTTATATTGGTGCCACTTCGTAGCTCTAATAATGCGTAATTGGGCGGTTAGCGCCATACAGTTGAAAGTATAGCACTCTGTCAGTAATTATTGTACTTACATGGTGTGAAAATATTGATGTCTTTGTAAATAGCGCTACTTATCTCATTGACTAACAACTTTTTTAAATTTTGTTTTTATTTTTGTTTGGTAAGATGTCGCGTTCAATTTAGGTTTTCCAGCAATAACCTTTGCGTAGCAATCTTGTTATTACCCAAAAGTGGACTTTACACTATGGACCCTACTACTATCGAATACTAACTACTAAATCGAGCAAATATAGAGAGTTAAAGGACATCAGAAGCCTTATTTTTTAAAAGTATGAGTCACGTAAAACCGTAGTAAATGAATATGAAGATTAAACTCGTTAAAATCACGCTTTCGTGTTAAATCAGAATCAGCTATGCGAATTAGCAAAATGGCAATTAACACTTCATTAAATATGTTACCAGAAACATTTGACAAATTCTCAAGTATTTATTACGGGGATAATTAAATTCCAACAGAATGTCTATATATTTTTAACTAAAAGGATATTTACTGTTAATTTAGATCACTATTTTACTACACCATTAAAATCATATTTTCGTGGATATACTTACCTATGGCTTTGTATAATTTGTTAGAAAGAAACATTTCTTGCTCTATCAACTGTTTATACCATGTCTATAGCAATAAAGTTCATTCGTTAAAAAAAATGTACGTTTTCTCTTCGGCCTCTGATCCCGTTAAAGGAGGTCGTAAAAGTAAAGGTCTACACTTTACTTGTAAGAGAATCTACAGTTCAAATAACTACAGTTATGAATTATAGTTTATTCAAACTACTGCCAGCCACCCACTACTGTTACTAATAATCTTCCGATAAATGTAACACCACAGATTACAGAATATATGCTATACAGATATTCAATCGCCATACATTTAAACGCGCCTACTTTCCTGGTTATTCCTGGTTACTCTAAATACAAAGTAATTGTTACGCCATCTATCGAAAATATAAGAAGTTACAAATTAAGACTTATAACTTTTGAAATACAGCACTTAATCAACTTGTTATATAATTTAAGTACGTAAAAAATAGTGTTATAAGAAGTCAGTTATTTTTTTCGTCAAAAATAAGGGAGATCAGTACTTAATTAAATAGTTTTCTACTTGAAGCGCCATCTTACATCAAATAGCGGAACTAATTCTTTTTATTAGGCAATGGGACCCTATGGTAACACCAAAGTAACATCATAAGTGCTTGTAACTTTGACTTCCATACACTAACGTCTGAATCAATTAAATATAAATCGTCAAATGTATTACTTGTATACACTATTTGATTATTTTTTGAAATTTTTGTAAGTACTTACAAATTATATTTTTCCATCATTTAGTTCATGCAAACTTTTGCCAAGCACCCACTATTACTATTAGTTTTTATGAACTAACTAGTGGCAGAAACACGAAAGTAACGTGATTACATTGACTTCCGGAAAGTAACGTCTGAATCATTATTACACACAATATTAAGCTCTACTTTAATTCGTATTCGGGGTTGCTACAAGAAATTTCCTTAGAAATCAATAGAACCCTTGTAACGATATTTCCTAATATTAAGTTTCCAATTTATTCACTACAGTGTTAACCACATGAAACAAATAACGAAATAATTTGCACGCAAAATAATTTGGTAAGTGCTTGTAACATTGAGACCCGTAAAGTAACGCCTGAATCAATTAAAAATATTGAAATAAATAAGATACATTACTATTATTGCCCATTTTTCCATTGCTACATAAATTATTTTTTATACTTTACTAAACGGAACCAGTTAAAAATATGATGAGTAGGTACCTGAATAGCACCATGAGGGCCAGATGAAGGAAGACTCAGCGTCCAGGGTGCGACGGGTCGACAGAGGCGCCAGCATCAGGGGGACAGAACTGCAGGCCTCACCATCGCAACCCTGGGATGAACATGGAACTTGATGAGGGAATGGTGAATTGGTGATACTCGTATAGCAGAAAGGGTATTAGCAAAATGGTTATCAAATCTCTATGACTATTAAAGTTCTTTTTTAATTTATTTTACGGTCCTGGATACAAGTTTATTGAGGTCTTGAAGTTAATAAAGTCCAGTCGTCATATTTAAAAAAAACAGATCTCCAAAATTGAGGACTTTTGCATAAATCAGGTTTTTTTTCAAATAACAACCTAAGCAGTTTATAGCAACTACCTGTAAAATATACATCAATTGACGATTAAAATAATTATTTTATCATTGAATAAAAGAAGCAAAGTAAATGGTGAAAAGTCAAAAAGAAAATTGAGATTCAACAGGTGAACATTTTAAAAAAATCAAATTCCGACATGCGCCGCAAGTGAACCGCAACGCATTATAAAAACTATTAAAAAAATAGTCAAGTCGCAGTATAATGATAGGGAAAAACTGTCTTTGCGTTTTACGGTTTTTAGATAATTTACGATTGGGTGCGGGAAGACCGGAACGGTCGTTAGAGAAACCGATCTTTTACAGTTCAAGTGATTCATCGGATCGGATACTGGGTGTGATGCATTTTACAGGTTGAAAATTGTTAGGATGATTTTTTGCCAAATTTTATGGTGATGGTCCTTACAGATGAAAATTTGTATTAAACAAAATGTTTTTGCTCATTGCTCAATTTGATAAACGCCATACCACCCTAAGAGTAGAGCTATGACTTATTTACCTTTTTTTTTAATCTCGACGATCTTCCATAAAATATTTCATGTCAAGAAAAAGAAAGCCATTTTCCATTTTCAAATAATCGCGGTTTCCGTGACAAACATCAAATTTAAACTTGTAACAGACGTTCCAATTTGGCGGGCGGCCGTGGCCGTGCAGCCGCTAGGTGTGTTCTCATTGCACACGCCGCGCCCGCGCCGTGTCTATGCCCGCGGATCTCGTTCTCGTTGAATTTAGGGTTGGCGTTGCATTTAAAATGTTATCTTAATTGCAACTCTAGTATTTTTATCGTAGAAATATAATTTATGGAATATGCATTAGATCTCTGATATCATTAATTTTTATGTTTTATATAAGTTATTTACTAGTCAATAATCTTATTATTATTATAAAAAAAAGATAGGTATGCCTAATACAAGAACTTATGCTATCATAGAATTAAGAGTACAGACTAAGAGACATGTTAGTCTACACTCTAATCGTTTATTGCAATAAGGGCGCTTTTCTGTTTTGTTATTGCTCGTTTAAAACAAATACATTACAATACCAACCCAATGATATCAATGATGCCAACAGCCACTTTTTACCATCGCACCTCTCGCCATTGTCAGGGATTTCGTCCCCATACCTTGGATTCCATGTTATCGCGTACAATACACATCAAGCAGAATTTCCTGCCTCGTACACTGCTATTATGGAATGATCTCCCTGTCATGGTTTTCCCTAGTGACTATAACTAGCCTCAAAAAGGGCGTGAAAAAATTTCTTTAGGGTCGGCAACGCGCTCGTGTCATCCCCGATGTTGCAGGCGTTCATAGGCTACGGTAACCACTTACCCTATCAGGTGAAGCCTGTTTGCATACTTAATTGTATTAAAAAAATACAATAGGTATAAATTTATTGCACACATCTGGGAAATCACAAAATTGAAATTAAATCATTGGAGCAAAGGCTTATTGCTAAGCAATCTCTTCCAGCCAATCTATGTATGGTAAGAGAACATGATGTAAGGGTGGGCCGACTTAGACACTTACAATTTGGAAACATGGAACAGTCACTATTAAGAAACAAATATACGCTTGTTGTCCAATAAAGATAATTGTAATTTTTTTGCATTTATTTTTAATTTTAGTTTTCCGTGGCAACCCTACCTACCATCACCAGGTGCTCCAGTCGTGCGCCAAAGATCGTAAAGTCGGTTGCTCTCGTCAATTGCTTGCAATTGAGGCTTTTTTCCGAATGGCCATTAGAGAAGACACGCGAGCCAAGTGACACGAGTACAGGAGGATTTTTTTAATGAAAATCTGCTGCAGTCTTTGTCGATGGCTGGCTAGTTTTGGTTACTATGAAACCAACGAAACAAAAAAGTTATGAGTTTCAGGACCTTGTATTATTTATTGTCTTGTTTGTAATTGTTGTTATTTTCAAATTTCCAGTAAAGCTTTAATAATTCCAATAACTTAACAGAATTTAGAAAACAATATGTAATAATATCTATTTAGGAATTATGTAGTAACAATAATGTTCACCTTAAAATAGGGATGATCACTTATTAATTTGTCAAAATTCATTTAACAAACGACAACGGAATATGAAAATGTCGATATTTGTTTATTCATTAATTGAACATAATTTATAATAATTTCATAACAATCGTTCATAAGTATGTACGCACATGTTATATCTGATGTACACGAGACATATAATATTTACAAGATAAATATATTTATAAAGATATTAACTCTGCTTAATATTAAACTTATATGAAGATGTAATGTAGCAATTTCATAAACATAACATAGTATTACGATATTATAGATTCAGTAATAGCCCATAAAATAGTGTAATAAAACTATAAAAGTCTCTAGGCTATAGGTTTATTAGTCTAGCCGTCGAATTAATGTCGGAAGGTGTTACTAAAAGTCCTAAAATATACTGAAAACAGTTAGAAAAATATATGATTGAAAATTGTGGACCAGTTTATATCCGAAATACTAGCTAGAAGTTACACGGAACCGAGTTTTATTGTAAAAGAGTTTAAGACAGGATTTCGACTACAAAAAAAAAAAGATTCATCTGATGGTAATCGTAATGCTATAAAAATGAAAGTTAGTTTGAACCTATATTTGTTTTTAATTCTTTACGTTCATCTGAACCAATCTACCTTTGCAATGTTATAAAGAAGTACCTATTGAAAAGGACATGGGTAATGCAACAAGCAATATGCCGTAAATTATAAGCTAGTTTAAGTAAACAAATAAGTAGTAATCTCAATTTATCTTAATCTCAGGCTCATCTCCCGTCCTGCCCTGCGTGCCCGGCCACCAGCCCGCTCATGGATCTCTACGAAGCCACTGACAATGTCTTGTCAGTGGCGAAGCTTAGTTCATCAAAAGTATAGTCTGCCAGAGTCGACACGCTAAGAAGAAGAAGTAATCTCAATTGTCCTGCACAAATATTGTTAGTTACTTATAGTATTACTTATAATATTATAGTGTAATCTATGCCAGTACGAACTTGTATCACTCTGTATATAACAATGTCTGTGTAGAAAGCGGTACCACCAATTACGAACGACCACCGGCCATCATCACCAGCTGTTACATATATGTCAGATTTACTTCATTATTTCAGCAAGCAGTTCGATATCGAAGAAAAAATTATTCTCGACTCGCTGATTCTGCGTGAGTTACACTTTTCAAAAATAGGGCTCCAGTGTTGGATGTAATATATTAAACAGGAGTTTTATTATTGAAATCTGTGACTCACGGAAACTGAAAACTAGTGGTCTGAACTCTAATTTTATATTTTTTATTGTGGGTTATTGGGCTATTATTAACATTTTTGTCGTGACGATAAACCAGCGTATTTAGAGATTAAAGATACGCCTATAGCGATAAATTAAAAACAGTTCTTCCTAAAAAAGAGGCAGAGGGAATCTAAGTTTGCGTAAACGTAAGCTAACGAGAAGAGAATTCTCAAATTAAGTATTTAATTGTTAGTTTAAAGATCAAATGATTAAGTAAGTTACCATTAATGACACTGATTGCTGGTATGGGAAGATACGAACAAAAACGCATATTAATCATCTAAAACTTAGAAGTATTCAAATAATAAATACACTTATACTACATAGTATTAGTCTTATAGTCCTGAGCTCTAGAAGGACAAGTTATATTTAAATCTACAACTATAAATCCTCAGTTATTCAAAGTCGATATTGCACAGGGCTGAGCCTGTAATGGTCGTGTTGTACAGACGTGATGCTTATGAATCAGCCCTACGATGCGGTAGGCACTAGTAAATAGAGATGGGGTAGTATCGATAATATATACGATACTAGCTGTTTCCCGCAGCTCCGCCAACGTAGCCTATGTTAGACAACAGGTCCTCAACTATATTCATCCCATATTTCATCAAAAATCAAGTTTAGCAGTTTGGCAGTGACAGCGTAACAGACAGATAGACAGAGGTAAAATTAATAGTTTTGATCTGATTCTGTTATCGTGTCGTTGATGTCTTTTTTATCTTTTATGTAAGATGGGATTGCAACTGAAATTAAGACAAAAACAAAATGCAAATCAAAGCCATTCTTCTGAGTAATTTTTATGTACCTAGCTGAAGATGCTAGCGGATTTATGGATGCTAATTTAAAAAATTTTACATAGTCATTATGAAAATAATAAAATCAGTAGTCAATAATAACTTTGTATTTTAAATTAATATATTTAAAAATATCGCAAAGAACATGCTAACCTATTGTTCAAAGGCGCACCTTCAAAATATTTTCAAATGTATTTATTAAATACGACAAAGCTTTTTCATTATACACATGATTAATAGCTGCTTCACTAATTCATATTAATAGCTCACATCTCGATATAATAATAACTCGTACAATACCGAAATATGTAATGAATTATTCATGCATTATTATGAATGGATGTATCGATATTCTATAAGTATATGTTCACATCACATCACTATTATGGCCTCCCAGGAAGTTGGCTACTATTTTGAATAGTTAGGTATTATTAGGACCACAGTTAGTTTTATTTGGTGACAATTTTTTTTAATGGTTTATCCGTTTTTAAAACAAATAATGTAGGCTCGTAGAGTTTTGAAGTTGGATAACGGCTGATTTAAAATGGAATAGATAAGTTGCTCGTTTTAATAGTTAAAAATATATAAAAACTTTTATGTTTAGCCACTATTCCTATTTTAAATGGAACCCATTTTATTTTTACTTTTCTGTTACTTATATAATAACAACTATGTTCCCTTACAATTTCCATACAGTTCATTTACGTAAAAACTTAACCCCTTTGGTGCCAGAAATTTTAAAACAATTAATAAATAGCTACTACGGTTATTTTAATTCCATTACAAAAAACTACAACTTCACCAGAAATCAGAACAAGTCGTGCCGATCCTTTCGTGATAACAATTTCAGATCTTAAATTGTTAATTATAGACAGACAGAAGTAACAATTTCTCCATAATAAGGGCTCAGTGACCACTTAATATTACTACTATAGTTTCCATAAATAAAATCTATTCCCTAAAATATTTAATAAGTCCATATATGTTGACTCTTATCCAAACAGTGGGAGGTATCATTAGACAGTCATACATCAAGTTATCGTTACACAAAATGCCTTGCTAGCAATTCATTACTTAGATATTAATGATAAGGTCGAAGGTAACTTAAAGGCGGCATATCAAAGAGCTGAATGGTATAATTTATATAGTAATGTTACAGGATTGCGCTGACTGTCTATGATATATCGTAGTGGGTTAGAATCGACCCCACAGGGAGTTTAGTCTAATAGATTTGTAACTATTCAGACGACATTATTTAGATTGGATATACTTTTACCGTTTTCGAATGATTAATTGTGATATGATTAATTTGTATATAATTAGATATTAATACGTATTATCGTATAATTAGTGCTTTGGCTAAAGAAGATGGCTCTCTTTTTTCGTGGGTGTTGTCAAACACATTGTACACTCTGGTGTCTAGAGTTTTACGGAACCGCATTTAAGCATCTAACATAATTATTTTAATGACCACCAGGTGGCAGATGCGACCTATGGCATAGCATTCTTCAGAATTAACAGACAATCAGGTGATTCAAGCCTAAAGAGAATGTTTTTACAACTTCATTTAAACTGGAAACAATATACAAAGAATGCTTCCCGTGGGAACCGAACCTTTGTCCCCGGGTCTGCAATAGTTGGCACCTGCACCATAGTCACCACAGAGGCAATATAGAGAGGTGAATATGTTGTACATAAATATCACTACGCCTTTTTCCAGTAGGGGTGGACAGAGGCTTCGAATTTCCATTTATTACGATCCTTGCAGACTTCCCCCGCTTCCTCTACACTCATCACTCTCGTCATACATGCTCGAATACGTTGTGGTTTTTAATAATTTGTCACAATGTGTTGTAATCAAACAACACTAAGACACTGCACAAATTTCGCAATGGGACCTTTCCATCTTTTACCCGTCAGAAGAAGGGTTATGTTTTTTATTTCACATCGCGTCAGTACATTTTTTTAATTTCACACACATTTACACAACACACTGAGCATATTCCTTCTAAGATTAGCTTTTTCGTACTTACATTGATCATAACAATATCAACTGTGTCTCCGATTACCAGATGGGTTGTGTTTTTACATAATATTAATACTTACAACCATGAATTATGAGTAATCACTCATTATATTCTTATACTGATTGATGCCTGTTGAAGTATAACGAACAATGATGACTGCGCTTTAATGATATTTTTAACCCAATTAATAATGATATTACAGACGTATCATTAATTCCAGTAAAAACTTCATCGCTCATATAAAAATCGAATGACAGTCATAAGAAAGTTCCACAGATATACATTACTGGAATAGACAGCATTTGAATTCATTCATGAATAATTTTTTATTCATGAATGAATATATATATATATAGATGAAAAAATTATTATAAATCAATTGCTGTTCGTTAGTCCCGCTAAAACTCGAGAACGGCTGGACCGATTTGGCTATTTTTGGTTTTGAATTATTTGTGGAAGTCCAGGGAAGGTTTAAAAGGTGAATATATTCGGAGGCGGTACAAGGTTTGCCGGGTCAGCTAGTACTTATTATTTATTTAGTTAACCACTAGGCTATATTATAGAGCGAGCTGGTATTGTAGTTTGACCGCAACCGCTGTACCGCGCCTTGGGTATGCGCGGGGAGATGGAGAGTGGATATGAGATTCGTAGTGCCAGACAGATATTTTAACAAGAAACAAAACAATAAAATTATAATAAAATACTAAATTGCACTACATGTATAGAAACAACATTGTAACTTTGTAGGCTGTAAGTGAAAAAAAATTAAATAAAAAATGTTTCCGTGAAAAACATTGTGGCTACCATACGTAGGTATTATTACAAATTTATTTATTATTTATTTAATAAAACTTTATTGCTCCACAAAGTACACATATACTTATAACAATTGGCGGACTTAATGCTAAGAGCATTCTCTACTAGTCCCGTTGGGAGAAACAGAAAGATAGTTTGGCGCAAAAAAGTTAAGGGGGAAAAATTTATTACATAAAGAGCAAATTTTGTCACCAATTCTGTGCTTTACTCTGTTTTGCCTGACAAAGAGAATATAAAAAGTATTTTTTAAATGTTGAACTAGTACTATTTCCCTATATTGGTGTGAACATATAACAAGCAATCATAATTGCCACTTCTAGTACATTTAACTGCAATGGAGCAATACAAATTTTGATGTGTCCATAATTAAGACACTAACTTCAATTCATGTACCTAAAATATGTTAATTTTGATTTGATTTGTAATAAAACTACTTGACTACAGTCATTACTGACGATCAATGTAGTACCAATAACTCTTGTCTTAAGAGTTAAATTAGAATGAACTTAGTAGTTCGTTTCATTTGCTAATAAAAGTATGAATATTTTTTATAGATATTGATCCTTTCCTTCAACGAGATATGGTTGTAAGTTGCTTGTGAAAGATGAGCAAGTGCTTTTAGTGAAATGAGCTGTTTTATACCTTAATTAGTGAAGTAATGAACAGTAATGAAAAGAGATAACATGCGAAGTGGCTCGGACTAAGAATCTTGGTCATTAACATATTTATGTCTTACAGTAGTAAGGATGAGTGTTTGACGACGAATTATATGTATGTGTGCACTGATATCAGGTGCACATTCTCACGCTGTCGAATAAGAGATATCTCGAAAAATATTAAATGTCTATTGAAAACCTTGTTGTAATCATCAATAAAAATTTAGTCATTTCTTCTCTGGCGGCACAGACAATAAGCTTTTTTTTTTAAAAAAAAAATATAGATTTTGATAGAGATGAAGAATACAAATTTGTCGAAACACGACATATAAGTCGTGTGTTCTTAGAATTGGCTTCCAGTACTTACATTTTTTTTATACAATTAAGTAGGCAAACAGGCGTACGGCCCACCTGATGGTAAGTGGTTACCGTAGCCTATGATCGCCTGCAATACCGGAGATGTCACGAGTGCATTGCCGACCCTGAAGGAATTTACATAAACTTTATTTTCATTTTTTTTTCTACTTCTTATAAAGTAATCTCTAAATGGATCTCAGAACAGGGAAAACGTATGAAGACCTAGAAAGCGGTAGGAGCATTGTCTAGAAGAGGATCCGAAGACACCTCAAAGACAGGAGGACAAAGGTAGACCGAGCAGGAGAAATATTGTAGTAGAGAAGAGGCTAAGCCATAAAGGGTTGCTACAACCGTTTATAGCCCAGGAAATAAGTAGTAACAAAACCTTGATGAATTATTCTATTAAAATTTTTGAAAACGACTTATTTTAAATTTATAAGTAGTTCAAAATATACTATGAATAGAGGTACTTACATATGAGCAACTTAAAGGGAGCTATAATCTATCGTTAACAAACATAACTACACAAACATAAAATTTAGATAACTTCTAAAAACATAAAGTTGATGTTTAAGAGGTTCGAGCCCACCTAACGGTGAGATAACCAATAAATTACAGAATCTAGATCCTGAATACGTTACATAGATAGTACGAATCTAATAATGCTTGTCATCCATAGGACGTAGCAAAGCATAAAGATACGAAAAATTTATATGCGGCTGTATATTTTTTACCGCCTTCAAAAAAAAGGAGGTTATCAATTCGACCCGTATGTATGTAATATTTCCAAAAATGCCCAGTTTTTGGATATGTTAGTCTATATCAGCTTCTAAACACGTGTGCCAAATTTTAAAAGTGTATGTATGTATGTTTGTCCATGCATATCTCCGAAACTATAAGTCCGATTTAAATAATTCTTTTTTTGTTGAACTAGTTTTTAACCTATTTCGTTATACTGCTGGTCAAAGGTCGCATATCCTTCCAAATATTTGTGATCACGGACAACTTCAAGCACCGCTGGATGCCTTTCGGGTCGTAACTCAAACTACAATTATGTATTCCCTACATTTCGTTTTAAAGTATTAACAAAAAAATAATACAACCGGCCGTCCAAATGACCTGATAAATGAATGAAGAACTAATATTTACAAGTATAAAATTTGTCCTCTAGGCCCTAGATCTGGATGTCCTTGGTGGAGTCCTGCAGTAGTAGACTAACTGCGGCTGAGTAACACACCAGTAAAAATATCAATGTCATGTCAAAGAGCAAAACCGAAAAAGTAAAACGTTTCTTTCTCAGTAGTTCCTATGGTGCAATGTTCCGATGACAAACACCCACGGTATAACGAAATGTCCATTTGCAACTTTATGGTGGTCAGCAGCTGCATACATAATAGAAAACTAGAAACTTACGGAGCAGCCCTTAAATATTTTACCCTGTTATATTATTTGTTGTTATAGCATTCAGCCCTTCAGTGGAATCCGTTTTCCAAGGCATAGTCAAAAGAAATGGCAGTTGGGAGAATTATCGTTCGTCAAAAAAAGAAAATTATCTTTTCCCAAATTTATTATACTGCCTGTGACTGTCTTTTGTATTTTTCTTTAACTAAATAGTGTATTATTTAAATTATTTAAGGGCCAATTTTGGTACGAGGTCGTAAATCATTGAAATTTGTTTGAAAAATCCCGTTTTTAAAATGTATTCAACTACTCCTGTAACTTGTCCCGCTTTTCTATGCACGTTTTTTTACAAAGAATTAAGCTCCTTAATACTTCGCAACCGCCTTTGAAATTTTACTGACTTAACTGGATGGCTATTTTTGAAATCACTGTAAACCGGTGAGTCGAATGATAATCATTTGTCATTGGTCTTGGGTAATGAACAAATAATTAGGTACCTACTTGAAAATAGACCGCTTTTCACATACATGAAATCGACCTTATACAAATCAATTAATCAATCAGCTTGCAGAATTTTGTATCGGAGGTCAAATTGTTTTTCGGAGTTATATCACTTAGTTCCGGTATCTATTTGTTTTTAAATTCACCCTGCGTTAATTTTATACTTCGTTTGCTACAGTTCTTACTCGTATTCATCAATGAACATCTCCACACCGGAACAATGCATGTGGAGCGAGGATGTGCAGAGGTCGGCCCAAGGTTCGATCCCTGCCTTTTGTTCTTTGTAGGTTATGACCGCAATTATAACCAAGTGCTACAATGTTAGCATGACATTGTTTTTTCCTTTTTGTATAAGGTTTTTATCTAAGCCGTGTCTTATCAGTAGGAATATACTGATGGAACAGTTGAAAGAGACCGATGAGGGTGTTGCCTTTGAATTTAGCATAAATGAATGAATGAAAACTTATTTATTCAAGTGACCAGCACTCATTTGTTAGTAAACTTATGCTATGTTATTAATATTTTAATGAGTAATACGAAAACAAACTGGAAATTTTACTTTATTGCGGACGCCATTCCTGCACTAACTCCCCGGCTATTAGAGTTTGTTCTCATTATTACTACTGGTGTATGGTATTGTAATAACAATAAAGAGATATTAACCACAACAAAAAAAAAAAAGATTTTGCTTTTCGAATCTCACTCTCACACGTCTCTCGAATGTATTCACTATTCATGTTACGGCCGGCAGCCGACTGTCGATGTTGTTCTGGGGTCCTATTTTTGAATTTTATGACTCAAATTATGTCCAATGAAAATCGTTCGAAACGTCGTTAAACGAAAATTATTAAGACTCACCCATGTAGTGTAATTTGAGCCGTTATATTTGGAAAATGGTTTTAAAGCAAAAAGATCTTCAACAACAACCAAGAAAAATCATTGGCAATATTGAAATTAGAATAACAACAAAACGTTCCCATCATTACAGAATCGCAGAACAATTAGCCAAGCACATTGATATGCAATAAGGTCGAGAATAGGTTGAAGACAATCGCGAAAGTCAATGGGTATAGTATGGAAGGCGGTCCGAGCGTGCGTCCTACAAGTGACCTTCGCTCCCGACTTAGAGGTCGCGCCGGTGACCGGCCAGTATTTGCATGCAGACAAAGCCTACTCGATGAATAAAGAGCACTTGACGCACGACACCAAGTGAGCGCTAATATGCTGCTGTCACTTGACCAAATGGTTTTTCAAACACCTCGTGAAAGAAATGGGGCGAAAAATTGAAACAAGATACTTCGTACAGTCCTACTTACTGGTACCATTAATTATCTGGACTATTGCAAAGCAGATTTTCTGAAAACTTAGAACATTCCTTGACCTGACACTCATCATATACACTATTTGTTTATGAGTGCTTTGATGAAAACTTTGATTGTGTTCAATAAAACTAAATAAATAAATATATGGTTCTCTTTGTTGTAATAAGCTTTGTTTTATTCTTGGCACGGGTTATCCCCGACAATAAATATTGCATATCGAATTTTTGGCTTTGTAGAGCGTTACATAAATATTTTCTGTGTAACTAATATTGCTAGAAAATTAGCTAAAATGTAATTTACTTCTGCCTGCCGTAATGTCAATATATATTAATAAATTTTAAAACCTTATAAAATGAAACTCCATACTCGCGCGGATATTCATGTACTTTTTGAAAGCCTGTAAATATTGGGATTATCCATCCATATCCATACTAATATTATAAATGCGAAAGTCTGTCTGTCTTTCTGTCTGTCTGTCTGTTACGCTTTTACGGCCAAACCGCTGAACGGATTTTGATGAAATTTGGTATGAATATAGTTGAAGACTCGGAGTCAAACATAGGCTACTTTTTGACGCAAGCGGAGCTGCGGGACACAGCTAGTATTTTATAAGTCTAGTATTTTGTAAGTCGAACTATTTTCATTCGACATATATCAGTCATACATTTGAAATATAGGGTTTCAGAAAAATATGAAATCGAAGCAGCATTTTAAGCCCACTATTGTATATCGGCTGGTTTTATCATGCAAACGAACTCTGGTCCATTTCAGATGGCTCAAGAAACGACGGTACTCTTCGGGAAAACCGGACAACCTTGGAAATATTTAAATTTAAATTCATAGTCAAATGGAAAAATGTTTGAACTTTATTACTTTGGCAATAAGAGTGAACAACAATGACTACTCTCGTTTACTCTGTATAATGCTCTTATTACAAAACAGATTTTCTGAAAACTTAGAACAGTCCTTGACCTGTGAAAAATAATGATTTAAACTAGAATTTGAATGTCCTCATTATCATTTATTTCAACTTCAAAGAAAATGTACTTCAGATTTAGGTATTATATATCTGTCAATCAAACCATGGGACCTAACAGAAAGGAAAATAAAGAAGGGGGAGGGGGGCATTAATTAAAACACTGGAAAGATGCTAAAAAAAACTACTTTTTAAAGTATCGGACCCGATATCATCATTGTTGCGTTTAAATAAACCTAATAACGAACCAAATGGAAAAATTCTAACTAGACAGAGAGTGGAGAGCAACTGAAGACGGCATGAATTGTGTGTTCATGGTATCGCCAAATGCGGTCTCTGGAATGCTATTTTTGAAAAGTGTTACTCACGCAAAATCGGCGTGTAAAATAATTTTTGATCGATATCGAACTATTTTCATTCGACATATATATGATAAGTACATTTCAAAGACAGGGCTACTGGTAACACCTCACAAAGTCACGATCCTTAGCATAGAGAGAGATGATAAAGAAGTGTTTTCCAAGCAAAGTCTTGGGAGCTTAAGAGCCCTATTTTTAAAACCGGTGAGTTGTTCAAAATCGTTCGACTCACTGACGAATGAATGAAAATCATTCGATATCGATAGCCTTGGTGTCATCTCGTATCGGAGACCAAGATCCACCTTGAGTCGCCGCGCGTAGTAAGTACATTGACTGTCAAGCATAAATAACAAAATAATAATAGTGAGACATAAATTAAACAACAAAACGAACACGTGGCTCGGTCAATAGGTAGGCATGGCGTGCATTAAAGTTAGCATTTTATGCATTATGTAGCGTACTGCACTGTATGACCTTGCACCCGCGCTGGACCGGTATAGCGTGTGAGGAAATACTACTGAAGAGAGGGTTATTTATTTGAACTTTCTTGAATAAATAATGGATAAATAATGAATATGGACTGAACTTGGTGATCCTGTCATTAAATTTACAATATCTTATTTTGTACGCTTGTTCCACAATAAAGAATTAAATTGAATTAAAACTCTATTGTCCCACAAGTATAACAATTGGCGGATTTAATGCTAAGAGCATTCTGTGACCAGTCAACCATTGGGAGAAACAGAAAGATAGTTCGGCGCAAAAAAGTTATTTATTTATTTTATGTACAAATATACATTGAAAAATTAACATTAGGAAGTCATAGACAGTACAAGGGTTCTACTTATTTCTAAAGAAATTTCTTCCAGTCTTTTATTGTACAAAATACAATGTAATGGGTAGACATAATGCTGGAAGTTTATGGGAACGTTTTGTGGTATTTTGTTCTTGGGAGACTTGAAGATTTAAATTTTGGTCGTAAACTTTGTACAGCGGTCATGCCAATTTTTCAGTTACAAAAACTGCCCAAGCATATAATTCTCCTTGTTTTCTCCGTCTCGGAAAGCCAAGGCCATAAGCAAAGTTACCTTGTCTCCCCCGAGGGAGCCAACATGGGAGAGAATTTTACGAAACGAAATATTCATAGTAACAAAAATAAACAACAAGCTTGCCAAAAAACCTCTACAAACACTACACATGTAGTGGCCCGATTTCGTGATTAGGACGAGCAAAAAATATTAGTGTACAACTTCTAATAGCTAAGAATATTATTAAGTTGCCACTCTACTTGTATACCGACTCATGTGGCACTAGTAACCTGCGATCTTGCATAAACACTGTTTTATAATAACCCGACATTAGCGGTGATTCATGTTCTGAGAAATACACTGTCGTTTCGTATAAGATCTGTTTGATAATCTGGTAATGACTGTAGTATTTTGTATGTTTACTCTTGTATGCCTTTCGATGTGACGCGGCTTATATTCTCATAGTAAAAGTTGAATTCTTAACCCTTCATATTAACGTTATTTATGCTATGTTTACAGGCTTAAAAGAACTACAGATGCAGTATCACACACATTAAATGAAGTATCCAAGCTCTGCTTCCCTCGACTGTCACGTTTCACTCAAATATACCAACTCTATGACACCGCGACCAAATGCCGTTCCGGATTGCGGCGACACTCACACATAGGCATAGGCAACTATTTTTCATTTTCACTTTTGTTCTTTTATTTATTGTAAAAACAAAAAACCCGTAACTACAAGTACAGAGATTACTTATGAACAATACAAGCGCTAATTTCGCGCTGCTGGCACGTATTATCGGGTTGCCATAAACTAAGTACTTACTTATAAAGAGCTAGGTACTCGAGCGTGAGCCTGCACGTGCTAGGTAGCATATGTTACTTGTTTACCAAATAACTATGGGTCGCACTATGTTTTCAATATGCTATTCTTATTTCCAAGAGTGCAGTTGATGGTTTGCTATTTACGTACTAAGCTAAGGAACTATCATTTAAAATTATTAAACACAAATACCTACTTCAGCGTAATAATGGCCGATGGGGTATGAAGGTTCTCGAATGACGAATGAAGAATGAACGAATTGGGAAGCGTAAGGTTGGACTAACCTTTTAGATAATGAAGAACGTCACAGATAAACACGGGAAGCTGGTCACATAATTCTAGAAATCATTGAGACCTATGCCCAGCAAAGGAGACGGACTGTGGCTGAAATGATGATGAACATAAACATGGGAGTAACCCCACTCGACTCGACCCCAGCGACCCTTGCACCATGATTTCCTAATGTTAAGTTTCCGATGTATATCTCGGATTACGGTCTATGCATAAAGTATTTTTTATTTATTTATAAGTATAAACTACAAAAAGAACCCCAATTTCCTTTCAGGAAGCTAAACCCATTTACCCAGCATTGCCCAGCAATGGGTCTGCAGCCCACAATTTGCAGCTTGTCTAATCAGCAGCGCCGTGAACTGTAACAAGCGCCACTTACTAGCCAATTGGAAGCGCGCGGTAGCGCCCTCTGTAATTTGAATACCTCAATGAAGTGTTCGAGCGTTAATGTGCGAGTGAATTGATGAAGTGGAATATTAGGAGTTCTGTACGTATTATAATGTACTACATTAATAATATTTCTGGGGTAAAAAACTATTAAAAGGACTCCGAATACGAAAACTAAAGGGATTGTAAATTTTTTAAGGAGCAAGAAAAAACCTATTACAGATTGGAATGTATGACAAAATGTAGAAGACAACATTTTTTAGGAATCGGAATTGACAATAAATGGGGAAGGACTTTGTCTTCCAGTGAACATCTTGTAGTCGAGTAGGAAACACCAAATACTTTGAGGTATATGAGGACACTACTATCTACAGTTACAGTTTTTTCTCTAACAATGGGTGCTCTTGACTAATAATGATAAGATTTTGAATATGGTAACGTGAAACAAATGAAATAAATTTATTTGCAGGCAAACACTGGAAGACCCAAAAGCAGACTTTAGTCTGACAAGCCTGGAACCAGAACGTGAAGCCAACCTGAGAAGACAATCGGGAATATGGGAAGTAAACAATAAATTGAAAGAGAACAGAATGGATTATACCAAAGACCTACTTTTTATGGACTGTATAAAATTTGCGTGATCAACAGTATTGTTATCGCGTGCCCCGCCGCGACCTGTAGAGGAAGGTCGCGCGGACTGTGTCATACTTTAAGATTGTTTCTGTCGATAGATGCATAAAAAAAACAGGGCCCGTAGTTGACTACGGGCCCTGTTTTTTTTTATGCATGACTTTGAAGTCACAATTTGAAAACGATCGATATTCGAAAACAAAAAATGTATGGGATTGCCATTAGTCACGCTAAATGCTAATTCCGATGAATCGCGAACACGAATGTCGTTATAGTTTTTCATATGGTGACTTTAGCTAAGCCCAGGGGATCTATTTTTGAAATGAGTGCAATATTTTCATTCGCGTAAAAATTTGGCAACGCACTCTTGACTCCTTTGTTGCCAGCGTCTATAGGTTATGGTAAACAGTGATAGCACGCTGTTTGCCTACTCTGCTACTCTAGTTTTTTTAAAAAATATATCACTGGTAATCGGCGTCTGTAATATTTGTAAATTATTCGACGTTATCTTGAATCGAGCGGCCCTAAAAGCGGAAGTACTTGCAGAAAACAAATTAAAATAATTTGACTCATCAATTTTGAGTCAGTCAATGATTCCGGAATGCTATTTTTGAAATTGGTCTTCTTCTTTGCGAGTCGACTCTGGCTGTTATCAAACTTCAGAGGACCAAAACTCCGCCTCCGACAAGGCATTGTCGGTGGCTTCGTAGAGGTCCCTGAGCGTGCAGGTGGCTGGGCACGCAGGACAATAAGAAACTGATGAG
Organism: Euzophera pinguis; assembly: GCA_947363495.1. Lineage (NCBI taxonomy): Eukaryota > Metazoa > Arthropoda > Insecta > Lepidoptera > Pyralidae > Euzophera > Euzophera pinguis. The sequence goes on from OX376164.1 coordinate 5,157,970, forward strand.
CTGGAGACTTTCATTCGATTCAGTCTCAGATTTAAGGAATTGTTTTCGTGGTCTAGGGTCATAATAATTATACAGTCGTGAATAGAAGGAAAATGATGGCCGCCTGCGCGCGCGTGACCCAGCGCGACCTGTAGGGGAAGGTCGAACTTCTATTATGGCCCAAGTCATAAGAATAGAATACATTTTTGCTCATTAACCTATTTCATGTCTTATGGATTCGACAGGTTATCAAACTACAACGATTGTTATAATTGTCGATATAGGTATGATTAGTTAACAATCATATTATACAGATATAGGTACCTACTCTTGAATTGTATAGTATTATTGTAACTAGTTATTGAGCAAAATAAAAAAGCAAAAAGTGAGTAATAAAATGATTTTTGAAAATCGTTATTCACGTTAAAAATGCCGTCGGTTTGTGTACCTAAGTTGTACAGATAAATGTTTCATTGATTTATCAGTGTAAAATATAGTCAAAATCAATATTCAGATTATACAGATCACCCGTGGGCGGGAGCACCTGAATGTCAGCTTAAGCTGTTTGACTTAATACAGAGACGCGCTGTCAGAATTGCTGAAGATCCCGTGATTACAAGCGGTATTGAGCTTTTGAGTCTCAGGAGAGACTTCGCTTCCTTATGCGTGTTCTACCGCTTGTATAATAGGCTATGCTTGGAGGAATTGTTTGACATGATGCCAACAGCCACTTTTTACCATCGCATCTCTCGCAATCGTCAGGGATTTCATCTCCATATCTTGGATCTCATGTTATCGCATACAGTATGCTTCAATCGAAATTTTATTATGGAATGAACTCCCTGCCATGGTTTGCCCTAGTGACTATAACATGGGAGCCTTCAAAAAGGGAGTGGAAAACTTCCTTCAGGGTCGGCAACGCGCTCGTGACACCTCCAGTATTGCAGGCATTCATAGGATACCTACTTAATTGTATAATTTTTTTTATCGATTATGCCAATTTCTAATTGTGAAAATTTATCATTAATAATAGAACATCATTTGTTTATATCATCGTCATTTAGCGCAAATAAAAGGATAATAACTGCGCGTAGCCTGCTATGACCCACAGGCTAAGGTCGTGCCGCATCGTACTAATTGTGGTGCAAGTGATAAGATTTAGCGAGAATTTACTAGTATCCTTGCATCAGCAGAACATTTGCTCTCTATAATGTTTCTTTACAAATCATAGCGTGACACCGAAACACTACATATTCAAAAACTGATGATAATTAGTGATTTTTAAATAAATTTTATAATAAAATTTTGTCAACATCTACAGGGTTGATTAATAAAATGATAATAATTAATTACATTTCTCTGATTTTGAATAATTTTCAAAGGGGCCGGTAAAGATGTCAAAAAAAGGAAAGTTGACAGGTTTGCCTGGACATATAAATCTTTTATAAAGAGTTTATAAAAGTAAATCAGTAGGGGCTTGGTTCTTGTAAATTAGACCACACGGTTACTTCATAGAATCCCGCACTTATATAACGCCAGCAGTGTCAACTCAATGGGTCAGCTTCATGGCCTTTACCTACGTTATCACTGGGCTTGACAGGAAAATATTTTTCTTAAGTGGTAATCAGCACAATTACTATACCCTCATTGTACTTGAATCCACCCTTACGATCCACCAATGGATCCCAGGATTTATTTATTTATTTATTTATTTATTATGGGAACAACAAACAGTTACATAATATGCTTAAATACAAAGTTCTAATACAAGAATATGCTATTAATAATTATGCAACCCACTACGTTATTCACAAACTACATAAGTATGTATTATAACTATAGGTACCACTAGAGTGCAAATCATAATATAAAAAAGAAAACAACTGAAAATATAATACTTTAGCCGGAGTAATAACCATAGAAGAAAAACACAAACAGAAGGAAAGAAAGAACACAAACAAGTAGGAAAGGAGTTTAACGTAATACATATTTAAAATCATACTCGCTCAAAATCACACCAAGCAACTTTTTGTATTGACGCATTGAGTTTACAAACAAGTCTATTTTTGACTGAAATAATTTATTATGTGATTCAACTATACGATGAACCGGAGAACGATGTCCAGAATTAGTCCGACAAGTTGGCAGATAGAAAAGGGGTCGAGATCGTACTTCACGTCTATGAGCAGATCTTGGGACAAGGTAAGATAACTTATTTACAAGGTTACAGGAGTCAATATTACCATGAACGATATTATACAAAACAACAGCTTCCAAGTATTTACGCCTCGATTCGAGAGTCAGCATATTGTAGGTTTTAAGGAGCTGAGGATATTGGATGAACCGTCGATGAAATTCTTTTATTTCCTTTTCGATCTACCGGTGGATCCGTGAAAACTTTTATTTCCACTTAAATCCACAGGTGGGCTCGTACCCTCTTTCCACTTGAATCCACCAGTGGATCCCAGGAGACTTTTTTCTCCTCTTCGATCCGCCGCCTTCATTTACATAACAAATAGAGATATTCGTAATCAATAGCTTTTCTTCTTTCCTTGTCCCGTTGTTAGTGGTGCTCGTTAGTCGATTGGGACCCGCGTATCCGTAGCAAATACGCGTGTCAAGCGACGGCGTGACGCGACCACTATTGGATTGGTCGCCATTTAGTGGCATTTTCTATCTTGAGCTCCTCCGTGCTTCGGAAGGCACGTTAAAGCGTTGGTTCCGATTGTTGTCGATAGATAGCAGTCGTTAAGCTGTGTCGGATGCCTTGGGGCAGCCTGAAAGATTCTGACAGTGTTGGCCACTAACACACCTCGGGTCAAGTTCCTGTTGGTCTGGTTTCCCTGTAAAAAGGGTTACGGAGGTCAGACGGCATGATAATTTGTCACACGCAAAGATCAATCGAAGTCAACATCAAGCCCTGGATTTCATACATTTTCCCTATGCGAAGACCTTTGAATGCGATAGTATATCTACTTAATAAAGAATCGATTAATAAGTGTTTGAAATATTTCTAATTGGCCATATCTTAGCTGGAATGGTTACAATGTCGGAATACTTAGTTAATTTACTATTAAAACCACTCTCACCGTACTTAATAGCGTTTTCTATAAATTCTCTAGGCTTACGTTTCAATGTTATTTTAATCGTTCATTCCGGTCAGGGCCGAAATTAACTGCCTGCTGCCGAACCTGCGCGAAACCTTACGATATTTTCCTATTTTTCTTGTAGATGATATAACTAAAGAATTCCTATTTCTTAATTTTTATATCTCTATCGAATGATGGCGGTATGCACGAATAAAAGCATTACCAAGTGAGGTCGTCATTACTTATATACTTGTTATTTAAAGTTGAACAGTAGACTGCGAAGCCTTAGGGATAAGGAAACACAACCAGAATAAAGGCAAAAGAATCCCCGCGAGCGTACTAAAAATAGCAGAATAGCAGAAACAGAAAAGTAAAAAAAAAAAAAATGCTTTGATGAAAATGAGCACGAGTGAAATCGCGTAGGTATTATAGCTAGTAAGTTCACGTTTATGTCTAAAAGATACTTATCATATAATTAACAGGAGTGAAATGCAAGGACGTATAAAGTACATAGGACTGATACACCCGGTGCACCTGGCGGATGCAGGTACATATACTATGTAACGTTAGCAGGTTTAATCAACCAGATAAGATACTAAACAGATTTGTTAATGGCTTCATAACTGTATAACCTATCATTATTCATATCAACTTAAATTAGCTATCAAAGAGATAATACAAATTTCTATCAAGTTCAAATAGGTACATAGTTTTACGAAATTTTCGTCCACTATTTATAACGTGGAAAATTCGTGTCTCTTGATGATCTCTGCAAGGGAGGTTAGTTGGATTCCGACCCTCTGTCTTATTGTCCGTATGATTTTTAACTACTAGCTGTTACCCGCAGCTCCACCTACGTCAAATAGTAGCCTACGTTTGACCCCGGGTCTTCAACTATATTCATACCAAATTTCATCAAAATCCGTTCAGCGGTTTGGCCGTGAAAGCGTAACGGACAGATAGACAGACTTTCGCACTTATAATATTAGTATGGAAGTATGGATGAGTACTTTGAGTAGATACAGCGTAAAGAGGTAATTATGAACATACAAACTCACTTCAGCAATAACGATAAGCTAAAATAGACAAAAGTCAAGGTAACAAGGCATAGCAACTAGCGGTAAAGCCGGTAAGGCTAGGGTTGGACGCAAGTCATCTCTGGCCACATCGAGCAACGTAACAATAAAGCCGTTGAGCTAAGCCCACATTGGCGATAGCTCAATGCAGTTTACGATCTTCGCTCGTTACCCCGACATGTTTATTTGGACGCCCACACTGTGGCCCCACGCGTGGCTCGTGCCGGACGCTGGTGACGGGCACGAGCTGAAGCGGGAATGTTGAAAATTACAGTTTTTTTTTGAAATTTACACTTTAAAATGTTGTATATAAATAAGACGACAGAAAATTTATTTAATTATTTTAGAATATTGAGGATAACTAGTTAACAATACATTAGAGATTAATAGATAGTGAATTGGAATGATTTGTGTAAGTAGCTTTTCTTTTAACATAAGGGAAAATAAACTCCTCTGATCTAAAAATGCTAAATTTATCAAGGTAGAAGTATACCTACACTGTTGTACCGATAGAGCAAAGAGAATTCATAACACGCATAAACCGCTAAGCTCTCTACTTGGACCACAAGCAAACACTTTACACCTTTCCTACGTAGGAACTCGTAGATAGGATAAACAATGCTAATATAGTAATCTAAATTCATTCAGACAAGCACGATGTTTCTATTCCATCTATATAGATAATATACCATTGTAAGGTCAATGAGATCATGTATAAAGATTTTAGTTCAAATTCTTATTATCTCGTTGTTTTCAATAGCTCAATTTGGACCTCCCATAAAAGCCGTTGAAAGAGTGGTAAATAAAAAGACATCTTAATTGCAAAGTAATAGAGATCAATTTCATTTATGTTTTTGTCATTATGAAAATTTATGTAAATCATTTCCATTTTTGTCGATTTAAAATTTGCTCGATTTTACGATGATTGGTTATGGTTAGGTAAAGGTCAATGGAATGTTTGCATGGAGAGATTAATGAAAAATTTGGATATTTAGGGTTAGTTCTCACAATAACTATACTTTTATTTACCCCCTTATTCATAAAAAAAATACGAACATTCTTTAAGCCTAGTTTAACTAAAACATATTCTGTCTTGTTCTTTCTTGTCAATTTATTGTACTAATCACACTTTAGTTAACTGACAGAGCTGTTTTTGTGGTTTTCTTCTGGGTTGGGAGAGAGTAATACCATCGTCACGTAAAGAAGAAGACTAGGCTTCACGAACGTTTTTGATTTTTTATAAAGGGTTAGAATATATTCTAAATTCTAGTATACTAAGGCGCACTACCAGCTCTTAATATAGCAACATATTTACTCAACAAAAACATTTACTAAATAAACTTACTGTATTATTTCTAGTTGATCATGATTTATCTATCGATAGATAATTAAATGAAGCTGAAGAGAAGTTGAATATTCTGATTTTTAATCATTACATACATTACATCACATACATGTGTCTTTTTAACCGAATTCTTGATGTTAATAAAGCATTCTATCTATCTAAGAGAGCTTTCATTATCTCTGAAAAACTGGTTGTATTTGAAAATATTTTTAAATTTTATAGCTTCTTGAAGGGCATAGGCATATACAAATCACTGATAGGTGAAACCGAAAAGCACAGCTAATAATAATTAAAAAATTAGACATAGATACACTAGGTACTCGGGCTAAGCAATATTTTAAGATCATATATTTTTGTCGACAACTCCAAATAGGAATAATATAATTTAGCCAAGTCGAAAATTAAACAATTTGCATTAAATAGTTATAACTTATCGCCTTATCTTCATTATTTGATTCTTACATTGGAATTGACGACCGGTGGGCGTTGAGCCGATAGGAAATTTGAAGAACCTTTGATAATCTTGTATTAAAAGTATTTTAAAGCCTAATTACTTATTCAAACAAGATCCAATACGTAACTTACTAAATAAAGGTTATTAATTTTGATGACATTTTTGTACGGGCAAAAGAATACAAATAAAAAAAAACCTGTTAATTTCCATCTCAGATATAAAACGATAACGAAACCAGTTTTTGCCAGGATGAAAAGTAACCTATGTTCTTCTCAGTACTCTTCAATAATTATGTGTCTGCGAAATTTCTCAGCAAGATTGCTTTGGTAGATAAAGCGTTAAGAGATAACAAATTTATACAAACTTACGTTCGCTATTATAATAGGTATTTCTAGCTGACTCGACAAAGGTTGTCATGTCTTAACTATATTTTGTTTTTGTAAAAACCTTTTTACTATAACACTAGCTTTTTCCCGCAGCTTCGCCTGCGTCAAAAAGTAGCCTATGTTTGACCCCGGGTCTTCAACTATATTCATACCAAATTTCATCAAAATCCGTTCAGCGGTTTGGCCGTGAAAGCGTAACAGACAGACAGACAGAAAGATAGACAGACAGACTTTCGCATTTATAATATTAGTATGGATAGTATGGATACAAAAACACTCAAAGGCGATGATTGGTGCTGAAATCACCGGATTGTACAAAAAGATCTGTAAGTACAATAGAAGACAGACAAGGATTCTAACAGGAGCACTGACAGGACACTTTGAAAACCACAGTCACCTTTTTAAACTGAAACTTGTCGAAAGCCCTGAGTGTAGGGCATGTGCCGAGGCAGAGGAGTCCATAGGCCACATTTTGTGTCATTGTGACTCATTGGCTAGCAAGCGAATGGACCTTTTCGGAACAGCGTATCCGGAACTAGAGGACTACAAGCACTTCGCACCAGGTGATGTTCTGAAGCTCATGCAGTCCTTCTTCAGAAACCCTGCTGTGAGTGAGTAAGGCATGGGGTAAGTACAAAAGAACCCAGAGGTTCGACGTGCTTCCTTGGTATAGGACCCCCTTATGCATGATAAGATAAGATGGATACAAAAAAATAATTTGCGAAATGGTTTCAATCGTTCACGCCTGATGCGATGACAAAGGGAAATCTAGACTCATTTTTTAATAGGTAAGTATATAGAATTAGGATTGGTTATACTATAAATGGCGATTATTACTGGAATCAGCTAAATATTATATATAACTGCCTCCGTGGTCCAGTGGTTAATACTTTCGCCTTTGGCCCCGCGGGTGGTGGGTTCGATTCCCACCGAAAGCATACTTTGTTTAGTTGTTTCCAGTTTGGTTAGAACTTTGTAGGCTTGAATCACCTGATTGTCTGATAAAAAGATGATTCCGTGCTTGGAAAGGCACGTTAAGCCGTTGGTCCGGGCTGCCATTTGGTAGTCCGAACAACTCTGACACCAGGGTGTACATAGTCGATAGACAATGTAACCTACACGAAATGATGATGATGATGAGCTAAATTTTATGATGGTAGATACAATGTAATATTTTACAAAATTTGCTTAAGTACCAGATTATATGAAAACGAAACCAGTAAAAGATATTTACAAATAAAACTACACATTTCAATAAAACGTAGTCACGTCTAAAGTACGCATGCCTAAACAGGGGCGATAAGACCGATAAACCTTGTCATTAAACTATAATCCTTATAGCAGGGAAATTAAAGTTTATTGTAGCATGAAATAAGTGTACACTTATTACCTTTTTGTTTAGAGGACTAAGGTTAGTAAAGAGGTCACACGATAAGCGCGTTCGCTTCAACTGGAGGTCGCGAGGAAATCGAGAAAATATTTTCAGAAGTTTATTATGACCTTTGTTGTGTTACTAGAGTTTCCCTATAGCTTCATTCCTTTGATTTTGTCTACGGTCTGATAGTAACGTTTGGTTAAGGCATTTGTCATTAGATCCATGCTAAAAATCACCCGATAAATTGATGAGCAGTTGATTTGAGCCCTCTTTCTCCCTTTACTATCTTTTAAGGAATAAATTAATAATTCTGGAGCCCACTTTAAGCCCTATTTTTGAAATGTATTACACATAAAAGATTCGTTCGATATAGAACAAAAATTATTCGCCGGTTTTTGCGTGAGTCAAAAATAGCATTCCTGATTCAAAAGTCCTATACCCAAGTTTCATAAACTTTGACTAGTAAAGGTAACAAAGTAAGAGTTACTTGTACGTAAAACTTTTCATGTGTGTTATTATTAGTTTGGCCGTGTAGATATTTCTAAAAACATAGTCAATATGTAAACAGAGACAAGACAAAGAAACGAAACTATTGACAATCGCAACGCAATGTGACACTACTTGACATTCAACTTAGAGGGCATGAAACACCACAATTGTATGAAAAATAATATGATAGTAATAGCTCACATTATCCGATACAATTTTCCGATTAGTAACAGACACAGAAGTATGATGTAGAAGTGCCAGTTAAGATTTTAGTACACAGCAAACATCCGCATTATACTTCTACATCTTATTTCTGTGGTTACAGAGATCATCAGAACAGTTATTGACCTTAGAACAATGCCAATTATCACAGTGAAAGTGACAAAAGATAGTCAGCATGCTAGACATTAATCTTGGCTACAGGATGTCCACTGCTGCACATTGGACTCTGATAGGTTTTCAATAGATATGACCGATTTAAAGCTACCTGTATCTAACATCTTCTTGCTACCTTGCAGCACAAATTTCACATGGTGTGCGTGTGTGTGACGAGAATGATGAACATGGAGGAAGTGATAGAGGTATTTTAATATCGAAGAAAGGAGAATCTATAGACTTTACCCATTCATCAAGATGGCATATGTATATTTAAAATTTTTGTAAATAAATATTGACTACTGTTGGTTCTTTTTCGATTGAAATTGCAGTTTAGTAAGTATTATTACATAATTTTAATTATTTATTAAATTGAGAGTTAATGTCGCTTTATAATATTTACCAAAGTATCAAAGCTGTGCGCTACTAGTAATAATTTATTATTAATAAATTATTATTGACAGAAAGCATACAAACCATATATTTAAGCTATTCACACAAATAATATATTACACTTCTGGTGTTAAACATGTCGCAGCAAAAGTGACATATGACCTTAGTGTTACGTAACATTAGGTGTCACGTTTGACCCTATCAACCATTCTCACAGTACAGTCGAGAGGAAAAGCTTGTTCGTAAAATAATTGTGTATATCTAGACAAGATTTTATACAAAACAAAATGTACAATAAACATAGCCACAAAAGGAACACATAGTTAGTTATTAATTATTAATTATAGCAGTAATTAGCATTTATTTTCTCAAAACAAAAGGTGGAAGCGTGGTGAGGACGTCTCTCTTTAATACGCACTAAACCAAGTGGCAGTGACGTCACGACGACATACACCCATATGTGCGACCTTTTCTTGTTTTTGACAGTTTTCCTTCCACCGAATTCCAAAGGCTTATTTATAACTTTTTTAAACGGATTACAAGAAATCTTATTTTGGTTTCTGGTACTGATATTCTTGATATGAATGATATATAAATAATTTTAGTAGAAATAGCCTATTCACTTTTAGCATTGATGGTGTGCGTGTACTACAGATATGTCATAAATGTTAAGTAGACCACTCGTGCGTTGCCAATTTGAATTTTCATTTCGATGCCGTTGACATGATATTTATATGCGTTGGTTGCAAAATATTGTAATGAATTATAGTATAACATGTGATTTTTTTTATAATTTTAGCCTCTAAAGTGGAAAGCATGCAGGTAATTTTACGTTAAATTTTAATGTTCTAGTCGCATTTAGAAATAAACAAAAAAATTTAGGATCAAAATCAATGATAGCAAATTATAATACAGAAGATTGCATTAAGTTGATTAAGTATATTATTTCCTTGCTTATTTTGGAGGATTTTTTGTGAACTAACATTATAAGTATAAAGTAGGTAATAAAATGTATTTTATTGCTTAATATGTTTAACTGTTAAAGCAGAAATGGGTAACTTTACACGTTAAAAAAACGAACAGTATTTTTAAATAAAAAGTGCGTTTTTTTTTTTCAAGTTAATTGGACAGCAAAATTTGCCGCGCAAACTTCAATCAACATGTCCGCCAACGAATCAGGGTTAGAATGTAGCATGAGCGCTAATACGCCGCATGCCGATAAGAAATGCCGACAGTCAAGTGTTTGTGGTGAAAACGCAACATTCCGAGCGCTTGCGTTCGGTGTTACGCATGTGAGGTGTTTACCAAACAGTTTTATTAGGTTCAAGAATGGTATTTTGTAGTTCTATTTGTACTAAGGTTTGGTAGAGGTTACTGAAATGTCTTAGTAGTATCGTAGAAATACCTTTTTGGTACAATAAATATAGTTGGGATGCTATTTGTTTAGGTAAGTAAAATTATTTATTTCAGAAAAATACAAAAAAATTTGTTGACACGGTTCTCAAAACAGGTCTCTTTACCATTATGCCGTAATAAGAGCAAGTTTTTATTATTTTTTTATTATTTCTTTATTTTATCAAAGTAATAGAATAATGCTAGAAGAAACCATTCTTTACCAGATCCTCATCATACCGTAACAGGCAGAAAATAACATAAATCTCAGAATATAATTTAATACTCGCTAATATAAATGTACCGTGATTTCGCGATCATCTAATCCACAAGTCCGTGTAATATATCATTTTCCTTTCACCCATTAAGATATAACGCAGCGTTTTCATGTCTAAATTAAAGTAGTAGGGAAAGTGTTGTCCAACGGGAGCATGGATGCTATTAACTATGCCACTTGATTTATTCTGTGACCCTTATTTAATTACTCCCATTAATTTCCCATCAACTGCACCGAGACAGGCAATTATTGGCATGGCACTAAGTATAAAACCATTGACGGATACAATTTAAGCCAACCAACCAACGATGCGACGATGTCCTCGGTTTTCCGGCCTAAAAATGTATGTATTAGGGCCGTAGCACAACTATCGTCTATTGACCGCGAAGCTCAATGGCTGTATAAGTTCTTTTTTTGTGTTTAAGACATAGACACAAAAATTGGAAATTAATACCTCGCAGGATATCATATCAAAGATGATAACGTATTGATGTTTTCGCGTTTGTTACACGTTAAATTAAACTATACATAAATCAGTCTACCTGTGACAATGTACGCTGTAAAGTGTTTAAAACGGTGATATAAATAATAAACGAGATAAAGACCATATTAAAATAGTTTGATTTAATGATATCTTTTTTTATTTGTTTGGAGAATTAAGTGAAAAATGTACCGATCCCATCTCGGTGTTGAAATCATTGTGGTTGACAAACTACGGCTCTGTATTCTAACCTTGCAAACATGATGATGTTATGACAAACAGTTATTTGTCAGGCCCATAAAATTAATAGTGGCTCTATATTTTTATGACATATAGCCTGTGAAAAAGATAAATGAACACCAAATTAAGTTGTTCGGGTATTGTTTTGATCTCATGTTTGAACCTTTCTCATACGTGTGTGTTCTCGTATATATGTGAAGTGAGGCGTAAGTTCGAAGTAGAAGATATACTGAATTTATGATTTTAATAAAATTTAAAATATTCTACACTTACTGGCTTATGAAATATTACAACTTGTATTTCAGAAAAATAATAAACACTACTTTTTCATTTTCAAATAGTGATTTAATAAAATTCATACAATAAATTAGATGCATACAAATCATCGTTAATTTCAATTGCTGCTTGAGCCAAAGGTTGGCTAAGTTACAAATATCCGAGTGTCACATTTTCACTCAGTATTTTTAGAGACCGATTTTGGACATTTACATCGCAATAAAAAGCCATGTAAATTACCATAGATTTGTAGTGTGACATTTTATTGTATATCTAATTTACGTGCGACAAGTCGACTTTTATAACGCGTCAGACATGTTTACTTAGATGCTAATGAATTTGTTCAACCACGGTTATAATTTGTTCGACGGAAACTATCAGTGGCAGGACGCATAAACTATATTTTAATAGTCCCTTCGACATGAATGCAGATCTCTCGTAGTCAGAACTCGGGCTCGATGGAGAAGGTTTTCCGGGTGGAAATGCGTTTTATTTTAATATGTATGTGTCATTATTACCCATAGAAGCAATCTCGTTTATTTTACAGTGATTACCGGAATCATAAATTTGACTTGTAGCTATTAATTTGCTTTGGAGTAAGACGAAAGATTAGAGATAATTGATGTCACAGTCTCCGATGGACAGTAAAATTATTATTTATTTATTTATTTAATCAAAACTTAATTCTATCATACCAGAAAAAACCAATTCGATAGAATAACCAAAATACATAATATTATACATATCAAAATCCTAATCTTGACATAACACATTTAGCGACATGATTGTGAACTCGCTCAAAGAACAAGAAAATATCAATTTTTTTAGCAATCTGATTTAGTGCGCGAAGTGCTCGTGTCAGAAAATGGATTTAAAAAAATCAATTGGACAGAGTTTTCTTAGGTATGAAACTATTACAGGAATAACTTATATGTAAATACATGAGCAAATGGTTAGAGCAAACATTGGTCTCTTATAAAAGACCGTGCGATGTAGAGAAAGAAATGCAGGAAAGTGTACCCTGCAGTCTGATGCAACCAAATGAAGATACGGGGAAAAATGCTTAGATGCTTAGAGAGAGAGATTTCTCTATTCCCATGTCTAGCATAGGTATTTTGTTGTTTCTAGTTTCGTTTGGACGTCAGACAGGCTTGAATTATCTCGTTGTTTGATTTGATAGTTAATAAAGATATTACGTGCTTTGGAAGGCCGCGTCAAGTCGTTGGTCCTAGCTAGGATAGGTCTAGGGTAGTAGACGGGGTCTTAGTTAGGTTCAATTGATTTTTTAATGCACACTTTCTTGATTTAGATGAATAAGTAGTGGTCGGAGATGCCAGGAGAACAGAGTTAGTTGGGGGTTCTCGGCAGCCTTTGTGAATGCGGGGATGTTCAGTCCATGACGCATCTGCTGGACTCCTGAACGTATGATGATCTTTTAGCTAACGAAAGAGCGGTAAGCGTGCCCACTTATTGCTCTAGCCAAATTTGACAAGTTAGCCATTTCGACTAAACAAAGAAGAAGAGGAATTAATAAGTAAAGTCGTGATCTTCACAACTTAGTAAACACACCTTATAGAACATACATCTGAACATAGACCTCATTGATATCCAGAGTGACCGGTTGGAAGCGACCTGGTTGCAACAGCTCGAGTTAATTTTAATTAAATCCTTACGCCCACTATTAATTAACAGCATGGTTTGTTCCTGTCAGGACTCACGGAGCTCCAAGAATTGTGTTCCGACAATTTGCTGATAAGACAACTGTGAGAGTAACTTAGGTTATAAATAAATGAGTTAAGCTAAGAATCTTTTGTGGTAATGGACTTTTAAGTAAGACTTCTGCGATTGATTTTTAATTTAGTAATGCAGTAATCTAGCTTCGTGCGGCTCTAGATTTGTTTATTCAAAGTCATAGGACTCAGTAAGTACTGACAAATGTATTAGAATAGCTGTAACTATTAAAAGCAGTAAGTAATTTATAATATTCTACTAAGACCGATCTCATAAATTCTTATTTGAATTTAGAATAAGCATTCTTAAGCCACAGGTCAGTGTCGGCTAGCCAAGTGTCACAACCGGTCTCTTCGTTACCCGATCGCACCCGATTACCCGTCAATTAGGCCCATTGTCGCACTTGCTCCATAAATATCCGAACGTCACTCCAGTTAAATCCTGTTTAATCCAGTTTCGTAAGTCCTGTCGACGCTAAATTGACATGTAATGCCCTTATACGACTCGTCAGTAGTCGCACATTCGATAGCCAATGAAATTAGTCGATTTAATTTCGAAAATGGAATGTTAGTAGATTTTGTTAATATCACGCATGCGCTAGGTGCCATATCAGGGTCTTGAACTTTTAAAGACCGGTATAGTCAATTAGAAATTAATTTAATCCAGTAGAAAATTAAAATTTTAAATCATATGTTTAGTTACGCGCAATTTTTTGCGAACTCATTTATTGCTGTCGAATGGGAAAACTAGAATCGAATTATATATTATTATTACTAGCAGAGCTTTAAACTTCCCAGATAATTTAAGCTAAGTCCTCTAATGCTTTCGTACACGATTTTCTTCGTATCTTTTTAACTCTTATTAAAATTCGTATAAGAAATTTTCCAGTCGGTTTTCTCTCTAAGTAAGTATTGTAATAGTTCTATTAATAATGGAACAACAAGAAATAGTTCTACCTCGTAGTCTCGTTAATAGGACAAAATCCTGGTACTCGGAAAAAGCAGGGAAAACAATATTATCAGAAAAAAATATTCTATTTAAATAAAGGAGAAAACGATGGGTCAGAGGGAAATAAGTACTCCAACTATATTTGTTTTCTAATTATTTTTTTTATATGTTTCAGAAAAGCTAGTTATCATCATCATCATTCCGTGTAACTTATATTGTCTATCGGCCATGTACGCCCTGGTATCAGAGTTGTGCGAAACCGCCTCTCGGTTCCTACTTATATGAAGGTTTTACGTTTATCTCTTGATAAACACATTTTCTGTTTAAGAAAATTTTAAGGAGCAATGGAATCAGACCAACGATTTTATCGGCATAATCTTTTAAGCTTTGAAACGATAGCAACAGCCCATTAAAGATTTGTCGGTAGACACTGTTATAATTGGCCTGTCAAATTATTAACTTCACTCCCTTTCACTGGATGGACAGATTAAGAAGAGTACAGAAGTGTAACTATATACCTCAAGGGCGAATATTTTAAACACCGGCCAAATTTTACAGTGTGTTAAGTACGTGAAACTAAAACACTTTGAATATTGTCAATTAAAAGCTTGGACTAACCTGCTATCAGTGACGTGCATCCCATAAAGTCACTACGATGTTGTCTACCCTGTGTTTCCTTAAGGTAATTTATTGGGTTCCGTATTTCATTTTCAATAAACACTGTTAATTAAGATGCCCCAGAATTTGTCTTCAACTAAGCAGATTCGATTTTGTCTACCCTGGGCAAAAATTATGCGCACGTCACTGCCTGCTATCGTGCCCTTGCAGCTTGTAGGCGGGCTGATTTGGCTGTGGCCTCCGACTCGGTCGTGGATGTTGCGTCTTACTGGGCCAAATTAGTGTGTTTCGTGCCATTGATACGAAAGAAGAAGAAGGTACAGACTTTAAGACTTAAGTTGACGCTTTATGGATACCTAGTACATTCAAAGAATATATCCATATCCATCCATACTCATATTATAAATGCGAAAGTCTGTCTGTCCGTCTGTCTGTTTATCTGTTAAGCTTTCACGGCCAAACCGCTGAACGGATTTTGATGAAATTTGGTACGAATATAGATAATACTTTTTGACGCAGGCGGAGCTGCGGGAAACAGCTAGTGACACATAAAGTAATATGAAAATGGCAATTTTGCGTACTTCAAATACTTTCCGTCTGTAAAGAGTCTTGAACTGTGTGAACTATCTTTCAAAAGACAAGTTCGTTTGTAGGTACCTAACGAATTCCCTGAATTTTCCTGTCTTACTCATGAATCACATCTAGCAATCAAATCGAATTGTTTCAACTAGATTTACAATTTTATGAAGGGGATCGGTTAAGTGTATTTAAGTAAAAAACCTGAACATGATCCTGCCATGGCTTACATGGAAGTCTTTAAACAGACTCCGGATTCTCGTAGGCCGAAGCAAGGAAAACATGTTCAGGTGTGGCTTCTGCTCGGAGGTGGCCTGCCAGTGCGGTGTCTCTCCGCCAAACCATGACGCATCTCCTGTCCTGTCCTGCGTGCCCAGCCACCTGTACGCTCAGGGACCTCTACGAAGCCACCGACAATGCCTTGTCGGTGGCGGGGTTTTGGTCCTCTAAACTTTGATAACAGCCAGAGTTGACTCGCACAGAAGAAGAAGAAGGACAAAAATACATATATATTAATCAAAATGTCACTCATTCTTACACTCAATAGATTTTATTTTATGATAAGTGTTCGTCACTGATTTTATTTTATTTTTGACCCGGACCTGTAATTTTAGCTTCAATGAGCTTAAAAATTTACAGCGGGAGTTCTTCACCGAAAGTCCAACAAAGTAATATTCACGTTTGACAAATTGGCACACGGTACCAAGTGACCCAACATTTGTAGTGTAGTCAAGAATGACAAGCCGACCTTAGGAAAGTCTCAGCTGTACTGCTCCACATACCGCCGGTCATTTACCCAGGTCACTGAGGTCGCAAGTCAGTGATATGCGACTGACTAGAATAGCAATTCGGTACAATTGAATTTATTTGCATTATATTGCAGAATTCTTTAGTTTGAATGACTTCAGACTGCTAATATAGGGAAATCATATTCCTGTACATTTTTTAGGTTTTATAAAGAAACCTTCAATAACTTTTGCGTCTGCGTCTTCCGAGTCGTCTATGGTGCAGGATGTGACAGAAGCGGGTTACGACAATAGGTGCGCCAAAGTTTGGGTAATCCAAAAGCCGCATTACTAATCATTAGAGAACTCCCATCTCTTCCACGTTTCCTGTCATCTTGCTACACTTCGGGTCACTGAGTAAGTAAGTATTGGCACATCCCGGACACTCCATACAACAGCGGCGAGCCCGAAACCATCGCATCGGCCGAGCGCCCTACATGACATCCTTGCATTGTTTTGCTCTCGATTTTTACTCCGCGGTGAGGTGCAAACTGTTTCGAGTCGGAAGGTGTGAGGGTTCGTTCTATACGTTAGTACTATTAATATTTTTGCGATATTAGCTCTGACAAAAACACAGTTTACTGTTCTAGATAGTATTGGTCACACCAGGTCAGGAAGGTCGCGTGTCAGTACTATGCAACTGTGTAGAATATCAATGATTCGCTTGTAGTGCACAAACAAGGGTCATTGAACTCCATTTCGGACGGCAAGGTTGACGAATGCTATCTTTGATAAGGCGGTTCGTTCAACTAAGATAACAAGTGGGAGATCAGGATTTGCATTTTAGCTTTTGTACTGGCAAAAAACTAACTTAAAAATAAAAATGCAAAGGATTATACTTAAGTGGAAAAGACAGTACAAGGGAGCTGCTTATTTCTAAAGAAATTTCTTCCAGCAGACCCAAGAGAGGAAAGAAAGGAAAAGTGAAGACTATACCTAATTACCAAGGTGCAAATTTAATAAAATCATTGTAATTTAAACATACTTAATTTAATACACAAAAACCATTATAATACATACTTAGTGAACTTTCATATAAAACATTACATATATATTAAACATATGTTTTTTTACAAAATGAAAAGTTTAGCTGATCCTTTTAAGATTTATTAAAAGAAAAGATAATATTGCCCCCGAAAACAGTTACATGGTAATATTGTAGTTTACAAACGAACGCAGATTTAACATCGCCGTGTACATTTTTCAGAATATTTTATTGACGTGTATTATTTAGTTAGGGTCGATTGACCGTGTAAACCACTTCGATATAAATTAATGAATGACGGTGTTTTTATAGACAAAATACTTAATTTGTTTCTGATCATTAATTTCGACAATCATTCAAAATGTATGTATGGATGCATGTATTGGATGATTTTCTATATAATATCTAAAAATTTGTCTAAAATTTTTAGTACTAAAATAGCAAATTTATGACGTAAAATAATTGCAGATAGGTACTTAATAAAAAAATATTAAATAAAAAATTCCCACGGGTGCTAAACTCGGGGCATCCACTAACATATAAATAAAACATCGTAATCATTAATTCAGTTGATTGATTTAGTCGTTCAAGTTCTTGCTACTTTTACAAATTTCGCATAACTACTTACATTAGTTTTTATGTATGATTGCCATTTCATCCATTTGTCAGACTTTGGTAATTTATAAAATAAAAATACGAGAATAATTTATATTTTGACCCTCTTCGCTAAATCACGAGTATACTTTTAGAAAGTTGTGAAATGTTTAACACTTACTAATATTTATATAAATTTATCGCAGATTCAAATCTCTTTGATGCCATTTCTTGATATTTTGGCAAATATTTTACGACCAGCCGCCTGCCTAACGTTAACCCGCACTCCGTCATTATGAGAAGTTATATTGGTGGGTAAAATTACATATTTTTTTTAACTCTACATGTATTCAGTCTCTACATTTCTTATCTATGGGAGAGTGCATCCTTAAGTTAGTGACTCTACATGTCAATGGTATACAAATTTATTTATCAATCCATGATATTTTAGTCTAGTTTAAAGTTAGATCGTCATTGGGCGCTGTTTTATTTACAATGCGCTTAAACTAAACACTTATTTTTTTATATATTTAATCTTAGTGTACAAAGTCGATTGACCATGTAACTCACTCGATATTAAGGAATGTTAAAAGCATTATCTAACAGTGAACTATACGGTACTAGCTATTTCCTGAAGCTCTGCCAGCGTCAAAAAGTAGCCTATGTTTGACCCCGGGTCTTATATATTCTTCTCAAATATCAACAAATCCGTTCAGCGGTGTGGCCGTGAAAGCGTAACAGACAGACAGGCTTATAATATTAGTATGGATTTTCATCAACTCATCTCCTTAAAAATGCGTCAAACACTACCATAACGTGAAACGCTGGTAATAGAAAGTATTTAAAGGCGCAATTACACGGCTACTGCCTGTGGCCTGCCCAATTCTATTGTAACCCGTAATGACGATGATTATCATCACACGAGACAGCTTTTGCTTTATCTCTTTACTCTGTTCTAAAGAAAAATACCGATTTATGAACAGATAGATTCACATCTTTAAATAATTTCTACACTGAATACCAAGCGAATATTGTACATCTGTGACTAAAAATAGTGTAATTCACTATTAGTTAAACCTCTATAAATATTTGTAGGTCCCTATATAAAATGATTGAATTAATCAGATCTTTAAATTGTTAATAATAAATGAATGAACACTTTATTGCACCATTTACAAACAAAGAAAAGAAAGACATAGTTGAATAATCGAAGTGTTTGAATACTCTACATAATTATCAGTCTCATATTCTTGTTTCAGATTCAAATAGTAGATCCTCAAATTTGTATCCTCTATCTGAAAACAATTTTTTTTCTTAAAATTCATGACTCATAAAAACTCTGCGGAGAAACTGTAACAGCCACATTCGCCTAAAGGGTTACGTTCATACGAGTTCGTATGCAATTTCGTGTACAAGAGTTCATGTCCCTCATTATTTCGTGCGTGACCGGCGACAAGCAACTTCATGAAAAGTAATAATTGCCTTCACGTGACGCAACTTTGCTCCAAAAGCCGGTATATTGGGGCATTTATCATCCATTTTTGGATCTCTTTCGATATAACCTTCGATCAACTGGAGCATATTAAGTTCCGCCCGTCACCTGACTTTCGCTCCGATTTTTGCGACCTCGCCTTCTGCGTCACGAATCTTCGAAGATATTGACCGTATGAAGTGCCAACTTAAAAATAATTACATTTTATACTCACTCACACACAGGTTTTCTCCGTATGTGAAGTGGTAGACTGTAAGAAAATTCTTAAAAATAAATAAATACAATTCATCGTCCTCTGTTTAGATAGGATCATTGAGAAAGAACGTGCTTTTGTCAATGGATGGGATAGTGGTTCACGTGCTAAAGTGCTATTTTTGAGAGTTATGACTTATCGGTAAGTCCAATGATTGTCGTTCGACTTTATTTATTTATTTAACCTTCATTGTACAAATTACAATTTATACTATATAATGTATATTAATAATTTGATAATAGAAATTGTAGTAGCATTATAAAATTCTAATTAAATTGTATTGCACAAAAATAAGTCCTTAACTAGTGTGCTTAATTAACAGAAATATTTTTTGGTAGTAGCAATAAAGTAAGTACAAAATATCGTTATATTTTTACAAAATATGAAACATAATTACCATGCAAGGCTATAATTTACACTTCAAGTTGGCAACATTGATATGTTTATTGTCATTTACAGTAATTAAATCAAACAAGTTTAACAAGAGATTTAATGAAATCGAATCAGTTTCTGTAATAACAACAAAATAAGTGACATTCAAGGCAAAATCCGTATTCATATGGCAACTTACTCATATCTTATTTTCTTGCGTATAAAAGCTTTACTTAGATTCCATTAATAGACCAGATTCAAAAGTGCAGAAACTGACAATAGTTCGAGCAATTTTTTTTTTATTATTTCAATTCTATGCTCAGTTTTTGTATGTGTAAAATTTATCATAAGACAAAAACATTCGAACATAATACATCATATAGTAAAAGGCGGACTTATTTCTGAAAAGACCTCTTTCTACCTAGTGCGTGTTATGTAGAGTCTGTCTGTGTTGTCTCTAGTTAGTAATAACGATTTTCCACCACACCAAAAGAATTTGATGACAATCGTACAAATTCAAATCACGGTTGTTAAAATAACAGACAAAGATCAATTTGGTCATCTGATAAGGTTCTGAATACATTTTCTACTACAAATAGTAGGATTTTATGTCAAAAGCTATAAAATTTGTTACAGATAGATCGATAAGTGAGCTGGAAACGCAATAAAATTTACACAGGTCTTATGTGCCGTTAAATAAAAGGTAAATTGGTATTATTTCAAAATTAATTGTTGAGTGGAATAAACAAACTTAAAGAGATAAGCATGAAAAGTGAGCGTAAATAGATTTCTGCTATGCTTTCAAAATATCTACGAGTATGTTCTATTTAAGTACTGGGCAAACAAGCAAACGTGCCCGCCTGATGGAAAGCGGTTACCACAGTCTATGAATGCCTTCAACGTCAGAGGTCCTGACCCTGATAGATAGTTTTTAATCAGTTTATAACGTCAGAATAGTTATTTTGATCTTGAAAGAAGTTTTCTTCAAATATACAAAATTTTTAGGAGAGATGCGACAGCAAATATTGGATAAGATTTGTCGTGACCTCCACCTGCACCGAATCAAATTTCAATTTCCTTAAAAAACTAATCGTGGAACTTGTCCTACCAGTCGTGATGTCCATCTACTGCCCCAAACGTGACCGGCACCTGTCAATAGTTCAGAACGCGGAGAAATGTCGCATACGACAAAAAATAGTGAAAAAATGTAAAAAAACTAGCATTGCTTGCGACAAAAAATACGTGGGTTGTCGTGGATCAAGTTAATCCATTAAGATTCGATAGAGTTTCGGAAAGGAAATCAGTTGATTTCGGATTAAGTAAGTAAAACTTAAGTTTATATATATAAGTAGAGCGTTAGTTTTTTTTAAAATTATTACTTAGTATTAGTTAAGGTTAATTGAGTTTAAATTTTATAGATAATTTAAAAATGTTGTAAATCAAAGTCCTTTTAGTAAAAGTTTATTTGCTAAACATATTTTAGTTTTACAGAGTTTTGTATAACAGTATTGGATTTTAAACTGTAACAACGTTTCTTAAGCCCATGTTAACTAAAATTTGTTTTGTACCTCTTTTTTCTACCGATATTTAATACAAAAGAACAAAACAAAACACTATTTAGCGCACATGGACATATAAAACGATTCTTGTTACGACTGGTAAAAGTTTACATTAATTCTAGATGTTAATTAAATATTTTATTTGTACCGAGTTATTACCTTTACCTGACGTCAAAGATAATTATAATTGTTTGATTGTTCATGAGCTTTAGTAATTAAATTATATAAGTATTTAATTACTTAGTCTAAAAAGGGCAAAATACTAAAACGGATAATTTTTAAATTAATAGACATTAATTTAATTTAAAACGCGAGCTTACTTGAATCTGTTAAGGAAATCTACTTTATAATGATGATCTGGAAAATAACAGAGAACTACCTATTGTTCTCCCAACGAAAAATAAATTGAGTAAGAGTAGTGTGAAATTATACAGTTATACAAAAATATATATATATATACATCATTATGACCTGAATCAGGTAAAGAAGTACATTTCAAATATAGATAAATATATATATATATAAATGTAGTTTATTCAAAAAGGACAAATTCCTACAACGCAGTCAAGCACAACCTTTTACAAAGAAACAAAATCCAAACGCCCGAAAAATAAAACGCACACACCTTGCACTGTGACCAATTCACTGGTATTTTTGTGAAAAACTTGACGATGACTACACAGTTCCCAAATTCACCTGTTGAATATCAATGTCACGTGACCTTTTTTAAGAATTATTTTTTTCAAATAAAGTGTAGTGTGGTTTCATTAACCCCCTGAAATTGGGAGATGTTGGGGTGTTAAATTGAGTTGATCATTTTTCACTGACACGTAAAATTGTCACTGCGATCAGTTCTATTTTTAAAAAGTATTACTTGCTCAAAATGGGCGAGTCGAAACAAAATCTTATTTAAATTTCTAATATCCTGTATAAAAATTTATTATTTTTATTAATTATTATTTTGTATTGTTGTAGTGTGTAAGAAAGTGTAAATAAATAAAATCATTCGACGTACGAGTTTTACGGTGAGGTCAAATAATCATTGCTTGATTTTTATTTTATCACATGCATATGTGTGCATCTATAAAATACTCCTGCCTACTTTCTAGCGACATCTGGCGCCTACGCCAAACAACGGCTATTAGTACAAATTGGTTTTTAACACCTACCATATCTGTAATTAACTCATTGCATACTAAGTGGGCTGCCTGTTACGGAATTTTCGAGATATAGTATAACAATGTTATTTATATCCAAACATTTAAATTTTTATCAAAAAATATCTTAGAGTTGATATAAGAATTAATGACAGTCTTATTATTGTGGTTTAAATAGTTACATATAAATGACTAGCTGTTTCCCGCAGCTCCGCCAGCACAAAAAGTAGCCTTCTTATGTTGGTCTTGAACTATATTTACCAATTTTTTAATTTTTTTATTGGTTTTACCAATCCTAGATATTATTCTTCCTGTCATCACTGCTATAATTAATAACTCCCTAACTTCTGGCACTTTTCCCACAGCTTGGAAGAATGCAAATATTACACCACTTCCCAAAAAATCGAACCCAACATTAATTACTGATTTCCGTCCTATTTCTATTCTCCCTTTCCTCTCGAAAATCCTTGAACGTGTTGTTCAGCAGCAACTTCAAAACTTTCTTTCCTCGAACAACCTACTTAACCCATTACAATCTGGATTTCGACAGGGCCATGGCACGACTACGGCTCTCATTAAGGTCACTGATGATATTCGCTCCGGCATGGATAAACAGTTGATCACTCTTATTTCACTTTTAGATTTTAGCAACGCGTTCAACACTGTTGATTACGATATACTTCTGGCTGTGATGCGTTCTCTCAACATATCTCCGACGGCAATCGACTGGTTTCATTCTTACCTGTATGGACGACAGCAGCGGGTACATATTGAGGATTCATTCTCTTCCTGGTGTGATATCGCTGCTGGCGTTCCGCAAGGTGGCGTCTTATCTCCATTGCTGTTTGCTCTTTTCATCAATTCCATCACCCTTAATCTTCAATGTTCCTACCACCTTTACGCGGACGATTTACAAATATACACGCAAGCTGATGCAGAAAACTTTGCAACAGCCGTTCACACTACTAATGATGATCTAAGTGCAATATCGGTTTGGAGCAGATCGTACGGCCTTATCATAAATCCCCTTAAAACACAAGTTTGCATTATCGGTAGCTCTCGACTAATCTGCAAAATTAATGTAACAGACCTCCCGAAAGTCTCGTTCGATGGTACGGTGATCCCTTTTAGTGCTTGCGTGAAAAATCTTGGTGTCCTAATGGACAACTCCCTTACTTGGACTCCGCAAGTTGCCGAAGTCAGTAGAAAAATGTTTGCAGCTGTAGGATCACTAAAACGACTAAAAAATTTTTTGCCGTTTCAAACGAAAATTACGCTTGTACAGTCACTACTATTTCCCATTCTTGATTACGCGGATACCTGTTATTTGGACCTAACTCAGGAGCAATTAAACAAACTTGAGCGTCTCCAAAACCTTTGTATCAGATTTATTTACGGTCTTCGTAAATATGATCATGTCTCTGAATTTCGCAATCAACTCAAGTGGCTCCCAATCCGACGTCGCCGTGATTGGCATATCCTTTCCATGCTTTATTCTATTCTTTTTATTCCCACTTATCCACAATATCTGAAAGAACGGTTTGTGTTTCACAATCAACACCATGATCGACTTCGCAGTGCACATAATCTCCGATTGGATACACCCGTACATTCTTCCGAATTTTACACCAAGTCGTTTACTGTCCAAGCTGTACGTCTGTGGAACTCCTTGCCGGTATCTATTAGACATGCCCAAACACTCTCCAGCTTCAAGACACAAGTGAAAGACCATTATCTTTCTATCACCTAAACCTCTTCCCGAGAAAATCTTTTCGTCTGCTGTTCGTATATAACCCGCCATAGTTGTAATTTTAACATTTATTGATACGCTTAAAATAAGTATGTATATTTATTTACATTGTGTAATGTATGCGTATATGTGCACCACATATATTTACATAGGTATATTTTTTTTTGTATGTGCTGCATAGGTACGTTATGCTTTTATGTTTCACTTTTTCCCAATTGTAAATTTGCGCCTACCTTCTTGTTTCATATCATGAAGTCCTACCTGTTGGTTGCCTGGAAGAAATTGCTCTAGCGATAAGGCCGCCTTTGTACCATAGATAATAATAATATTTATGTACTTTCTACAATTTGGTGCAATAAAGAGTTATTTATTTATTTTATTATTATTATATTCATATTAAATTTAATCAAAATCCCTTCAGCGGTTCGGCTGTGAAAGCATAACAGACAAACAGACAGACTATCGCATTTATAATATTACTATGGATATGGATTTCGATCTTGGCATTTTAAATAAACAAATGCTCTGCTCGTCATTTCACCAACCCGTGGTGTTAATAACATTTTGTAGTCACCAAGATCCGAGAGACAATCGCGCAGATTAAAATTAATAACCAAAGTACGAGGGTTATTTTTGAAAATGTTAAACCGGTCGGAATGAATAAGTCTATCAAATGAAGAACATTATTCAATTTCATTTAAATCGACCAAATTGTCGACCAGTGAAGTTTCAGAGCTAAAGTCATTCTACTAAATCTTTAGTTTCAAGTTTGTATATTTCTTTATTTGTTTTCTACATTAAAGCCGTTAGTCAATCAGAACCCAATCAAAGAATATTGGAGTTCCCACCAGGCATTTGTCACGTAGCAGTGCGGCGGACTTGCGGTCAGGTCAGACGATCCGGTCGGATGAACAGGACTTGACCTCCAGAGATATTCTGGACTACATTTACAAGGCGGTAAATCAATCTAAACCTACGACTATAGTTTGCATATAAATATAGGTAACTAATACACTACGGGTAATGTTCCTGTTGGTCTGGTTGTCCTGTAAAATTCAGGGTCAGACGGTATTCAATTTATTATAATAATCAGTACCGCCAAATCTAAGACTATGATACTGAATTCCCTAGGTTCTGAAGCGTAATCTAAGGACGCAATTGAAAATCACGCTCGGACGAAGAAGAAACCCAGAAATACTATATTGCACTGATTGATATTGTACAAAAAAAGTACTTGCAGATTCCTCAACACCACTGTAAACCATGTTACTTACCTAATATATTAAAGTAGTATAGTTAATCTATAACTTATGAAAAACTGAAGAATGAAGCCACCAGATGCTGAAAAAAGTTCTCTACTTCAGCATCTGGTGGCTTCATTCTTGAGAAAAATTACCGAATTCGTAAAATGTGTAAAAACCCAATGTTCCTGATGATGACGACAGCGTAGGGCTTTCGTCATGATCTAGGTCAATAGAATTAAGGAATCGAAATACCGCTGTGTGACGTGGTTAACCAAGAAAAAGAAAATATTTTCAAAAATATAATAGACAAAATATCCGTGCATACATCTTTAGTACCGAATCTGGTTCGATGTCGTGGTTCTTTCTGGTCAGACGACCTGTCCACCTGCTCAAGCGAAACGAATAACTCAAAAAAATCATTCGTGATCTCAAGTTACCGGTCGCAAGCACTTTTATTTATCTTTTTCTCCGATGCCATAGTTTTTATGTTCGGCGAGATAGTAATGAGTTTACAATGAACTCTTGGAATAGGTTTTTTCACTTTAAAAACGTTTGTGAATGAGTTTATTTTGATACAAATGGACAAAAAAAATCTATTTGTTGGCATCTTAGATAAGAATTAAAATTCGGCTTGAACTTGTGTTATTGGTTTCCGTACGCAAAGGAGATTCTTAGATGATTGTGATAATATGTCAATCTATTAAAAAATGTTAAGGGCATGTTGTTGTAAACAACCTCCGTACAAATAGCCTTTCAACTAAAAGATGCAAGTAGCCCAAAGGACAGTAAGTTATGTATAAGTAGCTGTTATAGTGAAAAAAATTGGACCTATAGGACTTCCGTGATACCAAGCTGAAATTGTAATGAAAGATTAATAAAAAATTTACCAACTAACAAGTCTGGAAGTTTTATTCTTCTATACTCATTCTGTTTTTAAAACGTTTTGTTTGTTTATTTGTTTTCAGATAAATAAAAAGTTTGCATTTATTATTTTCGTTTACAACGCTGACCATAATATCAAAATTACAATAATTTAAGACATTGTATAAATTTTAAGTTATGATACTACATGTAGTGTCACAGAATTCCTCAGGTCATATGGGAAGACGCGACCTCGCTCCTCGATCCTGCACTCCAATCACGTACTGGGCATCCGTGCAGTACAGTCTGTGACTGCCAATGTCGACGCATTCTGTTTCCTATGTTGTCTTTGTTATTATTTGCCTTTGCTTATATTTTTTTAAGTACCTAGCTATTCCGTGTTTCACTGCTGGGCAAAAGCCTCCCCTCTTTTGTTCCGCACATCTCTGTCCAGGGCCATTTCCTTAAAACTTTCTTTTTTTTGTTTTTTAATATTACTGTTTTTTTTTACAAATTTATTTATGTTATTAGCCAGCACGTGGGTTGAAATGTGGTGACTTTAGAATATTTACATATAAGATAGATGATAATTTCAGAGGATTTGAGTTGATTCCTTTTAACATAAACATTATATAGAGTATGGCGAATCTCAGAATAGGCTCTAGCTATTTTAATAAAATTTGGCATAAGTGGAGTCTGTGAATGATCAAATTAACTATAATAATAATATATACTCGTAATAACAATAAAGGCGTAGGGATGTGACGACCCCATCGCCCACTGGGTTCCCTTCCCAGTGCAGTCAGTCTCCGCAGGGCAGCTTGTGGCTAGCTGTTGATGAGTGGCGACACCGCGGACCTGAGTGCTCCCAGGGGAGGCTTCTGTCCCTCACCTCCGACCTTCTTTCGCCAAGGTGGGACTGGACGCCGATGAGGGACAGGACCCCTACCTCTGGCTTGCCTTAGCCGGCAGCGTGGAGTCGCAAGAGCTATATGCTCAAGGGTGGAAGTGTATTGTACGTAATGGCGTAATAACGGGAAACCAGCTCACGAGGAAACTTGCGATGGCGAAACCGGAGCCGCACCTCTCGTAACCCTTAGCCGCTCATTCCAATTGCCAACGCGGCGACTATTTGGGGGGCCCATTCACTTTATTGCACCAGGGAAATACAATAAAAATGTGTTTATTCTTCTCCACTAATGCATAAGGTAAAGTTTACATAACATCAATATACATATTATAAACTAAAATAATGACATTTATACAAAAATTCTTATTTATTTTACTATTATTATTTTCTTTTTTTATTTTCATGGCCTTTTCGAGGGCTCTGTTTCGTTAAATCGCTGATTTTATTCCTCTTAGTAAGAGGAATAAAATCAGCGATGAATGATTCATTCATTCAGTGATGAATGATGATGATTTCAGCGTGAAGTTCACGCGGAAAAAATGTTTTAGACGACATCTGTTTTGTATCGTAAGTTGTAGAAAATAAAGATGAATTTTGAATTAATTACTAACTATGATGGCGCAACAACCCAAAGTGAATCTTGGCTACCGAAGATCTTCTTCGACCAAGCGATTTCACGTTGCTTCCTCACCCTTCAGACTAGCTAGTCTGAGGCTTATAATTATGGTCCTAGATTTGATAGAACTGGTTATTACAATGGAGCGAATGCCGCCCAATCACTGCTACAGGGAAACCAGACCAAGAAAATATGACTTCATGGCATAATACAACAATTCCATCTATCCTACGTCACTTCTTCCCAACTATCGGCGTGAAGTAAAGAGCCATCCACTTCTTGTGTGTGGCTCTATATACGAGTATCATACTAGACTAGGCTTCGCTTTAATTCTTTAAAATTCGGGGTCTTATAAACGAGATTAGCCGCAGGGACATAAATGCAGGGATAAAAGACGGTCAGGGTCAATTTCGCAATATTATGCATAAGTAGGTAGGTTTTGAACTCGCGATGACATATTGATTTATGTTAGACGGATATTTCGGCAATTTTATCAGTGAATAAATAAAAGTTACTTGTCCCATTAATCTAATTTCTACTTGTTGACATTTCTATTCAACTTTTACCGGTCACGCCTTAATGTCCTTTTATTTTAAACTAGCTATTTCCCGCAGCTCCGCCTGTGTCAAAAAGTTATGCCTATGTTTGACCCCGGGTCTTCAACTATATTCATACCAAATTTCATCAAAATCCGTTCAGCGGTTTGGCCGTGAAAGTGTAACAGACAGACAGACTGAAAGACAGACAGACTTTCGCATTTATAATATTATAGTATATATAGTATGGATTGGTTTTGATATTTGGTGACCTTTGAACTTCACATTTTTTGCTAATTCTCTTGATGTCTAAATACTAATATTTAATAACAAGATTAATTCATTCGGATCGAGTGGGTTTAATGGCCAATCGACCTTGTACACCCAGTGATAAGATAAGAATGGCGTTACTGTAAATTTTTAAATTTTCTTTAGTAATATATTCCTTACTTTTATAACACCCACGTAAATGGAAGCAAAATGATAAACTATACAATATTTTTATTGAAATACTAAAGTAAAAAGTAACTTACAAGAGTAAGACTGGTGCTACTGTGGTTGTAAACTGATACCCAGTGGTTTGAACCCGCGACCGCCAAGTTATTTACACCGTGTATGGAAAATGTCATCACATGTCATAATTATTATATGTTCTCATACATTTAATCGTATACATACATTTATATTACACTAGCTGCTACCCGCAGCTCCGCCTGCGTCATAACGTAGCCTATGTTTGACACCGAATTTTCAACTATATTCATACCAAATTTCATAAAAAGACAGACAGACAGACTTTCGGATTTATAACATTTGTATGGATATGGAAATCACTATATGCGTTTTGATAATCCTTAAGTCCAAACAAAAGAAAACAGATTCATCCCGAGGGTTTTACGTGAACCTAATGAAATTGAAAAAAAAAAAAAAAAACAATAAAGAGATGGGTGACGCATACAACCTGATCAACAATATAATAAAACTCAAAATCGACAGAAGATTGCGAGACCATTGGATAAAAATGTGACCTCCTGCCCGAAACAAACATATGCCATGGCGCACACAACCATCCCG
The DNA here is from genome assembly GCA_947363495.1 of Euzophera pinguis. Taxonomy (NCBI): domain Eukaryota; kingdom Metazoa; phylum Arthropoda; class Insecta; order Lepidoptera; family Pyralidae; genus Euzophera; species Euzophera pinguis. The sequence goes on from OX376164.1 coordinate 5,187,658, forward strand.
ACAAAAACAAAATTGGCCTGTCTCTAAATGGAGACTTTTGCTGGCTTAACTCGAGACAATTTGATGATCATCATTCCGTAGGTTCAAACACCAAAAATGTCATTATAATATATGGCAATACCGGCCGTCCCACATCCGATACATTGTGATATTTGTATCCATTGTCTAAGGCGGCGCAGTGCACAGTGTCACTCCCGCGCATGCGTGGCCAATGAGGGACACGACCGTACCATTTCCGGGACACAGTCGCCATGTTAAAGGTATGATAATAAGAACGAAGTCGTAACTTTCATTGATAATAAGGCTTTTGAAGGACGATTCGTTTTATGTTTATCCTACAGCGTTTTAAGTATTTTTATATCTAATAAGCTATTGACTGACATACATTTAATTAATCTTTACCGAGGTTACACGCGGTTGTTTGGTTAGTTAAAAACTTCACGACAACTTCAAACCATAAAAAAAAACAGAAAGTTCTAACTCATGCATAATAAGTAAGACTAACATCTTCGTCATCTCTAACGTCAGCTTATTTCATTTTAGGGCCGAAATATCTGGTGCCATTTCGTCATACCGTTAGCCACGTCCTTACGTTACATTGATAATGTTATATACGCATGTCAATAGGTTGTGTTCTACGTTTAACTACTAGTATAGCATAGTTATTAATCTGTAATCTGTGGTTTGCCTATAAAGTACTACGTAATTGTATATTTATATTATGCTTATGTAAATAGAAAAATCATCATCATCCTAGCGTGTATTCCTAGTTGCGTCGTCAGCTTACGCTTCGGAGCCTAGGGTACGTTGTAAGTCATGATTCTAGATTTGTCGGAACTGGTTATTACAATGGAGCGACTGCCATCTGACCTGCGTAACCCTTTTTACAGGGAAACCAGACCAACAGGAATATGACCCGAGGTGTGTAAGTGCTATCAGAATTTTTCAGGCTGTCCTAAGGCATCTGACACAGCCTCACGACTGCTATCTATCGATAACAACCTAGACCAACGGCTCCGAGGCACGGAGGAGCTCAAGATAGAAAATGCCACTAAATGGCGACTAATCCAATTGAGGTCGCGTCACGTCGACGCTTGACACGCGCATTCGCTACGGATACGCGGGTCGCGTTCGACTAACGAGCTCCTCGTAAATAGATAAATATGTGACGTTATACCTTATTGGCTCCTCACAAAACCTTCCAGTTATAATAATAACCGCTCAAGTGCCAGTCGGACTCGCGTACGAAGGATTCCGTACTATTTATCTATAAAAACCACAAAATAAAATCACGTTTGTTAAATTGTAGCCCCTCAAATATTAATTTTATTTCCGTTTTACCCTTTAGATACGGAACCCTAAAAAAGAAGTTTATGGTAATTATACAATAGCACAGTGATAGGCTAATTTTGGTTCACACAGTTTACTTGTATAAATGAACGGCGTATTAATAATACCAATAATATGGCTAATTATATCCAATTACACGGACCTTTTGACACCTATACTTGTTACATACTTAATAGATGGTAACATTATGTGGTAAATGATGGTAAAATTAAAGTAAAAAATAAAATACCGATCTGGACATATATTTTTTGTCTCTTTCCAAATTTCGCATATTTCTGACAATTCCAATTTCTGTCAAATTTCTAGTACAGTCTACACAAACACATGCATATACATACAGACATGGAAACTATAAATATAATATGTAGAACAGAGCAATATTAAAAAGTATTTATTTTTATTAAAATTTTCAATGGATGCTAAATTGATGGGATGAAAAGGATGCGAATAAAAATTTCAAACAAGCTTAATTTTTTTTTCTGTTCGTTTCGTTTTTAACAGAAAAAATGGTAGCGGACAAGACTGATTTACTATAATAAACTCCATTCTTGACCCTTTATTCTGTGTATTAAATCTGTGTATTAAATAATATTATGGTCTCAATAAGTTAACCCTCAAATGCGGAAGCAGTTTTAAATAACCAGTTGAGCAGTTTGAGTAGCAGGCGACATTTTGTAGTTAAATAATTTCATTGGCGATAATTATCAATTTAGTGCTTTTTCAATGTGTTGATATTTGTGATTTTCAATAAGTACTGTCTCTTGTTAAATTATAGACTGAAGAAAAGATATGTTATCCGTCATTACGGGAAAAAAAATTATTAAATACCTACCTAGCCAGTAAGATAAATTTACTGAACTATTTTTACTACAACATTCAAAACACACTTAATGTGATAATATACGCCCCCAATAGGCGCAATTAAAACATTTGCTGCTGAGCCAAGTTATTGAAAAAAATATAAAAAAATAAAAAAATTATCAAATCAACAAAAACCAACCTTTCACAAATTTCCAAAGATATTCTTCTTCTGTCGTTATATTCCTCAGTTTGGCAACTAAAAATACAGCGGCAAAGTCACTAATCCACTTATCGCACTGTCCACTCACAGTTTCTTGCCAAAGAAAAATAAAAAATAAAATATATATCACGTTTACACTGTTATTGTCAAAAAGTCAAGCACACTATCAGACCAGTGTGTATTTGCATTCAGAACGCACACGTGGTTCTAGCATGTAGATATAGGCACCAATACAATACGACCTCAGCGCGCCAAACAGCCGGGCCGACTGAAACTCCGGAGAGCTAACTACCACACAAGCACCGCAACAGGTGAAAACGCAACTGTGTGCCGTTTTGAACTCGTACGCGACCCTAGTGTAGTGTGGAGGTTACTAAGGTGAACCACAGCCATGTATGTGTGAACCATTTACGTGTACGCAGATTTATTGCGCGCTCATATGTGTTCACAGGTGATCCGCAATTGTGTTAGTGTGTACTTACACGCGGTCACATGTCAAATGTTCATGTGTGTCGCCTACCTGTTGTGCCCCTGCAAGTTATCACTTTGTTCTTATTTTAGGGTTACAGAAAATTATATCTTATGGCCGTCCATTTCGCTTCTGGTTGGAAGTCAAAACAATACGTAACATGTTTGAAGGACAATGTCCAAATATTATTGTTTTGTTGTAAATGATGCCATTTGTTTCACGTACCAGTGTTTGGTTACGTGATTACATCGTGCATTTCTTCATATTAACGATGAAAGTCCAGTCCCGTATCGATATAATAAATCAATTTATGAATATACTATCGAATTTAGCGGATTTCCGCCAATAAAAAACAAATTAGTTTAAAGGATTGGTCGAAGATGCATAATTTTGTGATTAAATATTTATTGATAAACTACACCGCGAAAAATATGTGAGAACTATACCAAATGAAAATGTATGAATTCAATGATGATATCCATAAAAATATCGTAAACAAACAAAAAGATTTCGACTAACGTAAGGCTTTAATATATCAAGGCTGACCTGCATACATAAATGTATAAGTTACCAATTGATAATAAAATTCTCTCCTAAACATTCAAAAATATATATTTAACTAAACGCTATTTAGGTATATACTACTATTGTAAGTACCTACCTATATCATCACCACCGATTGCATGCCTAGCCGTATGACTTTGAACGAAGTTGAAGCCCCTGGGAATATTCATTTTGTTCTATCTAGAGGTATTAACTTCACCCTTTCGCTAACTTCTTCACACATTTTACATAATTAAAAAAAAAAAAAATTCATCACCACGCTGCTGATAAGTACAGTCTAGATATATATCCAAAGGGATTTCCAATTAGATGGGACATTGTATCACCTGATTCATCATCATCATTCATCATTTTAGCCGCAGTCAGTCCACTGTTGGACATAGGCCTCTCTCAATGATTTCCAAAATGATCGGTTGGCAGCAGTCTACATCCAGCGTTTGCCTGCGATCTTTTTCAGGTCATCTGACTATCTGGTACGCGGTCGCCATTCGAGAACCTTTCTGCCCCATCGGTCATCGGTTCTCCGCGCTATGTGCCCACTGCCGCTTCAAAGAACCAATCCGCTGGGCTATGTCGGTGACTATTCCTGATCCTACGGATCTCTTCATTTCTGATTTGATCTCGTAGGGAAACACCAAGCATCGCCCTCTCCATAGCTCTCTGGGCGACCTTGAGCTCTCTTATGAGGCCCATAGTCAAAGACCAAGTTTCGGACCCATATGTCATTACTGGTAACACACACTGGTCGAAGACCTTAGTAGACCTGATTGTCAGATGATAATGATGAATCCGTGCATGAAGGAAGGCACGCTAAGTTGGTCCCGGATGCCATTTGGCGGTCGTTAGGACACGTCAGAGGCCAAAAGGCAGTACCAGGGTATTCAGGGTTGATTGACCATGTAACCTACTCTATATGGATGAACCCAAAAGGAAAAATTCAAACGTTTAAAAGATTAAAAACGACCTTGTTCATCCAATAAAAACATCGTAAATAAATAATGACACGTGTAATATCAATGAGCTAGGTGATGTGATACTATCATAAATAATGCAGAACTTCAAAAGAAACCTAATATTGTCGCTCACACACATACACACACGCGAAAAAATATTTTCCACGAATTTTCCACCCACTCACTTCAGTATTATATTGTCATAGCCACAGTGTGAGTAGATCATGCCTTCTGCACCTCATGAACTTTGTACATCGTAAGGTCATGGATATTTAGCACTAACACAATAGTTAACATCTCATGTCACCTTGACGTAAGCGCAAAGACATTGTCATTTAAAGCAAAAAACAAAAACGTCGTAACTTAACATACACCATATCGTAAAACAGCACTTAACATAGCTTATGCTAAAATCTGTTATCGGATATTCAAACAAGGCATTGTTAGGCGTTTTGTAGAAACATGTTGCGTTTAAAAACAAAAGTCGCAAGTGTGAAAACGTGTAAGCGAAAATAAACCATAACTAGCAACAGGCGAAGGAAAAAGTCAAATTGATAATTTTCTGAACTTACTGCGTTTTTGCTTTGTATATTTTTAAATCGTGACTGGTCTATTTGTATTGTAATTTGCACCTAATCAGATGTAAAACTAGATTGATTATCAGTAATACGGAGCACTTGAGCGTTGATTGAAGTTCTTTGTTGTGTTGATTCTCTTTAGACAATTCCCCCTATTGTGGACATGTTTTAGGGTTATTGTGTTTAACTATTGTTTAATCTACACTTACAAGTTTTAAAGTATACGTTTCGACATATTCCGGGGCTGGAGTAGTATCTTGTGATGGAAGAAAATACCAAGAGTTGACAACATGTTATCCCTAGGAAATCCTAACTATACTGATTGGGATCATTCCTTCACAGAACGGGTTACGTGGTTAATCGATCATGTAGGGTATCAGAGTTTTTCAGAACTGCCTTTAGGTTTCAGTGGTTACTTGTTGGGATGAAATCAGAAAGTTTTAAAGGTTCTCTTATATTTTCGGAAGTCTGTAAGGATCGTAGCAAGTGGAAATTATTGATTAGTAATCTCTGGGAAACAGCCGTGACGATATGTATGTGTGTAAAGGTTCTCCTAAGATGTCATATGACAATTAAAAAAATCTTTTTGAACATTTACATCTTATTATATTTTATCCAGTTGTTTATTAATCTATTGAATACAAACACTGTCGGCACTAACAGTAGTATGTTGATGTAATTAGCTACGAGGGCAAACATTCAAGGACCACATTTGTCCTTAGCTGTCATTTTCGACTATTCTGATGCCAGAAACTAAAATTTCGATTTCGATTCATAGTAATTTATTTGCATAAATAACACACACAACTAAATCATCTATACATAATAACACAATAATTATTATCACACATCTACGTGTACAATTGAGTACACAACAATCTACATAGAGAGCGGTTTCGTAACTGCGTAACTAGTAGTGGTTAAAATATAGGTACAAGACTCGCAATTAACAAGCAGCACATGCGATCAGTATTGCCTATGTGCAATTTTGGTCATTGAACTACGAATGTTATGGAGATGATAATAAATTTGGTATACGAATAAAGAATAGATGCGCTCTACTTTTGTCAAATTTCAGTCAAGGTACTTTTTACACAGCTCAGTCAGTATTATACAGGGAAAACATAAAAGGTTCCGAAAATCAGACCAGTGAGATCTCTAGTGCCACCTGTATCATAAAGGTCTCTTAGAATCTGTCTGCAGCCACTAGGAACCACTACTTGTTAGAAGTGAGGTTTTAGTCGTCACAAATATAATTTATTAAAACTGATTCGACAGTCGACTCTTTTATTCACTATAAGAGTATCCACGGATCCAATATTGGTTTCAGGTCAAAATAAATGTTTCCACAGAACCATCAGTGGATCTAATAGGAGAAAAAAAAGTATCCTTGAATCCACTAGTAGATCGTAGTAGTGGGACTAAGTGGAATGAGGGTTCATTGCGATAGTTGAATCTCTTATTTTCAATTACAAAATTGACTGAAAAACAAAACGCATATTTCTGCTTTTCCTATCGGCTGACTGGTAGTTAATGCGTTTAGGTTTAGTAAGTGCGCCAATTGTCAATGTAATTGTACTCATAGTAAATAATTATTCTCACATTAGACCATAATCCATACTTTCATATCCATAGTAATTCCATACTTTCCATCTACTTCTACTAATTATATTATAAATGTGAAACTCTGTCTGTCTGTCCATACCGATTTTGATAAAATTGACTATGGATATAATTGACGACCCGAGGTTACTTTAAGACGCGGCTAGAGTCGCTGTTAACAGCTAGTCCATACTATCCATACTAATATTATAAATGCGAAAGTCTGTCTGTCTTTCTGTCTGTCTGTCTGTTACGCTTTCACAGCCAAACCGCTGAACGGATTTTGATGAAATTTGGTATAAATATAGCTTAAGACCCGGAGTCAAACATAGGCTACTTTTTGATTCAGGCGGAGCTGCGGGCAACAGCTAGTGATAAATAAATAAAGTATAGACTTCGTACCTCCGTCCCATACATTCTTGTTTTAATTTATTCAGGCTAGCAATTAAGGCTGTGTTCCCACTACACAATGGTCCAGATGCGACAATTGTAAGCTATAGTGGGCTATCTGAATCAAGCCGGCTGATACCAGGTACACAGGTAAAAGGTACGGAGCATAAAGACCCACTGATAAGTGCAAAAGATAACTTGATTATTGTGGCAATAATCAATTTATTGGTACTGGTATCAATTTAACGTGAAAATCCATCATTGTACACCCATAATACGTAAAAATAATAAACTTGATTGATTGATTGATAATAATTGAAAAATGAACCAACTGAATCTCTAATTATTTAATGAAATTTTGACTGATTAGACTAATGAAATTATAACTTCTTAAGTATTCGTTATTATTAAATTTTCAAACGCACCCAATGTCACCGTTTTCTTTTCATTTATATTTGGTAATAGTGAAGTACTCAAAAAGCATGAAAATTGTTTTTCTTTTCTTAAATTCACTTGTAAAATAGAAAATGTAAATAATAATATTTTTTTTTATTTACATAATTTTATATCTGTATTCTTATGCATAAAATACAGATAAGTAACAATAACTGGTACTAAGGATTTATTTTTGTTTTTATGAAAAGTGGACGAGAAGATTTAATACGTTAAATCTATGGACAAGGCGTATTTTTTAACCGACTTCAAAAGGGTCTACGTTCTTTTAAGTTTGTACTAACTTAATTTAAGTTTTTAGTGCACTGTTAATGTGCAATGTAATATTAGATAAAAACTTAATGGACTGACGTTTTAAAAGAGTGCCGTATATTTATACCTCGGCTCGTCGCGAGTTATCTACTCAGCAGCCGAGCACTAAATCTTAGAACGTCGGATCGGAAGCAGTGCTTCTGCTTCTAAGATTTATGACTGTCGTTCTGATTGCCTTGACTTTAAAATAGTTCTGTAATTTGTATAGGCATACTTTTAAGTACAGTGAAAGTACCATACAGTCGGGGCGGGACAGATAAAATTGGGTCCTGAAAATCGGGCTGTATTAGCCACTACTTCAAACCTAGTTTTTTTTTTCTAAACCTATACTGTCCTACTGCTGGGTAAAGGTCTCCCCCATTATGTTCCACTCATCCCGCTTCACAGCTACTGTCTCTCATAGTTTCTCCAAATTAGTTTTATCCTATTTTAATTACTATTTATTTATAAACTACTAGCTGTTTCCCGCAGCTCCACCTGCGTTTAAAAGTGCCTATGTTTAACCCCAGGTCTTCAGCTAAATTCATATCAAATTTCATCAAAATCCGTTCAGCGGTTTGGCCGGGAAAGCGTAACAGACAGACAGACAGACTTTCGCATTTATAATATTAGTATGGATAATGGTGCTTCTAAGTAACATGAGCCTATTAGTAATTTCGTTTAATATACCTTATTTAAATAGATATCAAATCACAATAAAATTGTGTCAAAGTAAAATTATTTCTTGTTACCATTTAAATAAAGTTGGTCTGATCGATTTATAGGTTCCATATTATAATAACTACAACACAAATACAATAAATCCATTATTCGGAAACGTAATAACCGACATGATTGGCTCATTCTAACGTACACTTAAAAATTAAAGCAATAGGGTTCATTTTAGCTTTTGAAGTTAACCTAGAACGGTCGTAGAGCGAAGGTCGTTGAAGGTTGGCGCGCTTTTCCGCGATCTCCGGCACAGATTAAACAAGATGGCGGGAGCGGCGCGTGCGCAACCGCGCGGTCACTTAGTGAGCAGCTAAATTGCTGCTATAGTAATTAATATTATGCGTAGATATTTCAGCACAGTGTATAATAAAAATAAAACGATTGCAAAGCAGAACGTAAATTATGGCTGTAAAAGCGCACTTTTCTTTTTTCTCAGTTGGTAAAACCACAGGGCACCAAAATCAATACACACACACAAAATCTGATAAACGTACTACTTGATAAATGAATCTGAAGTTTGGAACATAGTATTAGACTGTACATCGGGCAGTGCGGACTTGTGTTGTGATTTGATTAGTATATAATAATAGCTTATAAGTATTACTTTTAAATGATATTGCAGTTGATGATAAACATTTAGACACTGTAATTTTGGCATGAAACCAGCTTCAGGCCTCAGAGTCCCAGTGGGATGAAGCAGGATTAGGGCTCCTACAGATACTGTTACATACTTATATCTTAAACACTTAATGAATCTGTCTAGATGATAGTAGCTGTACAACGTGAAAAAAAATCAAGAGACGTCAAGACGCCCTTAAATAAGTTTCCGAAAATTACAAAAACCATTAGAAAAAAAAGCCGAAAAAACATTCTCAACATAGATTTTGATGAAAAGCGCCATTTTAATACATCTATTTCAAGTAAGCCCAGTAATAAATGTGCTTTTAATGCCCGATACCGCGGCACGAGCGAACAACCGATACCATTATGAATTTTGTCGAGTTCTACTTGTAGTAAATCGTAACGGAACTGCAGCCTCTGGTGGTGTTTTTAATTTGCAAATTGCAAGCTCTAGGGTCAGCACGGTTCTTGATCTATAAGGAAAGGGCTATCTGTTTGTCAAACTGCGAGATCGGGCTATCATTTTTGTTTCCTATTGTTATACCGTAAACTTTTGTTCGGATTTCTGTCAATGCTTCTTGTAAAAGAGTAATCTACAAATCGGTTGAACTTTGGATTTCTCTGATTAGATAAGTGATGTCATTTATTAGGAGTTTTTCCTATGCTTTAAAATGCATGTATGTACAGAAAATAAATATTAATTCTTGTCCGGGGTCCGCTAGGTGAAGTATTTGGTATAAAATAGCGAAAAAAAATTCTGAAAGTGTTTGAGAGTAAGTGTTGTGTAGGGAACGCAGCCAGTATTCCGGGCACTTTGGCTACCTGAGGCGCGTTGGCGTTTTATGATTGTTATGTTTATGCCAAAAACTCTCAAAAATTCCCTGGACGTGTGGAAGAAAAGAGGGGAGGCTTTTGCCTAGCATTAGGGCACACAATAGAAAAAAAAAATTTTGATTTTGTATTTTTTAACGATTTTTTGTTCGTTATTACTGTTGTTTCGTTGCATAATCACATTTGGAAATCACACAAATTTTAACTATGTTTATTTTCTACGTTGACATCTAAACGTAGCAATGCAAATAACAATCTTCAGGCAATAATTTTAAATAATATTTATAGTGCTATTATAAGTCCGCGCTTTACACAGTTTTAATTACTATTATATCGTCCGACTTTCCCCGATGTTATCATAACAACCAAGGGTAAGTAGGTCTGTACCTTTAATACTATGTTGTATGAAATCTGTTGATTTGGGAAGAGAAAATTGAATTTTTTCAGGTTCTCTTTATTATCCTCAGAAGGTAACAAAGTGGTGGTGGAAGGGGTAAGGTTTATTCTATTAATAATAATTTGCTTACTACTATACTGCGATGGCTCAGCGACCCTAAGAGGATCTTGGATCTTTGGCTGGACAGACGAAGTCGTGAAAGACCTGGAAGTCCTCCAAAGATCCGACTGGCAGGAGGTTGCGCTGAACAGGGAATAGTGGAGATCTCTTTTGTCGGAGGCCAAAATACTAATTTAAGTATGTAAAAACTATTTATCGCAGTAAAGATAATACAAAAGTAAGTATATATTTTGTTTATTAATATTACCGTGTAACTGTTACGTCTATACAACGTGTGCTTAATTAATTGTGCAGTTAATAGCTATTTATTTAACTTCATTACAATAATGTAACTGCGGCGGACTTAAAGCAGAAGGTCTTTTCTACTAGTCATGACTAGTCTACCAAGTGGTGGTGCGGAGTTATCTAATAATTAAGTGCATTTTTTGTTATTTAGATCTAATTAATGGCTCATGCTTACTCTACAATATATGTAATTCTTATTTTATGAATATACAAATAATTTGAGAAAAAAATATGCAACATAGAGACCCTGCACCATGTTTATGATGTCAGATAAAAACATGTATTATAGACATAACCCTGTCATAACCACACAAGTGACCACTAAGTATATTGTTACGTATGTCATACAAAAATTATTGCAACAGGTTGCGCGCGCAACGAAAGTTTTAATGTTCTAGATTTACTATCGAGAGTTTGCTATTGTCAACTTTTCTTATTTATTTTAGCTAAATATATTTCATATATAATTCCGAACAACTCTGACACCAGGGTGTATATGGTCGACAGACTATGTAATCTACACGAAATGACGATGATGATTTGATTTAGCTAAAATTATAAATATTTTAATATTACTTTAATAAATTGTAAGCCTTATTAACAACTAGCTGTGCCCGCGACTTCGTCCGTGTTACGTTCGATTACATACTTTTCTTTTTATGTGATGCTACCGAACTCCTGCTGCGTTAGTACCTATTATCCGTTGTTGCAGAGTTTCACAAAACTAATATTTAAAAGGTCCAGGATCTCACTATGTAAAATACTGCAACGGAATCCTGTTTCGCATGGGAGACAAAATCAAACAATCGTAAATTGTATAAAGAACATTTCCCACCTAGTGTTATTTTTGAGAAGTATGACTCGATAATGAAACATGCAAAATCGGCGAGTCAAATAATTTTCGATCGATATCCTATGATTTTCATTTGTATGTCCATAATAGATGAGTTGAACGATTTTCATTCTACTCACCGTTTTTGTGTGACTCGTATATTTTAAAAATAGGGCTCCTGATTACATGGCAGTGGGTTACATGGTCAATCGACCCTGTATGTATCCTGGTGTCAGAATTTTTCGGAACCGTCTTTCGGCCTCTAATGTTGTTCCTATAATGACCACTAAATGGCAGTCGGACACACCGCTTGTTTACACGTGCCTTCCGAAGCACGGCACGTCATTATTATCAGACAATCAGGTGATGCAGGGTCCATTGATCTGACCATGTAACCATATAACCCTATGAATTACTGAAAAACTCATAAGTAGGTACCTACCTAATTAAAAATAGCATTTACTATTGTTTATGTGACCTAACTGAAAATAAACACCACTATCAGTTACCTACTCAAAATACAAAGCAATAGCAAATTTTCGTAAAAAATCTTTAGTAAATATAGCCAGTGTAGTTTGATCTTTCATATAGTATGCACGCCATACATTTTAGGGGTCAATTAAGTTGGTCGATTGTCCTACGGGAACTGGTGAAAAATTCAGGATCAATTGTAGCCAAATTTCTAAGTTGGACCTCTAGCAACACAACTGTGAAAACCGTTTTATGCCGTAGTTTTCGCGTGATGCGATTACAAACAAACAGACAGACAGACAAAAATTCTAAAAATGATTGTTTTTACTACTGTTGGTCCAATAAAGAATTCTCGTATTGTTTTTTCCTAAAAGTCCTCAGTGTTCCCCAGTTATATACTTTAAAACCCACTGCTGGGCTTTTTTATAATTAAAATTGAATGATCGCCGTGCTGATAATAAACTATTAGAAAATGAAAAAGGTGCCTGCGACTTATGTTTTATTTGCCTAATAATGATATAACATTGTCTTTTTTACATCCATGGCGCAGGACATTACTCAAAAGCAAGAGGTTTAGCGCGGCCCTAATTTTATCTGCTAATTGCACACACTATCCTCTCGCTAACCCACCAATTATCACCGGACAAGCTCTTCGCAGTAAACAACCGATGCCGCACCGATGTAATTATCGATAATACAACACTAATTGTCGACGATATCGTATCGACAGCTGTGACGGAGAAATTGTGTAGCAAACCCTGATTTTGAAGACAGATTTTCAATTGTTATTTCTTAAAAGTTTTACGTCTACTCCGGGGTAAAAATAATGCTAAATAGATCGAAATCTTTTTCTAAAAATCATAGATTAAAGAACGGCTTCTTTTAACGGAGTGTTAGTTATGGTTATACGAGTAATATAATGAAAAATGTAGTACTTAACAAAATATATCTTTAGCCCGATAATCTATGTTCAAAAAGCGACATACCTGAAATGAAAAAGAAAATTAATGTTAAAACATACTTTATTATAATAGGCTAGTTTCCAGGATCAAAAGAATAACATTAAAGTTAGTCCGTCATTTAGGGAATCAAAATATATTAGTATTTTTTCTTTTGTCAAACTCTTCAAAGTTTAGGAGTGGGGGCTCGTGACGTCACATGGTGCGAAAAAGTGTTGCACACTGTGACGTCTCAGGGAACTTTAACGCGCTATATTTTTACCATTCTTTGTTAAATTTTCCAAAGAAAAAATACGTCTCCAATATTTTTTGATAATCTAACTGACGGACTCATTATATTTTTTATGTCACTAGCCTACTAACAAAGTGTTAGTTAGTTTGTAGACTTATTAAATATTGTGATTTTTTCTTGTTTAATAGCAACAGTAAATATCATCCCTGTTCTCAAATCAGAATTTTGTAATTTTAAACCAATATTTAGGAGAAAGTGGTTTTCGGGACTACTAAAGGGATTTCAAAAATTATTTCTGTCTATGGTAAAGGTATGCGGGTAAACCCAAGGAAAAGGCTATTATAAAACCTCGAATTTCAGAAGAATCGAGTGAATGGCTCTTGTTCAGTTTTCTTTTTATTCCTAGTAGTTTACGCCTGCAACCTGATGGAAAATCTAACTCTGTGTGGGCTTTTTAAATTATGTCAGCCGTGAAATATGAGTTCGCCCCCGGCGTGGTCAATAGAAAGTAGCCTGGAACGGGAGACTAGATGTGGCCAGGTGATTGTACTATAAGGTACCGACAGTTGATACATATGATTATGTTATAACTATAAATTTTATATGAAAACAAAAAAAAAGTTGAAAATTATTATTTATTTATACTGTTTTAGTTTGTTACTTCGCGTTGTGTGATTTGGTTAATAACAATAGAATTTTTATTGTTATAAGGTCCGCCAGCCGAATCTAGGAAACCAATGTCACTACTCGTACTCACATAAGCGTAAGGCGGTTCCGAAAAACTCTGACACCAGGGTGCACGGGGTCGATTGATCATTTAACCCAGTCGGTATGAATGAATGAATTAATACAAAAAAATACAATAAAATTATTAGTTAGCCAGCATTATGGGAATCTTCGAACTAAAAAAAGATTAGAGGTGGCTTCGTTTGCATTATTTATTATCCAATCTAGCAGTGAATTTTATCAGAATTAAATGAGTTAAATTGTACGTAACATGGTTTTTTTACATGGAAAAAATAGTAGAATTGTAAATATTTTTAAATCTTTTCCTAATAAATCCATATCCATACTATCCATACTTATATACTAATATTATAAATGCGAAAGTCTGTCTTTCTGTCTGTCTGTTACGCTTTCACGGCCAAACCACTGAACGGATTTTGATGAAATTTGGTATTAATATAGTTGAAGACCCGGAGTCAAACATAGGCTACTTTTTAACGCAGGCGGAGCTGCGGGAAAAAGCTAGTTAGAAATAAATGAGGTCACAAATTCTGTACAAAGGACTCGTTGAAGTCTAATACACAACACTTTTTCACAACAACTGAATTGAAAGTTTTTGCGGATCTACCCGTGGATCAAAGAGGAATCCTAGGATCCACTAGTGGATCATAGGGTGGGCTTCAGTGAAATGAGGGGAATTTTCGTCTGCATGTCTGTCAGTTTTTTGATTCTGCTTTTTTAACATCATATAAGAGATAACACAGTAAAAAATCGAGCTTTTTAAGTAATTGACAATAGAGGTTTTATGTAAATTCAAAGATTCTAGAAATAAGAACCCAACGTTTTGGGAAATTCTACATTTTTGATTAACCAAAATTAGGAAGTTGATAAAGTTTTTTGGTTTAAAAAGTTTTATAAGCTTTTTATCTTATTTATTCTAGCGTTTTCTTAGTTACCTCGGAGCCCAGGGCGCGCTTGAACATTTTTTATGAGCTTTTTATGATTGTCTTTAATTTGTAAATTGTAAAGAGCACCAACTATTTTCGAACCTTTTTACCAAATTTCCGTTCAAAAACATTCAAACCGTAGTAAAACGCAAACATTCAAACAACATAGTAAAATGATACACTTCCAACGAGTAAAAATACAAAATAACAACATTGACAATGCATTTAAATTACAAGCAACATTTCCAAGCTATCCAGCTATCACGGCTTATCAATAGCCTGCGAGTTGACAAGCTGATATTACCAGAGTTCGAGTGGGCGATTCTTCGATGTAAAGTGTTACTGGATGTGCTAGCTTTTTTTTTTTTGCTGAAAAAAAATATCATTAAACATGAACGCAGTTTGTATACAAAAGGCGGCCTTATCGCATCATCAGAATTTCAGCCGCTGTCAGTCTAGAGTTGGCCTCTCCTAATGATTTCCAGAATGTCTGTTTGAAAGCGGCCAGCATCCAGCGCTTGCGTTTAAGACATCTCCATTTGGTCGTTATGCAAGAACCTGTCTATTCCGTCGACCAATAAATAAAATTTTAAAGGTGGCAGTAATGATCTTTGTAACGTTTATTCGTTTACGGGCTTCAATTAATTATTTTTCAAGCAAAAGTTAGTCTTAATTAATTGTTGTTTCTTCTTCTTCCGAGCGTGTTTCCAAGTCGCATCTCCAGCTTACGCTTCAAATAAGGGTGCGCTTTCAATCACGACCCTAGATTCCTGGCAAAGTGGAACGTAAGCAAGTGTAAAAACATCAGGGGGCCGATACTCGCACCTTAAGAGATAAGTCGAATTTGAGATTTCTCGAAAAACATGGCGGGTAACTATAGAAAACCCTAAACGTCCGCCATTTTTATTTAACAAATCTCGCGTCCGACTTAATCTCTAAAGGAGCGAGAATCGGCGTCCTGAAGTGGTATTTTTGAAAAGTGTGAGTTGATTGTTTTTTGATCGATATCGAATAAATTTAGTTTGATATATGATTTTTGTTTAATGATTTTCATTCGACATGGGAAACAAAAAAAAAGCAAACAGCTGAGGATGCAACCGAAGAAAATTGAATAGAAGAGAACGAATAGGAAGAATAATTCTGTTTTTGTTATCGATCGCTAAAGCCATTTATTAAGACACTTCTAGTTTTTTACATCTTCGTAGAAGGCAATTGTCGACAAAGCCCCGCTTTGTCGAAATTACGACCTCCACGGAACCACCTGAATAAAGTAGCCGGCTTACACTTCGCATTGTGCACTACGCCTTATCTTCGGATTTGTGTGAGTGTTTATCTAGATTTTATTATTTTCTGTCTTTGCTATTATGATTATGTTGTTTGTTACTAAATTAAAATATATATAAGTAGATATAAAAGAAATAAGACAGATAGGGGAAACAGGACTAATAGGCATAATAATTGTGTAATAATGACCTTAATTTATTTGAAACTAGCGTTTTTCTGAGGCTCTACCCGCGTCAAAATGTAGCTTAGGTTAGATCTCCGGGTCTTAAACTATATCCATACCTTCCAAATTTCATCAAAATCAGTTCCGTGGTTACGCCGAGAAAGCGTAATAGACAGAATTTCGCTTTTATAATATTGGTATGGATGTAAGGTTGAGTAAGTTAAAGATGTAAATAAAAATACTTTTTCTTGATCCGTCACCATCAAGACCCGTGATCAAGACTTAGTGATGTCCACAAACTACGGTAACCACTTTTCAATGAACAATACATAGACCAGATTTATGTAAAATAAATTATTTAAAATATGAAAAACGTCTGACTGTTGTCCGTCCATAAAGGTACAAGTTTACTAACCCTTTGTAGTGTCGTGCCGACTGTGGAAGCACGCCTTAATATTTTGAAGTGTCGAACAATGGTTTATCGTATCGGTAGCTATCACTACAGGTTCATCCATAGAGATTTAGCACAGAAGGTGACATTTCGAGCATAAAAAATATAAGAAAATCAAGACTAAGTGCTATTTTGAGATCTGTAGCTCACTCAAAACCAGTCGAATGCTAATCGTTTGACTAAGTATCTGATTGTGTGGAATGAACAAAAATCATGATTGATATTGTGCACAATTTCTAGTGGACTAAGAAGGAAATATGAAATGTGTGCCAGCTAAAGTTGTGAAAGTAGTATACTTCTATGTGAATTTATTAAATGACAAGTGAATGATAACTACGGGAAACAGTAGTTGTTTTTCACTTTTGAAACTATGAAACTACTGCATTAAAACTAACAAGAAAATCCTATATAATATTTTGTTGGTCTCTAAAATAATTAGGTATTTTAAACAAGGTAAAAGTAACATTAAATTAAACTATATTATAGTCTAATTTTACTTATTTTAAATACGTCCCTGTTGGCTGGAAGAGATCTCTATATGGTATAAGTCCGCCGGTGCATTTATTTTTTGTTTTGTATTTACTGTAATGTAATATTAAAAATGTGTATGTAAAATAGTTTGTTTGCAATAAAGTTATTACAAACAAACTATTTTAATACAATTTTTATGTGTAACAATCGCAAAAAGATAAGAAGCTTAAAATAAATGTCATAGCAGTCTTCTCCGTGCACTTATCTCAATGCCTACCACTACTAGATTTAGCCCGGTTTCGCTTGAATCCGAAGTACGGAGACCGTCTTGACCCTCCCTTTGAAATATAAACCCCATTGTTTCTTGATAAACACACCGGCAAGAGATTGTGAAGTTAGAATGTATGGTGCGTAAGACCGGCACTTTGCGAGGGTTTGTTCGATAATATTCTAAGAATAACTCCTACTGTATATTACGTCGCTGTCAATGACCATAAATAAGTAAAGTAGTGCCGTATATTAAAAAAAAAAAAAACATTTTTATTTCTTTTATCAGAATTTCCATGTAGTATTTTGCCAAAAGATCAGCTGTTATAGGGCAACAGATTATGATGTTAATACTTAATTGTACAGGTATACTTAAGGTTCTCGTAAAGAAAACGTTGTAGATAAAAAAACCAGCTGAATTGAGAATCTATTCCTGTTGTATTATTTTTGGATTTTTGAAGTCGTTTAAAAACTAAAAGGCACATATTACAGACCTAGTCAAAAAAAGGTTCTTATTACGGACCCATATTTGTGTATGTGTCATTTATCTTTTTTTGAGTAAATACAACACTTGTAAAAGTTCGATACGATTGCAGTAAAAGCCCCTAAATAAAAATAGATCCGTCATTAGAGTTAATTTTGACCAGGCTTGTAATAGCCTTTAATTTGCAGAAATCGTTGACTTCCAGTAGTGCTATTATTGAAAAATACGAGGAGCTCGTTAGTCGAGCGCGATCCGCGTATCCGTAGCGAATGCGCGTGTCAAGCGACGGTGTGACACGACCATTATTGGATTGGTCGCCATTTAGTGGCATTTTCTATCTTGAGCTCCTCCGTGCTTCGGAAGGCATGCTAATCTGTTGGTCCCGGTTGCTGTCGATAGATAGCAGTCGTTAGGCAGTGTCAGATGCCTTGGGGCAGCCCGAAAAATTCTGACAGTGTAGGCCACTAACACACCTCGAGTCATGTTCCTGTTAGTCTGGTTTCCCTGGAAAAAGAGTTACGGAGGTCAGACGGCAGTCGCTTCATTGTAATAACCAGTTCCGCCAAATCTTGGACCATGACTAGCGTACCCCAGGCTCCGAAGCGTAAGCTGACGATGCAACTAGGAATATACGTTCGGATGATGATGATGAGTGCTGTTATTAAAAAATATCACTCACGAGAAATTGGCGAGTCGAATGATTTTTGTTCGGATTCGAATGACTTTCGTTCGTAATAATCGGTGAGTCCAACGATATTTTTCGATGTGTGAGTCAAACATTTAAGAAATAGAGCTCCAGAAGGAATAACTTCCAAAACATATGTCCGTCCTTCTAGTTGTTTATTCAACAATCCGGAACAGTTACTGAAGGCAATAAACATATACTTATATTTACCACTTTTGCTCCCCAAGCTTTTCAATTACTCTGACCTTTTATCTTCCGCTTTGAGCTGTCAATTATTTTAATTTTGATACAGTTATTTAAAAATTACGCATTCGTTTCGTTGTTTCCCACAAGCGTAGGCATTTTCCAAAATAATTGCTTTGAAAGCTGCGTAATATCCAGTGATGTATGTAAACCAACAGTTTTTGAGATACTTACCATAATTAGTTATGAAAAAAAGAATATCTAAAAAGACCATAATCGAGAGTGGAAAATTAATCTTAGGTAGAAAAATGATGTTAGTAGTACTAACTTTACTATCTTACTCTTTCATGTTTAATTTCGAACATTTGTACCTAATTAATAAGTTAAATACTACTTTTATTCAAAAGGAACTTGTTCCATCACTTTACTAAATAACATTCCCATCTGGGAATAGGCCGCAGATCTGTTTACCTACTAAGTACCATAGTATTTCAATCAATATTAAAATTGAGGTTGTTTCATAGAACCTTCACGGTCAAACAGCTGAACGGATTTAGATGAAATTTGGTATGAATATCGATGAAGATCCGAGGTCAAACATAGGCTACTTTATGACACAAGCGGAGCTGGAACAGCTAGTAATAATATAACTTAGTTCTTGTATTCTGTGTTTTAAAACCCTAAAAGAAAACTTTGCATTCAAAGCACGGAACCATCACTACACTCGTATATTTCCTTCTCGTATTTTTTAATTGTCTTCACGAAACATTCTTAATTAACAAGTGGGTTAATTGTAATGGATAAGTTTGGCAGTACATAAAATCGGTAAATAATTAAGATACTGAGAAATTTGGAGCAGACAATTTCTTTGTAATGTAACAAAACTATGGACTAATAACACTTTGTTACACCATTAGCAAATATACCCAAGAAATACATCGTTGAATCTAAAACATACACAGAAAACCTCCTTCTTTTTGATTTCTGAAGTCGGAAAATGTGTATTAATGCGAATTTATATCTATTATTTTAATTCAGGTTAAATTAAATTTTATAGTACAGTGCAGCTTAAGCAATTATAGATTAAATAACTTTGATGTATTTTAATAATAAAAGGTCAAATAGTGTTACAGTTACGGGGGCCATCGGATAGAAAAATGTAATGAATGACCGTTTAATGACTGCAACATCCAAGAATGATACAAAATATGTGCATTGTGCATAGCCAACTCTAAATTATCTTTTTAGATATACAGTTTCGTGAAGGTCTATCCAATTTTTAAAGTTGGACATAATTAAGAAGCACAGAATTATCCGAAACAACACATTTAAAAAAATGTTATACTTTTTCCCACGAGAAATGAACCAACAAGAAGTGTAACAGCAAAAGTGGATGTAACATTTAGTCCAAATACAAAATGACATTTGTCCAAAACGGAACTTATTTTACTGCATTTTATAATTACCGATATTTTATTGGCTTGGAGCAATAATTACGTTGTTTATTGATAAAACATATA
This sequence comes from Euzophera pinguis, assembly GCA_947363495.1. Taxonomy (NCBI): domain Eukaryota; kingdom Metazoa; phylum Arthropoda; class Insecta; order Lepidoptera; family Pyralidae; genus Euzophera; species Euzophera pinguis. Next base: position 5,207,990 of record OX376164.1, read on the forward strand.
CAAAATATGACAGAACATGTAGCATGGCAGGGGCGGTGCATAAAAGAGGGACTGCACTTACGCGACCGCTGGTATCTATAGTCAGAGACAAGAATTACCACTTCCTGATTGTTTTTTAGAGACGCTTGTCAAAAAAGTTAAATACTTGGGGGAATTTTTGGCATCTCCCATTTATGGGCATTTGGCAAATGTAAAATAAATCAAAACTTTTTTTGCTAGTCAAAAATTAAAAGAAACTGATTTTATGAACGTTTGTAGGTTTTTTTTTTACTTATTGATAAAGTAAGTATCTACAAGGTTAAGTGCTTTTTTATAGAATTCCTCTGAATTTAGAGATTAACGTGAGAATCAAGAGCTCAGCAAAAGCAGACAAATACAACTAAACCAGTCGCTCTATGAGTACGATAAAAACATAAACCATGATAGTTAAGTATAACTTATTTTTTAGTACATGTAAGATTTAATCAACTGTACATTAGTGCACATGCTCCTACAACTGTCACAAATTTTACTCTATTATAGTAGTCGAGGAGGGCCGACACCAAAGAAAGGGATAGGGCACGGAAGGAGAAGAAGAGAAGTGGTTGACTGGACAGTGTTAACAAACTTTGTTTTTTGTGTAACCCATAAATAATGAGAATATAAATAACAGTTATGACTATAAATACGAGTGGTCAGTGGAATGTGCTACAGTTTAAATGAGGCTGCTCAGAAGCCGAACCGGTCTCGCCTCCGCAGTTTGGCGAAAGGCCGCCGAGGCATGATATACGGCTAAAATTAAATCCCGGGTCGACCGGACTCGACTTGAGAAATGAGACCACGGGCTTGTTATAAAACCCTTTATAAGTAATGCTTGTTTACCTATCTGTCCTTATAAAATTTCTGTAGTCTTAAATTTAATACAGTTAGATTCATGAGCTAGAAATGTAGTGGGGACGACGTTCGGTCAACTATAAGTGGATTGACAAAGTCTAGAAGGATTAGTTCGATCTGCACGCCAATGATTGGCAAGAGATGGCGCAGAGTCGTTGCATCCCAATGAGTGAGTCTTATTCTATAGTCTATTCTCTAACCTAAACAGACATTAGGTGCTTGAAACTCACAAGATAATTATAATACTGGCCTGGTATAACACAAAAGAAAAAAAAAACAATAGGAAAAATAGTACTAGACACTGTAAAAGATGTCTGAAAACCACGGATTACCGGGATACTTGGAAGCCATTCCAGTTGATTGCACCTGAATGGCGAGCTCTGAATGGGATACCTAGGGCGTTTGATTCAAGTAGCAGCTGCACTAATGTAGCGAATTCGGAATGCAGTAACTATGCTGAGATGGGAGTAACTAGAAGATAATGCGATCAAACCTAATATTGGCTTGTATCTAGGAGATAATCAGAGGAGATAAATCAAATCTTAGTTCTGAAGCTAATAAAGAGGCCGCAATTGGAAAACACCAAGAATAGCAATTTTTGAAAACAATAAATATCTTTGCAATATTTTACAGCAAATATCTGGGCATAGAGTTATTAAAAATGTTGATTGGAATATTTCTTTTGTAGAACGATACTCATATAAAACATGTTCAAGGAGTCTGTTAATCTGAACATAGTAAATCCAACTCCTAAAATTAGTTATGTTATTCTACAGTCTACTTTCACTATCATTTCAGGCAAACTCTCCTTTTTTTCTTTGATCTGTGGCACTCAGTTGAAAGTAGTTTTTATAGCTTTTCAGAAACTAAGCTTTTACCTAAGGTACCTGTTGATGCCCACTCATTGACAGGTTCATAAGAGGTGTCTATGGAAATTGAAACCATTGGATTTGATTAATTTGGATACGAAATCAATAGGTATGTACATTGTACCTTTTTGATAACCTATTTCATCTCACTGCTGGGCATAGGTCTCCCCATCTATGTCTATGGTGAACTCTAACAACCGTTGTTGAAAGCCCTTCAGGTTGTCACTCCAGCACTTCCGTGGCTTGCCTCATTTTCTGCGACCAACTTGTTCCTAATTAATTTGTTTGTTTCCATTTTTTACATGACAATTAATATATTTTCGGTATTTTGTAAGAGCACTGTTAATTGATAATAGGTGTTTCAACTATTTATTTTAACTTTCTTCAATTGATATAAAACTACAACTAAAATCATGTCTTTATCCACCTCGAAATTGTAAAAATTTTGATGAGCCGTTAATTATTTTAATTCAAATTTGTCTCACAATCTAAATTCAAACGTGTCTACAGAAAAGCCATAGCCTAGCTGTTATTGGTCCATCAATCCACAAAAAGCCCTCAGCCCGAGGGTATATATTGCGCGAAGTGATAAAATCTAGCCAGTCGGCCGCCAGCCGCCGTCTTATCAAGATCAGAAGCCGGGAAACAGCGGCCGCAGGTCGTTCCATACAAATTGTATGGCCTATCTGTCCCTACTTTTGGGCATAGTTACCCTATAGTCTTCTTGTACAATGTCCCAGCTAATGGCGAGTGAAATCAATGGCGCGAACGACTTTCGGTCAGATTTGTATCGCTTTTGGATTGTGGGAAGTATCGTTTGGTGAATTCTAATGAGTTCTTGTTTACATTAGGTGAAAGGAGTTTAGTAATACAAGAAAGAACAAGGGGCTTTAGAATATTTGAAAATCTTAGTATCAAAAACTTGGCAAACAATAGGTACTACCAAAAATAGATTTGGGTAGACTCTACCTGAAGAGTCGCTACCTAACTTGACCATGCATCTATGCATCATGTTTATGGCTCCGTACCCTAAAGGTAAAATTGGACCCTATTACTTATACTTCGCTGTCTATCACCTGGCTGTTTCATGAACCATGATTGTTAGACAGTTGAATTTTTCATAGATAATGTATTTTTGTTGCTGCTATAACAACATATACTAATTATTCTAATTATTTAAGAGAGCTCCCATATAACAGACATTATTTTTGCGGTTTTTATAGATAAGGTGCGGAAAACATTCAGATTACCTTTTTTTTTAGATAATAGCCGGGGCCTATGGCTTTCAGGTGCGTTTCGAAGTATCCACCAATAGAAACAATTCAAGTTATTTAGTCAAAATCGACCCTACCCGAAGAACGAAGTCGATACCGCGCTATGGAATCTACGAATGAGAATCGCTATATCAAACAGTATTTATCTTTTAAACGCTCTGTTACTCAACTTTTAAAAAACAAATATGTTTCGATGTTAAATGTAAAAAGAAGCAACAAACCAGGCACGAGATTTGCTACTGTTAAAAGTGTAATATTAAACGAATGCATGAATTATGTGTACAGACTATATATACCTAATGCCTAATGTAGCATTTTATAACAAACTGACACCATATTTTTATATATAATGTTACAGTTTTTTTTTTGCTGTTCCACATGAATGATTAACGAAACAGAGAAGAATCGGAGACAAAACGTTAGATTGTTGAAGAGCATTCCCATCCATTGAAACAAAGGATAACAAATTTTTTCTAAGACATTGGGTCTATTGGGAGATTATATTTACACGTACCTTTCTCTCTGTTCTGTTGTCTACTTATGGGACTGTACCATGGGTTCGGCGAATTTTTTATCCAAATTTCTGACTGCTGTCGCGTCGAATTTGCTTAGTGAAGTGAGTTGACGGTGTAGCGGGTCACCGATACTAAAATTTTGTTAGTTAAAAAACCACAATCTGTATTGTTTTTCTTTTAACTCGACTACGGCGTAGCTAATAAAGGTGAGGTGCTTGTTTCATAAAAATGTTTACATACATTTTCTACACTAAACCTATGTCAAATATTTTCTAACAGCAGTGTGGGAGCACCATCAGACACAACCACTGCTGAAGTTTCTTTGTAGTTACTAGTTAGGGAACGACTTAAATTTGGCCATACGATTAATAATAATACTGCTGAACATAGGCCTCTCTTAAATAATATCAACGTGACAGATGTAAAGCGGCCTGCATCCAGTGTCTTCTGCGACCTTGACTAGGTTGTAAAATCTAATAAAAATGAACTCTACGTGATAACAACAAAACATTTGCGTTCAAACAGCCACTTGACTTGCGCGACCGAGCTGTTTACATTCATTTACAGTTCAAGGCGCTAAATAAAGATGGTACACACATTATTATAGGAATAACTGTTATCTGAAATATCGTTGCTTAGGTTAATAATAACGAAAAGTGAATAATTGTCGAAGATGAATTTTTATCAGTGTTCACTTATTTCTTACTAGTAAGTAGTTTCTCAATAAGTAGTCTATATTTAACCCCGGTCTTTAACTATATTCATACCAATTATCATTATCGTTGAATTTTTAAACAACTTTTCTGTAGCGATAGGTTATATGGTGGTGGTATAAACTGGATCATTTTTTTATTACGGCTTGCTGGGTAAAATAAATCTTGATACTGGGTTATGTAAGGGACAGGTAATGGGTGAAAGGTCCCGCTACAATTTCGCTCAACCTCATTTCACAGCTTGTAATTAAAATATACCGAGTGTACCGAACCCCAGAGGATGAATACCATACAAATTATTTCCAGTCTGTAGGATTTTGCAAGGGGCCGATTCTTGTGCCTTAGAGCTAACTACAGAAAACCGTGTATATCTGCCATTTTTTAACGAATCTTAAATAAATCTCTAAAGGTGCAAGTAGTGACGCCAGATGTACAGAATATATCTATAAAAGAACTACCCCAAGCCTTAATATCGCGGCTAATCTTACTTCATCACAGCTCCTTTCTTTCCTATATACACTTGCACTATTTTGATGGTGGAATGTTTTAAAAAAATGCTCATTTAGAAAAGGGTTTCTTACCATTATTTGTGAAGTGATGGGCATCCCGCTGTGCACTACCTGAAACAAATACTTGTTTGAGAATTAAGTGATTCACTCGAAGGTCATCACTTCCACGGATTCATTCAAAATCGGAGTTTCAAATGTTTTTCTTTTCGACTCAGTGTAGCAGATTTCAAAAATAGAAATTCTGAATCGGTATCCGATATATAGTAAATAATATCCCATCAAAAACTTAAATGTGAAATGAGAGCCAAGTTCAATATTATGATATATGCCTTGGTTGTTGACTTCAACGACAAAAGTGAGATTTAAATAGGTGCCAAGTTCAATGGTCAGTCCTGAAATTTATATATAATAACATAAAATATATTTTCTTCTTAGGGCCTAAAGGAGAAAAAGACACTTCTTACATTTATTTTATAAAATATAATTAATAAACGTTGATATGTTGTTGATTTATCGATATATTTTATTGTACAAGATTCTTAAAAACTAAAATTACCCCATCACTAGCATGTACTCAGCTTTCGGATCGCTAGATAGGAATATATCTTGATTGTCCCACCCAGCGCTCCTGAAAAATATTGAAAGGAGCGCAAAGTGTAACCTGTGCAGCCCAACGATCTGGAGCGCAGCATGGTATAAACTACGTCAAAATTTCCGCTTTACATGTGTATTTATTTTTACTTTTATTATCAAACCATAAATTTAGTCAAATGTTTATATTATATTATGTTAGCGTTTCATATTTTTACATTCAAAATTGTACAATTTATACACTTAGGTATTGTTACTTTTTTATTAAAATTTGGAAAATTTATTTTTGCTTTGCGGCAAATTGTTATTAAATAAAGTGAAACAACCTCTTATTGGCACTGATATTGATCACAATGAGTGGGGATATTCGATATACACATTTTTAGTAAACGTAGGGGCTACTCGTTGCTTGGCAAGCAAGCACAATGGACGTCAAAGATACCATGGTTGTGACGACAGATACGTGGGGGAAAATTGTGCACGTATCCTAGCCAAACCCTAAAATTAATATCTGGACCTACTTCGGGAGATTGAAGTTTTTCACATATTTGAGTCTCAAATGTCTCAAATATTGTATTACTTCTACTATAAAGTCGGTTCGAATTAGCTTAATTGTACGATTTGCACGTAGTAAGTAGGTATTTGGTATATAAAAAAATAACATATCACCTCTAGTCAACAAGTCGAGCAACTTGCTTGAAAAAAGAAATTCTGGTCGAATCATTTCGCACTGGCAACACATAAATACTAGAATTTTAAAACTTCAAAAGGAATCTGATTCTTCAACACTACGTTAGTAACTACTACCGTGAAAAATTAAAAGAAATCACAAAACTTTTAAATTTAGAACGTTGTATTTTTTTAACACTACACATCACTCTTGAAATCTATTCGATGTTCAAGCACGATCCCGGTAATATGTAACAAAATTGTTGTCACCTAATATTGGTTTCTGAAGCTTCATTCGGGACTGATTGTGGCGAACTGTTTAATTATACCGCTTGTCCCGATTCATTAGTGCACTGCGATCAGGGACGGCTTCATTCTGATATTTTTCCAAATAATTAACAAAATTTTGCCAAATCATTTGTTTTGATGGTAGTTTACTTAATATTTCGAGCTTCTGAGTAGAAATTTATTTCCAGCCCGGCCATCTATAAATTTCGCATTATCTACTATAAAGTTTAGAAAATAAATTAACTCTTGCCCTGCTTATGATATACCCGGAACTGTTTCCAACTTAATTATTTCCCTTGTTCTCTCATTGTAACAAAATGTACCTAGACCTCAGTTAAGTACCACGAAATGTACTAACCCCGCCGCGGGTTCAAACCTAAGCCCCATTCACTTATAACAACGTCCATAAAACAAGAGGAACAATACCGCGGTAACACGTATTTTAACGACCCTGGAAGACGGCATTCAAACAACAATTCTATTGAAAATAGTTGTTGCGAACATTTTATTTACATTAGAGTCCTGAGTCCGGCCCACAGATTGTCTGGGGAGGTCAGGGTTGCCGCCGCGTCGTCTTTTGACCCCCAACTTTGTCCTGCTCTAACACTCATTAAAAATGACTAGCTATCCTTCTCGCACAGGCCGCGACACTTTGCTTGACTTTTAACCCTTCACGTCATTGTCAACGCGTTCCCTCTCTATCTTGAAGACAGACTCATATGCCTGTTTCGTTCGGACGGGTTATGACATATCGGTCGCCATATGACCCGAACGTCGAATGGTATTCTGTCCTCTTTTATCTGTGGTTTTTAATAATTAACCGTCTTTGTCCCACGTGTCGCGACCCCTACGACTAGCCACTTGAATAGATTAGGTGTTTTCGTATGTGGTTTTGAGTACAATAGTCAATGATAGGCGTGAATTTGTTGGTATTTAAATTTCAGACTAAACATTATTGTACTTTGTATTATCCGTGATTAGACATGTTTAAGATGTTTTCAGCCTACTCTTTAGTACACTTAGGTAGCTTTCAGTTTTCGCACTATGACGTATTTTATACCTTGAAACATACCCATAGAGTAGAGATGATGTTTGAGAAAAGCTACCTTTTTTATCTACATCAAATTGTCTCAGTGTACATATATTTTAAAATGTTTTAATTTAGTTTTTTTTTTTTTTATTGTTACCAACAATATAATATCTATCGGAGAGCCACTGCCGACGATTTCGCACCTGTTGGAGTGCCCACTGTTTCCTGGAGTGCTATTTTTGAAAAGTGTGATTCACACAAAATCGGTGTCTCGAAAAATTTTTGTACAATATCGAATAATTTTCATTCGTTAACGAAGTATTTTTGTTAGACATATATGTCACACATTTCAAAAATAGGCTACGGCTAGAAGACGCGAACTTATCATATATATACGTGTAGCAACGAATTGAGTCCAAAAAATCTGGGAATCGTCGACACGACAAAGAGGAATATCTATCTATCTACCTAAAAAGATATTCCCAAGCACATACTTATGTAGGTATTTACGACTGACGCAAGTGCGCGCCACGGCCCCAGCCGCCGGTCCAGTTGTACGCAGAGCGTATCACGCTAGTTTTTGCAGCTCTGACCTGCAAGATGGCTAGGATCGAGAGCATCTGAGTCGCAGTACAAGGAGCTACGACCGATAGAAGAAGAAAATTTGTCGTTTTTCTGTGATAATGCTAGGAGGTATGGAAGAGGGAAAAGAGAGGGATGGCATTTCTGCAACATAATAATAATACTGGGAGCATTTAAAATATTTTTTGTCTAAAATAATAAATGAATGCCTAGTTTTTCAGTAATCACATCCAACAAACAAAGTCAAGAAAATGAAGACAATGAATGAGTACTTGTTTTTCTTCTTGTCGAGTCGAAATGGCTGATTGGTCTAATTCGCCTCTTGTCATTAGCCGCTGAAAGATCCCATACGTGCAGGAGTCCGGGCATTTGGGATACACCAGATGCGCCATGGACTGAACATCCCCGCACTAACAAAGGTTATCAGCCAAAAACTCCGCCTAACTTCGTTCCCTCACCAACACCACACCGAAGTATGTTTAAGGACTATCAAACTGCCCAGGGGAGATCACCACCAGGTGGGAGAGATTCGGCTGGTGAAATGCTCGTTGATACCATGACTTGTTCTTATTCATTCGTATCGAATGAATTAATAACTTATTTTGAAGAGCACTGATGCCTCATCCACCGAGATCAAGATACCACCTCCGGGACGTGAAAGCGCGGCGGACGGCGGCGCGTGCTCGCTTCGTGTTTTTGCAGCGATGAATATTTATCGTCAGCCTCGACCATTAGCGTTGCGTAGTGCTTCCAGCTAAACACATTTTTATGGGATATCTAGCTGGAATGATCAAGGCAGGGTTAAATATGAAGTATCCGATAGCCCAGCGGGTCTTATTCGTAACTATGGTGGATGGTGGGTTAAGCGACGGCAAGTCGCAAACTTTGATTAGTCGCTATGTCATTTCGAACTCCTTAAAGCTTCGGATTAATTGATATCACCAGACGGCAGCTGTCAAGACTCGACAGTTATTGAAAACTGGAGACCAGTGTTTATATCAGCGTTATGTGACCTCAGATGTTGGTCACTAATATATATTTTTTAATTAGAATTATTGACCACCCCACTTGATGATGCAGATGTGGTCTAAGATAGAGCTCGCTGGCTTATTAATAGACGCAGGTTTATATCATATCAGCATGAATATTTTTCATATGTCATAATCTTCATTATTTCAGCCGCAGTCAGTCCACTGCTGGGCATAGGCCTCCCCCAATGATTTTCAAAATGACCTGTTGGAAGCGGCCTGTATCCAACACCTAATAGATGTTAATGCTGCCTACTATCACAGGCAATATTTTATTGTGTGCATTTTGTAAGGACCAATTAATTTTTGATTGAGGTACTTATACTAACAAGGAGGGTCTAGCCACATATTGTTATAGTTGTAAGTTTAAGAATAAATATTTTTCATTTTCACTTATAGAGAGGAAAATCATGGTAACATGAACTTCTAGCGGTAACCCGTCGATACACTTTCAGTGATAGATGTTCCAACCTTAAATCAATTATACAGAAAATCTATAGAAAATCATGTCAACGATTTCTACTTAATGCACATAAAGATTGAACTGTCCATTGGCACAGGACTCGAAGGAGAAAGTTGAAAACAGAAATTTCAATCATTGGTCATTTTGAAAACCCCTGCCACGACCATAGATTTGTTTCTTTATGTATTTAAACTTAATTGTTCTACAAGTACAAATACTTGTAACAATTGGCGGACTTAATGCTAAGAGCATTCTCTACCAGTCAACCATTGGGAGAAACAAAAATAGTTCGTCGCAAAAGCTATATAACTAGATTACACTAGCTATGTTTGCGAGTTCGTCCTCGTAAGATTCGGTTATAATAAGTACTTTCCTTACTATAGGATGCTACCGAACTCCCGCTATGGTAGTAAGTTTATAATCTGTCAGATTTGTAGAGTTGCACACATAAAAGGAACTGGTATAATTAATATTTGAACGGTTCAGGAATACTATTAAGTAAAATATACTGCGAGTGAAAGCTAAAAGAAAAATAAAAGTTGCATTACATAAATGGGTACGGTTTCAACGATTCCATATAAAATTGGTTATTGGGTAATTTTTGCAAATGAGTTTACTTTTACAGAAGTGGTAAACTTTTTCAGATTAAAAAGGTTTCCATATCCATCTGGAAAAATCAAGAAACCAACTTTAAAAAATTACTTAGCGAAATTTTGACATATTTTGATTTATGTATTTTATACTAGCTGTTTCCCGCAGCTCCGCTTGCATTAAAAATTAGCCTATGTTTAACCCCGGGTAACTATATACATATCAAATTTTATCAAAATCCGTTTAGCTGGTTGGTTGTGAAAGCGTAACAGACAGACAGACTGACTTTCGAATTTATAATATTAGTATGGAAGTATGGATTAAAAAGAACATAATACGCATTGTAGAACACTTACAATAGTTGATTTGTTTGCCTGTTTATATCAACTCAATAAGATTAAGTAATAATTATTAGAGAAAATAAAAGTCTCAACTTGTAGGGTGTGACGTCGTGCCTACATCAACGGCTGCCTTTCCCCGCTTCCCCGCGCCGCATCACCCCGAGGGCCATATATAAGCCTGCGCGCGTCCACCAGAAGGCCTGCTCGGATCATCTCGTCATCTCAAAGTTAAGTGGCTGGCTATTTCATACCGGCTGCCTGACTGGATCTCGTGCCTACTTCGATCTCACGACCCTTATCTATATTTCTTCGTGTATCCATAAGAGTCTAAATTTGTAAAGTAGAAATAATAAATATTGTGCTATTCGCTGAAACCTGGATTTATCTTCTCTCCTCACACATACCTTTAGTAGTAAATATTAACTACGTTATAGTAGGGTAACTTGTCAAATACGTCAATTATTTTGATTAACCACTCAACTATTCTCATTTGAATTCGAAATCATGTCGATTAATATATCAAACGTGCAATTTAGGAATGACAGATATCTGCTAACAATGGTGTTGTACAAATAACACAACCACCTGTTCGAAATATCTGTATAATCGATTATTCAAATTCGACCATGATAAACATTGTAACGATACCTTATAAGGAACGGGACCTAGGATCTATTTATGAATTCCATCATTGGTATTTTAGCAAACAAACGTCCAGTGATTATTTCACACGGGAAATAAAAAGTCACCAGGAAAATTTGCAGTCAACTTGTGAGCTAAAGATTTGGGAACGGACGGCCTTAAAAGGGAGAATTCATGTTATACTTACAAGGAACGGGACCTAGGATCTATTTATGAATTCCATCATTGGTATTTTAGCAAACAAACGTCCAGTGATTATTTCACACGGGAAATAAAAAGTCACCAGGAAAATTTGCAGTCAACTTGTGAGCTAAAGATTTGGGAACGGACGGCCTTAAAAGGGAGAATTCATGTTATACTTACTTCAATAATAAATTATTTTTATTTTTCTCCACAAATAAATGTCATACTGTCTTAAATAAGGAGGAAATAGGTACAAATTAAGTATTAACTACTAATTTATCATATGTAATGTAGAGAACTGGTACCCGTGCTAGGTAATGTGATAACGTGCCACCAGGGTTCTTCATTCTTATGAAACGAATGGCAAGTAAAACTGCTTACTATACTTAATTATATTAATACTAATATCAACTTTAGAACGAACATTTTATGAAATATTAGAGGATAGTTAGAAAGAATGCTACATTGTTACATAAGTACTTTTTAGGTATGTTTTTCTTAGTTTGCTATATAATGCTATAAAGTGTTTAAAACGTTACGTGTAAATCCATATCCATACTTCCATACTTCCATACTATTAATATTACCATATATTACCATCTATGTATGTTTATTTAGCTGTAGGGTTCTTTTTTTTCTGTAATATCACACGAAGCTTTTTTGCGCCGCTTTATATTTTCCCTGTTTTTCCTAATGGTTGACTGGGAGAGAATGCTTTTAACATTAAGTCCGCCAATTGTATTTTTACTTGTGGTACAATAAAGTTTTAGTAAATAAATAATATTATAAATGCGAAAGTCTGTCTGTCTGTCTGTTACGCTTTCATGGCCAAACCGCTGAACGGATTTTGATGATTATTGGTATGAATATAGTTGAAGACCCGGGGTCAAACATAGGCTACTTTTTGACGCAGGCGGAGCTACGGGAAAAAGCTAGTAACTTATAAACGCGATTGAATTTGATGTGTAATAATCGCGAAAACATAAAAAATCTTATGTTTTTTTTTTGAGAACGGGAGCCCATGCTAGGTTTCCAAGGTTGTTGTGAACCAACTAAGGTATTAGATAATAACTTTGTAACACTTAAAATGATTAATGTACTTCATGATAAGGCTTTTATTCCGTATCCAATCCCATGTTATAAATAACATCAAAACTCATAGATAATAAATGACGTATATCACTCATTACAACTCTCGTTATTAATGTTTTCGACATTAAAAATAATACATCTAGACATTCTAACCTCGATATGAATCAGAACATTTTATATTGAAAATCGAAATTAAAATTCTAAGCAATTTATTAACCGTTTGTTAGATTTCACTTAGGGGCATTGGAATTATGAGCAACTGTTTAAGGCTTTCTGCACACTGAACAATTTAATGTTTTATTATGAGACATTTGTAGGTATAGTCACAATTTTGAGTTGACGAAGTAACGACACTGATAAAATAAGAAACGGCCAACTTTCCGCTTGCCTTGAAGGGTCCATTCCATGGCTTCTCTAGGAATGTGCGTAGGGGCGCCTCAGTGTGTGGCCAGTCCATATACATTTACGACGCCTGATCTGGACATCTATTGGCATTTCCCGGCACCGCTCCCACAAGTCTTCTTGTGGGAGCACACTTTGCTCTTGTCTGGCCAGAAAACGCTAAGTATTTGTCGAAGGCAGCGGTTTATAAAGACCTGGATCGGTCGTGTGACCTCTTTATTCACCAAGAACAAACTCAATCATTATTACAATGTGAAAAGTATATTATATGCGCAAAGGCGGCCTTATCACAAAAGTAATTTCTTACAGGCAACCTAATAAGCGAGTGATGGAAGAACAGTCTATCTGCAAGAATTTGTACGTAAGAATAGTTTATTTAGCAAATCATTACTGTTCTCTTTATAACTATAACCATTGTTATATTAATTAGTGACCAAGTTTAAAGCAAATAAAGTTTTTGTACTTGAACAAAACTAGAACCATGATCATAGGGCACCCTGCACACGAAAGCGTAAGCCAACAATGCCACGGGAAACATGCTCAAATGACCAATCAATCAATATTTTATTTGTAATATCAATATTATATTTGTACGCTTTATGATAATAGTGACCGAACAAACTAAATGTGAGGTTAGCCTAAAACAAGTGCCGATAGAGACTACCAGATGCAAATGAATGCCAAAGCGTCTAGTGAAGTGTGAAAAATGGCGTCTCTCCATGCCGCCTCATTAAAAAATCACATTAGAACATTCGCTTCTGTAGTAATTGATCGTGGTTCACGTTATTTTTTTTTGATACTAGCTGTTTCCCGCGATTCTGCCCGCGTCAATAAGTAGACTATGTTTGACCCCGGGGTCCCGGGTATACCCGGGTATTCAACGACTTCTTCGATGGAATGCGTATTTCTAAGCAACAAGTAAGTTACTATTTAAAAGTTACGCTTCAGGAGATTGGAATAAATCTATAGCTAGTATTCAGAGCGGTTCATAGTTCGGAAGAGCATATAGTTTGGAAACTCATTATGTGGTCACGACTCACGATCCTCAGCAGTGAGGGACCGATGAAGAAGATAGGTAGAATAATGTTTCTGTAATTCGATTGGCAACTTTGTTGACCGTAATAATGCTTATGACATGAAATCGTTTATTTTCAATATAGGATATAAATATCACTTATGGACGTCAATTTACTTATATTATTATTAAGTTTACCACCACTTCCAAAGCGCAAGAGGAGAAGAAGCGGGGCCACAAACTCCACTGCAGCATTTTCTTCAAAACTTCAATTTACAATTAAGAAAAAAACTTCCTTAAATAACTAGTTAAATGAACGAATTCACATGTTTGTCAACATTTCTCACAATATTTTATTGTGATTTCAGATTATTTAAATTAAATAAAAACTTAGATAAAAATAATAATAATAGTTAATAAAAAATAGTCAAATGTAATAACGAAATATATAATGATATGTCAATTTGTCGAGGACTCTGCACCAAGCTTAAGTTCAACATTCCTGTCATTAAGAAAATCACCAAAGTAATGCGATTGGTACTTTTTTACCCCAGTAATTAATATAATAACAATGCACCTTTCATTAGTCAGCGGACCCTGGTCTCCGAAGCAACAGCTGTGGATGCAACCGAGAAGACTCTAAAATGATACTCTATATACCGTCAAAGCTTTATGGTTTGTGTCCAATAAGCACTTTAGTCGAATTATATCCAATACTACTATAGAACTAACTAATAATTGTCGAAAGCCTGCCGTTATACAGCTTTTATGTGTTACTTGGATAAAAATCGCTCAATATTTTTATTTACTGAATACCATAAGCCTTCCCCTTGACATGTCAAGGTGTATTGACACGGAGTGGGTCGGGTCGCGTGCGCCGGGCGTGTCATATGTCACGCTGCCGGCTCCAAGCATTCTCTAACTGCCGGTCTACTATTTCCCTTCCATCAATGGTTGCAGGTCCATTATCCTACGTCAATTATGTCATAGATATTTTAAGGTCGTTACATGGGTAAAATACAACACAATCCTCTTAAAAGACATACTAAAAGATACAACACTATATCGTCAAAACAATGTTTACCAAGTTTAACTCTGCGTTACCTACCTCTTCTACCTCTTTACTAATCCGGAACCTTTCATATTCTATGGGGTAACTATTTTACTTCAGAATAGTGTTGATACCCTTGCTGAGTAACTAAAAACGGGAACTAACAGTCCTAAAGACTTTGTATCCCAATGGGAAACTTGTGAACCGGGTAACATCATCACTTTTCGGTCAAGCCCACATAAATAAGATTAGGCAGAAGTGCAATAACGTATGAATGAAACTTTATTTGCAATAAACTTGGTAAATAGACACAAATATGCCAGAGTTAAGCCTCGACATAGTAAGTTAAGACTCGAGAGGCTTAACTGGCCTACACAGGGCACTTCTATCTTTTCGTATTTCTGTGAATTTATATTTAGATGAGAGAATGTTAATTTTCCATTCACGTAGTAGAATGGAAACAGTCAAATGATAGTTAAGTAAGCCAGTCGCCGTAAACGACGGAAGTACCCGCTTGAGATATGGCGGTCGGCCTACGGCGTTAGTCATAGAATTAAACCAGTGTAGACCTTCACGTTATGGTATTTTGGCAAGTCAGAAAATACCATGGTAAAATAATAATTATAAAGAGAAGTTTTTATTTTATTTTGGTATCATAATTTCAATCCCCATAATGATTTGTTCAAATTCCTCTTCTATTATTTTAGCGTGACAGAAGCTAAGTATAGTATTTTTAACTGTTATTTAATTTTAATATAATACAATACAATTTTATTTTATTGCCCACATCTGGGAAATCACCAAAATTGAAATTATAACATTGTTAACAATATGGAGCAAAGGCGGACTTATTGCTAAGCAATCTTTTCCAGCCAACCTTCGTACAATAAGAGAACATAGTGTTAGGGGGCCCATCCTCCCAGTAGAATAAAAAATAATGTCTACTGTATAGATAAATCAACACAGACATAATTTGGGAACAAGGGGCAGTCATTAATAAGAAATACATTTAATATTTAAATAGTTGTTAATAGTAAAATATTATAGCGTAGATTTGTTTACGTTATAAACATTATAATACAAAATTATTTATGATTTATAAAAAAATATTTACAAAAGTTTTAACATTTTATGAAATACAAATATACAACTAGAATAAAAAAGATTCCAAAAAAAAAACTTTATCTGTAATTCGGAGGTACTTTAAATGAAATGAGTCTAAATTGAAAAGTCTGTGGAAAAATTAAAAACTTTCGTTAGAGACCTCTCTACTGTTTCTATAAATTTCTTGTCTTTGAACCCGCCACAAGCACTATCATTTGGCGACTGCGATCACTGACTAGGAAAATTTATTGGTAGTCTATGACAAAATTATATTTCTAGTTAAAATGTAATCTATTTGCTTTGGACTGTTTTTACTTTTTTTAGCAGGCGAACAATAATGCGGCCCGCCTGATAAAAAGCCTAATGAAAAGTAGTCTGTAGACATTGGATTCAGTGCTGTATTTTTTTTGTGTATGTAAATGGTGCAATAAAATGAATTTTATTAATTCCAATGCAATATTAAATATGCATTGAAATTATTGGATTCATAAAGAATATAATGTTATTTATTGATACAAAATTGAACAAAAGATACAAGAGGCATCCTTCTTCCATACAACTCTTTACTGAGAGAGAAATCTAAGTTGCAATGACCTCAAATGAATATCCTGAATTCCGTACATCTCCGGACGAAAAAGTATCTTAAAATTAAACAAATCAAACAAAATATATTACACACGAACCAAAAGTCTCTAGCTTCATATACAGTTAGTTAAACCTTTTATCTTACAAGGAGCCAATTCTCACAGACAGACGTAGAGATTTTCGTTAGTTGTTCGAGATTTATCTCATCGAAACGCGACATTCAAGTCATGTTTCCCAAGAATCGGCCCCCTTGTCTCTTACCATAAGTCACTGCACAGCGTTCTTACCTACAATCACATACATCTAAAACAATTTGTCCGTGTTGTCATCATAGCAGATATTACGTTTTCCCTCCATACGTCATGGGAGACTGCACAACGAGGGGGCATAAACCACAGCCTGGGTTTGAAGTAATACTTGAGGACTTGACTATAAGTCGAGCTGATTAGAAACATGGCATAATAATATTACGGTGTACCCATGGTATATAAAAGGAAAATGCTATTTCTTTCTATATCATATCTATAAGGATACAATAGATAAGATTTTTACCTATTTATATAAAATAAAACCGGTCAAGTGTGAGTCCAAGTCCGCCATATCCAAAGATACCGCAAAAAATCAAGTCTGTTGTATGGGAGCCCCCTTAAATATATATTTAATTCCGTTTTTTAGGAGTTGTTATTATAACGGCAACAAAATTTTAACTTTCTATTACAGTTCATGAGATACTGGTTGGTGATAGACGGACGGACAGCGCAGTCTTAGGAACCCTAAAAACCACCTCACACTACTAGGTAACGTTTATAATCAGGCCCTAAGGTCATTGAAAGCATACAGTGACTCTTTCCTAGTCTGAGCATTCCAAAATCAAAATCTGTTTTAATACTGGTCACTTCCACGCCCGGAAAAGAAAATTTTAGTTTTTTTTTCTTTGATAAATCTGCTCTTGGACCTTTTGGCGGAAAACTGAGAATAGTAGATTCAGAGCTGTATTTTGTTTTTCAAAATTTGTGATCTTTTAGTATTTGTAAATAATAATGGTGGATTATTATATTCGCAAAATGTTCGAGAATAAGCGTACCTACGTTTTGGGAAGTGATAAACAGTGTTTGATTTATGTATGTCATTTTCATGCTTGTTGGGAAATGCTCCTATTAGAAATCGCTAGATGCAGTTTTCCTACCGCTTCACTTAGCCGACTTTACTCACTTTACTACCGACTTGGCTAGATTTAACTACTGACTTCACTTAAACTTGCTTGACTAAACACTTTGTTCAATAGTTTTTACTTGGTACTGGCTAAATAGGTCTAGTAAAAGCCATATTGAAAAAATACAGTTTTTAGCGTGAACGAGATTTGAGGCAGTATGAAGTGTTATTATGTTATCATTTGCAAGATGTCTACTTACATGCAAACATAACCAACAATTTGCAAAGTGAATGCGACATATTTGCAAACAAGGCATAATCAAGGAGATGCACTTATTGTGTGCAGTGGAAACCGGACAGACAAGTATTCTCACGCGGTTGGATGTTGTCCAATGGGTTTTTTTTCTGAATAGGTACGATAAAACATAGATATACTTCAATATATTGGCTAACAAGTTAAAAACATATCCATAATTAGCATTTCCTTCTTTTAGTTTCAATTAATAATTAAGCTATTGAAATATTAATAAAATCTGTTTATTTACTTGAATAAATGTATTACACCGGTATAAAAAGAAAAATAACTCTAAAAAGAAACAAAAATTTCATTTTATATTTATTTTTATTTCGAAATGAAGATATTTTGTATGGCGAATCTATCGCCCGATAGAAATCTATGGCCTTTGTCCAATAGTGGGCATAATGATACTGAAAGTAAAAGACCAATCCAGTTAAAATGTAAATCCACAGTTTTTATCCGGCTAGTTTAGCAATTATAAATTCTAATTATAATTCCAATCAATGTTATAAATATCTGACGCGTGTTTAATCTTATCTTCGATAAAATATAGAGTTTCGATTCAAAGGTTACTGGATTTTATGTAAAACCAGAATTTACGAGGTAACACCTCATGTCTATCCCACAGACTTAAAAAAATATAGACGTAGTCTCACATACAATGCGAAAGAAGCATCCAAACTCTGAACGTTTTGGCATTCAGCAAGTAACATCGATCCGTCTATATTTTTTTGAATCTGTGGTATCTTTATCGATATTTTATTCGAATCGAAAGTATGGTTAAACCAGGATAATAAATCTTGAAAGAAGTCACCGGACTCACAGAAAATAAAAATTTGGAAAGAGATTAAAAAATTGTAAATAAAATATTAATTTCCTGAAATAGTTGAGCGTGAGTAATTATTTCGTAGGTAAAAACGGTATTAATTTATTTTGTCAGATCCACTGTATTTTTTTATATTCGTTTAGTATAAATATATTAATAGTCCAAGCTCAGCTGATGGAAAGTGACCAAAGGATTACCTATGGACTCCTGCAACACTGAAGTGTCACATGCATTTTTTTAAATAATGGGTTTTACGGTCATGGATACAAGTCCTTTATAGCCCTTCTTAATTTTTATATCTTCTTCAGTCCTACAGTGTGGTTGCGTCAAGTCTAAAAGTCTAGTCGGTAGTCCAGTCTGGTCAGAAGAATCAGACTAAGTGAAGTGGTAGAAAAACTGCACTTAGCGATTTTGCTACCACTAAAAAGCCCAGTGTCACATGCACTTTCTTGTCCATAGACAAATCTGAATAACCCATGTTGTAATCCTGTGGGAAAACCCGAGGTGGGAGCTGTTGATACAATAGCACCATCGTATGTCAGAGAAAAATCCTCTTAAAACGTATTGAGCTACTGCCAAAAGCGTCTCTACTTTTGTGAGCATAAATTACATATCTCGGGGCAGCTTGAAAATCAAATATAGCCACTTATTTTATATTTATATTTTATAATAAGAAATTATTTTATAAGACGTTCTGATAAAAACATATTCCCTGGCACAATGGAAAACGCTTGCGTCCGCGGTGATATATGCATTTATGCAAAATTACTGTCGTAATTGCTTGAGACCACTGTATTCCTAACCACGGGAACTCTCGGGAACACAGGATACGGGCGCTAAGAATATACTGTACCTAGTGTAAATTTAATGGTTAGTAAATTTTTGTATGTTAATTTGATCTTCTTGTTCTTCATTCTAGCGTTTTCAGCAGTTTGCTTCAGAGCCCAACTCATGCTTTCTTGCTTTTACGTCACCACTTCGCGACTTCGCCGTTCTTCGGCATCCTTGACAGAGACACCATTGGCACGCATATCCTGCATCTTCTTCTTGTCGAGTCGAAATGGCTGATACTTCAGATTAGTTTGGACCAATAAGTGCATATCTTGCTTCGCGACGTCAAGCCAGCTCTTTTAAAGCGCGCCACTTTTACCAGGCCCTGGTGGAGGCAGCGGAGGTTTGTATGGAAATTTAATGATACTTAGTTAACTTTTTACTAGTGTAGACGCTGAAGTTTGCGAACCCTGGTGAAGGTGCACTAAGACAATGTTAAATGCTTGTAGTCTGACAATATCGTGCAAATGTTTTAAAATCGGTTTAAAGTTATATCTCACTTTAAATATTATCTGATTACGATCCCCAATACCCTATTGCCATATTGCTACTTTATTAGAAGCCTAGAACTTTTGTAAAACTAGTACTAAGTTTAGAAATTCAGCCTACTGGTTATTTACACCGTATCTTGATTCAGTGTTCTGCATCACATGGCCCACTACGTGCTTATAATGCGAAAATTGTTAGACCAAATACCGCTGTGTTCATCACAGAATCTTTGTTGCCTAACTGTGACAAAATATAAGCAATTTGTTTGACGCGAGCCATGTTACAAAATAACGAGTTTACAGAATTAACGTTACAGGGTTCATGTTTGAATTTGTACTAAATAACCAAGCTTAAATCTATATAACGCATGGAAGCAATATGACTTTGACCTCGGTTTTAATCATAATAATAGTACCATTTACTTATAATTTTTTTTGGAGAACTAAATGGACAGACTGCATATACAGAACACACATTTAGATTGAGAGTGTACAATTCATCATCATTTCGTGTAGGTTACATTATAAATCGACCATGTACACCCTGGTGTCACAGTTATTAGTAAGAGCGTGTAATTAATTGCTGCTGACTGTATTAAAACTGTTTCTTCATTTTATTACAAATCATGTATGTTTATGTTGTGTTAGGAAGTTCGTCATTAGTTTTAAACTGGATTAACTTAAATTTTAACAAATTAACATTGCAATCGTTTGTTGAATCAATACTCGATTGGTAGCTAATATTCAAAAGCGTCATGAATTTAATTTATTTCATACAATATTTTTTCTATAATGGCCAGTAGGTAGAGTTAAGTTAGTAGAAGTAGTAGAATAACTCATTCGGTATTGCTAAGAATTAGTTTAAAAGTCTAGTTCAAATTTGATAGTTACCCAATTGTATTATGGGGCCACCTGTCATAAATGTAAAATTTTATTGCACAAACTAATTAATTATCAAGTTTCTTGTCTATACTTAGTTATTTCTGTGGCATGTGTCAGGTAGGCAATCTCGGTCCCGTTGATACAGTATCGTTAGTGGTTATAATAGAGTCATAACAGTTACAGTGGCTGATGGCCACAGCTCGATGGATTTCAGACAATTTGGTGGCTAGCGAAGCGAAGCACCTAGAGCCAGAAAGATTGTAGTAGTTTCGTGGCCGAAGTATTTATAAAAAAATATTTTTCCAATTTCGGATTATACTGTCGCGTTGTAATAAAATCCTTTTTAGGGTTCCGTACCTCAAAAGGTGAAAAAGGTAAAGTCTCACTCACGTCGTCTGTCTGTCCGTCTGTCACAGTCGATTTTCTCCGAATCTACCAAACCGATCAAGTTGAAATTTGGTATAATAATATACATGTATATCTGTTACCCAAAGGTAGGCTTATGATGAAAATAAATATTTTTTGAGTATAGGGATCTGTTTTGGGGGGTAATTTAGTCAATTAAAAAAAAGATTTTCAAACTGTTGCGATATATCAAATGAAAAGGCTCGGGCTGAAGATATTCATGATATTTTTTTGAGTACCTACTTTTTAGGTCGCTATTTTTTGAGTTAATTAGGAAAGAAGACGAGAAATACCTGATCCCCATAGCTTGACTTCGAAGGCCTTAAAATTAAAAAAAATTAATACAGAATATGCACCTTGCCCTGAACTTTGCAGGAAAAATCATCCTATGAAGAAACATCCTATGAAAGGTGGGCTCATATTTGGGGGGTAAAGTGGTAAATTTTAAAAAAAAGTTTAATAATCTGTACCGTGTATATCATATGAAAGGGTTTCTTGTATAGTTTTAAGTAGTTTGGAAAATAGGCATTTTGGGAGGTTATTTTTGGGAGGTTAAGTGGTAATTAATTAAAAAGTTATTCAATCTGTACGTGTGATATACCATATGAAAGGGCTGTTTGTGGCCATCTCAAATATATGTTTTTATAATAGAATAAATAAATATTTTTAAATTAAAATAATATAAAATTAAAAAAATAGGAAATTATATTTTCGCCAAGATTGATAAGAACGAATTGGCGAGGTGGTAGAAGTGCGGTCTACCAATTTAGGTGCCTGGCTTCATAAATAAAACTATTTTTATATTTTTTTCATTGTTTTTATTGCACGTAGATTTTCACTTGTTTATTTATACTTTTTAATTGTTTTCTTTAAGGATTTGAATACTAAGACCATGTTTTAACAATATTTTTTCTATACAATAAAGTTTTTACGTACATACATAGAATACTTACATACAATATTGCTATTCTGGCTAATTTGCTAGGTGGCGCTGGCGGCGCGCTTTGATTGAACGCCGTGTGCTAAATTCTATGGTCGCTTTCGTCGTTTGCTACTTATTTATTATAAATGGCCAAGTTAAAAGAAAGAGTACAGAACACACAAAAGGTAGTTTTTATCCCGAAAAGTACGCGATTCCCGAAGGATTTGGCCACAAGTCTGATAGTTGATGGCGCTTTATAATATAGGTGGCGCTACTGTACATATAAAGTCTGTGTATTAAAACTTAAGCTTGACCTGTTTATTGTTTGGATCAAATTTCAAAATCGAAATTTAAATCCCTTGCCATTAACGAATTGGCCTGATTTTTGGTTTGATTAATTAATATAAACTGCGGCTTCACCCGCGTCGCCGTAGTAATTTTTTTACGCTTTTGTTAGATTCCATAAAGATATATATTGTACCAATAACAAAGGAAAAATTAAAATGCATACCATCGCTTTAGATCAACGTACGTAAGTAATCAAATTGGTAAGAAATAAATATTTATAACTCTATTTTATATAAACTTTATATTAGAACACATTCCTATAGCACAACAAGTAACAATTGCTGAAAGCATTATTTATACTATGGTTGTCTCTAATTTCTTCATTTCATGTTACAACTGTCAGTATTATGGGCAATGCCATTGTTAAGGCACAATTATTAGGTGTTAAAGTATGATTGATGCGCATATGACTCATGCGTGTGAAGAAAAAAGAATTGAAGTAATATTTGACAAATTATGTTGAGTATTTCCTACTTCTGTTTCGACAAACAAGGTGTGGATTGAACGAGTGGGTTTAGTGTGTCATTAACCAATCATTAAATTTATATTTATTGTGCGAGATTTATAAACAGTGAGTTTATCTATGTCCCTCACTGCTGAGGATCAAGACCACATAGGTATTCCTCTTAGCGCAGCTATTTTCAAACGCACCTAATAAAGACATTTATTATTCTTTGAAGCGCCCCTAAAAAGTGCGCTTGAGAAATAGGAAAAAAATATTATGATTTTATTCCTCGAAACGCACCCACGTTAAAAATTAGTCCAGCGCATGTAGGTTACGCAATTAATGTTATCGATAGATGTTGCAAGACTCTTTTGTGCTCACTAAATCAACCTATCATTCGAAGTACTAGGATAACAGAAATAATGAGGAGGTTCACAAATCTTTTCATCTTAAAATATACCACCCCATACTGCGTGATCAAGGTGGTTTTTTTTATCTGTGAGCCTCCTCATAATTTCTGTTATCCTAGTACTACAGTTAATGGTTAATGATATATGAACAGACCGTATTCTTTTGAAAAATAAATAATATAGACCCCATAAAAATGTCACAATACTTGTACGAACAATCGTACATACTAATTTGACGTAAGTGTAAGGAAAAGTTTTTTGATGAACTTTTTTGATTGACCACTACCTCGTAGTTTTTGTCATCCTAGTACTTCGGCTGATACTAAAAAACAACAATTCCGAACAAATCTCCCTTCAAAATAAAATTTACAAGTGAAAAGCGTGAACATATGTTCCGGCTTTTTAATCTAGTTCAAAAACGTTAATAATTGTTATCGTTATTTTTCGTTAATACACATCTCTATTATAAATTTTATCAATAGGTGTGCTTGGAGTAATATTTTTTTTTTTTTTTGAACCGTACCTTTTAGGAGCTCTTTGAAGAATAATAAAGGTGTACTTTGTTAGGTGCGTCAGTGCGGTTAACCTTACTCACATGGTCCATCCATCTGGCTGGATTTATAAATCCATCATCATGATAATAAATGATCAATCTTTTAATCAAAAATACGACCTGACTGCGAAATAAAATTTAGGATATTACATCCTAAACCTAAAACACATTTGAAATCCTTTTTTCTTATTCAACTCTCGATAGGTTAAGGAGATTTTTTTTTCTCTAATTATGGATTCAATTATTTATTCATATCGTGTGATAAAGACCTTGGTTATGTTGACCTGCATACACACTGGTGTAAAAAATAACCTCTCCAAAAGTAAAATTTGAAATAAAAAAAAAATCAACTTTCACCAAAAAATGTAATGCAAAAATGCACTAACGCCGAGTCACCTTACGCTCTAAAAACCAAGCACGAAATGTAATTGAGAACCACGTTTTTAATCTAAAACAATAGAAAAATGAAATTATCTAAAACTTACAGTTCTAATAATAGTCTCGTTGTTCGCTCGCGTGGACTCGCGTTTATGCTCATTTAATTCCATTATTTTTAAAAACGGATATCTGTGAGTACTTAATTACGGAAGAATTTATACGTCTCCATAAATTCCATAGAGTTTTGGCGATTACGAAAGTTCCAGGCTACCAGGAGTGCTGTTTTTGAAAAGTGTGATTCAAGAAAAATTGGCTAGTTCAATAGTTTTTGTTCGATATTGAACGATTATCATACGACATATGAGTCATACATTCAAAAATTGGGCTCCAGGGGCTAATACGCTTATTGTTGTCTTTTGTTTATTACTTTATATTTCTGATGCATTTTTTCTTCCTTCTTATATTAGAAATTGTTTTACTCGAACATAAATTTTAACTCTATTTAAAACTATTGGGCAAATTTTTACAGTAGCCTAAGAAGTTAGCGTGGAAGATTGACAAAAGCGTGATACGCGTCATTTATTTATTTCAGTTCGAGATACTTACCAATAAAAATAAATAGTTCACATACAGTAAGCAAATACATAAGAAGTCAAGTGCAATAAAAAACTATTTTTCCCATTTTTCTGTGAGCATTTCCCAGAAAGTCAAAAAAGTTCTAGTTAATATTTAGAATAATTATTATTTTGGTGTTTATAAAGTAATTAAACAAAAAAAAAAAATACAGGGAAAGGTAGGTAAATGGCAAAGTAAGGGGTTTTCTTAGTTTTCTTTTTTATGATGTGAAATTAAGCTTATTTATTAAGTACTATTAGCTGAAATTTCAAACAATTTTCGTTAAGGCATAGTACCATTACAACACGTTGTAAAACTCCTTAATGCTAAAACAGTATAAACAACTGTAACTTAACTGAACAAAAAGTGCTTAATTACAGGTTTTTATTGTCGCTCTATAAATTAGTAAGTAACTTAAGCAAAACTTAAGTAAAGGAAACAAAAATTTCATAAATAATACGCACTTAGAACGCTTGACAGTACGACTCTCTTGTGTTAACTCAATGTTAAGCAGTTTTGTATATGGTGATTATTATCGAACTGAAAGGGCTGAAGTGAGTTTAGGATGTTTTGGAGATGGAAGCAGTTCGAAGTGACTTTCAACAGGTGCACGTTCAACATCAAATGCAAAAGTTACAAGAGGTGAATTCCAAATTTTAGAAGGACAATCATGTTATACAAATGCGGTGAATGAATATGCAAATGAGATGTCCACTGAAGAAAGTTCGGATAGTTTTAGGGAAGAACCGTTAATTCTACAAATCAATTTTGGCGTCTTTCAGTAACTACATAAAGATGCTTAAATAATTATCCTCCTACTCCTTAGCGTTAAGGGTTTATACCTTCCATCATCAAACCGATGGAATGAGAACAGGTTTAAATAAGGCACATTATGTGAAGGTCCATAAGTGGTGACACGACTGAACGATCTCACGTATCGGATCTAGCGTCAACTAAGAGGAGCATTATAATATCGAGTAGGTACAGAAGTTTGAAAGAGTAGAAACTCTTTTAAATAGAAAAAGAATTCTACAAATCCATTTTGGCGTCTTTCAGTAATGATAAAGATTCTTAAATAATTATCACATAGTATCAGAATACAGGTTACAACAAAAGGCGATGACTCTTCCAGTCAACCCAACAAACATAGGACATAGCCCACATATGGGCACAGAAGAGGGCACAACACGCAAAGAAATCTTAGGTACAAAGTATACATAGACTCACATCTAACATACAAATTTAATAACACATAAAAACAGTAAGCTCAGGTCAAGTCCGATCGTTCGTAGTATTTCCTAAACCGAGTTTGAAAGAGTGAGAAGACAGCTCTTTTCTCTCCAAAGGAAGCTTGTGTTGTAAATGATGACAACTAGACGTCAATATTTGACTAACATCACTGTATTCTTGAAATACGTGATGCGTGCCTAAAAAATTTGAGGCCCTCATTTCCTGGGATCACATCATCATAAAATGACTTGGTCACATCGGGCTCAGCACGGGATAATTTTTAAAATCGACTCCAATTCGTCGGAGTAATCGGTGAACATACATAGAAGAAAATACATACAGTTGAACCTACTCCATTTTTAAAGTAGGTTAAAAAGCATAACAAAGTAAAATTACAAGGTATTTTTTTACAAATGCTATTTATTTTCTTCGGTAAATAATAAATTAATGCTCTTCTATTATAACAAAATATTCAGATAAAAAAAAAACTACAAACAAAATCAAAAACAAATAAATACTAAAAACAAAAAGAACTCAAAAATTCAAAACAAATAAAAATCTATTAATTACATTAGGATTCGAATCTGGACACTTTATTACCAAGTTGCAGATTACATCCACTATCTTGATAGTTGAGGTGACAAAATTATTCTACTTATCTGTCTACATTTTAATTAATTCAAGGCACAGATCAATATAAATCACAACATGTAGCGACAAGCACAAGTACCGAATGTGACCTTCAAAGACTGCCGCCACGCCTCTCTTACATATTTAATTCGCGATTATTTTCCAATTTGATTTATATTCTCGCTTTTTTTAATCGTGCTTAATTTTTGTCTCAATATAGTTTCGAATACACATACCAGGAATTTAATTATATATCTTGCATTTTAGAAAAATGCCATTTGTGAATAACAATAAAATAACTATCTACTGAAATGTTTGCTCAATTTCATAATATTTCGATTTATTAAATCTAAAAGACGCTGAAAATCATTTTTTTTTGGTATCCGTTTTTATGCGTGAGTCAATACAGTTTTTTGTATAATAGCCCCCTAAAAAACATTAGTCCCTTAAAGATATTAGCTTAATTATCTTTTCATAAAATACACAAAAATCATGTCTAAAAGTTAAACTAATGTAGTATTTAGACCACTTTTTAACCTGATTTTTAATTTGATTAAATGTGGTAAAAATATGTTTTATTTCTTGTATTTAAGCAAGCTCATTATTTTAGTATCATAACACTAATCAATAGATTTTTTCCAACAAATAAAAAAAAAAAACAAAAATTGTAAAAGGTTCAGTGCTGATTTAATGCAAGGTGGCTGGCCCATACAACAGTTGCTAAATTACCCGGGCTACAGTGTCTTTAGTAAGTTAAACTAAAATTTTCGAAATCCCATGCAAATAGTGTGATCAGCATGATTTTGTGTGAAAGGTCGAAAAATTATTTCAACATTTTCTAAGAAAATATTTATATATATTATTATTATAATCAACCAAAAGCATGTTCATGCACCTATTTGGGACCAAGTCTTCATTTAAAAAAAAATAGAACAATCACTGGCCAGTACATGAGAAGGAAACTAGCTTACTTTTTAAATTACTAGATTGTTATCCTACAGAGCATTGTCTTGTAAGACCTGTGTTTTAAAAAAAAGTATATAGTTTTTGCCGTAATAAGTGCTGGCATGGTAAGTCACCCTTCAAGACCGGATGCGGAGCCCTACCAACCGATGATTTGTTCGGGTCGCTGGTTCGATTGCCGCTCAAGTAATTTTTTGTCAACTAACCACACGTCTAACGATATTGTACGTTATAATAATTATCTATTGTGTCAACTGTATTTTGTCCGTTTGTACGTTTTACTCCCTTTTTTATTATTTGTGCCCAATAAAGACTTACTGTAGTACGTACTTTAAAATTTATTAAAAAAAATTGCATGTATATATACATAGGTATATGGCCATTTTAACTAATAAAAAAAAGTTTAAAAAAATGATGTATACTTATTTAAAACCCCAAAATATTACGTTGGAAAATCCGGGATTGCCACGTCAACCCCGCCAGGGAAATTAATGATTTCCTTAATATGACACTTCTATACTTTAATATAAAGTTAGACACGTATTGTCTTCAAGCAACATAATATAAAATCAGGAATGCCTGACCAGGAAAGCATCACGCATCTCGTAATTTAGCAATACACCCAACCGGAACTCAGAAAACATCAATAAAATTCATGGCAGTAGTAGCCATGTCAGCGCTGGATTGCGGCTAAGAAAAAAACGAGTACACCCGCTAGGCGCGGCTAGTTTCTTGTAAAAACCGACCGCGGTGACCCGAGGCGATTCACTCGGGTGCACCTAGCCGATTGCACTCGGATCATAATAATATCAAATGGATATGGCATAATCATAGATTTTATATTTATACTACGCCAACATCTATATTGTATGGCCATTTTACGGAAACCAGCTAATTATGTATGGAAGAAGGGTTGTATTGTACCATGCCGCTTTCACCAGGCCTTAGTAAGGGGTCCGCCCAAAAACTGCTGGCTTGACATCGGGATCCAGGGATTAATATGCATGTAGTTGGTCTCACAACACTTATATTTTATTTATTTGGAAAGCTAACAGCTAAGGGGAGGCGCTGAGATGAGAGAAACTACGTTAATATCTCTGGGTAAACTATATTAACTATCTTATTTAGTTGCAATTGATATTCAAAAATCTTTTGTCCCACTGTTCTGCAAAGGTTTCTTCTCCTTTCAAACGTTTCTATCCAAATCCAACACCAACCACCCAAAGGCTGCTAGGTTAAAATGGGATTGGGCGTCATGTTGGTCGCATGCACCCAGGATAATTTCAATAACAAGTGGAGTGCAACTCCAATGCTTTCTGGGACCACCATCAGGATTGTAAATTTGTCATGCTATAGACTGCGCAAATTCTAAATTTGCCCAATGCATACCAGATAAGACAAGTTTTTAAATTTACTAATTCTTAGTCTTCAAATGAGCAGATAAGATGTTTTCATTCTGCATCTGCAATATATATTTTCATGCAGGATTACTAAAGAATACCTATAGATACCTATTAAGGTATCGTAATAGGTAGGTACTACTAAAACAGGTACTTTTTTCACTAATGCCACATCAATCGTATTATTTGTCGATGTTACTCTAATGAGCATCGCATTATAAAGCCAATGTACATAATTGGTGTACGGCACGCGTCGGCCACGCGACTCCGCGCAATCTCTGACTGATGACTGCCTCCACTTTTTGCCACCAGAGGGCGCCTTTCGAACGTTTTTCGTGCGGAAGTCATTTATTATTCATGAACTCGTCGTAATGGTTTTATTCGCTAGCTCATAATTATAGGCTTGTTTGTAATAATTAAAGCGAAACGGTTTTTGAATGGTTTGCATTAGTCAAGCAAACATAGACTATCTAACTAAACCAATCACAACAGGAGCCCAATCAAAAATAATTCGATATTGAAGATAGATTATTCAACTCGCCGATTTTGCGTGAGACACACTTTTCAAAAATAGCACTCTTTTCCCCATAATAAAATACTTCTTTAAATTAAATTGAATAGTAGTGAATCAAGACAAGAACTGTTCTCATCACCATGGCATCTACCATGGAATATTAGAGTCTGCGACCAACGACTGCGTAAACAATTTTGTATGTAAAATCAGTAAAGTGGCCCTAGCGGATATTAAGGTACCTAATATGAAGTTCCATATGCTAGAGAGCGCGTGTCATCTCATGATTGACGCACTGATATCTAAGTACCGTCACCATTAAAAATACTAAATATTGAAGAAAGAATGTGTTATTTGCTTGTAGTGCATACGCGCTCTACTGATTTTACGATATCTTAGTTTACCTACTTGTTATTTTTATTGTTCATAACTAGTTGCTCACTATTCGCTTCGTTTACACTCGGGTTTTGCTAATATTCTCAAACTGGAGCATTCAATTTATTTTATCTATTTGACCCGCAAAAAAATGTGTGTGCGGACAACGGTGGAAAATATGCTTTCCTAGAAAATATTACCTTTCTAAGCCAATAATGGCGACTTCAAATCCCTTTTTTGTGTTCCAATTTGTTTGCGTGAAAATAAAGAAACAAGACAAGAGTGAAATGACATATTGCTGACATAAAAAATAGACGCTCATCCAAGTCTGCAGTCTGTGAACATGCTCTAGAAGTCTAGACAAACCCAACCACTATATGCGTTTTGATAATCCTCAAGTCCTTGCAAAGGAAAACAGATTCGTTCCAAGGATGTTACGTGAAGCTATTGAAATTAAGAAACATCCTCATTTCAATAGAGAGGATGGATGGCAGGTACCACCAGCTTGGGACCCAGTCATTAACCTAATAAAATCGCAAACTCGGAAGCAGACTGCAAGACCCTTAGATACTGTGAGCCAATACTGCGTGAATCGGAATAGTTCCCAATAAAATTTCAGGCGGTAGTTTGTAATCTTATGACATCAAAGACAAATGTTAACTTAATCTGCCTGCGACCATGAACGCTGTAATGTGTTTAAAACGTCAGGTGTAAATAAATAAGTAATAAACGTGATAAAAACCGTATTAAAATAGTTTAATTTAATGAATAACAATCGCGAAAACATAATGACTAACAGTCAACGAATAAAATACGTTTGTTTTCTGTGATCTGAGTGAAATACAATGTTAGGTAGCCCATGCATCTTAAAACGAGGATCCACTATTATAAACGTGTGGTTGATAGCACCTCGGAAGCTTTACTTTATTGTGATCAATTTTCAGGAACGCTGGCCTGCTCGTTAAATTCAAGTGTTATTCATGTAGGGCGACCATGGTAACATTTTAATAAGGCCACAGTGGTCGTTTTATACCACGCAAGCTTTAAATAAGTCAAATGAGAAGAATGTCGTCTTTATACACTGGTATGAATCTATTTATGTAATACGTATGCATCTGAGTCTTGTCTACCCTTCAATATTATTATTATCATTGTTTTTTTTAGTAATCGTAATGTTTAAATTTCGATTGTATAACTGTCACGATTAATGAGACATGAGCCTGGTAACAGACGTCCAGCGGAGTCTTAGTGATAATATGATGATCTATGTAGGCTATGAAAACTATAAGATGTAAAACTTCTCCGCGGCGCGGCGCTACGACTAGATACCGCGATGTGAAGAAAATTCAGTTTCCAGAATGCGGCAACTTATTAGGACAGTGTGTGTAAAACAAGATGCTAGCTTGACTGGTGCCCGACCAATGGGAAAATTATTATTTGCTGTGGTCTTGCTACGGATTATAAAATGTAACTCAGAAAATCCTTTAAATGAAATTAAAATAAAACTGGCCAAATGTGAGTCGGCTCGCGTGGAGAGGTTTCTGTACGATTTTTTATTTTTCTCCATTTGGACCTTCTAAACAAATTTAAAATTATCTCATAGGTTTTCCTATAATTTATGTATCGAAATTCTGGAATAGATAGCTAAGGTAGGGGAAGTGGTTAATTTTTGTCTGCTTTATTTAATAATTCTAATATTGATTACACATCGATTAATAATAGATTCTTTGACAGTTGAAAAAATAATCTAAGGTATCGATAGTGATCATGTATCGATACTATTGATAATATGTTGAGTACAATATTTTTTTCTGTATGAGTTGAATTACGATGATTTGTGTAATGCCCGCTATTCACTCTCGCCGCCGAGTTCCGGTATCCATTAATCGATTATTTTCTATTAATTGTAAAAAATCAATACTACAGATTAGAACGATACCTTATCGATACCGATACATAATCGATACATAACTATCGATAAAAACGATAACCTATGTCGATTGAATCGATATTATCGATTATATTTTCTCCCAGACCAGCACTGAAGAAATAATATGCCACAGACAGACAGACAAAATTGAAGTCAAATTTATAACATCCCTCTTTTGGGGCCGGGAGTTAAAAACAAAATATCCAAATTATAAAAATCGAAACCTCGGGAAATTTGGATTTTTTTTTTTTTAGCTCTGAGGTATAGTTCGCGCCATATTTTAGAGTTATATTATTTTCATGAGCAATTTTATGTCCATATTTCGAAATTATACAATACTAAATGATGGTATGTAACACCAGTATCTTTCTAATTTCTTTTAGTATTATTCTTACATAGTTTAACTATGCAAACTGGCATTTTGCTTCTGCTTTTACATTTAATTTAAAATTTATTAAGACGTCCAACTCATTCATCGGTTGCGGCCTGATTGACGCAGGTACGCCGAATTCGGCGTAGTATGTACTGCCGCATTTTTCAAAATAGTACGTCGACGGTATCTAGTCGAGCGCACGAGACCAATTATTAATCTTAGATGTAAAATGTAATGTGTATTGACAAACTCAAAAGCATTCATAAAATTGCCCAATTATTATCAAACATTCACAAATTTTTTACAATTTATACAATTCACACTACACTTGTTAATTCTTCCCGTATTTAATCGCATCAATAGCCACCCTACAATATAGTATGTGTTGAGTCTTCCAATTACTGGGTGTGAAGGGTATAGGGTTGATAATAATTGAATGTATGGTTTATGGCCGCAGGCTGACCATTCCCGAACGTGGTCAATAAAGCTGGCCACGTTTATATCTATCTATAACTAACAGTGGTTCTCAAACTTGCATGGTTTTAATTTTGATAAGATTAATTGCTTGCATACCTTCTGAAAAGAATACCCGTTTATAACCTAGTATGTATACCTATTAATACTAGTTTAACCCCGGGACACAAGCTACTTACCAGGAGATTGCTTAACCGCCCACTCTCGAAGGTTGGCCGCTGCAAGTCCAACCTGTAGAAATGGGGGTTCACAAACGGGACAGAATGTCAGTGCGGAGAGCCAGTACTAGCAATGGCTCGCCTGCTGGAGTGTCCCTTGTGTCCTGCTACCTGTAGGAGAATAGAGCTGATGGGGGGCACGAAAGGTACTGAGTTTTAAAGTTTAAAGTCTCATCGGCATGAAGAAGAATAATGAAAATAATTAGAAATGAGAAAATATATCAAGTAAGTTTGTTTTATTTAACCAAATATGGGGTGCATTATATTGTATGACTGATGTTTTTTACTTCAATCCAGTGTTGTATAAGTGATAATCATTCAAAAATCTCAGAGAGACAAGCGGCGCAGCTAACTTTGAGAGCCACTGGTTGACACTATTAAAGGCGGAGGTTATTATCTATTGCTACTATTCTGGGTTGCTAGAAAGTAGTGGGTTATGATATTAGGAGGTTTATTGCAGGTGCTATCTATAGAGGTCGCTACCAAGCGATAGTGTTTATGGTGCAAATAAATTGTTAACTCTACAAGGGTTCACTATAAAACTTTTTTCAGTTGCGATTATGGAATGAACTTCCGACCTAGATGTTTCCCATTGGGCTACAGCATAGGAGCTATCAAGAAGAGCGAGCAGATTTTTTTGACGATTTTGCAGACGCGACGCATTATTGACTCTCCTGCCCCCGTAGCTGAAGTCATGTTGTGAAAGCGATATCGCCAATCGAATACAAAAAATGTATGGGATCGATCGCGATGGCGACAACTAATATAATGTCATTTTCGTTTTTCAGATTGTCACTTTGGCTAATAAGCTCTACATACTCATAACGAGCGTATGAAACTTAAGGACATACCTTATCTTAAAATAAAAAAAATACATCAAATGATTTCAATATCTCTCAATAGAAGATAAAACACAAAAGTTGCATTTTATGACCTCAGCATAATAGAAGTATATCGTATAAGGAGCCGGTCGGTCGGCAGGTGCCACTGAGGAGGGTTCACTTGGGTTCAGATACCCCCCTCCCCCATGCCTTCCCCAGCATCCGTGCAAACCCGTTCCTCTAATAATATAACGTAGAAATGAAAGATTAATGAGAGCAACCAGTGCACGCCTCTTTCACTCGGCGACTAGTGATGCGACAAATCGATGGATCGATGCGAGGAATTTCGCCTGAACAGGGGTGTGGTGTGATAGAACCATAGATTTAAAATTTGCTGATAGAACGGATTGCAGTAGATAGGTTTTAGGAATTATAAAATCTGCCTTAGGTCAACAGGGCAGTAAAAGCAAAAACATCCTCAAAAGAACAAAAAAGGCAAAAAACGAAAAAGTTATTGGAAATGTTCAACATAAACTAATATATTATACATTATTTTTGTTTTAAAATTCGAATAGGTACCCAATTGTGGTGTATATATTTTTAGTTAGAACAATCCCTTTTCTTTTTTTGGGCCCTAGAGTAGAATATATTTTAGGTGACTACTATAATTGGAACGCACGCCGAAGAACGTTTATTATATTATGTTTACTTACATATACAATTATTCTTATCTATTAAAATTTTAGATAATTTAATATGTACATCAAAAATTTTCAATCTGATCAGAAACTACTGATCTGTGCCAGTCGGGCAAAATCTAAAGTTGTACGGCTCAGTCGCTCAGTCAGAGATATGAATTTGAAATTCACATTACGTTAACTTAAATAATAGCACTCTTAACTTTTAAACTAATCCACTGTATATTTAAAACATTAAATTACAGAATTAAGCTTGTAAACTACATTCCTACTTAAACTATACTACTTACATTTTAGTTTACGAGCTTAATTCTGTAATTTTATGTTTTAAATATCGCTCTTGTTTTACCGGTCGTAAACTGTTGATCGATGAAACGACCAACCCTAATTCCGCTCCCGGGTTGCAATGAAGACCGCCCAGATAAAATATTGGCCTCGTGCGACCAGTAGCCGTAATATATCGACGACATTGTGATGATTCTTCACTTGTATGACACACGCTCAGACATACAATACTGTTCATAACATATAGATCGAGACTGAGAACTTCACTGGGAATGAATGGTTCACAAACTGTCCGTGGTCTTGAATTTTTCAGCTCTAGCCTAATTATTATCAATTATTTACATTTCTGCAGTGAAATATTTTTTCTTCGATTTTCTTTAAAAATTGGATGATCAACAACATACGAGTATATAGCATATTTTAGTGACGATTACTTAATTCACCCGAGTTAATTTTTCTAGGTGAATTAAATTTACTATTGGTAAACTTTAGACACCTGCATTAACATTTAACAGCTAGGCACTATACTCTGCCAAGTTTTGTCATGCGCTTCTGTTCTGTGCTGCTTACACGTTACCATTTTCTAAGGCGCGTCTTATATCGTCGACCTATCTTATTTTTGAATTTCAAACTGATCCAACTCTTCCTTTTTTAAGTCATACACAAAAATAAACATTTATATACACGAAAAAAATTTATATACCTCACAATCATTGCGCTTGGAGTCAAGTCAATCTTCAAGAACCTTTAGCCTTATCATGATAATCTAGATGACAAGCAATGATCGAATACTACCGACAAGCATTGAAACTGATTCGTGCAACTTTAATTGGTAGCCGGACAGACAATGTCTATTGTGGACACACGCTGTGCCCATAGTTTGTCCCCTATAGGAGATATAGATCTCATTGTCCTTGGCTCGCTGACTCCTTAGATTCCTATTTACGAAGAAGCATGAATTGAAAAGGATTTTTGAAGCGTAAGTTTCTTATTAAAATTATTTGTCAAAAAGTATTAAATAATCGAGTAGGTTGCTAAGTAAGACTTTGATTTAGTTATTGTCATCATTTTAGCCGCAATCAGTCCACTTCTGGGTACCCAGCCTGGATCAGCAGTATGGTAAGCTGTAATTTTGTCATACCGCGACAGGAGCTACCCCCCTGGTTTGGTCTGTTTGTAAGACGCTCTATTAGGTTGCGGACCCAAGTTGGCCGGTGTGGGTTCATACATTTCTCACAAAATGTGTGCGAGCGTGGTGTCTCTCCTCAAACGATGAAGCACGTGTTGTCCTGCTCCTTGTGCCCTAGCACCTGTACTCGGGATGGCCTGATGGCCGCTACCGATGAGTCCGTGAAAGTAGCAGAGCACTTCTCGGGAAAAATATGACTAATATGTTGGGAGGATATTGGCACGACAAGAAGAAGCTGTAAATCAAACAATTTTTCAGCCTGCTTAATATTTATCTAGGAATTCGGAAAACAAAACACTGAGACGCTGTACAATACAATCTTTTCTGGATATGACGTATAAATCAATCATGAAGAACGGGATAATTCATATTTCTAAGCTATAGAATTTTCTATGTGTATAATGAAATACAAATCAAATAAGATTGGTATGATGAGTGATTCTTTTTAATTTTTAAACTTTGGATTTTTTTATGAAAACAATTATAACCATCCTTATTATCTCAACTGCCAGCGGTCATCGCTCCCTACGCTCTCTTTCCCCCGACCTACCCTCCTAACAGTATAAGATCTAGCGTGCCCAGTTGCCCACTCATAATTGCACATTACCATAGATGTAATAAAAAATAAGATGCACACGACCGCTCGTGCGCTCAACCGACATGAAGATTGATATGTAATGTAAGTAACAGTTGCTAAATGATGCATTGGGATTATTTTTTATCTTTACAGTATTGAATTTGCAATAGCGGAATATCTGTGGTAACCACAGCTTTTAATTTTTATTATTATTGTAAGGTTACTTTAATTAAGCATATATAAAAGATTCTAATGTTATTTGTAAGTTTATTCTCATTATTTATTTATGTAAGTATACTATATACGTCTTAATGTAGGCATGTACATTTAAGCATTCTGCACCGCTCACGCAAGTGTTTTTTTACCGCAGCTCATTTCTACCCTAAGGTTGGCTGGAAGAAATTGCATTAGCGATAAGTCCGCCTTTGTACCCATTTAGTTGTATTGGATTAACTTTTGTTTGTAAATGGTGCAATAAAGTATTCATTCATTCATTCATTCATTATCTTTATAAAGGCCATCAAAATGCTTAAACTTGAGAATAACAAATTAGAAGAGACTTAATAAAATTATTTCTTTAGATATACCCGTTTTTTCTTTGATGTAACTTAAATTTGGATGTTTTTTTTATTCTTATCAATAGTTTTTATTTGGTGATAACTTTGTAATAATTATTTTGTACAAACCCGTTTCTGTATTTTTTCTGTTATTAGGATATACACAGAGAAAAAGTCCATGTATTCTCAAGCTGGCTAAAATGCAGAATCTGAATCAAGAAATACATCTTCATGCAACACAGGAAACCCATTACTTCCTAGCGAATTAAGTGCTGCAAACAAATTAGCAATTAGCATGCACGCTATTGTTAACAAAATTTTTAGACCGACCTCAACACTCCATGATCTTGGACAATAAACAAAAGTGCAGATAACGCGCCCTGACTGTACCATTGTCTTTAACTAGTGATACCATTTCACCTGCCTTATCAAGATGCAGTAGAAGACTGGATAGTAAGACGTAGTTCAGATTGGGTGAGCTAATTTTAAAGGCTGATTTAGACGGATCCAGTAGCGGCAATCTAGTTGCGAATTTGTCTATGTAGACGCGTTTGTGGACACGATTGAAAAACACACACACAGAAATCGTCCACATACACAAATTCGCTACTGGAATCGTCTAAATCAGTCTTATGTATCTAGTAAAAAAAATATTACTTTCTTTAAAAAAAAATATTAGATTACAGTATTACTATTTCATTTTGTAAAAATAACATCGTATTTTGTTTGGAACAATTCTCTATAAATTTAAGCGTTATTTTAGTCTAATGCTAAATATTTTAGACCTACTAGGTATATATCGACATTAAATTAAACTATTTTAATACGGTTTTTATCGCGTTTATTACTTATTTATTTACACCTGACGTTTCAAACACTTTACAGCGTTCATGGTCGCAGGCAGACTAAGTTAACATTTGTCTTTTGATGTCATAAGATTACAAACTACCGCCTGAAATTTTTATTGGGAACTATTCCGATGCACGCAGTATTGGCTCACAGTATCTAAGGGTCTTGCAGTCTGCTTCCGAGTTTGCGATTTTATTAAGTTAATGACTGGGTTCCAAGCTGGTGGTACCTGCCATCCATACTCTCTATTGAAATTAGGATGTTTTTTAATTTCAATAGCTTCACGTTACATCCTTGGAATGAATCTGTTTTCGCAAAACCGTAATAAAATAGTTTAATTTAATGAATAAAAATCGCGAAAACATAAGAAATTATTATATATCGACATGTTATCAAAACATGCAAGTACTAATTGTTTCTATGATAGCGCACCTCTAAACCAAATTTTGACCACTGTTATTGATATTGTCTACTTGTTTCGTCTGCTAATTGTCAATTTATCAATCATCAAAATGATGAGATTTTAACGCAAATAAATCATCAACCACCAACTCCTCTTTTCGTAACTTTGACAAATATTTTACTGCTTTTATTAATTCACTATTGATTTTCCATTTCTTAAAGAACAATGTAAAACAGGCATAATTGTTCTGAAGTCACGCTTTCTTGTACATATGTCTGCTATGACTTATAACACCTCGCGTATCTCGTGCGCAATCCAAATTGTGATGCTATCTCTCCGGCTATAATTAGTTCACATGATACCAGTAGCGCCATCTAGGAGCGGCGTCATTGCTCATCTCAATTGGTTGAGTGCAACCAATAGGCATGACGAATAATTTCCAATTTCAGCTTACTTTAATAGGCACAATGGTAAAGAAACACGTCGATAAAACTTAAACTAACTGAGATATGACAAAGTTAAACTCACGTGCATTTTGGACGATACCAAACGCTCCATACTAATGGATACCTAGCGGTGACATCACGCCTAGGTAATTTACAAGGGTGAGACTAAAATTTGTTCCACAACTACCTTAAATATTGCGTTTAGTAAATAGTTTCTAAATGAAAGTTTTATTTGTTTATTTTTTATGTTTTTATCGATTATAATATAATTTTTAAAAATTTTGTATTTTTAAAATGGACTTCCCATTGATTTTTAAATTGTTATATAAAATCGCCTGTGCAAAATTTGAACAATGAGATTAAATACATGTATGCTATCGTGCACATGCATCACATTACTTTTTTCAATTTTTGTACCTTGTCGTCTACCCAATTGAGATATACAGTGGTATAAAGTGTGAACTTATTTTTTTTTAAATCCTGCTCAACTTAACGTTTTCTGTTTTCATTGAAGGAACAATGATTTCATTTCAGCGGGACACGCTGGGGCGCGCGGG
The DNA here is from genome assembly GCA_947363495.1 of Euzophera pinguis. NCBI lineage: Eukaryota > Metazoa > Arthropoda > Insecta > Lepidoptera > Pyralidae > Euzophera > Euzophera pinguis. Next base: position 5,247,439 of record OX376164.1, read on the forward strand.
CAGGAGATTATCTTCCATGTTTGTTTTACTTTTTATTTTATTTGATAATAGATAGATGGATAGATTTATTTTTATAACCACAAATATCATTTTGTTTTATTTTCCAAATCTCAGACATATTAAAAAAGGGAGATGTCAGGAGTGCCCGTAATCGACGAGCGTGTATGACGAGAATGATGAGCGTAGAAGAAGCTAGGGAAGTCTGTAAGGATCGTAGCAAATGGAAATCCGTAGTCTCTGCCTACACCTACGGGAAAAAGGATAGTATGTATGTAATATATGTGTGTATGTACTTCCCAAAGAAAATAATACAGTTTACGGTGGCAACTCATTAAATATATGTAGGTAGTAGTTTTAGCAATATATTAGATATGTATCACAAGTTTTTTTATTTAGTATTTAATAGTAAACTTACATACTCTCTGATATAGTCTCTTTACCTTCCAAGTTGACCAAGAACCATACAATTTTAAATAAATCTTATCAAACTAAAATATAAATAACTTATCAACATAGTTGTATTTCATAACTCTCATTGAAAAATAATCGCCAATGATTCAGCAATTTATATAATGGCGGCAAAATAAAACAAATGGCACAGGTACCTATGAACCTGTGGTGCGGCTATTTTCAAATGATGCGAATATATCGATCATTATATATTTCTTAGAGACAATAACTGCGCCCGCGCACGCGACCTGCCCATAGACTAAATGGATCAGAAGAGTACGAATATCTAATGTTTAGGATATAGGCAGATTCCCTAAAATATTAAAATTTTTATTGTCTTTTGAAGTGCCTAAAGGTGAAAGTAAACTGAATCAAGATATCGGACAAAGGATATAGGTAGGATAAGAACCAGAAGTCGCTTATCTATCTACTAAATAGTGTAAAAATTTGTATTCAGATATTGATTTATTTTTTGTTATCAGGCAAAAGCCATTACTACAAATGTAAAAGAAAACAAAATTTTATTAATAGTCTGTGAATCAGTGATGACGTAAGCAGTATCATGTCTCGGAATTACCATCCTTATCACAAAGTACTAGACTAGGTGAAGTCTGCGACGTGTGTATTAACGAAACGGTACTAATAAGTTTATTAAAATCACTAGGCACATCTTGAAATTAATTTAAAAAAAAAAAATATTTAAAATTAGTAAATTAAATACAGATTTAGTGCAATTGAAAACTTGAAATAAAATGTAAAGGAATGAGACATCGCACTGTGTGACAAAAGTATGAAGTCTGCGAAGTATCGACCTACCTTAGTAATGTAGAGAAACTTATGAAAGAATTAGAATTACTTTATCGAAAGAGCCTCAATTAAGATTTTCACATTAATAAATACTTACAACACAGAAATTCTTACAATATCTATCATTGTTCCTCTTAAGGTTTGCTCGAGAGAAGCTACAAGAAGCCTCTTAATCAATCGACTCAATTAGTGTATCGGATAAAGGCTCCTTTTACTTAATGAATAGATAAATCTAGCGAAATGTAGCGCTTCCGATAGATGGCGTTAATCAGCGCAAGCGCAAGATATTTATTCGCTGATCAATTTGATACATGACCAATACTCTTAAAGACGCACTCAAAGTCCTTAATGATTAGGAGGCTAACATACTGGTATACATAAATAACTAGCAGCCCGTCCCGATTTCGTCCAGGCCTATAGCCTTCCTCGATAAATAGGCTATCCAACACTGAAAAAAAATTTCAAATCAAACCAGTAGTTCCCGAGTTTAAATAGCCATTACGACTCGCAAAGAAGAAGACTTTATTCTTCCAGCTCAAGAAAAAAAACTCACTCAGAGGGAGAATTTTTAAATCCATACTATATAGTATGGATTTAAAAATTTAATTAAAAAAAATATATATATATATATATATATATATATATTTTAATCAGTATTGATTTTATAAGCAATTCCTTAGTAAGTATTATATGCGTTTTCGGTGATATTTTTTAAACCGGAAAAAGCACCTTTTGTAGTGTTTTACAACATTTGCAAACAAGATCAAACTAACATGATCTTGGTTATGCTTGGTCGATCAAGATCTGTGGGTCCGAAGCGATCTATCTTACAGTTCAGACATTAATTGAAGCTAAGTTCTTTTATATTCTAATTTGAATTGAATTTCGGCAAACGGATCACACACAGGTCAAAAACAGTTCTAGCAGTAGTTAATTTGCATAAAAAATCACAATATATATTATATTTATTATATTTATATTTATTATTAGCAGCGGGATAAAGCTGGTTAAATATATTTAACCAGCTTTATCTGCAGCATAAAAATACATTTAGGCTTTGCACGAATACTTAAAAGTAGCTATGTCAATTTTAAAAAAATACGAAATACTACTATATTTATCTTCATAAAATCATACAATTTAAAATTGAGTCTTCAGCCTTTTCTCAATTCTGAACTTTAATACCAAACATCTTACTCGTACTCGTGGAAAGGTTTTTATATTGGCGATGTTTAAGAATAACACTTCCTACTTTTAACCCAATTGTTCATTTTTTGAACGACAAATATGAACTCAAACATGAACACAATCAAACACACATATGAACACAATCAAAAATGTCTATTTATACGTCGGCCAAATTTATTTTTGCAGTTGAGAAATACCTAAGAGAAATGGACCAATGTCGACTTAGCGAAATAGACAGAAATTGAAAGATAATCGGTATTAGGTATTCCAGCAAAAAAAGAATTTAAAATCAGTTTTCGTATATCACGTGGTTTATAATGATTACTTGACATGCTATACACAAGAGACGCACATTTGTGTAACAGTTTTGTTTTTAGTTCGATGAATTTGTTTATAATTAAAGACAGAGTTACTGTTGAAAATTGAACAGAAAACTCACCTTTTAACTTATTCTGGCCTCTAAGTTGCTCGATTATGTCTGTCAAACAATTTTTTCTGTTCACCACAGCCCTTATTACTTCATCGCCATCATCTGGTTCCACTTTCATCACCAACTTATCACTTGACACTTCCATATCGTCATTACACTGCACTTTATCTTTGGATTCCATTTTTAGGTAAGTATTAACTGTTATGTTAGTCTTGATCAAAACATATAAAAACACTAACAATTGGTGTGTGTTTTGGTAATGACACTGAAATACAGTCAAACAGGGTAAATTTAAATTTTGTAAGACACTGAAACGAAGTTGTAAAAATTCAAAGTTACCTTCACGCCCTCAAATTAAAACTCAACTACTTGGAAAAATTAAAAAAAAAAATGTTTACTAACTGCACTGTATACTATTTACAAACAACTTTTAGTACATAATTCAGAGCTGTTAAAGATGAAGTACTCGCGGCTTTTGGATAGACCAAGAAGAAACAAACAACCAATATAATGAAGTATCGTCAGCAAATTCATATATATTGCCATGTAATAAAACTGCAGCACAGAGTTATTAATAATATATAGACTGTATTCCGACCAAGAGACTATTCAGGACGATGAAACTAAGTACACTGTAAAGGGTATAAACTTATTGTCTATGAATTGACAAATTCGGTAAAAAGAAAGAGGGGTTAGTTAATTATTACGCTCCAAAAGTAATAGATTCGAATGCCAGAGCGTCCATTCTCATTTTACATAGTGCACAATTGAATCGTAATTGGATCGCAATGACTACTTTTGACGTTTCTGTTACTAATTTTAAGACCAATCGTATTCCATTGGCATGCCATTGAAATGCAACTGGAAAATTTTGCGAACAAAAAATCATTAAAATCATCAATTCTTTCAATAATCGGTAGTCTGTTATTTATTCTATTTAAGTACATTTTTTTCTACTATTACCATTTAAATACGTTTTAATTGCACTTAAATTGAGATTCAAAATTGTGTTAGCATATTGAGCATATCAGAAATTCGGATATCAGAAATTCATCGTAATTGAATATCAGTTTCGGAATTGACCCCCAGGAGTTGAAAAGTGTGACTCACGCAAAATCGTCATCAAATGATTTTCGTTCGATATCGAATGATTTCATTCGTTATAATCGATAAGTCAAACGGTTTTCATTCGACATATGAGTTGAGTTGAGAGTATGAAATTTCAAACTCGCAGACGTAAAGCCCTCGAACTGTCTCGCTGGATAGTGTACGAGTTTCAATCTAATTCTCATTTTTTTAAAGCACTAGTAAGCTAATAAACTTAGTTTAATTTCTTATGTTTATTTTGGTAGTAAATACAAAGTGCATATTATAATATGTACTTACTCCTACTAGGTACCTACATAATATACGATTGCAGCAATAGGTGAACGTTTTCAAACAAACAAAGATAACATTACTCATACCGGAATATACAACTTTATACAATCTCCAATTTAGATCGATCATCAAAATGGATGAACGTTGAAAAATAACAAGTTTATGCTTTTATATGCACCATTAAATAGTATGGAAACTATGTGGCCACACAGACTGTCATGGATGACACTCATGATGCAATAATACTAATACATTGAAAGCTACTGAAAGGGACATTATAAATGATCCATTCATTTAATTAGACGAGATTCAAGATCATCGATATTTGCTACTCGGTTTTCAACCTTAAGCCTAGAGGAGTATGATTTTTAACACCTAATGAAATAGTTCAAGACACGAAACACTTCTAAAACTGAAAACACTGGTAGTTAGTTCCGTAAATTCAAACACTTGAAATGACAGTTGGAAACAAAAGAATAATATCTGAACTAATTTTAAAATTTAACACACTGGCAACGCGCGATTTCGGGTTTGTTCGAATTTCGAAATTTTGTGAAAAAAATATATCGGTTACCTACAAGCAACAGGTACGGTACGATGACGCGGTGACGGTTATCGGAGTCGACTGATAAACTGAGGTGTCAGGTCAAACGTGCAAGTGGGGCGGTACCTACGTAGGTACTTCACTGATAACGAACGATAGCGGGCTCTTAACCTTCTGAGTGGCACGCCGCGGTGACATCGCCTGAAGAACTCACGACTACTATTTTGCTTTGTAGTTTCTTGTTTACAAAATTTAGTGACAGAATAGACGCATTTTTTTTATATGCCCTCCAAATCTTCCTTCAGGAAAATTTTCAATGACTTCCTCATGAGTCCTATGTTGTCCAGGGAAATTGTATCATTGATATGCTGGAAGGCAACTAAGTTTCGTCAGAGAGGGTAAATCAAGATGATACAGACAATAGCAGTATAGAACAATTGGAGCATCTTATCATATCAGATAAGGTCGCAATATAACGTTGGAAGTAAACTGTTTCTGAAAGGTCAAAACATGAGCAATTCTCAAAGATTATTTAACGACTTTTAGTATTACCTATATATACCCACATGTAGGGGGTGCCTGACCATAGAGCAATCCAGAACCAAGCTTCAAGATTCAAATAAATACTTATGAAGATTCTTAAGATGGTGACTAAGTACCTATAAAAATACGAATAAATACATTAGAATGCAAGCCAGCATGCTTACCAATACATGTACATCTGGCTTAAGGATAGACCATTCCCTTAAAAGGCAATTGAAAATGCAACAGTGATAGTACAGTTTAAATTCAAAAGTGGGGAAAAATTATATTACCTACTTAATGGATTTATTCAATGGGTTAGAGTGGTTTACATGGCCACCTTGTTAAACATCGTTAGAACTTACATCAATACCAATGTACCTACCTACATTTTTTTATTATTGATGTGCATGGAGTAATTACTTACATAATTAGTAGGTATATCTCGTTTTCTTTTCAAGGTTTGAAATTTTTGTACCTTACTTCAGGCATATCCCCGACTTATGGCGGAAAACTTAACGCGAATGATTGAGCATTATTTTTATGGCCAGGCGTCTGCCAGACATCAACCCTCAGTGGGAATTAATGAGAATTGTGATCACTTAGTTTGCCTTATTCATCCAAAGACATAAACAAGGGTAGGCCATTGATCTAAATATAGTATTATTTATAAGTATGTCATTAGTACATTTTCTACGAATATATTCCGCGACCGGTCACATGCTGATAAGCTGATATCATATCGAACGTAGAATCTTCAGGAAATAACTGATTACTGGTCTGACTCCGTCTCGGTACGATGAGGTCAATATAAATGATACCTTTAGTGGCTTTTGAGGTTATAATGTAGTTTGAACGAAATGTTACAATACAGGTTAATTGTCCAACCCTTATTCATATTGTCCCTCTCTGTACAATTTACAAATGCTAAATTTTATAAAAAAATAGACAATGAAAATGGATAGGGAAAAGTTTTGTCTTCGCAATTAAACCTATATACGTAAATTATTATAGGTATATATATACCTAATATAATATTAAAATTTATAAAGAAACGTAAGTACCTAAGCAGGTTATTTTACTGAATAAGAATTTTATTTAATTTATATTTATACATCAGAATAGGCAAACAGGCGTACGGCTCACCTGATGGTAAGTGGTTACCGTAGCCTATGAACGCCTGCGACACCGGCATCATTTATAAATCTTTATTGTACCACAAGTAAAAAATACTTTGACAATTGGCGAACTTAATGCTAAGAGCATTCTCTCCCACTCAACAGTTTAAATTTAAAAATATTTAACACAGAAACTTAGCTGTTTTTAACTTCGATCCTAAGGCAGTTTCCAGATTAGTTTTCCTTGACTTTTGATAATTTTTTTACTAAATTACGTAATTATAAATATGAAAGATTTGTTGTAATTGGGCATTCTACTCAATTAATTTTAATCATTCATATAAAACATTTCACTACCGTAAAACGAAAAACAGAAACATTTTTTTAATCCGTTCGTAAATAAGCAAGTTAGCCTTTGAAATTCGGTGGCACTGTGTGTGCAGTGACGTCACTGCCACTTGGTTTCAAGAGTACAAAAGAGATAGCAAGACGTCCCACAACGCTCCCACATTTCTTCTTGAAAATCCAATTACTACCATAACCAATTTTGTTGTTGTTTTGAGTCGGTTACTTTTTAGTGTACTTATTGTTTTCTATGCAAATATTGCCCAACTATGAATACAGTCCTATTATTGATTGATAAATGTTTTTATAGTATACAAGAGTTTTTTTAAATATAAATAAATATAGCTTTCACCCAGGGATTCGCTCCCATTCATTTGACTCAATATATTGTACGCCTGGAATGGCAGAATGGAATGGAAGAAGACTTGTACCTAAATTCAAACAATAAAGGCTTTTTATCTTATATCAATATTGCGTATTTTCTATACTTATCATTTAGTTCGGGCAAAATGCTGCCAATTGAAAAGCTTACCTTACCCAAAAGTTGCTTGCAAGAAATTACAATAAACATCGAGTTCTCCTTTATAAACAACGTAGTGTTGAATATGTACCTAGTTATTTTTGATTTTACATACATTACAATCTATACCTAAGATTTATTTTATAGGATACTTTAAGCTTGAGTTGCCTCTAAAAACGCTAACACTTAGTCTTAGTTTTCAGAAATCTGCTGAAAATGTATAAATCTAAAGAGCAATGTTTCGCATTGGCGACAACTGACGCTATACGCGTCGCAGGCGTCGGGTCATGACCTCGTGCTCAAATTAGACCGCAGGTGGCAGCCAAATGTCGGCTGACTGTGACGTCATCATCACGATTACTACTTTTTGACATGTTAGCATACAGCATAGCGTTTTCCTAGTTGCATCACAAGACATATAACTGTACATTCGTTTAATTTCCCTCTTAAAATTACGTCTCGTCTTTACGCTAGCAACTACGTTAACAATATTTGATTGTCAATTCTTCAAAGTTCCTCTGGCGGACAGTAAGATAAGTAACTAAGAGAACTAGGGATCCGACAAATATTTTGACATGTTAGCCCATTGTAAATAACCCAGGCACATTTTACGCCTGCACTTATAGGGAAACTAAAGTTTTTTAATTGGCAATGATTCCAGAGTAAATGTCAATGATTCCATAGTGAAATGTGAATATTAAAGTTGTGTGACTTGGCCCGCGGCCACAGCGCCAACGGGTTATTTCAGGAGCGACACGACGAGGTCATGACCCCTCCACCTTCGTGCCACCTCTGACTCTCATGCGGCTACTAAGAGTTCTTTTTAAGAATTGTTATGTTACTAGCAAAAGGATTTGGCCATAGGTGCGACGAAATGATGTCAGTTTTTAGTTTAGGTAGTGTCGCCCACACACACACACAAATCACAGATTTGTGTATGTATGTGTGTGTGGACAGCAAAGTTAAAAAAACACGTTGGACTATAATTATTAGTTTATTATTTATTAAAAGTGTATTTTAAAAAATACTTACCACAACTAAAAAAAAATTAAACAATTGGCACACTATATGCTTAGAGTTTTATTTTAATCAACCATTGGGAGAAACAGAAAGACATTGTTTTTTTTTGTATTTTTTTTTTGCCTAAATTTAGTGTAATGCTCTATTAGACTCGTAACATTCGGCGGGGCACTACAAAAGTGTAAAAGAAAAATTGCTTTGGCTTTTCGCTTCTTTTGCCTGGCGACTGTTCGCCACCACACATGTTTTTCCGGGATGAAAAGTATCCTATTTAATCTCGATAGGTTGCCCCTGAAATATACGGATTGACTCAAGTTAAAGGATTCCCCAACTTGAGTATGTATGGAAAATTTCAGAAAGATAAATTCAGTAGATAAAGTATGAAGAGGTAACAAACAAACAAATCAAAAAAACTCAATCTCGTATATACTAGTTAGGATACTAGGATAACCTACGATATGACTACAAAATGCTCTGTAAAACTTTCCCTGATAATATTATGACGATGATTTTCTAAAATTAGAATAGCTAACCATTTTTACATTAAGTACATTGTTTTAATAGGCCTAAAAATCCTGATAATGAGAAAGGCTGTACAATTTAGGCCCCAATTTACTTACATTATGAAATATTCAATCCAGTTTTTTGTTCATGAAGTATATTTTGACGATTACAGTATAAGATAACAAGGGTCCAGATGGGAAAAAGTAAGTAGGTGCCAATACTACTCGTACTGGCGAAGCTACGTCATATCTTCAGAATATTATCGCGCCTTTGAATTGTCCCAATGTAATCAGAAACAATGAACTATTAAGTATTGTACAAAAAGAAGAAAAAACACCACACCTGTGTTGGATCACAATGCCAGACTGGTCAAGAAACTTAAAGTGAACAGAAGTGTAGCATTAGAAATAAATATCATGAATTTAATAACAGTAGGTACTTAAATTTTAGTCAAATTTATAGAGGTAACTTACAACTTTTCCTCCAATTTTCTTTTATATTTTTCAGATACATCAATTGTGCATGATCTTAGTGATAACGAAAGTAACATTTTCACAAAATGAAGACAGCTATGAGCAAAGTCAATCTCAGGATCAAGATGATGAGTATGATGAATCCAAAACCCACTATCATCACCTTAGGCATAATAAGAAACCCAAATACCCGGTAAACAATGTAATGCCATATGCTAATGGATATGACTATAATTACAATGAAGATGACTGCGATTGTTCCTGTGAGAAATGTCTCCAAGCGAAGCCGTGTTGCAGAGATTTTTGCATAAATAATTGTCAAACTATGAATCAACCCAATATGTTTTACATGCAGTACCCAGTTCCGCAGTACCCCGCTCCAGTTTCACCTTTTTCTATTGTAAGTCCTAATACCTCAATGCAAGAAAAGGATATGTTCACGACACAAACTACAACAACGACAAGTACAACTACAACGACTGCTCCATCTCTACTGCCATCAAAAACAACTCCAATTTTAACAGAATCGCCAAACGCACCTGAATCACGGCGTGAAGCGGTAATAGAAGTGAGTGACATTTACATAAACGAAAATATCAGAAATAATGATGCGAAGTATATTTTGACATCCCTAAGACGTACAAAGCCTTACTGGCAGGCAAATGGGATAGTGCCTATACCGAACAATCTGGCAGAAAAACTTATGACTCAAATGAAAGACGATACTAAACGTAGTCGAAGGGTTTTTACCTAGATTAAATTAGAAACGATAAGTGGTGTCGCTCTTAAAATATTATTTTTTACCAATGACTAAAACAGGATTAGTAGACAGTAGAAAATGTTCCATTGAATGAACCTTTTCAAGTCTATTAAAAGTCAATACTATATTTTATAAGAATGATTGAATGAATGAATGAACACTTTATTGCACCATTTCCAAAAAAATAATAAAACCCCAAAAGAATTTGTAATATTTTCAATGAAAAAATAATTCATTAATATTTGTTCATAAAATAAAAGAAGAAATCGATAGTTTAGATAAAAATAAGCTGATTTCAAATATAGGTAATACAACTGTATACTTTTCCAAAATTGTAATAATGACATCAAAATATTGTGTAAAATATTTAAAAATAAATTTTATATGAACATTCGTAGTTTTACTTTGCTCGTAAATGTTACACTATGCAAAGAGCAATAGCGATAAATATTCGAGTCCTGTGATATGAAGTTAGTAAGTAAATATTTGAAAATAGTCTTTTCATTCAGACGTAAGAACCTCTTTAGTAATAATAGATCTTAACGTTATTAAGGTGCTGAAGTTACTTTGGTGTCAACAAAGATCCCAAGTACCTAAGCCCATAAACCTCGTTTGCGCAACTGCATACAAACCATGGAAATTAATGCAATGAATCTTTTACAACAATTAAGTCCGAAGATGAACATTTGAACAGAGTAATTCTTACAGATCCCCCATAAAGAAAGGTCCTTTGCAAGCTACATGCCAACTAAAAGAAAATTAAGTTAAAGTGAAGATGTTTATCGAAAGCCTATTTTTTCAAGACGTGATGAAATTTGAAAATCTATGGTGAAAGTATTTTTAGCAGTAGAATAAAAACTAGAAGCAGTACCTAATAAGTACTTCCTACAAAAATAGTAGTGTAACTTCAAGCCAAATAAAGAAATGCCTGAAACATTAAGTAAGATACATAAATATGGTGTTTAATAACTCGCGCCAGAGAAACAAGTTGTATTAGCGCCAAAGTGTTTTTAAATATAGGGGAAATTCTCTTAGTTGGATAAGTTTATGATATGAAAAGCCTTTGCCTTTTGGATAGGTTGGATAGGTGCATGCAACATTCTAGTCAATGAAAACAATATTTTACTATTTTGCAGCTTCCGGGCATTCAAATTTTCAGCATTTTACTTCACAACAGTTTGGAATGGTCTTCGCAGGAAGAAGATGACAGTTCAGACTATAAATCTAGGTTTAACAGTGTAGAAAGGCCTGATTATGAATTCGGGAGTACTAAAGCGGGACCGATGTACATGTACTATGATAGCGATAATTCTAAAAATGAGAACGAAGAAGGATGTTCCTGCGGCGATTGCGATAAATGCGCGGGCCAAGTCCAAATGATGCCAGTACCAATACCTGTAGCGGCACCTGTAGCTGTACAAGCACCTGTAGCTGTACCGGCACCTGCACCAGTACAGAACATAGTTGTTCTTCCGGTAGAGAAGCAAACTGAAGAAATAGGTCCTTCTATCCAGATCGTTACGCCTGGAGTAAAAAGCCTGCCGGCATTGAATATGTTTCCTGCGTGGCCTGGTCACGGATGGCCTCCTGGACTACCCGGGCCTGCCGGGCCCCCTCAGTCAGGAAACGTATTGCCAGGTGTCGATCCTGACGATTTCTTGCCTGATGGCGTAAAATTAGCAAATTTGTTAAAGAACATTGAAGAAATTTGGCCTGTCGCTATTGCAGGTATGAAAAGTCAGTAAATTTTAATTTATGGATTCATGCAATATTTTCAACTTTCAAGACGATTGCAGGTTTTTAGATTTAAGTAATTATTTCATTCAAAACTAAATATTATAAAATCGAAAGTAAAACCATTTACCGCTTAGTTGTAGGATCTTATATTAAATGAAATAAAACACAGTCTTTATTTTAAAAACACTAATAAAATGTGTGTAATGTTACCGACGTTTTTTTAGGTTCATAACCTTTTCATTTTTCAAAAATGAAAATACTTCCAGTGGTGACATTACTTGGGAACAGAAACAATCTTGATAACTTGATTTAGCCTATTCGTATCTTTAAATTATTTTATTCATTTTATAAAGTCTGCCCAATAAAACGTCATATTGATCAGTGTGACTGTCATTTTTTGAATCGCGATTCCTTATTTTACTATTGATACCCATTTATTTTTTCTGTGATATAAAATACGAAAACAAATGGAATATTTTGCACAGCAGTGTGACCTAAACAGCTAAAAAAAGAATAATGAGCGCTCTAGCAATGACAACTAATTCGATTTATATTCCAGCCACAGATCCTGCAAATCATACTACTACAGAACTGGACTCAACAACTACTAACACTACAACGACAAAAGCTAGCGTTAAGCCCATCTTACCAACATCTAAATCCACTACAAATACAATTGCTACTATTACGATAAGTAAAAATACGGTGACTCCACAAAACCATTCACGAAAATTCTTAGCACAAGAAGATGATTGGTTTGGAGAAGATGTTGTGAGAAGATCAGACAGAATATACGGAGAAGACAGGCAATATGATAATGACAATTATGAACGTTTACCCATGTATAATTATCGCTCATATGATCACAGGTCTCCCAAAAACAGCGATAACAAAAGATACGGAATTAAGGACAGTTTTATATTCGAAAACGTATTTTTAAGACCAACGAAAACGTACTATACATACTCTCCTATATCAACAAGTAAAGGAAAAAAAATAACAATGATACCAAAATACGGATTGATTCCACGATTTAATTACAATTCCAATATGAATTTTGGATAGATGTCGATTTTAGCGAAATAAAATAATTTTTATATTAGATGAGAAAACAAGAATTAAAATATTTTTAATCAATAGTGTATTTAATGTTACCTTTCAGTTTTCAGTTCGGCACAAAATTAAGGTTTGATTTATCACAATTAGCACTTCACGGTAATTTAGTGTGACGAATAATTATTATTTGGACTATTTATATTATTGATTAGACTAGATAATAAACAACGACATATTCGGCGTGGCATGACCTTTCAGTAGCCACCGAGACTGCGTGCGAGTGCCGCGGGGTCATCACAAATGTATTTTTAGAGTTGAAAGTTCAAAATGCGGCAGTTATTTACGCGCGCTGAAACCGACGCGGGCGCTTCCTATTGGTTTCAGAATTATTTTTAAATAGAAAATAAGTGTTAATTAATTTATTTACATTAAATTTATTCTACATAAAATCCTTCTGCTTCACCGAAAAAGTTACAAGAGAAAATGCAATAAGGTGTTGGCAATTGAAATAATTGTTTATGGAACTCTAAAAAATAATAATGGCAGTAAATCATATCAAGTAGTCACCACCTTATTCATTAGGTCGTTAAAAGAACTTACTGAGATCCGCTTGTTAGAGACTATATTAATAAAAAGATACCTGGATATGTATTTCTTTCTCTCTGGTTAGAAAAAATCGTATAAACCTGACACGACCCACAGAAAGCATACTTTGTTTGGTTTCCTGTTTCGAAAAGACATTGCAGGCTTAAAGGCAGGATTGACTGTAGGTGATTCTGTATATGGAAAGCAATTGGTTGTCGTTATAGGAACCACATAAGTGTGATACGCCAGTGTGATAAGATGATGATAATGATGATGATGATGCTGGTGATGATGATGATACTAGATTATAAGGACAAACAGCAAAACAAGCTTGTTCCATAGAATGTTTTATTTATTTTATTAAACTTCACTTTTTTAACCTTACGTCCCACTGCTGGGCAAAAGTCTCCCCCATCTCCCTCCACGTGTCTATCCAAAGCCAACTCCAACCACCGACTTTGGAAATCCTTCAGGTCATCGCTCTAATGATTTCTGGGTCTGCCCCGTTTTCGGCGTCCACCTTCACTTAATTTCATTCACCAAATTATGTTGCGTGAACTGGCGAGAGCACGCAAAATAATTTGGTAAGTGTTTAAAACTTTTGTTAAGTCAGTCTTTCAAAATGTGATTTTAAAGCAACTTTTTTAAAATATATTAGAATTTACCGGTGACGTGTATACGTGCGGTACTTTCGTAACCATATAATTCTCTATGAATATTTGTTTTGGCCATAAAACAGTTTACACCTTATATATAACACACATACATCTTAGCCATCTGATATGAATTTGGTTCGTAAGTAAATGTTATTTATTTTATTAAATCATTTATTCCTAATATCCTTACCTTCATACGTTCAGTGTCTGTATAGATATTATAAAATGTAAGCCCTAATTTCATTCTCCTCAAGCTTTTTGTTATTCTGTGGTGAAAAATAAAATACTTTCTTAAACTTACATAAAACATAGTACCTATTAACCTTAATAAAAACCGCGTCACGGATTTCTTAAATTATTTATTTGGGTGGAATTTATCTTTCCCATTTCAAGTATTTAAAACAATGTTAATATTTGTTTTCTTAGAATTAGGAAATACATCCCACTTGCGAACATTGTAATTCGTAATTCAAGGTCGCCACTCTTTACGCTCATTATCATTTCGTGTAAGTAGGTTACAATCGACCGTATACACCATGGTGTGAGAGTTGTTAGGTACTTCCTCTCGGCGTCTAACGTGGTTCCTTCAAAGACCACCATATGGCAGCTTACTTACATCTAACGAATAGCTGCTTTTATAGTTACCACCACATACCGTCACGATACAAATATATGTATAATGTATAACGCTTTGCAAGAACCTTTTAAACCTCACCATTGACTTTTCAGATAATAAGTATTCAAATCCTCAGCATTTTGCTACACAAGAGTTGGGGAATAAACTCCGATGAAAATGAGGGTTCTGAAGATGAATTTAGAGTAAAAAGTTTAGAAAACAATGATATTGATATCAGCAGTGGAAGCACTAAAGCCGAATCGATGTATTTACATCATCATCACCGTCATTCTAAAAAACGATCTGACCAGGATTATCCCAGCTATGATACCGATGAATCCGTAGACGCCAATGATCCGTTGACCGTAGACCACGATATTCAAATACTGGCAGTACCTGTACAAAATGTAGTTGTCCTTCCCGTAGCTACTCTAAAAATTGAAAATATAGTGCCTCATATCATTTCTTCGGGCGGTATTCCTGAAATGTCTAAAGGCCAGTGGTCAAAAAATCCAAAGACGATGCATAAAAATTCTAAAAACAGCTTGCCAAATAATAGATGGAATGAAATTGGTTGGACTGGAAATAATTGGAATGAAAATGTAGGGGTGAAAAACGGAGGGAAAGTAGGCTTTGAATCTGGCGATTTTTTGCCCGATGATATACAATTAAATAATTTAAATCCTGACGACTTTTTGCCCGAAGGTGTAGAAGTAGATGACTTGATAAACAAAATAAAACGTTTACGAAGACGCAGTAACGGTAAGAAAGATCTATGAATTTGATATTTATACAATACAATACAATATATCTTTATTGCCCATATTATTATTACAATACTATTATTATTCTCTTTATTTATGTTCTTTTCTTTTTAATACATTTTTAAATATTTATCAATACAAAAACATTATATACACATATATATATATATATATATATATACTTATATAAATAATAGATATATATATTTTTTTTGTTATTATTTTCTTTATTGGCTTAGTTTTATTACATCAAGTTCAAGGGACTGACCGGCAACCAATAAGTTCACGAGTTTTAATTAAGAGTCTAAGATACTTTCTACAATTTAGTGCATGCATGGACACACCCTACATAGACATCATCGGGTTTACTTTCTTCTATGAGGGATCAGCGACCAAAAAAGGACATAGGACTTTAGAGTACTGATTTCTTCCCTATTCTGTGCCATTACTGCGCCAGTCGACGAATTTAAAGGATATCATACTTTGTCAACATAATGTAGTTTCTAATATTGACGTACTTCATTGTACCAATGATACCTGTAACAACTGGTCGTTTTCTACTTAGTCATTCTGTGTAAATACTGTTTATCACTACCTATACAGAATGACTATTCAACAACTAGATATATTATATCCTTTACCATGTGGCATATGGAGCCTACTTCCCGCGTTTTCTTAGGTAATCTTTAGTTCCACCAATTCGTATTAAGTTTGCCATTCTCCTTACCAAAGCAACAAACATATTTTTTTTACTAATTACTATATATTCCTTTCTATTAATGTACTATACTTTTTTTTTAAATTGACAGGTACGAGTTTGGAAGAACTCACAGTGTCGACTAGCAGTGGCACAGCGCTGAATTATACCACCAGCAAAGTATTGAATCTTACCACCAGCACGACAATTATTTCTGGCGACAAACCACCTGATTCAAGTTCTTCAGAGACTACTACTAAATCAGCGATTAGACAAAAGAATGAATCGTGTGAAATTTCGAAATCAAACGAAAACTCAACTCTAGCACATTCAGACTGTACTTCTACCGATAAAATATGTCACGAAGATGATACATTTGAACTACCTAATAATTCTGATGCAAGTATATCAGATGAGACTAAGCATTCATTTCATTTTACAAGGATGCAAAATGAAATCAGTGATGATATGGGGAAAGCAGAAAATTCAGATAAGGTCAGTCCTTAAAATATAAGTATACCTATTGGAAAACTTGTAAAAACCAAAAGTTATAGACATTAACTTTCCATGTGTCATTCTTCTTCATCATACCGTGTATGATATGCATAACGTCTGTTGCGTCGTCGCCTATGTGTCATTACATGTACTGAATGCATGAAGACTGTTCCTTGAGCCCAAACACGATACTTCTCCTGCCGAAGATCGGGCGAAATGGAGGCAAGAAATGAGGAAAGCGAACCTAAGCAACCAGCTCAACACGCAACTATAAAGGCTTTAAATTAACTTAAACAACTGTTAGAGAGCTTATGGGCTTGCTCCGAAGCTTAAGCTGACGACGACACAACTAGGAATACACACTAGAATAAAGAATAGAGAGCCTATTGGTATGATTTCTAAGACCAATCATATTTCTTTAGACTAAAGCTGAAACATAAGGAAGTCAGCGGGATACTTAAGTCTTCAACAACTTACATAGCATGTTTAGGCTCCTATGAACTCAGATTCAGTGTTCAGTAGATACATAATGATTAACGCCAGAGACTTTTGTATGTCTATCCATTTCGAAAATTTCCATAGCTTGCGGGGATTTTAATGAAATTTCAATTAATTGTATAACATGCACGCGGGCTGATTTGGCTGTGGCCTCTGATTCGGCCGTGAATGTTGCATCTTCCGAGCCAAATTAATAAAGGTACCTACTTCGTTTTATGCCATTGCCATGAAAAAGGAGAAAAAAATTACCATAAGTAAAAATGAAGCCCACATCCTGCATCTCACCTGCTCATAGTACATGTACTGATTGCAGATAATGTCATACAAAAAAAAAAGCAAAAATGAAAATAAAAATTAGGAAAATGGAAATTTAATAAAGTAATCTTTTGTTGCAGGATGAATGTAAAGATTGCGATGTAGATATTGGTAGACAAATAGTCGCAAAAATGCTTCGAAGACCGACTGCGGAGATTGAACACACGTACTTTTAAGTAAATAATTGAAAAAAACCTGACTACAATTTAATTTACCTACCCATTTCATTATCAAAATCACGTTCTATCTTGAGCTCTCCACTCTCCGAGTGTTCCTTTATACTAGGTACTTTGATAGGTAGGTTGATTGGAAAATATTGCTTTGCTAGGTTGAAGTTGTTGTTATTGTACACATAAAATTTGTTTCTGTATGAAGAATATAAAAATATAATGATTTCTTATGTTTTCGCGATTGTTATTCATTAAATTAAATTATTTTAATACGGTTTTATCGCGTTTATTACATAATTATTTACACCTGACGTTTCATCCTACCTGCTACTACTACTACTACTAGTCTGCCTGCGACCATAAACGCTGTAAAGTGTTTGAAACGTCAGGTGTAAATAAATAAGTAATAAACGCGATAAAACCGTATTAAAATAATTTAATTTAATGATATAAAAATATTTTAGAATAATTATAGTATTGTAAAAATGGGGTTGCGGATTTCAAACCTGTACCCCTCTATCGCTAAATCTGACATTATGGTTCAAAGCGTATCTCTATGCTCTTAAGCTTACGTTAATGATGCGATTGGAAAACATGCTCGGAAGATGTTGAATTCCTGTTTCATTGAATTCTAGTTTATTTATTAGGAAGACCAACAGCTTCTTTTGAATAAAAGTAGTAAGGTAACAATTATATAAAGCAAGTGAGCCACTACAGGTCCTCACAGATAGATCCAAAATAGCATAACAAAACTTTAATACTAATCACACACGTCACAATAGAATAGTTGTTAATACTGTCAAGGGGGAGAAAAAAATAAACATATTTATCTACTATGCGTGGTACAAACGCTTAAACATTACTTCATCTAGGACGATCGGACAAAAAAACGAAATTGATTGATTTGATTACAATTTCATGAATCGTTTAAAAGAATCATTCAAATAATAAATAATTACTTGTTCTCTTTAAATTTGGTAGATATAGATATCGTTGATTTATATGTTATCAACCTACCTACAGAGGGAAATATTCCTATCTCTATGATTTTATCGCACACATGGCCGATATGTTTAAGTAGTTAATAATGGTAGGACGTATGACGGGAACCAGATCCAGAGGCAAACCACCAACCCACTGGACTGACCCTCTCTCTGCAGCTTTGAAATGCAACATCCAAGAGGCCATACGCAGGGCCGAGCCGCTCCTGTGTGCGAAGTGTGCGGCGCACACAGTTGCCAAAATAAGAGGTGACTAAAAATTATATATTTTTGTTACACTAAAGCCGGGGGGTAACCTGCTACCGAGTTTTGTTTGCTGTAAAGGTATTTATTTAATTCTATAACAAACGAACTAATACTAAAATGGATTTAAAAATAAAATGGGAAAAAAGTCTTTTCGCATATAGTAGGTCTGAACTTGTAATAAAATCTCTTTGGCTATACTATTTGTATCTGGCTTGTTTTGGTATCATTAAAAGTTTAAATTTTAAAGAAGATAATTCCAAATTCAAATTAGGAAAATGTGTTTTTCATTTGTTTTTCTTACTGTCAAGATGAGTGAATCTAATGAAGAAATTCGATACATTTTAAAAATTTTGTACAAAAAAGGTACAAATGCAAACCAAGCCGCGAAAAAAATTTGCAATGTTTATGGACCTAATGCAGTGGTCAAATATATTGAGTAGCAATATAACAGTTTGAATGGACCTTTAGGAGTATTGTGATGGGCATAGGTTATATATTTATTAAAACTTTATTGTACCACAAGTAAAAATACAATTGGCGGACTTAATGCTAAAAGCATTCTCTCCCAGTCAACCATTAGGAAAAACAGAAAAAATTCAAAGCTGCGCAAAAAAGCCTTGTGTGACATTACAGAAAAAAAAGAACCCTACAGCTCCTGAGCTGCCGATCACGGCAGCTCAGGTCATCATTATTCAGGATATTATTTATAGTTGTTTACCGACAATTATGTAGTAGGTACAGTTTCATTCTCCCTCTTTCTTCTAATTCATCAAAATATCAAAATTACAAATTAAATTAATAAACAAGGACGACTTTGAAGAACACATAGTTATGAAGTTATAGGAGTACGAGATTTAGTACCTACTAAAGGTACAAGGCCGGTAAAGCCGCGGGTAAAAGCTGTTTGGCTATAAGTTACATGCACTTGCTAATCTTTCTCCAATGGCTCTTATTGGTTGGAAAGAGACAGCGCTCGCCCAAGCGGGGAATTTGATATATCTATCTCCCTCATAACAGAAATTGTAGGTAAGTAGTTTACTTATCGACGGCCCATATTTTATTACCTACAAGATTTATAAAATTGAGTAAACTTATCAGAATTGAAATAAACTTTAAATTGGCTTTTCTGATATTTTTTACATAAACAGCTCAACACCATATTGCAATAGCACGAGTTGTTATACGTTCAAACAAAGTTTAAATAAGTGGTCCAATATGAAATTGGTAAGTTTCACAATATATTTTTTTATGTAATTAATAAATTTTTATTTACATACAAATGCGATATCGTAGCTGATAGCGGAATTAGAATTTTTGGAGTATCATCAAATCGCAAGAAATTTTTCTAAATATTCCCGTTGTTCATCGTGAATGAATCAGGCTTCTGACACAAAGTCAGCGTGAGCGGAGCGGTAGCGGCGGCGGCGTAAGTGCGGGAGCCCTGTTTTTGGACTGTATGGTTCATGCGTAGAATGAAAATCGTTCGATTTAGAAAAACAACATTCAATATTGAACAAAAAAGTTCAACACGCCGATTTTGCGTGCCGACTTTTCAAAAATAGCCCTCCGGGTGCTAGTCGGGAACGGCGACGACGCCACGTCCGATATCATCACCGAGCGAAGAAGCACGCGGCGGCGCAGAGCGGGACGAGCGATATAAGCGCCACTCAAGCAGTGCCGTGGCGTAACGACATTACTTATCAAAAAGATGTTGTCCTCGCTGGTTATAGAATTTCGTTTTGACAAGGGCCGATTTCACCAATAAAGAACGATATTGGTGAAACCCAAGATTTAATCAAAGCATATTTATTTTATTCTAGAGACTTAGTACTTATACCAGCATAGGCTAGTTTCCTAAAAAAATATAATTAGCCCGGCAGTTAGATAATAAATAAATATTGGAGACGTATTTTTTCTTTTGAAAATTGAACAAAGAATGGTAAAGATATGGCGCGTTAAAGTTCCGTGTGACGTCTCAGTGTGCTACACTTTTTAGCAAATTTGTGACGTCACGATCCCCGACTCCTAAACTTTGATGCGTTACATCTTTACAATTTATCGCTCAATTGACAAAAGAAAAAATACATCACTAATATATTGTGATTCCCTAAATTACGGACTAATTTTAATGATAGTCTTTTGACCCTGGAAATTAGCCTATTACAAGTGGATTAACAATATATTCTCGGGTTAACTGTGTGGTGAAATATAAACTTCAATATACTAGAGTAAATAGCGTTATTATCTTGGAATAAAACTTATCCTACTTTGGTGAAATTGGCCCTAAGAGACACAATTCCTTACAAACACTTTCAATACACCGCTCTCTTCCTGCGCGATCAATACCATCTGATTTCGTGGGACCGGTTATTTTTATGTAAAAATGATTACAAATATACGATTTAGTAGGGAAACATGCATTTCATAATTTATGCAGAGATGAGAGAAAATTTATCTTAAATCGTAGTCTGTTCGCGAGACTTGGGGTATAAAGAGGTTAAGAGGATAAATTACCTGTTAATGGCGAACTATAGGAGATGTGTAGTTTTCGTGGACAACTGGAATAATCAACAAACTTTTGGTGGAGTCACTGAAACTTTTTCGGTTTCTAAGCCGAGGCTTTAAGTTCATTCAATACTCAAAACTGACCCTTCACCTGCTCCGGGCCTGCAACATTAAGGTAGTATATACCAAAGATGACGAGCTATGGTCAAAAATAACTTTCAAATATAACTAATTTTGCAGACTGCGATCATTAAAATTGTCATTATCTTACTCCAAAAAAATTCTATATTGACTTCGAGCGAAGATGACACATCTGACTCAAACTCCAGGGAGTGTGCCTGTGGTGATTGCAACAAATGCCCCAACCAATATGCCCAGGTCATAGACGTACCAATTTTACCTGTACAGAACGTACTTTACCCTGTTGCCAATCCCGAATACCAAGCACCCGTCCAGTGGTATGGAAATCAGTATATACCTCAATGGCCCGAAAACTCTTGGGCAACAAATGGATGGTATGGAAACGGGTGGCCAGGATACAATTGGCCGGTTGCTGGAAGTTATGGATGGCCATCAAATGTACAACCCGACGATTATTTACCTGAAGGTGTAAAACTAAAAGATTTGTTGAGGAATATTGAAGAATTGTGGCCATTTCCGATCAATTATTTATTTACTCCTGGTAAGCACATAATATTACACTTTCATCGATAATTTATTTTTTGGCATATAATTTTATAGTGAGTATATTCAATAAATAAGACATAAAATCGACATTCATGAAAGAGATCGATGTCTAAGCACTCTCATAAACTTATTCGCGGATATATCGAGGAATCTTGCTGTGGCTAGTATTCATAGCCGTTTCCGCAGCTCCGCCTGCGTCAAAAAGTAGCCTATGTTGGACCTCGAGTCTTCAACTATATTCATACCAAATTTCAACAAAATCCGTTCAGCGGTTTGGCCATGAAAGCGAAGAGATAGACAGAAAAACGTTCGCATTTATTAGTATGGATATGGATTCATAATAAAAAAAAAATAACTTAATATCCCCTCGTTATTGACTTTCTTCAATGCGTGTTAGGAACCCTTAAAATTATCACTACCGTCTTTAGAAAGGTACGAAAAGACAACTACTTTAAGTCCGCCACGTACCTACATGTTTTTCAAGCGAGAAAATAATAAAACCACGCAAAATTAATTATGACATTTTATAATTAAGTGTATACCTTCAATAGGCTAGTTTCCAGGGTCAAAAGATTAAGATTAAAATTAGTCCGTCATTTAGGGACTCAAAATATATTAGTGACATATTTTTTCTTTTGTCAATTAAGCGATAATATATAAAGATATAACGCATCAAAGTTTAGGAGTGGGGGCTCGTGACGTCACATATTGCGAAAAAGTGTAGCACACTGTGACGTCACACGGAACTTTAACGAGCCATATCTTTACCATTCTTTGTTTAGTTTTCAAAAGAAAAATTAGGTCTCCAATATATTTTAATTATCTAACTGACGGACTAATTATATTTTATTTAGGAAATTAGGCTATTAAAATAAAAGATATTAATACAATGTTCATACTTCGCAGGACCAATTGTTATCACATTTCTCCCAACAACAGAGACGTCATCTACCACCAAAATACTGAAAACAACGACAGCAGTCACCCACGAAACAACTACATCTCCAAGCAAATCTGCAACGACTACAATTGAGTATGAGACGACCAGTAAAGAGGTAAGCAGTTTATTATATTCATCTTTTTCCTGTTGTTAACTGAGTGACATAACCCGATATCACAGTAAGTACAAAAATGATTTTCATATACCTAAACACGTCAAAAATATCTAAAGCGCTTGAATATGCATAATAAGGACATTAGACTTTCAAAATGACATTATCATTATAATTAGTTTTTTAGTAGTTAGGTAGGTACAGGTATTCTGTAAGTAGGTATATTTAACACTAGTGGTAGTCAGTCAGATGGCTTAATTCTGAGTTGGGAAGTATAATACAATCTACACGCAGAGAAAACCTTGTTTGTTTGTTTGTAATATATTTATTGTACAAAAAAAAAAAAACGAATCATTTACATACACAAGCGTGGAAAAACAATAAGTACAATGTCGGACTTATCCCACTTAGGGATCTTTTACAGTCTCTTACAGAAGACCTTGTTTTATTTATATTAAATTTAGTCACGATGTAACATAAATTTTTATTTTTATTTATTTATTATAAAAACATGCATATTACGAGGATAAGAAACAGATCAAGAAGAAGAGTTACCTGATAACCATTTGTGTAGTCTCATACTCAATTGAAGGTTGAGTTTTAAATGAATTAACTGAGTAGAAGACTGCATAAATTGTTATCATTTGTGAAAACTAACAATATAGAAGAATATTGCGGTAGGTAGAATAGAATATAATATATTGAAACGTTTATCAATATACAGAAAATGATTTACAAATATGAATGACAGACGTCTCAATAGGTGGCGGCTCAGTATTACGCTAGACATGGCAGCATGACTAGCACTGGTTTTCAGCCGCCGCCTCCTGAGAAGTCACGGTGCACCAACATATTAGATGCGCGCACCAAAAAATCCCTTAAATCTATGCATTGGCGATCTTAACCTAATAATAACATTAAGAGAACTAAAATAGGTACATAGATTTTTACTTTTAGTTTGTAGGATAGGATACAGAAAGGGATAAGCAAATGTTTTAAGGCTTTCTGTCACTAGCTACAGCACAAACACACATCAGGTACATCTAGGGTTGCCAACCGTACTATATTATATAGTATTTTACTATATTTCGGGTCTGCGTACTATATACTGTTGAACAAAAATATAGTACGCAAAAATACTATATTTTCAGCACCGAAATCTACAAACAAACAAACACTTATTTTAAAAATTTTGCAACGCGCCTTTATACTAGCTTTTAGGAGAGATTAAAAAAATGCTAAAACTATGATTACTTACGAACTTCTCAATATTAAATTGACAACAACAAAATATTATTTTAAATAAAAAAAAAACATTTCGTTAAATTTTTGCTATGGGATTTTAGTAATATCATAATTCCACTTATTAGGTAGTTGTTGTTTCTTAAGAAAGCTTAAGGTCTTAAATGAAATGAAATAGATATGCTAAGAGAACTAGGACATCGTGAAGAAGATAAGATTATTTCAAAAAATGTGGCAGTCAATAAGTAAAATCCCCACAGATAGTTTTATACAAAACATTGTTAAAAATTGCAAGAAGTTTAGTTTCACCTACAAAATAAATATGTAGGTAAAAAGAAATAGGTATATCTTTGTCTATTTTGTCATTTTTCCTATATTTTTTAGAAATGTATAAAATACTATATTTTTTAGAAATGTACTATATTCTTGATAGCTTATTTTCAAAAATACTATATTTCGCCAAAAAAAAGTTGGCAACCCTAGGTACATCATCCACTCAATCAAGCGCCGCTTGCGATAGCCAGTCGCGGTAGTAGGTACCTACGTACAGCGCGGCGCGGACTCGCGGCAAGTGTTGTGATTGACACTTGACAGCTACACTAGGTAATAATGTGATGTGAGATCCGTAAGAGAACAAAAGTCACTAACATAGCCCAGTGGAAGAGCTTTTTGAAGTAATAATGGGCGGGGCACATAGCGCGGAGAACCAATGATCGACGGGGCAGAAAGGTTCTCGAATGAACACCACATACCGGCAAGCGCAGCGTTGGAACCCACCCACTAGATGGTCCGATGAACTAAAAAAGGTCGCAAGAGCTGGATGCAGGCCGCGTCCAGCAGGTTATTCTGAAAATCAGTGGCTGAAATGATGATGATGACAGTAACAACAAATATATCAAAGAGAAGATTTATCTGATGATCATTTGTGTCGTCTCATACTCAGTTGAAGGTTGAGTATTAAATTATATAACTGAGTATAAGACAGCGTAAATTGTTATTCAGAGAGTGAATCGGTTGACATTTTTGAAAACTCATAAAGAAGATTATTGCAGTAATTAGAAGACCAAAAAGAAGAGCTATCTGATGATCATTTCAGTCGTCTCATACTCAGTTGGAAGTTGACTTTTAAAATCAATTAACTGAGTATAAGACAGCGTAAATTAATATTCATTCAGAGTAGCAATCTTTGCACAGTTATGAAAACTAATATTGAAGAATATTACAGCAATAATAAACAGATCAAGAAGAAGATTTAACTGATGATCATTTATGTCGTCTCATACTCAGTTGAAGGTTAAGTATTAAATTATTTAACTGAGTATAAGACAGCGTAAATTGTCATTCAGAGAATGAAACATTGTACATTTTTGAAACCCAATTCACATTAGTAATAGTAAATAGATCAAGAAAAAGATTTTTCTGATGATCGTTTGTGTCGTCTCATACTCAGTTGAAGGTTAAGTATGAAGTTATTTAACTGAGTATAAGACTGCGTAAATTGTTATTCAGAGAGTGAAACTGGGGACATTTGTGAAAACTTATTAACAAGAATATTACAGTAATTAGAAGATCAAAAAGAAGACTGATGATCATTTCAGTCGTCTCATCCTCAGTTGGAGATTGAATTTTAAATCAATTAACTGAGTTTAAGACAGCGTAAATTAATATTCAGAGTGGGAATCTTTGGGCAGTTATGTAAACTTATATAGAAGAACTAGCTTTCACCCGTAACTTCGTTAGCGATATTCAGGTAAGTAGTTATAGTAATTAGCCTACAGTATATCGTGTGTACATATTTGTGAACGTATTTGATAATTTTATGAAGACTATGTTTAGCAGGTTGGTGGACGTACAGATGACTATGGAATCTTAATAGAGATGAGTTGCTAGCCATGTCGCATATAGAAGTAGATAATTTCCGAGATTCACCCTTTTCCCTCGAAAGCTTCTATGGCTTGCGCGGGAAGAGATGCAGCTGGCACATTATATGTTTATTCTTTTCTCCCAGGCCAGCATGAAGAAAATAATATTTATAAAAGTATTTCATTTATTTTAAAATCGTTCCTTAATAGTTAAATTGGACTCATTGTGTATTTTATATACTTATTATTTATGGAAGTAGGAGATATATAAATATTATAGATACATGTTCTGTCTAAAACTTAGTACAGAAGATTTTCTATAAAAAAAAAATTTATACACACAACATTTTTGGTCATCTTCGACATTGATGGTGCTAGTATAACCAGATTGGAAGGCGAACTGACACGTGAACACGCAACATAAAACTGGCCGTGTGAGAAACAGGGCTGCCTTAAGTCAACCCCAGCTAATTTCAGAGTTTGGCCCTGAGATTTATTTATGGTCATGGCAAAGCAAACCTTTAAAAGAAACTGTAGTCTTTTGAATTTGAAAGGAAGATCATTGTGGATTAACGGAATGCGTGGAATATATACTAATTCACCTTGGGCAGATCCTGTTAATATTATTGCTTCTATGACATTATTATGTAAAGCCTTCACTTGCAGTCTGGTGCCATTACACAATTTAGGTGGATTTAAATTTCTAAGTAAAATCACAGGTGTTCCTACACGCAATCTAAGTTTATGATATGGGAGACCAGCAGGATTAATTGTGTTAAGAAACTCGACGGGATAATTAACAGCTTCATCTGTGATTTCTTATGTTTTCGCGATTGTTATTCATTAAATTAAACTATTTTAATACGGTTTTTATCGCGTTTATTACTTATTTATTTACACCTGACTTTTCAAACACTTTACAGCGTTCATGGTCGCAGGCAGACTAAGTTAACATTTGTCTTTGATGTCATAAGATTACAAACTACCGCCTGAAATTTTTATTGGGAACTATTCCGATTCACGCAGTATTGGCTCACAGTATCTAAGGGTCTTGCAGTCTGCTTCCGAGTTTGCGATTTTATTAAGTTAATGACTGGGTCCCAAGCTGGCGGTACCTGCCATCCATCCTCTCTATTGAAATTAGGATGTTTTTTAATTTCAATAGCTTCACGTAACATCCTTGGAATTAATAAAAAACCGTATTAAAATAGTTTAATTTAATGAGCTTCATCTGTGTTAATTACTGTGTCTATTGAACTATATACCATTTCCTGACTATCAAATGGTACTAGTAAAATGTCATTGATGACTGTAGCTTGTTCATTTGTGGGTGTCATAATTGCTCTTTCGCGGATCCACTCCAAAAGCTTATCCTTTATTTGAGACACATCAGGGTAATTTTTTTCTATCAAGTCTCCGACGGTAATAACTACAGTGCACAGTTCTTCGGGTATAGCTATACACCCGCCTATTTCCGGATATGCACCATTTCCTATTTTAAGTAGAAGATCTGAAAATTTACCTGCAAAAATGTCCCCCCTCAAATGCACTCTCATATTTCTGCTTAATTTTAAAATTTTAACAAATGGCCATAAAACGGGTCTTTTAATACACGCCTTAATTTCATCTGCACGTGTTTCCTTTGGTACTACTGGTATGTTTCAGCCAGAGGGCGCGATTTTAAAAGGTCAGGAACATAAAGTTTGTAAACTACAGAGATTATTATATGGACTAAAGCAGGCGTCAAACGCTTGGTTTAATGAACTTGATAGAGAAATATTAAGTTTATGTTTTAGGCAATCCAAGATAGAACCTTGTCTCTATCAAAAGATATTTAGTGATAATGATAGGATAGTAGTTGTTGTTTATGTTGACGATATTTTTGTTTTTTATGCTAAAAGCCATGAAAATGAGAAACTTGCTCTAAAACAGGGGTTGCTCAAAAAGTTCAAGGTCAAAGATTTTGGTCAGGCTAGAAATGTTCTAGGGATGACGCTTAGACGAAGTGATGACACTATGTACCTTGATCAGGAACAGTACGTAAAAAATCTTTTTATAGAGTTCGAAATGACCGATTGTAAACCCGCCGTTACCCCAATGGAAGCTGGTCTTAGATTAGAGAAAGCTTTGGAATTTAATAGCAGGTTACCATACCAAAACTTGGTAGGATGTTTGAACTATTTAGCTCAAAATAGCAGGCCAGATATAGCTCACTCTGTTAGTGTTTTATCTCAATTTAATAGCTGCTATGATGAGATTCATTTCAAAAGTGCCAAAAGGGTGCTAAGATATTTAAAAGGGACATCAGATTTTGCCTTAACTTTTTGTAAGTCAGGGAAGCCTGAGTTGTCAGGGTACGTTGATGCAGATTGGGGTGGGTCTTATGATAGAAAATCATTTACGGGTTTAATGTTTAAGTTAAGTCAGAATTTAATAACATGGGAAAGTCGTAAGCAAAGATGCGTGGCGTTATCTTCAACGGAGGCTGAATACATAGGTCTTAGCCAGGCACGTAAGGAAGCTATTTATTTACAAAGTTTGTTAAAAGATCTAACAAATGATGCTTGTGGCAAACCTGTTGTCATTTATGACGACAATCAGTCTGCACATCACATTGCAAGGTAAGATAAACCATAATAGAACGAAACACATTGACGTTAGGTTTCACTTTGTTCGGGAAGCGATATTGAATGAGGCGGTTGAGGTGTGTTACCTGCCTTCACAAGAAATGTTGGTAGATATGTTAACAAAATCTCTTTCAGGCCCCAAGATGAAATTAGGTTTATTAAGATTACCCATTAAGTGGGCGGAAATTAGGAACAAAGGGAATGAGTTAGTTTAAGTCTTTGTATAGTTTTATTTTATTTTTTGTAATGGTTTATCTTAACTTAATCTTAAGGATGCGAACTGTGTGTGTATGAATGTTTGTACGGATGAAGAGTATGAACATTTGTATGAATCTGATGGGTGTGAAGGTCCCGATGATTGATGAATAGATGTGGCAGATTAAGGGTGCGTGTTGAGCAGATGATACTGGCTGCTAGATATTTATAATCTGTCACATGTACATTCGAACGATATACTTATAAATATATACTTCTGTAAAGTCATGTCTAAAATGAAGGTGTTTTATTTATAAAATATATATAAAATATTATTCAGGACTGCGTAAAGGAGATGAGGACTCGTATTTTCCTTCATATACTCACTTTAATAATTTAAAACTCAACCTTTAACTGAATATGAGAAGATTGAAATGATCGTCAGATAGCTCTTATTTTTGGTCTATCTAATTACTGCAATATCTATCTGCCACAATTCACAATCAGGCCTAGATAGTGCCTCCGCTACTGTTGATGGATCACCGTCGAGAACAATTGTAATTTACAGGATTGCGCATACGTAGGTTATATCTTGACTCACAAGCCTCCACACTAGGTACTCTAGCGCCTTCAGTCATTACTTCTACGTTACGCACGTTACGCACATCAGGAGTTAAGTTAGACTCTGTGCATATATAAGATCAACAACTTCATCATAAGACGTGTAATTATCCTCGTCCAAAATCGCAGGTTCGATTCGATCCTCCTCTACATTAACAGGAACAACTGCGTTCTTCGTCACTTTCGTACCAACGCCTGGGAATATATTTTCCACAAACTTGACATCTCTGGCAATTGTTATCTTTCCAGTTTGTGGTTCGATCAGTCGGTAACCTTTTGTAGTCTCACTATAGCCAATGAAAATCAAGGCTTCAGTCTTCATATCTAGCTTTTTCCTTATCTGTTTAGGTTTCAAAGCATACGCTAAACATTCAAATATTTTCAAATGACTTAAGTTCACTTTCTTACCAGACCATACTTCCTGCGGTACTTTATTCATGACAGACATTGTGGGGCTTCGATTCTTTAAAAAAACAACTGTACTAACTGCTTCCGCTCAATATTTCTTACTCAGATTTGCCTCACATAGTAGAGTTCTCGCTTTTTCAATGATCGTTCTGTTTGCTCTTTCTGCTCCGCCATTTCGCTGAGGCATATATCGTACCGTCTTTTGATGTTTTATATTGATTGACTTTAATACCTTATCAAAAGCAAAGTTACAGAACTCTGTATTATTGTCCGATCTAATGCATTTTATAGATTTGCCAGTCTCTTTTTCGACCTCTGCTCTGAACTCTTTAAACTTATCTAAAACTATTTCTCAAAAAATATACATAAGTCTTTCGTGTAAAGTCATCTATAAAAATAAGTATATATCGAGAACCTGCAAATGATGGCTCCTCCGTTGGACCGCAAACGTCTGTATGTACAATCTCAAGAATCTCTTCTGCTCTCGTTTCTTTGTTCTTGAAGGGAACTTTGCATGTTTTTCCATTAATACATGGAATGCACGGTTCAATTTTATCCGAACTATTAAATTCAATTCCAGTCCATATTCCATATTTTTCAATAAATTCATATAATTTTGCCCCAAATGAGCTAATCGTTTGTGTCATAAATTTGACAAAGGTTCATTTGACATCGTAAAATTGACAACATAGTTTTGTTTTTCTTTGATTTGAAAAATTCCGTCAACCTCTTGACACTTCGCAACTAGTTTTTCTTTCCGGTCTTTTATGATTCAACCTCTTTTATCAAAATTTACTATAAAGTCTTTTTTGATCAAATCGCTCACTGAAACCAAATTCATTGATAAACGAGGAACATGCAAAACATTATGTAGTGGCCGTTTTAAATTTCCACTTCCTTCAATGATTATATTTCCTCTTCCTTTCACTGGAATCTCTTCGCCATTTGCCACTCTTATCGTGACCTCTTTTCTAGCTTTCTGGTAATTAGACAAGTTGCTCACATCGTGGGTCATATGGTTTGAGCGACCACTGTCTACATACCATCTGTTTTTGTGAGAGGTACTCTGATCTCCTGTGCTCACACATACATTCATTGGCTTTCTTCTTAACATTTTTGCACTCTGATGCTTTGTGCCCTACTTCATGATACTTGAAACATTTCACTGGTTTAATCTTTTAAGCAGTTTTGGATGCCTTTCTTTTAGATGTGAGAAGGGCCTGTTCACCAGTTCCGGTACTTTCTTCGGCTTGTCTGTTAGCCTCCTGTAGCAATTTAGTTTTTATCTGTTCCAAAGTCATTTCCTTTCCACTATTGTCTATCGCCATAATCATTGGGTTATATTCTGATGTCAAGCCAGACAATAAGATAGAAATCAACCACTCGTCTGAAATTTCCGCGTCTATGTCTTTCAGTTGTTGTACTAAGGTCACCACTTTCGACACGTATTTCTCCATACTTTCGAAATGTTCAAGCTTACATGACCATATCTGACGCTGTAGTGCAATTCGTCGTCCCCAGCCTTTATCTTCATATGCTCTACACAAATTGTGCCATACTTCATGCGCTGTTTTTGCATTGTATACGTGAGCAAAACACGTAGGCTCTACGAGGAGACACATCGTGGTGCGCGCTTTTCTGTCAGCCTCTTTTAGTGCTACGTCGATTTCTTTAGCCTCTACAGTCTGCCACCAATTTTTGCATTCTATTTAATTTCTTACTTGGAATTTCCAATTGGCAAAATCACTCGCACCCTGCAACTTCTTGATCCCAAACATGGATCCAACAGGCGTATCGTCGTCTGTCATTTTGTGAAAAATTATTTGCACACCACTTTGAAATATTATTATTCAGGCACGGAATAATACGGCCCATAACCTGAAGGAAAATACGAGTCCTCCGCTCAATTGCGTCAGAATCAGCTGCTTTTTTTATTTTTATTTAATTGTTTCATCTGCTAAACAATACGTATTTCAATTTATAGACAACCGCAGCAAATGTGACATCAACGAAACAGATAGATACAACCACGAAACCACCAATAATAGATACCACCACAATTACTACAATATCGCCATCGAAAACACCAACAACGAAAACAACTGCTACGGAACTCGTGACTACGGATTTATCAACTCCTGCATCAAAATCTACAACCACAACGCCTGCATTTTCAACTACTATTACTACAGAATCTACTACAACTAAACTATTAACTACAGAGCCATCAACAACAAAAACAACTGCTACGGAACTCATCACTACGGATTCTTCAACTGCTGCATCAAAAACTTCAACCACAACACCTGTAACTTCAACATCTATTAGTATCGAATCTACTACAACTAAACTATCAACAAAAAAGCCAGTCACAACAAAACCAACTGCTATAGAAACCATGACTACACATTCGTCAACTGCTGCATCAGAGTCTCAAACCACAAAGCATGTAACTTCAACTTCAACTAGCATAGAATCTACTTCAACTAAACAATTAACTACAGAACCAGCACCAACAATTTTTTCGACACATGAAACTACCGCTACAGTTCCTTTCACTACAGGATCTACTACGACAAAATCATTAACAACAGAGCCAGAATCTACAATTTTCCCGACTAACAAAACTACGGCAACGGTAACTCCAACTAAAGAGTATACTACGACGAAGCCATTAACAACAAAAAATGCTACTAAGATTTCCCCTACAACTGAATCAAAAGTTACGGATATTCCCCAAACAGAATCTCCAACCACAAACACTACTTCAACAATTTCAAATACTAGGAAATCTACAGCTACATATACTTCAACAACACTGTCAACCGCTACAGAATCAGAAGAGGAAACACCATCGGAACAAATCACTACAACAGAATCTACTGAGACATTTCCCACAGAAAAGGAAACATCATCGGAAGAAATCAGTGCAACAGAACCATCTATCACTGAATCTAGTGAGACTTTCGCCACTGAAGCGGAAACACCATCGGAAGAAATTACTGCAACAAAACCATCCATCACTGAATATAGTGAAACTTTCGCCACTGAAGATGAAATACCATCGGAAGAAATAACCGCAACAGAACCTTCCATCATTGAATCTAGTGAGACTGCAACCACTGAAGAAGAAACACCATCAAAAGAAATCACTGCACAAGAGCCACATATCACTGAATCTAGTGAGACTCTCGTCACTGAACAGGAAACACCATCGGAAGAAATCACTGCAACAGAATCTACTGAGACTTATGCCACAGACGAAGAAACACCATCAAAAGAAATAATTGCAACAGAACCTTCCATCACTGAATCTAGTGAGACTTCAGCCACTGAAGAGGAAACACCATCGGAAGAATCCACTGAAACAGAACCATCCATCACTGAATATAGTGAGACTCTTGCCACACAAGAGGAAACACCATCGGAAGAAATCACTGCAACAGAATCAACTGAGACTTCAGCCACTGAAGAGGAAACGCCATCGGAAGAAATCACTGCAACAGAATTTACTGAGACTCTTGGCGCAGAAGAGAAAACACCATCAGAAGAAATCACTGCAACAGAACCATCTATCACTGAATCTAGTGAGACTCTCGCCACAGAAGAGGAAACACCATCGGAAAAAATCACTGCAACAGAACCTTCCATCACTGAATCTAGTGAGACTTCAGCCACTCAAGATAAAATACCATCGGAAGAAATAACTGCAACAGATCCTTCCATCATTGAATCTAGTGAGACTTCAGCCACTGAAGAGGAAACACCATCAGAAGAAATCACTGCAACAGAATCTACTGAGACTCTTGCCACAGAAGAGGAAAAACCATCACAAGAAATCACTGCAACAGAATCTACTGAGACTCTCGCCACAGAAGAGGAAACACCATCGGAAGAAATCACTGCAACAGAATCTACTGAGACTCTTGGCACAGAAGAGGAAACACCATCAGAAGAAATCAATGCAACAGAACCATCTATCACTGAATCTAGTGAGACTCTCGCCACTGAAGAGGAAACACCATCTGAAGAAATCACTGCAACAGAACCTTCCATCACTGTATCTAGTGAGACTTTTGCCACTGAAGAGGAAACACCATCTGAAGAAATCACTGCAACAGAACCATCCATCACTGAATATAGTAAAACTTTCGCCACTGAAGATGAAATACCATCGGAAGAAATAACTGCAACAGAACCTTCCATCATTGAATCTAGTGAGACTTCAGCCACTGAAGAGGAAACACCATCAGAAGAAATCATTGCAACAGAATCTACTGAAACTCTTGCCACAGAAGAGGAAACACCATCGGAAGAAATCACTGCAACAGAACCATCCATCACTGAATCTAGTGAGACTTCAGCCTCTGAAGAGGAAACACCATCGCAAGAAATCACTGCAACAGAAACTACTGAAACTCTCGCCACAGAAAAGGTAACAACATCGGAAGAAATCACTGCAACAGAACCTTCCATCACTGAATCTAGTGAGACTCTCGCCACTGAAGAGGAAACACCATCTGAAGAAATCACTGCAACAGAATCTACTGAGACTCTTGCCAAAGAAGAGGAAACACCATCGGAAGAAATCACTGCAACAGAACCATCTATCACTGTATCTAGTGAGACTTTTGCCACTGAAGAGGAAACATCATCGGAAGAAATCACTGCAACAGAATTTACTGAGATTTCAGCCACTGAAGAGGAAACACTATCGGAAGAAATCACTGCAACAGAACCATCCATCACTGAATATAGTAAAACTTTCGCCACTGAAGATGAAATACCATCGGAAGAAATAACTGCAACAGAACCTTCCATCATTGAATCTAGTGAGACTTCAGCCACTGAAGAGGAAAAACCATCAGAAGAAATCATTGCAACAGAATCTACTGAGACTCTTGCCACAGTAGAAGAAACACTATCAGAAGAAATCACTGCAACAGAAAAATCCATCACTGAATCTAGTGAGACTCTCGCCACTGTAGAGGAAACTCCATCGGAAGAATTCACTGCAACAGAACCATATATCACTGAATCTAGTGAGACTCTCGCCACTGATGAGGAAACACCATCGGAAGAAATCACTGCAGCAGAATCTACTGAGACTCTTATCACAGAAGAGGAAACACCATCGGAAGAAATCACTGCAACCGAATCTACTGAGACTCTTGCCACAGAAGAGGAAACACCATCAGAAGAAATCACTGCAACAGAACCATCTATCACTGAATCTAGTGAGACTCTCGCCACTGTAGAGGAAACTCCATCGGAAGAATTCACTGCAACAGAACCATATATCATTGAATCTAGTGAGACTCTCGCCACTGATGAGGAAACACCATCGGAAGAAATCACTGCAACAGAATCTACTAAGACTCTTATCACAGAAGACGAAACACCGTCGGGAGAAATCACTGCAGCAGAATCTACTGAGACTCTTATCACAGAAGAGGAAACACCATCGGAAGAAATCACTGCAACCGAATCTACTGAGACTCTTGCCACAGTAGAAGAAACACTATCAGAAGAAATCACTGCAACAGAAAAATCCATCACTGAATCTAGTGAGACTCTCGCCACTGTAGAGGAAACTCCATCGGAAGAATTCACTGCAACAGAACCATATATCACTGAATCTAGTGAGACTCTCGCCACTGATGAGAAAACACCATCGGAAGAAATCACTGCAACAGAATCTACTAAGACTCTTATCACAGAAGACGAAACACCATCGGAAGAAATCACTGCAACAGAACCATCTATCTCTGAATCAAGTGAGACTCTCGCCACTGAAGAGGAAACACCATCGGAAGAAATCACTGCAACAGATCCTTCCATCATTGAATCTAGTGAGACTTCAGCCACTGAAGAGGAAACACCATCGGAAGAAATCACTGCAACAGATCCTTCCATCATTGAATCTAGTGAGACTTCAGCCACTGAAGAGGAAACACCATCAGAAGAAATCACTGCAAAAGAACCATCTATCACTGAATCTAGTGAGACTCTCGCCACAGAAGAGGAAACACCATCGGAAAAAATCACTGCAACAGAACCTTCCATCACTGAATCTAGTGAGACTTCAGCTACTGAAGATAAAATACCATCGGAAGAAATAACTGCAACAGATCCTTCCATCATTGAATCTAGTGAGACTTCAGCCACTGAAGAGGAAACGCCATCAGAAGAAATCACTGCAACAGAATCTACTGAGACTCTTGCCACAGAAGAGGAAAAACCATCACAAGAAATCACTGCAACAGAATCTACTGAGACTCTCGCCACAGAAGAGGAAACACCATCGGAAGAAATCACTGCAACAGAATCTACTGAGACTCTTGGCACAGAAGAGGAAACACCATCAGAAGAAATCAATGCAACAGAACCATCTATCACTGAATCTAGTGAGACTCTCGCCACTGAAGAGGAAACACCATCTGAAGAAATCACTGCAACAGAACCTTCCATCACTGTATCTAGTGAGACTTTTGCCACTGAAGAGGAAACACCATCTGAAGAAATCACTGCAACAGAACCATCCATCACTGAATATAGTAAAACTTTCGCCACTGAAGATGAAATACTATCGGAAGAAATAACTGCAACAGAACCTTCCATCATTGAATCTAGTGAGACTTCAGCCACTGAAGAGGAAACACCATCAGAAGAAATCATTGCAACAGAATCTACTGAAACTCTTGCCACAGAAGAGGAAACACCATCGGAAGAAATCACTGCAACAGAACCATCCATCACTGAATCTAGTGAGACTTCAGCCACTGAAGAGGAAACACCATCGCAAGAAATCACTGTAACAGAAACTACTAAGACTCTCGCCACAGAAAAGGTAACAACATCGGAAGAAATCACTGCAACAGAACCTTCCATCACTGAATCTAGTGAGACTCTCGCCACTGAAGAGGAAACACCATCTGAAGAAATCACTGCAACAGAATCTACTGAGCCTCTTGCCACAGAAGAGGAAACACCATCGGAAGAAATCACTGCAACAGAACCATCTATCACTGTATCTAGTGAGACTTTTGCCACTGAAGAGGAAACATCATCGGAAGAAATCACTGCAACAGAATTTACTGAGATTTCAGCCACTGAAGAGGAAACACTATCGGAAGAAATCACTGCAACAGAACCATCCATCACTGAATATAGTAAAACTTTCGCCACTGAAGATGAAATACCATCGGAAGAAATAACTGCAACAGAACCTTCCATCATTGAATCTAGTGAGACTTCAGCCGCTGAAGAGGAAACACCATCAGAAGAAATCATTGCAACAGAATCTACTGAGACTCTTGCCACAGTAGAAGAAACACTATCAGAAGAAATCACTGCAACAGAAAAATCCATCACTGAATCTAGTGAGACTCTCGCCACTGTAGAGGAAACTCCATCGGAAGAATTCACTGCAACAGAACCATATATCACTGAATCTAGTGAGACTCTCGCCACTGATGAGGAAACACCATCGGAAGAAATCACTGCAACAGAATCTACTAAGACTCTTATCACAGAAGACGAAACACCGTCGGAAGAAAACACTGCAGCAGAATCTACTGAGACTCTTATCACAGAAGAGGAAACACCATCGGAAGAAATCACTGCAACCGAATCTACTGAGACTCTTGCCACAGTAGAAGAAACACTATCAGAAGAAATCACTGCAACAGAAAAATCCATCACTGAATCTAGTGAGACTCTCGCCACTGTAGAGGAAATTCCATCGGAAGAATTCACTGCAACAGAACCATATATCACTGAATCTAGTGAGACTCTCGCCACTGATCAGAAAACACCATCGGAAGAAATCACTGCAACAGAATCTACTAAGACTCTCATCACAGAAGACGAAACACCATCGGAAGAAATCACTGCAACAGAACCATCTATCACTGAATCAAGTGAGACTCTCGCCACTGAAGAGGAAACACCATCGGAAGAAATCACTGCAACAGATCCTTCCATCATTGAATCTAGTGAGACTTCAGCCACTGAAGAGGAAACACCGTCGGAAGAAATCACTGCAACAGATCCTTCCATCATTGAATCTAGTGAGACTTCAGCCACTGAAGAAGAAACACCATCAGAAGAAATCACTGCAACAGAATCTACTGAGACTCTTGCCACAGAAGAGGAAACACCATCACAAGAAATCACTGCAACAGAATCTACTGAGACTCTCGCCACAGAAGAGGAAACACCATCGGAAGAAATCACTGCAACAGAATCTACTGAGACTTTTGGCACAGAAGAGGAAACACCATCAGAAGAAATCAATGCAACAGAACCATCCATCACTGAATCTAGTGAGACTCTCGCCACTGAAGAGGAAACACCATCTGAAGAAATCACTGCAACAGAATCTACTGAGACTCTTGCCACAGAAGAGGAAACACCATCACAAGAAATCACTGCAACAGAATCTACTGAGACTCTCGCCACAGAAGAGGAAACACCATCGGAAGAAATAACTGCAACAGAACCTTCCATCATTGAATCTAGTGAGACTTCAGCCGCTGAAGAGGAAACACCATCAGAAGAAATCATTGCAACAGAATCTACTGAGACTCTTGCCACAGTAGAAGAAACACTATCAGAAGAAATCACTGCAACAGAAAAATCCATCACTGAATCTAGTGAGACTCTCGCCACTGTAGAGGAAACTCCATTGGAAGAATTCACTGCAACAGAACCATATATCACTGAATCTAGTGAGACTCTCGCCACTGATGAGGAAACACCATCGGAAGAAATCACTGCAACAGAATCTACTAAGACTCTTATCACAGAAGACGAAACACCGTCGGAAGAAAACACTGCAGCAGAATCTACTGAGACTCTTATCACAGAAGAGGAAACACCATCGGAAGAAATCACTGCAACCGAATCTACTGAGACTCTTGCCACAGTAGAAGAAACACTATCAGAAGAAATCACTGCAACAGAAAAATCCATCACTGAATCTAGTGAGACTCTCGCCACTGTAGAGGAAATTCCATCGGAAGAATTCACTGCAACAGAACCATATATCACTGAATCTAGTGAGACTCTCGCCACTGATGAGAAAACACCATCGGAAGAAATCACTGCAACAGAATCTACTAAGACTCTCATCACAGAAGACGAAACACCATCGGAAGAAATCACTGCAACAGAACCATCTATCACTGAATCAAGTGAGACTCTCGCCACTGAAGAGGAAACACCATCGGAAGAAATCACTGCAACAGATCCTTCCATCATTGAATCTAGTGAGACTTCAGCCACTGAAGAGGAAACACCGTCGGAAGAAATCACTGCAACAGATCCTTCCATCATTGAATCTAGTGAGACTTCAGCCACTGAAGAAGAAACACCATCAGAAGAAAACACTGCAACAGAATCTACTGAGACTCTTGCCACAGAAGAGGAAACACCATCACAAGAAATCACTGCAACAGAATCTACTGAGACTCTCGCCACAGAAGAGGAAACACCATCGGAAGAAATCACTGCAACAGAATCTACTGAGACTTTTGGCACAGAAGAGGAAACACCATCAGAAGAAATCAATGCAACAGAACCATCCATCACTGAATCTAGTGAGACTCTCGCCACTGAAGAGGAAACACCATCTGAAGAAATCACTGCAACAGAATCTACTGAGACTCTTATCACAGAAGAGGAAACACCATCACAAGAAATCACTGCAACAGAATCTACTGAGACTCTCGCCACAGAAGAGGAAACACCATCGGAAGAAATCACTGCAACAGAATCTACTGAGACTCTTGGCACAGAAGAGGAAACACCATCAGAAGAAATCAATGCAACAGAACCATCCATCACTGAATCTAGTGAGACTCTCGCCACTGATGAGGAAACACCATCGGAAGAAATCACTGCAACAGAATCTACTGAGACTCTTGCCACAGAAGAGGAAACACCATCACAAGAAATCACTGCAACAGAATATACTGAGACTCTCGCCACAGAAGAGGAAACACCATCGGAAGAAATCACTGCAACAGAATCTACTGAGACTCTTGGCACAGAAGAGGAAACACCATCAGAAGAAATCAATGCAACAGAACCATCCATCACTGAATCTAGTGAGACTCTCGCCACTGAAGAGGAAACACCATCTGAAGAAATCACTGCAACAGAACCTTCCATCACTGAATCTAGTGAGACTTCAGCCACTGAAGAGGAAACACCATCGGAAGAAATCACTGCAACAGAATCTGCTGAGACTCTCGCCACAGAAGAGGAAACACCATCGGAAGAAATCACTGCAACAGAATTTACTGAGATTTCAGCCACTGAAGAGGAAACACTATCGCAAGAAATCACTGCAACAGAACCATCCATCACTGAATATAGTAAAACTTTCGCCACTGAAGATGAAATACCATCGGAAGAAATAACTGCAACAGAACCTTCCATCATTGAATCTAGTGAGACTTCAGCCACTGAAGAGGAAACACCATCAGAAGAAATCATTGCAACAGAATCTACTGAGACTCTTGCCACAGTAGAAGAAACACTATCAGAAGAAATCACTGCAACAGAAAAATCCATCACTGAATCTAGTGAGACTCTCGCCACTGAAGAGGAAACACCATCTGAAGAAATCACTGCAACAGAATCTACTGAGACTCTTGCCACAGAAGAGGAAACACCATCACAAGAAATCACTGCAACAGAATCTACTGAGACTCTCGCCACAGAAGAGGAAACACCGTCGGAAGAAATCACTGCAACAGATCCTTCCATCATTGAATCTAGTGAGACTTCAGCCACTGAAGAAGAAACACCATCAGAAGAAATCACTGCAACAGAATCTACTGAGACTCTTGCCACAGAAGAGGAAACACCATCACAAGAAATCACTGCAACAGAATCTACTGAGACTCTCGCCACAGAAGAGGAAACACCATCGGAAGAAATCACTGCAACAGAATCTACTGAGACTTTTGGCACAGAAGAGGAAACACCATCAGAAGAAATCAATGCAACAGAACCATCCATCACTGAATCTAGTGAGACTCTCGCCACTGAAGAGGAAACACCATCTGAAGAAATCACTGCAACAGAATCTACTGAGACTCTTGCCACAGAAGAGGAAACACCATCACAAGAAATCACTGCAACAGAATCTACTGAGACTCTCGCCACAGAAGAGGAAACACCATCGGAAGAAATAACTGCAACAGAACCTTCCATCATTGAATCTAGTGAGACTTCAGCCGCTGAAGAGGAAACACCATCAGAAGAAATCATTGCAACAGAATCTACTGAGACTCTTGCCACAGTAGAAGAAACACTATCAGAAGAAATCACTGCAACAGAAAAATCCATCACTGAATCTAGTGAGACTCTCGCCACTGTAGAGGAAACTCCATTGGAAGAATTCACTGCAACAGAACCATATATCACTGAATCTAGTGAGACTCTCGCCACTGATGAGGAAACACCATCGGAAGAAATCACTGCAACAGAATCTACTAAGACTCTTATCACAGAAGACGAAACACCGTCGGAAGAAAACACTGCAGCAGAATCTACTGAGACTCTTATCACAGAAGAGGAAACACCATCGGAAGAAATCACTGCAACCGAATCTACTGAGACTCTTGCCACAGTAGAAGAAACACTATCAGAAGAAATCACTGCAACAGAAAAATCCATCACTGAATCTAGTGAGACTCTCGCCACTGTAGAGGAAATTCCATCGGAAGAATTCACTGCAACAGAACCATATATCACTGAATCTAGTGAGACTCTCGCCACTGATGAGAAAACACCATCGGAAGAAATCACTGCAACAGAATCTACTAAGACTCTCATCACAGAAGACGAAACACCATCGGAAGAAATCACTGCAACAGAACCATCTATCACTGAATCAAGTGAGACTCTCGCCACTGAAGAGGAAACACCATCGGAAGAAATCACTGCAACAGATCCTTCCATCATTGAATCTAGTGAGACTTCAGCCACTGAAGAGGAAACACCGTCGGAAGAAATCACTGCAACAGATCCTTCCATCATTGAATCTAGTGAGACTTCAGCCACTGAAGAAGAAACACCATCAGAAGAAAACACTGCAACAGAATCTACTGAGACTCTTGCCACAGAAGAGGAAACACCATCACAAGAAATCACTGCAACAGAATCTACTGAGACTCTCGCCACAGAAGAGGAAACACCATCGGAAGAAATCACTGCAACAGAATCTACTGAGACTTTTGGCACAGAAGAGGAAACACCATCAGAAGAAATCAATGCAACAGAACCATCCATCACTGAATCTAGTGAGACTCTCGCCACTGAAGAGGAAACACCATCTGAAGAAATCACTGCAACAGAATCTACTGAGACTCTTATCACAGAAGAGGAAACACCATCACAAGAAATCACTGCAACAGAATCTACTGAGACTCTCGCCACAGAAGAGGAAACACCATCGGAAGAAATCACTGCAACAGAATCTACTGAGACTCTTGGCACAGAAGAGGAAACACCATCAGAAGAAATCAATGCAACAGAACCATCCATCACTGAATCTAGTGAGACTCTCGCCACTGATGAGGAAACACCATCGGAAGAAATCACTGCAACAGAATCTACTGAGACTCTTGCCACAGAAGAGGAAACACCATCACAAGAAATCACTGCAACAGAATATACTGAGACTCTCGCCACAGAAGAGGAAACACCATCGGAAGAAATCACTGCAACAGAATCTACTGAGACTCTTGGCACAGAAGAGGAAACACCATCAGAAGAAATCAATGCAACAGAACCATCCATCACTGAATCTAGTGAGACTCTCGCCACTGAAGAGGAAACACCATCTGAAGAAATCACTGCAACAGAACCTTCCATCACTGAATCTAGTGAGACTTCAGCCACTGAAGAGGAAACACCATCGGAAGAAATCACTGCAACAGAATCTGCTGAGACTCTCGCCACAGAAGAGGAAACACCATCGGAAGAAATCACTGCAACAGAATTTACTGAGATTTCAGCCACTGAAGAGGAAACACTATCGCAAGAAATCACTGCAACAGAACCATCCATCACTGAATATAGTAAAACTTTCGCCACTGAAGATGAAATACCATCGGAAGAAATAACTGCAACAGAACCTTCCATCATTGAATCTAGTGAGACTTCAGCCACTGAAGAGGAAACACCATCAGAAGAAATCATTGCAACAGAATCTACTGAGACTCTTGCCACAGTAGAAGAAACACTATCAGAAGAAATCACTGCAACAGAAAAATCCATCACTGAATCTAGTGAGACTCTCGCCACTGAAGAGGAAACACCATCTGAAGAAATCACTGCAACAGAATCTACTGAGACTCTTGCCACAGAAGAGGAAACACCATCACAAGAAATCACTGCAACAGAATCTACTGAGACTCTCGCCACAGAAGAGGAAACACCATCGGAAGAAATAACTGCAACAGAACCTTCCATCATTGAATCTAGTGAGACTTCAGCCGCTGAAGAGGAAACACCATCAGAAGAAATCATTGCAACAGAATCTACTGAGACTCTTGCCACAGTAGAAGAAACACTATCAGAAGAAATCACTGCAACAGAAAAATCCATCACTGAATCTAGTGAGACTCTCGCCACTGTAGAGGAAACTCCATTGGAAGAATTCACTGCAACAGAACCATATATCACTGAATCTAGTGAGACTCTCGCCACTGATGAGGAAACACCATCGGAAGAAATCACTGCAACAGAATCTACTAAGACTCTTATCACAGAAGACGAAACACCGTCGGAAGAAAACACTGCAGCAGAATCTACTGAGACTCTTATCACAGAAGAGGAAACACCATCGGAAGAAATCACTGCAACCGAATCTACTGAGACTCTTGCCACAGTAGAAGAAACACTATCAGAAGAAATCACTGCAACAGAAAAATCCATCACTGAATCTAGTGAGACTCTCGCCACTGTAGAGGAAATTCCATCGGAAGAATTCACTGCAACAGAACCATATATCACTGAATCTAGTGAGACTCTCGCCACTGATGAGAAAACACCATCGGAAGAAATCACTGCAACAGAATCTACTAAGACTCTCATCACAGAAGACGAAACACCA
The DNA here is from genome assembly GCA_947363495.1 of Euzophera pinguis. Classification (NCBI taxonomy): domain Eukaryota; kingdom Metazoa; phylum Arthropoda; class Insecta; order Lepidoptera; family Pyralidae; genus Euzophera; species Euzophera pinguis. Next base: position 5,291,669 of record OX376164.1, read on the forward strand.
TCGGAAGAAATCACTGCAACAGAACCATCTATCACTGAATCAAGTGAGACTCTCGCCACTGAAGAGGAAACACCATCGGAAGAAATCACTGCAACAGATCCTTCCATCATTGAATCTAGTGAGACTTCAGCCACTGAAGAGGAAACACCGTCGGAAGAAATCACTGCAACAGATCCTTCCATCATTGAATCTAGTGAGACTTCAGCCACTGAAGAAGAAACACCATCAGAAGAAAACACTGCAACAGAATCTACTGAGACTCTTGCCACAGAAGAGGAAACACCATCACAAGAAATCACTGCAACAGAATCTACTGAGACTCTCGCCACAGAAGAGGAAACACCATCGGAAGAAATCACTGCAACAGAATCTACTGAGACTTTTGGCACAGAAGAGGAAACACCATCAGAAGAAATCAATGCAACAGAACCATCCATCACTGAATCTAGTGAGACTCTCGCCACTGAAGAGGAAACACCATCTGAAGAAATCACTGCAACAGAATCTACTGAGACTCTTATCACAGAAGAGGAAACACCATCACAAGAAATCACTGCAACAGAATCTACTGAGACTCTCGCCACAGAAGAGGAAACACCATCGGAAGAAATCACTGCAACAGAATCTACTGAGACTCTTGGCACAGAAGAGGAAACACCATCAGAAGAAATCAATGCAACAGAACCATCCATCACTGAATCTAGTGAGACTCTCGCCACTGATGAGGAAACACCATCGGAAGAAATCACTGCAACAGAATCTACTGAGACTCTTGCCACAGAAGAGGAAACACCATCACAAGAAATCACTGCAACAGAATATACTGAGACTCTCGCCACAGAAGAGGAAACACCATCGGAAGAAATCACTGCAACAGAATCTACTGAGACTCTTGGCACAGAAGAGGAAACACCATCAGAAGAAATCAATGCAACAGAACCATCCATCACTGAATCTAGTGAGACTCTCGCCACTGAAGAGGAAACACCATCTGAAGAAATCACTGCAACAGAACCTTCCATCACTGAATCTAGTGAGACTTCAGCCACTGAAGAGGAAACACCATCGGAAGAAATCACTGCAACAGAATCTGCTGAGACTCTCGCCACAGAAGAGGAAACACCATCGGAAGAAATCACTGCAACAGAATTTACTGAGATTTCAGCCACTGAAGAGGAAACACTATCGCAAGAAATCACTGCAACAGAACCATCCATCACTGAATATAGTAAAACTTTCGCCACTGAAGATGAAATACCATCGGAAGAAATAACTGCAACAGAACCTTCCATCATTGAATCTAGTGAGACTTCAGCCACTGAAGAGGAAACACCATCAGAAGAAATCATTGCAACAGAATCTACTGAGACTCTTGCCACAGTAGAAGAAACACTATCAGAAGAAATCACTGCAACAGAAAAATCCATCACTGAATCTAGTGAGACTCTCGCCACTGTAGAGGAAACTCCATCGGAAGAATTCACTGCAACAGAACCATATATCACTGAATCTAGTGAGACTCTCGCCACTGATGAGGAAACACCATCGGAAGAAATCACTGCAACAGAATCTACTAAGACTCTTATCACAGAAGACGAAACACCGTCGGAAGAAAACACTGCAGCAGAATCTACTGAGACTCTTATCACAGAAGAGGAAACACCATCGGAAGAAATCACTGCAACCGAATCTACTGAGACTCTTGCCACAGTAGAAGAAACACTATCAGAAGAAATCACTGCAACAGAAAAATCCATCACTGAATCTAGTGAGACTCTCGCCACTGTAGAGGAAATTCCATCGGAAGAATTCACTGCAACAGAACCATATATCACTGAATCTAGTGAGACTCTCGCCACTGATGAGAAAACACCATCGGAAGAAATCACTGCAACAGAATCTACTAAGACTCTTATCACAGAAGACGAAACACCATCGGAAGAAATCACTGCAACAGAACCATCTATCACTGAATCAAGTGAGACTCTCGCCACTGAAGAGGAAACACCATCGGAAGAAATCACTGCAACAGATCCTTCCATCATTGAATCTAGTGAGACTTCAGCCACTGAAGAGGAAACACCATCGGAAGAAATCACTGCAACAGATCCTTCCATCATTGAATCTAGTGAGACTTCAGCCACTGAAGAAGAAACACCATCAGAAGAAATCACTGCAACAGAATCTACTGAGACTCTTGCCACAGAAGAGGAAACACCATCACAAGAAATCACTGCAACAGAATCTACTGAGACTCTCGCCACAGAAGAGGAAACACCATCGGAAGAAATCACTGCAACAGAATCTACTGAGACTTTTGGCACAGAAGAGGAAACACCATCGGAAGAAATAACTGCAACAGAACCATCCATCACTGAATCTAGTGAGACTCTCGCCACTGAAGAGGAAACACCATCTAAAGAAATCACTGCAACAGAATCTACTGAGACTCTTGCCACAGAAGAGGAAACACCATCACAAGAAATCACTGCAACAGAATCTACTGAGACTCTCGCCACAGAAGAGGAAACACCATCGGAAGAAATCACTGCAACAGAATCTACTGAGACTCTTGGCACAGAAGAGGAAACACCATCAGAAGAAATCAATGCAACAGAACCATCCATCACTGAATCTAGTGAGACTCTCGCCACTGATGAGGAAACACCATCGGAAGAAATCACTGCAACAGAATCTACTGAGACTCTTGCCACAGAAGAGGAAACACCATCACAAGAAATCACTGCAACAGAATCTACTGAGACTCTCGCCACAGAAGAGGAAACACCATCGGAAGAAATCACTGCAACAGAATCTACTGAGACTCTTGGCACAGAAGAGGAAACACCATCAGAAGAAATCAATGCAACAGAACCATCCATCACTGAATCTAGTGAGACTCTCGCCACTGAAGAGGAAACACCATCTGAAGAAATCACTGCAACAGAACCTTCCATCACTGAATCTAGTGAGACTTCAGCCACTGAAGAGGAAACACCATCGGAAGAAATCACTGCAACAGAATCTGCTGAGACTCTCGCCACAGAAGAGGAAACACCATCGGAAAAAATCACTGCAACAGAACCTTCCATCACTGAATCTAGTGAGACTTCAGCTACTGAAGATAAAATACCATCGGAAGAAATAACTGCAACAGATCCTTCCATCATTGAATCTAGTGAGACTTCAGCCACTGAAGAGGAAACGCCATCAGAAGAAATCACTGCAACAGAATCTACTGAGACTCTTGCCACAGAAGAGGAAAAACCATCACAAGAAATCACTGCAACAGAATCTACTGAGACTCTCGCCACAGAAGAGGAAACACCATCGGAAGAAATCACTGCAACAGAATCTACTGAGACTCTTGGCACAGAAGAGGAAACACCATCAGAAGAAATCAATGCAACAGAACCATCTATCACTGAATCTAGTGAGACTCTCGCCACTGAAGAGGAAACACCATCTGAAGAAATCACTGCAACAGAACCTTCCATCACTGTATCTAGTGAGACTTTTGCCACTGAAGAGGAAACACCATCTGAAGAAATCACTGCAACAGAACCATCCATCACTGAATATAGTAAAACTTTCGCCACTGAAGATGAAATACCATCGGAAGAAATAACTGCAACAGAACCTTCCATCATTGAATCTAGTGAGACTTCAGCCACTGAAGAGGAAACACCATCAGAAGAAATCATTGCAACAGAATCTACTGAAACTCTTGCCACAGAAGAGGAAACACCATCGGAAGAAATCACTGCAACAGAACCATCCATCACTGAATCTAGTGAGACTTCAGCCACTGAAGAGGAAACACCATCGCAAGAAATCACTGTAACAGAAACTACTGAGACTCTCGCCACAGAAAAGGTAACAACATCGGAAGAAATCACTGCAACAGAACCTTCCATCACTGAATCTAGTGAGACTCTCGCCACTGAAGAGGAAACACCATCTGAAGAAATCACTGCAACAGAATCTACTGAGACTCTTGCCACAGAAGAGGAAACACCATCGGAAGAAATCACTGCAACAGAACCATCTATCACTGTATCTAGTGAGACTTTTGCCACTGAAGAGGAAACATCATCGGAAGAAATCACTGCAACAGAATTTACTGAGATTTCAGCCACTGAAGAGGAAACACTATCGGAAGAAATCACTGCAACAGAACCATCCATCACTGAATATAGTAAAACTTTCGCCACTGAAGATGAAATACCATCGGAAGAAATAACTGCAACAGAACCTTCCATCATTGAATCTAGTGAGACTTCAGCCGCTGAAGAGGAAACACCATCAGAAGAAATCATTGCAACAGAATCTACTGAGACTCTTGCCACAGTAGAAGAAACACTATCAGAAGAAATCACTGCAACAGAAAAATCCATCACTGAATCTAGTGAGACTCTCGCCACTGTAGAGGAAACTCCATCGGAAGAATTCACTGCAACAGAACCATATATCACTGAATCTAGTGAGACTCTCGCCACTGATGAGGAAACACCATCGGAAGAAATCACTGCAACAGAATCTACTAAGACTCTTATCACAGAAGACGAAACACCGTCGGAAGAAAACACTGCAGCAGAATCTACTGAGACTCTTATCACAGAAGAGGAAACACCATCGGAAGAAATCACTGCAACCGAATCTACTGAGACTCTTGCCACAGTAGAAGAAACACTATCAGAAGAAATCACTGCAACAGAAAAATCCATCACTGAATCTAGTGAGACTCTCGCCACTGTAGAGGAAATTCCATCGGAAGAATTCACTGCAACAGAACCATATATCACTGAATCTAGTGAGACTCTCGCCACTGATGAGAAAAAACCATCGGAAGAAATCACTGCAACAGAATCTACTAAGACTCTCATCACAGAAGACGAAACACCATCGGAAGAAATCACTGCAACAGAACCATCTATCACTGAATCAAGTGAGACTCTCGCCACTGAAGAGGAAACACCATCGGAAGAAATCACTGCAACAGATCCTTCCATCATTGAATCTAGTGAGACTTCAGCCACTGAAGAGGAAACACCGTCGGAAGAAATCACTGCAACAGATCCTTCCATCATTGAATCTAGTGAGACTTCAGCCACTGAAGAAGAAACACCATCAGAAGAAATCACTGCAACAGAATCTACTGAGACTCTTGCCACAGAAGAGGAAACACCATCACAAGAAATCACTGCAACAGAATCTACTGAGACTCTCGCCACAGAAGAGGAAACACCATCGGAAGAAATCACTGCAACAGAATCTACTGAGACTTTTGGCACAGAAGAGGAAACACCATCAGAAGAAATCAATGCAACAGAACCATCCATCACTGAATCTAGTGAGACTCTCGCCACTGAAGAGGAAACACCATCTGAAGAAATCACTGCAACAGAATCTACTGAGACTCTTGCCACAGAAGAGGAAACACCATCACAAGAAATCACTGCAACAGAATCTACTGAGACTCTCGCCACAGAAGAGGAAACACCATCGGAAGAAATAACTGCAACAGAACCTTCCATCATTGAATCTAGTGAGACTTCAGCCGCTGAAGAGGAAACACCATCTGAAGAAATCATTGCAACAGAATCTACTGAGACTCTTGCCACAGTAGAAGAAACACTATCAGAAGAAATCACTGCAACAGAAAAATCCATCACTGAATCTAGTGAGACTCTCGCCACTGTAGAGGAAACTCCATCGGAAGAATTCACTGCAACAGAACCATATATCACTGAATCTAGTGAGACTCTCGCCACTGATGAGGAAACACCATCGGAAGAAATCACTGCAACAGAATCTACTAAGACTCTTATCACAGAAGACGAAACACCGTCGGAAGAAAACACTGCAGCAGAATCTACTGAGACTCTTATCACAGAAGAGGAAACACCATCGGAAGAAATCACTGCAACCGAATCTACTGAGACTCTTGCCACAGTAGAAGAAACACTATCAGAAGAAATCACTGCAACAGAAAAATCCATCACTGAATCTAGTGAGACTCTCGCCACTGTAGAGGAAATTCCATCGGAAGAATTCACTGCAACAGAACCATATTTCACTGAATCTAGTAAGACTCTCGCCACTGATGAGAAAACACCATCGGAAGAAATCACTGCAACAGAATCTACTAAGACTCTCATCACAGAAGACGAAACACCATCGGAAGAAATCACTGCAACAGAACCATCTATCACTGAATCAAGTGAGACTCTCGCCACTGAAGAGGAAACACCATCGGAAGAAATCACTGCAACAGATCCTTCCATCATTAAATCTAGTGAGACTTCAGCCACTGAAGAGGAAACACCGTCGGAAGAAATCACTGCAACAGATCCTTCCATCATTGAATCTAGTGAGACTTCAGCCACTGAAGAAGAAACACCATCAGAAGAAATCACTGCAACAGAATCTACTGAGACTCTTGCCACAGAAGAGGAAACACCATCACAAGAAATCACTGCAACAGAATCTACTGAGACTCTCGCCACAGAAGAGGAAACACCATCGGAAGAAATCACTGCAACAGAATCTACTGAGACTTTTGGCACAGAAGAGGAAACACCATCAGAAGAAATCAATGCAACAGAACCATCCATCACTGAATCTAGTGAGACTCTCGCCACTGAAGAGGAAACACCATCTAAAGAAATCACTGCAACAGAATCTACTGAGACTCTTGCCACAGAAGAGGAAACACCATCACAAGAAATCACTGCAACAGAATCTACTGAGACTCTCGCCACAGAAGAGGAAACACCATCGGAAGAAATCACTGCAACAGAATCTACTGAGACTCTTGGCACAGAAGAGGAAACACCATCAGAAGAAATCAATGCAACAGAACCATCCATCACTGAATCTAGTGAGACTCTCGCCACTGATGAGGAAACAACATCGGAAGAAATCACTGCAACAGAATCTACTGAGACTCTTGCCACAGAAGAGGAAACACCATCACAAGAAATCACTGCAACAGAATCTACTGAGACTCTCGCCACAGAAAAGGAAACACCATCGGAAGAAATCACTGCAACAGAATCTACTGAGACTCTTGGCACAGAAGAGGAAACACCATCAGAAGAAATCAATGCAACAGAACCATCCATCACTGAATCTAGTGAGACTCTCGCCACTGAAGAGGAAACACCATCTGAAGAAATCACTGCAACAGAACCTTCCATCACTGAATCTAGTGAGACTTCAGCCACTGAAGAGGAAACACCATCGGAAGAAATCACTGCAACAGAATCTGCTGAGACTCTCGCCACTGAAGAGGAAACACCATCGGAAGAAATCACTGCAACAGAATTTACTGAGATTTCAGCCACTGAAGAGGAAACACTATCGCAAGAAATCACTGCAACAGAACCATCCATCACTGAATATAGTAAAACTTTCGCCACTGAAGATGAAATACCATCGGAAGAAATAACTGCAACAGAACCTTCCATCATTGAATCTAGTGAGACTTCAGCCACTGAAGAGGAAACACCATCGGAAGAAATCACTGCAACAGAATCTGCTGAGACTCTCGCCACAGAAGAGGAAACACCATCGGAAGAAATCACTGCAACAGAATTTACTGAGATTTCAGCCACTGAAGAGGAAACACTATCGCAAGAAATCACTGCAACAGAACCATCCATCACTGAATATAGTAAAACTTTCGCCACTGAAGATGAAATACCATCGGAAGAAATAACTGCAACAGAACCTTCCATCATTGAATCTAGTGAGACTTCAGCCACTGAAGAGGAAACACCATCAGAAGAAATCATTGCAACAGAATCTACTGAGACTCTTGCCACAGTAGAAGAAACACTATCAGAAGAAATCACTGCAACAGAAAAATCCATCACTGAATCTAGTGAGACTCTCGCCACTGTAGAGGAAACTCCATCGGAAGAATTCACTGCAACAGAACCATATATCACTGAATCTAGTGAGACTCTCGCCACTGATGAGGAAACACCATCGGAAGAAATCACTGTAACAGAATCTACTAAGACTCTTATCACAGAAGACGAAACACCGTCGGAAGAAAACACTGCAACAGAATCTACTGAGACTCTTATCACAGAAGAGGAAACACCATCGGAAGAAATCACTGCAACCGAATCTACTGAGACTCTTGCCACAGTAGAAGAAACACTATCAGAAGAAATCACTGCAACAGAAAAATCCATCACTGAATCTAGTGAGACTCTCGCCACTGTAGAGGAAATTCCATCGGAAGAATTCACTGCAACAGAACCATATATCACTGAATCTAGTGAGACTCTCGCCACTGATGAGAAAAAACCATCGGAAGAAATCACTGCAACAGAATCTACTAAGACTCTCATCACAGAAGACGAAACACCATCGGAAGAAATCACTGCAACAGAACCATCTATCACTGAATCTAGTGAGACTCTCGCCACTGTAGAGGAAATTCCATCGGAAGAATTCACTGCAACAGAACCATATATCACTGAATCTAGTGAGACTCTCGCCACTGATGAGAAAACACCATCGGAAGAAATCACTGCAACAGAATCTACTAAGACTCTTATCACAGAAGACGAAACACCATCGGAAGAAATCACTGCAACAGAACCATCTATCACTGAATCAAGTGAGACTCTCGCCACTGAAGAGGAAACACCATCGGAAGAAATCACTGCAACAGATCCTTCCATCATTGAATCTAGTGAGACTTCAGCCACTGAAGAGGAAACACCATCGGAAGAAATCACTGCAACAGATCCTTCCATCATTGAATCTAGTGAGACTTCAGCCACTAAAGAAGAAACACCATCAGAAGAAATCACTGCAACAGAATCTACTGAGACTCTTGCCACAGAAGAGGAAACACCATCACAAGAAATCACTGCAACAGAATCTACTGAGACTCTCGCCACAGAAGAGGAAACACCATCGGAAGAAATCACTGCAACAGAATCTACTGAGACTTTTGGCACAGAAGAGGAAACACCATCGGAAGAAATAACTGCAACAGAACCATCCATCACTGAATCTAGTGAGACTCTCGCCACTGAAGAGGAAACACCATCTAAAGAAATCACTGCAACAGAATCTACTGAGACTCTTGCCACAGAAGAGGAAACACCATCACAAGAAATCACTGCAACAGAATCTACTGAGACTCTTGGCACAGAAGAGGAAACACCATCAGAAGAAATCAATGCAACAGAACCATCCATCACTGAATCTAGTGAGACTCTCGCCACTGATGAGGAAACACCATCGGAAGAAATCACTGCAACAGAATCTACTGAGACTCTTGCCACAGAAGAGGAAACACCATCACAAGAAATCACTGCAACAGAATCTACTGAGACTCTCGCCACAGAAGAGGAAACACCATCTAAAGAAATCACTGCAACAGAATCTACTGAGACTCTCGCCACAGAAGAGGAAACACCATCGGAAGAAATCACTGCAACAGAATCTACTGAGACTCTTGGCACAGAAGAGGAAACACCATCAGAAGAAATCAATGCAACAGAACCATCCATCACTGAATCTAGTGAGACTCTCGCCACTGATGAGGAAACACCATCGGAAGAAATCACTGCAACAGAATCTACTGAGACTCTTGCCACAGAAGAGGAAACACCATCACAAGAAATCACTGCAACAGAATCTACTGAGACTCTCGCCACAGAAGAGGAAACACCATCGGAAGAAATCACTGCAACAGAATCTACTGAGACTCTTGGCACAGAAGAGGAAACACCATCAGAAGAAATCAATGCAACAGAACCATCCATCACTGAATCTAGTGAGACTCTCGCCACTGAAGAGGAAACACCATCTGAAGAAATCACTGCAACAGAACCTTCCATCACTGAATCTAGTGAGACTTCAGCCACTGAAGAGGAAACACCGTCGGAAGAAATCACTGCAACAGAATCTGCTGAGACTCTCGCCACAGAAGAGGAAACACCATCGGAAAAAATCACTGCAACAGAACCTTCCATCACTGAATCTAGTGAGACTTCAGCTACTGAAGATAAAATACCATCGGAAGAAATAACTGCAACAGATCCTTCCATCATTGAATCTAGTGAGACTTCAGCCACTGAAGAGGAAACGCCATCAGAAGAAATCACTGCAACAGAATCTACTGAGACTCTTGCCACAGAAGAGGAAAAACCATCACAAGAAATCACTGCAACAGAATCTACTGAGACTCTCGCCACAGAAGAGGAAACACCATCGGAAGAAATCACTGCAACAGAATCTACTGAGACTCTTGGCACAGAAGAGGAAACACCATCAGAAGAAATCAATGCAACAGAACCATCTATCACTGAATCTAGTGAGACTCTCGCCACTGAAGAGGAAACACCATCTGAAGAAATCACTGCAACAGAACCTTCCATCACTGTATCTAGTGAGACTTTTGCCACTGAAGAGGAAACACCATCTGAAGAAATCACTGCAACAGAACCATCCATCACTGAATATAGTAAAACTTTCGCCACTGAAGATGAAATACCATCGGAAGAAATAACTGCAACAGAACCTTCCATCATTGAATCTAGTGAGACTTCAGCCACTGAAGAGGAAACACCATCAGAAGAAATCATTGCAACAGAATCTACTGAAACTCTTGCCACAGAAGAGGAAACACCATCGGAAGAAATCACTGCAACAGAACCATCCATCACTGAATCTAGTGAGACTTCAGCCACTGAAGAGGAAACACCATCGCAAGAAATCACTGTAACAGAAACTACTGAGACTCTCGCCACAGAAAAGGTAACAACATCGGAAGAAATCACTGCAACAGAACCTTCCATCACTGAATCTAGTGAGACTCTCGCCACTGAAGAGGAAACACCATCTGAAGAAATCACTGCAACAGAATCTACTGAGACTCTTGCCACAGAAGAGGAAACACCATCGGAAGAAATCACTGCAACAGAACCATCTATCACTGTATCTAGTGAGACTTTTGCCACTGAAGAGGAAACATCATCGGAAGAAATCACTGCAACAGAATTTACTGAGATTTCAGCCACTGAAGAGGAAACACTATCGGAAGAAATCACTGCAACAGAACCATCTATCACTGAATCAAGTGAGACTCTCGCCACTGAAGAGGAAACACCATCGGAAGAAATCACTGCAACAGATCCTTCCATCATTGAATCTAGTGAGACTTCAGCCACTGAAGAGGAAACACCATCGGAAGAAATCACTGCAACAGATCCTTCCATCATTGAATCTAGTGAGACTTCAGCCACTGAAGAAGAAACACCATCAGAAGAAATCATTGCAACAGAATCTACTGAAACTCTTGCCACAGAAGAGGAAACACCATCGGAAGAAATCACTGCAACAGAACCATCCATCACTGAATCTAGTGAGACTTCAGCCACTGAAGAGGAAACACCATCGCAAGAAATCACTGTAACAGAAACTACTAAGACTCTCGCCACAGAAAAGGTAACAACATCGGAAGAAATCACTGCAACAGAACCTTCCATCACTGAATCTAGTGAGACTCTCGCCACTGAAGAGGAAACACCATCGGAAGAAATCACTGCAACAGAATCTACTAAGACTCTTATCACAGAAGACGAAACACCGTCGGAAGAAAACACTGCAGCAGAATCTACTGAGACTCTTATCACAGAAGAGGAAACACCATCGGAAGAAATCACTGCAACCGAATCTACTGAGACTCTTGCCACAGTAGAAGAAACACTATCAGAAGAAATCACTGCAACAGAAAAATCCATCACTGAATCTAGTGAGACTCTCGCCACTGTAGAGGAAATTCCATCGGAAGAATTCACTGCAACAGAACCATATATCACTGAATCTAGTGAGACTCTCGCCACTGAAGAGGAAACACCATCTGAAGAAATCACTGCAACAGAATCTACTGAGACTCTTGCCACAGAAGAGGAAACACCATCACAAGAAATCACTGCAACAGAATCTACTGAGACTCACGCCACAGAAGAGGAAACACCATCGGAAGAAATCACTGCAACAGAATCTACTGAGACTCTTGGCACAGAAGAGGAAACACCATCAGAAGAAATCAATGCAACAGAACCATCCATCACTGAATCTAGTGAGACTCTCGCCACTGATGAGGAAACACCATCGGAAGAAATCACTGCAACTGAATCTACTGAGACTCTTGCCACAGAAGAGGAAACACCATCACAAGAAATCACTGCAACAGAATCTACTGAGACTCTCGCCACAGAAGAGGAAACACCATCGGAAGAAATCACTGCAACAGAATCTACTGAGACTCTTGGCACAGAAGAGGAAACACCATCAGAAGAAATCAATGCAACAGAACCATCCATCACTGAATCTAGTGAGACTCTCGCCACTGAAGAGGAACCACCATCTGAAGAAATCACTGCAACAGAACCTTCCATCACTGAATCTAGTGAGACTTCAGCCACTGAAGAGGAAACACCATCGGAAGAAATCACTGCAACAGAATCTGCTGAGACTCTCGCCACAGAAGAGGAAACACCATCGGAAGAAATCACTGCAACAGAATTTACTGAGATTTCAGCCACTGAAGAGGAAACACTATCGCAAGAAATCACTGCAACAGAACCATCCATCACTGAATATAGTAAAACTTTCGCCACTGAAGATGAAATACCATCGGAAGAAATAACTGCAACAGAACCTTCCATCATTGAATCTAGTGAGACTTCAGCCACTGAAGAGGAAACACCATCTGAAGAAATCACTGCAACAGAACCGTATATCACTGAATCTAGTGAGACTTCAGCCACTGAAGAGGAAACACCATCTGAAGAAATCACTGCAACAGGATCTGCTGAGACTCTCGCCACAAAAGAGGAAACACCATCGGAAGAAATCACTGCAACAGAACCATCCATCACTGAATATAGTAAAACTTTCGCCACTGAAGATGAAATACCATCGGAAGAAATAACTGCAACAGAACCTTCCATCATTGAATCTAGTGAGACTTCAGCCACTGAAGAGGAAACACCATCAGAAAAATCCATCCCTGAATATAGTGAGACTCTCGCCACTGAAGAGGAAACTCCATCGGAAGAAATCACTGCAACAGAATCTGCTGAGACTCTCGCCACAGAAGAGGAAACACCATCGGAAGAAATCACTGCAACAGAATTTACTGAGATTTCAGCCACTGAAGAGGAAACACTATCGCAAGAAATCACTGCAACAGAACCATCCATCACTGAATATAGTAAAACTTTCGCCACTGAAGATGAAATACCATCGGAAGAAATAACTGCAACAGAACCTTCCATCATTGAATCTAGTGAGACTTCAGCCACTGAAGAGGAAACACCATCAGAAAAATCCATCCCTGAATATAGTGAGACTCTCGCCACTGAAGAGGAAACTCCATCGGAAGAAATCACTGCAACAGAACCATATATCACTGAATCTAGTGAGACTCTCGCCACTGAAGAGGAAACACCATCTGAAGAAATCACTGCAACAGAACCGTATATCACTGAATCTAGTGAGACTTCAGCCACTGAAGAGGAAACACCATCTGAAGAAATCACTGCAACAGGATCTGCTGAGACTCTCGCCACAAAAGAGGAAACACCATCGGAAGAAATCACTGCAACAGAACCATCCATCACTGAATATAGTAAAACTTTCGCCACTGAAGATGAAATACCATCGGAAGAAATAACTGCAACAGAACCTTCCATCATTGAATCTAGTGAGACTTCAGCCACTGAAGAGGAAACACCATCAGAAAAATCCATCCCTGAATATAGTGAGACTCTCGCCACTGAAGAGGAAACTCCATCGGAAGAAATCACTGCAACAGAACCATATATCACTGAATCTAGTGAGACTCTCGCCACTGAAGAGGAAACACCATCTGAAGAAATCACTGCAACAGAACCGTATATCACTGAATCTAGTGAGACTTCAGCCACTGAAGAGGAAACACCATCTGAAGAAATCACTGCAACAGGATCTGCTGAGACTCTTGCCACAGTAGAAGAAACACTATCAGAAGAAATCACTGCAACAGAAAAATCCATCACTGAATCTAGTGAGACTCTCGCCACTGTAGAGGAAACTCCATCGGAAGAATTCACTGCAACAGAACCATATATCACTGAATCTAGTGAGACTCTCGCCACTGATGAGGAAACACCATCGGAAGAAATCACTGCAACAGAATCTACTAAGACTCTTATCACAGAAGACGAAACACCGTCGGAAGAAAACACTGCAGCAGAATCTACTGAGACTCTTATCACAGAAGAGGAAACACCATCGGAAGAAATCACTGCAACCGAATCTACTGAGACTCTTGCCACAGTAGAAGAAACACTATCAGAAGAAATCACTGCAACAGAAAAATCCATCACTGAATCTAGTGAGACTCTCGCCACTGTAGAGGAAATTCCATCGGAAGAATTCACTGCAACAGAACCATATATCACTGAATCTAGTGAGACTCTCGCCACTGATGAGAAAACACCATCGGAAGAAATCACTGCAACAGAATCTACTAAGACTCTTATCACAGAAGACGAAACACCATCGGAAGAAATCACTGCAACAGAACCATCTATCACTGAATCAAGTGAGACTCTCGCCACTGAAGAGGAAACACCATCTGAAGAAATCACTGCAACAGAATCCACTGAGACTCTTGCCACAGAAGAGGAAACACCATCGGAAAAAATCACTGCAACAGAACCGTATATCACTGAATCTAGTGAGACTTCAGCCACTGAAGAGGAAACACCATCTGAAGAAATCACTGCAACAGAATCTACTGAGACTCTTATCACAGAAGAGGAAACACCATTGGAAGAAATCACTGCAACAGAACCATCTATCACTGAATCAAGTGAGACTCTCGCCACTGAAGAGGAATCACCATCTGAAGAAATCACTGCAACAGAATCTACTGAGACTCTTGGCACAGAAGAGGAAACACCATCAGAAGCAATCAATGCAACAGAACCATCTATCACTGAATCTAGTGAGACTCTCGCCACTGAAGAGGAAACACCATCTGAAGAAATCACTGCAACAGAATCTATTGAGACTCTTGCCACAGAAGAGGAAACACCATCGGAAGAAATAACTGCAACAGAACCATCCATCACTGAATCTAGTGAGACTTCAGCCACTGAAGAGGAAACACCATCGGAAGAAATCACTGCGACAGAATCTACTGAGACTCTCGCCACAGAAGAGGTAACAACATCGGAAGTAATCACTGCAACAGAACCTTCCATCACTGAATCTAGTGAGACTCTCGCCACTGAAGAGGAAACACCATCTGAAGAAATCACTGCAACAGAATCTACTAAGACTCTTGCCACAGTAGAGGAAACACCATCGGAAGAAATCACTGCAACAGAATTTACTGAGATTTCAGCCACTGAAGAGGAAACACTATCGGAAGAAATCACTGCAACAGAACCATCCATCACTGAATCAAGTGAGACACTCGCCACTGAAGAGGAAATACCATCGGAAGAAATCACTGCAACAGAACCATCCATCACTGAATCTAGTGAGACTTCAGCCACTGAAGAGGAAACACCATCAGAGGAAATCACTGCAACAGAACCATCCATCACAGAATATAGTAAAACTTTCGCCACTGAAGATGAAATACCATCGGAAGAAATAAATGCAACAGAACCTTCTATCATTGAATCTAGTGAGACTTCAGCCACTGAAGAGGAAACACCATCGGAAGAAATCATTGCAACAGAATCTACTGAGACTCTTGCCACAGTAGAAGAAACACTATCAGAAGAAATCACTGCAACAGAAAAATCCATCACTGAATCTAGTGAGACTCTCGCCACTGTAGAGGAAATTCCATCGGAAGAATTCACTGCAACAGAACCATATATCACTGAATCTAGTGAGACTCTCGCCACTGATGAGAAAAAACCATCGGAAGAAATCACTGCAACAGAATCTACTAAGACTCTCATCACAGAAGACGAAACACCATCGGAAGAAATCACTGCAACAGAACCATCTATCACTGAATCAAGTGAGACTCTCGCCACTGAAGAGGAAACACCATCGGAAGAAATCACTGCAACAGATCCTTCCATCATTGAATCTAGTGAGACTTCAGCCACTGAAGAGGAAACACCGTCGGAAGAAATCACTGCAACAGATCCTTCCATCATTGAATCTAGTGAGACTTCAGCCACTGAAGAAGAAACACCATCAGAAGAAATCACTGCAACAGAATCTACTGAGACTCTTGCCACAGAAGAGGAAACACCATCACAAGAAATCACTGCAACAGAATCTACTGAGACTCTCGCCACAGAAGAGGAAACACCATCGGAAGAAATCACTGCAACAGAATCTACTGAGACTTTTGGCACAGAAGAGGAAACACCATCAGAAGAAATCAATGCAACAGAACCATCCATCACTGAATCTAGTGAGACTCTCGCCACTGAAGAGGAAACACCATCTGAAGAAATCACTGCAACAGAATCTACTGAGACTCTTGCCACAGAAGAGGAAACACCATCACAAGAAATCACTGCAACAGAATCTACTGAGACTCTCGCCACAGAAGAGGAAACACCATCGGAAGAAATAACTGCAACAGAACCTTCCATCATTGAATCTAGTGAGACTTCAGCCGCTGAAGAGGAAACACCATCTGAAGAAATCATTGCAACAGAATCTACTGAGACTCTTGCCACAGTAGAAGAAACACTATCAGAAGAAATCACTGCAACAGAAAAATCCATCACTGAATCTAGTGAGACTCTCGCCACTGTAGAGGAAACTCCATCGGAAGAATTCACTGCAACAGAACCATATATCACTGAATCTAGTGAGACTCTCGCCACTGATGAGGAAACACCATCGGAAGAATCACTGCAACAGAATCTACTAAGACTCTTATCACAGAAGACGAAACACCGTCGGAAGAAAACACTGCAGCAGAATCTACTGAGACTCTTATCACAGAAGAGGAAACACCATCGGAAGAAATCACTGCAACCGAATCTACTGAGACTCTTGCCACAGTAGAAGAAACACTATCAGAAGAAATCACTGCAACAGAAAAATCCATCACTGAATCTAGTGAGACTCTCGCCACTGTAGAGGAAATTCCATCGGAAGAATTCACTGCAACAGAACCATATTTCACTGAATCTAGTAAGACTCTCGCCACTGATGAGAAAACACCATCGGAAGAAATCACTGCAACAGAATCTACTAAGACTCTCATCACAGAAGACGAAACACCATCGGAAGAAATCACTGCAACAGAACCATCTATCACTGAATCAAGTGAGACTCTCGCCACTGAAGAGGAAACACCATCGGAAGAAATCACTGCAACAGATCCTTCCATCATTGAATCTAGTGAGACTTCAGCCACTGAAGAGGAAACACCGTCGGAAGAAATCACTGCAACAGATCCTTCCATCATTGAATCTAGTGAGACTTCAGCCACTGAAGAAGAAACACCATCAGAAGAAATCACTGCAACAGAATCTACTGAGACTCTTGCCACAGAAGAGGAAACACCATCACAAGAAATCACTGCAACAGAATCTACTGAGACTCTCGCCACAGAAGAGGAAACACCATCGGAAGAAATCACTGCAACAGAATCTACTGAGACTTTTGGCACAGAAGAGGAAACACCATCAGAAGAAATCAATGCAACAGAACCATCCATCACTGAATCTAGTGAGACTCTCGCCACTGAAGAGGAAACACCATCTAAAGAAATCACTGCAACAGAATCTACTGAGACTCTTGCCACAGAAGAGGAAACACCATCACAAGAAATCACTGCAACAGAATCTACTGAGACTCTCGCCACAGAAGAGGAAACACCATCGGAAGAAATCACTGCAACAGAATCTACTGAGACTCTTGGCACAGAAGAGGAAACACCATCAGAAGAAATCAATGCAACAGAACCATCCATCACTGAATCTAGTGAGACTCTCGCCACTGATGAGGAAACAACATCGGAAGAAATCACTGCAACAGAATCTACTGAGACTCTTGCCACAGAAGAGGAAACACCATCACAAGAAATCACTGCAACAGAACCATCTATCACTGAATCAAGTGAGACTCTCGCCACTGAAGAGGAAACACCATCGGAAGAAATCACTGCAACAGATCCTTCCATCATTGAATCTAGTGAGACTTCAGCCACTGAAGAGGAAACACCGTCGGAAGAAATCACTGCAACAGATCCTTCCATCATTGAATCTAGTGAGACTTCAGCCACTGAAGAAGAAACACCATCAGAAGAAATCACTGCAACAGAATCTACTGAGACTCTTGCCACAGAAGAGGAAACACCATCACAAGAAATCACTGCAACAGAATCTACTGAGACTCTCGCCACAGAAGAGGAAACACCATCGGAAGAAATCACTGCAACAGAATCTACTGAGACTTTTGGCACAGAAGAGGAAACACCATCAGAAGAAATCAATGCAACAGAACCATCCATCACTGAATCTAGTGAGACTCTCGCCACTGAAGAGGAAACACCATCTAAAGAAATCACTGCAACAGAATCTACTGAGACTCTTGCCACAGAAGAGGAAACACCATCACAAGAAATCACTGCAACAGAATCTACTGAGACTCTCGCCACAGAAGAGGAAACACCATCGGAAGAAATCACTGCAACAGAATCTACTGAGACTCTTGGCACAGAAGAGGAAACACCATCAGAAGAAATCAATGCAACAGAACCATCCATCACTGAATCTAGTGAGACTCTCGCCACTGATGAGGAAACACCATCGGAAGAAATCACTGCAACAGAATCTACTGAGACTCTTGCCACAGAAGAGGAAACACCATCACAAGAAATCACTGCAACAGAATATACTGAGACTCTCGCCACAGAAGAGGAAACACCATCGGAAGAAATCACTGCAACAGAATCTACTGAGACTCTTGGCACAGAAGAGGAAACACCATCAGAAGAAATCAATGCAACAGAACCATCCATCACTGAATCTAGTGAGACTCTCGCCACTGAAGAGGAAACACCATCTGAAGAAATCACTGCAACAGAACCTTCCATCACTGAATCTAGTGAGACTTCAGCCACTGAAGAGGAAACACCATCGGAAGAAATCACTGCAACAGAATCTGCTGAGACTCTCGCCACTGAAGAGGAAACACCATCGGAAGAAATCACTGCAACAGAATTTACTGAGATTTCAGCCACTGAAGAGGAAACACTATCGCAAGAAATCACTGCAACAGAACCATCCATCACTGAATATAGTAAAACTTTCGCCACTGAAGATGAAATACCATCGGAAGAAATAACTGCAACAGAACCTTCCATCATTGAATCTAGTGAGACTTCAGCCACTGAAGAGGAAACACCATCGGAAGAAATCACTGCAACAGAATCTGCTGAGACTCTCGCCACAGAAGAGGAAACACCATCGGAAGAAATCACTGCAACAGAATTTACTGAGATTTCAGCCACTGAAGAGGAAACACTATCGCAAGAAATCACTGCAACAGAACCATCCATCACTGAATATAGTAAAACTTTCGCCACTGAAGATGAAATACCATCGGAAGAAATAACTGCAACAGAACCTTCCATCATTGAATCTAGTGAGACTTCAGCCACTGAAGAGGAAACACCATCAGAAGAAATCATTGCAACAGAATCTACTGAGACTCTTGCCACAGTAGAAGAAACACTATCAGAAGAAATCACTGCAACAGAAAAATCCATCACTGAATCTAGTGAGACTCTCGCCACTGTAGAGGAAACTCCATCGGAAGAATTCACTGCAACAGAACCATATATCACTGAATCTAGTGAGACTCTCGCCACTGATGAGGAAACACCATCGGAAGAAATCACTGCAACAGAATCTACTAAGACTCTTATCACAGAAGACGAAACACCGTCGGAAGAAAACACTGCAACAGAATCTACTGAGACTCTTATCACAGAAGAGGAAACACCATCGGAAGAAATCACTGCAACCGAATCTACTGAGACTCTTGCCACAGTAGAAGAAACACTATCAGAAGAAATCACTGCAACAGAAAAATCCATCACTGAATCTAGTGAGACTCTCGCCACTGTAGAGGAAATTCCATCGGAAGAATTCACTGCAACAGAACCATATATCACTGAATCTAGTGAGACTCTCGCCACTGATGAGAAAAAACCATCGGAAGAAATCACTGCAACAGAATCTACTAAGACTCTCATCACAGAAGACGAAACACCATCGGAAGAAATCACTGCAACAGAACCATCTATCACTGAATCTAGTGAGACTCTCGCCACTGTAGAGGAAATTCCATCGGAAGAATTCACTGCAACAGAACCATATATCACTGAATCTAGTGAGACTCTCGCCACTGATGAGAAAACACCATCGGAAGAAATCACTGCAACAGAATCTACTAAGACTCTTATCACAGAAGACGAAACACCATCGGAAGAAATCACTGCAACAGAACCATCTATCACTGAATCAAGTGAGACTCTCGCCACTGAAGAGGAAACACCATCGGAAGAAATCACTGCAACAGATCCTTCCATCATTGAATCTAGTGAGACTTCAGCCACTGAAGAGGAAACACCATCGGAAGAAATCACTGCAACAGATCCTTCCATCATTGAATCTAGTGAGACTTCAGCCACTAAAGAAGAAACACCATCAGAAGAAATCACTGCAACAGAATCTACTGAGACTCTTGCCACAGAAGAGGAAACACCATCACAAGAAATCACTGCAACAGAATCTACTGAGACTCTCGCCACAGAAGAGGAAACACCATCGGAAGAAATCACTGCAACAGAATCTACTGAGACTTTTGGCACAGAAGAGGAAACACCATCGGAAGAAATAACTGCAACAGAACCATCCATCACTGAATCTAGTGAGACTCTCGCCACTGAAGAGGAAACACCATCTAAAGAAATCACTGCAACAGAATCTACTGAGACTCTTGCCACAGAAGAGGAAACACCATCACAAGAAATCACTGCAACAGAATCTACTGAGACTCTCGCCACAGAAGAGGAAACACCATCGGAAGAAATCACTGCAACAGAATCTACTGAGACTCTTGGCACAGAAGAGGAAACACCATCAGAAGAAATCAATGCAACAGAACCATCCATCACTGAATCTAGTGAGACTCTCGCCACTGATGAGGAAACACCATCGGAAGAAATCACTGCAACAGAATCTACTGAGACTCTTGCCACAGAAGAGGAAACACCATCACAAGAAATCACTGCAACAGAATCTACTGAGACTCTCGCCACAGAAGAGGAAACACCATCACAAGAAATCACTGCAACAGAATCTACTGAGACTCTCGCCACAGAAGAGGAAACACCATCTAAAGAAATCACTGCAACAGAATCTACTGAGACTCTCGCCACAGAAGAGGAAACACCATCGGAAGAAATCACTGCAACAGAATCTACTGAGACTCTTGGCACAGAAGAGGAAACACCATCAGAAGAAATCAATGCAACAGAACCATCCATCACTGAATCTAGTGAGACTCTCGCCACTGATGAGGAAACACCATCGGAAGAAATCACTGCAACAGAATCTACTGAGACTCTTGCCACAGAAGAGGAAACACCATCACAAGAAATCACTGCAACAGAATCTACTGAGACTCTCGCCACAGAAGAGGAAACACCATCGGAAGAAATCACTGCAACAGAATCTACTGAGACTCTTGGCACAGAAGAGGAAACACCATCAGAAGAAATCAATGCAACAGAACCATCCATCACTGAATCTAGTGAGACTCTCGCCACTGAAGAGGAAACACCATCTGAAGAAATCACTGCAACAGAACCTTCCATCACTGAATCTAGTGAGACTTCAGCCACTGAAGAGGAAACACCGTCGGAAGAAATCACTGCAACAGAATCTGCTGAGACTCTCGCCACAGAAGAGGAAACACCATCGGAAAAAATCACTGCAACAGAACCTTCCATCACTGAATCTAGTGAGACTTCAGCTACTGAAGATAAAATACCATCGGAAGAAATAACTGCAACAGATCCTTCCATCATTGAATCTAGTGAGACTTCAGCCACTGAAGAGGAAACGCCATCAGAAGAAATCACTGCAACAGAATCTACTGAGACTCTTGCCACAGAAGAGGAAAAACCATCACAAGAAATCACTGCAACAGAATCTACTGAGACTCTCGCCACAGAAGAGGAAACACCATCGGAAGAAATCACTGCAACAGAATCTACTGAGACTCTTGGCACAGAAGAGGAAACACCATCAGAAGAAATCAATGCAACAGAACCATCTATCACTGAATCTAGTGAGACTCTCGCCACTGAAGAGGAAACACCATCTGAAGAAATCACTGCAACAGAACCTTCCATCACTGTATCTAGTGAGACTTTTGCCACTGAAGAGGAAACACCATCTGAAGAAATCACTGCAACAGAACCATCCATCACTGAATATAGTAAAACTTTCGCCACTGAAGATGAAATACCATCGGAAGAAATAACTGCAACAGAACCTTCCATCATTGAATCTAGTGAGACTTCAGCCACTGAAGAGGAAACACCATCAGAAGAAATCATTGCAACAGAATCTACTGAAACTCTTGCCACAGAAGAGGAAACACCATCGGAAGAAATCACTGCAACAGAACCATCCATCACTGAATCTAGTGAGACTTCAGCCACTGAAGAGGAAACACCATCGCAAGAAATCACTGTAACAGAAACTACTGAGACTCTCGCCACAGAAAAGGTAACAACATCGGAAGAAATCACTGCAACAGAACCTTCCATCACTGAATCTAGTGAGACTCTCGCCACTGAAGAGGAAACACCATCTGAAGAAATCACTGCAACAGAATCTACTGAGACTCTTGCCACAGAAGAGGAAACACCATCGGAAGAAATCACTGCAACAGAACCATCTATCACTGTATCTAGTGAGACTTTTGCCACTGAAGAGGAAACATCATCGGAAGAAATCACTGCAACAGAATTTACTGAGATTTCAGCCACTGAAGAGGAAACACTATCGGAAGAAATCACTGCAACAGAACCATCTATCACTGAATCAAGTGAGACTCTCGCCACTGAAGAGGAAACACCATCGGAAGAAATCACTGCAACAGATCCTTCCATCATTGAATCTAGTGAGACTTCAGCCACTGAAGAGGAAACACCATCGGAAGAAATCACTGCAACAGATCCTTCCATCATTGAATCTAGTGAGACTTCAGCCACTGAAGAAGAAACACCATCAGAAGAAATCATTGCAACAGAATCTACTGAAACTCTTGCCACAGAAGAGGAAACACCATCGGAAGAAATCACTGCAACAGAACCATCCATCACTGAATCTAGTGAGACTTCAGCCACTGAAGAGGAAACACCATCGCAAGAAATCACTGTAACAGAAACTACTAAGACTCTCGCCACAGAAAAGGTAACAACATCGGAAGAAATCACTGCAACAGAACCTTCCATCACTGAATCTAGTGAGACTCTCGCCACTGAAGAGGAAACACCATCGGAAGAAATCACTGCAACAGAATCTACTAAGACTCTTATCACAGAAGACGAAACACCGTCGGAAGAAAACACTGCAGCAGAATCTACTGAGACTCTTATCACAGAAGAGGAAACACCATCGGAAGAAATCACTGCAA
The DNA here is from genome assembly GCA_947363495.1 of Euzophera pinguis. Taxonomy (NCBI): domain Eukaryota; kingdom Metazoa; phylum Arthropoda; class Insecta; order Lepidoptera; family Pyralidae; genus Euzophera; species Euzophera pinguis. The sequence goes on from OX376164.1 coordinate 5,315,408, forward strand.
CCGAATCTACTGAGACTCTTGCCACAGTAGAAGAAACACTATCAGAAGAAATCACTGCAACAGAAAAATCCATCACTGAATCTAGTGAGACTCTCGCCACTGTAGAGGAAATTCCATCGGAAGAATTCACTGCAACAGAACCATATATCACTGAATCTAGTGAGACTCTCGCCACTGAAGAGGAAACACCATCTGAAGAAATCACTGCAACAGAATCTACTGAGACTCTTGCCACAGAAGAGGAAACACCATCACAAGAAATCACTGCAACAGAATCTACTGAGACTCACGCCACAGAAGAGGAAACACCATCGGAAGAAATCACTGCAACAGAATCTACTGAGACTCTTGGCACAGAAGAGGAAACACCATCAGAAGAAATCAATGCAACAGAACCATCCATCACTGAATCTAGTGAGACTCTCGCCACTGATGAGGAAACACCATCGGAAGAAATCACTGCAACTGAATCTACTGAGACTCTTGCCACAGAAGAGGAAACACCATCACAAGAAATCACTGCAACAGAATCTACTGAGACTCTCGCCACAGAAGAGGAAACACCATCGGAAGAAATCACTGCAACAGAATCTACTGAGACTCTTGGCACAGAAGAGGAAACACCATCAGAAGAAATCAATGCAACAGAACCATCCATCACTGAATCTAGTGAGACTCTCGCCACTGAAGAGGAACCACCATCTGAAGAAATCACTGCAACAGAACCTTCCATCACTGAATCTAGTGAGACTTCAGCCACTGAAGAGGAAACACCATCGGAAGAAATCACTGCAACAGAATCTGCTGAGACTCTCGCCACAGAAGAGGAAACACCATCGGAAGAAATCACTGCAACAGAATTTACTGAGATTTCAGCCACTGAAGAGGAAACACTATCGCAAGAAATCACTGCAACAGAACCATCCATCACTGAATATAGTAAAACTTTCGCCACTGAAGATGAAATACCATCGGAAGAAATAACTGCAACAGAACCTTCCATCATTGAATCTAGTGAGACTTCAGCCACTGAAGAGGAAACACCATCTGAAGAAATCACTGCAACAGAACCGTATATCACTGAATCTAGTGAGACTTCAGCCACTGAAGAGGAAACACCATCTGAAGAAATCACTGCAACAGGATCTGCTGAGACTCTCGCCACAAAAGAGGAAACACCATCGGAAGAAATCACTGCAACAGAACCATCCATCACTGAATATAGTAAAACTTTCGCCACTGAAGATGAAATACCATCGGAAGAAATAACTGCAACAGAACCTTCCATCATTGAATCTAGTGAGACTTCAGCCACTGAAGAGGAAACACCATCAGAAAAATCCATCCCTGAATATAGTGAGACTCTCGCCACTGAAGAGGAAACTCCATCGGAAGAAATCACTGCAACAGAATCTGCTGAGACTCTCGCCACAGAAGAGGAAACACCATCGGAAGAAATCACTGCAACAGAATTTACTGAGATTTCAGCCACTGAAGAGGAAACACTATCGCAAGAAATCACTGCAACAGAACCATCCATCACTGAATATAGTAAAACTTTCGCCACTGAAGATGAAATACCATCGGAAGAAATAACTGCAACAGAACCTTCCATCATTGAATCTAGTGAGACTTCAGCCACTGAAGAGGAAACACCATCAGAAAAATCCATCCCTGAATATAGTGAGACTCTCGCCACTGAAGAGGAAACTCCATCGGAAGAAATCACTGCAACAGAACCATATATCACTGAATCTAGTGAGACTCTCGCCACTGAAGAGGAAACACCATCTGAAGAAATCACTGCAACAGAACCGTATATCACTGAATCTAGTGAGACTTCAGCCACTGAAGAGGAAACACCATCTGAAGAAATCACTGCAACAGGATCTGCTGAGACTCTCGCCACAAAAGAGGAAACACCATCGGAAGAAATCACTGCAACAGAACCATCCATCACTGAATATAGTAAAACTTTCGCCACTGAAGATGAAATACCATCGGAAGAAATAACTGCAACAGAACCTTCCATCATTGAATCTAGTGAGACTTCAGCCACTGAAGAGGAAACACCATCAGAAAAATCCATCCCTGAATATAGTGAGACTCTCGCCACTGAAGAGGAAACTCCATCGGAAGAAATCACTGCAACAGAACCATATATCACTGAATCTAGTGAGACTCTCGCCACTGAAGAGGAAACACCATCTGAAGAAATCACTGCAACAGAACCGTATATCACTGAATCTAGTGAGACTTCAGCCACTGAAGAGGAAACACCATCTGAAGAAATCACTGCAACAGGATCTGCTGAGACTCTTGCCACAGTAGAAGAAACACTATCAGAAGAAATCACTGCAACAGAAAAATCCATCACTGAATCTAGTGAGACTCTCGCCACTGTAGAGGAAACTCCATCGGAAGAATTCACTGCAACAGAACCATATATCACTGAATCTAGTGAGACTCTCGCCACTGATGAGGAAACACCATCGGAAGAAATCACTGCAACAGAATCTACTAAGACTCTTATCACAGAAGACGAAACACCGTCGGAAGAAAACACTGCAGCAGAATCTACTGAGACTCTTATCACAGAAGAGGAAACACCATCGGAAGAAATCACTGCAACCGAATCTACTGAGACTCTTGCCACAGTAGAAGAAACACTATCAGAAGAAATCACTGCAACAGAAAAATCCATCACTGAATCTAGTGAGACTCTCGCCACTGTAGAGGAAATTCCATCGGAAGAATTCACTGCAACAGAACCATATATCACTGAATCTAGTGAGACTCTCGCCACTGATGAGAAAACACCATCGGAAGAAATCACTGCAACAGAACCATCTATCACTGAATCAAGTGAGACTCTCGCCACTGAAGAGGAAACACCATCTGAAGAAATCACTGCAACAGAATCCACTGAGACTCTTGCCACAGAAGAGGAAACACCATCGGAAAAAATCACTGCAACAGAACCGTATATCACTGAATCTAGTGAGACTTCAGCCACTGAAGAGGAAACACCATCTGAAGAAATCACTGCAACAGAATCTACTGAGACTCTTATCACAGAAGAGGAAACACCATTGGAAGAAATCACTGCAACAGAACCATCTATCACTGAATCAAGTGAGACTCTCGCCACTGAAGAGGAATCACCATCTGAAGAAATCACTGCAACAGAATCTACTGAGACTCTTGGCACAGAAGAGGAAACACCATCAGAAGCAATCAATGCAACAGAACCATCTATCACTGAATCTAGTGAGACTCTCGCCACTGAAGAGGAAACACCATCTGAAGAAATCACTGCAACAGAATCTATTGAGACTCTTGCCACAGAAGAGGAAACACCATCGGAAGAAATAACTGCAACAGAACCATCCATCACTGAATCTAGTGAGACTTCAGCCACTGAAGAGGAAACACCATCGGAAGAAATCACTGCGACAGAATCTACTGAGACTCTCGCCACAGAAGAGGTAACAACATCGGAAGTAATCACTGCAACAGAACCTTCCATCACTGAATCTAGTGAGACTCTCGCCACTGAAGAGGAAACACCATCTGAAGAAATCACTGCAACAGAATCTACTAAGACTCTTGCCACAGTAGAGGAAACACCATCGGAAGAAATCACTGCAACAGAATTTACTGAGATTTCAGCCACTGAAGAGGAAACACTATCGGAAGAAATCACTGCAACAGAACCATCCATCACTGAATCAAGTGAGACACTCGCCACTGAAGAGGAAATACCATCGGAAGAAATCACTGCAACAGAACCATCCATCACTGAATCTAGTGAGACTTCAGCCACTGAAGAGGAAACACCATCAGAGGAAATCACTGCAACAGAACCATCCATCACAGAATATAGTAAAACTTTCACCACTGAAGATGAAATACCATCGGAAGAAATAAATGCAACAGAACCTTCTATCATTGAATCTAGTGAGACTTCAGCCACTGAAGAGGAAACACCATCGGAAGAAATCATTGCAACAGAATCTACTGAGACTCTTGCCACAGTAGAAGAAACACTATCAGAAGAAATCACTGCAACAGAAAAATCCATCACTGAATCTAGTGAGACTCTCGCCACTGTAGAGGAAATTCCATCGGAAGAATTCACTGCAACAGAACCATATATCACTGAATCTAGTGAGACTCTCGCCACTGATGAGAAAAAACCATCGGAAGAAATCACTGCAACAGAATCTACTAAGACTCTCATCACAGAAGACGAAACACCATCGGAAGAAATCACTGCAACAGAACCATCTATCACTGAATCAAGTGAGACTCTCGCCACTGAAGAGGAAACACCATCGGAAGAAATCACTGCAACAGATCCTTCCATCATTGAATCTAGTGAGACTTCAGCCACTGAAGAGGAAACACCGTCGGAAGAAATCACTGCAACAGATCCTTCCATCATTGAATCTAGTGAGACTTCAGCCACTGAAGAAGAAACACCATCAGAAGAAATCACTGCAACAGAATCTACTGAGACTCTTGCCACAGAAGAGGAAACACCATCACAAGAAATCACTGCAACAGAATCTACTGAGACTCTCGCCACAGAAGAGGAAACACCATCGGAAGAAATCACTGCAACAGAATCTACTGAGACTTTTGGCACAGAAGAGGAAACACCATCAGAAGAAATCAATGCAACAGAACCATCCATCACTGAATCTAGTGAGACTCTCGCCACTGAAGAGGAAACACCATCTGAAGAAATCACTGCAACAGAATCTACTGAGACTCTTGCCACAGAAGAGGAAACACCATCACAAGAAATCACTGCAACAGAATCTACTGAGACTCTCGCCACAGAAGAGGAAACACCATCGGAAGAAATAACTGCAACAGAACCTTCCATCATTGAATCTAGTGAGACTTCAGCCGCTGAAGAGGAAACACCATCTGAAGAAATCATTGCAACAGAATCTACTGAGACTCTTGCCACAGTAGAAGAAACACTATCAGAAGAAATCACTGCAACAGAAAAATCCATCACTGAATCTAGTGAGACTCTCGCCACTGTAGAGGAAACTCCATCGGAAGAATTCACTGCAACAGAACCATATATCACTGAATCTAGTGAGACTCTCGCCACTGATGAGGAAACACCATCGGAAGAAATCACTGCAACAGAATCTACTAAGACTCTTATCACAGAAGACGAAACACCGTCGGAAGAAAACACTGCAGCAGAATCTACTGAGACTCTTATCACAGAAGAGGAAACACCATCGGAAGAAATCACTGCAACCGAATCTACTGAGACTCTTGCCACAGTAGAAGAAACACTATCAGAAGAAATCACTGCAACAGAAAAATCCATCACTGAATCTAGTGAGACTCTCGCCACTGTAGAGGAAATTCCATCGGAAGAATTCACTGCAACAGAACCATATTTCACTGAATCTAGTAAGACTCTCGCCACTGATGAGAAAACACCATCGGAAGAAATCACTGCAACAGAATCTACTAAGACTCTCATCACAGAAGACGAAACACCATCGGAAGAAATCACTGCAACAGAACCATCTATCACTGAATCAAGTGAGACTCTCGCCACTGAAGAGGAAACACCATCGGAAGAAATCACTGCAACAGATCCTTCCATCATTGAATCTAGTGAGACTTCAGCCACTGAAGAGGAAACACCGTCGGAAGAAATCACTGCAACAGATCCTTCCATCATTGAATCTAGTGAGACTTCAGCCACTGAAGAAGAAACACCATCAGAAGAAATCACTGCAACCGAATCTACTGAGACTCTTGCCACAGTAGAAGAAACACTATCAGAAGAAATCACTGCAACAGAAAAATCCATCACTGAATCTAGTGAGACTCTCGCCACTGTAGAGGAAATTCCATCGGAAGAATTCACTGCAACAGAACCATATATCACTGAATCTAGTGAGACTCTCGCCACTGATGAGAAAAAACCATCGGAAGAAATCACTGCAACAGAATCTACTAAGACTCTCATCACAGAAGACGAAACACCATCGGAAGAAATCACTGCAACAGAACCATCTATCACTGAATCTAGTGAGACTCTCGCCACTGTAGAGGAAATTCCATCGGAAGAATTCACTGCAACAGAACCATATATCACTGAATCTAGTGAGACTCTCGCCACTGATGAGAAAACACCATCGGAAGAAATCACTGCAACAGAATCTACTAAGACTCTTATCACAGAAGACGAAACACCATCGGAAGAAATCACTGCAACAGAACCATCTATCACTGAATCAAGTGAGACTCTCGCCACTGAAGAGGAAACACCATCGGAAGAAATCACTGCAACAGATCCTTCCATCATTGAATCTAGTGAGACTTCAGCCACTGAAGAGGAAACACCATCGGAAGAAATCACTGCAACAGATCCTTCCATCATTGAATCTAGTGAGACTTCAGCCACTGAAGAGGAAACACCGTCGGAAGAAATCACTGCAACAGATCCTTCCATCATTGAATCTAGTGAGACTTCAGCCACTGAAGAAGAAACACCATCAGAAGAAATCACTGCAACAGAATCTACTGAGACTCTTGCCACAGAAGAGGAAACACCATCACAAGAAATCACTGCAACAGAATCTACTGAGACTCTCGCCACAGAAGAGGAAACACCATCGGAAGAAATCACTGCAACAGAATCTACTGAGACTTTTGGCACAGAAGAGGAAACACCATCAGAAGAAATCAATGCAACAGAACCATCCATCACTGAATCTAGTGAGACTCTCGCCACTGAAGAGGAAACACCATCTAAAGAAATCACTGCAACAGAATCTACTGAGACTCTTGCCACAGAAGAGGAAACACCATCACAAGAAATCACTGCAACAGAATCTACTGAGACTCTCGCCACAGAAGAGGAAACACCATCGGAAGAAATCACTGCAACAGAATCTACTGAGACTCTTGGCACAGAAGAGGAAACACCATCAGAAGAAATCAATGCAACAGAACCATCCATCACTGAATCTAGTGAGACTCTCGCCACTGATGAGGAAACACCATCGGAAGAAATCACTGCAACAGAATCTACTGAGACTCTTGCCACAGAAGAGGAAACACCATCACAAGAAATCACTGCAACAGAATATACTGAGACTCTCGCCACAGAAGAGGAAACACCATCGGAAGAAATCACTGCAACAGAATCTACTGAGACTCTTGGCACAGAAGAGGAAACACCATCAGAAGAAATCAATGCAACAGAACCATCCATCACTGAATCTAGTGAGACTCTCGCCACTGAAGAGGAAACACCATCTGAAGAAATCACTGCAACAGAACCTTCCATCACTGAATCTAGTGAGACTTCAGCCACTGAAGAGGAAACACCATCGGAAGAAATCACTGCAACAGAATCTGCTGAGACTCTCGCCACTGAAGAGGAAACACCATCGGAAGAAATCACTGCAACAGAATTTACTGAGATTTCAGCCACTGAAGAGGAAACACTATCGCAAGAAATCACTGCAACAGAACCATCCATCACTGAATATAGTAAAACTTTCGCCACTGAAGATGAAATACCATCGGAAGAAATAACTGCAACAGAACCTTCCATCATTGAATCTAGTGAGACTTCAGCCACTGAAGAGGAAACACCATCGGAAGAAATCACTGCAACAGAATCTGCTGAGACTCTCGCCACAGAAGAGGAAACACCATCGGAAGAAATCACTGCAACAGAATTTACTGAGATTTCAGCCACTGAAGAGGAAACACTATCGCAAGAAATCACTGCAACAGAACCATCCATCACTGAATATAGTAAAACTTTCGCCACTGAAGATGAAATACCATCGGAAGAAATAACTGCAACAGAACCTTCCATCATTGAATCTAGTGAGACTTCAGCCACTGAAGAGGAAACACCATCAGAAGAAATCATTGCAACAGAATCTACTGAGACTCTTGCCACAGTAGAAGAAACACTATCAGAAGAAATCACTGCAACAGAAAAATCCATCACTGAATCTAGTGAGACTCTCGCCACTGTAGAGGAAACTCCATCGGAAGAATTCACTGCAACAGAACCATATATCACTGAATCTAGTGAGACTCTCGCCACTGATGAGGAAACACCATCGGAAGAAATCACTGCAACAGAATCTACTAAGACTCTTATCACAGAAGACGAAACACCGTCGGAAGAAAACACTGCAACAGAATCTACTGAGACTCTTATCACAGAAGAGGAAACACCATCGGAAGAAATCACTGCAACCGAATCTACTGAGACTCTTGCCACAGTAGAAGAAACACTATCAGAAGAAATCACTGCAACAGAAAAATCCATCACTGAATCTAGTGAGACTCTCGCCACTGTAGAGGAAATTCCATCGGAAGAATTCACTGCAACAGAACCATATATCACTGAATCTAGTGAGACTCTCGCCACTGATGAGAAAAAACCATCGGAAGAAATCACTGCAACAGAATCTACTAAGACTCTCATCACAGAAGACGAAACACCATCGGAAGAAATCACTGCAACAGAACCATCTATCACTGAATCTAGTGAGACTCTCGCCACTGTAGAGGAAATTCCATCGGAAGAATTCACTGCAACAGAACCATATATCACTGAATCTAGTGAGACTCTCGCCACTGATGAGAAAACACCATCGGAAGAAATCACTGCAACAGAATCTACTAAGACTCTTATCACAGAAGACGAAACACCATCGGAAGAAATCACTGCAACAGAACCATCTATCACTGAATCAAGTGAGACTCTCGCCACTGAAGAGGAAACACCATCGGAAGAAATCACTGCAACAGATCCTTCCATCATTGAATCTAGTGAGACTTCAGCCACTGAAGAGGAAACACCATCGGAAGAAATCACTGCAACAGATCCTTCCATCATTGAATCTAGTGAGACTTCAGCCACTAAAGAAGAAACACCATCAGAAGAAATCACTGCAACAGAATCTACTGAGACTCTTGCCACAGAAGAGGAAACACCATCACAAGAAATCACTGCAACAGAATCTACTGAGACTCTCGCCACAGAAGAGGAAACACCATCGGAAGAAATCACTGCAACAGAATCTACTGAGACTTTTGGCACAGAAGAGGAAACACCATCGGAAGAAATAACTGCAACAGAACCATCCATCACTGAATCTAGTGAGACTCTCGCCACTGAAGAGGAAACACCATCTAAAGAAATCACTGCAACAGAATCTACTGAGACTCTTGCCACAGAAGAGGAAACACCATCACAAGAAATCACTGCAACAGAATCTACTGAGACTCTCGCCACAGAAGAGGAAACACCATCGGAAGAAATCACTGCAACAGAATCTACTGAGACTCTTGGCACAGAAGAGGAAACACCATCAGAAGAAATCAATGCAACAGAACCATCCATCACTGAATCTAGTGAGACTCTCGCCACTGATGAGGAAACACCATCGGAAGAAATCACTGCAACAGAATCTACTGAGACTCTTGCCACAGAAGAGGAAACACCATCACAAGAAATCACTGCAACAGAATCTACTGAGACTCTCGCCACAGAAGAGGAAACACCATCGGAAGAAATCACTGCAACAGAATCTACTGAGACTCTTGGCACAGAAGAGGAAACACCATCAGAAGAAATCAATGCAACAGAACCATCCATCACTGAATCTAGTGAGACTCTCGCCACTGAAGAGGAAACACCATCTGAAGAAATCACTGCAACAGAACCTTCCATCACTGAATCTAGTGAGACTTCAGCCACTGAAGAGGAAACACCGTCGGAAGAAATCACTGCAACAGAATCTGCTGAGACTCTCGCCACAGAAGAGGAAACACCATCGGAAAAAATCACTGCAACAGAACCTTCCATCACTGAATCTAGTGAGACTTCAGCTACTGAAGATAAAATACCATCGGAAGAAATAACTGCAACAGATCCTTCCATCATTGAATCTAGTGAGACTTCAGCCACTGAAGAGGAAACGCCATCAGAAGAAATCCTGCAACAGAATCTACTGAGACTCTTGCCACAGAAGAGGAAAAACCATCACAAGAAATCACTGCAACAGAATCTACTGAGACTCTCGCCACAGAAGAGGAAACACCATCGGAAGAAATCACTGCAACAGAATCTACTGAGACTCTTGGCACAGAAGAGGAAACACCATCAGAAGAAATCAATGCAACAGAACCATCTATCACTGAATCTAGTGAGACTCTCGCCACTGAAGAGGAAACACCATCTGAAGAAATCACTGCAACAGAACCTTCCATCACTGTATCTAGTGAGACTTTTGCCACTGAAGAGGAAACACCATCTGAAGAAATCACTGCAACAGAACCATCCATCACTGAATATAGTAAAACTTTCGCCACTGAAGATGAAATACCATCGGAAGAAATAACTGCAACAGAACCTTCCATCATTGAATCTAGTGAGACTTCAGCCACTGAAGAGGAAACACCATCAGAAGAAATCATTGCAACAGAATCTACTGAAACTCTTGCCACAGAAGAGGAAACACCATCGGAAGAAATCACTGCAACAGAACCATCCATCACTGAATCTAGTGAGACTTCAGCCACTGAAGAGGAAACACCATCGCAAGAAATCACTGTAACAGAAACTACTGAGACTCTCGCCACAGAAGAGGAAACACCATCGGAAGAAATAACTGCAACAGAACCATCCATCACTGAATCTAGTGAGACTCTCGCCACTGAAGAGGAAACACCATCTAAAGAAATCACTGCAACAGAATCTACTGAGACTCTTGCCACAGAAGAGGAAACACCATCACAAGAAATCACTGCAACAGAATCTACTGAGACTCTCGCCACAGAAGAGGAAACACCATCGGAAGAAATCACTGCAACAGAATCTACTGAGACTCTTGGCACAGAAGAGGAAACACCATCAGAAGAAATCAATGCAACAGAACCATCCATCACTGAATCTAGTGAGACTCTCGCCACTGATGAGGAAACACCATCGGAAGAAATCACTGCAACAGAATCTACTGAGACTCTTGCCACAGAAGAGGAAACACCATCACAAGAAATCACTGCAACAGAATCTACTGAGACTCTCGCCACAGAAGAGGAAACACCATCGGAAGAAATCACTGCAACAGAATCTACTGAGACTCTTGGCACAGAAGAGGAAACACCATCAGAAGAAATCAATGCAACAGAACCATCCATCACTGAATCTAGTGAGACTCTCGCCACTGATGAGGAAACAACATCGGAAGAAATCACTGCAACAGAATCTACTGAGACTCTTGCCACAGAAGAGGAAACACCATCACAAGAAATCACTGCAACAGAACCATCTATCACTGAATCAAGTGAGACTCTCGCCACTGAAGAGGAAACACCATCGGAAGAAATCACTGCAACAGATCCTTCCATCATTGAATCTAGTGAGACTTCAGCCACTAAAGAAGAAACACCATCAGAAGAAATCACTGCAACAGAATCTACTGAGACTCTTGCCACAGAAGAGGAAACACCATCACAAGAAATCACTGCAACAGAATCTACTGAGACTCTCGCCACAGAAGAGGAAACACCATCGGAAGAAATCACTGCAACAGGATCTGCTGAGACTCTTGCCACAGTAGAAGAAACACTATCAGAAGAAATCACTGCAACAGAAAAATCCATCACTGAATCTAGTGAGACTCTCGCCACTGTAGAGGAAACTCCATCGGAAGAATTCACTGCAACAGAACCATATATCACTGAATCTAGTGAGACTCTCGCCACTGATGAGGAAACACCATCGGAAGAAATCACTGCAACAGAATCTACTAAGACTCTTATCACAGAAGACGAAACACCGTCGGAAGAAAACACTGCAGCAGAATCTACTGAGACTCTTATCACAGAAGAGGAAACACCATCGGAAGAAATCACTGCAACCGAATCTACTGAGACTCTTGCCACAGTAGAAGAAACACTATCAGAAGAAATCACTGCAACAGAAAAATCCATCACTGAATCTAGTGAGACTCTCGCCACTGTAGAGGAAATTCCATCGGAAGAATTCACTGCAACAGAACCATATATCACTGAATCTAGTGAGACTCTCGCCACTGATGAGAAAACACCATCGGAAGAAATCACTGCAACAGAATCTACTAAGACTCTTATCACAGAAGACGAAACACCATCGGAAGAAATCACTGCAACAGAACCATCTATCACTGAATCAAGTGAGACTCTCGCCACTGAAGAGGAAACACCATCTGAAGAAATCACTGCAACAGAATCCACTGAGACTCTTGCCACAGAAGAGGAAACACCATCGGAAAAAATCACTGCAACAGAACCGTATATCACTGAATCTAGTGAGACTTCAGCCACTGAAGAGGAAACACCATCTGAAGAAATCACTGCAACAGAATCTACTGAGACTCTTATCACAGAAGAGGAAACACCATTGGAAGAAATCACTGCAACAGAACCATCTATCACTGAATCAAGTGAGACTCTTGCCACTGAAGAGGAATCACCATCTGAAGAAATCACTGCAACAGAATCTACTGAGACTCTTGGCACAGAAGAGGAAACACCATCAGAAGCAATCAATGCAACAGAACCATCTATCACTGAATCTAGTGAGACTCTCGCCACTGAAGAGGAAACACCATCTGAAGAAATCACTGCAACAGAATCTATTGAGACTCTTGCCACAGAAGAGGAAACACCATCGGAAGAAATAACTGCAACAGAACCATCCATCACTGAATCTAGTGAGACTTCAGCCACTGAAGAGGAAACACCATCGGAAGAAATCACTGCGACAGAATCTACTGAGACTCTCGCCACAGAAGAGGTAACAACATCGGAAGTAATCACTGCAACAGAACCTTCCATCACTGAATCTAGTGAGACTCTCGCCACTGAAGAGGAAACACCATCTGAAGAAATCACTGCAACAGAATCTACTAAGACTCTTGCCACAGTAGAGGAAACACCATCGGAAGAAATCACTGCAACAGAATTTACTGAGATTTCAGCCACTGAAGAGGAAACACTATCGGAAGAAATCACTGCAACAGAACCATCCATCACTGAATCAAGTGAGACACTCGCCACTGAAGAGGAAATACCATCGGAAGAAATCACTGCAACAGAACCATCCATCACTGAATCTAGTGAGACTTCAGCCACTGAAGAGGAAACACCATCAGAGGAAATCACTGCAACAGAACCATCCATCACAGAATATAGTAAAACTTTCGCCACTGAAGATGAAATACCATCGGAAGAAATAAATGCAACAGAACCTTCTATCATTGAATCTAGTGAGACTTCAGCCACTGAAGAGGAAACACCATCGGAAGAAATCATTGCAACAGAATCTACTGAGACTCTTGCCACAGTAGAGGAAACACCATCGGAAGAAATCACTGCAACAGAATTTACTGAGATTTCAGCCCCTAAAGAGGAAACACTATCGCAAGAAATCACTGCAACAGAACCATCCATCACTGAATATAGTAAAACTTTCGCCACTGAAGATGAAATACCATCGGAAGAAATAACTGCAACAGAACCTTCCATCATTGAATCTAGTGAGACTTCAGCCACTGAAGAGGAAACACCATCAGAAAAATCCATCCCTGAATATAGTGAGACTCTCGCCACTGAAGAGGAAACTCCATCGGAAGAAATCACTGCAACAGAACCATATATCACTGAATCTAGTGAGACTCCCGCCACTGATGAGGAAACACCATCGGAAGAAATCACTGCAAAAGAACCATCTATCACTGAATCTAGTGAGAGTCTCGCCACAGAAGAGGAAACACCATTGAAAGAAATCACTGCAACAGAACCATCTATCACTGAATCAAGTGAGACTCTCGCCACTGAAGAGGAATCACCATCTGAAGAAATCACTGCAACCGAATCTACTGAGACTCTTGGCACAGAAGAGGAAACACCATCAGAAGAAATCAATGCAACAGAACCATCTATCACTGAATCTAGTGAGACTCTCGCCACTGAAGAGGAAACACCATCTGAAGAAATCACTGCAACAGAACCGTATATCACTGAATCTAGTGAGACTTCAGCCACTGAAGAGGAAACACCATCTGAAGAAATCACTGCAACAGAATCTGCTGAGACTCTCGCCACAGAAGAGGAAACACCATCGGAAGAAATCACTGCAACAGAACCTTCCATCACTGAATCTAGTGAGACTCTCGCCACTGAAGAGGAAACACCATCTGCAGAAATCACTGCAACAGAATCCACTGAGACTCTTGCCACAGAAGAGGAAACACCATCGGAAAAAATCACTGCAACAGAACCGTATATCACTGAATCTAGTGAGACTTCAGCCACTGAAGAGGAAACACCATCTGAAGAAATCACTGCAACAGAATCTACTGAGACTCTTGCCACTGAAGAGGAAATACCATCGGAAGAAATCACTGCAACAGAACCATCTGTCACTGAATCTAGTGAGACTCCCGCCACTGAAGAGGAAACACCATCTGAAGAAATCACTGCAACAGAATCTACTGAGACTCTTGCCACAGTAGAGGAAACACCATCGGAAGAAATCACTGCAACAGAATTTACTGAGATTTCAGCCACTGAAGAGGAAACACTATCGGAAGAAATCACTGCAACAGAACCATCCATCACTGAATCAAGTGAGACACTCGCCACTGAAGAGGAAACACCATCGGAAGAAATCACTGCAACAGAACCATCCATCACTGAATCTAGTGAGACTTCAGCCACTGAAGAGGAAACACGATCGGAAGAAATCATTGCAACAGAATCTACTGAGACTCTTGCCACAGTAGAGGAAACACCATCGGAAGAAATCACTGCAACAGAATTTACTGAGATTTCAGCCACTGAAGAGGAAACACTATCGGAAGAAATCACTGCAACAGAACCATCCATCACTGAATCAAGTGAGACACTCGCCACTGAAGAGGAAACACCATCGGAAGAAATCACTGCAACAGAACCATCCATCAATGAATCTAGTGAGACTCTCGCCACTGAAGAGGAAACACCATCTGAAGAAATCACTGCAACAGAATCCACTGAGACTCTTGCCACAGAAGAGGAAACACCATCTGAAGAAATCACTGCAACAGAATCCACTGAGACTCTTGCCACAGAAGAGGAAACACCATCGGAAAAAATCACTGCAACAGAACCGTATATCACTGAATCTAGTGAGACTTCAGCCACTGAAGAGGAAACACCATCTGAAGAAATCAATGCAACAGAACCATCTATCACTGAATCTAGTCAGACTCTCGCCACTGAAGAGGAAACACCATCTGAAGAAATCACTGCAACAGAATCTGCTGAGACTCTCGCCACAGAAGAGGAAACACCATCGGAAGAAATCACTGCAACAGAACCTTCCATCACTGAATCTAGTGAGACTCTCGCCACTGAAGAGGAAACACCATCTGAAGAAATCACTGCAACAGAATCTACTGAGACTCTTGCCACTGAAGAGGAAACACCATCGGAAGAAATCACTGCAACAGAACCATCTGTCACTGAATCTAGTGAGACTCCCGCCACTGAAGAGGAAACACCATCGGAAGAAATCACTGCAACAGAATCTACTGAGACTCTTGCCACAGAATACGAAACACCATCGGAAGAAATCATTGCACCAGAACCATCTATCACTGTATCTAGTGAGACTTTTGCCACTGAAGAGGAAACACCATCGGAAGAAATCACTGCTACAGAATTTACTGAGATTTCAGCCACTGATGAGGAAACACCATCAGAAGAAATCACTGCAACAGAACCATCCATCACAGAATATAGTAAAACTTTCGCCACTGAAGATGAAATACCATCGGAAGAAATAAATGCAACAGAACCTTCTATCATTGAATCTAGTGAGACTTCTGCCACTGAAGAGGAAACACCATCAGAAGAAATCATTGCAACAGAATCTACTGAGACTCTTGCCACAGAAGAAGAAACACTATCAGAAGAAATTACTGCAACAGAACCACCCATCACTGAATCTAGTGAGACACTCGCCACTGAAAGAGGAAACACCATCTGAAGAAATCACTGCAACAGAATCTACTGAGACTCTTGCCACAGAAGAGGAAACACCATCGGAAGAAATCACTGCATCAGAACCATCTATCACTTAATCAAGTGAGACTCTCGCCACTGAAGAGGAAACACCATCTGAAGAAATCACTGCAACAGAATTTACTGAGATTTCAGCCACTGAAGAGGAAACACTATCGGAAGAAATCACTGCAACAGAACCATCTATCACTGAATCAAGTGAGACTCTCGCCACTGAAGAGGAAACACCATCGGAAGAAATCACTGCAACAGATCCTTCCATCATTGAATCTAGTGAGACTTCAGCCACTGAAGAGGAAACACCATCGGAAGAAATCACTGCAACAGATCCTTCCATCATTGAATCTAGTGAGACTTCAGCCACTGAAGAAGAAACACCATCAGAAGAAATCATTGCAACAGAATCTACTGAAACTCTTGCCACAGAAGAGGAAACACCATCGGAAGAAATCACTGCAACAGAACCATCCATCACTGAATCTAGTGAGACTTCAGCCACTGAAGAGGAAACACCATCGCAAGAAATCACTGTAACAGAAACTACTAAGACTCTCGCCACAGAAAAGGTAACAACATCGGAAGAAATCACTGCAACAGAACCTTCCATCACTGAATCTAGTGAGACTCTCGCCACTGAAGAGGAAACACCATCGGAAGAAATCACTGCAACAGAATCTACTAAGACTCTTATCACAGAAGACGAAACACCGTCGGAAGAAAACACTGCAGCAGAATCTACTGAGACTCTTATCACAGAAGAGGAAACACCATCGGAAGAAATCACTGCAACCGAATCTACTGAGACTCTTGCCACAGTAGAAGAAACACTATCAGAAGAAATCACTGCAACAGAAAAATCCATCACTGAATCTAGTGAGACTCTCGCCACTGTAGAGGAAATTCCATCGGAAGAATTCACTGCAACAGAACCATATATCACTGAATCTAGTGAGACTCTCGCCACTGAAGAGGAAACACCATCTGAAGAAATCACTGCAACAGAATCTACTGAGACTCTTGCCACAGAAGAGGAAACACCATCACAAGAAATCACTGCAACAGAATCTACTGAGACTCACGCCACAGAAGAGGAAACACCATCGGAAGAAATCACTGCAACAGAATCTACTGAGACTCTTGGCACAGAAGAGGAAACACCATCAGAAGAAATCAATGCAACAGAACCATCCATCACTGAATCTAGTGAGACTCTCGCCACTGATGAGGAAACACCATCGGAAGAAATCACTGCAACTGAATCTACTGAGACTCTTGCCACAGAAGAGGAAACACCATCACAAGAAATCACTGCAACAGAATCTACTGAGACTCTCGCCACAGAAGAGGAAACACCATCGGAAGAAATCACTGCAACAGAATCTACTGAGACTCTTGGCACAGAAGAGGAAACACCATCAGAAGAAATCAATGCAACAGAACCATCCATCACTGAATCTAGTGAGACTCTCGCCACTGAAGAGGAACCACCATCTGAAGAAATCACTGCAACAGAACCTTCCATCACTGAATCTAGTGAGACTTCAGCCACTGAAGAGGAAACACCATCGGAAGAAATCACTGCAACAGAATCTGCTGAGACTCTCGCCACAGAAGAGGAAACACCATCGGAAGAAATCACTGCAACAGAATTTACTGAGATTTCAGCCACTGAAGAGGAAACACTATCGCAAGAAATCACTGCAACAGAACCATCCATCACTGAATATAGTAAAACTTTCGCCACTGAAGATGAAATACCATCGGAAGAAATAACTGCAACAGAACCTTCCATCATTGAATCTAGTGAGACTTCAGCCACTGAAGAGGAAACACCATCTGAAGAAATCACTGCAACAGAACCGTATATCACTGAATCTAGTGAGACTTCAGCCACTGAAGAGGAAACACCATCTGAAGAAATCACTGCAACAGGATCTGCTGAGACTCTCGCCACAAAAGAGGAAACACCATCGGAAGAAATCACTGCAACAGAACCATCCATCACTGAATATAGTAAAACTTTCGCCACTGAAGATGAAATACCATCGGAAGAAATAACTGCAACAGAACCTTCCATCATTGAATCTAGTGAGACTTCAGCCACTGAAGAGGAAACACCATCAGAAAAATCCATCCCTGAATATAGTGAGACTCTCGCCACTGAAGAGGAAACTCCATCGGAAGAAATCACTGCAACAGAATCTGCTGAGACTCTCGCCACAGAAGAGGAAACACCATCGGAAGAAATCACTGCAACAGAATTTACTGAGATTTCAGCCACTGAAGAGGAAACACTATCGCAAGAAATCACTGCAACAGAACCATCCATCACTGAATATAGTAAAACTTTCGCCACTGAAGATGAAATACCATCGGAAGAAATAACTGCAACAGAACCTTCCATCATTGAATCTAGTGAGACTTCAGCCACTGAAGAGGAAACACCATCAGAAAAATCCATCCCTGAATATAGTGAGACTCTCGCCACTGAAGAGGAAACTCCATCGGAAGAAATCACTGCAACAGAACCATATATCACTGAATCTAGTGAGACTCTCGCCACTGAAGAGGAAACACCATCTGAAGAAATCACTGCAACAGAACCGTATATCACTGAATCTAGTGAGACTTCAGCCACTGAAGAGGAAACACCATCTGAAGAAATCACTGCAACAGGATCTGCTGAGACTCTCGCCACAAAAGAGGAAACACCATCGGAAGAAATCACTGCAACAGAACCATCCATCACTGAATATAGTAAAACTTTCGCCACTGAAGATGAAATACCATCGGAAGAAATAACTGCAACAGAACCTTCCATCATTGAATCTAGTGAGACTTCAGCCACTGAAGAGGAAACACCATCAGAAAAATCCATCCCTGAATATAGTGAGACTCTCGCCACTGAAGAGGAAACTCCATCGGAAGAAATCACTGCAACAGAACCATATATCACTGAATCTAGTGAGACTCTCGCCACTGAAGAGGAAACACCATCTGAAGAAATCACTGCAACAGAACCGTATATCACTGAATCTAGTGAGACTTCAGCCACTGAAGAGGAAACACCATCTGAAGAAATCACTGCAACAGGATCTGCTGAGACTCTTGCCACAGTAGAAGAAACACTATCAGAAGAAATCACTGCAACAGAAAAATCCATCACTGAATCTAGTGAGACTCTCGCCACTGTAGAGGAAACTCCATCGGAAGAATTCACTGCAACAGAACCATATATCACTAAATCTAGTGAGACTCTCGCCACTGATGAGGAAACACCATCGGAAGAAATCACTGCAACAGAATCTACTAAGACTCTTATCACAGAAGACGAAACACCGTCGGAAGAAAACACTGCAGCAGAATCTACTGAGACTCTTATCACAGAAGAGGAAACACCATCGGAAGAAATCACTGCAACCGAATCTACTGAGACTCTTGCCACAGTAGAAGAAACACTATCAGAAGAAATCACTGCAACAGAAAAATCCATCACTGAATCTAGTGAGACTCTCGCCACTGTAGAGGAAATTCCATCGGAAGAATTCACTGCAACAGAACCATATATCACTGAATCTAGTGAGACTCTCGCCACTGATGAGAAAACACCATCGGAAGAAATCACTGCAACAGAATCTACTAAGACTCTTATCACAGAAGACGAAACACCATCGGAAGAAATCACTGCAACAGAACCATCTATCACTGAATCAAGTGAGACTCTCGCCACTGAAGAGGAAACACCATCTGAAGAAATCACTGCAACAGAATCCACTGAGACTCTTGCCACAGAAGAGGAAACACCATCGGAAAAAATCACTGCAACAGAACCGTATATCACTGAATCTAGTGAGACTTCAGCCACTGAAGAGGAAACACCATCTGAAGAAATCACTGCAACAGAATCTACTGAGACTCTTATCACAGAAGAGGAAACACCATTGGAAGAAATCACTGCAACAGAACCATCTATCACTGAATCAAGTGAGACTCTTGCCACTGAAGAGGAATCACCATCTGAAGAAATCACTGCAACAGAATCTACTGAGACTCTTGGCACAGAAGAGGAAACACCATCAGAAGCAATCAATGCAACAGAACCATCTATCACTGAATCTAGTGAGACTCTCGCCACTGAAGAGGAAACACCATCTGAAGAAATCACTGCAACAGAATCTATTGAGACTCTTGCCACAGAAGAGGAAACACCATCGGAAGAAATAACTGCAACAGAACCATCCATCACTGAATCTAGTGAGACTTCAGCCACTGAAGAGGAAACACCATCGGAAGAAATCACTGCGACAGAATCTACTGAGACTCTCGCCACAGAAGAGGTAACAACATCGGAAGTAATCACTGCAACAGAACCTTCCATCACTGAATCTAGTGAGACTCTCGCCACTGAAGAGGAAACACCATCTGAAGAAATCACTGCAACAGAATCTACTAAGACTCTTGCCACAGTAGAGGAAACACCATCGGAAGAAATCACTGCAACAGAATTTACTGAGATTTCAGCCACTGAAGAGGAAACACTATCGGAAGAAATCACTGCAACAGAACCATCCATCACTGAATCAAGTGAGACTTCAGCCACTGAAGAGGAAACACCATCAGAGGAAATCACTGCAACAGAACCATCCATCACAGAATATAGTAAAACTTTCGCCACTGAAGATGAAATACCATCGGAAGAAATAAATGCAACAGAACCTTCTATCATTGAATCTAGTGAGACTTCAGCCACTGAAGAGGAAACACCATCGGAAGAAATCATTGCAACAGAATCTACTGAGACTCTTGCCACAGTAGAGGAAACACCATCGGAAGAAATCACTGCAACAGAATTTACTGAGATTTCAGCCCCTAAAGAGGAAACACTATCGCAAGAAATCACTGCAACAGAACCATCCATCACTGAATATAGTAAAACTTTCGCCACTGAAGATGAAATACCATCGGAAGAAATAACTGCAACAGAACCTTCCATCATTGAATCTAGTGAGACTTCAGCCACTGAAGAGGAAACACCATCAGAAAAATCCATCCCTGAATATAGTGAGACTCTCGCCACTGAAGAGGAAACTCCATCGGAAGAAATCACTGCAACAGAACCATATATCACTGAATCTAGTGAGACTCCCGCCACTGATGAGGAAACACCATCGGAAGAAATCACTGCAAAAGAACCATCTATCACTGAATCTAGTGAGAGTCTCGCCACAGAAGAGGAAACACCATTGAAAGAAATCACTGCAACAGAACCATCTATCACTGAATCAAGTGAGACTCTCGCCACTGAAGAGGAATCACCATCTGAAGAAATCACTGCAACAGAATCTACTGAGACTCTTGGCACAGAAGAGGAAACACCATCAGAAGAAATCAATGCAACAGAACCATCTATCACTGAATCTAGTGAGACTCTCGCCACTGAAGAGGAAACACCATCTGAAGAAATCACTGCAACAGAACCGTATATCACTGAATCTAGTGAGACTTCAGCCACTGAAGAGGAAACACCATCTGAAGAAATCACTGCAACAGAATCTGCTGAGACTCTCGCCACAGAAGAGGAAACACCATCGGAAGAAATCACTGCAACAGAACCTTCCATCACTGAATCTAGTGAGACTCTCGCCACTGAAGAGGAAACACCATCTGCAGAAATCACTGCAACAGAATCCACTGAGACTCTTGCCACAGAAGAGGAAACACCATCGGAAAAAATCACTGCAACAGAACCGTATATCACTGAATCTAGTGAGACTTCAGCCACTGAAGAGGAAACACCATCTGAAGAAATCACTGCAACAGAATCTACTGAGACTCTTGCCACTGAAGAGGAAATACCATCGGAAGAAATCACTGCAACAGAACCATCTGTCACTGAATCTAGTGAGACTCCCGCCACTGAAGAGGAAACACCATCTGAAGAAATCACTGCAACAGAATCTACTGAGACTCTTGCCACAGTAGAGGAAACACCATCGGAAGAAATCACTGCAACAGAATTTACTGAGATTTCAGCCACTGAAGAGGAAACACTATCGGAAGAAATCACTGCAACAGAACCATCCATCACTGAATCAAGTGAGACACTCGCCACTGAAGAGGAAACACCATCGGAAGAAATCACTGCAACAGAACCATCCATCACTGAATCTAGTGAGACTTCAGCCACTGAAGAGGAAACACGATCGGAAGAAATCATTGCAACAGAATCTACTGAGACTCTTGCCACAGTAGAGGAAACACCATCGGAAGAAATCACTGCAACAGAATTTACTGAGATTTCAGCCACTGAAGAGGAAACACTATCGGAAGAAATCACTGCAACAGAACCATCCATCACTGAATCAAGTGAGACACTCGCCACTGAAGAGGAAACACCATCGGAAGAAATCACTGCAACAGAACCATCCATCAATGAATCTAGTGAGACTCTCGCCACTGAAGAGGAAACACCATCTGAAGAAATCACTGCAACAGAATCCACTGAGACTCTTGCCACAGAAGAGGAAACACCATCTGAAGAAATCACTGCAACAGAATCCACTGAGACTCTTGCCACAGAAGAGGAAACACCATCGGAAAAAATCACTGCAACAGAACCGTATATCACTGAATCTAGTGAGACTTCAGCCACTGAAGAGGAAACACCATCTGAAGAAATCAATGCAACAGAACCATCTATCACTGAATCTAGTCAGACTCTCGCCACTGAAGAGGAAACACCATCTGAAGAAATCACTGCAACAGAATCTGCTGAGACTCTCGCCACAGAAGAGGAAACACCATCGGAAGAAATCACTGCAACAGAACCTTCCATCACTGAATCTAGTGAGACTCTCGCCACTGAAGAGGAAACACCATCTGAAGAAATCACTGCAACAGAATCTACTGAGACTCTTGCCACTGAAGAGGAAACACCATCGGAAGAAATCACTGCAACAGAACCATCTGTCACTGAATCTAGTGAGACTCCCGCCACTGAAGAGGAAACACCATCGGAAGAAATCACTGCAACAGAATCTACTGAGACTCTTGCCACAGAATACGAAACACCATCGGAAGAAATCATTGCACCAGAACCATCTATCACTGTATCTAGTGAGACTTTTGCCACTGAAGAGGAAACACCATCGGAAGAAATCACTGCTACAGAATTTACTGAGATTTCAGCCACTGATGAGGAAACACCATCAGAAGAAATCACTGCAACAGAACCATCCATCACAGAATATAGTAAAACTTTCGCCACTGAAGATGAAATACCATCGGAAGAAATAAATGCAACAGAACCTTCTATCATTGAATCTAGTGAGACTTCTGCCACTGAAGAGGAAACACCATCAGAAGAAATCATTGCAACAGAATCTACTGAGACTCTTGCCACAGAAGAAGAAACACTATCAGAAGAAATTACTGCAACAGAACCACCCATCACTGAATCTAGTGAGACACTCGCCACTGAAAGAGGAAACACCATCTGAAGAAATCACTGCAACAGAATCTACTGAGACTCTTGCCACAGAAGAGGAAACACCATCGGAAGAAATCACTGCATCAGAACCATCTATCACTTAATCAAGTGAGACTCTCGCCACTGAAGAGGAAACACCATCTGAAGAAATCACTGCAGCAGAATCTACTGAGACTCTTGCCACAGAAGAGGAAACACCATCGGAAGAAATCACTGCGACAGAACCATCTATCACTGAATCAAGTGAGACTCTCGCCACTGAAGAGGAAACACTATCGGAAGAAAACACTGCAACAGAACCATCTATCACTGAATCAAGTGAGGACTCTTGCCACTAAAGAGGACACACCATCGGAAGAAAACACTGCAACAGAACCATCTATCATTGAATCAAGTGAGACTCTCGCCACTGAAGAGGACACACCATCGGAAGAAATCACTGCAACAGAATCTACTGAGACTCTTGTTACAGAAGAGGAAACACCATCGGAAGAAATCACTGCAACAGAATCTACTGAGATTTTCGCCACAGAAGAGGAAACACCATTGGAAGAAATCACTGCAACAGAATCTACTGAGACTCTTGGCACAGAAGAGGAAACACCATCAGAAGAAATCACTGCAACAGAACCATCTATCACTGAATCTAGTGAGACTCTCGCCACTGAAGAGGAAACACCATCGGAAGAAGTCACTGCAACAGAATCTACTGAGACTCTTGGCACAGAAGAGAAAACACCATCAGAAGAAATCACTGCAACAGAACCATCTATCACTGAATCTAGTGAGACTCTCGCCACTGAAGAGGAAACATCATCGGAAGAAATCACTGCAACAGAACCTTCAATCACTGAATCTAGTGAGACTTCAGCCACTGAAGAGGAAACACCATCGGAAGAAATCACTGCAACAGAACCTTCCATCATTGATTCTAGTGAGTCTCTTGCCACAGAATAGGAAACACCATCGGAAGAAATTACTGCAACAGAACCATCTATCACTGAATCTAGTGAGTCTCTTGCCACAGAAGAGGAAACACCATTGGAAGAAATAACTGCAACAGAATCTTCTGAGAATTTCGCCTCTGAAGCGGAAATACCTTTTTCAGATGAATACATTTATTCTTTGGAATCTGGTGATATATCCGAGTATGAATATGAAATAAGTTTAGAATAATCCACTGCAACAGATCTACTGAGACTTTTGCCACTCATGAGGAAACACCATCGGAAGAATTCACTGCAACAGAATCTACTGAGACTTTCGCCTCTGAAGAGGAATCGCCGTCAGAAGAATATACCGGAATAGAATCTTCTGAGATTTACTTTTCTGAAGTAAAATACCTTCAGAAGAATCCACTGGAAAAGAAGCTTTTATTACAGAGTCTACTGTGACTATCGCCACTGGAGACCTTTAAATACATTTTATTAGAATCTGGTGATATTTACTCCTATAAAGTAAAAATAAGTTCAGAAGAATCAACTGCAGCAGAATCTAGTTAAACTATAGCCACTGAAGAGGAAACACCATAGAAAGAATCCACTGCAAAAGAATCTACTGAGACTTTTGCCACTGGAGAGGAAAAACCTTTGAAAAAATCCACTGCAACAGAGTCTACGAAAACTTTCGCCTCTGAAGAGGAAACACCGCAAATCTTCTGAGATTTACTTTTCTTACTCACCACGTCCTGTTCCTGCAGAGACACGCCCACCCGCGTCGCCATCACGCACACGGGTTTGCACGGGGTTCTCGCCCTTCTTCTCGGGCAGGCCTCCGATGTCGAGGTCCGCCCGCAGCCCCGCGATGACGCACTCCAGCTCGGCCAACTTCTCGCCTCTTGCCTCCTGCCGCTCCCGGGACGCCGCCTCTGCCTCCCGCGCCCGCTCAACCGCTTCCACCCGGCTCTCGACCTCACCGAACTGCTGGGCCATGGCTAAGCGCGCCGCCCACTTGAGGCCAGCTCTCTACGGAATTCGCGCAACTCCACCATGAACCCCGAGCTCTCGCTGAAACGCCTTAACTTGGTCACACAGGGCGGGATCCTCAGCACCGACGACATGCCCCGGCCCAGAAACGGGCACCGCCAATGCAGAGTCATCCTGCGCTCTCTCTACCTCCGGTGCCTCTTGTCAGGAGTGTTGTGACTATTGTTCCCCTTTTTTATCTTTCGCTTACAATCCGGGCATGTCCAGTCCTTACTTACGAGGGCTCCGTCCGGTACCCCAACACACCCGTGATAATACACTAAGGGTGTGCCCCTTTAGGCCGCTTACTTTGCCATATTGTTATTAAGTTATTTGTATTGCTAGTTTTAATCTACGAGTATTTAAACTGTTAATGGTTTTGTTATGCAAATACAGATTGATCTCCCCGTTCTTATTTTTATTTTTTTACGCACGATACACACACTAACTAATTGTTAAATTAAATAGTGCCTAAACGAGTTTCAGAAATGTTATTATATTTTGGAGCACGGCGGGAGCGATGGTGTTATGCTCGACCGCCACAAAGGGAATTACTTCCCGCCAGGCGAGGTATATTATGCCTGGGAAACCGCGGCTCCAAAGGTGTTCTGTCGGAGGTTATATATATGTTTCAAATCTTAAGAAACTCTGATATCGCGTTTCAGTCCGCCATACTTATTAGGCTTTTTGTAGGGGGATTTCGAATTACTCGCTTTAGCGCCATCTGTTGCGTTGTGTTGTAACTATTTACTGTGCGATTGTGTCGCCACAATATTATACTAGTTACTTGATATTGACACATAAGGCGCTGTTTATCATCACTTCACTCCTATTTTTTAATGTGATTAAGATTATTTATTTATTTTATGTTATATTATACATTCGGATGATCAACAGCAAATAATGGGCCATATTGGATTGACAAGCCCTTTTATTTGATACCCCCTAACCTGCTTACGGGCTCGATCGAGCCCAACATTTTTCTGCGCTACTGTGCTTCCGGGCTCGATCAGCCCCAACTGTTTTCGCTTGCATCATTTTTTAGTTACACAACACTGAGTAACTCTATGTGTCTATGGCTTTTTCTCGGCTAACTACGATCCTGCCACTATCGATTAAAAATAATTCCATTGCCATCCAGGGCCGAAAAAATTTTTAAACACGAATTTGAAGTTGACATTGACGGGTCTCATTTTTTTCTAGGATCACGGTACGGGAAAATGCCTGGCTAGGGAGGGAGCTATTCTTTATTATAACTAATGAAATGTTTTGAGAAAATGCTTAAATAAGTCTATTTTAATATAAAATACAAACATAATTGATCACTTTATGTTTTCATGTGTTATTTCCACTTTTTATCGAAAAAGTTGGGAACAAAATGGCTGACCACGCAAAAAACATTTTTTCATAAATTATAAAATTCATTATTTTCTGTGCAACTTTTTCTATTTATATTACTAATTTAATAATAAGCAATAAAAAATAACAAGAAACCACGCTAACTCAAGCGATCCGTCCTTGTCTAACGTAGCGTATGGGACAGCGGGCGCGCAAAAAATGCGCCACAAACGGATTTTATGGGAGCAGTCCACTTTAATATATTTTTGGTTTGTATTTTTTTTCGACAGTACGTTCCTTTCCAAGCAATACTGAATTATTTTTTTTGGATTCGTGTAGTAGTTTTTATACTGACCTTGGGTAAAGATCGGTCGAGCCGACCATAAAAAACGACGGAGGTCCATTGTTTGTCAGTTTTTTCACAATTTGAACATTCTGAGAACTTATTAATGCTTGTTATCTATTCTAAGATAGCTAGGTTCAATAAAATATGTGTATTCATTGCTTTTAACGAAATTTGTAAAACAAAGTCTTGATGCAAAATATATCATTTTTTCGTACAAAAACCCGCGAATTTCGAAATTGTAATTTATTTTTCATTCAAAAGTTTACTGTAGCAGGATAGTATTCTTTGTTTTAATTACAGAACTAGATAGATACTGTTAGATTATAAAAAAATAAGGCATATATATGGTACAACTTTTATTTAAAAAATCATTATAGTACAAAATTACGGGGACAAAAAAGAAATATTTTCCTTCCACCCGTTACTACAAAAGAACCACTTATGATATCGTTATCCAAACAGTTTTGTCGATAAGGTCGATTATCTGTGAACAAACATAAATTTTACGTGTTATTGTAACCCTACACTCGAGTTGTAAACAACGCTTTATCTAAAACACTTGTAACGCGCGCGCGCGCGGGCGCGTTTTAAGCACGGTAGCGTAGCGGTAGCGGGGGGCCCAAAGCAGGTGAAGGGACCATGTTGTAAATGTGCATTAAAAAATTACTATTCCTCCATCTTGGATGGTCTGCCATATTGGATTCAGAATGACGCCACATTATTTTTTTCGAGTTACTCTCAACAAACCCTTTCATTTGATACCCATATTGTAGAAATGCATTACAAATAACTATTCCGCCATCTTGGATGGTCCGCCATATTGGATTTAGAATGACGTCACATACCATATCATGCATTGTCATCCAAACTAAACGTGTGTACAAAATTTCAGCTCAACCGGTTGAAGATATCTACTTCAAAATTGAGTTTTAAGATGGGGAATCTTAGAACTCAATTTTGAAGTAGATATCTTCTTTCTTATATCCGAACGAACATACTTACATACATTGCAAGTTAAATAAAAGCTTTTAATAAAAGAACGGCGCACAGTGGGACGGATTTCGGAAAAGCGGACATTGCACTTTTTTGTTACATATCATTATTATCATTGTGCCAATCGACAGCAATTTAGGCGATCAAATATTATTCTGGCAATTTTTTTTGTAAACATCATATTATACGAGAAAAATTGAATAGAAAAAAATATTGTATGGGACGATATCTAACATGCTCTATAAAATTAATAAATAAAAAAAAATCTTTTATTTCAGACCGTAGTCCATATCTGGTGAAAAGTGGTTAGAACGTCTCATAGTATGGCCCAGTTTTTTCGCTACTGATGAAGAACAAGGTAATGTTATTGACATTGAGCCATCTGAAAATATAGAGAATCTACTTCCTAGTATACATGAAGCATCCACTTCCTTTACTATAAAGAAACCTTTTGAAGATTTGAGCTCAAGACAAAAAAAAAGACGTATTCAATCTTTAAGTGATTCTTTGTCTCCAGAAGATCTAACAAAGTCTTCGGTAAGAACTTTGAAGGACAATGGTAATGAAGACTTAAGCAGAATTTTGGACCATCTTTTTAAACATTCTGAAGATATCCATAGATTTCAATCCAGCTTAAGCGAAAACATGCTGTTTCCTTCATATTTCAAAGTCAGAGAAGCAAAACTGGATTGTTATCACTTAAAAGAACATATAACAGTAACTGAAGAAGGAGCGCAAAAAAAAAATTGCAAGTCTTGCTCGACTTAACTGTATCTAGACTGATAAGTGCAAATAATTTAGAACTAAATACAAAAGCTAATGTAAAACTTGTAAGCAAATGGGGCTATGATGGGGCTTCAGATCAAAGCAATTATAAACAAAAGGCTGATTTTGATGACTCAAGTGTATTTTTGATTAGTTTAGTTCCAATAAGGCTTCTTTCGGATGATGTTATCATGTGGGAAAACGATCGGCCGCTATGTATATTTTACTGTCGGCCTATTATGTTCAAATTCATGAAAGAAACTAAAGAGTCTGCTGAAAAAGAGAGAAAAGAAGTTGAAAACCAAATTGAAATCCTACAGCCTACAAAAGTAGAAGATTTATCTGTAAGTCACGAGTTGCTTTTGACAATGATAGATGGCAAAATATCTTCATATATTTCTGACACTTCAGGTGCTTCCTGCGATATCTGTAAAGCAAAGCCCTCAGAAATGAACAATCTAAACGCAATTTACAGAAAACCAGTAGAAAAAGATATGTACAAGTATGGACTTTCATCTCTACATGCCTGGATCAGATGTATGGAGTGTTTACTTCACATAGGTATAAATTGCATTTATATTTACTAGAAATCACGATTGCTATGTCAAATAGATATTAATTAAAAATATTTTCAGCTTACAGAATAGACTTCAAACAATGGACAGCAAAAAAAGAAAAGAAAGACATATTAGAGACTCGTAAGAAGCAAATTCAAGAATCGTTCCGAAATGAATGCAATTTGCAGATTGGTATTGTTAAACAGGGCGCTGGAACCACAAATGAAGGCAACACGGCCAGAATTCTTTTTGGTGATAGTAAAACAACTGCACGTATTACAGGCATTAATGAAGATTTAATCAAAAGGTTCCATGTTATTCTGCAAACTATATCAAGTGGAGAGCGTGTAGATGTTTCTAAATTTTCTTAGTTTTATCAAGAAACAGTAGTCTTGTTTGTAAAATTATACCCGTGGTATAATATGCCTGCTAGCGTCCATAAATACTTATACATGGAGCAGATATAATTGATCATTTTGGGTTGACTCCCATCGGAAAACTTTCTGAAGAAGCTTCAGAAGCGAGAAACAAGGAATTTAGCAAAATATAGAGAACACCATTCCAGAAAAGTAAACAGGTATGCGTCAAATGAGGACATATTTCATAATCTTCTTTTGTCGTCCGACCCTAAGCTTACAATTTTACGACCAAGAATGGCCAAACTCAAGAGGATGACTCTCTCTCCTGAAGCTCGGAATCTTATGATGCTCACTACTCGAGACATTTTTGAACCTGAATTTATAGATACAAGCAATATAAGTGATATTAGCGACACAGAATAATTTAATTGTTAATACCTAAGCTGGAACAATACAAACAAATTTTGAAAATTAAAACATATTAAGGAATCAATTTTGATGTGTTGTATTCACTTTTTCCATGTTTTTATTTTGTTATATGATCGCCTGATGTAATAGTCTAGTTGATAAATAGGTAATTAAATTAATATACAAGTCACAATATTCATGTTGTTCCGTTTTATTTATAACTATTTGGAGTTTAGTACTTAAAATTATCCCTAAGAAAAATTAGAAAAAGTACCTAAGTTCAGCTTCATATATCTGGAAAACGGGGCAGTCCGGGACAATGCTATGTATGTGGCGCTATATTTATTTAAACTTTATTGTACATAATACAGTTGCACAATAGGCGAACTTAATGCTTAAAGCATTATCTAACAGTCAACATTTGGGTTAAACAGATATCGTCATCTGGGTATCTATTAAAAATATATAGCTATAAACGCAGAAAGTTGTAATGATCATAAACTTACTTATGGTACTTACATAATATACTTACATATATACAATGAAATAATAATCTAAATACAGTTAATTTTAAGAGTTATATCAACGAAATAATAGCAGCAACTCAAAATTTACTAATGTTTAACTGCCTAAATTTGCTCCCGTAACCGCCAGAGTAGGAGCTCGTAGACAAGCCTTTTAAAGTTGGCACGGCTGGATGTTCTAATGGACTCAGGAAGATTATTCCAGAGTCTAACAGCCGTCACAGCGAAGGAATTGGAGAAAATCCCGGTATGGTGAGAAGGGTCATGTTGTTGGAGGAACGCAGGATTCTTTCATGAGTGGAACTCAATAGTTTGAAATCAGTTTTGAGGTAATCGGGGGACAGTGGATTGTAAAGAATATTATGAAGTTGGCATAATATATGCAAATTCCTGCGTTGCCGTATAGGTAGCCATTTAAGCTCAAAACGGTATTCCGAAATATCGTCATACTTTCGGAGACAGAAGATAAATCTAATACAATTGTTTACAAGACGCTCTAGTTTGTTCAGCAGTTCTTCAGTTAAGTCCAGATAACACACATCACCATAATCAATGAGGGGTAAATAAGCGCTTGAGCCAGCATAATTTTGGTCTTGACGGGCAGAAAGTTTTTAAGACGCTGTATGTAGTGAAGAGTACCATATACCTTTCTACTAATCTGGACCATATAGGTATCCCAACAAAGTTTACTGTCTATGTGTAGACCAAGATCTTTTACCACAGGACCGAAGGGAATTACCTTACCTTCAAACATTAGCGGCTGCAAGTTGTTAAAATCTATATTATTAATATGATATAAGCTACCCACTATTATTGCTTGACATTTCACGGTCATCCGTGTTCGACTGTGTATAAAGTTTCAAGTCGTCGGCGTAGAAATAGTAGGAGCAAGACAGGTGATGTGAAAGAACATTTATAAAAACGGAAAAGAGGAGACAAAATACCACCTTGCGGAACACCAGCTTTCAGATCGCACCAATCAGAAGTGTCTGTACCATTGCGAACCTGTTGCCGACGTCCACGAAGATAACTACAGAACCAAGCAATCACGGAAGATGATACGTTA
The DNA here is from genome assembly GCA_947363495.1 of Euzophera pinguis. Lineage (NCBI taxonomy): Eukaryota > Metazoa > Arthropoda > Insecta > Lepidoptera > Pyralidae > Euzophera > Euzophera pinguis. The sequence continues at coordinate 5,347,351 of OX376164.1, forward strand.
CAACGGAAAACAGCTAACAGGATGTCAATATCAACGGTATTGAAAGCATTACTAAAATCAATAAGAGCTATAACTGTTACCTTCCTGTTCTCCTTTCCCCCCCCCCCCCTAATATCATCAGTTAATCGAATCAGAGCCGTGGTTGTGCTGTGGCCGGGCCTAAAACCAGACTGATGAGTATTTAGGATATTATTATCTAGTAAGTGTTTGGAAAACAGTTTAAAGGCAGATGCTTCTAGAGCTTTGGACAAAAATGAGAGGATGGAGATAGGACGAATATCATTCATCTGAACGGGTTCAGAGATTTTAGGAAGCGGTTTATATAAATAAACACCCATAGATTAAATCTACAAAATTTTTCACATTTACATTTAACATTTCTGCTTTTGGGGGGTTAAGTAGTCAATAAAAAACTGTTTGTTTTTCGAACTGTACTTTGTGATATATCAAACGAAAAGGCTCAGTTTAAAAATATTCATGATAGTTTTTCAGTATCTTTTAGGTCGGTATTTTTGGAGTTATTTAGGAAAGAAAACAAAATGAGTGTTCCTGAAATTGACAGGAAAAATAAAGTCTTTTCTTAACACGTGCTTCTGATTATTTTTGGGGGTTAATTGATAATTTTCATAAAAAGTGTTTTAATCTGTACCGTGTGATATACCAAAGGAAAGGGGTAATTTTTGGAGGAGGTGGTAAATTTTTAAAATTTAATTTAATCTCTACCATGTGGTATGCCGTATGAAAGGGTTCTTGTGACAGTGTCAAATGTAATTTTTGTTTTTTTTTATAATAAATATTTATTAATAACTAAGGGAAAATAATAAAAAAAAAACCATTGCCGGCTCTTAACATTATTAATTTCGCCAAGTTGGCTAAGATGCAATTGGCGTGGCAGTAAGAAGCTTGGTCTTCAAAGACAGCTTCTGGGTTCAAATCCTGGTCGTTACCTATGTAGTTTTTATTGTTGTACTTATTTTTATTTCTATAATATAACTTTTTAGGGTTCCGTATTCAGAGGGTAAAGCGGGATCCTATTGCCATGAGCTCCCATTGTCTTTAAAAAATGAATTAGTTCCCCTGTTTGATGTAAGCGGTTATGCGCTTCAAATAGAAAAAACTTTATATTAAGTAAGTACATACTGGTCGCGCTTATTTTTAACGAAATAATGTACAATGTAAGTACATATTCTATGTATGACGGTTGAATATTTGTATATAGCATATATTCTGTAATCTGTGCTATTACTAAGACTTCGCTGTCGGTCCGTCTATCTCTCACCGGGCTGTATTTCATGAATAATAGTAAGACAGTTGAAACTATCACTAATGATGAGAATCTGTCCGGAAATAATGGACCAATCCTAACAACTGGTCATTTAGCGAATAAGACAATCTGTGAATTCGACATTTAGCGGTGGGACATTGTACAGAGCATCGATTTATAAACGTAGCAAAACGGTATGGGTTGCTAAAAATAAAATAGTAAGCTTAACACAATTATTCTTTATTCCTTAAACTTAAGAAGTACACAGCCATTTTGAAATAAATAACAATTTATCTAACTATCATCCGTATCACCAACTATACGATAAAGTTATTAATATTCATAACATAATTAAAATTAACAGCACGACTTAATTCATGAATTAAATTTCAATGTCACAAAGAAAAAATAAACAACTTTTTCAACATTTAGTTAACAACAAGAATGTCTCGACTTTGTAATGTTCTTAAAATCCAGGAGGGCAATCGAGCTAATTACAAATCATGTTAACGTAATTGCCAAAACGGAACCACGACCAAGTACTGTGTACAGTGATACTTTTGAGTCTTACCGATTATGTCAAATAAAAAACATTTCAAATCGAACGAAAATCTTACAACTCGCCGGTTTTAACGTTTTGGAATCATCATAGTTCTCAAAAATAGCACTTTCGGTCTTAGTCAGCGCGATTGGCCTCCAAGTCTCATATTGTCATTGACTTTTAAGATAATTTTGTCATATTTCACTGCAAAAATATTTTTAACATAGTAGAGAGTAAAAGTACTTATCTTGCAAATGTAGGCGAATTTAGTCGAGTATGGACTATCGGTTACTTAGATCAACAAAATCTACTTCTAAAAGCATTATACTTACATAAATGAGCTAGGTATATACAAGTATCATAATAACATTAACTATATAGGTGTCATAATTGTTCTACATATTAAGCAACTACGGAACTTAGTTCCGAATACTTAAAAATAAAACTTGTACTCAAAGTACCATCACATTGTCAAATTTATCTAATAAATAAAATTTGTATAAATGCGCATATAAAAATATATAACGTGGATTTAAATTAAATACAAATATTTTCAGGGCTAAATAATCAAATAATATAAAACAGATTTATGTTGGTTTCATAATTTACTGCACGCTAGTTTTCCAGAAAATCCTACTTTTAAGTTTTAGTTATAATTTAGACATCTTGTAGTGATTTTTCTTTTCTTTTAACTTCCATTTTGCTGGCAATATTGGCAAAGTTGTAAAACTCATTTTGTCTCTGTTTATTACAAACGGAATGAGGAAAATAGCAAAAAATAAATTATACATAGTTTGGGGGGAGATGATGGATAGATTGTTACGATGAATGAATTTTCTAGTGCATTTGCAATAATGAACACAAAAAAATTTTTAGGAAAATGTAAAAAAAACTAGCGAGTAGATTTTTAAAATTTTGCTCTTAGTACTTTTCTTTGGCCTAAATAAACCACCCCTCAAAATATTTGCACCTAATAAAAATCCACCCTATATATTGAATTGGATATATACATTCGTGTATATAAAGATGAACAGAAAAAGGAACAGATAATAGTGAAATTCAAAGGATAGGTAAATAATTTCAACTTACACGATTAGACTCCTTTTTAAGAACTTTATAATTTATTGGCATTATTATCACGGCTGAGATTTTGAACTAAAATAAAATATTTTGTAAGCGCATTGAATAACAACTGGTTGAATTCAGAAAGAGATGATACTAATACAATAAGAATTGTTTAAAAGAAATTCAAGATTGTTTTGTCTGTCTTTTTGGCAGTCAAGCATACGGCCCGCAATAAGAGGGCTCACCGTAGCCTATACACGCTCGTAATGGGTTGAGGGCGTCACTAGCGCGCTGCCAACACGTGGTCTAGGATGTTACACAGTATATAGTTATTTCACTTAGCTATAATCACAGTTATCATGTGGTAAATTTTGTATGAATTTTTATATCGAATCATCAGAGGGTAGTGAAATATTGGTTACATATTTCAAAAAGCATATTAATAGTTAAATCAGAAATTAAAAGCTCCTTGATGAAAGCAGCTTGAATTGAAAAGTGTGAAGAGTTCAAGTTCATACTTCTATCAATAATATTGAAAAGGGTGCAATATTATAACTGGTTAAACTTTCATATAAATCTTTTGTCGAAATATAAAAACATTTTTCTAATACAATACTATAAAGCTACATCTACAGCAATCAACAATATGTGCGAGCGAGAGCACGTCAAAACCCATTCATCTCGCACCATCTTGACAAAACGAAAACAGATCTTACGTCAAGGCCTTAGAGTACATTACACATGCACAGGCAAATAATGTATTAAATAGGTTCACTTTGCTTGGATTTTGATATTCTGAATAAGATCGTGGAAATCAGTGACGTACCAAGATGCCCTTTTCTTGACTTCCTCTCGAACAACGTTGCCACCGAAACCTGTCAAAGAAAGTTAATTTAATAAAGTTAATTTTTACATTATTGTTTATACAGGACATTGTTTGTGGCCATTAGTGGCAATAGGCTAGTTTCCAGGGTCAAAAGACTATCATTAAAATTAGTCCGTCATTTAGGGAATCAAAATATATCAGTGACGTATTTTTTCTTTTGTCAATTGAGCGATAAATTATAAAGATATAACGCAACAACGTTTAGGAGTGGGGGCTCGTGACGTCACACGGAACTTTAACGTGCCATATTTTTACCTTTTTTTGTTTAATTTTCAAAAGAAAAAATACGTTTCCAATATTTTTTTAATATCTAACTGACGGAAACTAGCCTATTCTATATCGAGTTACTCTTCGAAAGCATGTTGACCAGTTTCCAGCTGAGGTTTGTTATCGCTAGATAGGAGTCGAGAGGTTGTATTAGATGCCCTTAGACATCCTGTAGAATGACTGTGTTTATGTTGGTACATCGTATACATTTGTATGCTTAGATGGTCAATGGTTTCATACTACTTGGTACAAGGACACCCAACCCCAGATAAACTGGGATAAGGGGTAGACAAAGAAAATGGCCGTCTGATCTTCATAACAGGGAAACCAGACCAACTAAACCATGACCAGAGTTATGTTAGTAGGCAAACATGACATTTTTTTTCGGGTAGATTAAAGGCAACCACATCGATAACTGTGACCAACGGTTTAACGTGCCTCCAAAGTACGGATGAGTTTGAGATAGAAATTGCCACTAAAGGGCCAATAAGGGTCGACGTCGCTTGACACGCGTATTGGCTACGGATACACCCGCCGCAATCTGCTATCTAGTTCGTCATGATACTATGCTGATTGTCTCTTCTTCATCATAGCGTGTATTCCTAGTTGAGTCGTCAGCTTACGCTTCGGAGCCTAGGGTACGCTGTATGTCGTGGTCCTAGATTTGGTGGCACTGATTATTACAATGGAGCGACTGCTGACTGACCTCCGCAACCCCTTTTACAGGGAAACCAGACTAACAGGAACATGACCCGAGTTCTGTTAGTGGTCAACATTTGACACAGCTTCACGACTGCTATCTATCAATAACAACCGGGACCAACGGCTTAACGTGCTTTCCAAGGCACGGTGGAGCTAGAAATAGAAATTGCCACTAAATGGCGACCAATCCAATACCGCTCGCTATCGCTTGACACGCGTATTCGCTTCAAATACGCGTGCCGCACTCTGGTATCTAGCTCGTCATGATATTATGCCGATTGTCTACTAACCAATAAACCCATCAGCAGGAGGGCAGGCCTCCGCGTCAGTGGCGCCATCACCAATCATAACGAGTCTCTGGTACCCGTGCTGTTCTTTCAGCCGCCTTATCACGAGCCCTTTGCCGCCTGACCTGGATGTTGGCTCGTTCTCATCAAAACCAGCGTATTCACCTGGGGACAAAACAACGACTTGTCAAAAAAAATATATATAAAGTTATGTCGGGTTAGTTGCACCACTGAATAAAAATAAGTTCAAAAACTAAAACCAGACTAATACGATATCACGCTCTAAAAAGTACGAATCAAGACAATAATTTATTATTGAACGCATAAATTGTTACACTAGTTAGTAAACAGAAGAAGACAGTGTAGTCGTAAGCGACTTTGCTCTAAGTATATTTTTTCTGGTGTGGCATACAAGGCTGTCTTCTATATATGATTAAATATTAGTAAAAATAAACAGAAAAAAAACTGACACCATAAATTTGTAAAAAATTTCTACTTCGCGTTAACTATTTATGCCTGTGTTGCAAGGGCAGTACAAAGCATTTGTATAAATAATGATAACGCTAATAAAAAACAGGATCCTGAGCAATATCTATCATAATAAGGATAATGAACTTAAAAAAGATACTATGAATTGATATTTATACATAAATAATATTATCTTACCAGTAAATACTAGTACGATCAAGAACCAAAACTTTTTACTTTATGATCTATTTGTATAAAAATTAATCACTATCTCTTGGTCATCGCATCACGGTCGCATTATGGTACAATTTCGCATTTATTTTTTGTTGTATTTATTATTATCAGGAGAACATGTTAGGTGACCTAGTTAAATCCATACTTCCATACTAATATTATAAATGCGAAAGTCTGTCTGTCTGTTACGCTTTCACGGCCAAACCGCTGAACGGATTTTGATGAAATTTGGTATACATATAGTTGAAGACCCGGAGTCAAAAATAGGCTACTTTATGACGTAGGCGGAGCTGCGGGAAAAAGCTAGTATAGAATTAAGAAATTCAATATAGTTATATGATGCATATTTATTTTTATAAGAGTTGCATGATAAAATACTTGAGGCGAGGGAGTTCTGTAAGTAAGAAAATAGACGTTTTTATAATATGTAAGTTGAAATCTAATAATGATCTTGGCATTGTTTGACCTACTAATTTTATTGATAGGATATTAAATAAATAAATAATATAGATTTCAAACTGACGCCGAACACACCCACTTGGTTATCAATTGTCGCGTTAATATGAAAACATATGTCATCATAGAAGTGATGCGATCACGCGTTGCTCCCGTGTACGATAAGATGACTTGTTTGTCCGTATGTCGACGGTTTTATTGCATCAATTTATAAAAAGGCAATTGAACTATCGAGTCGAAGATACAGTACAGTTGACCCAATATTCTTTTGAGGCATCGGTAAAATTTGTTGAATAAATAACACCGCTTGCGTATTGCAGACGAGCAAAGCGCATGTCGCCGAAATATTGTTACGCCATTGAGAAATACCCCAAATTCCTGCAATAAAATATTTCTTTATCTGACGCCGAACCTAGTAAAAAAAAAAAAAAAAAATTGTTGTTAATTGAGAAATATACGTCCATTTTTGAAATGTATGACGGATATATCGAATGAAAATCGTCAGATATTGAACAATTGGACTCGCCGATTTTGCGTGAGTTACAGTTTTCAAAAATAGCACTCCTGAAGTTTAGACAGCAAACGCGACCCCACTAAATCAAAGTCAATTGCCACATTCAGCCATAATCACAAGAGAATGAGATTCTGTTTTTGTAGCATCTGTCTATCCACCTTTTATGATTCTATGACATCATCAACTAATATTTTGTATCTATAATTACTTTTTTAATACAAAAGCTTTGTTAAATTGTTAGTTTAATTAGTTTTAATTATTTGCGTGGAGGCCGAAAAACAAAAAAAAAGTAACAGCCATTTATTTGAAACGGGAAAGATAGATTGCATAATATTTCTTGATTTTCATCCATTTTAGACACTATCACTAAGTATACAATGTTTAATTTTATTTACCCATTCGCTGAACCATTGTGAACCAGAGTGCAAATGTGACTAAATAGGTTAAATGTCAAGACGTTATTTTGATCACTGTATTTGTAACGTTTACGATAGATACAAAACAGCCACAGCAGGCTTGCCCTGTTCTAAGCCGATAGAAACATAAAATTGCAGGATTAAATGCGTATAATAACCTTTATACTTCCAACGTTTCAACCGGGTTACAACGGCCGTCACGGAACGACTGGCTCAGCATAGCTAGTATATAGTCGATAGTTAGAAATTGTTATGGTAATCCTTAGTTACCTTAATATCCGACAGGGGCGCTAATAGATGTTTTAATTAATCATTATCATTTCAGCCGCAGTCAGTCCACCGCTGGGCATAGGCCTCTCCTAATGATTTCCAAAATGATCGGTTGGAGCCCAGTAGCCTGCGACATTTTTCAGGTCGTCTGACCATCTGGTCGGTGGACGTTTTTATTTATAGTATAGACCATGGTGCCTTACGACCAAAATGAGATCAACTCCCAAAGGCCATTCTCGGTTTGTTTCTTTTTTACTTTGGGTAGTAGTTACATTTTTTTCCCCTTAACTTTTTTGCGCCAAACTATCTTTCCGTTACTCCCAATGGTTGACTGGTAGAGAATGCTCTTAGCATTAAGTCCGCCAATTGTTATAAGTATATGTGTACTTTGTGGAACAATAAAGTTTTAATAAATAAATAAATAGTAATTCCTATTCTTGCATTTACTTACAATTATAAGAAAAAAATATTCCATTTTTTACTACACCCTTGACCTGACATTGCAAAACAATGCCTTAACAATAAATAAAACGGTTTTATCTATATGGGGCACGCAGCTGTTGGAGTTTTGACGAGCTCGCATGTTGAGTGTTGTTTTATAACTAACACTATGATTAAATATTGGACAAAATGTACAATACAATACTCTTTATTGCACACAAGGAAACCTTGGTTAACTATCATCTTTAAAAGCTGGGCAGAAACGAGTGAGCAAGCGAGATGTCGCCTTACACCTTGTATTGCGCCATCTCGTTCACTCACTCGTTTCAGCCCTGCGTTTAGAGGTGATAGTAAGGCCCCTGTCAAGTATCACAGTCTGTCAGTATGAATCATCTAATCTTATTAAGCAAATTAAATCTTCACTAAGCAACACGGATACCAATTACCTTTGTCTATCTTGTAAGTGTCAATAACAAAACGATAAGGAGATTATTATTCACTTGGAAGCAAACACGTTTAAAGTAAAAACATGACAATAACATACGTATCACGAGGCGGCATTTTCCTAAACGATAATGATCAATCGCAGGGGGCAATCGAGAAGATAAACCGTTGATCACAATGGAGCAGAATCGAAGCTGATCGCGGTGTCACTATCTAGACTACACTACTAGCATGTCTATTACTATGTGTTTTTTTGTTTGTGAATGGTGCAATAAAGTGTTCATTGATTTATTCGTGTTGAACTCTATTTCTAGTAACTAAGGTGCAAATTAGTTCGAATCTAAAATTAAACATACATCCGTTCATACATAACGTTACAACACGGTTACCCCATAATGTTGATATGCATGGTTCGACGATTAGTTTGGGCGCATCGCCAATGAGTAACTACTCATTGCAGATGGCAGTCAGGCTAACTAGCCTGACTGCCATCTGCGTCACTGATAACTCGATTCCTACTGCGTGCGTACATCGCGTGTACTAAATAAACAACTACGCCACGCATGTATTAAATAAAAAACGAAAACAAACAAAATTTACAAAATGCGTATTCTTAATAGCAGTGTTGATATTTTTCAGCGGTTTACTAAAAATGTATTGAACAAAAAATTATAATTAATTTTACAAGTTCGTACTAAATGTGCTTCTGTATCAAAAACAATATATAAGAAACATGATTACATACTAACTAATTATAGGGGATTTCCCCTTTTAATTTTCACTTATAGGTAGTGCAATTGACAAAAGTGGCATAAGCTCGCGCTTAATCTAAGCTAGACTTCTAGTTTCGCACCATCTATGGTCCTAGCCAGTGCTGGTGCAAATAAGACTACGAGATTTTGATGCTCGTAGTCATGTTAGCAGTTTTCAATAAAATTATTTTTTTACTGAAAGTAAACAAGATAATAATCCTATATTTACTAATCGCAAATGGATACTATTGTGTAAAATTGTAAAAAAAAAATACAAGCACATACCGTTGAAGTAAAACTTGAGTCTGTTGGCGAAAATATTTATCTTTGAGATGTTTAGAAGCTCAGCTACGGGTTCGATTAGACTTCTGAATCCTCCTGATACGAGGTACACCGCCACTCCTCTGTCGTGTAAATCCTTTACCAATTGTCTGTAAATTAAAAAAAAATGTGAGTGAATGAAAACGTTTTACAACATAACTAATTCAAAATTATGTATGTAATATTGTGTGGTCATATTTGTGCGATGGCATCCTAATTTATGCGAAACTGAGTTTGTACATCTTCACGTTTTATGTACTTCTTCTTTCTAGTCATGATGGCTATAAAAGGCCTTTAATCCGCTGATCCAATATTTCTGAAATTTTCCATACCTACTCATAAACAGCCCACACTGTGTTCATGTTTAATGAATGTGTTAAATTTTAAAATATCTGTTCTATTGTACAGTGTGTAAGGAAGATGTAAATAGTAAGGAGTGCTGTGAAGGGATCTTCATCATCATCCCGGAAAAAATCCCACGAGAATAACAGCTGTTTTTTTATAATTTATTATTACGAGTATAATCCAATTATCTAAAATACGGATATGGTTAGCATTAAATATGTGACTATAACCGGTTACTTTTAGTTATCAGCCATGTTTCTAGTTCAGAGTCAAATGTTATCGTTTCGACTATCGATAGAAGAACTCTCTGGATTACTCAAATTATAGAAGTACATGGCCGCCTTTTGATCATCATCATCGTAAATTTAAGTCAGGACGTTAGGAGTTTCTTTCATTGGTGCTTATTTATTCATTGAAAGATCTCATTAGATTAAAATCATATAGAAAAATATTAATTAATAAAATCAAGAATAAATAATAAATAAATAAATAATTTTAATCTACATCTATGAATGACAGACAAAATTACATTCTTTAAAATCTCCTATAATTTATTTATTTATTTACTAGCTGTTTCCCGCAGCTCCGCCTGCGTCAAAAAGTTGCCTATGTTTGACCCCGGGTCATCAACTATATTCACACAAAATTTCATCAAAATCCTTTCAGCGGGTTGGCCGTGAAAGCGTAACAGACAAACAGACAGACAGACAGACTTTCGCATTTATAATATTAGTACAAATTACAATGATCCATCATAATCATCCTATAATGGTCCACTAATGTTGATTTTCAAAAGGGTTTTAATTGTATCTCCGTAATTAAGATAGCATAATGGTCTGCAATACCCATCTCGGACTTAATATCCTGTTAAACCTCAATTTATGGGCATACATATTATGTTCACTTCATTCATTTGGGGACAGAACTGACAGAACTGTGTTTGTTATACATTTACCTAAAACATACAAAATTGTATGCAAATTTTAAGTAATTGCTTAACAACAATTCCAAATTTGCTCACTATTTAATGTGTTGTTTTTGAATGTGGGCAATATTTAAATAAATGGATATTACATATTACAAAATAAAATATAATTCCCTTGTCATTACGATTTCTGCAGTATCATCTAATATGCCAATCAATTAAACTTTGATGCAGATGTCCTGTCGATCGAAGGATAGAAAGAAATACGCCACAGCTTTACATTTTTTGCCTAAAACTTTAATAAATAAATAAATAAACGTTCCACGGCAACAGAACGAGGATAACAAAATGTAACATCATTAACATCTGACATCCAACAATGTTTTGCCGATGAAAACGGAGTTCTGACCGCGTGAGAACAGATAACCACGCGGCAGATTGAACCAGATATTTTGCATTGTATAAACATTATTTTTATTGCAACAGATAATGAATTATTAACTTGTTTTGCTTCACAGTCATAGCCGTATTTCCCCATATTGTGTTACGGTGTTAAAGAAAAATAAAGATATTCTTAAAGCAAATCCAAGAGTTCATTTATTTGCGCGGTGCTGCGTGATTAGTATAAGAATGCTGTACAGAAGAGAGAAGAGAAGCCGGTCTCACATGTTTAGTTAGGCACATAAACTTTTGTTATCAGCTGCCTTCTAGTCATTAAGAAACCATGTCAGAGGCAGAGAGTTTTCAAAGACCTTGTAACCCACACGATATGAATAAATTATAAGGCCCAATTTTAATAAACTTACGATATGCCCGGTGTAAGCTGCACTGGGAATTTTTCTATGAATTCTCTAATCTGACTGACGCTGGGTCTGATGATGTCCAGCCGTTTCTTTAGAGCTTCTTGGAAGGTCATGCTGCCACCCATAGCCTCAGCGGTTCTGTATTAAATATAAATGATTGTCAGCGACATAATTATAATTTATTAGTCCACGAATTGTAACCATAATATAACAATTTTGAAATATTTAGAGACATATATTTCAATTATTTATCCAGTAGAGTCCATTTATATAACAAACAAGTTTCATTTTACGCTAATTACTTTAAAAAAACTTACAAGCTTAATAAAAAGAGATAAAATGTAATCGCAGCCTAAATATTCTCCCAAAATACATTAAAATATAAAAATAAATACATTTATATTTATTTATTTATATATTTAAATACATTTTAAAGTGTCACGCAGATAGAAGTCACACGCGCTATTTATTGTTTATTATTTCCACAATTTAGTGTCAAATTTCCGCAAAGCAACATGATAATAATCCATCATAAATTCAATATAATGATAAGAAAGTTATTTTTCCATAAATTATACTAGAAATCAAATATTAATATTGTTTAGCTGTGTTTTTGATAAGATGTTATCAAAGATAATAAATATCAATTTGTTTATCACTTTTCGTTCAACGAACGGTTAACAAATATTTTTCACATTCCATGTAGGTGCTGTCAGCGTCAAAAGTGCATTACCTAAGTATATTTTGTCCTTAAAATAATTATGCAAGCACTTTTGACGTTAAATTTATATAGCGGCCCTGGCGGATAAAAGTTAATCAATACAGAGTGGATTACAAAACATTGGCATAATGTTATTGAAAGTACTCATGAATATGAGCAAATTTTAGTATGGGATCGACGACTCAATTCTACCGAAAAGAATATCAGCTATTTCATAATATTTTACAATTCTTACTAGCCAAAAATCATAGATTAATAATTGGTCTCGCGCGCTCGACAGCGGAGACCAATTATTAATCTATGCCAAAAATATAAGGAGCAGCTGATTTTTTTTCGGTTGGATTGAGTCGATCCCATACAAATAGTTGCTCATATTCATGAGTACTTTCATCAGTGGAAATTATGCCTATGTTTTTGAATCCACCCTGTATGTTCCATACAAAATCTTAACTCAGTCGAAAGTACCTATCTGCATAATAAATCCCATAGTAGACACTGATTGCCTACCTAAATAGTAAAAAAAACAGACCACTTACAGCCTCTTAACTTCATCTCCTTTGCCGCAGAACTTGGCTAGTTCGTCTATGCCTTCGTCCTTTATGACAGTGGAGTCCACATCGAAACACACGCAGTCAGCTGTTCGGAACAACTCCTGGACACTCTGCTGGGGAGACATCACACTGATGGACACCAGGGACAGGGTCTTCAGGGTGGCGTATTGGATGTTGTTCTTGATGCTGTTGAGAAAATGTGTAAGTTCATAAACTCGGACAACAGCCTGTGTGATCGCGGCTCGGTGCAGTCAAATTGGCTAGTTCCCCCTGGAAACTAGCCAAGCTAGGAACCTTTGGCCCTTCAAAAGACTATCATTGAAATTAATCCGTCATTTAGGGAATCAAATTATATAAGTGACGTATTTTTTTCTTTTGTCAATTGAGCGATAAATTATAAAGATATAACGCATCAAAGTTTAGGAATGGGGGCTCGTCACGTCACATTTTTCAACTTTAACGCGCCATACCTTTACCATTCTTTAGTTTAATTTTCATACGAAAAAATATGTCTCGCAATATTTTTTGATTATCTATCTGACGGACTAATTATATTTTTTCAGGAAACTAGCCTATTGTCATGCCTTAGTTGCCCTGTGTCGGGTTAAAAAAGGCCCCAAGTGAAGCAAACGACTGAGCGGTAGAAATAGCCAAGTGCTGGTCAAAATTAATACATGGATAAGAACAAATCACAAAAAATAAACGTTTTTGATTTGGAGCTCTAATTTTTGGGCCGATTTGCTTGCAAATCGAATGTTTACACTGGTTGACCTTTTAAACTCCAGCCAAATTGATATAGACTACAGACCGTATATTCAGTTATTGAAACTAGACAACTTTTTAAATAATTTTGCAGCAATATAGTGCAACAAAGTTCGACCATACAAATTTGATACTTGAAATGGCTTTGTAGTTACAAGTATATTTTTCATTCTCATCAATAATCATTAAAATAAATTATGATTGACATCCGACAGATATACTTCGCCAATCGCAAATTCGCAAAGTGACGATGTGATATCGACTGATACACTTAAGATTTTATAGAATAAAACCACTTAAGATTGGAGATGGTATGAATAAGTGAACGGTAATATTGCAAATCGACCTTTAAAAAGAGATAATAGGCTAGTTTCAGATGTACATTTCTTTTAGACGTGACCTATGAAAAGACGAGTAATGTTTAACGACACACTTAATCACAACTTTCAAAATATTACTTCCCTATGTTAGTTACCCTGTTACTAGGTAGCTGATTTTCTATTATTAGACGTGTAAATTACAATAAGTACCTACTTATCAAAAATAAACCTAAGCACTTCAAAGTCAAGGCCGGATAATACTTTCGTTTCAAGTGTTAAAATATTGGAAACATTTTTTTTGAATCTTTTGTTTTTATTGTCATACATTGCAGACCATTGTTCTTCTTGGTTTTATAAAAACAAACTTAGTTAATGACTCGGCTGTGTTTTACGTAAATACGTTGTTTTCTTTTTAAAACCCACACGAATAAACGAAAAAGTATATTCGTAACTCGAGAGCATAAACTAAAGAAGTAGTTGTTTTTTTGAATGTAGAGATAGATTTAGATATTGGAGAAATAAAATAAAAAGCAAATTGTATGTACGTTCGTGTGTTTAACTCCAATAAATTCCACTTACTTTAATATAAATAAAATACAACGAACTCAAAGACTGTCAACTATTAAACCTTGTTTTAAAGAAACACAACGCATAAAGTGCACATCAGAACTTTAGAAGCAAAATGAATATAAAAAAAAATAACTGCCATTTATATGTCTACGTGTTTTTTGCACACGGCTTGTGTAGACAGAACCATGTACAGGATGCGGTTAAACTCGACCCTTTAACGTGGTTACCCTTGTAAACAGGGCAAGTCCTACTTATTTTTAAACAAACAACATTTCGCAATATTACGAAAACAGTTGCTTTTATTTTGTCTAATATATTCATCATCATCATCATTTCACCCGCAGTCAGTCCACAGCTGAACATAGGCCTCTCCCAATGATTTGCATAATGATCGGTTGGCAGCAGCCTGCATCCAGCGACCTTTTTCAGGTCATCTGGCCATCTGGTCAGTGGATGTCCAAAGCCATATTTAACGCCGATTGACCTTGATTTGATACCCATCCGATAATTTTAAAATTTAATTTAAGGATACATTAATTTCCTAATAATTATATTACCTTTTATTAATTATTAGGTAGATTTTTAGTAGATAGATACACAGATTAGTTTCAGTGTTTGGTAAGCCGGTCAGACTATCTTTTTTTCTTTTGGTGAAATTTCTACGTGAATGTAATTTTTTTCAACAGGTATGCATATAAATGTATAAAGAAAGACTACTAAAATACTACAGACAAAAAATAAAATTATGTAATCGGTACTTGTTTCGAGTAAACCGGTTGTCGATTCGTAAGGTTCGCGAATTCACGACATGACCTCAATTAAAAAGATGGAAATAATAAAATATATGTAAGTTTATGGACAAATGATACAGATTGAGCTGGACCCAAAATAGGTTTGAATAATTTTGAATCAATAATAGGAAGCCTAAGGACCAACTTGCTGAGTAGGTAGGGATCGAATCCCAAACTTCCAGATTCGCGGAGTAGTGTTTACCATAACCCCAACGAGGTCAACTAATGGTAAACGTTTTTTGAGCAAGAACAGACAGAAAAAATAAAGTAGGTATGCAAGTTTCTTCAACCTTTTACGGATATTTTTTTACGACCACGACGACAAATATGGCGGAGAAAATCCTGTCAGCGTACAAATATGGTAAAACATTTATTATTCCATAGTGTTCGTAAGAGTTGTTTATACATACACATGTATATGTATAGGTGTTTATAGTACATGTACAGGAAAATCATATCACGACGACAACTCTTTGTGAATTAATTAATCAAATGACAATTTATTCTAAGATTCAGGAAAAGCCTTGGGGTATAAAATCAGTATCTAATAAGAATTTTTTTTTTTTGCTATTATTTATTTTTAGAACAAATTAGTCTCTTTGAAATGTTTTGAGCTTAGGTATTAACTCAGAATTATTGCATATCTGTGCTTTTAATGTTCGAATTAATATACTAAATATACATATCTACAATATACGGGCTGATAATCCTTGTTTGTTCTATAGGTCTCTTTGGGTATTAATGATACTTCGGAATATGCGTTAGTGGTAATATATCATCTCATAAAACCAAAGATGCCGTGGGGTATGACTTATAAATTGACAACACGGTGTAAAGGGCTGATAGACCTTGATACATATCCCATATATTTTTTATTTGATGGATATATTAATTTTCTCAAACCCAAGCTAATACAACATGCAATAGGTATGGCAATACCTGTAAATATCCATGTCTGAAGTCTGCTCGGATGCAACTGGAGAAAAGTGCTTGACAATGTTAAGGTTAGTAAGTTTGGACCGCGTACACACCTCCGCTGCGAATGATATCACAAAGTACAGTACACTCCTCACGGGCATATCGCCTTATATCCATACACACGCACCAAGATAATACGAGACTCGAGCTACACCACCGTTAACTGAGAGCTACGTACTATGAATGACGTCACAAAGTGCTCTTCATTGAAAAGACATGCTGCCAGACAAGAGCCGCTTCTGAAGCGCACCAACTAACCATCAGTTGCCTCCCTCTATCGCGATAGAAGCGTATGGAATATTTGTGGCAACACTTGTTTTGCGAATTGCGCCCTGATAATGTCAACTATATATGAGATAATTTTGTTTTGTTTCCAATGTAAAACAATACGTTTGATAAATTATTAATAAAGTTATTATTTTTTAGCAGTGACGCAAAAGATATAATATTATATTGAATCACAATCTATAGGCCTAAATAGGGAAAGGATGAAATAAATTGAAAAGTATATTTATCTTATTTTAATACTCTAACTCTAGCTAAAGTTATATTTTATAAATTACTATTTATCATCTAAATACTGCCATAAAATTAAACCAGTCATTTTCGCGCGTCAAGGGTTGCATACTGTTTGCATTGTTAAAACATCATTTCTTTATATATTGAAAAGCGTCATCTATAACTAATATGAAAGTTTAATGAAAAAAGAAACAATGAAAGTACGAAAGTTATTTTGCTGAAATCTGAAGTTTATTCTCTAGTAAAACTACCGGGTACCAGATGAATATACATTTTTGTATATATTTTTCATATAATACTTATGTTAGTATTTATTTCCATTAAATAAATAATTATTATTATATAAAGAATTGTTTTTTATTATTATTTGGCTAAACATACAGATACATAACAGATCATGGATTAATAAAATTATAGACCATTGTGAAATTATGATTTAATCCAAAGTACTTCTTTATAAAAGAATAAATAAAACACTCTTTTCCCTGTTTCAAGATTTTGTGGCTAGGTCTGAATACAAATTAAATTTAGTATGGTCATAATGCATATTTCCTATAAAAGAATGTAGTCTTCAGAAAAACTGGAGTACTACTTTTGAAAAGTGTGACTTACGCAAAATCGATGAGTCTAATAATTTTTGTTTGATGATTTTAGTTCGATATTAAAAAATTGACATTCGACATATCCATACTCCATACTTATTAAACTAATAATATTATAAATGCGAAAGTCTGTCCGTCTGTCTGTCTGTTACGCTTTCACGGCCAAACCGCTGAACGGATTTTGATGAAATTTGGTATGAATATAGTTGAAGGCCCGGGGTCAAACACAGGCTACTTTTTGACGCAGGCGGAGCTGCGGGAAAAAGCTAGTATGTCATACATTAAAAAATAGGGCTTCTGAACACATTTCATATTTCTATGCCATTCTCACTATTCTATTTTATTCTTTTGTTCATGGCATGAAGATCAGATAAAAAGTTCAGCTAAATATATAACATACTCGTGTAAGGTTTAAAGGTCAAGATTGCATTTACATACCACATGCTAGTTCGGTATGTCCGGATAAATGTTAAGTCAGTAATAAATTAAATTAATTTAACATTTCTTTTTATTTCTCATGACATTTTTTGCAATATATTTTCTGTCTACACATACTTAGTTGATCAGCAAAGTTTAGTAAATTGTTGCTTTTCATCTGATTGTATTTATTGTTAGGTGCACCTTAGCAATAGATGATAAGGCATTGCCACCAAATTTTTGAATTTTTTTTATTTTATGAATTTAGGTGGTTACCATGGTGATACAGAATTTTGGAAGACACCAACCTTTGTCAGCAGTGAGACAATATTGCTTAAAAAAAGTGTTTTAACATAAAAACTGAACTGAACAATTATGGTAATTTATCACACATTTTACAGTTGTAATTAATACAAATACAATGTTTGGTAATATTTTCAAGTAATTATGAATTAATTAGGTAAACAAAGTTTACAATTAAATAAGAGATTGTTGGATAAAAGTACTGATACATAGACAAAACACACTAATGTTCAATTAATAAAAATAAAAAGTAATAATAAATAAACAAATATATAGATTAAATTTTCATCAATTTAAATAAAACTAGATCTTACTATAACAAAATCTAGAATAAAAACGAAAAAAATATGGCTACATTCTTGGGGAAGGGTGAATGAAGACTATGGTACATTAATAACATTTGTATGGAGTGGTCATCAGTAAAAATATTGTTATTCTGTATCTTTTGACTTAACTGACTTTTCAAATAAATGATGATCATAATAATAATTATATAATGTTATATTTTTTTTTTCAAAATCTTGTAATATTCAAAAATGTACAAAATAGACTGAGTATAAATAAATAATAATCTTTATTTCCAAATACATAATAAATGCATGTTACAGAATTAAACAAAGTTCATAAGCACAATAAGCAGAACATGCTAAACAGCAGTAACAAAGATTCCCACACTAGGGTAAGCCTGTGTTGTAAGAACCTTTAATCGCTAAATTAAACAAAAAGCAAGAAATAAAAGCGGTTCCGAAGAATCAAACAAAAATTCGATTTAATAATAACAGTATAAGCAAAACTAAGATTAAAATTATTCTTCAAAAATCAAAGATTATTAACTTATAAATAAAATGATCAAATCAATAATTGATTGATGTAGTCTGTAAGACCGGTACTATACCTACGTGATAGCTTTCTCAATAAAGATAATTCTATTCTATTTATTAATTTACTCGCCACTTGCTGGTGAAATGAAGAACACAAATAGTGTTATATGAGTTACTGTTGATAACTATATCAGTTATGACAAGCAAACCCAAACTGGATTGAAAAGGTTACTGCATATTACATTGTCTCTCTATATGTTAGTGATAGCCGACCATGAAGTAATTACAAAGAGGAGATGCCGTAATAAGCGTTTTGTAAGAAAGCGTTTGTGAGGGTACACGGGGCGGAAGGCAGACGTGCGGGGTGCTTGGTTTCGGTCGTGGCTCCAATCATGGAGCCCGAGCAATGACAAGCTCCGCCCACTTTTGTGTCGGCGAGGCGCCAATGATCACATCACTGCGCCATTTCAAACGGCATCTCCTCTATGTAATTACTCCATGTAGCCGACTAATAGCACAACTCACTAAAGTTTAACACAAATAAGTTGTGTGTTTTTGTTTAGTTATGCTTGGAAATGAACCCGTCTTAAGACTCATAGCATAGTTGTATCATTAAAATCTTCAGCTACTGTAGGGAAAGATTATGATTGGGTAGTCTTTTAAATATGGAAGAATAAAATCCATTTCATTAAATATGGAACTTCTAATTCAAAAGCTTTCTCGAAATTTCTATCAGGATAGGAAGTACGAGGGTCAAACTGAAAGTTCTTAGAAAATCAAAAACTGAGCACACTAGCAAGTTATTCCTTTTATTACATCTTTTCAAAATAGTGTCCTTTCACGTCAATACATCTCTGCATCCGATGGAACCACTGAGAAAAGCACTTTGCCCACTCGTCTTTAGGGGTCTCTTCGACGGCGTTTTGAAACGCAGCCACTGCTTCCTTGGCGTCCATAAAACGTTTTCCTCGAAGTTTTTCTTTTATTTTCGGGAATAAATAAAAATCGCAAGGTGCGAGGTCGGGGCTATATGGCGGGTGACCTAGTAATTCCACCTTTAATGTCGCCAAATAGTCGATCGTTCGCCTGGCGGTGTGCGACGAGGCGTTGTTGTGGTGAAAGAGGATCCTACTGCGAGGTAGTTTCTCCCGAACTTTTTCCAAGACAAGTGGCAAACAATTGTTAGTATACCACTCTGCAGTAACTGTTTTTCGATCCTTTAGTGCGACCACGTTTGAACTCATAAACCAGTTGTAAACAGTGGCACGAAATGGGGCTTCATCGTGAAAGGCCAATCGAAGTCTATCATAACTTTCTTGTTGACTTAAATGACAACGAGTCATACAAAATCATTGCACGAAAATTTTCTCGCGTTAAATTCATGCTGACGTGACACAACAATTTTCAATTTGCCGCCAAATCGTAAAACAAATGACAAATTAATAAAATAGGTACATACCTACTCTATAATATTGGCAAAGAGTTCCATTTTCAAAATTTAAACTTATTTTATATTATACTGTTTACAAGTGGTCAGTTCTAAAGACTTTCAGTGTCGCCCTCGTAACTCAGAATGGGCTTGGTTGAAACTTCATGTCAATTAATCTTTCTAGTACAAAATCAGTTTGATATATTATTGGCAATGTACGTCTATGTTATGTAAAAAGCCAAATAATTATATAATAGGCAAAGTTGTAAATAAAATAAAAAAATTACCATCATTCCCATAAAAAGTAAGTAACAGGTAGGTATAATATTATTGATATCTTATTGTATTATCTTCGTAGTAAATAATAAAATGTCCTGCTAATTATTATAATATTCTATAGGACTAGTTAACGCATCACAAGGTTAAAATACTGATAAAGTATCATAGAATCACTCTAGAATAGTTCAAGGTTATTTACAGTCAGATCAATTGTATTTTATACAACTATTGGAGTAACTGAGAGAATCTTTTCATGGGATATGGTACCTATCATTTAGTTAAAGCAGTTGTAGCAATCTATTTAATTATCAATAATAATAACAAGTTTAAAAAAAAATCATAATTACCATATCAAAACTCCAACCGCCAGTACCAACCTAACATGACATTTGTTTGTTTTCTCGTTTGTTTTTTACCATTTTGACGTAGTTACCTATATTGAGTTTGACGTTGACTTGAGACTTTTGGCTGAAAGCTGAGAACACTGTGTGAGAATCATGGAACTAAAGGTAAAGATGGAAACTGGCATACAAAGTACCAGCCTTTTTTTTTTTTTGTTAACGGAGGGAAAATGCATTTACGCACTGAGTGTGGGACTCCCAGGCAGAGTGCCTGTGAGTCCCACACTCAGGACTACCCACTAAAACCCCTCCGGCGTTTCCGCACCGGCTGTTGAGGGCGCCATGGGGTCGCGTTAGCATTCTATCACGACGCCCTCCAGCCATGGCCTTTCGGCCCCGTCCTTTGGCCTTTCCGCCACCCTCCAGATCGGACAGTGACCCATAAATGGACCACGCCCGTCCCCCAGACCCACATCCATTCGCCGTCTCATCATAGACGGCGGTGGAGTGGGCTGTTGGCAGAAATTGGCCGACAGTCAACAAGACCCCGACTACCAGGGAGTTATTAACTCTCACCCAGGGTGCACCATCCCGAATCTCTTGTCAGCCCGCCCTCTCACCAGATCCGTGGAATTAAATGAGAATGCAAAGCTTTCAAAGGACCGGGCACTCGAGGAGGTTCCCTGCCCTGCACCCCATACAAAGTCCCAGCCTGGAGTAACGCCTGTTTTCCCAAAGTATTACCATCACTTCAAAAATTTTGCCTAGTCAGAAATACAGTAAAATAAAAATGACAGTTTGCTTAATATAATTGGGCTGTATAATTCTATATTAAAAACAAGTTTATTTATTTTACATTTAAAAAAAAAAGTCTACCTCAAAATAAACATTAAATTGCTACCTAACTGTAAAAGGAACGTCATTCAAATGACGTTCCTTTCTCAATGTGGAGAAGAGTAGATTTGGCGCTTTATTTATTTTGCAAATGTTTTTAGTAGGTACCTATTTACACGTTATATCCAGTTATATCAATAAGTGCAGTTTTTTTATACTTCACTTAACCGGATTCTTCTGACTAGTTTTTACTATCGACTTGACTAAACCACGCTGTAGGAACTGAAGATATAGGGCCATAAAGGACTTGTATCCATCCATGGCCGTAAAACTCATTACAAAAAAATATTTTGTGCTTCCAGTTCCGGTAATGCACGATGCACGTAGAAAAGAAAAGAGCGGCAAAGCACAAAGTTTTTTATCTATGTACCTTATTTATTTTTCAGCAAACGTAAATCAAAGTATAAAATGAATGTAGTTCAACGAGAAAAGCGTAACCAGACTAAAATACAATCTAACTTCAAAAATGAGTTGGTGAGAAAAGATACTTCAGTTGGTTAGTAATTCATTCATTGACTATTTTTTTAAGTACCTACATTGACAATGGCCTACACTTAGATTAATAAATTGGTCTCCGCGGCGCGAGACCAATTATTAATCTAAGTTCCTACATTATCTGAGACGCAATTGACCTTCCCCGCGTTTCTCAACTATCGACATTACTTACTTGAAGAGAATGTTAACCATGGATCTAAGTAGATTTAACAATTGATCTGTTTTCTTTTTGACTTATCAGGCATACGAGGGACACTACCCTTGTTACATCCAGTTTCTTACAATGCAAGTCGAATATCCAACACAGCTCCGCGATATCGGTTCAATGAGTCCTCTACAAGCAATGCAATTTGTATGGGACCGCCTTCCGGTCCACCGCGTACTTCAAAACGCAGGTAGAAACAGTCCGACATCAACCAGAATACCAATACATTTTTTATACCTTTGTTCTCTTGTCAGTAGTTCCTTTCGTAGTTCCTCTGAAGGTAAGTTTACTTGGCAGTCAAGCATAAGACTAGCGAAGGAGGGGCGCGTAGTTAGGTTAGGTTGGGTAAGGGTCCTACAATAGCCTATTTATGATCGTGATCCACGAGGAAATTCGCCACGACGAATTTCGCCGCGATGCCACAGGCGACTAGAAGAAATACATACAAATGCATTTGTTTCAGTGCACTAATCGTTACTACTCCTCATTTCACCTCGCCAGTCATCAGTCCCCGTGGCTTTTAAGTGCATTTGTTTTGTATTTCTTTTAGTCACCGGTAGCATCGCGGTGAATTTCCCAGTGGCCAGGCTGTAAGTCTCCAGCGCGCTGTCAACTCGAGGCCTGGCAACGAGCAAACGATATCTAGGTATCGATAGTACATACACCTTTCAATTCAGACAAACGTGGCACATAGCGCGCAGGGTCGCTTAGACAGTGATGTGAGTAAATAAGTATCAAGCATGATAGCGCGCAGATTTTGAAAACTGAAATAAGGTCGACTTGACTGTTAGATAATGAACAAATATTGTTACGAACTGGGGGTTCGCAATTTGCAGAAACCTTATTAGACGTATGTTTACACAGGACGGTCGCCGACGTCACTTAACTTCAGTTATCCTCACAAAGTCCAAGTCTGCTTATTACAATCACTGAGAGTAGCCGATGTGATTGGTATCACTTGTTATCACTGGGTCGCTCTTGTAGCTCAGGTAAACTTGTACTGGTTTTTTTTATACGGACCTAATTTTTTTAGCTTTAGAGAGCTTTTAAAATTACAGCGGGATAGTTTCCCTTTTCGGCAAATTCGCATGGAAACACGCATCGATTGTACGAGAAGTTACCGCGGACAGGGTTGCTCAATCTTTGACAGTGGTTGTCAATTATGGGGCCGCATTATTTCATCCTAACAATATGTAAACTAACTTCGCAGGCTAATGGCATCCAGCTCTACAAAACCGGATTCCTCTTCTAGTGGCAAAGCAAGGCCGAGAGTCATAGCCAGTGACTCTGCAGTCGACACCACGCAAGATATGTGCACACCTAGAAACAGACCTAATGCTCTCAGGTTAAGTTTTTTCATAAAATAGTATTTCGGTATCTTCAGGCAGCAAATAACCGGCTAGGAGTAATAAAATAGAGCTAGAGCCGACCAAAGTATCTAATTGCGCAAAACTGCAAATCACTTATGGACTTAACGTACTCGTATTTGGGTGAAGCCGCGGGAAGTTGCAATTAAAAGAATGTATCTTAAGTCATGGAGTAATTATATAGTGGAGATGCCGTTTGAAATGGCGCAGTGACGTACTCATTGGCGCCTCGCCGACATTGCAGTGGGCGGAGCTTGTCGTTGCTCGTGCTCTATGATTGGAGCCACGGCCGAAACCAAGCACCCCGCACGTCTGCCTTCCGCCCCGTGTAGCCTCACAAACGCTTTCTTACAAAACGCTTATTAAGGCATCTCCCCTATATAATTACTCCATGATCTTAAGTACATATTTAATGAAAGTAGGTACCTACTTACCTTAAGAATGTACCATAATTACCTACAGAATAGATAAGAGTACTAACGGTACTTATCAAAGGTACATAAGTACTTGTTATAGATGTACTTAATAGAAAAATACAATAAGTACATATGTACATTTATTACTTTCAGATATATCAGCAGTAGTAGCAGAGGCAAGTGAATCCATACTAATATTATAAATGCGAAAGTCAGTCTGTCTGTCTGTTACACTTTCACGGCCAAGCCGCTGAAACCGCAATTTGGTATGAATATAGTTGAAGACCCGGGGTCAAACAGGCTACTTTTCGACGCAGGCGGAGCTGCTGGAAGAAGCTAGTCATTTATAAGTATCATATCTCTCTTGTACTTACTTACGCATTACTATATATTTATTTACCTAATTTGTTTAAAATGAGATAAGTTTTATCAGGATTCGTGCCGGGTTTCCCATGACTTACTTATTTGATTTCTTTTATAAATTTGTTGACATAAAATCAAATTGAATATTTCATCAAAACTAATAGGTACTTAACCTAATTTTTAAACCCAAGTTATCCAATAAAGCGGGATTAGCGGTATCTGAGTTCTTTCTTTATTACTTACCCAGTTGATCCGCTAAACTCAAGGAGCCCTAAAAAAAATAGAGAATTATTGCGCAATGAATAAATTATAAAAAAAAATTCATACGAATACGCTAGTAGTCGAGCGTACGGCCCTCGAATGGTGTAACGCATTAAGATGACGAATTGAATAGAAGAATTGATTTTGGTTGTAAGGATACAGATTTTTCTCAACAATGACTGAAGTGAACTGAATGATATTTATTGTCAGGATTCATCATCTCTTTGACTTTATTTGGCCCATTGCAAAACACGATTGGACAACTTTTGTAACACAATATAATTAATCAAAAAGAACTCTATAATATTAAAGATTCCAGTTTTACCGACAATGAGGAGCGATTTAAGATTCTAAAATTTCTACATATATATTCATTGAACCTGACACTTTAATTGGTACATAGGTTGTATAAAATAAATTTGTAGTTTTTGAATTACACGATTTTAACCATTTTGTGACATACGTCTTTTTCGTTTGTGCGGGTTTTCTATGAGATCGGCCCCGCTCTGCCCGCGCAGTCCGCTCAAGACTGTTCGTGCGGGCTGCGGGGTGCAGACTGAGGGGTGCGGAACGCTGGATTCTAGATTTTTAGTTTAACGCGGCGTCGCCTTAAGGAAACTATGCACGCTCGTAACACCTTATCCCTTTATGTAGTTGGTCATTCATATCTGCCTAAAAAATTGATGCGTACAGTGATAGTCCCAATTATTAAAAACAAAACGGGGGATGCCTTAGCAAATTATAGACCAATATCGCTTGCTTCTGTAATCGCAAAGGTGCTGGACAGCCTGCTTGATAAGCATCTAGAGAAGCACATTTCACTTAATGACGCACAGTTCGGATTTCGCTCTGGTCTTTCCACAGAAAATGCTATCTATTGTTTGAAGCAGACTGTACAGTACTATACCGCCAGGAAAACTCCGATATTTGGTTGCTTCTTAGATCTTTCTAGTGCATTCGATCTTGTATCGTATGACGTGTTATGGGATAAACTTAAGGCAGAAACTACTGTACCACACGAGATTACAAGTCTGCTAAAGTATTGGTATGGCAACCAGACTAACAAGGTAAGGTGGGGAGGAGCTTACTCTGATGAGTATGGGTTGGAATGCGGGGTGCGTCAGGGGGGGTTGACCTCTCCCCGTCTTTTCAACTTATACATCAATAAGTTACTTGATGAGCTTAGCGGCGCTACCGTCGGCTGTCATGTAGACGGAATTTGCGTGAACAACATCAGTTACGCTGATGATATGGTGCTGCTGAGTCCATCGGTGGGCGCTTTGAGAAGGCTCCTTTCCATATGCCAGTCTTATGCCGAAAAACATGGCCTTAAATACAATGTAAAAAAAAGTGTATTTTTGTTATTTAAGGCGGGGTCAAAAACCTACGACCATGTGCCTGAAGTCACACTCGGTAGTACCGCGTTAACCAGAGTTACTAATTTTAAATATCTGGGACACTGGGTACGAGAGGACCTCAGTGATAGTGACGATATTGAGAGGGAGCGTAGGTCGCTGGCTATCCGGTGTAATATGCTTGCCCGCAGATTTGCACGGTGTACGGAACAGTAAAGGTCACACTCTTCAGAGCATTCTGCCAGTCTTTTTACACGTGCAGTTTGTGGGTGAACTTCACGCGCCGGGCATACAGCGACCTGCGCATCCAGTATAACAATGCCTTCAGGATGCTCTTGGGGCTGCCGCGTCGTTGCAGTGCGTCTGGCATGTTCGCGGATGCATACGTGGATGGTTTTGAGGCAATCATGCGAAAACGCTGTGCGTCGCTCCTAAGTCGAACACGAGCAAGCCCTAACAGCATTGTGAAGGTATATTGTGATAGGTGGGAGTCCCCCCTTCTTAATAGGTGGGTGGAGCTCCACAATAATTTTTATTAAGAAATAAACATATGTAGAAAAAAAAAAAAAAAAAAGAATGTCTTATTAACATTAGTATATAAGTCAAATAGCCATTGTAATACTAACACTCTATGGACACTGTCCGAAATAAATGATATTTAATTAATTTAATTTAGTACTATTATCTATTCTGTGCTTCTGCGTATCAGAATCACTGCCATCCCGTGGCCTAGTATAGAACCCGGTAAATTTCTTTTATCCATTATTCTTATTATCTAACGGAAACTAGAAATATTGCGCGTCAAGTCAATAAGCGCACCAAATACAAGTAAACTGCTTTTGTAGGTGGCCATAATAGTGGTAACAAATCTGCGAGGTCTACAAGTACTTCAGCTGTTGAAGCTAGCGTTATATTAGGTAGGTACTTACTCATTAGCTTACTTCCTTTAATTATTATGCAGACAAAAAACATCAATTTGGATCATCGTCAATGTTATTTCTGTACAATGAAGTTTTTACATACATACATTACATACATCATCTACTCTAGTAATGGTCGTCACATGGATCATCTAACACATGACTAAACCATTTAAGAAAGGATTCACCTAAGGCGGTTTGAAAACTGTTATGCAAATAGTTCAAATAGAAAGCAGTGGGTACATACAAAAGCTTGATAGATCATATAAATTGCTAATAATAAATACTGGAAACAATAAAAGAAGAATAAATATGGGTGCTGTGCTTTTGTTTGCGCACTATATAGATGTGTTGATAAAGTGAATTTATTTGTGTTTATACTCTCAAATCAAACAGTATTGCAAACAAAAGACTGAAGCGTAGATTGCAAGAAATACTTGGGTTATTCAGACTGTGATATTATTTCAGCAATTTCAGAAGGCAGAGGAATGGCTAGAGGTGAAATAGGCATAGCGGCATTGGATCTTAGACACCCTCATTTGGTTCTTTGTCAGTTTAGTGATACGCTCCTTTATACGCATACCTTGACGAAAATCAACTATTTTAATCCTGTAGAGGTAAGAACTGGATTTCTTTCTTATTCGTTAAAGCGTGTTTCCCAGTGTACGCTTCGGAGTCTAGGGGTAAGCAATACTTGATATTACAGTGGAGCGAAGGCCGTCTGACCTCCGTAACCCTTTTTACAGCAACAAGAACAAGACACGAGGCCGAGGTGTGCTAGTCACTTTGTCAGATTTTGCAGGATGCCCAAAGGCAGTTTTGACACAGCCTACGACTGCCATCTATCCACAGCATATATCGCTAACTGCCAGGACCAACGGCTTAACGTTGTAAGCACAAAGGATTTCTTTTTCCACTAAACACTGGAAAAATTTTAGTGGACAAAGAAATACTACCACTGGGTATAGGGCTAGGGAGGAAGGTACTTATCGAAATGCCTGTAGTGAAAACTAAGTACGAAAATGTTTTTAGTCCTTGGCCCGATGCTACACTATTGTCAATAAACCACGTCATAATCAGCCTAATTTATTTGTTCAATGCTAACGATATTCACTTTGCTATGTTCCCCTTTTTCTTGGGGAGTCTCAAAATCTCCTATTCCAGATCATAGTTCCCCATACATTCTGCGAAGGAGTAAAACCCAATCAGCTGTACCAACTGATAAGAGATACTTACCCCTTGGTGAATTTAACCACAGTACAACGAAGGCATTTCAACGATGCTGCCGGAAGGCAGCATATACAAACACTATGTGCCCCGCAGTATAGCGCAGTGTATCTGCAAGTCCATCAAAAGTAAGTAATATCATCATTTGTTACCTAAAAATGTACATTTATAAATTTATAAACAAAGCTGAACTCTGACACAAACAAATGTCAAATACGTCATGATCATGCAAGTTAGTAACCTAAGTAAAATTATGCAATAGGTCGTTGTTAAATTTTCTGTAAATACCCGAATAGGAACGCTTACAGCTAACACAACAGATGTTTATAAAAACAAGAAGTGTCATCGGGACCCTATAGTATATTAGTACTAATAATAATTCTGTGCCTATATGCGACGTTCCCGAGAGTGTACTATCCTATTAACGGCTAATTTTATTTAATACAGATTGACTATATTTATACATCAACCAAATATTTACAGTTCATTCAGTAAGTGAACCACTACTATCTTCCTACTTTCTATTTATTTTTAGTAGACCTAGGTGTCCCACTTCTGGGCAAAGGTAGGCCTTTACAATAGACATACTTTGGCCTTCCACGCATCTCGGCCAAGTGTCCAGGTCATCCCGAAATCTAAACTTAAAAAAAAATGAAAGCCCAACTTTTATTATAAGTACCTATAACAAAAGTTGGTCTCCTGTACAAAATCCTGTCAGCTAATCACTTCATTTGTATGGGACGTCAAAAACTTATTTTTTACAGAAATATCCTGAATACACATTCTCATTAGTCTAGTCTAGTCATTAGGTATAGTTCACTAAAACACTTCGAATGCAAACCAGCGAAAAAATAGAAACTAAAGCCTATAGGCTAAAAAAGTTAGATAATCAAAAAATATTGGAGACGTATTTTTTCTTTTGAAAATTAAACAAAGAATGGTAAAGATATGGCGCGTTAAAGTTTCGTGTGACGTCACAGTGTGCTACACTTTTTCGCAATATGTGACGTCACGAACCCCCACTCCTAAACTTTGATGCGTTATATCTTTATAATTTATCGCTCAATTGACAAAACAAAAAATACATCACCAATATATTTTGATTTCCTAAATGACGGACTAATTTTAATGTTAGTCTTTTGACGCTGGAAACTCATCGGATCTAGATTGAACTGGATCAAAAGATAATACAATTTCCCAAACTGAATATGACATCGACTCAGATATGATAAGGTTGTTACCTACCTAGTAGCTATGCTATCACGTGAACATATTGACGCAATATGAAATCGTGAGGAAAAAGATATTCATTTTATTGTTGCTTGTTGCACAAAATCAGCGGACTCACACATATAAATCAGAGTGCTATTTTTGAAAAGTTTGAACGATTTTCATTCGACATACGTCATACATTCAAAAATAGGGCACCAGTTGATACATTTATGCGAGCATGCAAACGTAGGTATTGCGAGTTTATTATTGAACTTTTCCACCAACATTACTAAATCTTTTTTTTTTTTTTAGAAAGCCAATCAATATATATACATACATATATAAATACATCGGTTGAACAAATTTCCTTACATAATTTCTTCTTCATCAGTTGCTTCTTCAGCATTAAACATGGTCATAGCGATTTGGCGACGCTGATTATTAATTCATTACAAATAACGGAGCGATTGACGTCTGACCTCCGTACCGCTTTAGTACAGGAAAACCAGGGGGTCTGATTCTCGCACCTTTTGAGAAAGAGTCTTATTAGGATCAGTCAATTCAGACTAGGCGAATAAACGCTCGAGCATTTTTTTAAATAGTAAAGCAAACCTCGAATTCTACTTTTTGAGAATCGGCTCCCAATAAGTAGGTATAATTTCTTTTCAGGTTTTACGCACTGACGGCAGCAGCGGCAGTTCTGAAATATGTAGAGTACATTCAATGCATAGTATTTGTTAGAGAATCCTTGAAGATAGAATACCATTCTTCTGAAAACACAATGATAATCGGTAATGCAATTATTATTGTACCTACATTTTATATTAAAGTAAATAAACCCAAAC
Source organism: Euzophera pinguis (assembly GCA_947363495.1). Classification (NCBI taxonomy): domain Eukaryota; kingdom Metazoa; phylum Arthropoda; class Insecta; order Lepidoptera; family Pyralidae; genus Euzophera; species Euzophera pinguis. Next base: position 5,377,716 of record OX376164.1, read on the forward strand.
ATGTCACGTTAACGACTTGATCACGCGATTTCATCACTGTTTCGCGTGTTTATATTGATAATTATTTTTTTAAAGAAAATTATATACCTATATACATACTTAGCAGTTTAATAGTGTGTGTAAACAACAGCTTAGAGTTTCAGAGCAATGCCATATCGTATGATATACAACATACATCCATACTAATATTATAAATGCGAAAGTCTGTCTGTCTGTCTGTCTGTTACGCTTTCACGGCCAAACCGCTGAACGGATTTTGATGAGATTTGGTATGAATATAGTTGAAGACCCGGGGTCAAACATAGGCTACTTTTTGACGCAGACGGAGCTGCGGGAAAAAGCTAGTAGGAATATAATGCAAGTTTAAGTAATAGGTGTAGATAAATTGATTGTGATTATAAAGATAATTTAATTTATAATATTTTTTAACATAATGTCTTGGTCAATAATGCAAACCTTGAACCAATCTATAGTTTCAATCACTAGGTTACCAATATAAGCTACCTTGTTGCATTTATCAAATATTAAAAATAAGCTGTTGTTTTATATACAGTTGTAAACAAATGTGGCGCGATTAGGTATAAATATTTTTTATCTAATTCGATATCAGAAATAATAAAAGGAAATTGTTTTCCTTATATCCATGATATCTGACAGTAATAAAAATGTTTCAATTCCTGCTTTTTAGTCCAGGTATGGACTGTTAGAAAATGCTTTATTTTTAAAGCTAATTAAGATACCTATGTCCGTAACTTTTAGTTTTATACTAATTCATTGTATTTTTCATCGATTCTTTGATCACCTGAAATGATGCCTTATCAATTGCACCTTATCTATCACCACCTTTTATCATGTCCTACCTAAGGTTATCTGGTAGACAGTTACACCTTTTGTGTATAATAAGCATACTTAACTTAAAACTAACCTTTTCTGCACTCATGTAGCTTAACAAAATAAATTTTAGAAACTCAAACAAACAATTATCTATTAGATGGGAATTTTTTAAATTTCTGGTAGCACGGCAATGCCTGGCCAAGGCGAGCAAAAAAGCGGCCCGGGAGTACCATCCTTTTCTCTAAACTAGAAGCCTGATTTTTCATTTATACTAAACTAGCTGTTTCCCGCAGCTCCGCCTGCGACAAAAAGTAGCCTATATTTGACCCCGGGTCTTCAACTATATTCATACCAAATTTCATCAAAATCCGTTCAGCTGTTTGGTCGTGAAAGCGTAACAGACAGACAGACAGAAACACAGCAGACTTTCGCATTTATAATATTAGTATGGATAGTATGGAAGTATGGATATGGAAGTATGGATATGGAAGTATGGATATGGAAGTATGGATATGGAAGTATGGATGTATAAACTTTGCAACATTTTAGTAAACTTTCTCTTTAAAGGACGATTTTTTTATTTGGTTTGTAAAATTTGCTTAAAAATGTCATTTACAACTCTGAATGAGACGGCGGTGGTGAGACTATATACCTATTGTAGATAGTCTTTGATGGTAGTGCAATAAACAGTAAATAAATACCCTGACAGATGTTGGGACAGCAACTCAGCTAGAGTTAGTTCAGCCTCTCGTTCCATCAGCCGGGGCTACATGCTGCCTCCTCGGAGTTCTCGGTCCAACTTACACGATCGGTGGTATCAGAGCCCTGAGAGCCAGTATACTCCAGCCCTCGTGTAAAAAGGAATTTATAGAAAATAGACTTGATGCTGTACAGGATCTAATTGAAAATGAAGATGGATTAATGTCATCTTTACAGGTAAAATGTTGACAAAGTTTTGAGTTGTGGCTCTTCTAATGGTACTGAATCTTAGTAAGACATTTTACTATAAGCTCTGCCTCTGTCAGTGCAGTGTCATTTATACTAGTGTTGGAAGATGTCAGGAGAATCGTGCTAGGTAGGGTTTTTCCAACAACAACCAGTGTTCCTGTGGAGCTGTGCAATCAATGGCTCACCTCCTGTCATGTCCCAATAGTATCGTCTCTTGCTATGTCTATGGAACTAATTAAATATGGTTAATCATCTAGCAATCAAGGTGACAAAGTATTGTACCTAATAGCCATTTTGACTTGACAAGAAGTGCTCTTCAGTTTTACCCGAGCATAGTTGTTTGTCCTCACAAACAGCCCATAACTTTATCTTCCTCAATAAATAACATTCAATAATTTTGTAAGTCCATCTCTCCAGAGTGTGTTCAAACAAGCTCTTCAGCCAGTAATCTATAAGTTTAACAATATAGTTTAATATTTATATAGATATAAAAATATGTAGTGTGGGTTTTTCTATAGGATGTACTTAAAAAGCTGTCGGATGTGGACAAAATCCTACTTCTCTGCATGGAGTCACCCAATCAAAACATGGATAAATTAGGTGAAGCCCAACTGAACCAAATGTTGCTATTGAAAACGACAATGGATATTGTGCCTCAATTGGTAGAGGCACTCGATTCGGCGACCAGTGGAAGACTTTTGAAAATCAAATTGGTAATCTCTCAGTTTTGTTATTTTTTGTTAATCGTGACAATGAGTATACATAACAGCCTGGCCACGAGAATTCGCCACGCCGCGAACTACTACGACTAAAAGAAATACTTACACACAAAAATGTTTTATGTAGGTAGTAATCGGTACTAGTCTTTTCGCCTTGCCAGTCGCCAGTGCGCGTGGCTTTTAAGAGCATTTGTTTTAGATGTCGTCTATAAGAGGCGGCTTTAAGAGGGTATCAAATACAAATAACATTCACTTAGTACATGTCGATACTGAGACTCTTCAATCCAAATACACTGTTGTGATTATGATTGGTTCCCGATTTACAACTTTCAGTCAGTTGTCAAATTTAAGTGACATTTGATCCGGAGGTACTCCATGGCGTAAATATTAAAGTGTCATCATTTGCATGACCTGTCTTACTAGCTCTCTCTGGTGGTAGAAAAAATACTGAACACTCATGGTCCTAACTGTACAGGTTGTCTTCCCGTGTTGAGAATTTATCCCATGCATAATATTTTATACATGTCGTTCACATCCCACGCTATAAGAGCTATAGAGAATATTATTACAGACTCCAAAAAATACCTTTGCGCAGATGGGGGAGAGCGTAAATGCACAAAATCTGGGCCGATATCAGAAAAGAGATAAATAGTACCAATACTAACGTGCCGGAATCTAATAACTTATCAATTAAACCTACATTGTGCACTTGAATGCTGTCCTTGCTACTTGCAAGGCAGACAGGTTTCATAATTCATTTGCTATATCAGTAGCAACTAATGAATTACGCTGTACGTTTTGTTTGCTATTGACACATAGATATATAGTTTAACTCACGAAGTATAAGTAAATTTGAGATGGCGTATCGAGAGCTTCCTTACAAAAATTGTATGAGGCTAGGGAGCTCGGTTTGGCCGTGGCTCCGCCACTATTACGATCCCCTCTACTGACCAAAATGTGGCCAATAGATGTCGCTAGCAAATCAAAGATTTCAACATAAAGAAAATATATTTTTATTTCTTTATATTACAGATATTTTAAAAAACAGACACATCTATCAAATAAATTCGAAAATATGTTATTTACTTACGTTTATTGTGATCCCATAACAGTACAGCATTGAAGCACTTAAAACTAAATGGTTAAAATATTTTACAAAATATTCTAAGCTGAAACGAAACGTAAATTAGAAAAATAAGAAAAACATTAGAGCTAAAAAATTACGTAAGCCACGCCCACTTCCGACGTCACTGCACCAATGACCGTTACGCACCAGTCGATACGCCGTCTCCTCTTTTTATTTGCTCCATGGATTAACTCATGTATAAAATGAAAGCGATGTGCATAATTCATGCTGTTTTACAGGATCTTGAAAATCCAAATTACAAAGAAATAGCTGATCGTATCCGAAGCATCATACAAGGAGATGCGCATCTTGAAAAAGGTGCTATGGGCAGTATGCAGCGTTGCTTTGCCGTTAAACCAGAAATCAATGGCTTGCTCGACGTAGCCAGAAGAACTTACTCCGAACTCATAGACGATATTCAGAAAATGGTTGAACAATTAGCCGAAACTTACGATTTACCTTTACGCCTAAATCAGAATGTCATGAAAGGGTTTCACATAGTTCTTCCCGTTGCTGCTAAAAATAGACGGAATTTCAGCGCAGATGATTTACCAGAAATATTTATACAGGTAAGTCTTAATACTGCCTCATATTGCTTATACTTAAATTATAACTTAAATATGGCATGGCGTCTTTGGCAAAATAATTGACGCTTGTCGAGCCTAACTTAAGAAATTATAGTCATAAAAATATTTTATTGTAAGGATAATTTATTTACTTTTGGACGAATAGGTAATGACCATTGCATAAATAATTTGAAACATTCTAGATTACCTAAGTAGGTATTCTTCATGTCTATATATTTTTGTCGTGTCGCTCCGTCCAAATGAAAACTTTTACGCATAGGAACAAAGGTTTAAAAGAACGCAATCAGTTGTTTTATGATTAATTTTATCTATAAATACAACAAGTATAAGGCAAGCTGAGCTGATGTAACTTTGAGAGCACGCTGTCTTCACGCGGCCCGATAATGCTATCAACGCCACACCCTTTTTGTTATCGTATCATTTAATAATTGAGATGATGTGTGAATCTTTCCACCAATATAGAACGCGTACGTTTTACGTAAAACTAAAATATCTATAGTTAAAACCCCAATGGACAAAACCCTACCTACTTCAAATACCCTAAAGACGTAACAAAGATCTACAAAACACCAAAGTTTGTAATTCTTAATGTCCAAAGTTCCTAATGGTTCAAAATATCTATAGTCATAATATGTAAGCACACAATATCGTAGTTTGAATCACTTACATAAAATAAGACAAAACTTCCATACTAATATTATAAATGCGAAAGTCTGTATGTCTGTTACGTTTTCATGGCCAAACCGCTGAGCGGATTTTGATGAAATTCGGTATGTAGGTATATAGTTGAAGAAGACCCGGGGTCAATACTACTATAATATGCTACTTTTTGACGCAGGCGGGGCTGCGGGAAACAGCTAGTCCATACTAATATTATAAATGCGAAAGTCTGTCTGTCTGTTACGCTTTCACTGCCAAACCGCTGGACGGATTTTGATGAAATTTGGTATGAATATAGTTGAAGACCCGGGGTCAAACATAGGCTACTTTTGGATGGAGGCAGAGCTGCGGGAACAGCTAGTATTTAATATTTCCAATTTGTTTAAATACATTTTTAACATTTCTTATTGAGGTCAAAACAAGGGTTAGGAAATTTTATTCAAATATAATTATTTTATAAGGTAAATTAGAATACCTAACTAAAATTGCTAGTTTAGTGGTTAAGCATTATAAAAAACCGTGTGTTTTTGCAACAACTAGCGTTAGTAGGCGAAACGAGTCTGCCGCTGCTGCTGCGGCACGCTCGTTTCGCTCTCTAGCCTCGCGCGTGTTTTTTCATGTCGAACCTAACGCTCGTCGCTTTGCTCCTAGCAACCTACCTCTAGTATTGGGTGCAATTAAAAATGTCACACAAATAATTGGTAACAAATACCAGTTACAGGAGTTCGTGTTTTTCAAAATGCTTTGAAGTTATCTATTTTTTTAGCAATTTAAGTTTATTTTTAATGAGTTTGGGTGTTAAGCATTTTGTTTATTATGCATTTTGTATATTAGACAGTATAAGAATACACATGTGAACCTTTCTACCGCTGACATAGTACACGTGAAGCTTTACAGCGGTCAGACTACTAATTTTGAGTTACTGGTTGGTTCACTAGTGGTTAAAGAAATTGAACACCATTTTCTCTCTTAATAACCTAAAAATATTTCTGTATTAATTATAATTTCGTCACATATCACGGAGTTTTCTTGATTGATGTTATGGTTAATGTTCAAATACAAAATCATATTACAATTTTATTGCCATTAAAACACAAATTTGAAAAATCGATTTTTTTTCTCTGCTTATTTCTATTTAACTACTACTAACTAACTAATAACTAATCTAACTTAACTGTTTCTCTTTCACCTCGTAAGGGTTGGTTGGAAGAGATTGCCTAGCAATAAGTCCGCCTTTGCTCATATTATGTTGAAGTCTTTGTAAATGTTATATTATTTGTGGTATATTTTACTGTATGTGGGCAATAAAGATATTTTGTATTGTATTGTATTGTATATTTTTTTTGATAAAAACGCAATAAAGCCGAGGCGCGTGAAAATTTTAACTATAAATACGTATGCACTTTACAATAAATTTACATTTCCCAGTACTAATAACCCAAAACAACATAAAAACAGTGTACTACAAGTTGTAAAATTTTTTTTTCAAAATGGCTCAACATAACACAAGCACTTATAAAATTGATTATAAAATGTGGTACATACTTATTTGGTTTTTTTTTTTTGGTAATTATTTACACATGTAATATTGAGTGTGATTGGTGGGCTGTATGATTGTTCACTTGTTTCCAATTACAACTCTCATAACCGTACCTATAAATAACCATATGGAATCTAATATAATGCCGTTCATTAGCATTAGATCTACAGTTCTCTCTTTAAACTGCCATTAAAGGGCTACTATTCTGCTACTGTGTACCATTTAAGGACTTAAAGCTGACTAATTTGTGCCCAAATCGGTAGTAAAAGGGCTGTATAGCATGCTATACAGCTCTCGAATATCTTATATTTACAGCTTAGAGAATAAATGTGTACCGTCAATCAACCCCTATAGAACTCCCTATGCTACTTTGGTTGCATCAAGCAAATACACAACATCTATTTCTTGCGACAAGTCAATATGATAGATAAACAGATATATGACAATTATCGAAACAGAATGAAATCGATTTATTTCAAAAATATTTTTTGAATACATCAAACAATTGGAAGTCTGCAAGTATCTTTTAACAACGATCTGAATCAGAAGAATATGTACATTCACTCAAATTTATCATTTTAGGTGTACCAAAGCGGCGCCAGTGTCAGCATGACAACAGAAGAACTTGTTGTTTTAGATCAACAAGCCAAAGAATCCCTGAAGGAAATACAGAGAATGAGCAACATGTAAGACTAAATACGAGTTATGTTATTTTTGATGCCTACTTTTTCATTGAAAATACCAACTTAGAACTTGAACCATATCTATACCCTGGTATGAATACCAGGGTATTCATATATTCATAATAATAAAACCGCAAACACACTAAGGGGGTTTTCCTTTTAAAATCAGTTTTTAGGTTTTTACAACTAGTAACTGTGGGCGCTTGTGCTATAGGCTTCGAAGTGGCACCCGAAATGTGGTTCGCGAAAGACAGTAGTCCACGGATGAGCTGGAGCGACGATTTGAGAAAATTCCGAGGATCAGATGTTTAGAACCTTTACCGATTAATGGGACAGTAATGTTTAAGAAAACATAACAAAGTTGTAGAACAGACATGGAATATTCTTCATTTGGCTTAATTTTTCTTTTCATTTTGTTTCAGAGTGATTTCCAGCCTTCTAAAAGAACTTCGTCCATTTATGTCGAGTCTCTATACCCTGTGTGAGAATGTCGCAGAACTTGATATTTTATTGGCATTTGCTCAAGTATGTCACTCATCTATTTCATTCTTATCATATACCTATGTTGTAGTTATAATTTGTGTTTAAAATCTAAGGAATAATATAATATCAAATCTTTGTCTGTATTAAATCGAATTAAAAAAGCTTTTACATTTCATAGTTCCGTTTCTGAGTGAATGAAAGAAATACTTTGTTTAAATATTGTACATTTGTATCTTTTTTTTACATTTATAGTCAAATATTTTTTTAAAATTATAGGCTAGTTCTATTAGCTCCTACATCAGACCAGACTTTGGAGACTATTTAGACATCAGGAATAGCGTGCATCCTCTGTTGGATTACAATAGTCAAGTTATGCCCGTGCCGAATGATATTGTAAGATTTTTGTCTTTTATTAATGTGTATTAATTTCAATAAATGATATTTTGAAAACCATAGATTTTAAATTTTCAGTATGCAAGTCCAGAGCAAAATTTTACGATTATAACTGGGCCCAACATGGGAGGTAAAAGCATCTACATAAAACAAATTGCTGTTTTACAAGTTATGGCGCAGGTTCTTCTTTTGAATTCTCAATTATTTATTATTTTCACGTGTTCAAGCTGAACGAAATTAATTTTTTATTTTCCAGTTAGGAAGTTTCTTGCCCGCAACCAATGCCGTAGTAAGATTGTGCGATCGCATATTTTCAAGGATAGGATTCAATGACAGCGTAGAGTCGAATGCTTCAACTTATGTATTTGAAGTAAGTGCGATAATCATCTCAGTTTTCCTGATAACGAGTATTCGATAAAATCACAGCAAAGCCAGGCGTCATCTGATGGCAGTATCGTGGTATCACCTCTCATTTAACTGCCTCCTTGGTCCAGTGGTTAAGGCGTTCGCCTTCGAACCGAGGATGGTGGTATCGATTCCCAGATATCACATAGGCTACTTTTTGACGCAGGCGGAGCTGCGGGAAACAGCTAGTAACTAATAAAATAATTGTTTACAGATGAAGGAAATGCAACATATATTAAGAAGTTTAACATCATCTAGTTTGGTCATTATCGATGAACTCTGCAGGTAAGCCTACATTTTTCGTCGTCAAATAAACAATATTCTAAAAATGCTTTATAACTGCACGAAGCTGGAATTGAATTTTCATTTGCAACTTTCTAGAGGAACGTGCACGGAAGAAGGCACGAGCATAGCGTGGGCTATTTGCGAAGAACTGGTGATGAGTGACGCTTTTACGTTTTTTACTACGCATTTCATTTATTTAACGAGACTTCAGGATTTGTACTTTAACGTTGTCAAGTATTAATTCTTACTTTTATTAATCTTGATAAATAGAAGTTTTCTAGTCAAGCCTTATCTTTTTCATAAAACCTTTTAGCCGTCATACAACAGTTACGGAACAAAACGTTACCGAATCAGAAAATTCTCAAAAAAGACTTGTGTATGAACACAAAGTTGAGCCTGGAATAACAACAATAGACCGATACGGATTGGCGTTAGCAGCTAAAACAAATTTACCAGATGATACAGTCAAACTAGCAGTTGAACTTGCCGAACTTATAACGCAATGTCGACAAGTAAGCAGTACCAACCAAATATTACAAAGTTTTTAATGCTGCTGTAATAATGTCCTAACCTTAACCTTTTTCTTTTTAGCCTCAAGAAATAAGGACACCCGAAACAGGAGATGAAGAATTATTGTATCAACTGAATGCAGACTTGCAATTTAAATTTAAGAGAAATGAAATGTCCGATGAACAACACATGGAGTTATTACAAAAATTCAAAGCTGAATATCCGAATCTCATAGAAAGGTTACGAATTCAAAGATACCGATCAAATAACGCTAAGACGGATAGTAGCACACATTACTCATCAGTTGTGAACTCTAAACAAATAGAAATATCAATTGATACAAATTCATCTACCAACAAATTAAATGGCGATCGAACACCAAATACTAACTCAAAACAAACATTAAAATCTTTAGCTAAGTATAGTATAAATGAACAAGAAAACGAAATAGTTAATGATAACACTAAGGATACAAATTACATGCTCGTGAAATCATCAGGAGAGCTGCTTAATTCCGTTATGCAAATGGATAGAGATCTAAACGTCGAAGAATGTTCTCAGCACGAATTACCTAATGTATTTATATCCAATAAAGAAAAAATTAACGGATCAAATATTTCTCAAAATGGAAGTAGGGACCAAATTCAATTTATTGAAAAGGAAGTGAGAGATTATGAAAAGATCCGAAAATCTGATAGTGAGCATGATACAAAATCGATACAAGAAATAAACGAAACTTGTTTCGATAGTGATGATGATTCAGATATCGCTGAAGCTGCAACTCAAATATTAGACGAATATTCTTTGATGGAGGACAGTAAATCAGTCAGTCTAAGTTCGGTCAGTGACATGTCTTTAGATGAAAATCTAATGAGAGAAACTGTTGAAGAAATCAATGAAGAAATGGCCAGTGGTGTGACTGTAGACAATATAGTACTTACGCCTCCTATGGACTTCCAATAGATGTAATAAAGAATGTGAAGTATTTTAGAATTAAGAAATAAATTAGCACAAAATAGTGTAGTTTTCATTGATCATTGTCATCGTTTACATTTTATAGTAGACTAAAAAAGTTACTTTCAGGAATGTATGCCCAAAAAGAGAAAAGATGTAAAACGATCCAAGACTTTATGATTTAGTGATAAATAATAGGAAAAGTTCTGACAACAAAACATGAAGTTTATCGTGAAATCTTATTTCGAATTTTGTCATAGTGTAAAATGAAAAGGAATATTTAAATTTATGAAATATTTATTTTTATTATATACAAAGTCTCTCTTTGAACATAACAAATAAAACACAAAATTGTCCTTACACTAAGTGACTACGCGAACAAATCTTCTCTATCGGCGGCTAAGGTCGGCGCAGTGGCGTCCTCCATTGCAGCAAAATTCATGAAATGCGCGGGACGGTGCACTTCGTGGTAGAACTCACGTGGGTTTCCGAGCTGGACCCCATACTTCATGTTAGGATCGTGACGTACGCCTGGAGAAGAAAAATAAGTTGTGAACACAAAGACCGGTAGCAGTCCATATCTTTTTGATTTTCAACTACTTGCCCACTATTTCGCTAAGTGTGACTTTGGGTCTTCAGATACTTCGCTTTGTCTACCCCTAAAGGGATTTAGATAATCCTATTTATGAATGGAATGCTTAACGTGGCCATACGTTTCCCAATTTGGCGTCCCAAAAAAAGCTTCGGAACGCCAAATTGTCCCGTTTTCTGATGAGATAAATATCTGAAACACCTCTTTCTTTTTCAATGCTTATGGAATTTTTTGAGTACTACTACCATTTTTTCAAATTTTAAAATTTTTATTATATTTTTTACTGCTTTTGTGAAAGCTGGTAGAATTTTGTATGGGACGTCGAAATATTTTTCTCGCTTTTCACTTTATTTATAAAAATTATTCCTGAATATATTATTATTACATACCAATTGACACAAATAAACCTGCACGTTTTGAGTAAAAAATTAAATGGTCACGTTAATTATGCATCAAAATTTAGCAATTATCCTTGTATTAATGTAATACATATTCCTAATTTAACGAATAAATTTTGCGTTATGGGCGTGAATCCTATACCTATTACCTACGTTATGATAACTACGTTAAATGGATATTTATTCTATTTCAAAACACAACTTACCCATGAAATTATAATTCCAGCTTCCTTGTGAGGGAACCATGAAGTAGCCCAGGAATCTATCCGACAGTAGCATTTGAACGCGCTCATAATGACTGGGCAGGTATCCCTTAGGGTTGTTACCCCTGTCAGTATTCCTTGAACCCCATTCATATCCACTGGGGGTGAGTTTGTACGCTGTGAGCGAACAGGAACCAGGTGTGAAGGAGCACGTGATTACGATTGTCTTCTCGCCGTCCCAGGTTGAATTCTCAGCCATTATTTTGGCATGTGTTGTTATGTCCTGAAAATGAAAGGTTATGAGCAAAACTGGTATAAGGTATTTAATACAGATCTGCTAATAACAGACGCCCATCGAAACAAGTCCAACACACTTGTGTTGGACATTCACGGCTGACTAAAGTAGTTAGTGACCAAGCTCTGTTCGGCTGTTTCATTGCGAGATCGTAATAGAGATAAATAGAGAGGACGTGGAAACGAATCACTGTTACAGCGAATTTGTTGCACATATTGTGCAGAACCAAAGACGAAAAGGTAAACGAGAGACATCCAAATTAAATAGTTCGATAATCTAACAGTCCAGTAGCGTCGTGTCGTACATACACATACAAGTTTGACGAGTCGTTTCATGAACTTCACTATCGTTTCCTCCTTATACCTTATCCCACTTCCATTTTAGGTAGTCTCTAAGCTTCTTTCACCTAGACTTTACCAACAAGAAGCATACAATGAGGTGACAGTTGCGGCACCTCGTTAGGCTGGGTATGCATCCAATCGAGTGATTGTAAATGGTCGGAATGCGCGATCGTTGCGAAGACGTAATGCGATTGAGTTCCTAACAACAACTACCCAACACTACAGTCATGTAAGAGAGAATCATATCAAGTAGTTGTAAATACTGCAGGCATGGAATGTTTGGGCAGCTGAATTTGCTGATACGAGATCCCCACTGCGGCGGTAGTACTGCGCACTGCACTTCGCAAACCATGGCATGACATATACACTAGGTCATCGAGTCCGATGTAAACTTACCCATATTGATACACACTTGAGAAAGCTTGATAAGAAGACCTGTGGCATCGCGTTCGTCGCTTGATACACACTATCTCGAACACTCTAGGTAGAGACTCAATTTAAGACATACCTGCGGCGACAGTTGCGGCAACTCATTAGGCTGCGTGTGCATCCAGCCGAGCGGCTGTAGATGTTGCAGCGCGGGATGCTTGGGCAGCTGCCGCGGGAGGTGCACTTGCTGGTGCGTGCCCCACTGCGGAGGTAGTACTGCGCACTGCACCTCGCGGACCATCGGGTTGTCCGGGGGCGATGTGCCGTACAGGTAGCACGCGATCTGGTGATCAAATTTTAATTTTAAACTAAACAGCCAGACGACATTTCTTTTTCGACGATCGTAAAAAAATAACATTGTTTCTCTATATAGAACAATAAAAAGCATATAGGGAAAATAAAAAATTTAGGGTAAATGGTAATTTTCAGAAAACACAATCCATCAATGTAGAATAACAACTAGATACACAGTCTCGAAGAAAATCCAGCGAAAATGTGTCCGGAGACTACAGCAGGTACTTACACACACGCACTTAATTTATTGCCTTAAATGTAAACAGTGTAACTTTCACGGTAAGGATGCGAATTCTAAAACACGTGTATGACATAAATTTTCCTAAATAAATTCTTTGCAAAAATCGAAGATCACTTGCATAATAAAATAAAAATTATATCAACTAACCTGTGCTCTCAAATCAGATATAGTAACGAATTTCTTGAGCAAATTCTTCGGCAGAATGTATGTATAGCCGCTCTCCTTGATGTCGTCCGAGCTGACGTAAATGTGATTCGTGCGCAGATGCAGATTAGTGGCAGAGATAGCACGCACTCGCCATTCCGTTTTAGAACTGAAAATTCATGTAAAAGTTTAGTTACACGAGACATCATATTCGCTTGAAGAATCGAATCGAACGCCTCCAGTTTCAAAATTACTCAATAAGGGTCTGTCTAATGTTTTTTGTTTCAACTCTAATTAAAGGTCTGAATATAAATTTAAATCATGTAGTGACATTCTCTAGTGGCACATTTATTTAGCCATAATACGGTATTAAGTTATTTAATTCATGTGCAACAACCGCGAAAACATAAGATAGCGCTAAGCTTTGTTTATTTTTCACAATCTTGACACATTATTGTTAAACTCATTTGTGCTTCGAAAATCATGATGGGTGCAATAAATACATATTTAAAACACAGTTGTTAAGATTACATGAATTCTACAACCTTAAAAAAACAGACCACTAATACACATGAAAAAAAGTTACAATCAAAAAGGGCGTGAAAAAATTCCTTCAGGGTCACGCGCTTGTGACATCTCCGGTGTTGCAAGCGTTCATAGGCTACGGTAACCACTTACCATCAGGTGGACTTAACGCCTGTTTGCCTACTTAATTAGTTAAAAGAAACAAAACAATACCTGAAAGTCTGCGACTCGTAATTGCTGGTAGTGGACGTGATAATTTCATCTCCATGTTTATTGACGGTTCGCGTCGTGGTGGCTGTGAGTTGACTTTGTTCTTTGCTTTGCTTTTCAATTTCTGCAATCTGCTGCCTTTGAGCTGATGGCGCGGAGATCTCCATACCGAGGATGATGTCTCGGATTTCCGATTGCGTAAGTGAGGCGACATTGACGCTGTTGAAATGTCAAAGGTTTTACTTTTTAGTACCCTTAGGGCCGATTTCATCAAAGATGGATATGTTTTATTCTAAGGATAATGACAAAATTTACTCTCGTTTAATAAAGGTTACATCACATAGTTAACCCGAGAAAATACTGTTAATCCAAGTACAATTCCGGTATAAACACTCTAGTCTCTAGAATGAAAATGTCTGCCAGCCATATTTTATGCTTAGATTAGTTACTCTTTGATAAGAACGATGTTGGTGAAAACGGCCCTTAGAAATGTTGGAAACATGTTCGGTACATAGTTGATTGATGCTAAGGGAATTCATTTGATCAGGGTGCGTATAATCGGCCGCTTGGCTGAGTACGTCACGCGATCGACGCGCGCACACAGTTTCGCGGCCCCAGAGCACACATGCCTCTGGTTTCAGGACCCCTACGCTACTCATCATTTCAAATTATACTCCCCTTTTATTCTTGATAAAACTTAACAAAAGAAACTATCCAGCATTATAAAACTAAACGTGACTCGTTTTTTCCACAAACCACTAAAATGCGATTTTTCAGTAGTATTGTTTTGTAGGCTACCTTATGGTTATCTTATACACTTTATACTCTCACATCACAAATATACACAAACAAACATTTACACAAATAGAAATATATAATTTATACGTATATACATAAACATATATCAAAAAGTCTTATATATAATATTACTCATTTGTCATAATTCACAATCATAATCCATAACAGCATACTAGCTTGTCGATATCAACATCGACAGTGGGTTATCGACTATTCCTACGCACTAGTCCTTAACACATACATAACCGCTTATGTACCCCATGCGGCTGCGCCGGCGCAGCGCATGCCACATCAGTCAAGATTTCATCGCGACGCCGGACGCACGTTCGTCTGCATATCGAGTACATAGCTTTGTACATGCCTACAGCGCTTTAATTAATATCGATTGTGCTTATTGATCTTTTCTATTTTCGAACTTTCTGCTTATCTATCTACTATCCTTCTGACTCTTTACTGTGCTTGTGCTTGTGAATTTCTGCCTACTCTTCTTACTGCGCCTTCTATGTATACATGTTGGGAATCAGAATAAAGGTGTTGAACGTGAGTCTGAATTTTATTATATACATACGCCCCAACATATCAAGTGGTAATAGGTACACACATACCAACCTACCATAGTTTTATTTGAATTTCTAATAGCTATTGCCAGATACCTTGAATAATGTTTCAAATTCAATATCTTGTCTTCGCATGGATTTAATCTAGATGAGAATCCCCATCTTCGTATTCCAATGTACAATAAAATCTTAAACTAGTAGCTCTGTGACAATGTAATAACGTAGATACTACGGCAAAGTTTCCCCATTTTTGTTCTCATTTTTCCCCCAATAAAAAAATTTCTTGACCAAAACTTTTAAATAAATCAAAGAACATATGTGCCAAGTTTCGTAAAGACCCGCTAAGAAATAACGGTACAGCAAACTTTCCCCCTTTTTGCCCTCATTTTTCTCCGAATCAAAAAAAGCTCTCTACAAAAAAAAAAAAAATCAAGGAATACATGAGCCAAGTTTCGTAAAAATCCGTTCAAAAATGTGACCTCTAGCCCTACTATAAATACCTACTGAATGTGTGTATTTAACCATTTACTCAAGGCAATGTGCAATTTGAGTCTATACCAGAAATAATTGATTTTAGTTCTCAAGTACCAAATAAATTATGCCTATAATCTACGATTTTCAACTTAAAATCACAACATACTTGTTCTTCTTCCCGTAGTCAGCCAAAATCAGGTCCTTGAGCTGAACTTCCACCTTGATCCAGTCGTCGTCGGATAACGTCGGCCAGATGTGGTGCGGTTCGGTCAGCGTGGTCTTGTCCGGCTTCAGTAGGACTTTAGTACGTTCTGTGTTCACGTGCAGTGCGCGTAGGATTAGGATAAGACGACTGAAGGCCTGAGATGTGAAAGTGATATCTTATTTATTTATATAATGAAACACCAGCTTAAAACAATGATTCCACCACTGCTGTCAGTTCTGAATAAAAGGTAATACTTAATGTGGGTATATATAACAAACTACCTTAGTCTGTAAAACATTCTTATACTTCTTGGACGCTGTAAAATTATTCAGCATTACTGACAGTCATCAATCTTTTTCAGCTTTATGACGAGTGGTCTTGATCAATCAAAGCTCAACCGCAAGTTAATCACTTTATGTAAAGTTTCTCTTGCTAACTTACAAGTCTTGAAACAGTGGCGTAGAAAATAAAATCTACGTGATTGCCACTGAGCTGTTTGTCAGTCTTACAAGTCTCTTAGGTTAAGAACATTTTGAGAGTAATTTTGATCAGGGTGCGTCTAATCGGCCGCTTGGCTGAGTACGTCACGCGATCGACGCGCGCACACAGTTTCGCGGCCCCAGAGCACACGGACCACCGGTTTCAGGACCCCTACGCTACTCATCACTTCAAATTTACTCTTTTTACCTCTAAAGCGTATTAAAAGGTACCTGTATACGTGTGTATGTAAGTAATAAATGAGAAAGTTATTCTATCTGTGAGGACCTGTAGAGGCTCACTTTGTTTTTAACATTGTTGTTGTTATCCTTTTGTTGTTCTACTTAAGTAGCTTTAGGTCTTTCTTTTTTATCTATATCTACATATACTAAACTATATTTAATATTATAAAGCTGAAGAGTTTGTTTGTACGCGCTAATCTCAGGAACGTACTGGTCCGTTTTGTTAAATTCTTTCAGTCTTGGATAGCCTATTTATCTAGGAAGGTTAGAGACCCGGAGGAAGTACTCGGGACGGAATTACTAGCAATTAAATTAAACCACTTACGGTGTACGACGAAATAGTCTTGAGCCAGTCGTCGTACAAGTTGAACAGCACCATCTGAGGCTCTGTGGCCTTGAGGATGAGGTCTCCAAACTTTTCCACCTTGAGGCAAGCCTGGAACGGTAGCTGCAGCTCCGAACCTTTGATCACGATGTTCGGGAAATCTAACAAGTGCACCTAAACAGAAAGGAGTAGCACTATATCAAAGAGTAGAAATATTTATATCTACCGATAAGTACAAAGAGAAAATAAAACCTTAAAAGATAATTCATATAATGTAATTGTACAAGTTCAATTGACCATTGATTTTAGTGTTGTTTTTAGAAACCACCATTTGGCCTCCGGCGTAGTTGAAGGTGTCATCCGAATCACGACATCGACAATTAGATGATACAAGTCTGATATGTCCGAACCAAAACGAACAACTAAACAAAGTATGTTTCCCGTGGGAATCGAACCCATGACCACACAATAACATTTAAACAAAAAGTATTATTTTTAAAAAGATTTAGGGCTAGCATTGTACTCGTTTTCAAATTAATCCATACTATATAATAATATTAAAAGTGCGAAAGTCTGTCCAGTCTGTTACGCTTTCACGGCTAAACCGCTGAATGGATTTGGCTTATGAATAGAACGGATATTAGAACACTAATATAGCTGTAGAAAAGTTACCTCGAGTGGATCCAACATTCCCTTTCTGGTGACAATAATCTGTTTCGGCTGCTCTTCCACTGGCAGTGATCGAATCAACGCGGCGACTTCTTCAGCAGTCTTCCATTTTGCTAGCTGTATACCAAGTATAAGTGATAACAAAATGTGCGGGCAAAATATAAGGGATTTGGGTAAATGGATGGATCTTTTTTTTGCTTTCAATAATATAAATATAAGGTAATATAATTAATTTTTTCAATTCCAATGTGTTACGATAGGTTGGTAAAGGTGTTGTTTTTCTTCGATTTAGATGAATATAATCTGACCACAGAATAATTAAATCATCATTTTTCTATTCTACTCTTTGAGGCTTTGAAATATTTGTATAAAAAAGAAACTGCCGCATACAAATATTAACAACAATTTTGTGTCTGCCGGTGAATACAAAGAAATATATATCACTGAATTGGTTGAATCGAACCTATGTTTAAACGATTATTGTTATAATTACCTGTCCAAGACGCTTCTGTCCGGCCCATACACTCGTGTGGATAATCTTGAGGAACAGTTGTCCAGTGCGGGGGTTGAAAATAAATATGGCGCCGTTGATGGGTTTGGTCGTCAAGTTGCCTTCGAATGTTTTGTGGATGGTGACGCGGTACACGTTTGTGTCGTCCACGAACCTGTTTGTTTAAAAGGATTGAAAAACATGATACAAACTTTGATATGTCCGGGGAACTCTGGGCAAACTGTGGCTAGTCTATTAATCTAGTCATAGGATAGGCTGATCCTTTCACCACAAAATGCCTTTAAATGATAGCATTTTCAACTTGACAATAAATATTAATTCTTTGGTCACAAGAAAAATTTCTGCTGTAGTAGTAGTTTCCATTGTATATTACGGTGTGTTCATTAAATAAATAAATAAGAGTAAGGATACCATTTACAACACCCTACCTTCACAGTCATTATAATTTCATACATTTAAAATTGGTACTCACCAAATGATTTGATTAGAGAACAGTTCACCGTAGTTCTGGCTGGAGAGGTACGGCTCCGTAGGCTCCGAAGAGTAGAGTTGAAGAGCTTTACGGATTCGCTCTCTCAATACATATAGCGCAGGGTTGGCTTTCATTATTTTGGCCATAGCTTGCTGGATGAGCGGCTTGCAGCCAGGGAACCAGTTACCATATGCACTGAAAATAAAGAAAACATTGTATAACTAGCACATAAAATGAACCCTGTAAGAGCAAGACAAAACCATAACGATGTAAGTATGGTGAAGTATTAGTATGCCCCGCTTACATGTAAGTCAACATATTATATCATCCCTTCAGAGAGACTTGATAAATAATAGCAATAGTCTTAACAGGCATTCCAACAAGCAGTCGATAGGTTGAATATAACCTATCCTATCTTAAAAAGTAACGAAAAGATAGAAAGACAGAGAAAAGATTCTCGCACGCGGTGAAAGCCCCTAACATATATGAACCGACTGCGCCAGAAGAAGTTATGTTTTTTTGGAAGTATGAATGTATAATTTTTTGGCACGCTCTGCAGCGTGAACGGCTCGATGGATTTTAGCTTGAGTTTTTGTTAGATGCGTATTTACTTTGAGAGAATGACACTGCGTATATAAAAAATAAATGCCGAATTGTTTGAGATTTTTATTACTAAATTACACAGAAACATAGTCAGGTTTTTTAGTTTTTTGAATTAGCGGTCAAGCACACACAAATCAAATAGTTGCTGTTCAAGCTTACCTGTGTAAATTGTAAGCGAGATCAATCGCTATAAGCAATCCAGTAGGCGAAGGGTAAATGGACATGTTGTCCGTGGTGTAATCCAGGAACTTGGCACGAGCATATCGCTCGACGTCGTGAGAATCGTAGTCGCCCCAACGAAGTTGGATGTCGAGCCAGTACTTCTGTGTTGTTGTGTTGTCCATAGTGTCCCTGTTTGACAAAAGAAACACAATTTGTAGATATAAAAAAAAGTATTATATTTTTTTATGTTTAATTTGATAACTTGAACATGATTTTGAATTATTGATTTGATGGCCCAGTCCTAGCCCTTAACCTGTATCTAACACTTTTATCAAAGTATTATTTCTATTCAGCCTTATTTATAAAAAAATACTATTGTTCGTTAGATCTATGTTATGTTAAATATCTTTAGTTATTTTCTCTCAACGATTTTTTTATGCGAAAGAACGAGACGAAACATATCTTATTTAAATGGGTAAATATATTAAACGTTTGGCAAGTTCATGTTTTGTCTCGATCTTTTTGAGTTAAATATCAATAGGAGAGAAAGAGACATAATATGTTTTAGCTTATAGGGGTTGTCACTTGTAGTTACTAAAAATATAAACTTACTTGGTATCAGCAAGCAGCGACGGCCGAGACACATTCCACTTGTACGCAGAGAACAGTAAGATGTCGGCGCACGACGAGTTCATTTTGTATGACTTGCGCGGGTGAATGGTTTCTTTCTGTACTGTTTCGATCTCGAGCGCGTCTAGCTCTTGATCAAACACCTGATGAAAATAGTCAATAAAACTAAACAAACTTACAGTGGAGACCTATGTCTAGTACAGAGTTAGATTTATAATAAAAATAGATCTATCTATACACAATGGTGCTTGTTTTTCTTGTTTGTAAATATCAAAGTCAACATTCACTTTTGAGAAGAAGCAAAATTTTAAGTAGAATATCTTTATTGCATCGTGGAATGTAAAATGTAAAGTATTGTTTGTGAACAGATAATCAGATATCGCATATCCATTGCTTCTTGACTAATTTTAAATAGTGTGAAAGAGAAGGTAATGTGAACATTCTTATACAATCTATTTAATTGATTCTGGCGTTACTTTGAGAAAGTCAACGTTTAGAAGCACTTACCAAATTATTTTGAGTATTTTTTCGTGATTCCACTCACGCAAACTAGTTAGGTAAATGCTTTTAATATAATCATAAATTTTACTTACTTGACACAAGTCCATGACGATAGATTCGTGCACCTTCTGCCACAAGTGAGCCCTGAAGATTTGGATGAGAGATATCTTCAGTGTTGGGATCTTGCCGTGCATGAAAATTCCAGTCAGGTCCAGTTGTACCTAAGGAGAAGAACGATGTTAGGGAATAGGCATTATATTGTCATACATAAAATTACAATATGCTCTATTGCATCCATACTTTTATATCCATACTTAAATCTAGTCTTCCTGTCACGCTTTCATGGCCAAACTGCTGGACAAATTTTAATGAAATTTGGTATGAATATAGTTGAAGACCCAAGTACAAAAGAACCCAGAGGTTTGACGTGCTTTCTGAGTAGTATAGCCCTTATGCAAGATAGACCCGAGATTAAACATTTTAACGGAGCTTAAAATGCAAAATATCCCATTTTCGGCTTATTCTTCAGACATAGAATATTTGACAAACATACAACTAAATAAACTAACATGCATATATGCAAAAGTAAAACTTCTTTCCTACAACTATGTTTCTCTCTAAGGACATAAAATAGTATGTGGGAAAAACACATACCTGGAAACCGACGTACACATTAGCCCTGTTGATAGTTGGCGACCACCACAATGTGAATCGACGATTCGGGATTTGGTTCAAACCAGATCTCTGAGCGTTGGTCAATTTCTTGTACTTCATTGACTCTTCGAAGCCTGATGCCTTCTCCCTATACATTAAAAAAAACATTATTAGCTGTTTTCAATATAGTTTTCGGTTTTATTTCCTTCCATACTAATTTTATAAGTGCGAAAGTCTGCCTGTCTGTTACGCTTTCATGGCCACTGTGCATTTGTGTTAAATAAGTACAATTACAAAACTCTTTTTAGCACACAAGGAAACATTTGTCAAAAGAAAAAAAACATGTGCAAAAGGGAGCCTTATCACAACTTGTTCCAGTGAAACAAGATATAAACTGGAAATATAAGTACATTTTTTTTCTGACGTGATTTGTAGTCATTTCAAGATAAAATTTCATATGAATAACCAGTTCTTACCAGAAAAGACCTTCCCAGGTAGGGAAGTATGTGCCCTTGAAGAGGGTATGTTCTAGGATGCCTTCCACACCTCCCAATGCTTGAATCATGTCTGTACGGTAGTTGTTCAAGTTCCACAACTTGCCGTCGTGGCGCTGGTGTGTCCACCAGAACGGATTTTGTTTTAGAACCTACAAAAATAAAAGAAATGTACATATTTTCTTGTTTTGTCGAGTTAGGATGGCTATTGACTGCACTATATTAAATTTTGCTGAAAACTTGATCACATTCCTTACACACACAATTAAAACGATAAATAAACACAAAGTTTTTTATATTTTTAAAATAGTAATCGTCATTTTACACGCAAAAAATTCAATTGAGAACATAAGTTATATAAACTAATGGTATTTTTTATTTACCTGGTATTGCTTGAACTCTGTACGTATACGCCATCCCTTATCGTACGCGAGAGTGTGTCTGTCTTTTTGGAACAGAGTGTTGATTCTTGGAATGCCTCTGTCCCAAGAATCTTCTAAATCTTCTAGCGTCAGACGCCTAAAAACACACAATTTATACTAGAATCTGCATTACAATATAATACTCTTTATTGCACAACAAGATACACAAATACAAGCAATTACAATAAAAAATGGACATTATCACGGGACTTTATTTTCTGGTTTGACAAAAATTTATATCATCGACAAGAAAATAAGGAAATTAAGGTTGGCATTTGATCAGGGTGCGTATAATCGGCCGCTTGGCTGAGTACGTCACGCGATCGACGCGCGCACACAGTTTCGCGGCCCCAGAGCACACGGGCCTCTGGTTTCAGGACCCCTACGCTACTCATCACTTTAAATACCTCCTTTAAGTTTAGAAAAGTAGAAAAATGTATGTATATATCTGTAGATATACTTTTTTAGTTCCTAATAATACACTTTTTGACTAGTATGGTAACCTTGAATAATTTGAATATGTTTAAAATGATTATTTGTGTATTCCCTTATATTCGTTGCCAGCCTCAAAATTTGTATATGAACATTAAATCCCTTAATAATTACATTCATACTTTGACATGTAGTCATAATGAAAAATCGATTTATTTTGACACTAATAACTTTATTAGTGGATGTTCCTTGACGAAAGATAAGTATTATCTTTCAAACTTTTATAAGCGTAAGATTACTAAACTTGTAGCTTGTAACTTCTGGACAAGTTTACATTTTAAATAATTATCTAGTTATAAGACAAAACCTACTGAGTTGCCATCTCATGTAATGGTGATTCGAGAGACGCAATGGCAGTTTTAAACTGCAAACACTGGCAACAGGAAATTCTCAAGAATTAAGATTAGTACATAAAAAATTAGGAGGAATTCCTGACAAAGAACTCATTGTTGAGTTATTTTTAGAATCTTTAAATAAAGATATCTTATGTTTGACTGAGCATTGTATTAAATAGCGTGAGACGATGCTTAGCCTAAACAATTTTGATTTACAAGCTGTTTCAGGAGAAAGTCTGCTATCAGAGGAGGTTAAGCTATTTATATTAAGAATGGTTTATCCTATAAAGAGTGGCCAGACATTGCTAGACTTTCTGTTGAACGCTGTGCTGAGGTATCCTGCATCGAGCTTGAGGAATGTATAATTGTTTGTGTGTACAGTCCACTCAATAGTATTTTTAAAGACTTTTTAAATGTTGTTGATGGTGTCCTATCAATAGCATCAAAAAGTAATAAAGGATTAACAATTTGTGGTGACTTTAATATGGACATCTTCATATCCAATTTTTAAACCTTTTTAAATGTTTTTTTTTTAACCAACTCGATTTACCAATACATCTGCAAAATGTATTTATAATTTTTACTGTAGCCAAACACCATTAATTAAATTGGTTTTTAGTAAATTACCGTCTGCCCATTGCGGTCAATTGATAACTTTAAAGTAAAATATAATATCTTATTACTTGCAGACCTGTCACAAATCAAAAAAATCGTATTTTCAAAAACCGTTCTAAAATACCTTATGCTCAGTGTTTACATAATAAACTATTTGATGTCATCTCCGACGGCTTTTCAAAGAATTTCAAACAGAAAAAACTTAAATATAGTGATAAATTAAAATTCAATGAATGGCGAGTAAAATATTCAAAAAGATTATGCTCAATCAAATGCTGCGGCACTTTCAAGGCCTATGATCTCTTTCATAGCCAACAGTTTGGTTTTACTACCGGCAAATCAACAACCGATGCGGGAGTGGCTCTCATCACTCATATTTACACCCAGGGAGTAGTCTCAGGATACTATTGGAGTGTTCTGTGACCTTTCCAAGGCATTCGACTGTGTTGATCATGAGACACTTCTGCTCAATATTGCACATTATGGTTTTGACGCTAAAGAAATAAAGTTATTGACTTCATATTTAAGTGATAGGCGTCAGACTGGTGACATAAATAACGTTAAGTCAGGCGGTTCAATAGTAAAGATAGGCGTACCCCAAGGCTCGGTATCCTTTTTGATTTACGTTAATGACTTGATTTTCAACTATTTGATTTTCAAAATGGATCGCCATAGCGGAAGTGCCGATCAAGTGAATGATGCATTGTCCACAATATCAAATTGGTTCTCCGCCAACAACTTAATGCTAATGAGACCCAATGCATTAAATTTTCTTTACCAAATGTGAGACAGACTCAAGTGGATATAATGTTAAATGAAGTAAAGTTAGTTCTTGTAGATGACACCACCTTGCTAGAAATTAAAATTGATTCAAAATTGCAATAGGATCCGCACATTTAAACTCTTTTTTAAAAAACTTAGCTCTGCGGTATACACTGGTCAGGAAAATCAGACAAAGAACAAATGTGGCAACTGCTAAGCTAGTCTGTACCGTTAAGCTGTCCCGGTAGCCTTTTGGTGATCGTTAAAGGAACCACATCAAAGGCCGATTGGCGATTCCGAAAAACTCTTACACCATGTTCTAAAAGGTCGATTGACTATGTAGCCCACTCCGTATAATGATTATGAACTGACCTGTTTTGTGCGTTAGCCTCCTGCCTTTTAAGGGCGTACTCGGCCCATACTCGCTGCGAATCTACAAATTCTGCTTCCCAAGGTTGGATGTAGCGGTACAAGTTGGGAATCAACTGATCTTCATCGTGAGACATGCCGGAGCGGAAGTGGGTGATGCCCACGTCCGTTTGTTTCGACCAGCGAAGATCAGACTGTGGGAAAAAGTCAGTTAAATAGATAGAGCCTATGAATGACTGCAACACTAGAAGTAATAAGTAAATAAGTATTACAGCCTGTCCACGAAACAATTCGCCGCGATGCCACCGGCAACTAAAAGAAATGCTCTAAAGCCACGGGAACTAGTGACTGGCGAGGCGAAATGAGGAGTGATAACGATTAACGCACTGAAACAAATGCATTTGTATGTATTTCTTTTAGTCGCCGGTGGCATCGCGGCGAATTTCGTCGTGGCGAATTGCTTCGTGGCCAGACTGTTAGGGCGCGTATCCAGAATTTAAGATTATGTTTTAATTCTATTTAAGATTAAATTATAGCAAAATAAACTAAAGGGTCTTTCAAATAGGCAGGGTCGATGTTAACAGTTTGTAGCTGCCATGTTGTTTTTGTGACATCAGTCAAATCTGTTGTTTATTCAGTCATTGATGCCAATCACCGTGGCCAGTTACACGATTGAGCAACACGTCCAAATGATAAAACAAAAAATGAGTGTTCGTTAGTGCAAACGTTGCGCGCATTGCGTCCATTTTACGGCAGACGCGGGGTGGCCCTTCAAAGTCGACTCTCCAATCCAACGTTTGGTGGCCACCTTCGAGACGACCGGTTCAGTAAACAACCAACCAACACCCTCAAGTCAAAGGAACGCCAGATCAGCCGAAAACATCGCCGCTGTCCGTGAAAGTGTGAAAGAGACTCCGAGGCACAATGCGTCCACAAAAAGTGACGGCGGCATCATCGGTTCGTTTTTCTTTGAAAACGACGATGGCGAAGCCATCACCGTCAACGGCGAGCGCTACAGGTCAATAATAAACAATTTCTTTTGGCCGGAATTGAACGATATGGACGTAGACGACATGTGGTTCCAGCAAGACAGCTACGTACCACACAGCGAACGACACGATGGACATTCTGCATGAACAGTTTGAGGGAAGGAATTTCTCTCGCAGGGGTGACGAGAATTGGCCACCAAGATCTTGCGATTTAAACCCGTTAGACTTTTTAGTGGGGTTTCCTGAAGTCACAAGTCTATGCCAATAAACCGCAATCGACTGATGCCCTAAAATTTAACATAACGCAGGCCATCGCTCAGATTCAGCCGGATTTATGTAGCAGAGTCATAGAAAATTGGACTTCTCGGATCCGTGCCACTGTTTAAAACCGCGGCGGACATTTAAATGATGATATTCCATAAATAATGGAATAAAAAAAAAATACGTTAATATCTCACACAGACCTTGTTTTATTCAATTTCAACATCGGCCCGTCCTTGTTGAAAGACCCTTTAGTTCAATGAATAGGTAATATTCGATGACAAACAACAAACTACACTAATGAGTCAATTTCATTGTTTTATGTTAGTAAAGAAAATGGCGGGACATTTTCTTTCGCATTGATTTCTTTCACTTACTGTTTACATTTATTTACTTAACCAACTTACCTGTGGAATCAAAACATGTCCCATAGACAACATGCCGAGCCCGCCCAACTCTTTTGGCGTGTAGAACACGACCGGCGGGAAACGCGAAGGCATTTTGGAGTTCAAACCAATCTTGATACGAGTCTGGATCTTGTTCTCACACTTGACTAACAAGTCTAGGAGCTCTTGCGTGTTCACTACAGCTTCGCGGAAGTATGTCATTAGACCTAAAAAAAATATGCCATTATAAACAAAACCGGCCAAGTGAAAGTTGATCTCGCGAGAGGGGTTCCGTATCATATTTGTGAATATCGAAGAAAACAGCAATAAATTCCGTTTGTTGAATGTTAGCCCCACTTAAATATTTGTTTTGTTCTGTTTATAGTATTTGTTGTTACAGTTAAACACCATCTTTAAAAATTTCAACTGTATCATGGGACAAAAGTACAGCCTGATGACAAGACAGAATAATAAAAAAAAATAGTAATAGGGTCCCGTTTTTACCCTTTGGGTCTCTGTATTCAATAAGTACTTACGAGAACAGGCTAGTTTACAAAATTTTTAAATGTAGTAGTTATTATTATACCGTTACGTTGTGTAGTATATTCAAAAAATGTTGTATTTTTTGCAATACTTCAATCTTACATTATGTATTTAAAAACACATTCTGAATATCGTGCGAAAACGCCGTCATGGCGATTCGAATGACGTCATAACTTGTTGTCGCTGTACACTCTCGCCGAGCCATACAGAAATAAGGTTAAGTTGTTATGTCGTTTGTAGGCCAGTTAACCTTCTTGAGTCTCAACTTTATATGGACGAGAGGTTTAACTAGCCCACATTCAGACGAGAGTGTACAGCCGCCATGAAACAAACATTAAGTCATTAAGAAACATGTGTCAATGTCAGAATAAATGGTCATATTTGTTTACCTGATTTGACAGTTTTCTATGGAAAGTGACTATTGTAAAACGTAGACAACAACAACAATGATGTTTTATATGATATGGCGTAATCGCTTCTGATTGGTGTTCAGTGTCTCGTGACAAAAATGGCTATTTTCCTACATTTTACAAAAATAGCTTATTAGTTAATAGTTTATTTTTTTCAAACCTACATATCTAATTTAATGTAATCATTAAAAGTGTCAACTCTCTGATTATTTATATGGTATGGTACTTTTTAAAAAATATGCTTTTTGTCTAAAGCAAAATTAGGGAAACCCGCCCAAGAAAAACCTATTTACGACACTCATGTGCATTTCCGGCAGTGAATGTGTTAATCCACTACCTGCATTTAACTTGAGTAAAACTGATCCCAAAACAACTTACCAATAAGAGCTGTGTTCCATTTATTAACGATCTTAGTGAAGGTAGTGGAGCCAGAAGCCATCAGTATCTGTCGCACTCTGTTGTGGAAACGAGCGAGCGATTCGTCGTCAACCCGGAGGTAGCATTGCGCTGTCCTTTCCTTGGTCACCTCATTCTGAAGATTCCATACTCCGTCACGATGTGACAGCTCCTCGTTTTGACTACGGCACTGTCAAAGAAATGCAATATAAGATGAACAATGCATTCTTTGATGGAAAGCAATGAAATGAAGATTCTACAAGACTAATTATGGAGTAAGCTAGAAACGGAAAGTAATTCACTGTTATTCTGTTATATACAACCTACTAATCACAGAAGAGATTTTTTCAGATCATTTGTATTTGCTCTAGAAAAACAGCCTGAAAAAATATATTTTATACATTAACCACTTACTTTAGGTAGAATCCTACATTCAAAACCGGCCATGTTGAATAGTAGATTTGGATTGTCCTTGGAGTAAACTGACACGAAACTGTTCTCCCACTGTATGGTGGTCACTGAGCGTGGCAGACGATTCTTGATGTCCCAGAATACTGCGCGTCCACTGTTAAAAAATAATAAAAATTGTAGTTACACTCAGTATTTCACTCTATCTCAAAGAGAAACAGAATTATGAAGTTCTGTATAGAAATACGTGACACGACGATAATATCGCAAGAGTGGAGACGGCGGCCGTAATTTCACCGTAGCTCGAGATTCCCATTAAGTATATCGTTTCCTCATGACAGAGGGTCGTTTTACAGCTGGAGATTGCTTTGTCGTTTTTCGCAATCGATGTCGATCTCAGGCAAGTTGCATCCTTCACCAGCGTCATCCAGAATTTTCTTTTATTTGGTCTGCCATCTATTTGGTGATTAATCCTCTCACTTTTTTCTGTGATCTTTCCAAGGCATTCGACTGTGTTGATCATGAGACACTTCTGCTCAAGCTTGCACATTATGGTTTTGACGCTAAAGCAATAAAGTTATTGAATTCATATTTAAATGATAGGCGTCAGACTGTTGACATAAATAACGTTAAGTCAGGCGGTTCAACGGTAAAGATAGGCGTACCCCAAGGCTCGATACTAGGACCCTTACTCTTTTTGATTTACGTCAATGACTTGCCTTACGCGGTTGAAAAAAAGGCTGGCATAGTTTTGTTTGCAGACGATACGTCTTTGATTTTCAAAATGGATCGCCATAGCGGAAATGTCGACCATGTGAATGATGCACTGTCTACAATATCAAATTGGTTCTCCGCCAACAACTTAATGCTGAATGCTAATAAGACCCAATGCATAAAATTTTCTTTACCAAATGTGAGACAGACGCAAGTGGACGTAATGTTAAATGGAGGAAAGTTAGTTCTTGTAGATGACACCACCTTTCTAGGAATCAAAATTGATTCAAAATTGCAATGGGGTTCACACGTTTCAGCTCTCTCCAAAAAACTTAGCTCTGCGGCATATGCTGTCAGAAAAATTAGACAAATAACAGATGTGGCAACTGCTAAGCTAGTCTACTTTAGTTACTTTCATAGCTTAATGTCTTATGGATTACTGCTTTGGGGAAGGGCAAGTGACATACAGACAATATTTATCTTACAAAAGCGAGCAGTTCGTGCCATCTATGGTTTAGCCCCAAGGGAATCTCTTAGGGAGTTGTTTAAAGAAATAAATATATTAACAGTAGCTTCTCAATATATATTTGAAGTTATCATGTATACGAGGAAAAATATTACTACTTTTAGAAAGAACTCGGATATAACTGATAGACCCTTGCGCAATAAAGATAAATCATTTTTACCTTCTTATAGACTGTGTAGGGTTAAAGACTCTTTTGTGGGGAACTGTATACGTTTCTACAATAAGCTTCCTGAATCGATCACTAGTTTGCCTAATGGACAATTTAAAGCCCATATTAAAGATCTACTTTGTAAAAAGGCTTATTATAGTACTGTTGATTTTCTTAATGACAGGAATGTTGAACTTAAGCTTGGTGCAGAGTCCTCGGCAAATTGACATATCATTATATTATGTTCTGACATTTCTGTTCTTTTGACATTTTTTTAAATTATTATTAATTTTTTATTCAATTTTTATTTAATTTAAATAATCTGAAATAACCATTGTGCTAAATGTTGACAAACATGTGAATTCGTTCATTTAACTAGGTAATTAAGGAAAGTTTTTTCTTATTTGTAAATTGACGTTTTGAAGAAAATGCTGCAGTGGAGTTTGTGGCGCCGCTTCTTCTCCACTTGCGCTTTGGAAGTGGTGGTAAACTTAATATAAGTAAATTGACGTCAATAAGTGATATTTATATCCTATATTGAAAATAAACAATTTCATTTCATTTCACTCTCTTACCGGCTAATTTTACTTCCTATTACGTATGCTCGCCATTCAGACGTCCTTATGAGATATAATCAGAAATTAGGTGATCCCTTAGAGTACAAGTCATTGACATAGCTCAGCGGTTTAGTAGGCGGTGTACATAGTGCGGAATACCGATGGCCGATCGAACAGGTCCTCGGATGGCGACCACGTACCGGATATGTGCAGTTTTGTACACCCGCTGACCAGAAGTTTAGATGAAAAATCGTAATTTTTCAAGAAGAGGGTCGCAGACAAACACTTAATGCAGGTCGTTTTCAACCAGTCATTCTGGAAATCCTTGGGGGAAGCTTATGTCCAGCAGTGGGCCAACTACGGCAGAAACGATGATGAATAACTCAAGACTAAAGATATTGTATACTCACAGATTGACGTCGTGTTTCATGAGCCGCATGCGAGCGTCTCTCGGCCAACACTTCTTGTTGTTGTAGCCGACTATGTTCTCGTTGTTCGGGTCTGGGTGTTCTGTCAGGTACCGTTGGATGAGGTCCCGAGCTTCTTCCGCTGTGAATCTGAGAAAAAGAAGTAGGATTAAGTTTCATTAGAAGCATATAGCAAAAAATTCTATACAATTGTATTTTGCAAGTTTTAAATAAATTAGATACTTAGTACAATACGCGCCAACTAACTTTACATCTCTGAAGTTAGCCGACAGTCATATTCGCGCAGGTACAGATTTGCTAGGAAACGCTATCTTGTTGCAAGGCTCATTACTAGCAAATCTAGTACAAGCCGGTATGAACGAAATTCTTGCTAACTCAAACACATTCCATTCGTATCGAGTGGGTTACATGGTCAATCGACACTGTGCACCCTGGAACCCGTCACTGGAAGTTAAATTACCTGAAATAAATATGTATCCTGTCGACATATCGGCAATACAGCCTGATGGGATGCGCGGTTTCAGTATTCCGATCCTGGTATGAAAGGAAGTCGTTTGGCAACTGAGGCGGACCCGCCATTTCGCTGGCACGCTGTAGACCCAACACTAGCAAATCTAGCACCAGCCCGTAGTATTGCACGATGAACGAAGCGAATTGTAGACCGCGGATGATGCCGTATGAGTTCGTGTGGTTCATGTCCTGTTTTTAAATTAAATGAAAACTTAAAAAAAAACTAGAAATTGACATTATTTTTTATATTAAGTATTTATATTAAATATGGAGATGGATGACTTCCATTTTTCAGAACATAATTTTACGCAACTGTATTGAATAGACCAAAAGACAACATTACTATATAAATATGTGGACAATTTTGCCATTGGATTAGGTTGGTGAAGTAAACACATTAAAGCACCATTCAAACTGACGCGCCAAAGTTAACTGGTTTGCTGAAGACAACTCTACGTATTTTTATTTCTGCGAGCGTCCCGCGCGGTATTCGCGTCAGTTTGTATGGTGCTTTAATATTGACGCTAACCCATCCCAAAGGTTAAAAAATGACAGGCATCTCTGTTGCAAATTTATGTTCATTGTATACTCGTTTTTGTCCTATACATATATATTATTTAAAGAAAAAAAACTTATTTAGTAGGTAACAACAATAAATTACTAACCTTGTAATTAATAACGACGTTGTTCTTAGCCGTCATGTAATCAGCGATGTTGTGATCGACGATCAACCGAAGCAATCTGTTGAGCAACGTCAAGTCTATCTTCTCGTATAGTTTCTCGAAGCGCGATTCTAGCAGCACGTTGCATTCGCCCTCGCCGACTTCCCACACGTCTTGCAGGTTGTTTATACCTGTGATTGTATTGTGAGAAATGTATTTGCTGATGAAAGGCAATAAAACATATTAAATTAAACTATTTTAATATGGTTTACAAGTATGTACCAAACCATATCATTTGTGGCTTAGCTTAGGCTATGCCATTTATTTGGATGCCCAATGTGGCATTACTTATTTATTTTATGACTAGCTGACCCGGCGAACTTCGTTCCGCCTAACAGTCGTTTCTTTAATTTTTTAGTTTTTCTTTTTTGTTTTTAAGTGGTGGCATGCGCGTGAGCTGCGCGCGGTACTGGACAGTACTTGGACATTGCAACATTACTTTATTTTTCTAAAATAAAATTTTTTTCTAAAATAAACGTAGCCTAAGTTACTCCTTATTACATCAGCTACCTGCCAATAAAAGTCCCGTCAAAATCGGTCCAGCTATTTCAGAGATTAGCCGGAACAACCAGACAGACAGACAAAAATTGTAAAAAATGTTATTTTGGTGCATGTACCGTATATATATTCAAATGCATGTAGTAAAAAACGGTTATTTCAATATTACAAGCAGACACTCCAATTTTATTTATATGTATAGATCAAAACCGTATTAAAATAAGGCCCAATACCAAGACAACTAGCCAAATGTTCATGTTTTTCTATTCACTAGAACTTTGACCTGAAGTTAAAACAAAAAAAAACAAAAAGTTAGTTTCTAAGCATTAAAATATGTTTATTTCGGTTTGTTCGGTTCGTAAAGAAGGTGCAGGCATTCTTACAATTTATTCGGGCACTTAGTAGGAATAATCGCCTGTTACTGTCAGCAGCTGATTTCAGATGTTTTTACTGATCAATGTCAATCGTCAGTTTTGTAATTTAGTTGCTGACTTAAATTATTTCCACTCAAGCCTTTAAAGCAGTATAACAGCAGTCACTAAATAGATTTTTATTCGGCCGTTTAATTTTTCCCGTAAAAAAGTATTGGAAAACTGACAAAAATTTTCGACCTTCTATACAATACAAGTAATCAGCAGAC
This sequence comes from Euzophera pinguis, assembly GCA_947363495.1. Classification (NCBI taxonomy): domain Eukaryota; kingdom Metazoa; phylum Arthropoda; class Insecta; order Lepidoptera; family Pyralidae; genus Euzophera; species Euzophera pinguis. The sequence goes on from OX376164.1 coordinate 5,410,420, forward strand.
TAGATTTTCTTTTGATTCAATTTCACGGTCCAAACACACTGTAAAATTTGGTCAAAAGTTGAAATTTTTTCTGTTATCTCCAATTTTTTTTTTTTCATTTTGACATCCCCCATTCGTAAGTTTTACCACTTTTTACATACTTTCTCTGTTTATTAATTACTCTGTATACCGAGTTAGAGTATCGAAACCACATACGAATATACGTTCTTTTCTCGAATGATAAGCACGCATGTATGTTCGATAGTTGGCGCGCGGTTCGCTGCCAAACGCAAGGTCAACGGCTCAAAATCAACCGCTTCGTATTGGGCCTTAATTAAATGTATTATTATTGCGAAAACATAAGACATCAATGCAATAAAAAATGTTTACAACAAATTCTTACAAATCGAAACGTATAAAACAAAGTTGGGTTAATTACAACATTTATAATTGAAGAAGTAACTTTAAAAAATATATTATTTTATAAAAAAATCACTTTTGCAATTATTTTATTTATTTAGCACTTTTTTGTATACAGTTCAATGAAACAAATATACAAAGGTAGGCAGGCTAATTGCATAAGCAATCTCTTTCAGGCAACCTAATTTATTTATTGATTTAACACTTCTTTGCACACAGAACAATAAAACATAAGTGAGTCACATAAAACATAAACACAGTTTGTATACAAAAGGCGGCCTTATCGCATTAGCAATCTCTTCCAGTCAACCTTAAGGTAGTTTGAAATATAAAAGAAAGGAGAGATACAGATATGGTGCATAAAGAATAGAACCATGCTAGGCAGAAAAATAGAAATACACGATAAACTTAAAATAAATACTTAGATACATAAAAAAAATAGGTATATATACAAATACAATACATAAACTATAAAAAATACAAAAGAGAAAACTGAAGCAAGATGTACTGAAAAATAACGAAGCTACAGTGAGGAAAGAAAGTAAGACTTTACTTGCGACTTAAACTGGTCAGAGATTGAGCCGTTCAAATAGGCAGGGGTAGGGAATAGAGAAGAAACATGAAGTCATCGGCAACAGACACACTTAGTTTTTTTTTATACATAACAGTAAATTGTGCAATATCACATAAAATTTGTAAAGATAGTTTAAATAAATAAAAAATTACTAACTTATGAATAGAACAATCCAGAGACCTTTTTTACCAGTTTTGACTACATCACACCCGGTAAATCTAAACAGTTTCTTCAAAATCTTCTGTCGGCGAAATATGCAATTAACCAAAGTGAGGTTTGCAACAAGGGGATGGTATTCACATACATATCTCCTTTGCCACAACACACACTATGGGCAATCGCGTTTCAATCTTCTCATAAAACATGCACAGGTTGAATGTTTTAAATCTTCTTATAAATTTTGCACAGTAATTTCTTGAAAAAATATGAGATAGAAATTATCTTTTCGACAAAGAATATCACCAAAAACGACAAGACTAAAAAAAAGCATTATGCCATACCGAAACTATTAAAGTAAGTTATTCAACAGAGCACATTTTCTGCTTGATTTTTATTAAAGAAAACTTCACAATTCACATTCGATCAAAACTTCTATATCCACATACAATTTGTACAAAAAATTAAAGAATTATACACTTTTTCTCAATATACACACAATACACTAGTTTTGTCTGAAAATTTCTATATTTTGTATGAGAAACTATAAATAAGTAATAACTTACCCTGGCACCATTTGTACACAAGTAGAGGCGAAGGCTCAGTATCTGCTGGTTTGACCCACGGCGGCAGCAAGCGACGTTTGTCAGCCTCGTACCACAAGTACTGGTCTAAGTAGGCATCCGTTATCTTCTCTAGTGGTTCTACGTCGTACACTGGCACCAGATGGGAGTAGAGATCCATGAACTCTATACCGACCTGTGTGAAAGTGAATTTAATTGTTTTAATGAGGATTTCCAGATACGTGTGGTAGATGTTAGCTTGAATTATGTCATACATTTATTTAATTTCGGTGTACTAACAGTTCAACTACATAGAAAAATATCAGTAACTGAACACAAACATATTTCTACATCTCTAAAGTTTGAGTTGTCTTGTGATCCATCTGTTCAAGTCTAGAACCTTTAACATACATTTATCATTAGTTATGTAGAAGGAAATAGTGACGGTTCTTAGCACATTGCCTAACTATAACATCAAATTGAGGGGAAGATGAAACTCAAGACATTATAGTTTAGGAGACAATGGATGAGAAATTTGTTAAAACAAAATATTTTCAAAACATACCTCTCTAAATGTTCTCTGCGTTAGCAAATGACGCTTGATTCTTGACAGGGCCTCATGAGGATTATCATACGCCTGTTCGATCAACCCCAGTTCTTCCCTCTGGCTTTGATTCAGCCTGGACTTCACACTGTAAGCTTCCTTCAGCCTTTCCAGGGCCAAAATGAGTAGCTTTGTGTCGTGTTTGTATGATAGCGGCGGGAATGGGATTGGCGCGAAACGACGCGATTCCAGCCAGTGGACAGTTGTTGTGTAAATAGCAACGGCTTCCTCTGGAGATATGTATGGTCCATCCTGTGAAACGAGAAAACTATTTAATGGGAGTCATTAAGTAACTTCTCTTTGAATGTAGTATTACTAGATTTTTTTGCGTAGGTAGCGTAGGTTATGTGCAAAATCTACACGAAAACTTCAGAGTCGGCAACGCGCTCATGACATTTCCGGTGTTGCAGGCGTTCATAGACTACGGTAACAACTTACCACCTGGTGGGCCGTACGCCTGTTTGCCTACTTAGTTAATTAAAAGAAAAGAAAACTGGCTGTAATTTAAAATCCTGTTTGCAATGCCATTAATGCATTATATGTAAATCAGACACAATACGAGTTAAAAAACCTGCACACCATTAATTTCATATCAATCATTATTATTCTAACTAAATGTAATGTGTATGTCAACTATATAACTGTGTTTACCAAATGTAAATAACTAATTTTCTTCAAATGACAACAATATTGAACTTTCTCTCTAAAGAATTATCTTTACCTAGATTTAAATTGTTACCTTGAGGTAGTTATGTTGCCTCTCCTGCTCAGCCTTCAAGTACAGTCTAGTCAGCCGACCCAAGTTCTTCTTGCAGACAGTTTTGTCGACAGTGGCGCCGCGACGGATTCTCTCGCGGTTGTAATGCGCGGTGTTTGTCCACCAGTCGGCCTTCATCTTCACGTAGCGGAGAATCATGTTCTCGATCGGAGTTGGTAGACCGGGCACCTTTTAGTGCCAAGAGAAATCATATCAGTATAAGAATAAGATTTAAATATATTTAAAAAAAAAACACAAAGTCAAGATACAATGAACAATAGTTAACACAGTAGGTACACAACGTTTTCCGATATTACGTGAAACAGTTTACAGTTTAATTACATAATTTATATATGAGTCAGACAGTCATTTTTTCAGAATTTAGCTAGAGAAGAAGCTCTTTCTACTTAACTTTTTGACAGAAACTAGCAAATGACAAAAGATTTGAGGAGTGTATCAAGAAGATATCAGAAAATCGTTCAATGACGAATGTCTTCGAATTCATAGTGTTCGAAAGCAAAGTATTTGCAAAGGTTAATAAAAACTAGCTTTATTTTAAGGAAGTGTATTTCAAGGAAACAATAGTTCATTTCTTTGCTGTAGGGGTGATAACTATATATATAATAGTTTATTCGCTTGCTGTTAGTGCTGAAAAATTTGTTTTTTTTTAGAAAAACCACTCACCTTCCATGGTATATTGGCCTTCCAGCAACGCCAAGCTTCCGACAGATGCTGCAGAATAGTCCTAGCCTTGTTCTGCTTGATTCCTTCCGGCATCATGTCCACAATATCGTGCATTACTGACGCTCGCAGCTCCAAGTCGAAGTGAGATTCGACACGCTGCTTCGTCACCGTTTTGGCTACCCCTAGGGTTTAACAGAGCATAATAATATTGTCGCCATATGTTTGGTACTTCTTTTACAGATTTTCATGAATAAATCAATACATTAATTATGCAGCAAAGGAGCATGTAACGCAGACTTCTTGCATCCATACTAATATTATAAATGCGAAAATCTGTCTGTCTGTTACGCTATTATACATCAAAATAGTTGACTCAAATCGGAAGCGTCTATCTATAGAACATATCTTAAAATGAAAAGCGTCTATTCCTAAATAAATACTATAAAAGAATTTTTGCAAAGCAAACCGAAATAAAAAAGATATTTCTGTTTAACTTTTCGAGATATTTGAGGTATAGCCCGACCAGGAAAATAAAAACCCTGCATTGGCGTCGCTACTGATCGCCTTTAGGTGGCAACATGTTGTATGAGTCATGTCAATGACAAAATTGACAATATCATTTAATGAAATAGAAATCAATCCTTCTTTCATTTGCATCAGAGATAATATCCTTTCTCTCATTACTATATATTATTTTTGCCATTTTGATATATATATGTTTATTTTATTATATATTTAAAATACATAACATCCACTCCTCTCTTTTTGGCAGATGACGAAATGTTACTTAAATACCTAGTTGCCAGTAGAAGAAATTAGTTCTAATATTTTTCCGCAATATGGCCAAGGCTGCTATTTTCCTGGTCGGACTAAATGAGAAAGTATTTGTGAGGCTACGCGGGGCGGAAGGCAGACGTGCGGGGTGCTTGGTATCGGTCGTGGCTCCAACCATAATGATTAGCAGTACTACGTTATTTACAAATTATCAAGTACTTGTCAATAGATGTCACTAGTACGTCGAAGTTCCAATCTTAAAAACATGGCGATATTTCATAAATTATGAACGTTTTAAATATTAGGTATAACTTTTAGAGTCGTAAATATATCTTATTTAACAGAAACCAATTATTTAATGATAAATTTGTAAAAAAGCCGTGCAAAGTCGTGATGCACTTAGGAGCTCGCGATCTGTTTCTCGGAACGCTTTTTTTTTTAGTGACAAGCTCCGCCCACTTTTGAGAACGGCGACGCGCCAATGATCACATCACTGCTCCATTTCAAACCGCATCTCTTAGTAAATGCTCCGTGGGTATAACATATCAAGGTTATTTTGAAATATTTTAAGTTATTTTTCATAGCACATGCATAATAAAAATTAATTGCTTACCAGAAGTAAATTATTATTGTCTACATGCTTAAAAATCGCATTTTAATTAAAATGAATCTCATTGCTCAACTTACCCTTGGAGTGACGTCCTTCGAACTGTCTTGAGAGCAGGTTGCCAAGCCAGCGCTCCAACAACGGAGTGATGCCGCGCATAAAGAACAACCACACTCGCCAACCAGGAGCCCAGAAACCACAGCCTGGGCCTTTTGATACTGGTCCCTTTTGAATAAAAATTAGAAATAAGTAATAGAATATATCACAATAATGTTTATAATTGTATAAAAAGTCTCGCTCTGCAAAATCATTCTATTTTAATAGTGGATATTGAACAACATGATATAATCTTTTTTACAAAAACTTTATTTACTAGGCCCAAATTATAGACACGATAATGCAATGAGATGGGCTGAGTTAGGCAAACATCAGGCCAGGGTGGCAGGGTAAATTAACCTTGCAGCCCAAAAGACTACAGATGATTACACTATCACTGACAGTAAGGCAGTAGTTTTGAAGCAATAATGATACCAATAAATTTTAATATAACAATGCATATTCGATTGTGTGTTGTCTGCAGTAATGTGTAAATTAAATAATTATGTAAAAACGAAAACTGTAAAATAAACCATTACAGTGGCGGGATATTATGAGACAAGGATTGCAAGGCATATAGTAGATTTAGCATTGAGCCCGCCAATTATAAGTGTTCTTTTATAAAGATTTATAAATAAATAATTTAACGTTGCAAAACTAATCCACAATCAAGCAAGAAGCTTGAAGACATTTAACTTTTATGATTAATAACTCACCGTGTTAAACCTGTAGTAGATGAGATGCTTCAAATCTTTGCACATTCTGATCTGCCTCATCAGCTTGTACTTATAACGGTACATGCCGGTCAGTTGGCCGACGTGAGCGAAAATGTACTGCAGACCGTCGGCCAGTTGGAACGAGTCTACGTTGTTCAGACGGTATTGTACGTGCGAATCGACGATCAGCTTGGTGAGGCGAAGGATCTCGCGGCACAAGTGGAATGCTGTATACAAAATATGTAAATAAATCTCTAAATATACAAATAATCTTATTAAATTATATACCAAATGGAATAGAAATGATCTTCTTTATTCGTTTTTTCGGTTGTGTTCTCAGTGGTTTGCTTTAGAGCCCAGTGTCCTCTTTCTTGTTTTACGTCTCCACTTTGCCTGTCTTCAGCAATGGAAGCAAAAGTAAAATGGAAGGGAAATTAATGATACAACAAAGATATTTACACTTTGTCTCTGAAAACGACGTCACTTCGTTTGTTTATCAAAATCATTCCAGCCATAATCTACAGTATGGCCCTTGTGTCCCTATATTTAAATTTTCCAAGAGCAATCAGTTGATGCAGCAGCAGTCGCAGAGTTAATAAAACCCAAGATCTAGTGATTTAGTTTACGTAAGATGGAACAAAGAATGAGAAAGCCCAATAAGTTTTTACAAGTTTTAGTAATGAATAGATGGTGCTATCAATATTAAAGTTGCAATTATGTTGACATTAAAGCACTTAAAAAATATTTAGCATCTTTTCTCACCATTTCCGAATCGAGATTTCTTTCTCTCTTTTGTTGTGAGAGTCTTCACTGGCTTCAAGTTGAAGTTGTAATCCAGATGAAGGTAATTCAAGTTCTTTCGATGGATGAGCAGGTTCAACATGTTGTATCCTTGCCGGCACACTTGAAGACCAGCTTCCACCCAGTCCAGGGTTGTGGTTTGGAAGAACTTTGTAGATTTGAATGAGCGGAAGAGGTACCTATAAAAAACGAAGAGTAAAATTTTTTTTAAGTTAAAATAAGGTATAAATCTTCAAAGCAAACCATAAAAAAAACATGTCAAGAGGCTGAGAGGCGTTTCCGCATAACTCTGTCATCAGGGTGTACATGGTCGATTGACAATGTAACCTACACGAAATGATGATGACTTCAAATGTAATGTGACAGTTTAATTTGTTTTCTAGGCTTGTTTAGAAACTTTTGGGGAAAATTGATAGAAAGCACACCAAGGGTTTTATTCCTGCCAGATAGATAGATAGTGTGAGGAGGTTTTCTGTGGGCAGCTATATACAACAGTTCATAGTTCTGAAGACCTCAATGATCAATGTGGAATACTGAATTTGCTAAAGATAAATTACCTTTTCTTTTGTGGTTTAGGAGGTCTGTGTTTCAGTGCATTCAGTACGTAATACTTCAACAGTTTCTGGTATGAAACCCTCACTTTGACAGGCTGACCTGGAGGGCAGTGTTCCTTGTACCAAGTCTTCACCAAGGGCACATCGATAGCGCGTCTGGTACGGCCTATGAATAACAATAAATTTATTGTAGGTACCACACAAAACCAGTTTTAATTTAAAACTTTTGCCTTCAATCGATTAGTAAATTATGAAATATTCAGAACAGATTATAAATAAAAAAATTAAACATTGGAAAATAAATTTGTTATATAGAATATTAATTTATATAAAACAACATACAAATACAACAATGAATATGTTAATATGATTCAATGATTAAATACAAACCAGATCTTGTGTTGAAAGGCCTTGGAGCCCACAACAAAGAGATTCCATTTGCCGTGTTATCAGTATAGAGTGCAGTCTCCTGAAGGAATGGAGATATTTCCTCTGGAAGCACGAATTCATCCTCCTCGGGCACTGGGTCTAGTGATTTCACTGAGTGTCTGTGAGATATAGGGTTAATCAGAGGATCAAAGTAGAAAGCGGGAAGGTCAGGATCTTCTGTCTTGATGTACACAACATTGGGTGTGTGGTACCTGTGGAAAACCAGAAACTGATATACTAAATTTAATGAATAAATTCTATATAAAAGATTTATGAAAAGCAAAGTACCTAAGAATAAATATTAATTTATGGTATAAGGATAGTAAAACAAATCCACTCATTAGTAGAATATTAACTTACCATGACAACTGGACAAAGTGTGGCAAATTATTGTACAGGTAGGGAAAAGCAATCCTGTACTCAGTTCTGATTGGCTGACGAATAATAATCTTATTAATGTCATTGAATTCATTCCAATCTTCATCACCAGCCGAATTATCTTTCACTAATGGCTCAAACTTAGGCCCACCAGGGATAGCCATATTTAAAGCTTTGGCAGTAAAGAAACTCTTGGAATCAAAAAGATAAAAATAATTATCATCAACCAAATCGGTTAGCAGCTGGTTGGCAAGGCGATATAGTGTCGCCATCTGTGGTAGTGTCAAATTCCAACGCCTGTAGGTTGAACCATTCACATGTTTAGTATTCAGCAATGGTTTGTGATCATAAAACCAAGAAGCTACTGCTCCATCTTCTTCAGAGTCCAACTCTATTTGAATAGGCTCTAGTGGTTCGACATCTAAGATATTGTCAGCATAGTCCAACGGAGGCTCCTCATCATCAAATGGAGGAAATCTCATACGTTTGAAGTGTCTACGATCTCGCTTCTCTCTCCTCATCATAATCCACATAGTGCCCCATTGAGCTATGTATACAGGTTCAATGACCCATGGAATCTCATTCACGAATGTAATTGCTCCAGTGATGTGATACAGAACTTTGACATCTCTGATTTGTTCCCATGGCATTGGCATGTTCTCAAGCAGCTTCATAACAGCATGTGGCATGTACTTTAAAGCTCCAAGGTATACACGTTTGTCATGACGGTATTTGCGACTCGTCATATCACCATGGTCTCTGATGATCTTCCTGATGTGTTCTGGAGGCATGTCTTCTTTTTGGGCATCCACAAAGCCAAACTTGCGTTTTTCCGAGAAGCGTTTTGACTGTAGCTGCAGCCATTTTTGAGCTAGAAGCAAATTTTATTTTATTTTATTTAAAGTAATAAAAAATAAACAAACAAGTTTATTTTTAGTTTGAGACAAAAAATTGGCTGACTTAGATTTTAATATCATAGGAACTGACTTTCTATAAACTTTGAATAATGAATTATGTGAAAGAATCTAGTTTTTTATCTCACATTTTTTTTTATATTAACGGTATTAACTGCAACTACTCTACTGTCTACTGCATCAAATAAAAATCCTGTGATACATTATTGTAATAAAAATAATGTGTTATGAATTTTGTTATTTTAAGTCTGGAATAGCAATTAATCATGTTTAACAAAACAGCTCAAAAAGCTCTTTGTATGCAATATTCAGCATCTTCCATGTATGTCTGTATGGAAGAGAATATCTAATTGCAAATATAATACTTTATCCCTCTGGAAATGCTTTCAGTTCATGCTTAAAAACTGAAACCTTTGGACTTTTCAGGGATCTTCAGTTATACTAAGTAAAAAATAAAAGAATACAATTAAGATAGATTTTTTTATTAATTTCTTTATTCAGGAAGACAAACACATGTTAAGTTTTACACAGGATTACTTTCACATCATCACATGATAATTTTATTGCTTTAGTTCACCTGATGGGTCATCTAAATCTATGAAGGTCCTTCAAATGATTATGTATGTTTGTGTTGATCTGGCAGCATATCTAAATAAGGTTTTAAATAAAAATATGTTATGACTATTATCACTTTGTAAACTGGCAAATCTACACCTATAGTATTATGCATTTTAATTTAGGTTAGATTAAGCTTTACAACTTATTTGTACTGATATACCAACAACAGAACAAAAATGGCATATAATGTAGGTACCAAAAATATGTAATAAATAGGTAATTTTTACCTTTTTCCTTGATCTTTTCCTCAGGAATATGATGTGGCTTAGGGGGTTGTGCGGGCGGCACCGGAGGCGCAGCAGCAGCGGCGGCGGCATGCGCTTGCAATGCCGCCTGTTGAGCCGCAGCTAACTGCTGCTGCGCCATCATGGTGGCCCATGGGTTTGGCCCCAGCAAATACGGCGGCAGCGACATGGCTACGCGCCTTCTAAAAACCACAATTCACAAATTTTAGGTATAGCTGTGGCAAAACCTAGAACGCCAAACAAGCGTGGTAAATAAGCCGGCAGTTTAACACCTACTCTACAAACTTGCACTCACTTTAATTATACGCTTGTAAACTTTATTGTAGATATATTTAAACAGGAATCAACATTCTGTAGCATTTTACTTAAAACACAAACATCAAATTAAAATATTTCCACAATGACCTGCAACGAACGATTAGATTAAAATGGCAGAAATGGCAGCCATTTGCAATTTCCAAAAAAAACTAGACTAGTAACTTGACTGGATGGTTGCATGGTTGTTGCGCTTGCGGTACACAGTACTCTTTGTTGTTGCGATAGCTATAGTCTATCGATAGTATAATGAACTATAATGCTTCATGATACTGTCCGTTGTTGCCTCGAAAATAGATATGGCTATCGAAACTATCGCAGATAAATCTGCCTTAGTTTCATAAAATGGGCCTTTAAAGCAGTTTTTTTAATTAAAAATATATCGACACTATCGATAGTGCGAAACTATCGAAAGGCTTTGTGTCGATAATATCAACAAATTTCGATATTATCTATAGTCGTTATGAGTAAATAGTAGTAGTAGTATAATGTTCCCAAAAGATAGTATCGAAATCATGTTGATAGTTACTAAATCAAACTATCGAAGATAATCATCGACAGTTCGATACTATTCATAATTTTTACGTGATACTATCGATTCTAACGCAGAAATCCGATATTTTCAAAAATATCTTGTGTAAATAATAAAAAAATAATAATAGTTGAACTATCTAGCCGACCATTTTTTAATATCAACAGCAAAACTATCGCTATAGCATCGACTTTACTAGTCTAGACTAGTGTTACTGATCGATCATCAACACAACACTACAACTAACACGGCGCTATTCCAATGAAACGTGAGTGACACCCGTATTCTTAAACATTCACTCAAACTCGACTCAACCTTACTCCACCTCATTGGTATGATTAGTTGTCAGGTTGTCACAAGCTTCCTTGACTTGAGTTAATTTCTCATTGGAGGTGAGTATCGAACTGTCAAATATAAGGTTGGTCGAGAGGTACCTTGAGGCGTCCTTGAAATGAAATAAAGTAGATAAATTACGGGTTTTTGCCACTTTTGGGCTAGGTACATGTATGTACTTACTTGATTTTATTTTTTACTCTATTTTTTTGTAATTTTCAATTTTTGTGTTTAAAATTGTTATTATAACCTCATTGGAGTTTGCTCAAGCAACCAACTAAGAATGTCGTTTTCAAGAAAAGTTCGAGGACTTCCCTAGGCCGCCCTCAAATGAGTTTGGGTGAAGGACGTTTTTAAGGTTATGTTTAACAATACGCGGGTGAGTCATGGAACTAAAGGTAAAGATGGAAACCAAACCGGCATACAACAGGCTAGTCCCAGAAAATTTGACCTGGAGGAACCTATGGTGGATTATTATTCGCAAAGTGTTCGAGAATAAGCGTGAGTGTTGGGAATTGATACAGTGTTAGATTTATGTCATTTTCTTGTTTAATGCCCAAAGCTCCTCGAAATCACTAAGTGCAGTTTTTCTACCACTTCACTTAACCTGATTCTTTTGACTCGACTTGACTTGATTTAACTACCGACCTGACTTTAGACTTGCTTGACTAAATAACTTTACAAAAAAAAATTACTTGTTAATGGCTAAATACGAAAGTAAGAGCCATATTGAAAGAAAAAAAATCTCATTCTGCCTGTCATGTCAACGTCAACTGACTACTGACTGTCAAATACATTTGCTGGCTGAGTCAGAGAATTTTGGCTTTAGATCCATGAAATTTAACTTGCGTTGTAGTATTTTTGATAATTTACTCATAAGAACCAGAAGTATATTCGTAAATCTCATTAAAGGCTCGTTAAAATGGACCACGATGAATTTGAAGACAGCCAGTTCCCAGACAATGACGATTTTGTTCCATATGTAACGGCCGGCAACTTGCATCAAAAAAATGGCGCGAAAGTAACAATTTGGGGAAAAGTAACCAAAGTATCTGCAAGCGAGGGTTTCCACATAAAAACAGTTGATGACCAAGAGGTGTTAATAAGGTTGAAACGGCCACTTGACGAGCCTTTGGAGGGTTGGTATGAGATACATGGAGTGTCTCAAGGCAAGAGTATTCTTTGTGACGAATACGTTCCATTTTCTCAAGAGATGTGTAAGAACATTGATGTCGAAGGGCACAAGGGTCTGGCGAGATTATTAGCAGCATTGGATGATCCTTGGAATTTAGGCGAAGATAACTCTTACATGGCTGGTGTTGAAGCAATGGAGTAGTGTTCTATCTATAATATTGGAACTGTTAGATACACAGTTCCAAGTTTAAAGATTTTATAAAATATTGCTAATGTTTTGCATAGAATATAAATATTTAATTACCTGAGAAAATAACCTTAGGTTGACAATGTTTATTGAGGTTGAGAAACAAAATGTGCATCGGCTTTCCAAAGTTTCTATGAGAAGTTGGATATCACAGACTTATCGAGTGAATGACTTTCACAGGTAAATATACATTCAATAGTGTAAAGATTTGATACTGTTAACAATAATTACTTTTGCCATTGTGGTCAATTGCGAAAATTTCCACACAGCCATTATATAAGATTATTTAAGTAGACCCGATTATATTCTATAACAATGAGGAATATTTTGCTACAACTTGTTTAGAAATTTTATGTGTTATAAACACTCCCACCGTTTCATTTCTCGAGGGGGCGAAAAGCGGGCTAGTAGTCTCCGCCTACCCCTACAGGGAAAAAGGCGTGATGGTATGTCTATGTAAACACTCCCACACTCGTTCAACCTATTATAGTATTCTGTAACAATCAGTTTGGGAATCTGATAGTTATTTATTGGAGGAAGTGCTGATAAGATGGGCTTTTATTATTTTTATTTTTGAAAAAAAGGTGTTACAATGCAAAAAACTCACAATCAACCTCCCTGTGCTCTTCCTCATGTTATATCACAAAAGTTATAAATTATTTTTATATCGTGTTGTAATTAGTTGTATACCAATTTAATTTGTCAAGTTGTAAAACATTGACTAACATTTTGTAACTTTTGTTAAAATAGTTTATTATTAATAATAAATAAATAGGTTTAAATCACACAGATTAAGCTAGCCCTAAAGTGAGTTTGAGAATTGTGATTTGGGATACTAACTCAATAATACTTTTTTTATAACAAATATTATGTAAAGATAAATGTATATAGATACACATCCAAGGCTAATTAGAAGATCATTTTCCATCTTGACCTGACCAAGAACCAAATCCAGTACCACTTAACACATTTTATAATGGATGTGTGGGAGCACCTTTCAATTTTACATCAACTGTTATTTAACAATAGTATTTAAAACAATCCAGTAATAGCATTCCATTCTAATTTTTTCATAAGTTGATATTTACATGTGTATATAAGGCAAGTGTAAACTAAATAAAACACAATTTTTGTGATTGTGAGTCCTGCTTGTCTCATGGAATTACTCCCAGATCTTAACAAACTGAAAAAAAAACCACACACAAGAATGTAATGCATCTTTGTTTCAGATTTAAGATTTTTTAAGGCCTTGCTCATAGAGTTTGGTAATATTTTTTATTTTATATGAAAATAAAACTATTCATCGTAATAAAGATTTTTATTTTTACATGAATGATTAAGTATATTTTATATTAAAATAAATAGAATAACGACATCAGGTATACTTAGCAGATTTGCACTAAATTACAAATAATTATACTTACAAGGTATTTAGCAAATTCTTTAATTACTTTAAATAATCAATACGTTTTTGATAACTATATATTTTGTACTGTTTTTTTTTTTTATTTCAAATTATTACAGTAAAATCTTCACTTACTACTTACTAACAAATACCTTTTGTAAGTAATTTACAAAAGATATTTGTTACATGGCTTTGCATTTATATATTAGAAGTGTATTCTTACTTTAAATACTTAGTACATTTAACTGTTATAAGGCAAAATTGGCAAAAAGAAATGATAATGATTTTTTAATTGGTTACCTATGTTTAGAAGTCATGATTAACTTTAAATTGTCAGAATTTAATATAGGTAGTTTACAATACCAGAACTAAAAAAAAAAACAGCATTCTCAAAGATTATCAGCATTGTCAAGCATAGGCAGACAACCAATAAAAATAAAAATATGTATGTGGCCAAGCCTAATGTGTCTTCAGTGATATAAATAAGTTTAGCATGCTAGAGTTAGAAGGAGTCTTGTCCAACCCTGGATCTCGTCCGCCATCAAGCTGTAAGGTGAGAGGTCTACATCCAACATTGGACTCGGGGGTATGCTCTTACGCCTCCAATCTCTTTGGTTTTCTTCTCCAGTATTTTCATACGTTTTTCATGTTGTACGGCATTCGACAGAGCTCCCTCTATACAGGTTACTGGACGATTCCTGTATAAAAAGTGAAACAAAAATAGCTACACATAATTGATAAAATCGCCAAAATTTCGTTTTAATCCGCTGTACTCAAATAATGATTCGCATTGTCCCAGGTTCGTCATAAATATGGTTTCAAACAGTTTCCAACCTGTTTTTGGATATTTTTTTATGTATGTTTGCGTGTAGTGTACTGACAGCCTGCTTCTAAAATGTGTTTGTGGATATTACACACACAAAATAGAGTAATAAAAACCATGGAGCGACTGGCAACGTCGCATCTCGCGTACTGCTCATCTGTTTGAAACCCTTGAAGTTGAAACTGTTTTAAAATAGTTTCCGGGTTCGGGTGTTTGAAACAGTTTGAATAGGGTACCAGATTGAAAGTGTTTCAGATTGTTTATGTTACAGGTTATAAAACAGATTCAAGAAAGTGTTTAGAGCACTTTATTCAGTTACCGTTAAAAACACTGTAAAACAATTTCGACCAGATTTATAGGGTACCCGATTAAAGTGTTATAGATTGTTTCTGTTACAGTTATGAAACAGATTTGAGAAGCAGTGTTTAGAACACTTTATTTGGTTACCTTTCAGGTTAGTCCCTGCAAGCAATAAACCATTGTGTTGCTGCTGATTACAGGCAGCTATAAAAACAATGCAGAATTTTACATTCCTCATGCAGGGAAATTTTTACTATCGTTGAACTAGGCACCAAAGCAGTATATTAGGACTAAACTGGAAAAACAATAAGATAGATTGATTACCGTGGTTATTTCCAGTTATTTACGTTACATATAGTAATTAAATATCTACGTACAGTACTTTTCCTATAACATCTATTTTCTGGACGCCTTGTATCTTCACACTCAAGGGTCGGTCTACACCTCGAAGTGCCAGTTCAGTTAAATATCTCTTGATGTACAGCTTCAATTGTGTGTTATCTTTGACCAGCTTCACCTTCTCGCCTTTCAAGCACAGCGCCTGGACCTTCACACGGTTCATCTTCAACATAAACTTGTCCATTTTGCTGTATTCTTTGCATTCGTTCTGAAAAATATTTTCATAATACATCGTGTTTTAAGTTTATAGGCAAATCGTTTATATTTTCTTATTTTTTTTAAATAACTTTCCTTCCATTTGTGATTTGAACTTGAAACTTTCAGGTATGTTTTTAACAAAATGAACACCTATGTTGACTGTAGAGTATTGTTTTGTATTCAAAGGGGGCTGCGTGTATTCGACCACCAAAGTCAATTTGGTGAAATCTGCTTGAAATTTGGTAAAATCTCTTTATATTTTCTTATCGCGTAAACTTTATTAACCCAGATTTATACACGTAGATAGTATATATTTCTGATTTTCTAAAAAACATTTTTTACTTCGATATTTGTGAATAAATCGAAATACTTATGTTTGAACTAATTTGAACGAATTAAGGCCTGTTTTTTTTTTAAACTGCAGCTGTGAACAGATTTTGATATTTTGAAAATTTCAAAACGTTACCCCAGCGGCAACTTGAATATCTCAATAACTATAAGATGAACAAATGCCGCTGCTGGTATACATTTATAACCCTTCTGGAGCTATCTTTTCATATACTTGGTTTAAGGCTAAACGCTCCATTATTGTAACCAGTGCCGCCAAATCAATGACCATGACTTACAGCGTACCCTAGGCTCCGAAGCGTAAGTCGAGGTCGCAACTGGGAACCACGCTTGGGCAAAGAATATGTTTATTAATCTAGTGCTTCGAAAACAAGAAATATAGTCAAATAACTTGTAAAGTACGATAATTTACGGCTCAACTCACAATCATGGCACCGTCCAAATTTTCGAAATCGATCGGTTTTCCTCCGTCGCTTTCGATAATTTTCTCTTCCTTGTCCTCTGCATGTTCGTATTTACGACATATCTCTTCCATTTGTAAGATCTTATCCAATTTCGCCTTGACTTCTTCTAGCCGCTAAAAAAGGAATATATCTATGAAGATCATACTTATGTTCTTAATCTAAGACTATTTCTGCTGTCTCGGTGTTTGCCTGAAAACCCAAAGGTCGCGAGTTCGATTCCTGCGGGAAGCATACTTTATTCAGTTGTTTCCTCTTTGGTCAGCTGGTTAGAAAGTGAAATGAATTTTCATTCAAATGCCTACAAGAATGGCGTGAAAATATTCCTTCAGGATCGCCGACGCGCTCGTGACCGTGTTATTGTTGCAAACGTCTATTGACTACGGGAACCGCTTTCCGCCATTAGTGGGCCGTAGGTTTATCCTATATACCAAGAAGATTTAAAAAAAAGTGTAACCTTTATTGCTCCTTGGCTAGCATCTACCATGACAGCCAGTTGTTCCCCGCCCCGGGTGCGTTGGTGTTTCGAACTTTTTTTCGACTGCCAACACCGCCTAGAGAGCTCCTCCTTATGGTTCGCTATTTTTTTCAACTTCGTAGCTATTGTATTCGTATTTCTCACCCATTCCTTTTGTAGATTCATTAAAGTTTCCTAATCAAAAAAATATAATAAAATACTTATGTATTTTATTGTAAATAGTTTCTAGTATTTTAGCTAAGACGAAAATAACTTTGAATAAGATATGTAGTACCTACATTAGGTGGAAACCTATATCGCAAGGCAAAATGGGATAGAGACTTAGGAGAGAGATAGGTAGAAAATATGATGTTATTAAACTTTATTCGCATTAACTAGAACATCCAATTAGCAGATAGCTGTCATAATTAAATCTTCTTCTTTTTCTTTGCGAGTCGACTCTGGCTGTTCTTGCCATTGAGCAATTAAATTAGGTATATAATAAAATTTATGATTAATTATAATTAAATGTATGATTTGAAGCCTAAAAAGACTATGTCAAATTTAATTTGACCGTCACTCAATATGATGCATGAGTTTCAGAAAAATACATTGAATAGGGTTTTTGTGAGAATAGGAGACAATAATGTTAATTCAATATACATCAGATTAGATATGGATTGATTGGCCTTCGATGACGCTGATTTTAATACACAAAACACCAAAGTTAATTTTAAGCAGAAAAGAACCATCATTAATTATTTTTGGTAGGTAGATATATTTTTTAGTAATTGATCATGATCTAAGCAGTTGTCCCATAATAAACCTGTATTGTCGCCTCGCCTTTAATAACATAAATTTCAGGTTTAACAATTACTTATATCTTAACATTTTATGTTTTGTTTCATGAGTCAAATCCTTGTGAATTTCGGATTTCTGGTTCTAAGCTTAGCTTAGCTAAGCTAGGTACCTAAGTGTTTGTTTGCATGCTGTGTGCAAATTAACGCGAAACTTACTGACGTTTGCTGTATATGAGCATCATTCCTGGCTATATCCCGCCTATAGAAGTCATCCTTCTCCCTCAGACTCTGGTAGTGCGCCATGATGGGATTATGTTGTTCCAAATAAGTGTTGTACACTTCTCGCAGTTTGGCCCAGTAACCTTCAATCTCTAGCTGCTTTGGGCAGCATAAACTGCGCAATTCTTCTTCATGCTGCGAAAAAAATGTCGCTAAAGAATAAACCTAAATAAATTGTTCGAAAAACTTAAGGTTGTGCACATTTTTAGTACAGTCGCTATGAAAGTTGAAGAATGGGTAGGGTCTAGTTATCCGATTTCAAGGACCTAGTTTGCTAAAGGTAGAACATTATCATTTCCAATTAGTCACGTTCATGTCATGTCAGATTTTGCTGCAATTACTCCGGTTTCCGCTAATGTTGACGAGCTGCCTCCTGCCGCTGTCCAACAAACAATAACAGCCGCTACCGTGACTTATGGCGCGGATCATGTTGATAACAATGGCAATGACAATTAGGATGCTGCGTAGTATGTACGACATAAACATGTGCGTACTTTATAGTTTGAGTGTTTGTTGTACTGCTGCTAAGATCAATGACAAGGATGATGATGATGAATAATGTTTGCGTATAAAAAGAGGGTATGATAGATGTAAAAATAGGGCAATACATAAAGACGTACGTCGTTAGTATTAAACCAAGAGAAACAGAACCCAGAACAAATTTCATCAATAAAAATGAACAAAATTATTGTGATGATTATTCTAAACAAAAGATCACAAAATTATCATGCGCACGAACAATAAGCGGTGATTATTGATATTAAGCTTCAAAGTTCACTGTTTTGAGCCTTTGTTATTGGAGGTAGTGAAGCGTGCCCCTTTTATATAGGGTGTTCACATGACCGCGCGTCAGTGCTGTGGTCACGGTGATCCTAAATATGTGTTTGAAATTCTATGTGTTTATTGTTACCTTACTATTTTTATATTGTAATGTGAGTATAGTAAAAATAAAGTAAAATGAAAAACAAGAAAAAAAATATTGATAATAATAATGATATGCAAAAACGATAAATAATCTATAGAGGCTTTGATTACAATAATGAATAATTTAAAAAAAATTTATTTCTCAAACGACAGGCTCTCAAATGTCGGTCAGATGGTGGACCGAAAGAGGAAGAGTTAAAGACAATCTACATGAACTGTATGAAAAGACAAGAAGGCAAAAACTCCAGTGACTCCCGTAGATACTCCAGTGACCAAGACTGGAATGAAGATCATGGATATGGACAAAAAGAAAGGGATAGAGATAGTCGAAGCAGCAGTGATAAGAATAGAGATGACAGAATGGGTAGTAAAATTGATAGATTCGGCAGTGGAAGTGAAAGAATGGGGAATGAAAGAATGGGCAATAGAGATGATAGAATAGGAAGCAAAGACGATAGGATGAGTGGTAATGATAGAAAAAACAGTAGAAATGATAAATTTGGAAGTAGACATGATAATATGGGTAGTAGGGATGATAGAATGGACAGTAATGGGATGGCAGGAAGGACCAGGATGGGGTATCAGGATGATGAAATAGATCGATATCATTTGACGGGCAGAGATGATTTTTCTAGTGATGATTATGGAAGTGTGAGTACTTTTATTTTACATTATTTATTTGGAGATAGTATAGAGGGTGTAGTTTTTTAAAGTATGATCTTAATATTTTTGGAGAGTAACGATCTTTAAGCTTATTGAAAGATTTATTGAAAGCCGCGCTCGCTTTCAATAAATCTTTCAATAAGCTTTAATCAAGTTAGCAGTTAGAACGAAACGTTTCTGTAGATATATATGTTTTTTTTCTGTGCCTATTCATTTAATTCATAAGATATTACATGATTTAACTTTTTAATAATAATTTTACAGGATATGTTCCGCCACGACAATTACTACTCTTCAACGCAGCCGCCCAGGCGGTTTCGGAGAGACAGGCATAAGGACATCAATTCCGGCCATCGCAGTCAATATAACCCGAACGCGAAGAAGTCATCAGAATATGACGAAAACGATCGAAATGACGACAGGAATAATAGTCGAAACTCCAGTAAAGATGAAGACATTAAAGCCTGCGCCTTGCATTGCTTCCTTGAAAATTTAGAGATGGTAAACTTTATTGTTGATATTGAAAAAACGTCTATCTACATTAATATGAGTAAGAAAGAGGCCTTATTTTTTTTAAAGGATTATTATGGGGTTAAGGTAATAAAAAAATAAAAAAACAATGTTGTTAAATTGGAACTAACTAGAATGACTCAGCGACAAAAAGTGAGCTTGACCTCTGAATATAAAAGTGTCCACTTCGATCTGTTTTGCTCCACCTCTTGCTAACGGCGTGTAGGTTATGGTCTTCACTTCGACCATCCAATGATACCTGGAACAGCTGATCAGAAGCCGTCCATCATCTAGTGAAATTGTAAAAATCTTATATATTATTCAGAAGGCTTTTATGAACTATGCAATATCTTTTCAGGTAAGCGATGATGGCATGCCTGATAAATACTTGGTGACGCATGTTCTAACAAAAGACGTCAAAAACGAGGATTTGATAGATTTTCTTCAAGAGTCCATAGAGGAATGTTTTCAAATACTAGATAATGGTAAAACTTGTCTTTATTTTAAAATTGATTTATTTTAGTGCGAGTGAAGCTGCGGAGCATAGCTACCAGTGATAAGCGTAGTAGACTTAATATCTTACAGACTGACTTTGTTACAGAAAATACTGAAGATAAATGTGATTTTGCTAAGAATCTAATGATGTGCTTATCCGAGAAGGGTCGCAGCAACTGCGACGACTGGAAAGATGACCTCAAGTTCTAATGTGTCACGTCAAGTTCTAATGTGTCACGAAGCGACCATCATTTACATTAATTTGATACTATACGTGTGATTAATTAAAATATACCTCTTGAAAATTAAATCATGCCAAAAATCGTTAAGGTTTTTTAAATTTCTAAGAATTTCCTTCATCCGTGGACATCCGGGGTTCAGACTCGGTATAGGTACAGCATTGTCGTCTGCTATTATTGAGTTCCTCAATGAGTAGGATACCGCCGCGTAAATGGGTAAAACATGGTGACGATGTATGTTTAGGCGAAATATATATTAGTATGGAACAAAAAACTAGCTTTTGGAACTTCCTCTGGTCCGTAGGAATAGCATGTGTTTGTAGCAATGTTCGCCACAGTGTTATATGGTATGTGAAATGTGCCCGGGTTTTGAATTATAGAACTGTGCTGAAGTCCATCTATAGGTAACTTAGAATTTCCAGAACTAAAGACACATGCCCACAGAACATAAATTACCTATCCTTTAGCAGAATCAAATGAATTTACCCTGTGCATTTAACAATACCCAAAGAAAGGGATAGAATAGTCACTAATTGCATTAAAATTTATCACGGAGTAAACTTAATTTTAAGTTCTGTATCTTAAGGCCTTTGTTTCTTTCATGCTACCTACCTCAAGCCTGGCATCATTTTTGTCTGTAGCCCTTTGAAGTTCTTTCTCTTTCTTGAAGTTCTGAAAGTCAAATTGCTGTTTGAAAGTAATGATTTTCAGCTTGAATTCAGCTCGATCTTGATTTTCATTGATCTCCAACTCTTCCTTTTCCCAATTTTCAAGAAGAGTGTTCTTTTGAAAATCGTACTCGGCTTGAAGTTTGTCTAGGCGTCTAGTGCCTATGTCTGAAACAGAAAGTTATTCGAAATGCTTACAGGTAGTGCCCGCAACTCAGCCTGTGAAATCTTGATCAATTGTTTTAAGTACATGATTTTTACATTTACATTAAGTACATTATGATGGATTATTTTGGTGTTGCTGGAAAGGGAAAAGTGGGAGGAAAGAAGTTGTAGTAATATTATATTTTATATTTTTAATAAGTATACCGTCGCAGTGCATGATGTAGGTAGTTAAGGATGGCTATTGAATAAATCAGTCTTGTACCAACCGGCTTGTTTCATTCACGTGTCCACTCTAATAACTAATGAAACATGGCGCAGCCGAAATAAACTGATAAAAAATAATAATAATTAATAAAATATAATATTACTACAGAAGTCATGGCTACGGATCTTGAATGGACCGAAACTTCAATAGTTAGACAGCCACCTTACAAGAAGTTGAACATTCAGTACAGTCCACATAAGTAGAAAGTGTAACAAACAGAATCATTTATTCATTAAGCGTAAGAATCAGTATTGGCTTGGTATTAAACTTGAAAAGAATAATATCCTAATCAACAATTGACTTACCTAAGAAATAACTGAGGGTTTCGGTATGTGCCTGGAACGCTCGACGATGCTGATCATCCGAATCTTCAATGGCATTCATCAGTGACTTCAGCAGACGATCCTTGCGCTCTATCATGAAGTTGAAACTGGATATCATGCCCTAAATGAAAAATAAAACCTGATTGCAAAGCCCGATTGGTACACATGCTCAAACCTCCATTAGGGCTCAGTTAATTATTTATTTACGGGACCAGTTTGAAAGATTATCCTTTAGAGTCTTATGTCTTTACCATGAGATTTTATAAACGAATACGTGTGTTAGGATTTTGGAACATTAGCTACCAATATCCGTCAGGGGCGCTTTACTAATTTCACTTTTAATTTCACATACAAAATTGCAATTTTACATGCACCATTAAGTTTTGATGCGGCATTGAGCCGTAAGGCCCTAAAACAAGAAAAGCCACCACAGAGTTAAAACTCACATTAGAGAGAACTTGTAGAAAAATCAAGTAGGTGCGACTGGAAACACATCTGACATCTCATGTAATTATTATTGTAAATGTAAATATAAATTAAGAGTCTCGAGCAAGTACAGCAAGTTAGTTGGGCTCATATAACCTCAATACAATACAAATTCATTACACCAAAAAAATAAAAATAAATCAATACACGAAATCGCTAGAGTAATTTCTTCCAATGAAGAGCCATGGGTGCCACTACGCTAAGTTTATAATTGTCATCATATATAATACCTGAATATCGAGCGCCATTTGACTGCATTTAATTTTTCTCAAAATGTACCGCCATTCCTGGTTGATTTTTGCAGTGTTCATGCGACTGTATGACTCTTCTTTATCCAATTTGTTCTGAAACATATACACAGTTAATTGCAAGTGTTGAAACTCTACAAAAACATCGTATTTTTAACAGACAGCATATAAATATAGTCTAAATATGATTAATTTTAGAACTATTAAAATTATTCTGTGCGGAAACTGTAGATTATATAATATTTAGGTATTCTACGATGTTGTGCCAAGCGATGAAGTAAAAACTTTCTGCTGTGGATTCTGTTCTACTTTCAACGCTTATGAGGATGCAACCGAGATCCGGAAAATCCCAAACACGTTTTAAGAGTATGTATTTAATTTATAAGCATATTTTTTTCTTGTTTAAGTGTTATTTTTGGTAATTACAAATTTATTTGAAATACAAAGTTTAATGTAGCTGTACCATTGAGAAAGGAACGTCCTTTCTTAATGAGCTGTACTATGATTGATAAATCACGTTTGTCTATAATTTAAAGTGGATTAAAATCTCGTCGTGTGTTTTATAAAAAGTCGTCATACCAGGCTGAGAGGCGGTTTAGAAAACTGACACTTAGCTGTACACCCTGTAGATTGATCATGGACACCACTTAATAAATGAATGAAAGTCGTCATACCTTGATGAATCTTGCGATGAGTTCCCTCTTCCTCCGGCGAGCCTCCTCTTCCATGTCAGCTCGATGCTGGAGGTACCGAGCGCGCTCCTCGTCCGTCATCTTTGCCAGTTTATTTACCCCCTTTTTCCCCATTTTGAATTTTTCACCGCTTATGCGGTTTTAATATGAAGCTCTACTTCTAAAAGAGAGAAGAGAAATTA
This sequence comes from Euzophera pinguis, assembly GCA_947363495.1. Classification (NCBI taxonomy): domain Eukaryota; kingdom Metazoa; phylum Arthropoda; class Insecta; order Lepidoptera; family Pyralidae; genus Euzophera; species Euzophera pinguis. Next base: position 5,434,180 of record OX376164.1, read on the forward strand.
TCACCATAGAGGAAAGTGCAATTAATTAAATAATAATAAAAACAAGATACAAATTAAATAACTGGCTGTTGCATGTTTTATTTTCAGAGTCATTATTTGTTTCCGGCTAGTGTCGGTAAATACTTATTACTTCCATGGGGTATTGTATCAATTTATTATAACACGTTCGGACCTTAGATTAATAATTCATTAAACATTCAGTCAAGTGAAATGAAATGTTGATGATGAAATGAAATTATTTTCATTGTGAAAGGAAATGGAAAGGAACGTCAAACGACGTTCTTTTCTCAATGTTTATTTTCAAAATCCATACTTTAATATTATAAATGCGAAAGTCTGTCTGTCTGTCTGTTATACTTTCACGGCCGAACCGATTTTGATGAAATTTGGTATGAATATAGTTGAAGACCCGGGGTCGAACATAGGCTACTTTTTGACTCAAGCGGAGCTGCGGGAAAAAGCTAGTAGGATATAAATATTACTTATTGACGTCAATTTACAAATTAAGTTTACCACTACTTCCAAAGCGCAAGTGGAGAAGAAGCGGCGGCTCCACAAACTTCACTGCAGCATTATCTTCAAAACGTCGTCAATTTACAAAAAAAAAGTTATTTTGATAGAATGATGGGCGTTAAAAACCGTTGTAATAGGTGGGCCGTATGCCTGTTTGCCTACATAAATAATTAAAAAATATATTACTCATTAACATTTTTAACCAATTTAACAATTTTTTAGTTAAAGTTTTTAAAAATATAAATACGTAATGTATTTATTATAAGTACTATAATATTATTAAATATTAGTAGGCCATCCCGACTTCGCCCAGGCCTTTCTCGATAAATAGGCTATTCAACAAACACTGAAAGAATTTTTCAAATCGGACCAGTAGTTCCTGAGATTAGCGCGTTCAAACAAACAAACTCTTCAGCTTTATAATATTACTGTAGATTAGACTATTTTAAAAACAGTCATCTTACCTTTTTGTAACCAACTTGCAGTAGGTACTAATCACTCACAAGAGACACTAGATAAGATAGTTGGTGTATTGAACAAACTGCAACGCGGTAACGGCCGGCTGGTGTAAATGGGTACGGTTAGAAAAAAAAATCTAAATCTATGGTTAGAAATACTAAACTGTTTTCAGCTTTGCCCGTCGTAGTTCCGTTTCCGTTGAAAATACTACCCGCATGCATGCATATTTTTTTTTATTAATCTTCATTACCAATTAAAATCAGACTTACTAAGCTATTTTATGGTAAGCTATTTTTACTAGTCAACCAAGTGATGACTATTTCGATATGGACTGAAGTGTGTTGAACATGTTTTTAGGGTAAATGTTAAATTAAAGACGATAAAAAGCAATAGTAATACTTTGTAAATTTTATTTACCTAAGCATGGACTTTTTATAAAACAGGACTGAGTACTTCTTTAAATTTGCATTGAGGCAAGGCCGAGCCAAGCGAGAAAGAAATAGTGAAGGAACCTGTATCTTTCTAGCAAATACTAGCTTTATCACGTTGGCCCTTGTGCAAAATAGGGTAACCACGCACTTCTGGAAAAAGGGGAAAGGTGGTACATTATATGCAATTTTTTTTTCAGACGCAATCAATTGTTCCGATTGAGGAGGTGCTAACCTCCTCCCAAGTAGTTATTTAAGGAAGTTGGAGTCTAGTCTAAAATAACTTTTCGTAGACATGTCTCCCCTATTGGCTCTCTCGGGGAAGACAAGGAAACTATACTAGTGGCCTTGGCTTCACTAGACAAGCAGGACTGACGGCTGAACATAATATGCCAAGTGTTGTCCACTCCAAGTTAGGTCGTACCTGCTGTTCGTCACCAACATTCAGGTTCCGCTAAGCTATCTAGCTAGCTACTTAAATGCAGTAAGTATTTACGAAGCTTAAAATATTTTGTCCCAATTAAAAACATTATCATGGTTACCCTATTAAAAAGAGATAGTTTCCTCCACTATTTCTATCTGTTTCTACTCGGGTTTTAGGTCAAAGAGCTCAGTCCTGTTTATTATACTAAGTCCATGGTACATAAGCAATACAAAATAATTATTTAATTTCAAAAATGAAAAAAAAATTGTGTTCCTATTATGTATTTTGCTTTCTGCAATCTAAACAAACCCAAGAGATACGTGCTCTCTCTTTCATTTCATAATCTTTATTATTTTACATTATTATTTTTCTTCTTACTCTTTTTGACACCTACCGCGCACAATCTCTAATATCTTTACTCAATTTTCCGTAAGGTTGCCTGGAAGAAATTGCTATTGCGATAAGGCCAGGCCGCCTTTGCGCAAGGTTATTTTTCTTGTAATTGCTTGTATTTAACAATGTATCCTTGTTGTGCAATAAAGAGTTTTTGTATTGTATTGTACTAAAATAATAAACCACGTAAGGTATCTCGCATAAAAAAATGAAAACTATAATATAAAGATTTAAATGAAACGTCCACATTAAGTACAGTTTTCAATTTATTAATATATGTATTCTATCCTACTCTTCTTACCAGTAGGAAACACCGGTTGTAAAAATTATTGCACATTATGTCCTCATGATATTTATAGTAAACAAAAAAAATATATGAATAATAGGTATTTTACTTTTTCATTATTGTGTCCCATTTAATTTTTTTTTTTGCCATGTGTACATTGAGGGTTTTATTAGATTCTCGAGGCTCATAGGCCTTACGCTGGTATCCGTAAGGTGCATCTAAAGTCTAACAGCATATTATTAGACGTTATAAGTAAATCACCATCATTCATGGAATGTCGTCATTCATTTCATTCAAACTTCAAGCGGTTTCCATGACAACGATGCAGATACCATGGTAACCAACGTCTAGAGTGCTAATTCTGTTGCTTGGTATTTCGGTGCAAATGGGTTGGTGCTTTGTCGTGCAAATAAATGATAATATCTCTTTAAAAGGGTAATTTTATTGGTTGACTTTGATGGAGACTCAATCTTCTGCTGGGACCTTGCAGTCCCCCTCCACATACTCAGAAAGTGGGTCAAAGACAGGGAGCAGCAGATCAGCCGCCAGCGCTGCGGATAAGGACAGAGATTTAACTAAAGATAATGGTAAAGTATATTATTCTCAGGATGTCCAAGAGCTTGAAAGAATCCATGTTGAAAAAAAGATGATGCTTTAAGCTATGAAAATTGTTGAATGCTTAGATTAATAATTGGTCTCCGCGGCGCTACGACGCGCGAGGTTGAATGATTAGTCATCAGGACAATAAGTTTCTCGAATGGCGATCATCACAGAACAAACTAAAAATCTGTGTCAACCACGGGCCGGCAAGCGGAGCATTGGACCCAACGACTACCACTGGGTTCGACGATCTAGTCAAGTAAGGCAGGATGCAGGCCGCTTTACATCGTTCAGATTGAACATCTATGAGGGACGCCTATGTCCATCAGAGATCGTATTGTGGCTGAGATGATGATAAAGGATTTTATTTTTGAAGTAGTACTCCGTATCGGGCCATTTGTTCCATGCAAAACTTTCAGACAGAAAAAAAGTTCGTTCTTTTCTTATAGCCTTGCCTATGTTCCAGCTGCCTCACCCATCGATCTGGAATGCCACATCCAAGCAGAACGCATCACTAAAATCCTAGACGAGGCGATATACAAAACGAAGCTAGCTATTTGCTTGCCAGCACTAGTTCAGGAATACAAGACTTTAGCTTCTATACTATCGTATAACAGCATGGACGATCTGACATTTATCTTCGAGCAATATGATAATCCCCTGTTCTCCACAAGTTTGCTGAACATGGCAGCCATGGAGGATATTCAGGCTGTAAGTACATACACGTATATTTTTTATGACAAGCAGCGACCAGTCAGTGCTCTTGGACATCCTCCAGTGAGTTGTAATTTTTGAAGATAGGTAACGCACTCAGGCACAAAGCAGAGGAAGGAACATACTCCTATTACTCTGTCTCCTACTTTATTATTCTGTGACTAGAGTTTAAGAAACCGATGTTTTAGATGATTACTCCATTATAATAATCCATATACTAATAAGTATATGGATTATTATAATGGAGTAATCCACGACTTCCATATCAATAGATATGCGTAGACGTGCGTAAAATAAAAACGTGTACACTAATATACAGTTATAAAGTATACATTATTTAAGTTCTGGACCTATTCGATATTTTTTATTTTGTATACCCTGTGACAATGTCTCTATACGTCCCTCTTCTTCGTGTCAATGGCATTAAACTTTGGAAGCCCAGTATGCTGCCACCTGGATCGCACCTGCTAGAGGTAGTAGGGAATGAGGGGCACTCCAGCAGGTGAGGCATCGCTAGTACTGGCTCGTCACTGATCGAGCAATACTGATTAGACCAGCTTAAAGCGAGCCGGTTCATGTCTAAAAGTTGATAAGTGGTTGGTTCGTAAATAAAAATAAGTTTGAACATTCACATACGAATTTTCAGGGTGATATTTCATTGAAGAACAGACTGAATCCGGAGCTGGGGCACCTGATGTACATCTTGAACAGCTACCCTCAACTCAAGCCCACCGTAGAAGAACATATCCGAAAGGTGACTTATTACAGAAGTTTTCTAATTATAACATCTTCTTCAACCCATCGCCACCCAATGCTGAGTGTAGGCATCTAGCATTGCACGCCATTTTCCCCGGTCTTGTGCTTTTCTCATCCAGTACCATCCGGCAACTTTGACCAGGTTGTCGGTCGGAATTAAAATAAAAAAAAACTAATTATAAAAAAATATTTACTTAGTACTTATCACATACTTATATTTCCGGTGTAAATTTCAGATGAGGTTGGAAAATGAAGTAAATTCTGAGGTAAGACTTTTCATTACTGTTGATTGATTAAAATTTAAGAATAAACAGATATGGTAATTTGTTCATTACGGCTAATTTAATACTATCTTCACAGGTATAATTATTTTGTATTTTTATTATCAGAAACAATTGGACACTACATGCGAGTCACGCACGAGATATGTTTGAATAATTTATATTTATTTTATATTTATATACTAGCTGTTTCCCGCAGGTCCGCCTGCGTCAAACAGTAGCCATTGTTTGACCCTGGGTCTGCGATTTTGCCGAGAAAGCTTTAACAGACAGACAGACTTTCGCATTTAAAACATTAGTATGGATGAATATGGATACTTATGTCGTAGTCTCTTCCGGATGGCTTCGGGTATCTTCTGACCCTGGAGCATTTCCGAGAGCTGATGGTGATCCAGATGGACACCACGGCGGCGGACGAGCTGGCCGCTAAGATCAGCACGAGGAAGCTGGAGGCTTCCAATCAGAAGTTAATTGAGTATATCGATGGTATGTTTACCTTTCTAATTATACTCTGCTTTTTTGCGGGAATAAATCATCATTATAAATTTAAGAACTGTTGTTACTAATCAGATTATTATACCATAGGCAAAATGCTTGCCGTCCTTTGCCATACCATTTGAATATAAATATTTACTCTATGGTTTGTATGTTAAAAAAAAATAAAAACTTACCTTTGGTTCCGTTGTACGAAGTGCAGCACGTTGTTTTATTAATCTTAGTTTCTGCCGTAATTAATAATAGGTTATGTGCCCAGAGGCTTTTTACTCAAGAGTGAAGTGTATTTGTATAGTTTAAAATCAAACTAATAAACATGTCAACAAATTATCTCATAAATGTACCAAAGTTGAAGGGGCGCGATAATTACAGCGAATGGTGTTTCGCCGCTGAGAATTTCCTCATTCTTGAAGGCATGAGGCATTGCATCAAGCCAGAAGTAGAGAAAGAAGTAGGAGCAGCAGATGACGAAAAAACCAGAGCAAAGTTGATCATGACGATTGATCCGTCATTGTATGTACATGTAAAAGCTGTAAAATCTTCAAAGGAACTTTGGGAAAGGCTCAAGAATATGTTTGATGACAATGGTTTTTCGAGAAGAATCAGTTTATTGCGGAATCTGATATCAATACGCCTTGAAAACTGCAGTTCAATGACCTCGTATGTAACTCAAATTATTGATACAGCACAGAAATTGAGTGGAACTGGGTTCGAGATAAATGATCAATGGACAGGTTCATTGCTATTGGCTGGATTGCCGGATCGATTTTCCCCTATGATTATGGCAATCGAGCATTCCGGAATTTCCATAACATCGGATTCCATAAAAACAAAGTTATTAGACATGGCGGACTCGTCGGTGGAAACAAATGATAATGAAGTAATGAAGTGAGCGGTGCATTCGCAGTTCGGAATCGTTCAAAGTTCACTGGAAAGAAGAACAATGCTTCATCTATGTCTATGACCAAAAAGAATGAAAGTGGCGGCAATAATGATCTGTCAAAGTCAAATGTCAAATCGTTGACAGTGAGATGTTATCGTTGTAAACAAATGGGGCACTACAAAAATCAATGCCCAATTAATAGTAACGAAAGTGTAGGCGGTGGAAATGAGAAGGCGATAATTTCGGTTATTTTGTAGCTGCAAAATGGCGTGCGTACTCGCAGTTAGTAGATAGCGACTGATTGTAGCGGTGCGGGGGGCGCACCACCCGACGACGCGCGGCGGGAACAGCGGACACGCACGACCATTTCACAACAACAAACTTTTATTCACATAATTAAAACAATAAGTACAATGATATTACAGCACCTATTTCAAATTAATCCATTCGCGTCGCCTACACTCCCCTCCCCAGTGCTGACGCAGCACTCAATTCCCATGGGAATACGCGCGACGCGAGCTGCAGACCGTTGCAGCACACCCGATTTCGTTTTTACTTGCACCACACGAATTCGACCGTCGTTGCCGGGAAACACAGCTTCCACTAGTCCCTTTGGCCATGTGTTTCGGGGCGAGTTAGGGTCCACAATCACAACAAGGTCACCGACTTGCAGGGGTCTCTTTTCTTCACACCATTTCTGCCGGGGCCGCATCTCAGGCAGGATCTCTCGCACCCATCGTCTCCAGAACTGATCTGCTAAGCGTTGGGATATGCGCCACTGCTTACGTAAGAAGGCGTCTGACTCATCATATATCCCGAAGGTGGGCAGATTGGATGAGGTGCCCAACAAGAAATGGTTAGGAGTCAGCGTCTCGCGGCTGGTGGGTTCAACCGACACATGAGTTAGAGGCCGGCTGTTCACCATGTGTTCGATTTCTGTGAGGAGAGTGATCAGTGTCTCTTCTCTCGGCGCTCGCTCACGCAGAATTACTTTTAGGGAGTTCTTAATGCTTCTTATCAGGCGTTCCCAGGCGCCACCCCAATGTGGGCTGGCTGCTGGTATAAATGTCCAGGTGGTGGCCGAGCTGTAGTTTGCTACCTCATCAGTCAACTTAGCTTGGTCCAATTCTCTTACACATTTCTTAAGTTCGGCGTCGGCGCCCCTCAGATTGGTACCATTATCGGAGTACAGGTAGCGTGGCCACCCACGCCTAGCAGCCATACGGCGAAGCGCCATGATGAGAACGTCCGTTGTAAGATGACTAACAATTTCTATGTGAATGGCCCTTACTGTAAGGCATGTGAATATAACACCATACCTCTTTTCTCGATGTCGGCAAACTGTGACTTCTAAAGGCCCAAATAAATCAAGGCCACAGTAAGTAAATGGACGCTGATGGTGAGCCACCCGAGCCTTAGGCAAGTCACCCATTCTGGGTGGAAGAGGACATGCTCTTTTAATGCGACATATCATGCACTGTGAACTTATGTACTTAACAGTGGGTCGTAGCCTTATCACCCAGTACTTTTGTTTTATTTCATTCACAACCAACTCTTGGTTTCCATGACATGCTTTCACATGATGATATTTGACGATAAGGCGAGCGACATGACAACGGCCATCCAGAATTATGGGCTGCTTAACTTCAATAGGTACTTCAGTAGCAGCATCAATTCGGCCACCCAAGCGAAGAACACCGTCGGCATCGAGTGAAGGAGTCAAGGTAAGTAATCTACTCTTCTTGTCTAATGCCCTTTTATTTTTCAGATTCTGCAGGTCATCAGGAAAGCTCTTCATCTGTGAGTATTTCACTAACAGGACTTCGGCACGCTCCAGCAGCATCTGGATCTCTGGCAAGTTTCTTACATTTTTTCTATGAAGGTTAGCACAACTGACGTGGACCTCAATAAGCGGAGCCAGGAAGAGAATCGCTCAGGATCAGGTACAGCAGGTAAACATAAGGGCGCACCGTGAAGAGTATTTATGCATTCTAGGTCCACGGCGCTGACATCTGGTTGCTGCATATCGGATTCTATGGGCCACAAGTCTTCATTTTCATATAAAAATCTCGGTCCGTATAGCCATTCAGTTTCTATTGTTTCTATTTCACAGGATTCACGAGTAGCGATATCCGCGACATTCAGCCTCGTATATACGTACCTCCATTCATTAGGTTTCGTGTGCTCGTCTATTTCGCCAAGTCTGTGCGAAATAAACGCTTTGTATTGACGGGTATTGTTTCTTATCCAATGCAGGACTGTAGCGGAATCGCACCACAAAATCTTCTTTATCGGTTTTAGTCTATGTTCACTTTCAATACTACTCAATAATCTTCCAGCGATTACAGCAGCCTGCAACTCCAGTCGTGGTATGGAAATGTACTTCACAGGTGCAACTCGACATTTACTACTTATAAATGCAACTTTCACTTCATTGTTTACGTTCCATCGCCAGTAAGCGACCGCGCACATTGCCTTTGCAGATGCATCACAAAATATATGTAGCTGTAGGTTCGTATAGCATGTAGGCGTGGCCGCGCCCCCGTGCGCTGGGTCATGAAGTATATTTGTCGTAGTGCCCGTGTTACAATGACGAGTGCAGAATGATGTTGCGGGCGATGCATCTTGCATCTCGCTTGCACTAGCATGTTCTTGAATGGTACCTGTTGCTATGGCGTAATGCCTTGGGATTCGTATGCAACTTATGTTTTTAATTGTTGCTAACCAAGCCAGCCTTTGAAAATATTTCTTCCAATATTTCTTCGTCCCAGCCAACGTTAGATTTCCACATATCTTGTAATATTATTTTTCCTCTAATTGTTATAGGTGACAAAATTCCGTAAACATCGTATATTGACATCAATATTCTGAGCATCTCTCTTTTAGTAGGCTTTTTCTCTCCGGTTTTAATCTGCGTAGGTATACGTTTGAATGAGACGTCGAATCCTAGCGTGTCGTCGCTCGGGAACCAAAGCAAGCCTAGCGTGCGTTCTACGTCGCAGGGATGACCATTCTCAAATGATACGGCCGCTCGTATATTTTCTTTGGGTACTGAGTTCAATATTGATGGTTGGTTAGAAACCCAGTTTCTTATCTCGAAACCACCCTGTTTGTGGACGAAGGTGACGTCCCTAACAAGTTTTGCAGCCAACTGCTCGTCTTGTATGCTGTCGATATAGTCGTCCATATAATGTTGTTTATATATAGCTTCTACGGCTTCGGGCATAGATAACTCATATCTCTGTGCGTTTTTGTTTTTTATGAATTGTGCAATAAAAGGCGAACAGTTTGCACCAAATATAAGCGAGCTCATAGCGTAGGTTTTGACTGGTTGATCGGAGGATTCTCGCCACAGGAAACGAAGTGCATGTCTGTCTTCTTCTTGAATTTTTATTCGTAAGAACATATCGCGAATATCTCCAATTACGGCAAATTTGTTTTCACGAAATCTGAGCATAATTCCGAAGAGTGAATTTAATAGATCGGGACCTTTCAGGATGAAGTCATTTAGGCACATATTTTGGCTTCGGGATGCTGCGTCGTAGACCAGTCTCAATTTCTGCTTATTAGGGTTGTCAACGCCAAAATGTGGGAGGTACCATATTCTTTTAGGGTTTTGATTTTCTGGTAGTTCTGAGGCGTAATCGTTCCTAAATAGATGGTGGATTCTTTCCTTATATCTTTCAGAGTATCCTGGATTGGACTTCATTTTTCGTTCGACACCTCGTAGACGCACCATAGCGTTAGGGTAAGACTCGGGCATTTGAGTCGAAGCGTTCTTCCAGGGTATACCCACGTACCATCTTCCATTTAAAAGTTTTGATGTGTTTTCCAGGTGCTCGGTAGCTTGCACGTTCAGCACATTCTGCCTAGGCTTAGCTGATATGCCCAGAGAATCGATGGCGAAAGACTTGGTGATTAATTCGTGCATATCCTTGTAGTTCTCTGGCCACATTCTCGTTTTTTTTGGACAGTAGTAAGGTCGACTGAGACGGAGTGTCTGAGACATTGGAGGATCTCAAACATCCGTGAACACACCATCCTAGCGGCGTGCGGGTGCAGTATGGGTCGCCAGGTTGACCCTTGATGACTTGCAAAGGCACAATAAGGTCGTAATTGTCTTGACCAATCAAAAGTTCCGGTTTGCACTGATTAGTACTGATGTAATTTTTTATTTCAGGTTTAAGCAACTGCAGACTACTCAGTTCATCAGCGGAGATATTTTGCACAGGTAAGTTCATATCCCTAACGCATCGGGCACGTAGTTTAAACGTAGTTCCATCTTCGTTAGACAGGCTTAAGTCCACTATCTCGGTATCACAGACCATTTCGTTCCAGGCGCTACACACACGCAGAGATTGTTTCTTCCCATGGAGGCCTAGGCGTGACGAGAGGGAGGCGCTCAAAAGGCTTATGGAAGAACCATCATCCATAAGAGCCCAACTACGTATGGTTCCGTTAGGTCCATGCAGGTAAACAGGCACAGTTTTTAGGATCACTTGCGGTTGTTCGAGTTCAAATGTGCCACAGTTTCAACTTCAGATGTTCTTGTGCTGTCGTTCGTCGGAGGCGCCGGCGTTAGTTTTGTATCATTATTATGTGGATAATGTAACAGCCGGTGATGAGACCGACCGCAACCGTCTATGTCACACGCGAGTTCGGGGCAGTCCGTTTGTTTGTGCCGTGAGTTTAGGCATTTGTAGCACAAGCCGTACCGTTTAACATATGTCCACCGATCTTTCCGTAAACACTTTTTAAACTTTTTACAGTCAGATAACGCGTGCTTAGAGACGCGACAGAACCGGCAATTATCGTCTTTAACACTAACACCAGTCAGTTCATTGTTCACCAACACAGTCTGAGGTCGAATACGAGACGAATCACTTTGTTTACAAAATCCGTGTACACTTATAAATGTCTTCGATATTTTCTCAGCTTCGCCACTTAAGAATTCAGACAGAATTATGAGCTTTGGAGTCCCTCGTGTAACTAGGGGGAAGCTGTAGTCGCTCCATTTAGATATAAGTACACTGGGTAATTTCGCAAGAATCGTTGCGACTATATTCATGCCGTGTAGGTAATCTTCACAGTCGATGGCGGTCACGGCTGCGACACAATTCTTCACTTTGTTTGAGAAGAAGATGATATCCTTCTGATAATCTTGTGACATGGGACGAAGTTTATTCAAATCTTGTAGAATTCGGGATATAATGACATCAGGGTTCCCAAATTGGAGTTCCAGCGTAGAAATTACCACATCAGGGGATGTAGCACCAATAAGTAACGCCGTCACAGCCTCCTTGGCCGCGCCGTGGAGACATTTTCTCAAACGCCACAGGTTCTCCCGGTCACTGAAGTTACAGACTTGGGAGGATTCTTCGTATGCCCTCTTAAATTGTAGCCACTCAAGCGGGTCTCCAGAGTATGAGGGCAGATCTCTTGGGGTGCACAAGCGGTTGAGCATTTTGTTGCTGCATCCAGTAGCACCAGCAGCAGAGGCAGCGGTTAGATTCTTCAGTGCACTCGCCAGTGCGTGCACGGTATCATCAGTGCCACCTAAGGGTGGTGGCGGTCGTGCTTCTTCGAGTGCATGGTCGGTATGTGGGCCGGCGGGTTTCGTATACAAGCGTGCTGGGCCACATGCGTCGTCAAAGTTGATTTCTCCAGGAAACTGACTCTTCAAGTCCTGCTGACTAGTTTCTAACCACTTTTCAACCAACTTATCTTTGTGCTCACTTGTTACCTTCGATAGCGAATCGCTACTACTTTCCGATTCCAATTGTGCCAAATCCACAGCCAACTTTTTGTCAATAAGCTCCATTCTTAAACAAGCTTTTTCTTCAGCAGCCTTTAATTCGAGCAATTTCTTCTTTTTTGCGATCGAAGATGAAGAAGTTTTCTTGCTGACGTGACTAGATTTGTGAACACTTTGCACGGTGCACTTTTCGTCCTCCATCTTGTTTTCTTGTTGCTCGCTTTTGAACTCGGCTTCTTGCTGCTGTTGTTCCTTTTTTCGTGCACTTCTAGTGCTAACCATGATTCTGGGTGGCGTATGGTACATCCAGGTGATGCGGCTCGAAGACCAGCGATGTAGGCGGTAGAAATGAGAAGGCGATAATTTTGGTTATTTTGTAGCTGCAAAATGGCGTGCGTACTCGCAGTTAGTAGATAGCGACTGATTGTAGCGGTGCGGGGGGCGCACCACCCGACGACGCGCGGCGGGAACAGCGGGCACGCACGACCATTTCACAACAACAAACTTTTATTCACATAATTAAAACAATAAGTACAATGATATTACAGCACCTATTTCAAATTAATCCATTCGCGTCGCCTACAGAAAGTATATCAACTAAAAATTCAGAACGGATGCAGTCATTTAGCGCAGTATTTCTGAGTGGAGATTTTTGCAAAAAGGATTGTTATATAGACTCAGGCGCAAGCGTGCATCTAACAGCCAATGAAGGTTGGGTCAAGAATGCTTCTTATGAACAAGGACGAGAAATAGTCGTCGCTAATAATGAGAAGGTGACAGTGTTAAGTTCTGGCGATGTTGAAATAATTACCACCACACGAAATAAGGAATATGAGATTATAGTTGAAGGAGTTTATTGTGTTCCAAGGTTAACAACCAACTTGTTGTCAGTCAGCCAATTGATTAATAAAGGAAATAGTGTGATCTTCAAGGATGATTTTTGCCTAATATACAATAGAGAAAAACAGTTGGTTGGAGAAGCGGAATTAGTGAACGGAGTATACAGATTGAATACTTTGAAAGAGCAACAATTAATTGCTGCTATTGCAGCCTCAAGTGTGACTTGGCATAGACGTCTCGGTCACATTAATAGTATCAGTCTCAACAAGATGAAGTGCTAGTGCACTACATTAGTAGTGCATCATGCACAGTTTGTTGTGAAGGCAAGCAGACGAAATTGCCCTTCCCACAGAGTACATCAAATTCTCATGATGTACTGGAGTTGGTTCACTCAGATGTGTGTGGCCCGATGGAAAATATTTCTATGGGTGGATCCAAATACTATGTTTTGTTTGTTGATGATTACTCGAAAATGGCCTTTGTTTATTTTATGAAAGCAAAGTCTGAAGTTTTTTCATGCTTCCAAGAATTTCAGTCTTTAGTTGAGAACCAGAAAGATAAAAAAATTAAGATCCTAAGGTCAGATAACGGAGGAGAGTACTGCAGTCAAGAATTTGAGTCTTATCTGAAGAGGCAAGGAATTCTACACCAAAAAAGTAATGCCTGTACACCACAACAAAACGGCTTATGTGAAAGAATGAATAGGTCAGTTGTAGAGAAGGCTAGATGCCTGTTGTTTGATGTCGGTCTTGGTAAGGAATTCTGGGCTGAGGCAGTCAATACCTCCGTGTACCTGCGGAACAGATCAATTGTAAGTGGATTAGACAAAACTCCTTATGAAATGTGGACAGGGCATAAACCTAATTTGAGTCACATAAGAATATTCGGGAGTGAAGTGATGGTCCTTGTGCCACAAGAAAAGAGGAGAAAGTGGGATAAAAAATCAAAAAAGTGCATTCTTATTGGATACCCCGAAAATATTAAAGGATATAGGATATATAATCCTGAGTCAAAAACTATATCAACCAGTCGTGATGTAATAATAATTGAAAAGGAACGGAGAGATAACTGTCAAATAGAAGTCAAACAACATAGTTTAGATTCAGTGGGGGCCGAGCTAAAATAAGAGGAAGTAGAAACTCAGGATGTCTCTGAATGTTCAGACATGTCGAGCATGGATGATGATTCTACATTTGTTCCCAGCGAATATGAGGATGCTGACAGCACATTGATCGCCAATAATATGGATCGACCAACAAGATCAAGGAAGAAACCAGAGAGATATGGATTTACTAATTTGTGTTTAGATAATGAAAACATAAACACAACAGAATTATCTCTGAGAGAAGCATTAAATGGTCCTGAAAAGGAGCAATGGTCACAAGCTATCAGTGAGGAGTTAAAATGCTTTGAGGATAATAAAGCCTGGGAGCTGGCTGATGCTCCAAAGAATGGATCAGTTGTAAAGTGCAAGTGGGTTTTAAAAAAAAAATGTGACAGTGTTAATAAAGTTCGGTATCGTGCGAGATTGGTTGCAAAAGGTTACAGTCAAAAAAGTGGTATTGATTATAGTGAAACATTTTCACCAGTTGTGAGACACTCAACGTTAAGACTGTTATTTGCTCTAACTGCACAATTAGATTTAGATACCGTACATTTAGATGTCAAGACAGCCTTCTTGAATGGAGAACTGCAGGAAACCATATATATGGAATTGCCAGAGGGATTTGTGCATGCTGTTAAAGACAGTGATAAAGTTTTGAGATTGAGAAAGGCTATATATGGTCTCAAGCAGTCATCCAGGGCTTGGCATCAAAAGGTTGATAGTGTTTTGTTAACTAATGGATATAAAAAATCTAAATTAGAACCTTGCTTATATACAAAAGTAGTCAATGGTTGTAGGACTATTGTAACCTTATATGTTGATGATTTTTTCATATTTTCAAATGATAAAATTGAAATGAATGGTTTGAAGGATATATTAAGTACTAATTTTAAAATTAAAGATTTTGTCCCATACAGCAGTGTCTTGGTATGTCTGTAAATATTGACAAGAATAAGAATATTGTTACTTTAAGTCAGGAAAACTATGTGAATCAACTTTTGTCTAAATTCAAAATGACTGATTGTAAAACAGTAGAAACTCCAATGGAGATAAGTTTAAAACTTGAAAAATGTCAAAATGTTGATGACCAACCATATCAACAGCTGATAGGTGGGTTGATGTACTTAGCTGTCCTCACTAGGCCAGATATAGCCTATGCAGTTGGATTTCTCAGTCAGTATAATAATTGTCATGGTAATTCACATTGGTTATATGCAAAGAGAATATTAAAATATTTAAAAGAAACTAAAAATGTAGGTCTAAAGTATTGTAAAACGGAAAATTTAAATATAAAAGGTTTTGTTGATGCCGACTGGGCTAATGATTGTTATGATAGGAAGTCGTATACGGGTTTCTGTTTTGTCTTAGCTGGATCTGTGATATCTTGGGGATGTAAAAAGCAAAAATGTGTAGCCTTGTCTAGCACCGAGGCTGAGTATACTGCTTTAACAGAGGCTTGTAGGGAAGCAGTATATCTCAGAAATTTATATAATGATATTTGTAATGTAGTGTTTCCTATAGATTTATTTGGTGATAACCAAAGTGCGTTAAAGTTGTCTTCTAATCCAATATTCCACAACAGAACTAAACATATTGAT
Source organism: Euzophera pinguis (assembly GCA_947363495.1). Lineage (NCBI taxonomy): Eukaryota > Metazoa > Arthropoda > Insecta > Lepidoptera > Pyralidae > Euzophera > Euzophera pinguis. Next base: position 5,449,710 of record OX376164.1, read on the forward strand.
GTCAGGTATCATTACTGTAGGGAGGTGATCTCTAGTAATGTTGTTCGTGTCTATTATTTGCCTGCGGCTGAGATGCCTGCCGATATGTTCACTAAGAGTCTTGGCTCAACCAAGCATTACAAATTTATGTCGATATTGGGAATTATAAATGTTCAAGTTACACATTGTAATGCATGTATTGTTACGAGGGGCCTATGTCCAGCAGTGGGTCATTAAAAGATATTAGTGTTTGTAAATTTAGGTATAATAATTTGATAGTGGGGGTGTTGTTACTAATCAGATTATTATACCATAGGCAAAATGCTTGCCGTCCTTTGCCATACCATTTGAATATAAATATTTACTCTATGGTTTGTATGTTAAAAAAAAATAAAAACTTACCTTTGGTTCCGTTGTACGAAGTGCAGCACGTTGTTTTATTAATCTTAGTTTCTGCCGTAATTAATAATAAGAACTGGGCCCTTTTCGGTGAAGCTTCTTCCATTATTGTTGACTAGCTTTTTCCAACAGCTCCGCCTGCGTCAAAAAGTAGCCTATGTTTGACCCCGGGTCTTCAACTATATTCATACCAAATTTCATCAAAATCCGTTCAGCGGTTTGGCCGTGAAAGCTAACAGACAGACAGACAGACTTTCGCATTTATAATATTAGTATGAATAGTATGGATTTGCTTCATGTAGCCATTGCCTTAGCCTACCTGGATTCTTCTTCTTCCCTTTATGATCGATGATGGTTTTCATGAAGTCTCCGTGTCGTATCGAATGCTCCAACATGTTTCCCCTTCTATTCTCAATTGCCCTCAAAATGCTTCTTTAAATCAAATAATATAAAAATATCATAGAAGTTTAATCGTATTCATCAACATCATATCAGCCGCAGTCAGTCCACTGTTGGACATAGGCCTCTTCTAATGATATCCAATATGATCGGTTGGCAGCAGCCTGCATCCAGCTTCTGCCTACGACCTTTTTCAGATCATCTGAATCGTAATATCTTAGTCCATTTTATCAAGCGTAAGTATATTTTCTGTTGATGTTCTTCCATTAATATACATTCACATAGATAGGCTATCTGAACGTATATCTAATCTATAAATTCTATAATAGCTATCTGATAGAAGATAAAGGTATAAGCTATCTGATACATCATTCTGTACAATGAGAACGTAAAAAAACGAACATAAAATGTTCATAATTTCAGGAAAATCAAACTAGTGCAAAGGGGTCAATACATAGCAAATTAATATTTCAGAATACACAGCAACGATAAAAGAAGAGAACCAGCGTTTCGAGACGACCATGGCTCTGAAGGCGGAGATCATCCAGCGGCTGGATCAGGAACTGGCGTTTTTGCATCACGAGGCTACCGTTAAGTTGCAGAAGAAAATGTTAGTATACTACTCCTGTGGCTCTACTACGAGTACCATTAGGAGTTTGTATTTTCTGACTCACGTTACCGGTGGATATTAAAGGCGCTTTACAGACTCGACATGTATACAAAATGTTTAGCCACTACCTTAGAAAGTTTGACGGCGTTTAAAATATATCTCATGGTAGAAGCAGAGAACATTTTCAGTTGCCGCGCACATCTAATGTCGCCATCGATATACTACATAACACCTAATGATTTCTTATGTTTTCGCGATTGTTATTCATTAAATTAAACTATTTTAATACGGTTTTTATCGCGTTTATTACTTATTTATTTACACCTGACGTTTCAAACACGTTACAGCGTTCATGGTCGCAGGCAGACGCAGTCAAATTAAACTATTTTAATTTAATACATAACACATATTTTCTTAACATACCTAACCTGTCGATTGACTGGTAGATAAAGCCCTGCTGCTTTATGTCCGCCATCATCATCATTATAAATTTAAGAGCTTGGCTCTTGTCAGTGAAGATACTTCCATATCTCTGGATTATTTATAACTTTTATACCTTTAGTTCCTTAAATTTAGTTAACGTCGTGCCGTATCAAAAACTAAATTTTGTAATGAATTTTCACAAAGTAATAAAATCCCGAAGTTTCAATTTCACTTTGTTTTAATTTGAATAAAATAAAAATAACTTTAAAAACATTTTCCAGTCTAGATTCTGATCGCCAAATGGTACTAGCAACTCGCGCCTATGCAGTCAAAGCAGAGATGCTCAAAGAGGAAGAGGTAGAGTCACAGGAGGCGTACGAGGCCTTGCTGAGGAGTCACCTGATTGAAGAGAAGAACCAGAGGGCTAGGAGGTAGCGAGGTTTTCCAATCCGACTCGAGAATTCCGACTATTATGATTAGAGTCGAAAACCAACCAAAAACTGTAACGTGTAATATTGATTAGGGGCCTAGTATAGACAGCGGTAATGTTACGTAAAGTAAAACTGCGTTTTCTAATTTCGACGCGCCTCAATAATCCTTTTTCATTACGAGATGAGCGGAGGAGAATGGGTCAGGCTTTTGCCCAGCAATAGCGGACAGTAAAGGTTATAAAAATAATATTATTAGTTTTTCTTTTGTCGATGACAATGGTTAACTTAGTGATTTTAATCGCACTCCTAGCACAGGTACCTACTCGTATTTAGGTACCTCATATTTTACTGCGAGCGCCAATAAAATCAGTTCAAAATTATACCTTTAATCGACCTAACCTAACATTCAGCGAAATCCATGCAAAAACAGCTTTTTTCAGAATAGAAGAATAGAATAGAATATATCTTTATTGAGAAAGCTATCACGTAAGTACAGCAAAGGACTTAAGCTTATGCTACATGTTTATAATGTACCTACGTGACCGACGTCTCAATAGGTGGTGGCTCAGTGATACGCTAGACATGCAGGCATGCCTAGCACTGATTTTCAGCCACCACCTTCTGAGCCAGTATTATTCACTCGAAGAGAAAAAAATAATGAGGGAAAAGTACCTTATAACATCTTATGAAACGAAAGCAATAGAATTTAACTGCTACCTAGTCTGTGGTTCATAACAACTCTATCCATGGAGTTACTTTAGTAAGCACCATAGCAAAAAAAAAATTTAACTTATTTATCTGCAGGTTCAAAGTGGAAACTCAGCTTCTATCGTGGCTGCAGAAATACGACTTGGAAATGGGGGACAAGCAGGTGGAACTGGATGAGTATACTGAGAAGTATGAGGATGAATGCCAGCAGTGCGAAGTTCTTGAGGTTATTAAAATGAACAATACAATACTAATTTCTCAACATCACCTGTTGGTTGACTGGTAGAAAAAGCCTATGCCTTAAACTCCGCCATTTACATGTTTTGGAATGACGATTAATAAATAAATAAATACCCTTTATTACACCAAAAAAGAAAACATTACAGAAACATATTAACAAGATACAGTGAGGCACAAAGAACATACTCTTTCTAGCTGTTAAGTGCCATTGAATGGGCCACTTGGTCCAACCCGCTTGTCTGATGAAGGATGACTTATTTGTTGGTTTGGTGACCAATAACACATAGAAAAGATACAAGTACCTGAAGTACTTACCATATTATTTTGCGTGATTCCGCCACCTGTACATCGTATGATGTGACATTGATATAGTATAGTATATATAGCGGAATATAGGAATATTCAGAAAACTTCGTCAAGAATTTCGTGTACTTACTTTTTAACTACCACGTAAATCTAATTTCACCACCAATTGCTCCAAATATTTATAAAATTCTACTATGCTACTTGACTGTATTCATACTTGGTTAATATTGTTATACTAAACAAAATACACTAAAAAGTTACCGATTCTGAAAACAACAACAAAATTGGTTGTTAATTAAGGCCGTAATTCGATTTTAAAGTTTTCTCTAAAAGAAAAGTGGGAGCGTGGTGGGGACTTCTTGCTATCTCTTTTGTATGCACGAAACCGAGTGGCAGTGACGTCACAGCTCACACAGTGCATCCTTTTTTGTTTTTTGACAGTTTCCCCTTCCACCAAAGGCTTATAACTTATTTATTTTTGAACGGATTACAAAAATTCTTTCATAATTCTGTATCTGGAAATAAAAATATTGATATGAAAGAAAAAAGAAAAATTTGTAGAATACCCAATTGTATAAATTAGTAAAATATTTCTATTAAAGATGTTTGAATGAAATAGAAGAAATTCTTTGGCAGGAAAAACTGGCAGAACAGAACAAGGAATATGAGCCGCTGATGGCAGAAAGAGAGGCTGAATACCACCAAGAGATGACTGAGAAGATGAACAAGTTTCTTGTGGAACACGCTGCCAGGGTCATCCAGGTCGCCTGGCGGGATGTACTGGCAAATCGAGCGGAGAAGAAACGGGTAAGGAAGACTACTTCATTTATCGAATTTTATGAATTCTTTGTTTTTTTAATTAGTATGGCAACATTGGCCATTCATTTGATCGATTTTGAAGAGTTTCTGAACAATAGCCATTTTTTTTGGCTTGCTTGATATTAATTTAGAGAGTTTGGTACTTCTTCAAGCTAACTTGACTTGTTCAAATGTTAAATTATTTTATTATGCATATAGTGCGAAAACTCTTAAAAAATATTTGTGTAAGTTTTGTTTAATTATTTTTTACACGCAGCAAAAAGGAAAAGGGAAGAAAGGAAAGAAAAAATAATCACAAATAAGTATATACACAGGTGTTCTTTTATATTTAAGAATTTATATTCAGTAATTTTTAACACTTTTTTTTATACTATATTACTTTTAATTGGCAGAAATAGCAAAAAAAACTTACTCCACAAATATCATCGACTTTTTTCTTTTTCCTAAACTTTAATTACCACTTCGTGGCACCCGTTTCCATTCGGTAGAAGACATAAAGTAGAATTCGCGACGAGAATGTACTCAATTCCGGAAAAAGCGTTTAAATAGGTTTTGATGATTGGATTCATTGGCGTAAGTGTATCGTTTCTGAAGGAGCATACTTTGAAGGTGATAAAATAATTTTGGATGAATAATTAATATTTTGTGTATTATAATTGATCTTTTCCCGGTACTTTCTTGACAGAGTAGTATTTTGGTGGACTTCGATTATCTTATCATGCAAAATGTATCTGATTTCAGCTGAAGAAACTGCAAAAGAAAATGCAAGCTGCTGCCGCTGCGGCCGCGGCTGCGGAGAAAAAAGGCGGAAAGAAATAAGTTTTACTTTTTTTTTGTTACAAGTTGTTTACACATCAGTGTTGTAGAAATTAATTTAATGTTTATTTATCGATTAATTGTATTTTAAATAAATGTTGTTATATTATCTTACATACAGCATTTTTATTTAAGCGTTTAGCATTAACAAAATTATATGATTAGGAAAGTCCGTCTGGGTACTTATGAGGCAAGACCATTACATGCCGATTTTTAGCTATGTCGGTGTTGCCTTAGAGCAGATATCATAAACATTTTTCCACACACATATTATTATGAAGCACTAGAATGACTTTGTCGTAGATTAATAATTGGTGGTGCGTTCGTCCGCGCTAGACCTGTTTTTGTACCTGCGGTATATAGCCTATGTTACTCAGGGTGAATGTTGAAATTGTGAAAGAATTTTTGAAATCGGCACAGTAGTTTTTGAGTTTATTCATTACAAACATACACACAAAAATACAAATCTTTCCTCTTCATAATGTTAGTGTAGATGTAGATAGTGTAGATTCATCTTTCTGGGTATTTCATTTTCTTGTCTTGACATGTAGCTTATATCTAAATTATCTTATCAGAAGTTTCAAGAATATTAGTACAAAATAAAATTAACTTTACTTTTTAGTACTTACTCTTTCAATACCTATGTTATAAATTTGTAGTAGGTGTTATATTACTTTTTTTCTGTAAAAATATGCTTGATTTTCGCCTGTGATACATTTTAGAAGACAACCGTACTTAGTTACTACATAAATAAACCTACTTCATTAATAAAAATATTTTCAACACATTTGCTTATAAAGTGTCTTTTATTTCAATGTAATTGACCCTTAACGGGGGGTGTCAACAACAAGTTGATTTTGGAACCAAACGAGCCAGCGGTTTGGGCTGCACCGTGATATGTCACTCACACAGAGTCTTCTTTTAGAAGATAGATACGAATAGAACTATTTAATAAGAAATCACATCTTAGTTCCAAAAAAATATCATGAAAACCTAACTCATAGGTGTCAGAAAACTTATTTAGAAAATTAATTAGGTAACAGAAAAACTTATTTAATTAATTCAGGCGTTACTTTGCGGAAGTTAAAGTGACAAGCACTTACCAAATTATTCTGCGTGCTTCCGCAACTGTTAGCTCATACAAACTATTGCCGGCCGGCACCCACCCACTACTGTTAGTCCCAACATGCCCGCCACTATTAGTTTGTACTTGCGACACGTGTTTCTTCGCATAGCGGTGAAACCGGCCGGCAATAGTTTGCATGAACTAACTGGTGGAGGAAGCACGCAAAATAATTTGGTAAGTGCTCGAAAAACTTATCTCCGAAAAACGAAAAGTTTTCATATAAAATACGAAAAACAAATCAAGATACGTACATTGTGTACACCGAGAATGCTATGTAATATTTTGCTATTAGTACTGTTATGTTAATACTACAAAGTATAATATTTCTGGTTGATAATTAGTAAAAGTAATTAATATAAAAAACAAATCAAATAACCAATAATGAATGCGCATGACTTTCAAAACTGATTGAAAGTCTCAGACAAAGGACAGTGCGAGTAATAGAAATAATAAAAAAAGAAACGAAGCGCTTTGGATTGGCAACATTTTAAATAATAGTACGACTCCAAAATTATAATCGCACTTGTAAAGTAATGGTTTCTATGGTTACGGTAAAAAAAATTTTTAAATGTACGCCAATTTTTTTGATGATTTTCTTCTCAAATTAATTCATTCACATTGAATTATTGCAAATCTTAAAATAGCCACATTTTGGCAGTTCATGAAATGAATCATTTCATGGCAATTCTGCTGTTTGATGGAAAGTCGCAAAATTGCTCACTTTTCGTGAATTGCTTTACCTTATTGCCAGGCGTAAAAATAATCTTTATTTTTGCATAGTGTGCGTACTTTTACGATTTTTTTAGTTAAAAAAGTATATCTAACCAATAATGTTAATTTACTATCATAAATTAACTGTAGAATTGTAAATATCAATAAAAATATATAATCTATTTTTTTTTATTACTATAGCAATACTTACACGAGAAGTGATTCAGGAAATTCATTGAATTAGAGTTGAAACGTCAATGTCAAAATTTGCAGAATTGCTAAGCTTCGCAATTCATGAAATGATTCGTTTTCATGAATTGCTCTAAGTGGCCATTTTAGACCTGCTGATCTCGGTTTGCTAGTTAATTATTTATTTTTACAAATCACGTAGCGGTCGCGGCTTCCCTTTTGAATGGAAATATTTTTATTGTCTTTCTTGGTTTTGTTTCATTGTCTGTGTGTTTTTGCACCGTGTCACATTGCGGCTTATACCATTAAATTTAAGTTTTTAAACAAGGCCGAACTCGAATACGAGGTTAAAATTAGAGGTAGAAGAATTACGTGAAACTTTCGTCAGAATATCCATCAGAGGATATTCTATCATCGAATATTTAGCCAATGCAGGATATGTCTGGGTCTAGCAATTCCTGATTTAGAGTCAAAAGTAATATTAAAGTCATGCAATCTAGTTTTGAAAAAATATTGTATTCTAGAACAGAATCAATGCTTAATCATGTTTTCCACAGATTATCTCGCATAGATTTTTTTCACTAGATAATGTCGAATCTCTTTATTTGACATAGGACGAGTTTCACACAAATTATAAGATTCTTGCGTCCTTGAGTCCGAAGTTGTTGCATCAGTTGAGGTCGAGCCACACTTAGGCGAAGCTACCGAGTCGCTAAATTATGATAGCAAATTGTTTTCGGAACTGGGTAAATTTAAATGTCGTATTTCAAAGGTGTATGTTTACATAAAAGGAGGGTTGTCGATGTTGAGTGGGCCTGCTAATTTTTCTGTAACAAACTGAGGTCTTGTTTTGATCTACTGATTATTTTTTCAGTTGATGAAACTGATAGCTAAAAAGCGAGCATCCGAAGCGACATCAGCATCTACTAAGAAGAGCAAGGCATCCATACCCAATTAAAGAACAACACCCAAATTTTATAAGATTTATTTCTATAAATCTATATTTTATAAATATTTACAAATATGACAAATATACTTGTTGATTTTTGTAAAAATATATTTTGTAAGAATGTACTTTAATAAAATGCCTTTACAAATTATGTTCCTATTTTAATGGTAGTACTACTTGTATAATTCTAAAGTGTCTCCATCGAGCAACGGGCAAGCAAATTTTTAACCGAGTTAGGTAGTAAATGTATGTCACATGTAACAATATATCAAATTACGGCAAACTTAACTTGAATTGAAAATTCAGCACTTGTTTGAATGAAGAATACAATTGAGGCATAACTTGCAGATACTGAGATTGTAAGTAGGAACAGTAAAACGAGATTCAAAATTATTATAAAGAGACGCTCGAAATATAAAAATCGCGCCCTATTTCATTGACTTTATTAGATCACAATCAATCAATCAGATTATAATTTCTGGTCTTGCGTTATCACTGTCAGATGTCTAACAGCTCTAAGGTCGATGAGAGTGTCAGATGAGCTCTTAGTGGTCGGCACGAAGGATATAGCGCGACGAGCCCGTTCGCCGTTGCGTAGTGCTGGGTTCATATCCTGTTGGCAATTAAAAACAAATTTATGTAATATTCTAATGCAACTAGAGGACTCCTGTAATAATAATAATAACAATAACCCAGATTTAAACCTAAACTTCATCACCATAGCCCATTTATTTTTTTGCTCATTAGAAATAGTTCCTCCTCCTGCCAAGTCCTGTTCATGGAAATATCAACTATTGATATAGCTGAGAATGGATTTTGGCAGGAGCACCACATGATATCAACTTCTCCAAAGGGCCTCTACGCGTTAGATCAATATCCCCGCGCAAGCCTCTCAAAGGACCGGGGCAACCCGTGAATCCCAAGCGGAGATAATAATAATATAATGGATATTAGGACTGTGCATCCAAACTGATGTACTAACATTCAATACTCCAATATGCGCAGTAGTTCCCAGATGAACTATGAGCAAAAAAATTCCCATAGTACATCCAGGCACAGAAAGATAATATTACTGAAGATTACCAGAAGAAGAAAACCAGGTGAACCAAACGGGTGGACTGGACACGGGCAACTAAAGATATTCTTCTTAGCGAATCGATCGTCAATTTATATAATCTTAAGGAGCAAAAATTGTGCCACCTGTAAAGCGTTTGCGGTAACTTTATATATAATAGTACTCCAGCGTGCAGTAGTCGGGGCATGCAGGGCATGTCAGGTGATGTGCCATTATCTGAGCAGACTCGCAAGTACTGTCGCTTGTGTAGCACCATCTGTACAGATTATCTCTGCAACGGCCAATTTGGGCTCTCAACCGTTTAAGGGCGAACGCTAAAACACGGGCGGATGCGGACGCGGGTGCACGCGTCGGAAGTCCGCCGCGGGCTACGAATCCGCGAGCGGGTACCCGTCGCGTGCGCCCGTCTTATTTAGCGTTGCTAGTATAATTTTGATCTCGAGCGTGTACAGTTGTGTCGAGTAGATTACCATGGATAATTTGCTAATTTATTATTTGGCAAAAAGACGTCAACGCAAACAACGTCGACTGCCTAACCCGTTCGTGACAAGCAGGCTACTCAGCGGAGAATTCGAATTTTACAAATATTTTAAATTAAGTACAAGGACATATGATGTATTTTAAGTAAGGAATATTATAAATGGAATAAAATTCCATTCCTTAAAGAGCTTGAGTCTGCAAACACATTTGAATGCTGTGGCATTGAAATTCCACAAATTAAGCTAATATTGATCTGTATATACCGAATTCCAAACTCAAATGCTTATATTTTTATGATGAATTATTTTCAAAATTAGAACCATACTTAAAGGTGAAGACTCAAAGATCAAAGTCCACGATATCACCAATGGAAAAGTTATTGGTTTTTTACTTTTAGCATACCTATGCTAAAAGTACTCTTGAATAAGTAATATGAGTGCTTCAAAATTTTCGATTAATTGTCGACAAACTTCAAGCCATGCTTCTTGACGGGCATCTCTATCTTTATATAATTCATTCGCCATGTCCTATAACACTGGCCGAAACTGCACCTCAATTATTACACGCTCTGTATCGATGTTCATGATTGTACCTAGCCTCCGACGCGGGCGACCGTGGCATATAGCGGCGCTCGATTTGTAGAAACCAACCCGCGAGCGCACGCCCGTCGCGTGCGCCCGCCCCCCGCGCCCCCCGCCCGCCGCGCGTGTGACAATCCGTCGCCCGCGTCCGCGCTCCGTTGCACGCGCCTGCGCTGCTCATACTATTTTTCATTATAGACACGCGAGCGTGCGCCCGCGCGAGTTTTAGCGTTCGCCCTAAGCACTTCTATATCAGCCAGGGTTGACAATGGCGAGGAAGCTGGTAGAGTTTCTGCTAGTGAAACAAAAGCCTCAGAGGTGCCGCGGAGAAGAAAAAAAATACTAAGGATAATAATGAGTAAGGGGTAATGGAAGATTTACAAAATGCAGTAACGGATAGTGCGATCTTTTCTGATATAAATTTAAAAGATAGATGGTATAAATTCAAATTCTTACCCTAAGGTGGACGTGAAGGGCCTGTGCTGTCATTTCAGTTTTCGATATTTTCTCTTGAGCTGCCTTCAGCTCTTCGTCTAGTTGCCGCTTTTCTAGTTCCAATTCTTTGAGACGTTTTTCTGCTTCTGAAATGTATCAGGGATTTTAATGTTAGTGTTTCCCTCTGATTAAATCTCTTTGTTTGAACTATACATAAAAACCGCCTTGTAGTTTAGTGAGAGTACGCGTAAAGATTGCGAGGCAAAAAGCTTTTATTTTGTAGAGTACTTACTTAGTGATAACATCGACACATAACAGTGGCTAGTACGGTCCGACACTGAAACTAGCCAATCATCTGTTGGATTTTCTTGTACTGTATCCATTTGACTGATATTTTGTAATTTTTAACAAAATGTCGTAGATGTCGTGTCGTTATACTAGCCTTTTCAAATTGTGATACACGTTTCCCACTATTTCCTTAAATTAATCAATGTCACTCTTTCTTAGTTAGGCTAGTGGAAGACTTGAAATGAACTTTAGTCAACAGAGCAGCTTTTTCAGAAAGCAGATTCCATCGTTATATCAGTTCAATATCAGTGTTGTTAATCAGGATTTTTTGCACTGCTTGCTCACCTCTGAACTGTGCCTCCTTTTCAGCCTGTAGCAGTTCAAATTTCTTCCGCTTCAGTCGCTCTTCTTCTAACAATTTGTTTTGTTCTTCTTGAAGCCTTTCTAATTCTTCTCTTTTTTCCCATTCTTCTGCTAATACTCTGAAAGCAAATGGCAAATTATTCATGCGTATTCTCTATCCAATTCTATCCATCAAAACAGGACAACAAAACAAAATTAGGACTAAAAGTTACCATGAATCGTGTTTTCGTCAACTATGGAGCTGAATTTTGTTCAGTTGTACTTCGTATTATCCGTAGTATTGCTTTATACGTACCTAGCTTGCAATGCACGTACTATCTCCTCATCTCTCTTAGCCTGGATCTCTTCTTGAAGTAGCTTCTCCAATTCAGTTTGCGTAGTCTTCAACTCTTCTAGTTTCTTATTGTCTTGTTGTGCCATCTCTGCTAACTCCTGAAATTATATTCCTTTTGAATTAAACATTTTGTAATAAACGGCATTATTGAGCAAATTTCTCGATAGGGTTTTGGAAATAATACATCATCCGAGTGTATTTACCAAGTGCATCTTCAGCTTACCAGATTTGGCAGTAATAATTATTTTACAATGCAGCGACTGACTTTCATAATTTAGTAATATTTCGTACCTTATTTGTAGGTATGTAGCTTTTTTCCATAAACTTGTCATCATAAAGTAAGAATAAACATAGAACTAATGATCATATCACTTTACTTCACCCTAATTGTCCGTATAATGTCAATTTTCAGCAATAAGCCCGCTGGCTCTCCTTTGGAAACTCCACTTTATCCATTGACGACACAACCTACGTCACCTGACTACTGCTCTTTTTGTTGGTTCTGTTTGCGCTTTCTTGTTATTTCTTCAGACTATTGTCGAGCTATTCGGTAGTCCAGGGTCCACTGTTCCTATCCTGTTTATTGATTATTACTCACTTGCGCCTGTGCTGCGGCCGCGGACACAACATACTTCACCTGACTATGCCGTGACATGATTTACATTTGATATCCATTGAAGGCGATCCCTTATGTATAATGAGCTCTTATGTTTGCGCTTTCTTGTTGTGTGTGGCGACACTGTCGCACAGCAAGTAATTACTACACGACTTAACAGATTGCGCTAAAAGCAAACAATCTCAAGTCCCATACAAGAACCCGAATTACTATGGAAGACTAAATCGCGCTATTGAAGTTTCTACGGATTGGAGCATAAATACAACTTCCGACATAACATCGTCGGAGTCGCGTCGAGCCCAGGCACCTTGCCTGGCGGCAAGTAATTCCCTTTGCGGCTGCGAGCATAACACCACACGCACAGTAGTTAGAAAGCCTAGGGTCTACTAATCCCATGCTGTAAATTGCAATATTGCTACTCACTTGCGCCTGCGCCTCAGCTGCCAGCCGAGCTCGCACCTCATGCTGCAGCCGCAACCTGGCCTCGCGGACCTCCTGCTCGCGCCGCGCCCCCGCCCCGCGCCTGCACGCCCTGGCTCTCCTTTGGAAACTCTCCACTCCACCTGACAACGCTGTGGCTTGTCGTACTGCTGATATCCATTGTAGGCGACTCCTGGTAACAATGCATAATATTATAAAACGTTTGCTAAACTATGTTATGTCCCTATCGATATGTTAAGCTAAATAACAAGACAAAACACATGGGGTTAACAAACGTTTCGTTGTTGCTCGTCAGTTATTTTCTGATTCTTGCATATGAAAACTATTTTGCCACGGTGTACTATATTATCTGTGACTCAATAAAGCTATCAGCTCCACTGACTATATCTATCTAATAATCATCAGCCAATGTCGATATTGACGATTGATCATATTTTGGAAGGTTTGTCACACAAGATAGTAGTCGGAACAGAACAGCCGGCTGGCAGGGGTTATACGTGGAACTTGGTACAGAGGAACTTGGTTATCTAGAATAGGACAAAGACAACTTTTCACTGTGATTGTTACGCATACGCGGTACGAGCATCGCCAGCGAAGGGCAGGCGACAGTTACTCGGGTATTGTTTGAAAAACAAACTAAAACATCAACTTAGACTTACTTGTGGTCTTGGGTTCCAAACTCATAGGTCCTCTCAGGCGTGATAATTTGGAATTTCTGTATCTTCCCCTCGCCAGCGCTGGCTTCCACCGAGCAGTACTCGTCGATGGCTATCCGTCCACACTGCTCCTTCTGTGAGGAACTCTTGTAGTATGTCAGAGCACACGGTTGGAGAACGCACCAGTATTCCCGCATGGTGGGCAGAAGGTACCCGCGTTTGTATAAATAGCCCTAAAATTTGTAAAAAAGAAAATAAATGCTTGTAACTTCAACTCGCCCAATTTTATTCGCGAAACAAATTTAAAAAAGCTTATTTGTATTATTTTTTATTGTAGAGTTTTGAATTGTGACAGGTGACATTATAAATAGTGATTCACTGATGTGGATAAAGACTTCCTGGATACCTATCACTGGGTCCATTGTCCCTTGATAGGTTTGAAAATAAACAATGCTATTTTTGTTCTATTGACGCAATATCAAGGAAAATGGGCTAAATAAGCACAAACTTACAAATGATACGCTCATTTGAAATACTTACTTAATTTGAACAGGAAGAACAAAAATATTTTTAGTATATACATAACTTAGATGAGTACTTATGTTAAACTTAGTTTTGTAATCTGAGGAATAACCATATAAGACGACCATTTTGTTTAACGCCCATTGCCAAGAGAACCTGATGATCAAGTAATTTAAAACGTTTTCGCAGGTGCTTTAGATGCTAAACAAGTCGCCTACCAGCCAAATTATGCGTATATGATCTTATTCTCTACCTTTTTGATAATATCCTCGATAAAAACATCATAGATTTCGTCAATGGCTTCCACCAATGCCATAGAATGCAGCTGCTGGTCGCAGTATTTAGCTTCTAACACGGCCAGGAAGGCTGCCCACTTGAAGTGGCCTATGGAGCTGCCCAGGGCCTCCCAGTCTGCCGTGTCCCACCGCAGGCCCAGACACATGACCAACTGCTCGGCTACGATACCCGCTTCTGAAGGTTGCAGGACTACCTGAACAGAAATTATAAGTAGTTTATGGCTTTTACTGCGATGCCTCAGCGACCCAAAGAGGTCCTTGGCCGCCGACACCAGAGATCTTCACTGTTCCCTATTCAGCGCAACCGCCAGTCGTCTCTTTGAAGGGCTTCCAGGTTTCGGTCCGGTTTTATTAATTAATTTTTTGGATATATCATCAATTTATTTCAAGCCTCCCTCTCATTCTAAATACAGCTGTTGAATTCTTAGCCGACTCCTGGGGGCCGATTCTCGCGTCTTTAGAGATATTTTAAATGGCCGAAAAAACATGTCAACATCGACAAATCTCGTTCCAGTTTTATTTATACAGAAAGAATATGATTTTAACATGACAGTGTCTCATTAATCCAAGCCATTGACCTCTTGAGACCTCACATCCTGTCAATGACATCTGCGCTACATATGGAGCATAATAGACTCTTATTATTATCATCGGGAACATGTCTTTAATCAGATTAATGAATGACGTCACTGTCATTATTTGCTAAACAAACTATTAATGAGTACCTATGATAAGATTATTATCCTGTTGTATAATTGAAGGGTATATGCATCATTGAAAAAGAAACGTTCATTTGTGCGGTTTCGATGCTCTTTGTTATGCATTTCATTATGTTATTTCTTAATTTCATTATTTATTTCATAAAGAAAAGTCATATTCAAATACATTTCTTTGATAACGGAACGCTAGCGAAAGCTCAGATTCTATCATTGACTCACCATCGTCGAACTAAGACGTCGTGAACACATGTAGTGATATTTTTATTCTTATTTTCTCAGTGTTGCCTTGATTTAATCCTAACTTCTCTATCCAGCGATTTACGCTTAAATTTAAACACCGCTTGTAAGTATACTAAAAACAAACTATAAATTTTATATCCTTTTTGCAGAC
This sequence comes from Euzophera pinguis, assembly GCA_947363495.1. NCBI lineage: Eukaryota > Metazoa > Arthropoda > Insecta > Lepidoptera > Pyralidae > Euzophera > Euzophera pinguis. Next base: position 5,465,012 of record OX376164.1, read on the forward strand.
TAATTTGCCTTGACATTCAGGGTAAGAGGCACTAAACATAAAACCTAAAATGTTGCACAGCACCAATGTAGAGCAAGGTCGAAATTCCTACTCGTTCAGACAAATTGCCTTTTTTGCGCCGGGATTACGGCATTCATGTTTATACCTATAGTTTTTTAGCAAAGATATTTAAATTAGTTTTTTGATAGTACAGTACCTAGCCATGAATATTGTCATCGACTTTTCGGCATTGTAGAGCTTTACTTTATCTCTGTCGCACTTCTTATGGTGAATATTATTTATTGTTTACCCTCCATGCTTCGATCATATTTACCGACTTTTTTGTACGCGTCCACTCAATTTAAATTTTGTAATTTCTCATAATAATACAATTTTGTAGATTCTATTTTGAGAAAAAATCTTTAACCAGAGATAATTGCCGATCGCCAAATAACATTTTTACGACTGGGATTTGTTGGGTAAGTACTAAGTATTATGACAAGTATTTTATCAGTAACCAAAAGGTGGTTCCAAAAAACTCTGACACCAGGGTGTACAGGGACGGTCATTAATCGAATCCAGTCGTTATAAATTAATAGCAAGTTTCTGCCCTCTTTTAAAAAGAGGATGTGTAGGTTGATGGGTAGCGTTGGACATCCACCAATCTGGTCAGACGACCAGAAGAAGATTGCAGGCAAGCGCGTCCAACCCGATACTTTGGAAATCATTGGAGGAGGCTTATGTTAAGCAATGGACTGACTGCGGTTGAAATGATATTGATGATAAGGTTATTTCATAAACTTACCACATAATGGACGGGATCCTCCGCGTCCTGCACCAAGTCAGCCAGGAGGCAGTATATCCTAAATAGCTTGAACACGGAGTCGTCGTCGAAAATCGGCTTATCTCGAGAAAGCAAGTTTTTCCGGCAGATAAGCCAGCACACCTGAAAATAGGGAAAGTACATTGATTATGTTGCTTAGAAGGTGCTGTCTTCGAAATCTCAATCGAATCTGTGATAGAAACAATAAGCTATCTCCTCAGAAAGACATTGACATCCTTGGTGGCAAGTTAGCTCTCTAAAGAAAAGTAAACGATTTATTATTTTCAAACTTGAATTAGTGCACTCTTCTCTCAGCAAAAACCATCACAGTTTGCCACTATGCTGTAATAGCTATACAAGAATAAAGTCCTTCATCTGAAGTAATTATTTGGTCCAATTGTCGGTTCAGATTTAGTTAAGATAATTCTAACAGTGGAGATTTATAAATGACTTTTGTTAACAAGATTGTCGCAACCATGAGTAAAATAGTCTATCATCTTCCAAAAATTGAATAAATAAATTATAAACTGTTCCAATCAAACCCCAGCTGAGAGCAAACTAAAATTAAAAAATCCAGTAGAAATAAGTCAGTATTCCTTGTTCCAACCATTTCTTGAATATTAGTGTGTGTGTTTTGTAAAACAACATGCACTGCACATTGACTATGACTCAGGCTGCGGCAATATTTTGAAACTAAGCGTTGCGTTGTTATCGCGCTCTACATTGCACTTCAATTTGTAAACTCTTATCACTATTAAACGAATGAGTTTTAATTGTATGTAAAAATACTCTTCAAACAGGAAGTACCGTCAATACGTAAAGAGGTTTAAAAAGGAAGTATGTATCTTAAAGATGTGTTTTTATTTTATTAGCAAAATAAATGAGAAATAATGGAACAAAACGTCGTCAGAGTTCTCATTGAATACGAACGTAGGATTGTACGTCATAGGGATCTTTAGTAAAATCATAGTTTTATCTGTATAAAACAGGACAAAGTTCTGCCGCAGACTATTGACCCCGGCAACACAAGGAATGTAAATCTTCATATACCAATCCCATTTTCGGTAACCACCGAATTGGGTTCTCTCTTTACTGTTGCCAAAGTTGCGTATACGAGGGTGTGTAATATTGGTTTGCGAAATCCCAAATTTAATGTCGTACAATGCAGTCGCGTAATTTTGCTAAAAAGAGCTATTCACTCATGCATATCGAGTGAGCTTCATTGTCACAGACCCTGCACATCATGGTGTCAGAGTTTGCCGGAACCGTTTTTTTGTCTGACTTGGTTAAAAAGAGCTATAATGTATTTCAAATGTTAAAAAACAAAAGGTTACATAGCTGTTAATTGGTATGGAGTTTTAAGTATAAATATTGTTACGAGCTCGGGGTTCGCAATTTGGAGAAAACACCTGATGACTCTTAAAAACGTTTATTCCCACAAGGATGGTCGCCGACGTCACTTCACTTCACTTATCACTAACAATGTCCAAAACACTTGCTAATCACAGTCACTATAACTTGCCGAGGTCGCTTGTATCACTTGTTATTCGCTCCGGATATCGCTTCTTGATCGCACTTGTAGCTCAGTTAAATTAGAACTGCCCTCCTGAGGCACCTTCCGATATTTATATGGCCCGGGAAACCCGCTCCATACGTTTCTAGAAAGATCACAACTACTCCGGAATAGAGAGAGAGAGGGATACCCTCTGTCTCGTTCCCTTAGTACATACTAGAAGTGCGAGAGCGAGACAAAGCAATATGTCAGAACGAGATAATCGATGTACTAGATCGTTCGCGATATTATTCCCGTATGGAAACACGCGACGATTGTACGAGAATTTTCCGCGGACAGCGCTACTCAAACTTCCTCGGGCCGCATTTTATTTTTATTTATTTTTGATTTCGTAACACTGCCCCCTTCTTAGAGATGCTCGTCCCGAGCATCATCATTTCTTCCGTGATATTTCGCCAAGCGGTCGATGTGAACAATCTTCATTGCTCCTCTTGGTTGACGCTGTATCCGATACGTCACATCATTTAGTCGCGTTACCACCTTGTATGGGCCCTCCCACTTGGTTTGTAACTTTGGCGATTTCCCTTTCCGGCGAGTCGGGTTGTGAAGCCAGACTAGAGCGCCTTCCTCGAAGCCATTTGTATTCGACATTCTGTCGTATCTGGTCTTCATGTTCTGACTCGACTGCAACCCGTTTTCTCGAACTGCGGCGTGTATTTCTCGCATTCGGTCACGCAGATCAGAAACGTAGTCTTGAACACTTTGAGGTTCATCTGGTGAGCCTCCTGTTAGGAGGTCCACTGGCAACCGCAGCTCACGACCGTAGTTGACATATGCCGGAGTTGCCTTTATGCTTTCATGTTCTGCTGTTCTGTACGCTAGCAGGAACAGTGAAATGTACTTGTCCCAGTCCCTTTGATGGCTTTCCACTATTTTTGCCAGATGTCTCTCGATCGTCTGATTAAACCGTTCGACCATCCCGTCTGACTGAGGATGGTAAGCCGTGGTTCGGGTTTTGTTCATTCCCATAATCCTGCAAACTTCTTGAAAAACCTGTAACTCAAAATTCCTGCCTTGGTCGGAATGGATTTCCAAGGGCACGCCAAAGCGACAAATCACTTCTTCCACTATCTTGGTTGCAACTGTCGTAGCTTCTTGGTTTGGTATGGCGAACACTTCCGGCCACTTAGTGAAGTAGTCCATGACAACCATGAAATACTTGTTCCCTGAGTCAGTGACAGGAAATGGTCCAGCTACGTCGACTGCAATGCGTTCCCAAGGTGCACCGATGTTGTACAGTCGTAGATTCCCTCGGCTCCTGGTATGTGGCCCTTTTACGGCAGCACAAGTTGTACACTTGCGGCACCAGTCCTCCACATCCTCCCGACAATGGAGCCAGTAGAACCTTTCGCGGATTTTCGTTAGCGTCCTCTTGACTCCCAAATGTCCACCGGACACGCCGTCGTGTACTTCCCGAAGAACATCACGTATTTTTGTTCTTGGAACCACAATTTGCAGTTGAAACTCTCTGCCGTTAGGTTTATCCCATTTCCGGTAGAGTATTCCGTTTTGTACAACGAGGCTATCCCATTGCGCCCAGTACACCTTGGAAACAGTGCCTGTCGGTGCAACTTCACTCCACTTTGGCTTATCATTACTTTGTGCCTTCCACCTGATGATGTGCCGTAGGTCATCATCATTCTCTTGCTCCTTTCTCATCGCATCGTTCTCCCAGGTCTCTAATGGTTCTGTCCGAGTTAGCTTTACTGTCATTTCTTTTGACTCCTGCCTGATACAGTGCTTACAATCTTCTGGGCAGGGTCTGCGTGACAGCGCATCCGCGTTTCCATGGGCCTGTCCTCGACGGTGTTCGATAATGAAGTCATATTCCTGAAGTTGTTCAATCCATCGAGCAACTTGACCTTCTGGGTTCTTGAATTGCAACAGCCATTTTAACGCTGCATGATCCGTGCGAAGTAAAAACTGCCTACCGATGAGGTATTTGCTGAAGTGTTGTAGCGTCTTCACTACTGCCAGTAGCTCCCTTCTTGTCACACAATAGTTCCTTTCCGGTTTAGACAGCGACTTACTGAAGTACGCTATAACAACTTCCCTGTCTTCCTGCTTTTGAGATAGTACCCCACCGATTGCGGTATTACTTGCATCCGTATCCACTATAAATTGACCTTCTGGTTGAGGGTATCCCAAGACTGGTGTTTCGCACAGATGTTTCTTCAGTTTTTCGAAGGCAATTTCGCAAGCTTCATCCCAACTAAATTGACGTTTCTCTTCAGTTAGTCGGTGTAATGGCTTTGCAATCTCCGAGAATCCTTTCACGAAACGTCTATAGAACGAGCAAAGGCCAAGGAATGCCCGTACTTCTGTCTTGTCCTTGGGGGTAGGCCACTTCTGAACGGCTTCCACTTTCTCGGGGTCAGTCAGGATTCCTTCACTGGTAATGACATGGCCTAGATAGCTCAATTCGTTCCTGAATAAGCGGCACTTTTTCGGATTCAATTTTAGGTTGGCTCCATGAATTTTCTCGAAGACTTGCTCCAAGTTCCGCAAGTGGTCCTCAAAGTCTCGGCCAACGAGGATACGTCATCCAAATATACTAGACAGGCTTCTCCTACCAATCCTGCTAGTACACATTCCATCAGTCGCTTGAAGGTAGCTGGCGCGTTACATAATCCGAATGGCATGACGTTGAACTGCCATAATCCCTTGCCCGTCGAGAATGCAGTCTTCTCCTTATCCTTCGGATGGATTTCCACTTGCCAGTACCCAGATTTTAAGTCCAATGTTGAAAACCATTTCATGCCACTAAGGGTATCCAAGGTGTCATCAATCCGAGGCAGCGGGTAACTGTCCTTCTTGGTGATGTCATTTAGTCGTCTGTAGTCAACACAGAACCGCGTGCTTCCGTCCTTCTTCTTTACTAGCACGATTGGTGAACACCATGGACTTGCTGATGGTTCAATAATTTTATTCCTTTCTATATCCGCCAGCAGCTCTTTGACTTCTATTTCTTTGGCTATAGGGATTCTTCTCGCTCGCTGTCGGATGGGTCTCTCATTTCCGGTGTCAATCCTGTGTTGTACTAGCGACGTTCTTCCTAAGTCTCCTTCATGGCTGGTGAAGATGTCGGCGTAGCGCAGTAGAAACTTCTTAGCTTTAATGCTCTGCGAGTACGTTAGATTGCTTTGGCAGTTACTTAGAAGCTCCTTGACTGTAGAATCACTGGTACTCGTTGTATCTGAGCTTTGTGTTGTACTGCACTTTTTCAGCCAGACAACTTCCTCACATTTTCCAATGATGTCGCCTTTGTTTAAGGTCCTCTCTTGGTCGCCTAGATTAAGTACTCTTACTACTGCGGTGTCTCTTCCTTTCACGAGAGTCCTCGCGGTCATGAGTCCTCGAGCCGCAGGTTTATTAGCTATCTCCTCAATCAACACGCATCCGGCAGATTTCTTGTTCCTTGTTATTGGTAATTTTACTAGTACTTGGGCTTCTGCTTTCCCAGGTATGACCGTTTGCTTTAAACATGTCACTTTGCCGTTAATGCCTCCTAGGATGATGATCTCTTCTTCACCACACTTGAATACACCACTAGCAACGTCTATTCTACAGTTGTACTTTTTCATGAAATCTAATCCCAACACACAATCGTCCATAATTTCAGCCACGATGACGTTGTGGGTATATGTGGTTTCTCCCATACACATTTTTACAGACACTTCTCCCAGGACGGGTATTGGCTGGCCGGAGGCAGTAAGAAGCCGACAGTCCAGTTTCCTCATGCTTCTCATTATGGTCCTTACTAAGTGAGGTCGGACTATTGTTCTTGATGTTTCGGTATCCAGCGTCATCCTGCAGTTGACCCCATTTACAGTTCCAGATATTACGAGACTGTTTCCTTTGCATGCCTGAGAGATAATAGTTGTCGGGGCTTCCTCCGCGCCAGCCAGTACTCGCCCCCTAGTCCTGGCTCTTACTCGTTTCTCCGATAATGAAGCCTCCTGCTTCATCTTTAGTTCCTTCACGTCGTCTTCAAGCTTCTTGATCTTTGGGTAGTTCATTTGTAGGTGCCCTCGTTCACCGCACCTATAACACATGGATCCAGGTCTCTTCCTTAGCGGAGCTTTTATTTCCCTAACTTCCTCCACTACTTCGCGCACTTTGTAAGTCGCGGAATGACGAATGTCATGTCTGACGGCTTCCACATCCAAAGCGTGGGCCAGTGCATCTTTCAATGAGGCATGACGGTTTAGCCTTACTGCAGCTCTGACTTCCGAATCCTTGATGCCGTCGACAAACGCCTGCACGGTGTTGGACTCAAGCATCTTCAAATCGGCCCCTGGATACGCCTTGCGGACGAGTTTTTCTATTTCCAGCGCCCATTGCTGCAGACCCTCTCCTGAGCGCTGGACTCTGTCGCGGAGTTGAGCGCGGAAGACGTGCTCCAAATGCCGTTCCCCGTATCGCGACTCCAGTGCCTCCGGCAGGTCCTTGAATCCACTGCCCGACGGAAGAACCTCCAAGACCGTCAGAGCCTGTCCTCGGAGTGCGACGGTGAGAGCTGTCAAGCACTGTTCATCAGTCCATCCGTTAGCAGCTGCGATGATCTGGAATTGTTGACGGTATGTGGTCCAGGACGAGGTTCCGTCATATGGCGGCAATTTCACGCTGGGTCCGTGGTGGGCAATGACTGTTCCGCCAGATGCAACTGCTACTCCCGTTGTTTCAAGGCGCACGACCTTCTTCTGTAATGTGGAAAGGTCCGTCTTCATATTTTCCATGTCGTTCCCAAGAGTCGTGACGCGCTCCTCCACCAAGTCAACATCCTTGCGTAATTTGGTAACCACGCCACTAACTTCACCAATAGCTGACAGGAGTTGCTGTTGAGCCTTTTGTTGTTGCTCTTGAGCCTTTTGTTGTTGCTCTTGAGCCTTTTGTTGTTGCTCTTGAGCCTTTTGTTGTTGCTCTCTTGTGTCTTGTAGAAGCTTCTCCTGCATTGTAAATTTGTTGTCCAGCATTGTAAATTTGTTGTCCAGCATTCGCATCAATTCCCCAAAATCAAAGAAAGGCGCAGCCTGGTGGGCGTTGGACTTGTCCTGGTGGGCGTTGGACGTGTCCTGGTAGGCGTTGGACATGGCCTGGTGGGTGTTGGACATGACCTGGTGGGTGTTGGACATGGCCTGGTGGGTGTTGGACATGGCCTGGTGGGTGTTGGACATAGCCTGGTGGGCGTTGGGAGTGTCCTGGTAGGCGTTGGACGTAGCCTGGCCGCCGTTGGGCGTGGCCTGGTGGGTGTTGGACATGGCCTGGTGGGTGTTGGACGTGCCCTGGTGGCCGGTGGGCGCGGTGGGAGCGGCCTGGTCAGCAGATCCAGTAGAAGTGGCTTCCGCAGCATGCTTCGCCCTCGTCTTCACACCCTCACTGGTGACGTCTTCTCTCGGAGTCAATGGCATCTCGGAGTCAATGGCATCTCCAAATCCACTTATGACACCAATTGTTACGAGCTCGGGGTTCGCAATTTGGAGAAAAACACCTGATGACTCTTAAAAACGTTTATTCCCACAAGGATGGTCGCCGACGTCACTTCACTTCACTTATCACTAACAATGTCCAAAACACTTGCTAATCACAGTCACTATAACTTGCCGAGGTCGCTTGTATCACTTGTTATTCGCTCCGGATATCGCTTCTTGATCGCACTTGTAGCTCATTTAAATTAGAACTGCCCTCCTGAGGCACCTTCCGATATTTATATGGCCCGGGAAACCCGCTCCATACGTTTCTAGAAAGATCACAACTACTCCGGAATAGAGAGAGAGAGGGATACCCTCTGTCTCGTTCCCTTAGTACATACTAGAAGTGCGAGAGCGAGACAAAGCAATATGTCAGAACGAGATAATCGATGTACTAGATCGTTCGCGATATTATTCCCGTATGGAAACACGCGACGATTGTACGAGAATTTTCCGCGGACAGCGCTACTCAAACTTCCGCGGGCCGCATTTTATTTTTATTTATTTTTGATTTCGTAACAATATCTTACCTCACTAATTTTCTTCTCAAATTCCCTAATGACTGGCAGTGTGACAGTTTTGGGCAGGGCGCTGAAGACCTCATGCTGAAGATAGTAGCGAAACTCTTCAAAACTCAACTCCTGAGAAGATTTGAAGTGGTCTAAACCTTTCTCCACTCCATAAAGGTCGAGAAGAGTACCGATGTTAGCAGTCAGCACCTGTAACAGGGCAGGAAAAACTTGTTAAAGCACAAACAGAATAGTAGATTGTATCATAAGGAAGCAAAATTATATTTTTACGGCGAGGGCGCTTTTTTGAATCCAGAGCGAAGTGAGGGATTCTTTAGTAGAATCCTGAACGTAGCGAAGGATTCAAAGTATGTCACCCGAGCCAAAAATATATTTTGAGCTCGAGTGATACACTCTACTTTTCATCGCCCTCTATGAGAAAATAAAAAGCGCCTCATATTTTATTGTAATATTATTATTTACTAACACATAGAATAACAATTAAATTAAAATTAAATTGTATCTAATAATAAAACAACTAAAAACTTATATTTACATTTGAGACATTTTCGCAATATGAAAATGTATTTTTACAGTTTTATTAGGAATAGAGATGCCGACTATGGGCCGTCGTACCAGCCAGTCTTTATTCAAACAATATTTGCCTTCGATTTCTTTGGCGCTGATGACTAAGATGTTCCAAATTAAAAGTGCGCGGCAAAGATAATTGCGGCGCACTTAGGTATAAAGAGGATTAAAAAGTTTCTTATAGAAGAACCAAGTCGTCCTTTTCGAATAGTAGGGATGAAAAATAATTTACGCCAATAAATGCTTTCGATGGGCTCCTATTATCTAAGATTCATAATTGTATAATGTAACAAATTATAAAGATTGTTCTTGTGATAAATGACTCTACACGAATTAGGAGCCATTATTTTTAAGTTAATACAATATTAGCCATTGAGAAAGGATCTTTAGTTCGGTTTCGATGCTCTTTGCCATAAGCAAATGATATATCAATTTCCTTCTGAGATATATAAACCAAAATCAGTAGTGATATATGAATGAATAGTAAGATAATATTAGTAAGATCAGTCACTCTTAGTGCCTACCTATCATCACGTAGGTGTCGTAAGATTTTACTTAGCATGACTCACTTCTATTTGTGATTGTACCTATATATGCTTACTAAAGTAGATAATGATTGTGTATGTCTACTATGAAATGGAGGAATGACCTTACACCCACATCGTCTGATGGCCAAACCGCCTGGTACAGTGAGTCACATCAAAGGTGTTAGTGCAATGGTAAAGTTGTATACTTTTCTGTGTGACCTACCGTACTTATTACAAGTTTTGTTAAACATGACTATAACTCGATAGGATTTGTATTTACAACTGTAATTTTTTATTTCTGTATTTAAAAATGTAGTCTCAATTTATGAAAATACTGGCCGTATAGAACCAAACCCTTAGCACAATAAAAAAAAGTTAAGTGCTCCCGCCATGGATTTGAATCTTTTTCAATTTTTGCTATGTAAAAACACATTATATATAAATACACATAAATATGTTTATTTTTCTATAGCCTGCTCTCTCTCTCTCTCATTTCAGCGCCTTCCCAGTTGCGTCCTCACCTTTTTTACTTAGATACATTTCGTTTCATTTTATTAAGCGTGAATAACCCATGTTCTAATGTTGTGCATGCAAATGCATCAACAAAAATAAATTCCTTGCGAACAAAGCCCTCATACTATTATGCACACACTACGGGTTATTAAATAATCATGCGTTGTATCAAGTTACGAGATCAAAAACTACCAGCTGCAGTTTCGTAAGCCAACTAAAGGTTAAAATATTTAAATTGCTGCAAATTTTCAATTAACTGCTTACCAAGTTACACGTGAGAGTGAGTGATTTATGGCCGAGATTTAATTGTGAAAAGCACTTTTACTTTTCTTTCACACTAAAATTGCCTTGCTCTGTTAAATGTACACCTATTGATATATATTTGTGTTGTATGTATCAAGAATACATTAAATATTTAAATAAATACATAAGGCTGGTTTGACCAAACGAATTGGACGATTTTTCAACTAACTTATTTCGTCGTTGGATAAAGATATTTGATAAGTCCAGACCAGACCAGACCAGACCAGACCAGACCAGCCTAACACAAATCTTGTATTTTTGTAATTTTTTAAGAAAAGTTATTTCTTTTTTGTTTTTTTATTTATTTCTTGTAGAATATCGTAATTACCTATTTTACAGGGTGTACATTGGACACTTAATAATATGAATACTTGGTACAAGGGTTCTACATATTCTTACTTTTCTTTGTATGTAGTAGCACGTCTTGTACACTGCGTTGTTGGTTTTTTTGTTCAAGTACTGAACCCTAGAAATCTTATTGCATGCATAGTGCATTCTGTAATGATGCATTCATGGACAAGTCGGCAACTGGCGCCACGACGGACTTGAGTGCATCCAAATGCGCATAACTTAAGAGCCTCTCAGTCTAGATATTTAAAGTAAATATAATTTAAATAGTTTGAATAAATTGAACAGAAATGAAAAATAAATCTGTTTGTGATTTCTGTTTCTGATTTCCTAAACTGGTTTCGAAGGATGGTTGACATTATAATAGGCTAGTACAATGTAATAGGTCAAAAGACTATCATTAAAATTAGTCCGTCATTTTAGGGAATCAAAATATATTAGTGACGTATTATTTCTTTTGTCAATTGAGTGCTAAATTATAAAGATATAACGAATCAAAGTTTAGGAGTGGGGGCTCGTGACGTCACATATTCCGAAAAAGTGTTGCACACTGTGACGTCACACGGAACTTTATGGCGCCATATCTTTACCATTCATTGTTTGATTTTCAAAAGAAAAAATACGTCTCCAATATTTTTCGATTATCTAACTGACGGACTAATTATATTTTTTTAGGAAACTAGCCTATTCTAAAGCAGGATTGCTAAAGTGTGACTCGCGCAAAATCGGCGAGTCGAATTTTTTTTTTTCGATATCGAACGATTTTCATTTGACATATATGTCATAGGTACATTTCAAACATAGGGCTGACTAAATCTAATAAATGCTTTGAGTAGTAAGTACTGATAAGGAAATTGAATTAATGAAGCCTAAACTCAAAAGCTCAGGATGCAACCAGGGTTTCGAGTCCATCGCGTAGCTTACAAGGTTAATTGACTCTGCTTGTCATAGTTTCATAGTATTTCAGAACCAGGATAAATAAGAATTAGTTGATATTGGTTTAAGATACTTAATCAAAGAAACGCGGCAAACAAAGGCAAACTGATGGCCCATCGGGCAGAAAGGTTCTCGAATGGCGACCACGCACCGGCAAGCACAGAGTTGGACAGCCACCGACTACATCAGATGACCTTAAGAAGGTTGCAGACACTTGCTGGATGCAGGACGTTCTAGAAATGATGATGATTCAAAGGGAGAATAAAGATAAGAAATAATAAATATACCACACGAGGAAGTATGGCTCGACCACAATTTAAAAATAAAACGTGACGTAATATATATAGGTATTTTTGCCATATTTTCACTAGTTGACTAAAAACACCCGACCAGTTTTGGTATTTTGTACCGTCGCACGCAATTGACATTATACACATGGTCTTTATGATATTGGAAATAAGGTCTAAAATTGAATACAGTTGTTTATTTTGATGATGTCGTGACTGTATGTAGCCGCATCCGGGGTAACAAGGGAAAGTGGGGGCCAGTTATTTTTCATTGTGCATGCCCATTACAAGCCTTAACGAGCAAGCTTAATAAGTATTGGAATGCGAAAGCTCATGTTTTAAGGTGTAAAAGGAATTTTGATTTAAGAAACTCAATTATTCCTTTATATTTGTGGATTTGTAAGGGAAAGACAATATAGATGTGGTATTCAAGCAATTAAGTCCGCTAATTTTAAGTATTTTTACTTGTGGATGTATATTTTTTCGAAATGATTTCAATAGGTAGAATATTGGGGAACAATTATAATGTTACTCGTAGATACCTAAGAAATTAAAAGTGCAAAGGTTCTAAGTAAGTAGCTTTTTCCAACGTGCCACAGTCTATGCAAACTAGCAACGCTAGGAGTGTCTGAAGTTCGGTTTTTTTTCACATTGAAGATCCCGAATTCCCGATTGACGATGGGCACAAATAGAGAAATAAGTAAATTTTAAAATCTGTCTTTTTCCCATCACTTTTTAAAATCCATACTAATATTATAAATGCGAAAGTCTGTCTGTCTGTTTGTCTGTCTGTTACGCTTTCACGGCCGAACCGCTGAATGGATTTTAATGAAATTTGGTATGAATATAGTTGAAGACCCGGGGTCGAACAAAGGCTACTTTTTAACGCAGGCGGAGCTGCGGGAAACAGCTTGTGTTATAATATATCTCCTATGCCAAAGTGATAGTTTGAACAACGTATTGAAGAACAATGTATGTATTCTGTCTTGATATCACATTATTTTACCGAAATATGAACTTTGGAAGCTATTTATTTTTAGTCATTCACTGCGTATTTTATTTATTAGGTCAAACGTGTCATATTGTAAATGATATCATGTTATATAGATATAGTTTCCAATATTATTAATGTCTAGACTAGACCATCGACACGACATAAAGTATGTCATATGTTACAATAAGTTTTATTAATTATAAAATATTAATAAATACCTATAATTATTATTAATGACCTCAGTGGTTTTGATACTTTTATTTACATACTGTTAGTAATTTTGCTGTCTTATGTTTTCGCGACCGCTAAGTACACATCGCGATGCAGTTTCTAGTTTGTTTGTTACGTTTCTTAATAATTTTGTTTTCTCTCCTTTCCTTCTGATATTATTAGCATAGTTTATGACGGTTATATGAATGTTTTCCTTCGCGCTCTAACGCTCCTTTTATACACTAGTTGAGATAGGATGCATTTACATAGCTTCCTTCCCCAAAATTCATACGAGAACGAAACTCCGGATTAAAACAGAATATAAATTACTACGGTAAAAGGTGCAACGACTACATATTTTTATTACCTATATGGAGCTATTGAACTTCAAAAGGAAAAAAACTTTTTTTTAAAGATTTTATTTCCTGAACCGACCGACAGAATAAATTTTGTAGTTTTATTAATTTTTATATTAATAATTATACTTAAATGCATATTCTCGTGTGGGGGTTGAACTCTTTTAAAATTACTTGACCAATATTAGGTGTTGGTAGGTCGTAAATTTATGGTAGATATCGTTTATTTATTTTATATGGCTGATCCAGCAGCTAGTACTTTTGTTTATTTAAAGTTAGCACCTTAAACTTAAGTAATCTTACCTTCAATCTCGATTTATGCACAACATCCTTATTCTGCAAAGAATCGAACGCGTGCCAAATGCAATTAATAACATTTTTCAATAGAACTGACATTTTACAGCATAATCGCGAGTACACTTCCGGTCAAAGTCACGTCCAATAATGACACATTTGAATTTAGACGTCGACGTTGAATAAAAAACACTTTTTGATTATTTCACGATTATTTCACGTTCAGTGAGTCACTCGCGTCCGCTGCACACTTGTTTGTAATACTGACTGACTGTATAAAGGAGACCTCTTGTAGTTCTTTGCTAGCAAAGCACCGAAACCGCACTAAATGTTCCTTTCTCAATGTTTGCTAGAGACAATAAGCTACTTATTTATTATGTAAACTTATGGAGCTTGACATATGATTACTGACTATCGCCGTGCTGTTACTGCTAGTGTACTGTGCTGTGCTACTTGCTGCGTACTGTAGCTGTAGACACCCGGGTGTGATTTGCCCATAATTATCTATAATATTTATGGCCATAAATATTATAGATAATTATGGGCAAATCACACAGATTGAGCTAGCCCACAGGACACTAAACAAATATTTTATGAAAACATATAGATAAAAACCAAAGCGGACCCTGTGCTTCGAGGCAACCAGCCAAGGATGCAACCGGAATTGAATTCCCATCCCAAGATCCAGGACAATTTGAAAAAGGCACAACTTTCCCTGACTGGGCTCCAGATTAGCGGTAGTAGATAAAACTTACAATTTGGATAGATTGCAATTTTTTGTAAGGTGATTGGAATTTCATCTGTTTCTAACTTTTCACAACTAAACTAATTGAATCAATATTCTAAATCATTGTACAGAAATACAAATAAGATATATTAAAATTAACCTGAACAGATTCCGAGATACAGCTGGTAAAATATTAAAAAAAAATGTAATGCAAGCAAACACATGTGGCGACCAATCTCAAATCAGGCCACACTCTGGCTGTCGCTTGACACGCATTATTGTTCCGAACACGCATGTTCCGCTAGGCTATCGGGATGCAACATGTAGTTATAGTACCTACATATAGTATAGTGTTCTGTAACCTCCTGATGTAAGGTAACCAATCATCCTTCAAATAATTGCTATTACTCATCCGGACAGCGCTGTGCCCTCGAATATTTTCTCCTTATAAGCAATCTGAGTCACGAGGCCATGATATTTGATTGTTTCTTTGTGAATGCACAATATAATTAGCGATCCATACTTCAACAGAGTCCCTTTCACAGAATTAATGAACAGTATGTATGAATTAACACACCTCTATCAAAGTAGAGATTCTTTTTCTTTCGAGTCAAAATGGCTATAAAGGTCTTAACACTGGAAGAAGTGTTAGTGAAAATTGAAGAAGAAGTGTTAACTAGAGTAGAAGAAAAGAGAAGCATTTTGAGGGTGATTGACAAGAGCACAATTCTTAAATTTATGGTGTAGGTAGATTTAGATTCGTAGTTAGGAATATGTATAGCGTTCCGAAAAACTACCCGAAAAGAGGCTATTTATTCTCTTGTAAAAGAGAGAGAGAGAGCCAGACAGGTTTTATTATAATACGAGTACTCTAGATAGTATTTTGTAGATTATGTGATACGAGCGAGTATTACGAGATTGTGAGGGATTAAGATTCGTGTAAATCATGAGAGTGACACTGATTAAAATGCAGTCAGGTTATTTTTCAATATTTGCTTCCGAACAAGTAAAACATTTCCAAAGAATCTACATTCCATGAAACAAAAAAATTCCAAAATAAATAGAGTCGTCCTGTAAAATCCATGAAATCATACTGCATGTGAACCTCCTTTTCCAAACCCCTTGCTTACATAATATTACTTAGTAGTCGGTTAAATATAGGAAGGTAGGTATCCAATACCTTCGATTAGACAAAGGTTGCAGTAAAGAAGTGAAACGATCTTGTCATATCCATAATTGGGCCAAGTCGGACATGCAAATAGACAAATTGCTAGTTCTGCCGGAAGCCAGCCAAGGCTTCGCCGTATTGGGCGTTGGCATTTTAAAAATATTTATTATCAGGTTTCTAATACAATCGTTTTGAATGGAAATAGAATTAACAACCAGAAATCTAAAATTTTTAAGTTAAAATTACCTAGGTTTAATTGCACCGACATTTTAGGAAGTTGTAAGTTGCCGTTATAGGAAGTTGACATTCTCAGTCTGAGGGGAAATGAGATAGCGAGTGTTAGTAAATATGACGTTATTGCATAAACGAGGCTTCGTTTCAAAGGAGCTCTATAATGGAGGATTGGTCGCCAAGCAAAGAGCATCGAAACTGCACACGAATAAACCTTTCTTTCTCAATTTCGCTAAGTCACCAATAGTGGCATTTGTATATTGAGCTTCTCCGTGCATCGGCTGTGTCTTATAACTTGGACCCTGAAATATTTTAGAACAATGTTATCCACACAGATTGGATCATATGTAAAAAGAGTTGCAGAGGTCGGACCAGGACATCCAAATCTAAGACCATGAGTCCTGGGCTGAACCCAGAAACTTATGCTAAAGATGCAACTGGGAAATATGCTCGAACGAAGAAGAGATGTCTGACAATGTGTAGAGGTGAGTGGATACCACCCATGGAAGTAATCTACCTCCGGTACACCATATGATCAGTGCCTCTAACAATCTACCATGATATTCTCTATATGGCACAACTGTACAGCGCCCCTGGTGGATAGTAAGGTAACTAACAAAAGTAACAAAGTCCATAAAAAATCTCAACGCGGCCACTAGCGTCTGCGATAATAAAATCTCGTGGCCGAGGTACAGGAGCCTTATTTTTAAACCCATTCAAAATTAATGACTCGTATGAAAATCGTTCGACTTGTCGATTATAATATGAATAAAAATCATTCTACATCGAACAAAAATCATTAGATTCACCGGTTTTGCGTGAGTCATACTTTACCTTACTTACCAAAATAGGGCTCCAATATAGATAACGCTCTCTTTATTAATGTAGCAATAACATTCAATAAAATGGCATCAAGTTTACAATGCTTAAACTAAATAGGTGCTATGTCTCTGTATGAGAAAGTTCGGTCGTTATTTACTAGATGGCGCGCTAACAAAGTATTAGGTCCTTGCATATGAAATTGGTGTTTTGTCGTACTGGCCACTTTTCACAAATTTCTCCTCTTTGGTTAGGAATTCCAAACTCAAATATATTGCTATTTCCACATGTATTTATGTTTCGTAAACAGTTATTCATTTGTTTTTTTTCTTCTGTTTTTTTCTGTTTGCGGCGCTCAGTTTACAAAATGGAAAACTTGAAATATCGCATTATTTACGAGTACGAGTTCCACCGTGGCACCAGTGCTGCGGAAACGGCTCGAAGGGTTACTGATGTGTATGGCGGTCGTGTCGCAATAGAAAACACAGTGCGTTTTGGTTCCAACGTTTTCGTTCCGGAAATTTCGACCTGCAGAACAAGCCCCGTGGACGGACGGAGACCCAAGTTGACAATAAAGAATTGAAGGCTATTGTGGAAGCGGATCCATCGCAAACCACGTCCGAGTTAGCTGCAGGCTGCGGTGTTAGTGATAAAACTGTTTTAATCCACTTGAAGGAAATTGGAAATATTAAAAATCTTGAAAGGTGGGTTTCTTACGAATTGATTGAAGCAAACCGGCAAACGCGCGTCGACTGCTGAGTTACATTACTTGACCGGCACTCAAAAAAATTCAACTCCGATGGGGCAGTCCAAACCGCCTTCAAAGATTTTATTGATTCCCGTCCGAATAGTTTTTTTAGTAAAGGGATCAATGAACTACCTATGAGATGACAAAAGTGCATAGATAACAATGGTATATTTAATTATAAAATATTCGACATTTTGTTCTTCCCATACAAAACCCCAATTTCATATGTAAGGACCTAATATAATTATATGTATGGTTGGGGAAAAAGTTTTTTGTTTATTCAAAACATTTTTTCCATAGATTATTTACATTTAACTAAAGTATGTAGGTGCCATTTTGTTCGATTACTTTATGCCATCTTGTAGGTAGGGACATGATCCCATTGCTATAGAAATTTTGAGGCTACTGATCAAAATACCGCGACAAGTGGTTTTGGCAGTCCTCTCGTGATGTTAACCTGACACTGCCTAAAGAATTCTGAAGAGACTGAAACAGGTGGAAATCTGAAGGTACAAGGTCAGGACTATACGGCGGATGCATTAACACCTCCCAGCCAAACTCTCTTAATTTTTGCTGAGGGGCTAAAGATGTGTGAGGTCTAGCGTTATCATGATGAAAAACCACACACCCTTTCTGTTGATTAATTCCGGCCACTTCCTTTTAACTTCTTGCTTTAATCGCATCAGTTGTTCGCAGTAGAGTTCAGAATCGATGGTTCTGCCTAGTGGTAACAGCTCATAATGAATAATGCCCTTCTAATCCCACCACACGCACAGCATCATCTCGTTGCGAGTTAACCCGGGTTTCGCCACATTCTGTGAAGCCTGACCGGCCTTTGACCACGACCTTTTTCACACGTTCTTGTCGTACATGATCCATTATCACAGTTATCAGCTTTTTCAAAAATGGTTCGATTTCATTACGTCGTAATAAAGAATCACAAATGAGTACACGGTTCATTAGGTTCTTTCAGTGAGCTCGTAAGGTACCCAAATATGGAGCTTTTTTGTGTACCCAGTATTTTTCAAATGCGCCAAAACTGTTTTGTGTTCAATTTCCAGTTCTTCAACTAAGTCGTAATTACTGATATGCTTATCTTGCTTTACTTTTTCCAAAATGGCATCCATTTTATCCGTAATAGCGCGACCAGAGCGACGTGCATCTCTGACAACAAAATTTCCGGATTGAAAACGCTTAAACCAAATTTGTGCTACTCTAACAGACACTGCAATATGTCCATAAACATCGCAAATTTTTTTCGGGGCTTGCGTTGCATTTTTACCTTTTTTGTAGTAAAATTTTAAAATGTATGAAATTCCTTCATTAGATTCACTCATCTTGACAGTAAGAAAAAAAATTAAAATCATACATTTTCCTATTTTGAATTTGGGACCAAAACCAGCCATCAGATCAATAGTATAGCTAAAGATATTTTATTACAAGTTCATACAAACTATATGCGAAAAGACTTTATCCCCAACCTAATATTTTAGTATGCCTTCTGCCTAACCTGTAGTCAAAATTTTTTTATCTGCATCTGTTTAGGAACCTCTTATGCATGCACCTGTATTTTGTTGAAAAAGATGACTATATAATGGAAGAACTCTTATAATTCATATTGGGCTTACAAATACCTACTAGAGAATAATATTTGTTATATGTATTGGTGCAAAATCCAAAGTGTAGCTACTCGTAAGGCGTATTATTTTTAACATAATCGGTAAGTCGAATGATTCTTGTTCGATTTTGAATCGTTCTCATTAAACAATAGGTGACTCGGACTGTTTTCAAGCGACTCATCGATTTTACCCGTGGATTTTACATAGGTACTAAAAATTTGTCCTCGATATTGTGGTTTGGTTTTGGTAAAAACGTTAACGTCATTTGGCCTCGGGTACTGTTTAATGTTTTTGTTGACTACGAAAATGTGTTCCGTAAGTTGCAAAGCATAGCAAGGTAGCTACGATCGATGCTACGCAGGCGACGTCGTAGCTTGTAGCATACAGTTAGGGGTGGTTACGAGTCGCTAAGTTCTCGGGTCTTTTTCTGTTAGTGTGCAACTGTGAAGGATCAACTAGGCGAATATTAAGGTTTTAAATTACTAAACCCCCATAATGCATAAAAGGCATGCAGTAAGTATTTTCATCTGGCATACCTACTTACTTAATATTGATAGTTTTTATACAGCAAGGGTCAAAATACGTCAGTCGTTTAAACTCAAAATTCAAAAAATTCAAAATTCGTTTATTTTGTTAACAAAGGTAGGTACATAAGTTTAATGTGGTTGTGATCTCCTATTAAGTGAAGTACACCTGTATCAGGAGGTCACGCTCTTCCATAGCCAATCATAATAAAGTACCTATTAATAAAATACCAGATCACGAAAAAATATATAAAAAGTATGAACGAACATGCGTATTGTGTGAAACAATTATCATTATTAGTATAATAAAAAATTTCTGTGTATTTTGTAAGTTTATGTGCCAATATTTATAATTTAATACGTTCTAGTAGTTTTTCTGTCTCTTCATATTCTAATTGTTTCAGCCAATCGATGATCCGTTTCTTACAAGAGAATGTTGGTAGTATATAAATGTCTGAAAAAAACTGTCTGTCTAAAAACTGAAATAAATCCTCCCAGAAACGCATTTATTAGTTTCTATTTTCATTTCGGTGCAATAAATTTGTAATGTACAGCATACTTCTGGATACATAGACGACCAAGAACCCCATTTTTGAAATGTACGACTCATATTATGTCGAATGAAAATTGTTCTTCTCACAGATTATGATAAATGATAATCATTTGATATCGAACGACATTCGACTCACCGTTTTTGCATGAGCCATACTTTTCGAAAATAACACTCCAGAGGTGTCTTTGAAAAACCTAGTACTAAAATTGAATTTTTTAAGAGGTAGATTTCCGATAACAGAGTGCCGACGACATTGAAATTGAGATTTCATAAGGGATTAATTTTATAATAACCAAGGTTTTAATACCTATTTCTAAAATCCTTAGATTTAACTTTTATCACTTCACGATAAACTTACCACTTTTAACAATGGATTAATGTAAACCTGTAAATAAGGTAAATCACACACAAGATGTCGTCGACACGATAGTACCTAAATAAAAATTTAATTCCAAACAACCGCAACAATTTCAAAATTAGCAATTAGGTGTCACGTCACGACCCTCTGTTCACAATGTAATTTATTAAAATTTTGTTTTAAATATGTAGCGCGGGTCCTTAGTGCAGGTGTTAAGTGGCTTTTGGTTAAGTACCAAACTACCAATTTATCTCCTCAGTCAGCGCCCACCAACCGCGACGGCTGCACGCCGACCACAGCCGGAACGGACGAAGACTTCGGCCACAATCGTCTTATCTCTTATCATTATCATCACAGAATGAATTACCTCGCGAGTTACCTGATAACCGACACTCATGATAAACGTCCCGCGCTATGATTTCATTATCGAAAACGTTAATACGGTAATTTCCACAAAAATAAAATGTTCGTAAAGTGATTTTGTCTTAATTAAGAACAGTGATTGAGGAATAATTAAAAATGGGTGGGAAACTTTTGGTGGGTATTATGACACATGTGTTAGTCATATTATCCGTTAATTGTGAACCGTGTTCAAGGCAGCAGAGCGTAAACATTACAAGTGGTCATCTCCAAATTGGGGGTTCCATTCTGCACGAGGGAACTGTATACAACTCTGAACAGTGGTACGAAGTTGAAGAAGACGGGATCGTGTCTCGTTTCGGGTGTCCTTGTCTTGATAAAGTGTGTTTGAGGAAATGCTGCAAGCCTGGAAATTTGTATCTGAACATGTCATGTCAGGATGCGACTGATGAAACACTACGCGTATTCAGCCCGAAGGTTTTCAAAGGGAAGGACTTGTTGAACGTGACCGCGCATCTGCACTTTTTCTATTTGTATGATCTCCAGTGTTACAAATACCTCGTTGATCCCGTTGCTGAACCAGAGGAGCTTTATGTTCAGGAGGTAAGATGGATATGTTTAAGTTTACGGAAATCTTGATGAAAAGGATAAGTCAGTATAGTAACAACTTGATTGTACAAAACAAACAACAATCACATAAGAGAAAATACGGATTATACTATGGCGGACTTATCATATGTAGTGTAGGGGCAGTGGTAGTAGCACCGGTACCACCACTAATTTAAAGTCCTTCTTAAAAAAAATTAAATGATCGTTTTGACTCTTTTTGAGGTATAATAGAAGAATATGAAAGTTTAAAAATGTAAACCAATAATCGTAAAATTACTGGCCATTTAGAATTATTGTTTATTTATTTATTCACAGGTACTTACAACACTTATAGTTTTAAAAAATTAACAAGGTTAAATAGGTATAAAAACAAAACAAAGATATAAATAGGGATACGTTGTTGACGTTGTTATCATATCAAGCAAATCGTTATCAAGACAATGCAGCATTAAGTAAAAATATATTTGTCAAAAAACCGGTTTAATTTCGAAACTCGTACTTTTTAGATGCAAGCGAGATGACGCATATATAACACTTTCGATGATACCCAATGAGACTACTATAGAGCCGTTTAACAATTTCTCATGTTTTCGCGATTGTTATACATTAAGACTAGGCCCCCATATTATCCCATAATTTCGTATGTTATGAAAACGTGTAAATTCGAATGATACCAAATTAGAGCACATACATTTTTGAACCTATAGGACAAACATGTTGCATGCCGTACGGCTGTTTGTGGTCTAAGATCTTGTAATTGCTATATATAACATCATTGTACACCCATAATACGCAATAAAGTTGATTGATTGATTGATTGATTAACCTTTATGGACTATGCTGGAAACATGATTTGTTGACTTTTGCTTGATACTTTTTTTTTTTTAATCTTACCACATTTTTATTATTTCGCGTTTTACTCTTATAATACACAGTTTTACAGTATAATTTTAGTTATTGAAACACGTAAAGAAATTTCAATACGATTTTTATCGCGTACTTACTTATTTATTAAAACCAACGTTTCAACCACTTTTCAGCGTTCAAATTTGTCTGTGATGTCATAAGATTATTAAACTACCGCCTATAAATTTATTGTAAACTGTACCGATTCACGCAGTATTGTCTCACAGTATCCAAGCATGGGTCTTTATGTCTTCTGCCGAGTTTGAGATAAACGCGATAAAAATGTAGATTCCAAATCGATAGAGATGTTACTGGGGGTTAACTGGTCGTCAGTCTCTTTGTATTTCGGTGCATCTTTTTCCATAGAAACTCTAAATAATTAAAGAACAAACAATTAAATAGCCTCATTCTTACACCTAGAAAAATTAATTGTGAAAAATACATACAGTCGAACGTAAAACTTTTTGAAGTAGGTTAAAATGTAACCCTCTTTCTTTCATCTAGACAATCAGAAAATTAATTGAAAAAAATACACACAGTTGAACGTAGAACTTCCTCATTTTAGAAGTCTGTTAAAAAAAATTGATCACTTTCATCCATACTATCCGTACTAATATTATAAATGCGAAAGTCTGTCTTTCTGTCTGTCCGTCTGTTACGCTTTTACGGCCAAACCGCTGAACGGATTTTGATGAAATTTGGTATGAATATAGTTGAAGACCCGGGATCAAACATAGGCTACTTTTTGACGCAGGCAGAGCTGCAAATAGGTCATTCTACCTCCCATATAAATCCAGTGATCAGCTGATAGGATTTTGTATGTTTTTCTTTGTTTTCACTTCTTTTTTTTATCGAAAGTGAAACATAGTCACCTTAAGGGTTATTATGAAATAACTCTATATTTTACCACTTGTAAGCCATAATAATGACGTGTAGACAGCTCGTAAAATTGTCGAAGTGTTTGTTTCCGTGGTCGCCCCGATGACCACAATCTATTGGCCGTACGTACAGTCACGACACGAACCAAAAGTGCTTTAATAAGGTTTGTCCACAAAGGAGAAATTGTCATCATCATCCTAGCGTGAATTCCTATTTGTCCTAGATTTGGCGGAACTGGTAATTACAATGGAGCGAGTGCCGTCTGACCTCCGTAACCCTTTTTACAGGGAAACCAGACCAACAGGAACATGACCTTAGGTGTGTTAGTGGCCAACACTGTCACAATCTTTCAGGCTGCCCTAAGGCATCTGACACAACCTCACGACTGCTATCTATCGATAACAACCGGGACCAACGGCTTAACGTGTCTTCCGAAGCACGGAGGAGCTTAAGATAGAAAATGCCACTAAAATGGCGACCAATCCAATAATGGCCAAAAAATCTAATATGTATATATATATATTTTATTACACAGGATCGCAATAAAATATGGATTTACTTTATCTATGATTCTTGCCTATGTGTACGCACCCTTTTCCCAACTCGTAAACACAGGCAAACAATGCCTCATTTAGTTAAAACGTGCATTTAGGGGTGCTGGTGCGATGACGTCAGAGAATGTAAACAATTTGTATTACCTAATTTGTAACGTAGTCGCTCATGTGGTTCTGTGGACACCACAACAAGGTAAACTCTTGTTGTTAAACAGATAATGTTATCAACAACCTCGTGGAATGTTTATATTGAGAAAAAAAAATAAAACACATAAGTACTATGCGAGTGGTTTCATCCGCACGTAACTATTAAAAGTAAAGAGGCAGTTACTGAAGTTGCAGTTTTTCACATAATAAACTCTTGTTGTTAAACAGATAATGTTATCAACAACCTCGTGGAATGTTTATATTGAGAAAAAAAAATAAAACACATAAGTACTATGCGAGTGGTTTCATCCGCACGTAACTATTAAAAGTAAAGAGGCAGTTACTGAAGTTGCAGTTTTTCACATAAGTACACAGAAACTTTTAAGTTATTCATCCTCAACATTATTTTAGCCAGTCCGTCCATTGCTGTCATAAGCTGCCTTCTTCGATTTCTAGAATGATTGGTTGGAAGCGGCCTGCATCCAGCGCTTGCCTGCGACCTTCTTCAGGTCATCTGACAATCTAGACGGTGGGTGTTCAACGCTGCGCTAGGCGCTGCGGTTATTTTATTCATACTACTCAGTATACTGCCTTCGTGGTCTAGTGGTCGATGGAGGACGTGGACTCGATTCCAGTTTGGCTAGGACATTACAGACTTGAATATCCTGATTGTCTGATTATAATGACGATTCCATGCTTTGGCATACAGTACATTAAGCTGTTGGTCTAGCTAGACTGCAATTTGGCGGTCGTTAAAAGGAACCACGTCAGAGACTGAAAGGCGGTTCCGAAGAACTTTGATACCATGTCGTATGACCATGTAACCCACTGGATATAAATGAATGATTATGTACAAAAAAAACTACTGTCGTATGCTTGCGTACATACTCTTTATCTTTGCGTTTTTCCTATTCCATTAACCCTTACATCATATTTTGTGTATAGCGCGTCCTCTGCTTACATTTCTTAGTCTAGGACACAGAATAGTAGAACTATCGCCTAGGGTACGTTTTTCTACCATGGTCTTTAGATGGATCTATTTGATCACGCACGTACGATATTCATACAAAGACAAAGCTTAACTTAGTTGAGTTTGGATTTATTCACCAGAATAATTCATACAAAGAGCATATTCAATTCAATAGCTGAATAATATCCATTGGCCGCCACTTTCAAAGGACGTATATAATCTGCTGTAGCCGACTGCCAGACACGTCACATAGAAATTGAAGCTTTGTTACGATACCGTGCAAATTATACTTACCTATTTATTTTTTCTTGATTTGGTGTGCCATATCGACCACTAGAGATGCCATTCGGGACAAAAGTCTTATAGAAATGCCTTTAAGGTTTGTTTGTGGTGCAACATGTATTTGTTTGTTGAATTGTAGCCATACAGAATATCTAAAGATTAAATCGTACTTATTTCCACTTCAATAAAAATTAACTAAGTATAATAAGTTAGCGAGAGATGTTAGCTAAGAATATTATTTTCCCCTAAATTCCCATGGAACAAAAGCGTTGACCCACGCGACCGCTTGCAGTACATATAAAGAATATAACATAACTGCAACGTAATTCAAACAAACTGCCATAATAAACTTGCCATACATCTCTTACGTCGAGGAGAAAATAAACAGGGATACATCTATATTCTAAAATAATACCTATAATAAATATTCGTACGAGAACATTCAAGTTATAACTAGGTACATAATTTATTATTCCTCGTGACAACATAAGTTTTTAAAATGCTATTAAACATGAAGTGGACTTAAATATAATAGTGAAAATGGGTGGGCCTGGGCCACATTTTTGGACATTTTTTGGAGACCACCACATTGATTGGAGACCAAAACAGGGCCACAGAAGTTTGTGGAAGCCATCAGCCAGACGGTCTGATGACATATGGTGGCTGTTGGGACAAACCTGCCATACAAATGCTTAGGAGCGCATAGAAGGCGTGAGGAAACCAAAACCCAGCGATGGGTGGAAAATGGTTGATGAATAACAAACGTAAATATTTTTTGTAAATCTTATATAACTACTTAAATTAAATACTACGGTATCATTTGGGCCTGTGTAATTAAACATTTTTCAAACGATGGACATCCACCGACCAGATGGTCAGACGATCTGAAGAAAGTCGCAGGCGAGCTCTGGATGCAGCCGCTTCCAACCGGACATTTTGGAAATCTTTGGGGGAGGACTATGTCCAGCAGTGGACTGACTGCGGCTGAAATGATGATGATGATTTTCAAACAGCACAAAAGTTATTGCAACTTGAGATTGAGTGTACAGATAATCTAATATCCTATATTTTAAGCGTACTTAAATAATACTGGAAAATTAGTTTTTCAGGATAACAAAAGAAATGTTATCTTCAACAGTAGGTACATAACGAAATTACAGAAAGTTTGGCGGAGTAGATAAAGCGCGAAGATATAACAAACAAATATAAAAACTTATTTTCACATTTATTATGAACATGAAATATTAAAACAATGTTTTTTAGTATTTATTATTTCAAGAAAAACATTCCACGAGTTTATTTATTCTGGCTTATTTAAAATCACACAAATACTCAACGCTTCGACATTTGCAAAATGGATAAATAAAACTAACGTGTTTTAATACTAAATACTGGTTGTGGCGGAATGCTAACAAAATACACTCAGCACCAAAACTTGGCCAGCGCACGATTTTCATATAAACACATACTTTACGGACTTCATATTGACATTGACGAGTGAGTCTTTTAGTTAAGAGTTATATGAACACACTGGAGTTATAATATGAACACACTGGAATATTTAATATTTTGTATGTTAACTTTTCACACATTATAAAAAATGTGTTAAAAGTTTACGGCTTAGAATATTTGGCGCGAGTTTTCACATTTTAACGTAAAAATTTTAATTACTTAAATGGTATTTATTTGGTAACGTTTTAAAAGGAATAATTATCTTAGTAGAGTATACATACCTATGTCATAATATATGTATCATACTAATAAGTAAAGAATCATCAATACCTGGTACGAGTACCATAAATTTATTTGAAACATTTTGAGGTTGGCTTTAAAACATCGTTTGCGATAGGTCCTTTGTATTCACTTAAGCAAGTACTTAAAATACGAAAAGTTTTTAATTAATAAATGTATTCTTTGTAAATGGTGCAATAAACAGTTCATTCATTCATTAATACCAAGTACTTGTTGCATCTCCTTTAAATCGAGAACCCATGGCGATGATGTCTTTACTCTGAGTACAGCGGTAAATTGTTACAATGTTTTGTTATCTAAAGTAAAATGTCTATTTTATTCCATGCATCATAAAATAGTTCCGGGGTATTCAGGATCGATTAACCATGTAACCAATGACCACTTGATTCAGTCATATCGAGTGGGTTAGCTGGTGTCAGAATTTTTCGGAACTGACTTTCGGCCTCTGACGTGGTTCCTTTAGCTCACTCAAAATGGTTCATTCATATAATTAATCATATGCCGTTTTTAGATTAACAATTGGTTCGGTCGACCGCGCGCGCGAGACTAATTATTAATCTAAGATGCCGTTAAAAGTAAAAAAGCGAAACAAGCAATGTAGGTACTAGTTCGTTCGCGAAATTATTCCCATATGGAAACACGCATCGATTGTACGAGAAGTTTCCGCGGACAGAACTGCTCAATCTTTAGCCGCAAATTTTTGATTTCGTAACAGTATTTATTGCGACCCCAATTATTTAATACTACTGTAATAATAACTTATTCAGTCATCAGAATCCCTCGCTGACTGTATTTGGTTCGCAACAGTGGATATAGTGTGTACTGTTTATTATTTCAAACGGCTTGTTATTTCTGTGCTTGGTGGTTCCATGAGAACTCCCATATGCCGACACTTTTGATACCTACCTAATTATACATATGCTGTTTTAATTTTTTTTTAATATTTGCAATAGCCCAATAGCCCTCTCCGGATTTGCACGAGTGCTCTCAAACAGCTGGGTTTTTACGACTCACTTATGGAATTAAAATTTATGATTCTTCACACTATCTAGGTGAAACCTCATCAGGGGCCCATCATATTTTTAAAATTTATGACTTATTTGTCGAATAAAAATTGTTCGACTCAACGATTATGACAAAATAAATAATTCGACTCACTGTTTTTTTTTTTTTGTGGGTCACACTTTTAAATATAGAATCCTGGTCAGTGAAAAGGTAATCCCTTTCTCATAATAGACATCTAAATTTAGTGAATCCTTGTATGCAAACGTGAAAATCATTACTAAAATCACTGTTAATATCAATGTTATTTTTTTTAAATCGCTTTATTTGGAGCCGTACTTAAAGTGCGTCACCCATTACAACCTAAATATGACTTAAATGCTCCACCAAATTTAATTCTACGATTAGCTACGAACATTATATCAAACGCAATCTAAATGTGTATTATTGCGGACTAAAACTGTCATTTTAGTGGCCATTAGTCAAGGAATGCCATTACCCACTTAGAGAAGGCGACATCTAACTGCTCAATACTTACCATACAACTATACCTTACCTTCTTCTTCGTCTAACGTGATTTCCTAGGGTAAGCTAAATGCCATTGTACTTGGCGGCACTGGTTATAATAATAGAGCGGCGCCGTCTGACCTCTGTAACCCTTTTTTACATCCAGAGTCCAGACCAACAGGAACATGACTCAATCTCTCAAGGTGTGTTAGTGACCAACACTGTCACATTTTTTCAGGCTGACTAAAGGCATCTGACACATCCTCTATTATCTCTCGATAACAACCGGGACCAACGGCTTAACGTCCCTTCCGATCCGAAGTACGGAGGAGCTCGAGTTAGAAATGCCACTAAATGGCGACTAATCTAATACGGGTCGCATCTCGCCGTCGCTTGACATGTGCATCGCTACGGATTCGTGCGTCGTGCTCGGCTATTGAGCTACCGTACTCAACATACTACATACAAACAATTATAACATACCTATAAACGGTATTTTGAAACCATTGGCGGTGATCTGTAATACAGGTTTCTTCGGAAACCTATCTCAGACACCACTCTCTCACAACACTGGTATTATCAGTTACTTTTGTATTGTACCGATTAATAGCACTTGCCAATTTGTGTTAAATGAATTGTTTTTATGTTGGCGTTTTGACGTCGTACTGACCACTTTAATCTCAAATTTCTCCTCTTTGGTTAGGAATTTGAAATTCAAATTTTTACAGCTATTTCCACATGTATTTATGTTTCGTAAACAGTTATTCATTTGTTTTTTTCCTGTTTGCGGCGCTCAGTTTACAAAATGGAAAACTTGAAATATCGCATTATTTACGAGTACGAGTTCCACCGTGGCACCAGTGCTGCGGAAACGGCTCGAAGGGTTACTGATGTGTATGGCGGTCGTGTCGCAATAGAAAACACAGTGCGTTTTTGGTTCCAACGTTTTCGTTCCGGAAATTTCGACCTGCAGAACAAGCCCCGTGGACGGACGGAGACCCAAGTTGACAATAAAGAATTGAAGGCTATTGTGGAAGCGGATCCATCGCAAACCCCGTCCGAGTTAGCTGCAGGCTGCGGTGTTAGTGATAAAACTGTTTAATCCACTTGAAGCAAAATAGGAAGATTAACAAGCTTGAAAGGTGGGTTCCTCACGAATTGAGTGAAGCAAACCGGCAAACGCGCGTCGACTGCTGCGTTACATTACTTGACCGGCACAATAATGAAGGGTTTCTTAATCGAATCATTACCTGTGATGAAAAGTGGATTCTCTACGATAATCGGAAGCGCTCATCGCAATGGCTGGACCCTGGCAATCCAGCCAAATCCTGCCCCAAGCGAAAATTGACCCAAAAAAATGTTACTTGTAAGCGTTTGGCGGGCTAGTGCCGGTGTCGTTCTTTACAGTTTTCTCAAATCTGGCCAGACGATTTCGGCAGACGTCTATTATCAGCAATTGCAAACCATGATGGATAAGCTAGATGCTAAACAACCGAGGCTGGTCAATCGCTCTACGCCACTGCTGCTTCACGACAACGCTAAACCACACACTGCACAACAGACGGCTACCAAATCAGAGAGCTTCAATTGGAATGTCTACGACACCCACCGTACTCCCCGGACCTTGCTCCAACAGATAACCATTTTTTTTTAAATTTGGATAACTTCTTGCAAGGGAAAAAATTCAACTCCGATAGGGTAGTCCTTCAAAGATTTTATTGATTCCCATCCAAATGTTTTTTTTAGTAAAGGGATCAATGAACTACCTATGAGATGGAAAAAGTGCATAGATAACAATGGTTCATACGTTGATTAAATAAATATATTAAACTAGCTGTTTCCCGCAGCTCCGCCTGCGTCAAAAAGTAGCCTATGTTTGACCCCGGGTCTTCAACTATATCCATACCGAATTTCATGAAAATCCGTTCAGCGGTTTGGCCGTGAAAGCGTAACAGATAGACAGACAGACAGACAGAAAGACAGACAGACAGACTTTCGCATTTATAATATTAGTATGGATATTAGTATGGATTAGTATGGAAGTATGGATTAAAAAATATTCGACATTTTGTTCCTCCCATACAAAACGCCAATTTCATATGTAAGGACCTAATATATTGGCCCAACTTTCACAGTATGATATTAGGTAAATAACATATATGGGGTCGGCACAGTATGTTAGTTCCTTCCTAAGGTTTTGGCCTAAGGTCGACTGGAAGAAATTGAACTTCAACTGTAACAATAACTTAAGTATGCCTTTGTACCTATAATTTTTGTGTACATTTGTTTTGTTCTACTTTCATTTCGATGCAATATAGACTAAAAATAAGTGAAAACCGATAAAAAAATTTCGACCTCCTGTCGAAATCTAGAGATGCCGAGAGGATTTTGTGTGGGAGGTTGAAACTTTTTTGTCGGTTTACACTTATTTTATTTTAATGAAAGTTCTACGTACTAAATGCACTGTTAAAAATGAGCTAATGGCTTCAAAATTACCCTGTATCAGATCAGTAACTTTGTGTCGCGGAGATGGATATTGGCAAATTTTTACCGTGATAATAACACTCAACACACGGGCGGAGCCGAGGTATAAGAGTAAAATGTATGATTTATTCATCTTTTTAATTGAATTCCAGAAGCGGTGACATCGAACGCGTGGTAGGTACATTTTGCAATTTCCTTGTTTGCCTACGTTATAAAATTGTATTTGCACAGGGAGTGTCTTACGTTCATTTGTATTTTTTTTTTATTGAAACTTAATTGTTTCACGAAATTTGCATTTATTAAATTAGTAGTAACCCTGTTCCATACTACCCTATACTTACTCTAGTATAGTGGTTGTATAGAATCAGGTAGTTTCTATCTACTTTCAATAAGCAAAAACATAAAATAATAACAGTGTAGTTCAAATAAAATATTACTGCTACGAGACATTACCTACGAAACTATCTCTACGAATCTACGAGCCTACGAGTAGGTGGCTAAGAAATCCTTTGTACGCTCACCACCAGCTTGCACCGCAACCGTGTAAAAGGTATTTTTTAATGTCCTCTACCAGTGGTGTAAAGGGTAGATATTTTTTATACCCGTTACAATGACAGCCGAGCCCATACATATAGTCATACAGCTTAAAATGGGATTATGATATAAAGATGTCGTCATAAACAAAATGATTCATTGGAAAAGAAATTTGTTACGTCGCACGTCGTCGTCAAAAATAGGTAAATCTGCTATCTATAGAAATAATAGGTATATTTCCGATCTATCAACCAACGAAATTATTTATTTTGTTATTTATTTTCCACTTACTTAAACCATTACAGATTAGTCCATTGCGATAGAGTAGAACTATTTATATATGTATATGTACATACACAATACTATACATATATTTTATAACAAATTATCAACAATGATATACGTGTGAATTCACCTTAATTAAGGCAAACAAATTTGAATCATTTGAAACCAAATCTAAATTCTCTTTTTCAGAACGGTACCCTACTCGAATATAGCATCGCTCATGACAAATCACAATGGATCGCGCCCTCAGAGTACTGTGTGGACATGATGATGGAAGATGACATGGAGACGCTGAGGATGGTAGCCGTGGTCTGCTATCAGAACACCAACAACACAGATGATAGCCCCATTCTCTACATATCATATGCCGTTGGTAAGACTTTTATTTTCTGCTGAATGCCGTCTAGTCCTAGAGTAAAAGCTTTGGTTCGAGGTGTGTTAGTGGAAAACACTGTCACATTTTTTCAGGCTGCCTAAAGACGTCTGTAACATCAATTCCTCACAACTGCCATCTATCGATAACAAAAGCGACTAAGCTTTTTATATTAGTACTTTAGCAAATATCACGAGGAGAGGTTTTGAAATTTATTTCGGCGATTATTTATTCTCTCGTGTGCAATAAATAAAAAATTGTCATGTTCTAACCGAGTACAAGCCAAATTTCAGCCAAATCTTTTTGACCATTATTGGAAATAAAGAATTATTTGTTTTCCCTACACAAATCTTTATGTGCTTAATGCTATTATTAGTAGGTACAATGGGTGTCCATGTACATGGTCGATTGACAATGAACCTACTCGAAATGATGATGATGAGTAGGTACAATACAAAAGTAACTGATAATACCAGTATTGTAATGGTCTAATCCAACTTTGTTTAATGTATTTAGATTTGTGACAGACATATGTTCACCAGGTCTGATATTGTCGGTGCCGTTTCTGCTGGCTACCTTCATGGTGTACGCCTTTATTCCTGAGCTTCGCAACCTCCACGGCATGTGCCTAATGGCCTACTGCTCAGGGTTGATCGTCGCCTACGTCTTCCTGGCTTATCTCAAGATGCACTTCGGAGAAGACGGCGGTGACACCATGACAGGATGCATGGTCATAGGTAAGATCTTCTACCAATAACAACCCTTTACACAAGCTTAAAATGAGGAGCTCGATAGCCGAGCTCGACACCCGTATCCGTAGCGAATGCTATGAATGAGCGTGTCGTGCGACAGCGAAACGCGACCCGTATGGATTGGTCGCCATTTAGTGGCATTTTCTATCTCGAGCTTCTCCGTGCTTCGAAAGGCACGTTAAGCCGTTGGACCCGGTTGTTATCGATAGATGGTAGTCCTTAGGCTTTGTCAGTCCTTAAGGCATCCTAAAAATTTGGCGGTGTTGGCCACTATCACACCTCGGGTCATGTTTCTTTTGGTCTAGTTTTCCTGTAAAAAGGGTCACGTAGGTCAGACGGCAGTCGCTTAGTTGTAATAACCAGTGCCGCCAAATCTTGTACCATGACTTACTGCGTACCCTATGCTCCGAAGCATAAGTTGACGATGCAACTAGGAAAACACGCTTGGGGAAAGAAGACACAAGCTTAAATTGGACATATCCAAGTAACTTGAGAAAGAAAGAAAGAAAGAAAGGAGTGCCACCAAGCAAGGCCATGCCTACAGCACAATCGGTGGCCTTGAAAACACTAAAATTATTTTAATGACCAAATGTCACGGTATGGCATCATCAACACAAATTGATCTCCATACTTAAATTAATCAAAGTACATAGATCTATAGCTTTAATCTCTTGAACTTTTTGCCTTCGTTATCCTGGTACCTACTCTGGGAAGGATATAAAATAACAAACGGCTGAAACCGCGGGGCATTGCTAGGTATCAATAATGAAAAAATCGATTTAGTTATATATAGCGAATCGATCTCAATAAAATTTATAGGTCTACGACGCAGTGTGATTAAATCGGAGTCCCGCGGACATACTTCTCTAACCAAAAAAAATACTAAACATGACATTCATTTCAAATGACGTAATAGGTGGATTTGTTTCGCGGTAAAGATCGCGTGTCCTACACCACCGTGACATTTCGCAGGGAGGCCGCAGGTGAAAACAATCTGTATTCCACTAAACATTTCCTAGTTGGAATGACCTACATACAGTCCGCAAAAAAGGCAAAGTATTTATTTATATCTCAACTATATACAAAACTACATTAAGTTCTTGAAAGTATCGTGTGTGGCGGCGAATGTAAAGTTTAGATTTGTTAATCAGTCACGCTTTCACGGAAAGACCCAAAATTTTAAACTTCAGATTTTCTTTTTCATTGATATTTTTTTACTCCATGTTCAAAGCGAAAGAAATTTGTTTTTTGCGCACCTTATGCTGACGCACCACGCCTGCCTAATAATTGTTTAATATCGTCCAAAAAATATTAGCTCTCACTAATTTAATTAGGCATGGCACGTCAGGGTGTGACCACAATAAATGATAGTGTGTCAGTCTTTTGTTTATAGCACCTGCTATAATTGTTTTGAGGTGCTATAGTCCTAACTAGCTATTGCTCGTGGCTACACCTGAGCACTAATTCCTTATATTGCCTAAATTTACCTTATTAACTATTTCTGTTTCTTTTTCGCTATCCAAAGGTTGACTAGAAGAAATTCCTTAGTAATAATTCGGCCTTTGTTCCATAGGTTTAAGATGTTGTTGTACGTACAATACAATACAAATACGCTTTACTGCACCAAAACAAAAATTTTACACAACAAATATACAAGAAAATGAGGTACAAAGGTGGACTTACAGCTAGAGCGATCTCTTCCAGTCAAACCTGAAAAAAGAAGGAAAAATGTACAACGTAATTTGTTTCTGTTTGTTAGCAATAATGGGATCTGGACCATCCCAAAAGAAAATCTTATCAAAATCCGCTGAAGCGAGATTGAGTGTGAACCGTATTTTAGTAGCATAAAAATTTTACTTATTAAAACATGGGCGTGTAAAAAAATATATTTATTTTACCTTCGTGTAGGTAGTTTTATTCACCTAACGACTTGCACTCTTTATCGATACTTTCGTTAGCTACCTTTGATCGTTCGGCCGCTGAAAGAATGCGTTCCTGACACCTGTCAGTTAGTCATCAATAGTGATGGGCAAAGAAATCACAGAAGAATAACACGTAGCTACTCTCGCATTAGTGGTAACTGTTATTAGTCGATTGTGTTAAGTGAGTAAATAAATAAAATAATAACATATTTTGAGATTTTAGGCAAGAAAATAAAAATGTCAGTATAATTTAGATATTTATTATAAATATTAATTGCAATCATTTAAAAAACCAAGTTTAATCAGATTCTGATTCGCTTGAGGTGGTGTCTTCGTCATCGTCTTCACCGACGTGTATAATTATATTATTATCAATAATGCTATCAGTTCGGATATCACGATCGTAGTCTTCCATTATTTGATTTTTAGTTTTTTCAACACATTTAGCCCACTCATCTTAAGTGACCTTCTCGCAGG
This sequence comes from Euzophera pinguis, assembly GCA_947363495.1. Classification (NCBI taxonomy): domain Eukaryota; kingdom Metazoa; phylum Arthropoda; class Insecta; order Lepidoptera; family Pyralidae; genus Euzophera; species Euzophera pinguis. Next base: position 5,500,265 of record OX376164.1, read on the forward strand.
CTTCTTTTTACAGCATCATTATCTTTTTCGTGGTAAGTATTGTGGCTGGCTACACTATATGTGTATTGTGGTGCTGTTTCCTTTTATTTGAGCCTAGATAAGCTTAATCGCGTTATATTGACAATGGTATGGTGGTATTCTCAAAACGCGATGACCTGGAGTACGGTCAGTTCATATATTTCCTATCGGGCATGTGCTATTTTGTTTTCTTTTAATTCCTTTTTTTTGTAACCATTCCACCAATTCATGTTTTTTATTAGCTTGGGTAAGTGCCTTTTCTATTTGCACAGAATGGTAAGTAGCGTTGTCCATAATGATAACAGAAGGCTCTGGTAGGTTGCTTTTGCCCGCAAAAGCACGTCCTGGAACCTCTCTTTAAATGTAGCTGCATTCATTTCTTCGCGGTAATCGTTCGTTCTTTTGGATTCGAATGCAAGTAATCCATTCTCAACAAACCCATATTTTGCAGTATCTGCGTGACATATTAGGTTGGGGAAAAAGTATTTTCGCATATAGTATGTATGAACTTGTAATAAAATCTCTTTGGCTATACTATTTGTATCTGGCTGGTTTTGGTATCATTAAAAGTTTAAATTTTTAAGAAGATAATTCCAAATTCAAATTAGGAAAATGTGTAATTTTCATTTGTTTTTCTTACTGTCGAGATGAGTGAATCTAATGAAGCCATTCGACACATTTAAAAATTGTACTACAAAAAAGGTAAAAATGCAACGCAACTTGCGAAAATTTTTTGCGATGTTTATGGACCTAGTGCAGTATCTGTGAGAGTAGCTCAAACTTGGTTTAAGCGTTTTGAATCCGAAAATTTTGATGTCAAAGATGCACGCCACTCTGTTCGCCCTATTACGGATAAAATGGATGGAATTTTTGAAAAAGTGGAACAAGATATCAATAGTTACGACGTAGCTGAAGAACTGGGAATTTACCAAAATTTACGAAAAGAACAGTTTTGGCGCATTTGCAAAAAACTGGGTACACAAAAAAGCTCGATATTTGGGTACCTCACGAGCTCACTGAAAGAAACCTAATGAACCGTGTACTCATTTGTGAATCTTTATTACGACGTAATGAAACCGAACCATGTTTGAAGAAGCTGATAACTGGTGATGAAAAGTGGATCACGTACGACAAAACGTGCGAAAAAGGTCGTGGTCAAAGGCCGGTCAGGCTTCACAGACTGTGGCGAAACCCGGGTTAACTCGCAACAAGATGATGCTGTGTATGTGGTGGGATTGAAAGGGCATTTTCATTATGAGCTGTTACCACCAGGCAGGACCATCGATTCTAAACTCTACTGCGAACAACTGATGAGATTAAAGCAAGAAGTTGAAAGAAAGCGGCCGGAATTAATTAACAGAAAGGGTGTGGTTTTTCATCATGATAACGCTAGACCTCACACATCTTTAGCCACTCAGCAAAAATTAAGAGAGTTTGGCTGGGAGGTGTTAATGCATCCGCCATATAGTCCTGACCTTGCACCTTCAAATTTCCACCTGTTTCGGTCTCTTCAGAATTCTTTAGGCAGTGTCAGATTAACATCACGAGAGGACTGCCAAAACCACTTGTCGCGGTTTTTTAATCAGAAGCCTCAAAATTTCTATAGCAATGGGATCATGTCCTTACCTACAAGATGGCAAAAAGTAATCGTTAATTAAATGTAAATAAACTATATTAAAAAAAGGTTTTTAATCTTCTTAAAAATGAGAAGAAACTTTTTCCCCAGCCTATTATGATGAGATGAGTCGTGCCCCTTTACCTTTTTGGCACTTTTGATGTTGAGGCTTGAGTAGGTATCGTCTGTCCATGAACGGGAAACTGTATGATGTTTCATCAATGAAGACAACGCTATCCCAGTTTTTGATTATTTCGCTTCTCTTAAAAAATATACGCGTTTTAAAATAATATCATATCTCTATACAACAATCAAGTTCAATTTAGAAACAAAAACAGAAAAATTCCCATTTAATGAAAGTCGATTAGATAAGAAACAAATCGAGTAACACTAGAGAATGTGATCTTTGCGCACGAAACAACAACAGACGAATGTGAGCATCACAAAATGGTGGCGCGTCAAGCTTTCTGGGGTTGCCATTTTTTAAAGACTTGCCCTATATATATATAGCGATAACTAATTTTTTTTAACTACGAAAATAAATGTAGTTATTATCCATTACTATTAAATAATTAAAAATAAAAACATATATTACATATGTAAATAAATTAAAACGATAATTTAAAAAAAAGTTACTATATATTTTGGTTACGATAATTTGTCTGTTAAATTTGTCCCATCTCTACGAAAACAAAGAGCACATATAATTTTGTAACAGCATAGATTATAAAATAATTGATTTGTAATTTATTTTAAAGGAATTTTATCACATGGCCATTACATTGATTGTCTGTTCACATAATAATTTCATTTTTAATAGTTAAATATTTGTGAGTAGGATTAAAAGACAACATAATATTATTCAGGCTGGTTGACGCCGTCACAAAGTCACATGGTGAGTTCGATTACGACCTGTCAGGAACGCATTCTTTCAGCGGCCGAAGTATATTTAGTAGAATACAATACCTATTTGTATTTTGATAACAACGATGCCAAACAAAATCAGTATCCATCCCTATCTACGGTCTGTGACGTATCTGTAATACGTCAGTTGAGTTGAGTCATTCAAGAAAACTCATTAGTGTTATTAAGATAAGCCTATGTAAATATAAGAAATGGCTAATTTGTACGGTGTGCCACATAAAAATCCGATTCAATCAATCATGTCTTGTGGATTGCTAGGTTAGTCGACATTCTGACATTGATTATTTGATGACTGCTTGATGGAATCCATTACGAACACCTATGCTTTCATAAGCATGGAAAACATATTATGCTAATCTACTTATTTTTTTTAAAATTTCATATCACAAATTTGAGTCCCTGAATTCGATAACAGATTTTTTTTTTTAAATCCGTTCTATATTAAATAAGTAAATATTTAATATTTAATAAGCCCTTTAAATCCTATGGAATGGGAAACTGTCACCGTCACCGCCACTTGATTTCGTACGTACAAAAGAGATAGCAAGACGTCCCTACCACGCTCCCACTTTTCTTCATTACAAAGCTTTAAATGCTAATTACTGCTTTAATTAATTACCAATTTTGTTGTTGTTTTCGGAATCGGTTACTTTGTTTGTTTGTAATAACATTATTGCACATAAAAATACATACATTACAGTGAATACAAAACCAAAAACTTACTTTTTAGTGTATGTATATGTTCCGTATAAAAATCTTGTCAAAATATGAACACAGTCAAGTAACCTATTGAAAGACATCACTTGGATTAGGTACACATACATATTCATTTGGATTAGGATACACGCTTACGAGTAATCTGACTAAAAATTTCGTTAACCGTCCAAGGAATTGGAACACAAAGTGTAAATATTTACTTCAACTCTAATTGGAGATATATCTATCTCATTTGATGAATAAGGTTAACCAAATATTTATCCCTTGAAATATTTATACTGCGGTGGTCATCTGACCAATCTTTCACCAAGTCGATGTTTATTCTCACTAGCGTTGATGCTCGGAACACAAGCAGGGAAATTGTGTTGATACAGGGGTGAAATTCGATTAATGGATTCGCAACGGTACAAAAGAAGATTGATTTTGAATTGGTATTACTGATACTTATGCAATTTCGCTGATATTTTATAGTGACAAGCTTAGATCGTGACTTCGTACAATCCAAAACAGTTATGAGTGGTGCCAAGCCAATATATTTTTTAATACCTCTAGCAACATATCGGTGAATAATTCAATTCCATGCATAATTGTTGCGTTGTGCATGTAGGTACATAGAAATATACAGACAGAACACAACATAAATGATTTACCTTCAATTTCTTTAATTAAGTATATATTTTTTATATTTTACGTCAACGTCGTCTACTCTCTACAATTGCATTATATATTTATATAGTACAGTTAAATACTCCGGCTTATGTACAATATGGAAAATGCTGCTATAAGGTACTTAATGTTAATGAGACAGGCGACTTCTGAAGAACAACAGTTGGTTTCTAAAATCGAACCACGCAGTAACAAAACGATTCCTCAGTCAAGTAGAATTTCGGATTGTTTCTACGAGTGTATACTTTACATCAACTACACACCGATCGCGAACATTAATGTCATTATTTTTTTTAAATTGTCACTTTGGCTCTCTGTTCCGATGTCCTGACTCTAGATACGGCGCAAGGGGCCTAAAAATTGCTACTTAGTCGGTATCTGTTAACATGTGTATTAGAGTTTAGTACCCCAATAGTGCTCTATTACCAAGCTTTTGCTGACTGTCCATTCGTTTGCCTGTTAGAGCGATCTCATCAATCGATCAATAAGTACCTAGAAATAAAAATCAAATGAGTGTTTTTACATAGTGATATATCTATCACATATCCCATAGCATTCCATAGCTTTAACAGGATACACAGTTAGGGAAAATGCTCCAAATACCTTTACCTACCTAAAAAAATCCTTTGGTCTGGCTCTATGAACTGATAGACTATTTATAACAGCAGGAAAACAAACAACTCAACTATTTCACCCACATATAAATCAGCCCGTAAGTAGGTAAATTGGAAGTGACGCACTTCCAGAAATACTTATCTTATATGTGATTCCGATATCAAAAGAAATCTACCACTTGAAACGTGCTTTATGTCCCAATACAGTTTTGTTTTTTATTTATTTATTTGTTTACCAACCATTGTTACAATGTTTGCTTTCATAATGTTTTGCTTATTGCACAATCACTTACAGGTAAAAAATCCAGCAATGTTTGGGTATATTCTATATTATTTTATAATAATCCAGTTAAATATTTAATTAGTACAATATATAAAAATTTAAAATGTTGCAGACTATAATTATACATTGCTTTTAAAAAATTGACGTATTGACATAAATGACACATTACAAATATTTTTTTAGATTGTCTTTATCGTTTTCACACCGTGACTTTGTCTACGGGCCTGGTTCAGTACGAGACTAATAATTTGTATGGAACTTTAATTGATTCAGGCGTTACTTGGCAGAAGTTCAGCTACAAGAACTTACCAAATTATTTTGAGTGCTTCCACCAGCAGTTACTTCATGCAAAATATTGCCGGCCGGCACCCCCCTACTACTGTTAGTCCCAACATGCCCGCCACCATTGGTTTGTATGAACATGAGTTAACCGGTGACGGAAACCCCGCAAAATAATTTGGCAAGTGTTTGTAATGGAAGTCCGTGCGACATTGCCAAATACTCGTAAGTTGGAACCCAACTCTACATGGTTAAACTCCACCCATCATATTCACCATATAATCAGATCACGGCTTAGCATTTAACCAATACTTAAATGGCAATCTGTTGGTTTAAACTCAGAACTGCGTACATATTGTAATAGGATCATTTGAAATTAATCTGGACTTAAAATATCCACCTTACCGACAGGGGATATTGAACCCAGATTAAGTTTTCTGTGACTATACTAGGTAGGCAGATCGTGAAATTTGGGAATAAAATTAATCTTGCGGACAAAAAGTCATAAAATTCTGTTTCCTGAGATGCATAATAAATAAATAAATGTAAGTAAGTACTTGAACAAATTATTTTCCAGAAGAATTAAGATTCATTGCTTAATTGTCCGCAAAGCTGTTATCTCGTTTTGCGAATTTCGTCTACTACAATATATTTACAGCATGCTAGGTACTTTTATGTATTTCCTAATAGTAACACAGTCTATTTTTTTTTAACATTTCCGATGTTCCTTTTGTTCTGTAATAAAAATTGATGACGGCTTAGGAAGTGGAACGTGTGAACTAAGTGCTTTCTCCCGAGCAAAAAGATTTCCAACGTTTTTAATAGCTATGGACAGAGACAAATGAATTTGAAAAGAGACTGTGGAATTACCTGTTAAAAACTACTCGTACTATGTTACAGGTATATTGTTATATATTTGTATATAGTTTCTAACCCCACCAAGCTTTGCTAAAAGTATTTACAGGTTGACTTTTTATACAAGTATAACTATTACCAATTCTGTGGTGCAAGGGAGGTGCAAAACATTTTTGCAATATATTTCATGAAATTTACATTTTTATTTTATTTGTATGTTTATGACAAGGGTGATTAGTCATCTCCTATTTATACATACTATAGATTGAATCTATTACATTCTAAATCTATGGAGCATTGACACTGATTTTCTTTTGCAGCTTTTATCGTTTACTACGCGTTCCAAACCAGCTTCTTCTGGCTTAACGTCATGTGCTTCGACATTTGGAGAACTTTCAGGTACAGTTGTTTTTTTTGTTACTATCTCAATAAATATTTACAAGACCCTCTTAAATTACTGATGTGTCTAAATACATGTTGAAAGTATACTTTAAAAAAATATGTGAATTAGTCACATATCGGAATTTATTCATTTCCATCTAAATTCCAGTGTAGAGTAATTAAGATATTCTGCTCTATTCTGATAATAACTTTGGTGGACACGAACGCCTCATGAAGTATATAATAATCTACAAGTTTCTCGTCTAGAATCCACAAAACAACGCAAAATATTAATGTCTATGTCGCCTCTTTTTGACATGACCACGCCAAGGCACAAACAGCCACACTCAAAGACCTTCAGACCCAAAAGAAAATCCATTTGGGGAATTTAAAAAAATAATCTATACTGAGGAGTTGGTTATGCTCCCTCTAAGGCAGATTTTTAATATATGAAGATTAACTTAAGTAATCATTAACGACGTTGACTGCGACAATAAGTTGACCATGATTCACAGATCAGTGAGAGCGGCGCCGCCAGGGGGCAGTGTCTACCTGTAGGTCCTCAGGTCTAGCTTGCAGGTCGATGTCTGTTGCCTTGGCACGTGGTGTGCCTTCCTAACCTAATAACTTTGTGAAATGGTCTGCATCATAATGACTACAACACTTAATCGATACAGGCGTTATGTCGCGGAAGAAGTTCCAAACCTTGCAAGTGCAAGTTAGGTAAAGTATATGTACTTAAAAGTGCTTGTAATGACAATAGATACTTTAAAATGCTCCTGTTTTCATCAAATATATATTATTCACTTAATATGATTATAGAAAATGGGTCGTGACATAATTATTCACGAAAAGTTAGGCGACGTTACAAAACTATCGCATAACTTTCGACCTTAAAATTTTTGTAAAACTGATCTTATTACAGTAAACTACAAATAAAAATTGTCAATTAGATATTAACCTCTACATGTCTCACGTGTAGTTTGTTTATGATGCGGACTATGAAACAAACAAACAAACTCATTGTTGTATTAAACAGTGCTAATTGTTCAAGTAGTAACAGTTTTCACTATTATAACCCTGGAGACCTCGGTAGCCTGGTGAATGGAGGTTAAACAGAAACGGTATACCTAATTACAACATTAACCATATTACATAAATGGTATCAGGAATGTACTCTAATATCTGTCTATATCCAACCGTCATTTAAAAAAAAATATGCCTTATCGATAAATTAGGAGTAGGTTAAGGTCAGAGAAAAATCTTTGGGCAAATTTTTCAGGGAATCTGTACTCGAACTGTATTAAAATCATAAAGTAAGTCCGAATGTGTATTTCTCTATGACGCCAAAATGACTCTACTGTGCCTCTCCCGTGAGATTTGATTGTAGCAGACTCTTAACAACTGCATTTAGATTTCATAAGCAATGTCTTACATCGCTAATCGCTATATAGTGGCCCCGTACTGATTTGCCATACAAAATATATCACTCTGTTGTTGGTGGATTGAGATATCAAGCGAGTTGAGCCGTGGGCAGCATATATATACTTACATGACTTCCTCATCCTAAATATATTTTATCACCAGGACAGAGCAGCTAACAAAAGCTAATTATTTAAAAGCCTTCCAAATAAACATTGAGAAAGGAACGTTTTACTTTGTTCGGTTTTGATGCTCTTTGCAAATAAATTATTTCAGAATTTATTAAAAGAATATAATAAAGTAAAGAATTTTATTTGTTATGAGAAATATCTCATACGTAGATAATAATCTACGTAGACCCATTTTATACTTCTTTATTATATAATAAACTATTGAGCTCAACTCAATGTCATGAGGTTGACGTAGTAATTAACATCCATAAATACACCCCACAATTGTTTCCTAGAAATCTGTAGTTCAAGGTAAATATGGCAACTACACTGCTAACTAGCAGGTACAGGGGCGCTACTTTTAAAATGTATGACATACATTTATGTCGAATGAAAATTGTTCGACTTGCCGATTTTGCATGATTCACACTTTTCAAAAATAGCGCTCCAGGCCTAAACATTTTAGAGTAAATTGGTAATTAGATTAACGAGTTATTTTATTCTATGAGCGTAATAGTATGATTTAAAAACGATGGATATTTACCCTCATTGGAAGTTTCTTATATTTTTGTCATTTTCTAATGCTTTCCTGGAAAAGCCTGGGCAGTGCAGCCACTGCTCAGCATTCACAATGGTAAATTAATTGTTATTTGAAAATGCTATTATTCTGTAATCTGCACATAAATTGTATTTAGAACCCATACACAAATCAAACCTCCGCTATCCGTCCGTGTCTCTCTTTTGATCTTCGGTTCCAGAATTCAAGTATTTATGTCGCATGTTTAAAAACTAATTTTCATATAAATATATAAATTACTAGAACTAGATACTGTTGCTGTGATAATTAATGGTGTTACAAAATGTGTTATAATGAACAACATCTGTTCTTCTACAATGTTTTGTACACATGTGTCGTCACATCTCGACACATAAAAATAAGCAGTTTTTTTAATAATTCAATAATTTAAGTAATAAGCAAAGAAAGAAGAAAGTTTTAAAATTTTGGAAACCGGCTTAACTTTCTAGATAAGATCTTTCGTAAATAGAAGGGATTAAATAAATAAATCTATGGTGAAACTTCACAACATTATTTTTACCAATGGGATGTAGGTAGGTACCTACTTATTGAGATGTCTACTACAAAGACTCAACATATTTTTCCGATTTCGCGATATGTAGATAAATATATGCTGAAAATATCTAGGTGTTTGTTAATGTAGCCCAGGGTCCGGTACTTTATTGTAAATTAATTAATTTTGTAATTAACATGGTCGCTGGAAGTTGAAATGCAAATAGTGGTATTGGTAAACTATTCCGAACTGTCTGTGTAGCTTGTCTATTTATTTTCAAAACGCCATTTTACTAATAACAAACATTTTAATTAATTATTGACTTAGTTATTATTACACAAACCAATTTTTTAATTTTTAGGTAAAAGAAAATCTAAAGCACATTGTTCTTTAAGATGAATACTTAATAAATAAATAACCGATACATAATCATTGGATTGTTTATTGTATTTTTCATTTTAATGTATTATTTGAAAAAAGTATTTTATTATTTTTAATTTTGTTTGTACCAGCTGCCCTATCTCACGCACAAAGCCAAAATTTCATGCTCCATATGGCAACCTTTGACTCTGTTATTAGGGCAACTGTATTTAGTTTTAGAAGTTGAATTGAAAAAGAAGAATTGGTATGTTTATATTTGTCTCATTAATAATTTTCATTTAATATTTTTAACATAGTGGTTACCGTGGTAGCAGCTCTACAAAGAAACGCGAGAATAGGCGATTCGCTGCATACGGACTGTACGCATGGGGCGTGCCAGCTCTCCTGACAGCTTGTACTGTTAGCATGCAGTTCGCCAAGCTGCCTCACTGGGTCGTTAAACCTGGATTCGGAGACACGAAGTGCTGGTTCCGTGGTAAGTTTAAAATTTTTTTACAGAAAACATGAAATAGTGTTATGATCCCACGTATTACGCAAAGTGGCAGAAACGTAAGTTACCAAATACGACCATGATTTCAACAGCATACTGCGAGATATGCAGATGACCAGGATCTGCTTATTTATATTGTTTTGAAATCAGTCGAATCTTATAGATCTTCTTTACTCATGCCTTTATTCATGCGGAAAATGGGGGAATTCCCTGTTATAAATGAAAATGGTTATCAGCAAACTACTGCCTACGCCCACTGGATAGTGGAGATAAATAGTAGCGGGTCACTACTGTTAGTCCAAGCCATAGGCCCTTCCATAATTATCTTTATGGAAGAAATTGCTCTAGCGATAAGGCCGCCTTTGTACCATAGATAATAATAATATTCATGTACTTTCTACAATTTGGTGCAATAAAGAGTTATTTATTATTATTATTATTTATAATAATTTTTATGTTAATTTTCTAGAATATGTTAAATCTTATACCTACTTTTAACCTGGGTCACTTTATTTTAAATTATAAAGATATAATTTAATTTAAACTAAATAAATACTAAAACCTAATATGAAAAAAAACCTAAATAAAAACTAATTAAAATCTAATGTTTGTCCTTGCGGTATGGTGCCAAGAACTCCGGTAGCATTCCCGCGCTGGATGGCGATTGCTATCCTCTGCGCGAGAAATGAGCCGGCCCTCTTGTCACCAGCGGCGTAAGCAAGTTTGGGGGCCAGGATTTTGAAAAAAAACTTCATTGATTATCTTTCGTATTAAACTTGTTGTATATTCTGCATTAAAAATAGCTCTCCAACCATTGTATTTACCAAATATTCGTTCGATAAGATTTTTATTCAAGCAGATGTTACGAATCAACAAGTAGTTAGCATGCGCAGATTTTCGTTTTTGTAGTTTGAAGTAAACACAGTATAGTGATTGACAAAAACCTGACCATGCTTCTTTGTTATACTTAAGTAAGTAAGTAAGTAAAGGACACTTTCAATTTGGCCCCGTAAAAATTATGTAAATCGGTACAGTATACATATACTTTAATTTTTTATCATATATCAGTTTGCTTTTTATATAATTATAAAATTCATACAAGCTCAAACTCGAACACAATTCTTTTTCATCAAAGCTTTGACACTTAAAAAACAATTTTTCGTGCCATTATCATCATAATATTATCTTCGGAAGATAAAAGAATATAAAGTGAGTTTGAAACTGCTCTTTCATACGGAATAATGTGATTTGGATTTAGCCTGGACGTTAGTTGCAAGAGATTCGGAACATTTGAATTTTTTTTATGTAGAGAAACGGAAATTTTGTTTAGTTTGTCTGGCTGTCACTTCAGCACCCAAGGGTCTTATTTTTGAGATCTATATAACTCCTTAAAACCGGTGAGTCACACGATTTTCATTCGACCGGTTATGTCGAATGAATATCATTCGAAAACGCGAACGGTCATCATTGGACTCACCGGTTTTGAATAGCACTCCTGGAAGGTTGCATCCTCCGCTGATCACGTCAAATCCGAAAACAGGAGCCCTATTTTTGAAATGTGTGACATATTAAGTCGGATGAAAATCGTTCGATTTCGAAAGGTTTTTTTTTCGATATCGCACAATTTTCATTCGACACAATAATATGTCATACATTCTAAAAATAGGGCTACAGGCGTGCTATTTTTTTGCTATGTGTCACCCAAACCGCTAAGTAAAATGATTTTCGTTGTTGGATTCACTAATATTATTTGTTTAGATTGGGTCAGCGAGCTAGTGTACTTCTACCCACCAGTCCTGGTGTTGGTGATCTGCAACTTGGTGCTGTTCATCGTCACGGCCTACAGGATCCGCTCAATACGACAGGAGACGGCCATTTTGAAAGGCTCCAAGTCTACAAGCAAGCTGAAGCAAGACAAACAGAGGTATTCATTTTTTTAACCATTTTCGTCCCAGTGCTGGGCACAGGTCTCTATCTCAAATAACTGATAATTGATTATACAGAAAGTTTTTTTTTATTTATAAAAACAGGATCGCGCTAATTTTTTAACGTTAACACCAAAACTAAACACGACCTAAGTAAAACAATGAACGACTAAACAGTTGGTTCCACCATTTACAGACAAAAAAACTTTGGATCATAACAACAACAAAAACATCAGTAGTACCTATTTTTTTTTATTATCAGTGTTATTCCTGTGATCTGTCTAAATGAAAACCGAGAGTGAATCGAATGAAAATCGTTGGACTCACCGATCATGTCGGTTGAAAACACTCGAAAACGAGCGAAAATCATTAGATTTACCGGTTTTGCGACTGGCCAGATTTTTTTTGGAGCGAATTGAAATTAAACTCGCAATGATAATTAATTTTAGGGCATCAGAAATTCAGAATGACGTCCTTAGTTATACTAAAAAGATTTTTATTAATGTTTCTAATTTACTTAAACTCATAAAACTTAGTAAGTAGATTAGTAAAACGCACCTAATTTGTGACTCTACATCTAGACTAGACTAAGTAAACTACGGCCTATATGATAATTACTGTACCTCGTAACAAAGTACTATATCGTTTTAGGTAATTTACTATATGGAATAATGGACTAATGTAATTGTAATGAGCTAACCTGACGCTCCTTATTTAGGATATTATACGAGTACATTGATTAATTGGCAAAGAAAGCCGTTGTTGTAATATAATAAAATGTTTTTGATATATATATATAATAACATAAATAAATGAATAAAAATAAAATACGCCTTTATTGCTGTCTCATAGTTATAAAATATACTCAGATACACATTCTATTTTCCAACAGCTTGTCCTTCGACAAAGGCCTCCTCTAAAGATTTTCCCTACCTTTGCCACCTGGAGCCATGTTGGACCGGCCATTCCCTTTTAAGTCATCTCCCCAACGTGTTCTTTGTCGTCCTTTTCTTCTTTTGCAACCCCTTGGAAACATTCTGTTATTAATTTTGTCCATTACTATAATATACTTCACTAAGAGACCAACATTTTTTCCATGTATGAGCGATACGTCTATCAATTTGTTTTGACATAGTTTTACATGGAGATATTAGTTGCCCTAAATAGATGTACTTGTCCAAATATTTTAAAATATATATATATATATATACTAGCAGCCCACCCCGACTTCGTCCGGGTTATACAAAGTATGTAGTAAGTTAAAGAGAAACACTTCATTAACCATCTCTTTCAAAACCGGCTACATAGATCTTTCTGGCGCCGAGTAGTTCCTAATCCATACTTATCCATATTATAAATGCGAAAGTCTGTCTGTCTGTTACGCTTTCACGGCCAAACCGCTGAACGGATTTTGATGAAATTTGGTATGAATATAGTTGAAGACCCGGGGTCAAACATAGGCTACTTAAAGACGCAGGCGGAGCTGCAGAAAAATGCTAGTAACCTATAAATAATGTACGAATGTATTTCCAAGGAAGATCGAACGTATAGGCATATGCCCATAGAGCCATCAAGATCAATTTTTCAGGGGAATTAAATGTGATTATGTTTAAAAATTAATTGGCTGATCCTAAAAATCTGATATCTTTTCGAATAAAAAGAAACCTTATTCTTACACCAGAAAAATAATCAAGGTATCAATAATTTTCATTAGTTACCTCCACGGGGTAAAAGGAGTGTATAGTGTACGTAAAATTATACTCTTGTAATACTAATCTATAATATACTACAAAAATTCTTAGCATTCTCCCAGTTTCGTTTTCAGCTCCCGCTTCCATGACGCTTTCTCTTCTTGGTGTTTCCATTCCTATTGTTATTTTGGCATGTTTTACGATCGGCCGCCTGCCTACGTTAACCTTCCTTGGGAACACAGAATGTACAGTTAGATATAATCATACATTTAACGACACTTACGCGTCGATATCCTGAGATAAAAAACGTTTGATGAACAATCATTTGACAAAAACGTTATAAAACTTTTTGCTTGACAAAGTTATACCATATGATCTTTTGAGCATTTTAAAAGGATAAAAAAAATTAAACTGCTGTTAAGTTGTAAGTTAAATGTACAATATATATATATATATATATGTCGGATAAATGACTATTTTTAAAAGCCGTTTTTGTTATTTTTCTGACATTTGAATGTCAATGTCATATGAGATGTGTGGACAGATGACGGTTGGTTTTTGAGTTGGAAGTTAAATAAAAGTTGTTTATCCTAAATCACGCGTTTTATCTGAATTTTGGAAAATCCCTACATCTTTTTGGGGGCTCGTCCGGGATTGCACAAAATTTAAGGTAAATCGACGAATAAAGATGAAGATTTTAATATAACCATATTTTCGAAGATAATGACGCTCTGCTGTTTTATCGACAACCACAGTGAACATAGTCACGGATGCACGGATTGCAGATCTGTCATATGTCAGACTGTTTTACCGACAGATGGAAAATAATGTTGCCAGCGTAGAAATTTTCTACTAAAATGGTAGATTTTTCAATTCTTGTTTTCTCAAGACTGAAGATTGAAGATAAATGAGTCCAATAAAACCAACATATTGTATCACGACGAAAAGACGAATTTCGAAGACTTTGAAGAACAATAACAGTATTACTACCAAGATGCCACCTAAGAAAGATGAAAAGGAGAATGAAGACGAAGAGCAGGAGGTTGATGTACAGATATCATTTAAAGATTTAGAGAAGTCGATGACTCTTTTTACTGGCGATGACTCATACCCAATCGAGACATTTTTTGATGAATTTGAAGATGCTGCTCAACTCATGAAATGGACTAAAGTCGAAAAACTGATTTATGCAAAGAGACTGTTAGATGGAACCGCCAAGTTATTTCTGCGGTCATATGGAAGAGTGAAGGACTATCCAACTTTAAAGAAGGCACTCAAAGAAGAATTTGGCCCCAAAATAAATAGCGCGATCATACACAAGAAATTAGCCTCGCGTAAAATGAAAAGCGATGAGACTTATCAACAATATTTCCTTACTATGAAAGAATTGGCTTTACATGGCGGAGTAGAAGATGCTGCTTTGATGGAATATGTTATTGATGGTATTCGTGATTTGGAGTCAAATAAAATTATTCTATATGGTGCCTCAGACTTAAAGGATTTTCGCAAGAAGTTGGATACATACAGTGAATTTAGAAAAAAAAATACTGGAAAGCCTACGCAGTACGGCCATTCATCTGGACAACATTCAAATCGCAAAATTAGTCAAGGGAAAAGATGCTTTAACTGTGGTGAGACAGATCACCAAGCACCAGCCTGCATAAAAGGAATCAAGTGCTTTAAATGTAATGAATTTGGCCATAAATCCACTGAATGTACAAAATCTAAGAAAACATTGAACATCCAAGATAAAAATAAAGAACAGAAGATTCCCTATAAGAAGATCAATATAAACGGAAAAGACTTTATGACTCTGATAGATACCGGAAGTGATGTGAACCTAATGACGAAATCAGAATTTGAAAAGATTAAAGAAGAAATTAAAGATTATAAGACTGAATCAACATGCTTAACCGGATTAGCGGAAAATAAAGTTTACACCCAAGGAATATTTACAGCTAAAGTACAAATTGATAACTACTATA
Organism: Euzophera pinguis; assembly: GCA_947363495.1. Lineage (NCBI taxonomy): Eukaryota > Metazoa > Arthropoda > Insecta > Lepidoptera > Pyralidae > Euzophera > Euzophera pinguis. The sequence goes on from OX376164.1 coordinate 5,515,751, forward strand.
CTGATGTCAGATTTCAGATCGTAAATGATAATGACATACCTGTAACAATACTTATTGGAAACCCCATTTTGAAAGATTTTGAAGTCAGATTCTCTCCTGAAGGTGTCCATGTGGAAAAAATTATGCATTTAACACTGTTAATGGAGAAGAATGAAGATGAGTTTGAATATGACATAGAAGATTCTGAATATACTAAAAAGATTCGAAAAATGTGTGAAGAATACAAACCAGATAGAAAGAAGAAAGAAAGTAATATTGAATTAAAAATAATATTAACCGACGAAAATTCTGTTTTTCAAAATCCACGCCGTCTGTCTCCTTTAGAAATGTCTGCTGTAAATGAGCAAATAGAAGAATGGTTGAACAAAGGGGTAATTAAACCAAGCAAATCTGATTTCGCCAGCCCAATAGTTTTAGCCGATAAGAAAGATGGATCAAGAAGAATGTGCATAGACTTCCGAAGACTAAACAAGAAAGTAATTAAAGAGAGATTTCCCCTACCCATCATAGAAGATCAGATCGACAAATTAAAAGAGGCAAAGTTTTTCAGCTCTCTTGATTTAAAAAACGGTTTTATGCAAGTAAAAGTAAATGAACAAAGTCAGAAGTATACGTCGTTTGTAACACCTCAAGGTCAATACGAATTTATGAAAATGCCGTTTGGCCTTTGTACAGCGCCCTCTGTTTTCCAAAGATTCATCAACGACATCTTTAGTGATTTTATAATAGATGGCACCCTGTTGACATATTTAGACGATCTAATAATACCATCGAAGACAGAAGACGAAGGAATAAGCAAACTTGAAAAACTACTTCAAAGAGCTGAAGAATACGGTTTAGAATTCAATTGGAAAAAATGCCACTTTTTAAAGAAGAAAATCCAATATCTTGGCTATATTATTTGTGATAATGAAGTTAGACCTTCTTCCGAAAAGATTAAAGCTGTAGCTAATTTTAAGAAACCGAACAATATTAAAGCTGTTCAATCATTCCTAGGATTGACAGGTTATTTTCGAAAATTCGTTAAAGATTATTCACTGATTGCAAAACCGATGACAGATTTACTAAAGAAGGATAACGAGTTTAATTTTGATGAGAAATGCGAGAAAGCATTTATTGAATTAAAACAAATATTATGTAGTTCTCCAGTCCTCCGAATATACAACCCTGATTTAGAAACGGAATTACATACAGATGCCAGCGCAGATGGATATGGAGCAGTTCTTTTACAAAGAAGTCCTAAAGATAATCAATTTCACCCTATTCATTACATGAGCAAAAAAACCACGCCAACTGAAAGTAAATATCACAGTTATCATCTCGAGGTACTTGCCATTGTTACTGCATTAAAGAAATTTAGAGTGTATCTTCTAGGGATACATTTTAAGATTGTCACAGATTGCTCTGCTCTTACAATGACACTGCATAAAAAGGACTTACCTCCCAGAGTTGCTCGTTGGGCTTTACTTTTGGAAGAATTTGATTACGAAATTGAACACAGACCAGGAACACGTATGAAACACGCAGATGCTCTGAGTAGATATCCTGTCTGTTTAATACTCACGGAAACTATAGCTCGTATAAAGAAAGCACAAAATGAAGACGACTATATAAGACTGATAAAGAAAGTTTTAGAGACAGAAAATTATCAAGATTTTGTTGTGCAAAATGAAATATTATACAAATGGAAAGATGGGAATAAACTAATTGTTATACCTAAAAAAATGCAATGTGAAATCATTAGAAAAAACCATGAAAAGGGACATTTTGCGATAGTTAAAACAGAAGAATTGATTAATAGAGAATATTATATTGATAATTTAACAGAAAAAGTAAAGAAAGTTATCGATAATTGCGTTGAATGTATCCTGATATCTCACAAAAGAGGTAAAAAAGAAGGTTTCCTTCACCCGATTGATAAAGGCGATGTTCCATTGTCGACTTACCACGTTGATCACTTAGGACCGATGACCTCGACTCACAAGAATTATAAGTATATCCTTACAGTGGTAGATGCTTATACAAAATTCACATGGATATATCCAGTTAAGACTTTAAGCACTGAAGAGACGATTGAGAAATTGAAAATTCAGCAGCAAACGTTTGGATCGCCAGAAAGAATCATTACTGATCGAAATGCTGCATTCACCGCTAATGACTTCCGACAGTACTGTAACGATGAAAATATAACGCACTACACTATCACTACAGGACAACCAAGAGGCAACGGCCAGGTTGAACGTATTCATCAAATAATAATATCAGTTATGAGTAAACTTAGTGCCGATGACCCAACGAAATGGTACCGTCGTGTGCCCAGAGTTCAGCGATGTTTAAACGGAACATTTCAAAGAGCCATTGGGATGACTCCATTTGAGCTGCTTTTTGGCACCAAAATGAGGGATCAAGATAATGAACTTAACAAACTGATAGAAGAAGAGAAGATACAGATTTTCAATGAAAAAAGAGTTGAATTAAGAAATAAAGCTAAAGAATCAATACAAAAAATACAAGAAGAAAATATAAGAAGTTATAATAAAAAGCGAAAGAAAGCAATTACCTATGATATTGGTGATTTAGTAGCCATTAAAAAGACACAATTTTCACAAGGATTAAGCTATTTCCTAAATATTTGGGTCCTTATGAAGTAGTAAAGTGTAATCGAAACGACCGCTATGCTGTGAAGAAAGTAGGACAGACTGAAGGTCCGATTAATACAACCACCTCAGCTGACCTCATGAAGCCATGGATTACATCCGAAGATGACTCATCTGGGACAGATGAAGAACAGGATGGCCGTGTCGGATAAATGACTATTTTTAAAAGCCGTTTTTGTTATTTTTCTGACATTTGAATGTCAATGTCATATGAGATGTGTGGACAGATGACGGTTGGTTTTTGAGTTGGAAGTTAAATAAAAGTTGTATAACCTAAATCACGCGTTTTATCTGAATTTTGGAAAATCCCTACATATATATTTATTATCAGCTAGTATTTACTGAAAAAATGGGTTAAGTTCTGAAAAGAACTTTTGTTTAGTTTTAAAAAAACTTTTTTGTTGTATTTAATTACCTACTAAACGAATCCAAAATATTTTCAAGCGAAAATTATACGATTCCGCACACGACCGCTGCGTAGGGAGGCGACCGCGCGGCGACCACGCGACTTTTTTCTAATAGTTTTTTGAACTTGTGATATCTTTCGAATGGAAAGTCCGAATTAGCTAGTCAACTAAAAAATAAATTGTGTATATTATATATTTTATTGATAGAATAGACTATTTCGGAGATACAATTTAAACGAAAAAATTCTTAAAATTATATTTATTTTGTTATTTAATTAAAAAGATTTTATAGTGATGACGTCACGCAGCTATAATGGCCATTTCGAACTGCAAGAAAGCAAAAATTACTAAGGTATTAAAAAATATATATGTCAGTGTCAAATGTCAAAGTCAAGATGGACCGCAAGCCTCGAGTTGGTTTTTTGTTTGTTTACAATCGCCAAATATTTAGGTACCCCATTTCTCATATCTATTGCATATTGGCGTGTTTATTGGACTTTACTGCAGTCTCTTCATCCGTTTACATCTGATTTTTCAATAATTGGACACCGCTTCTTCATTATAATGTATGAATGAATGTAATTAGGTTATGTTTACTTGAACAGAGATGACATTTGACATGGGTGTCAAGTACGTGAAGCGCCTAATTAGCGCTACCAAACAAAAAATATTTATTCACTACCATGTGCTACCAACCTAAAAAATTAAATGTGAATAGCCGGAAGTTATCCGGCTACGTCATACGTCAACCTTGCTAAAAAATGAAAGTCATTGGGTTTTTTGCGATTTTCTTAAAAAATACTTGCTTATCTAAAGATCTGATTAATGTAATCTGTTCCCTAAGCCTATTCCTCGAAATGGTTTACGAATTAGACATTTTCATAAAAAAGTTTACTAGCCAATTGAATAATTCAAAAAGTTATATAAAGGTATTGAAGCATTCTTGAATATGAAGTTATTTATTTTGATAAGGATTAATACGAAGGTAGAAATAAAGAAACTTTTCTAACGGCGGCAATTTAATTAAATTTTTAAAATAAAAAACCACTTATTGTGACTTAAATATAATAGTCAGACGCTGTCGCGACATTTTTTGTAGATAATGATGTGTTCTACAAAGTTGTAGTACAAAGTTGTAGTACATTATTTTGTTCTATCATCAATAGTTTTCGCAGCGCACTCGATGTAAGCAATTTTTAGGTCTTTTTTTTGCACCTTGGGTTACATTATTGCAGTTTTTTAAGGATCCCTAATGTTTTTGAAAATAAAATATAGCCTATATTCACCGGGAATAATGTAGCTTTCCAACGGTGAAAGAATTTTTTAAATCGGTCTAGTATTTTCGGAGCCTATTCAATTCAAACAAACAAACAATCAAATCTTTCCTCTTTATAATATTATTATATTATTATTATTTTATGAAGATGGTTCATTCTCCCTCTCAAAAGGGGTATATACCTAAACATACGGGCCGTAGCCAAAGCATGTAAAGGGAATTAATTGATGGTGTTATAAGCAGAAGAGATAGATGATGTTGTTAAGAATCTTCGGGTAAGTCTACAAGTGTTTAGAATAACCGCTTTTTGGATAAGGAAAAGGACATTTTTATTAATTTCAAGCACGTCTAGAGATTTTTGCAATGAGTTAGGAATTACACCGGTCGCTGAGATAACTATGGGAATTATATGTACTGTTTCTACTCTCCACTGTCGTTTTAGTTCTATTGCTAATTCTTGATATTTGGTGAGTTTTTGAGATATGGTAGATTGAATATTGTGTGTATTTGGAATAGCTATATCAATGAGGAACGCAGTTTTATTAATTTTGTCATGAAGTGTGATGTCGGGCCGGTTGAAATGAATAGTTTTATCTGTAATGATTGTTCTATCCCAGTAAATTCTGTAGCTATTATTATCGAGTATGGTTTCTGGCTTATACTTATAGTATGGCATTTTCTTTGTGATAAAATTATATTTATATGCAAGGTGTTGGTGTATAACAGCCGCCACTTGGTCATGGCGGTGCTTATAGTCTGTTTGAGCGAGAGACTTGCATGCTGAGGTAATGTGCTGAATTGTTTCAGAGTTCGAGTGACAGTGTCTACAACTATCCGAGGGTATATTAGCGCGGATTATATATTTCTGGTAATTGCGTGTGTCAATAACCTGATCCTGAATTGCAATCATGAATCCCTCCGTTTCAGGAAAGAGCTCTCCACGTTGTAGCCATGCGTTCGACGCTTTTTTGTCGACATAAGGCTGCTCCAAATCGTGTCGATGTCTTCCGTGTAGGGATTTTCGTCGCCATGTAGCGATCTTCTCTTTGTCGTCGGTGGTTTGTTCTTTTTGCTGTCGGCCTCTGTCTGCTAGGTTCAGTGGGGTAAGTTTTTTGTCTGCATTAACTATTGTTTTATGAATCGTGGATTGTTCTAGATGTGAATGGAAGTATTTTCTTAATGATTTAATCTGTCTGTTGTGTAAGTTAACGATGTCTATCAATCCGCGACCACCTTCATTTCGTGACAGGGTCATTCTTTGAAAACAGGATCTACGATGATGTTTCCTATGTGATGTTAAAAGTGTGTTTATTGTTCGCTGCATATTTAGTAAGTTGCCTTGAGTCCAGTTTATTACACCAAAAGAGTATGTTAGAACAGGGATTGCATAACTATTTATTGATTTACTTAAATTACGAGAATTTAGTTGGGAACGGAATAAAATGTTGAGTCTATGTCTGAATTTTTTCTTCAGATCTTCTCTAGTTTCATCCTGGTTAATTTGACGTGCTTGCTGGAAACCTAAATATTTATAGAACGAGTTAGCTTCTAATGGGTCTATAATATTCCCTGACTGCAATGTGTAACTGTGAGGCGTTATTTCTCCATTTACGACTGCAAAGGTTTTACACTTGTCAATTCCAAATTCCATACAAATGTCATTTGAGAAGGTTTGTGTGATATCTGCGAGTTTATGTAGGGCTTCTGTGGTATTACTGTATAATTTAATGTCATCCATATACATTAGATGACTAAGGGCAATGTTACTGTCGGGAGTTGCAATTGTAAATCCTTGACTAGAATGGTTAAGCATATGGGATAGAGGGTTCAACGCCAAACAAAACCATAAAGGGCTAAGTGCATCGCCTTGGAAAATACCGCGGCGTATGGGTATTGGTGGCGTTTGGATAGGGGAAGGGCTATTTGTTTTTAGCGTTGTAGTCCAGTGTTGCATTGAGATTTTAAGAAAATGTATAAGTGTTGGGTGGATTTTATAATGTTGCAGTACATGTAAAAGCCAGGTATGAGGGACAGAATCATATGCTTTCTTGAAGTCAATGTACATAGTACTTATATCCTTTCTTTTAGGGATTGCATGTTTCATTGTGACTGAGTCAATTATTAGCTGTTCTTTGCAACCCTGACTGCCTTTGCGGCAACCCTTTTGCTCTTCACTAAGTATTTTATTGACTGTGACGTGTTGATTTATTACTTCTGTGAGACATCCGGTAAGTATTTTGTATATTGTTTGAAGGCATGTAATAGGTCTATATTTGGCGGGGTTTTGATAATCGGTGTCTTTCGGTATCATGTAAGTGATACCCTGAGTGATGAAATCAGGCATGCTGTCTGGTGTTCGGATGAAGTCATTAATATGTTTATGTAGTAAAGGGTGAACTGTAGTAAATTTCTTGTACCAAAAGTTATGCAAGCAATCGCTTCCTGGGGCTTTCCAATTATGTGCTTTTTGTAATACCTTTGCGAATATTTCTATTGGTACATATTCGAACTCCATTGGTATAATAGATCTTGTTAAGCTGGAGTCCCTATCTATCCATTCTGCGTTCACATTATGGTTAACTGGTTTTGCCCATATGTTAGACCAAAAACGATGTAATTCATTGTTTGATATGGGTGGGTGTGGTTGTTGTGTATGTGTAAGTCTTGTTCTTTGGGTTTCTGAAGACAGCTCTCTGTAAAATTGTTTTTCATTGTTGGTAAATTATGTATTTTAAACTTGCCTAAGTGTACAATTGACATATCTTTTTAATCTACTGGTTGCTGCATTAAGTTTCTGCTTGATCGTGTCAAGATATTCCTGATCTGTTATATTAGCTTGTTCGTGTTGTGAGTGTACGCGATATTTATTTTTTATTTCTTCTACTAAGAATAGGAGTCTATTGCTTCTGGTGCCTCTCATGTAATCTGTCATTCTTGCTATATCTCTTCTTATGTTTTTTATCCTTTTTTCAAGTCTTTTTTTCCAGGCTGGTAATCGTTTAGTTCTTTGATTTGTAATGTTAGTAGAGTTTGTATCTTTGATTTTGGATCCATTACATATAGCCGCAGTATAAGCTGCGCAATAAATTATTGTTTGAGTAACAATGAAATCTTGGTCTAATGAGATATGATGTGGCAAGATTTGTGTGTCAATGAATTTAATAATATTAGCGAGTTTTCTCGAGGGTTTTTGTCTGGGTATGAACGGTCGGGTAGTTGGGTTGGTTGATTGAAATTTATGTAGACAATTTTTAAAAGTTTCCTCTATACTACTTAGTTCAATAATGATACATTCATTATTTTGATGGTCATGGTGTTTGTCGATTGATGGAGACTGTGGTATTGGTTGATAGTGTAGGTGTTGCGGATCAGTTTCGGTTGTAGGCTCTTGGGTACTTCCTGGCTGATAATATATTTCCGTACTGTTATATTGCAATTGTGTAGAATTATATGGGTTGTCTTGGTCATTGCTAATTGTATTATGGCTTCTTAAAACTTCGTTGCGAATTTCCTGCAACCTTAGATCCGTAATATATTTATTATTTATAATTGCTCGAAGTTGGTCCGATACTCTCTGCTTACTTACTTCTGAGAGTTCTGGGAATTCGGTTAATACTGCTTGATGTAATGGTTGTCGATAGGCTGTTCTATTAGTTTCGAGTTCTGTAATTTTGTAATAATTTCTAACAATACATTCATTGTATTCATTGGTCCATCTTCTTCTTGTTTTTGTTTCTGGTGGTTGATTGTTAAGTGAACTAGGTTGATTGTTAAGTGAACTAGTTTTACTGTGTGGCAATTCTTGTAAATATTTAGAGACTTCTCCTTTAATACTATCTAAAGCTTCTTGTGGAAGTAGTTTATTTCTTATTATTGATCTGCATTGGTCTCCTAACCTTTGCTTTGATGCTTGCATCTCGGGAAATTTTTGATTAAAATCGTAGCGAAGCTTATCTAAGTAAATTTTACATGTGTTTAATTTAGTGGCAATGAGGTACGTGCGCCAGATGAATTTATTCATTTCGTCTGACCATTTTTTACGCGCACGATTTGTGTCCATGGCGGGCGCAGGTTCAGTGGCAGGTGCCTCCTGTACAACATCCATAGACATTGATGAAACGGTACTTGACCGTGATGAAAGTAAAAAATTTGGTGATGAGCTAGGTGATTCAATAGAAGCAAACGGTGACATAGATTCTGAGTGACTATCCGAGTCATTTGTCGTTACACTATTTTGTCTAATCAAAGCTGATTGTCGTACGCGACGGCTAGGTTCAGTTCTAAGCGTGTTCTGTAAAACCGGAGCTTTCCCGCTTCTTCTCTCTACTTGTTCACTATTTACAGTGCTAACGTTGTCCCGCGACTTTTTAGTGCGAGATCGTAAAAAATATTTTTCTGTGGTTTTCTCCATACAAGTCCCACGAGTAGCTAGAGAAATATCATGTCCACACTCTGCAGAGCTCCGCATGCAGAGGCAAGGCCTTTCTTACATCCCGAGGTCGCCCAGTATCGGGAGTCCACCGTTCGCGACTAAGCTCCCCCTTAGCCACGCATCTCTCGGCACGGTTGGGTACACCTTAGATTGGGATTTGGGACCGTTGGTTCAGGAAGAGGAATCATCGTGATGTTCTGGCTATACGTTCATTACAATATAGCGAAATGATAATTTCCTCTTCCCTAAGCCCCCCCCACCACGTCAAGGTGGACCCTTGGGGGGGTTATTATTATTATTATTATGTTTTTACAGGTTTATTTACACCCTTTGCAGGGGAGCTAAATATTTTTACGGGCTTTTGGCCAAGCAAAAATATTATGAAGTAATGATAATGATCGAAGATGATAAGTGTTTAGTCGATGGACAGGAATTTCCGCACAATTCTACATGTATTGAGAATGGCAGCTTTTTGTAAAAGGAGATAACTAAGGGGATGAATTTGTAGACTTTCGAGACTATTGCGAAGAGTTTTGGGGATAACACCTGTGGAAGAAATTATTATTGGAACGGTTTTGACTGTCTCAACCCGCCATTGAGTCTTTATTTCTATTGCTAAGTCCGTGTACTTACTTAGTTTTTCGGTAAATGTGGTTGTAAGATTGTGGGTATTTGGCACGGCGATGTCTATGAGATAAACTGTTTTATTGAGTTTGTCATAAAAAATTATGTCCGGTCTATTATGGTGAATTGTTTTATCGGTTATTATTGTTTATTATTATTATATTATATTAATTGTTTGTTTTCTCGACCTCCGTGAGATCGGTATTGAGCTGCAATCCCGCCCTGAGACCTTCAGGGAGAGGGATTTTCAGCATTCCCGTTAATAAATATTGAATTTCCTAAAACCTTTGCAAGGATATTTGTTGTGTGTATTGCGGTTTGTTTCTGCATAATTGTTATATCTATTTGAGGGTCCAGTAAATCACAATACCGTCGAAGACTTTTGGCGACTACACCGGTTGCTCCTATTACTATTGGGACTATTATTGATTTAGTGTTCCATAACCGGGCTATTTCTGTTTTGAGTAGGTGGTACTTGGTGAGTTTTTCTATTTCTTTAGGACCTATATTATAGTCCGACGGTATTGTGATGTCTATAAGGTATGTTACATTATTTATTTTATCTGTGTATATTATATCCGGCCTATTATGTTTAACTGTTCTGTCTGTCTGAACAGGTATCTCCCACATTAGTTTCGCCTCATCATTTTCTATTACTTTTGGTTGAGTAAGTTCTTCTTTCCACCAGAATTTGGATATGTCATTTGTGTTTTTTAACTAATCTCCAGAATATGTACTGTACTACATTGTTGTGCCGTTTCAGATAATAGCTACCAGCCAGCTCTTCGCAACCTGATGTTAGATGTTGTACGGTTTCATCCTTTTCCATGCATAGACGACATTTGCCATCTACGGGTTTTTTCATTATGTCTCTTTCGTGCTGCCTGGTAGCAACAGCTTGATCTTGTATGGCGAATGTTGACGACACCAATGAGGAAGATACTTGCTGCTTTTTTAGCCAAGCAAATGAGAGCTCCCTATCTATATATTATATTATATTATATTGGTATAGATATATATATATATATATATATATATATATATATATATATATATATGATCATATTTGCGGAGTCCAAATATAAATCGAATGCAGAAGTTTCGAAGGCGCTCAAGTTTATTCAATTGTTCTTCTGTAACGTCAAGGTAACATATGAGTCGGAATAATCAAGAATAGGGAGGAGAAAAGATTGTGCCAGCGAAATTTTAGTATATATGGATAAAAAGTTTTTTAGCCTAGTAAGTGATCTTGTTGAAGCAAAAACTTCCTACTTACTTCCGCGATTTGTGAAGACTATGATAGTTGCCTGTCGAAAATGACACCTAGGTTCTTAACTGTCTGTCACTGTGATTTTAACCCCATAAAACATCTAATCTTAAGTGTAGCCGCACTTCGGTCATTAGCCGTAACATATATATATATATATGTTACAACTTTTTATCCATATATACTAAAATTTCGCTGGCACAATCTTTTCTCCTCCCTATTCTTGATTATTCCGACTCATGTTACCTTGACGTTACAGAAGAACAATTGAATAAACTTGAGCGCCTTCGAAACTTCTGCATTCGATTTATATTTGGACTCCGCAAATATGATCACGTCTCTACTTTCCGCGCACAACTCAAGTGGCTTCCGATTAGGCTTTGTCGTTACTTGTCCTGTTCTCAGTTCTCTTTATTCCTTGTACCCCTAATTATTTAAAAGAGTGTTTCACCTTTCTGCAATCAGATCAAAACCATCCTTCGCGTAGTATTAATGATCTACTTCTCAAAACTCCAACCCACTCTTCTGCGTCTTACTCCAAGTCGTTTGCGATACGGGCTGTTCGGCCGTGAAATGCTTTGCCTGTTGATATACGCATGGCTCAAACTATTAATAGTTTTAAGAGCCAGGTTAAGGAGCACTATTTGGGCGTCAATTCTCTTATTTTACATAAATAAATAATAATAAATAACTCTTTATTGCATCAAATTGTAGAAAGTACATGAATATTATTATTATCTATGGTACAAAGGTCGCTAGAGCAATTTCTTCCAGGCAACCAACAGGTAGGACTTCATGATATGAAACAGGAACGTAGGCGCAAATTAACAATTGGAAAAAGTGAAACATAAAACATAAAAGCATAACGTACCTATGCAGCACATACAAAAAATATACCTATGTAAATATATGTGGTGCACATATACGCATGCATTACACAATGTAAATAAATATACATACTTATTTTTAAGCGTATCAATAAATGTTAAAATTACAACTATGGCGGGTAATATTCGAACAGCAGACAAAAAGATTTTCTCGGGAAGAGGTTTAGGTGATAGAAAGATGGTCTAAAAATGGTCTTTCACTTGTGTCTTGAAGCTGGAGAGTGTTTGGGCATGTCTAATAGATACCGGCAAGGAGTTCCACAGACGTACAGCTTGGACAGTAAACGAGTTGGTGTAAAATTTGGAAGAATGTACGGGTGTATCCAATCGGAGATTATGTGCACTGCGAAGTCGATCATGGTGTTGATTGTGAAACACAAACCGTTCTTTCAGATATTGTGGATAAGTGGGAATAAAAAGAATAGAATAAAGCATGGAAAGAATATGCCAATCACGGCGACGTCGGATTGGGAGCCACTTGAGTTGATTGCGAAATTCAGAGACATGATCATATTTACGAAGACCGTAAATAAATCTGATACAAAGGTTTTGGAGACGCTCAAGTTTGTTTAATAGCTCCTGAGTTAGGTTCAAATAACAGGTATCCGCGTAATCAAGGATAAGAAATAGTAGTGACTGTACAAGCGTAATTTTCGTTTGAAACGGCAAAATTTTTTTTTGTCGTTTTAGTCATCCTACAGCTGCAAACATTTTTCTACTGACTTCGGCAACTTTCGAAGTCCAAGTAAGGGAGTTGTCCATTAGGACACCAAGATAGTGCACAATTAAATCGTAATTGAATCGTAATGACAATTTTGACGTTTCTGGTATTCCGCTACTAATTTTATGACCAATCTTATTCCATTGGCATGCCATCGAACTGCAACAGGAAAATTTCAATTCTTTCAACTTTTCGGTACTCTGTTATTTATTTTATTTACATTTTTTCTACTATTACCATTCAAAACGTTTTGGTTGCAAATAATTAGAGATTCAAAATTATGTTAGTAGAATACCAATATTAAGCATATCAAAAATGCATCGTAATTGAGTCGGTATTAAATATCAGTTGCATGCACGGTCTTTAAGTTTATTAGCGGAATTGACCCCCTGTCCCTTCAAAGTGTGTAGAATATGTATTGTATGTAATTCTAATAATTGACTGTCCCATGTTTCCAAATTATAAGTGTCAACTTATGTCTGTGTTGATTTATCTATACAGTAGACAATATTTTTATTTTTAATTCTACCTCTAGCTCTAGAAAGTAGATAGGATCCAAGGAGTCTATAGACATTTATAAGACAAGGAGTATCACTTGCGTGTTGCCGACCCTCAAACAATTTTGTAGGCAATCAAGCATACTGCCCTCCAGATGGTAAGAGGTCAAACAGTCTAGACACCTGCAACATCTGGAGTGTTACTTGTGCATAGCCGACACTTAAACAATTTAGTAGCAAATAGACATACGGCCTTCCCAAAAGAAAAATGTCGTAGTAAGTATTCCCCTTATGTTGATTGGAACGGACTGCTTTAGCAAAAAGAAAGAGTTAAAATATTAACCTCTTTTATTTCAGGTATTCCCTCTACCTGAAATTGTTCATAGTGATGGGCATAAATTGGACAGTAGAATTGATCAGCTTCGCGGCTGGCGGATCCAACTGGTACTGGATCCTGGTGGATATCTCCAACATCATGCTGGGCTTCTTTATCTTCATCATATTCGTTTGGAAGAAGAAGGTTCGCAACTTGGCCCGGAGAAGGTTGGTACCATTGTTGATCACAAACAAAATCCTAAAACGTTTTTTAAAGAAGCATACTTGTACCTATGTATTTCTAAAGAAGATATCTAAGCTGGTGTCAGAATTTTTCGGAACCACCTGTCGGCTTTCTCAGCCCTTTTCAGCACTTATATTCATCCTAAGGTTGCAGGGGGCAGCATATGCAGAGCGATTCATAGTTTGGAGGACCGCACAGCTTGGAGACTCATATATGGTCACCATTCTCAGCAGTGAGGGACCGATGAAGAAGAAGAATTCATCGTAAGGCACTCTGATCTATCTAGAGCAAGAATATAAATGGCTAGGGTTTCAGTAAAGCGTGCCGATACTTGACAAATTGCCATTATTTACGATCAATATGAGCCGCCGGTCCGTGTTTCACCTCCGTTCGTTGGCAGTAAATAGTTATTCCCATAAATTGTCCTGGAGAGAGGATACTGAAATTTATGACTCATATCTCGAATGAAAATCGTTCGACTTACCGATTATGAAGAATAAAAATTATTCGATATTGAACGGAAATTGTTCGACACATTCAAAATCGGCGAATCGAATAATTTTTGTTCGTTAACGAAGGATTTCTGTTCGACATATATGTCATTCATTTCAAAAATAAGGCTCCAGTACCTCTCTGTATTGGGAGGAGTACATATTTCACACTCGTCATTCATGCAGCTCATATTATATTTTACTGGCTTTTGCTCGAGGCTTCGCACGTTTAAGTACATAGGTTAAGGATATATCCTATCCATTTCTACTCCTTCCTATTTGTACTAATCCGAAATATTCAAGAAGTTTGATTCAGTAAATTCATAGTTAACAGATAAAATTAAGTACCAAAATGTATTTATTTTTGTTATTTTTTTACATTTTATCTATAACTAGCAGCCCGTCCCGACTTCGTCCGGGTTATACACATTATGTAGTAGTAGGTTGAAGCTAACCTCTTAATTTAGCATTTCTTTCAAAACCGGCTAAATAGATATCCCTAAGGCTGAGTCAAGTAGTCCTATTAACCGATGAATCCCATATGTACCTATTCATCTTATGATGTGGTGGTGAATCCCGCCACCAAAAGTATTTATTTCTAAGGAAGATCGAAACATAAAATAATCTATCTTTTGGCTCTATGGGCATATGCCTCAGCCACTTCGATAGGCATATCAAAATTTAAAAATTGTAAATGTCAGTGTCAAAGTCGAACTATCGAAACGGTTAAATGTTTGATAGGTACGTCTACCGATGTGCCCCATAGAGCAGTCAAGATCGATTTTTCAAGTTAAAGTTCACTTTCAGTGGAATCAAATGTGATATTTTTTTTAAATCCAAGTTGTTCACAACTTCGTCTCTCCAGCGGTACCTGGGACGACCGACTGGTCGCTTTCCACTTAGTCGTCCCGTGTACACTCCCTTAACATCTGTCTACCCAGCTGACAGTATCAGAACAGAACATCCCCTTTTAAAACATCCACGGGAAAAACACGTAAAATTAAACCGTAAATATACAAAATTTTTGAACACTCCCTCAGTTTCGTCATCAGCTCCCGCTTCAATGACGCATGCCTTCCGGTTGCTTCCATTTCTATTATTATCTTGGCATATTTTTACGACTGGCCGCCTGCCTAACGTCAACCCTCCTTAGGAATGCGTCCTTAGCTCCCGCTTCCATGACGCTTTCCTTCTGGAGCCCTATTTTTAATACAGGTTTTTATTAAGCTTAATAGTGAGCCCCTACTACCTGTTTATTTTTGTAAAAAATAAATGGTTTGATTTGAAATGTGTGCCGAATGAAAATCAAAGGTTTTATTGTTCAATATCAAACGAAAATCATTTGATATCGTACAAAAACTGAAAAGTCATAATAAAGGACCCACGTCATAGTCCGTGAGGCGTCTCTGAAAAAACTCTGACATTAGGGTGTGCAGGGTCAATTGATCTAACCATGTAACCATTTGATGCGAATGACTGAAAAGTCATAATAAAGGACCACGTCATAGTTCGTGAAACGTCTCCGAAAAAAATCTGACACCAGGGTGTGCAGGGTCCATTGACCTGACCATGTAACTTACTCGATGTGAATGAATGAAAAACTCATAAGAAGCCTACCTAACTAAAAATAGCATGTACTATTGCTTATGTGACCTAATTGAAAATAAACACCACCGTCTATTACTCTGTTACCTACTCAAATTACAAAGCATAGCAAAATTTTCGTAAAAAATCTGTAGGTACATAAAATTGCAAAATGGTACATATTTAATATATTATGTGGTGCATAGCCGCGCGTAGCGTGCGTGCGTCAAGCAACAGAGAATCGCGGCCCGTATTGGAATAGTCGCCATTAGTGACTGTTTCTATGTCGACCTCCTCCGTGCTTTGGAAGGCACGTTAAGCCGTGAGTCCCGGTCGTTATCGATGTTAGCTAGTGTCAAATACCTTTAGATAGCCTGTAAAATCTAGCAGTGACACACCTCGGGCGTCTTATTTTTGAAATGTATGTATGTCGACCGAAAATCATTTGATATCGAACAAAAAATTATTCGACTAACCGATTTTGCGTAAGTCACACTTTTCAAAAATAGGACTCCAGATCATTTTTATGTAGTCTGGTTTCCCAGTCAAAAGGGTGACGGAGGTCAGACGACACGCACACAACCAACAGAGTGCGGCTCTGGAGCGTAATGTGAGAACGCAGCTGGGAAACACGCTTGGAAGAAGGTACTTTGAGGCACTACTGATTACAAATCCTCTTCTGTCAACAGCTCCTCGCGTTATCTAATATCCGTGTAATGGGCTTTTAAGAGTCATTGCGTTGTTGTGACGCATAAGTGATAACAATATGTACTTACTTGCATCCATTAGTACTTTGTTCAACAATCATCAACGATACTTGATGAGGAGCCCGATATAGGTACCGAGCGCGAAGTGCTTATCCGTGCACGTGTCAAGTGACGACGAGACGCGACCCGTATTGGTGGTCGCCATTAAGTGGCATTTTGTATTTTGAGATTCTCCGGGCTTCGGAAGGCACGTTAGGTCCTTGGGCCCAGTTGCTATCGATAGATGGCAGTTGTTAGGCTGTGTCAGATGTCTTTAAAAATAACTGTTGGGCACTAACACACCCCGGATCATGTTCCTATAGTCTTGAATTCCATGAAAAAAGGGTTACGGAGCTCAGACAGCAGTCGCTCCATTGTGATAACCAGTACCGCAAAATCTAGAACCTTGACTTACAGGGTGCCCTAGCCTCCTAAACGTAAGCTGACGACGCAACTAGGCTAACGATTGAACGAAAAACTTTGAGCTACATATACTAAAGAACATAGAAGACACATATAATCTAACAGGAACGGATGCCGCCGAAGCGAGCTTTAAAAATATGAAGTATTTACACAAAAAGTTGTGAAGAATCTCATTATTCAATATACCTTCCTATATATTATACGTCACCAATAATTATTAGTTATATAAATATACCTAGTAGGTACATAGTTAATTTTCTGTGGCAAAAAATTGTGTCATTAATTACGTCTTTTAAACACGATAAAATGGCAAATGAACTAAACTACACAATTATGTAGACAATTCGACAAAAGGTACGAAGTGTAGCGTCAAATATAACTCATAATCCTTGCATCGGCAAGATAACAAGTAAACAAGTACCTAATCATAAGACCCGTGTACCCGACCCTTTACCAACTGTGTATCCTACTATATGCATGTGATATAAGTATTAAACATTTTTTCTTCGTTCGTTCCGAAATTTCCTCAACCTCCGCCCCGTCATGCATCACTGGCGAAAATGTAGTGAGGTAACTAAACAATTTCATAACGTAAAGTTTTTTTACGCAGACGCTAGCTATGGTACTTAGTTCAGTTTTTGTATAAAATTGTTAGAAGTAACACTTTATTAAAAGTTTAAAATTTAAACATACCTTGGTGAACTAGAGTCTAACACCCATATTCTCAAACGTTTCCCCAAACTCGACTCAACCTTACTCCAACTCATTGATGGTGAGAATTGACACCCAGGTATATAGTCCAATATTTTCGAAATTTCATTAGAATCGGTTTAACGTTTGAGTTCATTTGGTTTAAATTACACTTGTTATTATATTGTTAATGTTATATGTATTAAGTACATTTAAATGTGTAAGTATTTCTCAGAACGGCTGCCGACAAACTGCATCACAGTTTGGCAGACTATGAATAGTTGTTATTTACTGTGTTATGAAATAAAGAATTAATATTAAAAAAATGGTATGATTAGTCGTCGTCACTAGCTTCCTTGACTTAAGGAGATTTATTTATTTATTTAACACTTCTTTGCACACAGTGTAATACAAATTAAATGTAACATAAAATGTAAACACAGTATGTATACAAAAGGCGGCCTTATCGCTCAAGCAATCTCTTCCAGGCAACCTTAGGGTAGTTTGAAATATAAAGAAAGGAGAGATACGGATATGGTGCATAAAGAACAGAACAGCGCTAGGCAGAATAACAGAAGTACACGATACATAAACTACTTAAAATAAATACTAATATACGTAAATAAAAAATAAATAATTATGTATATATATTTATATATAATAAATAAACTATAAAAAAAAGAGAAAAAAAAACACGAGAAGTGGAGACTGAAACAAGATGTACTGAAAAGGAACGAAGCTACAGTGAGGAAAGAAAGTGGGACTTTACTTGCGACTTAAAACTGGTCAGAGTTTGAGCCGTTCGAATAGGCAGTGGAAGGGAATTCCACAGTCGCGTTGCCTTGGCCGTAAAAGAATCAGAGTAGAAGGTAGTGAAGTGAGCAGGAGTTCTTAGGCGTAGATTTTCGGCACTACGTAATTTACGTTCTTGTTGAATCTCACTGAAGAATTCGAAGCGCTCTCTTAAGTAAGCAGGGGATAAAGGATTGAAGAGAATTGAATAATAAAGATAGGATATGCCAGTCACGGCGAAGTCTGATAGGCAGCCATTCAAGTTTAGAGCGAAATTGAGAAACATGATCATACTTGCGAAGACCAAATATAAATCGAATACAAAGATTTTGAAGACGCTCAAGTTTATCAAGTTGCTGCTCTGTGAGGTTGGTGTAGCTGTTATCAGCATAGTCTAGGACAGGTAGAAGAAGGGTATTTGCGAGCATAGTTTTGGTCTCTATAGGTAGGAATTTACTTAGAGATTCCATAATGGAGGTGAGTATCGAACTGTCAAATTTAAGGTTGCCTGAGAGAGGTACCTTGAGAAATGAAATAAAGTGGTTATAAATCAGCTTTTTACAACTTTTTGCCTAGGTATCTTACTTACTTACTTTTTTATTTTTTGCTTTTGTGTTTATTACTCTTTCGTGTTTATTTTTTTTTAATTTTGTGCTTTGGATTGTTATTATAGCCTGTGTCGTTCCTCATTGGAGTTTGCTCAAACAACCAACTAAGAATGTCGTTTTCAAGGAAAGTTCGAGGATTTCCTTAAGGCGTCCTCCAATGAGTTTGAGTGAAGGATGTCCATAAGGTTATGTTTAAGAATACGGATGTAAGTGCCTACCTACTTTGACCATAAAATAAATACTCAATTTTGTTCAGATACCGCAGTATCCGAGGCCTGCCGCCTATCACGTCGGAGTTCCGGAAGAGCACCAACGTGACCAGTACGGCGGTCACCGAGGAAAGCAGACTTTCTTCTGATGATGCGCACCTGCGCCTTAAGGATATCAACTGACGTCGTAAGGTTTGTACGGCTATTTCCGCAATTTATATAGAGATACCTTTCGAAATATTTGACGGATGCAAAAATCATGACTACGGTAAATACAAAAGCGAGAACTGCACGAGAACCGCGAATGTGAAAAAGACAAAGATTTTTCTTTTGTGGCATTTTCTATCTTAAGCTCCTCCGTGCCTTGGAAGGCACGTTAAGCCGTTGGTCCCGGTTGTTATCGATAGATAGCAGTCGTGAGGCTGTGTCAGATGCCTTAGGGCAGCCTGATAAATTCTGACAGTGTTGGCCACTAACACACCTCGGGTCATGTTCCTGTTAATCTGGTTTCCCTGTAAAAAGGGTTACGGAGGTCAGACGGCAGTCGCTCAATTGTAATAACCAGTTCCGCCAAATCTAGAACCATGACTTACAGCGTACCCTAGGCTCCGAAGCGTATGCTGACGACGCAACTAGGAATACACGCTAGGATGATGATGACACCCATGAATGTACACACACATGTCTGACAACAACGAATGAAAAGAATAAAAATATTTCTACTTTATTTACAGATTGAGCCGAAGAATTCTCATATGGATACGCCGCTTTATTTTTTACACTAGTCAGTTTGATTTTGGGTATACCTAAGTCTTATCTCTATTATAATAAAAATAAAAACTCTTATGTAACTATTATGTATATTAGGCATTAGATACTCTAACATATCTCTAACAGGCTTATTATTATACCGTGAAATTTAAATTACCAAAGAAACTAAATATACTTTTATTAATAGTATAACTAAATACAAAACAAAGTCGGGTCAGGAGCCCTATTTTACAAAATATTAAGTACTCAACAAAAATAAGTCCAGTCAGATTCGAATGAAAATCGTTCAACTCACCGATTATCTACACTTCTACATCTACACTAATATTATAAAGAGGAAAGATTTGTATTTTTGTGTGTATGTTTGTAATGAATAAACTCAAAAACTACTGTGCCGATTTCAAAAATTCTTTCACCATTGGAAAGCTACATTCACCCTGAGTAACAGTTAACACATAATTTGTTACAAACCCTCGGCTGATAGTGAAGTCACTATAAAAATAAAGGATATAAACTTAGATTATTAATTGGTCTCGCGCGCTCGACTAGATACCGTCTGCATAATAGAAAAATGCGGCTACTAAAACTATTCGGCGTACTCGCGGCGTACCCGCATCAGTCACGCCGCAACCGTTGAGCGAGTTGGACGTCTAAATCACTTTAAAATTTAATGTAAAAGCAGAAGCAAAATGGCAGTTTGCGTAGCCAAACTATGTAAGAATAAACCTTGCCTTACGCGAGTGTGATTTCGTTGTATATTTTTGGTATAATTATGTAAAGTATTAATTCTTGTAACAACAGCCCAACGTTGACAGTATGTGTCCTATCTATTGACACAGAATTATTAATAAGTACTACGCTATTGGTGACCTTTAGAAAATAGGTAACACCTTGACTATTTATTTTCAAAAGATATTTGAAATGAAAATCGAGACACTTTCCTGTCTGCCTGAGATTAGTTTTGTTTGTGAGAGATCATTATGAAAAGTTCTTTAACCGACTTTATAAAGAAAGTACTTATTCGAGTTTTATCAAATCACTGTAAAATTTTGATTGTTTTCAAAAAGTCAACCTGTGTTGAGCCTATGTTAAACCGGAGCAAACCTAAAATCATAGACTTTTATTTGTATAAATTTAGACGATAGGTACCTTTTTAAGCTTTTTACTTTAATGGCTGTCAATCACAGAAATAAGATTATGTAGAAGTGTCAATTAGCCTCTCGAGTCACTGCTCATTGGCACACATGAAACACCACCATAGCACTTCGACCTAATCTTAAATTTTGATGTCGTATGTAAGATGTGAAATTAAAACAATAAATCTGTAGGTACTTTCTTCTTACTCAATAAAGGTACCTACATATTTATGTTATGATATTACGATTTCTTTTACTTTGCATTATAAGAGGTTGTAGAAGGAAAGTTACGAAAGCATAAGTACAAAACATGTAAGTAGTATATTCACAAAAAAATTAAGAGCCCTATTTTTAAAATGTATGACATTTACCTATGAGCATGAAAATCTTTCTTTCGAACAAAAATACAGGATCTGTAAATCCGTAAAATATTTTTGTGTATTGTGCAGCTATGTCATTCGGCTACGTTTGGAAATAGAAGCGACCGCAACCGCAGGTTGCACTGCGGGCGACCGCAGCTTCTGTGTCGCCGGCAGTTGCAGTCTGCGGCCCATTTTGGAATCACACCTTCAGAATACCTTTATATCATTCGTCAACTGCAAGAAGTCTACTGCACGACATAGATCTACTCGGTCCATACAGCAATGTGTTGCTTCCTCAATGGTTTGACCACAACCGCTGTAATAGGTAGGGAGGGGAGGTGGGGAATGAGAAAGAATGAGCATGAGATCCGTTTGAAGTGCCGCCGCCAGACCAAGAGCCCTATGATTGAAATGTATAAACGCTGTAAGTCATGGTCCTTGTTTGGTGGCACAGGTTATTACAATGGAGCGACTGCCGCGCCGCCTGAACTCCGTGTAACTCTTTTTAAGCCGGGTGTCCTGCAACCGTATTTTGTGTTTGCAAACACCTAACATCGAACATTTTACAAAAAGTGGGCGTGGCCTAACAGTTTGGGTAGCTACAAACGTTTGGACCGCGTTTCCTGCGAGCGTATTTTGTTTGCTATCACCTAACATCGAACAGAATATGACGTTACAAACGTCAAAACAAGTGATCCGCGGCCGACGGAAACGATCCCCGCGTTCGCCTGCTGGCCTGCAGGTGGGAGGGAAATTCATTTCATAGCATATTTCAAACATCTATGTTGTCTTCTGAACTGACTATGTCGAATTTGAGAAAAATAAAATGGCAGAACTCAAATATCAGTTTATATGGCTCATTGCATAGAATCTCGCATTTAATGATTTTAAATGCGAGATTAAATGAAATAATTTATTTTCCTATACCCACTAGGTGTTTTGTTGGATAAAATGAATAATTAGAGCCTAGCATGCTTCTGGGCTTCTGGGATAATAATAACCGTTGCTTAAAAATTCTAAGTGATACAGAAAGCTCGTGTAAGAATCTCCAGTAGCTAAAAACGCAGTGACGGACGCAAGAGTCCTATTTTTGAATTTCATCCATACTTCCATACGATCCATATCCATACTTACACTTCTGTACACTTTCACAGCCAAACCTTTTAAAATTTAGTATGAATATAGTTGATGAAACATAGGCTACTCTTTGACGCAGGCAGAGTTGCGGGAAACAGCTATTATATGACATATTTCGAATGAAACTCATTCGATATCGAACAAAAATTATTCGACTCTACGATTTTGCATGAGTCACACTTTTGAAAATAGTACTCCAAGTATCATTTATGGCAATATCATTGTCTAACTTTCTTCATAGTCACTTTCCGAGCAACGAAAAAGATTTCAGTCCAAATCTATCTTCCACTTGTAATTCTACGTAAATATTGTAAGTACGTCGTTGCAGATAGGGTTGAACACGAAATCGGTTTCGTTTTCTTGTTGCATGTAAAATAATTTCTAAGTCATCGAGTACGTCCTCTTCGTCCGAAGTCTTATCTTATCAACTAGATTTTGACGTTCTATCATGTTTGGTAAACATGTTTTGTTATAGTATGTTTTGTAATTTTTAGTCACAGGATAATTTTAGTCGCAGACGCGTCTCGGGAGTACCAGACCAACAAGAACATTATCCAAAGTGACACAAGCAAGCCCCAATAAAGACTAAACGTGCTTTCTAGAAATATTTATAATATTGTGAATGACATGCTTACGTACCATGACGTACCTACATACTTTTTTTTTTTTTTTCATGAAGCTACTTTATAAAAAAATAAAGGTTTTGAAAGAACACTTTTTGTTTTTTTTACCATTAGGTACCACCCAATAAAGCAGGTAGAAGCAACAAGCAACGCCCAATACCTACACAAAGTAAATTGGTAATCTTTATTACTATCTGTGCCTACGTGAGATCGAGGTAGGTACTTAGACATGGGAATCTTCAGAAAGTCAAAAATATCTATCTAGAGATTCTCGACTTTCTGAATGCCTCACTGTAAAACTGTCACAGGATTCCATACCCAAAAGGTAAAAACGAAACCTCATAACTAAAACTTCACTGCCCGTCTGTCTATCTGTCGGTCACCAACACTAGGATGTGCTCATGAACCGTGATAGCCACAGTTACCAACAGGAAGAATAAAGGAGACTGATACGGCTTTATTCCGTTCTTTAGCAGGCTGGGGATATTGAACTGCCTGGAACTTGGATGATTTAATAAAATGGTCATGGTAGAGCCCCAGTAAAAAAAATTCATAAATAATACATAACTACCTATAGTTAAATTGTGAGGAGTGAAGTTGTAAGATTATTTTTTCAAATTAATTATCTTACAAGGTAAATTAGGATAATTAGCCAAGACTGCCTGGTTGTTCAGAACCGCCTCTCGGCCTCTGACGTGGCTCCTTTAACGACTACCAAATGGCAGCCGGGTCCAACGGCTTAATTAATTGAAAACAACTAAAAGTATGCTTCCGGTGGGAATCGAACCCACCACCCCCGAGTTAAAGGCGAACGCCTTAACCACTGGACCACGGAGGCAGTTTTATTATTATTAGGCTGCTAATTTTGATAAACGTCTACAAGTATGACGCGACTGCTTTTTCATATAATATTTCGTGTTTTAGTCGGTTTATAGGCAAATCGTTCATATTTTTTGTTTTTGTATAACTTTCAACATGAAACATTTAGGCATGTTTTTTAACAAAATCAACACCTATGTTCAATGAAGAGTATTGTTTTGTATTCAACAAAGTCAATTTAGTGAAATCTGTTTGAAATTTGATGAAATCTCTTCTTATCGCGTAAACATTATTAACCCAGATTTATACAGGTAGATAGAATATGTCAAAGGTACCTACATATTTCTGATTTTTATTTATTTTTAACTATAATACTATATGAATAAATCGTATTTTTCTGATTTTCGAAAAAACATTTTTTACTTCGATATTTGTTAATAAATCGAAATACTTATGTGGGAACTAATATGAACGAATTAAGGCCTACAACTGATATTTTTTCAAACTTCTGCTATGAACAGATTTCGAGATATTGAAAATTTCAAAACGTTACCCCAGCGGCAACTTGAATATCTCAATAACTATAAGTATATAAAATACTATTATACTTAGCTTATGTTTCTGCACCATACCTGTCTCTTTTCCTGAAATGTTTCGTACAAAAAGGGTTGCCTGTAAAAGATTGCTATTGCGATAAGGCCGCCTTTGCACACCATTATGTCTACATGTACATGTCTCAAAATTGTATTTTCCTGGTGCAATAAAGTGTTTTTATTATTATTATGTTGTCTCTATACCTTGGTATTCACGGGCCGTAGCCCGGTCCTTTGAGGCTTGCATGGGGACACAGGTCTAACATGTAGAGGCCTTGTGAGACGTTTACTATAATTGGGGTGGAGCACAATCCAAGGCATGGCCTCAAGCAAATCAAAGAGATGTACTAGAGGTCAATTCCCAGAAGGTGCAAGTCTATGAGAAAAAATTGACACTACTTAATACCGGTCTATTACATTGATAGGTTTAGTGATTCAGTTTTTAGGGCTATGGAAAGGACTATGACACCTGCTTGACCAATGTTTTTTACACGGATAAAATAAGCAGGCGGTGACTCGCCATCTCAGTCAATGGGCCCCCGAAAACGGCTGCACGACATAATGTGCAGCAAAGAGGGCAACACTAGTTGAGCGGCCAGTGTTGCCACGCGCCAGATCAAGTAATCTGGATAGAACGGTCGAAAAATCTGTACAAAATCTGTATGAACACAAAACGCTAAAATCTGTATAAAATCTGTAAAACTGTAATAAAATCTGTACAAAATCTGTTTAAGAAAACAATATTTATTATTTTTTGTACATATTTTTATTCATTTTAACAATCATTTTTTTATCAACTTGGAGTTTATAACAGGGTTCATCACTAAGAAGTTGTTTCGTTAAAAGAAGTCCCTTAATCGTTTCAGGGCCTAAATGGTTTCTTGTTTTTGTTTTAATTAAATTTACTGCCGAAAATATTCTTTCCACTGCGGCACTAGAATGAGGGAGACTTAGTAAAGCAGTAACAAATTGCAGAAGAATTGGATATAAAGATTGTCCATCTAAGTCTTGTGCACAACTGACTTGATGCCAAAACAATTCTGTATCTTCTGAGCTTGATTCTAGAAGTTGGTCATTCATTCTCAATTGTCGCCACTCATTGTCCAATGTTTGTAAATGTTCTTGTCCGATTATATTAGGAAAAGCGTGTGCAATGTGAGTCAATGATGGTATACTGCGCCGTTTAACAATAATGGGATTGAGAAAGTTTAAACGTTTTGTGGTGTTATTTCCAAAATTGTAGCGGGATTTTATTTGTTTAGCTCCTTCTACATAAAAATCTAGACATCGTAGTTTAAATACATGTACATCCTTTGGATTCAAATTAGGAGCAGTAGACAACGATACAGCAACATTCGCGCCAAGATAAAGATCATCAATTGGTTTGTAGTGTCGTGGGTTATCATGCTGGACATTGTGGAGCTCAGTCTCAAATAAATATGAGCTATTCATATAGCAATCCAGGAATGATTTAAATATGCGGCACAAATGCTCATGAATCGATTGAATTTGTGGCTTTTCGGACTGCATAGCTTGATTTAATTTAGTAAAAAAATTAAAAGAAAATTCAAGAAACTGCAAGTACATTTTGTTGTACGGGTTGTTCAGCATATGTAAAATAGAATCCGCTGAGTTTAAACGATCTGTCGTCACAGCATCAATAAAAAACAACTTGAGTGCTTCATATTGCTCTAGAATCCGCACTACCGCACTACGAAGTGAGAGCCAACGTGTTTGGCATGGATGCAGGATTTTATGGGGCTTAAGTGCAAGAAACTCTTGAAATTCCTTTAGTAGACCTGTTCGTTTCGGACTCGTACTGATATAATTGTATACATCCCTTATAAGGCCTTCAGGTTCACGCGGTAATTTTGTGCATGCATAGGACGCGCATAATGCGAATGAGTGGCAAATGCATTTTACAACATACAAATGGGGAATATCTTGTAATAATCTGCTTGCTACAGAATTATGCTGACCCATCATAGCATTAGCTCCGTCGGCGGTAAATCCAACCAAATTGTCTTTATATGGAATATCATTATCTGTAGGTAAATAATTTTATTAGATGTTCGTAAAGTTTTTCGCCTGTCGCATCTTGAACGGGTATTAGTGCAAAGAACGCATCTTAAATTTTTTTGTTTCTATAATATCTAACAACAATGCATAAAAGCTTGACACGTCCTCTGTCCGTACTTTCATCAATGAGCAGTGAGAATTTTCGAATTTTTAAATCGGCAATTAGGTTTTCTTTTTCAGTGTCTCCTGTAACAGATTTAATAAATAGCTGTGGTTTTGGTGCGACTACACGCAAGTTCTTGTGCAGTGGGACTATCCTTACATATTGTTTTTATGATTTGAGGGAGGTGTTCCATGACATTCATTGAAAGGTTATGCTCAGCTACAAAAGACGCCAATAGAACTTCACCTGTTTTTACATCATCAGCAATCGTACCTTTTTGAAAAAAAGCTGTGACTGGTTTTTGAATGGCAGAAGATCCAGGAATTGAGTTTAGGTGTTTAGTTGTTTTCATATGTCGCACAAGATCATTTTTCTCCCCACCACCGATTGCAAGGTCTGATAAACAAAGTTTACAGTATGCGTAATCTTCTCCCTTTTTACTTTTTGTTAACCACGATTTAAAACTGCTTTCTTCCAGCCAAGTCTGATTAAAACGCTGCGTATTCCGTGACTTTTTCGCGAGCATATTAACAAGTTAATTACTTCACACTAAGAGTGATCAATTTTATTTTTTTTAGAATGCAGCACTGCACACACAAGTCACAACACAAAATCGACAAGAAAATTAAGAAATCTTAGCGCAAATACGACTCGCGATACTCGACGAGAACTAGAAGTTAAAGCTCCAACCAAACAAATCGTTTCATTCTGCTCATTCCGTTCATTCATTTGTACTGCAGGGATTCCCCGAAATTTATGTTTGAAATGAAACATAAGTTTTGGGGAATCCCATCAGTACGCTATGAATGTTGCCAGGGACAACGATTTACACAGAACACAGGGAAAAAAATGTTGAAGGCAATAAATAAACACTAAAAAATTATTATACACTAAAAAAAATTACGAAAATTGCGAAAATTACGAAAATCTGTATAAAAGTTATGCTAAATCTGTAATTTGTATTGGTGATAAAAAATCTGTATAGATACAGATAAATCTGTTTATATGGCAACACTGTGAGCGGCTAAAGGTGAAGAGGTGTCGCTGGACTTTAAACAACGATCATTTGCTCCCTTATTAATTATAAGATGAGCAAATGCCGCTGTTGGTATACATTTATAACTCTTCTGGAGTTATCTTTCATAAACTTGATTCCAGGCTAAACGCCTTTTTTGAAAACTTGCCGCTGGAGTGACGTCCTTCCAGCGGAATAATTTTTTCTCGAATAACTTCGAAAATAGAGCTTGAACAAATTTTTCTTTATGTGAACTAATTTTGGGGGGTTATGGACTAATTATTTGCAATACTCTCATTTCTCTGGGGCGCAACTTTCCGCTGGAGTTACACACACGTCTAAACTCCAAAGAAAATTTCAGAATTACTAAACAGCATATGTTGAGAAAATCAAAAAAAATAGAGTTCTGTATTAGATTAACAATTATGAATCTATGAGTATTGTCTTGAATGTTACAATAAAAATTTAAAAGAACTATGAATGAAATGGGTCGAGTTTTGGGGATAAAGGTAGCAGTAGTTAATCGAAAAAAAGATTTGCACCTCACATCCATTGAAAAGCTATGTTGTAAGATTTCCAATGAATTTTTATAAGTTTTAAAAGAAGTGTAGGAAAAATTATAAATATTTTTTTCAATTAAATCTCTCCTTTTAATTGAAATAAATATTTATAATTTTTCAAAAGATGGATTTTAATTTATGCATGGTACTCTCTTAGAGCGAGTCAAACTCGCACTAGGCCGTTTTTGTTCACTTGGGCTTCCGCCAAATATTTTTTTTTCAAAAGGGTTCCAATCACCAAAAAAGTTTGAGAATCGCTAATTTATAGAAACCGCAAAAAATAACGTTTGTGGTATGGGACCCCCTTACATATTCTTAGAAAATTTTTAGTATTGTTGTCAAAATTGTCTACTTGAAAAAATGTGGCTAGGCACATTCTTGGCAACACTGTCCCTAATCGTGTTGTCTATGATCGGTAAATTCCGTTCGCGATTTCATGTAGTCAAATCATATCAATAGAGATAATATCAATCTACGCATCTGCTGCACCCTCCGCTCCGCTAGGAGTATTATTGTTCTGTGATCTGCACTGCATGCATATAAATACCTTGCGCAGTTATTTTTGTCATTCATATTCTACCCGTGGTTGGGGTTGAGTTCAATACACGCTGGGCATTTCTCTTTGTTAAAGTCTATCAGGTAAGTAGAATTATATTCCATTATTTTGAAGGTCTTAACTAATAGACCTAGAATGTCATCAGGTTACTGCATGCATTGTAAATACTAATTGAAAGCAACTATGCGTTCCGTGAAAATCGATATCCCACGATCTTCACCGACAGTTTAAAATTAAAAACTCATGTATAACAGGAATCCTAT